>LR990113.1:15543014-20343014 GCA_905147225.2 Euproctis similis | reverse complement strand
GATGTTCAAATGACAGCCGGAACCCACCAATTTAACGTGCCTTCCGAAACAGGGAGGAACTCGTCATGATAAGATGGTCACCCATTCACGGACCGACCGCGCCAAGCGTTGCTTAACTTTAGGGACCGTACCCATACTACGTGACCCGTTTGGGGGGGGGGGGGGGGGAGCGGAGTCTTTAAAATACTAACAGCGCTTTAAATCGCTGCTCTAAGGCAGGTGTACATACTTAGGTACAGATGAGTGTGATCCAATTTTTTTCGGAACAGCCGATCTGGTACGGAGTACACAGAGATCGTTGATCCATTCATTATTTCAGTTATCTTGTAATACATCTGATAAGAAATTAATAAGTAATAGTAAAATATTGAATTTATATTTATTAAATATTTTTACGAGTACATGGCTTGAAAAAGTTGGGTAAAATTTCGCATGGGCTGGCCACCCCACACCGCCATTGCAAATTTATAGTGCCATCTTTGTCTAATCAAAGTGACGGCAATGTATTTGACATTTGTGTGACTGAGATAGATATATGTTTAATTTTAAATGTCTAGTGGTTTCAAAGCTACGTCATTGCATCTAAAAAGTGGACACACATTTTTTGACGCATTTGTATGAGGTTTGCTCCTCTTGTATATTTAACTCAGTGGTTCTAAGTCCATGTGTACGCTTGACATGACAGCTGTTTGTTTTTCATTGGTTGAAAATTTTGGGAAAAGTCGAGAAAATTTATATAGCTTTTTGAGATTGTGGCTTTAGAAAACGGATGGCTGCCGAAGTGTTGTTTCCTGCCCAGTTATTAGAATTGTAACTAAGAATAACGTAGAAGACATAAAGGTACGGATTAGACAACGCATTGTTCTGAGACATGAATGGTGGTTGAACTCTTGTAATGAGGATATCCGGCACCGGCTCAATATTGTGTCGTCTCTGTGTGAAAATAAATATTTTAATCAAATTATGTGCAGCCGATACCGTTCTCGTGCAACTGTTGGTAGCAATTAGCTCTGTATTTAGTGAGGCGGCGAACTGTTTGCATTACCACAAGGACCTAATTATTTTTTCAGATGGCTTTTTGCAGTCGGAAGGTGTACGTTTGTACTGCCTTACTGGTTTTAATATCCTCACTGGGTGCGGTCATAGCAGACAATGATGGAGAGGAGGCTACAGTGGAGGTTAGTTCTTGAAGGTTATATGACCTATATTTTTGATAATATTGTCATCTATCCATGGTGTAAGAATCCATACTGGTAGGACTTAGTAGTACATAATAATTTCAGTTAACTATCTTGAACATTATTAGCTTTGTTTCTAAGCTCTTGTTTATGGAATGTAACAGCATTTTTTTTCTGATTTAAAGAACAACATAGAAAAATTTTCTTCTAGACAGTTAAAAACAAATTTATTGGTGTTAGAGACAGTTGGTTCACTATGCGACTGATGTTTATGGATACCATATAGCTGACTCTTTGCTTTGAGTGATTACATCTAACAACAATATATCATGAATCATTTTATATACCAAAAATATTACAGAATAAAAAAATATATAACAATAACAAATTTTAAAACTCAAATTTATATATGAAGTTGTTATTCTGAAAGACAAAAATGTAATAAATAAAGTTTAAAATTATTTAATAAACTTAACTTAAACTAAATAACTTAAACTAGGGAGGTTTCGCAAATATTGTAAAGATGGATATTCCCATGGGTAGGAACCACTCATAAAGTATAGATTTATATATGTAATTTAAAAAGTAATCTTCTAATAAGCTTCTAATAATTAACCAAACAAATATTACTATGATTGTTTCATAATGGTAAATATTAACTTTATAGTCCATTTTAAAGCTCTAGAGACTCTAGAGCTATAGAAATTATTTTTTCATTTCCAAACCCTGGAATATCCTGCATAATCTGATAAGACATCTTCTTATTGGAATCATTCATACTTAAGGAAGCTTATAATGACATTTGGTAATATTATTTTTATTGGAGCTCTATCCGAAAATGACAAACACAGGATTGATAGGGGTGCTCCATGAGGGCATCATCCTTATTATCTTGTCACTCTTTAATATCTTTCTCTAAACATAATTGCTATGGCCAAATCTTACTGATTCTTTGGTACAGTGTGATTAAAAGAGTATAAAGTTATTTCTTCACATTAGCTTATGTATTAGTTAATATATACCTTATAGATTAATTGTTTATAGGTTGTAGAAGATGAGGATGAATACCAATCACCAGAGATAAGTCCTGAAAAGGCATACCTTGTTGAGAACTTTGATGATGTTGATTTGTTTAATAAAAAATGGATTAGATCTGAAGCTATGAAACAGGGTGTGGATGAGAATATTGCTAAATATGATGGCAAATGGGAGGTGAGTTCCTCTTTTGATTATATTCATATTATGTTTTAATCACAGTACCTGTACTTTGGTAATACTCTGTTATTTGTGACTTAAACTGCAAACCCAGGTTTGCAGTTTAGTAAAAAAATTTAGCCACATGATACTATAAGTATAAGCATTTAAGTAAGCATGCAATACATGAGAACCTTAGGCATGGGATTCTGACGTTATATAATTGACTTTCTAATATTGTTTATTTTATTTTTCTGGACTTGTTATTGTTTTAATGAAGTGAATTTTATAAAAAAATTGAAAACATTTGGCTGCACAAAATTGGAAAGCCCTCATACTAAAATCTTACATATTAGGTTTGTCACTCATTTGTAGAGGGAGCCTGGAGTTCTGTGGGACAGGTTTCAACCTATTACAGACTCAGACACCCCCAAGGCAACAATTTATTGTCTTATTTATACGTTACACCTAACTTGTGAGATGTGAATAAATAAAGATATTATGATTATTATTCTTATACATTTCACTGACTCCTGTGCCCATTATACATGTTTTAATATATTTGAGATTAGCTACTGGGTTAGCTAATAAACTATATTTTGGCTCGGAAGCAATAAATAAAAGATTTTTTCTAAAAATAAAGTAGTTTAAGTTACTCCTCATAACACCAGCTACGTGCCATCAAAATCGGCCAAGCCATTTCAGAGATACCTGGAACAAACAGACAGACAGAAGAAATATGAAAAAGTGTTAATTTGATGTACATATTATTATGTACTGTATATTGTTTCATTTGATTCATATTAATCTAGTAGAAAGCAGTTATTTCAATATTCCAAACAGACCTTTTAATTTTATTTTTATGTATAGATTAAGATGCAAGTGATTATTTTAGATCCAAGCTCCAGGACGCACAATATTCAAGAATGATCTGGGTCTAGTGCTGACAACGGAGGCGAAGCATGCAGCTATAGCAAGATTACTGGACAGGCCATTTGAGTTCAAAGACAAACCTCTAGTGGTGCAGTACGAAGTCACCATGCAGGTTAGTTAGTCTTTGTGCTTATGGATTATATCAATATAATTGTCTACAAAGACAATTATATTGAAAAGTTGGAAAGTGTTGGCAGCATCGTCTTGTGTCACTTGTCAATTGGATCCTATGGATTAGGTGGTCAGACTTATGTATTGGGCATAATCAGGTCAGCTCTATTGTGTTGTGTTAAAGTTTGATGTTGTTCAACTAAGTTGTTGTTCTTATTATGTTAGGCTTCTGATTTAAAACTTGTGGATTCGATTCTGCGCTCACTCCAATGATTTCTCGGAATTCTTTGCGGAAATTAAGTGTGATAAATATCGGTGACTGACGATATTGTGTACGGTGTATGGCAATAGGTTCCTGCTGGCCTACACTTTCTGGTAGAAAAAGGCGTGAAATTTAGTATTTTTTGAACATTGTTAACCCAATGCATTGCCTCATAGAAACTGTCTCTTGTACCCTACGAATACGCGATTTTACAAACACAAGTCCGAGTATTAACTGGTTTAAACCAGTAGTTATAATTACTTAACAACGTAATGCAGGAAAGAAAGTAAAACTGTAGAACCTTAGAGACATGGGCGCGACTAATTGGCTTATCAATCGCCTACCGCAGGTTATAATACATTTATATTTTTACGTAATAACATAGGCTTGTTAAATTTTATTATAGGATTGCATCAGAATTTACTTTGTTAATCAAATTAAGGGAAGCAATAGTTAAAATAAATGACTATATAAATATTGAAAAATAATTAGAATTTTGTTCCCAGTATAAATTAGTTCTGACAGAGCTAATTTTAAAAATATATATCAATTATTTAAAAAAATGTAATAAAATATTATTATGTTTACATTGAGGTACTGTGTAAACACATATAAATATTTACTGACGCAAGTAACACAAGTTTTATGTAGACTCCTAAAATAAAAAAGTGCACACGAGAGAGAAAGAGTTGGACATTCGCCAGGTAATTAGTATAATAACATCACCAAGTGCAATCACACCAATGTATTTTTACAAAGGCGACTCAATATATATTTTAGTATATATTATGTATATAGTCTAGTGGTTTTGCTCTCGAACTTCTGTTAGTCAGGTTCCGGTTTCGAAATTTCAAAATCGATTTCTCGGATTGTGAGATTGTTTGTGAGATGATTATCGATGAATGAAGAAACAAATTGTGGGCAACCAAATATTTAGTGAGACGAATTACCGCTACCAACGCCTTCTGATATTGAGGCTTCAGAATATTTGAAACGCAAACTTGCTCAACTCTCAGGCGAGGAAAATCTCGTAGACTTCAAGACGAATTTTATAATTTCATTAGTTTTGTTAACAATAAAGTTACTAGGCTTGTGAATAATCATTATTCTTAAAATTGTTGTATATGCCATCCAGTTAATGTATGTTATTTTTGTAATTACCTCAGGAGGGTCAGAACTGTGGCGGTGCGTACATAAAGCTGTTGTCTCCCGGTGCCAAAACCAAAGCTGATCTGCGCAAGTTCCATGATCAGACACCTTACACAATTATGTTCGGGCCGGACAAGTGCGGCAACGACAACAAGCTGCACTTCATATTCAGACACACCAACCCCAAGGACGGCACCATAGAGGAGAAACACAGCAAGAAACCAACGTAATATATATCTTCATTTATTTTAATTTCAATTGCCATGGCCCAGTGGTAGAGCAACCCGCTTCTGAATTAAGAAGTCGTGGGTTCGAATGCTGACATAACGGCAAGTCGAGACTTAACAGCCGGTCCCCGCTGTCTGTCCCCATTTATTGTTCTTTGAAAGTACGCAACGGATTGATGCAGTTTTTTTACAGATACAGTGTATCAACGGGGTGGTTTTTATCTATAATTAAAGTATGATGTAGTAAAGAAAAAGTTATTAATTTTGTTGCTAAAATAATTTACTTAATTTTGTTGCGGAACAAAGTTCGCCGGGTCAACTAGTAACATATAATAATAGAAAAAATCCAGACGCTCTCTGTGTATTTAAATTCAATAACCTTTGTCTGAGTCAACTTTAACTACTCACCACTATTATTATTTTGTTACGTAGTATAAATTAAAGTTGCTTTCCGCTGTCTGTCCCCTTATACCTATGTTTATTTCTTTGAAACTACGCAACGATCTTGATGTAGTTTTTTAATCGATACAGGGTATCAAGTGGGTGGTTTCTTATCTATATAATTCGTGTATGTAAAGAAAAAGTGATAAATCCAAAACTTACTAATTTATTAGTTTTGTTAAGAACAGTACAGCCTAAATACAAACACACACATTTTTTTACGTATTTGTATTTAACATGTATTGATATCACTTGTTTAGTTTACGGCGTATATCTTAAAATTCCAAAAAAACGAATCTTGATATCAACACTATGTGCTCTAATTTCTATAAAGATAACAAATAGATATATTTAAATAACCAATCTAGAGATAGTGTGATAGTGAGAGATAGTGGCTTGATATTTGTAAAGGGCGCTAGTTAAGACATTATAAATATCTCTGTCTTAATTCTTGCTAGATTTTTATTAAAGTGGATAAAAAAACGCCTTAAATCACGATACTCTTGTCATACACGCTCATCGGTTTTAAGGCTCCTTGACATCACCTGCCCCTAGGACATGTTCCATTTGGTAATTTAAAGTGTGTCGTGCATTTTTCTTGACTCTTACACACTTTCGATTTTGCACTATATATCTACTTAGTCAGTCTTGTATGCTCCACTCCTTCATGCCACACCACCCATTGGAGAATGGCCTTCACCACCTTGACATTGATATACTTTTTATGCTATAGAGGAGCTAACGAGCAGGCGTATTATCTGATAATAAGCAATAAACCCCGCCCAAATCCAGGTGGCCATGGGTGACGTTTGTTGCTTGCTGAACATGTACAGTGTTACAGTTGCGTTGCCGGCCCTTGCAATGGAATATGGAAAGGATGGAAATTGGGATGGGAAGGGGAGAGGAAAAGAAGGCTTCCGGATACCTCTTTCACCGAGCGAAACGCGACATGTGCCGAGCCGGCCCATTCACGTAGCTAACTGCGTGGCTCTACCATTGTAAAAACACACGACAAAGCCAAATTGTTAGAATACCATTTGCTAATAGACTAATAATATATACCTAATTATAGAATACCCAACAGAAATGAATGAATATGTAGTGAAGTGTGAGTGATATTCCAGCGCTCGTCTGGAGGACATTTACAAGGACAAGGAGCCCCACTTGTACACGCTGGTGGTGCGGCCCGACAACACCTTCAGCGTGCTCGTGGACCACAAGGAGGTCAACGCGGGCTCGCTGCTCGAGGACGTCACGCCCCCCGTCAACCCGCCCGAGCAGATCCCCGACCCAGACGACAAGATGCCCGAGTCCTGGGACGAGAGGGAGAAGGTACATGCAACACAGATAGTTTTAAAGTTGCGTTGTCGGCCTGTACCGGTGTGGGATGGAAAGAGAGATGGAATGGGGGTGGATATTCGGAAATTTGTCACCAAACGAGACGTGACACGTGCCACTTTACTTGGATATTCCAAGAGGTATTTCACCAGTCCAACCGGCCCATACATGCCGGGAATCGGGTGGTTCTATAGATTTTTAGAATTATTTATTATCAAATGAACAGAATCTTGATGTGGTTAGTGGTTATGTAATATGTGTGGTTGTCCCCAGATCGTGGACCCGTCGGCCACAAAGCCTCTGGACTGGGACGAGAGTGCCCCGGCGCAGATCGTGGACCCCAACGCTGTGAAGCCCGACGGGTGGCTGGACAACGAGCCCGACGTCATCCCAGGTGACTATATTATAGCATGACATTACTTAAAATTTACTTGGATGTTTGACATATAAATAGATTACCTAAAATTTCTTTTCTTTTGACTGTTTTCTATAAAACATAAGAAAATCAGAAAAAGATTAAAAGGCCCCAAGGAAGTCGCGAGTATGAACCCTGGCACACAACAAAGATTTTTCGAAATTAATTTCGAAAGTTATGTGTGATAAATATCGATAACTAAAAACTGTGTGCCCGGTATGGTAATAGATTCGCCACCTATTCCATTTGGGACGTAAACATAACGGCGAGTCGAGGCTTCACAGTCACTGCCTACACCTTCGGGTAGAAACAGGCGTGAAGTTATGTTATGTCATAAGAAATCCTCGAATATGTTTGTCTTGTGTTGAAATAGTTTTGCGGGGTTAGCTAGCTTATTTATATATGTATGTACCAGACCCTGAGGCCAAGAAGCCGTCGGACTGGGACGAGGAGATGGACGGCGAGTGGGAGGCGCCGCTCGTCGACAACCCCGCCTGCGCCGCCGCGCCCGGCTGCGGCACGTGGCAGGCGCCCAGCATACCCAACCCCAATTATAAGGTATATTATATACCTTTGCCTTTCTACTGCCTTGAAAGGTTTTTCCTCAAGCGCACGTTATTAATCAATATATTTGTACACGTCGTTAAGCGTCTGTAAAAACCTAGGAAATAAAATATTTTGATTTGATCTTATCATTTAGGTGGAATTTGGCTTCCTGAAGAATGACTGGTTAAATAACTACAAGTCGCGACAGTGAAATGTTTGTTTGTTTGTTTACAGGGAGTGTGGCGCGCGCCGTTGATCCCGAACCCGAACTATCGCGGCAAGTGGAGTCCACGCCTCATCCCCAACCCCAACTACTTCAAGGACGACCACCCTTTCAAGATGACACCTATTGTGAGTATAAAATTAATTTAATGTAAATTACCAAAAAAAAACAATCAAAATGTCAAAGGTCAATCAAATCTCTGACACTTTGACAAAATAGCCAATGATTTTTGAAGAGATTATTTTAAACAATTTTTGTCATGAATAGTTTGTGGTGTAATTACCGTTAACTCTAGCACTAATGTACGTACTATATGTGACAGCATGCAGTCGGATTCGAACTGTGGTCCATGTCCCCGGCGCTGCTCTTCGACAACCTGATCGTGACGGACGACCTGGAGGTGGCGGAACACTTCGCCAGCCTCACCTTCACGCCCAAGAGGGACAAAATCTCCAGGGACTCGGTGAGTGCTGCCTTCGGGCACAACTAACTAATATTTGCACTGATGTCTAATATTACTGACGCGACTTTCTATTAGAAAACTAAACATATCCATTAGGAACTGTCTAATTATTGAAATTATATAATATATGTCCAACTTTTTTGTAACTTCTCGTCTTAAGAGATAGACGCACGAGCCCACAGTTACTCTGAATTCGCAGATCTGAAGTAATAGCTGATAGAAATGTTAGAATTTATTGCCGTACACTGCGCAACATATCTATCGATGTTTACTCAACATAATTTTTTATTCTCACGTGGAAATTTGAGAGAGATAGAGACATTCAATGATGATATTATCATATTAATTCTTACACGATTTATATAATAATTGCCTTTTGCACTATTCATCAAGTTCTTGCGGTTACACACCTACCCGCGTTTCTTACAGACCGTAATCGGATCTAGCGTTCTGATAGATGGCGTTATTTCGAGCTGTAAAACGTTACAACCACTTCCATGTCGTTTAAAATTAACTTAAATCACATTCCTTATGACAGGCACATGTTGATTATTATCAGATGGCCTTTTCACCTTTCTGTCAGTCGATTAAATTAAGTGTACGCGCTAGCAAACGTGGTGGGGCCTCGTGCTGCGCGCCACGGCCCACCGGCCCGGCTGGTGGGCGCTGTACGCGCTGTACGTGGCGGCGCCCGTAGCGGCCTACATCGTCAGCCTCGCCAGGCGCGCCCGGGAGCCTCAGGTCACACACAGCTAGACGCTAGGATATGAGCTATCGCCACCTGGCGCCACATGTTGGACAACTTTAGTTCCGATTTTTGCCACGGTCGCATTGACAAATAGCATTTCGCTGCAATTTCAGCCGTTAAGTAGTGCTATCAATTTTCTATCGCGTTACTATTCTGTGTGTAATAGGCGTGAAGCTAAATTAATTCAAATGTAGAAACCTTTCTAGTAAGTATTACCGATGCCGACTATGAAGTACGGTAAGTTCGTATGCTAATCACGCAACGACATGACGGAAGTGAATATTATCTCATCATAAAATGATGAAGGCAATCATAAGTATTACTATAATTTTCAAGTTCAAGTTGTAGAAAACTTATGGCTCTCTTAGTTGCTAAATTCGTTAAAAGTCAAAAAAAGAGAGTGTTGTAGATGTAGTAGTGTATGGTAGCGGCTAGTTAGTACAGCGAGACGGTCCCCAGGACTCGGTGGTGGAGCGCGGGCTGAAGTTCGCCGGAGAGAACCCCTGGGTATACGCGGTGGTCATCCTCGGAGCCTTCGTCGTAGTTGGGCTCGTCGCATACGCCTGCTGCGGTCCCAAATCTGTGAGTAATAATGTATTTATGGAGTTAACTTTCAGGAGATATTTAATATATTTGTTAAGTATATTAATTATCATAATATAATTGTTGTACAAAATTATTCCTTAACACGATATAATCCGGCCCGAATGACCAAAATCTATAAATTGGTTATTCGAACCGTATTATTAATATTTCTTCCATTATTCCGGAACATCAATAAATTTTTCAAATGTCAAACGAAACAACCAATATTAATATACAACCTGACCTCAAAATTGGTGGTTAAAACGCGCGATCGGTTGCCAGTAAATGGGTAAGTGCACAAATGATTCTTTCTTTTCAGGAAAACATTACAATGCCTGGAATGTTGTTAATAACGCGAGCGCGAGATATAATAATACTGCGTATTTACTCCTGAAGTATTGACTACATAATAGTAGCAATTGTTGTATGATGACATGAAATGAATATAAAATCGTTTATTTCATTATTGTGCAATATTCTTACGTTAGCTATTGTTTGTATATCATACAGGAAACCGAAGAGGATACAAAGAAGACTGATGCGGTGCTTGAAGATGACCCTCACCAGTCTGAGGGCGAGGGTGAGCAGGGTGAGGAAAAAGAAGAAAAGGAGTCTCAGCAAGATGCGGACGTACCGGAGACTCCGCATGAGGAGGAGCGTGCTGCATCTTCTGACGAGGTACCAACATTTGTTTCTGCTGAGATTTTTGTTAATACGTATACAAAACTAGCAGTTGTCTGCGACTCGGTTCGTAAAATGCGACAGTTGTTACACACATATTTGATAGGCTGGTCCCACCTGCCCTAAAAACTCTGTTTAAAATGTCTGGTAAAAACCTGGTAGGTAAATAATCTCTCTTGTCTCTCAAGCCACTCAAATATTCTATAATATGCACAGGCGGCTGCGGTCGGCGCTGGCGGCGACGGGAGCAGGCGGCGCAAGGCGCGTCGCGAGTAGGGTGTTCTACTCCCGCTTCAATACTGACCAGTACACGCCGCACTGGATCTACAACAAACTTTTAACATTATTGTTTCAATGTGGAACTGATTAACCGATAATAGAGTATTAGCTGGCACATATAGACGAAGCTGTGGGCTGCTATTAGTGTGACACAGTATTTTATTTTTGTTGCATAGATTACGCTTTCCACTGCACCTATTTTGCCTTGAATGGTGTTTTATTTGAAAAAGCCAAAGACCGACTACGACTCGCCAATCGAATTCGTGTCGCTTTTACACTTCATTATTAATAAATACTCCGTAGTTCTATTGTCCAACAAATACACGGTAACTTTTTTTTGGTACAAATATTTCGTTTGTTTTCGCGATACGACTGTTTTTAATTGATTTATAAATCTTTGAGTTATTATTATTACACAACGTTGTATTGGTACAGTATATAATTTTAATTCCCTTTCTTTGATTTACTGTAGTAACATTTTATATCCCACTGTTGAACAATCAAAAGTGGGATATCAATGAATATTTTCAATTCATATACTTTTGGATGACTATTTCCAACTAGGTAATACATTTATGATATTGTGAGTCGATCTAAATTATTCTGTAGGAAATGGGCCATATTGAAATGAGACTTGGTGACCAAGTCTGAGTCAGCATGAGCTGATAGGATAGATAGTTCAAAATTACTCTTAGCTTGGGGGTGATCTGTGACATTGTACTTTTGAAATGAGATGATTATTATTTTCTATTTAACAATATATTTAATAGGACTCATTGAATTTTCTGCATTTATTTATTCACCTTTTTCATAGCAAGTTGAATTCGTGCTCACTATCTGCAAAGTAGTTTATCTCCCTTTCATATATTTGACTAAGGATTTGATATGCAGTTCAACATAGTGGAATAAATAAGCACATTATGTCTAGATTTTTTTTTATTTTATTTTTAGATTAAATTAGTTTGTGACTCTAAACAAGTTACAATTAATATTTATCATATCCAATTAAATAGAGAGGGACGCAATAGAAAGCAATGCCCGAGATAAGATACCATGAGCAGAGGTCACATTACTCCTGATATCAGCAGTATGTTATTTAAATACCATAATAACATTTTATAAACATTAGTTTATTGAAAATTAGTACATAGATTTAATTCATCGTTACAAGACTAGTGTTGGAAAAAAAATCACATATTTTTCACTTGTTCTCTATGAACATAGTTTTACACTTTTGTATAACTAGGAATTCTGTATTGTTCGCTGTATGGATTATTTAATATTTGTCACTGTAACAAACAAAAATCAGAGTACATTATTATATGTGTAGAAATTAATTTTGTTAAACTCAAATTCATCAGAACTCTTCATGCATTTATTGATTTCTTTACTATTTTGCTGTACAGTTTATCACAGAATTAAATATTAATAGCAATATATAATTATATAATATATATTAAGGTTTGTATTATCTAACTAAATAAATAATTAGTATCGCATAATCAGGTGAGCATATTGTGTGTAATAAATGCAGTTTGATGTTGTTTTATACAATGTGTGTATGTTTGTGTGTTTTAGATTTATAATTAATAAATAATAAATGAATGGAATTAATTTTCATACTCGTGTCTTGTGGTCGCCATTAGGCGTCCGCAGATGTATATGAGCTATATATATGTATCTGTATATAAATAGACTAAACTCTCAATAAATATGATTAAATAATAATATGTATATTGAAGTGTTGTTTGTTTTTCAACCTGACTCCTCATCCTTCCGCCAGATGTCTCTTCTTCGACTTCCTTTAAAAACTCTTCATAGATTTTTTCCGACTTTAAGAAGTTTCTCTATACGAAGTATAGATGGAAAGAGTCCGAACGGTATAGGCTTTATAATAGTAATAATGTACACAATAATAAACCTAGATCTTAGTTCACTTTTCGGCCACTGGGTGCGCTAGAATTTTGTACGTGACAATGGTATTATTACACGTACATACTGGGATTCGGCGTGAAGTATATATGTATACTTAACGCCAAGTTCCTTGCGGAGTAAGAGAGAACAGAGCGCCATAAGGCATGATTCCCACACCACTCACTCACCTCTTCTCTTTGACATTCATAACTCTCATTCACCCTTTATCATTAAAAATTTTACGGTATTATACACATATATCCTTTTTTTGAATAACATAACTTCACGCCTTTTTCTACCCGAAGCTGTAGGCAGTGGCTGTTAAGCCTCGACTTGCCGTTATGTTTGCGTCCCAAATGGAATAGATGGCGAACTTATTGCCACATCGGGCACAAAGTGTTCAGTCATCGATAGATATCACATATGACTTTCGAAAAGTCATTGGTGTGAGCCAGGTTTGGAACCCGCGACCTCTTGATTCAGAAGCGGGGTGCTCGACCACTGGACTACTAGATTTTTATGAATAAATTGCGGGTTATACCAACACACTATAAATAAAATGATTCTCCTCTAATAATTGTTGTATATTACAGAACGATCCCGTAGGAACTGGATCAGGTGGTATTCCGTGACGCAATGTTGCGCAACATTGCGCGGGTTGTGGTGGTACTTCAAACTTATGAAAGATTCCACTAAATGTGATTAGCACTGAGTACGTTATTTCCTGGGCGGCTTAGTAATTTAGTTCTTCGATTTCTAACTTAGAGGCCCTGAAACTTAATGTGGCTACAATATAAATGCTTTTTGGAGTTTGATAAATGTCGTTGGCTTACTAAATGGCAAATTGATTTATTTATGGATAGTGTCCGACCGAAAGTTCGGTTTCGGCCGAGTTTCGGCGGAAGTTTCGGTTTCGGTTCGCGGGTTTTTAAGACTCCTGGCATCACCTTTCTTAAGGACACGTTTAATTTGATCATGAAAAGTATGTCGAGTCCAACATGACTCGTTGAGGGCAACCACATACTTTCCATCCTTCCGCTTCTATACTGGACATCTGTTTAGTCAATCTTGCATAAATCATTCTTTCTACGTGTCCAAACCATCGGAGTAGACACTTCCCTTATTTTTACACCGACACTCTCTTCCTACCCTCTTTTAAACCTTCCTTCCTTAAATTATAACCTTTTTTTTCGACGCGACCGGTGAACCTCATGCCGCAAATTTTGCGCATAATTTCGACTGCTTTATCATTATTTTCATGCACCCTCTGCCATGCTCAACGCTCGCTTTCATAAGTTGGGATCAGTATCGTACTGTTAGCGAGCTGGGTTTTGTTGCTCAGATTGTTTGCCCACAGGTCCAACGCGCTTTTAACACTGTTTTAAAATTTTACTGTGCTTTCTACATTCCCGGTGTTACGGTAATTTAAGTAATTATTATTATGAGATGAATGTAGAAAGAAGAGTGGTGTTAGAAAACAGCGTAAGACTCACATTCCATGACCAAATAGAACGTGTTCTGGAAGAAGGTTCAGGGTTTATCCTGAGATATTAGGAGCCTCAAAAATTGACGCGCGTGCATGAAAAGAGTTATGAAAGTCAAGGTGAGGTGTGGTGTGTAAGAATCGTGCCTTTTGGCGCTTTGTTCTCTCTGTCTACCCCGCAAGGGATTTGGCGTGAAGTCTCGACCGGTTAAATACTACGACCTCTGCGAATATCAGCGTCAAGTGGCTCAGACCGCGTTTTGCTCGGTGAGGGAAGGATCTCGAGGCCCAAAACCTAAACCTCCCCCCTCCTCATTCCACCAACGAAAACATTCCGTAGGAGGAATACGTCAGGTAGCCGGACGGTCATAAAACCGCAGCCAAATCTTTTGACAACATGAATAGTTCTATGAGATGCCATACTGTGCCCACCCAACTTGAAGCGGGAAAAAGACAGGATTATTTTTAGATATTAGCAGTATCTCAAAAGAGATTGACTATTCTTACGAGCATAAATACAAAACAATGTATTAAATAGTAATATCTCAACATACCAATACTTAGTATTTCATTAAACAAAAACAATTAGCGATTTGAATATGGGATAATATATATTTTTTACTTTTTTATATCTGGTAAACATTTTGCCTACACCTTCAGGTAGAAAAAGGCGTGAAGTTATATTGTTGATTGCAACAAAATTAATACATATACCCATTGTTTTTCATTTCCTCTTCTAATTGACGTATTTTATTTTATGGTATTTTATACGAGAACACGTGAGTTTCGGTTTCGGCCGAAACTGAAGTGGCGGCCGAACATTCGGTTTCGGTTTCGGCCGGAAAACCAGTTTCGGTCGGACCCTATTTATGGATAATGATATCCCCGTTTTGCATATACCTAATTCGCGTAATGAGCAGTGATGCCAACTTGGGGGATTTTCCCCTAAATTTAGGGATATTTTGTAGATAGCGGGAAAGTTTTAGGGGATAACATTTTTTAGGGGTTTTTTTTGGGAATTTTTAATTCGTCAGAACATAATATATCTTAATATAAAAAACTAATAAAAAATAACAATTTGAACAAATGAACATACTAAAGCACAGTATAAGTATAGCTCTGGGGAGTTATACCATAAAAACCGGCATAAAAACCGGATAAATAAAAAAAATAAGAAAATATATTGAAGGAAGTTTGAAAAAAAGAAACAAAATAATTTATATTCTATTTTAAAACCGTTTGAAAAATAAAAACTAATAAAAAAAATTAGGCTTAGGGGGTTTTGTTTGTAATTTAGGGACTTTTGTGAAAAGCTTTGGGGAAAAGTTTTTTCAAGAGTTGGGGACACTGGTAATGAGGACCGTACGTAAAGTACTTGTATTTTTTGCAAGTTCTGTTGTTTCATTTTAATATGGCTCTATCTTCTTCGTTTCATATTCGTGTAACTAACAACTTAAAAGGCGTGAAGTCATGTAATATGAAATTTTATTAATAGACAATTAAACAGTCTGCCGGTCTCACCTCGCCCTCGCGCGCCGTCACTAACGTTCTTCGCGGAGAGCGCGCTTTGCTGATGTAAATATTAATTCTGGGTGTGTTCATGTATACTTACAGTCCCACCAACTTATCTGTGAAATGGAAAAAATAGGAACTACGGCCGCCATGTTGAAATGTCATTCGATTGTCAGTATCTACTACATTCGGGTACTCTGTGATTTCTGTTGCTAAATTGCTATATTTACAACGTTAATTATGCCGAAAGCGATTAAAAGTGATGCTCGAAGCATTATTCTAAAGGTTAAATCCTTTTTTGAAGAAGAAGCTCGGGCGGAGGCTCCGATTATACCATTTAATCAAATATACAAACGAATTTCGGCAGCTACAGGTTAGTGTTCCCACTTTCTTTTTGTAAATTTCCCAATATTTATGAATTTGTTGGATGTAAGAGTCAACTAACCCGCAACAAGAAATAGGTACATATCTACTGATATTTACTTTTGATATTGCCACTATTCATTCGTACTTACATATAGCAAACATTGTGTGTGTGACGTTAAGGGGTTGATGATGATAATGTGTTATTTATTTCAGGTGTGAGTCAAGGACTCATATCTAAAATAGTAAAAGAAGGGCATGTGGCAGAAGAGACTGGTACAAAAATTCAGACCCCAGGCAAGGAGAGGCAGCGTAAAACGGGATTGATACATGTTGATGATTTTGACATGGGAGTTATTCGAAGAAAAGTACATGAGTTTTATTCCATTAAAAAGGAGCTACCAACTATCAAGAACCTACTAGAGGTCTTAAAGACAGAAATTAATTACACAGGACAACGAGAAAGTCTTCGAAAACTGCTTCACAAGATGGGTTTTCGTTTTAAAAAGACTCAGAGTAACCGTAAGGTACTAATGGAGCGTAATGAAGTATCAGCTTGGAGAGCAAAGTACTTGCATGCAGTAGAAAAAAATAAAATAAGTCCACAACCTCAGCCGCTAATTTATTTAGACGAGACATATATTCACTCATCGCATACATCAGGTAAATGTTGGCAAGGCGAGGGTGTAGACGGAGTATTAGAGCCTGTATCAAAAGGACAAAGGTATATTATTATACACGCAGGAGGGGACACTGGATTTGTTAATAATGCACTTCTCGTTTTCAAGTCTAATACTAAAAGTGGTGATTATCATGATGATATGAACAGTACTAACTTTAAAAAGTGGGTTATTGAAAAACTGGTGCCTAACTTACAGCAGCCATCAATAATTGTAGGTAATGGACAATGCTCCCTATCACCGTGTTTGCATAAATAAGGTTCCAAATACGAATTCTTTAAAAAGAGATATGCAACTATGGTTGACACAAAATAATGTTGACTTTGGAGAAGAGTTCACAAAACCTCAGCTGTTAGAACTAATAAAAAGAAACAAGCCTGAACCTGAATATGAAATTGATAAAATATTAGAACAAAATGGGCACAAATGCTTGTACTTACCTCCCTATCACTGTAATCTTAACCCCATTGAATTCATTTGGAGCACAATGAAAAGAAAAGTAGCTGAAGTAAATATTGACCATAAAAATGCTGAGATTCCCCGCCTGGTTCAAGAAGCCTTTGAAACCATTACGGTTAATGAGTGGGCACAGCATTGCAAACATGTTCACAAGTTAGAAGAAGAATATTTGAAACAAGATTCGTATTTGGATAAGCCTTTTTATAATAGAAGTAAGAAGTGACACAGAAACAGAAAGTGATAGTGATGATGATGATGGTTGCATGGAAATAGGAGGTATATTTCCTCACAGCCTGACTGAAGTTGGGCGTGCAGGTTGTTCCAAAGACCATAATTATTGTAAACCTGGTTTCAATAAATGAATTATTCTAAAACTCATGTTTTATTATATCCAATTGCTAGGTCAGCTCTTGTATCTATCCTGTAGATATGAAACTAGCCGACCGCCAGTGACCTAGTCTACTGACAACTCTGCCCTGTCCCGTCGCTCTTATTGGTCGCAGCGTGATGTTATATAGCCTAAAACCTTACTCTAAAAAGGGACTGTCCAACAGCAGCTAACATGAATTTTAGGTTACAGTTACAGGTTATCTACCCCTAATCAATTCATCTTTGCCAAGGGTTTTCGAATATTTTTTACACACTTAATGAATGAATTAATGTATAGACATAAATAATATAATAAGTACTAATTATATAGATTACCTTAATAACGTATCTAATTTATTACTACGCTATGTACTAGGCAAACATGCCAAATTCTGGGAAATCTATAATAACTTGCAACACTGTGTCGACGGTGTCGCCGCCACTCAGTTCACAGATAAGTTGGTCGAGCTGTACTACGATATCGTATGTGACTTGTCTGATAATACAATATAGTGATGTGCCAACTCAGAAAAATACTAACTCGAGTTCGCTTGAGTGAAATACACATAACTTGAGTTATGAGTTAAGTAAGTGAAGATTATCCAGTGGATAAACCAGAAGAGCTAGCAATGTTCTTAACTCAAATTGTAACTCGAGTGAGATTAACAAGCTCCATGTTAAAGTAGGTAGTTGAACTCAAATCGGAGATAATCAAGTCGAGTAGACTCGAGTCAAACCCATTTCGAGATCGTTACTCGACATGAACATCACTCATTTAAAACATTGCGAGAAGTTCGCTCGCACCAAGCGGACGACAGACAACATGTTCTTGAACATATGTTTATTTATTTTACTGTGCCGAACTTGTCAAGTATACTCGGAGAAAAAGCCGCACATTATATTCATATTAGCAGACGATTTGGTGAGTGAAAACATCTATAATTTTCAAATAATAATTAATCTAACTAATAAAACCTACGTTTTCGTAAAACTGTAATTAAATTTCACAAGTTTAAAAGGTAGAAGCGTTTTTATTTTTACTACAATTTATATTCGTTGTTAATTAATTCTGATACAATGTTGAACATATAAATATAGCATTAATTGAAGTCGGTAAATAATAAATGCTTTTTTTTCTACATTTTATCACTACGACACTAGTTAAAATTGAAGGCTTTTTTTACTATACGGAAGTATTAAATCGATTTTTTTTTATCCAATAGCTTCTCACGGATATTTTAAATAATATTTAGATGCTTATAGCAGTGTAACAGTTTATTAAATAATTTCTTATTGCATCTTTTTTAAAAATCGATTTCAAATTTAACATTTTCTCCGATCTCGGAAGCCAATAAACAAATTCTCTAGTTTTTACTTGATAAATAAGTTTCGCATGAGGTACTATAATGTTCTAGTTACTAATTGTTTCTAGGGTTCATGAGTGAAAACAAACAGACAGAATAATTTTTGTATTTTTAATATTAGTAGGAAATAAATGAAATAAACACTTTAAATCTATTTATGTAAATACTTATCAATGTCCATGTTTACAAGAGTTTTAATGAAAAAGACAAATAAAATTGTTTAGTTAATATTCTATTCAGTTTCCAAAATTTCTCTGTGGAAACTTTCATGTGCATAGTATTGTTTTTGGCACACTCGCCCGCCAGTGTGTCGCCATCGGTTTCGTTGCGATCGATCTCTCTTACGACAGATACGACGAAAATGGATTCGACCCTTTGTCAATCAATGTCCCGATGATCCAAAGTACCTATATTTTTACATTTAATGGATTTTCATTGTATATATTGAAGCTAAAGTGTCCATACTTAATGTTTTCACACATACAATTAAAAGTTTTCTTTCTACAAGAAAGTGTAAATTACTAACAATAAAAAAGTATGTCTCTGTCTCGGTGGTCTTGTGGTCGAGCACCCGGATTCTGAATAAAAAAAGTCGAGGGTTCGAGTCCTGGTTCACACCAATGACTTTTAGTAATTATTTTCAGAAGTTATGTGTGATAAAAATTCTTGACTAAAAACTTTGTGCCCGGTATGACCATTTGGGACGTAAACATAACGTCGAGACGAGGCTTAACAGCCGCTGCCTACACCTTCAGGTAGAAAAAGGCGTGAAGTTATGTTATGTAAAATAGTATGTAATCATTGTCATTAGAGAGTCTAAAACTAAGTCGCTTTTTAGGAAAAAAGTGATAATTCATAACATTAACCCTTTGTAGCCCAAGATTATAAATTTTTTTAAAACTTTGAAATATGATAGGTTAAAACAAATAAAGAAACACGTATTTTTCAAAAATTCAAAAATATTTATCATTTTTCATTTATTTGGCATTTTAGGGAGTGTAACATAACTGTAACATTGAGTGAAACTAAAGTAAAATCTACTTAAATGGCATGGAAGGATCTAAAGCAATTGTTTTGTTTATTATAGTATAACGCTACTCCATATTTCTCACAAATTGTTTGGGATACGCCAGTACATTTGGGAAACTTGCACCGAATCCTTTTTTCTACGCAAATCGGCCAGTGACCAATTTGATCCCGCCTTACTGCCAAAGGGGGGACATGTTGAGCTGGCCCCTTGTGTTTTTTGGCTTGAATTTCATTTTCAATTGACCTTCGGTTCTTGATATTAGGTTTCAAGCCTAGTTTGCATAAAATCTCACCGATCTCAAGTCGAAAATCTGCTGAGGACATTTGTTTGTCACAATGATTTTTTGCCTGCCTTACTCTTCGATATAACAGCCTAGAATTTGCCTTAGACAGGTCTAATAAGTGATAAAACATCCGAACCTGGCATCTTTTACTTCTTATCAAAATTTTATACCTTCCCATAATACTGTCAATCAAATCTACGCGTCCCATATGCCGATTATATTCTCCAACGATATGGGGGCGATCGATGTTGATGTAGTTTTTATTGGCCTTATCGTAACGTCTGACTTGGGCCTTCGGCAATTCACCAGCAAAAGATGACACCAGCGTCACAACTTTGTTGTCTCTCCATATAACGCTTGACACATCAATTCCGTCCATATTCACCACATATTCAACGGAAAAGCCGCGTTCATTTTTCATTACTTCCTTGTCAGCGGGTAGTTTGCAATCTGGAATACGCTTGCGTCGTATTGTCCCAAGACTCAATATACCCTCTTTTGCTAAATACTCCAGTAATGCCAAGGAAGTGAAGTAATTATCAAAATAAAGTTGATAATTCTAATGTCTTGGTATGCCTCGCGCCATTCTGAGTACTATGTTTGAAGATGCTCCTAAATCTGGTTCATCGGGGAGTAAAATGTTTTCAGCTCCTGTTTCAAGGCCAGCAATAGGCTCACTGCGTTCACATTCTTCAATAATTGTGTCCACATCACCTGCAATATCTTCTTCAAAATCAGATAAAACTTCTAATAACAGCTGAAAATCTGAATCAATAACGCTATCATTATCGTCCTCTAATCCATCTTCGCTATCATCTTGGTGCAGTAAGTTACATATGTCATGCTCCTTCAGTGATTTTGACCCCATTCTAAAATAATATGACATAATTTTACATCAATATTCACATACTTTAGTTACAGTTAATACTATCATCATCACTCAATGTAACAGAAATGTTACAAACACATAAAGTTATTTTTTCTAGATAAAAAAGAAAAAATGTGCTTTGCTAACAATATATATACAAAATCATTCACTTACCTATAGGTTTCTACGAAAAAACTACGAGTTCACACACTTTTACTATATTTTTATAAAAATCAAACTTTCAAAGAGTTTAGACTTTTCACTTTTACCGGTAAGTGAAATTTGAACCTCCTAAAACGACCAGTTACGACATCTATGATTTGTATTTGATATTAAAACGTTCGGTGTGATATGTTACAATGCAGGGACATTGATTTGAATGAACTAAAATGTTTAGTATACATTTTAGCGGGATTATTCAGGTTTGTTACAGAAATGTCACACGAGTCTACAAAGGGTTAAAACAACTTTTAAGGATGTGTTATGGAAGTGATAATTTTCAAGATTTAGAATTTTAATAGAATTTTAATAAGAATAGTCTCGGTGGCGCAGTGGGCGAGCGCACGGCCTCTGGTCCAGAGGTCCGGGGTTCGATTCCAGACACTGGCTCACACCAATGACTTTTCGAAATTGTTTTCGGAAATTATGTGTGATAAATACCGATGACTGACAAACTTTGTGCCCGGTATGGCAATAGGTTCGCCACCTATTCCATTTGGGACGTAAACATAACGGCGAGACGAGGCTTAACAGCCGCTGCCTACACCTTCGGGTAACAAAAGGCGTGAAGTTATGTTATGTTTTATGTTATGTTAGAATTTTAATTGTAAACTCTGTAAAAATTACTTTTGATAAGGAACAAAGTTCGCCGATTCAGCAAGTTACTAAAATAAGACTGACCTAAGTTATTTTTTCCTGATATCAGTTATCTGCTCGGGAAAATCCCATCGTAATCGATCTAGCCAATCTAGAGGAACACAAAAATTTGTAATTGACGTTATTTTGATATATGTATAGTATATAATATACCTACCTTGAATTTAAATTTACCTACCTTGTGTGTGCCGCAATTTAGTTTATTTGTATAGATGTTTAAGTAATATTCAATAATAAATATATACTTACCACCTATTATCTCAGGTTTGTTGGCTGGTGTCGAGTCTCTATTGTCTGCTTTTTAATTAGTACCATTTTTTAACGCGACTAAATGCTTTATGCACACCCCCCACCTGGGGACGGCAGGGGGTAGTGTGGGACTCCCAAAGCAGTAAACTGTAATCCGATCCTACCCACTAAAACCTGGCGGCGGCCTTCCTCCGGCGTTAGGATGGTCCAGGACAGTGTTTCAGCCCTCTGGACAACCCTGCCGTCGCGCCCCCCCTGTTACGTGGGGGGCTCATCCTCGCGGAGCCTCGGCGTGAGTCTCCCCAGGGCGGGGCGGCTCCGACCGCGCGCTGTAAAGAGGCGCCCGGCCGGCGTTGCCCCCGACGACCCTCCCCGGCCGCACCGGGGAGTCATCCTTCCCGGGCCGCGACCTGGGCACACTTGCGGGCGAACCGCTCTCGTCGTCGGCGATCACTGAGGTCGCCGCCGCCGCTTTCGAGCGGCCTTCTTCTGGGGCATCACAGCTTCGCTGAAAAAGACCCCAGCCCTCCACTTCTCCTCACCCGCCAGCATTACCATGATCAATGCTAGCGGGGACAGGTCTCGCCGGATCCCGGCGACCCAGCGTGTGCTGGGCCGAGCCCAGGTCGAATGCGCAATGGTGGCATCTCGCCGTCTCTTCTCTTTTTATTCGACTCAGATACTCACCGAAGCACCTGTGCCCGGTTTAATTAGTACCTACCTATTTAACACTAAAAACTTGTTTAGTTTAGTAAAAGTTAGTTAGTAAAAACGCTTTAGTTATTTAAATATTATAGTTTTTTATCGGATGATGATCAAAACAGCAACCGGGTTGACCAATGTTACAGTTACATTGCTGCTTTTTATAGAAGTGGGATGACAAGGGGGATGGCAACTTTACATGGATTTACCGAGAAGTCGTGGTATTTCGCTGGTCGAGCTGGCCTATTCATGCAGCGAACTGCGTGACTCCACCTCTGTTGAATATCGTTATGTAGAAAAACGAACAAACTCTGAAATAGGTATATAGTAAGCCCGCATGCATTTTAAAAAAAACAGTTTTTTGAATGCGAAGATATTATACGATATTACAAGAATGAAGGCTTCGTTCAATGTTAATGGTATAATGCGATGTTTAGTTATGAGATATTTGATCGTTTGCCGGTCCCTGCCCCACCACATGCACAATGCACAATACAATAATAGACGATAATATAATTAATTGTAACACATTAACATCCGGAAGTGTAGGGTCATCATGATGTTACACATGGACATTCTAATTTAATTTTGTATATAAAATGTGTTAGTTACGGAATTGGTCTAAAAGAGAAGCCTTGAAGACAGAGCACCATATTATTATGTGGGTATTGCATAACTTTAGGCAATCAGCGTTCAGCCAGAACATTACCTTTTTTTACACTTCAATGTTCTCGCTTGTTATATCTTGGCAGATCAATCTTTTATAGTCTCGGTGGTTCAGTGGTCAAGCACACGGCTTCTGATACAGAGGTCCGGGTTCGATTCCTGACACTGGCTCACACGAATGACTTTTCGAAATTGTTTTCGGAAGTTATGTGTGATAAATATCGATGACTGACAACTTTGTACCCGGTATGGCAATAGGTTCGCCACCTATTCCATTTGGGACGTAAACATAACGGCGAGACGAGGCTTAACAGCCGCTGCCTACACCTTAGGGTAACAATAGCGTGAAGTTATGTTTAATTGAAATCTATATAAAAAGTATGTGTATCGTGAAATATGTTAATGTTATGTAGGGGTTCAACGATGTGGGATTCCATGGCTGCAACGAGATCCGAACCCCTAACATCGATGTGCTGGCTTACACCGGTCTCATACTGCATAACTACTACGTGACACCTATCTGCACACCTTCCAGGAGCGCCATCATGACCGGAAAATATCCTATACACACTGGTAACTATGCACTATACTGCCTACTATTCTGCTGTGTGCCAAATATCTGTAACGTCGTGATGATCGACAAATGTCTTAAGTGTATTACTATCAAGTGTTTATTAATAATTAAACAAGTTCTGATACATGCCAATAGACTCTGCATCTATTCTATTAAATATTTCCTCCACACCTTCGAGTATTAACAGAGTGATGGTATAATAAAGTTATTTGGACAATTTACAGTTATTGTGTCTTTTTGTAAATGTGCAAAAGCGAATTAATAATCTCATCCTTGAACAAGGTGATCTCAGGAGCCTTAAAAACCGACGTGCGAGTATGACGAGAGTTTTGAAAATCGAAGAGGCGAGTGACGTGTGCAAGAATCGTGTCTTATGGCATATATATTTCTGCCTATCCCGCAAGAGATCTGGCGTGAATTTATGTAAATCTGTATGTTATTGATTTTTTTCTGCAGGAATGCAGCATACAGTCATTTTCGGTGCTGAACCCAGAGGTTTGCCGCTCGAAGAGAAAATCCTTCCTCAATATTTAAAGGATTTAGGATACAAGACACATTTGGTCGGCAAGTGGCATCTCGGGAGCTTCAAGAAAGAATACTTGCCACTCAATCGAGGGTACGGTTAGGTATATTGAATTTGAAATATAATTATGAAAAGACACGTCTAATTTAGGTATACATTTCTATGAAAAGGGTTGAACGATTCCTATGTTCTTTTTTCTGTTTATTTGGAATCTGGAGTTATCTGGGAACATGTCGTAAACTATTTAACTTCTTAATTATAATGTTATATTACTTCTAAAATGTATTATTATCTTGTTTTTAACTCTGGGCATTTTTCTTTATTTCTATTTCATTAAAAATACATACAACGCTAATTTTTACTATTTTATGAAGAGCTACGAGCGGTTTAGTATAATAATATCTTGATCATCATCTTCTTGCCCTGATTTCGTTACTTGGGGTGGGCACAACAGGTTTTCTTTTCCCACTTCCCAATCATTCTCATCTACCACACTAACACCCTTCTTATTCATGTCATCTTTCACATAATCCGTCCATATTTTCTTAGGTCTTTTTCTCTTAATTATTGCTTTCCATATTCTGGTTTATCATTCTTCTCGCACCATTTCATAATATTTTTCTTTAATCACTTATCACAAAGTTCTTTTGGAGTGTAATTTTAAATGTGTCGGCGGCAAATTTTGTCGCGTCAATGAAATTTATTTTTATTTATGAATATTTGATCAGATCGATACTAAGCAAAACTGCTTGAGTTATAAATGTGAGTACATCGCCTTTATATATTTCACTGAGCTATTTACTTGTGACATGGTAACAAAATTTGTATAACTATACACAAAATATATTTGCATGTATAATAAGTTATTGTTTGATAATAAGCCATGAATATTATGTTTGCACAATAACACATCTTCACGCCAATACCCTTGCGAGGTATGTAGGCAGAGTTTATCGGTCAATACTCTGCTATTAATTCGACAGATACTTCCAAAAACAAGATAAGACTTTTGCTGAACTGGTATTTGGTTGTTAAAGTAAGGGATGGCGTGCTCCGATGATTCGGACATGTGGAAACAATGGATGATGCAAGACGAATTAAGCAGATATACCACGCAAAAAAGGGATGAAGGAATAAAAATAAAAATATTAATAAATTAATATACTTATACTATTTTTGCACGTAGGTTTGACAGCCATCTTGGATTTTGGACGGGCAAAATTGATATGTACGATCACACCAATATGGAGAAAGGAACTTGGGGGCACGACTTTAGGAGGGGTGAGATTTTTAATAGCTTTTATACGAGAGTATGATATTTCTCCAGATATACCAAAATTATAAGCTAACGGGCCTCGTGGCGCATTGGTAAAACCACCGGCTGCAGCAATGAGGTCGGGGGTTCGATTCCCACCCGAGCACAAATATTTGTGATAAACATGAATATTTGTGTGGTATCTGGGTGTTTTTATATGTATTATATGTATGTATATGCAAAAGAAAAGTATATATGTATTAATATCCGTTATCTAGTATCAATAACACAAGCATTTAGTTGCTTAACTTGGAACTAGAGATCTTGGACACAATACACTCAGCGCCCTCTATATTATTATTATTATTAATCCGTTTAAATAGGAGTAGCTTTGCTAACACATATTACCTATGTGTACATAAGGATGAGAAAATAAATCTTTTTGAAGTGACGGCACTTTGTCCTTCAAATACAAATTTAATATTCTAGTAATTAAATTTCGACATTTATCATCAGTATCATCACTAAGGGGAACTTTTGACTATTTGACTATTTTGAATTTGAACACTTATAAATGTACCTAAAGGCATTTTGAGTTTGATTTGACTCATCTTAGAATTTTATATTTGTACTAGCTGTGCCCGCGACTTCGTACGCGTGGAATTTGTGATCAGATAGCTATATTTTTACATAGACAGTTGAGAAGTAATTACCTCTAAAATGAAATTGTAACTGGTAGGATAAGTACAGATTGCGGTAGCAATGGTTGTTGCCCGCATTGTTTATTTTCATTTTAACAGGAATTTTTGTAGTATAGCTGTAGCCCGCGACGTCATCTGCCTGAACGCTATACAGCACCAAAAATACCTACGATTATACCTTTTAAAATAACATTTATTTACCCGTTACTTCTTTACATTTCATAAATACAGAAAGTACAGTAACAGAGGGAGACTGTCTTTTGTAAAATTGTTGAACTTCAAAAGTGCTGATTTTCAGTCTGCTTTGAATAAATGACTTTATGGTGATTCTGCTGAATTAAGTAATAAGTTGCGACTGAAGCAAATGTAGAAAATAATGAATAAGAAAATATAAATATAGAAAAGGATAAAAATATATACTTATAAAACTTCTCTATAAACAACATTGCTGGTTTGGCTCTCCGCAGCCAAAATGTAAAGAGAGTCAGGACTGGTGACGCGGGAGCAAGCGACGTACAGCTGCCCGTGTGAGAAGCAGCTCGTCCTGAGGTCGACACCCGCTGCTCTCAGTGTCTGCCCCTGCGACTTATTGATGGTCATCGCGAAGCAAACACTCACGGGGAACTGTACGCGCTTGAACTGGAACGGGAAGTTATGAGGTATGAGGGGAATGCGTGGTACAAATACTGCCTCGCCTACGCCACAACCCGTAAGAATTTCCGCCTCAATGCTGTGTCTGTGGAGCGAGATGACTTTAAGGCGGGTCCCGTTACACAACTTCGGAGGAGATAGGTTCCGAAGAAGCATAATCGGGACACCGACTTTCAGCTTGATAGTATGCGCTGGAAGTCCACTTGCTGACAGAGAGTTCAGAAATTCCACGGGATAATGTGTGGCATCATCTTGCTCGATGACAGTGTTTATAGAGGTGTAAACCACTTCATTCCCCTCAATTTTCGAGAGAATGCATTCGTTGATTGCTTCAGCCTGACCATTTTTGGGCGTCAAAATTGCCCGCTCACATACCCAAGAATTCTGCTGGTGCGGTATATGACTGATGTCCCCGTACACACAGCGAATGAGTTCTTCTAAGCTGGATACGACTCTACCGAGAGACTCTGGAAGCACCACCTGCCCACCTCTCTCCTCTGGTAGAGTGCCTTCGCCAAGACTTAGAAGAACATCGGAGAATTCTTGAGCACGTGCATTGCCGCCGAGCCGAGCTCTCATATTAATGGTCAAGCGCAGCGTACGAACTCGTGACCACAGCGAAGATCGTTTCAACGAAGCATTCACCTCGTCAGCCCTCGATCCCCGCGTCACCACGGGAAGCGTTTGTCGGAAATCGCCACTGAATAGAACTGTGACACCACCCATCAAGTGTTCGTTCCTGCGGATGTCCTGCAGGGTTCTGTCCACGGCCTCAACTGCTTTTCTATTGGCCATCGTACACTCATCCCATACGATCAGAGAGCAATCCTTCAGCACGTGTCCCTTATCACTATTGCGTGACACACCACAAACAGGCGTTTCGGTGCTCTCTAAATCGATGGGAATTTTAAACATGGCATGTGCTGTCTTGCCACCCGGAAGCAGTGTGGCAGCGATTCCCGACGACGCTACAGCAATGGCAATTTTGCCTTGCCTCCTGACCTCTGCAAGTATGCCAGTGGTAACAAATGTTTTTCCTGTTCCACCAGGAGCATCCAAGAAAAACATTTTACCCTGGTTTTGCCCAACGCTTTTAAGAACAGTGTCATAAATTTGTTTTTGCTCTGAAGAGAACAAAGCGACATGGTGATTTCGTATGGTGGTAATTCGACGCCAACGCCATCTAGTTAGCGAATAGGAAACATTTTTTTTTAATGGTGTAAAATTATAAAATTACGAAGCAATCATTACACCAATAAATACCGAACAAAAATATTAACAGTTTTTAGCATATACAAATACATTTTTTTAATTGTCTTGCTCATCTCTGAAAAGAATTAACGATACAATTTTAAAGAAGAAAATGCACAACTCCATCTATGACTCTTAAAAACATCTATTGACCGCAAGCGCATGATGAAATTTCAATTATTTATATTCAAAAAGTGTTTAAACATGTAATTCGACTTGATGTTTTTAAAATCTCAAAGATTTATTTATATCTAAAACCAAAAAGTGCTTACACGTGTAATTCAACTTAATGTTTTCTGTTTTGTAAATCTCATAGATGGCACTGTTTTAAAATTGTCTGTTATGTTTAACGGCATAAGTTAATTAAAATGTGAAGCTAACTTATATTATATTATTATTATTATTATATGTATAGATTAAAGCATGGTTATTAACATAATAACACCATAACAACATACAAATATGCGTCGTTAGATTACACGTTGCTACAGAATACATTGAAGAAATAAAGGTTCACTGCTCGTTCCTCGTAGGTGATAGCGTGATAATATGTAGCCTATATGTTGACCCGACTTCTTAATAATTTTCGTGCCAAATTTGAAGTAAATCCATGCAGTACTTTTTGAGTTTATCCCGGACATACATACAGACAAACAGACAAACAGACAAACAGACAAACAGACAAAAATTCTAAAAAGTATATTTTTGGCTTCGGTATCGATTGCAGATCACACACCAAGTATTCTTTTTAAAAAATATTCAATGTACAGTTTTGACTTTTCTACAATTTTATTATATGTATAGATTAACTACTTAAAAACAATAGTTTTAATTCTGCTTTCGGTGTCCTGGTGGTCACTGGTCGCATTCACGGAATTATTTTTGGAAATTATGTGAAATATCGATGACTGACAACGTAGTTCCGGCTGTATGGCAATCGGTTTTGCCACATATATCATTTGTCAGATAAAAATTCGGTTCCCGGCCTTTAAATATGAAAAAAACGTTAAGTTATAAAAAATATGATAAAACCGCTTATTGATTCTTAATTATTGTTTATATATTGACGAACTTGAAACAATTAAATCTGAAACGAATCTGTTATACGTCCTTGTTATATAACAGATATGTATAGTGTACCTCCTAATAAACTAAATTGTTGTAAACAATAAAACTTCACGTGAGAATTTTAATTTTTGATGATGTTATTCCATTTAAGAATTTTAATTGATAACATAACTGCACGCCTTTTTCAACCTCAAGGTGTAGGCAGCGGCTGTTAACCCCCGACTCGCCGTTATGTTTACGTCCCAAAATGGAATAGGTGGCGAACCTATTGCCATACCGGGCACAAAGTTTTCAGTCATCGATATTTGTCACAAATAACTTTCGAAATTAATTTCGAAAAGTAATTAGTGTGAGCCAGGATTCGAAACCGCGACCTCTTGATTCAGAAGCGGTGTAAATTGATATTTAACTGTTTTTTTTTGTTATGTTTGTTAACTTCATTGTTATGTTATGTGCGCGATCATGTCGTGTCACTTTTTATAGGATTCAAACGTGCAGACGACCTTTTTGGTCAATATGCAACTGATGTTTACACGAAGGAAGCTGTTAAGGTGCGTATCCTTCCAAATTGTTTAAGGTTATTTTTAAAAACTTAAAACCTTTCCAGCAACTAAGAATTTTACCCGACGCCACGCTCTTTACGTTGATATTATGAGGGGTTGTAATATTTCACCGGTTGATCCAGCGCATTCTACCACTATGTGTATGTAACAAACATTGATATTCAAGATACAGGCTTTTCAAAATTTTCTTGGCTTTTTACTGTATATATATGTATATTTAGGCACATGTTTTTAGTTGATCGAGTCACATAACAAGAGCGAGCCAATGTTCCTGATGGTGTCCCACTCCGCAGTGCACAGCGGGAACCCCGGCGAGCCTCTCAGAGCACCTGACAAGCTCATCGCCAACTTCTCCGACATACAAGATTTTCAACGACGCAAATATACTGGTAAATGTCATCACTGCGCAAAATTTGCGGAGTGACGCTCGCTGACGGTGTCAAAACAAGGTTGTAAAGAAGGAAGTTGGATTGAAAGAGAGTGTCGGTGTAAAAGTACGGAAGGGCTCCGATGGTTTGGACATGTAGAAACAATGTGTGATGCGTGATTGACAAGCAGATATTTTTCATGGCAGAAATGTATGGGGCAAATGAACTTGCGGTTCATAGTGGAAAGCAACTACCGCCGACCATGGGCGCACAATTATTACAAAATGAAAAAATTAATTCAAATAGTTAAAATTAGACCCTTACACTTGACAGATTTTAACTGAAAACTTTTGGATTAGTGTAACATCGCCATTGGAAATACCAAATCTTTTAAAGCCTTGTTGACAAATCCTTATCGGTTCTAATTCTATCCATCCTTAACCATGATTGGTATCAAGCAATCCTATTTCTGGTCTCGGTAGAATGGAGACCCTTGGACGTTGAGCACGCCGTTTCTGCCGTCGAAGTCGGTTGTCAGACTTATCTCACACTAATCACTTTTCGTATAATGTGTTAAATATTGATGATGGAATGACAATTATGAACATTACTTACGCTAGTAGCAAAAAAAGATCAGATATGAAGAGAATCAAGTGATAAATTAAAATCGTCTCAATTTACTTCTGTAGCTATGCTGGCAAAGATGGACGAGTCTGTTGGCAAAGTGGTGCAGGCTCTGGCAAGACAAAGCATGTTGGAGAACTCCATGATCGTGTTCTCCACTGACAATGGTGGACCAGCTGCTGGTTTTAACGAGAATGCCGCATCCAATTATCCCCTCAGAGGTGTAAGTTGTTACTCATACTTTACTCCTCTAAAAACTTTCTTTAAATTTTCGGACATGTAGAAATAATTGATGATGCAGAAGTGACTAAGTCGATATATAATGCAAAAGCCGATGGTTGTAGGAGTTGAAGACGATTGAAGAAGCAGCCTTAAAAATCGAAAGCGTGTATGAAAGTCAGAGAAACGTGTGAAGCGTGTAAGAATTGTGCCTTATGGTGCTTAATTTTCTCTGCCTACCCCGCAAGGGACTTGGCGTGAAGTTTAGTATCTATGTAATGTATGTATATAAGAAACTTTCTTAATGACTTTATACTTTTACGACTATCTATATCTATAGTGCGTCGTATTATTACACCGTATACTGCGGTGTGGCAGGGCTCTAGAGAATAGTGGCACTCGCGCTCTTCCTTTGAATATCATAAGTGACAACCAAGGAGCAAGGATCTTATGTCATATATTTTCATGGCCTGGTGGATCAGCACTTCTACTTCTAATTCAGAGGTTTCGACATGAAGATTAATTAAAATAGAAGATGTCTCTTGAGCAGTAAAACTCAATATATTATAAAGGTAAAGAATACGGTCTGGGAGGGTGGAGTAAGGGGTGCCGGGCTGCTGTGGAGCCCGAAGCTGACCGCGCGGCCTCGCGTGGCCACGCAGAAGTTCGACCTGGTGGACTGGCTGCCCACTCTGTACAGGCTCGCGGGAGGAGACGTCAGGTATCTATTACATAGGTGTTTTATTGTTTGTTTGCAAGTTATTGCTGGTCATGTATGAAAAGGTAAATGTTAATCATAGTCCATCGGCCCCGGACACCCAGTCCTGAATTATAAAACACCTCCAAATTAGTATTATAACTCGTGTTTATTGTTTCTTCGTCGTTTCGGACTGTAATGTGATAGATTGAAAAAGTAGATAATATTTCATAGGATAGGGGGGCAAACCAGCAGGCGTGTCAACTGATGGTAAGCAACTAATGTCGCTCCTTCGTGGCTCCACCAATGTTAAATGTAAAGTACTTAGTATTGAATATACGTACCATCTCATTTTCCAGCGTGTTTAAGAATATAGACGGCATGGACCTATGGGAACAACTATACGAGGACGTGAAGTCGAACCGAACGAGTGTCGTGCACAATATTGATAATTTTGATAGTGAATGGAACAGCGCGGCGATTACTGTTGGACATTGGAAACTGGTCTCAGGTACGAAACACTTAAACCATTATAATTACCATGTGAAATTACTTTTTCACCGAGATGAATGGAACATATGAAAGTGAGCGTGGAACTAGTTCATTTAAGTAACGTTGTTAGTGTGTGTACGTGTTTGCGTGCATGCTTGCGTGCGTGCGTGTGCATTTCGCAATCATCTAACTATTCTTCATAACATAATATAACTTCACGTCTCTGTTACCCGAAGGTGTAGGCAGCGGCTGTTAAGCCTCATCACGCCGTTATGTTAACGTCCCAAATGGAATAGGTGGCGAACCTATTTTACCTATTGCCATACCGGGCATAATTTTTTTCAGTCATCGATATTTATCACACTTAACTTTCGAAAAGTCATTGGCCTGTGTCAGGATTCGAACCCGGACTGCTGGATCAGAAGCCGTGTGCTCGACGACTGGACCACCGAGACTGTTAATATTCTTCATTAGCAGATATTGTATATGTCTTTATAAAAGTGCAGATTTGAACACAAATATAGGTGATTTTTTTAAAGCGTAAACTTTATTTCAAATTGACCTAAAGCATTCCATAAATAATATGTCGCCAGTCAGATTGTGATAAAATATCGCCGTTAGAAAGATGCAACCAGAGCTGCGTCCTACATTTACGAGTGTGACATATAGTTGTGTATGCTTGCCAGCATGCCTTCCACAGAAATATATCAAGATAGAACGGCGAATAGGCGTGGCAAGCGTGCCAAAACCATGCACTATATTGCATGCTTTTCGAAACTCGCTCTCATTACGCAACGAGCGTTCCTACCCTGCGTTCAGGACGTAACAAAATACATAAAACTTCACAAATATGCCTTAGTGTGCTGTGGCAAATTGTAAAAACAAAAGTAGTGAAGCAAATATGAATAAAGGAAATATTTCATATCATCAGTAAGTATTGAAATTCAGTAGAAAGTATTTTTTTGAGATTTTAAATAATTGTTTTACTTTTACCATGTTAATTAATTACGATAAAAAGTTTTATATTTTTTCATTATGATAAATATCCATTGCTGTCCACATTGAACGCTTGTATACAAAAACATTGCGCGCATATATTGTACGCGCAATGTACACAATACACTGCACCAGTAACAACTTAGAGGTCATATGTCATTGAATCGCTGTGATTGGTCTTTATGCTTGCAACGAGAGATTTAGAGATGCGACGCTCCGTGTATCGTTGAGTCTTGTCGATGAATTAATTCAATATTAATTCGAGTATCAGCTCATGTCTTGATTTGTTCCTACCTTTATTCCAACAACATTAATAAGCGTGTTGCGTAAAGTTTTTAATAAAACTAAAAAAATATTTACATATATAATATAAGTGAATTGTCAATCAGTCAATTTGTTATTGTACCAAAATTAATTAAGAAAATAAGATAAATAACTAATAATTAACAATAACAACTGTTACCTATTAAATCATACAACAAAGGATCTTTACAAACAAAAATTTTCCTTTAGGAAATATATCTTATAAATAAATATTATTTTTTTTGTTTCATGGTCTTATATGGGTTACCAATAGCAAAAATCATATTGTTAACATCAACTTTTTGATAACTCTCTGTATCAATGAAAATAGCTTTTGAACGACTACCATCGTTTTGTTCATCACTCGTGAAAATGATCTCCGTAAAGAGTTCGTGACGTCGGGAAATTAATAAAATTGGTAATAAATAAACGCGATAAAATCCTAAAGTTTGTTTTAATGTCATGAACGTGATTCGCGAAAGTCTTAGAGATAAAAATATGTATTGTTTCAAGGACAATAAAATATTTATTAATAAAGTTTATATACTATTGGGAAAACAGGATACTCAGCTTGAATTTTGAATTGTGAATTACATACTTATGTGATATTAAAGATGTCTGACTAAAGTATTTAACATGTTTTATTTTCTATGATTATCGTTACACAAAATCAATAAAGTTTAACACATGTTTCAGATATCGATATCGATAATCTAATGAGTGTGTCTTCTCACTAGTCGCCACGCTCACAATGAAAATGACGTCACGCTGTGGGCGTGGTTTTTCAAAAAAAGTGACACGCTCGAAATGTATGAAAATATGACATCGCGGCCGTTCTATCTTGATCTATTTCTATGATGCCTTCACTATACAATTAGAAAACAATTATTTTCATAATATTTGGCTAATATATTATATTGTTATTTGCTTATTAATTTAATCTATATCAGGTACAAACTATTTGGGTGCATGGGACGGTTGGTACGGACCGAGCTGTAGGGATGGCAGTTACAAGTACGAATTTCTGTACAAAAGCGACGCGGCCGCTGCTATCAAAACCATTACAAAAGTGCCAAGCAAAGATCAAATTAAAGTGATCAGGTATAACATAATAACTTCACGCATTTTTCTACCCGAAAGTGTAGGCACTGGCTGTTAAGCCTCTACTCGCTTAATCGTTACATACTAAATGGAAAGTTGTTATCATCGACAGTTATCACTCACAACTTTCGAAAAGAATTTCGAGAAATTATAAGATGTGAGCCGGGAATTGATCCCGCTACTTCTGAATAAGAAGTCATCATCTTCCTGCCCTGTTCCCATTATCTGGGGTCGGCACAACAGGTTTTTCTTTTCCACACTTTTCTATCATTCGCATCTTCCACACTAACACCCTTCTTATTCATGTCATTCATGTCTTCTTAGGTCTTGCTCTTATTTCCTTCCTCATTCAGGTTTATCATTCTTCTCGAACGTGTGTATCATTCCTCCTCATTACATGCCCATTTACATGCAAGGCGATTGCCACTTATCCTCTCATATTTCACTCCTTATTTTATCAATTTTCGTCACTCCACACGCTCATTTCAACATTCGCATCTCTGCAGCCTGTACTCTTCTTTTATCCATCCCTTTCATGGCCCAACATTCTGGTCCATACGTGAGGACAAGTCTGACCATTGATTTGTATAATCAATCCTTCAACTTCAACGTACTGGTACATTGAGTTAATTATCATTACATAGTATAAAACAAAGTCACTTTCCGCTGTCTGTCCCCTTATATACTTATATCTTTAAAACTACGCCACGGATTAGAATGCGGTTTTTTTAATAAATAGAGGCTGTGGGTTTTTATCTACATCTACACTACATAATGTAAAATGTAGTAAAGAAGAAGTGATAAGAGTAAAATTTACTCCTTTATTACTTTTGATGAGGAACAAAGTTCGCCGGGCCGGCTAGTATATAATAAATGCTAACTAAATACTGCAGGGATGCAGCGACAGTGTACTGCAATGATAGTATTCCCGAGGTGAAGTGCAAGCCGCTGGTGGCGCCCTGTCTCTACAACATAGATGAGGACCCGTGCGAGCGACAGAACCTAGCTGACAGGTAAGATATTGAAAAGATGACAGGTTGTTGTTCAAAGGAGTCTCGATGGTCCAGTAGTAGAGCTCCCAACTTCTGATTCTGATGTCGTGGGATCTATTCCGTGCTCACACCAATGATTTCTTGCAATTCTTTTCGGAAGTTATGTGTGATATATATCAATGACTGTCTACTTTTATATATTGCAAGAGGTTCCCTCATCTGTTTCGTTTGGGACGTATCGATTCGGCGGATCGTGGCTTAACAGTAGCCGCCTCCACCTTCTAGGAGAAAAAGGCATGAAGTTGTTAATATACACGAGGAATAAGGAGGATTTACTGAACGTTTCGTAGGTATGCTTTGACAATATAAATTCAACATTGTATACTGAATTAGTCTATTTTTACGTTGCAGCTTCCCAAATGTTCTGCAGACAATGTTGGCGGAGCTAGAGAGAGTTAACAGAACCACAGTGCCCCCCAACAACGTGCCTCTCAACCCCTTAGGAGACCCCAAATATTGGGGGCGGGTGTTTGTGAACTTTGGAGACCTCCTGCCGTCAAAACCCACTTGTGATAACTAATCATAATATTTTTGTTATTGTATAGTGTATAAATGAGTTGTTTTAGATTTAATATAATTTTTATATCAAATTGAATAGGATTTTAAGTCTTGATAGTCAGTTCGTTTGATGGGTAAAGTTTTGTTCAGGAATGACCCGGAATCTAACTTTGAACTAGAACCCAATGTCTTTTGTGTACTAAAGCTCTATTTTCTTCGTGTATTTGCGTGCAAGATTGAAACAAATTTTATATTTTTAATGTTTTATTGCTCTTACAAATAAAGTCGTTAGAAACCTATCTTAACAATTTTACTAATTATCGCTTAAATTAAATTATTTCCTCTCGTATGAAATCAAAAATTTATGAACATAAAACATAGCTCTTTTTCGAGTTTAATAACATATAAAATATGTAATATCAACATGTCCCTTGGATCAATTAGAAAAAGTTAGTTGAAGTTATGAAAAATGTTTGAAATGTAATCAACAATTGTTTTCTAAATTTCTCTCCCGAGATCTCTTTGATTTTTTCACACCGATAGTTTTATCTGTTGCACCGACCCGAGGCCTTTTGCCAATTTTCATTGGACTGTCATTGCCACTGAGCAGTGGCAATTCACTTATATTAGTTTTATTTAACAAAACTATTGCATCTCTGTATTCTTTTAAACTTTCATCGACCACTTTATTTGTCTGTCTGGTTGTTACAACTTTACCTATAGTTGTGTCATTCTCTATATTCTCCTTTTCAACAGGAGTTAGTACATCATCTAGTGGGTTGTTTGCTGGTGTACTGACAGATGTCAATGTCTCTGCTATCAAACTGCCCACTGTATCATCTTTGTTGACGTGGAAGAAGATTGAGATCACTCTATTTAGATCCTGCTGGTTAATTGGCTGTCGTGTATCTAGACTGAAAAATAAAGACGATTTGTTTGGATTTTTTAATCGATCTTTAATAAACTACTAACAGTGCAGCTACAGTTTTCTCAATCTCCGAATGAGTTTAAAGTAAAGTAATTGAATCTGAAAAGTGGCTCATGCGGCATTTCCTTCGCTGAGAGAGGTATCCCACCCCCTTTCCCCTTTCAAACACTACTCCGTTTTTTGTGGAAGAGGCGGGCAAACGATCAAGATTGTGACCTGAAGCAACTAACACCACCGATGGACACCTACGGCACAAATAGTGTTGCCGGCCTTTAAAATGGGATAGGGAAGAGGTTGGAAGTGGTATGGGGGATTGAGATTGTTCCTACGGATATCTCTCTCACCGAACGAATCGTGATATGAGCCACTTTACGTCGATATTCTGAGAGTTCGTAGTATTTCATCAGTCTAGCTGGCCAATTCATGCAGCAAAGTGCATGGTTCTACCATTCTTGAAAAGGCCATAAATGACGGCAACTGAACTGCGGCGCTATTCCATGACCCATTTTTTCTTAGTAAATCAGTTTTGAAGTGTGTACATACTCGATATGGTCCTTTTTGTCGACGATCTTGTGCGAGCCCAGTAGCTTCATGAACCTGTTCCCTTTGTATGTGGACAGGCAGAGCTTGGTGATCAGATCGTCTGCTGATACCTCACTCATTCTCGTGCACAACTCCAACACGCGACGGAACTCGCACAGAGTCTGTTTGAAGACAGACAGATGATAGACACCATTGCATATACCTTTAATACTTGAACGTGTTGGCAACCTATTGGGTCACATAGGAAGATGGCGAACCCAAAATTGTGCTCGTTCGTATCGACCACTGACCAGCCCTTGATCTCACCTCACCTGATGATAAGTGCCGGCTAGCTATTATTGGCCCTTATTTAGATGGCCCTAAAGCTATACCTTGTATATAAACATCCTTATCATTTAGTAGTTTGAAAAACACTAATAAACAATTGTACTTCGACTTAGTCAATAGGAACATAAAATTTAATTAATTGGTTAAGCTGTATCTTGGAAATGTCTAAAACTGTGATTAGAAAATTGTGTATCTTAGACTGTCAAATAATTCAGAGATGCATTACCGCTCTTTTCTGCGTGTCGAGTTGAGCCAGGCGTGAGTCGGTGCGGCGTGTGGTGGGTTCCGTATCATAGCAGGACACGCAGCAGTGGTCGCTCCACAATGGAGCATTTCCGCCCAATACGCCAAAGCAAAGCGCATGTTGGCTACTACCGCAATACCTATATAATTTATTCGTATACTATAGCCTCGGTGGTCCATTGGTCAAGCACCCGGCTGCTGAATCAAGCAGTCGCGGGTTTGAATCCTGACTTTTCCAAATTATTTTCGGAAGTTATGTGTGATAAATATCGATGACTGAATACTTTGTGCCCGGTATGGCAATAGGTTTACCACCTATTCCGTTCGTCCCGTCCCAAATGGAATAGGTGAGACGAGGCTTTACAGCCGCTGCCTACACTTTTGGGTAGAAAAAGGCGTGAAATTAAGTATTTATATTCACAACATATTTGCTTAAACATTACCATACCAATACATTAACATAAATACAGACAATACGGCTAGGGAAACTATTTGAGATTGTTATATTTCTCGTGGTGAATTGGTAAAACTACCGACTGTGAAATCGTGGTCAGCGGGATCGATCCTTGTCGGAGTACGAATATTTTTGACAAGCGTGAATGTTGTAATGGCGTCTGGGTGTTATTGTATCCATAATATTAGCATTTAGTTGCTTAGTTTGGAACTAAAGGGTGTGTATTGTGTTCAAGATATTAATAAAATATGTTTGGTGATAAGCGTGGACATAGAGACATTAGATACACTTACTGACAAATGAGTAGCGCGTCGTCGGCCTCCTCATCAAAGGTTTTCGTCAAGCAAGGACATACGATAGACCTCTGATTGTTGCGGGACTTGTGCTTCTCCTGACTTGTACTGTCTACTGCTAATAGGATTAAAATTTAAAAATGATAGAACCACCAAAACATGCAGTTTGTTTCATAAATAAAACGGCTGGACTGGTGATATACTACGACCTCCTATAATTTCGACGTAAAGTGGCTCATGCTGCGTTTCGATCACCGCGAAAGGTATGGGAAAGCCCACCACCTTCATCTATATCTCCTCAAACTGATACCTATCCCATCTCAAAGGTTAACAACTCAAACCTCGACGTTGCTTCCATATGCTGCCATGGCCATAGACTGCGCTAGTAGGTTTTAAAAAAAGCGTTTGCCCTGTTTAGTGCTCTCACCACTGATGTATCGGGGATCCTTCCGTACTTTATTAACTTTCTTTGTATTTTCATGCGATAGGGTGACCTGATGGTAAGCAACTAACGCCACCCATGGATATCTGCAACGCAGATAGTATTACAGTTGCGTTGCCGGCCTTTAAAATGGGATAGGGAAAGGATGAAAGATGGAAAAGTAGAGTAGACGAGGGTGGGCCTCCGGATACCTCTCTCACCGGGCGAAACCCTGAATTAGCCACTTTAGGTCGATATTCCTGGGAGGTCGTATTATTTCCCCGGCACAAGCTCATTGAGACAGCGAATTTCTGTACCCCATTTATAGAAATGTAATAAAGTTCAGTGGTTAGATAATGCCACTTGGTGTGCAGAGGTCGCGTAACTTACCATCAAAAATGTCATACTCCATTTGCGACATCGCTGGCGGGTTTTGTGTTGCCTGAAAAACAATTTCAAATACAATAGCAAAATTGTAATGATAGTCACTTTAACTCTCTTCTAGGAAGCTTATGAAATGAGAAGAACCATTAAAACTGAGTCAAAGTAGGTTTTAATACATAACTTCACGCCAAATCCTTTGCGGAATAGGCAAAGAGAACGGAGCGCCATAAGGCACGATTCTTACACACCTCACTCGCTTCGTTGACTTTCATAACTCTTTTCATGCACGCGCGTCGATTTTTGAGGCTCCTAATATTTATAACCTTCCTCCAAAACACGTTCTATTTGATCGTGGAATATGTGTTTTGACCGTCCTCGACTCCTACATTCCTCCGCTTTTGCATTGTATATCTGCTTAGTCAATCTTGCACCATCCATTCTTGCTACATGTCCGAACATCGGAGCATGCCCTTTCTTACTTTTACACCGACACTCTCTTTCAATCCGAGTTCCTTCCTTACAACCTTGTTTTCGACGCGATCAGCGAGGGTCACTCCGCAGATTTTGCGCAGTGCCCTCATTTCGACCGTGTTTATCCTACTTTCGTGCACGCTCTGCCATACCCAGCTCTCGCTTCCATAAGTTAGCGTTGGGATCAGTATTACATTGTGGATTGGTAGCTGGGCTTTTCTGCTAATATCTTTTGCGCCCAGGAATCTGCCCAACGGTCCATTTACGCTATTTCCTAACGCCACTCTTCTTTCTAAATTGTACCTTCCATCCCTTCATGGTTTTCATAAAATACCATTTGTTTTAATCTAAAAAAGATGACACTCACTATAACTTCGCGGCTGTAATTGGCATCCTCCTTGATGTAAGCGTATGTGGATATTCCGTGAAACGGTGTTGCTACATCCCCAACGTTCACTGTTTCTTGGAGAGTTGGCTCTAAATAATCAAATTCCTCGTCTGGACTCTCAAAGCCTGGTGCTTGGTAATCTTTTGGTGCGTCTAAAATATTTTACATTGCTATCTTATCATAAGAATTTATGGTCGTATCATGAGCGTATCATGTATCATGGAGCATGGTATCGTATCATGGTTGATACTAGCGCTACTGCGGCGCTGTTATATATGGGCAGTTGTTGACGAATGCTCCCTTTCATATTGAACTTTGTGAAGAGGCGTGCTATGACATTATCGGTTTTGAGCACAGGCGAATGCTAGCAAGCCTCTCAGTAATCTATCTGGAGAATGTGTAGAGAGAATCCCGGTCTATGGGAGAATTAGGGATCACTTGCATCCCTATGTCGTGGACACTTAGTACACTACTTAGTCACACGCACTGCCAACAAATGCAACAAACTGCGTCGATGTTCCCGAATAGCTAATAATATGAACTATTTTTATGGTATACGGGGGCAAACAAGCAGACGTGGCACCTGATAAAAGAAGATGGCTTGGGCAGATCTAGAAACTACCAATTTCTTAAAGTAACCATTGGAAATACTTTTGATGCGGAACAAAGTTCGCCGGGTCAGCCAGTGTTACATATCCTTCCCTCTCTAGTATCGTTCCTAGCCAAAAAATAATAATTAACTTACCATCATTGTAATACAAACGCAGACTGATATCGTAAGTTTTGGGCAAATTCCTTGAATATGTTTTGACGAAGACCACACAGGCCTGTATCATCTGCTCGGTCTTCTTTCTGATGTTGTCGAAGGTACACTTGACCGTGTGCGAGGCGCCGTCCTTGGACCGTCGTGTGTTTATTGCTATGTACTCGTCTAGATAACTATACTCAAACATATAGTATTCAATTAAATTCTCAGCTTTGCATTCACCCTCGTAAAAACATATCGCTAATTGTTCTACCTGTAATAAGCGCACGAATTCTACAATTGTTACTAGGGAAGTCTCGGTACTCTGGTAGGCGAGCACACGGCTTCTGAATACAGGGGGCGTGGGTTCGAATCCTGGCTCACACCAATGACTTATCGAATATCGTAAAAACTTTGTGCCCGGTAATCCTGAGTAATCGTAATAATCATAGGGGCCTAGGGACTAGTTTTATCTTACTTAAATTAAAATTTCATCTTACTAATATTATCTATAAACGTGTAAGTTTGTGAGGCTGAGTCTGAAAGATGTCTGTTAGGCACTTTTTCATATTACAACAACCGATTGGATTTTGATTGAATTTAAAATTTAATTTGAATTTGAATTAATAAATAAACAAAAGATTTTATTAAAAGCCTATGTTACTTCTACTAATACACCAGATACCTTCCAATAAAACTCCCGTCAAAATCGATCAAGGCATTTTAGAGATTAGCCGCAACAAACATCAATTATCAAATGACCTATGTTATATAGTCTCGGTGGTCCAGTGGTCGAGCACAGCGCTTTGAATGAAGAAATCACGGGTTCAAATCCTGCCTGACACCAATGACTTGGCGTAATTAATTTCTAAAGTTATCTACACTAATTATATAGAGAGGAAAGATTTGATTTTTTGTATGTAACGAATAAACTCAAAAAGTACTGGACCGATTTTGATAATTCTTTTTTCTTTAGAACGCTACATTATCACTGGGTAACATAGACTATATGTAATCATCGTCGTCATCGACATTTTGTTTGTACGCGAGTAGCACCGCGAGGCGGGAAGCTACATGCTATATAGCGATACGAAGTTCGCGCGGTCTGCTTGTGTGTAATAAATATCTGATGACTGAAAACTTTGTGCCCGGTTCGCTACTCCATTTGGGATGTAAACACAACGGCAAGACGAGGCTTAACAGCCACACCTTCGGGTAGAAAGCGGCGTGAAGTTATGTTTAATGATTACGTACGTATTTCTTATCGAACGCGTCATAGGTCTTCGTGAGAGCACTACTGACGAATTGTGCCATCTCATCCTTGCATGTCTTCTTCAGAGTCCACACATTCATTCCGTTGAACTTCTCAACGGTGAACGTGTCCTCTGGGAACAAGTTCTTCATGTGCAGTATGGTGCCCACTGCAATCCCTGTCAGCTGTTTCATGAATGTTGCCGAACTGGTACACGTTTCGGTCACTTGACGTGGTAATATTTTTACGCAATCGGACACAGCCTGGAGACGAATTAAATGAACCCAATAATCAAATAAATGATGGGAGGACAAACGAGCAAGCGGGTTACCGCTCATGGACAACTATAACATAGATAGTTTCGTTGCCGTCGTTTAAGGAGGTAAGCTACCGGCAAGGAGGTGGATTTCCGGATACCTATCTCACCGATCAAAATACGCAAGGACCTTAGCTCGATATTCAGAGAGTTCCGGGCATTTCACACGGGTTGAGCCGGCGCATTCAAGCCGTAATCTACGTGGCTGTACCGTTGTAAAAAAAATTTGTAATATATTGTGCAAGCATTTATGTTTACACATAATTGAATACATATAGTAGTTTGCCATGTCAGAATAATGCATATTACTTAATATAGAAATTTGTACACACAAGTCACTCAATGAAAGAGCAAGTAAACTATTTATATTTTGAAAAGTTGGTACAAAATATTAAAATAAGAGATAAAATATTTGGTTTTGATTGTTTGTAATATTAATGGAAGTCGTTAATCAATCATATAGACTGCGACTGCTATACACTTCATTACCGAATTCCAAAAAAATCTATATTGTAGATGCAAAATCGTTCGTCATTTTAATAATAATTAAATAATCGAGATGAGCAGAAATTGTTTTGTAAAAATTAAGTACCATTAGGCGATAAGCACATGAACATAATTACTACTACCTACTTAGTTCTATAAAATACTCACCGACTTTGTCAAAGTTGCAACTTTAGACATGTCTATACAGGTGATTTATATTAATATCACGAACTGATAATACAATTAAAACTTCGTGCATCAAAAATTTATAAACTTCCCGCTCACCGCTCACTGACCTATTGGCTATTACAGTTTTCTTTTTTTTGGGATTTAACGACCTGGTTGCTAGGATTAGGTTGCTAGTTTTCATTTATTATTATTTATTATATAATTTAACGACCTGGTTGCTAGGACCTTTAAGTCGAGTCTTATATTAGCATCTTATTTTAACATCATCATTCTTACCCTAAACTAATCTTAACCTAACCTAGCCTAACCCTAAAGCTTAACCTAACCTAACCTAATCATCCATAAAGTCGTGGCACTTTATGCATGATGTTCCGAGGGACTCCCTCGGAGGGAGTCCTGACGACAATGTAGAAGAGCACACTAAACACGATACCTACACCATTTCCCACATTTGCACTCATATACGAACACTTATTAAATAAAACGCCACGAATTTTATTCAATAATATCCATTGAAACACAAATCTGAAAAAATAATGCAAATAGCGGACATGTCTCTTCCACAGTCCCCCCAAAACTCCTGCTAATTTTCAGTGGCCCAACCAACCATAGATCCCTTTTTTTACGATGACGTGCCAAAATATTAGCTATAGTACAGCCTGCAATGCTAAAGGTATTGTGAAAAAGATACACTTTTCAACTATCACCTAACCACAGTAACATTTAGTAAAATTTTAGAATTTTATACAGACATTTAACATCAAAATATGAATAAAAATAATCAAAAAGTTTTAAACATTACATTTCATTTTAAAAAGTAAAACATTCTATTTTCAAATTTTCCAATATCATACAAAACAAACAAAGGAAAGACATATATCGTGTTTGACATTGCTATGTAAATTTAATATAATTTTGTATAATATATTGTGCGAAAAATACAAAGCTATAATATTACAAACTAACATGTTATGTCCAGAAGGTTGTAATGTGGAAAATAAATATACTCCTAAAGATAATGCAGAAGAGTCATGGCAGAATAAAACTGGTAAAATGCCCGTAGAAGGAATCGGGAGTGTAGAATTAAACTCTTACAAGACTCCTAAGACTTGGAAAAAGTCCATTTCAAATTTTTTTCGTAACCAACTCCGGAAAACTAAATCCCAAGATGTAAGTTTTAATTAATATTATGTCGATTTGTTCTACATGATTATTTGGTTAAAAGTCATAATGTTTCCCTAAATTTACGTTTTTTTGAGTCTCGAGATCAAATCCTGATACACATTATTATTGGTTTGGAAACCGAGTGTGGAAAATATGATTCATAATTGTGCCCTGTTGGAGTTTTTTTATATTTCTGCTATACGCTATTGTTGCAAAAGATTGCATCAATATTCGTTATATCAATGCCGTATGAAATTATTACAGTATATAGATCAATAAATTTATTGTAGTCATTGTTATAGGTAATATTTTGCCTTACTGCAATCATTTCTTGTCTTTAATGCTGTATGACCACGGGAAGATAAGATTGAAATTGCGTGGAAAGTAAATAATGACGCACGTCCTGTAATTTCTTAATTTCTCAGGGTGATCGACCTTCTGGAAGTAATGAGAGCTTCGAAGTAAAAGAAGTAAGTCGAGAACAGAAATGGCAGTCTCTGGGGAAAATATTTAGACGACAAACCTTGGAACAGAGGAGCAAGGCTACTAATACACAGGGAGAGTGTTCCTCGGCCAACAAACGTCTCGCTGTTAAAAACGTATTGTCTTGTTATTTTGGCAAAAAAACATCTGATGCTAATGATAAATGAGGAAATAAACTAGTTGAAAAATTTGTTACTTTTCCGTGACGCATCCTCTGTACCTATGTAAATCAGTAATTCTTGACATATTGATTACACACAGAAATCGCAACCTAATCTGCTTCCTGACAGATGTTCCAGTATATGTTTTAAGGCTCATGGTTTTCAAAGATAACAAAAGTGGAAGGGGCATATAATGAATAACCGCGACGCTCCGCACTTGTATATTAGGGCTGTTGATATTTTTTTAAATATCTGATATTCGACTTATCAATATTCTTAAATATATCAATTTCGGGCTTTGATATATCTAAAAAATCGATATATCAATATTTTTGAAGTGGAACTTTATTCGCGACGTGCAATCGTTTAAAGTATTCAACACCTCTTCGCGGATGATATATATAGATAAATATAATAATAGTATATATAATAAGTATTATATAACAGTAAAATATGAACGGGTGAATATAATGACAAACTAAGAAAATATGTTACGCATGATTTAAAAACTGTTTAGAACTGTACATAGAAATCTAGGAGCTATCTATCTATTTCTAGGATAAATATTTATACTCAAGTGGTGATCGAACCCGCCAATCTCGATTCCACAGTTGGTAGTTTTACTAATGCACCACCAGGTACGTCGTAATGTAAGATAATATTGTAAGATATTATTGTAAGATATTATTTATACATTAAATTTATCGATATGTCGAAAATCCGATATTTTAAACAGCCCTAGGTGACTGGGCTGCAATCGCGCGAATAATGTGGTCAGCCACTCGCGTTCACATTGCCGGAATGATTCGCGGCATGACGAGTAACGTGGCCACACTACGTGCCAGCCTCTTTCCCTCGCTATTCGTCGACTGTATGGTAGCGGTATCATAATTCGTAGTATTTCACCGGTCAAGCCAGCCTATTCACACAGCAATATCCGAGGCTCTATCACTGATTGAAATTGATTTCTGTAGTTTTGATTTTTTTCTAATTTACGGCCTCACAAACATATATCTATTTCGTTTTTACTCAGCACAGTCACTCGCATGGAAGCAGTTTATCAGTATATCGATGCGTACTAGTGAATGAATATACGTAAATACCTATTGAAGCCCATAATCCGCCACGCTTAGCGCGCCTACTGTCAGTTCAGCGGGGGAAAATGTGTTGGGAATAATTTTACCGACAAAATTTCACTTTTTTTTATAAGATAGGAGGGCAAACGAGCAGGCGTGTCACCTGATGGTAAGCAACCAACGCCGCCCATGGACACCAGCAACACATATAGTGTTACTGTTGCGTTGCCGACCTTTAAGGGACAGGGAAGGATGGGGAAGGGGGAGGGCCTCCGGGTACCTCTCTCACCGAACGAAACGTGGCATGAGCCACTTTACGTCGATCTTCTGAGAGGTCCTGGTATTTCACCGGTCGAGTCGGCCCATTCCGCGCACATGCAGCGCACTGCTTGGCTCTACCACTGCGGAATTATTTAAATAAAATAGTTTTATTCCTTAACTAGCCAACCCGGCGAAGTTTGTTCCGCATCAAAAGTAATAAATGAGTAAATTTTGGATATCGTGAGGTTTAATTTGTGCTATTTATCGGCTCTAACTACTGTCCCGCTGTCAATACTGCTATATCTTTGAAAATATTTGTTTAAATTGCGTGCTGCTGTAAAGAGCCAGGATCATCTATATTACATGCACAATCTATTTAAGACACTTTATTGGATGAAAATTAATGCTGTACTGTTTAAAATCGCTTCGTAAATAAGCTATTATTTCTGGTAAAAAGTAAAAAAATAAAAATGGTCATTGTGGGTTATCCCTAAGAGATAGACATTTGCCCTCGCGGACTTTTTTGTAGACATTCTGAAGCTGTTTAATAATGTAGAATATTGTTTTGATCTTTCACTTAGGGTTCAGCCAGCGTTTGCAATTAAAGTGCTAAATCTCGAAAATTATCAGTTTTTTTTTACAACATTATATAATGAATTATAGATCAAAATCACCCTATTGACACCCTCTAACTATTAAAAAAACTGCATTAAAATCCGTTGCGTAGTTTTAAAGTGACAAGCAGCGAAAAGTTACTTTACTATGTAATAATAATAATATTGAAGTCATAAGAAGTGTAATTTGTAATTTTTCATGAAAAAAATTTTCTGAAGGTGTTTTGATTTTTTTATCACGCGGTCCATAGTTTGTAAAATAAAGGTAAGTAGTGTAAGAATAACATGTACTCTTATTTTGATATCCAAAACTGAATATTTAGCATAACAACATACTTCCTAGATTAAAACAACTTTTAATCTATGAGTGAGATTTGCGAAAGTCTTAGAAATAAATAAATATACTTCCTATTTATGTATTAATTTTATAAATAATTAATACTCAACATTAATTAAAATAAACTTAGCCGAGAACGATTATCGATAAATAAAAATCTTCTGCATAGCACTAAACTGCCATTTTATGCAGCCACATGACGTCACACCCGGCTTCAATTTGCTGTTGATATGCCACTCAGTGCTGCCAACTCTACCAACTTTTCGGTAGATCTACCAACTTTTAGTGTCGTAGTCAAACCTACCACCTTGTACCAAAAATCTACCAACTTTTAAAGTTTTCAAAAATCCCAAATCAAACCTCCATGAAAATAATATTGAAACTAATTTTTTTTTCATTTTTCGTAATCTTTCTCTTGCTTTTTTACCCTTTGATGGATCCATCGAATTTACTCGAAAATAGAGGGCGTTACAGGTTGATGTACAGGTCATATCATGGCGGCTTAATAAAAAAAAAAAACAAAACAAACATCATGGCGGCGTTAGATACTTAGATCTTAAAACTCTTTCTACGTATCTGTGCTTACACTCTATATCTAACGCGATTCAATCAATAAATAACTGATTGTAATTTTTGAAACGTTTCAATTGAACACTATCAAAATGAGTGAAAGTGAAAGTGAAAACGAAGAAAATTCTCCTCCTCGAAAATTAAATTATTTTGAATATTAGCGGTCTGTAATTCTGTTTTATCATTAGATTTCTAATAAAAATAGTTCAAATATGTCTCATCCAATCGAAAAGTAAATTAAGGATGCCAGATTCTTATTGGAGGGTCTCTAAAAGACTTGAAAAGTATGGGTGGTAGATCTACCAACTTTTCATAGTAGGGTTTGTTGGAAACTACCAACTTGTAGAACCCTATCTCCCACCTTGACGAATTTCGAGTTGGTAACGCTGATGCCACTCCATAGTTGGTATGCCACTTGTTCATTGGTTTCCTACGCCATTCAACTTTATTGATTATCATGTGGCAAAAAAATTGTTCTTTTTTTATTTTGCTTGTTATTTTTCGTTAGCAATTGTACTAGAAAAATATGTCTCGTCCATTTAATGAAGACAAGTCAATGGATGTGGGACGTCAGGCCAAACTGTATTTTTATGTATTATCTATGGCTATATGTCTGCAGTCTGCATGACATTCATGACAGATCTCTAGTCTCCTCTGTTCGAGTTCGGAGTTCAGTGGGTTGGTAGGTAACTATTGCCTACCTATTTCTTTCATGTACGAAACATTTTCAACTTTTTTACTCGGGTTTGTTTGCTAATTACAACAAGGCGTTAACCTTTTAGTTAAATATTATATTTAGTTCATAGTTTACAGAATAAATGTGTTTATGCCCTTGAATACAGTGTTATAAAAAAGACAAGTGTCAGCATAGCAACAGCACTTCAATACTTCCTATTTAGAGGAAGTATAGTCCTATACTTCCTTACTTATAGGAAATTAAGAGGTGAGTGTCTAATATTTTCGTAGTTATTATATGTTAATATTAATCGGCGAGTTCGCCTATAATCCATGTTTTATCCATATAAATTTTGCATCGAGTACAAGTACCTAAATAGGTTTAAAATTCAGCTCTGAATTTACTGCTTAGCTTTATACGAACATTTAAAATGTGGAATGTTAAATACAGAATTGTAAAACTCTATGTACACAGACTGAGAAGTGTATTAACATCACCAGTTAATTATCCATACAACAATGTAACAAATGAAATAGAAGTACCAATCACATACAAGGAAAATTATGAATACTGATGTTCCTAATAATAGCATGTTTATTTATTTGTAAATGAATCATTTAGTTGTTCAACTATTTGTATCAAGACATTGTAAGCTACCAATAACATTGCTTACTAAGTTTACACAATAAAAAGCATCTTAAAACTGTAGAAAAACATGTGTACATTTCCATACAGAATAAGTAATATATGTACTTTAATAAAGAATCAATAGAGATTCTTTATTAAAGTAAACCTAATGTGATATCAAAACATTGAAGTTAAAATTTCAGAAAGAATCTGATGATACTACACATCTATTTTACACAATTTATTGTTGTTAAATCAAGGAAGATGATACAACAATAATGAATATATATTTGTTTTTGCAGAAATAAAAAAGTAGGATAAACATGGTCAAAATAAGGGCACTGCGCAAAATCTACAGAGTGACCCTCGCTGACCACATTGAAAACAAGGTTGTAAGGAAGGAAATCAGATTGATAGAGAGTGTTAGTGTAAACGTAAGAAAGGGCATGCTCTGATGGTTCGGACATGTAGAAGGAATGGAGGATGTAAGATTGACTAAGCAGAAAAACAATGCAAAAGCAGATGGATGTAGACCAGTCTTTCCCAAAGTGGGCGATAATGCCCCCTTATGGGCGCTGCAGGTCTCAAGGGGGGCGGTAAGAGACCCAGAAAGAAAATGGGGGCGTTGTGTAGAGGCCTGGGGGGTGATTTGTACTATGGGTGTATACCAACCACTAGTATTAGTGGTTTTTAAATATGTGAAAAAATGGGGGCGCTAATAAATATATATGCTTAAAGTGGGCAGTAGTCAAAATAAGTTTAGGAACCACTGATGTAGACCATGACCAAATAGAACATATTCTGAAGAAAATATATATACATATTCTATCTATAAATATACATATTCTGCCTCAAAAATCGATATGTGTGCATGAAAAGAGTTATGAGAGTCAACAGAGCGAGTGAGTTGTGTAAAAATTGTGCGCTTTGTTCTCTCTGCCTACCCCGCAAGGGATTTGGTGTGAAGTTATGTATGTATCAGAAATATTTGCACTTGGATGGAGATCAAACCTACCGACCTGTCTATCATCTGTTAGTTTACCAATGCAGCACAAAACGAAACATTAGTATTTAGTTTGATAGCATACACACAGAACGCTACATGAATAGGCTGACTCAACTGGTGAAATACCATGGCCTCTCATTATATTGATAAAAAGAGGCTCTTGTCATGTTTTATTGATGAGAGTGGTATCCGGAGGCCCACCCCCCTTCTCTCACCTTAAAGGCCGGCAAGGCACCTTTTACACTATCTGCCGGTACCTGCAACACAGATAGTGTGGTGGTGGTGGTGGTGGTGGTGGCGGTAGTTGCTTATCATTGTGTGATCCGTCTGCTTGTTCGCCCACCTATTCCATAGAAAAAAAGAAGAATGTATGACACCAATAGCCTTGTGATAATTTTTAACAAATTTAGTAAGCATAATAAACATTACATAAATACCTAAATGATCATTGGTTTTTATTTTCAGATGAATGATGAGATTTTGCAAATAAGTTGGAGGAGACTAACAAAAGTAGTAAGTTTATAGAACAGAATAATTACTGTAGTATTTAATTGGTGCTTCTACCTAGAATAAGATGATCACACGAAGATGGTTTCACCCTGCATTAACAGGGTTAGAAGCAGAAAAAACTCTCATGGAACAGGGTCATGATGGTTATTTCCTTGCAAGACCAAGCATGAGTAATAAAGGAGACTTCACATTGTCTGTTCGAAGAGGTAACGAAATTACTCACATTAAAATACAAAATAATGGTGAGTTCCTGGACTTGTATGGTGGTGAGAAATTTGCCACATTATCTGAGCTTGTCCAGTATTATATGGATAATCAGTGTCAACTGCGGGAAAAGAATGGTAATGTGATCAGGCTAAAGACGCCCCTGAACTGTGCAGATCCTACGACAGAGAGGTGGTACCATGGTCAACTGACTGCTAAAGAAGCTGAGAGAATCATGTTAGAGAATGGAAAGAACGGTTCTTTTCTTGTCCGCGAGTCACAGCGTCAACCCGGTGATTTTGTGCTGTCTGTGAGGACCCGCGATCGAGTCACTCATGTCATTCTACGAAAGCAAGACGAAAAATATGACGTCGGTGGAGGACAACAATTTCCAGATCTTGTCAGCCTCATAGAACACTATAGGAGCTTTCCTATGGTTGAGACTACTGGCGAAGTGTTACGGTTGATTCAGCCATTCAATGCCACTCGCATCCAGGTGAGACATTTTCACACTAGGGTAAAACAACTTCAGAAAGAAAATGAAGGTCCAATAGAGAGCATGGCTTACAAGGCCGGATTTTGGGAAGAGTTTGAAACGCTACAGATGATGGAGAACCTTCAATTATTTGACAGAATGGAAGGATCTAAACCAGAAAATATACGGAAAAATAGATACAAAAACATAATACCATTCGATCGCACTCGCGTAATATTGAGGGACATTCCGCTAGATGCACCACCGGGCTCGGATTATATAAATGCCAATTATATTAGATGCGATAGTTTCGACCTAAGCCCCGACCATGACAGTAGTAATGGTTTCTATGAAAATGGCAAGGACGGTACTCCATCCAAAAGTAAAGAGAAATCATCACCAACTCACACAGTTCTTATCACGGAAGATAAAGAAATCACGAGCACAACAAAAGCTCCTGGTACCAAAACAACGCCATCGTTCGAACCAAGCGTACTGATACGCAGTAACCCAAACTATGTAAATACAACAATTCCTAAATCCACAGAAGAAACTGAGAACGGTATCGTGGATCATGTCTACAATAAGACGTATATTGCGACTCAAGGTTGTCTCTCATCTACAATAGCGCCATTTTGGTCTATGATATGGCAAGAAGACGTTCGTATTATAATCATGACAACGAAGGAAATAGAACGCGGGAAAGTAAAATGTGAACGATACTGGCCTGAACGTAATAAAACTGAAGTGTACAAGAAATTTAGCATTTTCAACGAATCAGAATCTTCTACGCCAGATTATACTTTGAGACGTTTTATCGTGACCAAGAAGGATGATGATGTCACCAGAACTATTTATCATTTCCATTTTACAGCTTGGCCTGACCATGGAGTTCCATCGGAACCAGGAAGGGTACTAAACATATTGTTGGATGTGAACTATAGATTACAGCAAATAATGACTGGTGCTGATCCTCCGGCTGAGGCAGTCGTTTGTGTTCATTGTTCTGCGGGTATCGGCAGGACCGGTACTTTTATAGTCATTGATATGATATTGGATCAGATAAGGAAAGAGGGATTCGACTGTGAAATAGACATTCATCGTACTGTTCAGATGGTTCGCGATCAAAGATCTGGCATGGTGCAAAACGAAGCCCAGTATAAGTTTATATATATGGCAGTTTTAGAATTTATCGAGACAGAAAAGCAGAGAGTTGGTTTTGGTCCCGAGCCGGCCAAGGACTCGCCACGCGCACGAAATCACCCGGTACCTTTTTTATGAAACGCGCTAAAAAGGCAAAAGCAATTTTGCCAAAAAATTTTAAACTATGGTAAATAATAGTGACTTTTAAAATTTTTCTCTCGAACTTTCTTTTAAAGCGATTATTGCCACGCTTAAAAGACAAAAGTTATTGTTTCAATAATGAAATATATTTTCTCTGATTCTAATATAGACCCAAACTAAATCAAGTCTATTTTAGCAAATTTTCAATGTTTTAAAAATAAAATTAAAAATATTCGTAGTATAATAGGATTAGACGTTAAAAAGTCAATAGGTATTGAGACAAGTGTGGACGAATTTAGTATCCAACAACAAGCTTGCTACCAAAAATGTATGTACTGGAATTTAATATCAAATAAACTGTATATTTTCAATCACATCATTAGATAGAATCAGTCCTGCAGTCGAGTGTTGAGTTACAAAGTACCTTGTATCTAAAATTAACAGTTTTTCCAGATAATTAAAATTATATTATTTACGTTTTTAAAGAGAAAAATATGTCATATCTGCTGTTTTTATTGTGTAAATATAGATTAAGTAATTGTTAATGAAAAAAAATGAATAAACATAGCAATATTACGTCATAAATTTGATAAATATAGAAAATATGGATGTGATTGTGTAAGCTAATTAAAAATAAATATTCACCAATCAATTATTATTGTTACATTTTTTAAAAAAAGAAGCAAAAAATTTTATGTTATCTACTCATAAGAACAATTTTTTATTGATTTTTTTTAACCCAATTTGGTGACCAATCTTGACATATCTTTTTTTTTTAAATGGTGTTGTTCTGTGTATTTTTATGACAATAACTGTTGTGTTGAAATTATCATATATATTTCAGTTTTATTTCCATAACACAATTGTATTGTAAAATTTGGATTAGATTCCTGATTAATGAGAAAGGCATGTCATGATTGTTTATTGATTAGGAGGTATACAAATTTTAGTACCTATTTATGTTATAAAACATATGTGTAAAAGTATATTGTATGTGTGAATGAAATTTAGAAATTTATGAGCTGAAAAGTTAATAGGGTATGCATATAAATGATCTTGGCATTATAATAAGTTAAAATCTAATTTTGGAAGTTATAATTTGTAAATTATAGTCGTTTTGTGTGCTCTTCGGTGCAATGAGCTATTAAATAGCGGTACATGTTATGTTTATTTATATATACAAATATCGATTGTTTGATATTAAGTATGATTCTTATAAATCCTTTTTCTTAAAAGCATGAGAAATAACATCCTTGTTATATATATAAATTTCTCATCAAACTGTGCTATGATTTTTATTTTAAAATTGTACAGAGAGCATAATTCGCTTTTAACAAGGACTTTTTTTTAAGTGATTACTAATTATTATTAATTAACTATTTGCCTTATATTCAGAAGATATATATTACCAAATATTCTTGATGATTCTTGATTGGATGAAAATGAACTTTGCAAATTGAATTATTGATTGACTGAATGACTTATCAGCTGATTGCCTTAATGTGTTACTATTAATTATGAGTTTTTTTTTTAACAAACTTACATATTTTGAATGTATTTACATTCAAAATATGTAAGTTTGTTAAAAAAAAAACAGTAGTTCTATAACTGCTTATTATTTCTGTGTATATACAGAATAATATATAGCATTAGAAGTTTGAAAAAGCAATTAAAAATTTGTGTAAATGGAAATATTTTAATTTGAGTACAACAATTTAAGTAAATAGATTTTTTTGCAAATCAATGTAACATTCACTTGCACACTCTTGTCAAAATATTTTATAAATGTGCAGTAGGTACATTTTTATTTGTGTAATATATAAATAGATGGCGTTAAAATCAGGTTAAGAAATTGCCTTTCTTAGCGTCTTTGATGAATGCGTCTTAGTTGTGAATATTTTTTTATAAAAGCATGCTTTAATTTTGCACAACACAAAAGTCAGGTGATTGACTTCGAAGTGATCTCGGGACACAATCGGAAATAATATTCTTATATATAATTTTTATACTTATCATTATAATGTTTTTTCTTTTGTAATTTGATTGGTATAGTCAGTTGTAGTTTTTTTATCGTGCTATCGTGATTGTGGCTCTTAACACAAGTGTAATTAGACCTAGGGGCGATGATGGCTAGAATTTGGTTACTTAAAATTAACAATTTCTCTGTACAAGTACCCAGCACTGGTAAGAACAGTCAACTAATATGACAGGTTGCGGAAAATAGTGAAATAGCATTCCTCATTTTTATATTTTCCTCGGAAAATCTTTAGATATCTTTCGTTTAGAACGGTTTCAACCGCCTGCCAAATAAATTACCCATAATTATTATACTTTATAGCGTAAAAGCAAAATTTTATACAGAACTGTTTGAATAGCTTTTACATTTTGCCAGAGAAAAGATGGTCAGTGGCTTTTGTTCATTCATAACTATATTTTTATGTACCTTTAGTAAAATTAGCTGTGTTGGCGATATGTACAGAAATAGTTTGGATTTTATAAAACGACCAAGATCTGGCCGTCATGGGCTCTCGGGGCGCCAACGTTCAATTATTGCTTTCACGATGCGATATGCAATAGTTATATATAGATATATATTTATGTAAATTATAATCGGCATTATTTGTTGAGAATTGGTGTTTTTAATAAATAAGATTATGGGTGCTAAAAGTTTTGTTAGCTTTTTAATATATGTTATATTTGATTCGACCGAGACTGGTATGTTTGTACGATTAAAAATATTGATTCGAGTCGATGTATTTCTTGTTCATTGGTCAATATTCTGATATCCGTTTGGCTGTCAAACAAGCAAAACTCGGCAAACTTTATGCAAGAATATTGGTCAAAAGGGTGATGAATGAAACTGATCAGAAAATATGGGATGTGCAAGCAGGATTTAGGAAAGGAAGGGGTTGTATGGATCAAGTTTTCTCCTTACGAAGCATGGTCGAAAAATTTCTGGCTAAAAGTCAAAAGGTTTACTGTGCTTTCGTAGATTTGGAGAAGGCTTATGACAGAGTGGTGAGGAATGAATTATGGTTGACACTATCCTTATATGGGGTGAGCAGTGGCTTGATAAGACCGATGAAATCACTTTACAGCGATTCCAGAGCTTGTGTCAGGATAGGAGGGGCATACACGGACTGGTTTAACATCGAAAAGGGTGTTAGACAGGGATGTGTAGCTTCGCCAGGACTGTTTAACCTATATATTGATAATTGTTTAAAAGATTTGAAAGAGTGTGTATGGATTAAAAATGAACGATTTAATCATCAAATGCCTTCTTTACGCTGATGATCAGATCCTCCTGGCGTCATCTGAGGAAATGGGTCTTTGAGAGAGAAAGGAATGAAAGTGAATGTATGTAAGACTAAAGCAATGGTTTTTGATAGAGATGAAAATATGTCTAAATGCGAGATTGGGATTGATGGAGAAAAAGTGGAACAGGTGAAAGAGTTCATGTATTTAGGCACAAAGTTTACGAGAGATGGAAAGTATGAATGCGATATTGAAAGACGGGTTTTGGCTGGAAATCAAGTGAATGGGGCCCTGAACAACTTTATGAATAGCCGGAAAGTCTCCAAAAAGGCACGACTGGCTGTACACAGAGGGGTTTTGGTTCCCACGCTTATGTATAGGAGTGAATGTTGGGTATGGCAGGTGAAGCACAGAAGTAAGATTAATGCTGTAGAAATGAGGAGTCTGAGGAGTATAGCTGGAGTAAGCTTGTTGGATAAAATGAGAAACAGTGTAATTCGAGAACGTTGTGGTGTGAAAGAAGATATAGTGACAAGGATAGAGAAAGGAATGCTTAGATGGTTCCGACATGTAGAAAGGATGGACGAAAGTAGACTGACTAAACGAATTTATAAGACAAGTGTGAAAGGGTGAACCGGTAAAGGACGACCTAGGCGGACCTACCACCAACAAATCTACGATGTGTTTGTGAGGGGCCAGGTCAGGAGTGGCCACAACCGACGAGCATGTATGAACGCGATAATGAGAGTGGAGGAAGCAAGAAACGTATGTCAGGATCGTAGCAAGTGGAAAGAATTAGTCTCTGCCTACCCCCATGGGAAAAAGGCGTGATTGTATGTATGTATGTCAAACAAGCTGTTGTTGAAACACTATGCCATTAAAAGTTTTGATCCGAATATATGCTCGGTTTTTTTAGAAAAATGACGTAGCGTTAAAAAACTGTTTGCCATTAATAATTCCGCCACAGATCGTATGTTTCTGAAAGACAATCTTGAAATCTTTGTGTTATGTACAAGGTCTGCTATTTATGTATCCGGAACTGGCCACTACATAAATATTATTTAAAAAGTACTTACTATATTTGAAAATGGAACTCCTTGGTTGTAGAATGCAGACTGATTTATCCGACAGTCAATTGTTTTAGTTGTACAGCGCGATTTCAAAAATTGCATATCGTTATCATAATAGATTTAACTGGAGACAATTTTCATGCGATGAATAACACAGTTCGACTTTTGGAGATGAAGCACCTTCAAAGACTAGTGTGTATCATTGGCTCACGAACGAAATTAAAGATGGTCGACTTAAATCAGTTGTTGTGTTACGAAATATCGACGCAGTTCTTGAATTAATAATGCAAGATCGTCATCACAGAAATAGATCAAGATAGAACGGCGAATAGGCGTGGCAAGCGTGCCAAAACCATGCACTATATTGCATGCTTTTCGAAACTCGCTCTCAGTACGCAACGAGCGTTCCTGCCCTGCGTTCAGGACGTAAAAAAATAGATAAAACGTCACATATATACCTTATTGTGCTGTGGCAAATTGTAAAAACAAAAGTAGTGAAGCAAATATGAAAAAAGGAAATATTTCGTATGATCAGTAAGTATAGAAAATCAGTAGAAAGTATTTTTTTGAGATTATAAATTATTGTTTTACTTTTACTATGTTCAATAATTACGATCACAAGTTGTATATTTTTTCGTTATGATAAATATCCATTGCTGTCCGCATTCAACGCTCGTATACAAAAACATTGCGCGCATAAATTATACGCGTAATGTACGTCGAATCGAACGAAATACACAATACACCTGCCAGTTGATCGCTGTGTCTGTTAATCGCTGTGATTGGTCTTCGAATGTTAGAGATGGGCACTCCATGTATCGTTGAGTCTTAGGACTTATCGATAAATTAATTCAATAATAATTCGAGTATCAGCTTATGTCTTGCTTTGTCCCTACTTTATTCTAACACCACAAATTTCAACCAAAGTGCTTCGTAATTACATTGGCAGCAGTTTATTTGACAGTATAAGTTTTCACCAATTTGACCAATCGCCGATGGAAAATCATCTCGTTCTTCTCAAACGGGCAGTAACCGAGGTATATGTCGATGTTCGGCTTCGTTATTTAACCAGGACTGTGAGGCCAACCCTTACAAAAAGGCAAATATTTAATAAATATGTATAGTTTCAAGGACAGTAAAATATTTATAATTAAATTTTATATGCTGTTGGAAAAATATGTTTTAGGTATTAATATGTCGGATTAAAGTATTTAACATGTTTTACTTTCTATGATTATCGTTACACAAAATCAATAAAGTTGGTACGATATAAAAATAATAAATTTAACACACGTTGCAGATATTAACATCGATAATCTAATGAGTGTGTCTCCTAACTAGTCGCCCCGCTCACAATGAAAATGACGTCACGCTGTGGGCGTGGTTTTTCAAAAAAGTGACACGCTCGAAATGTATGGAAATATGACATCGCGGCCGTTCTATCTTGATCTATTTCTGTGATCGTCATGTTATAATCATAGCGCGTTGATATTGGGATTGGAATAGCCGCCGTCTTGGCGGTGATGACGTAGATGACGCAAGAGTCAGTGTCAGTACCGTTTGCAACGTTTTGAAGCACATACTATTGAGTTTAAATTGTTATGGTGAATTTATTACTATCTATACTCTATACTAATATTATAAATGCGAATGTAAGTTTGTTTGTTACGCTTTCACGCAAAAACTACTGAACCGATCATCATGAAACTTTGTACATATACTCTTGAAGGTATTAGAAGTAACATAGGGTACTTTATATTAAAAAAAATGTTTTTTACGAAAGATAAAACAATTGTTTGTCAAAAAATCGTCAAATTTAGCTACTTCAGTAATGAAGTTTTACAGTATTCGTAAATTAGATAACATAACGTAACTTCACACCTTTTTCTATCCGAAGGTGTAGGCAGCGGCTGTTATGCCTCGCGAGGGACGGTATTACAGCATTCAGGGTTGATACTTATACTTAACTTTACTTATTAATATATAAATTTGAATGTAAGTTTGTTTGTTACGCTTTCACGGGATAACTACTCAACAGATCATCATGAATCTATGTACACATATTCTTGGGGGTATTAGAAGTAATATAGGATACCTACTTTCTTTTTTCTTATTTCTCTCTTTAATTAACATATATTTGCACCCTAAGGAGAAACTTATAATATAGTCTACAAAAATATCCTACATTAATACTCTGCATTTATATCATATAAAATTGTTAAAGTCCAAAATTATTTATTTTTGTTACAGAGAAATATATTTTACCGTTTGTTGTTGCATTTTAATAAAGCATATTGTGAGATTTTTAAACGTCATACCTAATGTTGTAATTTTGAAAATTGATAATCCCAGCTAAGTAAGAAAATAGAGTTATTATATTGATTCAATTCTATGGTAATGATTTTGATACTTATTTATTGGCTTCAATGCGAGCGAAGCCGCGGGTAAAAGCTAGTATATAATAAATATATAACTTTTGTGATTTACATACATACATAACTTCACGCCAAATCCCTTGCGGGGTGGGCAGAGAGAACGGAGCGCCATAAGGCACGATTCTTGCACACCTCACTCGCTTCGTTGACTTTCATAACTCTTTTCATGCACGCGCGTCGATTTTTTAGGCTCCTCCTCCTTTTGGGATTTATTTATTGTTAAACATCATACTTACTCGTTAAAATAAGTAAGAAAGTGATTAAAAGTCGTGCGGTTTTTGAAGCGAGTGACGTCACGCGACTATTATTGTGACAAGGTTCCATCACAATATGAACGCGCTATAGTAGTATGTACATATCGAGAGATAGAGACGTCTTTGACCATTAGTATGACAGTACATATTCATAAAATATTACATGAATATTTGGCTGCAAAAAGTTTTAGATTAAAAACAGGCTCGTGCGGATTGGCGCAAGAAAATGATAAAAAATTACGATCATGGTGCGTCAAAAGCTGTCTGTATCTAAACGGGTGATGAATCTTGGATTTATGCTTATGCTCCGGAAACTAAGCAGCAGTCGATAGTTTGGATGTACCAAAATGAGTAATAGTTATTTTATTTTATTCTGGATACATAAGTAGCAGCCCTCGTATAACATAAAACTTATGCTGCAGTTTACCACATGAATATTTTCATCTCGGGAGAAAATCAGTGATAGCACTAAATTTAGTATTACGAGATTTTCAACATTTAATCGTGATTGTACATTCGATATGAAATACTAAAATAGACAATAACGAAAACTCCCAAATTAAACACGGTGTACAACGAGCCAATTAATTTGGATTACCTTCGCGTAAACTTCAGTAAATGGTACCTGTGAAAGTAATATAGGTAGGCACATACATAATATTGAGATATTTTCCATCTAGTATTTGATCAAATCATTAAGACACTGGAACGTACCAAGCAGAAAGCCTCATGCAAAACCACAGACGAATAATATATTTTTGTGCCTTAATTTTTGTCAGCCTGTGTGAAAATGATTTGTAACCATCATCATTATTTAGCTCATTTCTAAACAGTGTTAAATTTCGCATGTCAGCCAAGTGTATCGATTCTCTGTCTAGAATCAGAGTCGGTACGCCAATAAAAACCGTTCTCCATGTTTTTTTAATTATATCCACAAGTATAAGCGGTCTGTAAAAATTAAACTGTTAATAATGTAAAGCGACAAACTTTCAACAAATTAAACGTGTTAGCATTTAGCGCTCTAAATTAGCGTACATTTAAGCCGATAGTTATAAGTATCCATTATACTGTGCAAAACAAGCAAAAGCAGTTTTGGAAGGTGATGTTAGGAGCGTTAAAAACAGTCGCACATGTATGAAAAGAGTAATGAAAGTCATAGTAGCGAGTAAGGCGTGTAAGAATCGTTCTTAAGGCGCTCTGTTCTCCCGCCTAGCCCGCGAGGGATTTGGCGTGAAGTTATGTTTGTAAAGTTAATTCATTTTGCCAATTTAATTTTAAAAACATTTCCCGTTTCAAATGTTGTATAAAAACCCTCGCACGCCGTGTGGAAAGGACAAATTGTATACATTTATTTATTTACGTTGCTAACATTTAACAAAGGGAAAAATTGAAAACAAAGGGTTTCGGGTATTTGTTTATATGTTAAATGTTTATATCATTACAGTCCAGCTACGTTAAAGTGTAATTTAAATTACGACTACACAATATGGAATGAATAGGGGTGATAAAATTAAAATACAAATTGATATGGTACCCGACTCTCTTCACCCAATGTAGATCGACAATCATTTTCGAAAAACTCTTATCGAATGATGCAACAGTGATGCAAATAGTAAAGAAGTGTTGCAGTTGAATGATACAAGGAAATGACAGCACGTCTCCAGTCTATGGAAACCTTTCCCGGCCTCCAGCATAGATTGCTCAAATTCAGAAAAGCGTCCCGGACACAGGTTTCACCGTGTTTGATCATTTCAGCATACATTATATCAATTCCTGCTGCCTTACCATGTTTCATACTTCGTATCGACCATTCGATCTCTTCCATAGTAACGTTTTCGTTAGATATTGGCGCAGTGGTGTCAGTCGTAGACTAACTGGCGGCACCCACACCCACCCCTGGGTATAGGAGCCTTAGAAATCATTTTGACCATTCTGGATGTTGACGAAGAACTCCGATACTTCCTTCCAAAAGAGTTTGTTATTCGCCTAAAATTTAACTAGTTGTTATCAGGAAATCGGTGTCTTTAAACGAGTTATGTGAAGAATGTTACTAATATATATTACTACTAATTATCTTGTAGGACGATTTATATACTATTTTATGTCATTTGGTAAATTTATAAAATACCTCTAAATAATTATCTAGCTTTCCGCCTCGTGTACAAACAAAATGGTGATGACGTCGATGATTACTTTGGCCCTGTGTTACTTTGGGCGAATGCAGCTTTCCAATGGAGAAAGAATTTTTGAAATCGCTCCAGTAGACAAATCTTTCCTCTTTTTAATATTAGTATAGATGAAGTATTAATTTGTTCTATTTTTATAACATAACATATAACATAACTTCACGCCTTTTGTTACCCGAAGGTGTAGGCAGCGGCTGTTAAGCCTCGTCTCGCCGTTATGTTTACGTCCCAAATGGAATAGGTGGCGAACCCATTGCCATACCGGGCACAAAGTTTGTCAGTCATCGATATTTATCACACATAACTTCCGAAAACAATTTCGAAAAGTCATTGGGCCAGTGTCTGGAATCGAACCCCGGACCTCTAGATCAGGGGCCGTGCGCTCGCCGACTGCGCCACCGAGACTGTTAAATTTTTTTTGTTCTATTTTTTTGTTTTATTTTTTTTGTTCTGTTAAGTTCTATTTTTATAGCGTTCTGTTATCATAATTTTTAATAATCATAGAACAAAAAATATCGTTTATAGTGTTATGAAGGTAGCCTTTGAGGTTATTAGTATTTCGTAAAGAATCCTAAATAAAAAGAAAATCGTAAAAATTTTAATCATCCTTAAGAATGTTTCGCATATTGTCCTTTCTGTCTTGTTTTTAAACGCATTTTATACCCTAAAAACACTAACCAACCTCACTAATGTTATAAGCTAAAATTAAAATTTACAACTCCCTTCCTAAAAAAAAATATTTACCTAATTTCGGTATATTAATTTACTGATTCTGAATCTGATATGGAATAAGCATTGTTGGTATTGATTAATTATAAATTGGTGGATAAAAATTGACGATCATGGTCGACAATTTATACCTGCTATTTTTGACAATGTCCCCAAAATTACATTTAAGTCGAAATTGTTTTTGAATTCTTTTTTCTTTAAAAATTTTTCTTTTTTTTTCTACTTCTCTCTTCGTTTTTCAAGTTTTTCAGCGAACAGTACCTAAATTTTATCATAAAATTGACCATTTAACGGCTGAATTGTTTGCACCAAGGTAATGATGAGTGTAATACTGTTATTGTATCTTAAAGGTATAATTAATTTTATGTATGTGATTATCAATTAAATGTGATATCAATTACTGTACTATGCATTTTATTTTTTTCAGATAAGACGAGTCTTGTGTCGAGGTAGGTAATAGGTGAGCCTTACATAACTACCCTGAAGAAAACCTTGCAAAAAAAAGTCAAATATTTAACGTGTCCTTGATATTCTAAAAAAAAAAATTGCCTATTCTTTTTGTTTTCTGCAGGGTAGTTATGTAAGGCCCATAACCTATTACCTACAGCGACAGACAAAAAAAAATTACACATACAATGTTGTCACGTCCCAATGTTGTTACATTAAGTTTCGAAGACTCGACACAAAATTTGGCGCGCCTTTAAATAAAATAATCGCAATGGTGTTTTATTTTTATTTAATTAACGATAAATCATCTGGTACATGTTATAAGTTTTATGGTTTACAAGTGGCTTTAATTGAGTGGCAGTTGCCGTGGAGATCAGCAAATAAATTATGCACACGTAAAAAAATGTGCATAATATATTTTTACACACTACACTAAACCCAAGGTTATCTCTACTTTTACTTTATTTTCATATTTCAAAGATCACTCTTTATATATAATTATATATATTTTTCAATTAATAGTTATAATGATATATATGAGAATGTAAGTTAACAAACTGTCAAATAGACACTTACAATTATTAATCTATGCGTAAGAACTAATTAATTTTGAAAATAAAAGTCAGTGTTGCAGCACATTAGCTTTGGGGCTTGTAGCTTTGTCATCTGCATGTTGCAGCGTCTTTGTCAAATCTAAACACTTTGTGCAGCTAATCATCAGGGACTACGTGAATTTCTTCAATACCATCTGTTTCTGTCACAAGAGCTCTTTCAAGTATTACACGGCCCTCTTTGTATCTGTAAAACATACATACTAAGTAGATTTGCAATTAGTCAGTAGTTCAGATTTGGCCAGTTCACTCCATGTTTTATAGGGGTTTTTTTTTATGGGATAGGAGGGCAAACGAGCAGGCGTGTCACCTGATGGTAAGCAACCAACGCCGCCCATGGACACCAGCAACACATATGGTGTTACTGTTGCGTTGCCGACCTTTAAGGGATAGGAAAGGACAGGGAAGGGGGGTGGGCCTCCGGGTAACTCTCTCACCGAACGAAACGCGGCATGAGCCACTTTACGTCGGTCTTCTGAGAGGTCGTGGTATTTCACCGGTCGAGCCGACCCATTCATGCAGCGAACTGCGAGGTAAGAGAGGTATCTTACTTACCGCCGCTGGTTGTTTGCCCTATTTCTCTTTAATTTTTTTTTTTCATTAATGGCTATTGCTTATTATTAAATGCATTATATGCTCCTGTTAGTAGTAATTAGTGTTAAAAGTATGTAATATTTAGTTGTAATTGCCAGTTGTGGCTATTTTTATTATAAAAAAAAGTTTAATTCAACAAACCTCTGATTCTCTTCAGTTGCAAACTCATACACCCAACCAAGTTTGGTGCCACAATTTTTGCAGGAGACATCACGGACCATGTGTCTGCCAGTCAGCATCACTCTATCTTGAACCTCAGAGTATACTAAATTTACTACTCTGTGAAATAGGAACGCCCTCCCTAGTAAAAGTAAATGATTGAGTTCAGAGCAAGAGTTTTCTTTTAAACAGTTCCTAAGGAAATTACAAAAATCAAACTAGCTGCAAATTCAGTAGAGTTAGAAACTATAAGCATAAGTTAAGATAATAATATCCCAACACTGGTGTTCTTTAAATAATACACTAAACTATTCCCTGCTCAGTTTTTACCATATTACTTTTTGCAATAGAATGAGAATGATATTTGAATTTTTACCATTAAAGTATTAAGTTTAATAGAAAAAGTAAAAGGTATGTTATTCCTTGTGACATTTGTCATTATTAATAAAAAGTGTTAATAATAATTAATGTTCGTCCAGCACAAGAAAGCACTAGGTTCGCATTAGGTGATTATACAGTAAATTTTTTACTGTCGATAGATGTCGAATATGTTGTAATTATATCAATTTATTTATTATAAGTAAAGAAAAACAAATGATGGAGGGAGGACGTACCAGTAGCGCCTGTAAATCTGGTACTAATCAACTCTGAGCGATTAGTAAGATTTACATCACAAGAGGCGCAGGAAAACAAACGCGTACCACCAATATGGTCAAGGAAAATTTTTCCCATTTCAAAGCCTTTTTATTATGTACCTGTAACGATTACAGCTACAAAACAACAATCTTAAACTAAACAAAGAAAACAGCTGTTTCAGCGAAATGTTCAACAAATAAAAAATGTCACAACGACTGACACAAAGGACTGTCAAATGTCAATTGTCAGGCCAAAGTTAAAAGAATAAAATGGCCGCGTTCCACATAAAGCCCACAAAGACCGCGACCGCGACCGCGGAAATTGCCGTTCCACTAACGTAAAAACGCCGCGGGCGTTGTGGGCGAATGTTATAAGTGGAACGCAAAACTTGACCGCCGTGTGCTAGCAATACGGTGGCTCGGAAAATTCATCAAGTTCTGATGACATGTCATTTTTTATTGAAAGCCCACCAAGACCTACCAATATTTTGCGGGCGAAGTGGGTGCGATGCGGTCGCGAACAGTGACGTAGTCTATGACGTCGAACGACCGCGGGCTTTATATGGAGAGCTAGTGTGGGCGTTGCGGTCGTTGTGGGCTTTATGTGGAACGCGGCCTATATCGGCAATAGTCACCCAAACAACGAGAGACATAACTTAAACACAAGGATAGATAAAAGCGCGGGAAACTTAAATTTGGCAGGACGTGTTTTTTACATTTTATTTTAATAAATATGTATTGAAATTACTGTTTATCTTGTAAAAATTGATCAGTGAGGAATTTAAATATTGCTAGAATAGTTTGTATTTATGTAAATTTTCTTTCTTTTAGTTTAGTTGTGTATATATTTTGAAGCTGCTTTAAGGTAAGTTTTTTTTTATATATTAATAGTAAGTAGACAGAAATGGATCCCCCAGGGGATCCTGGGGGGACCATTCCCGATGTGGGCCATACTGTTGTTATACAAGACTCCAGTATGGACACTGATGCCTCTTGTAACAATAAGGATGGTACTTCTAGACGGAAACGTTCAGCCATACGTACTTGCAGACATTGCAACAAAAAACGGTCAAAACGGCGTTACGGAGAAGACAAAAAGTTACGCGATGATGACTGTCATTGTCCGTCCGATAATAACACAAATGACAAATCACTGCTCTCTTCCACGTCTCATTCGCATAATGATAAACCGCATTCACAGCTGCCTTTGAATAGTCCCTTACCCGCTTCAACTCAGCCTATTGCAAGATTATTATATCAGAAGTCAGATGCTTATCCATATCTAGTACACGTCCAGCGCAACCAAGTGTCTCCTAATGACGGCACCACTCTACATCCTATCACTTTAGGAAAATTTCTAAAAAATAATGATTTTTTGAATATAATTAACGGTAGCCTTAAACTTTTCATTCATTCGTTTTGCTACAACACAATTTTTTTTTTCATCAAAAACTGACAACACCGTAAACGTCAGTGGTTGTTGTTTAATTAAAAATCCGACTATAATACGCGGTTGTGCTGTCAGTGATGATTAATAGTACATTTTTCCTGACATGTGCCATCTATTATAGTCTATTATAAATACGCGCCAATAAAGGAGGACTCTGATTTCATTTACTACGCTGGTTGAAGAAATCCTGCGGTCATCTTAACTGGCCATATTCTCCTCCTAACCATGCAAATTCTTCTGTCTGAAGCGTGCAAAGTAGAAAATGAAGAGAGTGGCTAAGTTGCATTAGCTAGTATGCGAAGCCATTAATAAGAAGTGAAGTGAAGTATTGTAGTCTATGCTAAATCTATGTATCAGGCCAAGACAACCGTCAAATGAAGTGATGACAAAACTGGGAAAACCATAGATTTAGCCTGGATTTAGCATAGACTGTAGTATCAATGGGGAAAACCTTTTCACCTCAATACTCCTGTTTATTAACTATTTTATATTTATAGGTATACTATTTTAACCGCATTTTTCTAATTTAGTGCGTACCCAAAAATCGTTTCCATAACTCACCGTTAATATCAGCACCGCATTGCGTATAGCGAGCTGAAATTCGAACGATCTTTTTTGTAAATTTGCCTGCATTGCAAAAATATGAAATAAACTTAAAATATTAAATAAACGGTGTATCTATTTGGCATTTTTCAGTGTTTTCCATTCACGAATATTCGCATATATTTGTTAGATCGTTACCTAAACATCCATCCTATATTCCTGCATTCGAGTAGACTCTCAAATTTCCGTTTTTTAATAATTGTAAATTGTCAGCCCTGGTTTTTGACTTTCCAAATCTTTATCTCAATTCAATTAGGGATCGCATATATTTTAGCGGTTTTTTACATTATATTTATAGCTAAATAGATATCTTTAAATGCACACTCCTAACATTAAATCTGATTTAAATGCTATACACTTAGGCTATGTACAAAAGGCGGTCTTATCGCTAAAAGCAATCTATTCCAGGAACTATTCCAGTTGTCAAAAGTTTTGGCTGTGGTCTTGATGACCGGCGATCTGCCTGACTGTTGGGAAGGTTTTCGTTGGTGGTTCATTCTCCCCAGGAATAAAATGCGGCAAAATATTTTACAGTGGTAGAGCTACGCAGCTTGCTGCATGAATGGGCCGGCTCGACCGGTAAAATACCACGACCTCTCAGAATATCGACGTAAAGTGGCTCTTGCCGCGTTTCGTTCGGTGAAAGATGTACCCGGAAACCCAACCTCTTTCCTGAACTGAAATTTCATTTTACCCCAAGTAGGTATCCAAGTCTCCCCAAGACTCTTGGATATGCCATAATTGTTTGTTACCTAGGCAACGGTATCTTTTAAGTATCACGTTAGCTAAATATGAGTTTCCAAAAAAAAAGTAAACACATTAACGTCTGTTATTTTATTTTGACAAAATTATTTAATATCATTTATGTCTATTTGCCATGGACGGCCTAAAAGGAGAAGCGTTACACAGCACTGCAATAAAATTAGCGGAAGAAATCAAAAATTTGGCTATATATAAGTCATTTTATAGCGATGTACAAGTAAGTGGTTTTATGACCAGTGATACGAATTGTACTAAACAATTAATGTGTCTAGTATTTTTCGATTAAAACTCAAGCTTTCTTCTTCAGTATTTACCCGTTACGTTTATTAGTAGCGTTTTACTTTAATACACTCGAGATCATTTCGAAAGGTGTAAAAGGTTTAGGTAAGGTTCCAATCATAATTGTATGAAGGTTAAGGAATATTATTGGAACCTTCATAAGGTTCCAATAATATACGATAATTAGCAACTTACGTACGTACATACACGTAACGAATACATATCTTCACGTCTTTTGTAGCGGAATTTCTAGTCTACTAGTCTTCTAGTTACAAATAGCACAACCTTTTTTTTTACGTGAGGAAATGATTACGTTTCGTTCGGTGAGAGAGGTATCCGCAGGCCTACTCTTTTTCCATCCCACTCTTTTATAGGCCGAAAACAACTATATCACTATCTGTGTCGGAGGTGTGTATGAGCGGCGTTGGTTGCTTATCATCAGGTGACATGTATGCGCATTTGCCCCCTATCCCATAAAAACTAAGTTTGCCGTAGTATGTACTTAAAAAAACTAGGTATTTTGTTTCGTACCGTTAACCTAGTCATATTATAAATGCGAATGTTTGTGAGTGAGAATGTATGTTTGTTACTCTTTCACGTAGAAACTACTGAATGGATTTTGTTAAAACTTTACATTAATATATCTATACATCAGAATAACACAAAGGCTACAATGTATAAAGATAATAAGTGTATCGATCTAATGTAAATCACGATATAATATTAATATATACGTGTTAAATTGTGGAGTAAGAACAAGAAGATATAATTCAATCTGCAAAATTTTTATTAGAATAAAACTTATATAAACAAAAACACCTAGCAACCGAAAATAACACCAGCCAGTACTAATATACACATACATATAAAACCTTAGACTTGTTGATTATTTACATCACCCCCACTTAATCCAACAAGGCTAGTACACAACTGATGTTTCTGTCGAGGTACTCCCTTTGTCATCATATCTGCAGGCATAAGAGCAGTCTCACAATAATTAATACAAATCACATTTTGATTAGCCAAATCCCTAACAAAATGATACTTAATATTTATATGCTTCGAGCGTTTTCCTATAGCAGGAGTATACACCAATTTGCTAGCACTTTGACTATCACTAAAAATTGTAATGGTGTCTACCCGTTTTGTTAATTCAGCATATAAACCATTCACTGAAACTACCTCTTTGGCTGCCTCACAAATTGCAATATACTCCGCTTCAGCAGTGCTTAATGCAACACATTGCTGTTTCCTAGACTGCCAAGCTACAGCAGCACCACCAAAAACAAGGATATAACCAGAGAAAGATTTCCCATCAGGCCTATTTCCCAAATCAGCATCTGAATATGCAACTAAAGGATTATTACGCTTTCTGTAACATAGTGCCAATTTCACTGTTCCCTTCAGATACCTTAGCACACGTTTCAGTGCTGCCATATGAGTAGAATCATTGCAACTATTAAATTGACTTAGCATTGTTACTGCAAAAGATATATCTGGCCTTGTGCAGCACGCCAAATACATGAGTGAACCTATAATTTCTTGATATTGCGAGTTATCATTTTTCACTCCAGGTACGAGATGAAGATTTGTTTCAACCGGTGTACTAACTGGCTTACAATCTTGCATCCCATACTTCTCTAAAATTTTCAAAATGTATGCCTCCTGTGAGACTCGGATTATTTGTCGAGCCACATCTCGCTCAATCCTCATCCCAAGACATTCTCTTGCCACTCCAAGATCTTTTATCTTGAAAGAACCACTTATCTGTTCTTTCACTTTAACTGCTTCAACTTCAATATTTGTAAAGATATAAAAATCATCTACATAAAGAGCAATAGCAACAAACAAATTATTAATAATCTTGGTATATACGCATTGATCATAGTTAGATCGCTTAAAACCCATTTTAAGTATATGGGCATGAATTTTTTCATTCCAACATCTCGCAGCCTGTTTCAAGCCATATAATGCTTTTTTCAGCTTGCAAACTTTGCGAGTTTCCCCCCTTTGAATGAAAAATTCAGGTTGCTCCATATAGATATCCTCCTGCAAATCTCCATTCAAGAACGCAGTTGTAACATCTATGTGATGGATACTTAAATTCTTTTCTACAGACAATGCTAAAAGAAGACGAATCGATGAAATCTTAACCACCGGCGCAAATGTTTCAAAATAATCTTCACCAGGTTTTTGAGAATAGCCTTTGGCAACCAGCCTTGCTTTGTAGCGCTGTATATTACCATCCATTCCACGCTTCAGTTTAAAAACCCATTTAGATTTTACAACATTTACATTCACCGGACGGTCAACTAATTCCCAGGTATTATTTACCTTCAGGGAATCATATTCATCTTTCATGGCTTGTAGCCATAATTCCTTGTCTGAGCGCTCCATCACATCATGAACTGACACAGGATCTGAAATATCGCCTACATGGAAATTATAGACCATGTCCTTTTCTCGATTTGGACGTCTATCTCGCATGGGGTAGCGCCTGTCAGTGGAATCCACCACACCATCTCTTAACAATTCAGATATATTATCATCTGAATTTTGCGGATCATTCGCCATAGTACTGCCCGAGGAGTCTACTGTGTCGAAAAATATGTCAGAATCTAAATCTCTAGAGTTAGAATCAACCTCACTTGGCTGACTACACTGAACCTTACGACTAAAACTCGTCGCCCCCACTATAACAGGTCCATCTATTAATGGTCCTTCCGGTCCAGTGGAAGAGCTTGCAGTACTTACTCCATCTTGTAGATATATATCTACATAGTCCTTTTTAGAAACCATATTTTGTTTCTTTTGGACTACAGGTAAATCTTCAAAAAATGTTGCGTCTCGAGCAATAATGATTTTCTTTGATTCCATATTCAAGAATCTATATGCCTTCTGACTAGTGGAGTAGCCAGTCATTAACAATTCTACAGTCTTTGCGTCAAACTTTTTTCGACCAACCTTTATGAGAACCTGAGCCCTGGATCCGAACACTCTAAGGTTCGACAGATCGACTCGTTCTCCACTAAACACCTCTTCAGGAATTTGATCCGTCAGAGCCATAGTCGGAGACCTGTTCTTCAGATATACTGCACATCCAATGGCTTCTCCCCAAATTCTTTTATCTAGACAAGCCTCATGGATCATACACCTAGCCTTCTCGGTTATGGTACGAATTGTACGCTCAGCAACTCCATTTTGTTGCGGAGTATGCGGTACCGTTCTTTGATGCAGTATACCATGCTCCTTTAAAAAAGATTGAAACTCACCATTAGTAAACTCAGTTCCATTATCGCTACGCAATTTCTTAATTTTCTTACCTGTCTCATTCTCAACTAGTACTTTAAACTCCTTGAATTTAGCGAATACTTCCGTTTTTGACTTCAGCAGATATACAAATACTTTCCGGCTGAAATCATCAACAAATACCAAAAAATATTTATTGCCACCATAGGATTCAACTTCCATAGGTCCCGCTAAATCAGTATGTACTAATTCAAGCAACGATTTTGCTCGCTTACCTTTATTATTCCTCTTAGGAAATTTCTTGACGCACTCTTTACCTTTGCAACAACCTTCACAAGGTTCCACACTCACCGCTCCATATGACAGACCATCTGTCATACCCTTCAACTTTTCCATCAAAGGACCACTCAAGTGTCCTAATCGCCTATGCCATAAGACGAAATTATTGGAAACCCTCGAGTCAACTGGAGGAGACGTTAAAACCAATGCTGCTTCCCTATTTAAAACATATAAACCATGTTTCAGTGGTGCTGTTAATAATACCTTACCAGCTATAGTGACGTCATTACTTTTAAAAACCTTACAACAATTATTATCAAAAACAACAATGCAACCTTTACTACACATTTTACTCACAGATAATAAATTAGTCATCAAACCTGGTACCATGAGAACATCTTCAAACTTTACTGATCGTCCCATAGAAAATACATCTCCCTGTATTTTAGACAACATCTGGTCATTATTTGCTGTTGTTACCACTTTACAGTTGATGCTTTTTAAATTTTCTAATGTGCGTTTTTCTGATGTCATGTGCGACGTGGCTCCTGAGTCTATCACCCATTCGTCTTTATTAACGGTAGCAGACATAGCACATATCAACTCAACAGTTTCTTTATTTTTCTTATTATCATGAGTAGTAGTATCCTTTTTCTGTGAAGGATTTTTATATTTGCATTGCCATTTGTAATGTCCTTTCTTCTTACATAAATGACATATGACCATCTTTTTAGTCTTGTCACTCTTGGACATCAATGCAGAATCATCTTCTACATTGTTCTTCCTCATATTCTCTTTTAATAACGCTGCCATTACAGTTTCCGTAGAAATCTTTGCGTTCGAATGCTCCAACGTCATAGCCAATGAGTTGTAAGTATCACTCAAACCAGCCAGCATTATAATCGCAATAAATTCATCATCAAGACCAGCTTTAATACTTAATAATGCTTGACTCGTCATTTGTATATCGTTCAGATACTCCTCCATGGTGTTGAACGCTGTCAGTTTAACATTGAACAGCTTCCGCAGCAGATAGAGCCGCCGCAGTAATCCGCCATCAGCATAAGCTCGCTTCAGCGTCATCCAAGTGTCTCTTGCAGTTTGGACATGCATGATCATGGGATATATTTTTTCTGAACACATCAGACATATTTTACTTCGGGCTTTGGAATCCTTTGTACGAGCTTCTTTAGTTTCTGCCGTAAAATTTTCGTCAATACAATCCCAGAGATCCAAGTCCACTAAGACCATTTGCATGGTAAAAGCCCATGTAGCGTAATTAGATTGGCCATTGAGCTTTTCGAAATTTACAATAGATTGCATTTTTTAAAGATACTTTTATAATCAGAGAATCAATCTGGGCCCATAACCTAATGTAAATCACGATATAATATTAATATATACGTGTTAAATTGTGGAGTAAGAACAAGAAGATATAATTCAATCTGCAAAATTTTTATTAGAATAAAACTTATATAAACAAAAACACCTAGCAACCGAAAATAACACCAGCCAGTACTAATATACACATACATATAAAACCTTAGACTTGTTGATTATTTACATCATAATGTAAATCACGATATAATATTAATATATACGTGTTAAATTGTGTTATGGGCCCAGATTGATTCTCTGATTATAAAAGTATCTTTAAAAAATGCAATCTATTGTAAATTTCGAAAAGCTCAATGGCCAATCTAATTACGCTACATGGGCTTTTACCATGCAAATGGTCTTAGTGGACTTGGATCTCTGGGATTGTATTGACGAAAATTTTACGGCAGAAACTAAAGAAGCTCGTACAAAGGATTCCAAAGCCCGAAGTAAAATATGTCTGATGTGTTCAGAAAAAATATATCCCATGATCATGCATGTCCAAACTGCAAGAGACACTTGGATGACGCTGAAGCGAGCTTATGCTGATGGCGGATTACTGCGGCGGCTCTATCTGCTGCGGAAGCTGTTCAATGTTAAACTGACAGCGTTCAACACCATGGAGGAGTATCTGAACGATATACAAATGACGAGTCAAGCATTATTAAGTATTAAAGCTGGTCTTGATGATGAATTTATTGCGATTATAATGCTGGCTGGTTTGAGTGATACTTACAACTCATTGGCTATGACGTTGGAGCATTCGAACGCAAAGATTTCTACGGAAACTGTAATGGCAGCGTTATTAAAAGAGAATATGAGGAAGAACAATGTAGAAGATGATTCTGCATTGATGTCCAAGAGTGACAAGACTAAAAAGATGGTCATATGTCATTTATGTAAGAAGAAAGGACATTACAAATGGCAATGCAAATATAAAAATCCTTCACAGAAAAAGGATACTACTACTCATGATAATAAGAAAAATAAAGAAACTGTTGAGTTGATATGTGCTATGTCTGCTACCGTTAATAAAGACGAATGGGTGATAGACTCAGGAGCCACGTCGCACATGACATCAGAAAAACGCACATTAGAAAATTTAAAAAGCATCAACTGTAAAGTGGTAACAACAGCAAATAATGACCAGATGTTGTCTAAAATACAGGGAGATGTATTTTCTATGGGACGATCAGTAAAGTTTGAAGATGTTCTCATGGTACCAGGTTTGATGACTAATTTATTATCTGTGAGTAAAATGTGTAGTAAAGGTTGCATTGTTGTTTTTGATAATAATTGTTGTAAGGTTTTTAAAAGTAATGACGTCACTATAGCTGGTAAGGTATTATTAACAGCACCACTGAAACATGGTTTATATGTTTTAAATAGGGAAGCAGCATTGGTTTTAACGTCTCCTCCAGTTGACTCGAGGGTTTCCAATAATTTCGTCTTATGGCATAGGCGATTAGGACACTTGAGTGGTCCTTTGATGGAAAAGTTGAAGGGTATGACAGATGGTCTGTCATATGGAGCGGTGAGTGTGGAACCTTGTGAAGGTTGTTGCAAAGGTAAAGAGTGCGTCAAGAAATTTCCTAATAAAAATTTTGCAGATTGAATTATATCTTCTTGTTCTTACTCCACAATTTAACACGTATATATTAATATTATATCGTGATTTACATTAGGTTATGGGCCCAGAAAGTTTTAATGACAATTTTTAATGCAATTTTTTAAATTTAATCTTAATCTTAATTAACCACGCTCTGCTACCATAATGTAAATCACGATATAATATTAATATATACGTGTTAAATTGTGGAGTAAGAACAAGAAGATATAATTCAATCTGCAAATTTTTATTAGAATAAAACTTATATAAACAAAAACACCTAGCAACCGAAAATAACACCAGCCAGTACTAATATACACATACATATAAAACCTTAGACTTGTTGATTATTTACATCACGATCAAAATATGGCGATAAGTGTCAAGAAAGTTAGCCACAACATGTCTTTCATCGCAAAAGCTGCGAAATATATGAATGATAGGACAAACAAATGTTCTACAACATTATAGAACATATTAATATCTACAAAAAAAATCGCGAAAACTTATGTATGTCTAACTATTGTAATCACGTTAGTATAGATACTTGATCTTCTAGTACTCTATATTATCTTTAGATTACGGAACTCCGTAATTAATTATCGTGGATTTATTGCCTGCAGATATTTATTGACAACAATTATTCCCAATCTGATATCTATTGTCCATGTAACTTGACAAATTTTGTGGGTATCACAAATTTCATGGGCTGTTTAAGAGGCACTTGTCACGTGATACATGTCCAATTATGTATACCAGTATACCTAGCCCTTTATCAGACTTCACCAGAAGTGGGCCTATTTATTATTATTTTCATTTTCAGAAGTTAGTTTCATCACCCAATGTAAAGAAGGAGGATTTTAAACAAACTTTGCAACAGGCCATGAAAGATAAGGGTTTGGATACCAAATTAAGGAACACAGTGTTTCATTGGATTAGAACACAGAGTAAACAAAATGTAAGTTCTTTGAATTTCTTTCTTTCTCTGTAATCTCTGCCCACCCCGCGAAGGACTTGGCGTGTAGTTATGTATGTAAGTTGTTTGACATGCAGGTATGCGAATAAGTTATAAGGTACTACGTGTTTACAACATGATGTATATTAAGTTTTCGACATGAAGTGATAATTAGATATTTATTCTTTTTTTCTCTATCTGATGGTAAGTGACCAGCGCCGCCCATGCACACTTGCAACACATATAGTGTTACAGTTGGGTTGCCGACCTTTAAGGGAGTAGGATGGGAAAGGATAGGGAAGGGAGGTGGGCCTGCGGGTACCTCTCTCACCGAACGAAACGCGGCATGTGCCACTTTACGTCAATCTTCTGAGAGGTCGTGGTATTTCAGCGGTCGAGCCGGCCCACTCATGCAGCGAACTGCTTGGCTCTACCACTGTTGTGCAGCGAACTACTAGGCTCTTGCACTATTAAACTTGGTCGTGAATAAAAACTCTTTAGTTAATTAACTTTGCATGTTCACACAGAAGACAGACCAGATAACATCACTATGTAAAGCAAGCGCGCAATGGGAGAAGAGAATACACAAGTCTTTGAACTCGATGTGCACAGATCTGGAGACATCTCTTGCCAAAATAAGACATCAACAGGAACAAGAGGAACTAACTGATAAGTGGAATGAACTCAGTACATATAACCTAGGTAACAAGCTATCATACCCAGCTTCATACCTACACCACATTTACATACGCCGCCATGAATAAAAGGCGTTAAGTTTCAGAAAAGAAGTACAGTAGAAACTCGATTAACCGGACTAATTGTTATCATTCGGATAATCGAAAATCCGGATAATCAAATGCATGAAGAAGAATAATGATAAGTGCTTAATAAAAATCAACAAAAATCAATGTTTATAAAGAAATTCACACTTATTTCTGTATGTACTTTTTTTTTAAATTACCTACATACATCCCTAATATGTACTGAACTACTGCCGCATTAATCATGAAATAAAATATATTCGTACGTATGTACGAATAATTTGTTTACATTTTGATTTTGGTAATCATGAAATACATACATACAGTGCGTAATAAGTTTAATTTGGTTTAAAATATTTGGTAATTGTCATTTGACGTAAGCAACGGGCCTCGTGGCGCATTGGCAAAAACTACCGGCTGCAGCAGTGAGGTCGGGGGTTCGATTCCCACCCGAGCACAAATATTTGTGACAAACATATTTGTGTGGTATCTGGGTGTTTTTCTATGTATTATAAGTATGTATTTACAAAAGAAAAGTATATATGTATTAATATCCGTTATCTAGTATCCATAACACAAGCATTTAGTTGCTTAGCTTGGAACTAGAGGGCGCTGTGTGTATTTTGTCCAAGATATTATTATTTAATCTTTTCCCTTCATTACTGCTATATCACGAATAAAGGTGTAGTAAACTCACTATCACTCTATGTTTGTTTTTCAAACCACCAAAGAGCAACACCAGGAAACATACAGGGCATGAAATGGTACATCATGAGATGCTCCTATATCAGTTTCACCACGTCAATATGCACGTTCCGATACGTTTATACTTGCATAAATTCGACTTGTAGGTACATCGACATATAAATTGGTCGCGGTTGGTAGTCCGGATAATCGCGAATCCGTATAACTGAGGGTCGGATAAAAGAGTTTCTACTGTACATAATTGTTTGAAAATTTCCTTCTTTAGGCTTTTTTCATTTTTTTTTCTTGTGTTTGTTTTTATATTTCTTTTAAACTACTCAGCCGACTGTAATGCCTTTTTCAGTAATTACATAGAGTGATTTGAGAGGAATATTTATATATGTAAATACTTAGGTCTAATGCAGAGAAAGCTCAATGAATTCAACGATTTAATCAAGAGCTAATAGGCGATAAGAACTTCGCCGGGTCAGCTAGAGAATACGTAAAACATTAAAGATTAAGCACTACAGCAATATATCACAGGCGGGCAGTATCTCCTGTTGTTACTTCTGATTGGTTGTATTTTTCCAGATTTATCAAAATACAGACCTGTTTACGCGCCCAAAGATTTCTTGGAAGTTTTGCTGACGTTGTCTGGTTATGTGCCATACACAAGAGAGTAAGTGTCTCTATTCAAATCAAATAGTAAAACTTAGTGCACTTTTTAAAGCCAAGTTTTTGTGAATTAAAAACCACATGAGACAGTTGGGCAACATAAAAACTATTTTTATAGATGCATATATAGTACGGCCAACGAGACGAGATAAAAAATATAAACAAAGTTTCAGGGGTTCATAACATTTATGATTTGATTAAAATCAACAACAACGGCAAAAATTCTTAAAAGAACTAAAACAGTAACGGAATAATAACTAGAATAAAAGATTTATTTCTCAGATTTTCGCGAATCACACTCATAACATTAAAACAACTTTTTAGTATTATATCGCGTTTATTTATTACTTGTTTTTATTTATTTCCCGACGTTTCGAACTCTTTACAGTTCGTACTCGTAAAAATGATCTCTGTAAAGAGTTCGAAACGTCGGGAAATAAATAAAAATAAGTAATAAATAAACGCAATATAATCCTAAAAAGTTGTTTTAATGTTATAGAATAAAAGAGCCAAATACGGGAAACGAAAATACGAGTCACATAAAACGCTTTTCATACAGGAATGAACTTGTTAGTTGTCAATAAAATTGGGGACCAACTGTTGACAACCACGGTATCAACTGCTTTCATGAACCACGAAGTTCGCAACGACAGCTATTTTCGACTAAGTGATTTGCATAGGAGTAACAAGGACAGAGATATCAATCGCTCGGATATTCGTGTCAATCGCTAACTGTCGTAAGATAGCTCGGTAAGGGTCCGTTTGTTTAGTTTTTATCTCGTCTCGTTGGCCTTACTATAGGTGCAATATCCCGAATAAGGTAAGTTACGCATAATATATATTTAAGCTTAACAGTGGTAGAGTCTTGCAGTTCGCTGCCTGAATAAGCCAGCTTGACCGGTGAAATACCACGACCTCTCGGAATATCGGCGTGAAGTAGCTCGTGCCGCGTTTCCTTCGGTGAGGGATCAGGAGGCCCGATCCCCTTTCCCCTCCTACGCCCTTAATTTCCATTAAGGGCGTGGGAGGGGAAAGGGGATCAGCAACGCACCACGGTATTCATGGGACTTACCATCAGGTGACCCACTTGCTCGTTTGCCCTCCAATCCTATAAAAAAGCGCTTTAGAGTATCATTTTTTTATTATAGTTACAAACATTTTCATCGTAATTACATACCCAGCGGTAATAGTCTCTTCAAATTTCAGAGATGAACCTAAATGGGAGTTCGCACATTTACCTCTACAAGTGAAAACACTTGAACAGTTGGTGAGTACGGTCGTTTACCTATATTTACACGTTTACATGAGATAAATAAATTTAGTTAAAAAATTCCAGAGAAAGGTGTTCCCGGAATGGTCGTCAGGTGAGGCGCTGCTAGGTGTGAACTCAAACACGGCAAGTTCAGTGCCGGGCTTCACAACCCTGGAGGCGGAACGCATCGGACTGGGCGAGAGGGTGGCCGCGCTCGGGTACGCGCCCGTAGTGCAGGAATATCTCAAGAAGGGCTGCCCGCAGTGCTTGAGGGCGAAACTTTGGTCGCAAGTACTAGGATCGGATACCAAGGCCAAGGTAAAATATTCCACACATTCTACACTATTAGGCGAAGTTAGGAATTGGAAAAATATTGATTTTCATTATTAACATTGTTCGTCTGCCCGTTGATAGATAAGGACATTTTTTTATCTTCTGGACACATACTTTGGATCACTGATACTCAATAACAAGTCCAGTATCTTAGGTTGTAGACTGTAAGACAGTTGGTAGGATCATCATTACGTGTATAGATAATTTAGGTACCATTAAAAATGCATGTCTCTTCGTACAATTTCAGCAAGCCCAATATTTCAGTCAGTTAAAGAGGAACGTGCTTGAAGTGGACTTGATGATAGACAAGCTAATTTTCAAGGATGTACAGCTGACAGCGTCCAACGACGATCAGTATTTTGTATTTGAAGATTTATTATATCAAGTAAGAGCAGCAAATAATAATTTAACAACACAGTCTTCTATTTTTCAAATTAAATTAAATCTTATTTTTATTTCGTGAAAATGATCTCTGTAAAGAGTTCGAAACGTCGGGAAATTAATAGAAAATAGATACTAAATAAACGCGATATAATCCATAAAAAGTTGTTTTAATGTTATAATCTTTTAAGAAAATCACATCAAAGCTACGTAATTAATGGACGCACCCTAAGCAATTTAATAATATTTACTTACTTGACTTCTTAATTTTCAGGTGATGTTATGTTTCTCACGCGACATAGAAATCATGCAACAGTTGAGGGGCAGCATCGGTACTCCGCCGACCGTCAGCATCAAGGGTAAGCAGTCGTCTGGAGAGAGTGTCTTCCCCCCCAGTGGCATCATACCATTCCACGGGTTCACTATGTACGGTAAGTTAAATGTTCACTATTTTCATTATGAAAACATCATCATCTAATATATAGAAATTTTGTGTCACGGTGTTTGTTATTATACTCCTCCGAAACGGCTTGACCGATTCTCATGAAATTTTGTGTGCATATGGAGTAGGTCTGAGAATAGGACATCTATTTTTCATCCCCATAAATCACAAGGGTAACCCACGCCTTAATATTATTTTTTTAAATTTGCGAAAGATTTCTGTTTTTTTTTTTAAAACAGCACAAAAATACATACAACCCTAATTTTTTTTAATTTAACCCCCTACGATAAACCCCTATTTATTAAATTTTATATTTTGGTAAAACAACGTTTGCCGGGTCAGCTACTATAAGACACTATTGTTTTTATTTATTAAAATTGAAAACTAATATATATCCTACCATCCTGATTGTAAGAATTTGATTAATTATTGTAAGAATTTTATTAATTACCCTTTTCTTGCTAACTAAAGCCCGAATTCTGAACCCCCACTCAAATATATAAGCGCTACTTAAGAGTTAGAGTAGCTGTCACATTAGACAGAATACGTTGAATTTGAGTAAGTAAGTAGCACTTTATTGTCAGATTTGAGTGGCGGTTCAGTATTCGGGCGTAAGAGTTTTAATTCGCTCTTAATTAAAAGTGATACTATATATCAATAAGTTCCACTTCCAACTGAATACAAACACTTAAGTGATAAGCTTGGACAAAATATACTAGTATGGTGTCTGATTAAATGAGAGATGCCTGGATGCCTTATGTTTGACGGAGACAAAGCGGAGGGGGAGGGAGACCGAGGACCTCCCCGGTGGCATGGTAGCCCTATGGTCCGGAGTGGACCCGGACGTCCGTGCCAGTGGGGGTGTTGGAGTCGTTCTCTCCTCCCGCTTTGCTTCCGGGGTGAAAGATTATGAGTTGGTAGGCCCAAGACATCTTTGGGTTCGAATAAAACTGGGGATCACGCGAGTTTTCCTGGTCGCAGCTTATGCTCCCGTTAGCTCCGCGGATCCCCGCGAACTCGAGGAGTTTTGGGAAACTGTTAGGGATATTCTGGATCTAGCTGAGGAAAATGAAAGGATAATTCTGTGTGGTGATCTTAATGGGTGGGTCGGAACCAAGCGAGACGGCCTGGAGGCCGTCCTTGGTCCGAATGGTGACAAGAGAGTGAATGATGCTGGTAAGCCGATATTGGACGTATGCCTGGAACGGAACCTCCTTGTGTCTAACACATTATTCCGTCATAAAGATATTCACACGTATACGTGGAGACGGAATGAGCAAAAGAGTATGATAGATTTGATTTTGATAGATAGTCGTCTCCGAAATACTCTAAGGGATACAAGAGCCTACAGAGGCCCCACTCTTGATACGGACCACTACCTGGTGGTAAGCCGATTCGTGGGCCTTTTCAAGAAGTGGAGACACTGGCGAGTGCGTACCCATTTCGGAGAGCTTGAAAGGATAAAATGTGAGAAATTAGAAGATGAAAGTGTACGGAGTATGTATGTAGGCCTAGTCAGTAAAGGACTCAATGAGACGAGTCTTTCTGACCTAGGTGTTGAAGAATGCTGGGAAAGAATGAAAGAAAGTATAGTGAATAGTGCAAAAGAAGTATGTGGTAGTGCAAAGAGGCATAAGATTCTGAGAGGTGACGCCTGGTGGGACGCGGATGTGAAATCCAGCGTCGAAAGAAAGAAAAAAGCATGGTTGGATTATGTCTCAAGTTTGAACCAGAATGATAGTATGACAGAGAAAAAGTATGAGAGCTACCGCCGCTGCAGGAATGTTACCAAAGCCTTAGTGAAAGAGAAGCGTGAAAGACTTGTTGCGAATGAGGAAGTGAGGTTGACGGAGAACTTCGAGGCGAATAACAAACTCTTCTGGAGGGAAGTTAGAAAGTCTCGGGGTTCTTCGTCAACATCCAGAATGGACAAAATTATGTCTAAGTTTGGTGACATTCTTGCAAACCCAAGCGATGTATTGGGCAGGTGGAGTGAGTATTTTGGGGAAATGTACGAGTATGTTCCGGATGTGGGCGCCGTGAGTGAGCCTACGGCTGACACCGCTGCGCCAACATCTGATGAGGACATTACTATGGAAGAGATTGAATGGTCGATACGAAGTATGAAAAATGGTAAGGCAGCTGGAATTGATATGATGTCTGCTGAAATGATCAAACACGGTGGATCCTGTGTCCGGGACGCTTTCCTGACCTTGAGCAATCTGTGCTGGAGGTCGGGTAAGGTTCCCATGGACTGGAGGCGCGCTGTCATCGTGCCCTTGTATAAAGGTAAGGGATCACGTATGCAGTGCGCCAGTTACAGGGCCATCAGTTTGATCAGATTAGCAGCAAAAGTGTATGGGAAAATTATTGAAAGGAGAATGAGGGTGATATCTGATGGAGTGTTGTGGGAGGCTCAGGGTGGTTTCAGAAGCGGACGAGGGTGCATGGATCAGATTTTTTCTCTCCGCAACATCGTGGAGAAACAACTGGCTGTTAACCGGAAGGTTTTCTGCGGTTTTGTGGATCTGGAAAAAGCGTTTGACAGAGTGTTACGAAAGGATCTGTGGGATATACTCCCGGGCTACGGGGTGAGCGGAGCACTGCTGCGCGCTGTGCAGTCCACTTATGAGGGCTGCACAGCGTGTGTGCGTGTTGACGGTGGCTTGTCCCCCTGGTTTGACGTCAATATCGGCGTCAGACAGGGTTGCGTGCTGTCCGCTCGACTGTTCATCCTGGACAGTTGTCTCCAGAGAATGAGATCGATGGATGTAGGGATGCGAATGGGTGACCTAGTTGTGAGCTGCCTGCTTTACGCAGATGACGCCGTGCTTCTAGCCGAATCGCCGTCGGACCTGCAAACACTAGTCACTACTATGAAAGATGATTGCATGATTAAAGGCTTGCAGTTGAATGCGACGAAAACGAAAGTAATGGTGTTTGAAAGGGAGGAATCCAGAACAGATGCAAGGATAATGGTTGATGATGTAGTGCTGGAACAGGTGAATGAAATTGTATATCTTGGATGCGCTTTTAGCAGAGATGGAAGGTACACCGCGGATGTAGAAAGACGAGTGGCGATAGGAAATAGCGTAAACGGAGTGTTGGGCAGATTCCTGGGCGCAAAAAATATTAGCAGAAAGGCCCAGTTAGCAATCCACAATGCAGTCCTGATCCCAACACTAACTTATGGAAGCGAGAGCTGGGTATGGCAGAGTGTGCATGAAAGTAGAATAAACGCGGTAGAAATGAGGGCTCTACGCAAAATCTGCGGAGTGACTCTCGCTGACCGCGTAGAAAACAAGGTTGTAAGGAAGGAAGTTGGTTTGAAAGAGAGTGTCGGTGTAAAAGTAAGAAAGGACATGCTCCGATGGTTCGGACATGTAGAAAGAATGGTTGAAGCAAGACTGACTAAGCAGATATACAATGCAAAAGCGGACGGATGTAGGAGTCGAGGACGGCCAAGACACACATTCCAAGACCAAATAGAACGTGTTCTGGAGGAAGGTGATGTTAAGAGCCTCAAAAACCGACGCGCGTGCATGAAAAGAGTTATGAAAGTCAACGAAGCGAGTGAGGTGTGTAAGAATCGTGCCCTATGGCGCTCTGTTCTCTCTGCCTACCCCGCAAGGGATTTGGCGTGAAGTTATGTATGTATGTATGTGTCTGATTATGCCCGAAATATACATACCAATTATTTTCATCGGACCAAACTATAATTTGAGGTAACGTTGGATGCACCTGGAGAATAATAAACTTGAAAGTTCTTACTGCCAAAATAAAGTCCCAATTATAAATATATTCTGTAAATGCCGCAGGTCACTCACTGGTGTTGAATCTTCTACTCTTTTTATTTTATGAAAATCAGCAGGAAATAATTTGAGTAAATGTAATTATATTAAAATATTTCAAAATATTTTGTTTCCAGCGACGCCATTTTGTTATTTGTACGACGATCCCGTACAACTTTACTACACGTTTCGAGCATTTTATATCAGATATTGGCATCGATTGCACTATATATCAACGCATCCACAGGTATTTTTTTAATTTATGAACAGAATTTCATGCCTTTTTCTATGCGAAGTTATAGGCAGCGGTTGTTAAGCCTCGACCCGCCGTTATCTTTACATCCCAAATGCCATGCACCAGGCACAAAGTTTTAACAATCTTCAATATTTATCACACATAACTTCCGAAAAAAAATTCGAATAGTCATTGGTGTTAGAGCCCGGATTCAAACCTATGACTTCTTGATTCAGAAACAACGTGTTCGACCACTAGACCACGAGCATTAGTTAGCTAGTTTCAATCAAACTAATCCGGCTAACATTCGCAATTTGCGTCAAGTAATATTTGGACACTTTTGAAACACTGTTCAAATTCAAAATATCTTTATTCGTTGGACTTCTCAAAGCACTTGGAATCGTTTTACAACTAAATTACCTATACAGTACATTACCAAAGTGTGTGGGGGTGCTTCTTACAGGCGACGATTTTGAAATGGTAAATATCATCTGGATATTTGCTCAAGACGCTTCTGTCGCGGGTCTACACTGCTGGGAACTTCTGTGCTAAACTATAATAAACCTTATTTTTTCATGAAATAAAGTTTACCTTACTTTAAACATAGACAATTGCACACATAGACAATTTCAAGTTCAGTTCTCGGGTATTTAATTAAGTATTGGTACCAATATAAATTATTATTATTTCAGGGTATTGTATCATTGTGCCTTTTATACGAGAGGTTACTTGAAGCTAACGAACCTTTATTATGGATACACTTCAGGAACATTAATATAAATCCGTAAGTATGAAATATAACTTTGGAATGTCATGCTTGTTTATAAGGCCTGCAATTATAGCTGAGAAAAATAAATTAAGTTAATATGAAAGTACTTGTTAGTAGAACGAAAGATCACCCTGATGGTAAGTGACTCATGGACACCTGCAACACATATAGTGTTGCATACAGTTGCGTTGCCGACCTCTAAGGGAATAGGAAAGGACGGGGAACGGGGCTGGGCCTCCGGGTACATCTCTCAACGAACAAAACGCGGCATGAGCCAAGTCTCATCTATGTTGATTTTGTGAGAGGTCTTGCTATTTCACCGGTCGAGCCGGCCCATTCAGCAAACTGTTTGGCTCCACCAATGCAAATACATATGGATATGACATCCCAGAAAAATGCCGATAATTATTCTTACTTAAATAGAACTTTGACAGCCACTGTCTGAATGCCTAAATAACCATTTCACTTTCCAGTATCAGAGTAGTATTCAAGTGGTTAATGCGAGCGTTCAGTGGACATCTACCACCAGATCAACTGCTACTCCTCTGGGATGCCATCTTGGGTTACGATTGTTTGGAAATATTACCGCTGCTAGCGCTGGCAATACTGAGCTTTAGAAAGGAAAATATATTCCAGGTGAACACGTTGCAAAATGTGGACGCGGTGTTGGCTGACCTATCCACCATATCTGTTATACCGTTGTTACAATTAGCTTTAATGAAACCGTGAGTGTGATAAATACAATAGATTTAGCATTGACCAACATTTTATAACAATAATGGAGGAACTCGTTTACTTGGCCACAATATACTAAAACTAAAGTAGGACACCTTTTTATTGATCTACCGGGCGGTTGGTTCAATTTTGGAATGATTTTCCCAATAAGGATCTATTTTTCTAATTCATATCATCGCTCTAGATTTTCCGAAAACAATTCAAGGTTTTCTTTATTTACAATAATAAGAAGAAATAAAGTAATTAGATCATTTACAATATATACAATTAAATAAATAATAGTTTAAAAAAACTAAAAAACACGCTTTTTATAGAAAATCGAACTAAAAAATAGAAAAATAAAAAAAATATTTTATTTTAAAAAAAGCGTGGGGTGCTTTTTAAGATATTATCGAAATGATAATCACTCTACTCATATCTGTCAATAAAATATTTATAACTATTGACACCATGCACCCCACGCTTTTTTTAAAATAAAATATTGAAGTGGAACTTCTAATGTATCGTGCAAGAGCGTTTAACGCTTTTAACGCCCCCTTGCGGCCATTATTAATATTATATAATTATAAGATAAAAAGCCAAGATCCATATAAACCGAGAACGAAAAGGTATAGCGACTCTTTAAACTACCCGTACAGACATCTAGTAGCGGATGGTGGTACTAGGTGGTCATAATTGATATTACAAAAATGATAAACTCAGTTAACAACATCTTTTTACATAACAAATGAATCTACTCGAGAATTATACTTGAAAAACAGATTAAAATTCAAAATAATAATTTTAAATAATTATAACAGCAGTTTTAGTGCGAAATAGTTTGTAAATGAATAAATTACTTATTTGAACAATCAAAATTCACTATCTTTCGGCGGATACTAGAATGTTTTAAAATTAAGTTCTCTTATTTCACATTTATTACATAGAATGAGTTGATATTATCTAGTATTAAGATATTAATTATGAAAATAATTATTATGAATATTCATGCAGCATCAGTATTGATTTAAACATTTAAACAATAAAAGGAAATATCAAAACAGTTACGCAACATAATGAATTGTTAAATCACATAATTATAAATTTCGCGCAGTTTACTTAACTAAATAATAGATTTTAGTAATACATTGACCAGTTTTAGTACGAAAGAGTTTGTAAATATATAAATTAATTATTTTAATTATCATAAATTCACTATCTTTCGGCGGATGGCGCTACTAGGATTAAGTTCTCTTATTTTACGAATATTACATAGAACGAGTTGATATTATTTAGTATTAAGATATCAATTATGAAAATAATTATTATTAATATTCATGCAGCATCAGTATTGATTTAAACATTTAAACAATAAAAGGAAATATCAAAACAGTTACGAAATAGAATGAATTGTTTAATCACATAATTATAAATTTCGCGCATTTTACTTAACTAAATAATAGATTTTAGTAATATCTTGACATAAATATGTAATAACATGTAATCATAATAAATCAGTTTACCTAATAAAGTTTTATAGGGTTATTATTATATATAGTTGACATGATATGCCGCTAGATGGCGTCCTGCGCCGACATATGTATGTTCGGGTGAATATTAGAACTCAATTTTGAAGTAGATAGTAGTCATCTCGGTAGTCTCGGCGGTCTAGTGGTCGAGCACTCCCCTCCTAAATCAAAAAGTTGTGGGTTCCTATCCTGGCTAACACAAATGACTTTTCGAAATTATGTTTGAAAGCTGAGTGTAATAAATGCCGATGGCTGAAAACTTTGCACCCTATGTAGGACAATAGGTTCGCCATTCCAGTTGGGACGTAAACAAAACAGTGAGTCGAGGCGTAACAGCCACTGCGGGAGCCCCGTACAGGGCCACGGATCGCGCAACACCACCGTAGAGGCGGCGAATCTCGGGGGAGGCGGTGCAGCGCGCTTGCCACCCGTCCCACTCGGGGGACCATCCTCACGAAGTACTCCTCGAAGCTCCAGATCCTGAGGTGAGGCCGAAGTACTTCAAGTACCTCGCCACCGGGACAACCGTGTCACCCACCTGGATCCGCGCGGCTGGTGGTTCCTAGCGCCGAGTGAGGCGGTGGAACCACAGAGCCTAATTCTTGTGAGGCGCCACCTCCAGCCAGATTCTACCTAGACCCAGATAAATATTTACACTTGGGTGGGGATCGAACCCGCCAATCTCGATTCCACAGTCGGTAGTTTTACCAACGCACCACCAGACCTTACCCTTACTTACATTAGCAGTATATTATAAATGTATATTTTTAATTATTTATTGACTATTTTTAAGTGTCTGTGACCAATAAAAATAAAGCTATAGTGAATACATTAGGCTTTGTAGTTCGCGAACGACCTAGTTCAAAAGATCGCTCCCATAGACGAACTGAGCGAACTATGTCGCTCATTTCCAGCTCCTTTGCTCTTTAGTTCGTGACCGAATTCATCATTTCTATTTCCAACAAAACTTGTTCGCGGCAAAACCATATCAATAATTATTGAAATGAAGAACTATTATATAGAAAATATTATAAAACTATATAGAAAAAATGACGCGCATGCATAAAAAGAGTTATGAAAGTCAACGAAGTGAGTGAGGCGTGCCTTATGGCGCTCCGTTCTCTCTGCTTACCCCGCAAGGGATTTGGCGTGGAGATATGTATGTATGAATAACTATTACTAAATGTTAATTATTAAACCTAAGGAACCGTATGATTTGTCTTATTTGTGTAACATAACATTGGCTATTGTGGCATGTGGCTATTAAGCCCCGTTATGTTTACGTCTTACGTGGAATAGGTGGCGAACCTATAGTCATACCGGGCAGAAAGTTTTTAAGTCATCGATATTTATCACACTTATCTTTCGAAATTGGAAAGGTCATTGGCCAGGATTTGAAGCCGCGACCTCTGGTTTCAAAAGCCGTTTGCTCGACCACTGGACCACCAAGACTAAATTATACTTAGTGTGTAATTTGTTACTTTGTGTAAGTAAATGTATATACAAGTGAAAAAATTAAATACCATTTTTTTTCTCTAAAAACTAGTTATATTATTTTCTTACATAAGATCGTCACGTGCGAACGAACTAAGAAACGATTTGTCTGCGTTCCTTTACATTTTGAACTAGGAGCTGAGGAAGCGGGCGAACTAAAAGAGCGAACTATGTCGTTGAGGAGCGGCGACCTAAACTGAGCGATCTCAGTCGCGAACTACTATGCGCAAGACTGGAATACATATTACAAAGTTCCACTTCTATAGCGCGGCGGGACTCCACGCAATTTTTATTTTTTATTTTTCTATTTTTTAGTTCGATTTTCTATAAAAAGCGTGTTTTTTAGTTTTTTTAAACTATTATTTATTTTAAATTTTTTAGTTCGGTTTTCTATAACAGCGCGTTTCTTAGTTTCGAATTTGAGGAATAGCGCCATCTGTGACTTATATAAGGAACTCGTTTCAAGTTGATAACGTAAACTTTCCGCTGATTGCCACCATCTATCGTTTAAAAAAGCGTGGGGTGCATGGTGTCAATAGTTATAAATATTTTATTGACAGATATGAGTAGAGTGATTATCATTTCGATAATATCTTAAAAAGCACCCCACGCTTTTTTTAATTTATATTAATTGAAATTTATAACACGTTATAAATTTCAATTAATATAAATTAAAAAAAGCGCATGATAATCACTCTACTCATATCTGTCAATAATTTTCTTAATTTAAATTCATTAAAATTTATTTTCTATTTTTTAGTTCGGTTTTCTAGTCTAGAACTTTCATAGTTCACAAATCGCACCATCTAGTGGCAATCAGCGGAAACTAAAAAAGAAGTCGGTTACAAACAAACATACAAACATACAAACCTACAAACAAACATACAGGTGAAGCTAATAAAAAGCTAATAAAAACTACCTGAAATCAAATTTCTCCGCATCTCGGTCTACTGGCAGCGTGTCCAGAAGACTGGCCGCATTGCCACGCTGAATGGCAATGCTAATCCTCTGTGTGAAGAATAGACCAGCCCTCTGGTCGCGAGAGGCTTCGATCAGCCTCTTTGCAAGATCTTTGTAAAGTGCACGAGCAAATTCAAGGTTGGGAGCCACTGAGCTTTTATAGCAAAGACACTTGGTTGACCTCATTTCTCATATTCAAACATTCCCAATCAGCAGTGTAGTTCGGAAAGTTTAAAATAAAACCAAGGAAATCAAACAAAAACTACAGACGCAACTAGGATAGTTTTTTCACAGAAAATTTCAGTACATAAATAGGTTCACGCTTAGTGTCAGTGCGGATGGGCAGAGAGTACAGAGTGTGTTCTGTGAGGCGTGTAAGAATCGTGCCTTATCATGCGAATCTTTCAGTAGTTACTTTTTAAAATCTATTTCCTTTACCTTAGCCGGAGATTTTTTGATCATTGATGTACTCACATAATAAACAAATCTATAAAGTATGAAGTTAAAACATTTATTTATTAGTGATAGCAATAATTGAATAAAACATATTTAATTAGGTCTTGTTTGCGAGATGGCTTGATTTACAAGTTCTATCATTTTCATTGTACTCATGTGGTCAAGTGCGAGTTGTTGGTTTTTGTAAATTAGATTCATCAATAATGATCATAGTGGAACAGAGTTTTTTGTATATTGTATAAACGCTTGTATTCACAAGTTGAAAATTATTTTTATAAACAAAGGTGCTGCCGTTTTCGTTATCCACCACACTAGTGCCAGTCTGTTATTGTTGTAAACATTGTTTTATACCATTTTGTATGACTGTTGTTGTTTTTTTATTTTATTTTTTTGAATAATCGGAATTCGTTTTGACATTAAAAGTACAATTTTAATAAAATCCTCTATTTATTTTTTTTCACATACAACACACCAGTTACCTTCCTCGTAGAAGCTGCTTTCGATTTCGAAGCCAACTTGTGCGCACAGCTCGTCCAGCTCGTTCTCCTCAAATACGTGATAGTATCGCAGCAACGTGTCGCCAGGTACATCAGATATCTTATTGCCAGTAATGTTCCTTAACTTCCAAGGCACCAGCAGGTCTTTGTGCTTGAATTGTGTTCTATTTTCATGCACGGGCAGACTGATGCTGCCCACGTTCACGCGGTCTTCAGTTCCATCGTTGGTTACATTCTGGTCGTGTTTGTGCTTCAAATAGTTTGATCTCGTCTGATCTTTCGCCCACACGGTGATCAAAGCCTTTCCACCTTTACGAAGTAATCTGTGTATGCATGATATCGCTTCGAGTCTTCTCGCCTGAGAAACACATTTGCTTTTTTTTTAATTATAACTGCGATCATTACATATTAGCGTTAATAAAATGCGTGAGATATTTAAGGGAGGAGGTGGTCGAGTTAAATCTCATTTAACCTTACGTTGGAGAGAGGGGGTTCTCGTCAAATATCACGCAATTCTTTTTCTGATTGAAACAGTAACATACTAAATAATAAAAAATAAAATTTAAAAAAAAACACCACGTAATTTATTTAATTATTATATACTTGGTATCACATTTCATAAATATATATGAATACCTTGTTACTGAAGTGGTGTACGACAGCGATACATATGACGACGTCCCCCGTCCCGGCCCGGAGCGGCGCGTGCAGTAAGTCCGCGTGCACGCAGTCCGCGCTGGCAGGAGCAAGCGTGCGGCACTCGCCACACAGCGCCCACGAACGTTCTACCGCTATCTATACATAATATTGCAATCATATTTCGTATACTAACTTAAAAATATAGTGAGGTCTTTCAAAATTTTCCAGCCCTTATTCCACTCTAAGTGGGGTCGGCACAACATATCATCCTTTCGAACTATCCCCGCTGTCAAGAGTTTTGGCTTGATTTTGTCCCGCCGCCTGCCTGACGTCGACCCGCCTAGGGTATGTTTTCATTGGTATCGCTCTTCTCCCTCCTGGTAGGGGACCAGGAAGGAGTCGAACGTATGCAGAATGTTTCTCAGCATAGGAAGTAAACTAGAAATAAACATTTTTCAAGAACTACGTTATCCACATAAGCAGGCCCATGCTAATTCGCACGATAGTTAAAATATAATTAAATTACTCTTCTACAATTATTAGTGTGTAGCTGGTTTATAACTCATCATAATTGGAAATCGGCAAGTACCTGTACAATGTCACACCTGGGCAGTATATTCTTGCCATTTCCAGCCCCCATATCGTACACTACACTGCCAGCGGGCACGTCCGCCATGAACTGGACCACCTTAGGCCACGGTTTGTGACGAGTGGTGCTAAAGTGGCCGGCTATCTGCTCGTAAACCTAATAAATATTCAAAGTTGAAGATCCAAAAAAAATATCTCTAAGAATAGTGTTATTATGGTATCCCAAAAAAAGTTTGCAGTGTTCTAAGTGTCTCTTACAAATAGCAACTAAAAAAAAGTTTCGCTCTTGAGAGACCCGCAGGGAGATATTGAATGTAATCTTCTGTGGCGGTGCTCTATGTTCTAATGCCATATTATTGAATAAGTTCAGATTAGACGATAGGAAGAATAGCTTGTAAGTTTTAGCTTGTCCGAAATAGGAAGGAACAAAGTGATAAAATCATAGATATAAGAATAATAGATCGGCAATAGTCACCCAAACAACGAGATCAAAAATGGGTTGTTGATGTGTGAGTGACTTATCAATGTGTGCGTAAAAAGCGCTTCAAAGTGTCAACTTTTACTTAATTAATGTTCATGCGTAGAAATGTAAATATCTTGAAAATCTAATACACGCGGTTGCACTGTCAGTGATGAATATTAGTACATTTTCCCTGACATGTGCCATCTATTATAGTCTATGCTAAATTTATGGATAAAATGAACTATGGTGACAAAGTTACCTGGTGCACGTGCAACCGTTCTAAGTGAGCCGCAACAGCGTCATGAATCTGGTCGGTGGAGTCGGAGGTATCGTCGAGCTCGTTAGTGTCGCGGGGCGTGTCGCAGAGCGCGGGGTGCGCACAGCGGCACGGGGCGGCGCGCGTCCAGCGGAACGTGAGCGAGACCCGGGCGCCGCGCGGCACCAGCTCGCCGCCCACCACGAGCTCTCGCTTCTGCTGGTCAGGGGCGAGTCGATCCACAATCACCGGATCGTGTGTGCGCGGCTGTATGCCGTGTCTCCATGCGTACCTGTGGTACCATCAACACTAGATAACGGTCCGTTCAAGTATCACGTAAGCAGTATAAATGGGCGGGAGGATCTTGGCTTTGCTTATTTTGGATGACATTACGGTATTTAGTTACTTTTTGAGAAATTGGCAACCCTCACATCGTTGCCTTTGTACTTTGTTTACTTAACCAAGGATACAAATTTCCGCGCGCTTTTAACATGTCTAAATTTCCTCTGACAGTGTATTGTTTCATTTGATACAAAATTTTTCAATAACTCGTCGTTGTTGTAGTCGTAACTTCAATATTTAGATATGTTTACTCCTTACTCTATATTGAATACCGTATCAGTAAAATCCTATCTCCATCCTAGAACTATGTTATTGAAGTGAAAACTTCTTTAGAATCGTTGTGATTTCAAACCGATTGCAACGGAAATACGACAGGTAAGAACTTTCCGCACTTTTGCTGACAAAGGGGATGGGCACAGAAATAGATCAAGATAGAACGGCGAATAGGCGTGGCAAGCGTGCCAAAACCATGCACTATATTGCATGCTTTTCGAAACTCGCTCTCATTACGCATTGAGCGTCCCGATCCTGCGTCCAGGACGTAAAAAAATAGATAAAACGTCACATATATGCCTTATTGTGCTGTGGCAAATTGTAAAAACAAAAGTAGTGAAGCAAATATGAAAAAAGGAAATATTTCGTATGATCAGTAAGTATAGAAAATCAGTAGAAAGTATTTTTTTGAGATTATAAATTATTGTTTTACTTTTACTATGTTCAATAATTACGATCACAAGTTGTATATTTTTTCGTTATGATAAATATCCATTGCTCTCCGCATTCAACGCGCGTATACAAAAACATTGCGCGCATAAATTAAACGCGTAATGTACGTCGAATCGAACGAAATACACAATACACCTGCCAGTTGATCGCTGTGTCTGTTAATCGCTGTGATTGGTCTTCGAATGTTAGAGATGGGCACTCCATGTATCGTTGAATCAACCAAATGGTGTTAGGACTTATCGATAAATTAATTCAATAATAATTCGAGTATCAGCTCATGTCTTGCTTTGTCCCTACTTTATTCTAACACCACAAATTTCAACCCAAGTGCTTCGTAATTACATTGGCAGCAGTTTATTTGACAGTATAAGTTTTCACCAATTTGACCAATCGCCGATGGAAAATCATCTCGTTCTTCTCAAACGGGCAGTAACCGAGGTATATGTCGACGTTCGGCTTCGTTATTTAACCAGGACTGTGAGGCCAACCCTTACAAAAAGGCAAATATTTAATAAATATGTATAGTTTCAAGGACAGTAAAATATTTATAATTAAATTTTATATGCTGTTGGAAAAATATGTTTTAGGTATTAATATGTCGGATTAAAGTATTTAACATGTTTTACTTTCTATGATTATCGTTACACAAAATCAATAAAGTTGGTACGATACAAAAATAATAAATTTAACACACGTTGCAGATATTAACATCGATAATCTAATGAGTCAAATGAAGTGTGTCTCCTAACTGGTCGCCCCGCTCACAGTGAAAATGACGTCACGCTGTGGGCGTGGTTTTTCAAAAAAGTGACACGCTCGAAATGTATGGAAATATGACATCGCGGCCGTTCTATCTTGATCTATTTCTGTGGGGATGGGGGTTAACAATTATTGTAATAAATCTGCTTACGTAATAATTGAATGGCCCATAATAAGGCTCGCATGCTATATCATCAATAACTATGAAATCTATACATATAAATAAAGTTGTAGTGTCCGTTTGTAATATGGATATAACCGCTTTTTACGAAACAAAGATCGTCAGATGAGCTAGTGGGAAATATATCCATAGACCCTATAGGCTTCTGAACTAAAATAAAATAGTGTACACAAGAAGTATTGATATTAATTTATTAACAGTCACCTAGTTAAAAATAATTAAAAGCTACAGAAACTTATTAGCTTCCATATTGCCAATATTTTATTTTACTTTGTTTACCAGCAATCAAATTAACACTACATGCTAAACACTTCATTAAAATTTTATCCTCTTGCTACAGTAATACTTGTAGGCTTAATAAGGTGTACCTTATTAAGCCTACTCACTGCTATCAAATATATCCAAACAAGCAATTTATAAAATTAATTACCTTGCTTCATCTTGCATGATAAGTAATGATCTTGCGTGGACTACAACTGGTATGTATGTGCCGTTGTGATGCCTCCAGTCCATGACAACATCCGAGCCCAGAGACAGAGATAATATTTTATCATCAAACGGGCTATGTGTGTCAACATGTGAAGGTATGCCTACAAGATGCATTGTAAATAAATGAAAAATAAATAAAATTTAATCACCCAAAACGCACTACCATCTACAAAAATTTTATGTTCAATGGTTTTACATACATAAGCTCACGCCTGTATCCCATGGGGGTAGGCAGAGACTTTGGCTTTCCACAAGCTACGATCCTGACACACATCTTTCGCCTCATCCACAGTCATACATCTCGTCATGCATTTACGTCGGTTTCGGGTGCTACGCATTTTGCCTTTTTTAAACAGACCACTTATTTGGTCGTGGTAGCTCCGTCTTGGTCTCCCGATCCCGACCCTGCCACTCACATTCGCTTCGTATACTCTTTTAGTAATTCGGCTTTCATCCATTCTTGCAATATGACCAAACATCTTAACATACTTCTCTCCACTTTGGTCACCACATCATCCTTCAACTTGCATTTCTCCCTTATCACGCTATTTTTCATTCGATCCGCAATGGTGACTCCACACATACTTCTCAGAGAACGCATTTCCACTGCATTCACCTTACTTTCATGCTTCGCCTGCCACACCCAACACACCATTGTGAATCGTCAAGCGTGCCTTTTCAGACACAGCCTGACTACGCATCAAGGCATGCAGTGCACCATTAACTCTGTTACTCTCCTTTAGTCACTCTCCTTTCAATATCTTCCTCACATTTTCCGTCTCTTGTAAACATACTTCCCAAATATACAAACTCATTCACTTGCTCCAATTTCTCGCCATCCAATATCATATCACACAGTGTGACCTCTTTCTCTCTCACCACAACCATAACTTTCGTCTTGCTTACATTTATTTTCATACCTCTTTCTCTAAACCCTTCATTCACCAAGATTAGCATGTCTTGTAACTCCGACGCCGACGAAGCAAGTAATACCTGGTCATCGACCTACAGTAGGCACTTGACACGCACCTCTTCCATGCTTAAACCACATTCAGTCTCTTTCAGATTTGTCAGACAACTATCCATATAGAGATTGAAGAGCCATGGTGACGCAACACATCCCTGTCGAACACCTTTATAGATGTTAAACCAGTCTGAGTGCGCCCCATTCACCCTGATGCAGGCTCTAGAATTCTCATATAGCGAATTTAAAGCCCGCACCAGGCGCTCGTCAGCCCCATATGTATTCGACAGAGTTGACCATAATTCATTCCTGGGTACACGATCATAGGTTTTCAGAGACAATAAATAAAATCAGTCATGAAAAGAAGCAGTCCAAGTATACTCCCTTGTAGTGCACCATAAACAACTATGCGCTTGTACTTATACAAGTTATTATTTGACAGAATACGCTCAACGCTCTGTAAACTTCCTGTTTCAAACGTCCCAAAGTCCACATTGTCCACAAACTACTTCGAGTTTTATTTTTGGGAATTGTGAGCTGTAACCTGACCTTATTTAGGGCACAGTATTATCCGTCATTAATACAGTGAAACCTGGTTAAGTGAGACATCAAGGGACCTGCAATGTCGTTTCACTTATAGAGGTATTCCACTTACCCAGTGTCTCAGATATACAGGTATAAATAAATATCTGTCTCATTTATACAGGTTATAATATCAGTCTCATTTGTACACTGTTCAAGTTCAGGATATCCTGATAAACGTTCACGTTTTAGTTTTCCTTGTCCTTCAGAACATTGTGATTCAATTTTATGTTTACTCTGAATTATTCTACAAAGAGTAGATTTTGGCACATTAAATTCGGCACAAACTTCTTCGCGTGTCTTCCCACTTTCATAAACGGATATTAACTTCAGTTTTTCACGTAATGATAACGATTGTAGCTTTCGTTTTGACATTTTTCTAATAAACATCTGTATGATAGTAAAGCGAAACTAAAACTGAAGGTAATTGAAGCTCAAAATTTGTACTTACGTACTTGGAATTACGTGTGGAATTTGTGGGTAGAATAAGAATGAGTAAAGAAACAATGTTATCTATGATGATAAATCGAAAGAACAAATCCCAGATATAGCGTGCGTTCAGACATGCGGGAATCGTGCGTTTACGAATCGCGCGGTTTGAAACCGCAAAATTGTGATGCTATTCAGACACGCGCGGTTAGTATGCGATTTCGTGCGGGTAGCGGTGTCAGTTTCAAAATGGAGGTCGATGAAGAAATGTGTTTACTGTGGTTGCTCCTTAAAAAAAAGAAAAGAAAAAGGCGGTATTGGGTGCATCCAATATTACGTGACCGACTAGTACATGGTCAGTTCGTGACGTTATATCCCAAATTAAGAATGTATGATAACAAATTTTTTGACTATTTGAGAATGTCAATAAAATCTTTTGATGAACTAATTGAACTGATCAGGCAAGATATTTCATGCTCCGAAACGCATTTGAGGCCAAGCGTGTCACCGGAAGAGAAACTCGTAATAACTTTAAGGTAAGATTTATTTATTGTTCTTCAAAATCAGCATAAATATTTTCTATAACTGTAGAGGACTGAGAGCCAGAACTAAATTGCGATGGTGACGGTGAGGGTGCCGGAACAGGGGGAGATGATCCACATGTAGTAAAATATGCTTGCGGGCTTGTATACTGTTGTCCTTGCCAATACGTAGGTGTGATCTGCTGAGTATTGTAGCGAATAGGGGGTGGTAAGCTTTGTCCTTTTTGTATCACTTGAAGTAATTCAATTTTCGTTGCTAAACGCCTATTTTCTGGTACTTTTTGGAGTTCTTTATATAACGACAAACAAAAGAGTTTGTCGTCATCTTGCTTGGTAATACTATTTTCTTGAAGTTCATTCTGAAAATGTTTTCGTGACTCGATACTTTTTTCTATTAAAATAGCTATTTTTTCTTCTGGCACTTGTGTTTTCTTACGTTTAGGGGGACGTATTTCAGTGGCTTCGGTTGCATTGGCGTTTAGTTGACTTGTCTCCTCACTTTGCCTTTCATTCTGTTCTTCAATATTAGTTGTAGTGTCTTTATTACTTACACTATTCTGCAGGAAAGATAATCTTGCAAAATACATATATCGGGCTCCTTTACGAGCTCCTGAACCAGAAGGAGTTGTTTTTTCCTTTTTGTATTCTTTATTGTAGCAATCTCGTATGTTTTTCCATTTTTTTTGGAGTTGTGTACCTAAAAATAATAACATTATTAATAATATTCTTGTTTCAGATATCTTGGTACGGGTTGTTCATTTGGAGAACTAAGCTACAATTATCGCCTAGGAAAATCGACGATTACTGGAATTGTCCGCGAAGTATGTAAATCATTGTGGAATAAGTTGGTAAACATAGTCATGCCCGAAGCGACTGAAGATATCTGGAAGACAATAGCACAAGACTTTGAGAGATATGCAAATTTTCCAAATTGCATTGGTGCTATAGACGGCAAGCATATCCGAGTTATAAAGCCTGTTGATTCGGGTTCTTTGTATCATAACTATAAACATTTCTTTTCCATAGTGCTCTTAGCACTTTGCGACGCCAACTATTGCTTTACTTATGTTGATATTGGGGCTTATGGCAAAAGCAGTGATTCTGCTATATTTAAAAATTCGGTTTTTTATAAACGCCTGACAGAAAAATCATTAAACATACCAACACCTAAACCAATATCTAATGTAGACCTAACACCAATGCCTTATGTTATAGTTGGAGATGAAGCCTTCGGCTTAGCAGAAAATTTAATGCGCCCATATTCAGGCAAATGTTTACCATATAAAAAAAGGATTTTTAACTATAGGTTATCGAGAGCCCGACGTAATATTGAGTGCACTTTTGCTATTTTGGCAAACAAATGGCGCATCTTTCATAGGCCTATAAATGTAAACATAGATTTTGCCGAAGACATAATAAAAGCCTCTTGTGTTCTACATAACTATGTGCGGACTAGAGAAGGTCTAAAATTTAAAGATACTTTATATAATGCACCCATGACTAATCTCAATACCTTGCATGCGGGAAGAGGGACACCACAGAAATAGATCAAGATAGAACGGCGAATAGGCGTGGCAAGCGTGCCAAAACCATGCACTATATTGCATGCTTTTCGAAACTCGCTCTCATTACGCAACGAGCGTTCCTGCCATGCGTTCAGGACGTAAAAAAATAGATAAAACGTCACATATATGCCTTATTATGCTGTGGCAAATTGTAAAAACAAAAGTAGTGAATCAAATATGAAAAAAGGAAATATTTCGTATGATCAGTAAGTACAGAAAATCAGTAGAAAGTATTTTTTTGAGATTATAAATTATTGTTTTACTTTTACTATGTTCAATAATTACGATCACAAGTTGTATATTTTTTCGTTATGATAAATATCCATTGCTGTCCGCATTCAACGCTCGTATACAAAAACCATTGCGCGCATTAATTATACGCGTAATGTACGTCGAATCGAACGAAATACACAATACACCTGCCAGTTGATCGCTGCGTCTGTTAATCGCTGTGATTCGAATGTTAGAGATGGGCACTCCATGTATCATTGAGTCTTAGGACTTATCGATAAATTAATTCAATAATAATTTGAGTATCAGCTCATGTCTTACTTTATCCCTACTTTATTCTAACACCACAAATTTCAACCAAAGTGATTCGTAATTACATTGGCAGCAGTTTATTTGACAGTATAAGTTTTCACCAATTTGACCAATCGCCGATGGAAAATCATCTCGTTGTTCTCAAACGGGCAGTAACCGAGGTATATGTAGACGTTCGGCTTCGTTATTTAACCAGGACTGTGAGGCCAACCCTTACCAAAAGGCAAATATTTAATAAATATGTATAGTTTCAAGGACAGTAAAATATTTATAATTAAATTTTATATACTGTTGGAAAAATATGTTTTAGGTTTTAATATGTCGGATTAAAGTATTTAACATGTTTTACTTTCTATGATTATCGTTACACAAAATCAATAAAGTTGGTAAAATATAAAAATAATAAAATTAACACACGTTGCCGATATTAACATCGATAATCTAATGTGTGTGTCTCCTAACTAGTCGTCCCGCTCACAATGAAAATGACGTCACGCTGTGGGCGTGGTTTTTCAAAAAAGTGACACGCTCGAAATGTATGGAAATATGACATCGCGGCCGTTCTATCTTGATTTATTTCTGTGAGGGACACCGTCATCTTTGAATATCAGAGATAAATTCGCTCATTACTTTGTGAACGATGGGCGTGTTCCATGGCAAGACACAAAGATATAGCTGCAACTAACATACCGTACTTGTAATGTTTAGGTACAGGTGGTAATGTTTAGGTGAATAAACCTACTTACTTAAAATTTTTTTTTTCCACCGTGTCTTCGCAATTTCCAAATATCTCCACCAACTCTTGCCAAGCTCGGTTCTTGATAATTTTATTTGAGTAATCATCACACTGAATGTCCCATATTGCAGGTCTCTTCTCCACCTCATCAATAAATAGTTCAGTGTCGAAACGATCCATGGCGAACTCACGAACGATGACGTGCATACCGCGCGGTATCCGCAACGCAACTGAACGCGAAGTAGAGACTCCATAGTAATAGAAACGCGCGGGAGCAGCGCGATTCTATTTTCTGGCGGTTGGGTTGCGGTAACCGCGCGGCTTGATTAACCGCGCGGTTATGTCTGAACGATTACTAACTAACTCATATAAATAAGACCCGCGCGATTTCCATGCGATTCTATAATCGCGCGGTTCCCGCCGTGTCTGAACTAGCGCATAGAGGTTTACCTCGTCCCACTAACAGAGGTAATTCAGTGCCAAAGTGTTGGGACCTCAGCATGAGTTCCAGTTATGGAGGTTTCTCACTTATCCAGGTCCCACTTAACCAAGTTACACTGTATTTATTTATCATGAGCCAGGTTCCCGTGATTTCTTGGTTCAACCTCGAGACAAAATGTTGAGAAGAATTTGTTGACTGGACAGAATGAACAATTCAGAAGAAGTGTTTAATAAAGAGATGATGAGAATGGAAGAAGCGAGAAATATATGTCTGCGAGAAAGGAGTAATTTCTTCCTATCCTCATTGGAAACAAGCTTTATAAAATCTATTTTAAATTGACTGTGATATTCTAATATGTAGAAGTATATTAAAAATACTGATTCAATTATAGTCTAATTATTCATAACCTCACCTTGACCTGGAGAGTATTTATTAACTGTTAGTTGATCTGATACTCCCAGCTCGTACCCAAATTCATCCAGTCTTCTCCATAAGAAGTCACATTCCTTGGGTATCTCCTCTGCTAATGGACTAGATAAATCAACATCATTGCTACCATATCGGAACTCATATCCATAATGTTTTACTTGCCTGTTCTTTAAATTATTTGATTCTGATGTCCAGTCAAATAATTTTAGTAGCTTTTGTTCTTCCTCATCAGTAATGAAGTCATCAAGTACTAATAGACCCTTTGGATATCTATATTCATACACAATCTCTGTGTCAGGAACTGAAATAATAAAAAATTGTTTTGATTGATAATAAATTATTAATTTTCAATTATATATTTAGGTTGGGCAACAGTAAAATTAGGACTGGCATGTTTATTAGTGGCCTAGAAACCTCATCCAGTGAGAAGATATAGTTTAATAATAATATCTTGGACAATATACACAGCACCCTCTAGTTTCAAACTAAGCAACTAAATGCGTGTGTTATGTTTTATTGTAAATACACTTTTAATTATAGTGGTTTTAATATAAATAGTGGTAGAGTCAAGTAGTTCGCTGCGCGTATGGGCCGGCTCAACCGGTGAAATACCACGACCTTTCAGAAGATCGACGTAAAGTGGCTCATGCCGCGTTTCGTTCGGTGAGAGGTACCCGGAGGCCCCAACCCCTTCCCTCGCCATCCTATCCTATTTTAATCTCCTAAAGGTTGGCAACGCAACACAAATGTGTAACACTATATGTGTTGCTGGTGTCCATGGGCGGCGCAAGTTGCTTACCATCAGGTGACACGCTTGCTCGTTTGCCCTCCTATACCATAAAATAAATATATAAAAACACCCTGACGCCATACAAACACTCATCCTTGTCATAAATATTTGTACTCAAGTGGGATTCAAACCCGCCAACCTCAATATGGTAGTTGGTAGTTTTACCAATCCACCATGAGACTTGCCAAGATATTTTGGCATTGCATGCATATGAAAAAATAGAATGAATCACAAAACAAGCTTTGAATGGTTTCAACTCAAAAATCTTCAAAAATCAAAAGACTTAAATATTTCATTGATTGAGTGTCTCTATTATGTAATTATTCTACCTTAAAAATATTGGTTGCATAATTACCTTTTTCAACAAAGTTCATGTAAATTATGCTACTAGTTTCATTGAACTTAGTAACTCCGTTCAGTTTATTATAAAACAATAGGGCATTTTCAGTGTTATCAAATACCAAAAATGAATAACATTCTCCCTTTTCAGTGATAAACTTGGGTAGTGATATTCCTAATCCATTTGATTCGATTAGATTAATTACATTATTTTTTTCTAAGCCCGTGGCTTGTCCTGCATTGCATAGTATTATATTCTAAAAAAAACATATTATTAAAACAAACATAACCTAACACAATAAAACTTTTTCGTAATTTCATGAAATGGTGAAATTTAAACTTACAGGACCCGGTATGTCAGTACATTTTATTCCTTTAGAACTTAGTAATCTCGCTGCAAACCGTTTTCTTTTGCGTTCTGTTTTTTTAGCTTCTTCCATTTTAACGATAGTAAATTTATATAATCAATTTATTAAAGTCAAAAACAATAACAAATAAATAACACCTGACCCTTTTTTTTTTCTCTCTTTCTTTACCCTTTCTTCTTCTTCTTTGGTTTTTTTGGACAAGGTGTCAAAAAACACCACTTAGCCAATGACGGTGATATGCGATTCTTGCACGTCTGGCTAGCTTCATAAACTCTGCTCTTATCCGTAACGTTGGGGTCGTAAACTAAGCGAGTGAGCAAGATGGACATAAACTTGTCTCTTATTTTAACAAATTAAAACCAGTATTTTACTAAACGAATGATTAATCCACCACCAAGGACAAGACAATACATACGGTAATAAATAGTTAGAGCGATGGATAGACACACACAAAAAAAATATATATAAAGTTAGTATCTAGTTGTAATGGGGGATGACAATAAATTTAGTTTAATTTAGTTTTTATTTACAAATTTACAAAGAAGGGAGTTTATGTTAGGACAATAAATGTGGTATAGGAGGCATTTAATAGAAGTGGGGCGAGGGATTTCTGGCGGCAGAAAGTCGTAGAGGGAGTAGCGTAATTTAGGGCAGGAGAAGAAAATGTGGTTTACGTCGCCTTCGTCAAGGCCGCACTCACACAAAGAGGTGTTCCTTATCCTGAGCTTGGCGAGGAAAACGGGAGTACAAGAGTGACCCAGTCTCAATCGACAAATGACAGATACCGTTTTTTATCCACTTATTAACTTAACAAACCATGGGGAAGGGGGAATATTGGGTTGTAAGTCGGCATAGTGCTTACCCTTAGAAAGTTTTGAGGATTCCCAAACAGCATTCCATGATTTTTTTGTAATCGACTGGCGATGAGACATAGGTCTTGGGAGTAGGATTGGAAGTGTTCTAGAGTACCAATGTGGGCAGCTGATTTAGCGCAAGAGTCAGCATTCTCATTACAAGCTAGTACCACATTTATGTTAGTTTTGTGGCACTCCAGAAGGAGTTCTTTAATTTTTAGGATAACTGGGAAACAGGGGTGTCGGAAAGGATTGGATAGGATAGCTTGAAGGCAGCTTAGGGAGTCTGAAAAAATAATGGAATTATTGAGGAAATGGGATTTAATAAATAGGATGGCTTCTAACACTGCAAGCGATTCACCAGTGAAGACCGATGTAGTGGAAGGACATTTGAAGCTAAGGGATATTCTGGAGGAGGGGATCCACACCGCAACTCCAACACTGCTATCTGCAGTCAATTTGGAAGCATCGGTGAAGATTGTATGGCACCCACAAAATCTCCGATTATATTCGGAGTTAAAAATATTACGCGCGTCGGTGTCAAATTTGTCTAAGCCAAAATGAAGAAGGATGTTGGGACGGAAAACTAACGCGTCGTCAGGGGTTAAATAAAGGGGGTTCATTGGAAATTGAATTATCGGGTTTGGGATTTGGTTGAGTGTTTTTAGGCTAACAAGGAGGCATGGTATTTTATCAGGATGAATAGAGAAAGTTGATAGTTGGCGAAGTCTGGAGAGGAGAGGGTGGTTTGAATTTTGGAAGGTTTTGATAAGGAATCTATCTGAAAGGAATTGTCTGCGTAAATATAATGGAGGGTCGCCACATTCCACCAGCATTGCATTGATGGGCGGAGATTTCATAGCTCCAAGGATTATACGCAGGCACTTAGATTGGATTTTGTCTAAGATAAGGAGATTGGATTTATTGCAATTATTTAGAAGGAAGGAACCGTAGTCAAAGTGACTACGGACTATGGAGTTATAGAGGAGTTTTTGGGAGTATGGGTGAGAGCCCCACCAAGCACCCGACAGGGCGCGTAAAACGTTGGTGTTTCTCTCACACTTTTGGGATATTGAAGAGATGTGAGGGGATCCCGTCATTCTAGAATCCAATGTCATTCCCAGGAATTTGACAGCGCTAGCTTGAAGGATGATCTCATTGTGAAGAGAAATATTAATAATAGGGATGGACTTTTTTTTTAATATTACAGTAGTGCTTTTGGATGGGGAAAGGGATAAGCCGTTATTACTTAACCATTGGCTAAGGTAATCCAGCGCTAGGTTGAGATGGTGAGTTGCTTCCTCTATGGATGAAGAAGCGGTGTATAAAGCAAGGTCATCGGCATATTGGAGAATGTTACATAAGGAGTTCACTGAGTGTTCGAGATCATATGTATAAAGGTTGAAAAGGAGAGGACTTAGGACGGAACCTTGCGGTAGGCCACGCCACACTGTTCTGGGAGGAAGGTAACCAGAATTGGACCTGATAACGACAGATCTTTCCACTAACAAATTGTGGATGAAATGAGCTAACTTCTCAGGGATTCTCAGCTAATTGAGCTTGCTCCTGAGAACCGGAAGTAAGACATTGTCGTAAGCTGCCGTTATGTCCAAGAATACCCCTACCAAGTATTTTTTTGATTGGAATGCTAGCTGGATATCTGTGACAAGAATGCTGAGATTGTCCACAACGCCTGAAACCTGAAACCAAACTGGAATCTGGAAAGGACAGCATTATTTTCAACCAACCATTCCAGTCGATTTTTTATTAAGTGTTCCACTATCTTGGCTATGGTAGGTGACAGGGCTATGGGTCTGTAGGTTGATGGATCACTAGGATCTTTACCGGGTTTGGGAATAGGGACAATGAGTTGGGATTTAAATTGCTCAGGTATGATTCCGGAGATAAATAAGGAGTTTATTAAGGAAAGGAGAGTGGATTTGGCATTATCTGATGATTTGATAAAGAAAGAGTAGGGAATACCATCGATGCCAGGACCAGAGTCAGTCAGTCCGTCAAGTACTAGGGAAAGTTCGTAAAAAGAGAAAGGTTTATCAAAACTATTCCGAGGAGGAGAAATAGCGGGGGGTAAAGGTAGAGAAGATAGACAAGGGACATAAGGGGGGGCAAGTTTATCCGAAAAGGCCTCTAGCCATGACGAGGGGTCCTTAGCTGAAATATTTTCTGCGTTACGGGATCCCCTAAATCGGCGAATTTGTTTCCAGACAACCGAAGAAGGGGTTCTTGGTGATAAGGATTCACAGAAGCTTATCCAACCAAGTCTTTTCTTTTTCTTGGTAAGCTTGGTTAATTTGGCAGCTATCTGTTTGTATTTGAGGAAATTGTCTACAGACATATCCCGATTGTAGCACCTCTCAGCCTCCCTTCGTTCCGATACTGCTGCTGAGCACTCAGCGTCCCACCAAGGTGGGGAGGAGGTGAGGTCTTTTGCAGTTCTTTTAAGAGGAACATGAAGGTTAGCACTCGAGATGATACTCTCGACATACATGCTGTAGAAAAGGAGAGGCAATCAGAAATATTTTGCGGGAAGGAATGAAGTTTACGATCCAGGGTTTTGGAGTATGCGGACCAGTCTGCTTTAGAGGGCTTGTACTTCATAGGAGAGGAAGGATTGCGTTGACGATATATGCCATTAGAAAGTGACATGGATAATATTATAGGGAAGTGGTCACTTCCATGGGTGAATGGTAAAATTTTCCAACTGGTAGTTGGGAGAAGAGAAGGTGAGCAGAGTGAAAGATCAACAGCACTTTGCGGATCTTGGGAGGGGAGGGTTCTGCGACTAGGGCAGCCGTCATTGAGGAGGCACAAATTGACCTCGTCAATGATGTCCAGGAGGGAGTGGCCGAATAAATCAGTGATGTTATGTCCCCACACAGCATTATGGGCGTTAAAATCACCCATAACAACCATGGGGGAAGGAATTGATGATAGAAGCAGAAGTATATCTGGAATTAATGAGGAGTTAGGATGAGGTATATAAATAGATACAAAGGAATGTTAAGGGACCTGATGGCAACAATATTGATACCAGGTGGGTGAGGTGGAAGGGGGATTTGGGAAAAGGGGAGAGAGCGCTTTACTAATAAAACACTCCCTGCATAACCATCAGTTCCATACTCTCGGAGACAGGAGAAGCCCGAAACCCAGAAACGGGAATCTGACCTCAACCATGTCTCCGAGATGGCTATAACCGATGGATTGAATGAGTTAATTAAGTGACATAGTTCATGTTTTTTAAGTCGTATGCTCCGACAGTTCCACTGAAGGAGATTTAAATGATCCCTTAAAGGATGATAAGGAGACAAGTTGGGCAAGTTTCTGGGCAACGTTGGACGGTAAATGAAGTGAGTCAGTCAATAAAGCGTCAATTACAAGGGATAAAAGTGTTTCTAAGAGGTTCTCTGTTTGTTGGGATGGTTTCTTGGGGCCAAGTGCACAGCCGTTAGGCATTAATGGCGGAGGCGAGGATACAATGTTATTGTGGGAGATCTTGTCATAAGATTTGCCCAGGGGGGCTCTAGGATGCTGTTTAGGATAATGCAAGGACTTGAGATGAGACTGTGTATGAACAGGATATCTATAGCTGGATGGGATAGAAGTCACCGGGGTCTGCTTATGCAGGATATTGGCAGAGGGGGGTTGGGAAAATGATTTCCGTGCAACTTCGGAATAGAGACGGGATACCTGGGGAAATTGAGACGAGGCTTCGTCATAGGAAACACCGTTTTGCGCCATAACTAATTTTATGGAGCGTTGTCGATCATGTTCAGGGCAGGAGTTGTTGGTAGAAAAGTTGGATTCTGGGACTTCACAAGTGTCACCCGTTCCTCCATCGACATGTCAGTGGGGACCTGCCTCACCAAACCCATACTGGTTACATTAAAATTAGGGATAGTTGCAGAGTATTTGCACATGGAGAGGATGGGAGAGGAGATGAAATCATTTGCCTCTTGTGCAGATTGGAATTGGACCGAAATTTTATTCCGGCCTACCCTTTTGACACCGTTTATGCATATATTTTTAAATTTGTGTGTAGCCAAAAATTTACCGAATTTAATGGGGCGGATGGAGGTGCCAGCAGCAAGATCCGGAACAGTCCGTGAAACGTGCACAATAAACAGGCCTTTGTCAGTGCTGGAATAAAAATGTATGGTACCAATGATATAGAAGGGGTGGGTATAAATAGTTTGGATTGATGGCACGGCTGTTTCGGGATCGGATATATGTTTTTTTGAGGGAGTGTTATCACTCGCCTCCAAACGGCGTTTAGTGGCAGTTCCCGAGCAACCTGCCTCTGTTACAATTTCCATTTTCCCACTAGTATGATCTGGAGGGTCAGGAGGGGCAGGTGCCGGCCTCCCTGCCAGCGGATCATCGCTATCTTCACTCTGCATATTTGGGAATAACCTCAAATACACAGAGTCAAACACGTGCTATTCTAAAATAGTAAAGTTTAAACTTACCGCCACCGAACACAAACCAAAAATATAAAAAACAAATAATTTACACCACCAAATAATCAATCGTTAATACTAGGAAAAAAACTTTTGTAGTAATAATAAAGAAGTTCAACTCGGCTACACGTTTGTTCGCCAACACGTTTGTTCGCCAACGCTTCCGGAAACAGAGTCTTACCCTTTCTTGATTTCGTCACTGGATGGCAGTATTGGCAGTGTTACCAACCATAATGTTTTATTAATAGATTTACTGTTTTTCCATTTCCCTGTTTGCCAAGCCAATGAAGTAAGAAACCTATGGAAGTGGCATGTCGACACAAAATTGAAGCCGGGTGTGACGTCTTCTGGCCGCATAAAATGGCGGTTTAGTGCTGCGCAGAAGAATATATTTATCGATAAACGTTCTTGGCTCATTTTATTATAATTAATGTGGAGTATTACTTATTTATAGAATTCATACTTAACTAGGAAGTAAGTATATTGTTATGCTAAATATTCTGTTTTGGATGTCAAAATAAGAGTACATGTGTTTCTTAGACTACTTACCTCTATTTTACAAACTATTACAAATAAGTTGCTGACTCTAAAGTAAGTAAATCACTACTGCAACATACCTCTAGATAGGTGCGCCCATAGTAAATAAGTATGATTCAAATTTTAAACTTACTAAGGGACCGCGTGATATACAAAACGAAACATCTTCAGAACATATTATTTTTAGCATCTCTTATGACTTTCAGTCTAAGATCAGTTAATTATTACATATTCGGTGAATTTATAATAGGTTTTTACTCGTTACGAAATAAAACTAATTTATTTAGAAATTTTGTCGGTAAAATTTTTCCCCACACTTTTTTACTGGCTGAACTGACAAAAAATCCGCCATACTTTGGGAGAAATTTGGCGTCAGTCGGTACTATCGAGTTAACCTATTTCCGTATTCATTCACTTTAAGTACGCACTGAAATACTGTTTTCATGCGAGTGACAGCGCTGAGAAAGAACGAGACAGATATATGTTTATGTGTGCGCCGTCGAAATGCAATGTATTTATTTAGGCAATTGTACGTATATTTTAGCAATCAGCTAAAAAATATAGGATACGCCGAGCCAAGATGGACGCGCGTGACTGAAAATTTTCATTAGTTTTTTGAATGGTGTGATTCCAGATTTTTATATGATAAGGAATAAAATAACATAAGAAATGGCTGTATGGTCAACGACCTTTGCCTACTCACATTGAGTGAATTATTATTAACTAACTAACAATTGTACGTATAGAATGATATGTCTCGTCTATAAACTCTATATAAACAAGTCAATGTGCCAAGCCTATAGCTATGACAACTACAGGTTGATACCATGAGTGCGTTCCACATAAAGCCCACAAAGACCGCGACGGCTACCGCGGAAATTGCCGTTCCATTAACGTAAAAACGCCACGGGCGTTGTGGGCGAATGTTATAAGTGGAAGTGAACGCAAAACTTGAGCGCAGTGTGCAAGCAATATGGCGGCAGCACAGCGCTCAAGTTTTGCGTTCCACTTATAACATTCTTGGTGCACTTTGGTCCACTTATAACAGTGGTGGGCTTTATGTGGAATGTACTCTGTCAGTTGACAGCTGATCCGCTGGGCGCTGATCGTGATGTAAATATTTTAGTTTATTTTTGTTATGTATTTAGTTTAAAATTTAAATTCATCCATTTAATCTGATATACTCTTTGAATTCATCTATGAAGCGGAGTTATCCGCTCAATTTTTATGTTTTAATGGCTCAAAGTGACTAATGATTAGGAGGGTTACATTACTGACTACAACTGTAATCAGTAATGAAAACCTTTGTTTATAATACATTGGAATGAAAACTCGTATACGATATTGGTTTATTGTAATATAATTCTCTGAATGATGGGCCCGATAAGAAAGGTAATTATATTTTTTTAGCTATGCTGCTTTTTTTATTAGATGTGATCTAAATCTATAAAAAATACTTATTTATAAATAATTTCTTCACAACAGGAAACGTCTGCTAAGGTAAAGAAACATGTTATCTGCATGGTATCTGATTTCTTTTATCCAAACACTGGGGGTGTGGAAGAGCATATATATAATTTATCACAATGTCTAATGAAACTTGGACATAAAGTTGTTATAATAACACATTCATATGGCGATCGTGTTGGAATACGATATTTAACATGCGGACTCAAGGTGTACTATCTCCCTATCAAAGTATTTTATGCCCAATGTGTCTTGCCAACAATGGTATGCAATATATCTCTAATAAGATATGTACTGATTAGAGAACAAATTGAGATTGTCCATGGACACTCTGCATTCAGTGTTTTGTGCCATGAAGTATCAATTATAGGTAAACTCATGGGATTAAAGACTGTATTTACTGACCACAGCTTGTTTGGATTTGCTGACACCTCTGCTGTTTTAACAAATAAATACCTACAGATGTGTTTATGTGAATGCGATCATTGCATTTGTGTATCGCACATCGGCAAAGAAAATACAGTACTTCGTGCCAAAGTAAAAGCTTATAATGTTTCAGTAATACCAAATGCTGTAGATGCTTACAGTTTTACACCTGATCCGAGTAAAATTGATTCCAATTTTGTTACGGTAGTAATTGTATCCAGACTCGTTTATAGGAAAGGTGTAGATTTAATGGCTGCAGTTATAGCTGACATGTGCCCAAGATATCCAAAATTAAGATTCATCATAATTGGTGATGGGCCTAAAATGTGGCTATTACAAGAAGTGCGAGAGAGAATGGGATTACAACATTGCATTACATTAATGGGTACTCTCAAACATTCTGAAGTGAGAAATGTATTAGTCAAAGGAAATATATTTTTAAATACCTCTCTGACTGAAGCATATTGCATGGCAATAGTGGAAGCTGCCTCTTGTGGATTGAAAGTGGTCTCTACTAAAGTAGGTGGTATCCCTGAAGTGCTGCCCAAAAGCATGATATATTTGAGAGAACCAAATGTGACCAGTCTTGTAGAGGGAGTAGAACATGCAATGAATGACATGGAAGAGGGCAATGTGATGTGTCCCTTTGAGTATAATAAAATGATTAGACAAATGTACAACTGGATGGATATAACCAAGAGAACTGAAATAGTTTACAATAGGGTAGCATTGAATAAAAACAAACCACTAGGTCTACTATTACGTAGCTACCTTACATGTGGTATATGGCCATTTTTGTTGGTTATTAGTTTAATGTATTTATTGTTAAAACTTTCTGAAAAAGTTTATAAGAGACAACATATTGATATTGCCCGGAATTTGAAGATATAGCAATTGCCAATTAAGGATGTGGTATGAATCATTACATAGGTAGTATAAATCAAAGTTGCTGTCTGTCCCCTTATATCTTTAAAACTATGAAACTGACTTTGATGCAGTTTTTTTTTAATAGATAGAGGGTGGTTTGTGTCCATAATTTATGTATGATGTAGTAAAGAAATAGTGATAAATGATAAAATTGAAATAGGTATATCATAATTAAACAAGTATCAAGTTTTCTTTCTATAGTTAGACACTGTTACTGCTTGCAACAGTATAAATATGTACTCAAATCTCTTACAAGGAACAAATGTTAAGTAAATGTAGGCATTTTAGCTTTAATTGCAGTCTTCTTAATTTACATATTATTATTAATCCTAGTCATCTTGTTCATCTAGACCTAGACATTAATTGATGTCATAAAAAGACTTTGATCAAACATTTTGATACTATATATTTTGCTTGATTATTTATAACATTCTTATATGATACACATACATATGAAACTTATAAAGTCCTTATTTATGGTAACATATATAATAGTTATTTTTACCTAACCTACTATGGACTCTGTATGATGTGGAAATGTATAGCTATTGAAACATAATTAAAAATAGTTTAGTCATTAATTAGTACAAAATATACTATACACATTAAACTAATAAAAAGCTAGCAAAATATTTCTAGCTCAGATATACATAGACAATATATAGGACACCAATGAAATTACCATATTTTGGAATGATATTTATTAATATGTTAATAATAAATCAATGATCAACTAATTGTAAAACTAGCATTGCAATTATTACATAATAAAATAAAAAAAAAATCACTTATACTGCAGCAAACAATATTTATATCTATAATAATTTATAATATCTTATACATGTGATTTTTCCATTATAGACTGATGTTAGATAATTTAGGTAATTTTCATATAACATAAATGTGATTCCACTACATTGCCAGTTTATGCTCTGTAAAAGAAAATTTGTGACATTTAGAAAAAAAAATATAAATTTCAATTTTATAAATTTATAGGATGATATATATATATATGAATGAAATTAATAAAAAACTCAAAATATTTGAAGTCTAGTTAAATAAATGTTGGATTTTGGTGCAGCTCTCAGAGAATCGACGTAAAGTGGCTCATGCCGCGTGTCTTTCTGTGAGAGAGGTACCCGGCGGCCCACCTCCCTTCCGCATTCTACTCCCCTAAAGGTCGGCAACACAACTGTAACACTATACGTGTTGCAGGCGTCCATGGGCAGCCCTGGTCACTTACATCAGGTGAAACGCATGCTTGTTTGCCCTCCTATATCCTAAAAAGAAACAATTAAAAAAAATTGTGGAGATTTCTCCAGTCTAATCATGAGATGTCATGTAATCAAGATTTAGAATTGATAGTAGTAAATGTCAAGAAGCTTACACTGTAGTAGCACGGGGTGGATGCTTGGGTCGCGTTCCAGACTGCTTCAACTGCAACACAATGGATCTAAGACGCGCCACGTCACGTCCACGCCGCGGGCCAAAGTCACACAGTTCAGCAACACGCGCCCACTCATTACCGTCCTCAACAGTGCTCTCTGAACCACGAGCCAGTGCCTTTTCAGCATTTCTATGAAAAAAGGAATTTATTTATAATAATTAAATAATAAAACTGACATAAAAAATCACGTCAAGTATTACTTTTTTTACACTACAACATTGTTCCATTACCATTTATAACCAAAACCGAATCGAATTAGGCTAAAATATCTGGCTTATAGGTTTATAAAGTACTTTTGTAATAATAGTAATAGCACTATTACTATTACAAAAGTGTTGTGGGTGCAAATTGGATAACATTTAAGGAAAAAAAACCAAACAAAAAATCTACTAACCAAATCAAATTACGCTAAAATATCTGGCTTATAGGTTATAGTTTACTATGATTACTTTTGTAATAATAATAATATTACAATTACAATAGTACCTTATAAACCTATAAGCCAGATATTTTAGCACTAAATTATTTATACCTAAGAATTTCTTGAAAATGGAACTGCCAGCTATTAATCAGGACTGGTTGGTTTTTAAAGAATTAGATATACTCACTTTGCAGATTCCCTGAGAGCATTAAAAGTAAAAATGAATTAGTTTTAAATTTTGAAATAAAGTTGTGTTTAGCGTACTGAGTGTGAAGCAATTTTATTTACCATGTTCTTCCATTGTCTTCCTTTATATAATAAACAGAGAAGTATTTAGAAAAAATGCATGGTTGCATGACAACCAAAACTGTATCAGTTACTTTTATAAAAATTATGTATTTAAATTTATTTACAAAAGTATTTCAATGTTTCAGATTTGTTTGACTACAAAAGATAATATTTTGCTCGGACTTTATTTACTTTTCCAATAGTATTGTTTCAGAAATTTCTTATTGGTTTCTTCATATTAGCCTTTTCTGCAAAGTACTTATTTATTAAGAAGTAGTTAAAATAATATTATGCTCTAAATTAAACTGATATCTCCCATACCGATTTGCTGCTTTTGTCTTTGCAATCTGTTCCCCGTGAGTTTTGTACCAGTCTTCTAATTCCTTCTTTGCAATCTTAAGCATCTCTTCTTTCTTGTTTTCTTCTTCAGCATCTACAATTCAAATATAGAGCTTTGCAATATTTTTTTAATATCAATGAGTAAACAAATGTGCCAGATGTATTGCAATGCATACATTTAAAAAAAGACCCAATATTTCATTTTTACTTTATTTCACTAATTGAGTACAACAACTACAGCTATTGAAAAATTAAAACCACTAATATCTTGACAATAAAGAGATAAATAAATACAACCTCCCAGATTCTGAGAGGTTGTACGCGGCATGAGCCACTTTACATCTTCTGAGACTCAGAAGATCAACGTTAAGTGGCTCCTGCCACGTTTCAATCAATCTGTGAGGTATCAGGAGGCCCACCCCCCCTTCCCCATCCATTTCTATCCTACTCCCTTAAAGGTCAGCAACTCAACTGTAACACTATATTTGTTGCAGGTGACCATAGGTGGCGCTAGTCACTTAACATCAGGTGACACGCCTGCTTGTTTGCCCACCTATCAACAATTAAAATTGGTCGAACAAATGGGAATGACTAATTTTACACATAAAAAATTTTGACATGCAAATAAATAATATTTGGTGTAGGCATTGCATTTAATGTTATTATATTCTAACTGTGGTGTTGGATGTTACATGTTGTATAGCAACCCATGGCTCTATAGTATAATTAAAACATTGGCATAAAAAATATTAAATGACACCAAGCTTCTTAAAAATTAAATAAGACTCATAACGTTTCAAGATTTTCGATATACAAACCTTTTTCTTCCAATCTCTTTTTCTGTTCTTCTCTCCACAGTTTGATCTTCTCTGGCTCTTCTCTCTCTTGTTGTACAGAACTGAACACAGATGTGTGAATCGGCTCCTCATCTAGCAATCCATTTGAGTCGAAAACGGACGCACTTGGTATTTCTAATAATAAAATAACATTCATTTATCGATTAACATTTAGGAGTGAATCAGTGGAACATTGTTGAAGCACATAAATCAATTCTTGTTTGACTGGCCTATTTAGTAATTTGATTTGATGTTACATTAATGACATTGAACCGTTTGCTTACCAACAAAATCATCTAATCCATTTGTTGACGATATGTTAGGGGGCGGAGCACTTGTTTCCAACTCATCTTCTAGTCCTGCCAGCTGATTCTGTTCGCGAGCTAAAAATTCAGCTGCTGGGTCCACTTCCGGTTGAACAAAGTTATCTCCAAAATCATCCATTTCAATAGAGTGAATAAATTAGTATTTCAATTAATTGGGAACTTGCAAACTGCTAATTTATACTATTCCCAATTCCCTTTCAACAGAAAATGAGAAAATGACTGACCGATGAGTGAATGAATAAAGCTTCCAGGCTGTGAATCACAGAGCATTTAAATATGCTGTGAATCAGCAGAACGTGAATGAAAGAAACGCTAATGAACAGATTGAACAGATAAATGAATGAACTAGAATTATCGAATTGATTGAGAGAGACTGCCCAGGTGAGGTCCTACTATCATTTAGTTTATCTTCAGAGCTACAGTCTCAGTGTACAGTTGTCAGTTTATGAGAAAAGGAGCCAAAACTTTCATAAAGGCATAAAGAGAGGATTTACTTCAAAATCCATTAATTTTAGCATTGAATAAGGGGTAAAATTTAAGGATAGTGTCACTAACCTCTAATTTCTCTTCTATTATACCTACACTTTTTTGTGTAGAGTGGTCGATCACGCTACCCTCATATAGGCTAAAAGACTAGTATCCGCTCCCCTAAAATAACATTACTTCACGCCTTTTCTACCCGAATTAACCCGAAGGTGTAGGCAGCGGCTGTTAAGCCTCGTCTCGCCGTTATGTATACGTCCCAAATAGAATAGGTGGCGAACCTATTGCGAAACCGGGCACAAAGTTTTCAGTCATCGATATTTATCACAAATAACTTTCGAAAATAATTTCGAAAAGTCATTAGTGTGCGCCAGGATACGAACCCACAACCTCTTAATTCAGAAGCGGGGTGCTCGACCACTGGACTATAAAAGAACTACAAAGACTGATAAAATATAAATATACAAAATGAAAAAAATAAAAAAATCCAGCGGTTGCGGGCGTTATGTGGAACGTAGCCATCTTAAAGGAGATAGGAGACAGCAGTTACCAGGTCATTAAAATCCTTAAAAAAAAAAAGGAGACAGCAGCAGGCAGCTGACTGTTTTGACAGACATAATCAGACAGTAATTTGTATTCTTAAATTCCTAACCTAAACACAGAATACTTTAGTTTTAATAAACATGAATTTGAATATTTATTTTCGGCCTAAGTTTCTAAAGCCAAGTCTCATAAATTCATTGTTTCGAACGTCAAGCACATCTGTTGAAATTGTTGAAACTAACGAACAGGTTTTGGTTGATGATTCCGACGAGGTACAAGCAAGAAATGCTGCTATTGAAAAAAAGAGGAATATATCACGGTTATCGTTAGCTCATAGGAATCTTATGAATGGACGACAGCCGTACGAGGAGCCTATGAGTCGTACCCATTTAACTGTTAAATATTACAGAAAAATGTACGGAAAATATGGAACTGCAAGTGGCGTTGATCCAAGTATGTTTATTTTCCACATATAGAACTGCCTGATTATGTGTCTCTTGCTTATCTCTCCTTTCTTATAGTTGGTACACTGAGAAAATGTTGGTAAACAGCGTTTTTATGCTGCAGGTATATTTAGAAAGATCTTTTTCCATTCTAGGGGTATTTCATTGAAGGCTAATAATTAATGTCATTCATGATATATGTTATCATGCTGTGAAATATCTCCACAAATTCTTGTATAAACTAGGTTTTTTCAAGTGTAACTTTATATATTTTTTCTGCAAAATTCTTCATCAGTCCATTTTTCTACATTTAGTGGTTAGTACTACTTTAACACTTCCAAGCTGTGTTTTATTGACACATAGACTACTTTAGTTTCTTTCAAACTACATAAACAAATAACAACGAAAATAGATGTAAATCTATTGACTCTAACAGTTATATTTTATGGACAATTAATTTAAAATATTGTAATTAATGAAATTAATTGTCTTTTTTAAAGTTTTGTGCTTCCCAACAATAAGTGACATCAAAGAGAGGCTAGAATATGAAAGTGTAGCCTTCCCTTACACCATACAAGAAATGATGACACAAGCAGCTGAAAAAAGGAAACAGGAACAGTTAAAAATAGAACAGAGAGACCGAGATGTGGCTGCAAAATTTGCTAAATTAGATCAATGGAAGAAAGAACTTAATGATAAAATTGCAAAGAAAACTGCAGAAGTGAAAGCTGCAAAGGTCTGTAGTTGTTCAAATTGATCAAATATATAAGTGCTGCTTAAAAGTCCATCTTAAGAAATATATTTGCTTCTAAATTAAATTAGCCAATACAGTACACAATTAATTCAGTAATTCTCCATTTTAAATACTTTTACTAAAAAAGATTGCATGCCAAGTCAAACTGTGTAAACATAATATATAAATATGTATATGTATTTTAGGAACGAAAAGAAAGATTGGTTGAGGAAGTAAGGAGACATTTTGGATTTAAGTTGGACCCTCGAGATGAGAGGTTCCAAGAAATGCTGGCCAAGAAAGAAAAGGAACAAAAGAAACAAGACAAACTCGCCAGAAGAGAGGCAAAGGAGAAGATGATGTTTGCTAAACTACAAAAGAAAAATGTTGAAGTGTCCTCTGACAAATGAGTTTGTGTTAAAACTTGATAGTGTAATGTTAGATTAATATAGTTATATAAACATGTTTGTTGGAGATCAAATGAGATAATTTATTTCTCTTCCCCATTTAATTATTAAGATTCATACATAGCTTGTACACCATAAATTATATACCTAGACTAACATCAGAAAAGCACCATGGCTATCAATATTCACCAAGATAATTACAGATATGCAAATTTTTGAAATTATCATGTCAATCAACAAATTTAAATGAATTAATCCATATATCAGTTTAGTTCTTAAAATTGGGTTTCCATATTGTTCTTTTATAGTTATATATTTTCTGCTTACATTGCATCTGTTATAACCTCCAGTTACTGAGCCATATTGAGTTTAATTATTTTGTAAACCAGGGCTGCCTTGATAAATTTTACTCTACATTGATATGGAGTCTCACTGTCTACCAATCAACTGGCATGTCAGTTTTAATTTATAATCAAGAGCTAGGTCTAAATCTCACTAACCTTATTGACTAAAGCCATGAATGCCATCCATTCATTGAAGGAAATAAGTTCTAATTACAGTTTACTAAAAGTTATTCTTGTGTTTACTAAATGTTATAACTTGCCATGGTTTGCTTAATGATTTTTGGTATATTTAGAAGGGAAAGAAATTCAGACACAAAACACAGAGCCCTCTAGTTTTCCAAGGTAAGCAACTAAATGCTTGTGTTATGGGCCACAGTAGGTTGTTTAACTTTTTGCACCATGAGGCCCATAGAATTATATTTATACTTGTAATAGAACTGTAACAAGGCCATCGGAGATATGGAGAGAAAATCTATGGCAATGGAGAATTGGATGTATCCAAAATATTTTATGTTTTAAAAGATTTTACATTTGGAATTTAATGAATTAAAAGCAAAAATCCTTTTTAAAGAAGCTTTTATTTAAGCGCTCTAAAAATAAGAAAATAATATTTCCTTAAAAATTTCAAGTATCAACTTAGAGCCTCAGTATGTACAATTTATATAATAATAAAAGCTTGTCGCGCGGTTTGACTCCCTATCAGTAGGTAATTAAATTGCAATAGATAATATAGTAAAGTTAGTAGATTAATTTACATGAGTCTTTTGCCCATTTCTTCTCATGACAACCCTACACTCAGAATCGTCCTTGCGTTTTTGTTCCAATGAGGCAATTTTCTCAAGCGCTCGTGTTTTAATATTTCTATATTTAACCATTAACCATTTAACCGTCAAAAATATGTATGCCGTCATCTTGGATGGTCCACCGTATTGTATTTAGAATGACGTCACATTATTTTTTCAGTTACTCTCAATGAGCCCTTTCATTTGATACCCATATTGTACAGAATCTTAAAATATGTTTTCCTCCATCTTGGATATTCCACCATATTGGATTTATAATGACGTCATATTATTTTTTGAGATACTATTAACAAGCCCTTTCATTTGATACCCATATTGTAGAAATGCAAATATTTTTCCCGCCATATTGGATTTGGAATGACGTCATATTTTTTTCGAGTTACTATTAACAAGCCCTTTCATTTGATACCCATATTGCAGAAATGCATTCAAAATATCCATGCCTCCATCTTGGGAGGTCCGCCATATTGGATATGGAAGGATGTCACACATCATATCATGCATTGTTATCCAAAGTAAACGTGTATACAAAATTTCAGCTCAATCGGTTGAAGATATCTACTTCAAAATTGAGTTGCAAGATTCCACCGAACATAAATACTTACATACATACAGTGCAAGCTAAATAAAAGCTTTTAATAAAAGGATTTCGGCGAAAAGGATAGTATTAGGGGCCGTCCATTAATCACGTGAGGTTAGAAAGGGGGGGGGGTGTAGTAAGATATCAGATGAAAAAAACATCACGTGATTAATGGACGGACCCTTAGGAATTTAACGTAATTTCGTATTTCGCTAATGGTTAATTAAACGGTTGTTTGAAAAAAAAATCGTTTATTTTAGGCATTAAGTTTGGCTATTATCATTGTAACATCAGGGCATATCCTGGTCGTCATCAGAGCACACCGATGAAGAAGACGAGGACGAGTAGAGCGCGTGTAGCGGGTTGATGCCCGGGGGCTGCTCGGTACAGTCGGGCGCCGGGTCGCACACCAGCGTGTCGGAGCTGACGCTGCTGCAGCCGCTGTGGGAGCTGCCACTGCGCGAACACTGAATATACACAATATCAATAACATTTTACCGTTCCAGTAAAACAGCAAACAAGCAAGCGGATCACCTGATGGAAAGCGACTACCGCGGCCTAATATGGAATGGAACCGTAAGCGGGATAGCGGAAGGCTTCCTATACCTATTTCGTTAGTTAACAAATCTCTGGAAAAATAGCAGTAGTAATACGAATCTGCAACGTATTTCACCTTTTTGGTGCTGAGCTGCGCTGCGACCATTTCCTGCAGCGCGTTCAACTGTTCGTTGTGAGCGCTCCTCGTGTCACCCATGTGCTTCTCAAACATCTCCAGCTTCTGCAAATAAAAACGAAGTTGGCGAGACTATATACAAGTTATTAGCGTAATGCATAGAAAGAAATGTGTCGCTAACAACCTCCAAAACATCTATTTAGAATTCATGAAAGTGGTACGATAATTCCATTAATATACCACATGTCCGAGTTCATCTAAGTTTTAGTAAATTAAGGAACTGGATGAATATAGAATAGATACATACACACACACACACACACACAATGCAACAGAAATGCGAATGCTAGATGCATGTTTCGTGTGATGAATGGACAAAATAAGAAAAGAATCGGCAGAAGGTAGATTGGTATGGTATGGATATGTTAAAGGGAAGGCAGTCATGTTACAAGGAGAGGGACTGGATGGAAATATCGTTAGAAGAAGCCCAAAAAGTGGTTAAAAGTTAATTTTGGGTATCAATGGGGCAAGTGTGGAGATGACTAGTAATAGAAGAGAATAGAAAAGGATGGCATGTTGTGCTGACCCCACTCAGAATGGGATAAGGGAAGGGAAATGATGATGTCTAAGTCCCATGTGTGTCGACATGTGGGTGTACTGACCGCGTGTGTCTCCTGTGTCTGCGTATCTCCGAGAAGATGTGCAGACTTGGTAACTTTGCCGCGCTTGGTGGCGTGTCTGTGTGTGCGCACTGGAGCCCCACCCCGACGATGTCCGGGCTTTTCTTGCGGTCGGGACACCTCTGCCAGATCCGGTGCGACTGCTTGAGGTGACTCATGAACACATTTCCTGTGGATATTTTGTTTATTTTGGATTTAGCACCCATCGCACGTGTACTGTTACAGCGTGGTTTGTAACAGTACACATGTACGACGTGGACAGTTGCTTTACAAATAAATTACAAGTAATCTAAATCGTAATTTAATTAAAATATCCTTTTGAAAACTGTAACCATTCTATTAGTATTTTCTTATGACGCTGACACGTTCAACTATCCTTAGTAAACCGACTTTACACACAACAGACAATCTGGGGTAGTTTACAAAAAATGCAAGAAAATGTGAAAAAACTGATGACCGTGACTAACCCATAGCACTGGTTATTCTTTATGAACGTGTATATGTCCTTGAAGGCCTGCTGGATGTACGACAGCGTGCTCTGGTCGATGGGCACCGAGCTGCTGGAGCCCGAGCTGCTGGACAGCTCGCCCGAAGGACTGCTCGCCTGCAGCGACTGCTCCGAGCCTGACGGGGAGCACTTCCACATTCATATCAACGGTAAGCAGAAGAGCCTCACACAAGGACTAAATCAACTTTAATGTTACTTCTAGAATATGATGAAAACAGAAGGAATCGAGGATTTGTATATCCTAATTTTGTTTCAAGAAAATAGTCAATTCTTATTTAAAGTCAAACGTATATGAAACTTATTTGTCTCAAACAAGATTTTATCCACTTGGTACACGGCAGACCTAACTTCAGAATAATCACAAAAAGGTTTACGATCTTTTCCACAATGAGATTACCTACTACATATATTAATAAACACAAGTTACATACCAGATGACGTGGGACAATTCCACAATCGGATCTGCTGTTGTTTCAACTCTCTCATCTGATGGACCAGTTGCAAGTTGAGCTCCTCCAGTTGCTGCCGGTGGGACGTCTCCTCCTGGAGCTGTTCCTCCAGCAACTCCATGTACTCTCTATCATATGACCACATGAAGTTTGAATTTATAAACAAAATGTTTTAGCACTGGAGACCCAGAGCAGACCTATATGAGGGTATGCCTCTCAATGCCTTAATGTGTAGGCAGTGACATCATGCCTCGACAGGCCAACTTTTTTATCTGTTCCATTAGAAAAGCTGGCAGAGCCACAAAGCACCATTTTCTGAGTCCATGTATAAGAAATATTTATGACTTTATGGCAAACTACAGAAAACTGATATTTGAGTGCTGGATTCGAATTCGAGGCGCACTAATCTATAGTCGGAATACCAAGCAACTAGTCCATTGAGACAACTAGATAGTTCTTTAAACTATTCGATTCCAGTAGGTTATAATAACTGAATCTATTTAAGCAAGTCTGTAGATATATGTATATACCTAACTGCATGTTATGTGATGAAATTTTGGCCAGTTATAGTTAAATAATACATATTTGGCGAGTATAATATCTGCTACTGAAGTGTGCAATATAATAATAATATGTATAAAACATCAGTGACGTACTTCTCCTTCTTGACGACTTTCACCTTTGTGTTCCTGGTGGCCGCACTCCTCATGTTGGATGAGGTGCGCTCTCTCGTCAAGCCGTTCCTGTCGCGATATAACTCAACTAATATATCTAACTAAAAGCTTTTTATAATCATTACATATTTAGTTTAAAACAATGTCACTTTCCGCTGTCTGTCACCTTATACCTTCAAAACTACGCAACGGATTTTAACGCGATCTTTTTTAATAGTTAAAGGGTGTCAACGGGGTAGTTTTGATCTATAATTCATATATGATGTTGTAAAGAAAAAATGATAATTTTCGAAATTTGGCACTTTAATTGCAAACGTTGGCTGAACCCTAAGTGATAGATCAAAACAATGTTCTACATTATTAAACACCTTTAAAAGGTCTAGAAATAAGGGGCCGTCAAAAAGTATAAAAATAAAAATGGTCATTAGCCCAATGACCATTTTTATTTTTATACTTTTTACGAGAAATAATGGCTTATTTACGAAACGATTTTAAACATTGCAGAATTAATTTACATTTAATAAAGTGTCTTAAATAGATTGTGCATGAAATAAAGATGATCCTGCCCCTTTACAGCTTGCAATTTTAACGAATATTTTCGAAGATATTGCAGTATTAACATAGCAGGACATCAGTTAAAGCCGATAAATAGCATCTCATGATATTCAAATTTTACTCAATTATTACTTTTGATGCGAAACAAAGTTCACGGGGTCAGCTAGTAATATTATAAAGAGAAAACACTCGTTCGATTTCAAAAAGTATTGGTGAAACAAAAATATATTTTACTGCATGTCCTCCATATAACATCTAGTAAACATTTTGTTTTATTTTTTACAATTCTTATTACAGAATATGAAACAAAATTCAGCCGGTCTGTTCACCGACACTAAAATGAAGCAAAGATAAGAGAAAATAGGATTACCTAAGCAAAAACGTAGTAATTACAAGAGCGACTTACTTATTAGCCGGGAGGTTTGATTTGGCCAGTCTGTCACTGGAACCGCTGCTAACGCTGGACAACCAGGAGAACTAATAACAAAAGGAATTAGGTGAATCATTATTAGGAAATAAGAATTAGATATAGAATAGAATACTTTTTATTGTACTTAAAATAGTGATATTAACAATCGAATTATAAACAACACAAATTTATACAATTGGCGGTCCTATCGCTCAAGGCAATTTCTTCCGGACAACCATTTCATGGAAAGAAAGAAAGTAGATAAATGGTTGTCGGCGAATGAAACAAAAATATATATAACAACAATAAACATATCCTTAATACATATTTAAATTAAATACACATACATAGACTTACATAAATACATTCTTAAACTACATATGTACGATACGACATTAACATACGTATTGAGACTGAGTTCAATATACGTATTGATACAAGAAATAATAATAATAAAATAAAAAAAACATATAGATATATATATATATATATATAATAAATACATAAAAAAATATATACTTATACAAATATAGTAGGGCTAACAATGCTACTGTAGGGCTAAATAATGCTGTGTGAGCCGTGATTTAGAAATGGTAACGGATTGTGCTTTTCTGATTTCTACGGGTAATTGATTCCACAACAGTACAGCTTGAACTGTAAATGATTCACCATAAAAGTTTGTGGAATGCCTTGGAATGGATAAGCTCAAATTTTCAGAAGACCTCAGGCACTTCGAATGTGTTTCATTTAAGAACACGAAACGTTCTTTGAGATAGTTAGGTGTTTTTGGACTAAATAGAATGTTGTATAATAAAACAAGGATATGAGTATTCCGGCGAAAGCGAATAGGAAGCCACTTGAGTTTTTTACGAATCTCGGAGATATGATCATATTTGCGAATACCAAATATGAACCGTATACATACATTTTACAGTCGCTCAAGTTTATCCAGTTGTGCTTCAGTGAGATTTAGATAGCTGACATCGGCATAATCGAGTATAGGAAGAAGAAGAGATTGAGCAAGTGCAATTTTGGTGGTAAAGGGCAAAAAATTTTTTAATCTTCGTAAAGACCCCGCCGATGCAAACAGTTTGCGGCTTACATCCTGCAATTGAGGACCCCAGGATAAAGTGCTATCAATATAAAGGCTAGATTCTTAACTTTCATACTGATTGGTAAATTAACACCGTTAAAAAGAGCTTGCGGTAAAAGTGAATAGTTCAATTTAGCTATCATCCTGGAGCTGCCGACAACAATGACCTGAGTTTTCATCGGATTGACATTGAGACCATAGTTGATGCTCCATTCGCAGATTCGCTCTAGGTCAATGTTTAAAGACGTGAAAGCCTGCCATAATGTTTCAAGTGGAGCTTGCGTATATATTTGAAGATCATCTGCGTAAAGGTGGTAGGTGGAAGTAATATTTTTAGAGATTGATTGATAAAAATTGCGAAAAGAAGAGGAGAAAGAACGCCACCCTGCGGCACACCGGCTGTAGTGCTAGTCCAAGAAGAATATCTATCACCAACGTGCACGCGTTGCCGGCGTCCGAACAGGTAATTGTGAAACCAAGCAATTGCAGTTGGAGATATGTTAAGAGAGCGAAGTATACCGAGCAGGACATGAAAATCTACCGTATTAAATGCATTACTAAAGTCAAGTAAGGATAGCATTGTCAACTTTCCATTGTCCATGCCCAGACGAATGTCGAATATATCACTTATACTAGTCTCGGTGGTCCAGTGGTCGAGTTCCCCGCTTCTGATTTTAAAGACATGCGATCGATTCCGAGCTCAAACCAATGATTTTTCGGAATTATTCTCGGAAGTTAAATGTGATAAATATCGATGATGACTACCTTGTGCCCGGTATATAATAGGTTCGTCACCTATTCCATTTGCGACGTAACGTAACGATACCGCGAGTCGAGGCTTCACACACACACAGCTTCATACACCTTCGGGTAGTAAAAGGCGTGAAGTTACATTATGTTTATATTATAAAATTTATCAATTCTCGAACACTTGTTTAGTTCAAAAGTACCTAAATTTCATTGCACTCTCCTCACCTTCGCCACAAGTAAATATTTAAACGAATCAACATTTCATTGATAAATAATTCAGTTAAAAATATATAACTGCTCAGAATGGAAAATAAATGAATAAATAAAACTCTAACAAAAATAAACAAGCGAACGGCACCTGTCCAGTCAGACCACGCTCATTGTTACGAAGCGCCATTCGCAATTTGGACAACGACTCGGTATTGATCTCCGGGTTGTTCCTCAAGTCCAGCACCACGAGGGTCGTGTTCGAATTCAACGTGTGCAGCGCCGCTGAAGACGTGGCCTCCGTGAGGCCGCAATTCTGGACGTCAAGCGCTACAAACACACGTATCTAACAGTGGCAGAGGCCTGCAAATCCATGCATAAACGGGCCGGCTCGACCGGTGAAATGCGATGACCTCTCAGAATACCAACGTAAAGTAACACATGTCCCGTTTCGTTCATTGGGATAGGTATCTGGAGGCCCACCCCCATTTCTCCTCTCTTCCCATCCCACTCATTTAAAGGCCGGTAACGCTACTCATAACTCTATCAGTGCTGCACGTGTCCAAGGGGCTTTATTTGCTTACCATTAGATGACGCGCTTACTCGTCTGCTACCGTTGTATTCCATAAAAGAACACGTAATAATACTACAGAAGGTGTTATCAAATATTTACAACCACAAATCTCTGTTGCGTGTTATTTAATTATTATTTAAGTCGGATATGTGGAAAGAACAGTAAGCAGTTCGATCAGTTCACAATCTGGTTTATTTACACGCGTGAATCGTGTTTTTCTTCACCGATCGTTTACTAGGCTGTTATGATTATTTATGATACCTTTGATCCACAAGTCATCAGCGAGCACTTCCAACAAGCTGGCAACCCCAATGTCACCCAACATGGGGTTGCCACAAAGTGTAATTCTTCGCAGTCCCGCCATCGAGTCAAGCTCGGGTAGGCGGTACCGCAACGTGTGGACCCAATTCTCGCTATATCTGTGGATCTTCTGATACTGCAATGTGAATAGCGGCATGAATTGGACTTTCAAATATTTTTATTGATGCTACCCAGCTTCATAACACACAAGATAACACCTAGGATTTACAATCCATCCTGAGCATCACCTTCAAATTTATCGAGGAAACATGACCACGACTATCGACGAACAATTATTCAAAGGCAAAAAAGAAACATTGTTGTTTTATATCAAACGTAGATAAACATAGTTGTCATCTTTACTTATGTATCTAAATTAAAGGGCAAGATAAAAAATGAAATACCTTAATCAAATCAGTAATATGAGTGGCTCCAGCAGGTGTCAGCTCGCACCCAGAAAGATCCAGTGTCAAGACGTTCGGGAGGCATCTGATTGCCTTACAGATGGCGACGCACCCCGCATCTCCGATCAGACTCCGTGGTAAATATAAGTGTTGGAGACAATTGTTCGTTGACAATGCCTGAATGTGAAGACGTACAAATAGACCTTTGGACGCTTTTGTCAATTAAAGAACACAAAGAAGAAAGTTGAAATTTCTCTTTTGATATAATATAACTAACTACCAGTAGCTAATTTTAATTTTCATCTCGCTTAGGCTCAGCCTTATAAGAACGGGGTTCATCCGTTGGAAAAGGGGGTTAATTGACCTAAAACATTCGTATATGTTTGATGCCATTTACAATTTATAATTAATTAATTTTGACCTCATATTCCACAGAGTCTAACACCTCAGAAACCAATACTGAAGTGTTAGGTTGTGCATCACTTCGGGCTCGGCTTGGAGGTGGCGCCTCACAAGAGTGAGGCGCTGTGGTTCCACCGGCTCACTCGGGGCCGGGAGCCACCAGCCTCGCGGATCCAGGTGGGTGACACGGCTGTCCCGGTAGTACCTCGGCCTCACCCTGGACAGCCGCTAGTGCTTCGAGGAGCACTTCGTGAGGATGGTCCCCCAAGCGCGACGGGTGGCAGGTGCGTTGCACCGCCTGCTGCCCAACCTTGGGGGACTGGGAGAGGGAGTTCGCCGTCTCCACGGTGGCGTCGTGCGGTCCGTGGCCCTGTACGGGGCCCCCGTTTGATTGCGTGACCTCGCAGGGGCCTCCCGCTCCAGGGCTCTGCTGAGGAGCCTGGAGCGGATCATGGCCATACGGATCGTACGGGGTTACCGTACGATATCGTACGAGGCGGCGACGGTCCTTGCGCGTTCCCCCCCTTCATCATCCTGGCCGAGATGTACGCAGCCGCGTACGATCTCGACCGGGGAGGGGGAGATCCGGACGCGCGGGGACACGAAGTGCGAAGGCGGGAAGTTTTCCGGCGGGTTCTGGTGGACTGGCGCGACGCGCTGGTCCTCCAGGGCTGTGCGCATCAGCGCGCCGTCGGTGCCGTCCTGCCTCACCTTGAGGCCTGGGTGCTCCGCAAATGGGGCACTGTCACCTACAGATTGACTCAGATACTCACCGGGCACGGGTGCTTCGGTGAGTATCTGAGTCGAATAAAACGTGAACAGACGGCGAGATGCCACCATTGCGCATCCGACCTGGACTCGGCCCAGCACACGCTGGAGGTCTGCCCGGCATGGGCGGCCGAGCGCCGAGTCCTGGTCGACGGGATCGGGCGAGACTTGTCCCCGCCGGCGTTGGTCGCGGCAATGCTGGCGGGCGAGGAGAAGTGGAGGGCTGTGGTCTCCTTCTGCGAAGCTGTGATGCTCCAGAAGGAGGCCGCCGAGCGGGGTCGGGAGAGAGCCGATCCCGCTCGAAGGCGGCGGCGGCGAGCTCAGTGATCGCCGCCGCCGACGAACCGCGAGGGCACACACCCCACGGGTGCGCCCGGGTCGCGGCCCGGGAAGGATGACGCCCCGGTGCGGCCGCGCGCCTGTTTACAGCGCGTGGTCGGAGCCGCCCCGCCCGGGGGAGCTTCACCGAGGCTCCCCGAGGATGAGCACCCCCTCGTGATAGAGGGGGGGCGACGGCGGGGTGGACCAGAGGGCCGACGCACTGTCCTGGGCCACCCCAACGCCGGAGGAAGGCCGCCGCGAGGTTTTAGTGGGTAACCCTAGGATCGGATTGCAGTTTACTGTTTTGGGAGTAAAAAAAAAAAAGTTGTGCATCACTTTTGTAATAACTTTCAAAATTTCATCATGAGCGAGTGATATCGTAGTATCGTACCATTTTTATATTTAATCCATAGCTACCTATAGAAGATACATTCGAACAGACAAACATGGAATTGTATAATATACCACCTAGCTCCGGAATATTCTGAGTAGAATGTACCTACCCTAATAACCATGTTTTATGCGATTGGCTAGACTCTGTTATTGAAGTATCTACCCTGAGCATGTTACTTAATACTTGGATAAATATTCAAATAAAGTTAATTACCTGGCACAAAGGGTTTAAATACGGTATTCTCAGAGGAAGCCCCTCCAAAGTGAGCGATGTGAGTAATGTGCTGTTAGTTAATATTTGGCTGATGGCTTCCACCAGATTGCTTAGCATGAAGTTGGTTAACATCACGCATCGTTTGTTCACGGTTTTTGCGAGTCTCTCGCAGTCTATGTGCTCCAGTACTGTGCAATGATAATAATTATTACCTACTAATAACAATTCTGGACACAGGATGATCTAAATTAGTTCATTGGCCATTTTGATTCGTTAGTAGAAGACAACAGACAGAACATAATCTTCAAGAACGCGATGCCAACTCAATGAAAGTCAAAGACAGTAACAAGTCAATACCGAATTATGTCATTTGTAAGTAGGTAGTAAATGCCAGTGGTAGATTCATACATTTCGCTACATCAATGGGTCGTCTCGGTCTCTCAGAATATCGACGTACAGTGTCTCATGCCGTGTTTTGTTTGATAGGAGAGGTATAAGCAGGCCCACCTTCTTTCACCACCTATAGTCCCATAAAGGTCGGCAACGCAACTGTAACATTATCTGTGTTGCGCGTGTCCATGGGCGGTGCTAATCGCTGTCGCATAAAGTGAGAATTAGGTAGATACGTATATCGTTTTTAAGCCTCAAGAGTGTTGGACCTAGCATCACATTTTGATCTATCATCACGTTCTCAATACACGAAGTCATAATCAGTAGCGCGCCACGTCTCAGCAAATGGGTGAATTGGTCCCTTAGAATAAATTATTCCAATATTTATAATTAGATTCGAAACTTTGCTCCTGCTATATAAGTATTTAATTAAAGTGAAATTGAAAAATATGTGTATTTACCAGTCTTAACATTCTGCCGACATTTGATCGCAACAGTATGCAGACTAAGATCACAACTAAGCGCATTCAATATCGGCGGCCAGTCTACATACTTGATCCTGTCCACGCAGAAGTCCAAGACACTCCCGTTCCCAGACGGTATCACGTTATTGAGTGGAGTCAGATTCTGAAGCTTACAACATTTGACGTAGCACTGCTGAAATATCCGGCTACTTTTCGTCTCAACACCTCTGCCCATATTTCAAAAGTAATATATAAAATACATCAATTAAACAAACCCCGTCCTATATGGCGCGGTCTTCAACCGACATTCACTTAAGTTTTTTTCTGCAAATAAATATTTTCCAAGAATAATGAATAATTGCTATAGCTATAAAATAATAATAATGTCGTACCTAGTTTGAAATTGGAACAGGCGACTTTGACGTTTGTTGATTTTTTTATTATTTATTACTTAATTAGTAATAAGTAGGTAGTAGGTTCATGGACAATATACCTAAATATAGAATGTGTTTTGGACATTTTGAATGGAATGTATTTTGATATCCCACCTGCAGGTATCCCAAAGTGATAGGCAGAGACTGGCTTTCCAGAGGCTAAAAATTTTGACCTACTTGTTTTATTTCATCCACAGTCATCATTCAAGTCGGTTTCAAGTGCTACGCTATTTTACCTAAAACTATTTGATTGTGGTCCCTCCGACTTGGTCTTGCAATCGTAATTCCGCCTCGCTGACCACAATTGCGACGATGGTTGATTCAGGTAAATAACAGAATTTAATCTTCAATATATTAGTGTCGGCCTGAATCTTGAACAAAAACAATATAAATTACATTTGTTGCATGAGACATCAATTTTGGAACTAAAACTTAAAAACGTAACTTCACAACTTTTCTACTCGACGGTGTAGACAGCGACTGTTTAAGCCTAAACGCCGTATTGTTATGTCCCAAATGGAATAAGTGGCGAACCTATTGCAATTACACCGAGCACGAAATTTTCAGTCATCGATATTTATCACACCTAACTTCCGCAAAGAAGTCCCAGAAATCATCGGTGTGAGTCCAAAATCGAAGCCACAACTTCTGAGCGGGGGCCTCGACCACTAGACCATTATTTTTTTACAATTTTCTTATTAATAACATCATATTCCTGCCCTTATCCTTTCTATGCTACTTGCTACTATTATGCAATACATTCATATTTTTTTCGATATTTCTTTACTGATATGTCAGCTTCCATTATATACTTCAATAAAATTACCTGTTGGGAACCTTAACCAAGACTAAATTCGGTTATAAACTCAAGAAGATTACATAACATAACTTCACGCATTTGTTATCCGAAGGTGTAGGTAGCGGCCGTTGGTGGTGGTGGTTAGGTATAGGTAGCCTCGTCTCACCGTTATGTTTATGTCCCAAATGGAATAGGTGGCGAACCTATTGCCATACCGGGCACAATTATCGCAGTCAACTTATGATTATTCATGTTATTTATTTAGTAACTGGATGAAAGGAGGTATAATCACCCACCCAGACTCACGCCACGATCACGACCACTCTGCCAAGAGTGTTGCGACTTGTAAGAAGAAGTAATTTGACAGTCATATCCTAACTGAGACACAGTGTAAATAAAACATCGGCCATTATTTTTGTTCGTTTTTTATTTATTTTTTTAAAATAAAATAACAGATTAACAGTCGACATATAAATAATTATTTTTGCATTAACAGTTTGGTAACATTATTTGACAAGAAACAGTTTTTGATTAAATTATGGCCGAACTTGTTATTTTCTTATCCCATAAATGAACGTCAAGTTTTTACTTAATTATCTACATACGGAAATGGACAGAATTTTATAATAAAGCCTTTGCTAAAAGCCAAATGCCAAAATTTTCTAACAGCATCTAGTGCAGAGCAGAATTTCAAATTTTGACTTTTATTTTTACTCCGGGATACTGGCAGAGTTGTGAATTTGGTCCATCACAAAATCCAGTCAAATCCACTAGCTTAACACAGACATGATATTCACAACAAATTAACCTGTTTTTAGACATTTTAACATTAATATTTTAGGGAGTGCGCGTTGCCAAAAGACTGCCGTCACTAGTCTAGAACACCATTAGAAAAACATAACCATCATATGTATTTACAAACATTTGCACCTACTTGTAACAGAAAATAACAATATCATTAACTAGTATAAAATCCCTGTATTGACCGTAGGCAGAGCGTTCGGCAGACGAGACGTCCTCTAAATGCTAACAACGGATGGGTTTGCCACGAAAATACTTAATAATATCTTCAAATATATATCTTATAATATCTTGTTCGCGCTACTAATTTTAATAATAAGTGTTTTTTTGCTTCTTTTTTTAAAAACAACAATGAATTAGATTTTGTATGAATAAAAATAAAATAAAACCAAATAAAAGAAATTCTGTCAAAATGAAAAAAAAAACACTAATAGTGGCCTGACACACCATGTAACACTGACTCGTCGCATGAAGGCCATTAGAAAACCCATTCACCGCCTGTGTTTTTCTTCAAGGTTACTACTGGGATGGGTACTCCGAATTAAGTGTTTTCTTTGCAAATTAAAGAAACACTATCCCGCTGTAAGTTAGAGGGCGTGCCGTCAGACTTTATACAACTAATAATATATTTATACATTTATATAAAACTTGATAATGTTACAAACAATATAACTATCATTATCGTTTCTATATCGAGATCAAAACCTTAAACCATTACGCTAAATTTAATAACATGTTTTTTTTTTACATTTTCGTCATTTTATTTTTCTCTATAAAAAATATTTAGTACAATTAAATAACTGTTATCTAAATTTTTAAAATGCGTTTAAAATACCCTTATACTCTAGCAATATCCTCATTCCTCTTAGTCTGACTGAAAAGACACTGACTGTTATAATCTGTATGGCTAAATTTCCAACTTTTATGTCTTCGTTCAAACAAGATATAAATCTATTTTTTCTTTAATTTATCTAACAAATATTGTTTAAAGTTTTTTTGCAGTTACTTTATTCAGACATAGTTGAATTAATTTAAATATTAGTACAATATGAAGGTCACTTACGATGTATTGGAAAAAGATGGATATTACTTCAAATTAATTTTGTTAACCCTGTTTTAAATATATATACAGGGTATAATACAACAAACTCAGATTTACTACTATTTAAAATTAATCATTTATTAATTGAAATCATATTGAAACATAAAGATGAGAGAATAAGTTAACTGATTGAAATTAATTTTGTCAGAATATGTCATGGAATGTCATAGTTAAATTATGTCATAGAAGGCATCATTTAATTTAAGTAATTGCTAACGTATACATATTTGTCATTGGTATAAGAATGTGATGTTCAGTTAATAATTATTATTATTACAATGGCTTTTACAAACTTATATATATATAGTAAACAACAACAGACAAAGATAAATATGTGATGATAAACAAGGAAATATTAAAATATCGAAAGGCAACTGCAACAATGTCGCCATATTTGCATAAAATCATAGTTCTAGATTAGTAATATATATTTAATCTTTAATGTAAACTTAACATATTATATCACTCGACGTTTCGTACGGCTCACTATATAAAGTATGTGTCACATTACTTGCCTTATTTATATTTGAAAAAAAAAAAAAAAACACTTTTTTGTTCATAAAACAATTAAATTTTACTACAACTATAAATACGTCTATAGGAATTTCTGCAGCAAAGCTCAATGTAGCATGGATTTGGGATGTGAAACTTTGTGATGATATTGTTCTTTACTATAGAGGCGGGAAAAAGCAAGTTTAGATGGTAGATACAACTGGTATGTCGTCTATCTGTACACCGATGAAGTATATTGGAAATCATGACATGAACAATGCTTATAAAAGTAAAGAACAATAGACAATGGTCTTCAGAATAGTACAATTAGTTTCTTACTGTATAAGTATACTCAGCAGGAGATAATTTTTTGAATTATGCTAAAAAGTACTAAAAAACATTCAATCCGGCATACTAGCCATTTTTTCACAATAGTGTCGATTGAATAAAAGTCAAACTATCCCAAATTCAAGACGAGTGCAACAAATTTCTAAGAATATTTGCTTTATAAAAAAATAGATAAATAGGACAAGTAAATAATAGCACACTATATTACATATACATTATATTTAGTCTGATGTGTGAATGTGCATGCATGCGTGCGTGTGTGTGTATGTGCGTGTGTGCGCTTGTGTGTGAGTGCGTGACGTAACTCTAGTCGTACGCGCGGCCGGCGTGTACGTACGAGGGTCTCCGGTCCGACTCGGGCTGGTCCTGGTCGCTGCACTCTGACTCCGAGTACGAGCGTCTGATGTTCCACTCGCTCTCGGGGTCCGAGAATATATTCCTATCGGCCAGAGCGTCCTCATCCATTGCCTCCATGTCCAAATCGTCTGTACGAGATCAAAAATTGACCGTTATCTATATTTATAATTCAATTGAATATTAGTTTCTGTTACACTGCTCAACAGTTTTTAGAATTTTATGAAATCTTTATTTGGTAGATTTATCATAATTTATTAAAACTGCTGACACTTTAAAATTCCTTCCGATATAACATGGCCAACTTGGTCATTGCATTGATTGTAGAACTTGACTAGTTTACGAGGTATATTCTTAAGGAACGAAGGCACCACGTGCGAGATGTGTTGGGTACTGACCTTCTGGAGGCATGAGATCTGCGCCCCACTCGGTATCGAACTGTAGCTGCGTGTTGAGGAGACGCTCTGTGGGAGACTGTACCGCCTCGGAGTCCGCCTCGGTCACGTCGTATATTTCAGTCAACTTCATCTAAAACAAACATTTATCAATTCATTATTTCTCTGACATACTCTGTTGCCTACTCGTCTTGACGGATTTAAACTCTGGAAGTGTAGGTTCATCCCAACGATATAGCCTAATTTTCTACTCATTACTCATTTGGTCTCGGTGGTCCAGAGGTCGAATACACGGCTTCTGATCCAGAAGTCCGGGTTCGATTCCTGACACTGGCTCACACCAATGACTTTTCGAAATTATTTACGGAAGTTAAGTGTGATAAATATCGATGACTGAAAACGTTGTGCCCGGTATATACGCTCGCCACCTACACCGGGCACAAAGTTTTCAATCAAAGATATTTATCATACATAACTTTCGTAAATAATTTCGAAAAGTCATTGCTGTGAGCCAGGATTCGAACCGAACGAAAGCGGCCTCTTGATTCAGAGACGGGATGCTCGACCACTGGACCACCGAGACTTTGGAGAAGACGTACTTTATTTTATATTATAGTTGAATGTCAACTAAAATCGTGTGATCTACTGATTATTTTAATTAACATACTTAAAGTATGATTTTTGGTTCTCTGATGACGTTCAATAAACCGCATTGGTCCTCAACTGAGAGGTCGGGGACCTCGCCCTCTATTAATAAATAATGAAATCGAGATGTGACGTAAATCATAATTTTAATATAATTAAAAATTTCATTCACGTGTTGTTATGTTGATAATACAACGTTTATCGAATATAACGGCAAATTAAAAAAGGAAATATTTCCAAAATTGTGTATTTAATACTGTGGTAATTGTACACGTTGTTTTCGAATTAGTTTGGGGAAACTTAGTTTAAGTTGTAGGCAGAATTTCCCCGATTTCGCCGAATGGAACGCTCAAGTACTAAGCGGAGACATACACAAAACAAAAGCTTACTGGCATAGGCTTTGAGCCCTTTATTTGAATAAATAAATATTACGACCGGTGAGTGATTTGGAGGCATGTACCATATGTCTTTCTAATCATATTCTTAAAGGTTGCTTTTAAATATATTTGCGGTGTACCTTGTTCTCATCATCCAGATAGTAGTATGCGAGCAGGGCGTCGTTGTGTGACGTGACAGTGAGGATGTGATCGAACGTGTCGGTCTGCTGCTGTGGTTGCTGCAGCTGCTGTTGTTGCTGGAGAGCTTCCCCGAACGACAGGTGCAGGTCGCTGGGACGTCTGTGACACAAGCCAACACATGCACATAAAATGATAAAAAGAGAAGATTTCATAATACTCTATCAAACATTAATATGCATTCACATCACAGTGAAAGGATTGTGCACAAGTGCAGGTGCATTCACCACTACTGGATGCAACTGCTTTCACTCAGATCCGGTTTTTGGACCTGTTAGTCGAACGCCAATATAAATCGCCATCTTTGTATGACTAGAGAAGAAAACTTAGCGTATACTGCACTTTCTCTTATCGGGTTAACACAAATTTATGTCAAACAGAATTCGCTCTAATTAAAATTCAAAAGTTGTCAACAAAAGTCTCAAACGACATAAGAAACATGGGAAGCTTATGTACGGAAGGTGAGTTTTAACCACAACACCAGTAGGTACATCGTTTTTTGATGAAGCCATTATTATAATGTCGGTAATACGATAAAGATACCAGGATGACGTCAATGGATGGTGAAGGAATATTGTTTACACAAAAAGTAGAGGCCGAGCGCGCGCTCCCGGGTCACAATATCGCCACATATTATCTTATTCATACACTTGACTCGTTAATATTCAGAGATGACCACTTTGATTCCCATTCGATTTCTTCTACGCTGATGATCAATTCCATCAAAACCAAGTTTTGTGATAGTAAGCGACGTCTCCTATGGACAAATGCAACACAAATAGTGTCACAGTTGCGTTGCCAACTTTTAAGATAGGATAGGGATGGGATCGGAAGTTGACTGGGCCTTCGGTTACCTCCCCAACCAAACGAATCGCTACCTGAGCCAGTTTGCGTCGACATTCTGAGGTCGTGGTATTCCACTGGTCGAGCCAAACTGTTCATGCAGCGAACTGCGTGACTCTACCACCTCTAAAAATAACCATTACTCTCTAAAAAGGTCCTGAATGTTTAAATGCTTTGCTACACATGTTGTAGAAAACTATAACTCACGCTAAACCCTTCCCTATCCCTTAAAAGTCGGCAATGTAACACTGTAAGTGTTGCTGGTGTCCATGGGCGGCGTTGGTTGCTTACCATCAGGTGAGACACCTGCTCGTTTGCCCTCCTATGCCATAAAAACCCCGTACCATCAGGTGAGCCGCGCGTCTATTTGGTATCTATAAGATGTTAATAAACTACTTACAGTTATGTACCTATTTACATATGTAAATAACTGCGTCGTATTATTGCGAATAATAAATACCCCCCAAAGCTGGGATTAAAAACAAATTAGATAGTACTGACCCACATATACAGGGGGAGTTTATTTTAAAACGAGGCGGTATATCAACATATTTCGTTATTTTAACTGATTAAATTGCACAACAATATCCAGTGGTCGACCTCGCCGCTTCTGAACCACAAGTCGTGGGATCGATTCCGGGCTCACACCAATACTATTTTCGGAATTCTTATCGGAAGTTATGCGTGACAACTTTGTGCCCGTTGTATGGCAATAGTTTCCGCCACCTATTTGTATTTGGAACGTAATGATTCAATCGTGAAGTTATGCCATGTTGTGTTAAGTTAATAAATTGCATATCAGTGATAAAATCATAACATCTTTCTTTTTTTATTAGAGTAAAGTGAATTTGTATGATGAACCTGTGCATGTGTTACAAACTTGTCAACTTGATGGGTGTTGTTATAAGAAAATTATTTTAAAAACAGTAAAGTATCTCAACCTTCCGAATAAGAAATAGAAAATAAGAAATTCTGGATACTAGTTAAATAACAAACATTTCTCAGGTTGTATAGGTACTCACTCACTCTTTATGGATTGCTATTTGAAAATCAATTTTGTTTTTAAGACTCAATATATATTACGTACCTGCACTTTAGGTCCAAACTTGATTAAGCGATTTCATTAAAACATTTTAGTGTTAACACCACTTTTACTGCCAAAATAACGTCGCGCACATAGATCACATAGTATGAAACACCCTATATACGAAATTATACACGTATGCGTCGTGTAAAAATGTTATCTGCGGTGCGTAAAGTGCGTAAGTATTTGCGATTATCAATATGTAAGTAAGATTTAAATATAATAAATACGTCAATTCACAAAAACACACCACTTGTTTCCTGTACATCTGTTACATAACGTTAACTACGTAAGTACCTACAACCTCCAGCACAATCATGCCACTGGACAAGCTAAATACCTACAGAAGGCACCACATAATTTGCAAGAAAATAATATCGCTATTTATGAACAAGAGAGTTGGCGTTGTGTGGTCGAAAAATTTGTTGTTCTATTTGCTAGAAAATGAAATAATAAATAAATTGGTATTAAGATGCTCAGAGTTCTTGATGTGATTTTTGCAGCAGTAAGGATCTTTGATATACTCGATGTTGGCGATGGCCGGTTGCGTGGAGTGGTAATAAATACAAAATAAAAATGCTAAGGAATATTTTCAAATCGCCGTTAGCCCGAGATAACTACACGACGTACTTGTTCTGGTCAGATGTCAAAGCGGACTGAGGGGCGCAGCGCGCCATCTATAAGTAGGTCCCAGACAAGACGTCGGTAGATCCCGAACTAACGGCGATGATCATTTATTACTTAATAACGAATATAAATAATATGTAGGTAGGTGAGATTTTTCATACATGTAAACATGTGTCAATATAATATGTTGGATGAATTCCTATTTACATTCAAATTTACGTTACTGTCCGCTACCCGTTTTCCATCCGTTACACTCGAGTTATTTATAAGGAAACTAGCTGACTCAGCGAACTTTGTTCCGCATCAAAAGTAACCAGCCCGTTGACACCCTCTATTTATTAAAAAAAAAAACCTCATTAAAATCCGTTGCGTAGTAGTTTAAAAGATGTAAGCATATAAGGGGACAGACAGCGGAAAGCGACTTTGTTTTATACTATGTAATGATTATACGTGCAGAATGGGAAATTCTTTAAAAATATATTGAATATGCAGAAGAAAACAAGACAGAAACTAGATTTTTTTAATAGAATCTTTTGAATATATTTTCTTAATAACATAAGCGCGAATTGTAATTTGTTTGCTACGAGGTTACATCCTAAGGCTTAAACCACTCGAACGATCCTCGTTGTCAGGAGTGCAAAAAAGGGATATAAAGTACTTTTAAAAACACATAAGAAACTAGAAAAGTAGGTATATACGAAAATCTCTATTTCTTACAATTACAAGACAATATGAGTTCAGAAAGTACATCTCATTTAAAACCAACCACAATATATTCACGCCTGTTAGTTAATAGCATACGAGTAATATGTGTCATTCAAGTTCATATCGAACAACATATTAGCTTCCAATGTGGGTGTGTAAACAAATTAGCTCGTTACGTGTTATCATGTGGCCGGAGCGGAGTTGATAACGGACAGGCAAACACACAATATTTGCGTTACCACATCGACAACACAAATGTACCGCGAGATAATTAACTTGTGCGCACTATATACTTAGTCCGATAGAGTGATTCAAGAATGCAATGATTGCACTTGGTACAGCTCTAATCACTCATTTTAGCGTTGTCCCAAGTCAAACGCACTATTCAAATTAAAATTCAATCTCTCATTTTAGAATCGAGTTTTCCCGAGACAATCGCATTACGATTACTCAAATTGGAAATCGCGAAAATGGTATACTCGACCCTAGTGGAATTGCAGATTATATACTTCAAATTAAATTCTAACAGGTTGTCAAGACAATGTAAGTCTAAGAGAATCTAATATAGAACAGCACTAAAAGCCAAAAACCGTTTTTAGATAGTTATATGTCAGTCTGTCTGTTTATTTGTGCTCATTGCTCAAAAATTACTGCACCAACTTTAAGCCTAGATCACTCGCTATGAATTATTAATATCATACAATTATCAAATCACTATTGGGGGGCAGAAGTGTTTCCGTACATTCTCAACGCGCATCCCGTGTCAAGTACAACCCTTGAGTTATTCTACTGCGCAATATTACTTATCATTCTTTTGCTCAGAACTTAATTTATAAATAACATAATAATATCTGTGCTATGTTACATACCTACTACATTCTCTTATCAAAATCTACGCTTTGTTTTGTGATTTACTAGTTTTTATATGCAATTCATCTTGTGACATCACCAATCATTTGAACTATCCATATCTAACTCTAGTTGAGGGCGGCACAACATTTAATTCTTTGCCAAATGCTTATCAGCTATATCTCTTCATATCTACACTTACACTCTTTACCCTCATATCTGCTCTTATCCATTCATTTTTAGTCCTTGCTCTACGGATATGGGCATCCATATTCAATATAAAGCTCTGAGAAAATTTGAATCTATCCTACACAAAACAAACAATCATTTACGCACGGCATCTATATATCTTGGCAGAGGAAGATTATGTAAGGAGTTTATAAAAAAAATCTAAATACCGATTCCATTTGGGACGTAAACATAACGGCGAGACGAGGCTTAACAGCCGCTGTCTAAACCTTCGGGTAGAAAACGGCGTGAAATTATGTTATGCTATCTAAAAACCGAATAGAGTAAATTGTAAAATGTTGAAAAGAAAGAAAGATTTCACGTTCATTATTATACCTAATTGGTATTTACAATTTGGCGGTCTTATCGGCAACTGCCATCTTTGACAGACAACCTTTGGATGCACACTGTTTACATTGTGATCAACTTGTGCACGTGTGAATCGAAAAATAAATATAAATCATAGCTAATTATTAAAATTGCAATTACTAATGTTCCAAATCTAGCTTTTCAAATTTGGACCTAACACGTCTTTTTGTAGCATAGCTCTTTTAATTTCAACCAGAAGGCGTACAGTACAGAGTTTTTTTAGTACCTATCACGTAAATAGATGATGATGATCATCATAGCCTATTGCCATGCGTCGGGCAAAGGCAAAAAATACGTATTTTATGGTACAATGTTCAATGACCAGATTACTTTGGTACAAACTACATAATGATTTGTTTTTTTTTTTATATTTTTGATGATTTCATACCAAGAGCTTTAAAAACCGACAAGCATGTATGACAAGAGTTATGAAAGTTAAAGAAGTCTGTTCTCTCTCAAACTCAAACTCTCTCCCGGCGTTAAGTTATGTATGATTTTTAACGATCGAGTATGTATTTTTAATCGATCGCCTGTGTATAAACGATTTTAAATTGTGAATTGATATTGAAATCATCGATTACGATTATCAACATAGCTCTTTATTTGCTAAATTATATAAATTGAGAAGCCATTGTTTTTCTCGTTTTCAATACCTAAAAGTTACTTCAACGTACACTTACAACGTATACTTGTAAATAGATGGCTATTTAACTATTGTGTGTAGTAACGTTATGATAAGGGCACGTGTCTTAGTGCGTGTTATCTCTAATGGATATACTACGTTTAAACGACACTTTTATAATTTGCGGATCGATGTTGCTCGGATGATTTCGTACCTATTCCTAAGTTAAAAAGGAATTTAAGTAAGAAATCTTCTCGGAAGTTACATTGCTTTTTTTTTTCAAAACTAATTTGGAACCCAGAAGAATTAGTAGGGGAGGGTACATCCCATTTAAACACAGAAGAAAACTATGAAAAAAAAAACAAGTTATGAGATAACGCACAAAAAAAACCATTGCAAACAAAAACGAAATTCCTAGAGAATGATAATATACATATAATAAAATATTTAAAGGCAGGTAGGTATTATATACCCAAAACATAACTGAACAGAGAACCTCATTTTAAATTATCAATACTATTTGTTACAAAGGAATAATAGCTCACCAACTTCACAGAAATTAAGTCGAAGTAGTCAGTTTGTCTCTATCGTCAACAAAGTAGTGCGGAATTCTTTTTCTGACACAACAAAATCGGAGCTAAGGCTGAACATGGAGCAGAACCTATTGATTTACGAATGACGAGCTTCATAGTATCATTCAGACTCTACTACCTCGTGGATAGTACAAGATATCAATCTGTCTAAACTTAAGTCAATTTGGAAAAGATCCAAAATTCCGGATGGATAAGCTATATTTTTAAGGTATGTGAGCAGTTTGGCTACTTGTAAAACGGCCCCTCATGTGAGACAATAATACATTCTTTTTTAAATTTTATGTTATAACGCCACTCCAAATTGTATATTTATTAAAATAACTCAACTGTTAAGTTATTTAGTTAGAGATGAGTAGATTTAGAGACTTGTATAAGGGAATATAGCTACAGATATATGTGTGTGGAGTGTGGAGTAATTGTATGTTATACGATTACATACAATACACAATAATATGTAGTGTGTGTACACATTAACTGATAACAACACAGTTAATTACTTGTTTACCGGAGCCAATGATATTCGAGTTGATAAATAAACTATCGAGATTATTAATTTAATTCGCGGACAGATTAATTGACTGCTTCCAGTTGCAGTTTGTAATATGTGTTTTCATCTCTCATCATGACTTCTGTGGTGTAGGCAGGGAGGGGAATTAATAAGACGACACTAGCACTCTACAATTCACTAGCATCTTTCTTTCTTCTTGCTAGGCTAGAGCGCTAGAGCTCCAGAGGCATGTTTCAATAATAAGTGTAAATGAAGTTAATTTTCATTTTTGTCCTCGCGTTTTGTAAAATTCTAATATTTAAGGCAACGTTTCTTCTATAAGTGAAATATTTTGTCCCTTAAAATTGATAGCAGAGCATATTCAAACGTTTGAATATGATACGCCATCAACACTATAGGATATATTCACCACAAACGTTTTAAATCAAATTTATACCTCTAGTTTTATATATTAATATTTCTATATAGAGACTATAATAGACACTCGTAAGTATAACTATTGTATAGGCAATAAGGATATCAACAACACATAGGAAATTTGTGTTAGATTCCTACGTCACTGCTATTCACGAATATATGCCTTTCATCACGGCCAGTAATAAGTTCATTGTTTCGAATTAAAATGTAATTGTCCGCAGCGCCCTCTGTGTACACATGACTACGTAACTGTTATAATTACGGAAGGTCGTAGTGATAATGATAACGATATGCCAATGTTATTTTGATAATGCAGATAAAAATTAGATACAGTGGGTATTAAACGAATTTATTACTTATTATATGTGACGCACGAGTCAGTTTTAAATGTTAATTGCTTTACAGATAGTAACATTTATTTCCTAGATAACTCTATCTAGATAAATATTAGAATACCAATCCTGAATATATACTTCTATCTACTGATTGGAATATTCACTAATCATTGAACTGCTGAAAATATTTAGAAGGCGAAGGTTTATTATTTAGACGATGGTACTCTGATGGTGATGCAGATTTATATGTAATGTATGTCTTTGTGTTTAAGAAGGAGAAAAAGAGAGAGAGTAGCTTGGTGTCACCTACCTCTTGTCCAGCTGTCTATTGTCATCGCCCGTCAGCTTGTAGTATATCCTGGCCGCTGCATCAGATTGATCTCGTGATGAGTACATAAATATATGCAGTTGTTGCAGCATCTCGCGGCTCAACTTCCACAGGCTGGCGCTCATCTTGGGTGTGCACGACACGAATCTGCCATAAGTTATATGATCAGTTATTATATATATTATGTATATATTGTATTTATAATTGAATTAAACTTGATTCTTATTATGGATTATTGGTGGATGGATTCATGTGTGTGAAACGTATAGCCTTTTATGTGTAACATCTTTGTTCTACGTTGCTGGGTGTATTTGTGAAAAGCTACCCGTGTGTACCCGAAGGAGCGCTATTTTATTTGACTAATGAGCGCGCGCTTTAGCGGAAGGATGGCCGTCAACTCATTTGTGCATACTTATTATGTATTTGTTAAGTGTCGCCTCATTCCAAAGATGCGTTCTCCTAATTGAACAATAATTTTGCAAAATATTCTCGGCTTTATGTTTATAGCGTGTGTTTATTTATTATTAAGAATGTTCTTAACCTATTTTTTGTTATAAAAGCAAGCAATACGCACATCTAGTTTCCAATCTTTTATGAAATTAGACAATGGATCTACCTTTTTTGTAAATACAATTTCTGTGAATTAGAGAAAAATACTCACAGACGCCATAAAAGTAGACATACTCATCACAAAAATTTATATTCAGGTAGGGTTGGAAAAGCCGACTTTTTTTCAGCACTATTATTTGTGCACAATGTGAAATAATAATACGTTGGTAACAAAGTAACACAAAGACTTTTTTATCATGATTTTGTTGATTTTTTTTTTCATGCAAGCAGGTATTTGAGGTAGGCTGCAGGCTTTTACACGGACTTTAACTGTCATCATCATTACACAGTATAAAACAAAATCACTTTCCGCTGTCTGTCCCCTTATATGCGCATAAAATATCTTTAAAATTACGCAACGGATTTTGATGCGGTTATTTTTAATAGTTAGATGGTGTCAACGGGGTGGTTTTGATCTATAATTCATGTATAGTGTAGTAAAAAAAAGTGATAATTTTCAAGATTTAGAACTTTAATCGCAAACGCTGCCTGAACCCTAAGTGATAAATCAAAACAATGTACATACTACATTATTATACACCTTTAAAAGGTCTTACAAAAAAGTCCGCGAGGGCATATGTCTACTATCTCTTAGGGATAACCCACAATGACCATTTATATTTTTATACTTTTTAGGAGAAATAATGGCCTATTTACGAAGCGATTTTAAACATTTGCAACATTAGTTTTTATGTAATTAAGTGTCTTAAATAGATTGTGCATGTAATATAGATGATCCTGGCCCTTTACAGCATGCAATTTAAACGAATATTTTCGAAGATATTGTTGCAGTATTAATCTAGCGGGACAGCAGTTATTGCTTTGGATGCCGAACAAAGTTCGCCGGGTCAGCTAGTATTATAGATACTATTAATATACTTCGTTTCATAATGATATTATAGCCTTTATCATTATAGTCAGATTTGGTCCAGCGATTACCGAGATTGGCCGGAACAAATAGACAAAAATCATTGTATGTACCATGTGTATATGCATTAATTAAAAAGGGGTTATTTCAATATTAAAAACAGACACACCAGTTTTATTTATTTGTAAAGTTTTTATTATTTTTTTTATTTTGTTTCGTAAATTTTTATTGTGTAATAATTTGTTTTTTTTTTATATGCAGATAGTAGTTTTAAGTATTTTTTTTAAAATTTTATTATTAGATAATAAGTAGATATTATTCGAGTAATACTGGCATGCACTAAATAATTTTAGGTAATTGAAGTAGAATAATAAATGGCTGATGTAATTTTGTTGTTTCACCACCCGCTCCACTAGATGTTTCCACATTTCTTCCGAAGACAGCTCACACCTCTGGGAATTAAAAGCGTTAAGGTATCGTGTATTATTATGTGTGTTTATTTTAATCACTTCATAAAGATCACATCTCTGTCGGTCAGTCGAGTAAGTAGTAAATAATTTAAAATTATAATTCGCAATCGTAGCCAGATAGAACAAAGACATAAACATTGAAAGCGTCCATGTTGAATGCAATTAGATCACCCGCTTGCAGCTGTTTGAAAGTTTAATTTAATTTGTTTTATCAATTGATCAAGTACGAAGTCAAACAGTGCGCTATAAATATGTTTTAGATAATGTTACAATAATATAATCTGACGTGTTCTGATAACTACCGGATTTTCGCAAAACGCACGACCGCGCCAATATAATGTTTACAAAAAGAAAATGTCATATCCGGAAACTATGTTAACAGAATTTTTATAATAACAGTGGTAGAGCCACGCAGCTTGCTGCATGAATGGGCCGGCTCGACCGGTGAAATACCACGGCCTCTCAGAATATCGTCGTGAAGTGGCTTTTCGCCGCTTTTCGCCGTTTCGGTTGGTGAGAGAGGTATCCGGAGGCCCACCCTCTTCCCCCTCCCCAAATGACAGCGGACTTAAAAGTACAATTACCCCAGGGGGGTACCAGTCGCTCTACCGCTGGAGAATCCCCCCCTGAGCGTCCACGGTCTGGCGTTTGCCAGAGCTTGGACGCTCAGGCTGCCCCGCGTATTCTGGGGAGGGCAAATTTCCGCTCAAAAACTAAAACTGTCCGGGGCAAACGAGAGGGCATCGTCGCACCCCCTGCCACGCTTAACGTGGACTTCTCTAACATCAGGGGTATGCGCACTAATTTGCTTGCCGTCCACCACCATCTGGAGACGACAAAGCCGGCCTTGCTCTTTCTTACGGAGACGCAGATATCTTCTCCGGCAGACACCACTGATCTCTCATACCCCGGGTACAAATTGGAGCATTCCTTTGTGCCGCGGGCTGGGGTATGTGTGTATGTCCGAGAGGATATCTGTGCTCGACGCCTCGGCAGTCTTGAAGGAAGGGACCTATCGACCTTATGGCTGCGTATAGACTGCGATGACCATCCCCGCATCTACGCATGTCTTTATAGGTCCCATAGTGGTAACAGCGAAACGGACCGACTCATGGACCACATACAAACGGCTGCAGATTCCGTACTTCAACAGGTCCCATCTGCGGAGATTGTGATCCTGGGCGATTTTAATGCCCATCACGCCGATTGGCTGGGATCACGCACAACGGATCACGCAGGTAGATCTGTCCATGACTTTGCTCTAGCAAATGAACTGACACAACTGGTTACAGCGCCCACGCGCATTCCAGATGTCGACGATCATTTACCTTCCCTGTTGGATCTTCTGCTGACCTCCCATCCCGACGGATATGTGGTCTCCGTAGACGCCCCTCTGGGCTCTTCGGACCACTGTCTGATAAGGAGTACAGTGCCACTCACGTGCCCACTTCGACCGCGTATTGCGAGTCGCCGCCGTGTGTGGCACTATAGGTCAGCGGACTGGGATGGGATGCGAAATTTCTTCGCGTCCTACCCATGGGGGCAGGTTTGCTTCTCATCGGATGATCCTGACGTCGTTGCCGACTCTGTCACTGATGTGGTGCTGCAGGGAATGGAGCTTTTCGTTCCATCCTCAGTGGTGCCAATTGGTGGCAGATCGCAGCCCTGGTTTGATCGCACATGCAAAATGGCATTAAGCTTTAAGCAAGAATGTTATCAAGCCTGGGCAAATGCGGCGGCGTCTAGGGACCTAAATACCGGCATTTACAAGAAGAAGTACAACTATGCCTCCAGATCCTTCAAAAGAGTGTTAGCCGTAGCAAAGTCTAAGTACATAGGCAAAATTGGGGAGAAACTAGTTCGCCTTCCCTCGGGAACTCGTGCGTTCTGGTCTCTCGCCAAGGCTGTCCTTGGAAACTTCTGCAAACCGTCCCTTCCGCCATTGCATAGGGAGGACCAGTCATTGGCCCACGACGCTAAAGAGAAAGCCGACCTTTTTGGCACTCTTTTTGCGTCCAACTCGACTTTGGACGACAGGGGGAAAACTCCACCTCTAATACCGCGGTGTGACTTCGCCATGCCAGACATTAATTTCCGGCAAAATACTGTACGGCGTATACTTTTCTCCCTGGATGTCCACAAGTCGAGTGGGCCTGACGGAATCCCAGCAATAGTGTTGAAGACTTGTGCTCCAGAGTTGGCACCGGTCCTAACGCGTCTTTTCCGGTACTCCTACTCTCTCGGCGCCTTACCATCATCATGGAAAGTAGCTTTAGTCCACCCGATCCCCAAAAAAGGTGACCGCTCAGACCCGTCTAACTACAGACCTATCGCCATCACCTCTTTGCTCTCAAAAATAATGGAAACCATTATTAACCGCCAGCTCCTGGGTTATCTGGAGGAGCACCAGCTGATTAGTGACCGCCAGTATGGATTTCGACGCGGCCGCTCAGCTGGTGATCTCCTAGTTTACCTAACTCATCGTTGGGCAGAGGCGGTTGAGAGCAAGGGGGAGGCGCTGGCTGTTAGTTTGGACATAGCGAAGGCCTTCGATCGGGTTTGGCACAAAGCACTTCTATCGAAGCTTCCGTGTTATGGGCTTCCCGAAAAATTGTGCAATTGGATTACCAGTTTTCTGGCCGCTCGGAGTATTAAGGTCGTTGTTGACGGTTCATGCTCCAACTTAAAACCGGTCAATGCTGGAGTCCCACAAGGCTGCGTGCTATCCCCTACACTGTTTCTTCTGCACATAAATGATATGCTGAATAACAGCAATTTACATTGTTATGCGGACGACAGCACAGGGGATACTTCATATACCGGCCGCGCTAGAATTTCTCGGGAAAACGTCGATGAGTATCGGAACGGACTTGTGTCTGAAATTGAGACTCTGCTTGGTCAAGTCTCGGACTGGGGCCGACTAAACTTAGTCCAATTCAACCCCAAAAAGACACAGGTCTGCGCGTTTACCACTAAAAAGACACCCTTTGTCGTAGCTCCCTGTTTCGAGAACGCTCTCCTGACACCGTCAGCTCATATCGGAATCCTTGGTGTCGATGTGTCGAGCAACGTCCAGTTTTGCGGTCATCTGGAAAGCAAAGCTAAGCTGGCCTCAAAGAAGCTCGGTGTGCTCAATAAAGCGGGACGGTACTTCACGTCAGGTCATCGATTGCAACTTTACAAAGCGCAGGTAAGACCCCACGTGGAGTACTGTTCCCATCTTTGGGCGGGAGCACCCCAGTACCAGCTTGCTCCATTTGACCGCATTCAACGAAGGGCGGTTCGGCTCATCGACAACCAGGCAATTTCCGACGGGCTTGATTCCCTGGCACTGCGGAGGGACATTGCTTCTTTGTGTGTCCTATATCGCATCTACCACGGGGAGTGTTCCCAGGAATTGTTCGGACTAATACCACCCGCTGATTTCCGCCACCGCACATCGCGCCAACACTACCACGCACATAAGCTAAATGGTTGGCGATCTACGACAGTGCGCTTCAGCCGACACTTTTTGCCACGCACGTCTCCTCTATGGAACCAGTTGCCGGCAGAGGTATTCCCGGACCGATACGACTTAGGGACCTTCAAGAAAAGAGCATACTCCCACTTAAAAGGCCGGCAACGCTGATTCGACGCCCCTGGTGTTGAGGATGTCTATGGGCGGCGGTGGTCACTTTCCATCAGGTGACCCGCAAGCTCGTTTGCCCCTTTTTCTCATAAAAAAAAAAAAAAAAAAAAATAACAGAGTTTTTGTTCAAATCCTGGTTCAACCAATGACTTTTCAAAGTTATGTGTGATAAAAATCGATGACTGAAAACTTTGTGCCCGGTATGGCAATAGGTTCGCCATCTATTCCATTTGGGACGTAAACATAACGGCGAGACGAGGTGGCCGCTGCCCACACCTTCGAGTAGAAAAGGCGTGAAGTTATGTTATGCGTAAAAGTTTTTGTGAGAATTTTGAGAAAAACTTAGCCCATGACACTCTGCCTATCATGAAGAATGTCACATGAGCTCTTAAGCAAAAATAAACTCCTCTAACTGTTATGGCTACAGAACAAAGCCTGCCAAAGATAAATACCCTTTATATTTTTGAGTGAATAATAAATAATCTTCTTTTTGCTTAATCAAGAATGAGAAGTAATGCTTGGTGGATCATAACTTATATTGATATTTTTATATTCCTCATTTGCAATAGTTTCATAGCAATTATTATTTTAATAGGAAAATCTGTCTTACTCGCATATTTTTTAAGAATCTTATTGATGACTGACAACATTGTGCCTGGTGCATGGCACAGGAACGTGAAAATTTGGCGAGTCAAAGGCAAGAAATAAGTATATTTAACGTAACCAGTGAACAATTACTGTTTATCCCATAAACACAGTACAACACAAAAACACTCTGTTTAACCTGCAGCATTATGGCAGCGTGAATCTAAGCTATGGATGGAATGGCGAAAGATTACAACGAAAACACGAGACATTTGATGTTCATAAGTTCTGTTATTTATCTCAAAAGATAATTGAAACCTTTAAATCCAAAAATCATCCATATTTCACCTATATTGCATTCATATGGATGAATTGGATAGAGAACCTCTTTTTTGAAGTCGGAGACAAATCAAAGGCAGCCACCATGAGAGAAGACGAGCCAGACCAAAGTCCAAATAGCTAGTTAATTCGGACAAGTATATCTCTAGCAATGGAGTGGATGAGGTTTGAGGGAGACGACACAAGACAGACAGCACAATTACCAAAATTCCCCGTTCAAAACGTACAATAAGACGTACCTAGTAATATTGTTGTTATGCCGTATGCATCTGGTCCTACGCACTAGCACGTTGCGCACCACCTCGTACTGGTACGAGTGAGCCTCTACTCTATCACCGACATAACTAAAATGCGTTCACAAAACACTTTACGTTAGTTTTACACATTTTACAAGCGGTAACACCAAACAATAGGTGTCTCGCAAACTAGGTACCTGACAAGGTTCACATTTTTTTTTATCACCTTTCTTTGACTATTTAGTTCCATGGAAAAGTGGCGAGTTCTTTACCAGACATCGGACACAATTTATACAGTCATCAATAAGTTTCATTGGTGTGTACCTATACCCGGATTTGGACCCGGAACCTACCAAACAAAAAGTCCGTGCGCTATCAACGCGATTAAATTACGTTACTGTATAGTCACAGTCGATATTTGTACAGAGTTTGATTTCAGCCAATGAAAAATATTTTCTGATAATATTTATGTATTTAATGCAAATATTCCCTTTTGTCTTCCAGTTGCCCTAGCAAATTTATTATCAAAGTTAAATATTGACCCAGTGAAACCTTCGTTAGATGTGGTTAGGTTCATCTTAGACTCGAGATTGACATAGGCCCATGTTATTTGCCGAAATTCACACTAAAACCAACATTTCACGTTGACAGGAATCATTTATAATATTTCAGCAATATTACAAATGTAATATATTATTTCATAAGTGCTATCAACTTATCTATTCCGGATATAGGACGAAAAATTAAAAATGACATTTAGGAATATCATCCGATTGGCCAGTCTTTAATTTCTGCACTATCTCTCTTCGGCGCAGAGAGAGATAGAGTGATATATATAATTTGCAAGGGATTATGAACAGATAAGATTATTTATATGCACCTATTATCATCCAATTACTCACGGTGTTATATTAAAAGTGGCCAATATAACTGGACCCATTAAAATTTGACATTAACTATTAATTTCAATGTCATCTCGGTGACCTGGAGATCAAGCGACAACCGGCTTCTGAATCAAAAGGTCGTAAGATCGAAACCCATGATTTCACGGAATTCTTTTCCAAAGTTATGTGTGGTAAATAACTTAGACTGAAAACATTGTGCGCAAGGTATACTATATATACTTTAATAGGCTTAATAGACGCTGCCTATACCAAATATACAAAAAAGACAAGGTCGATTAAAACGACTCCATGACACTATAACTGATAATTTGACATCAAAAAATAGGACAAATGTCCCTTGGAGTGCCCCAGTAGTGCACACTGGCACACTTTGATTAATATTATGTATGTTGGGAGCTTCCTATATAATTATATTATCTGCCCTTAACATATATATATATATATATGTTGCGTTGCACAATAAATTTAATAGGACGAACTAATTCAGAGTGTAACAAACAGTGCATATGTACCGATGATATATTCAATATATTATATGTATTTATATATAGTAATATGATTACGAAAACAAATAACGATCATCGCTTTGTTTGTTACAAGCACTTACATTAGTTATATTTTGTTATTTATATATAATATAAGCATGGATACCCATACCATTGTCCGTTTAGTGTTTTTTTTTTAGATTTCAGAAAAGTTATCGACGTGTCAGCCGTGTTTTTTGCATATGATTTAAATTAGTTTTGAAATTCTTAAATTAAATTAATTGTATATATGTTTTTTCTCAAACAGGTATATACGTCATACAAATTGGCACAGATGCGTATGTAATCATGATTCACAGGAAACGTAGGAATCAACTTTGTTTGTTCCGTAAAAAACAAGAGCCAGATAACATTCGGAAAATTCTTTCTGGAATTATGTGGCATTTTTTATGCAAAAACGTTGTCAAAAATAATTTACTAATTTTCTAGACAAAGCTAAATTAACATAACATAACTTCACGCCTTTTGTTACCCGAAGGTGTAGGCAGCGGCTGTTAAGCCTCGTCTCGCCGTTATGTTTACGTCCTAAACGGAATAGGTGGCGAATCTATTGCAATACCGGGCACAAAGTTTTCAGTCATCGATATTTATCACACATAACTAAAGCTAAATTATTAATTTGAAAATGAGTGGCTTATAATGGCGGTCTATATTCTATGCATACATACATAACTTTACGCCAAGGCAGAGAGAACAGTGTGCCATAAGGTACCATTCTCACACACCTCACTCGCTTCTTTAACTTTCACAACTCTTGACGATTAACTCTTAAGGCTCTAATATCTCACTTTGCTCACTTTCGATGACAAAATATTCTTTCTATTTGGTCATGGAAAGTATTATTATGATTTGAAGTATTTTGACAGAATTGAAAATATTTAAATACAATTTGGAAGTTGCATTAATCAAATTAATACTGAATGACGAATTGATAAGTTAAAATTTATTTGTATGTTTTTTTTTGTATGTACTAATAGCTATCGATGAATCTATTTCACAGTACAATTATCTATGCCGTTATAGCTAATATAGTACTGATAATAACTGACGATAACTACTTACAAACAATGAGCTGTCATAGTTGTGGCGAAAAACATTAATTAATTATAATTATTATATTAAATAAATAACGATAATTTAAGTAAATATATGAACATAATTATGTAAGTTCTATTACAAACAAATACATTTGATAATGTGGTGTGAAACTATAGTTTACAAATGCTTCACATAATTATTAATTACATATTCGGCTAAAGTTTCATAAGGAAACATTAGATAATTTCGTCCATTTCTTAATTTGTATGTGTTTTAGTAAATTGAGAATCTGAAATTGCGTCTGTTGTTGATACGTTTCTGTCTAGTTGTTTATCTTTTGTACATTCAACAGATTTTGAATGAAAAATTTTCTTGGAAAGATTTGCAGGGAAATTTTGTTAGATTTTACACGGGTGAGAGTAAAAGAGAACCTTAAGTAGGTCGATACTGTCGATAGTTAGATGGTCCAGTGGTCGAGCACACGGCTTCTGATCCAGAGGTCCAGGTTCGAATCCTGACACTGGCGCACACCAATGACTTTTCGAAATTGTTTTCGGAAGTTATGTGTGATAAATATCGATGACTGAAAAATGTTGTGCCCGGTATTGGCAATAGGTTAGCTACCCATTCCATTTGGGACGTAAACATAACGGGGAGACGAGGCTTAACAGCCGCTGCCTACACCTTCGGGTAACAAATTCCGAAATATATTGACTTTTGTAGATCATTTACCATGTATTCCATAAATAGTGTACAATAAAGTGTATTCTGTATAATACTTCCGTACATATACACAAAAGTAATCGATTATTGATGTACGTGTATTTAATGCCGACGTTATTTGTTCAAGACAGTGAAATCTCGTATGAAACATAAGTAATATACATAAGCACCTATCACAAGGATGAAATAGTTCAAGTACGCACGCGAACAATACCGACACTTCCTTTTGTCTTTGATGAAATACATTTTTCACGCAACTCAGTTACAAATAAGTTACGAAACAAGAATTTCGATATTAAAGTGAAAAAACCTTAAATGATTATTGTATGTTCGTCTCTTTAGTTTTATATTGTAATTTGTAAGGTTTTGAAACATACCGCTTACACAAGTCCAGGTTTCTCGAAATCAAGTTCTACTTGCATCTCAATGCAAACGCAAACGAAAATATTTTGCGTTTTAGCTGTACTTTTTGGGACAAAGTTTTTGATATTGTAGTTCTTGAACTTTTATTTCTTTTCTAGACCTTTTACAAAAAGTCAATAAGTCACTATATACATAGTAGTATATACTAATATATACTATGAAAATCGTGACTTAACATGTAGACCTAGGAAGACCCTGAACGCTAGAATTCAATTGGTCGCGGGAAGAATGGACCATACCGAATCTAGTTTGGAATTAGAATGAGCCTTTTGCGATTATTATGATCCTGATTATGTATGCGTATTACAACGAGTATTTTACATTATAGTGCATTTAATACAAACATAATTGATGATGTTTTTATAACATTACCAACCCGAACATTATTATTTTAATCTCGTGTATAGTTAAAAGCAGCATAAGTATGATAATAAATTATAATTTTCTCATAACTGTTCCGTTGAAATTATATGACGAAATAAGATACTATGGTTCCATACTGAGTAAACAGAACTAGCCACTCTATAGTATTGCGGTCAAGTTGGCATGTTTCTAAAAGTAGGGATGTCGATTTCTACCCATGACAGTTGTAGTAATGTCTTGTTAACTTTTTAAAAAAAAAATCAGTGTGTTTATGTTTGTTGTAAGTATATATATTTGTGTTAGTTGATTATAAATGTTTGTACTCACTTGGTAAATGTGGCGTACACGATGTCGATGGGCAGCCGGTACGGTATGGTGAGCAGCGAGAGATATCTGACGGCTCGCCGTCTCATCAGCCAGTTGACAACTCCACTGTTCGCCGAGTCTATCGCGTTCTGGAATATCGTCATGACGGTGTCCGGCAGGTCGTCCACCAGCGCGTCCTGGAAACACCCGATATGTCTAATCACGTGCGTTAAGTTACGTTACGCGATCAATACCTACAAGTGTCTGGTTTTACAGTTTCGTGAGATCAGAATATTTCATATATTTATGAAGTGTAGGGCGGACTTTTTCAACTCTAATACGCGATGTCATTGAGTAGACCAATAGTCAATAACAGTTATCATCGCATGGATTGCCATCATACGATATCGATTACGTTTATTATCAGACTGCAAAACTATATAAGTAAAATCTTTTTGGTACAAGGTGTCAGCGATCGATGCTACTGTATTTTGAAATTCCGTTACAACCTAGATAAAGAGAACAAGATTAATGATATAATCAGTGGATCTTCGTAAACTACTGACCTGTCTATGCGTCTTGCATTGTTCACACTCCGGCTCGTACTCCATGGTGGTGTCGTCCAACACCTGCTGGAGCTGGAAGGTGGAGTGCACTGCGAGACAGCGCGTGCATGTGATCATGTTATTTCTGTGGAGGAAGCGCAGCGCGTCCTCGAATCCCTGCCGGCACATGTTGCTCAGCACCTCCGGCTTTGGGGGGAACAGGATCCGGGCTAAACGCGTTATGTTCTGCTTCGACAACTCTATGCTCGTGTTCGCTAGGTTTACCTGGACATGGCCAAATATTTATCGCGTTAATGCATACTGCAAATATATGAAGTCTAAATAGCTGCTAGCTGTATAACGGAGCAGTATCTTAGATTAGCAGTTGAAAAGTATGCCATTTTCATATTAACCACGTGAAAGACGACAAGACCTAAATCTAGATTAGTAATAAAACTGCTAATTTAATCACCATTGTTTATCGATAAATTATTTAATATGGTATGAATGAGAATGGTACAATTTCAAATTATACTCCGTCCATTATATTATAGTATTTTAGACGGAATGGACGGAGTATAGCTACTTCGAAAAAGCATGTGTCACTCACATGGAACAACTGTGAACTGAGATCTCTGGGACATATGTCGCTCTCGCCGCAGAACGGGCTCACCGTGATAGTATTCTCATCTAGCACGGGCAGATTGTCGCTGAACCCGCCGTCCATGTACCTGATGCCGTGGAACCGTGGCGGCAGCAGACCAGAGAACACTGGCACGAAACATGACGCCAACAAAGCCTACGCACACAAGAAATATCTACACTTATAGAGAGCAGAGCAAATAAATGTGAAGTGTATCCCTGAGCTTCTTACCAATTCTATTTATCTGTAACAGTCGACTCCCTACCACATGGTAGCTTAAAGCATATGTTTGGGGTCCGACCGAAGTCTATTTTTGGCCGAAGCCGATTAATCGGCTATCTCCACCAAAGGTTATAAAGTATTAGTAATTTAATATTTTTTTTCAATATTATCCACAGCTAATATAGAATATCGGCTTAAAGTGGCTCTTACCGCTTTTTTCTCGGTGATAGAAGTATCCGCACTGAACTAAGTGCAGTCCGGTCCGTCAGTCAGTCACTCTTTCGTAACAGTTCGTTTAATTCCGACTGTTTTCGGACCTTCGGCGGGACCTTCGGCTTCGGCCCAGAATTTGACCGAAGCCGAAGTTCTCGCCGAAGATGGATTTTTGGCCGAAGGTGGCCGAAGCCGAAGCTTCGGTCGGACACTACATATGAGTCACATAATATGCCTCTGTCCCTTTAACTATCAACATATTTATTCTATTCCTAAAGAGTAATCAATGATGAAGTGATCAATGTCAAGGTATTGCATCCACTCATCATCCGTAAATTTAGAAATAAATTGAAAGTACAAAGATAAAAACGAATATATGTAACTTGAATTTTTTTGTGGTGCAAATTTTTCGCAATGCATGTTAAGCTTCAAGGTTTTGGATTAAAGTTAGAACATTCTGCGGACCCGTTTTTCCGACCTACAAACACGCTAGCATTTACCTGCAGCAGATCGTCTCTGGTGGCGAACTCTGAGACTATAACATTCTGTCCGTCGTACACCCTGGTGAGCGATATGTGAAGTTTTCCACTGACAATCTTGTGAACATCTTGTGGCAAGTACTTGTGCATCCCCTCGAGCAGCACATTTTGTATGTTAAAGGAGGGGCTGAACGGGCCAAGGGACCCGGCCCGTGCCTCACTCACAACACGCAGCACATCGCTGGTTATCTCACCTGCACATACATATAAGGTTGCATTATTTTCGAAATTTTTTATGGTATCCATAAATAATACAATATTCTTCTAAACAGTCCACAGTTATGCTCAGACACATTATCAGTAAATATTACACATATTTTGCATACTTACATACTACAGACTTGTAGCATATGTTGGTTTCACTACATATAAATTACGTATAAAATAAAGTCACTTTCCGCTGTGTATCCCAATGCCATGCCAACTACTGAATGGATTTTGATGCAGTTTTATTAATAGAAAGTCGCTTTCTGCTATAAAACTATGCGCTTTGAAACTATGCAACGGATTATCATGCAGTTTTTTTTTTATAGATAGAGGGTGTCAACAGTGATGTTTTTATTTATAATTTAAGTATAGTAAATAAAAAGTGATAAATCCGCAATTTACTCATTGATTACTTTTGATGCGAAACATTGTTCGCCGGGTCAGCTAGTAGCTTATAACTCTTTATATATTATGTAGCTTATATTCATAGGAAACATATATATATAGCCTGCATTTTACTGTTTAAATTGAAGAGGCTTCAGAATTATATAAATAAATTCCACTCTATTAACTTTAATAAAACATTTGTTGTTAGATTGTTCCCGTTCATCACAGATAACATGTGTTTAAATAACAACTTAACATTTTAATCACTAATATGATTATTATTGTAGCTAGGCAGTTTATCAGTGATAATAAGGATTTTATTATAAAGCATAAAGTTAGACTTTTTGGAGTACCAACTAGTAGTGAAAGTAAAATCCATAAAAATAGTTTTTATCGAATAATAACAACTTAAATTTATATAAATAATGGCACAATCAAAAAGCAATTTAAATTAAAAATAATTATTATTGAGGGTGATTAATCCTAAAAAATTAATTAAATAACAAATTTGCCAATTATGTACTTACCAATAGGCAGCTCACACAGCAGGCAACAAGCTGAGAGCGCGCCAAAGGAGGCTCCAGATATTTTCCCTAATAATAAGTGTGGAGCATATTTTTTAAAACACACAGCAACACCGACATGGTAGATGCCAAGAAAACCACAACCCGCGAAAGATAAGTTCATTATTCACTTACAATAATAAACAACAAAACAATTACACCACACTACACAACGAACAATACTTCAATATGTTTTAATTCGAACGTCAACGAATTATAATTAATTCATTTGATAAGATTATTTTTATCACAAATAACCAACTTTATCAAGCTTATCATTGATTATGAATGTCCTCAAAACACTACTTATAACTCCGGAGAAACTCGGTGAAACGCACAAAATGAATGCGACTGCGACGTACAAAATAATCGACACTAATAAAACTCGTTCAATCAATCTATCTCACTGATTAGCGTGCACCCAACAACAGAGGTGATAACAAAATAAAGTGTCAGTTCAGTCAGTACTCAGTTGTCATGTCACAAGGGATGTTCATGCAACAATTTATTCAAATAATATCAATACTAATATTTAATAAAAATATCGATATTTACTTAAGCCGAAATCGATATCGTAATTTTCACGAGGAAGTGTGTAGTATTTTGTTTATGTTCGCAGTCTCGGCCTACTCGACCTACACGGTGTAGGCCCTGCCCTCTTTTTCGATACTACTCATGAGTACAGTATCGATACTTTCTATTTGGTACCGTGTCCCTAGCTACGCCACACGTTAGTTTGTCAATATTAGTGAGACAGACCACTCAGACCTAGTCTAATGCGCATAGATCACGACATCAAGATTAGTCAGCTTAGCTGATGGAGAACAAACATGAATAACTTCAGTAATAAACTATCATAAAACGTATAGTCTCGGTTGCGCAGTGGCTAGCACCCCGCTTCTGATTCAAGAAGTAGTGGGTTCAAATCCTGGCACACACCAATGACTTTTCGAAATTTTCGGAAGTTACGTGTGATAAATATCGATGACTGACAACTTTGTGCCTGGTATGGCAATAGGTTCGCCCCCTATTCCATTTGGGACGTAAACATTACGGCGAGACAAGGCTTAACAGCCGCTGGCTACACCTTCGGGTATAAAAAGGCGTGAATTTATGTTATATTATTAAACGTATAAAAAAATTATTAAATAGTCAATACATAATTTCACTTATCAAAAAACCTTCTAAGTACTCTTTTTTTCAAAGTATCGAAAATTTCAATTGATAAATCATTTTGTTTTGAAAAATAAATAGATGATTAAATTAAAATTACTCCTAAGTTAAAAATAAAATACCCTTAAAATAACCTCTACCTGACTTTTTTACTCTAAAATTTGGGTACAATTTCTGAGATTCATTCGATACGATACTTATTGAAAAGTACTCATTGAGTAAAAGTATCGAATGCAAAGTATCGAGTACAAAAGTATCGGTATCGAAAGGTAAAGTACTCAATACCAGTAAAAACACGAAAATAGTATCGATCGATACTATTTTCGTGTCCCTAGTGTTGAATGTCAGTGATAAAATATTTTTGACGTTTATTAATGTAATTGTTTCAAAATTTGAGTAGTTTGCTGTGGTATTTTATTGTGATTGAAAACCTCTTATTTTTCCTCAAATCCATTGAGTGAATTGTAAAAAAATTGGAAGAATTGAGTGATTCATTGTTAAAGGCACGCATAATAAATTGTTTACCAGTTCCTAATGACGCGACATGCTAGAAATTGCACAGCTGGTGCTGTCTACACATATCATGAAAAGAAGAAAGATGCAGCTGCCTCTGGCTATGGTACTCAAAGTGAAAGACTAGGAAAGGATTCAGTTAAGAGCTTTGATTGTTGCAGTTTGACATTACAACCATGTAGAAAACCAGTAGTTACAAAAGAGGGATATCTATTTGATAAAGAGGCTATTTTGGAGTACGTTATTGCAAAGAAAAACGAATATATTCGTAATCTGAAGAAATATGAAAAACAAATAAAAAAAGAAGAAAATGAGAAAGCACAATTGGCAGCAGCTGAAAAGGAATCAAATTTAATCAAGTTTATGAACAGGGAAAAAAATATTAGCAGTAGTAACGGCAATAAGTCACAGTCTGTATCTGCACATGCACCTTCCATTTCTTCTGCTACAAACACTTCTAATGGCAAAGAGAAACAGTTGCCGAGTTTTTGGGTCCCTTCTCAACTACCAGATGCAAAAATTTTGAAATTGGAGAAGCCAGACCCAACTGTATACTGTCCAATTACATGTAAGCCACTGAAAATTAAAGACTTAATTGAGATAAATTGGACTTTGGTGAATGATCCAGATGATAAAAAATCACTGATTGCTAAAGAGAACAGATACATGTGTCCTGTAACTCATGACATACTAAGTAATGCTGTGCCTTGTGCCGTAATTAGGTAATTATTTTATTGTACCATTCTTATATACTTTTAATGTTCATCATAAAGGTGTTAACTATACATATGTTAAAGTTTACTAATTAAACATAATTTGTATTTGTATGCTAAAAATAAGGGAGAAATGCAAGTTGATGCAGGATGATGTGGTGACCAAAGTGGAGAGAAGTATGTTAAGATGCTTTGGTCATATTGCAAGAATGGATGAAAGCTGACTAACTAAAAGAGTATACAAAGCGAATGTGAGTGGCAGGGTCGGGATCGGGAGACTAAGACGGAGCTACCACGACCAAATAAATGGTCTCTTTAAAAAAGGCAAAATGCATAGCACCCGAAACTGATGTGAATGCATGACGAGATGTATGACTGTGGATGAGGCCGTTAGTTTGGATGTGGCGAAGGCCTTCGATCGGGTTTGGCACAAAGCACTTCTCTCGAAGCTTCCATGTTATGGGCTTCCCGAGAAATTATGCGATTGGGTCTCCAGTTTTCTCATGGATCGGAGCATTAAGGTCGTTGTCGACGGGTCATGCTCCGACTTAAAACCTGTGAATGCTGGAGTCCCCCAGGGCTGTGTGCTATCCCCTACGCTGTTTCTTCTGCATGTGAATGACATGCTGCAGTACAGCAGTCTTCATTGTTATGCGGATGACAGTACGGGGGATGCCCTATATACCGGCCACCCGCGGATTTCTCGGGAAAACGTCGATGAGTACCGGAACAAACTTGTGTCTGAAATCGAAACTCTGCTTAGTCAGGTTTCGGACTGGGGCCGACTAAACTTAGTCCAATTCAACCCTAAGAAGACACAGGTTTGGGCGTTTACCGCTAAAAAGACACCATTTGTCGTAGCTCCCTGCTTTGAGAGCACTCCCTTAGCCGTCTCAGCCAATATCGGAATTCTTGGTGTCGACTTGTCGAGTGACGTCCAATTTCGCGGTCATCTGGAGGGCAATGCAAAAAGCTTGGTGTGCTCAATAGAGCGGGACGGTATTTCACGTCAGGTCATCGCTTGCAACTGTATAAAGCGCAGGTCCGGCCTCACGTGGAATACTGTTCTCATCTTTGGGCGGGGGCACCCCACTACCAGCTTTCTCCATTTGACCGCATTCAACGACGCGCGGTTCGGCTTGTCGACAACCAAGCTCTTTCCGATCGGCTTGATCCGTTGGCGTTGCGGAGAGATGTTGCATCTCTATGCATCATGTACCGCTTATACCACGGAGAGTGCTCTGAGGAATTGTTCGGACTTATACCGCCTGCTGACTTTCGCAATCGCCCGACTCGCCAGTGTTTCCATCCACATCGGCTTAATAGTTGGCGATCTACGACAGTGCGATTCAGCCGTCACTTCCTGCCACGCACTGCTCCTATATGGAACCAGCTGCCGGCAACGGTATTCCCGGACCGCTACGACCGTGAAACCTTCAAGAAACGAGCGTATTCCTATCTTAAAGGCCGGCAACGCTGATGCGACGCCCCTGGTGTTGCGGATGTCCATGGGCGGCGGTGATTGCTTTCCATCAGGTGACCCGCTCGCTCGTTTGCCCCTTTTCCCATAAAAAAAAAACAATTAAAAAAAAGAGGTGAAAGATGTGTGTCAGGATTGTAGCTTGTGGAAAGCCAAAGTCTCTGCCTACCCCCATGTGATACAGGCATGAGCTTATATATATAAGTGAAACTTAAAAAAATGATGAAATGATCAAACACGGTGGAACTTGTGTCCGGGACGCTTTCCTGACCTTGTGCAATCTGTGCTGGAGGTCGGGTAAGGTTCCCATGGACTGGAGGCGCGCTGTCATAATGCCCTTGTATAAAGGTAAGGGATCACGTATGCAGTGCGCCAGTTACAGGGCCATCAGTTTGATCAGTTTAGCAGCAAAAGTGTATGGGAAAATTATTGAAAGGAGAATGAGGGTGATATCTGATGGAGTGTTGTGGGGGGCTCAGGGTGGTTTTAGAAGCGGACGAGGGTGCATGGATCAGATTTTTTCTCCGCAACATCGTGGAGAAACAACTGGCTGTTAACCGGAAGGTTTTCTGCGGTTTTGTGGATCTGGAAAAAGCGTTTGACAGAGTGTTACGAAAGGATCTGTGGGGCATACTCCCGGGCTACGGGGTGAGCGGGGCACTGCTGCGCGCTGTGCAGTCCACTTATGAGGGCTGCACAGCGTGTGTGCGTGTTGACGGCGGCTTGTCCCCCTGGTTTGACGTCAATATCGGCGTCAGACAGGGTTGCGTGCTGTCCGCTCGATTGTTCATCCTGTACCTGGACAGTTGTCTCCAGAGAGTGAGATCGATGGATGTAGGGATGCGAATGGGTGACCTAGTTGTGAGATGCCTGCTTTACGCAGATGACGCAGTGCTTCTAGCCGAATCGCCGTCGGACCTGCAAACACTAGTCACTATTATGAAAGATGATTACATGATTAAAGGCTTGCAGTTGAATGCGACGAAAACGAAAGTTATGGTGTTTGAAAGGGAGGAATCCAGAACTGATGCAAGGATAATGGTTGATTATGTAGTGCTGGAACAGGTGAATGAAATTGTATATCTTGGATGCGCTTTTAGCAGAGATGGAAGGTACACCGCGGATGTAGAAAGACGAGTGGCGATAGGAAATAGCGTAAATGGAGCGTTGGGCAGATTCCTGGGCGCAAAAAACATTAGCAGGAAAGCCCAGCTAGCAATCCACAATGCAGTCCTGATCCCAACGCTAACTTATGGAAGCGAGAGCTGGGTATGGCAGAGTGTGCATGAAAGTAGAATAAACGCGGTGGAAATGAGGGCATTACGCAAAATCTGCGGAGTGACTCTCGCTGACCGCGTTGAAAACAAGGTTGTACGGAAGGAAGTTGGTTTGAAAGAGAGTGTCGGTGTAAAAATAAGAAAGGGCATGCTCCGATGGTTCGGACATGTAGAAAGAATGGTTGATGCAAGACTGACTAAGCAGATATACAATGCAAAAGCGGATGGATGTAGGAGTCGAGGACGGCCAAGACACACATTCCATGACCAAATAGAACGTATTCTGGAGGAAGGTGATGTTAAGAGCCTCAAAAACCGACGCGCGTGCATGAAAAGAGTCGTGAATGTCAACGAAGCGAGTGAGGCGTGTAAGAATCGTGCCGTATGGCGCTCTGTTCTCTCTGCCTACCCCGCAAGGGATTTGGCGTGAAGTTATGTATGTATGTATGTAAACTTAAAAAAATATCTTTTTAGTACATAATTAATAACTAACTATCTATTCCTACCAACATCTATCTCTATTATTATCTATAATGTATAATTATTAAAGCTATCAATAGGAAAAAATCTACATGTTAAACTTGCAAAGTAATTTTAAATTAATTCTACAGAACAACTGGACATGTGGTCACAATGGAATGTGTAGAGAAGATCATAAAGAAGGACTGGATACATCCACTTACTGGTGACAAGCTCAAGGAAAAAGATATTATACCATTGCAAAGAGGTGGCACTGGATATGCATACACCAATATCAACTTGGAAGGGAAGAATGAACGACCTGTCCTACAAGCTTAGAGTAGAAAAAATAAATATTGTTGTAGTCGTCAATTTTCAAACAAAAAACCTATATAATTTGATTTTATGTTTGAATGGACAATAATTTCAAAGATTTTATTAAGAAATTGTAAATAGGTATCAGTAATTTGTTTTGTATGTATAGTTAGTTAAGTTCACTTCTATACATTACTTGTTTCCAATAGCTCTCTCATTATAATAATAAATAGTTACTATCAAGTGCAAACCTGTGTATGTTGCTCTGATACTTTGGCAAATTAGCGGGCTGCGGCGAATATTCGTGTTAGCGTGATAGATGTGGCCGGGTTTATCGTGTTATTGTGTAGTATTCGGGTGATGACGATGTATTATCGGGGAGTTGTCGGTAAACTTGCACGCATCAAAGGGATTTATCGCGCTAATATTCGCTTAGGTGGCTACATCTGCGGCAATTCAGTGTCGTCCAGACTTTGATGCGAGACGGACGTGCTTCTATTTTTTTACACTATGGAATGGAGTAACGAAAAACGTGTTAGAATGCATTAATTTTTATGAAAATAACAGCATTATATGGAATCCTAGTGTCGACCATAAAAAGATACACTTTGTGCACGATGCGTGGATTCGAATTAAAGATAGCATATTTTTGATTGAACATAAATATTTAATTCGAATCCACGCATCGTGGGCAGTTGCCCATTATTTATTATATTAGTTACAAGATACATTGTATACATGAGGTTATTATTCACTGTCCCACAAAACTGCACAAACAAATTGTCTGTGGGATCCTTATTTGATTTTAAAGACATTATTTATTGATATTTAAACAAATTATAAACACATTTCAATTTCATTATCAATTCATTAAATGTTTTATAAATAACAACAAAGATACAAGAAGCGCTACCACAGTACAAGAAATGAAGAAGAATAAATAATAGTTTAAAAAAACTAAAAAACACGCTTTTTATTGAAAACCGAACTAAAAAATAGAAAAATAAAAAAAAAATACTTTATTTTAAAAAAAGCGTGGGGTGCTTTTTAAGATATTATCGAAATGATAATCACTCTACTCATATCTGTCAATAAAATATTTATAACTATTGACACCATGCACCCCACGCTTTTTTTAAAATAAAGTATTTTTTTTTTATTTTTCTATTTTTTAGTTCGGTTTTCAATAAAAAGCGTGTTTTTTAGTTTTTTTAAACTATTATTTATTTTAAATTTTTTAGTTCGGTTTTGTATGACAGCGCGTTTCTTAGTTTCGAATTTGAGGAATAGCGCCATCTGTGATTTATATAAGGAACTCGTTTCAAGTTGATAACGTAAACTTTCCGCTGAATGCCACTAGATGGTGCGATTTGTGAACTTTCATAGTTCACAAATCGCACCATCTATCGTTCAAAAAAGCGTGGGGTGCATGGTGTCAATAGTTATAAATATTTTATTGACAGATATGAGTAGAGTGATTATCATTTCGATAATATCTTAAAAAGCACCCCACGCTTTTTTTAATTTATATTCATTGAAATTTTTAACACTATTTTCTTAATTTAAATTCATTAAAATTTATTTTCTATTTTTTAGTTCGGTTTTCTAGTCTAGAACTGTCATAGTTCACAAATCGCACCATCTAGTGGCAATCAGCGGAAACTAAAAAAGAAGTCGGTTACAAACAAACCTACAAACATACATACAGGTGAAGCTAATAAAAAGCTAATAAAAAAGATTCATTGATGGCGTACTACAGAACCCATCTCGATAAACTGAAGAACCCTATCCGGCATGATACATCGCGAATATTCGCCCACTAATGTAGACAAGAACATCGCCTATAGGCGACGATGTTTTTGTCGCGATATTTTTAGCGCGCTAACACGATACGAATATTCGTCCGCGAATGTAGCCAAAGCATCATTTTTAGTTGACTGCACCAGAAGAAGGGTATGTTTGTTTTAACTCGGTATAGTAGTACCACTAGATTCATCTTGTCTATGAGTGTGACATACCTTTTTATTATATTGCCTTTGGCATTTTGTATTACTGGTAATTTATTTCAATAAAATTTATAATTCAATTATTTCTTTTTCAAATACATACATCACATACCGTCAAGACGATAATATAAAAACTCAAATGGACACTACTTGTCATAAAAGAGAGGGGTAAATGAAAGTAATATGAACTAAAGTATAAATTTATTTGTACAAAAATATACTTAAAAATTTTCTAATTACACTAAACTTATAATATAAATATAAAATATCTTACATTTAAATTACACCGAATTATGAAATGTGAACAGGTCCAGCTGGAAATCCACACCGCTGTTTCTAATCTCAGTACCGGGATAAGACAGGTCATTGCTTAAATTATCTAAAAAGTTTAATACTGATTCACCTTGATTGGACATCAGGCGATTCTCCGTTCCATCCAATGATGGTATACCTATTGTATTAGTGCCACTTTTGTCCATACACCTATCTACAGTATCATTTACATGTAAAAACTCTGGCTCAATCAAACTGTTTGATTTTGTAAAACTTTGTAAATTATCCTGTGTTTTCTCACTTGTACTAATTATCCATTCTTTTAAATCAGAATCTATATTAGAATCTTCTTTGCATCCTAAATCCACGTCATCTTTAAATATATCATGTAAACTGTTATCTGTATTTGGTAAGGCAATATCTAGACTATTCTCATTGCTAGAAAGTGGTACACCTAAATCATTTACAGAGTTTGTAGGTAAAGTAGGTAAACTATTATCAGAAGATGCCAATGTGGCATGCAAATCATCTGAATTTGGCAATGTAACATGCAAGTTATCTTGATTTTGTAACGCGACATGCAAATCATCAGAATTCGGTAGGGTAGCATGTAAGTCATTAGAATTTGGCAATGTCGCATGCAAGTCATCAGAATTTGACATTTTGACACCACATATTTGTCCATTAGTAGGCAAACATTTCTGTAAATTGGTTGTAGCTAATGACGGAACATTTATACAGTCATTTGAAGACTGCAATGAGATATTCAATCTGCTATCTGTTTTTGGCAATGTTGTTCTGCAATGACCATTGTCATTATTGGACGGGCTTACACAAGTGGACAAAGGGATATGTAGACCGTTTGTCGAGGCACGTTTCTCATCTTTATCAACCATATCTAATGGACGAATAACTTGTACTTGATAATTACTCATTTTGCTTGGATTTATTTGGAATTTACGGAAAACAGTTGATGATGGTTTTATTGGTGATGAACGAATATCGAAATGGGCACTGTGAAATTGTACGTAATTACTTCTAGTCTTGTTCAATTCAGTCATATTAATATCAGTCTGTAAAATGTTTGCAGGTGGACAATCCTCCACACAGTCCACACGCTCAGTTCTGTTCTCGGACAATTTAATGACATCGTCATTTGCGTTGGCAATTGCTGTACACGTACCGTTCCCTTCCGATTGTATCAAAAGCTCTTCTGTTCCTAAATCGATGGCAGTGTCACCTTCAGACGTCAGTCTCATTTTCTTGGCGGTTACATCGTAGGCTTTCGGTTTAAGTTTCCAAATTCTTTTGCTGACCGTCGGCCATTTTGCTACAGAGTTAATTCTTGCACAGTTTTCAGTCTCAGTGTCTAGTGTTAACATGTTCTCATTGGGCATCTGAGCAGTTGAAGGCCGTTCGTTATTTGTTTGACTTTGTTTAGGAGGATTGTGTATACAATACCCATCTTTATCTTTAATACAATTTAGAGCATCCACATCAAAGTTGTATTTACCAGGCGTCATACCGAACAATCTGAAATAATTTAGAAAAATATGGATTTAGTAATTATACTTTTTAATTGTGTTTGATCTGACACTTGTTGTTCGTATGAGCAATCACGTTTCATGCACATGTTATTTGGCTATCATTTTGCAATAAATAAAAATTCTAAACATTTCCCACTTCACAAGACTCAAACGTCTTAATTTGGATGGTCAAATATTCTGGTTACTAAACCTTTTAGGCCATGATCCTATTACTACGTTTTCAATAGCGATATTAATATCATTGTTATTTAGTTCACAAGATTTGAAAAGAGCATTTGGCACATGAGTTTCTTGCTCGATTCTTTTCATTCCGTGTGTACGGGCTACACACGGAATCGGGCCACTCGTGGAGATTGTGTCAGTGTTCTTGTGCTCTTGTTCCACGGAGGCACTTGCTTCAAGTGCTCGTGTTTAAGTATTTCATTTTAAATTGAAAGTTAAATTTTGTATTTCTTGATTATTTTTAAGTGTCTGTGAAGACCTATGAAAATAAATAGAGATGTGCCGATTATGACTTTCGCCGACTAGCCGATTAGTCGGTTAAGCCGATTACAGTTGCGGGGATTTCCGTAACGCTTCGTTTAAGGCTGATTCGCGTGCAATCGCATACGCCGCCTGCAAGCGTGTCGGAACATGTTTTGTTTACTTCGCATTGTTCTTTTTTTTATGAGATAGGAGAGCAAACGAGCAGGCGGCTCACCTGATGGTAAGCAACCAACGCCGTCCATGGACACCAGCAACACATATAGTGTTACTATTGCGTTGCCAGCCTTTAAGGGATTGGCGATAGGGAAGGATGGGGAAGGGGGGGGGGGTGGCTCCGGGTACCTCTCTCACCGGACGAAACGCGGCATGAGCCACTTTACGTCGATCTTCTGAGAGGTCGTGGTATTTCAACCGTCGAGCCGCTTGGCTTCTTCATTTTTACTTGTGTAATGGTCGAGAATCATGTCAAAAAGAAAATCTCGTATATGGATGTTTTTTCAACAATTGGACAATGATTCCCGTAAAGTTAAGTGTAACCAATGCCAAGTGATAAGTTCTAGTGGTGGGCGAGGAAAAACAGCTAACAAAAAGAATAAAATATATGAAACAAACAGAAATCGATTGCTACCAGGAAGGGCAGAAGCTTTAGTCTTCTTACATCATAATTTACCCTTAATTAAAAAATATAAGTAAGCTATAAAAAATATAAGGAGAATATGATTATTTTTGGTTGTCACAATTGTGACTTTGATTGGATTAGATTATGTAGTAAGTAATTTTAAAAACTGATTACCAAAAGCAGGATTGCTTTACATTTTTTAATGTATAAGACTGATTTTTATTTTATGTAGTTCCCCCGCATGCATATTATTGAGAAATATATACAACGTAAGAAGCCGGATAGTCGGCGCTCTTTGCCGATTAGTCGCCGACTAATCGACGACTACAATAGTGGCCGGATAATCGGCTTTGCCGACTAGTCGGGACATCTTTAAAAATAAAGCTTCTTTGACTTACAAGCTTGATTCATAGAAATATATTATGATAATCTCTCACTTATTTTGAAATCGAGTACGTATTTGACGACACAAGAACCTAACCGCGAGTTGATTTAATTTTTCTAATAATTTCCGCATTGCCAATGAAGTGTCTATCCCAATAACAACAAATATTAATTAAATTAAATAATATTTAATTTATAAATATACATATATGAATAAAATACTGATATGGTTCCTTGAAATATGGTTTTTGTTACTACCTGATTTTTAGTAAATATTACTATATATTTAATACTACCTTTATCTTTTATTTTTTTTAAATATATAATAAATAACATATTACACGCACGAAAAAACATGACTCATGCGGCGTTACCTCGATGTGGCATTACATTTCTTTGAAGCGTTCCATTTAGCAACACAAAAACCAGCAGTTTAATTAAAATTGTATAGTTAATGGTTTGTTTAATACACTGACCTGCCAATGTCGTCAGTGATGGTGCAGGGCTGGCCGGGGCCGCGCAGCACGCACGGTAACAGCGACTTGAGCTTCACCACGAGCTGCTCCAGTTGCTGAATGAAAATGTTGGTCTTGTTCGCCTCCGACCCGCCCTTGATGATGGCCAAAAGACAGTGGAACAGGTTTGAGTGGATCTTAGCCGGAATATGCGTCGGGTGGCTCTGATAGTGCTTTTGAAGACGGTAAAGGCTGCTGAATTCCTGAAATAATCAGATCACACTTTTATCTCTTAAAGAGTGAAATATCTGTTATATCATTAGGTACATAGTATAAAATAAAGTCGCTTTCCGCTGTCTGTCCCCTTGTACGCTTATATCTTTGAAATTACGCAACAGATTTTGATGCGGGTTTTTTTTAATACATAGAGGGTATCAACGGGGTGGTTTTGATCTAGAATTCATGTATAGTGTGGCAAAAAAAGTGTTAATTTTCAAGATTTAGAACTTTAATCGCAAACGCTGCCTGAACCCTAAGTGATAGATATTATTAGACAATATTCTACATTATTAAAGACCTTCAGAGGTCTACAAAAACGTCTGCGAGGGCATATGTCTATCTCTTAGGGATAACCCACAACAAACATTTTTATTTTTTTAGTTTTAGACCGATGTTGAGCTACAGGTCTACTAATTTAAAATATAGGCATCAAATTTCTGCAGGAATATTATTTATCCCATCCCATTATCCCATGGGGAGATCTGCAATCTTCGAAAATTCTGTACAAATGTGCATATGGTTTGAGAATATTTACGGAAATGAAGTGTCATAAATATTTTGTCTGCTAGTGTAGTAGTAGATACCGGTACCTAATATATTGGTGGAAACGTTAGGGAGCGTTCATGTATTACGTAACGCAATTTTTTTCTCGTAAAACGTTACGATGCGTTACAGGGGCGGGATTCTTTCTTACAACACGTTACGCAACATTATTTAATTTTTTTATATAAAAAAAATAATATTATAAAACTATACCAAGAAAAAAAACTATAACATAACTTTTTGCGACTTCAGAGTAAAAATGATCACTTGAGTGTTACGTAACGTTTAAAGAAGGTGGGGGGTACAGAAAAAGGTCAATATTTAGGTAATACTTGAATGATCCCTTACGAAAAATTCGAAAATTTTATCAATTTAATAATGAAGGCTATATAATATCAACACCCTACAAAAAAATAGCAGTTAAGCATTGAATTTTTATATGTCATACTAGTTTCATTAATAAATTTAATAATATTTTAAATAATAATCACCGCTGAACATTGGAAACAGGAAACAATTGTGCCAGTCTTTTTCTTGGGCTTGTGTGGACTCATTGTACAAGTCTTTAGTTCTGCCAATATTTGTTTTGGTAGCTTCACTTTCCTTCCACTCCTTGTAACCTTAGCCTGAAATGATAAAGGCTATAGGAGTAACAAAGAAACTACCTATCAGAATCAGCTAGAACATTTAAAAATTTAACTTTATTCTGGATCAGTGAATTTTCTAGACTACATGGCAAATATTTCATTTAATAACTAATAAATTTTCTCCATGTTACCAGTTACACTATGTCATAAGTTTATATTATTGGTCAATAAATGTATTTAATATTGGAGTAGAAACATTCTATCCTTTTTTTTAAAAATATGTAGTGAATTGTGTAAATTCAGGATTGAATTTAACTACAATGTGAGTTTTAAAATTCATAGTATTTATGAATGCAAATAACCAACCTCAGTTGGTGGTTCCGGTTCCTGTTCAGGTTCCTCTATTGCTTCTTCTTTAAAAGTTACTGCCTGCTTTATGACTTTCTCTTCTGCTATCTTCTTTGGAATCTTTGTTGTGGTTGTTGTAGGTGGCTTTTTATCCTTCACTATATATTTTTTCCTTCCAACAACTGTTAGATCTTTTGGTGACACAACCCTATAACAAGAACATAATCTGTGAATTATTTTGTATCACTTTGTGCTACAATCAATGAAGGACTAAAATTGTAAGAAAATACATAATATATGTAGGAATTCATTTGGAGACCGAGTTTTAATATGTGATTATTTTTTACAGCTTCAATAATATTTTCAAGTCAAATGTAAATATTAGCTTAAACTTTGTTAAGATTGATGTACCCACTTGTAAATAAATTGTGTATTAGTAGCTGGATCATAAGTGGGCTCTGGACTGGTCTTGTCAGGATCTTTGAACATTTTCAATGCTTGGTTTACAATTTTCACTTGATCTTTATCAAGTTGATTCAAACTAAAAATAAACATTTCACTTTATTGATTTATTACATATTATTTTTGATTAATTTATTTTATAATCAAGCTTGCAGAGTTTATAACAACTAGTTTAATTAATGAATATATATACCTGTGATAAGTTTCTCCTAGCTTAATTAATTGCACTGACGTATATTTGGACTGGTTTGGGCTGGGTAGACTGCAAATTATATTATATCCTCATTATTACATTATAAATGTGAATTCATGTGCGCTGCTTTTATCATACATAATTATAAATTAATAAAAAACTGGACAACTTCATAAATTAACAATATCATGCAAAAACTTTGGTCAAGTCACACCAATTGTCACCAGCCTTAAGACATCTTTAAAGATGCATTTGTCTGTGATAACAATAACTTGTGTTTATCAAGTACATCTAAATCTATAATTACAGGTGTTATTAGATAATATCATTAATAACTATATAATATAACTAATATGTGTAGCCATATTTTTCATTAGATGAAATAATATGACTTTCAATAAAATTCTTCACCATAAAGAATGTATACAAAATATACATGCTGAATTAACCATAACTAACTACAAGTTATCACAGAGTGACATTATGTATTATTAAAATGAATAAGCTTAAGCTGAATCATAAATTCGTGTAGCAATAAAAGAGGTAGTAGAAGAACTAAATTTCATTTTGTCGAACTTAAAATACTTACTTCTCTTTTGGCTTTATCTTTGGTAAGAATTGGTCAGTCCGGGTTTTGTGAATTATTGGTATCTCTTTTAGTTTCACTATTTTTCTATCCATGTCTATTTTAGGTACAATGTTCATAGGTAATGCTGTGCTAGGGCTTGAGTTCATGTCCACTTTTACATTATTGTTTTCCACAAAGTATTGCTTACAGGCGTTATCATTTTTGGGCAAAAGAAAGCTGGCCAATTTCAAATTGTTTCCTATTAATACACTATCTTTTTTTTTCGATACTGTAGGTCTTAAGTCAGCGTTAACCAATCCATTTTCGATATTCCCGCTATTTTCGTAAAAAGTTTTCAGGTTATTGCTAATGGGTTTCGTTTGTCCAACATTACTTGAAGTCAACACATAAGTATTAGCCTGAAAATATAAGTATTTCATTTAAATATATTAAATATCAACTGTTGTGTTATTTTGTAAATAGGTATCAATGAATCATTGCCTGTGTATTACTCGGGTCTTGAATGAGATATATAGGGGCGTATTGACAATTGTTAACTATAATTCCGTCTACAGATGTATTCATAGTTATTTATTAAGTAATATCATCAAAAAGTATGTTTATGATCTAGAGTAAATTGTGCTTCTGAATTAACAAAACGATTTCAATAGACACGGCAAATACAACCAAATACCACCGCGACTTTGACAATTGACATTTGTAGTATTTTGATTTTCCAAAGAGGATAAATATAAATGAGAGGTTTTTTCTGTGGGTTTTTTCATGGTTATATTAAATTTTTGAGGATACCTCTAGGCTTTTAGTATAAAGGGCAGACGTTACGAGGAACATCTTAGTGTTTTATGAAGTGTCCACTGAAAGGGAATAAATTAAAGTGACGCTATAGTAGAAATTATTTTTACAATAATGTTTTCTGACAATTATTATAAAAAAATGAAAATTGTTAACTTCTTTATCTTTAAATCGGTACTAAAAACCAATTATACATACCGTTGGTCGAAAAAAGATCAAGGTTAAGACATATCAATTTCTTTACTTTTCTATTTTTGTCCACCAACAACTTTTCCCTAAACAAATTATTATTTACCAAATTACAATTGACTACGTAAATAGTTGAAATTTTAAATACTGCATATTTCATATATATTGCATTATTATTATATAAAAAAAATATAATTAACAACAAGCTATAGCAAAAAATTAAGCTATGTGGATATGAAATTTTACTTCTGTTTCTAAATTTCTATACGTAAATGTTGTTAAAGTTTGTAGGATACATACATACATAACTTCTAGCCAAATACCTCGCGGGGTAGGCGGAGAGAACAGAGCGCCATAAGGTTCTGGTGTGTAAGATTCACGTTTCTTACACACCTCACTCGCTTCGTTGACTGTTATGAAGACGAGAGTTAAGAAAACTCTTCATGCACGCGCGTCCAGTTCGTAGGATATTTTTTTCAAAAAGACATTGTTTATTAATTTAGACCTTATCTCAGCTCAATACTATACGAGCAAATTTGAAAAATTGCCTAATTATTAATCGAGGACTTTTAGTACTAATCAAATAATAAGTATAGTTTTGTATAGGCAATAATATGCAGCCGGCAAAAGTTGCAGAAAATATATTATCTCAAATATCTCTCCATGTTACTCCACAATAATCTCGGTGGTCCAGTGGGAGAGCACACGGCTTCTGATCCAGAGGTCTGGGTTCGAATCCTGACACTGGCTCACGCCAATGACTTTTCGAAGTTGTTTTCGGAAGTTAGGTGTGATAAATATCAATGACTGAAAACTTTGTGCCCGGTATGGCAATAGGTTCGCCACCTATTGCCTTCGTCCCATTTGGGACGTAAACATAAGGGCGAGGCGAGGCTTAACAGCCGCTGCCTACACCTACACGTTCGTTTTCGGGGTATTTTCAGCGATTTTTTGACTTTATATTTTAATACGTTTCATCGTATTATATAATAGTATTATATTAAAAATATTAATTTAAATAATACTTTTTTAATAAAAAGACTTTTGAAACGTATTCTTTCTAAATCATTATGAATTTATGTTTACAGTTGATATAATTACGTTTTTACAAGCTACTTTTGCCTCAAATTAGATAGAGTGCAATTTTATAATATTTTATATACTCAAAAGAATTCAGGAGAAATGCAGATTATCACTGGCTATTGGCTACAAATCTCATAACCACGCCTTTAAAAGTCCATTTTTAAAAGGCACGTTACCCCTGAAAGCGTAATTTTATAGAGAGTATACTGTAAATATTTTTTAGGGGGTTATACTAATAATTAAGGCGATTTTAGGGGTTTTTGACACAAATTTTAGGGATTAATATTTTTGAGAGTTGGTAACACTGCACTACTGACAGGATAACCTCAAAAGCTTCCCTTTCTTTTCTTAGGCGTCAATCTCAAAAGTGAGGTGAATATTGGAATTAATATGTAGTTTTAAAATAGAAATACTAGTTATGAGAGTCATCTTTAGATTCACATGATTATTTTGATATTGTTTTATTGAAATAAAGAGAAATAACTGTGTATTAACCGTTGGATAATCGGGTAACTACATTAGGGCTCCGATCTCCACGTGTTGTTTGTGATAGAAAACTGTTAATGTTTCAGGCTTAAAAATGACGAACTCTAAAGGTTATCGTCGTGGTACCAGGGATTTGTTTGCTCGCAGATTCCGCACACATGGAACTATTCCTCTTTCCACGTATATGAAAGTTTACAAAGTCGGGGATATCGTTGACATTAGAGTGAGTACCTATTTTAACCTGTCGCACCTACTGTTACGCATTCTATAAGATTTTGTCCATCGTTTCTCGCAATATAACCATTTATTTATTTACGGCGAGACGAAGCTTAACAGCCGCTGCCTACACCTTCGGGTTACAAAAGGCGTGAAGTTATGTTTATTTATTTATTATACATACATATATTAGTGTATTTCTTTCAAAATATAACCTTGTGATTGTATTTTGGTTAATATTCATAATTTAATTAATTTCAGGGCAATGGTGCAGTCCAGAAGGGTATGCCACACAAGGTGTATCATGGAAAGACAGGTCGTGTTTACAATGTAACGCAGCATGCTCTTGGTGTTATTGTTAACAAGCGTGTCCGTGGAAGGATCCTACCCAAACGCATCAATGTTCGCATTGAGCATGTTAAGCACTCCAAGTGTAGGCAAGACTTCCTCACAAGAGTTAAGGAGAATGAGAGATTACTGAAAGAAGCCCAAGCATCAGGCAAGAAGGCACATCTTAAGAGGCAACCTGAAGGTCCTAAGCCTGCTCATATTGTTAGTGGCACTGAGAAACCAGTGTTACTGGCCCCCATTCCCTATGAGTTTGTAGCTTAAAATATGGAAATATACTATTTATAAGGATATGTGGGTTTTATTTCTATATATTATTATATTTATTTATTGAGCTATATTCTAAAACTGAACTTGGTGAAGGATTTGTACCAGGAAATTTGAAATCCTCATTAAATTAATGCTACAATCAAATTTCTTATTTTATAATGCAACTATGTCTTACTTTCAATTTGAAATTGGCCAAACTTAGTACCTATATAATAAAAAAAATTAAATGGTTGCCTGTAAAGTCGGTATACGGGCGAAAGTTTTACGTGACAACGATTTTGAGTAGTAAAATAATTTTAATGTGAATATTCATTCGTATAGTAGGAAGAAGGATGAAATAATAGTAACAATTTAAAACATTTATTTATACAAAGAATTATATTTAAAACATTAATTTATACAAAGAATCTCGCACTGAATTTCATATTAACAAAATTTTATTTTTACCTTTACACATACATACGTATTTATATACAAATATACATACAATAACTTGTCGCTCTGTCTCTCTCGGTCTTAGGCGGGCTAACTGTGCTCGAGTGGAAGGGACGCGTGCCTCTCACTCGCTCTCATTGTGAGCGCATAACGTGAGCGGAGCGTAACGCAGTTTCTTGAAGTGTCACCCGGCAAACCAATTTATAAGACGTTGTCACGTCAAAAGAAAATCTAAAATAGGGATTTATATTGTTTTTCTCTGGCCTGGGAACTCTCGACTCACTGAAACCAACCAACACAACTTGGCCTTGTCTGGTTTACTAACAACTGCATATTTAGGTTTTGAAGTTATATTGGGACAACAAAATGTGTTAAAATTTTAATGAGTTCCAAACCAAGTTACTATTGAAAGTGCGGATGCGCGCTATCATCTAAAAGATAAACTATAAAAATCTGCTTGTGGTTATTTTGGTATCATATTTAAGAAAAAAACTTTTTTTGGGGTTTTAATAGCACGGGATGAAGAAGAAGCTTCCTTAGTACAAGCACAGCACACGGGCCACCAGCCACAACCACAAAACGCCGCGGCTGGCATATTGCTTGCTTCTTGTGGCCCGCACCGCCCACTAAACCCCGTGGCTGCCACCGGCGCAAACCGTGTGCGGCGAGTCCATATAAAATGTATGAAAATTAAAAGAAATATGCCAGTGACGGCGTTTTCTGTTTGTGGCCAGTGGCCCGTGTTCTACTGCAGTGGTTCCGGCTTCGACACCTGAACTTTTTTTATGAAACTTGTGTTTCACCTGACGGTAAGCAACTAGCGTCCAGAGATACCTTAGGACAGATAGTGTTCCAGTTGAGTTGCCGCCCCAAAAGGGGGAGGGGAATCCTGACACCAAACAACGTGGTAGGGACCACTTTTCGTCGATATTCTGAGAGGTCTTGGTATTTCACCGGTCGAACCATCTGACTCATGCAGCAGCCTGCCTGCGTGGCTCTTCCAGTTTCAGTAAACCGCCGCAGTCAGTCAGCCGCTGCTTACACCTTTGTATATTAAGGGCGCGAAGTTCCAGTTACGATCTTAATCAGCCCGCAAGCCTAAGACAGTATTCTGGCTGCTACACCTTTTATGCACAACCATACTGCTATATTTACGGTAGCGATATTAAACATGGTTTTGAATTTCATACCCGATTCTTCTCATGATAGCCCGCGCTCTGGGAATCGCGCCGGTCGTGGCGATTGCGTCCGTGTTTTCTCACTACACGGAGGCACTTTACTCATTCGCCTGCGTTTTAATATGTAATTTAAATTTAATATATAAGTTTAATCTTATATATTTATTTACAGTTCTTTAGTGTTTGTGAAGACCTATGAAAATAAAGCTATCTAAAGATCTGATTTGAATGTAGAGGCCCATGTGGCATTTTGTTTGAGAGTTCTTTCGTCGTCACTAATAAATATTTTTTGTTGTTGTATTATGAACACGAATGTCCGTGGAAGCACAGATAGTGTGAGACGGGATGCCGAGGAGATCTCTCACCTCTCCATCCCTTCGCACATGGAAGTGGGTAGGCCGAATAACCATCTCAACCGACGATTATATTATATCATGACGTAACGACTAATGGAGTGAAGCATTAATGAAAAAACATCCAAAAATAATATACATATCCGGATACAAACTGGAATACACCTTTGCACCGCGGGCCCGACCTTCTTGCCCGACAATTCCACAATGCGGTCACGCCATGCCGGAGATTCGTTGCCGGCAAAGTACTGTGCGACGCATACTGTTATCCCTGGATGTCCACAAGTCGAGTGGGCCTGACGAAATCCCAGCAATAGTGCTGCAGACGTGTGCTCCAGAGTTGGCACCGGTTCTAACGCGTCTTTTCCGGTACTCCTACTCTCTCGGCGCTGTACCAGCATCATGGAAGGTTGCTTTAGTCCACCCGATCCCTAAAAAAGGTGACCGCTCAGATCCGTCCAACTACAGACCTATCGCCATCACCTCCCTATTCTCCAAAATAATGGAAACACTCATCAACCGCCAGCTCCTTAAGTATCTAGAAGAGCACCAGTCGATAAGTGACCGTCAGTACGGATTCCGTCAAGGTCGCTCAGCTGGTGATCTTTTAGCGTACTTAACCCATCGGTGGGCGGAGGCGGTTGAGAGCAAAGGAGAGGTGCTGGTCGTTACGTTTGGACGTAGCGAAGGCCTTTGATCGGGTTTGGCACAAAGCACTTCTTTCGAAGCTTCCATGTTATGGGCTTCCCGAGAAATTATGCGATTGGGTTTCCAGCTTTCTCACGGCTCGGCGCATTAAAGTTGTTGTCGACGGGTCATGCTCCGACTTAAAACCTGTGAATGCTGGAGTCCCCCAGGGCTGTGTGCTATCCCCTACGCTGTTTCTTCTGCATATCAATGACATGCTGCTTAGCAGCAATCTTCATTGTTATGCAGATGACAGTACCGGGGATGCCTTATATACCGGCCACCCGCGTATTTATCGTGAAAACGTCGACGGGCACCGGAACAAACTTGTGTCTGAAATCGAAACTCTGCTTAGTCAGGTTTCGGACTGGGGCCGACTAAACTTAGATTCAACCCTAATAGACACAGGTTTGCGCGTTTACCGCAAAAAAGACACCCCTTGTCGTAGCTCTCTGTTTTGAGAGCTCTCCTTTTCCTGCCTCAGCCGCTATCGGAATTCTTGGTGTCGAGTGACGTTTAGTTCCGCGGTCATCTGGAGGGCAAGGCCAAATTGGCCTCCAAAAAGCTTGGTGTGCTCAATAGAGCGGGACAGTATTTCACGTCAGGTAATCGCCTGCAACTTTACAAGGCGCAGGTCCGTCCTCACGTGGAATACTGTTCACATCTTTGGGCGGGGGCACCCCAGTACCAGCTTACTCCATTTGACCGCATCCAACGACGCGCGGTTCGGTTTATCGACAGCCAAGCTCTTAGCGATCGGCTTGATCCTCTGGCGTTGCGGTGAGAGGTGGCATCTCTATGCATCCTCTACCGCATATACCATGGGGAGTGCTCTGAGGAATTGTTCGGATTAATACCGCCACCGCTAGACGCGCCAACGCTACCACCCGCATTGGCTGAATGGTTGGCGATCGACAACAGTGCGTTTCAACAGGCACTTCTTGCCACGCACTGTTCCTTCATGGAACCAGTTGCCGGCGACGGTATTTCCGGACCGCTACGACCTAGGAACCTTCAAGAAACGAGCCTATTCTCATCTGAAAGGCCGGCAACGCTGATGTGCTGCCCCTGGTATTGCAGACGCCATGGGCGGCGGTGATTGCTTTCCATCAGGTGACCCGCAAGCTCGTTTGCCCCTTCTCTCATAAAAAAAACATAAACTTACATTAACTTCACGCCTTTTAAGGCTGTTAAGTCGCGACTCACCGTTATGTTTACGTCCCAAATGGAATAGGTGGTGAACCTGTTGCCATTATTGTTTTCAGTCATCGATATTTATCACAAATAACGTTCGAAATCAATTTCCAAGTCATTGCTGTAAGCCAGGATTCGAACCCGCAACCTCTTGATTAAGAAGCGGGGTGTGCGACCACTGGACCACCGAGACTATAATATATAGAAATTTTAAGAAAAGGTTTATGACAGCATAGTAGTACTGTAATCTATTTAGTTAGGTACATATCGGTGGATGTGGTAGTGGTGGCAGTTCGCTGCATAGAGAGTGCAGTGAGTGAGTGCATAGAGAGTCCAGTTGCCGGCGACGGTATTTCCGGACCGCTACGACCTAGGAACCTTCAAGAAACGAGCCTATTCTCATCTGAAAGGCCGGCAACGCTGATGTGCTGCCCCTGGTATTGCAGACGCCATGGGCGGCGGTGATTGCTTTCCATCAGGTGACCCGCAAGCTCGTTTGCCCCTTCTCTCATAAAAAAAACATAAACTTACATTAACTTCACGCCTTTTAAGGCTGTTAAGTCGCGACTCACCGTTATGTTTACGTCCCAAATGGAATAGGTGGTGAACCTGTTGCCATTATTGTTTTCAGTCATCGATATTTATCACAAATAACGTTCGAAATCAATTTCCAAGTCATTGCTGTAAGCCAGGATTCGAACCCGCAACCTCTTGATTAAGAAGCGGGGTGTGCGACCACTGGACCACCGAGACTATAATATATAGAAATTTTAAGAAAAGGTTTATGACAGCATAGTAGTACTGTAATCTATTTAGTTAGGTACATATCGGTGGATGTGGTAGTGGTGGCACTGGTGGCAGTTCGCTGCATAAATGGGCCGGCTCGATCGGTGAAATATCCGGATTGTGCCGCGTTTCGTTCGGCAAGTGAGGTATCCGGAGGTCCGATTCGCTTCCTACTCCCTTAAAGGACGGCAACGCACCCCGGCGTTCATGGCCGGTGAGAAGTTACTTACCATCACGTGACCCACTTGCTTCTTTGCCCTCGTATCCCATAAAAAATAATAAAAACTAATTAGTGATAGCGGGTCAATACAGACTAATAAGCTATTAGCTTATGTAACACATTAGCTAATAACAGACCCGACCCCTTGGTAATATTACCAATGAATTTTAGGCATGCATACAAAAATTCTAAACGCCATATTTTTGGGTTCGGTATCCATTGTAGATTGTAGAGACAGTTTTGGCTTTGCTACAATTTTATTATAGATTATATTGATACTGGCAAAATTTAAACCATTTGAATGAGTTTTGTATTGTGATAACATAACATTTCACTTATCATCTTTATCAATATCATAAAGGTGTCTTTCCTATAAATAAAACATGACGTAACACTGTAAAGAGGCAAACGCCATCTCATAATCATTACATAGTATAAAACAAAGTCACTTTCCGCTGTCTTTCCCCTTATATGCGTATATCTTTCAAACTACGCAACGGATTTTGATGCGGTTTTTTTTAATAGTTAGAGGGTGTCAACGGGGTGGTTTTGATCTATAATTCATATATGATGTTGTGAAGAAAAGATGATAATTTTCGAGATTTAGCACTTTCATTGCAAACGCTGCCTGAACCCTAAGTGATAGATCAAATCAATGTTTTACATTATTAAACACCTCCAGAAGGTCTACAAAAAAGTCCGCGCGGGCATATATCTATCTCTTAGGGATAACCCACACTGACCATTTTTATGTTTTTACTTTTTACGAGAAATAATGGCTTATTTACGAAGAGATTTTAAACATTACAGCATTAATTTTCATCCAAATAAGTGTCTTAAATAGATTGTGCATGTAATATAGATGACGCTGGCCCTTTACAGCATGCAATTTAAAGGAATATTTTCGAAAATATTGCAGTATTAACATAGCAGGACAGCAGATAATACTTTTAATGCGGAACAAAGTTCCCCGGGTCATCTAGTCATAGATAAAATTATAACTACTCAGAACCTGTGTATGATATGCAAGAAAATTAAAAATAACAAAGAATACTCATTTATTAATCACCCTTCAGTCGTATCATACTGAAGAAATGCTTCTATAACACAATACAGAATGAACTACGTGTATTCATATTTGCCATCCAATATTAAACTTCAGAAATTTAATATTTGCTAGACTACCCAAGACAAGACATCAGATAGAGTCCACAAAAAAAAATCTTGGATAAAAATCACCTTTTATTTCGAAACGAATTATAATTATTTACAACTGTATGTCAATTGAAGATGAATATAATTATATATGTAACTATATATAATGAATGATTGTCTATGCGTTTCAATAACAGAACACACTATGCCGTCCTCTTATCAACATTAACAATTAAATTATTAACAAACGTGGCATTATATAAATATAATATAAACAAAACAACACGAACAGTTAACAACTGGCGTCCCTGGACTGGTAGAACAATATGTATCCTGTCTCAGAAGATTTCTGTATATCAGAAGTTAGGCCGTAGAAGTCTTCTATGGCTGATGCGTCAATTTTCTAAAACAAAACACAACATAAATATAGAATTTTGTATACAACTAATGCGTACAACGATATTTTTATTGGCGTCGGTACTCACATCGACCATATCATCGTCGAAGAGCAGCCAGAAGCCGTGACTCTTGACGATGCTAATGTAGTGCCCACGGTTGGGCCCCGAGCCGCAGTGCACCACCACAGCCACCAGGTCGTACAGCCGGTCAGGGTTCACGGCGTCGTCAGACTGCATTCACAAACACACAAAAATACGTACAAAAACACTAAATAATAATTGCAACTGGCAAGAACACAAGAAAAATCTGGGCTACTTAAGGCTTTAATAAAAGTGGTCTGCATAGTGAAATATACAGATTCGAATCCTGCTAATTTAGTGTACAAAAAAAAACCGAGAGTCAAGGCCGTTACAGATCCGCTAATAAGCGAGTCGATACTTTATTCGAAGATCTAGAGCAGGGGTCGCCAATTAATTTCGCTCGAGGTCCATTTTAGAAAATGAAATGACCTTCGTGGTTTACGGAAATAACAAAGGTGTTTGTTTAACATATCAATGATGTTGCGGGGGATATATTTTCATTAAATTACCTATTCTGTAGTGCAAGTTGCTGAGTTTTCGCGGTCCGCACATAATGACTCGGCGGTCCGGCAAGCCGGGGCCCATGCCCCGGGCGGCAAGTACAGAGGGCGGCAAAATCCACATTTTACAGACTCCTAAATTATTTAACTTTGACGGAATGAATAACAATAAAAGTAAAAAAAATGACGGACCAACAACGGTCTCTCTTTAGCAATGAGGCTGTATTATTAGCAGAAAATCAATCCGGAAACATTGAATTGAGATCTACTTAACGCAATGGAAGGGAATATTTATGGGATAGGAGGGCAATCGAGCAGGCGTGTCACCTGATTTTAAGTGACCAGCGCCGCCCATGGATACCTGCAACACATATAGGGTTACAGCTGAGTTGCCGACCTTTAAGTCAGTAGGGTAGGATAGGAGGTGAGCTAATAGCAAAGCGGTTAAAGGATCTGGGCTAATATTTTCTGATACCAAAAATGCAATTATTGTGCGTGCTGCAAGATTTACCAGGAATCGTCTTCTACCACCACACCTTGTATTGTTTGACAGGGTTTTTTTTTTAATTAGAAAGTAGGTTTCAGATTAATTAACGGAACATGAAGTAACTCAAATTCACAAAGAGTGTTTGTTCAAGACATCCAGTGATAGAAGTTGCTGGAATGACAGGAGAAGACTTCTTTTAACAGATTTTAGAAATATTGGCCGTTGATGATTTAGTTAATCGACAGTGGGAAGGGGAGAGTTTAGCTCTCCACATACCTGTCTCATCGAAAGAAATGCGGCATGGCTCACTTTACATCGATATTCTGAGATATCGTGGTGGTATTTCACCGATCTAGCTGGCCCATTCATGCACCGAACTGTGTGGCTAAACGAAATGAAATGGTAATGAAATGAATGAAATGAAATGCTAAACGAAATGAAAAAAAAAAAATGGTAAATGTTATCAATTGAGTGATTATTAAAATTCCGTCATTATTATGGATGGTCGGTTCAAAGTATTACAAAAAGTGGGACAGAGTTCGACGGAATATTGGATAAAAGAAGCTGAAAAGTGACGTCGCTGAAAAAGTGGTGTAGATCTTATTTTGCTAAACAAACAGATTACGAAACTCAAAAAATATTTTAATGATATGTTTTGTCTTCACACAAAGACAAAACAAACACTCCAAATTGTACAAGAACTTCTATAAAAACTAATGATAGTATTCCACTTCTTCTTCTTACTTCGTCGAGTCTTTTCGTCACCCATCCCGCAAAGCCTCAAGACTAAGGTCTTCAAGGAGTGCGTCCTACCTGTTATGACTTACGGAGCCGAGACTTGGACACTGATAGTGCGGCTGGCCAGCAATTTAAGGTCCTCAGCGAGCTATGGAAAGGGCTATGTTAGGAGTTTCTCTGGAGGATTAGAAATGAAGAAATCCGACAGAGAACTAAAGTCATCGACATAGCCCAAAGAAGCACGCTGGAGTGGCAATGGGCACTGGGTAGGTCATATTTGTCGCAGATCTGATTCCGATGGGGAAAACGTGTTCTGGAGCGGAGACGCGTCTCGGAAAACGTTGTGTGGGGCGCCCTCAGGCTAGGTGGAACGCCGATATACGTAAGGTGGCTGGCAGCGGTTGGAAACGCATGGCCGAAAATCGAGCTCAGTGGCGTGCCAAGGGAGAGACCTATGTCCAGCAGTGGACGGAGATAAACCATGATGATTCCATAGAGTAAAGTCAGAAATTAAAAAGAGGTCTTAGTGTACTACCAAACTGAATTTGAATTTTGCTTTTAATAATGGAACCTATATTTTGAAAAAGTCAATTGAAGAACTGCAAAATTATGAAAAAATTAATATACCTACTACATTATTAACAATATATACAATTAGAAAACTAGCTGAAATCAAGTTTCTCCTCATCTTGGTCTTCTGGTAGCGTGCCCAGAAGATAGGCCACATTGCCACGCTTAATGGCAATGCTAATCCTCTGTGCAAAGAATACCAGCCTACAGGACGCGAGAAGCCTCGATCAGTCTCTTGGCAAGATCTTTATAGAGGGCCTTTATAAACGGCTCAAAAACATAATCACCTACAAGGTTTCCATATTTGGGTCGCTTGATGTTTGAGAAAATCTACCGTGCTTGAAAGGTGTGATGGCGCAAGGGTATCGACGCAAGTACCGTCCCACACCAAAGGCCTACCCATCTTCCAAGGCAAAAGGGACATCCCGTCCGGTCTCTTGTCATCATCGCGCACAAAACCGTTTGGTTCTAGAACGGCTGGTACACCGGCAGTGACAAGAGCACGACGGATAATGTCTTTGATATTGGCGTGAACGTGCACCTAAACGTGTTCCTATATTGGGCGATGGCAGTGCCTTAAGCCAAACACTGCACTCCCATTCTCCCACAGCGAGTAAACGAGACCGCTCAGCAGCACCTACAGAACCACTAATAAGTGGTCTAGTCTCGTCTCACAGTCTCTGGGAAAATGGGTTGGTCGGTAAATTAGAGTGTGGACAGGCCAGTTTCCAGGCATTTACTGCGTCAGTATAACTTGTGCAATTCTGAAGTGATCTTCAGAATTGCTGTGTTTGAAGCAAATACGAGCGAGATTTAAGCGACGTCGTTAAATTTTGCCAGGAGCGTTACATTTTTAAAAAACAAGTTCCGCTTTTATTTGGTGATTTCTCTCTTGCAACAGAGGTATTCGCATGATTTACAGTATGCTTTTCCCAACATTTCTATTGCCCTGCGAATTTATTCTACCCTTGTAGTGAATATCTGATGCTGTAATCATGGATGATACAGGTAAATTAAATGTAAGTGGGCGGGGGCGGCATTTTTCAGTTTGTGCCCCGCCTAAAAAAAATTGAAGATCCGGGGCTGGGAATAGGTGGCGCAAAAACCATTTTTTTTTGGCTGCACAATGCTATCAGTCATTGATATTTATCACACATAGCTTTGGAACAGAATTTCGAATAGACACTGGTTTCGAACTCTCGACTTCTTGATTCAGAAGCATGGTGCTCCCACCGATGGATCACCAAGACGACAAATAAAACATTTGGACAAATAAATTAACGAGTGGAATACTGACCGTGTTGAAGAGCCGCAGCTCGAGCGGGAAGACGACGCGGTGCGACACCTTGATGTGGCGGTTGTACTGTTCCACGTACTTGAAGCGCTTGAGGTGCAGCGCCAGGATGGTGGGCAGCCGCTTCACGCGCATGCGCTTCTGCGCCTCCTGGTAGCTGGTGCACGAGTCGCACTTGAACTTGTTGTCGCTGCACAGCGTCTCCGTGTCGCTGAAGCAACGCAGGCAGTGCGTGATGCTGGTGTTCTGCCCCACGTCCACCTGCATCTCCCGTCACACGCAAACATCTTTATCATTGATCATTATTATCATTACCTCTAACTAAATTATTAATGTTATGTTATCTATATATTAAGTCTCAGTGGTCCAGAGGTCCGGGTTCGAATCCAGACGCTGGCTCACACCAATGACTTTTCGAAATTGTTTTCGGAAGTTATGTGTGATAAATATCGATGACTGAAAACATTGTGCCCGGTATGGCAATAGATTCGCCACCATTGGGGACGTAAACATAACGGCGAGACGAGTCTTATCAGCCGTTTCCTACACCTCTGGGTAACAATGGCGTGAAGTTATGTTATCTATACATATAAATAAAAACTGTAGTGTCTGTTTGTAATATTGAAATCTACGACATTCATATGAATATAATATATTCATTATACATAAGTTCATACCATACATATATTATAGTTATGGTACATACTGCATACACCAAAATAACATTTTTTACAATTTTTCTCTTCCAGTCTGTTTGTTCTGTTGTGTAATAATAAGGAGTAACTTAGGCTACTTTTATAAAATTCTTTTATTTATTGCTTCTTGTTCGCGAGTGAAAACCATTAATGAAAAAAATACACAAAGAGAAGACATAGTCACCTGCAGGTCAAAGAAATGCTCATCCTTCGTGCTGACCGTCTCACAGTTGAGGCAGCGCGTTTCGGACGTGAGCGTGCCCTGAAAGATCTCGTGCACCCACGTGGGCTCCGTGCTCGGCGCCGAGCTGCCATTACACTTCACCTTCTCGCTCTCCACATTCTTTTGTACCTTCAATGTGCTCTGATTGCGTTCAGCTAAGACAAACAAACCTTTGAATGTCTTGAAACAGGCATCAAATATTGAAGAAGAAATGAGGTAAGAGTTTTCTTTGACCAATTAATTACTTGAAAATTGTTACAATATTTATTACTGATACAATATATTTTGTTAGTAAGATTTTCTATTGTTAGAAAAGCAACAAGTAACATTACATAAAATAAATGTCAATATTTGTTGTTTAACAATTTAGACGAACAAGGCGACCAACGACGCGATAAGTAGTGCATCTAATTACCTAGAATGATTTCATTTATATGATTAATCAGGAAGTTCAGAAATTCATGTGCATCTTGCTGCATATAATTGTCAAATTCCTCTGAAACAAAATAACATAATAAAGTGACACATTGTTTTTAAAAGGAAAGAGAGTTTTATACTCAACAAATTTGTTTAAAAATTCACCTTTTTCCTTCCTCAATCTAGCAATAAACTTCTTAGGCGCTATAGAACCTACTTTCTTTTTTTGTGTAGCAATACTGTAAAATAAATCAGCAAGGCATGTCAGAAGCGTCTCTTTTGTTCTCTTGTTCTTTGCTTTATATTCCAATACTTTTTCTCTGAACGGGCGACAAAAATATAATGCTTGCAACACTGAATTACTGTAACATGTATTTCCAAACTGAAATATAAATGTAAAAATTACAAGCCTCATAAAGTGTAAAGTTTGGTGTGAGATTCTGCTCGAAAAAATAGTGCCAAACCATCATTTTCAAGGGAGTAGGATTTGACCTAATGCTGATCTCTAAAATCAGAAGTATAGATGTAATCTTGAGAAGTTGTGATAAATTCTTATATAAATAGGATAATTAAAAATTTCCAATGAATAATAATTACTGATGTATGGCAATAGGCTCCATAACCTATGCCTGTGCCAATTTGGTGTGTCAAGGCATAATTGCTGCTGCCTGCTGCATATTCCAGACTAGGCTTAGAAAAGCCTATTACTAATTGTTGTTATCATTAGATAATTATAACTACAATTAGTAATATTGCAGAACTATAGAACATTTTTTGACCTTAATATAATTTGACAGCAGCCCAAGGGAGTAAATGGTTAAATATCAGCAAATTTGATAAAATTTATTAATTAACATGTCGTCTTGGTGGCTTACTTTCGATTGTATTAATTATAAAACCATAGTTAGCCATGAGTTTTAATATAAATTCGGGTTCGTTCTGTTCGGGGAGAATTACTAACAAATAAAATTTTACGTACATTAACTAAACCAAAATAATGTTCGTTTGGTGGGAACTGCTCTGAACCGATGTCTCTTTCCAGTTGTGATATATTTGCGCCCTGAAATATAATTTAAATAAGTAATAACTCAAATAGAACTTAGCAAAACCGATACTTATAAACATACACTACTGTTCTAGGAATATTGAGTTCATAGTTAATCAACAAAATATATGGTATGTCTAATAATACGGTATGTATACATCACATTAATTTTCTCACCATTCTATGTTGGAAATTAAGGCCGAGATCCTGACATATTGACATTTGCAATCCTGTTTATTCAACTTAAGGCCTGAATACGCGGTTGTTGCAGTAAATATTATTTGTGTGCTGCGCTTATAATTAATACATTTCAGAAACAATTTTTTGATCACAGATATTGACAATTTGACAAACTCAAACTCTTCCGTTCTTACTGGAATCGAATCGGAAACGAAATTCCACAGAGCAACTAAAATAAATTAGTTTTTTACCACCACGGAATCGAAGGTAAATAGGTATATGTATACCAGAATCTGATGGCAAAAAGGGAAAAAGAAATTGACGCTAGCCATACTGGGTAAATTGGAATAAAACGTTTCGATACTTATTTTTTCCTTATAGAGGCTGATTCTGTGTTAAACATCCAAATATAGAAATGTATCCAATGATCAATGATAATTTTTCAAAATCTTACTGTGGTTAATGTGAGGTTCGAAATTTAGATGGAAACTTCGATTATTGTGTTCATGAGTTTATTAATTAATTATAGGCTATCAGAACTTGAAAATGGTTCCAAATACTGCAAATCCATAAAAAAGTCTTCATCGGATATATTCATAAATATGATCATTCTTATATATGACATGTCGCTCCATTAAAATAGTCCTTTTTGATTGGCACTTCACGAATACGAATCCGATGTCTTTCAAGTCCATTGAAATTGATTTACTCCCGAAAATTTGTCGCAATTGCATGACAGTGGATATTTCTTTTCCTACAGTGTAAAACTCATTTATTTTGTTTCTGATCTATTCTAAATCAAAATTTTTGGGACCTTTCCTCTTTTTACCGGACGTACTAAATACCCCTCTGTTAGATCTGCCTTCTGCAACAATTCGTCATAAGGTAGTATTAGAAACCCCTGAAATAAGCCAAAGTTCAGTATACACACGAAAAATGAAATACATACATACATACCTATATAACTTCACGCCAAATGCCTTGCGGGGTAGGCAGAGAGTATAGAGCGCCATAAGGCACGATTCCTAAACGCCTCACTCGCTTCGTTGACTTTCAAAAATGAAATAAACCGAAGTATCAAAACGTATAATTCCTACTAACCAGTCAACGCTTGCACATGGTTCAATATCGATGATTGTGTTTGTTCTGCACCTTGTCGATCAAGTATTTTTTGATAAACATTGAAAACAATATTTCTTGCTTGCGATCGAAGACTTCTCTTCGACATTTTCACCACTTTTTAAAAGAAATTTGAAATTAAACCAAAAACAATTCCCCGAAATTTCCGAAAAGCCGAAAAGAGCTTTGAAAGTCAACGAAGCGAGTGAGGTGTGTGAGAATCGTGCCATCGCTCTGCTCTCTCTGCCTACCCCGTAAGGCAGCGGTACTCAACCTTTTTCCTCTATGGGCCACAAACACATTTTATTCAGGTGTCGCGGGCCGGAAGCAAAAATAACTTAGGGGTTAAAAATAAAGTTTTTGAAAAAGAGTTATAGTTTTGAGTCGGAGATAAACGATCAACTACAACCATAATACTCTAAGCCGTGAGAAAAACCAAATCTCATAATTTCGCGGGAAGCCCATAACAAGGATGTTTCGAAAGAAGTACTTTGTGGGAAACTCGATTGAAGGCCTTCGCTGCATCCAAACTAACGGCGACCACCTCTCCTCTACTCTCAACCACCTCCACCCACCGATGAGTTATGTATGCTAGATGGCCAGCTAAGTGACCGTGACCAAATTCGATCTGGCGGTTACTAATCAACTGATACTCCTATACATAATTAAGGACGGGCGGCTGATAATAGTTTCCATGATTTTGGAGAACAAGGTGATAGCCATAGGTCTGTAGTTGGACGGATCTGAGTGGTAAACTTTTTTAGGAAACTGGTGGACTAAAGCTATCTTTCTGCCTGAAAATACGCGTTAAAACCGGTGCCAACTCTGGAGCACACTGCACACGTCTTCAGCACGATTTCTGAGATTCTGTCACGCCCACTCGACGTGTTGCCCACATCCAGAGAGAGAAGTATGCGACGTAAAGTACTTTGCCGACGACGAAACGAAACTTTGAAACGAATCTCTGGCATGGAGTGTTCATATCGTAGGATGATTGCGGGAATATTCCCCCTAACCTCCAAAGTTGAGTTGGACTTCAAAAGAGTGCTAAGGTCTTTCTCTTAAGCGTTGAGGGCCAAGGACTGTTCCTCCCTGTATAGAGGTGGAAGATAAGGCTTAAAATTATCTCTAACTACACGCGGCCTCCTGATTAAGACTCGGCGGGCCACATGCGGCCCGCGGGCCTCAGGTTGAGTATAGCTGCCGTAAGGGATTTGGCGTAAAGTTATGTTTCGTAAATTCATTTATGATTTTTTGTAATTTTACTAAAATATATAAAAACATATAATATAATTCGCAGTAAAAAATAAAACAACCTTAACATTTATTTAATTTTATTAAAATATTAAATGCTCATAAAATATACTATAGCACAAATTGTTAAGAAATATATAAAAAAATATAGAATAATAACAAGGATTGAATTAGAGTATATAAGTACCACAAATGAGAAGAAGAATGCTTTGGTGTCTGTTACATACTAAATAAGCTTAAAACTAAATTATTACACTAAATAGGAAGGTACGTAAGTACAAGTGTACAAATGAGAGATTCTATATACGCCCACACAGAGTAAGTTCATTTAGTCTTGTCCAACCTCTCAGGGATACTTATCCATTAGACAAAAAAGTTTTTGTCACTGCTGCCAACATCAAGATGATATTACAATATGTATAGCAAATAATTAAATATTAACATTACATAAATTTAATTTACTTATTATTATATTACTGGGCCATATTAAGATGTATTTAATAAGTAGCGCAACGTTAGTTAATTAGATGCAATGAGTGTCAATATTTTTCGAGTTCGAGTTATTATTGTCCTTTTTATTAAAGAATATTAAATATACCCTCTAAATATATAGTTACATATTATTCAAAATGAACACAGCCTGTATGATACAGGCAATATTTCGGCTTTCATCGTAATTCAATTTAAATAAAAGACACAAAATCAGATTATAAAGGCAAATACAAAAGCTTGTATTCATAATTTCGTCATTACGGATACATAAATGATATCACAGAGGTGGGGTTTGAACTTCAATTATTTAGATCAGAGCAGACAAGCTGCTCGGCACTAGACTTAGAATTTAACATTTACAGTAGAGTGGCGACTAATTAATTCAACTGTTTTCTTATGTCAATTCAGTGTTTAAATATATATCCCGACTATGACGAATGATAGGATTTCGGTAACAGTGATGGCACGAGGGTATGGTCGTCTACGGCGGTTAGAACTCGTCGTGCCGCGCGAGCGCCTCGCCGAAGTCGGTGGCCTGCGAGCCCACGAACAGGTCGTACTTGTCGAGCACCTCGGCCCGGGAGAGGCGCTCGTCGCTGTCGGCGTCGGCCTCGAACAGCAGGTGGCGCGCCTCGGCCTCGGCGTGCTCGAACTGCGGCGGCGCGATCCAGTCGCGCACCTCGTCCTGGTCGAGCGCGCCGTCCTTGTTGCTGTCGCGGAAGCCGGCGAACTGCTCGCGCTCCTGCTTCACCCAGTCGGGCTCCTCCTCATCCTCGCCGTCCTCCGGCTGGTACATGTCGCCGATGTACTCCTCGAGCGACACTTTGCCGTCCTGCAATCGGACACCCTCTGAGCTTCATTTTATAGTGAGCTAATAATTTGCGTTTTATTTAACTCCTCGCCAGCAAAAAAAATATAAACTGCTTATACTACGTCCGTTAACCTGTGATATTAGCCCACGAGAATAACGCTTAGAAGGCTATTACGATATCATAAAATAACTCTGAACGCTCTGCCGTCATTTCTGATCGGTATATTTACTTTAATTTAAAATAATTTAAAGTTGTGACTTTCGGCTTTCGACCAATGAGTTGAAAATATGTACGGCGTTTATGAATAATGTATCTGTCTGTATACAAAAAGAATTACACCATGGCCGTACAGTAATAAATGATGATTAATTCTCCTCATGTCCATCTCCTCTTTACAAAAAGTATATATTAAAAATATAGCATTATATTGTGATTAGCATGATTTGGTTTTTATACCAAATCATATAGAAACCAAATCATGCTATGTGAGTTATACAAGTGTTTCCAAATTAAATACGTGCAGCAGCTACTTATGTACTTAGTGTGCGTTACATACCTGATCTTTATCAATGTCTTCCATGGTTTCCAAAACGACTACATCCCTCATCTCGGTATGATCCTCGGGGTGAAGGAACGCGGCAAACTCTGTCCGGTTCAACGCATCGTTCTGATCAGCATCTGAACATTTGACACATATGACCATTGTTATATTTATTATATGCAAAAGTTATCTAATGCCAATAACTATTGATAAAACCCATCCAATAGTTATGGTAGTCCAAAGACAAATAGAAACACGTTATTGAGCGAACACTTTAGGGAATTCTGTTTGTTTATGGTACATACATATAAATCTTCGCGCCCAATCCCGTGCGAAGTACATAGTGCCTGAAGAACAGAGTGCCACGATTCTTACACGCCTCACTCGCTTCGTTGACTTTCACAAGTCTTTTCATGCACGGGCGGCTACTTTTGATTTATTTTGTATGGTTCACAAAATTAAACAGATATTTGCTGGTTACCTGCGTAGTTCCATCTTCTTCGGTCTCGTTTCAGCAGATTTGTGTAAGTGAATCCCTCGCTGTTGGGCATCTTCAACTCTTTGGGATCCATCTCGTCCATAAACCCGTACACATTCTTTCTGTAGGTCTGTAACAAGGGATATGATAATTCAAACCAACTTTGGGCCAATATCAAATGTACATCTGGAAAGAGCAAGTGCCGAATTAAATTTGTTGTAAAGTTCAAAAAGTCCCCAAATTATTTAGCTTCCCCCAAGAGGGGGAAAACTTAGCTGAAACTCTCACGGGATAAACATTATAAGCAAGTTTTTAGACGGCGCATTAGACGGCGTTTAATGCCGCTATTACATAACGTAATTTTTTAATGTGATTGCAACTCCTCCTAATGTTTTTGTATAAATTATTATAACTAATAGTTTCTTAAATAGTAGAATGGATATTTTGTCAAATAATTATTCATTTATTTGACAAAATATCTAAGTTATTACTTTAATCGCGTTTACGATAATAAAAAATAAGTGATTTGATGTGTCTCTCTTTTAACAGTTAGTATACCACATCTCCATAAATCACGTAAAGTGAATAAATTTTGTTATTACGACAAAAACATATAGGGATCTTATGGTCCATTGGTAGGTGTAGGCTCCTAATTATAGATACATACAAATATCAAGTCTGTGTACTTTTCTATGTAATAAAAGTATGTATGTACAAAGAAAAAAATTAGGTACATACGATATTCCTTGTTTGGTTTAATAATACAAACTTTAGTTCACTAAGCTCGCATGAAGAAGGCGCTGTTTAAATTGCTATAAATATAAACAGATCTGTTAGTACAATATTCGGTCAACGGCCCGAACTCTCTACAACTTTTTATAGGCAACGTTAGATAAATTTATTATCATGAAAAAATAAAAATGTATATGTGACACAGCGGAGCAGTGCGGAACATTCGCGACCGTCCCATCTTATCTACGTCGACCTCAATAACCGAGAATGAACATCTAATATAAGATTAAAATTTTTACTTTGTTTACTTTTAAATTAATTTATCAAGATTAACTTTGTCAACTTATATGGAGGATTATATATATTAGCTAGGTGAAATTAACTTGTAGTTGGTGGGACCGGTAAACGGGCCGTCCATTTATAACGTGATCTTTTTTAAGCATTTTGACTCCTGTCAAACAACTCCCCCCGCCCCTTTCAAGCCTCACGTGGATAATCGACGGACCCCTAACAAGATATTTCCACTAAAAAGCTATTTCTACAATTCAATTGATGTTTTCTTATTCTCAAGATCTGCACTATCTCAAATATACACATACTTACATAACTTCACGCCAAATCCCTTGCGGGGTAGGCAGAGAGAACAGAGCGCCATAAGGCACGTTTCTTACACACCTCACTCGCATCCTTGACTTTCATAACTCTTTTCATGGAGGCGCGTTGATTTTCGAAGTTCCTAAAATAATCTTCCTCCAGAACACGTTCTATTTGGTCATGGAATGTATGTCTTGGCCTTCCTCAACTCCCACATCCATCCGCTTTTGCATTGTATATCTGCTTAGACAATCTTGCATCATCCATTCTTTCTACATGTCTGAACCATCGCAGCATGCCCTTTCTTATGTTTACACAGACGCTCTCTTTCAATCCGACTTCCTTCCTTACAACCTTGTTTTCAGCGAGGGTCACCCTACAGATTTTCCGCAGTGCCCTCATTTTGACCGCAAATATAAAATATTATAAAGAACTACATATATTGAAAGTATTTGTCAATTCAGGGCGCCCAATTAAAATGATATTAACATTTGAATTGAATTGACATCGGAACAAAGGTTATTATGATTTATGTATAAATAGCTTCGAGATTTCGACTTGAGACATGGAGTCAGAATCTGGACAAACATTAAATGCTAAATTAAGGTAGCATATGTTGTTTTTTCATTGTAATTTCCTGAGAAATATTATGGAAATAAAGATAGTGCGAAAAATTATGGTAGTCAAGTAGTGGTATTTCATTTACTTATTCACTCTTAGAATCTCCAGGTTCACAGGTTTCAATATAAATTGCCAATTAAGACTTTATATGATACAGCTAAGTTACGGAAAATAAATATGTATTTATAAAAATAATAAATTACTGACTACCATCACATAAATAATATCATGATCTTAAATAACTACTAGGTGACCCGGCGAACTTTGTTCCGCATCAAACATAATAAATGAGTAAAGTTTGTATTTTTTAAAAGTTTAATTTGTGCTATTTATCGGCACGCCTTTTGGAGCGCAACGCGACTGCTATGTCCCGCTATGTTATTACTGTAATATCTTTGTAAATATTCGTTTAAATTATATACTGTAAGGGCCATATTGATCTATATTAAAAGCACAATCTATTTAAGACACATAACTGGATGAAAATTAATGCTGAAATGTTTAAAATCGGAAATAAGCCATTACTTCTCGTAAAGAGTAAAAATAAAAATGGTCATTATGGCTGTTGGTTGGTTGGCAATGGTTATCCTGAAGAGATAGGCATATGACCTCGCGGACTTTTTTGTAGACCTTCTGAAGGTGTTTATTAATGTAGAACATTGTTTTGATCTATTACTTAGGGTTCAGCCAGCGTTTGCAATTAAAGTGCTAAATCTCGAATATTATAATTTTTTTTACAAAATCATATATGAATTATAGCTCAAAACCACCCCGTTGACACCCTCTAACTATTAAAAAACCGCATCAAAATCTGTTGGGCTGTTTTAAAGATATAAGAACTTTGTTTTATACTATGTAATGATTCTTACCTCCCAAGGAATAGATTCTTCATTGTCAGGGTTGTGTTGTCTCCAATGTCTGTCCACATCCTCTGTGATGTACCTCTTCTGCGTGTACTTTATCCAGTCCTTAAGCTCCACCAATGTGATGAACCCATCCTTGTCACCATCAATTTTGTCCACAATTATTCTGTATAGATGTACATTGACAATTACCAAATAGATACATTAAATTTCAATCATTTGTTTAAGACCATTAACAATTTTAGGTCTATATTAATATATGTATAGACGGTTAGTTCAATTAAACTCTAATCGATTTGGATGAAGTTTTGTTATTATTTACTCCAATTGCATACTTAAAAGTAGAATAATTATTAAAATAAGAACATTAAATAGGACAAACAATAAAATCCAATTAGATAAAAATATTTTAAGCCTACAGTATCTTAACTACGACAGAGTAATAACTTCTATTACTATGCTTCAAAGAGTTTATAAGGTTAGTGATTAAAAGTATGGTCATATTGTCAATTAACTATCCAAATTAAATAATTATAACCACAAAACATACATTAATAGCCTTAGAATATGAAATGTATTTGAAGTAGTAAAAGTAACTACAGCTAATGGCAACAGCTGCAAACTTAACTATCATTCTCAATTGGTATGATTAAACTTTTACATTTAACACAAGTATTTTATCTGAGACGAGAGAACTTGAAATCCACATAATTTGTAATACAGTAAACCCAAATTATTCAGACAATTTTACCACTGTAACTATTTATAGATAACAATACCATAAACATAATTTCATGCCTTTTTCTACCCAAAGGTGTAGTAAGCGGCTGTTAAGTCTTGACTCATTGTTATGTTAATGTCCCAAATGGAATAGGTGGCGAACCTATTGCCATACCAGGCACAACGTGTTTAGTCATCAATATTTATTAAATCACACATAACTTTCGGAATTATTTAATTTTGAAAGTCATTGCTGTGAGCCAGGATTCGAACCTGCTGCTTCTTGATTCAGAAGTGGGGTGTTTGACCACTAGAGCACCCTGAGGCTATAAACAATCCAAATAGTAGGATATTTACAGATTTTCAAGTTTAGAACAAAACTTTTTAACAGTTGTAGAGCCAGCTAATTTGTTGCATGAATGGACCGACATGACCAGTGATATACTACACCCTCTCAGAAAATCGACCTTAAAGTGGCTCATGCCACAGTTCAAATGATGAAACAGGTATGTAACCAGCTTGCTCATCATTAAACCTCATCCCATAAAAAATGCAAGTAGAGTACTAGCAGAAACTTAAAAACCACTCTTTTAAACAAGAATATCATTATTCCTCCTGCCGAAACGAACGAATGATACAAGTTGTACTATTTCACTAGTGGAGCCGGCTGCGTGCGTACGTAAAATGCGTGCAGTTGAAATCAATAATAACATGAAACAGATTCAAATTAAATCTTACCCCAGTCTCCTTTTACTCTCTTCTGGAGGGAGTTGATCGAATGTCTTAGCTTGATCTTCACCAAGGAACGCATCGTGATCAAACTGTTTATTATGATGCTCGTTTTTGAAATGCTCGGCATCAGAGAGTTTGTCCATAAGCCGCTTGGTTTCCTCAGGTGTAGGAACGCCGGCAAGTACAGCCGACATGGCTAAAGCTACCAAGAACACCCGCAGCATTTTATCTGGAATAATAATTTAGTTGACCGGCGATCTCAAATTCACATTTAGGAACTTAAAGAACAATTTATCTTCATTTGATTACGTTTAAATACAACCTATCCGTTCTTACCAGGATTCTGATAGATCAGGTAAATACAGTAGTGTATTCTTGTTCAATTTCAGTAATTACTATAGAAATATATGGGTCTTCTTCTTGAGAGTTCACCACAGGCTCGATAAATACGAAGACACTCTAGCCGCTGATTAAAGTAATAGGTTAATTTGGCCACAACACAGCGCCGATCGTTTACTGCCACGTCAACACGTCCACGTTAGCATTCGTTTTATTCCCGAATATTTTAATCTGCCTAACCTGGATTAGACGGGGCTGTATGGAATGCTGTAGAATGAGCTCTGAAGATTGAAGAATGAAGAACAATCAGTCAATCGCTGAATTGATTGAAGTACATTGAGGTCAATAAACCACAGACTAATAAATGATACTGTATAGCGTCATTGACTTGTATAAATGGAGGAGACATATTCTTCTGACTTCTATACGTATAATTGCATAAATAAATATTATGCATTTCGACGGCGCACACATAAACATATATTAGTCTCGTTCTTACTCAGCGCTGTCACTCGCATGAAAACAGTATAACAGTATTTCAGTGCATAAAGTGAATGAATAGGAAATAGGATAACCCGATAATGACGACTGACGCCAAATTTCTCGCAAAATATGGCGGATTTTTTGTCAGTTCAGCCAGTAAAACAGTGTTGGCAAAAATTTTACCGACAAAATTTCTTTTTTTTCTAAAGGCAAATTTTACTCTTTGATTCAGCCAAACATTCCCAATAAGCCTTGGTTCTTTATTAAGAAACTAGGTAAGCATGCTACTAGTATCATAACTAGAATAAGATTTGGTCACACATGTGCTCCTGCTCATGTCTATAAATTATTCAAACCGATAAATGTGTCTGCGGGGAAGTGGGTGATATAAATCATATTATTCTTTCCTGCCCTTTATATGATCATTCCATATTTTTTTCATCCATTATTTCCTTACGCATTCCTCTTCCAACATCTGTTCCTACTTTATTGTTCAATAACAATATATCTTCGAATAACATAAAATTGTAGTCCTAGATCCTTTAATTATTTTTCTTTACCATTCCACAACAATTTCCTAGATATGCTTCAAAATTACTTTTGTACATAAATATTTGATTCCTTACATTTTGAAACATGTCTTTGGCAAATACCCAAGCCGAGTGAGCCAAGAAAAAAATAATAATTCTTTGCGGAATTTTCTAAATAAATTAGTTTTATTTCGTAACGAGTAAAAACCTATTGTCAATTCACTAAATAAGTAATTATTAACTAATCTTAGACTGAACGTCATGAGAGATGCAATTTTAACTACAACAATGTTCTGAAGATGTTTCGTTTTGTTTATCACGCGGTCCCTTAATAAGTTTAAAATTTGAATGCTTCTTATTTACTGTGGGGCGCACCTATCTAGAGGTATGTTGCAGTAGTGATTTACTTACTTTAGAGTCAGCAACTTAATTAAAATAGTTTGTAAAATAGAGATAAGTAGTCTAAGAAAAATATGTACTCTTATTTGGACATCCAAAACAGAATATTTAGCATAACAATATACTTACTTCCTATATAAATATTAATTCTACAAATAATTAATATTCAATTATATTTAATATAAAATTATGAATGTAATTAGTATAAGAAAAACATATACTCTTATTTTGATGTCCAAAACCACATATTTAATTTAATTCTAAAAATAATTAATACTCAATAACGTTTTTAATAACATTAGCCAAGAACGTTTATCGATAAATAGATTTCTTCTGCGCAGCACTAAACTGCCATTTTATGCGGCCAAATGACGTCACACCCTGCTTCAATTTTGTGTCGACATGCCACTTCCATAGGTTTCCTACTTCATTGATAAAGTGTATAGTCCGCAAGTTTGTCGAATGTCGAGCATTTACAAGCAAAAACATGCGGATGGGGTGTTTGTCGCCATTCGCCAATCCACTCGATGTCGTTTTTTTGTCAACAAATCATAGTGAGTTTGGAATGAAGTAGGAAATCTCATTGACTTGTATATTGTATTGTTTCTCGTTCCTAATCAACATTGTCACTCGCATGGAAACAAAAACAGTAAACAGGATTGAAAGTTCGCCATGTTTTGCGCTCAACTGTCAGTTCAGCCGGTTAAAATTTTACCGACAATATTTATCTGCGGAATTATTTAAATAACATAGTTTTATTCCGTAACGTTTAAAAAACTGTTATAAATTTGTAATAAATAACTGATCTTAGTCTTTAAGTTATAAGAAATGTCTTTTGTAATGAAAAATATGTTTTGAAGGTGTTTTTTTTATCACGCGGTCCCTTGATAAGTTTAAAATTTGAATCATTCTCATTTACTGTGCGCCACACTTAACTTGAGGTATATGGCGGTACAGTGTTACTTACTTTAGAGTCAGCAACTTTATTAAATTAACATTACTTCACGCTTTAATACATTCTCAATAAATTTAGCTCATAGTTAATTAACTATGGGCCAAATTTAAATTTTATTTTGCCCGTGGCGCTTTGCTTCCTTAAATTCTGTACAATTCTGTACGTAAGTACGTTTCTGTTGTACCTAATTAATCTTTGGTCTTTTATACCTAAAGATACTGTTACACACTAGAAAAGCATGAGCATGCTCATAAACTGTTTACACTTACTACCGGTGAGCATGCTAGTTTAAACTTATTACTAGCATACTCAATATGCAAATCTGTTCACACGTGCTAATAGCACCCCCTTTCCACCCGCGCCTCAGCAAGCATGCTCATTAATCTCACGGCTAAACAGTTCATGAGCATGTTCATAATTAGCATATGGGTACTGTTACACATGCTAATAAAGAGCATGCTCATTATGAGCACTCTTATGTTAGAAATTCTATTTGCTGTCAATAAGCATTCTATTTTCAACCATGCGTTGGAAAATATAGGGTCGATATTAGCATGGCTGTCGATTTTCGAGCATGCTAGAAACTAGCATGCTCTCATGTTATTAATGAGCTTATGTAACAGTAGTTATAATGTTCGTAGGTACTTCTGACTACTAGCTCCATCTACATTCTAATTACCTGCTTACTTCTTCTGATAAGTACATGTTTTAAATTACTGTATAGGGATGTGACATTTATCATACAAAATTTATTTTTGATTTTTAATTAATCGATTAATATATTACTTTGACGAAATCGATAAATTAATAATCGATTTTATTTAAGAAAATAATCGATTTATTTAAAATAATTGATTTTTATATTTTTGGGCAATACATATGTACAATTGGCATTACCAGATTTATAGTCAACATGGAAATATTGACGCCATCTACTTGTCGTCCTTTTAGTCGTAGACATTGTTCAAAAACAAAACCTTTTTTGGTTTTGTTTTTGAACAATGTCTACGACTACAACTATTATAAATTTTAAGAAAACTTTTAGTCACGAAAAACTTCGTTTGAAAAATGAAGTTTTACTAACGAATAATTAATGACATATTATTATATAATAATGTCATTAATTATTCGTTAATTGATCATCGTTAATTTCAGCAGGCAGACATAATTAATGTCTGCCTGCCGAAATTGACGAAATTCGTGACACACTAAGAAAAATTGTAAAATAGTCTTAAGGAACTTATGTCTGCAACCGACCTAGTCATCACATAATTGTTGTTGGCTTTTGGTGGGATGGATGATATACCACTGATAAACCCCAGATGGTTTTTGTGGTATGTGACTAGAAAAGTCTCCATGTAATATTTAGTAATTTGGAAATGAACAATAAAAGAAAACCTATCAGCCAAATGTCGGCTAATAAAATAGTATTATTCATTGACTCCATCTAGTGAATATTTGATTAAATGAATAACTAAATTGTTTCAAAGGTATATAAGGAATGCGGTCATAGATGGCGTTTAAAATAACATTAGGAGAAAGTATTCTATAATAGTTTTCGTTCCGGTCCAGAACACCAAACTTAATATCGGGGCGTTGCAGATGAAAAATCGATAATATGTATTTGAATAATTAAGAAAAAATCGATTAGTCATATAAAAATAATCACTTAATATAATCATTTTTTTTACTTTAAAAAATCGATTTTTAATCGATTATTTCAATAACCGATTATTTTTCACATCCCTATTACTGTATTATCTATCTAATCTATCTATGGAGAAATAGACGAATGGAAGAAAGAGAGCTTTCGTTGATCCTATAAAATTCGGCAAAATTAATAATAGTCTGTTTATTATTTTTTGAAATCCTTGAAATATATTCTTCTAGTTTCCAATAGTGCCTTAATTAATCAATGTACAGTTTAATGTTACGTTAGCGGACATTAATGAAATATACAAGTGATGTGCATTTGTTTTCATTATGACCAAACGCCGAAGAATTTTATACGCTGACAAAATAATTCAAAATGTTACTAGCGTGTTTTGTTTATTAATGTTCCTGCAATTACGAGGTTAGTTTACACTTAAATAAATCCATTAATCATAATTTCATACACACATAGTTGGTTCAATCTCAAATTGCCGCTTTATTTTTTTCTCATATTTATATCTTGTTGACTCAATGCTTTTTAATTTAAAATATCAAATGCCGGTGCTGTGTAGTCAAAACATAAAGACGCGATTGTAATAGATTTAGTTAGCTTGTATTCTTTTACTCCTATCTTCACCCATCAGGGGTTTAAAACCACTTCACACAACCTACATTAATAATGAAATATTTTTTCATTTTTACAGGGTACTATTCAGTAGCAAGTAATCCTATATTATTATATTCAACTGCATCTGACATTAGAGTTGTGAACACATCTAAACTAGGAAAAATAAATACTATTGTTAAGGATCTTGAACAGGGATCGGCTGTAGATTTCCTTTACAATAGAGACTTAATATGTTGGTCAGATCAGACTGCAGAGTTGATACAATGTATGAAGTATAATGACACTCAAGTAGGAGATAAGGTAAGTGTAATTTTTCTTTTGACATGTGATTTGTGTCTAGTTTTGTATTTTGACATATGTAACATAACTTCACGCCTTTTGTTACCCGAATGTGTAGGCAGCGGCTGTTAAGCCTTGTCTCGCCGTTATGTTTACATCCCAAATGGAATAGGTGGCGAACCTATTGCCATACCGGGCACAAAGTTTTCAGTCATCATTATTTATCACACTTAAGTGCCGAAAATAAATTTCGAAAAGTCATTGGTGTGTGCTAGTGTCAGAATTCAAACCCGGACCTCTGGATCAGAAGCTGTGTGCTCGTACCACTGGACCACCGATACATTTATTGTATTTTGACATCTAATAAAAAATGTTTATTTTCAGATGAAAATCGTTTCAGAAGGACTAATCACACCTACAGGTATTGCAATAGACTGGTATACTGACAAAATATACTGGACTGACGGTGAGACTAATAGAATAGAAGTTATATCTATAGAACAAAAGTATAGAAAAGTTTTGTTTTGGTCAGAGGTTGATTTGGCCAGAGCCATAGCTGTTGTTCCTAAACAAGGGTAAGAAACAGTATTATTATCTAAAAAGAATAGTCTATTCAATTTTTTTTGGTATAATCTGTACAGTATTAAAGGTTGATTTATCAAAAATACCAACTCTTTGCTGTCTGAACACATGTATGGTGATTTATAATGATGGTGATAGGTTTTAAAAACAGTTCTCTACAAAACAATTTAGCCAAGTACTAGAATACACTATTTTTTGTTAATCATAAATAAATTCTGCTAGAATCTGATTGTACATAATAAAGTTTAAGATCTTTTTTAAAGATTTCTTTTTATATTTTTCAGTTTAATGTTTTGGACAGATTGGGGTGAAATTCCTAAAATAGAGAGAGCTGGCATGAACGGTGACCCAGCTACACGTAAAATAATTGTCAACGAAACCATATTCTGGCCGAATGGTATAACTATAGACTACGAAAATGATTTGATATATTGGGTGGATGCCAAATTGCATTTTGTTGATGTTATGGACTTTTATGGAAAGAATCGGAGAAGTGTTGTCAAAGAAGATCTTGTATATCCATATGCCTTGACATTTTTTAGTAATAAGCTTTTTTGGACTGATTGGAAAACATGGTAAAATCATTAGTTTAATTATTAAATTTATTATAAAATATTTAATTTATTATATAATTATAAAATTATCTTATTGATTTTATCTTTCAAACATAAGTAATAATATATATAGTTCATGCATGACAGAGGGATATTTTCAACAGTTAAGTTTCATTAAGATTATAGGCTAGTCAAACCAGGTACATTATATAAATGCACTAAATTATTACCTATTTTGTATGCAATACTGCATTTGAACTATGAGAGATTGGTTGTGCACTCCTGGTTCATACATGAATAATGCTATTATAGTGTAAAATTTAGTCAGTGGTGGAGTTATACAAACACCTGTAGCTACGTAAACAGCTGCAGCAACGTCAGAATATCGCTATAAAGTTATGGCAATATTCTGAAAGGTTGTGGTATTTCACTGGTGAAGCCGGCTCAATCATGCAGGGAACTGCATTACCACAGTTAGAAGTTTCATCAGATCAGCCAATCAGACCATAAGAATGTTTCCTTATTTGTTATTGCTTTACTCCAGGTCAATACATATGTGGGATATATCAACAACAGGCCCTATGAAGGAACTAATAAAATCTGACCCAGTACCAGTGGATCTCAAAGTGTATGACAGCAATAGACAACTCATGCCTGTTGGTGACTATCCATGTAAAGGAAATAATGGAGGATGTTCACATTTGTGTTTATTGTCACCTAATAAACCAGGTACATATATAGTTTAAACCCTCTCTCTCTCCATCTCTCCCTTTCCCACTTTCGAACCCCATCATAAAGTCTAAGCGTGTAGCTATCTAAATAATCAAGAAAATATCTTAAAACAATTATATGTTATTAATAGCAGTGAATAATTTAATTTATAACTATTGTTATGAGTATGAGTACATTTTTTACCAACATGCTTAATTGAAATGATTTCTTTTACAGGGTATGAATGTGCATGCCCAACAGGTTCCAAGCTCAAAGACAACAGTAATAATACTTGCTATGACAGTCCTCAGTCTATGCTCATTGTTGCTCAACGCTCATCCATATCTAAGATCTCACTAGACTCACCAGATTTTACACCTTACACTATACCATTAAAAGATTTGAAAAGGGCCCTTACTGTGGATTTTGATCCTCAGACCGAACACATCTATTGGGCTGATAGTCTGGTAAGATTAAACATAATTATCATGAAATAAATGCAATTTGAAAATATATATGCTAAAGTTGTCTTATACTGCTGGCCTATATCAGACATTGAAATTAAAATTTCTACATCCCAGGCTAAGACGATCTCAAGAGCGCGTTTGGACGGCAGCGATCAGAAAGTAGTTATCCATAGCAGCGGTGTTCCCGACAGTATCGCCATTGATGCCTTAGCTAGGAACATATACTGGACCGACCCAGTCACTGATACTATCAATGTGGCCAGGCTCGATGGCAGTTCCATGAAGGTGGGCATCTCTAACTCTTAATGTTAAGTTAATCACCACACTTGTGTGCCACCTGACTAGAATATGGTGTAGGAATCCCAATTTATTTGTTTGACATCAATAAACTATGAAATCAATAAATCGATTTATCATTATAGCTTTGTAATGAAATATGTATTTCGGAATAAACTACAGGCAGTCCTCGTACTTACGGCTTCTTAGATTCTCGTAATTCGCGACGTAAGTCGAAAGTGACGTCTTCGACACGTATGAAAATGCTAGTTATTTTTGTTATTCGTGTGCTATTCATTTTAATAATAATGATAAAACACTGATAAGCTGAACATTTTGTTTATTAACCTCGCGACAAGTTAATTTTCCTATGCCGGAAAGCGAAACAATTGATGTGTGTTTGCGGAATAGTATCAAAACATTGATCGACGTAACTTGAAACCATGTAAATCGAAACGACTTAAGTCGAGGACTTCCACCCTATCTTATTACCGTGAAGTGTTTCTTACGTGCCTGTGACGATATTATAGGTTATCATACATAGCGAACTGTACGACCCTCGCGCTATCGCCTTGCACCCCACAGCGGGCTGGATGTTCTGGTCCGACTGGAATGAGAAGAAACCCAAAATAGAACGCGCCAACTTGGACGGCAACGGACGAATGTTGCTGGTCTCTGAGAAGCTGACTTGGCCCAACGGTATTGCCTTGGACACTGTCAAAAATAAACTTTACTGGGGAGATGCTAGGACACATAAAATTGAGGTATTGCTTCACTTGTATTAGGCCTGATAAAATTAATAATAACATCTGGACTGGCACTGCATTTCATTAGTACTATGTTTAGTATAAATAATAAATACAAATGTTATTATTGTTTTTCTTTACTGAAATCTACTAAAGTCAACATTGGAAAAACTTTTTATAGATTACATCGCGTTCATTCATCATTTTCACGAAAAGATGTCTGTAAAGAGTTCGAAACGTTGGGAAATAAATAGCATATAAGTTCTAAATAAACGTGATATAATCCATAAAAAGTTTTTTCAATGTTATGACTTTAGTAGGTTTGTCATGAATGGGATTTGCGAAAATCTAAGAAAAAAATACATACCTTTGTCGTCTGGAATTGATAATGTAATCAAACGAAAAACCAATTATATTTTTATGAAGAAAGTTACATGCACCAATAGGTATAAGTCTATCTTCATACACTTTGAGATCCACTGGTACTGCGTCAGATATTACTAGTTTGTTCATAGGGCCCGTTGTTGATAGTAAATAAATCTCGATTATTCATTTTTTATTTATATAAAGTGGATTAGAAATTATATTGTTTTATAACATTTAATTGATTTGTTTGCTGTAGGTCTGTAACATGGACGGAACAAGTCGTAGTGAATTACACAGTAGTGAAATTATTCACATCTACGGACTAACTCTGCTTGGAGAACAACTTTACTGGACGGACATGCAGAAACGTACCCTGGATAGAATCAACAAAAACACAGGTGAAACGTTTGACCAAGTTACAGTTATTTTGCGGATATGTCAATTTAACTTAATTTAGAAGTTTTACAGCCTTTATGCTTACGGATAAGTGACATCTGAGACCATAGCAGCTCTGATAGAAGGGGCTTTGCCACTGCTGTTATGTAAACATATATGGTATTGTATTCTTTAGGCCAAGAGCGTGAGGGCGTAGTGGAGCAGATGGCGAACATGATGGGGGTGAAAGCATTCCGCCGGGGCGAAGCCCTGGGCTCCAGCCCCTGCGCCACCGAGAACGGGGGCTGCTCGCACCTGTGCTTCAACACGCCCGACCGTTACGTCTGCTCCTGTCCCATAGGTACTTTCACATCTCATCTAGCTATGTCTAAATGTATATTGTTTGTTTATTAAAAAAGAGTTATGAAAGTCGAGTGAGGCGTGTAAGAATCGTGCCTTATGGCGCTCTGTTCTCTCTGGACCCCGCAAGGGACTTCGCGTGAAATTATGTATATATGTTTTTTTTTTTAACATAAACCACTACTCCGCTCGTGTAGTTCGTAATTTTATGGAAATCAAAGTTCAGTCCTTCCCATAAGTCGAACACTGTGTATAAAATTTTTATTTAATAGTTGGACTTAACTACGCCTCAGGAACAAAATAATTATTTATAATAGATTCACAAATTTACAATAAAGTGTGTTGGTCATTCATGTTTATAAAAATTTCAATTCTAGGTCTGGAGTTAAGCAAAGATAGGAAGACGTGTGTGGAACCTGAAGCATTTTTAGTTTACAGTCGCAAAAATGTAATCGGTCGTATAAGTATTGAGAACGAGAATAATATTGCAATATTGCCACTCAAAGATCTCAAAGAAGTCAGGTGAGTCACAAGTCAAGAAACAAACAATTGTTCCAAAAATTGACAAATAAATAATTATATGCATTTACAAATTTATGATGTTGCAGTGCATTAGCAGTACATGTGTCGGGCTCCAAATTGTATTGGTCTGATAGCAAAACTAAAGTTATCAACAGGTGCTCTATGAATGGTTCTAACATAGAGAAAGTTATTGAATGGACGGGCTTAGTTGAAGGTAAGTGATTGTAAGGTAAGGTATTGATATTGATAAACAATCAATACCAGCGTCACTGACTTTAATTGTGTGGCGATATGATAAATATCGCCACACAATTAAAGTCAGTGACGCTGGTATTGATTGTTTTTAAAATAAAGTTATGATTTTGAAGATTTATTCTAGTTCATTTGGTTTTTTTTTGCAATAGGTCTTGTATTGGCATTTTAATTTAAAAAGCGCAGCGTATTTTATTATGTATTACTATTTTTGTAAAAAAACATTAGAGTAACATTATAGTCTGACCGAAACTGGTTTTCCGGCCGAAACCGAATGTTCGGCCGTCACTTCAGTTTCGGCCGAAACCGAAACTCACGTGTTTGCGTCTAAAATTCCATAAAATACTGAAATTTGATGCTTTTCCCAATAGAATTTTGTCATTTAGAAGACGGAATGAAAAACAATGGGTATATGTATAAATTTTGTTGCAATCAACAATATAACTCCACGCCTTTTTCTACCTGAAGGTGTAGGCAAAATGTTTACCAGATATAAAAAAGTAAAAAATATTTATTATCCAATATTCAAATCGCTAATTGTTTTTGTTTAATGAAATACTAGGTATTGGTATGTTGAGATATTACTATTTAATATTGTTTTGTATTTATTCTCACAAGAATCGTCAATCTCTTTTGAGATACTGCTTATCTAAAAATAATCCTGTCTTTTTCCCACTTTAAGTGGAGTCGGCACAGTATGCCATCTCATAGAACTATCCATCTTATGAAAAGATTTGGCTGCGGTTTTATGACCGTCCGCCTGCTTGACGTAATCCTTCGGAGTATTTTCGTTGGTGGGATAGGAAAGGAGTTGGAAGTGGAATGAGGAGGGGAGAGGGTTACGCTTTGGGCCTCGAGATCATTCCCTCACCGAGCAAAACGCGGCCTGAGCCACTTGACTTCTCAGAGGTCGTAGTATTTTACCAGTCGTGCCGGTCTATTCATGCAGCGAACTGCGTGGCTCTACCCCTCATTTCCATACATGCATACATAACTTCACGCCAAATCCCTTGTGGGGTAAGCAGAGAGAACAAAGCGCCCAAAGGCACGATACTTACACACCTCACCCGCATCGTTAACTTTCATAACTCTTTTCATGCACGCGCGTCGTTTTTTGAGGCTCCTAATATTTGGTCATGGAATGTGGGTCTTGGCCGTCCTCAACTGCTACATCCACCCGCTTTTGCATTGTTCATATGCTTAGTCAATATTACATCATCCATTCTTTCTACACGTCCAAACCGTCGGAGCATGCCCTTTCTTACTTTTACAGCGACAGTCTCTTTCAATCCGACTTCCCTCCTTAAAACCTTGTTTTCGACGCGGTCGGCGAGGGTCACTCCGCAGATTTTGCGCAATGCCTCATTTTGACCGCGTTCATCCAACTTTCATGCACACGCTGCCATACCCAACTCTCGCTTCCATAAGTTGGCGTTGGGATTAGTACCGCATTATAAATAGCTAGCTAAGCTAGCTGGGCTTTTCTGCTAACATTCTTTGCACCCAGGAATCTGCCCAACTCTCCATTTACGCTGTTTTCTAACGCCACTCTTCTTTCTACATTCATCTCATCTCATAATAATAATTACATACTTAAATTACTGTTACACCGGGAATATAGAAAGCACAGTAAAATTGTAAAACAGTGATAAAAGAGCGTTGGGGGATACCTGGCAAACACTCTGAGCAATAAAACCCAGCTCGCTAATAGTACGATACTGATCCCAACACTAACTTATGAAAACGAGAGTTGGAGATAGCAGAGGGTGCATAAAAATAATGATAAAGCAGTCGAAATGCTGCGCAAAATTTGCGGGTTTAAAAGAAGATTGGAAGAGAGTGTCGGTGTAAAAATAAGGGAAGTGCCTACTCCGATGGTTTGGACACGTAGAAAGAATGATTTAAGCAAGATTGACCAAGCAGATGTACAGTATAGAAGCGGAAGGATGGAAAGTATGTGGTTGCCCTCATCGAGTCATGATGGACTCGACATACTTTCCATGATCAAATTAAACGTGTCCTTAAGAATGGTGATGCTTGGCATCACTTAAAAAACTGGCGAACATGTGTGACAATGTTGATTGAAAGTTAAAGAAGTAAGGGATGTAAGAATCGTGCCTAATGGCGCTCTGATTTCTCTGCCTGTAGACTGTAATAGTACATTTATACCAAGTCTGAGGAGTAAGACTTGGTATAAATGTACTATTACAGTCTCAACAAAGTTAACCACGGGTCAAAATTAGTACTACAATAGTTTCGGTTTCGGCAAAAGTTTCGGCCAAATTTGGCCGAAACCGAAACTTCTGCCGCAACTCGATTTTTGGCCCAAACTCTGCCGAAACCGAACTTTCGGTCGGACACTAAAAACATGTATATGTTTTATTTAACATATTGTAAAATAATTACCGTTTCATTGATTAATTTTTGTGTGGAAAAATGATAAATAAACAAGGAAACGGCTTGTTCTTATTTGAATAGATTGACAAATAATAAATTCTTCCGCCAAAATTAGGTTTAGCGATAGACTGGTCATCACAAAATATTTACTGGACGGACAGCGCCACACAACGTATTGAAGTGGCGAGACTCGACGGGTCGAGCCGCAGGGCGCTCATATGGCAGGGGCTTAAGAAACCTAAGAGTATAGTGTTGGATCCAAAAAGAGGGTGGGTATTAGAGATTGCAATCCGGTATGTGTCTCTGTAGTTCTAAGTATTTTATGATAATTTTCTATATTACAGGTTAATATTACTTCTGAACCATTATCACTCAATCAGTCTCTTAAAACCACAATTAATACTCGTAAATAATAGATTAATTTTACATATGGACGGAAAAGTAACATTAGTTGACATTATTTGAAAACATAGTTTTATAATAGAATACTTATAACTCGGCTTAAATTACTAAACGAAAAGTCGCATGAGCCACTTCACGCCGATATTCCGAGAGCCTGTGGTATGTCACTGTTAATTAACAATATACATTTTTATTGTTACAATAATTACTCAATGTCAAAGGAAAAGATGCTTTATTTTCATAGATCTTCACAGACACTTAAAAATATTAATCAAGTACAAAAAATTAACTTATTATTTAAAACGAAATACTTAACACGAGCGCTTGAGGAAAGTGCCTCCGTGGAACAAAAGAAAACACGGACGCAATCGCCACGAGCCTTTATCGTTATCACTAATAAAATTTGATGTAAAATTGTGTACGTTATATCCAAATATAACGTACATAATTTTACGTTAAATTTTGCCCGTCGTAGGATTTACAAGAATAATGTAGCACCAGGTCCGGTGACCGGGCCCGGTGGATGTCGAAAAAGGCACAGTTTGCAATCTTTGGTGTCAATTTTTTTAATAGTCTTAAGGATCGAATCTTTCGTTCAATTTGCACCGGTCCTCGATCAGTCTACAAAGTTACCGGAATTTAGTTTCGATCACATTCTCCTGTGCGAGGCGCACACTGAGCGGAGGGCCGGTTGCAGGTGGATGTACTGGTCGGAGCTGGGGTCGCGCAGCATCAAGCGCGCCGCCATGGACGGCTCGGCGCCCGGCGCGCTGCTGGAGCAGGCCGGCCGTGTGCACGCGCTCGCGCTGGACGCGCCGCGCCGCGCGCTCTACTGGGCCGCGCTCGACCCGCCGCGCCTCGAGCGCGCGCGCACCGACGGCACCGCGCGCGCCACCCTGCTGCCCGCGCCCGGCACCGCGCCCCACCCCGCGCCCCACCCCGCGCCCGCTCGCGCCATGCCCTACGCGCTGGCGCTGCGCCTCGACACCGTCTACTGGGCCGACTGGAACACCGGTACGAGAATTATGAGTTTCGTTCGTGGCGATCGCTGTAGATTCTAAAGGCGCGTAAATACGGGAACCGAGAACTCGACATCGAACCGAAACGCGATGACTCGTTCCTAACCGTCAGTTCCTGATTTAATGCACCGACTTTTACTGGCACTCGCCTCTAATACATATTTTTTTAAAGGAAGACTTTTCAAAAGCGACAAATTACTAAAATTTTAAATTCATGGTTCATCAATTATCTATCTTATTTTTGATGTTATGTTTCCAAAATTCAAATAAAAATAATAAAAATCATCCACAATAGCCGTAAATAAACAGTTAAACCAAATATCTAGGCTGTTTTAGAATACCCATCAGATAGAATTTGATGTACTTTAGAGTAAATTTTCACTGTCTATGTAATCAAAGTCGTAGGTCAAAGCTAGCGTTAGTCCAAAGTTGTCCAACTCCACTCCTATCCTCGTCGAAACCCGTCGTAAAATAAGTAAGCTGGGCTCTTTTTTTAGTGTGTTATAAATTTTATGTTTGTTACAAAGTTTCACTTCTTTGGCGCGGAGGGACTCCACGCACTATTTTTATGATCATGAAAGACGACAGAAGATTGTTTTAGAATTTAGACGGTTGGATTTAACATATGGCATGAACATCATAATTTATTATATCATAAAGCCTGAGTATAATCTAATAGGGTTAGTGGAATCCGCCTCTAAGCTGGACGGCAGCTCCCGAAAAGTCATCAGTCACGGGTTGGAGTACATATCGGAGCTGAAGATGTGGTTCCGAGAACGCGAGCCGCTGACGCAGTGCGGCACTGACAACGGCGGCTGCGCACATCTATGCCTGCCTACCCCCGCGTCTACTACTACCCACACTTACACGTGCGCCTGTCCCGCGCACTACACGCTGCGACATGATAATATCACATGCGCAGGTATGCATACTCCATTTGCGCTCACCCGATTTCAGTATTTGCCATTTTCAGTGTGTGTTGTTAAGGTTTGCGTACTACGTACTACAACCTATTTAGACAATAAAATGAAAAGCATGGCTATTATTAACCAAGGTGTTACTTTATTTTCCAATGTTACACGTTTCTGTTTTAGAACCCGAGGAATTTCTTTTGTTCGCCCAAAAGAACGCTATAGGCAGAATAGTTGTGGCTAATGGAGAGTGTACCGATGCGTATTTACCGCTCACCGGACTCAAGAACGTCAAAGCCATTGAGTATGATCCTCTCCATAGGTAAGAACTGAAATGTACCTACTTTGGAATATACATCTAATTACAATTTTTATCTATCATAAATCGTGTTATATTATTTATAAAATATATTTCTATTAACATACTCAATTAATATTTCAGCCAGCTATATTGGATGGACGAGGATTCTCATTCCATTCGTCGAGTACCACTGTCATACTCGGTCACCTCAGCGTTGACCGATTCCACTTCGGTGATCACAAACTTGATCAGACCATTGCATATGGTATTGGACGTCCTAGGTCGGACTCTGTACTGGACTTGCGCCGACACGGACTCAATAAATGCAACAGCAATAGATAATAACTCTTCCACTGGAGTTATATTGAGAGGAGATAATATGATGCCAAGACATTTGGCATTTCATCAGACTAAAAGGTATTGTCTGTTTTTACTTAAATCTACTCAAAGGAGATCTTGACTGACAGATATAGTATATAAACCAAGTATATAGTAAATAAACCAAGAAAATGGTGTGACTAATTTTATATTTCCGACTAATGCCCGTTGTTTTTTTTAGATTTTTAATATGGAATGACGCCGGGTTAAATGCCATAATGCGGTCTAATGTCGACGGTACATCTCGCGTAGAGTTAGCTCGAGCAACCAACGCTACCGCCCTCACCGTGGATCAGGTCAGCGGCACCGTGTACTGGGCCGTCAACAGGCAGATACACGCCGTCGAACTGGACGCGTCTAACAAGTAAGTGCAGTGTTGATTCGAGCGTGTGTACTAAGTGCGTACTTGTGTACTGAGCGTGTGTCGGTGCATGTACTGTGCACTGAGCGTGTCGCGTGTGCAGGCGCGTGGTGTGGCAGGGCGGCTGGAGCGGCTCGCTGGCCACGTACGGCGGCGCGGTGTACTTGTGTACTGAGCGTGTGTCGGTGTGTGTACTGTGTACTGAGCGTGTGTTGCTATGTGTACTGTCCACTGAGCGTGTCGCGTGTGCAGGCGCGTAGTGTGGCAGGGCGGCTGGAGCGGCTCGCTGGCCACGTACGGCGGCGCGATGTACTTCGGCGGCGGCGAGCGCGCCCTCATGCGCGTGCCGCTGCACCGGCGGGACGCGCCCGCGGCGCCCGTGGCGCACGTGGCGCGCCTGGTGGCGGCGCTGCACGTGCACAAGGTACGTGTGTACAGTGTGTACAGTGTGTCCTGTGTGTCCCGTGTGTACACGTGTGCAGCCAGGTCTCACGCGGCTGTCCGCAGGTGTCCCGCGAGCACCCCTGCTTCCTGGGCGGCGCGTGCGGCGGGGCGGCGGGCGCGTGCGGGGCGGGCGGCGTGTGCGGCTGCGGGCTGCAGTGCGCGGCGCCCCCCTCCCGCGCCTGCCCGCACGACCACTTCCTGTGCGACGCGGCCGCGCCCCAGCCGCACTGCATACCCCTCCACTGGAAGTTAGTACCGCTACTGTTTTATACCTTCCCTGTTGCCTCTAGTATTAAACCGATTGTTTTGAATTTTTTCAACATGTTTTCTTGTCTTCTGTGCTTCCGTGTATATTTATTGACTAGATAAAGGTCTCTTAAATTATAAATATAAAATTGTTGTTATAAAATGTGTGCTTATTGTATTTATCTCCCGAAGTAGAGGTTGTGGATATTTATTTATATTTATTCATTTCACGGTATTGTTTTTAAATATCTATATCTTTTTTAATATTAAAAGCAGTTTAAATGAAAATGAAGACATTGAGGGGTTAAGTCGGCGGTACTCAACCTTTTTTGTATAAGGGCCACAAACACACTTCAGTTACGTGTCTACGTAGCATACATATACATACGTGTAATATATATTTACATACATACCTTCACGCCAAACAAACACGTTCTATTTGGTCATGGAATGTGTGTCTAGGGCGTTCTCGACTCCTACATCCATCCGCTTTTGCATTGTATATCTGCTTAGTCAATCTTGCATCATCCATCCTTTCTACGTGTCCGAACCATCGGAGCATGCCTTTCTTACTTTTACACCGACACTCTCTTTCAATCCGACTTCCTTTCTTATAATCTTGTTTTCCACGCGGTCAGCGAGGGTCACTCCGCAGATTTTGCAATGCCCTCATTTAGACCGCGTGTATCCTTCTTTCGTGCACGCTCTGCTATGTCCAGCTCTCGTTTCTATAAGTTAGTGTTGGGATCAGTATTGCATTGTGGATTGTTAGCTGGGCTTTTCTGCTAATATTGAAACATAAATTTAGGGATCAAAAATAAAGCCTTTCAAAATTAACGACATACCGGGAGGCATTTCACAGTCCCCAAATTTTCACATATAATTACAAGTATAGATAATGTTATAAAAGTAATACCTAATATGTATATACAATTATACATACAGTGAATTTAGGTTATACCAACGGCGGACGAGGCACTTTTAATGGTGTCGGTATAGCCGGACGTTTTATGTCCGAAATAAATGTATGTATATTTGTTTCTAAGACTTTCGCGAATCTCATTCATTGATTAAAACAACTTTTAGGATTGTATCGCGTTTATTTATTATTTATTTATATTTATTTCCCGACGTTTCGAACTCTTTACAGAGATCATTTTCACGAGTATGAACAAAAAGATGGTAGTTGTTCAAAAGCTATCTTCATTGATACAGAGAGCACCCACTTTTTGGAAATAAAAATCAAAAAGTTGATGTTAAAAATATGATTTTTACTATTGGTAACCCACATCAGACCATCCCACATCACCCACATCGGACAAACAAAGAGGTCCATTAAAACCAGGATCAAAGAACACATAGCGGATGTGAAGCACAACCGCTATAATAAGTCTGCTGTTTGTGAACACTGTAGGAAGGGCTCAAAACACTACATCAGGTTTGACAAACCACAAATCCTCGCCAAAGAACAACATTATCGTCCCAGGATGATACGCGAGGCTATTGAAATCAAAAAACATCCAAAGAATTTCAATAGAGAAGATGGCTGGAAACTATCACCTAGCTGGAACCCAGTCATAAGTCTCATCAAACCTAGCCCACAATCAAACAGCTCAAGACAGCGAGATACTATTAGTATAGTTTGCAGGTCAGACCCACATCAGGAACCATAATAATATAGAATTTTGAGTAGTGCAGTAATAATCAAAACAAAATAATTTTAATTTAATTTTTATTAACCTAGAAACCAAGTCCCTTTCTTTTTCTCAAAAACATTATAAATAATAGCAATATCAATAGCCCGTTCAAAATGAAATAATAATCAGTTTTGCAGAACAGCCGCTGAGTTTTCTTGCTGGGTCTTTCTCAGGACTGGCCGCGTTTTTGACCCAGTGGTAGATTTTTAATAAACACTTTATCTTTTAATTTAAAATCAATGAATATTTAATAATAGTCATACTTTAATCTCAACCAACTTAGAAAATATGATAATTTGTAATAATTTAATAATAACAACTTTTACTTATTAAATCATACAACAAAGGATCTTTAGAGGCAGGATGTATTAATGCATCTTATAAATAAGTATTTAACTTTTGTTCTCATGGTCTGATGTGGGTTACCAATAGTAAAAATCATATTTTTAACATCAACTTTTTGATTTTTATTTCCAAAAAGTGGGTGCTCTCTGTATCAATGAAGATAGCTTTTGAACAACTACCATCTTTTTGTTCATACTCGTGAAAATGATCTCTGTAAAGTGTTCGAAACGTCGGGAAATAAATATAAATAAATAATAAATAAACGCGATACAATCCTAAAAGTTGTTTTAATCAATAAATGTATGTACTTATAATTTATTAGCTGATCCCCGGAACTTCGTCGATGTGGAAGGCAAAAATACTATATCTGTGCCATTCATTATAAGGGTTTATTGCTCACCTAAGTTACATCTTTCCTACGATTTTATTATATGTATACATTTTAAGGTATGGGTATTAGTGAAAATACTTGTACAGTGCACTGTTTAAGTTTATTTTTCTACACACTACACAAGGAATTATGAAAATGGAATAATTCCTACATCTAAATTGAATTGACCTGGGCTGAGGCGGTTGAGAGTAAAGGAGATTCGCTGGCTGTTAGTTAGTTGGTCGTAGCGAAGGCCTTTAATTGAGTTGGGCACAAAGCACTTCTCTCGAAGCTTCCTTTGTTTCCGCGAAATTATGCGATTAGGTTTCAAGCTTTCTCACGACTTAAAACCTGTGAATGGCGGAGTCTCTCAGGGCTGTGTGCTATCTCCCCTACGCTGTTTCTTCTGCATATCAATGACATGCTGCATAGCGGCAATCTTCATTATTATGCGGATGACAGTACCGGGGATACCTTCTATACCGGCCACCCGCAAATTTAATGGTAAACGTTGACGAGTGGCGGTTCAAACTTGTGTCTGAATCGAAACTCTGCTTACTTACTGTCCTACCCGCCTCAGCCATTCTTGGAGTTGACTTGTTGAATGACGTCTAGTTTCGTGGTCATCTGGAGGGCAAGGCCAAATTAGCCTCAAAAGAGATTGGTGGCTCTGCAGAGCCTGAAGGTATTTCAGTTCAGATTATCGCTTACAACTATAGAAGGTTCAAAACCTACCCCACTGTTCTCATCTTTGGACGCTCGAGTATCTGGAAGGCCGGCAGCGCTGATGTGACCCGCTAACTCGTTTGCCCATTTTATCATGAAAAAAGTTTACAATTATTTTTAATTGTTCTCGGGCCACTGTTAAAGGCTCGGCGGGCCACATGTTGCCCTTGGGTCGCAGGTTGAGTACATATAGCTGGCTCAAGTGGTTGACAGACGGTCTATGTGTAAGTGTATGCTTGCAGATGTGACGGTCAGCGCGACTGCTCGAACGGAGAGGACGAACGCGCTTGCGGGGCGTGCGGCACCGGCGTGCGGTGCGTGGGGGGAGAGGGGGACGCGGCGGAGGGCGAGGGGGGCGCGCCCGGGGGCGAGGGGGGAGAGTGCGCGGCGGCGCTAAGCGCGTGCGAGCGCGGCGCCTACTGCGACAGCCCGCCGCCGCCGGACGCCTTCAGGTAACACCGCGTCATACTCTCTGTGCGTATAGTGTGTACACGGTTTAAACTTTATGATAGGTTTAACACTAGCCTAAGGACGTGAAACTTTAAATAATGATATTTATGGATCAGAGCGCAGTTATGTTTGTTTTTTGTGTTAGTGATAACTTTATGGAATAGCCCATAAAACCAAACATTATCTAGCTACGATAGCCCTTGGTCAAATATAATGTAATCAATAAACGAAAGTAGCAGGACACCATTGTTGGAGTTTAGTCTGAGAATTAATGTTCTAATGATAGTAGTTTTTATTTAGTTTTGATATAAAGTCTCGGTGGTCCAGTGGGCGAGCACCCCGCACTAAATCAAGAGGTCGTGGGCTCGAATCCTGGCTTACACCAATGACTTTTCGAAATTATTTTCGAACGTTATGTGTTATAAATATCGATGACTGAAACCTTTGTGCCTGATATGCAATAGGTTCGCCGCCTATTCCATTTGGGACGTAAACATAACGGCGAGTAGAGGCTTAACAGCCACTACTCACACCTTCGTATAGAAAAAGGCGAAAAGTTACGTTATTTTTTGATATAAATATAAAATTAAAATCAGGGTCCTACAGGTTAACGAAATACATTCTATGTAACTACACTAGCCGAGCACAACTGACGCCACGTCTTCTATTTAGAGCGGTTACGTTGTGCAATACATGTGGACAATAATAATAATTATTTTTTATGGGATAGGAGGGCAAAAGAGCAGGCGTGTCACCTGATGGTAAGGAACCAACGCCGCCTATGGACACTAGCAACACATAGTGTTAATGTTGCGCTGCCTATCTTTAAGGAATAGGGGATAGGAAAGGACGGGGAAGGGGGGTGGGCCTCCAGGTTCCTCTCTAACCGAACGAAACGCGGCATGAGCCACTTTACGTCGATCTTCTTTGAGGTCGTGGTATTTCACCGGTCAAGCTGGCACATCCATGCAGCGAACTGCTTGGCTCTACCACTGTTAAAATTCATATGTAACATACATATAATATAAACAATAACAAGCAAACTTAGAAAATTAGAAATGTAGATTATTTCAGAAATGATTACAGAACGTTTCCACTCCAAAGAAATGAACAAACTCCAACCCGCGTTGAGTAAACTACTTGACGGTCCCAAAACGACTTGTCTGTCATAAAGTCATCGATGGTGTACCTAGTAAGCACCAGCAACGAGACGAGACGATCCTAAAGCTTAAACCGATCGAACGACAGAGTCAGAATATAATTACTACTACTTAAAACAGTTCTTTGATAAGCCTTGTAGATTATAGTTTTTGACATTAGAACGTTATAACTTATAACTCCACCTCCACCAACTGTAAAGTGCGCGCGTGAAATTTCGTAAAACGTGCGGACGTTCAAGACTACAAGTAGGTACAGTCAATCTGGGTGACTTAAGCTTTCAATGTAACATTGGCCCACCAACTTACTTTTGATTTCTTTACTTGGTAATATTTGAACGTGTCACATCTTACTATAGACGTATTGTACTATATTCATATGAATAATCTAGAAAAAGTAAAGAAATCAAAAGTTAGTTAGTGGGCCGATGTTACATTGAAAGGTTAAAGTTACCCAGATCGATTGTAGTTTTCGTGTTTGGGCGGACGTTCGAGTTATAAGTGAATGTGCACTGTGCAGGTGCGACGCGCGCCTGTGCCTGGCGCCGCGCCTCGTGTGCGACGGCCGCGCGCACTGCGCAGACGGCGCCGACGAGGCGCCCGCCACCTGCCGCCTGGCCTACCGCCCGGACCACCAGGTACACACGCGCACACATCATTTATGTTATGTTGTGAATTCTCCTATTATAGCTCGCTAGCCATTTCGTCTAAATAAAACGTAATATGTACTATTGTTGGACATGAGGACAGAATTACTTTAGTGCCATTTGTTACGAGAGCATGCATCAGCAGCAAATCCCGTTGGTAATGTAGAAAAAAAAAATATTATAATGATTACAATAAATTTCAGGCGGGCGGTGGTGCGGGTGCGGACGCGGGTGGCTCTGCTCGCAAGTCGAACGCGTTCGTGGCGTGCGGGGGCGTGGTCGGCGCGGTGGGGGTCGCAGGCGCGGCCTGGGGGGCGCTGCGGCGCTGGCGGCGCGGGGGGAGAGGTGCCGGTCTGGGCGCGGGGGGCACACGACCTCCCCGCCGCGCCTCGCCGCTCTCTCCACTATCTCCTCTCACGCCGCTATGCGCCATACCTTCCACCCAACGCCAAAAGCCGCGCCCCCTGCCACTGGGGGCGAGCTCCACTGAGTGAGTACCCTCGTAAATACCCTTTTTGTTCGCTACGATGTATACCCAAATTATCCATTAGATAAGATTTTACACGATAAAATCCAATAATATTTATTTAAGAGCTGATTAAATTAATTAACTTTCTGTAATGTTCTATATCATCGCTATTTTTAAACCGAAATATACAAGCGAGAAAATTAAGCATTGCGACGCCAAATTATTTTTTGGTCGTGTAATAGGTATGCCAACAACCTTATACTGCGCATAAATTCTGGTGCTCGGGTCCGGTCTGAATTTAGAAGCCAAGTGCAGAGCCAATAAACCACCAAAACTTGTTGTTAACGCTAAATATAATTTTCCATAATATAAGGAATATCTACACATAACTCCACTTTAGAACATCGGAGAGCGGATGCGGACGATACCCGCGCCCTACTGCCAACCCGCCCCCGTCACCGGCCACGGGCAGCGACGGCGCGGGGGGCGGCGGCGTGGGGGGCGCCACCCGGCGGCGGCCGTACCGCCACTATCGCGCGCAGAACCGCCCCCCGCCCCCCACGCCCGCCTCCACGGACGCGTGCGAGTCGGAGCCCGAGCCGGCCGCGCCGCCGCCCTCCCCCACGCCCCCCTCCCCGCCGCCGCTCCTCTACTGAACAACTGCTACTTCGCTATTATGTGGTTAAGTGGTAAGTGAACTAGTCTAAATCATATTGAGAATTTGTAAATAATTATAATTGCCATATAAATAGAATTTTGTATATAATATAATCGTTAGTACAATTCACGAGTAGGTATTTGATCAAACTACCGGTAGACATCGAGACACTGTCTAAAGTGACGATACAACGTATCTAAAAGTCGTACTACACACTTGTTCAGTTACCTATATTATGTGAACATTACAAGTCGGGTCTTAAAAAAAACTAAATAATATTTTGTAAATACAGGCAGTCCTCGACTTACCTTAGTTACGTCGAACAGATTGTGGCACTATTCCTCTAGCGAACATCAATTGTTTTGATTTCCGGCGTAGGAGAATTAACTTGAAGGTTAATAACAAAATTTGTACAGCCTATCAGTGTTTTATCATTATTATTAACATTAATAACACAAAACTACCAAGAACGACTAGTAAATTTCATGAGTTTTACATGTAAACATATGATATAATATTCGTCGTTTTCGTCGTCGAATATTCGTCGTTTTCGATTTACGTCGCGTTTTCTGATAACCTAGGGGTCTAACAAAAATCACGAAATATCACGTGTATTTTTTTTTTTATTTAAAGAATACACTAAAAACTTTAAGATTCTTTGTATGTACTAAAATTACACGTGATGTTGGATAGGGGGGGGGAGGATTTTTTAATGTCACCATGGGAGGGGGTCCAAGATGATGAAAAAAACATCACGTGATTATTGGACGGCCCCCTAACATACCGAAAGCACGAGGAAATACTGCCTGTAAATACACAAGTATATATGGTAGTGACGTTGTCCAATCAACTCTTGGCTAAAATTATAAAGGGTTATAAAAGGTTGTATGTTTTGAGAAGAGACTATACCAATACTGGTACCAAGTTGTAAACATAGTGAACCCTGAAAGTTCTGAAGATAACTTGCTTGAAATTGCCGACAAATTTAGTTTATAATATAATAAGCTTTATAATATAAACAATTAGAAAGATGTTTAGCTAATTACTTTACTCACAATTTCTATCTAGCTTTGTATAAATAAGTTATATTTGCTACTTGCAGTTGCTAATACGAAAGTAATATTAAAAATAAGTCAATCTCTTTAGTAATGTATTTATTCGATCTAGTAAGTATTTTCAAAATGTTGATTTATTGGTTTGACGGAATATAAAAAATTTGCGTATTTAAAAACTATTGTATTGATAATTGGGGTTACATACTGGGATTAAAAGGGCCTATTAATATTAATTTACTAAATTCAAAGTTTGCCTTAAATGACTTCCCTTACCCAGCTAAAAACTGAAAATAGACTGTGTGAGAAAGATATCTGTGAAAGTGTAGTATTTTTTCTTGATTTTTTTTAAATGCACCTATATTATGTAAACTTATTTTATTAATCACTTGTTTGGCCAAAATATAATGAATATTAAGTTATTGTTATATATTTTAGCCAAACGATGTTTATATGGGCAGCTATTTAGTATAATGTAAATTATATTGTAATAATCTAGTATAAGTAAGTGTACATTATATAAAATATTTGATTAGTGTAATATTCTATCAGCAATACAAAACTTCTGATTTGAATGTTGGTGCTATATTCAACTGTTCGTGCCTCATTATTAATAATTAATAAATATTATAAAACGGTAACAGAAACAAATACTTTCTATTATTTGTATCATAAAAACTAAGGATTAAAATGGAACATTTTTGTAATTTTAATTTGAATATCATACTTATTTCTATTACTTTATTTTTTTTTGTATAGCTTAGAACTTTTTGGTTCTATCTTTTATTGTAATTGATTTTTTTTATAGATATTTCTATTAATTAATGAATAATTATAAAATGTGAGATACAATATAAACTACTGGAAAAAATTAAGGGATCAAAAAAAATTCCAAATTTTTCGGTAGTTTTCAACAGGCCGTAACTTTGAGAGAAATGGTCGTACAGGAAATAAAAAAAAAGAAAATTGTAGCTCCAAATGTCTAGTTTTTGGATTAGAACTTCAAAATTTTGTAGCCTCCGCGGTTTCTGAGTAATAGTAGAAAAACCAGCAGCATAAAAATTCTCAAAATTTTTTTAGTTTTTTTTTTTGGTCTACGGGCGTGGAAAAAATTTTTTTAGCTTAACCACCATAAGGATCGGATACTTTGTTCAGTTAGCTTTAATTTCTTTTTTAAACACCCTGATACGTCCACTCCTCGCTGAGATATCGGTCTTCAAATGGAAAAGGATCTTTTTGTCTTTGATTATCGATATCTCAGCAACCAATGATCGCACAGAAAGTTAGAGGTGGGTTTCAAGAACTTAAATGAATTTCCCTTAACAGCTGTCCATTGTTTCTTCGAAAAAAATTTTTTTTCGTTCTGTCACAAGAATTTGAAAATGCAACAAAAAAGGGCTTTTGGTGTTTTTTTGGAAAATCAAGCGCTGGATCGAAAATATTGAGGAAACCGCTAATGTTAAGTGTGCCTTTTACAGTTCAATATGTCCACAAAAACCCTACAAAGAATCAAATTAATCCAGCCAGCCGTTTTTTTGTTTCACTTGATCGAATTTTTGAAAAAATTAAAGGATCACGTTTTTTGCTCTGAAAAGCTCATAATTTTTAAAAATGAGAAAAAAAAATGTTTTTTTCGAGCTTTTTCCACATTATCGTTTCAGAACGTGCTTAAATTTGTGTGTGTGTGTGTGTGTGTGTGTTGTGTAAGGAGAATTGAGACCCGGTGGCTCGTCAGTTCCACCGTATTTAATGACTCCAAACTCATTCTCTGAAGGTTTTTGTTGGTTCAATACCGGGTATTACCACCCCTGTTTTCAATAACGGCTCTCAAACGTTCAGCCATGTTTATGCAGACGGTAATTTGAGGCTGCGGAATGGTATTCCAAATGTGCTGAAGCGCGCGCTCCAAAGCAGCTAAGTTCTGCAAATTTGGATACTCTCTGCGCAACCGACGGCCCATTATGTCCCAAACGTGCTCTATGGGGTTGAGATCTGGACTCCTTGCTGGGTGTCGCAACAATGTGATGTCATGCCGCTCAAAGAAGCGCCGGGTAATGTTCGCTGTGTGTGGACGTGCGTTATCTTGCATCAATATGAACGACCTCAGATGTTGTCGTCTGCGCAGAACAATGGGCCTTAAAATTTGGTCGATGTAACGTCTAACTGTCAAATTTTCGCGTACAATTACCAAAGGTGTTCTCCAATTTCGTGAAACGCCGCCCCACACCATAACTGATCCACCGCCGTAGGCAACGACTGGACGGACAAAGTTCTGGCGAAAACGTTCTCCACGACGGCGCCAAACGAGAGGACGTCGGTCGTTGCTATACAGATTAAAACGAGACTCATCAGTGAATAAAATATTTGTCCATTGCCTCAAGTTCCAATTTCGATGATCGTTAGCATACGCTAAACGAGCTCGACGATGTCTTGCTGTCAACAGGGGTACACGATTAGGGTGTCGTGCGTGTAACCCAGTTTCACGAAGACGGTTGATGACTGTTCGAGAGCAAATGTTTCGCACTTGATGCCGTCGTCGCTGTTGCTGTTGTTGTTGCTGTTGTCTGCGATTGGGGAAGTTTCGAGCAACAATATTCGCATTGACGAAAGGTTGTCGTCGAACTTCTCTAACAATTGCTCGATCATCGCGGGCATTAGTGACTCGATGGCGACCTTGTCCGGGGCGACGATGATATTGATTCGTCTCTTGGTATCTGGTATAAGCTCGAGATACGACAGATTGACTTACACCCATCCGGATAGCAACTGCATGTTGAGTGTAACCTTCGTCAATAAGAGTCACTAACCGAGCGACTTCCACCTCCGATAAATGTCGTCTAACCATGATCAAAAATCAAAAGTCAGAAATTTTGAATTTTGACCAAAAAATTAAAAAAAAATTTTTTTAGCGCAGAGGGATAAGTTTTGAAAAAAAAAACTGTTGAATGAAGCGATTTGCTAAGGAATCACAGAAAGAAAAGAAAAAAAAACTCCGAAAAGCGTATGAAAAAAATCGAAATTCGATTGGGGGTATTAACTTTTTTTATTTAATTAAAAGGAAATCAGTAGAATCAAGGAATGCAGCGGTGGAAAGGTGATAAAAATCATTGGGCGATGGTTTTTTGAGTTTCCTTAACTTGTTAAAAAAAAAAAATCCAAAAAATTTTTTTTTTTAATTTTTTTTTTCTTGAATTTTTTTTTTTTTGAAAATTTAAGCACGATTTGAAACGATAATGTGGAAAAAGCTCGAAAAAAAACAATTGTTTTTTCTCATTTTTAAAAATTATGAGCTTTTCAGAGCAAAAAACGTGATCCTTTAATTTTTTCAAAAATTCGATCAAGTGAAACAAAAAAACGGCTGGCTGGATTAATTTGATTCTTTGTAGGGTTTTTGTGGACATATTGAACTGTAAAAGGCACACTTAACATTAGCGGTTTCCTCAATATTTTCGATCCAGCGCTTGATTTTCCAAAAAACCACCAAAAGCCCTTTTTTTGTTGCATTTTCAAATTCATGTGACAGAACGAAAAAAAATTTTTTTCGAAGAAACAATGGACAGCTGTTAAGGGAAATTCATTTAAGTTCTTGAAACCCATCTCTAACTTTCTGTGCGATCATTGGTTGCTGAGATATCGATAATCAAAGACAAAAAGATCCTTTTCCATTTGAAGACCGATATCTCAGCGAGGAGTGGACGTATCAGGGTGTTTAAAAAAAGAAATTAAAGCTAACTGAACAAAGTATCCGATCCTTATGGTGGTTAAGCTAAAAAAATTTTTTCCACGCCCGTAGACCAAAAAAAAAACTAAAAAAATTTTGAGAATTTTTTTGCTGCTGGTTTTTCTACGATTACTCCGAAACCGCGGAGGCTACAAAATTTTGAAGTTCTAATCCAAAAACTAGACACTTGGAGCTACAATTTTCTTTTTTTTTATTTCCTGTACGACCATTTCTCTCAAAGTTACGGCCTGTTGAAAACTACCGAAAAATTTGGAATTTTTTTTGATCCCTTAATTTTTTCCTTTAGTTTATTTGACAACAAAAAAATATTTGGCATCTTTAACATTAAGTGGACCGTGGATGCATAATATATTAAATTTACCAAAAACAAATTAAATGCACTCTGAATATGATTAACGATTTTTTGGAAATAATTGTTTACTTATCAAAGGGATATAAGATTTTCTTCAAAAATTGATTCTTACTGATGTAAACTGAGAATAAAATACTAATTGCAGATGTAACTTCCATGGTCCATAGAACTGACAATAGTATATAAAATTGGAATGCAATACAAAGTTTATATTTATTTGATTTATTCGTGTTTCAGATATTTTGTCTTAAAACAATATATCTGTAGAATCATGTGACAGCAAATATTTCGATCTTAGTAATTATTTACGTGAACTTTTAGAATGAGAAAAATATAAGTAACTGCCATTTTGTATTAACATCTTCAAAAAACAATTTGTGAAGCTTGTTTGTAATCTTTCTATTTTTAAAACTGACTGATTGTGAGATTTTTGTAATTAAACTTTTGTACCTGTTACTATTTATCTTTTACTATAAAACATCCAAACTATTAGGTATACAATTTTTTACCCAAATCTGAATGAGCAGTTTGACAAAATCGTAATATGGCCTGCCGTGTTGCCTGGACTCTTCTTGATATTGAGAGGTCCAGAAGGTCAATGGACTATAAATTCACTAGATGTCCTTGCGAAACTGGGTTCGTCGCAAAAGCAATAAATTAGTAAATTTTGGATTTTATTAAGTTCATTTAGCGCTAATACGGCTCTCGCCGACAGGTGTGACCTTAAGGTGTGTTTTAATATACCCATACTCTGTCCACGAAGAGAAAGAATGGTTTTTTGACAGGTCGCCATCAGGACAGAATAAATGACAGTACAATTGTACAAGTACAAAAAATGACTGACCATAAACAGTCTCTCTTTATCAATCGGGCTGTATTATTAGCAGAAAACACCCCAAAAAGATTGCATTTATATCATCTCTATCATTTAACATCGTCTATGGGATACAGGTTGTGGGTTATTAGCAAAATGGTTAGAAGATCTTGGCATATATTTTCCAAGACAAAAACTCTTCGTGCGTGCGGCAAGATCTACCAACTGTTTTCTACAGTCCTTTTTTTTGGTACGCTGGGAATAAATGCTGTGGGCAGACGCCTCCTACCGAGAGGTGGAAAGGTTAAGTGGGGCTCCCGGGAGATGGTATTTCGGTGTACCCACTAAACAAGCTAGCGCCGTTCCCGCTTCGTCATGTTAGAGAAGAATGGAACACCGCTTTCAGCCAGTCCTCCCCGACGAATTGCCGCCCTTACGGCAGGCTCCGCGCGCCCCTCGCGATTTTGAGGGGCTCGGGAACGGCCGGGGAACGCCAGCCATCGCTGTCCGGCGACGGTGTCAGTAAATGCAATGCGTGTGAGGGCGTCCCCGTGCCAGTCAACCGCCCGACCCCGGGAAGGAGTTGTTGTCGGCGATCGAAATGTCGCCTCCTTCCTCCCCTTCTTCTCCTTCGGAGCGGCGCCGCGAGAGGATCGTCCTCCCTTGTAGAAGGTGGCGAACTTACTCCAGGCCGCAACTTCGGCCAGCATGGCAGCTGGGGAGCGACATAGTTTCCTGTCCTAACGGTAAATAGTTCCCTGCCCTAACGGTAAATTGTTTATAGTGAACGACCCACCACCCTGAAAAGGCCTGTTTGTCCTGTTTGTCTGACGCGCCACAGTGCGGGCACGACGGGGTCTCCTCTCTGCCGTTTCGGCTCAGGTACTATCCAAAGCACCCGTGCCCGGACAGCACCTGCGCCATTCGGAAGGAAAGGAACCAACCATGTTGAAGTGCTGGCCGAATTCCACCCGTTGTAGATATTGAGCCATGATAATTGCCTTTACCGCAATAATTTTGCCTTCCACCGTGATGTGAGCGTCAGTGGAAGGACGCCACCGAGGACAGCGGAAGAAGACTGCTTCGGTCTTATGCAGCGCCACCTGAAGATGGATTCGCCCAGCCACTAGGGTTCCACCGGCTGAAGCGAAGTTCGCCGCCCCCTGTAGTCCCTCCCCCGGGCAACGAGGAGCGTGTCATCTGCATAACAGATTACACTCGTACCACGGAGTAGGGCACCCCGCATAAGCCAGTCGAAGCCGATGTTCCACAGGAGAGGGCCCAAGCGGAACCCTGCGGAACACCGGACTCCGTGCCCTATCGGCGTAGCCTGCCCGTCTTGTCCACCAGAAGGACGATACAATCCTCCAGATAGTCAGCCAGGAGCCGCCGTAGGTAGAGAGGCATCCCGTGATAGTGGAGCGTTTCTAAGATCGTCGAATGGGGGACGGATTTAAAAGCGTTGGCGATGTCGAATGACACCGCCAGTCCGACCGGACCGTCCCACCCCATCCAGAGGTAGATCCAACCATTGACCAAAACAACCTTTAGGACTATATCGCGTTTATTTACCACTCATTTATATCTACTTCCCGACGTTTCGAACTCTTTACAGAGATCATTTTCACGAGCGACGAACAAAAAGATGGCAGTTGTTCAAAAGCTACCCTCTTTTTTGTTGCTTGGAAGCGTAAAGATCCGTGTGGAGCCCTGGGCTGTGGCTTGGGTCCGGCGGCACGACACCGATGTGATCACCAGCTGGGTGAGATCGACTATGGGCCGAGCGCGGGTGAGAACTGACGGAGTAGTCATACGAGATAGTCGGCAAAACGTGTTGCTGTGAATGCCCTATTAAATAATTTGCTAGAAATATTTCAAACCTTAGAAGAAGATTTCTTTATGGTATACGGAAAACAAGCAGGCGTGAGCACCCGGTGGCAAGCAACAAACGCCACCCGTAGACACAGCACTTGCGTAAACTTGCGTTGCTGTCTCTTAAATTGGAATATGGAAGGGATCGGAAGTGGGAAGGGAAGAAAAGGCTTTCCCTTTGGAGATTGGGATTCCGGATACGCGGCATGAATAGTAGTAGAATAGAGCGGCAAACGTTAAAATAAATGTTAGTGGGCGAGGGCGGCATTTTTCAGTTTTTGCCCCGCCTAAAAAAATTGAAGATCCGGGGCTGTCGCCAACTGACATAGTTGGTGATGTCCAAAAGTATGATCGATCGTATAAATCAATCGATATTATAAAATCTTATTACATAATCGATTACGCAATTTTTTTCTGTTGTCCACCTATGTACGTCATAGGTTATATAGGTATTTGTTAAAGGATAACACTCAACGACACGTTTTAATTTTGAATATGTACAATGAAAAAATTTATATGCATAAATATCACCAAATAAATGAAAATATATCCAAATAATAAATTTAAATGGTTTTTATTACTAAAATAATTGAAATGAATAAATTACTATACGATTCTATGAAATATGGTTTTTGTTACTACCCGACTATTAGTAAACATAAATAAATATGTAATAGGTTAGTTAAGATTACATACTATTAACATACTAGTATTTATTTCTTTCGATTATATACCGATTATCTATTTCTGTGCCACAATTTTAGAATTAGTTTTTTTTGGCACGTCACTAAGTGGGCGGTGACTGTCCATGAAGTACATATTTTTTTTAATGTATATTGTTTGTATGAAATGTCATTTGACACTACACGAAACTTCATGGGCTTTCAAAAAACCATAGTAACCGTGGACAGAGTACATTATTTTGATCTAATAAGTAGGGTGCAGCTATCGTTTGCAATTAAAACACCAGACCTGAAAAAAATATCACTGTTACCACTCTACCACTATTACCTTCAATCTACTACTACTATTATCTACCAATAAGTAACCACTGTGTACCACAAAACCATGAAAACATTACAGTGAAATGATAAATGTGTATTTACAGAACAATCATTATTATTACATAGTATAAAACAAAGTCACTTTCCGCAATACCTTCCAAAATAGTCGTTTAAATTGCATGCTGTAAAGGCCAGGATGATCTATATTACATGCACAATCTATTTAAGACACAGCACAGCACAGGGTAGTTGGTACGACATGTCATTACTTAGTTTAAAACAAAGTCACTTTCCGCTGTCTGTCCCCTTATATGCTTATATCTTTAAAACAACGCAACAGATTTTGATGCGGTTTTTTGTAATAGTTAGAGGTTGTCAACGGGGTGGTTTTGATCTATAATTCATATATGATGTTGTAAGGAAAAAATGATAATTTTCGAGATTTAGCACTTTAATTGCAAACGCTGGCTGAACCCTAAGGGATAGATCAAAACAATGTTCTACATTATTAAACGCCTTCAGAAGGTCTACAAAAAAGTCCGCGAGAGCATATGTCTATCTCTTAGGGATAACCCATTTTTATTTTTTTACTTTTTACGAGAAATAATGGCTTATTTACGAAGCGATTTTAAACATTACAGTATTCATTTCATCCAATTAAGTGTCTTAAATAGATTGTGCATGTAATATAGATGATCCTAGCCTTTTACAGCATGTAATTTATACGAATATTATGGCAGATATTGCAGTAGTAACATAGCGGGACAGCAGTTAAAGCCGCTAAATAGCACAAATTGTACCTCATGATATCCAAAATTTACTCTTAAAATACTTTTGATGGGGAAGAATGTTCGCCGGGTCAGCTAGTATAAGTTCAGAACTTGTCTGGGATATTGCAATTTGATTTGATATGTCTACCGTAGGCGAAGCTCTTTGTTAGCGACATGCTAACTTCTATTTGGAAGGTTTCAATTTAAGCATAACTACACAAATGACTTTCGGGGAGGGATCATATCAAGTGAGTGCACGTCGCGATTCCTGCCAATATTGAAGGTCACGATCTTGACCAAATACGCAGTCCACTACGAGCCCAAGTAAATCGTCCCCCAGAGGTTACGCGCACTGAAACGCCCCCCACCATCGTCGCGATCGGGAAAAGTTGAGTGCTTGTTGATTGACATTATAAATGTCACCAAAAACATAAATGTGAAATTGACAGTCATGTTTACGATGTACAAGAATTAAGATCGGCTGTGAGCTTCGCCACAAAAAGAATGGAGATCTAAATGAGTGTCAAGTTCAATGAAAAATCCAATTAAGTATTTAAAGGAACAAAATAGCATTATGAACAAGTATTATATAAATCTATTTATTTGTTAGATACTTGTAACAATCGCTGTTATTTAAAAAATGTGAAATCTTAAAGCAAGTAAGATTTGACTTTGAGTTTTTATCTTATTTATTTTATTACATACAACATCTTTAAGAATATATGAATAACTTTGTAAAATGACTGATGTAAATAAAACTGATCAAGTCAAATCTAAGCTGTCAATATGTCCGCGTATAAATCTTAAATAACCTTAGATTTGACTTGACCAGTTTTAATTACATCAGTTATTTTATATTACACGGAATTTAAACGTAATCATGCTAAAAGTATGTAATTTACATTGTTGTGATGTGAAACTATATATGGTCCGAGAGGTAGCGTGGTATTTTAGGAAGTGATTAAATGCTGATCGAGGATAATCTTTTTTCAATAGATCTTTTGGATGACTAATAATCAAGAGTCATCTGGCGTACTATTACTTTAATCACGCGTATTACTCTCTCCGTCACGGAGCTGACATTAAATTTTTCAACATTTATTACTTATTATGTCAACAACCTGTGGAAAATGTTTTAGTCGGCGTAATATTACCTAACAGTACGTGCGTACTCACAGTACGTACAAAACTTTCCCTTAAAATAAATTATAACTGATACTAATATTATTTTTTTATAGTGAACATAATGTGTATTTACATATATTAGGATAGTTTTAAATATCTGCTTGTAACGGTTCCAACGTTATCTACAATTGAAAAAAAAAAATACGCCGACCCCCCTTTTTTATTTTCAGATTTTTCCCTTAGCTTACATACAATTATCGAGCTGGATTCCAAATTTCATCCTTTTAAGTCATCTGGAAGTAGGTTAGATTTAGCTACTATATATACATGTAGTCAGTCAGTATGAATTTTAGCGACTTTTGGACCTTCATATCTTTATACCCGTAAGAACTAGCTTCATGAAATTTGGGCTTCTAAGTGTTCTTATGGATATAAAGATACACACGTAGTTTCATTTTATTGCGTTCAAGGGGTTAAGAGTTATAGAGGGGTCAAAAGTAGCACTAAGGCCCGTAAGATCAATCATAGTTAAAACTGTCGATTTTCTAAACTATAGTAAATTTTAATCTAGAGTTTAAACCTGCCTCGTAAGATCAACAGCGAAATGGACATAGATTACGTAAACTAAGTTTAGTTTTCGACAGATGGCAACATTTGGTTATTTAAAGTCCATATTTCGCTCATCATTCACTCTTTTGTACATTGTCTGTGGCATATTTCGTGAAAAAAACTCTTTTTCTCTTTCTTTTATGAAGTTTTATAGTGTGACCATAGATTTAAGAAAAATAGATCGGCAATAGTCACCCAAACAACGTGACCAAAAATGGGTTGTTAATGTGTGAGTGACTTACGGGCCTCGTGGCGCATTGGTAAAACTACCGGCTGCAGCACGGAGGTCGGGGGTTCGATTCCCACCCGAGCACAAATATTTGTGACAAAAATGAATATTTGTGCGGCGTCTGGGTGTTTTTCTATGTATTTTAAGTATGTATTTACAAATGAAAAGTATATATGTATTAATATCCGTTATGTAGTATCTATAGCACAAGCATTTAGTTGCTTAGTTTAGAAGTGAAGGGCGCTGTGTGATTTGTGTCCAAGATATTATTAATATTGTTATCAATGTGTGCGTAAAAAGCGCTTCAAAACGTTAACTTTTACAAAGTTAATGTTCATGTGTGGAATTGTAAATAAAATATACGCGGTTCCCAAAATCTAATATACGCGGTAGCGCTGTCAGTGATTCGATGCTATTAGTAAATTTTTCCTGACATGTGCCATCTATTGTAGTCTATGCTAAATCTATGTATGAACCCACAATCGTTGTGTCAGATGTCAGCTGATAAACGACCGCCATTTTTAAACTAGGCGGACCACGGTTTAAACGGCAAAATCACCTGGTGTAAGCTAAACTATAGTTTAAACTGTTTTTGGAGTTTTATCTAGCATTGATCTTACGAAATAAACGACAGATGAGGTTTAAACTAGGTAAAATAGTTTAAACTGTGATTGATCTTACGGGCCTAAGTGATATAAGTGCGCGCTGTCTAGCCAGTTCCCTGCTTGAACATGACTGACACGCGGCCGCGTGTCTTGATATGACGCGCCGTATATATCCATATAACAAAAATGGACGCGTTTCGATTTGTGTCTTGACATGGCGAATCTATTTCCATACCGGGCACAAAGTTTTCAGTCATCGATATTTATCACACATAACTTTCAAAATTAATTTCAAAAAGTCATTGGTGTGAGCCAGGATTCGAACCCGCGACCTCTTTATTCAGATGCGGGGTGATCGACCACTGGACCACCGAGACTGTTTTAATTAGTGTAGTAAGAGTGTTTTAGGTAGATAATATTATTTTTACTAGACTTATTATCTTAGTTATAACACATGGCACAAACAGTGACTCAAATGACAATAATTTCTAACACTCTCACTGCGTAATACGGTCTGAATAGCCTCAGGCATGACTTCACGCAGGTGCGATGATTCAAATTATCGTTAAATATAAGTATTATATAATTATTATAAATCGTGTTATTTTACTCAGCATTACTAGAACAGGCGAATAATTATTACAAAGTTGGAAATTATAAGTCAAGTATGTAGTAAGTAGGTATACATTGAAGGATAAACATGACCCCCATGACCCAAACATGTACCCCTATATTATAAATATAGGGGTATAAACGATATAAGGAATAAAAATGTAAGTAGCTATAATTTAGAATAAATTTGTCAAGCCTCTTAAAACGTTAGCTACCAGCAATTTTTTTAATGTCAGGTTAAGAAATGTTTTGTTTAGCCATTTCTACTTTCCCTATTTCTACGTTCAAACACGCCTTTTTAAAGAGTTAAAAGGTATTCTATAATGTATTATTTCAGGCCCTTATATGAAAAAAGTCTCTTGGTCTAAGGCTTTACAGATACTTTAATAAAAGGTAAATTTGGCTCTAATGCATCACATTATTAATGACTAAAAAGTTTATCAAAAAAGTCTCGGTGGTCCAGTGGTCTAGCACCCTGCTCTTGAATCACGAGGCCGCGGGTTCAAATTCTGGCACCAATGACTTTTTGAAATTAATTTCGAAAGTTATGTTATATTGATGTCTGAAAACTTTGTGCCCAGTATGGCAATAGGTTCGTCACCTATTCCATTTCGGAGGTAAATATAACGGCGAGTTGAGGCTTACAGCCACTGCCTACACCTTCTGGTAGAAAAAGGCAGTGATGAAGTTATATCATGTTAAGTTTATCAAAAACAGTCTCGCTGTGAAAGTGTTATGGGGCGTTTTCGTATACGCCCCCTTACGCCATATGGATCATATTTTTGAGTTTATTGTACGTAGTCATTAAGCGATCGTCAGTATCAACACATGGATCAACATGTGCAAAGCGTTTCGAGTGTGTCTCTTGTTCATAGCTCTATTTACTGTAGAGCTTGATTGTGAAATTTACCAAGATCGACCCAAAATTAAAACATCTGACGGCGACCTCATCATAGAACCAGCCGTCGATAAAAGTATATACTTACGAACAAATGGACCTAAATCAAGCATTTTTATTGCGAATATTGATGTCCTTAAAACTTATACACAAAAATTTCCGAATCAATACCAGCCATCCGGAAATTTTGATGAATATCTTAACGGTCCAAATGGCATACTAGCCAGACTTGAAAAGTTGGAGAGCAAAGGATCTGCAATATCAGAAACTACATTATTAAATATTACTTTGCTTTGGAGAAAAGTGAATAATCTAAAGCGAAAAGTACTAAATCTTCAAAGTCAATTAAATAGCAGACCTAAGGGCGAATGTGATTCCCAACCTTGTCAACATGGTGGGACATGCCTCAATTTGATCGATGGCTATCACTGCTTATGCCCTTCTAATTGGGAGGGCAGAGACTGTGATGTTGACGTTAACGAATGTCGGAATTTCGCTGGCACCGACCTCGGTTGTCAAAACGGAGCCACGTGTATCAACAGACCCGGGACTTATGAGTGTTTATGTAAATCTGGCTGGTATGGACTACATTGCACTAGAAAAGCAAAGGACTGCAGCGGCGGTGATTTTGAAATGTGTGGTTATGGCACCTGCATACCGGTCCCTACAGGTGATGGTATAAAATGTATATGCCATCAGGGATGGACATCAAACGCTACCACTGTTGCTTGTTTGACAGACATAAACGAATGTGAATCTATTCAAGGCCCGCGGTGCTCCATAAATCCCAAAGTGGATTGTGTAAATTTGCCGGGATCATTCCGATGTGGACAGTGCCCTGCTGGTTACGAAGGTGATGGTTACATATGTAATGATATAAATGAATGTATCAGTAACGATAATGGTGGGTGCAGTCCATTAGTGAAGTGTCATAATACCATAGGTTCAAGAATATGTGGCTCATGTCCTCCAGGTTATGAAGGCGATGGGGTGAATTGTATTTTTAGAGGCTCATGCAGTATAAATCATGGAGGTTGTCACCCGTCTGCGCAGTGTGTGGAGAGTACCTCTCCAAGTGGTCAAAGTTCACAGTGTATTTGCCCTGAAGGAATGGAGGGCGACGGGTTCGGAGACATGGGCTGCTACGTGTCGACTAGTAACAATTCCAGTGGCTGTGAAAGTAACCCTTGCGGAAACCAGGGGCGCTGTCATACACTGCGCATCGGTTATACTTGCATATGCTATAAAGGGTATACTGGAGCTCAATGTGAGAAAGCAAACGACGCCTGCTTAAGAAATCCATGCCAAAATGGGGGGATTTGTAGACGGGATGACACAACATTGTCTGGATTTCGGTGTGAATGTACAGCGCAATATTTAGGTCATCTATGCCAGGTAAGGTTAAGAACTTGTGGAGGTATATTGGATGCTGAAGAAGGTAGCATCGCTTATCCTGTAACAAATATTACCGCTGCCTATAGCAATAATGTTCAATGCGCGTGGGTTATTCATACAGCGTCAGATAAAGTTGTGAACGTAACTTTCAGTAAATTCAACGTAGAATTAGCGCCAGAATGTTCCAGTGACTTCTTACAAATACACGATGGACGAAAATCTTCTAATCAATTAATTGGAAGATTTTGCGGAACCTCACTTCCTAATGGTGGTAACATTGTGTCTAGTCATAACAATTTATATTTATGGTTTCATTCCGATGGGACCATAACAAAAGAAGGATTTGCATTACACTGGACCAGTATAAAGCCAGTATGCGGAGGTGATGTTGATGCCACCACTCATGGCCATATAAGTTCGCCAGGCTCTCCGGGACCGTACCCGCCGAACCGTGATTGTTACTGGCATTTGACTACCACACCTGGAAAACGTATTACTTTGCATTTCTTTGTTCTTGATATTGAAGCGCATACAAATTGTAGTTTTGATTATTTAGCTATTTACGACGGAGAGCATGAGACAGATCCGCTTATAAGTAAATATTGTAATTCAACACAACCAGCACCCATACAGTCAGCTGGGTCAGATATTTTAATACATTTTCACTCTGACGCTTATAATACGGGGAAGGGGTTTCAAATAACTTACGCCCCCATAGAAGGTACACCTGGTTGCGGAGGTTATTATACCGCAGACAAAGGTGAAATTGTCTCTCCTACTTACAACGGATTGTATCAGTCTAATTTATTATGTGAATATAAGATAAAAACCGGCCCAGATACAAAGATAAAACTAGATTTCAAGTTATTCAATCTAGAGAGATCACGACGGTGTAGATACGACTATTTAAAAGTTTACGATGGACTATCGTCTAATTCACAGCTCGTAGGAAAATTTTGTGGCACTACATATCCAAAATCATATTTGTCATCATCTAACGCTCTATTTATAAAATTCAAATCCGACCGTAGTGTCGCTACAGAAGGTTTTCGAATATCTTATGAAGTTGTCTGCGAAAAAACTTTATACGGCGATAGCGGTATTATTAAATCACCATCTTATCCCTTTACTTATCCTAAAGATCAACTATGTGCCTATATTATTAGAACAGATCCCGGTAAAGCTATACAATTAACATTCCAAGATTTTGATATTGAAGATAGCCGATATTATGGGTGTCATTACGACAATGTAGAAATCAGAGATGGCCCGGATTCGAATTCTACGTTAATGGGCACTTACTGCGGTAGCGCAGCACACACTCCACCTGTACAAATTTCCACGCATAATTTCATGTACATAAGATTTAAATCAGATATGAGTGTCTCAGGCACGGGATTCTACGCTAATTATACCACTATTGAAACAAAATGTGGCGGCATATATAGAGACACAACGGGCCTTATTAATTATCCGTCTGGGGATGCAAAAACTTATTCACGCGATCAATCTTGTCAATGGTTAATAATTGCACCTGAGGATATGCATATAAAGTTATCATGGAATAGATTTGACATAGAAGCAATGCCGGACTGTTACGCTGACTATTTACAATTGATCGAAATAGACGAGAACAATCAAAGTTACGAATTGGGAAATAAATATTGTGGAAGACAATCACCACCAGCATTGACCACATCTACCAATAAGCTAAACCTGACGTTTGTCTCTGACTCCAGCATTAACAACGCTGGATTTTCTGTTTCTTATACTTTCCTAGATGAAAGAACCCACTGTGGAGGAAATTACTACAAACCTCATGGCTACATATTTTCTCCTGGCTGGCCTCGTAATTATGAGCAGGATCGAGACTGCACATGGGTGATCACGGTGCCTGCAGGCCAACAAATCTCGCTTAATATTTCAAATTTCGACTTAGAGAGGCCTATAAAGGGTAAATGCAACCTCGGAGACTATTTAGAAATAAGAAACGGTGCTACAGACAGGAGTCCATTAATCGGACAATATTGCGGTAAATTCCAATATAAACGTGTCACATCTTTAGCTAACATCATTCATCTCCATTTCCATTCAGATTTTTATTTAACTGGAACAGGTTTTCAAATTGAATGGGATGGTACCATTACTGGCTGTGGAGGCACACTAACAACTTCCACTGGATCGATTACTTCTCCAAATTATCCGAACAACTACCACGACAATGCTGAATGTTTTTATAAAATAGTAACCAGTGCCGGGTCCCGCATTAACATTATATTTACAGATTTAGAACTTGAACACCAAGCGCACTGTTATAACGATTATGTTGAAATATATGACGGTCGTGATACTCAAGCATCTTCCCTAGGAAAGCATTGTGCTATGTCCAATGAACTACAGAAAATCGAAACAACATCTAACTATGCTTTAATCAAATTTCGATCGGATTACTCCGTGGGCGCTAAAGGATTTTCTCTTAGATATCTTACAGTTTGCAATAATAATATCACTGGCCGATATGGAGTGATTGAAAGCCCTAATTATCCAAGTAATTATCCGATGAATGCGAAATGCACATGGAACATACAAGTTGCTAAAGGTAACACAATAAATGTGACGTTCACACATTTCGATGTTTATCAACAAGGCCTATATATTTGGGAAAGAAGACTTAACTCGACTGCATTTAAAAATTGCTTTTTAGATTACTTAGAATTTAAAGACGGTCCAGGATCTCCTAAAAAACTTTGTGGCACGACTTTGCCAGATCCAATCAGTACAAAGAGTAATTCCTTACGGATAGAATTTGCATCAGCGTTTTATACACCCCGGACTGGTTTTCGATTAGAATGGATGAGTTATGGTTGTGGTGGTCATATACAAAAGAAATTCGGTTCTGTAGCCCTTAATAGAGATTTAACCAGAGAAAAGGAACTTGAATGCGAATGGTTAATCGAAAGTGATCCAGGAAAAAGTATTACGATCATTTTCAATGAAATTTATATGTCAGACTCAAAGAATTGTACCATTGACTACATAGAAATTTATAACGGACAAAATTCTCTGGCGCCTCTTATTTCTAAGATATGTCACCAAAGTGCTATTTCTTTACAATCCAACAGCAATTACATGTTCATTCGATCCGTTAAACAGTCCTCATTGAGAGATGTACATTTTTCGGCACAGTTCTATTCAACTAAATCCAAATGTGGAGGGAAAGTTAACTCCATGTCGGGCTACCTCTACTCTAAAAATTATCCTCAGAACTATGATGATAATCTTGATTGCATCTGGTATATTACAGTTCCTCCAAATCATCGCATTGAAATAAATTTTATGGATCTTGATTTGTATTATAATCCAAGTTCTAATTATTATTCCGATAATGATTGCGGTGACACAATTCTAATTTACGATAACGACAATTATAGCCCGTCTTCAAATTATACATATCGCATTTGTCCAAATTCAAATGACACGCAAATCATAACGAAATATAATAGCATTGTAATACAATTCAAGACTAATGACTACGGCTCAGCCAAAGGTTTTAAAGCTAACTTTACTATGACTTGTGGTGCTATCATATTAGCTTCACAAGATGGTGTTATTACAAGTAATAAATTCATAAATCACATTAACGCGAGCTGCGTATGGACTATTTCTGCACTAAGACCAGATCAGAAGATATCATTAACATTGACCCATATTTCGTTACCAAAAAATGACACAGTTGACACAAACAGAGATTGCCCATCGAATTTTCTCCGTATTCTTGATGGCAATGACTTCGGTGCTCCACAGATAGGGGAATATTGTGGGCGAAAAGTTCCTAAAATGATGGTCAGCCAAGGTAATGTGATAACTATAGTGTTAGGAAGCTACACCGGTATAATAACTGGATCCTTTTCAGCTCACTATTCACCTCTAGATAACGCTTGTGGAGGTACATTAATAGGAGAAGAAGGCACTATTGCATCACCTTCGTATCCTAGCGCATATCCAGCTAATATTGATTGTGAATGGATAGTGAACACGTCACCTGGAAATACAGCCTATATCATAATTGAACAACTGGATTTAGAATATTCTGAAGCATGCAACGAAGACTATCTCGAGATTCGTGAGAATAATGGTGTAGGTAACTTGTTGGGAGTTTATTGTGGCAATAATATTCCTGTTAATAACACAAGAGCATCGAAAATATATATTAAGTTCCACAGTGATAGTGACAGCAGTGGTCAAGGATTTCTGTTACATTATAGTTATTTACATGAAAACGTAATTGACGGTGATTCCGGTGAAATAACTTCTCCATTATATCCAACTCACTATGAAGGTGAGGGTGAGTACAAGTGGCGTATATTTACTTCTGGTGCAGATAATATTGCCCTTACAATCGATAACTTGGAAATCTTTTCCGACAGTGATATAAGTTATAACAGACTAACTCTATATGATGGGTATGATCAAACTGCACCCATATTAGAACAGCTCCATGGTGTCTTAGATGAAAGAAAAGTCGTTCAGGCTTCCTCGGGTGTGGTATATATCATATTGACAATGGATGCAGCTAATAAAGGATCTATATTTCATTTAAGATGGACAAAATCTGCGGGAAACGTACAGATAAATGAAGATCAAATAAACTGTGGTTCAAATCAGACTGAGTTAATTTCACCAGGTCAAATATTCTTTTTACAATCGCCCAACTACCCTGCAGAATATAGTAATAATTTAAACTGCGAATGGATCTATATAACATCCACGGGAAGACATTTAAGCTTAAAGTTTATTGAGTTCGAGATAGAAGAAAATCATGCCTGTTACGCTGATTCAATTTCAATTTATTCTGCCGATACTCCTGGCAATTGGAAATCTGTAAAAGAAAATATATGCTTATTAACTGCAGTAAGTGGCGACATTACAGCTTCTAATTATATGAAAATAACATTTAAAACTGATTCGTCTGTAACCAGAAAGGGATTTCGTGCTCAAGTGAGTTCAAAATGCGGAGGTCTGTTGACTGATCCGTCTGGATTGATTGCTCCAATTTGGGACGATACTCGAACTTTCAATGCATATAATAAGATAAAATGTGAGTGGACGGTAAAAGTTAGGCCAGGCCGCTTAATTCAACTAAGATTCAATCGTTTTAATTTAACTAATAGTAATAACAACTGCGTGGCTTCTGTTGTTTTACGTAACGGTGATTCCGCGGAGGCACCTCTCTTAGCTAGTGGAAGATATTGTGGTTATGATCACGAAACGAAAACAGATATTGTCACTTCAGGGAATTCTTTATTTGTGAGCTATACGAACGAATATCATTCTTTTCCATTTATATTTATAAGCTTTGAAATTTATTATGAAGAAAAAAATGAAGAATGTGGTTCTACTTCAAAGTTAACCACCGACAACAACTGGGAGATAATAAATTCACCGAATTTCCCGTCAACTCCAGTTCCATACTCAGAATGCGTATGGAAATTTTCAGGTCCGCCGGGCGAGATACTCAGAATAGATTTTATGGGAAGATTTGATCTAGACAATACTGACGATTGTGGCACAGAGTCAATTGAAATTCGAGATGGATCGTCCAGCTTTTCACCCTTGATAAAAGGACCCTATTGTGGTGAAAGGCCGGGAACTATTAAAAGTACGGGTAACACGATTTATATAAAATACATAACTCAATTACCAGAACCTAGAAACGGTTTTAAAGCTAATGTTTCCATAGATGTATGTGGTGGTACTATTATTGGACAATCTGGAGTTTTGAAATCACCTGGATATCCGCAAATGCAAATATTTCCCCAGGGAACAGTATGTCAGTGGCATATTATAGGAATACCAAGACGTGTGTTTCTAATATATCTACAAGACATCGACTTACCGATATCTCAGTCAAATTGCGCTACTAAAGTTGAAATTGAAGAAAATGTTCCATTTAATGATACTGTCACCATACTAAAAACCATTTGTTATGATTATGAGAACGATATAGTCACAGTTCAAACATCAGGTAACAGATTCACAATTAAACTTTCTATAGGAAAATCTAGTGGCCATGATCTAATATCTGAAAGACGAGGTTTTAAAATCACTTTCAATTCCTCAAGGCCGTCATGTGGTGGGGAAATCACGACATCTGAAGGATATATAACTACCCCAAATTACCCACAAGAAACAACATTGATTTTTTGTAAGTGGAATATTATTGTTCCAAACAAATCGCGAAAGATTCGTTTAGAATTTATAGATATTGATAAAGAAAAACAAAGAATAAGTATTTTTAATGACCCTTCTTTTCGTTCGGAAATACAATTAATACCGAGTGACGATTATGATCCAACAAAGAACATTTATGAGTCTGTGGCTAATAAAATAACAGTATATGTACGGCTACAGAATACTGGCACATCACACAGATTTAAAGCTAAATTTAGTTCTGATGAAGAAGCATTGTGTGGAGGTGATTTAAGCGATACTACTCAGGAGCTCCTCTCACCACTAATTCAGCCGTCCTATTATTGTAACTGGCATTACAATAATCGAATTTCTACGGGCGATCAGAGTGAGTTTACATATAATACCATAGCTGTCACTGCTACTATAAACTCATCAATTTCTAAGACACATTGTACCTATTTTGATTCACAAGTTTCCATTAAGTCGTTTATTAATAATAAAGGAAATATTCTACGGCGAAGTTTTTGCGGAAATACTGATGCTCTAGTCAGAATACCGTCTTCATCATTAGATATTAGCGCGTTGAAACTCAAATCTGATTCCCTTTATTTTAGATTGTCTTTAAAGTCACAACCATGTGGTGGTACTATAAATGTTAGTGAAGATCCGGTTAATATCTTTAAGAATATACCGGTTTCTTATAACGACACATTGGACTGTGCTTGGACTCTCATATCACCCTTAAACAGCAGAGTTGAACTAAAAATGGAAGGATCCTTCTCATTAGACTGTCGGAACGAATATGTATATGTAAAGCAGAGCTTAACTCAAAATTCACCATTAGTTGGAGATTACTGTAAGGACAAATCTATGAATACTCCTCTATCTACTCATTATCCGTATATGTATGTTGAATATCATTCGAACATAAAAGAAAATAATGTTTCTCTTACTCTTATGGCCAGAACAGTGACGAACCAGTGCGGTGGACTGCTATCACGATACAAATATGTGTTTAGTTCACCAAATTATCCTAAGTCCTACACGGCTAACCAGGAATGTTCATGGGAAATACGGGCAGAATTAGGATACAGAGTATCACTTAAATTTGTGGAACGATTTGTAATTGAAGATACACCTAACTGCACCAAAGATGTAGTGATTATTTACGATTGGAAAGATGGTGCTTATAAAGAAATGGCAAGAGTGTGTGGACGTCAAACTCCACCTGCTTACAATTCTACCGACAATCGCTTAAAAGTCGTGTTTCGTACAGATGCAGACACAAACCTTGATGGTTTTAAAGCTAAATGGACTCAAATATGTGGAGGTCAATACATAGCTACAGAAAAGGAACAAATATTATACAGTCCAGGTTACCCTTACAATTACCGTGGAAATTTGAATTGCTTTTATGAAATTACTTCGCTAAATGATGAAAAAGTACACATCAAATTTCTTGATTTTCAATTGGAAGGATATTCTCCCGACTGTTTGTATGATAACTTAACTATAACGGCGGATAACTCTTATAATTATTTCTCACAAGTTTTATGCGGAACTAAAATTCCCGCTGACATAAGAAATTACAAAAAAATACAGCTCCAATTCAAAACGGACGTGTATCTCAGAGCAAAGGGATTTAAAATTTCATTTTCGATATTCAAGTGCGGAGGTAAAGTGAATGACACGACTATGATTACACCAAGTTTGGACGATAAGAACTATGAAGAGAACATGAACTGCACGTGGTACATCGAAGCACCGACATCTATGATAGTTGTAGTAAAATTTCTTTATATAGATATAGAAAATCATCCCGAATGTTACAATGATTATGTAGCATTGTACGATGGACCAAAAGTTGAGGACGATAAACGCTTAGCATTATTGTGTGGTTACGTTAACTCCACCAGCGTTTTAAGAAGCTCGCGAAACAATGCGATACTACAGTTTATATCAGATTCTAGCGCGAGCTTTAGGGGATTTAAAGCCTTAATATACTTCAGTTATTCAGAAGCAGCGGGATGCGGTGGACAAATTCAATTAGGGACAAGCTCTTCGCATGTTTTAAAATCACCCTTGGTAGGTAATAATGCAGTGTACGAAAATTACTTAGATTGTCATTGGACAGTATCATCACCACCCAATACGGTTATTAATATTACTTTCACCAAATTTCACATTGCCCCTTGTAAAAATATAAACCAGACCGCAATAGGATATAGCAAGTGTGATTGCGACTTAGTTGAAATAAAAGATGGCTTTAATATAAACAGCTTAGTAATCGGTACGTATTGTGGACACGCGTTTCCACCTCAATTAGTTAGCTCGGATAATATAATGAGCATAAGATTTTCAACGGACGGTGAATTGGTGAGTTCAGGTTTCGAAGCTACTTTATCAGTGCAGCAAACGCTATGTGGACCATCCGTCATATCTGTCTCCACGACCCCGCAGCGCTTCAAATCTCCTGGTTATGATACGGGATCAATTCCACGCGGTCTCCACTGTGCCTATCGTTTAGACGACAGCGCCGCACAGTATAGTCAGGTTCGTATTACTGTGTTAAACTTACAATTGCGTCCAGTTTCTTCAGAAGCTGGAGAGATCAGGCGTTGTAATAATGATAAACTAATCATTTCGGCTACTTCGTCTCGTTCTAATGCTACCCTCGGTAAAGATTTAATCATACATACCGAAAACGAAGATTTGTTTGCTCATATATTCTTCTACGATATTTCTACTCATTTCCCCACTAGCTTTGAATTATGTGGGGACAAAAAATCGATTGATTTCTATGTATTCGGCGGCACAACTATTAACTTGATCACTACCTCTGAAACCGACAACATACTCTATAAAGGTGTTGAATTCGAAGTGGCATTCGTAGGATTCTGCGGCAGAAATTATTCAGAACTCCAAGGTAGAGTGCAAACATCATTCGAATATAACAATCAAAGTGATTGTTACACTTTAATAAGCGTTCCCGAAAATTATACGATATCCGCATATTTCCTGCAGTTGAGTCCGTCTTATTGGGACGACGAGGTTTATCTCCGTGTATTCGATGGAAATAACACTGGCGCTAAACAACTGGTAAAAGTAAATAAAAATTACGAAAATAATAACCCAATATTTACAACGGGCAGATATATGCTGTTACACAATCATGAAGATGAGAGTGAACGGGTAACTTTCGATATGAACTATGTGGCTACTGATAAAGGCGTGGGATGTGGCGGTAAACTGATCAACATTGTCGGTGCGGTGACGAGCCCATACTACCCCACCACATATAGACATACAAAAGTTTGCGAATGGGAGTTAGCTACGCCTGAGGGCACACGCATTATGTTGAGATTCATCGACTTCGACTTAGGCACCACTTGTGATCAGAATTATTTGCAACTTGTCGATAGTAACGGAGAGGTTGTGAGGACATTCTGCTCTGAAACACCTGCTGACTATACGAGTTCTGATAATAACGTCAAAATAGTATTTCATACTACGATGAATAATTCGGGCAAAGGATGGTCTGCAGTCTTTGTTGGGTTACGATAAGAAGGGAAATTAAAATTATTTGTTGTACCTAAATGCAATACTATAAAATGTAAATGTATGTACTCTAAAAACCGAAAGGTTAATTCGGATACGATTCACTCATGGCAAACTGAAATTAAGTGCGCATCATATAAATTTTAAGGTTTTTAATTTAATTACATATTTTTTAATATAACCAATAACAAGTACTACCTACATATGTGCAATATGATATTGTTGGAACTATATATATTATCTGGTTGACGCAGCGAACCTTGTTTCGCCTCAGAAATAAAAATGATCATAGTGGGTTAACCCTAAGAGTCGGACATACGCGGTCTTTTTTGTAGACATCCTAAAGGTGTATGGTAATGTAAATATTGTCCTGATCTATCACTTAGGGTTCAGCCAGCGTTTCCAATTAAAGTGCCAAATCTCGAAAATTATCACATTATTATTTAGTACAGTAATACATGAACAGTCTTATAGAGTAATACATGAATTATAGATTGAAACCACCCTGTTGACACCTTCTATCTATTAAAAGAAACCGCATCAAAATCCGTTGCGTAGTTTCAAAGATCTAAGCATATAAGGGGACAGACAGCAGAAAGAGACTGTTTTATGCTATGTAATGATGATGATATATTTATTCATACACTAAGTTTATTCCCCGTTGATACCCTTATTAACGGGGTGCTTTTTATCTATAATTAATGTACTACTGTGTCTGCAATAAATAAGTACATGTATACAAGTACTTTTTTATTACTTTTGATGCGGAACCAAGTTCGCCGAGTCAACTAGTTAATGTCTAAATAAGAGCAATAAAATATTATCTGTACAAAAATATAAAATTTGAGTCTTTGTTTGTAAAATATATGTTGGTATATGTATAAATAAGTAATCTCTTATTTTTTTTAAATTATATTTTGTGTATGTCACTACTTTCTTGGAAACGCCTGGATCTATTTTAATTAGACTTTCATTGACAAATAGTGACACTTGGCGACAAATTGCTAGCTTGAGTTGGTCACTAGACACATGAACTTAATTTGTTTCCAGATTTTTTTACTAAATACATAATTGAGTACTTTATTATATTATAAATTTTGAAATGGCAATGCTTCTGCCGCCAAAAAAATGGTTTTTAAATTTTCATTATTATTTAAAAAACGAGGCACTAAATAAAAAAGGAAACAATACAAATTTAGGGATATATCAGTGTTACAAACTCGAAAGTGTTATTCTAATTCAAAATATTTGCATGAGTAAAACATAATTTAAACATTTGGTAGGTACTCATTTCGAAATATATGGAATAATTAATTAAGTTATGTCTTTCATTTCGGCTGAGTAATTGAATTCAAAATGTGTGATGATGATGAGTGACGTATTTTAAAAGAAGTAAATTGTTGAAAATGACCTCCTGTTTTGACGCTAGACAGTACGTGACTAGTGCCGCTCATGGACATCTGTAACACATATAATGTTACAGGCGTTGCCGTCCTTTATGGGAGTAACATGTGAATGTATGGGGAAGTTGTTGGGCTGAACGAAACACAGCATGAGCACCTTTTAGTTGATATTCTGAGAAGTCGTAGTATTTCACTGGTCGGGCCAGCCAATTCTTGTAACGATCTGCATGACCCTATTGCGGTAACATACCTACTTGTGTACACCGATAGTTTTTGCGAAAATTATATTATAGATCTGTTATAAAGTCTGATGGTCCAGTGGTCGAATTCCATGCTTTTGATTCAGAAGTCGTGGGATCGATTCCAGGCTCACACGATATTGCACATATCCAATTAGTTTAACCTGTAAATACTTGCATACAGCCAGAATAGGATAAGGAGTAATGCATCGCTTTGGATCGACAACACAAACAAACGACGCGGTTGAATTATCCATGGGTAAATTTAAGAATTATATTAAAAGTAGATTATATCAAACGGCTTACTATTGTATCGCAGATTATATCATCATCATTTGCCCTCCGCCGGTCCGTTCACTCATGGGGGGTTTTTGCCATAATCGCCACGCTTGGCAGGCGGGTTGGCGATCGCAGTAGGCTGTATCCTGTTGAGAGAGAATGCTGCTGCCCATTCTTCCAGCCTTTTCCCTTAGTCGCCTTTTACGACACCCACGGGGAGAGATGGGGTGGCGGTATTCTAAGCCGGCGCCACACAGCAGATTATATAAACGATAAAAAAGTTTGAATTGAACTGCTCCTTTTGTGTTGTGTTGAATGTAATTATTATAATTTGTTAAACTGGAAATTGAAAAGAGTCGGCCTTGAGTTTCTTGCCAGTTCTTCTCACGAAGCCTTGACGCCGGAACTGGCACTTAGATTCGCTTTCACATTCTGGATAGTGTGATGAAAGGGAGTCTAAGCTCCGCGTGTTTTGGCTTATAGTTTTGTATGACGATTCTAAGCACTTTGTAAAGTCTAAGGAATAAAGATATTTTGAATTTTGCACATTAATTTGAAATGGGCGTTTTTAGTGTACGCCCCCCTTACGACACATGGCCCATAAATATCCATTTACACAGTTATGAAGCAATCGAATGGTTTGTATATCGTAACATATTATAACTTTACGCCTTTATCTACCTGAAGGTGTAAACAGTGGCTGTTAAGCCTCAACTCGCCGTTATGTTTACGTCCCAAATGGGTGGCGAACCTATTGCCATACCGGGCACAAAGTTTTTAGCCATCGATATTCAACACACATATCTATGGAAATTATTTAATTTTGAACAGTCATTGGAGTGTGCCGGGATTGGAACCCGTGACCTCAGAAACCGTGGTCGAGACCACCATCATCACCGGGAACATGGAATAAAAAAAGAGTAGGTATCATTGATCTGATTCTGGTAGTTAGTAGTCTCCGAAATGGTCTAGGGGATACAAGAGCCAACAGAGGCCCCACACTTGATACGGACCACTACCTGGTAGTAAGCCGGTTCCTGGGCCTTTTCAAGAAGTGGGGGCACTGGCGAGTGTGTACCCATTTCGGAGTGCTTGAGTGAGAGACTAGAAGGTGAAATTGTACGGAGTATGTATGTTGAACAAGTGAGTAAAAGACTCACTGATGCAAGTCTTTCTGACTTAGGTGTTTAAGAATGTTGGGAAAGAATGAAAGGAAGGAATATAATGGATAGTGCAAAGGAAGCAAGTAGTTGCGCAAAGAGACATAAGATTCTAAGAGGTCATGCCTGGTGGGACGTGGATATGAAATCCAGCATTGAAAGAAATAAAAAATCCTGGCTGCATTAGGTATGTCTCAAGTTTGAATCAGAATGATTGTATAACAGGGAATAAGTATGAAATCTACCGCCGCTTCAGGAATGTTACCAAAGCCTTAATGAAAGAAAAGCGTAAAAGATTACTTGCGAATGAGAGAGTGAGTTTGACGGTTTTCTTCGAGGCGAAAAATAACTTTTTTTTAAGATTTTTATCTAAGGCTGGCGACATTCTTGCAAACTTACACGATGTGTTGGGTCGGAAGAGTGAATACTTTGAGGAAATGTATTAGTATGCCCAGGATGGCCAGGATGTGGGCGCCGCAAGTAAGTCTACGACTGACGCCACTGCACCAACATCTGATGACGACAGGGTATTTCTTGGGAAGAGAATGAGTCGTCGATGCGAAATATGAAAAATGGAAAGGCAGCGGGAATAGATACGATGTCTGCTGAAATGATCAAACACAGTGGAACCTTTCCCGTTGTCTGGAGGGGTGCTGTCATCATGCCTATACCTAAATAAAAGTAAGGGATCACGTAGGCAGTGCGCCAGCTGCAGGGCCATCAGTTTTATCAACTTAGCAGCGAAAGTGTTTGAGATAATTTTTGAATGGAGGACATATGGAGGATGACGGTGATATCTGACAGAGTTTTGTAGGCGGTTCGGGGTTGTTAAATAGCGGAAGGGGTTTTTTCCAGGACCAGATTTTTCTCCTTTGCCTACCCAGCAAGGAATTTGGCGTGAGTTATGCATGTATATATTTTTTCATTTCAAAACATCGTAAAGAAGCAACTGGCTTTGAGCCGGAAGGTTTTCTGTGGTTTTGTGAAAAAGCGTTTGACATGGTCTTACGAAAGGATCTGTGGGACATACTCCACAGTTTGTCACTCTGGTTTGACGTCAACATTGGCGTCAAACATATGTAGTTGCGTGCTGTCCGCTCAGTTGTTTAATTATTTTAATTTTTTAGCGAATTTACTATAGTTTTTTACTCGTTACGAAATAAAACTACATATTTTATTTAGGTATTTGCGCAGTGAAATTTTGTCGGTGAAATTTATCCCAATAATTTTTACCGGCTGAACAGACAGATCGAGTGCAAAACATGGCCGATTTTCGGCCTCAGTAGGTATTTACGTATATTCATGTTTCTTCATCCACATTGTGTACGCACTGAGGTAATGTTATACTGTTTCCATGTGAATGACAGTGCTTAATAAAAACGTGGCAGATGTGTTCGCCGTCAAAATCATTACATAGTATGAAACAAAGAGTCACTTTCCGCTGTCTGTCCTCTTATATGCTTATAATAATAAAACTACGCAACGGATTTTGAGGCGGTTTTTTTAAATAGTTAGAGGGTGTCAACGGGGTAGTTTTGATTTATAATTCATATATGATGCGGAAAGAAAAAATGATAAATTTCGAGATTTAGCACTTTAATTGCAAACGCTGGCTGAACACTAAGTGATAGATCAAAACAATGTTCTACATTATTAAACACCTACAGAAGGTCTACAAAAAAGTCCGCGAGGGCATAAGTCTATCTCTTATGGATAACTCACAATGACCAGTTTATTTTTTTTACTTTTTACGAGAAATATTGGCTTATTTACGAAGAGATTTTAAACATTTCAGCATTAATCGAATGAAATGTCCTAAATAGATTGTGCATGTAATATAGATGATCCTGGCCCTTTACTGCATGCAATTTAAACGAATATTTTCGAAGATATTGCAGTATTAACATAGCAGGACAGCAGTTAAAGCCGATAAATAGCAAATTGGACCTCATGATATCCAAAATTTACTCATTTATTACTTTTGATGCGGAACAAAGTTCGCCGGGTCAGCTAGTGCACAATATTAATTTAGGTAGGTATTAATATAGAACAATAATAATAAGTCTCGTCCATCCACGGATTACTATTAGTATATTTTTACTGACATGTGCCATCTGCAGTCTATAGTTTTAAATCTGTGAATAGGTCTGTGTGTTCAAAACATCTGTCCAAACTAGGACTGTTGATATTTTTAAAAATATCGGATTTTCGATATATCGATATTTTTAAAAATATCAATATCGGGGTATGATATATCGAAAAAAAATATCGATATTTCGATATATCGATATTTTGAATTGAAACTTCTTAAACGACATGCAAACGTTAAACGCCCCGTTTGCTGCCGTTTTAAATTAATCGTATTTACTACAATGCTTTAAAATATCGTTTGTGAACAATTTTACCCAAATAAAAACGGTTACTCATCTAAGTGTTTACCACGCCCAACGTAGTTTAACTTTGTGGTCAGTGAAGACCAGCGAATCCAATATACTATGGGCGTTGGTTATAGAGGCAGTAAATTAACCAGTAAATATATTAACCATTTATTTTAACGTATCGCCATCTATGTCCATAAGCTAAAACTACTCTAAAGATTACCGATGTAGAATTGATTTCATTTCAGATGTAGTCACATCTATGGACGAAAGGTAGTAAATTAAGATCGTAAAAAACTATTTATTAAGTTAACTTCTCTTTCATATACCATGTATTTAGTTTTCGGTATCGTTGTCAGTAAGGTCAATATTTGATTTTGGTGGTAGTAACTATACGACTGACTCATTATGATAGTTTCCTTCTGCATTTTTCGTGATTATTTTCTTAGTATTTATACTTACTCTGATGGATAGTTTTGCAAATGCATGATGGATTTCCTTTTCAAACGGGTTGCTAAATTTGTTGCATTTCCACATCTTTGATAACTTTTCACGACAAAGTGCAAAAAACACTACTTGAATATAATTTCTTAAAATACATGCATATAATAGTTTTTTTTTTGCCGCAGCTGCGTCCAGCGAACATATAAACGTAAATATTAACGTAAATTATATCGTTGTGATAGTTAACAGTGGCATATCACATTCATGGACAATTGTTTCACTATGTATTTATGACATGACATAAGATAATTTAGGGAAATTAAAATTATAGATACTAATCAATTATGTAGGTACATATAAAAAAAGATACTCCTAAAAATGCATGTACAGAAAATTCATATGTTACGTCTATTAATAGAAAGAGGGTGTTGTTCAAAGAGTTTTCCATAAGCCCTGCGGGCCCCTGTGAAAGTGTCTTTAAGCAAAAAAAAAATACGCGATACCTATATACACTAATCAGTTATAATTTGATGCAAAATTTTTTCATTGCCAAGAATTAGCTTGAACTCGTAAAGGGGAGCTGTTTGTCATTGCTTATGGGATGACTTGACGATTGTTTATTAGTTTTTAAATACAGTATATTAAGATTAGACTAGAATACGCTTTATTGTACGCAATTTTTATACATTACATTGAAGTAATTAGTACATAGTAAATGTCGATCAAGTACAAAAGGCGGTCTTATCACATGTTGCGATCTCTTCCAGACAACCTCAAGTTTGCGATGACGATATAATTTAAGTTATTGTGTCCAAAAAAAAATATTTTCATAAAAATATCGAAAGTCGATATGTACATTTCAATATCGAACTAGCGATATATCGTGAAAAAAAATATCGGCTAAAAATATCGATATTTTTAAGGAAAAATATCGATATTTCGATATATCGATATTTTATCAACAGTCCTAGTCCAAACTTCAATGTCAGTTTGCACTTATCCATAAAAACTCACTTACAACAGAAACTTCTAAAATAATGTATGAATGATTATAGAAAATATCGAGTAGTATAGCGACACGTATACGTATATATATTTTGTGAAGAAAAATATAATATTCATAAATAATATATTTTTAAAGAATATATTATGATGGAGTTCTTTATACTTTTGTCGTCAATAATAATTTATGGAAGTTTTGCCGGCTTAGCGATTATTTGTGTCGTAAGTAATAAGATTAAATTTATCACTTTTGCTTACAGCACATAAATAATATAGTCATACTTAATGCATTGATTCTGTAAAGCACATAATGTTTATAATATTTCAAAGAAATTTTGTAAACCGGATGTTATATATTTTTTAACATTCTTATAAGATTGAGATTTGAGGATATTTTGTCTTATTCATCTTATTATTATTAGGCTGTGTGGCGCCGGCTTAGAATACCGCCACCCCATCTCTTCCCGTGGGTGTCGTAAAAGGCGACTAATGGAAAAGCTAGAAGAATGGGCAGCAGCATTCTCTCTCAAGAAAATACAGCCTACTGCGATCGCCAACCCCAAAAACTCAAAAACCCAAAAACTCCCCATGATTGAGCGGACCGGCAGTTGTGGCGCTCTATGGGGGAGGCCTATGTCCAGCAGTGGACCTCAAGAAGGCTAATGATGATGATGATATTAAGGATTTATATTAAGTGTACTATATGTAATAGATGACTCTGAAATAATAACTTTAGTATAGTTACTATTTTTGTCCTGCTAATGTTCAACTTTATTAATTCCAGATATTCATCTTTCTATATATGGTAACAAAACCATACCCTGTAGTGGAGAGATTTGACGAAGAGACTACTTACTACGATGTGAAAACGAAGAGTAAACAAATTTTTCCCAATATTAATGATGTTCAAAGTGTGCATTTGAGTGTCATAGTACCTGCATATAATGAAGAAGAGAGATGTTAGTTGGTATTATAGTTAACTCATTTTTATTATTTTGGGTATAAGATTGACAGGCCTATCAATACCTCAAGTAAAAGTATATTTATCTTTTTCATTCATTAGTCAACATGGGCTGACCACCTTGTCTAACTTCTAAATTTTTATTGCTAATTCGTTATCAAAATATAACTTTCCTTACCCATTTAATTCATTCAGCCACTTAAAATAATATCTAAAGGTACTTTGTAACATTTCAAATCTATTTTTCAGTGCCTCCTATGTTAGACGAAGCTATAGAATTTCTTGAAGCACAAATAAAAGTAAATCCACTATATAAATATGAAATTGTAGTAGTAAGTGATGGAAGTAAAGATGGCACTGTCAATGTGGTGAAAGGTTTCTCAGATAAATATGGTAGTGACAAAGTGAGATGTCTACAACTTATAAAGAATAGAGGAAAAGGTGGAGCTGTGCGACTAGTGAGTATTATCATAAATATATTTTAATATTTAACTGCTTGAACTATTTTTGCTGTTAATAGTATACATTTTTATTTTATATATTTAATATCTCTAGTTATTTGTCATTGTGAAAAATATAAATATTACTGGAACATCTATCTCACCTATTTTAGTTACAATGCATAACTCCGATGCACTCACCTAATCTGTTATTGCAAAGCTTATGCAAGATGTTATGCAACACAAATTTAATATTTTAACATTAAAACAAATTTTATAAAGCAGTTTACGCACACATTCTCATACTACAGAAGTAAGAAATAAACGTACTGGTGTAAAGAGCAATTTATATAAATTCAAAATTTATTAGAACTGTTATGATTACTATTAATTATGATTGATAAGCTATTATACCTGAATAAACATGATTAATTCTAATTCACCTTTTTTAGGGTGTAGAAAGCTGTAGGGGTGCAGCTATTTTATTTGCGGATGCAGATGGTGCGTCCAAATTTGAAGATTTAACTAAATTAGAAGGTGCTCTAGAATCAGTTACCAAATATGACTACAAATCAGAACCAAACAACTTTAGTGATAGTACAGCTCTAGCGATTGGCTCTAGAGCTCATTTGGAGAAAGAATCTCTGGCGACACGGAGCGTATTTCGGTAAGAAATTTATGAATAATAATAAATCTGCCAAATTTAATCTGTAAATAATATGAATAGAAAAAACTACCTGCGTCGGTTTTCCCCGTCAGCTATGACATAGGTCTTATCAAAAGGAGAGTAAATAGGCTACTAACTGGACAGTGCGCTTTAGCATCAACGGCTTCGTCGTCACTTACCATTAGATGAAACTAGGTCTACTGCTGCCCAGTAAATATAAAAAAACATAAATAAACAATATTTTATATCCTCTAGAAACAATATATGTAGTTTTCCGTTTTCATATACATGTTGGAATTTTCATGCCATGGCAGAATTAATGTGAGTTTGTATTTGTTCTCAATTTTTCGAAACGAACGCGAACGGCGCGTGAGTTATGTTTCTCACCACATAATTTATTTAATCCGATTGACCACCTTTTATTATTATTGCATAATATAAAACAAAGTCGCTTTCCGCTAGATGTCTCGCATTTAAATAGACTGATATGATATGGCCCTTTACAGCATGTAAATTAAAAGAATATTTTACAAGATACCGACCGACCGACACACGTGCCGGTAAATATCGCCAACTGAACTTAATAAAATCCAAAATTTACTCATATATTGCTTCTGAGGCGAAAAAGTAATTAATTTATAAGTACAAAACAAAGTCGCTTTCTACTGCCTGTCCCTTTGCCCTGCTTAGATCTTTGAAACTACGCAACGTACTTTGATGCGTTTTCTTCTAATAGATAGAGGGTGTCAACGTGGTGGTTTGTATGTATAGGTAATTCACATAATGTAGTAAAGAAAAAGTGATAATTTTCGAGATTTAGCGATTTCATTGTAAACGCTGTAAAAATTACTTTTGATGCGGAACAAAGTTCGCTGGGTCAGCTAGTATTATATAAATCCCATAGTATAAATTTCAACCTAGGGACACAAAATTGAGGTTCCTTATTTATCACGTTTATTCACCTTTTAAAATGTTTTTGTCAGGACTATACTTATGTATGGATTCCATTTCTTGGTGTGGCTGTTCACTGTTAAGAACATCAAGGACACTCAATGTGGGTTCAAGTTGTTTACAAGAAGAGCTGCCCGCCTGTGCTTCCAGAGTCTTCATGTCAACAGATGGTGAGTAATGACAATGAGTATTTTAAAAACCTGTTTTAACAAACAACAAACAGCATTTAAACAGCTAACTTAACAGTTAGCTGTTTAATCTTTATGTCATTAAATATATTGCCATTTCACCTGGAAGAAAGAAAAGCATTTATTTATCTATACCTTACCTTTTTTTATCCCCGAAAGAGTTTTACGAACTTTTGTACCATTGAAGATTGTATTTATATAGCTACACAATTTTATCTTAGGAGATCTATCTCAAATATATCTTTATAATCTATTTCAAAAAAGAATATTTCAAGTTATGATTATTCTGTAACACTACTCTTAGTGTAGACTTTGATCCATTAATTCATTTTTTCAATGTATTTATTACAGGGCATTTGACGTCGAACTATTATATATAGCGCAAAGACTGAACATGCCGATTGCAGAGATTCCTATTAGATGGACTGAGATTGATGGATCTAAAATAACTCCAGTGCTGTCGTGGCTACAAATGGGATGTGATTTAGCTTTGATATGGGTCAGGTACACCATTGGAGCTTGGAAGATAAAGAGTGAGAAAGTAGAATAAGATTAAAAGTACTTTTATGTATACATTTATTGTAATATAAAATTGAATAATAATCATAAGACGTTTATTTAATAAATCTATATTTTTATAATGGATAAGATAGAATTAAGTATATTTAGGGCGGCCAACCATTCTAATTTCATAGGACAAAACATTCCGAATAGTTGAGTGCTTTAAGTAGCACCTTATGTTTTATTAAAACTCTTGTAACATAAATAATTACTAATTTTGAAATTCTCCAATCCACTAAAGTTCTAAAACTAAAAATTTTATACCAAAAGAAATTTATTACTATTTAGTATTTGTTTTATATTTTAGTAATTGAATTTATAATATGTATTAACATATTTCTTTAATTACTGCAAATGTATGTATCCTCTTTCCAAAATAAATTATCTTTACAAACTAAACCTAATTTTCAAAACTTTAAGGATGGCAACCCTACTTAATATGCGTTTAAACACAAACCAGTTATATGTCTCCCCACTTTAGCTTAGTAATTAATAAAAAAATAGTCTATTTCATATTTATTTCAGTTTTATTATTAATACAAAAATATCAATGCACAGCATACACTAATTGCAGTTTTATATATATTTGAACGCTTGCATTTATTATAGCTTATACAACCATTTATAATATATTGTCTGTATGTTTTGTTATAATATATTTTAGGATATAGGATATAATAATATTTTAGGATACTTATACAATTCAATTTTTAAAAAAGTACAACTTCTTATACTATAAAAGAGCAGTGCAGTACCTCAATAATAACAATTATGGCCTTCTCAACTATTTAGTAAAAAACATTGCACATATAAAAGAGAAAAGTGAGCAATATATGTAGCAGTTAATAATTATGTTTGGACAGTCAATAACTATCCAGTGATATTATTTGCTTACTTAAAATACATAACTTGTAATGTAGCATATTTTTGATCTTTCCATTTCATTTGTTTCTAAGAATTGCTTGATTTAAAAAATATTACACATTTAACTGAGAATAAGTATTAGAACTGCTGGATATTTATTATTTCAGATGAGTTATTTCAGTTCAATTATTAAACATTGAATACTTTAACAAAATATAACCATTATTATTCATGGTAATTTTTCAGCAAGACTTTAAATGTGCTCTTTTCATTTATAATATTTAAAGCCTCTATATTATCTGAACATTTAAATTAATTATAAAAAAAAATAATAGTAAAGATGATTAATTATTACTAGAAAATATTGAATGAATAGCAATTGAGGGCAATAAAAGTATCAATCTTCATAAAATCCAATTATTACTTAATTTCTACAAATATGAGAGCCATTTTAATTTAATGAAAGTGTTAAGCTTTCATTAAATTAATATTGCTATATTGTAACAGCAGAATTATATATTTTTATATAAGCTCTTTTATTTATAAAGATATAGTATATATAAAAACTAAATTTAATAAAAACTGACAGATTGTGTTAATATTCGAGAGATTACATATACTTGCTTTTAGCAATTGTTTTATTGAGCAAGATTTTAGAAAATTTGGCCTTAATTTTGAACTGATTTGAGCCACAATACCATTAAATGTTGTTACACTAAAACTATATTACTCAGAGCAGTTTTATTTAATTTTCAGTTGACATTCTCCAATCAGCGAGAGAATTATTGTTCAAGCAACAACTTCAAGTTTACTTTTATTATTTGGGTAGTAATTATATTACCCTAGAGCTCTCGTACTAAGTGATCAAACAATAGCTCTATAAATAAAATTTATCACTATATACATTTATAGAATTACAAATAAAAAAATAATATATTTATAAATAAAATTTGAAGTACCATTAAACAATGCCATTACATGACTTTTTCAAATTTTTTTAAAGGAAAGACACAAAAATTTGCAATACTAATTTCTTTCTCTAAATATCTATAGAAAATAAAGCACTATCTAACTACATGAATTAAACATAAAAAAGTCTGAAAAAATGCAGAATGTTGAATTAGCTTAATTAAAAAAAAATAGAATATACTCACTATCCGAAACCCACATAATACTGTTATCATTTCTGTTATTTAACAGTAAAATGAATAATATGATTAAGTGGTTGAAAATATATTGTGAAATCTAAATATTTTATACAATAGCATATAATATCTAATGCACTTGCCTTAAATTTTAAATGTGAGGGTATAGCTCGAATGTATAAGTGTATTCCCAGGATCTTGGCAACAGCTTTACGGCCAACACTGAACGAAAGAGAATTTTTAAAGTTAAATTACACTTCAATAAGACATTCTGTGAAAGAATGGAACAAGTACGATTTGAAAACGGCCCCACATATGGGTCTGAGTACAGAATCGAAGACAAACTGTTTCGTAAGTTGAATGGAAAATTTAAATATTGTAAAAAAAATAATCCGATCATTATAAAAGAGAGAACAATGCCTTGTGGATCTCTATGCTATCAAATTGTCCCTCTTCAAATGGGATATTTAACAATACAACTGGAGGTAAGGACTATCAGTGCTAGCCTCAAGCCTTTACGAGATTCATGGTTCTTCTTATCTGGTGCTTACCAAAATATGGTAATGTATAAAAAAAACAATCCTCAATTCAGTACAGGCTATAAAACTTTTTGAATCTGTATTGTTGGAAAGTACTACCCATTTACAATATTTACAAGCTCTTTATAAAAATACGAAAATATATCAACTCTTCATTGTGGTAATTTAGAAAATAATCACAGATCAATATAATTAATACAATAACTTTTAAAAAGCACATTATTGGTATCTTTTTAATGATAAAAAAATTGCAAATAATTGCTATTATTTGCAATTTTTTTATAATATTAATAATTTCGGTAAGTGTGTGTGTGTGTGTGTATCATACATATTTGAGAAGAATTATATAAATGTATTACACAGGTCTACAATGGTTTTGGTGCCGCTCAAAGTAGGACTGATTTCGAGTACATTTGGTACCCTGATGATAATTTGATACTTACTTTTTTAATACTACGTGTAGTTTTTAAGATTTTGCTAGGATAAATAAATTAAAAAAAAACATTTAATTAATTCTTTAAATAACAAGAAAACATTTAATTCAAATCATTAAATTACATTTAATAACACATCATTTTAAAGATTAGAAACTTCTCTTCTTAGATGTTCTGTGATATATGTCTTCAGGACAATCCCGTGAAATACTCCGACAGTAATCTGCCATCATATGTTCATCCCAGCGACCTTGGTATCTATCTTCCATTACCTTCAAATCTTGATGGAAGCGTTCTCCTTGTTCTTCGCTATACGCTCCAAAATTTTCAGGAAACTTGTCTAAATGGTGTTTTATTAAAAGGCCACCAATGTTATTACAGTATACTACATCATTTTCTAAGCAAAAAAATGGGAGAAATTCTCTTTCGCGATCACGATAAAATGTTATTTTTGTACCGAGAGATAACAAATTCCTCTATTTGAGTCTGGATGCTAGGAGCTCAGATCGCTCCTTCGAAAGGTCAAGGTCTCTAATTAAATCACTTAAAGCATCTTGAGAATAAAGCGAAGGTGCTGTTGAGACTTCAAAATCACTGTCCTGTTTATCAACAAAAACTTTCAGCATATCTATTTCCGAAAAATCTGATAAATCGGAGGGATCTGAAATATCTTCAGCCATAGGAGATGGTACGTCATCTAAACACAGTTGAGGTCTTTTAGCAGACGGTAAATCAGGATATGTCATTTTTCTTTTATTTATACCATGCAATTCAAAAGCAAAAATAACAGTCGTTAAAATGATTTTTTGGTTCTGCCCAAATCATTGGCACACTATGCTTTAAACGATGACGTTTACCCACTGTCCACTGTCTTAAATATTCACTACATACTTTACACACGATGTTCGGAACCCACGGTTTGTCCGAAGCCTTCATCTCTATCTTAAAGTAATCAAAGTATGTTTTGTTTACTGAATCTGTTATAGTTTTTCTAAGCTTTTTCACTACATATTCACCACAAATGTGACAAAATGTATTTGGATTATTTACACAACACCTGCTCAACGACGGCATGTCGTTATTATTAATTAATAGAAGAAATTAGTTGATAACAATAACACTAAATACGATAAAACACGTTTTTTAGGTTATAATCAATCGATACAAACCTGAACGTAGCTTCAATGTTTTGACAGCTTCAATCGCCATCTTGTAGTCTAATTAACCAAGTTCTATCATAGAATTAGCGGCACCAAACAGAAAAAAATTTTTTGTAGGCCTGTGTTATTTAACGTAAGTGACAGTAACATGATTTAATGATATCTTAGGCATACATATATCTCAATAACTTAATTGATGTGATTTAGTATTACTGTTCATTTTTGAACCTGCCGAAATTCTAATTTTCTCAAGGCTTTTCAGGTTGCATGCCTTAAAAATCATAGGCTAATATAAACAATTATATCGTTACATTTTTATTTTCACAGTAACATGTTCACAGTACATATTCAGGTATTTATAGAGATTGCTAGGCAATCATGTCTTTTAGAAATATGTTGCCAAGAAAAAAAAAACAATTTTGCTGGCAACTCTAATATTATTAAAATACAAACATGCAATAGAAAAATTTACACATTTAACATGAATAATGTAGTAAGTCTCCAATAATATATATTTTAAATATTGAAAAGACTTATAATTTTACCTTCAAACCAAACACCATTTTCAGAAATTGCTCGTAATGTATTGTAATGACGCCATCTTGATCAGTATCGTATTGACGAAATGAAGAAGTTAACATCTAAAAATAGAAAAAATATGTATCACATTATTACACCTATATAAAATTCTCGTGTCACAGTTTTCGTTCCCATACTCCTCCGAAACGGCTCGACTGATTCTCATGAAATTTTGTGTGCATATCGGGTAAGTCTGAGAATAGGACAACATCTATTTTTCATCCCCCTAAATCACAAGGGTAGCCCACCCCTCAATTTTTTTTTTCAATTTTTCGATATATTTCTGTTTCTTATTTTTTTTATAAAACAGGATACAAAAATACATACAACCCTAAATTTTCAACCCCCTACAATCAACCCCTACTTTTAAATTTTTTTTTTGGCTAGACAGCGTTGGCCGGGTCGGCTAGTTACACCTATATAAATTGAGATTGTAAAAAGTTTTCACACAAATATAATTTTACAATCAGTTTTTAGTAATTTTTTTTCCAGTTGGCACTGCCACTGTTAAAAAGTACAGCTATAACATATTTCATGTTAATTTGAACCACATTGATACTTTATACTAATTTCAAAGAAGCGTATATTCGAAACAATAATAAAAGATAAAAAAATAGAATACTTACATACAAAGTGACACAACATTGGATGAAGTCGTCAAACAGTATTGTGCCTCTGCCAAATCTATCAAATTTGTGTACCATCATGTTGACTACCTCATCAGACAATCTGTATCCAAACGCTGCAAGGGCATTTTTCAACTCTTCTTTGTCAATATTACCAGAGTTATCCCTGTCAAATGATCGGAAACAGTTTTGCCAATCAGTGACATACTTCCACAATGCTCCAAAATCTTCAAAGTTTATGACGCCTCTATTTTGTTTGTCAAACATACCTGTAAATATAAAGAAATGTGTTTGGATATGTTATGTTATATCACTTACGTTTTTTAACTGTGGTTTTTCTATTACCATGTCCTCTTATGATGGATTTTTTTGATGATGAGATGTCAATGGCGAACATACATTGTTTTGGCTACCATTATCGAAAATTTCACATGGGGCATAGCTGGGCGTCTCATCGAAACAAAGCTATTCTTTTTTTTTTATGCTCTACTACTATATTATCAGACAAATAAAATAAACATGGTTTACTTTTCATTCAAACATAAGTCTATCATTAGACAGAGATCTTTCAGCTAGAAGCACATAATCACTTGCATTGATGCAAACAGCTGACAACTAAGTCAGCTATTCAGTTGTAACTGGTATCAACTGGATTCTAATGTAATAAATCATGTATGATGATATTAAGGGCCAAAAATAATATATGGATTTTATAGCTCCCAACCAGCATTAAATTATTTTGGGGTTACTGCATGGTATGGGTAAAGAGATGTAGTGTGGAATCAGGTGGATTGTGGACCAGATCATCAGAGTGGCATATTGTATTAAGCAAAGCTGCCAGTTAAAGGTTGTAATTTAATAAAGTTAGTGAAGACATAGTAATAATAATAAAGTTCCATCAGTATGCCTACCTATCATAAGTCGAACAGTTTCTGGATTAAATGGATTCCATGTGCCATTAGAGAGAGCCTGTTGTAACTCATCTGCTGATATATAACCACTACGGTCTTTATCAACTCTGAAATAAAGTAATATTGAATTAAAATATAATTTGTGTTATTTATAATTGGTAATACAGGAAAATTACAAGATTTTTATCACTTAATAAATTATAATGCAGTCAAATCTGAAAATTTTGTTAATAATTGATAGCATTTCAAATAGGCAATACTGATAAATTCAGGATTATTGTAGTATTATTACTATTTGTAGGAAATAGCAATGTCAGATCTTCTGAAGTTGCTATTATCCCTAAATAGTTTATATTTTGAACTATGTAATTAATTCAATAAGTGATACATGGAATGTTTTTGACTGTAGCAAATGTAATTAATCAAAAGCTTTTATTTATAATAACATTCATTACCTTCTAAATACATCCCACAGAAATTCCCTGCTAGGCATTGGTGATTGGAAGCTCATTTTTGCTGAAACAGTATGGGAGCGAATATCAAACAGTGATAATTTAATAGCATATCTTATCCAGTATAAGAACTAGATAATGAATCAAATATTTAATATAAATTACGAATTTAAAAGATGTAAAATAATGCATAAATAATATTTAATTTTGAACACTAACCTGTTGCTTGCGAAATTTACCCGGATAATTAAGCAGTATTAAATAAAATATATAAATTCTTTCTCAAATAAACAATTGAAAACCGATGATGAAATTATGAATTCTGCAAAAAGTTATTAGCAAATTTTAATGACTATCAGCGAAATTTTATATTAACACAAACAAGATCTAGATTCCAGTAAAACTACGAAGAATTGTGAAACGACGAATGACACATACTTTACGTGACGTCAGTGACGTGAACAGGTGCGTGGTCTTTTGAGATTTAATTTGCAGTCTTTGGTGAAAAGAAGCACTGAACAGTTATATCTTTGAATCAGAACCCAGAACGCTACCATAGCGCATTTTTTCTTTCAAATTATTCAAGTATCTTATATCAAATGTACTAGATTCGTCACGGTTACAATCTAGTTTATTGAGTAACTTAATTACAGCCTAAATTGCGCCAAAATAAAACATGTATATGAATATGTAAATTAATATGTTCCTTACTGGTTAGTAGTTTATTGAAGCAAGACACCGTTGGAATTTTGTGTAAAATTTGCATTTTTTCACACATTCAACATAAACACTATCAAGTAATTGAAAAGGTTCGTTTCTCGAGGGACTAATAGCCTCGATGAACATGAGATGTTATCTAAGTTATGTGCTCTGATTAGTTAGGAACAACATGGTTTTCGGCAAGGGCGAACTAGTACGTCAAGTTAATACGGTTGTCGATATTATTACCAACAATAGATGCTGGATTCCAAGCAGATGTCGCTTACTTTGATTAAAAGAAAGCTTTCGGCACAGTCGACAATGACGTACTGCTATCTAAATTGCCTTGGATTCGGCTTCTTCCAGAATTGCACCTTTCGGTCGGCCACTAATGCTTACGCTCACTGAGCGAGTTATCAAAGGTCGTTTAAAGAACTATTTAGTTAGTTATTTGTTGCACTATTGTATTGGGTTTGTTAGTTGTATTTGTATCGAGTAGCCTGTAAGGATAGTTGCAACTTTTGAAGAATAAATAAATGTTGCAGCCTTTGTTCGTTTTATCACCACCACATTCACATCTTCCACATTAGCATTAGCACCCTTTTTAATCATATCGTCTTTCACACAATACATCCATAATTTGTTACCACAGACTAGTAAATATTTTCTTATGTCTTTATCTCTTCAATTTCCGTCCACGTTCAGGTATAACATTAAACCGCAACATATAAATTATTTGCAAATTTATACCTAAATACCTATTGCAAATAATGCAAATGCGAACTAGCAACACTGCATCTGGCTTGTGCTTTGATATTAAAATGGCCGATGTCTCAAATAATGATCGCAAAGTAAAGCTTACAAAAAGTGGCAAAGTTGTTAAAAGACGTGCAAGGAATCCGGAAGGTGAGATTTAATTTCGAGCATTTTTAGCTCTATCATTTTAAGTTAAGACAAAAATCCTAAGGTATTATTTATTGTCCATAGAGTCTGCCTTACTTTGCCCAACTGTTGGCCCTTACTACATTTTTATAATTAAAGTTAACTTTTGTACTGTGTTTCATAAAACGACATAATTTACAAAAATATTTATAAATTGTATATTTATCGAGTAACACAGCTAAGTAAAGTGTGTTGTACTGGCTAGCTATAGCTGTATTAAGTATATATATATACTTACATAGATGTAGATAGGTAAATAATTTGATAATACAATTTTAAATTTGCAATTTAATTATTTTGAATTTTAGAATGGTTCAAGCAAAAACAGAAACGTTTAAGGATAGCTGGGCTAGAATACATAAATGCAAATGGAAAAGTAGTGCCACCGAAACAACCTGGTTCTGATTGCAACTGTCGACGGCGATGTTTTCAAAAAGTACCCGAAGATATCAGATTGAAAACATTTCAAGGGTTTTATTCTATGAAAACACACGATGAACAAAATGCCTATTTATTTGGTCTGATGAGGCAGGTTGATGTGAAAAGAAAACGAGTCAAAAGTAGTAGTCGCCGTACGTGTACCTTTGAATATTTTGTGAGAGTCAAAGGCAGAGAGACCCAGGTGTGCCAAACGGCCTTTAAGAACATACATGCTATCACAGAAAGGAAGGTTCGGGTTCTTTGTAAAAAAATGGATGATGGTGTGATGTTCCCGAGTGATAATAGAGGGAAAAATAGTCATAGACGTTCAGGAGAAGTTAGATTACCAAACATTGTTTTGGATCAAATTAAACATCACATATATTCAATTGTACACACTCATCGACTTAAAGATTTCATCAGATTGGATAAAATTGCTGGTTTAGAAATAAATATTTCAAAAATGTGGAAAGATTATATTAAGACTCATGATCCAGAAAACATATCAGCTACCATGCCTAAGTCAAAAAGGAGTACAGATGTTATGCCTCAAGCTGAACCCATGCAATCTCAACCGCAGGCTATTCATGAAACTTTAGCTCCTATTGCATATCCTGGAAGCGGTCAACTTGTTAATATAGCTGAAAATTATTTCCAAAATCAATATCAGACAGCCACATTGACAACCAGTACTACAAATTTTTATCCCTCTCCAAATGGAGGACAAAGCATGGGATTATTGCTTCAGTCTACTGCACCCCGCCCCCCACAAACTCAACCTGTTGGCTTTCTAGTACTCCAAGCCAAACCAGAGCCTCAACATTCAACTATTACCATTGATAACACTGCTTATAATCAAAATGATGAGTTACTTGAGGAAGTAAAATCTGAAAAAAGGAATAAAAAAGAGAGAAAGAAGGGGCCTATGGTGAAACAGTGGAGATACACCAATATATTTCATGATGAAATAAATGGTGCTGCATTAGCTGCTATAAAAACTAGATTAGCTATGTATTATGCAGAAAGTGATGCTGCCAGGAAGAAGGTAAAGCAAGTGGCAAGGCCTGCAGATCCCATTCAGATCCAACCACACCCACCCTCAGATCAAATATCACAAATGAGACCAACTCATACTGTCACTATATATACGTAACTAAAATTTGACTATATAAAACTGAAAATTAATGATAGGACATTTTATTAACAATTACAGTATTTATTGGATTAATAGTTTTAACATTCTAGTTTACTTTCATTAATACAGTCTCATTATAAAAAAAACATGAAACACACATGTTTCGTTTTTCTTATATTACAGATCCTATAAAATCAAGACTATATTTAAGTTTATCGTGTTTATCTTTATATTAGCTGACCCGCAAAATTCCGCATCTGTAGTGGTAAATAAGATTTTTATTTTTTTATTTTCTTCGCAAATAAGTCATTATTTATTGTAAATAAAATAGTCATTGTGAGGTATACATAATCAAGGTGTATAATAATGTATTATTATTTTGATCTATCTCCTAGGGTTCATTGAAAAACAGTGAATTATCACTGGTTTTCAATTAAATTTTGCATAGATAATATTTTATTACATTTAAATAGGTATGTGTACAAACCATAATCTTGAAACACTCTAGCCCGAATACTGAACCGACACTCAATTATATAAGCGCTACTTAAGAGTTTAAGTAGCTGTCACATTAGACAGAATACGTGAAATTTGAGTAAGTAAGTAGCACTTTATTGATTGTCAGATTTGAGTGGCAGTTCAGTATTCGGGCGTATCTTTTAAGAAAAAAACATTAAAATCTGTTGAGCAGTAGGTTGTGAAGGGTCAGCTAATCTTTTTATAATGAGAAAAATGTGACATCTTAACAAGGCAAGCTAATTTGATGATATTTATCTCTAAGATTTTCGCGAATCACGTTCATGACATTAAAACAAACTTTAGGATTACACGAGTTCGAAACGTCGGGAAATTAATAAATAAACGCGATATAATCCTAAAGTTTGTTATAATGTCATAATTTGATGATCTCAAAAATCACTTTTAAACTAAAATGTCATTTAACTAATGATTTTTTTACTGTTCTCAGTGATTGAAAATTTTTATATTATTTCAAACTTTTTATATATGAATGTGATTTTAAGCAAATTCTGATTATGAATATTATATTTGTCAGCCATAATTTCAATAAGTTAGATGCATAAAACTATTTATAAATATGTATTCTGAGAATATTACTATGTTATTTTATATTGTAATTTAGTAATAAGTGAAATGAATTTGACTTTTTTTTATTTTCGACTGTTTTTCCATCTATACATTTACACCACAGAGGAGCAGTATGTGCCAAAAAATGCCTGTGCGCACTGTTGCTGATCGTCAACCGATGCAGATGAGGAACCTTTAAAACCGAAAGTGTGAATGATAGTAGTCATGCACTCATGCGGTAGTTGTATAAGAATCCTGCTTTACGCGCTGCGCACCCAGCAGAGAAATTGCCGTAAAGTGATGTTAATAGTTCCGTAAATCAAAAGGCCATACAAATGACGGGTGAAAATTGACCCCTGCATGATGCAGATTTTAGCGACTGTTTTATGTAACTTTAAATTTTGTCTGGACCGAGAGTTATGGCTTGCTAAAGGAGAGAGGCCTATGTTCGGCAGTGGACAAATATTTATTACATACCTACACAATTTTTAAGTCTGGCGGTCGAGTGGAGACAAGTAGGGTTTTTGAAACTAGCAGTCGTCGGGTAGAATCCTTGCTCGTATTAATGAGTTTTCGTAAATTACTATGTGTAATAAATATCGATTAATGACTTCTACATGTCTGGCCGCCACTTATTGCGATCGGGACGCAATAACTCAGGCACGAAGGGTCCGTCTGTTGCTGCCCCGCACCTTTACTTTAAAGGCGTGAAGTACCAATAAATAATTTGTGAAAAGAACTCGAAAGTCATTGGTTGATACAAGAAACTTAGGGGTAGTGTAGTAATACTCGTACGTCGCAAGAAACAAAATATTCAGTTGCATCACCCATACAGCGAATTATTTGTATTTGGGATTCATCTACATTTTCCGGTGCTCTCATTGTGACTGTATTTTTAAAAACAAGTAAAACCAGCTACTAATTATAATACCTGTTCTGTGAATCATTATGTTTAAAAATCCTCCACTAGGTACAGGCTGTGGTAATTCCCTAATTTTCAAAATAAAAACAATTAACGTGGGTTTTTTATAGATTTATTGTATACTTAATTATTACGCCGATAGGACACAGGCACCTCCCACAGCCTTGATTTTCTTCTCTGCTGTTTTTGAGAAGAATTTAGCCTTTACAATGACAGGCTGCTTGGGGAGTTTACCTTTACCTAATAACTTGTAGTAACCCTGTGAAAAAAAACAACTATTTAAGGATGGCGGATACTAAGTTGAGATGACGACTTCAGTCATCAGTCTTTGTTGTTTTCTTTTTATTTACTTTAGCAAAACTTTAGTTCGGATTTGAGTTAATGACACTCCCCTTTTTAAGTTTACTATAACTTTACGATAGCTGAAATTTAATCAATGTCAGTTAATAATTGACGATAGATTTCATAAAAAGAGGATTTTTTCGTCACGATATTATAGTATATAGATACTATAATATCGTGATCATACGTGTAAACAGAGGCGTGAAAATATGTTATTGGTGTATTGGTGTGTAGTAAGTCATTGATGTGAGCCAGTGTAAGGATTCGAACCTGGACCTCTGGGTCAAAAGCCGTGTGCTCAACCACTGGACCACCGAGACTAGAAAATAGAGTAAATTGCGGTATAAGAGTTTAAGGGAAATAAGTTAGTTGGCACTATAGAAAATAGAACCTGAAATTATGGTGTTGACTAAATTGTGTAAATAATAATAAATTTGAAAACGTTACAAATTTTGTGGCTCACACCAATGACTTTTCGAAATTTATCTCAAAAATTATGTGTGATACATATTGATGACTGAAAACTTTGTGCCTGGTACGGCAATAGGTTTGCCACCTATTCCATTTGGGACGTAAACATAATGGCGAAACGAGGCTTGACAGCCACTGCTGACACCTGGCAGAAAAGGTGTGAAGTTATGTGATGTTAGGTTACAAATTGTATGTGGTAAAAAGAACTGCAGCTACTCACTGCTTAGAACTATTAAAATATAAATTACTCACAGCTTTTACAATATTGATGACTGGAACCTTGCCGTCAGTGGCACCAGCATACTTCAGCCGTGATTGTTCAGAGACCAGGGACCAAAGTTTGTCCAGGTTCAAAACTGGGCAGAACAACTTGTTTCTTCTTAAGTGATAATTTCTCATACCAAGCTGGAAAAGATATATTATTTTTATTGCTTTTTGCTAATGTACAACAGTAACTTATACTGACTAATATTATAATTAGATGAAATCAATGTAATTAATATAAGCAATCATTGATAGAATCCATACTATTTACATTACCTACATATTTGTCACATCACTATCTATGTGAGACAAGTGTTCCCAGTGCTAGTGTGCAATGAATCTCATTAAGACAAGCATTCATCTATGAGAGAAAACTTTTGAATAATTTATGAAATTATAACTGACCTTTCCAAAGTACCCTGGATGATACTTGTCCATGTTAATTCTGTGATGATGCTCTCCACCGGCATTACCACGTCCACCAGGATGCTTACGGTGTTTACCTGAAATTAAAAAATGTAGTTCCTCAGATGATTTGGAAATGTCCATAATTAGTCCAGAAACATTTTTTATTTGTAACAAAAATGTAAAATAACACAGGTTAAATATAAAAAATAACAATCGTGTCACAGGATTTTCCGATATTGAATATTTAAGATTTTGCTGAAAAATGTATGAACATTTAAAAATTTATAAAACATGATTCAATTTGGGTCAAACAAAATATATCTTATTAGTTGTGTTATTAAGCAATTTATTTATTTTTATGTTATAAACATTTGTAATGTTTCCTTGTGATGTTCTTTCCATCTCTATCAGAAGGTAAATTGCAAGCATCAATCAATGAAACAATTCAGAAGAAAATCAATGTCAGAGGAGAGGTGGGGGGGAATTTACAACATCATGTGGGGTCAGTTTATGAAACTACAATTTAAATTACGAATTAACCTAGCCCAAAACTCTTTTTTACAATACATACACATGAAATCTATGGAATAAGTAGAAAGAACAGAGCACTATAAGACAAGATATTGTCTTGCACAACTCCCTTACTTTCTTATATTAATATTTCATTCAAAATAAGGCAATTGATTAATCAATAAATCAATATATTTGATTCTTTAAACATATGTTTATGACTTGTTATTCAAGAAGAATTTCTGAAACATAGTTGACTTGAAAATATTATTCATATAAAATTATTTTCATGAGTATTCCCTAGGAGTCAATTTTAACTCCTATTGCCAACTATGAATAACTATTAGTTGGGCATAACAAACTTTTTCTCGGGAATTAATATTAAATACAGTAGAAACTCGATTAACCGGACTAATTGTTGTCGATAGACATTCGGATAATCGAAAATGCGGATAATCAAATAGATGAAGAATAATGTTGTGCTTATTAAAAATCTCTACCCTAACCTCTCAAATAAAGTGTCGCTAATCCGAGAATAAACATTCTATTTTAAATTTGCAATTAAAAGAACAAATTTCTTACTTTTGTAATTAATATTGAAATTGTAGTAGTTAATAACAAAACTACAGGACCACATCTACCTTATATAGTTTGAGGTTATGTTACTTCAAATGTTCTTAAAAATTTACCTTTCTACTAAAATTAGGAAAAACATATTACAACTTACCAATACGGCCGTGACCATGGCTCACATGTCCTCTCAGCTTCCTGGTCTTCTTCTTGGAGGTGGCCTGCAGCGAAACAACAGAATTTTTAGAAATTTCATTACTGCCATTCAAAATAATTATTTGCGAAACACTAATAACACTTATTCCCTGAGATGTAAATTTTATATAAAGAAGCTGAAAAGGGATTACATCAAAAACTTCGGATAAAATTACGAAAAATAACACGAACCATTTTCTTCTACGAGCAAGTTTTGAAAAGAGGTTTGATTGAAAGAATGTATCCTCTCTCTGCTCTATGTAAAAAAAAATCTACATAAATTTTATTGGCATGGATGGATGGTATATGTTAAGAACTAAAAAGTATATTTAAGTATATTAAAAAAGCTAAATTTAATTAATATTTATCAAATATACCTACTACTTACAAATTCTAATATATTCTAAATTATCAGTTCTGGAGTAAGAATTTATCAATATTTAACGAACATAAATAGTATCATATCATAGTTAAATAATTTAACATACATACATACACAACTTCACGCCAAATCCCTTGCGGGGTAGGCAGAAAAAACAGAGCACCTCACTCGCTTCGTTGATTTTCATAAATCTTTTCATGCACGCGCGTCGATTTTTGAGGCTCCTAACATCACCTTCCTCCAGAACACGTTCTATATGTGGGTCTTTGCCGTCCTCAACTCCTACATCGATCCGCTTTTGCATTGTATATCTGCTTAGTCAGTTTTGCATCAACCATTCTTTCCACATTTCCGAACTATAGAAGCATTCCCTCTCTTACTTTTACAGCGACACTCTCTTTCAATCCAACTTCCAATCATCTTTTAATTTAACATGTATACAGTATGTAATATTATTACGGATTAAAATTACCCAGACAGGTTATAGCGGCAGGCTTTCTTGTCTAAAAAATGTCAAATGTCGAAAACAGTAAAACAAGACTTACGAGTACATAAAATCTGACTCTTACATTTATTTCTTTATAATAGTTAGACATACCAGTCAAACTGTATATTACCTTATGAAAATAAATAAGATGACCCTGATATTTTAAACTATTACAAATATTTGGAAGAACCTTTAGTGGACAATTTATTTCCCCAAGCCATATTTTCACACGCAAAGCGAAAGTTAATCCTGAATGCATCCTGAGATATTAATTTATTTTTACGGGATAAAATTCAACAATCGATTAATTTTCAGTTTATCTGAACAACTTGTCGATCTACGAGTTCTATGACTAAAGGTATTCATATAAATCGTTGGTTGGTAATAATATCATAGAGTATTTATTAAAGCTCCATTTAAATTAATTAATTAATATAAAGACGATGCGCTAGCGGTATGCTTAGTGATGTACCAACACGGAAAAATCCTTACTCGAGTTGGATCGAGTTAAAAAACAAGTAACTCGAGCTGCAACCCGTGTTAGAGCTATGGAGTTATTTTCAGTTCAGTTCAGTTTTTCGTTACTGACGACTATAACCTAAAGGTACTCTTTTTAGCATGCTAAAAAAGCATACTCATTATGAGCATGCTTATGATCTGTTTACACTTGCTACCAATAAGGATGCTGGTTTCAAACATATTACTAGCATATTCATTAAGCAAACCTGTTCGCACGCACTAAAACTACCCCCCTTCCACCCGCGCCACGCATGCTTATTAATCGCACGGCTGTCGATTTTTGAGCATGCTCGAAATTAGCATTCTAATTATAATCAACGTATACACATGCTAGTATAGAGCAGTCACTCGATACTAGCAGGCTTTCATGTTAATAAAGAGCCTGCGTAACAGTACTTTAACTGTGTATCTCTTTTGCAAATATTTTAGTCGAAATAGCTTCAGAAAAACTGAAAAATTACTTATTTCAAATATATTAACTATTAAGATGTAAATTAGAGATGAATGATATTTGACAGAAACACGATAAAAATAGAATAATTACAAATTTACAACACAAATGTGACACTTTGATTGTTTTGTACGAATTTAGCTCATTTTTCTCTTCATCTCATTTCGTTTCATGTCGATTTATTCAAGTATTTGAACGTGAGTTGGAGGTGATCAACTCAAGTTGGCTCCAGTCAAGCCCAACTCGAGTTGACTCGAGTCAAGCCCAACTCGAGTTGACTCGAGTCAAGCCCAACTCGAGTTAGCAACTCAAGCCCAACTCGAGTTAGCAACTCAAGTTGACATCACTACAGCAAACATGAATTACAATGGCCGAGTTCCACTAAGCGACCGCGGCGACCGCAACGCCCACAGTAGCGCTCGACATAAAGCCCACGGTCGTTGCGAGCGGTCGCTCTACGTCATAGATGACGTCACTGCTCGAGACCGCATCGCGCCCACTACGCCCGCAAAATATTGGTAGGTCTTCGTGGGCTTTCAAAAAAAAATGACATATGTCATCAGAACTTGATGAATTTTCCCAGCCGCCATATTGCTAGCACACAGCGCTCAAGTTTTGCGTTCCACTTATAACATACGCCCACAACGACCGCGGCGTTTTTACGCTAGTGGAACGGCAATTTCCGCGGTCGCGGTCGCGGTCTTGGTGGGCGTTAAGTGGAACGTAGCCAATAAATGAATTAAATGAAACAGTCGCGATTGTACCGCTGTGTCGAACGGACGTTGTGTTGTGATTTTTTAAAATAACTGCGTGGTTTTTAACTAAAAATAGTTGATAAGTAGGATATATTGTGCTGTATTGCAATCCATTTAAACCCGGTTATAGAAGCCACAATTTCAGCTCAGAGAACATTTCGTACTGCACTGCTGTAGGCACATATAAAATACGGCCGAAATTTTATAAGAACTAAGTATAAAATAATTTCTGTCTGTACCATAGACTTTATTTGTGTTAGCCTATTTGTTAGTTAATACTTGATGGTAGAAATTCTAATTCTACTATAGTAAGTGTTCTGTGTTTATGATCATTGGTCACCCTGTCAGTATGTTTCCAGAAAATGGTGGGATTGTGCATCAAAATTACGCCTGACACGTAATTTACGAAAAACTAAGATTATTTTGTGAAAATTTGCAATGTTGCTGTTTTTATTGTTTTCATACTAACAAAACAACATTATAGTGCGTCAAAATGGAGTTCCGTGAAACATTGTTGGCTGCTCAAAGAAATCAACAACAAAAGTCATCTGTGAGTATAATTTATGCACATTTTCTATTACCTATCCTAATATATATTTGGAGGATTTTACTCTTTTCTTTTAGATCGGATAAATCAGTGGAAGTTTATATTTACACTTCGTCGTAAAAAAAAATATAGAGACATATGTTTTGTATTTTTGTACATTCAAGGCATATCTTTGTTTTTGTTCCCTTGTACAAGTATATCAAGCGATTAAATTTTCAGGTGAATGCGTATTACAAAGCTCGCTTTGATCCGCCTAAAAAGGAACAGAAACAGAAAGATAAATTGTCGGAAAACATACTAAAGTTCTTAGCAAAGAAAGATGAAGAAGAAAAACAGAAAAAGGCTGAAGCACAGAAGAAAAGGGAGGAGTTCATAGCCATGCGTGACCCTAAAGCATTAAGAAAGATCCAGAAAACCTTAAAAGTAATAAAGTCTGCTAATAAATCAGTACTTGCTGATGCTGTTGATAGAGACCATACCGCAGTGACCCGAGAAGGTCCAGAACAGCCAGACCAAGATGATTATGGCTATGAGTCTCAGGAGGCAGCAGCACTTTATGAAAAAATGATGGAGAAATATAGCAAGATCCCAGATGAACCAAAATTTTCCACTGGCAGTATGTATTTATTTTTATTTTGAATTAATGCACTAGTGTTTTATATATTTTATGGCAGAATATGTTACAGTAGGTTTCACTAATATGGATATGGGTTCTAATTATTTTAATTTCAACTTTAGCTACTTCTTTTATTGAACTGCTACTTACTATTTGGAATGAACTTACTGTCCCCTGTAATGTCAGTGCCCTTAAGTTAACATGTACATAGATGACTAACAATATTCTTTGAATCTATACTTTTTAATCTCTTGCTGCTCAGAGATGGCCAGTAGTTATATTAAAATGTAAAATCACAGTTTTTTACCGAAAGGCGTAAGCAGTGGCTGTTGAAGCCTCAATTAGCTGAAACGAGGCAAATGTGACATCCCAAATAGAATAGGTGGTGAACCTTTTGCCATTACACCAGGCAGATAACTTCACGCCTTTGTTACCCGAAGATGTAGACAGCGGCTGTTAAGCCTCGTCTCGCCGTTATGCTTTACGTCCCAAATGGAATAGGTGGCGAACCTATTGCCAAACCAGGCACAAAGTTTTTCAGTCATCGATATTAATTATCACACATAACTTCCGAAAACAATTTCGAAAAGTCATTGGTGTGAGCCAGTGTCAGGATTCGAACCCGGACCTCCAGATCAGAAGCTGTGTGCTCGACCACTGCGCCACAGAGACTAAACCTTCAGTTATTCAATATTTATTGCTTTTTTAATAGGTGGAAGTGTGAAAAAAGATTTAAATGGAACAAGAGAGAGAGTGAAACATGCCTTACAACATGAAGATGATCCTGTTCCCCACAAGAGACGCAGGAGGACAGAAAATGGAGGTACTTATCTATTTTACATATAATTATTGATACCTGTAAATACTGTAGATAAGTAACAAAATAGTGATCAATTATATGTGTATACTTAAACTAAAGTAACATATTAAATAACATATGCTTTGTAAGCCTATGTTACGATAAGTCTTAGATATTTTTTAATTATATTCAGTTCCTTCAATTAAGTTTTTTCACAAGTTTTAGTTGATTAGCTAATAATTAGTGATAATAATATTAGAGTCTATGCATTAGGACAAATACAAAAATGTACATACAGGCAGACAAATATACATACAGGCAGACAAATATTCTAAAGACTGCTGTTTTTGCATCTGCTCTTTATAGTTCCACATGTTAACGTTTCCACATGTTAAGGTTTCTAACATATATACACATGACCTTTTTACAATTTTATCAATAGATTAAGATTGGATTTTTCTAAAACATAACATAACTTCACACCTTTTTCTACCAGAAGGCCTAGGCAGTGGCTGTTAAGCCTCGACTCGCTGTTATGTTCATGTCCCAAGTGGAATAGGTGAAGTCAATGTTGTTAAAGAATATTGACTTCACCAACTATATTGTTAACTATATATTTGTTTTTAGAGGGTGGATCCAGTCCCCCTACAAAGTATGACCCGGATAATGAGAGAAAGGAACAACCAAAACCAGACAAACCCAAAATACGAAAGCCAATGCCACCACCAATGGATTTTAATCAATTACTCAAACTTGCTGAGCAAAAGAAAAGTGAACCTCTAGAAGTAACACAGAAGAAAGCTGTTGTTGAAAGTGAAACTGATAGACTTATGACAAAAAAGCAGAAGAGAGAGTATGAGGAAGAAATGGCACGTCGTCAGCGCCGCCAGGAAAGGCTGGAAGCAGAGAAGAATGGTAGTAAAAAAGGTAAATAAAAGCAATTATTTATTTTAGACGAAATATTTCCGAAAAGTCCACTAGAACATGAATTAGGCGTCATTGCAGAGGGGTATTTGCATAGTTTTTAATATTTCAGTTTCAATTAAATTTTTACCTACAAATAACATTTTTTCTTGCACAGTTTTAGTCATGTATTATTCATATTTTAAATCTCCAGGTCCAGCTGCACGACACAAAGATGTGAAGCCTGCAGAAAAAGAAAGGAAGCCAGAAACTGCTAATGGTTTTGGTCGTATACCAAAACTTTCCGATAAAGTAAACAATATCAAGCATGATACTCCAAGACCAACAGAAAAAGAAAGATATGATAAAGATAAAATGGAGAAACTTCAACGAGAAAAAGATAGGGCAAAAGTTGAAAAGGCTGAGAGAGATAGAGAGCGTACAGATAAAGATAAACTGGATAAGTTGAAAGCTGAAAGGGAGAAAATAGAAAGAGATATAGAGAGACTAAATCGTGATAGGGAAAGATTAGAGAAAGCCAAATCTAAGCTTGAAAGTAGCAGCAGTTTATTAGACAAGCCAAAAGGTTTGGAGAAATCTTTAGATAGGTCAAAGTTAAACTCTAAAGAAATTATCAAACAAGATGTTAAGAAGAGCATAGATTTAAAGAGTCAGAACACATACAGGATAGACAAGAATTCAAATGAAAGAAAATTCTCTATACCCAGTAAGAATAGTGAGGGTAAATATATGAATGGTCACAGTAATCAGGGTAAAATTGTGCCAAAAGCTCGAGAACAAACTGTACATCAAAATGGTATAAAGGATAAGACTCTATTAGCTAAGCAGAAATCTTTATTTAGTGATGGATCTCAAAAAAATATAGATAAGAAGCAATTGAATGGAAAAGATGTTCATGCTAAGAGACCTGATGACAGGAAAATTGTTCCGTCTAGTAATAAAGCTGGCCCTAGCAAACCAAAGGTTACTAATAGCTTCGATTTTGACAAACATGTCAATTCTATAGGCAGGAATGGAACGGCGAAAGCCAATGGTACGCGCCAGTTTCCACCAGGTGATGTGAGGCGAAAAGTAGTACAGGATGCCAAGAAACTTAAAAGTGAGTACAGAATTTATATGAGTATCCAGTTTTAGTATTGAGCAGTTTCATCCTCAGTTTTAATATGTTCCTTTGAAATAAAAATTGCTAATAGTCCTCATAGAGTAATAGCTAGTTTGAACACTAGTCATCTGTATGTAATACTTAGCTTAACTTTATGTTATGCTGTATAGTGGATTATTAGGGCTCTTGTACAACCAACCTGGTTATTCAAAATTTTGTATCTAAAACAAACGTGAAAATAATACAATTTTAATTCCAGGGCGTGCTGTAAACTCTGATTCAGAATACGATTCTGAATTAGATGACTTCATTGATGACGGAGAGGATGAAATGGATTACTCCAAACACATCAAGGAGATATTTGGCTATGACAAGTCAAAGTAAGTAGCAATTGTATTACAAAATTTTAATGATGTTGATTGAGTTGATGTTTGATTTCGATGTTTCGAGTTCTTTTACTCACACTATAATTTCCAAATTAAAAATCAGTAAATTAGTAAGTAAATCACTAAGTCCAATTACGATTATAATTTCTCTTTTGTTTACTTCAAAAGAGAAATCATAATGATAATTACATGACCAATCACAAGATTTGTATACACTTAATAAATTACATGAAACAACTTTTTATGGATTACTAGCTGACCCGGCAAACGTTGTCTTGCCGAAAAATAAAATTTGAAAAATAGGGGTTGATCGTAGGGGGTTGAAAATTTAGGGTTGTATGTATTTTTGTATCCCGTTTTATAAAAAAAATAAGAAACAGAAATATGTCGGAAAATTAAAAAAAAATATTGAGGGGTGGGTACCCTTGTGGTTTAGGGGGATGAGAAATAGATGTTGTCCTATTCTCAGACCTACCCGATATGCACACAAAATTTCATGAGAATCGGTCTAGCCGTTTCGGAGGAGTTCAATAACGCACATCTAGACTCGAGAATTTTATATATTAGATATCGCGTTTATTTAGAACTTATTTTCTATTTATTTTCCGCCGTTTCAAACTCTTTACAGAGATCATTTTCATGAGTAATGAACAAAAAGATGGTAGTCATTCAGAAGCTATTTTCATTTATCTGAACGACTACGATTCACGAAAATCTAAGAAATAAACACTTAATAATTTTTCTGCACAACTAATTATTTAGTATACTAGCTGACCCGGCAAACGTTGTCTTGCCGAAAAATAAAATTTAAAAAATAGGGGTTGATCTTAGGGAGTTGAAAATTTAGGGTTGTATGTATTCTTGTATCCCGTTTTATAAAAAAAATAAGAAACAGAAATATATCGAAAAATAAAAAAAAAATATTGAGGGGTGGGCTACCCTTGTGGTTTAGGGGGATGAAAAATAGATGTTGTCCTATTCTGACTTACCCGATATGCACACAAAATTTCATGAGAATCGGTCAAGCCGTTTCGGAGGAGTATGGGAACAAAAACTGTGACACGAGAATTTTATATATTAGATATTATTAGCTGCTGTAGTTTTACTAATTGAGTATCTTAACGTAAGTGTATTCACACAAATATTTTTCTTCCAGGTACAGAGATATCGATGATGACGACGATCCCATGATGGAGTCGAGTTTTGCGCGACAACAGCGGGAAGAGTACATCAGTAAAAAGATCGGTATGTATCTTAATAGTTTTTTTCTATTAGATATAAGAATTCTAATTTAATGTATTACAATAATTAACTATGGATACAATTTTCTGGTCCAAAGGACGAGAAAACTTATGTATTTTACAAAATTCTAAATTATAAAATATAAATCTTAAATCTAACAACGGAAACTACAATAAAGTGATTCATTCTACCACTCAGTTCGATTTTTTTAATCTAAATTACTCAGATATATTTTTCTTAATATAAATTTGAATATTACAAGTGTGAAATTGAATTTGAAAATTAACTTTACTAAAATTCAATTTTTGACCTTAACTTAATTTATTTCAGGTATCATGGAAGATTTGGAAGACATGCGAATGGAGGCTATGGAAAAGAAAAAGTCGAACAAGAGTCGGCGCATAAGTGATGATTGATTACCAGAATGATCGTACCCAATGGTACTGTATTAATGTCCCAGACTTTGTTATTATTCTATAATAAACCTTGTTGTTGTGATATAAGGCTATGTTTCTGTACAAGGATAACTACTCATGATTATATTACTGTTAATAATTATTGTAATCAGTAAAGATAAAATAAAATCTTTCTTTTGTTAATACTTTGTTCCGTTAATATTTTGGAACTATTTTTAGTCCACCGTATTGTTTTAAGTTTTCATTGCTATAAAGTTATGAAATTAAGTGCTGATTATCAAAAAAAAAATATGCAGGGATCAATTCATTATCTAATCAGCTAAAAGCACTATCTATCTATCTATTGTTTGATTAACAATTACTTTTGCATGATAATATGATAGGTGATTTGATATTTGTCAACTATTTATTTATTCGTTCAAGGGACCAACTGTTAATTTTTCAATTATGAAGTGAGTATTTGGTAATTAGATGCTTTTGATCAGACCATTGTCTATTGTTGAACAATTAAAATGGTATATATAACTTTTTAGCCATTGGACCATTACATCTTAGTTATCCTGTACAGGACATAATGCATACATTTAATAAAGTATTCTTTATTTGTTTTTAGTTCTAAGATCAATTTTTGGCATGTGTGTTTTGAGCTTGTAATAATATTTTTAAAGCTCTGCCCTATATTTAATGTTTGTACTTTAATGTTTTTTTTTGTGTATATGTATAGTGAATTAATTTGTAATTATAGTTTCATTTTAGTTTAAATAATATTATACATGCCTTAATTTTTTTCCCCAATGTTGGATGTGTTGCAATATATCTAATTTAAAAACAACCCTCTTCTACTATGACAGGCTATGATGATCCCTTACCATAATTTTTTTTTTCATTCATTTCTGGGCTGGGATTGTATCACAAGTAGGTTAAATAATTAATAAATTACTTATACTTTATATGTTATTTGTAAATGTAATTTTAAATTTACTAGCACCAAGTGAAGCACCCTCAGTTTTAGTTTATATTATGATTGATTTTTTTATGTTAAATCATTTAATGGATTGGCAATAATCTTCCAATTATGTTGAACCATAATACATGTTAAATGATTATAATGCATATTAAATTTAAATCTACCCCATTTTTAATTCAATATGAATTTTGTGCTTTCTTTAAGCCAAAAGAAAAGAGTGAAATGAGTACTTTGTATTAAAAAAATTATTAATTATTTTAAAAGTTTTGTGTCTCTCACCTTGATGTGCTTCTTTTTTTTGTAAATATCTATTGTAAGTTTATGTTAAAAAAAGACATAGAAATAAACGCGACAGAGATATTGCTGTTTTCAGTCAATTTAACTCTTTGTTACTAAAATACGGAAAGAGCAGAAAGAAATAGACAATATATTATATAATGTAAAGTAAATTACTGGATATGGCATAAAACACCAGTGCCTTCGGTAAATAGTGGTTAGTTTGTTGTTTACAATTGTAACCAACGGCTGCCCAATTAAATTTTTTTATATCTGTATTCTATTGAAGGAATAATGTACATTTTTGTTATTATATTTGATAAATATTACATTATAGAACTATGTATTATAGTATATTTAAGTGTAGATATATAAATATATATGTATATATACATATTTTCATAGTGAATGCTTTTTCAGCATGTTTTCATAGCGTATATGAAGTCAAATTTAATAGAAATACATGCATTGCGGTTCCTTTCGAATTCATAACTCGTTTATCCGTTCGGACCCCAAAATCTTTTATTACACCTGTGTGTATTAATAATTTGATGATACATACTAATCTTCCTCTGCAGTGTGGTCAGACATAACCATTACGCATCGATATTGCATAGATAAGTTACAGCAACATGGAACTGTCAAAATATTTGAAATTAATTTTGAAATAACATAATTTTCAAACTATTCAGCTATAGTAAAATTATTAAAAATAATAATAATATGTACATTTGAAACTTATTTAATACATATTTTTAATGAATATGTTGAAAATCCTTTTAATATGAACACATGTCGCATCATTGTTTTCGTTACCATTAGAATAACGCGCTAATTTGCTTTGGAAGCCGTTTATTGTTGTGTGTACCTTTGCAATATGTAAATTTATTTACATACTATGTATTATATATCAATATAGGTTTAGTAAGAAATGTGAAGGAATGTATAATTTTGTAATCAAGAGAGCAAACAAAAATATATGAATATTTTTAAATGATTTGTTTTTTATTTATTATATTAATGTCCACAATGACACATATTAGCACTTGAAATTTTATTACTAGTCAAAGTAGCTTTATTTTCATAGATCTTAACAACACAACACTTAAAAGTAGTCAACAAGTACAAAAAAGGAACTTAATAATTATTATTTAAAATGGAATACTTAAACACAAGCGCTCAAGGAACAATAGGAAAAATAGTAATAAGACAACACGGACGCAATCGCCACGAACGTTCCGATTCCGAGTGTAGTATTCGTCACTTTTCCTCTCAGGATAGCCCCATCATGAGAAAAATAGTTACTAGTGAGACGAATACTTAAATATAGGAGGCAGATCTCACGCACCGCCAGTTCTAAAAGACGATACAGTATAGCAGCGGTGCAAAATCTTATACACCTCACTCGATTCTTTGACTTTCATGACTTTTGTCATACACGCTCGTCGATTTTTAAGACTTCTGATATCACCTTCCTCGAGAACTCGTTTTATTAGGTCATGGAAAGTGTGTCATGGCTGTTCTCGACTCCTACATTCATCCGCTTTTGGACTGTATATCTGTTAACAGGTACCTATATTTACTAATATTTTTTGGGCTGATGCTACGAGATAACATTTTTGACAATCTGGAGACGAAGAATATAGTCAGCCTCTTACTATTAAGAAACGTAACATAACAATTGTGCGAGTCGATGCTAAACAGCCCCTGCCTTCACCTTCGCGTAGAAGGCGTGAAGTTATGTTGTTAACTAAGGTCGGATATTAGCCTGACGGTATAGCTCCCGGGCACTCCCGGCACGTTAGATGGCCAAATTTGATAGATGCTGCGCAGAAGTAATTTTTAGGTCTCTTTGATTGTGTAGCTGGACCCGGGGAACGAGTCGGTGGACCCCTGCTTCCCGCACACTGCCCTCTTACAAGTCCCGCCCCATTAAAGTTAATTGCTCTAATGTTGTGTCCTTTGCTTATGTTTTTTTTACGACTTTTCATCATTGTGTTTTATTAAGTTTTATTTTCGTTTAAATAAATTGCCATACGGGTTATAATGATAATAATTTATTTCTCTCAACTCTAAGAAGAACTAGAAATGAAGAAGAAATACAGAAAAAGGTTTGAAACTGCAGATGACTCATTCCCCGCGTCCCGCTACACAACCAAAAAAATCTAAAAAAGAACTTTTGTGCACCTGTGAATTACGTGCCGGTAGATAAATATACCTAGATATTTTTTTATAGGATAGGAGGGCAAACGAGCCGGCGTGTCACCTGATGGTAAGTGACTAGCGTCGCCCATGGACACTTGCAACACATATAGTCTTGAAGAATGTGGAGAGCCACTTCGAAATTTGTCGAAGTTAGGCGAGGAACCTCGCCGAGCACTCCGCTATAATTTGGACGCTCCATTAAAGTTGTGTTGCCGACCTTTAAGGAAGTAGGAAAGGAAAGGATAGGGAAGGGGGGGTGGGGCTCCGGGTACCTCTCTCACCGAGCCACTTTAGGTCAATCTTCTGAGAGGTTTTTTTTTATGAGATAGGAGGGCAAACGAGCAGGTGTGTCACCAACCAAGCCAAGATGGTAAGCAACCAACGCCGCCCATTGACACCAGCAACACATATAGTGTTACTGTTGCGTTTCCGACCTTTAAGGGATAGGGTATGGGGAAGGGGGGTGGGCCTCCGGGCACCCCCGTCACCGAACGAAACGCGGCATGAGCCACTTTACGTCGGTCTTCTGAGAGGTCGTGGTATTTCAGCAGTCGCGCCGGCCCATTCATGCAGCGAACTGCTTGGCTATACCACTGTTGAAAAATAAAGATTCGAGGATGTGATTCGACTGGGTCTGCCGTAACATGATCCTACTCATCCTGATCAACTTCTTCCCATCATCTGTCATATCCTGAATTTTTCCTTGACCAAAGGTGTCTTTCCCGCAGCGTGAAAAGATGCCCAAATCGTTCCTATACCTATAAAAAGTGTAATCCCGTATCTTCCCCTGGCTATAGACCCATATCCATATTACCCTTTCTATCCAAAGTCCTAGAACCTCTCGCCTATAATCAATTAAGTACATTTAAGTAAAAATATTACATAACTTCACGCCTTTTTCTACCCGAAGGTGTAGGCAGCGGCTGTTAAGCCTCGTCTCGCCGTTATATTTACGTCCCAAATAGAATAAAATATAATAAACCGATTGCCATACCGGGCACAAAGTATTCAGTCATCCAGTAATTTTTCACGCATAACTTCGTAAAAGAACTTCGAATCAACAAAGGTATAGGTCCCGGCAAACAACTTGAGCATCGCGTGAGGTGTTTGCGCATGTACACTTATGTACAAAACCACTATCATTGAAAAACGGCATTTTTTTTATTATTGGCATTTTATTTTGTTAGCTAATAACTTTAGTTGGTGGTTTTATAAATTAACAATTAATTAAAAAAAATGCTCGCGTGTTATTTTAGAAAATATTTTATATTATATTTACGTAGCGGCAAAGTTTATCGTCTTATCAACAGTAAGATCTATGGAAATAATAAAATTAATTAGACTTATGATATACATAATATGTATATCATATGTCTGTTGTGTTGTAAATCATTTTGTCATATTATGACAAAATCTCAACGAAATGTGTACGTAATCATTGTGTGCACAAGCATACACTGCACTACACTGCAGCACGATCAACTGACCAACGGGAGGCAAGGTTCAACTGACCAACCAATCCTGTGCGTAATTAACGCACAGGATTGGTTGGTCAGTGTGACCCGCGCCCTCAACCCGCACCGCACCTCCAAAGAGACCTATTTTTTCGTTTCTGCGCATTCAAGGTCGATGTTCAAGTTGTTTGCCGGCTACTATACTTTGTACTTACGTTATGTACATAACGTTATGTGTTTATGTATTTGTATGTATGTTTATGTATTTGTATGTATGTATTTAAATTAGAGATGTAACGTATAGTAGTTTGGCCAGATACCGGATATTCGGCCAACCATGTGGCCGAATAGCCGGATATCCGGCCGGACTAAATATTTATTAAATCGGCATTTAATATGCCGCGATAAATGCGACGGATTACTCCTTTTTTGCTTAGTGAATGGGTCTGCAGGATTAAGCGGCACTGTACTTGAACCCAGAATGAATAAATATCGGGTTATATGTATTTTCCACATTACAGTAAGCGTGGGCAAGTTCTATAGTTAGGTTTAGGAAAGACACAACCACGTTTTTAAAATTAAAGCTTATCACTCATAAGTTTGTGATAAGGGAAAAAACTAAAATACCTTATAACTATATTTAAGTATTTATTCTGCTTTAAATTAATTCCAAGACGTTATACTTAAATTAATGTTCTATATGGATACGTTTAACGTTTGATAAATTACCATTCAATACCATGAGACATCCATGGACTATGGATGCTCTACGCAAACTTGAAGTTTCATTTCGGTCGTTCGGTAGGTAATCTGTGATTTGTACCTGTCATGGTGCCGTATGCTACTGATGTTAATTTTATTATTTAATTAATTTTCTTGAAGTCATGATAATTTAACAAAACCTAAAGATATGGCTCTACAAGAGAAACTTAAAGAGTTGGGCTGGTAAATATTTTTTTTGTGTTCACATTTTTCGGAGAGATTTCGGAGTATTGACCAACTAAATATTAAATTTTTTCAGGCATTTAAGTCAAGAAGGTATAGATATTCTTAGTGAAAATGGTCAAATACAAGATGTAAATATTCTGAGTAAGAAGGCTTTAGATGTAAGTAATTACAGGTTTGGTTTTCACTATTGGAATGGTTATTTTGGTTGAATGATGTGGTCAATTGAAATCTTATTTCAGTACGATTTGAGAGATATTGGAGAAGCAGCGCTTCCCGAAGACTTTATCAAAGATCCGCAGAAGTTAGAGGGGCCAGTAGTAGTGCAAATTCAAAAGATTAGAAATGTCTCTGCACCAAAAGCTAACGAGGAGTCGACATCGGCACCACGAATGCTAAAACTTACATTACACGACGGCAAAGCAGTATTTACAGGCCTAGAGACTAGCCCTATCTCCTTTTTAAGTATTAACACTCCACCAGGCACTAAGTTATTGCTGAAACATGAAGATCTGGAAGTATGCCATGGTGTGATATGGTTGGTACCTAGTGTTATATCAGTGTTAGGTGGTAAAGTGTCACACATGATTGAAAAATGGGAGCTAAACAGAAGCCTGGCAAAACATACTAGGGGTGAGTCAATACTTATTAAATAAAGAAACGTGGTAATGTGGTAGAACTGAGCAATTAAGGCCTGTCCTTTTTCTGTATACTCAACTGATGGGTACCTATCTAACCACATGTATTTGTCGGCCAGTAGATGATCCCACTGAAAATTTAATTGCTGAGGATTCACTTTCATTTTGTGACATTAATTGCAAGTAATTAAAAAGCATGAAAGACTAATAATTGTATTTATGAAGTCCAATTGCCTGTCTTTTTGCTCATTTCACAAAGTAAATATTAATTTCAAATTTATAGGTGGCATTGGTGTTGATGGTGGCCCACCACCGTGGATTTCATTTGGACAACATTTAGAAGCTGTCATTCCAGAAAAACAATTTAAGAGTTTGCAAGAAGCATCTAATAAAGACAATGCTGAATTTGAGGCTCAAAGGAAAGGTGCTATTGCTGAGGCACAACGACTTTCTGGAGTTAAAAAAGTAATTGTTTAGTATTTTTATCTATGTTTCTACATCACATTTAAGTATATATTTCTACATAAAAATATTTTCTAGTAAGCCTGGGTCTTGAACTAGTATAAAGAATTAAACACATTTCTGTATGTTAATTTTAATCAAAATGTATTATTTTTATTAGGTATTTGGAGGAGGAACAAAACCCCTATTGGATGCCAATGTTCAAAAGATAGTTGATGCAGGATTTTCAGAAGAGCAGGCTGAAAATGCTCTCAAGTACACAAAGAATAATGTTGATAGAGCATTGAAAATTCTTCAGAAGAGAGACAACTCAGAAAATAGGAGTAAAGAGAAACCGAAAGAAGTTGATCAACCTAAACGTAAGGGTAGGCATAAAGATATGACTGAAGAGGATATGCAAGTCAAGCCCTCAGGAAAGGTCTCCTTGTTTGACTTTTTAGAGGACAAGTTACCCAATGTTCCTGATAAGGACAAAGGTAACAGACACAGCACAATGGTACAGGAGGATAGAAATGAAAGAAATTATGTCAACAACAGGGATAGAAATAGCTTAAAAGGAAACAGTCGTAATCAGGGATCAAGGTATGATGGTTCTAATAGGAGATCTGACAATCGAGGGAATTATTCTCATGAAAACCATCATAGAGAGGAGAGAAAGTATCAAACTCAGAGTGAGAAACCACCAAGGTTCCAGAAAAAGTTGGAGGAGAAAAATAAACAACAACATCAGAACATTGGGAATGGTGTCAACGTCAATATGAACTTGAACATGTCATACAATAACGCTTACCATAATCAACCTGCAATCCAGAATAATTATAGTGAGAAGAGTTTAAGAAATGATAGAAGTATAACAGATAACATTCAACAACAACAACAGAGTTATCACAATCTGAGTTCTATGGACAATATTGTAGATGCTACAGCAAACTTGAATCTCCTTTCCAATCAGTCGCATCCTGTAGAAGAATCACATCAGAATCGCAGTTATCAACCTCCAAAAATGTATCCTACTCCAGAACAAGCTTACCAGAATATGCAAGAAGCTTCATATCGGAGGAATAATGACATGCAAAAATATCAGGAGCATTCTTATCAGCGACGACAGCAGCAGAACGGTTATGTTGATAGACAGAGCCAAATGTATGCTAACATGGGCTTTGTGAACAGTGGAGCTCCTGGAAACTATACAAATCGACAATATGGCTACAGTGGGCGTGCTCAGGATTACGGCGGAGTTCGTGGAGGTCCATTCTTGGCGGGATCCCTCTTGGGTTTCCAGAATGCCGCCGTCAACGAACAGGCGCGAGCAATGCTCGGAGTGGCTGACATCACCTGGAAGGTCGGCGATAGATGTCTAGCTCTCTACTGGGAAGATAATAACGTGAGGTTTATTTTTCATTAACTGATTATTGGATTTAGTTCTTACTTTATAAAGAATAGAGTACACCCAGACAGTAATATTTCAACAAGTTAACCAGGTTGTGCTTACGAAACCCCACAGTTTGTGCTTATATTTTATTAAATTCTATTAGGCAGGTAGATATATGGAATTTACCTGTGAGAACCTCAAAATCCATAAAGGGACACTGCCATGATCCTATTATTATTTTGGAGGCTGAAATTCTATTTAATCATTACAGTTTTACGAGGCGGAGATAACTGGCATCTCAGCTAATACTGTTGTGGTGAAATTTTGCGCATACGGCAATCACGAGGAGATACTCAAAACTAACTGTTTGCCTTTCCCAAACCAAGGTGAGCGATTAATGATTATAAATATTTAAACATACATTCATATATACTGTAATATTCTGTGCGACGTCTATGACCGACCTTTTGCTAAACAGATACGACACTTAATACTTTAACAGGTGTTTATTTATTTATTATTAGTTCCAGTGTCTGCTGACAGTGGGTACATGGCGGGGCGCGGCGTGTTCGCGGCGCGGCGGCCCTAGTGCGGGCGCGCGGCGGGCGGCGCGGGGGGCGGCGTGGGGGCAGCCCCCGCCAGGTGACCCCCGCCGCCCCCGCCGGCCCCAGCCCCGCCGGCGTCCGTGTCCCGCCGCCCCTTGCCCCACACTGGTTGAGGGCTATGATTAGTCTATTTTGTAAACATTCAAATTTGTATTCTATTATTTCAAAACTTTATTTTTCATCTCAGTGTTCGTAAACATATAAAAAATAGACAAATACTTAAAGGTGTTCGTAAAAAAATAAAATCACTAACACCATCGAACAATTTCAGTAGATATGATAGAACAATTTCAGTAGAATAAATAGAAATATGATTGGGGATCTTGAGCTGTTTCAATGTTGTTAAACAAAAAAAAAAAACTCAACATAGTTTAAAAAAAGCAGATTAAATATACTCTACATCACTGGTCTAGTTTTCATATTTCAAGTAGACTAATTTTACTGGTCAGTCAGACTGATAGTAGACCTGTATTCTTGAGGGAAATTAAATTTTTGAAGTTAGTGATCTAAGTTTAAAGTAATTTAAACAGTTTAAATGAGTTATTGCCACTGACATTTATCAGACTAGAGCGGGTTTTAGGCCTAATTGTTATTTGTTAAATATAAAGGCAGCTAGCTTTTGGAAGTAGAAAGCAATTTAAGTGATTATGAATGCTTTTAGTCATGTTCTACATAAACAAGTAATCTTTAAACTAATCTTGAGTATTAAAGTATGCTAACATGGGTGAGTGTTTAAAGGATTAAGTTAAATTTTACTGCAGTGCGTGAAGTAGATGTCAGTGGTTGTAATTAGTTGTTAATTCATGCAAATTAGAACTGTCATTTTCTTCTGAAGCTATAAAATATACTAGTTATGTCCCGCTACTCCGCTCACGTATTATGACTAGGCAGCAGTTATTCGCAGTTTTTCAAAGGAACATTTTTTTCGTGTGTGTATAAATTATTAACTTATGAAGTTAGTTTTCGTTTATTTTAATATAAATGTATTTATTTATAAAACTACTTGTATTTGTTAAGATTCAAAGGATAATAGCCGATTAATCTTTAATTGTATGTAATAATTATAGAAAGGGTTAATATTTTCACTATTCGATTTCATTTTGATATAAAAAGTCGATTATAATTACATTACATAATAACTACATTCTCTACAAAAACTTTCATAAAATAATCTAAAACTTGTAATTCTTGTAATTCTTGTGACTAACGGTCCCCGACGAGCATACTTTTCACCCAAACGACACTGTTTTCGTGCAATTAAAAAAAAAGTTGCTTATTCCAAATTTGAATGTACCGCCATTTTGATTGTTTACACAATATTAACTGGTATTCTACGATTTTAAAAAGCTCATTTCTATTGAGACATTATTAATTAGTGATTACGCTTCGAAAGATACTCACAAATGTATGCAAAGTTTATTGAAACTTATTAGATATTATATTAATTTCAAATAACCGACACGTTAGGTATTTTACCTATTTATGTATGGTGTTATAAGTTAGTACATAATTAAAACACGCCGTATAAGTTGCGCAGTGGGGCCCTCTATTTAGATCTAACAGTTGCGTTCTTAAATGTTTGATACTAGATATCTTAATGTTAAAAAAATTAAATAATTAATTGGTTAGAATTAATTAATTGCAGTGTCGCCACTGCTTGTAATGAGTGTATTTTTGTTCTTTTGTAATTTAGCGCAAAATATGTATACATGTAATATAACTAATTGTTTCCGTTACAATGTTGTTTTAAATACATATATAATTATTTTTGTTTTTTTTTTTAAATTATTTAGGGTCGTATCGTAAGTAGATATAAATATTTAAGAGCGATGTCACGCGAACGTTGGCGTTGGCGATCCGTTGCGTTTTCGCAGCGTTATCTAACAGATCAAATCAGATTGACTGTTGATGGAACAATTTGACAATTTTCATTGCGTTTAATATATTATTATAACGTTAGTGTTATTGTGTAGTTTCTCTGATTTTTGGTTGTATTTCTGATTAATAGAAAAAAAAACGCAGCGTTACCGCTCCGATATCGCAACGCTGACGCAACTCGCCGTATGACGTTGCTCTAAATTATACCGACGGTTACTGCTTCATGTCTTATTATGCGTGCGTACGTCAGACAGACACACTGTAAGGTAGGTGAGCTTTCGTTGTGGTCAAATTGTGAATTATTGAGAAATATGGACCGAATTAAAATGTGTAAAAATTGTTCATTTAAAGTTTGCTTAAATTTACGCAATGTATGGCGTTCAGATCTATGCAGAATATTTGTGAATTATATGCACATAATGGTTTCTAAGATTGTGTGTTTTTATTATATATATATTTTAGTACGATCAGCTACACAAGTATTTGAATGTAACTCAAATAAAAATATTGTAAAGTGAGTCTAGTAATCGAATAATTTCGAGGAATTATATGAGAAATTATATGAATAATGAACGCGTATTTTTCTTCAGAGGCTTTGTACATTTTTAATAGATATTTTTTAAAGTGTATTGTATTAAATCTTGTTTTTAATTTGCAATTTGGTCTATGTTCCTCAGACGTTCCATTGCACGACGAACGCAGGCTCCCCTTCTTACCACAGATAACATATGCATCTAAATTAAGTTAACGAGATTAACTAATTTATTAATATCACTAGAGTTGTGAGTTTCATATATTTTTTTTTCTAACTACTCTGCTAATAATTCACATTTGAAATATTGTATTTTTTTTACTTGATTGAAACGCATCATACGTTTTCCAAGATATCCGGGAAGGGTAATAATAGGCAATTTTTGAAGGATGAATCCTAAAGCTATTGACCTTGGTTTATATGGCTTAAAGGGCTTGGTTTATATCGCGCTATAAGAATGCACCAGTGATTGTATTTTAATAAGGTCTTATAGAGAAAGCTAAAATTTATAAGAAAGATGTAAAGAGGTGTAATAAAGATAAAATAGTTACTCCCTTTTACTTCAGTAAACTGTTTTAAAATTCAATTCAATTGTGGATTGAATACCATTATCAATTGCTTACAAAAGTTATTGATTTTAAAAATGTGCGTCATTGTAACTAAGTCATTGAATTAGTAAGTGTACACAACAGCAATTACGCTTTGAAAAGCTGGATTAATTTTCTAAAAAAAATATTTGTCAAAATGTATTTGGAAAAATTATTATATTAAAAACACCACCATTTTATTTATTTGTATAGATTCTAACATAAGTCTGTTATCACACCCTTTCTGGGCAAACTATTGATTTTCAATAACCTCATTATAGTTGCAATTGTTGTTTTACCCTTCCCAGTATAGAAGCTTGATTTGTTATGGCTAAGTATACAAATGCCTATTATACCGAGGACGATGGCTGTTTTGACATGTTGCAATACTATTGCTAGATGTCGCGACGGTCGCTATGGCGTGTAACTGATCTGTTTCATGTTAGCTATAATACGGCCTAATGTCAATGTCGTAAACTTTGAATGAAAGTTAACATTGATGTAGCGATTTTCTATTTGGTCGTATTATATTTGCAAATGTCAGTTATACCGTCTATTGGCGCCACAGACTATATGTTTCACAAGTCTTACTAGTTGTGTTTAATTTTGTCATATTGTAAGTTGGAACATAAAACGTGTGGATAAAACAAGATGCGTAAGGGACACGGGCTTAGATCAGGCCTATTAAGATTTACATAAGGAAAGCTACCAAATATCTGCTGTGTTAAAAAGTACCACGGCCATACTTGTCCTTAGAAAGACTACGGAATTTAAAAATTATGGCTTTAAAATTATTTGTTGAAATATCTGATATTGTGGTCCCTTCTTCTACGGATCCACACATTAACTTAGCAAGATTAATTTACCACCACTATAAGATAGTTTAACGTATAGACAAACTTTGTGTGAATATAATTTATATGAAACTGTATGTGGTCGCAGCCGCGATCTACTTGTGTATAATATAAAAAAAATGTAAAATAAATTATTACATCTTAGAAAAGCAAATGAGCGTGTTTTTATTATATTTTGAGTCATACTAAATATCTATCGAACTCGGATATTATATTGCCACCACTTGGAAATTGGCAAATGTAATATTTAAATTACATATTGACATTAAATGTTCCGAAATGTTTAACTTTTAATATGAAACTAGTATTTGCTAAACCCAGGAAAATAGCAGCGTTTTGTGCAGCTTATTCACTAGGCCGACATGCTGTGTAGGTGTCCTCCTCTGGTGGGCGAGACCGAGACTACTGATACTGTTAAAGTCGGTGGTCCAGTGGTCTGCCACTTCGCTCTGAATCAAGAACTCGTGGATTCGAAACCGGGCTCACACCATTGACTTTTCGAAAGTTATGTGTGATAAATATCGATGACTAAAAACTTTGTGCCCGGTATGGCAATAGGTTCGCCACCTATTCCATTTGGGACGTAAAGATAACAGGGCGAGAGATAAAGGGAGAGTCGAGGCTTGACAGCCGTTGCCAAGGGTAGAAAAAGGCGTGAAGTTATGTTATATACCTACCTACCTACTAGTGATGTAACGAATATTCGCATGATTTTGGGTATTCGCATTCGCAAGAAATATTGTAAATGTTTGACGAATATTTTTAATAATAAAAGTAAAGAAATTGTATATAGCAAGATGATACGAAAAATGAGATGATGATTATATTTTGTTTAACATTTTACCCTTTTTATTATAAAAATTGTGTGGTTTTATGAAACCACCGTAAAAGTGAAACGTTTTATCACATTATAGACATTTAACTAAAAATTTTCGAAATATTATTTTTTTCGAAAATCGAATGTAAGTCACTGTTCACGTATTTTAGTTACCATAAAACATTGGTTACATTTATAAACGATATTAGACGTGAAAGGCGCTCTGACGAGCGCCTTTCACTTTATCCCTACTCCGCGGCCGACCGTCACGCGACATGCAACACGCAGACGAAAAAGTTTGAGACGATGTAATAAAAGTTTCACTTTAAAAGGATATAGGATTATTATATAAAGGATTATATTTTGGATCAGCCATTAGGCATATAAATAACTGCACATCAAGTCCCTTCCGGGGTAGGCAGAGAGAACAGAGCGCCATAAGGGACGATTCATACACGCCTCACTCGTTTCTTTGAGTTTCATACTCTTTTTTGCACGTGCAGGACTCGTTATATTTGTGTGTTGTGGCGGTCTGCGTATCCTACATCTGGTTTTGCATTGTATTATCTGCTAGGTCAATCTGGCATCATCCATTCATTCTATATTTCCGAATCCTCGGAGTATGCCCTTTCTTACTTTAATATCGACACTCTCTTTCAATCCTTTTTCCTTTCTCGCAATCTAGTTTTCGACGCGGTCAGCGGAGGTCACTCCGCAGATTTTGCGCAGTACCTTAATTTCGACCGCGTTTATCTTTTCGTGCAAACCCTGCCATACCCAACTCAAATCATTTTTTATTTTAAGCAAATTTTCATACCGTATGCAGTTTTGGTCATCTTTATTTTTATAAACACAGTAGGTAATATTGGAAAGTGCACTTTATCGTAGGTAAAATAGAAATTCCTAGAAATAGGTAAAAGCCTTGTTACACTATTTCAACATGTAATAATTAAAAAAAAATATCAATAATTGGTTTAATTACAAAGATTTGTGTTCTATCGCTATTATTTAATACCTATATTGGACACTATTTTTTAATTCATCGATATTTATTATATACACAACTTTCGAAAAGTGGTTTATGTGTATTCTGACCTACGAGTATTCGAATTCGGAAACTCTCATTGAAAATTCAGGGTGCTCAACTACCAGACCATCCAGTATATGTATTAATTTGATTAAAATTCACTTAATATAGGTAGGTATTAGTAATTAGTAACACACCAGCTGCCTACCAATAAAAGTTCCGTCAAAATAGGTCCAGCCATTTCAGAGATTACCCGGAACAAACATACATGCGAAAATTGTAAAAATTGTTATTTTGGTGTATGTATACGAATTTAGTAGAAAGCAGTTAGTTCAATATATTTTTTTTTTTTTTTTTTTTTTTTTTTTTTTTGGGATAGGAGGGCAAACGAGCAGGCGTGTCACCTGATGGTAAGCAATCAACGCCGCCCATGGACACCAGCAACACATATAGTGTTACTGTAGCGTTGCCGACCTTTAAGGGATAGGGGATAGGAAAGGACGGGGAAGGGGGGTGGGCCTCCGGGTACCTCTCTCACCGAACGAAACGCGACATGCGCCACTTTACGTCGGTCTTCTGAGAGGTCGTGGTATTTCACCGGTCGAGCCGACCCATTCATGCAGCGAACTGCTTGGCTCTACCACTGTTAGATATATACATAATTTAAATTTAATGTAATTAATTCATAGCTTTATTAAGAAGAAATGAAATAATTAAATTATTTACAATATACCTATACAACTAAAATCTAGCTGAAATCAAATTTCTCCGCATCTCGGTCTACTCGCAGCGTGCCCAGAAGACTGGCCGCATTGTCACGCTGAATGGCACGCCTCTGGTCGCGAGAGGCCTTTAAGGTTTTTGTGCCGCTTGAGATTTTCTGCTGAAGCAGCAGCACCAGCAGCCCCGTCCCTACTGTGATTGGAAGGCGTGATGGCGCAAGGGTGTCGACGCAAGTAGCGTGGTCTGAGGCCAAAAAAGCCGGTAAGCATACATTGGAAAATTTTCGTATACCCTCCAAATGAACTGGTAGCGCTACCTGAAGCCATGCCCGGTCGTTTAGCGATATGTTAAGAATATTACTAAGAGTGGTTTTTACAATTTCATCTACTTTTTATAAAAATGCCGGATGTTAGAAAACTGTGATGATCCAATAGCATGTGTAAATTTTGGAACAAACAAACAATAACGAATAATGGTGGAAAACTGAATGCATGTTAATTTTAAGTAAGCGGTCCGAAACTTGATGAAAATATTGATTTTTTCAGGCACCTTCGGAGACCCTAGGAGGAGGAGTAATTAACTGTTTTTTACTATTTTTATACCGGGTGCCAAAGAATTTGATTTTGAAAAAGCCGAAATTTTATCTATTTTATCATGAAAATAGATTTTACATTACGATTTATTTAACTCCAAGCCATAATGTTATTTTTTAACGTTACCAAATCTTGGGAAACTGTATCTATTGTACCTACAAGGGTTATTTATGTAGTTTATGATAGGATGTACTGCTAAACTGAAAATTACAGGTCGAAATAATATTAATAATTTCAATTAACATTGGTAGAGCCAAGCAGTTCGCTGCATGAATGGGCCGGCTCGATCTAACAGTGGTAGAGCCAAGCAGTTCGCTGCATGAATGGGCAGGCTCGACCGGTAAAATATCACGACCTCTCAGAAGATCGACGTAAAGTGGCTCATGCCGCGTTTCGTTCGGTGAGAGAGGTACCCGGAGGCCCACCCCCTTTTCCCATCCTTCCCTATCCAAAAAGGTCAGCAACGCAATATACATACCAAAATAAATATAAAGCCTAAAAGTAAAATTCTCTGAGTGAAAATGTCACAAACTTTCGCATTTATATCATTAGAGATAGCAAGATATATGAAAGTTTGCAATTTGAAAAAAAAAAATACTAACCATCAAGGATTCCATTAGGTGGCATATTACATGATCAGCGGCCCGGTGCTGGCTTCTCGACACCGGCCCAACTTGTGTCTACACTCTACACTCTACAGTTACATAGGTAGGCTTGACTGTCGGTGGCTTGGCTTGGTCCCCACCAACCAAGTGGGGCGTTGCCTCGTGTTCACCGGTTCACGTTACGACAGTCAGGTAGTTGTGTTTTGTGTTCCAAAGACTGAACAGGGTTCATTCGCTATCATATAACAATACTAAGTACATATAAATAATAGTAAGATCATAACCGTGTGAATTAACAGTGTTAATATATATATTTATATGTGAAAATTTGTCTGGAATAACGTTAAGGTGTATCGTAAACGTAAGTATTATAGTTTTTAAACACAACTAAAATCAATATTGCTAATTTTCACAACAAACAAAACTTATCTTATGTATTTATAAGAATTATTATATTATACGATTTTATTAATCGCGCGTGTAGCAGTCAAAATATAATGTCACTTTCACTTATTGACATCGTCAGGAGAATGGATTAGATGGTTTGGGCCTTGTTGTTTGTTTGCTAAGTAGTTGAACCTTGGGTTATGTTGCATCTGATCTGATCGCGCAATGCCCCATGTAAGGCATTCGCAACTAATATCAACTAATAGCTAACTTGACAGACATGTGTGACACACATACCGGTGTGTAAGCAAAATAATAATGACAAAGTTCCAACATTTAGATATTTCATGAATAGTATTTAATATTGCACCTTGTCAAATTTAGTATTGGATGGACGTTACTAAGCACCCGGCTGCGTCTTTAGTGTTGTATTTTAAGTGTATGTTATGTGTGTACCATTAGCTTGAATTATTTGATTAGTCTTAATAGTGAAATTGATACCTGGTATACCGGGGAAATATTACTTGTCAGAATTCTCACGTGAACATAAATTACACTTTTTGAGTTAAGATATCACCTATGTTTTGTTCAAATTTTCATTGAAACTTTCGAATCAAAGTTTAAATTTATCTACAATTTATCTAACGGCCGAAACCAATTATCAATTTTCAATCTAAGATTAAAGCCAAGCCCACCAATTGTTTTGTGTCCAATCTGTTACTTTCTGTAACTTCACCAATAAACAAATTAATTAACAATCTTATTGAAACATTTTAAAAAAATATATGAAATGTTATTAAAACTATTTTTAAAAATCTGTCAGTGTAGGTACTTACCTCCAAACTCACAATAAATAATTATTTTCTCACCAGGATTAATAAATTTAATATTACAACGTCCTTTTATTGTTTAAGCTGAGAGATTATATATAAATTTAATCACGGAATATTAATTTACAGAGGTACCTAATGTTTTAGAGTCATAAAGTTTTCAACAATCGAGGACCTCGTCAGGTTTGTTGCTATTTACGTCCCAAATAAAACAGGTGACAAACCTATTGCCATACACCGGGCACAAAGTTTTTAGTCATCGATGTTTATCATCATAACTTTTGAAAATATTTCGAAAAGGTATAGGTGCGAGCCCGGATTCAAACCCACGACTTCTTGATTCAGAAGTGGGGTGTTCGACCGTTGGACCACCGAGACGTACCTGATTACGGTTTAATATAACAATTCTATAATAATACAATACTATATAAATTATTTTCGCGGAATTTTAGAGCTTAATTTTAAACCATGCTTTAAGTTATAAGTTTGTTAGTAACATTATTCGAGTAAGAAGTTACACACGATATTAATACTACATAATTGTAAATATACATAATTATAACAAAATAGTAATTTGGGCACGTTTTATATCGGCCGAAACCAATAATCAATCCCAATCCAAATTTTGCTATCTAAGATCAATATTTCAATCTATTTCTACTAATAAGCGTGCCAATAATCAATCCATGGATTGATTATGTTAGTGGAATCGATCGACAGATACACAATGATCTTAGATTGGCTTCAATCTTAGATTGGAGATTGATTATTAATTTCGGCCGTTACGGCCGAAGTCTATTTGTGTCGGCCTCATCTGAATCGGCTGTGCCGATTGTTTACAGAACAGTTTTTTTTAAATGACTAGAGAACTGTGCAAAAAAATACAAATTGATAATTGAATACGGCTTGGCGCGACTGTGTAGTTCTAGCTAATTTTAGGACTATTATTAAAGAAATAAATCTGTACCAACGCTTGACTTGGTGAATGTGTAACGAAAAGTGTGAACCGGTTAGGCAAACGGAAGTTTGAAGGCAACTTGTAGGTGGCTGCTGATACGGGCGGAGATAACCCTTTCAAAGAGCTTCCCCGCCTTGTTCAGCAGGCATATCGGCCGGAACGACGACGGAGCGTCTCCAGTCCTTCCTTGCTTTCTGATAAGCACCAGCCTTGCCGACTTCCAGTCGAGGGGAAACACCCCGAACTTAATCGTGTACTTTTACCTCCCATATCATTACACATATTTTTTTAAAAATACATAGAAATATCCACTAGCTTAGGTTCTTATATTCAGTGATTGAATTGATAAATACAAGTGTCATGGCATTCTAGATCTTGAAACGAGTTTGCAATGTCATTCGGTATACATATGTAGGGCACATAGTTAATTACAACTATATATATATCTAATTATTAATACTTAAAAGATAGATCATATCTATTGCAACGGTGAGTAGCTGAATTAATTTAATCTATCATAGCAAGTAACAGCAGCTTTATGGTTAGCTACAAAAAAAAACTGAAGGTCAAACGGTACTCACTGTTTAACTGCTTGTGACCTTCGTGATTTAATGTTCATTGCGAAAGGATGAACGTGGATGAGTAATGTTCAAAATGTATGGTACCTATTGTATAAATACATTGTTTTTATTGAGGACATTTTGAGAAGTTCATTTTGCTTGACAGGCCGTCATTAAATATTACGATAATACTACTATGCGAAAAGTTCGGCAGAGTTACCTTGTCTTGCCGAATTTTATTTTCAAACCCATGAAATATTTGGTAATAGGAGCAATATTTCTAGGCTTCGTTAATTAATTACTTATCGGATCATAATTAATTACCTATTTTGTTTTTGGTATATTTATTGTCTGTTCGGACCTGAATTAAGAACAGCAATACCAAGCGATTATTTAGAAAATTTACTATTTATTCCGCCGTAGTTAAACTTGATAAATAACAGTAGAATGACCAAAATATTAATTTATATTCTGTAGGTACATACTAGAATGTCAGAACTTGGGCTTATCATACATTCTTTCCATGAGAAAGTTTTCACCCACCCACCTTTTAAAATGTGTAATGCGAATAGCAGTTTCTAGCCAATTCCCTTAAAGTTAACAAAAGGTAGGTATTTTAGTATTTTGATATAATATTATTGTTTACATATGATCGTATGGTAATTAAATAAGGTAAATATATTATCATCACTACATAGTTTAAAATAAAGTCGCTTCCCGTTGTCTGTCCCCAAGGATATGCATAGATCAATACAGCTAAAACAATTAAAACAACAACACGGACAACGCAACGGATCTTGATACGCTTTTTTTTATAGCTATGAATGCTATATTTAACAAAAGTGATAAAACCAAAATTGGCTTATTTATTAGGTACTTTTAATGCGGAACAAAGTTCGCCGGGACAAATAGTTACTTGATAAATTGATTAAGATCTATGACCAAAACATTTCATTCGGCAAGACCAGCAATGACATAGTGGCCCACATCAGGAAATGATGATATGGCAGTATAAAAAACATTTATAAATGATGACTTACGCTGTTTAACAGACCTCGTAAAGCGTCGTGAGCCAACATATAATTAGTAACAATATTTAATTTCAGGAAAGCAATGGGTATGGGTGGAGCCATGGACGGCTGCGGGAGATGTATGAAGACTTCGTTGATTTGTGTCAATGTGCTTACATTTGTAAGTTTTTTTTTATTGTAAGCAGTTTAAATTTGGTCTCATCGGGCTGGAGGTTTAGTAACCCTCTGTTAAAGCAAAAGACAACTCTGACTAGAATCCTGTCGACTGTAGAATCGATGTCGGCGGGTTTGCTGCCCATCGAAATACAAATATTTATGACAGAAATAATGAATGCTTGTCTGGGTTCTGGGTGAATTATAAGTATTTACAAAAAAAGAACAATGTATTTATATCCATTAACTAGTATGCATCAACACAATCATTCAGTTCCATAAACTTGCTTAGATTGCAACTTGGCGGCGCTGTGTGTATTGAGTTTCCAGACGAAAATATACAGAGTTATTTTCAAACTCATAGTAATAAAATAACCTTGTTTAAACAACAACAAACATATTAGATAACGACTTAGTTTTATGTCTTCTGCGAATATTAATTTAAAAAAAATGATTTCATACCAAATGGACTTAGGATTAATTTATTAAATAAATATTTATTAAATAATAGTAATAAATTAATTTTCAAAGTCTTGAAACAAAGCCAATGTATTATTATTTAATAATGATTTTAATATGATAGTGCTCTGATATTATTGATGTCTGTTAGAAGAAGTCTGAATAGAACTGTATTTATAGAGAGAAAGATATGGATATGACCAAATTTTATGTAGGTACTATGTACTTTTAAGTGCATTTATATAACTTCACGACTCTTTCTACTCGAAGGTGTAGACAGCGGCTACTAAGTTTGGACGCGCTGAAACATATTCATCATTTATCACATTCATCACATTCATTTATCACATATTCCATATGCGACGGAACGGAATATTGCCGTATTCCGGGCATAAAGTTGTCAGTCAAAGATATTTATCACACGTAGGTAAATTCCGAAATTAATTGGGAGAAATCATTAGTGCGAGCACAGAATCGATCCCAGGACTTCTGAATGAGAATCCATTGTGCATTAAATGGTTTTATTTTTATTTTTTCAGTTTGGTGGTGCAGTTGCATTGGGGATAGGTTTGTGGATATGGATCTCGCGTTCGTTTCCAACAACCTTGTTGAGCAACAACATGTACACAGCCTCGGTGGGTGTCGTGGTAGTGATGGGGGCTGCCGTTATGCTGCTCTCCTTCTTGGGATGTTGCGGAGCGGTCATGGAAGTGAAGTGCATGCTGCTCACTGTAAGGACCTTATATCACATCTATACATATATAATTATGGACTTCCTTTCATCTTCCTGTCCTATTCCCATAATTTGGGGTTGGCACATTCCATTACACATTCAGGTTTATCATTCTTTTCGCAACATATGTATTATCCCTCTAGATTACATGTGCTTATCACGCAAGGGGATTTTTTCTTATCCTCTCAGTCCTCTCGTCCCTCCACACATCCATCTCAATAGGACGTATTCTTCTATTATCTTTTTCCTTTTCATAGCCCAACATTCTGATACATACGTGACGACAGTTCTGATTATGGTCTTGTATATTTTACCCTTCTACTTGAGAGGCATTCGGGGGTCGCAAATAATTCTCGTTACCTGTCGCCACTTCATCCATCCTGAACTGGATGAGCTTCCTTACATATATAAATTTTTATATTATTGATACAAATTTTTGTAAGTTAATTGAATGCTCATCCGGAATTTTCTGGTGTCAACTATTAGGTAATGTCTCCTCAGAAATTCATAATCTTAAGACATAAAGAAGAGTAAACTCAATACGATAAGGATATCTAATGGAGAGATTATTGTTTATTTTTTTACAGTATTACATATTCGTTTTCATCGTATTTGTGGTGATGCTGGTGGGTAGCATTCTGCTATTCGTGTTCAGAGAAAAGATCCTAACTTCTATAGAGAGGGAAATGTCTGCCGCTATACCGTATTATGGAGCGAAACACGAGTACACAACTGCTTGGGACTACACGCAGACTTATCTTCAATGCTGTGGTGTCAAGGGATACCAGGATTGGAATGATAACGTCCCAGAAAGCTGTTGTATGGAACTTTATCCTGGCCAGGTGAGATTATTATTAGATTGTTTCAAACGAGCCAACGGGTCCCCTAGTGGTAAGGTGCTGTCTATTAATCATGTGATCTTTTTTAAACTTAATTTACTATATTGATACACCCAATTTACAATAATACTAATACAAATAAATAAAAGTATAGTAGAAACAAAGTTGTTCCAATCTATATTAAAAATCATTATTATTTTTTATGGTAGAATGGGGAAATAAGATTGCGGTTCACCTGATGGAAAGCGACTACCGCCGCCCAGGGACATCTGCTACATCAGTTTCATTACATCGGTATTGGCGACCCTTAAGATGGGAATAGGCTCGTTTCTTGAAGGTTCTTAGGTCGTAACGGTCCGGAAATACCGTTGCCAGCAACTGTTTCCATAAAGAAACAGGTGAATAGACAGATAACCAGATCTGTACGAAATAATATTCGCAAATACTACACCGAGGGGATACGAGAAGCTATACAGCGGAACCAAGGCTCTAAAGTATTCGCAAAAGATCTGTGTAATGGACAGAGTCAATTGACCAAACTGAAAATGAATGACGGCACAATTGTTTCATTGAGGGATGAGATTCTGGGCCTCTCCCAGAATCTCATCCCTGGATGAAACAAGTGAGAAGTTCCACGGACTTCACAAACTCCTGTGGTCGGTTTGGCTCGGGATCCCAGATCCAGGCTAATTCGGCACTACAGCGATGACATCCCAGACGTCAGTCTACATAAGATCAGAATCATCAGATAAGATCAGACCTTTTTCAAGCCTCACGTTATTAATGGATAGACTAGTGACTAGCGCCGCTTATGGACATATTTAACACAGACAGTGTTAAAGTTGCGTTGCTGGCCTTTAAGGGAGTGGGATGAGAAGGGAGCTGTATATATAGCACCATATTTGTATTACATTTTTATTCATATATCATATTTAAACAGTAGTAGATTCACGCAGTTCGCTCCCACGAATGGGCCAGCTCGACCGGTGGAATACCACAACCTCGCAGAATATCGACCTGAAGTGACTTTTGCGGCGTTTTGCCAAGGTCAAAGAGGTATCTGGAGGCCCAAACCCTTTCCCCCTCTCCTTACCCTTCCTATTCTACTCCCGACCCTGTCCCTAACCTATTGTAAGGGCCGGCGACGCAACTGTATCACTATGTGTCCATGGGCGGCGTTTGTTGCTCACCATCAGGTGACACGCCTGTTCGTTTGCCCCCTATACCATAAAAAAATTATGCCCTTTATGCAATTAAACAGTAAACGGCATTAGTAGATGGACCAGTACTCGCGTGGCAATCCCTTTTTTGATACAATATTTGACTCTATGGCACAGGCGACGAGCCTATCGGGCACTCTTTGTCCCATTGCTAGTAAAGCTAGTTTGATTATAAATGTATTTAATTGTTTCAGAGACTCGATTGTAAGGCTTCACCGAATCCAACCACGATGTACATGGACGGATGTCGCGATAAACTGATAATGTTCCTCAGAGAGGACGCGCTGTACGTCGGAATTGTTGGACTTGTAGCCGCTTGTATTATGGTAAATGCCCTGTACATTACACTAGCTACATTAGTGAGTGCCTTCTGCCACCAGTCTAGGGAATACTGCCATCCCGTACATCCTCAGATCTTTGAATTTGAAACGGATTTTGATACCGTTTCTTTTTATTAGATAGCTGGTGTTGATTGTGTTGTTTTTATATGCAACACGTGTAATAAAAAGAAAGAGTGATAATTTTCCAGATTTAGAACTTAAATTGCAAACGCTAGCTGAACCATAATTGATAGATCCAAACAATGTTCGATTTATTAGACACCTTAAAAGGTCTACAAGAAAGTCAACGATGGTGTATGTCTGTCTCTTAGGGATAACCCACAATGATAATTTTTATTTCTTTACTTTTTATCGAGAGAGAGATAATAATGACTTATTTACCAAGCGATTTTAAACATTGCAGCATATATATTTAAGATACCTTATTGGATGAAAATTATCAGCTAATAAGGTAACTTAAATATATTGTACATGGAATATAGATCAATACCCCTTATAACGTGTAATTAAAATGAAGATTTTCGAAGATATTAGTTTTAACATAGCGGGACATAGCGGTTGCGTCGCGCAGCGGTCCCAGCCAACGCTTGCCGATAAATAACACAAATTTAACTTAATCAAATCTAAAATATACTTATACATATATATCTTCACACTAGAGAGAACAGAGCGCCATATTCCACGACTCTTCTTTGATCGTCATAACTCTTTTCATGCACGCGCGTCAATTTTGGAGGCTCCTAAGATCACCTTCCTTCAGAACACGTTCTATTTGGTCATGGAATATGTCTTGGCCGTCCTCGACCTGTACATCCATCCACTTTTGAATTGTTGAGCAAGATTGACTAATCTTGCATCAGCCATTCTTTCTACATGTCCGAATCATCGGAGCATGCCCTTTCTTGCTTTTACACTGACAAGGTGACGGCACTCCGCAGATTCTGCGCAGTGCCTTCATTTTGACTGCATGCACTTTCTTGCACACTCTGCCATACCCAACTTACTCATTAATACAAATATAATAATAATAATAAGTTAGTAGTAAGTTATGATTATGATAGAAATGATTATTTTGAATTAATTGTTATAGGAATGATTGTTATGTTACCGTAATAATAGTTAGTACGGAATTATTGTATGGAAATAGTTATTGCAGAAATAATTGTAATAGGTATGGTACTATTATTTTTTATTGTTATTATTAAGTGAATTGCTGTTGTAATTATTATTGTAATTATTGATTAATATTGTTACTAAACTATCATGGGAACTATTGTTTATAATGAAATTAGTAAAAACATAAGGTTTAGAAAGATTAGATCCTCTAGGTCCCTGATGATGTTAGGGGAAAATTCGTGGGCCGGGGGCATGGGCTCCGGACACTTAAAAAAAACTTACTCATTAATTTAACATAACATGACTACACGCATTTTTCTACCCGAAGGTGTAGGCAGCGGCTGTTAAGCCTCGTCTCGCCGTTATATTTACGTCTCAAATGGAATAGGTGGCGAACCTATTGCCATGCCGGGCACAAAGTTTTCAGTCATCGATATTTATCGCACATAACTTACGAAATTAATTTCGAAGGCATTGGTGTTAGCGACGAGCGGTGACTAACAAATTGTGTGGGATCTGTTTGTGGTGATTTGATTAATTCAGGGTGTTTAAACATAATTGGGGGTTGATACTTAGTCCATTGAAAAGTTACTGTTGGGGTTGCGTTTTTTAGAGGAGGCAATTTTATTTTTTTGATGTGTAGGGGGGTTCAGTGTAAAGCTAAAACCAAGTTTGTGGGGTCGCCACCCTTGTCCCACGGCCGCCATCTTGTAAATAGGGGTTGAAATGGTTTTTACGGTATTTCTCTTAAACTATTTATTTGATAAAAAAAAATGTTAACATTTTCTGTTGTAAATTAAATTCTCTTCAACGTTGGTCCAGTAACTTTTTTCGTAGAACTATAAATAAAAAAGTTATAAGCGAAAATCTTCAGAAATTCGAGAAAAAAATTATATTTTTCTATGTAACTTTCTTTTTATCATTTTTACGAAAACACATCAAAAAAATAAAATTGCGTCCTTTAAAAAACGCAAGGTAAGGCCTAAAAAATGTAACATTTCAATGGACTAACCATTGAACCATGGCAGTCATACCCAAAGGGGTATGACTGCCGCGAAATACAGGTTACGCGGGTTAAGTATATCATCTAACAGAACATCTTGGGACGATGTTTTTCATTATACAATTCTCCGTGGAGGAAATGAATAAAATATTCGACTCGAACGATGCAGTAAAAACAGAATCGTATACATTAATATGTATAAGGCATATTAAGTGAGCAGTCTGGTCTAATGTCGGTCTTACAAAATTCGCTCCCTATTTGCTATTTTCTTAGCGACATTAAAGAATGTATTTAGCTATTTTTACTAATTACTCGTGTCTCTGTTTTCAGTTGTTGGCCCTCGCATTTTCATGTGGATTATTCGTCAAAATCGAATGACGAGGATGACTCCCTGGATTATATTTGGACATAACTTTAGTTTAATAATATCTATACAACTTTATAATGAGTTATATTAAATTTTACGTTTAGCAAAATAAAAATAAATTTGCATTGTATGGTATTCAAGTTAATTCAATTGAATACAATGTGACAACGTAGATTTGCTGACGGTAAATGTACTTAAAAATAAGGTACCGATACTGGTACCGGGTATTGTAGGTATGTGAGTACTGAAATATACTATGACCTTAGGACAACTTGTACAAAAAAATGTGATATTAAATAGTATACTTCAAAATTCTCACAACAACATATCATAAAATGTACCAAATTTTACAGTATCAATTAGTGCAAGTATTAATAAGAAGAAAAAAAAAACGACGACTCGAATAAATGACATAAAACGTACAAAATAGCTACACCATTTTGTAAATAATATATGTATAAAATAGTTCGGTATTGATTTACCAAAAGTATTAAATGTTTTTCCAAATACACTATGGCGTTAGATTTTAATTGTATTAAAAAATGCACAAGATAGGTGTGGTACTGTGTAATGCAAGAATTTTATACATAGTTTGATAAATAAATTAAAAAAATACGAATGAACAAGCGTGTTGCTAAGTAGTTGAAAGTATTGAAAATTTTGCTAAAGTGTAATTGGTGTGATGATGTGATTAACTGAGTTATTTATTGAAATAAAAATTTGATTCTGGACTTGGTCTATCTTTTAATGAGTGTTAGGTGAGCCGTTTAAATTTCAATTTAGAAATGCTATCAATTTACAATCAAAGGGGAAAATAAGTTTTGTTTGACGAACACTCTTCACAACGGTAGTAATTACTCGACCGATTTTAATACAATTTCGCCGATATATTATTCCAAGACATAGGAGTGCTATTATGTTTTATCAAGCACTAGCTGACCCCGCGAATTTGTTCCGCTTCAAACATAATAAAATGAGTAAAATTTGGGTTTTAAAAAGTTCAATTTGTGCTATTTATCGGCATTTATCGCTATGTTAATACTGCAATATCTTCGTAAATATTCGTTTAAATTACATGCTGTAAAGGGCGATATTGATCTATATTCAAAGCACAATCTATTTAAGATACTTAACTGGATGAAAATTAATGCTGTAATGTTTAAAATTGCTTCGTAAATACGCTATTATTTCACGTCAAAAAGTTAGACTTAAAAATGGTCATTGTGGGTTATCCCTAAGAGATAGACATATGCCCTTGCGGACTTTTTGTAGCCCTTTTAACGGTGTATAATAATGTAGCACGTTGTTTTGATTTATCACTTAGGGTTCAGGCAGCGTTAGCGATTAAAGTTCTAAATCTTGAAAATTATCACTTTTTTAACTACACTACATACATGAATTATAGATCAAAAACACCCTCTAACTATTAAAAAAAACCGCATCAAAATCCGTTGCGTGGTTTTAAAGATATGCGCATATGAGGGAACAGACAGCGGAAAGTGACTTTGTTTTATACTATGTAATGATAATAATAATAATGAAGATAATAATGATGACGCGCGTGCATAAAAAGAGTTATGAAAGTCAAGAAGCGAGTGAGGTGTGTAAGAATCGTGCAAGAGATTTGGCGTGAAGTTATGTGTGTAATGTGCATAAGGTGAATTTTGAAAAAAAAAAAATTAAATGTCAAACTTCTACAGTGCACTCAAAAATCTACTTGGGATTATTTGAAAAATCGTAAAATGAAAAAAAAAATGCATAGATAAGATTGAGTATTTTAATATATATTTTAAAACCCTGTACACAATATAAGAAAATGTATAATAAGGCTTTGTAAAAAATATACACGTATAAAGATACGACTACATAGTCTGGTCTGCACATATCTTTCTATTCTTCTAATGTTTCTTTCTACCCCTTGGGGGAAACTTGATTGTATTAGGGTTGCCCTCACGATATTGTCCGGCGCGAGTGTAATAACCACAAGCACTTATTATGCAGTCACTCGTTGTCGTTCCTAGGGGTAACCCTAGTGCGCTTATTCTTTCCAGAGATGGGGCGGGTCCTGCTACAATCTGTAATAATAATAATTACTGTTTAATCATTCTTCTACACGTAAAATACTCGTGTATAGACTACTTACTGCTAAGCTCCTACTACTAAAGAGAAAATCTCCAATGTAATGCGCAAATTTGAAGAAGATGGCTGGAAACTATCACCTAGCTGGAACCCAGTCATAAGTCTCATCAAACCTAGCCCACAATCAAACAGCTCAAGACAGCGGGATACAATTAGTATAGTTTGCTGGTGAGACCCACATCAGAAACCAAAATAATGTAGAATTGTGACATTAAAACAAACTTTAGGATTCTATCGCGTTTATTTATTACCAATTCTATTAGAATTTTCTATAGAATCCTAAAGTTTGTTTTAATGTCATGAACGTGATTCGCGAAAATCTTAGAGATAAATAATGTAGAATTTTGAACAGTACAGCATACAATAAAAATATTTTTATTAACTTGGTAACCAAGTTTCTTTTCTCAATTTCACAAATAATAGTACTATCAATAGCCCGCCCAAAATGAAATAATAATCAGTTTTGAAGAACAGCCGCTGAGTTTTCTTGCTGGGTCTTTCTCAGGACTAGATTTATTAACAAATACTTACCTTTAAATTAAATAAATATTTATTTTTTGTTTCATGGTCTGATGTGGGTTACCAATAGTAAAAATCATATTTTTTAACATCAACTTTTTGATTTTTATTTCCAAAAAGTGGGTGCTCTCTGTATCAATGAAAATAGCTTTTGAACAAATACCATCTTTTTGTTCATCACTCGTGAAAATGATCTCTGTAAAGAGTTCGAAACGTCGGGAAATGAATAAAATTAGTAATAAATAAACGCGATATAATCCGAAAGTTAGTTTTAATGTCATATTATTATTATATAGTATGGCAATAGGTTCTTGCATATGCAACGGAAATACGTTAAATATGCAACGGATCTTTATGCGGTTTTTTAATAGATGGCGTCAACGGGATGGTTCTTATGTATAATTCGTGTATAATGTTTTAGCAAACAGTAAACATTTTCGAGATTTAGCATGTTAATTGTTAGCGCTGTTAAAAATACTTTTGATGCGGAAAATAGTTCGCCGGGTCAGCTACTATCTCATATAAGCCTGCTTAACAGCGAACTTTTGATTTAAGGAAATTTCCTGTTTTACTGCTATTAGAGTACCAGCTTAACATAACTTTTTTATTTCTTTAATACACGAGGAAATGCTTTATTTACACCCCCCGCCTGGGAACGTCAGGGCGTAGTGTGGGACTCCCAAAACAGTAAACTGCAATCCGATCCTAGGGCTATCCACTAAAACGTTAGGATGGTCCAGGACAGTGCTTCAGCCCTCTGGACAACCCTGCCGTCGCCTCCCCCTGTTACGAGGGGGGCTCATCCTCGGGGAGCTTCAGCGTGAGGTTACCCAGGGCGGGGTGCCTCCGACCGCGCGCTGTGAACGGCCGCGCTGCCGGCGGCGCCCCCAACGACCCTCCCCGGACGCACCGGGGGTCATCCTTCCCGGGCCTCGACCCGATGCACTAGCGAGCGGTGCACCCTAGCGGTCCGTCGGCGCCGCCGCGCACTGAGCTCAACGTCAACTAATCTGTGCCATACTTACTCTACCAAATACAACGTGTTTTCCGTCGAATTGTGGCAGCGGCTTAAATATGATGTTGAAGAAACCGTACACCTCGTTATCTTTGGATACTGCCATTGAAAGTACTCCTAAAAATGAAAAAAAAAAAATAACAACCAAATAACAACAAAAGATCTTTATTTATGAATTAATCAGTCTTAAAAATGGGGGCCAGTGGTTGACTAGCCGCTTCTCAATTCTTCCAAATTCTTTACGGAAATTATGTATGAAAAATATCGATGACTAACAACATTGTGCCCGGTGTATAGCAATAGGTTCCGCCAGTTATGTCATTTGGATCGACGGAGATTTGAGGTCTGGAGTTCGCCATTACCTTTACACCATTAGAAAAATCGAACCCAAGGTGTGAAGTTATAAAATAGGTAATATTCCTAGAGCATTGTACAAAATAATTAATTTTAGCTCAAAGTAAAACCAAAACAGCAAAATTTATTAGTTGTTTCTTGTTTGAATGCGATTTCTATAATGCCCACTGCTACGCTAGCTAGAGAATATGATTCATGTTTGTCTGTGAGTAATTCACAATCACCCGGTATGCTGTGTTTAAGTGTGTAGTTCTCAGCAGTCATGGGTTGTTCCTGTCCTTCAGGTACGTAGCAGCCGAAGCCGTTGTCTTTGTTCACGTCACCACCGCAGCAATACAGATCCGGTACCACCCTGCAGACAGGATCAGTTTTTACAAAATCTTCTAATATTAAAAAAAATACCTTTTCATCCTTCAATTGAATGAGTAGTTCTAATATAAGCCGACCTCATGAACTAGTCATGAAGTCTATGGTTTCCTGTCAGGTATGGGATAGTTTACTTTGAACGAGATAAACCCAGGTTTAATACTAATCATCAATCAGAATAATACTAATGTGTATATATACGTATTAGTATTGTTTATATACGAGGGGCACATTGAAAAGTTTTGAGCATAAGGACCCTAAGGATGACATTTAAATTCAAAATAAAAAATAATACTAACATGTTATAGCCTTTTTTTAACAATAATCTGCTGTCTTTTGTTTTCCTTCTGTTAAATTTGTGATCGATGTGACAAAGTTTGCGGTTTTCATAGAAATGTATGAAATTGAGCTCCATCCGTCGAGGTAGATATCTTAACAGGCCAGGGCAATTTACCACCAATGACTTCACCATCACTTGCCAACAGGTGAAGTGTAGTCAACCACTGGTCTGTATGTGATAAAAAAAAGCATTTACTGAATATTTTGATGAAATGGAAGATTCTTTCTTCTTAGAAGAACACAAGAGACATCATGGCAAAAGTAAAACTATAGATCATTTGAGAGACTATGCAGAGAAATAAAATGATCAATTAGAAAATAAAACGTTTCTTCTTTAAGATCGAGCTCAAAACTTTTCTAATGCCCTCGAAGATATAGGTTTATAGGCATATAAAACGAACCTAAAGAATCTTGTACCCGAATACGCATGTCCAAGACGATCCCCTTTGACAAGACTCAGAAACAGTTCGCAGGTGGCCGGCACGATATCATTGAACAGCTCGATCACAACTTTTCCGATCTTCGAACCTCCAAGCACCCAAATGTCCATAGATACTCTGTGAAATGATGTATTTCTTAGACCGATGAAATACCACGACCTCTCAGAATACCGAAGTAAAGTGACACATGTCACATTTTGCTTGGTGAGAGGGGTATCCACAGGCCCACACACTTACCCCGTCCTTCCCATGCTACTCCTATAAAGGCCGCCATCGCAACTGGAACATAGTCTGCGTTGCAGGTGACCAAATAGCTAGTTTCTTAACATTAGGTGACCCGTGTGCACTTTTGCCCTCTATCCCATAAAAAAAGATTGTACCCGTCTGTTTCCTTTAACGACTCAAAACAGAGTACTCCTTCAGGTATTATCAAAATGCGCTAAGTATAATACTCACTTAGTTCGATTGACATTTGCGGGTTTGTCAAACGCTGGGTCTCTCATGTCTTGGTCTATTTTACCAGTTTTGAATAGTATAAAAGGCAATCTGTATGAAGAAAGAGATAAATGGAATAGGTGGTATGAAGAATGGATGTGAGCCAGGATTCGAACCCACAGAACTTTTTCATTTAGAAGAAGGGTGCTCGACCACTGGACCACCGAGACTACTAAAAACTACTAAAAATATATAATGTTTTTATTTTAAACTGTGGTATACCATAGTGCTATGTTCTACTGTGGAAAATAAGAGAATCGTGTACATTAATTTTTGAATATTTAAGTGATAAGCAGGTAAGCAGTAATTCTCCTCGGAAAACAATTTTTCAGACAGCATTTTAACATTTTATAATTTGATAATGGAAAATATTATATAGATGCAACTCGAAATTTAATATTACATACATTACTTCACGCCGAATCCCTTGCGGATCCATAGGCAGAGAGAACGGACACCTCACTCGCGTCGTTGACTTTCACAACTCTTTTCATGTACGCGCGTCGATTTTTGAGGCTCCTAACATCACCTTCCTCCAGAGAACGTTCTATATGGTCATGGAATATGTGTCTTGGCCGTCCTCGAATCCTACATCCATCCGCTTTTGCATTGTATATCTGTTTAGTCAATCTTGCATCATCCATCCTTTCCACATGTCCGAACCATCGGCGCATGCCCTTTCTTACTTTTACACCGACACTTTCTTTCAATCCGACTTCCCTTTAACCTTATTTTCGACGCAGTTAGCGAGGGTCACTCCGTAGATTTTGCGCAATGCCCTCATTTTGTCTGCGTTTATCCTACTTTCATGCACATTCTGCCATACCCAGATCTCGCTTCCATAAGTTAGCGTTGGGATCAGTATTACATTGTGGATTGCTAGCTGGGCTTTTAATATTTTCTCTTATATATACACGAAACTTTATTTATTTCCATTTGTGACTTACGAAGCGCCAAGAATTAACTTGTGTTTCGTGTCTTTCCATAATTCGTCCAACTCCTTCGTTAGGTACTGCTCAGATCTCTGAAAATATATGTTATGTCAATATAGATGCAAATAAAATGAAGTTATTGCGATGATGGCGATGAAGAAAAACTCCCATCAGCAGTTCCCTCAATTCTAATATTATAATTCACGATAAATACTGTGCCTGAATTTTCTTTAAAGCGGCCGGACTCTGAGCGACTTCAAAAGAAATTATCATTTTCTCGTCAGACTTTGTATAAGGTTCCTAGAATGTCCCACGTAAGAAATTACAATAATGCAAACTTTTCGAAAGTCTCTAGATGTTTTTTTTATATCTGACTGTACATATTGTTTTCTATGTATGGTTTAAATAGTTCTCCGCTTTTACTTATGAGGGAATATCTCATTCGATGTAACACAAGCTCGCCACCCAGGGCTTGTGTCAAGGCATCAAGGTACAATATTGGTAAATATAATTTAAAACGTACCGCAATAAGAAGCCTTTTATAAAAATATAAGTTGTTTTTCTGTATTTCATCGAGCTGGCGTTGGCGTTGCTGGCAGAGTAGTTTGTTGATTTTGTTGTTCGGCTCCGGGTTCCAACAATCTACGAAACCCTGTCATCATAGTAAAACAAATATAGGTACATATGTAGCGGTGCTATTTGAAATTGATTACTTCTCACTTTCCTGCCCCAGGTCGCCACAACATGTCACCCTTACGAACTGTCCATGTTGTCAAAAGATTTGGGTGTGCTTTTATTACCGGCCACCTGCCTGACGTCAACCCTCCTTGGGAATATTTTCGTTGGTGGGATAGAGAAGAGGTTGGAAATGAGATGGGGAGGGAAGAGGTGGAAGGGGTTGGGCCTCAACGAGCGAAACGTGGCATGAGCCACTTAACGGCGATATTGTGAGAAGTCGTGGTTTCCTGTCGTGCCAGCCCATTCATGCAGCGAACTCTGTTTTAACTGCAAATGAATTCGCATCTTGGTTTCTGAGCCAATTTGCCAATTAATTTTCGGATGGCTATGTGTGTGAAATATAAACGACTGACAAGATCGCCAACCTATAAGTATTTTAACCTATTGGGCCTGAGTTAAAAAAAGTTAACCTTCGAGTATGAAAGGACTGAGGATACAAACGACTACTAAATAAACTTTTAGTTATATGATAGATAAATTTACCAACCCCAGTTCTCTGTATCAGGTTGATCTTTTTCAAAAGATCCTTGTTCACGTTCATAGTTTGTTCTAGTTGCAGCGCGTAGAAATCCAGACGACGGGGCTTCAAGTACAGTTCGGGGAATAATTCTGGGGGGCTGTCGTCTACTATGTGCCTCGCCATTTGCAACTGTTCAGGTACATAATTACATTTGTCATAATTAATTTCACGATATAGGTGCTTTATGTAACTTGTTTTAGAATCCGCCGAGTCTATAATACAGGTCTAATTGCAAAATACTACCAATCATTTTGAAGGTATTAACTGCAACTGTAAACATCATAATTATGGAAACACTTATAAAAAAATGTACAAAAAAAATATCGTTCAATGTGCACGGTAAGTTAAATATAAATTTATATAATAATAGGCGTAATTATTTAAAAAAAAACCATTTTTTTCTGGAATCTATAAACAAAAAGGTTAAAACTAACAATAATGCGTAATTTTCAATTGCCCACCTCTTTTTGATGATTACACCAACACGCATAAAATTCCTTGGACAACAAAGGAAACCTTGGCGGCTGAAACGTAATATAGGTACATGGCAGATTAAAACAGTACAAGAAACTGAGATATTAGATAAAGGATAACCTTTTCTTTTATAGAAATGGGGGACACACAAGCAAACGTCACCTTGTTGTAAGCGCCTAGCACTTCCCATGGACATCTGCAACACTGAGAGGGTCTCAGTTGTGCCGTCGGCCTTTAAATAGGTAAATCATCAGGGCGAGTCACCACCTATACTATACCTCTTCCAAAAACGAAACGCGGCTAAGCCACTTTACGTCGACATTCCTATAGGCAGAATTATTTCAGGTTTTTCACCGGTTGAGCCGGCCCACGCATGTAGCGAGCTGCATGGCACTACCATTTTGTTGCACTAGTTTTGCCCGCAGGCAGTCACAGTTAACGTCTTGACAAGGGGATGAACTATTTATGGTCATATAATGGATGACATATAATGGATGATGAAAACTATTAAACAAAAGGTAATTATGCAAAAAAGAGGTATCCAAAAGAGAAGAGAGACATTGATTTAAAGCCTGGATTTCACAAAGTTCTGTGAAACACAGGAAATGATAACCTGAGTGTGGATTGAACCTATTGCATCTGCTATATTTACTACATTACTCCAGACGTTGAGTTATATGTAAAATATTTAAAATGCAAAATGAGGAGATGTTAGTTACCAGTTTGAAGACTCGAGGCTTGCGCACGCGCGGTGGTCGAGGCTTTTCCGGCTCTGGTGGTGGGGTGCGCAGCAAAGGATTCTCCAGTAACTCATCGCAAGCTCTCTCACGCAGTGGATGCATTGTTTACTTTTAATATCTATGTATGTGTGAACTTATTATAACATAACACCCTTTAGTGAGGATTCGACATGATCCATTTTTTTAAGTAATAGCTTCACTATCCGCCTAAGCACTACTATAAGTAACTGAGTTTATTATCTTTGTAATAACAATCATATTACCCGCGACTAGATTTGTCTCTATACGAATAACTAGAATTTTGATTAGGAAACCAAAAACATCGCGTGATTTTTTTCTGTGATATTTTACATTAAATATAGTTTTATTTACGGATTACGTGTTAATGCATAAATATTTGTTCTTATTCCGTAGGCTAATTCGGGAGAAATAAGAGATTTCTGTTTCCTAAAACAGGCAGTCCGATATGGCAATATTTTCGCCAACTATCCCATTTGGGTCGAAAACATAACGGCAAGTCGAGGCTTAATAGCCTCTGCCTGTACTTTCAGGGTAGAAAAAGGCATGGAAGCTATGTAATAATGTATGTAAAACGGGAAATAAAAAAAGATTATGGTTTATATCATTACATAGTATAAAACAAAGTCACTTTCCGCTGTCTGTCCCCTTATATGCGCATAACTTTAAAACTACGCAACGGATTATGATGCGGTTTTTTTAATAGTTAGAGGGTGTCAACAGGGTGGTTTTGATCTATAATTCATGTAAAGTGTAGTAAAAAAAGTGATCATTTTCAAGATTTAGAACTTTAATCGCAAACGCTGCCTGAACCCTAAGTGATAAATAAAAACAATGTACCACATTATTATACATCTTTAAAAGGTCTACAAAAAAGTCCGCGAGGGCATATGTCTATCTCTTAGGGATAACCCATAATGACCATTTTTATTTTTTTACTTTTTACGAGAAATAATGGCCTATTTACGAAGCGATTTTAAACATTACAGCATTAGCTCTCACCCAATTAAGTGTTATAAATAGATTGTGCATGTAATATAGATGACCCTGGCCCTTTACAGCATGCAATTTTAACAAATAATTTCAAAGATATTGCAGTATTAACATAGCGGGACAGGAGTTATTACTTTCATTGCGGTACAAAGTTCGCCGGGTCAGCTAGTTTCTAATAAAGTTAGAAAATACTAAAGAAGAAGAATTAACTACAAGGGTAGATAAATTATGTATTTTTAAAAGTGATAATAATAAACCAACCATATGAAAGACAGCTGCGTGTAAGTAACTAAAATTTAAAACGTTTGTATTTTGTTCTATGATTTTTACAACATAAACATAAAATTTGTATCTATTATATTAAAAATTAATATTAATAAAATAAAACGTATATTCATCACAATTGATAGATTATCACATCAGCTAACATGGCGGCATTTGTGACCTCTATTTTTTTTCTATAGAATAACGATAGAGGAATGTACAATGAGTATATATATATATATCTTTAATAATATTGTCATATTTATAAGACGAAATTTTCAATGTTATCTGAAAGGAATCTGTTGTGACACTAAGCAGTTCGCTGTATGAATGCTCCGGTTCGACTGGTGAAATACCACAACCCCGCAGAATATCGACGGAAAGTAGCTCATGCCACGTTTCGTTTGGTGAGAAAGATACCCGGAAGTTCATCTCTATTTCCCATCCTTTTCTATTCCACTCCCTTAAAAGCCGTCAACGCAAATACTATATATGTTGCAGGTGTCGATAAGCTGCGTTGGTCGCTTACCACCCACCCACCCCACCTGCTCTTTTGTCCTCCAATCACGTGAAAAAAAAGAGAGAGTAGTGGTGATAAAACTGCCCACTGTTGACACATATGAGGCAAATACCATTTAGTGGTGTGCCGTTAGACATAGACTGTAAAACCTCGAAATCAAGGGCCAGTCAATGAATCTTCATACAAGATGTGTTTCTAACAGCATTTTGCCCGATCTATGCTGTTAGAAACACTTTACGAAAATTTGTCAGTAGGCCATATACCTTACAGGTCGGAGGGTCGTTCACTATAAACAAATAAACTTTGTAGGCAAAGGGTTCTCTCTGCTCCTGGATTTCGAAGCATAAATTTCAAAATATCCATAGCTAACTATGATCTCCAACCCGTCTGCCAAATGCCAAATGCCAAATTAACCGGAATTACTTTCCACACGTAATATTAATGCTTACATTAATATTAAAATACAGTAAAATAGATAAAATGTTGAATTTTCATAATTAGCTTCAGTGATACCACTAAAAACTTAGTTTTAGTTTCCCACATTTGTGGGAGAGTTATTAATTTATGGAAAAGGAGATTTTAAATATTTTTTGTTATAATAATAACGCTGCAGGGTGCCTAAAGATGCAGCACGCCGTGACAAGTGGGTGAAAATTATCCGATTGCTGAGAAAAGAAACTGACTGGCTACCTGCACCCGGGAGATCATTTATCGTCAATTCAAGTTGATCATTCGCTTTTATTAATAAATGCCATAATTAATAAATACTTAAAAATAAGATTGTATCACGAAAGCAAATTATTCACTCAGACTTATAAAAAAGGCAATTTTATACAAACTTATGTTACACAGCGGTGTATGATCAATAATTCATCTGCCTAGCTTTTTCCCAATTATGTTGGGGTCGGCTTCCAGTCTAACCGGGTGCAGCCGAGTACTAGTGTTTTACATGGAGCGACTGCCTATCTGACCTCCACAACCCAGTTGCGTGGGCAACACAATCCCCCTAGGTAAGTCTGGTTGTTAGACTTTCTGGCTTCTGACTATCCGTAACGACTGCCAAAGATGTTCAAATGACAGCCGGGACCCACCAATTTAACGTGCCTTCCGAAACACGGAGGAACTCGTCATGATAAGATGGTCACCCATCCACGGACCGACCGCGCCAAGCGTTGCTTATGATCGATCGACCCGTGCGGCTGTTAGGCCCTGTCCACGTTAAATAAAATAATTCCCTTTCAATATAATGAATGTAAGTACATTATTTTACTACTCAAGCGTTTTCACTATTTTGTGTATCTGTACCTAATTGTGTACACCTTACCTACAGCGATTTAAATCGCTGCTCTAAGGCAGGTGTACACAATTAGGTAAAGATGAGTGTGATCCAATTTTTTTCGGAACAGCCGATCTAGTACGGAGTACACAGAGATCGTTAATCCATTCACTATTTCAGTTATCTTCTAATACATCTGATAAGAAATTAATAAGTAATAGTAAAATATTGAATTTATATTTATTAAATATTTTTACGAATACATGGCTTGAAAAAGTTGGGTAAAATTTCGCATGGGCCACCCCACACCGCCATTGCAAATTTATATTGCCATCTTTGTCTAATCAAAGTGACGGCAATGTATTTGCGATTTGTGTGACTGAGATAGATATATGTTTCATTTTAAATGTCTAGTGGTTTCAAAGCTACGTCATTGCATCTAAAAAGTGGACACACATTTTGTGACGCATTTGTATGAGGTTTGCTCCTCTTGTATATTGAAGTCAGTGTGAAAGCCTTAATTTTTTTTCTGTTTGATTGCCATGACACCTGTCAAACATTCAATTAACAACAGTTAGTAAACAAACAACATCATATTTTTTTATTTGTGCCGGAAAGTGATGATTTGCGGAAAGCATTAATTTTTTGTTTCCAATTGAAAAAAAAATGCTGCAAAATCACATCGAATGCTTGTCGAAAAATATGGTGATCCTGCTCTATCAGAAGCAACATGCAAGAGATGGTTTCAACCACTGAGTTAAATATACAAGAGGAGCAAACCTCATACAAATGCGTCAAAAAATGTGTGTCCACTTTTTAGATGCAATGACGTAGCTTTGAAACCACTAGACATTTAAAATTAAACATATATCTATCTCAGTCACACAAATGTCAAATACATTGCCGTCACTTTGAATAGACAAAGATGGCAATATAAATTTGCAATGGCGGTGTGGGGTGGCCAGCCCATGCGAAATTTTACCCAACTTTTTCAAGCCATGTACTCGTAAAAATATTTAATAAATATAAATTCAATATTTTACTATTACTTATTAATTTCTTATCAGATGTATTACAAGATAACTGAAATAATGAATGGATCAACGATCTCTGTGTACTCCGTACTAGATCGGCTGTTCCGAAAAAAATTGGATCACACTCATCTGTACCTAATTGTGTACACCTGCCTTAGAGCAGCGATTTAAACCGCTGTAGGTAAGGTGTACAGTGTGTGTACTGGTACTGATATGGTACTGATACACAAAATAGTGAAAACGCTTGAGTAGTAAAATAATGTACTTACATTCATTATATTGAAAGGGAATTATTGTATTTAACGTGGACAGGGCCTAACAGCCGCACGGGTCGATCGATCATAAGGGAACATACCCATACTACGTGACCTATTTTTTAAGATTTTTCGACCCCTCCCTCCCATCGGTGACCACTCGTAGTATATGCCAAGATCCCCCCCTCCCCCTTTAGATCATAATTATGATTTTTATTCATTTCACAGGCAAAAATCGAAAAAAAATAATTATTTGGCTCTTTATTGGATAAGACTGCATGCATACTTAAATTACTAGTGAATTATGTATTATGAAAAAGAACAACTTTAATTGTGAAAACATATTGCTGTACAGTATGTAACTTACAGTAACTTAATTTACGAACACAACAATTATTTTCTGTTTAATCACATTAATATTCATCTAGGTCGAAAAATTACGAGATTTCTCTCATTAAAATCGACTACGTGACTAAAACCTGAGCCACCCCCCCGCTCCTGTGACTAACCGTAGTATTTTAAAGACTCCGCTCCCCCCCCCCCCCCTAAACGGGTCACGGGTACGGTCCGTAAAGTTAAGCAACGCTTGGCGCGGTCGGTCCGTAGATGGGTGACCATCTTATCATGACGAGTTCCTCCGTGTTTCGGAAGGCACGTTAAATTGGTGGGTCCCGGCTGTCATTTGAACATCTTTGGTAGTCGTTACGGGTAGTCAGAAGCCAGAAAGTCTAACAACCAGACTTACCAAGGGGGATTGTGTTGCAATTATTGATTATACACTACTAGGCAATTTTAGTAAAAATAAAATTGCCTTTTAGTCTCTTTTTTATAAGTGTGAGTGAATAATTTGCTTTCGTGATACAATCTTATTTTTAAGTATTTATTAATTATGGCATTTATTAATATAAGCGAATGATCAACTTGAATTGACGATAAATGATCTCCCGGGTGCAGGTAGCCAGTCAGTTTCTTTTCTCAGCAATCGGATAATTTTCACCCACTTGTCACGGCGTGCTGCATCTTTAGGCACCCTGCAGCGTTATTATTATAACAAAAAATATTTAAAATCTCCTTTTCCATAAATTAATAACTCTCCCACAAAAGTGGGAAACTAAAACTAAGTTTTTAGTGGTATCACTGAAGCTAATTATGAAAATTCAACATTTTATCTATTTTACTGTATTTTAATATTAATGTAAACATTAATATTACGTGTGGAAAGTAATTCCGGTTAATTTCTTATGGCTTTCCGATCTTGAATCGCACTCTTTTACTACGCATTTACCCATTTTGTACCTATTGTTATTCGGTTCGCGTCTGACAGATGACTGAATTGACATAAGCTTCGCATAAGCCTGTAGACTTATGACCAGTGGTCACACTTTTAGAAGGTTACTACAAGTCTATATCATATAGGTCAATGGTTTCAACCATTCAAATGTAATGATTTTGATGTGAGAAATGAAGAACGTGGAAGACCACCAAAAAAATTCGAATACGCCAAACTGCAAGCCATATTGGATGAAGATGATACTTTGAGCCAGAAGCAAATGGCAGCTATGTTAAATGTTGCACAACAAACAATTTCAAACCGTTTGAAAGCTATGGAAAAAATTCAAAAGTGTGGAAAATGGGTGCCACATGAATTGAATGAAAGACAAATGGAAAACCGGAAAAACACTTGTGAAATTTTGCTTCAAAGACACGAAAGAAAATCAGTTTTGCATCGAATTGTCACTGGCGATGAAAAATGGATAATACCCTCAGGTACCTTATATATATATATAAGGTACCTGAGGGTATTAAGGCCTAGCTAAGGGAGATTTGTAATAAAATGAAAAATATCCAATATAATCAACTAGTTTTAATAGTAATCAGTCATATAGTTCAATTACTACAGAGTTAAAACCAAAAATAGCTTCTCTAGCTTAAAACCAAAACAATATATAACTTTTTAAAAAACACAGTCTGTAGGCCTTATTATACTAGGGTAGGGTACTGGCGGGGGGAGAAGCGCAAGCGGTCGCCTGCCACTTCGCAGCGACTTGTATACGCTCTGAGCTTGTGTGAGTGTAACCTCGAGTGTCCGCTACTCTATTTCGTACGTTTTTTGTTACTTAGGCCTTATTGCCCGATAGGCCTTATAACCCGCGGGTACCTTATATATAGATATTTAAATAGTTCCGTTAAAGATAAAAAAGCATATATATAGACACAATTCTGAAAGTGAATGCAGTAGGAGATCAACCATGTGGCTTTTAATATTGTTTTTAGTGTCGTCTAACACGTTTGGAGACACAATTTCGTAAGTGGAATTTACAATCCATAAATACACTGCCTGTTTATAATTTTAAATTGTATCTGCTAGTGATGACCAGACCCTGTTTTCCAATAATTTAGATAATTATCTCCAAATTACAATAAGAGCCTTCGGTTAGTAATAAGTTTTTGAGAATAATTTGAGAGGTAAGGAGGTAGCCATGACCTGCTGGTAAGTGACAAACGCGGCCCATACACACATAGATAGTATTCTAGTCGTGTTACCAGGCTTTCAGTTAAGATAGTGAGTGGAATGGTATGGTAGAGGGAAAGGAAGTGGGTATACCTCTCTTACCAAACGAAATGCGGAATGAGTCACATTACTTCGATATTCTGAGAAGCCGTGGTATTTCGAGAATGCGTAGTAGAAGTAGCTGTAATAAATTCTTAGAAATTTGAGAAGGTATAGGAAAATGTAAAATCACCATTGATAGACATTTAGGATCCAGTTGTCTATTCCCAGTTATGACACAGACACTACCCAGCATTAGATATCCAGTCATTGACATTGTTTTTTGTCGTGTCATATACATAATTATGGCAAAGTTAAACAGTATTTAGGAGACGAATAAATGAAATCCCGTTTAATTAAATTTATTTAAAACTTAATTATTTTAACAATATAGCCATTCCTTATTCAGTTTATAACTTTAAAACCATCGAAAAACTATGTTTTCTTTGAATAAATAAAAAAATATCCATCGCTGGTTTATAGTCCATTATTGGAACCTCTACCCTAAACAAAATATAATGGAAGTCGCTATAAATTACATTTTAGATGAAAATAATGTTTTAGACTTTTTTAAATACTCGTAAGCGAATTATACGGGCACCCCGTTAATTCCAAATATGACGAAATTATTTCAAAAATATGACGAGAAAGCAAAATAATAAAACATATTCAACATGTTGTCATGGCAACGTCTGAGTTGCCATGACAACAGAGATCAACAGAATAAAACATAATGCTAATAAATAACAAAGGCGTTTATGGTAACTGAATCTCATTGCCATAACACGGTTCACATTTTGCAGTATATATTATTATCCTAACATTTTTGGATGTCGCTCGGATGTAAGTAAATGTCTACAGTTTCCACACATTTTACTTTATTTTAATAAGTAGCATTATACTACTCATTCTTTTACTATTCGTTCTAATTACAACTGATTACGTAGCAGTCCCCATTTTATTTTTGGTGAACAGCGTTAACTTTATAGTTCCGATTATATTTAGAGCTCTATTTAGCTAACACTTCGTTATGTCATAGTTCATGAGCTCCAACCTAAATATGACGAAATTATTTCGAAAATATGACGAGAAAGCAAAATAATAAAACGTATTCAACATGTTGTCAACAGAATAAAACATAATGCTAATAAATAACAGAGGCGTTTATGGTAACTGAATCGCATTGCCATAACACGGTTTACATTTTGCAGTATATATTATTATCCTAACATTTTTGGATGTCGCTCGGATGTAAGTAAATGTCTACAGTTTCCACACATTTTACTTTATTTTAATAAGTAGCATTATACTACTCATTCTTTTACTATTCGTTCTAATTACAACTGATTACGTAGCAGTCCCCATTTTATTTATGGTGAACAGCGTCAACTTTATAGGTCCGATTATATTTAGAGCTCTATTTAGCTAACACATCGTTATGTCATAGTTCATGAACATGGCCCTAATTCTACCTGCATTTTGAACAAATAAATTTTATTTTATTTTTTATTTTAAAGTAAATTTAAACAAACTTGAGCATGTTTGAATCGTTTCGAATCGAATCGCCAGTCGTTCCAATTTTCAAGGGTAACTCGTCAAAATGTTTCACACTCGTGAAACACTTTGAATTATTTCCAATCTCAGAAACTAAAGAGGTTAAAGGATCTGCTGGTGGCACTAATTGCACAACATAAAACAGTACATGGATCATTGTATTTCAATGTCTCCAATTTTTACTGATAATAATCGGCACAATAATCTATTGCCGGATCATAGTGAAATGCAGCTTGTTCCCAAATCACTGAAGTACTGCGTCTACGGAATCGCTTAATTTCTTTAAGTGGTGCGGCTGTTTTTGTGTTTGATTTGCCCGATATGGTTATATTAAAAGAACACAATTCTGACATAGCAATAGGACTTTTCTCTTGATCTTTATTTATTTTTTTACTATCCACTAAAACCTCGCGGCGGACTTCCACCGGCGTTGGGGTGCTCCAGGATATGGTTAACCCCTCTAGTCCACCCCACCGTCGCCCCCCCTCAGTCACGAGGGGGTGCTCATGCACGGGGAGCCTTGGTGAGGTTACCCCGGTCGGGGCGGCTCCAACCGCGCGCTGTAAAGAGACGCGCGGCCGGTGGCGCCTCCGACGACCCTCCCCGGCTGCACCGGGGGTCATCCGTCCCGGGCGCCCTCGCGGCCTGTCGGCGCGTGCGGGACCGGCTCTCTCTCGATCCCGCTCGGAAGATACTGCGACTACCATCGTCTTCTCCTCGGTATCATAATATATTATCTAATTAATCATAGTAAGAAAAGTTCAACAAAAATAAATCACGTAACGTATATTGTTACAATTTGTAATTGTAGTTATTTGACTATATCCTTCTGTGTACTAAGTATCGGGAATTTGTCAATAAAACAAAAAATACAAATTATTCATCTAAATTTATTTTATCGCCTTCAAAGTAGGCCCCATCGCTTGCAATACAACATCTCCACCGCTTCACCCAGTCTTCCATACATTTTTCATAGGCTATTTGCGGTATGGCCTTTAGCTCATTCAGCGAATTTTCTTTTATGGCTTCTATTGACTCAAAACGTTTTCCTCGAAGTGGTAATTTTAACTTGGGAAATAAAAAAAAGTCAGACGGAGCCATATCAGGTGAATAGGGTGCTTGGTCGAGAACGTTTGTTGAATTTTTCGCTAAAAACTCTTTCACTATAATGGCTGTGTGTGATGGTGCATTATCATGGTGCATAGCATAGCATAGCATCCATGAGTTGTGTCGCCACAAATCTGGACGTTTTCGGCGGATACTCTCACGCAAACGCTTCATGACGCCTAAATAATATTCTTTATTCACTGTTTCTCCCTCTGGAAGGAATTCGGAGTGAACCACACCACGGTAGTCAAAAAAAAACTGTCAGCATCACCTTGATTTTGGTGCGACTTTGCCGCGGTTTTTTAGGTTTCGGCTCGTTTTCGAGACGCCATTCTAAAGACTGTTGGCTTGTTTGCATGTCATACTCATAAACTCATGAGTTTATGACGAGACATGTCTCGTCGCCAGTTATTATACGTTTCATAAAGGTCGGATCCGTAGAAGCTCGGGAAACCATGTCTTCAGCGACATGCTTTCGCTGCCCTTTTTGAACAAAATTGAGCTCTTTTGGAACTAGTCGAGCGGCGACGCGTCTCATGCCTAAAATGTCAATGAGAATATTGTGGACGGACTTAAAAGATATGTTCACCTCACTAGCCAACTCTCTCAGACTCATACGTCGATTTTCGAGCACTAGCTTCTTGATTCTGTCGATGTTTTCTTTGGTCGTAGCGGTTGAAGGTCTACCAGAACGAGGCAAGTCTACTACTACTTCTCGGCCTTCTTTAAAAGCCTTATACCATTCATAAGCCCTTGTTTTCGATATACATGATTCGCCGTAGGTATTTCGCAACATTTTTAGTGATTCACCACATGAAATATCATTCGAAACACAAAATTTAAGGCACACTCTTTGTTCAACAATATTTTCCATTGTAAAAATCGCCGAGGACTCAAAACTATGACCAACAAAAAGTTTAGTTTAAAACAAATTAAATGACAGATCCCGTTCAAATTTTGCGCGCTAAATCAGTACAGTGCTACCAACATGCAGTAAAAAAATTAGAACGACCTCTTTTACGCGGGTCTCTTTATTGACATATTCCCGATACTTTTTACACAGAGTAGTATATAAATATATATATATATATACAATATTCATATTTTTTTTTATTTTCCCATACAAACTCATCATTATTTTCCTTGCCCTTGCCCCATTCTTAGTGGGGTCGGCACAACATGTCATTCTTGCCAACTATCCATGTTGTCAAAAGTTTTGGCTCCTTCTAATTTTATTGTCCTAATACTTGGTGGTCCATGCAGTGCTCTTCCAGTATCCTGTCGATCCTAGTCGCCAGGTTGCTATGTTAAAAACAACACTTCTAAAGGAGTACCGTTCCTTCTATTGAAGAATAGTGACGGTATCAGTACAAATTGATAAATTTGTGTGAAATGTGTGTACTCGTAATTTGTTGATCCGTTCTTGAGTTTCACGATGAGAAAGTTGGACTCATCAGAGAGACGACTCACCACATCTTTTTCATCTATAGTAGATGCAAACTGAACTGATAAATTTTTGTCATGTTCTACGTGGTAAGCTTGAACAACTTTGACAAAAATGGCATCCCGTTGCTGGTTTTTGTTACCGCCTCTGTGATGCCTTCTCCAAAGCAGTGCTTGATTATTTAGATTTCAACACAGATTTTAGTTTAAAAATAACTTATCCAAATATTTCATCATCATCATCATCATTAGCCTTTTTGAGGTCCACTGCTGGACATAGGCCTCCCTCATAGAGCGCCACAACTGCCGGTCCGCTCAATCATGGGGGGTTTTTTGCCATAATCGCCACGCTTGGCAGGCGGGTTGGCGATCGCAGTAGGCTGTATTTTCTTGAGAGAGAATGCTGCTGCCCATTCTTCTAGCTTTTCCCTTAGTCGCCTTTTACGACACCCACGGGAAGAGATGGGGTGGCGGTATTCTAAGCCGGCGCCACACAGCAATCCAAATATTTACTTATTTTTAATATTTATAAATTGCAATACTTCAAACACATTACAGTGACATGACCCAACAAATTTTGACATTTGATTGAAAGTTGAAATGCCAATATTCATACGATACTGACGAACGATGGACTTTTCTGCTAACAAGAACTTTATGATATGTTTTTAAAGGTCAAATTGCCTTGTGTGTCAAAGTGTAAACGAATCGTTTGTATGGGAAAATTAAATTGATTTTTTTAGTATTTTACTCGCAATTTATCCCTATTTTCTCTATCCTATATGTTATTCCTGGCTCTAAGCTACCTCTCCACCAATTTTCAGCCAAATTTGTATGGCCGTTCTTCAGTTATAAGTGTTGTAACAAACACGACTTTCTTTTATATATATAAGACTAGCTGACCCGGCGAACTTTGTTTCGCCTCAAAAGCGTTATATGAGGAAATAAGATTTTCTAAAATAAAAGAAGCCTAAGTTAGTTCTTATTACATCAAAGTTCCATTAAAATCGGTCCAGCCACTACAAAGATTAGCCTGAACAAACAGACAGGCAAAAATTCTAAAAAAATGATAAATGAATATACAAACATGCATTTCGTAAAAAGCGTAAAAAGATTTGATTGGCCAAGAAATACTTAGAATTATTTCCAATCCCAGAAACAAAAGAACTTGAAGGATCTGCTGGTGGCTTCAATTGTGATAATTTTACTTTGCCTCCAGCACAACATATAACAGTACATAGATCTTTGTATTTCAAAGCCAAACAATATTTACAAATTATTATCATATCTCCTCTTTGGGGATCATGTCAAGAGCGTACACGTCGCGATCCCTGCCGTCCTGGAGGGACGCAATCTTGACTGAATCGAATACACCCGCGCTGGCTGCTAGGGCGTGCCCCGACAGCGACGGGCACCGATTAGCCCCCGTCGGTGCGGCTGCACGTGCATGCACATGCGGTGAAGGGGGCCGCCACCCTTCACGCAGCGCCAAACCAGGCGGGACGAGGAGAGGAGAGTGCCGTGTAGGCACGTGGAATATTAGAGGTAGTATGACAACAAAGATGAATGAGATGATGGATGATAAGAGATGCCTGGATGCCACATGTTTGACGGAAATGAAGCGGAAGGGGAATGAGGCCGAGGACCTCCCAGGTGGCATGGTTGCCCTATGGTCCGGAGTGGACCTGGACGTCCGTGCCAGTGGGGGTGTGGGGGTCGTTCTCTCCTCCCGCTTTGCTTCTGGAGTGAAAGGCTATGAGTTGGTAGACCCGAGACACCTTTGGGTTCGTATAAAACTGGGGATCACGCGGGTCTTCCTGGTAGCAGCTTATGCTCCCGTCAGCTCCGCCGATCCCCATGAACTCGAGGAGTTTTGGAAAACTGTTAGGGATATTCTGGATTTGGTTGCAGGAAATGAAAGGATAATTCTGTGTGGTGATCTTAATGGATGGGTCGGAACCAAGAGAGATGGCCTGGAGGCTGTGCTTGGTCCGAATGGTGACAAGAGAGTGAATGATGCTGGTAAGCCGATCTAGGACGTGTGCTTGGAACGGAACCTTCTTGTGTCCAACACATTATTCGTCATAAAGATATTCACACGTATACGTGGAGACGAAATGAACAAAAGAGTATGATTGATCAGATTCTGGTAGACAGTCGTCTCCGAAACACTCTAAGAGATACAAGAGCCTACAGAGGCCCCACTCTTGATACGGACCACTACCTGGTGGTGAGCCGCTTCGTGAGCCTATTCAAGAAGTGGAGGCACTGGCGTTTGCGTACCCATTTCGGAGAGCTTAAAAGGATAAAGTGTGAGAAATTAGAAGATGAAAGTGTACGGAGTATGTATGTAGACCTAGTCAGCAAAATACTCAATATACACGAGTCTTTCTAACTTAGGTGTTGAAGAATGCTGGGAAAGAATGAAATAAAGTATAGTGGATAGTGCAAAAGAAGTATGTGGTTGTGCAAAGAGACATAAGATTCTGAGAGGTAATGCCTGGTGGGACGCGGATGTAAAATCCAGCGTCGAAAGAAAGAAAAAAGCATGGTTGGATTATGTCTCAAGTTTGAATCAGAATGATAGTATGACAGAAAAAAAGTATGAGAGCTATCGCCGCTGCAAGAATGTTACCAAAGCCTTAGTGAAAGAGAAGCGTGAAAGATTAGTTGCGAATGAGGAAGTGAGGTTGACGGAGAACTTCGAGGCCAATAGCAAACTCTTTTGGAGGGAAGTTAGAAAGTCACGGGGTTCTTCGTCAACATCCAGAATGGACAAAATTATGTCTGAGGCTGGTGACATTCTTGCAAACCCAAACGATGTATTGGGTCAGTGGAGTGAATATTTTGGGTAAATGTACGAGTATGTTTGTGATAGGCGCCGCGAGTGAGCCTACCTGACGCCGCTGCGCCAACATCTGACAAGGACATTACTATGGAAGAGATTGAATGGTCGATACGAAGTATGAAAAATGGTAAGGCAGCTGGTATTGATATGATGTCTGCTGAAATGATCAAACACGGAACCTGTGTCCGGGATGCTTTTCTGACCTTGAGCAATCTATGCTGGAGGTCGGTTAAGATTCCCATGGACTGGAGGCGTGCTGTCATCGTGCCCTTGTATAAAGGTAAGGGATCACGTATGCAGTGCGCCAGTTACAGAGCCATCAGTTTGATCAGCTTAGCAGCGAAAGTGTATGGGAAGATTATTGAAAGGAGAATGAGGGTGATATCTGACGGAGTGTTGTGGGAAGCTCAGGGTGGTTTCAGAAGCGGAAGAGGGTGATCAGATTTTTTCTCTCCGCAACATCATGGAGAAACAACTGGCTGTTAGCCGGAAGGTTTTCTGCGGTTTTGTGGATCGGGAAAAAGCGTTTGACATGGTATTACGCAAGGATCTGTGGGACATACTCCCGGGCTACGGGGTGAGCGGCGCACTGCTGCGCGCCGTGCAGTCCACTTATGAGGGCTGCACAGCGTGTGTGCGTGTTGACGGCGGCTTGTCGGCCTGGTTTGACGTCAATATCGGCGTCAGACAGAGTTGCGTGCTGTCCGCTCGGCTGTTCATCCTGTACCTGGACAGTTGTCTCCAGAGAGTGAGATCGACGAATGTAGGGATGCGAATGGGTGACCTAGTTGTGAGCTGCCTGCTTTACGCAGATGACGCCGTGCTCTTAGCCGAATCGCCGTCTGATCTGCAAACACTAGTCACTATTATGAAAGATGATTGTTTGATGAAAGGCTTACAATAGAATGTGATGAAAACGAAAGTTATGGTGTTTGAAAGGGAGGAATCCAGAACGGATGCAAGGATAATGGTTGACGATGTAGTGCTGGAACAGGTGAACGGAATTGTATATCTTGGATGCGCTTATAGCAGGGATGGAAGGTATACCGCTGATGTAGAAAGAAGAGTAGCGTTAGGAAACTAAGTATATGTGGCGTTGGGCAGATTCCTGGGCGCAAAAGATATTAGCAGGAAAGCCCAGCTAGCAATTCACAATGCAATACTGATCCCAACGCTAACTTATGGAAGCGAGAGCTGGGTATGGCAGAGCGTGCACGAAAGTAGGATAAACGCGGTCGAAATGAGGGCATTGCGCAAAATTGGCGGAGTGACTCTCGCTGACCGCGTGGAAAACAAAGTTATAAGGAAGGAAGTCGGATTGAAAGAGAGTGTTGGTGTAAAAGTAAGAAAGGGCATGCTCCGATGATTCAGACATGTAGAAAGGATGGATGATGCAAGATTGACTAAACAGATATACAATGCAAAAGCGGATGGATGTAGAAGTCGAGGACGGCCTAGACACACATTTCATGACCAAATAAAACGTGTTCTGGAGGAAGGTGATGGTAGGAGCCTCAAAAATCGCCGCGCGTGCATGAAAAGAGTTATGAAGTCAACGAAACGAGTGATGTGTGTAAGAATCGTGCCTTATGGCGCTCCGTTCTCTCTGCCTACCACGCAAGGGATTAGGCGTGAAGTTACGTGTATCATATCTCCAATTTTCACCGATCTGTCGGCACAATAATCGATTCATAGTGAATTGCCGTTTGTTCCAAAATCACAGGAGCACTGCATCTTCGGAATCGCTCAATTTTTTTCATGTCGTGAGGTTGTTTTTAACCGACTTCGAAAAAAGGAGGAGGTTCTCAATTCGTCTGTATGTATAATATTTTTTTTATGTATGTTCACCGATATTTTCGTCAATTATTGACGGATTTCAAAAACTTTTTTTCATTTATATAGTGTTTACCTCCGAGATAGTCCCATTTTCACCAGGTCAGGATCTGATGATGGGAACCAGGAGAAGTCGAAGGCATCCACCAAAAGTTGTATGCAAGTATGGTGTTTTTGTTACGTAATAGTGATGTCTTAGGAATATCCTTTATGGTGTCAACATTTGATGTTGCTGTGCTGATGAACAAGCCACAAAACCCTTCAACTGTTTAGAGTTTGAAGACAGCACTGCAATTGATCGACAGAAACTACTTGGTACTATGTAGGGCTAGCGTGTTGCTTGTGAAGTATGCTTGAATATATACCTGATGCTGCTATGCTGATGAAGAAGTCACAGAACTCTTTAACGGTTAGGAGTTGGGAGACAGTACTGCAGTTAGTCGATGGAAACTGTTTATTAGTATATAGGAATAACGTGTTGCTTGGGAGGTATGCTTGAATCAACTTCTGATACTACTGTACTGATGATGAAGCTACAGAACTCTTAAGCAATAGTTTCCAGGCTACGATTGGCCATCATTCGGGCTGCAGTGTTATTGGGTCTACCCATGATAATTTCAAAAATATAAATACTTAGCAAGTATTATCATACTCTTTTATCTAAGTACCTATTTATGGCAATTATAGCTCCCTAAAAATATTATTATTATTTTTTTATGGGATAGGAGGGCAAACGAACAGGCTCGTCACCTGATGTTAAGTGACCACCGTCGCCCATGGACACCTGCAACACATATAGTATTACAGTTGCGTTGCCAACCTTTAAAGGAGTAGGATAGGAAGGGATGGGGAAGGGGGATGGGCCTCCGGGTACCTCTCTCACCGAACGAAATGCGGCATGAGCCACTTTACATCGATCTTCTGAGAGGTGGTGGTATTTCACCGGTCGAGCCGGCCCATTCATGCAGCGAACTGCTTGGCTCTACCACTCTTTAACTTAACCATTAAACTCGTTTACGTAACGTTTAATACTCGTGAAAAAAATTACTTTAAAAAAAAAGTTAAACGGACTTTTAGAAACGTAAACCAGAAAATATTTACGTATTTGAAAACAGTACTTCTATCTAAAAAGCGATAAATAACGTAATTTACTAATTTCTATACTTAAGACATTATACAAAACGTAATACTTTAATAAAGTGACAATTGTATATATTTTAACAGTGAAAGATGGCTTTATTAAAGTATTACGTTTTGTATATTGTATTAAGAATAGAAATGAGTAAATTACGTCATTTATCGCTTTTTAGTTATAGAAGTACTGTTTTCATATACTCGAAGATTTTGTGGCTTCCGTTTCTAGAAGTCGGTTTAACTTTTTTTTTAAGTATTTTTTTTGTTTGATGTGGTCGACATGATTATGTAAAAAAAAAAATAATTCTGACATACGACTCTTCTCTTGATCAATCTCTCTCTAGTCATCAATGCGCGTGTCAGTTAGCACGTGAGATGGCTCTGCGGACATTACTTCTCCTCAGCATCATAATATCTAATTAATTAAAGTAAGAAAAGTTCTCGCGTACTTAGCAGTGAAGTGCCAAACTATCGCAAAATCAATAACAGTGGTAGAGCCAAGCAGTTCGCTGCATGAATGGGCCGGCTCGACTGGTGAAAAATCACGACCTCTCAAAAGATTGAAGTAAAGTAGTTCATGCCGCGTTTCGTTCGGTGAGAGAGGTACCCGGCCACCCCCTTAACCCATCCTTCCCTATCCCTTAAAGGTCGGCTTCGCAACAGTAACACTATAAGTGTTGTTGGTGTTCATGGGCGGCGTTGGTTGCTTACCATCAGGTGACACGTCCGCTCGTTTGCCCTCCTATCCTCTAAAAAAAAACGATCAACAGGTATAAATCACATTATGTATAATTATGATTACAAATTATAATTGTAGTCACATACATACATAACTTCACGCCTTTTTGTACCCGAAGGTGTAGGCAGTTAAGCGGCTGTTAAGCTTCGTCATCAATATTTATCACACAATCGGATTTGAATCGTGGCTCACACCGATAGGTTCGAACCCGTGACTTCATGAATCAAAAGCGAGGTGCTCGACATCTGGATCACCGAGACCTTTTTTTTTGTCGCTGGGAAAAAATGCATTGTGCATACGCCCCCCACCGGGGGGTGAGAGGGTTATGTGGGGCTCCCGGGAGATGGTAGTTCGGTTACCCACTAAAACAACCCAGCGCCGTTCCCGCTTCGTCATGTTAGGGGAAATTGGGACACCGCCGAGCCTTTCAGCCAGTCCCCCCCGACGATTTGCCCGCCCTTACGGCAGGCTCCGCGGACCCCTCGCGATGGTGAGGGGCTCGGGGGGCTCGGGAACAGCCGGGGATCGCCGGCCATCGCCTTCCGACGACGGTGTAGTTAAGTGCAATGCGGGTGAGGGCGTCCTCGCGCCAGTTACTTGTCCTACACCGGGAAGGAGTTGTTGTCGGCGATCGAATTGTCGCCTCCTTCCCCCTTTTCTTCTCCTGCAGAGCGGTGCTGCGAGAGGATAGTGCTCCCGCACCCGCTCCGCCGCCTCCTTCTCTGCGATCACCTCCTCGCAGAAGGAGGCAAACTCTAACTATGCCTCACCTTCGGCCAGCATGGCAGCCACCACGCTGGGGAGTGACAGGTCCGGCCTGACCACAGCGATTAAACTGCGGCGCGGCCCATCCCAAGACGAGCACACCTGAAGGGTGCCTCCGGCTCTGCTCGTAGGCTCTCCTAGCCGCGGCGCACGCGGCACGCAGCTCTGCCAGCTCGTCCAACCACCAGTAAACAGCGCGTCGGGGAGCGGGGCGACGGGACCGAGGCATGCTGGAGTTACACACCTCGGTCATCGACTGCCTGAGCTGGACAGCCGCAGTGTCCACGTCCGTCCCCGCACGGGGCGCGAGCCAGTCCTGCAGGAACGCCGCTTCCCTCGCTGCCTCCTTGTCCAGGCGGGTGAGCGCCCAGCGAGGGAACGAGGAACGGGCCGAGGGGACCGTTCGCCGAGCGCTTCCGGTAGAGATGTCGAACCATATGTAGCGGTGGTCCGATATGTTCTCCATCGTCTCCACCCGCCAGTCCACGATGCGAGCAGCCAGCACAGGGGTGGCGAACGTAATGTCCACCACTGATCCTCCCTGTGGCCGCACGCATGTCTGGACTGTCCCCTGGTTAATGAGGGATACTCCAGTCGACGCCGCCCAGAGTTCGACGCCGTGACCGCGGACATTACAGGAGGCGGCCGGGTTGCCCCAAGCCACTGACTTAGCGTTTAAACCGCCCAGCACGAAGACTTGCCGCGGCGACATCCTGCCGACGATCGCGGTCAAGATCTCAAGAAAGCTCTCGAAGTCCCGAAGAGCGCGGTTCGGCGAGAAATAGACCCCGACAAAGGCGATCTTTCCCCACGCGGCGGCCACGAAACCCGGTCCCCTTTCTAGCAGCGAGAGGGAAGGGGATTGAGAGGAAGGCCGCGCCAGTAAAGCCACCGTGCCATCCGGGGAACCTAGCTAGCGACCAGTGATGGAATAAGGATCACCGAGACCTAATTGTAGTTATTTGACTAATGTCTTTTTCATTTATAGCAATATGAACTGATAAATCATTGTCATGTTCTTCGTGGTAAGCTTGAACAACTTTGACAAAAATGGCATGGTTTGGTGTGGGATGCTACTTTTGTCGACACACTGGCGCCTACACATCTTTCTCGAACTATCAATGCTCCCGGCGCTGCTGCTGGATACGCAGAGACCCTCAAGCGCCATAAATATAATAAACTTGTGGGTGATTATGTGTTCGATTCATTTGGAGTCGAAACAGTTAGTCAATGGGGGCCAAGTGAATATAAACTGTATAAAGATCTTGCTAAGCGGCTGGTAGAGGTCACACGTGACTACAAGGCTGGCTTGCCATTGCCATTGGTATTGGCATTCAACGTGGCAATGCTGCCAGTCTTCTGGGCACATTACCAGTTGACAACGATGCGAGAGAATTTTTTGCTGCCTTTTAATAATTCTTTTATTTATATATTCATCTTTTTTTATAATCCATAACTCTAGACATCTCTAGAACATAAGTAAAACCAAATTTATGCAATTTTTAAACTATAAGACAGTACACGAAATAGTTAGCATAATGTACCATGACGAATTCATAAATAAAGTTACAAGTACAAAATTTTTAGGTGTAACTGGAAGGAATGGAATATGTAGACCAATTTTGTAACTGGAAGGTACATGTAAAAAATGTAGTTGCTAAGTTAAATAAATTTGTATACGCTCTTCGTAAATTGCAGCGTGTGGCAGGTAAATCAGCCGCGCTCATTGCATACTATGGGTACTTAGAATCCACATTAAGATATGGATTATTACTTTGGGCTAATTCAACAGATATCAGTAAAGCATTTATAGCACAAAAAAGATGTATTCGTGCTTTATGTGATGTAGGGCCGCTTGAATCATGTAGGCCGCTGTTCAGAACTAATGAAATATTAACATTAGCAGGAATTTACATTTTCGAAATCTGTGTTCACGTCAAACGGTTTCCAGACGACAAGTTTAGGCAAAAGAGATCCTACGAAATTACTGACGATGACTAACTGCAAGTCATCATTGTTCTTAAATAATTGCTACATGATGTGCATAAAAGTGTTCAATAAAGTACCTAAGCCAATACGTGAACTGCCACTAGCAAAAATTAAAAAGCCTTTGAAATCTTGGCTAGTGGCAAACGCTTACTATTCGGTTAAAGAATTTTTCGACAAATAGTTTTTTGACTTAATTCACTATTATTAAATTTTTGACAAATCTAATGTTGACATCTCATTATATTATTTCTTCTTTTTACCAATTGACATGAAAAATGATTAATTAATATTTCATTATATTGAATGTGTGACATGGATTTTGTTCTTTTTATGTTTATTTTGAAGTAAAACTTCTAATGTCTCGTGCAAGAGCGTTTAACGCATTTAACGCCCCCTTGCGGCCCTCGCGGAGAAAAAATATTATAATAACACTTTAAAACATCGAAGTATATATGAAGCCAATTTTCAATTTGTTAAGCTTGAATTTTAATGGTAGAGCCAAGCAGTTCGCTGCATGAATGGGCCAGCTCGACCGGTGAAATACCACGACCTCTCAGAAGACCGTCGTAAAGTGGCTCATGCCGCGTTTCGTTCAATGAGAGAGGTACCCGGAGGCCCACCCCCCTTTCCCCATCCTTTCCTCTTCCCTATCCCTTAAAGGTCGGCAACGCAACAGTAACACCATATGTGTTGCTGGTGTCCATGGGCGGCGTTGGTTGCTTACCATCAGGTGACACGCCTGCTCGTTTGCCATCCTATCCCTTAAAAAAAAAATAACTAGTATTTTAATTTAACTTAGAGTTGGTGTAACCTAATGGTATTATTACATCATTAGTAAAACTAATAATCACATAAATTGAAAGGTAGATTAATCATAATCTAACCAGAGCTATTTGGAATATATATCTATACAGACACCAATATGATAATGTTGACCATTCTATTTTATGTCTGTTAATCACATTCTATTTGAAGTGCCATGCCTTTTATAATTTACATTTCAACACATTATACATTTTCAAAGTTCAAAGTGATTAATAGTTTTACTAGTGATGTAATAATACCATTAGGTTACACCAACTCAAAGTTAAATTAAAATACTAATTAGGAACTTAGTTATCATTTGAACTTAGTTATCATTCCAATTTTTAATAGTATATATATTTAATAGTATATATAATTTTTAATAGTATATAGTAATTTTAATATTAATAGTCTCGGTGGTCGTGGGATCGATTCCGAGCCAATGATTTCTCTTAATTACAAGTAATTAAGAGAAATCATTGGCTCGGAATCGATCCAGTCTTTTTACTTTTTACCATGGGTTACCTACCTAATAACAAGATATTAGGTAGGTAACCCATGGTAAAAATTTGAGATTTGGATAATTCTCCACTCGAAAATGATAATAACAATTCAATTCTTAGTTTTTTATGGGATAGGAGGGCAAACGAGTAAGTGGGTCACCTGATGGTAAGCAACTTGACGCCGCCCATGAACACCGTGGTGCGTTGCCCTCCTTTAAGAGAGTAGGAGGGAAAGGGGCTCGGGCCTTTGGATACCTCCCTCACCGAACGAAAAGCGGCACGAGCAACTTTACGTCGATATTATTATTCGAACCGCATGGATCGAATTTTTCATTTTGCAATGTAGTATGTAGGTATATATTATTAATGTAATAAATATGTATTACGTAGTTCTTGATCTTACGACTCATTTTTGAAGTTTTTAAAAACGCTAAGGATGATATTATTAACAGTCGAGGAGCCAAGCAGTCCACTGCATGAATGGGCTGGCTCGCCCGGGAAATACCACTAGCTCTCATTCACAGATAGTTTTAATGCTTTTTTGGGTATCAAATAAAAGGGCTTTTCGATAGTATCTTGAAAAATGTGACGTCATTCTAAATCCAATATTGCGGAATAAGTATTTTAATGCATTTTTACAATATGGGTATCAAATGGGCTTGAGCTTGGGGGAGTAACTAAATCAAAGAACAATGCGACGTTGAATATGGCGTATCCTCTTAAATAGAGGAGTAATTACCAAATTCTACTAAGACCCATATTAAGATTTATACTCGAGTGGGGATTGAATCCGCCAATCTCCGTTCTACATTCGATTTTACCAATGCACCACGAGGCCCGTCGTAATGTAAGTAAGATGTGCTCAAAGTTTCACTTCCATAGCGCGGAGGGACTCCACGAAATTTTTTTTTTATTGGAAATTTTCTGTGTAATTAAATTAAAATAATTTATGTATTAACTAGTAAATATTTGCATGCCAAATGGTGATGTGTGTTGGAATCATACAATTGTAACAGCTTGAAGTGTACCACATATCTCGCAAATAAAAAATTCTTTCTTTCTTTCTTTCTAGAAATAAATTGTAAATATTTTTAATATAGTGCCATAAATAATTTAGTGATAAAAAATAATAAATGAGTACAAAACATATACATAATATTATCATAATAATAAAAGATTTAACTGGTTGAAAAAGAAATAACAAAAATATATGAATAGATTTCAAAATAATGCAATTACAAAATGATTTTTTAAATACTCAGGACATTACAACAGACTGCTCGCTTAATATGCCTTATACATATTAATGTAAACACAAACACGATTACGAACTTATAGCACGAAGAACTCGTTTCCGGAGTACAAAAATCGACTCTACATTTGCGGTACCTTAAAGCCGCATGACATAATACTGTGAAAATAACTAAATCAGCGCAGTATCAACATCGGTCAAACACATTTTCTTTACGGCGCAAGCTGCTGCGCTGAATCTACCTGATAACATTTCTATATTGTAATTTAGAGTCTACTGTATACCAAGGAAGACAAACTTGTAGATCAATTACAATCTCCTATTGTCCAACACCACAATGGTATCTATTGTGTTCAAATTGTTGGTAGAAATATATATATTTTAACACAATTGAAAAGCAAATTCTTAACATTAAACCAGTGCAATATTTTTGAAGCAGGATTATTTATTATTTACGTTGTGTATTTACCTTATAAACCAGGGTTAATAATATCTAAAAGAAAAAAAAATATTAGGATGAAACCTATTAGAAAAGGAGGAGAATATTATAAAAATGAAAGGAAAAATAATTTACAGGCGATCTGAGGTCGGGAAGGGGATAGGGGTGAGTTTTTAAGGGCAAAAATGGTTTTTCTCGATTTCCGGCAAAACTAAAAGTCCAAACCAAGTTTTTGGTTTTTTATTTTTATCTTTTCCAAAAAAATAGTTTTCTTTCACGAACATATAACATAACATAACTTCACGCCTCTTCTACCAGAAGGTGTAGACAGCGGCTGTTAATCCTCGTCTCGCCGTTATGCTTACGTCTCAAATGGAATAGATGGAACAGTGGTAGAGCTAAGCAGTTCGCAGCATGAATGGGCCGGCTCGACCGGTGAAATACCACGATCTCTCAGAAGACCCACGTAAAGTGCCTCGGTGAGAGAGGTACCCGGAGGCCCACCCCCTTCCCCGTTCTTTCCTATCCCCTACCCCTTAAAGGTTGGCAACGCAACAGTAACACTATGTGTTGCTGAAGTCCATGGGCGGCGTTGGTTGCTTATCACCAGGTGACCCGCCTGCTCGTTTGCCCTCCTATCCCATAAAAAAAAAGTTGGCAAACCTATTGCCATTTTTTAAATTATATGCGTAGATGCCTATTTATAACTATTTTATGATAACTTTATACCTGAGTGACCTACTAAAACTTTCGCGAATCTCACTCATAGATTAAAACAACTTTTAGGATTATATCGCGTTTATTTATTACTTATTTATATTTATTATTATATTTTATAAATATTTTAATTATATTTTAATTGTTTTAATAAATATTAATCTCTCACCGATCTCTCGTCTGGTTATTCGCCGATTTGCATCAACTAATGCCTTTATCGCATCTTTGTCAGCTTCGACCGGCCTTCCAGACCGTGGTGCATCTTCGACATCAAAATTGGCGGATCGAAATTTTGCAAACCAGTTCTGGCACTGGCGTACTGTTAACACGCCTTCTCCATACACATCCGTCAATTTTTTTCTCGCTTGGACAGCATTTTTACCTTTTCTGAAGTAAAAAAGTAAAATATGACGAAAATGCTGCTTATTGCTCTCCATATTTAAAAGGGTACCAACCAAAAACTACTGTGTAGAATTAATAGAACTTTTTCACACACAAGCCTTGCAATATCAGCTCTCAAGACATATAATGGTTATGCGGCTTGAGTGTGAAGTTGGTTTCGAAAAAACGTAATTAAGTCCTCTGACGGGAAAAAACGAAATGACTTTCCGAACAACCTATTATAATTTAATTATTAGAAAATTATCTTATTTTTCTAAGTTGGTTGAAATCTAAGTATAACTATTATTAAATATTGAATGATTTTAAATTTAAAGGTAAAGTATTTGTTAAAAAAAATCTACCACTGGGTCAAAAACGCGGCCAGTCCTGAGAAAGACCCAGCAAGAAAACTCAGCGGCTGTTCTTCAAAACTGATTATTATTTCATTTTGAACGGGTTATTGATATTGCTATTATTTGTAATATTTTGAGAAAAAAAGAAAAGAAACTTGGTTTCCAGGTTAATAAAGGCTTGTAAAGAGTTCTAAACGTCGGGAAATAAATATAAATAAGTAATAAATAGACCTACTAAAAATTTTAACCTTTTAATTTGTAAGGTATTTCACAGAGAAGCGGGGAAGGGGTTAGGAGGGTCTGTGTCTTACTATATAGGTACATACCTAATATTTCGTGGCAGCTGTGACAGCCGTTAGTGTAACCAGTATTCGAATATGTATATTTTTAATGTATTTTGAAATATATATTTTTTTATCCTGGGATGAACTAAATTTGATTATGCAAAATCAAGGAGATTATTATTTTTTATCTTGTACTAAAATATCATTTGACTTTTTTCCAGAGAACTTTAAGTTTTGACGGAAATCGAAAAAAAAAGGTTTTTTACCCTTAAAAACTCACCCCCATCCCAGATTGCCTGTAAATTATTTTTCTTTTCATTTTTATAATATTCTCCACCTTTTCTAATGGGTTTCATCCTACTATTATTTTTTTCACTTTTTATTATTTTTAAAGACTTTTAACCTGGTCTAAATGTCGTCTGCAAACAAAACTATTTCATGATTATTCTCTACTAGATAAGGACTTCTTTACAAAATTGAATCCTATCACTCAAATAGGAAGTAAGAAGATCCAAAGCGATCCTTCTTATATGGTATATAAGTATGTAATGTATATACTGGTGTTATTTTCTGACCAGTATTTCATGCTGCACACAATCAAAAGCCTAAGTTAAGTCACAAAATACGCTATAGGCATCCCATGACTACTCCCAACATAACAACATAACTTCACGCCATCGTTACCCGAAGGTGTAGGCAGCGGTTGTTAAGCCTAGTTTCGCCGTTATGTTTACGTCCCAGATGGAATAGGTGGCGAACCTATTGCCATACCGGGCATAAAGTTTTCAGTCATCGATATTTATCACATACAACTTACACATACATAACTTCACGCCAAATCCCTTGCGGGGTAGGCAGAGAGAACAGAGCGCCATAAGGACCTCTGGATCAGAAGCCGTGTGCTCGACCACTGGACCACCCCTCTCAAAATTCAAATATTAAATACATTCAAGTAATTTTAGCCCTGTATCACATATTGACCGTCCACGAGTGAAACCGAATTAGCAGACAATTTTTAGCAAATGTTAGCGAGAAGGCCACGGGACCCGACTTCGAGCGTACGCTCAGGTTTTTCGAGCTGGGGATGGCAATCGTCGTCAGACGGATCCGCGCTGGAGCTGGAGCTTCGAAGAGCACTTCGTGAGGATGGTCCCCCGAGCGCCATGAGTGGCAGGCGCCTTACACCGTGCCTGCTGCCCAATCTTCGGGGACCGGGAGAGGGAGTTTGCCGCCACTACGGTGGCGTCGTGCGATCCGTGGCCTTGTACGGTGCCTCCCGCTCCAATCCATCCGGGTCGTACCGTACAATCTCGTACGAGGTAGCCACGGTCCTCGCGGAGTCCCCCCCTCCCCTTTCATCATCCTGGCCTAGATCGAGCCTTACCGAGGCTCCCCGAGGATGAGCCCCCCTTGTTACATGGGGGGCGACGGCAGGGTAATCCAGAGGGCTGAAGCACTGTCCTGGACCAGACTAATGCCGGAGGGAGGCTGCCGCAAGGTTTTCGTGGGTAGCCTTAGGATTGGATTGCAGTTTACTGCTTTGAGAGTCCCACACTACCTCCTGCTCTTCTCAGGTGGGGGGTGTGCATAAAGCATTTCCTCTTGTAAAAAAACAGGTCACCCATTCGTCGATCTCACTATCTGGAGACAACTGTCTAGTTGCAGGATGAACAGTCCAGAAGAAAGCACGCAAAACTGTCTGACGTAAATATTTACGTCAAACCAGGGCAACACGCCGCCGACGACACACGTAGACACTGTACAGCCCTCATAAGTAAGCCTCATAAGTCATTCAAACAGCCAATTAATATATAATACTTTTAATGGCCGCATGGGGGCGTTAAAAGCGTTAAACAGTTGTAAGAGACATTATTAGTTAGTTTCACTGCAAAAAAAATAGTGCGTGGAATCCCCCCGCGCTAAAGAAGTGAAACTTTGTAATGTATAACACACTAAATTTAAAAAGAGCTTAAGATCTTACTTACATTACGACAGGCCTCGCGGTACATTGGTAAAACTATCGACTTTGGAGTCGAGTATAAATCTTAATCTGCGTCTGGGTAGAATCTAGTAGAATAACTACTCCTCTATTTTGTAGAATTTGCCATATAGGACGTCGCGTTATTCTCTGACTTACTCCTAACAAGCCCTTTTATTTAACATAACAGAACTTCACGTCTTTTTCTGAGGTGTAGGCACTGGCTGTTAATCTCAATCTACTAGCTACTAATATACAGTTTTTAATCACGCTATGTAAATTTTCTTCGTTAGTTTAAATAAACCGGTTTATGTTCTAGTGTTTTAAATTACCTATTATATCCGCGAGGGGGCGTTAAACGCGTTAAAGGTTTTTCTAAGAGACATTAGAAGTCCCACTTCAAAATAAATGAGATTGATAATTAAAAATAACAATATTACGTTTATTCGATAAATAAATAAAATATCATAATCTAATAAATACTTAAATGAATATTGAATATGATGAATATTACCTAATGAATCTATGATAATAATATGACTGATAAGCTTTTTTAGAAATTTAATAATTTATTTTTGTGAAAGTAATGTATATATAGTGTAGAAGTACAAATCTGTATCAGTCGTGATTAAGGAATCGACGTATTTCTATAGCTGTGTTTTTATTGCTTAGCTTTATTAAGTTGAAAAAATCTTGTAGTTGCTGGCTAAACTTTACATTTTCATCTTGAACTATTTCATCGCCGACTTGGCTCATCTTGAGACTATGCACTACTTAGTAGTACTTTTAGACAATAGTCTATTAGCTTCCCTGAGGCCAGTTTCCACTGCTCCGTGAACAGTCCCGGAATGTATAGTGTTGGAAGCTTCTCCGGCGAAAAGTACTTTTGGTACTCCACTGCTGTCTACTATGGGTTCTGCCAATATCGAGCGTGCTCTTGGATGCTTAGGAGCTTCTAGATTGTCGTAAGTGAATGTGCCACGTGTGTACGGATTTGAATACCATGTTGTTCTGTGAAAATAATCGAGAAATAGGTTTTAGATAAGTTAAGTATTAGGAGGTGGTGGTGGTGGTGGTGTTTAGTAGTCTCGATGGTCCAGTGGTCTAGCAAACGGGTTCTGATCCAGAGGTCCGGGTTCGAATCCTGACACTGGCTCACACCAATGATTTATCGAAATTCTTTTCGGAAGTTAAGTGTGATAAATATCGATGACTGAAAACTTTGTGTCCGGTTTGGCAATAGGTTCGCCGCCTATTCCATTTGGGACGTAAACATAACCGCGAGACGAGGCTTAACAGCCGCTGCCTACACCTTCGGGTAACAAAGGCGTCAAGTTATGTTCTCTCCTCCCGCTTTGCTTCCGGTGTGAAAGACTATGGGTTGGTAGGCCCAAAACATCACTGGGTTCGTATAAAACTGAGGTCACCACACGGGTCTTCCTGGTCGCAGCTTATACTCCTGTCAGCTCCACTGATGCCCTTGAACTCGAGAAGTTTTGGGAAACTGTTAGGGATATTCTGGATTTGGTTGAAGGAATTGATAAGAAAATTCTGTGTGGCAATCATAACGGATGGATCGGAACCAAGAAAGATGGACTGGAGGCTGTTCTTGGTCTATATGGTGACAAGAGAGAATGATGCTGGTAAGCCAATCTTAGACGTATGCTGGGAACGGTATCTTCTTGTGTGTAACACATTAATCCTTTACAAAAAAATTACACATAAATATGGAGACGGAATAAGCAATTAGATATTAGAAAGTAGATAGTCGTCAGCGAAATATTATAAGGGATACAAGAGCCTACAGAGGTCCCACTCTTGATACGGACCACTACCTGGTAGAAAGCCGGTTCGTGGACCTTTTTATAAAGTGGAGGCACTGGCTAGTGCAAACTAATTTCGGAGATCTTGAGAGGATAAAGTGTGAGAAACTAGAAGGTGAAAGTGTATGGAGTGTGTATATCAGTAAAAGACTCACTTACACGAGTCTTTCTGACTTTGGTGTTGAAGAAAAGCATTCTTCAAAGAAAGAAAGTATACTATAGTCAAAGAATGAAAGAAAGTATAGTGGATAGTGCCAAAGAAGTATGTGGTGCAAAGAGGCATAAAACTCTGAGAGGTGATGCCTGGTGGGACCCGAATTTTAAATCCAGCGTCGAAAGAAAGAAAACATCTTGGTTGGATTATGTCTCAAGTCTGCATCAGAATGACAGAGAATAAGTATCTAATGAGAATTTAGAGTGAATAGGTTAATGGAGTTAAAACAAGGGCCTAACTATCAACCCGTTGAAGACTCAGCTTACCAGCTGAGAGAGAGAGAGAGAGTTACACAGACAACTAGTTAAAATTTAATTAGAAGAAGATATTGTTTGAAGAACGAAGATTAGAAATAGGGCAAAGATATTTGAAGTCTGAACATAGATAGTAACAAAATATACATAAAATAGAGAAACAATAATGTATTCTGTTAGTTTTCGAACGCAATCCAGTTCATTCCCCATGCATCCGCCATATATCATGCATGACAAGTTAAGATCAAAACAATAATTATTTAATACATCAAAATCGCTTCAAGTCCTATTAATTATTATTATATCTATTCTATATCCATATAGTAGTAATAATATCTATTTTCCATATAGTAAACAAACCGACATACAATATTATGCGAATGTAAAAAAAAGAATCTTAAAGTAGGTTAGATTTGACTTGGCCAGTTTTAATTACATGAGTCATTTTATAAAGTTATGTAACATGTTTACAATATAATAACAATAATTAAAACTCATAGTCAAATCTAACCTACTATATCAACATTTTTTAAATTACAGCAATCGTAATAGGTATCCAATAAAGCAAATAGAGTTTAATACTTGTTCATAATGCTAATTGACTACTTTAAATACATATTTGAATTTTTCATTGAATATGACATGACACTCATTTAGATCTCCATTCTTTTTGCGGCAAAGCTCACAGCCCAGCATAATTCTTTAATTAAATATGACTCTCCTTTTTTACATTTGTCTTTGGTAGGATTTATTTAACCCACTGTGACAAAACTTTATACACACCTTTTCCACAGTACTAGGAGATTTTGTTGTAAAACGGAGATTTCGTTTTATTTTTGAAGGAACAGATGTTTGTCAAAAAAGTTTAAAATCCTTACTTTGATATATGTACCTATTGGATTTGATGCGAGTAAACGTAAAAGCTAGTGATTAAATTCAAATTCGAATTCAAAATAACTTTATTTTTATAGGTCTTCACAGATACTTAAAAATAGTCAACAAGTACAGATAACATATTTAAAATTAAATACAAACACGAGCGCTTGTGGAAAGTGCCTCCGTGGAACAAAAAAAGATACGGACACAATCGCCACGAGCGGCCCGATTCCGAGTGTAGGGGCTATCTTTTTTTTTATGGGATAGGAGAGCAAACGAGCAGGCGTGTCACTTGAGGTAAGCAACTAATGCCGCCCATGGACACCAGCAACACATATAGTGTTACTGTTGCGTTGCCGACCTTTAAGGGATAAGGAATAGGAAAGGATGGGGAAGGGGGGTAGGCCTCCGGGTACCTCTCTCACCGAACGAAACGCGGCATGAGCCACTTTACGTCGGTCTTCTGAGAGGTCGTGGTATTTCACCGGTCCAGCCGGCCGATTCATGCAGCGAACTGCTTGGCTCTACCACTGTGAAGAATCGGGCAAGAAACTCATGTGCCAAATACTCTTTTCAAACCATTTGAAATAAATAACAATATTATTATAACTACTGAAAACAAATCAGTAGGTGGGTGAATAAAAGGTGTAGCAAACAGAACACTCGACAATCACAATTAAGATCCAACCAAATTAAAATCAACGTCCTACATGTTAACTAAGAAATTCTATGCGATCACAGTAGTCGAGCACAACTGACGCGACATCTTTTAATTAGAGTGGTAACGTTGTGCAACAATTGTAGCGAATAATAAAATTTAACAAAGTATTCAAAAAACGTCTATTCAAAAACAGTACAAATAGTGAAAATATCTAATAATACATTTGTGACAGTGTTATACAGTGCTAAATAGTGCTAATTCCCAACTTTTAGAGAAGTGTAAATGTGTCCTGTTTGCAAGTAAAAATGTATATCAACACTGTTCATCTACCAAACAATAACAATATATTAATTAAATATAATTACATTCTTAAATTTAGTGAATTGAATAAAAAATAAATAAGTGCAGTTTAAATATCACGAAAAAATTGTTCGTTTTTAGTGAATAATATTTTTACAGCTACCCGCGTCTCATATGTTTTATAAATTGATTATATGAAAACATTGACCTATATGTTCTAGACTTGTAATAACCTTCTCAAAGCGTGACCACTGGCCATAAGCCTACAGGCTTATGCGAAGCTTATGTCAATTCAGTCATCTGTCAGACGCGAACCGAATAACAATAGGTACAAAATGGGTAAATGCGTAGTAAAAGAGTGCGATTCAAGATCGGAAACCCATAAGAAATTAACCGGAATTACTTTCCACACGTAAGATTAATGTTTACATTAATATTAAAATACAGTAAAATAGATAAAATGTTGAATTTTCATAATTAGCTTCAGTGATACCACTAAAAACATAGTTTTAGTTTCCCACATTTGTGGGAGAGTTATTAATTTATGGAAAAGGAGATTTTAAATATTTTTTGTTATAATAATAACGCTGTAGGGTGCCTAAAGATGCAGCACGCCGTGACAAGTGGGTGAAAATTATCCGATTGCTGAGAAAAGAAACTGACTGGCTACCTGCAACCGGGAGATCATTTATCGTCAATTCAAGTTGATCATTCGCTTTTATTAATAAATGCCATAATTAATAAATACTTAAAAATAAGATTGTATCACGAAAGCAAATTATTAACTCAGGCTTATAAAAAAGAGACTAAAAGGCAATTTTATACAAAACTTATGTTACACAGCGGTGTATGATCAATAATTCATCTGCCTAGCTTTTTCCCAATTATGTTGGGGTCGGCTTCCAGTCTAACCGGGTGCAGCCGAGTACTAGTGTTTTACATGGAGCGACTGCCTATCTGACCTCCACAACCAAGTTGCGTGGGCAACACAATCCCCCTTGGTAAGTCTGGTTGTTAGACTTTCTGGCTTCTGACTACCCGTAACGACTACCAAAGATGTTCAAATGACAGCCGGGACCCACCAATTTAACGTACCTTCCGAAACACGGAGGAACTCGTCATGATAAGATGGTCACCCATCCACGGACCGACCGCGCCAAGCGTTGCTTAACTTTATGATCGATCGACCCGTTCGGCTGTTAGGCCCTGTCCACGTTAAATAAAATAATTCCCTTTCAATATAATGAATGTAAGTACATTATTTTACTACTCAAACGTTTTCACTATTTTGTGTATCTGTACCTAATTGTGTACACAATTAGGTACAGATGAGTGTGATCCAATTTTTTTCGGAACAGCCGATCTAGTACGGAGTACACAGAGATCGTTGATCCATTCATTATTTCAGTTATCTTCTAATACATCTGATAAGAAATTAATAAGTAATATGTAGTAAAATATTGAATTTATATTTATTAAATATTTTTACGAGTACATGGCTTGAAAAAGTTGGGTAAAATTTCGCATGGGCAGGCCACCCCACACCGCCATTGCAAATTTATATTGCCATCTTTGTCTAATCAAAGTGACGGCAATGTATTTGCGATTTGTGTGACTGAGATAGATATATGTTTTATTTTAAATGTCTAGTGGTTTCAAAGCTACGTCATTGCATCTAAAAAGTGGACACACATTTTGTGACGCATTTGAATGAGGTTTGCTCCTCTTGTATATTGAACTCAGTGTATGAAAATAACAAATTTAACTTATCAAACTATTTAACTGTGTTGAAAGACAATCATTACAATATTCGGGATATTATTTGTCATTAATATATTGGTGATACTTTTATATTAATATGGCTAACATACATACTTGCTGTTAAAATTGTTTGTGAACAAATTTCACTTTCACAATTTCACATTTATATCTAATTGTGATTATTTTACTTATATTATTTTATGATTTACAAAAAAAAAAGAGCAAGACATAAGCTTAATATTAATATATCTTTATATAAATTACCATGAATTTCTTTGAAAATATAACTCTGCGCAGACAACGCACACAATCATTGACAGACGCGTCATTAGATGAGACTAGCGCGAACTTAACTTGTGCTGCTATCTAGCAAGATAGCAGCTCCAATAGCTTACCAAATATTTGTGACGACCAAAGTGAGGAAATATTGGAATTAAAGCGCCAGTTAGACAAATTAAACTTAGAACTCTGTGTAGCTCACGAAGAAATCAATAAACTTTCTATAGAAAACACAGATTTAAAGAAGACAATCAATGATATTACTAACAAGTATGAAATTGAAAAAAAGCCAGTAAGAAAATTTCACATCAGGCATTAAGTACACCGATCAAATGTTCCAAAGCAGTAACTCCTAGCAAAAATACACTACTATTGAATAAAAAAACAGAATAGCATATCTCATACAACACCAACAAAACGAAATGTTGCTTCTCAGACAACACCACAAATAAATAACACTCACCCTGAAATGACACAACGCCATAGAAAACGTAATCTGTGTATTGTTAGTAGCAATAAGGCAAATAAAATATTAAAAATAGCTGAAGCAACGTTCCCTAATCTCTAAATTTGCCACTACTTATCACCAAACTGTGGAATGCAGCAACTGATTGGTAATTTAGACACAAAACTTAGCGACTAAACACTAGATGACTATTGTTATTAGCTTTTTATTAGCTTCACCTGTATGTTTGTATGTTTGTTTGTAACCGACTTCTTTGGGCGCGATTTTGACCCACTTTAAACGGCCAGATTTCGTTCAAACTTTGTAGATTTATTGAGGACCGATGACAATACACTAATTTGATAAAATTATTCCATTTTTCAATTTGCAAAATATGATTTTTGTTAATTTTTTAGTGTTCATAGTTCACTTTTCTCACCATCTAGTGGCAATCAGCGGAAAGTCTACGTTATCAACTGGAAACGAGTTCCTTGTATAAGTCACAGATGGCGCTATTCCTCAAATTTGGTTTTGATATCCGTTGTTAGCACGCTTTAAAATAGTTAAGCAATAGTTTAAAAAACTAAGAAACGCGCTTGTTATAGAAAACCGAACTAAAAAATATAAAATAAATAATAGTTTAAAAAACTAAAAAACACGCTTTTTATAGAAAACCGAACTAAAAAATAGAAAATAAATTTTAATGAATTTAAATTAAGAAAATAGTGTTAAAAATTTCAATGAATATAAATTAATAAGTGTGAATAAAAAAAAAATGATTTTAATTTAAAAAAAGCGTGGGGTGCTTTTTAAGATATTATCGAAATGATATACAGATATGAGTAGAGTGATTCTACTCATATCTGTCAATAAAATATTTATAACTATTGACACCATGACCCCACGCTTTTTTTAAAATAAAAATTTTTTTTTATTCACACTATTATTAATTTATATTCATTGAAATTTTTAACACTATTTTCTTAATTTAAATTAATTAAAATTTATTTTCTATTTTTTAGTTCGGTTTTCTATAAAAAGCGTGTTTTTTAGTTTTTTTAAACTATTATTTATATTATTATGATAGGCCCTGAAGATTTCTTACACACAAAAAAATATCATGAAATAGTAGTTAATATACGACAAACTATCATAAAGCTACAGCATACAAATATTATAATTTGCCTCCCCACCTATAGAATAGGTCACTACAATGAAATGTTTAATTGGAGAATCGAAAACTTTAACAATTTGCTTTTCCTTGACATGTATACTTATAATTACGCTTTTATTTTTGATTCTAATTTAGAACTTTCATATGATTATAAAATGTTTTTAAGGCATGGTGGCAGAGTTAATAATTTTGGCATAAAAATAATCTTTGACAACTTAAAAAGCTACTTAAATGAATTAATAAACACAAATTGTAGATCATCGGACATAGAATGTAACAGTGAGAAAATTAATAGTATAGAAGGTAACGGTGAAGATATCTATAAAATCTATATCTATATCTATATTATATAATAAAACTAAGTCGATAAAATGTGCGTGCCGATAAAACTTAAAAAGGAGTCCCGACACGATAAAGGGACTTATGTGGTGTGATAGCCCTTTATCCCTCCTCGAACAAGAAAGTTCCCGTTTTAATCTAAAGGGCATGTTTTTAAAGATATAAGGGACTTTCCGACCCTTCAACTTGGAAATTAAGTCCAGTGGCGCCATCTGTTATCGAATATTTGAACTTCGTTCAAGACAACTATGGAGACTATACACTCCAATAGTCATAGTGTATAGTCTCCATAGTTGTGAGCCATTGCAGCATGTGTAGTAGTGGCGCGAAATTTAAAATTCCAATTTCAATAAAGTCTTAAATTTAATTTGTTGCTATAATAAAGTTATTAAATTTTGTGTATTTATACGTCATTAGCTAACTTATATTTTGGAGTTAAAGCGACATAATTTAAGTTATCCAAATTAGTTCTCAAAACATTAAAAAATTTAGGTTTTTAAATTTCGCGCTTTTACTACAAATGCTACCGCTATAGAACCTTTTATTATGGCGGACGATAATGACCAGAATACTCTAGAAGGTGTGAGAGAGAAAATATTTTCAAATTTTCTCGAATATTCTAGAGCCTAGCTCTCTGAATATATAAGAGCCCGGTGTCGCTCACCAGAGTTAGTTTAATTTGAACAGCGAAACGAGCGATTTCAAAACGAAAAGAAGAGAAGTTATCTGTGAGCCTTTATTTAGAAGTATCACGTGTGAGTATTTTTAATAGTGTGTTTAATTAACTCTCGATTTTGAAACGAAATAGAAAAAAGTTATTTGTGGGTTTTTATCGTGAAATTTCAAATGTGAGTATTTTTAATAGTGTTTAATTAATTCTAATGGTTTTTTTTCTTTAAATTGTAATTTTCTTAACCTTCAAAAAGTCGCGCGGCGTCGAATTGATGCCTTCAATATACTTTTGGCCGTAAACAAAATATCGCTCGACCGCTTGAAGGTTAAATATATTTTTTTTTGTCTCAACATACCCCACGTTTCCGTTACAAAATAATTATCTATAAAATGTTTATTTAATTTATATTTTATAGAATACAATGCCCAGACGTAAGAGAGGAGGAGATTTGGCCAGTTCTGCAGCGAAACGGCGGAAACAAAAAGAATCTCGAAGAAATGAAACGGAAGAAGAGCACGAAGCACGTTTACAGAATCAACGGACCAGAATGAGTAACCTGAGAAGCAGAAGAAGCGAAGAAAGAACAGCAAATAAAAGTACTGAAGAGTCGAGAATTTTAAAAGATAATCTAACAAAGGAAGCATTCCACTACGAACCGACGAAAAAATATTACAATCATAAATACGTTGTTATTGGAAAAATGAATAACGTTTGCCAGTTTTGCCACGCAAAAAAATTCAGTAAAGAAACACCAGGTCTCTGTTGCATGAATGGAAAAATTCGATTACCACCAATTGAAGCACCTCCGCAGGAATTTCTGCATTACATGCTCGGGGAAACACTAGAATCAAAACACTTTCTTCAAAATATAAGATCATATAACTCCTGCTTTCAAATGACTTCTTTCGGTGCTACTTCGACTAACACTAATAGAAATGAATTTGAATATGTATTTTCAATTCAAGGGCAAATTTATAACAAAATAGGATCGTTACTGCCAATGCCTAACGAAGACCATAAATTTCTACAAGTATATTTCATCGGAAATGAAGAACAAGAAATTGATCAACGATGCACAAATTTTAATGGACTGAGACGCGAAATAATCAAAGATGTACAGAGGATCTTACACAAGTATAATCAACTGATTTATATATTCAAAACAACATTAGACCGCATAATTTCTGATGACTATAAAATTGTAATTCGAGCCGATAAAAGACCACGTGGAGAACACGAACGCAGATTTAATGCACCTCAGGTAGATGAAGTCGCCATTGTAGTTGTGGATAATGAAAATACAAGCCGTGACATAATTGTACATCGAAGAAGAAAAGGACTACAACGCATTGCAGAGACACACCGTTCATATGATGCTCTTCAATATCCGTTAATATTTCTGCACGGAGAGGACGGATACCATTTCAATATAAAACAAATTCATCCTGAAACAGGCATAGAAACAAACAAAAAAGTCACTTCTAAGGAGTTCTATGCTTACCGCTTAATGATCAGAGACAATGAAACATATAATCACATACTCAACACTCGCCGTTTATTCCAACAATTTCTGGTAGATATGTACGCAAAAATAGAAGCAGAACGGATGCTTTACATAAGATTGAATCAGAAAAAACTACGCACAGAAGAATACATCCACCTTCGAGACGCGATCATGAATGACGGCAATATTGACGATATTGGAACAATGGTAATCTTACCCTCATCATACATAGGAAGTCCAAGACATATGCACGAATATACACAAGATGCCATGACCTACGTAAGAAAATATGGACGACCTGATCTCTTTATAACATTTACATGCAATTCATCATGGCCAGAGATCAAAGAACAACTAAAATACGGACAAACCTCCATAGATCGACACGATATAATAGCCCGAGTTTTTCGACAAAAACAAATACGATTTATTGAAGTCATCACAAAATATCACATCTTTGGAACTGTTATTTCCTGGATGTATACAATTGAGTGGCAAAAACGAGGATTACCTCACTCACACAATCTCATATGGCTACACGATAAAATTTATCCCACGGATATCGACAAAATCATCCGAGCTGAATTTCCTGATCCACAAAAAGATCCGGAGCTTTACAACATAGTAGTGAAAAACATGATTCACGGACCATGTGGATCATTAAATTTCAATGCGCCATGCATGAGTGATGGAAAATGTACGAAAAAATATCCAAAACCGTACTTGGACGATACCAAAACTGAAGATGACGGCTATCCCAAATATAGAAGACGATCACCGAAAAACGGTGGCTTCACAGCAAAAATACGAATACAAGGCAGAGACGAACTGGAAATAGATAATCAATGGGTAGTACCGTATAATCCACTACTTTCCTAAATGTTCCAAGCACATATAAACGTTGAATACTGCAATTCAGTAAAATCTATTAAATATATATGTAAGTACGTAAACAAAGGTAGTGATATGGCAGTATTTCAAATAGTCCAAAATAGCGAACAAAATAACAGAAATGATGAGATCCTCATGTACCAAATGGGAAGATACATCAACAGTAACGAAGCAGCGTGGAGGATTTTTAGTTTTCCCATACATGAACGCGAACCAGCTGTGCAACATCTAGCAGTACATTTGGAGAATGGACAGAGAGTTTACTTCACAAAAGACTCGGCTAGAAAAATTGCAAGCGAACCACCTCAGAACACAACATTAACACCTTTCTTCCAACTGTGTCAAACAGATCCATTCGCCAGAAAGTTATTGTATGTCGACGTCCCTATTTATTATACGTGGGACAAAACAAGGAAAATTTTTCAACGTCGGAAACAAGGAATGCCAGAGGAGGGTCATCCAGAAATCATAAAAACTAACGCAATAGGTCGAGTATTCACTGTACATCCAAACAATGCCGAATGTTTTTATCTCCGGATGTTGTTACACGAAATACGGGGACCAACAAGTTTTACAGATCTCAGGACCGTTAATGGCTACCTATGCCAGACTTACAGAGAAGCATGTCAACGCTTAGGATTATTGGAAAACGACAACCACTGGGAATTAACACTACAAGAAGCCACACTCACAGCTTCAGCTGAACAAATTCGAGAGTTATTCGCTATAATATTAACAACATGTAACCCATCAAACCCAAAACAGCTATGGGACTCTTTCAAAAGGAGTATGAGTGATGATATATTGTACCAAGTCCGACAAGCTAATCCTGAACTGACTATAGAATTCAATGACGAGATCTTCAATGAAACACTCATTCGCTTAGAAGATAAATGTTTAGCAATAAATAATCAGGCCTTAGTAGAACTTGGAATGCCAGCACCACAAAGAAATGCTTTTAGTGTGCTAAACTACGAAATTATGAAGGAAAAAAGTTACAACATCAATGAACTACTTGAATACATTGCTCACAACAAACCACTTCTCAATGACAATCAAAAAAAAGTTTACGACGTTATAATGAGCCGGATAAATAACAATATTGGTGGAATTATTTACTTGGACGCACCAGGAGGCACTGGTAAAACGTTTCTCATAAATCTAATACTGGCGGAAATACGTGCTAAAAATCTCATCGCACTGGCACTAGCATCATCTGGCATTGCAGCCACACTTATGGAAGGAGGACGAACTGCCCATTCTGCCTTACAACTACCATTGAATATAGCCGAACAACAATTCCCGGTATGTAAAATTTCAGGAAAATCTGGACGTGGTCAAATTTTAAAACAAGCTAAAATTATCATCTGGGATGAATGCACCATGGCCCATAAAAAATTTATAGAAGCCATGAACAGAACATTACAAGAATTGCGAAAAAACTCTGAAATAATGGGAGGAGCTCTACTCATACTCTCAGGAGATTTTCGACAAACACTTCCAGTTATTCCCAAGTCAACATCAGCAGACGAGATCAATGCATGCTTGAAAAAATCACATCTCTGGCCACAAGTACAAATACTGCAATTAACAAAAAACATGAGAGTTGAATTATCAAGAGATGAAACAACAGCACAATTTGCTAAAATACTTTTACAAATCGGCGAAGGTACATATCCTACTGACCAAACGACCGGCCTCATTGAACTTAATAGTGATTTCTGTAATATAGCCACTACTGAAGACGAACTAATCGACAAAATATATCCAAATATTATTCAGAACTATACTAATGCAGAGTGGTTATTTCAAAGAGCAATTTTGGCCACTAAAAATAATATTGTTGACGATATCAATTTTAATATTCTAAAGAAAATACCTGGTGAAGAGAAAATATATAAATCGATCGACACGATGGTATCCATTGAAGAAAATGTCAACTTCCCCACTGAATTTCTAAACTCTTTACAAGTACCAGGAATGCCATTACACTGCCTTCGTCTGAAAATTGGACCTCCAATCATACTACTCAGAAATCTCAACTCCCCAAAATTATGTAATGGAACTAGAATGATCGTAAAACAGCTATAGAATAATATCATTGAAGCTGAACTTATTTCTGGAAAGACCAAAGGACAGACAGTATTTATACCTAGAATACCTCTGATCTCTTCGGAATTGCCATTTCAATTAAAAAGACTGCAGTTTCCAATAAAATTAGCCTTTAGTTTTACAATTAACAAAGCGCAACGACAAACTTTAAAATATTGTGGCATTAACCTCAAAGAATCCTGCTTCTCTCACGGTCAGCTATATGTAGCTTGCTCAAGAGTAGGAAATCCAAAAAATTTATGTATATATACTCCGGACAATAAAATGAAAAATGTTGTTTATAAACAAGTATTGTAAATAATGAGAAAACGTTTTCAATAAACTTTTTTTTTACTTTTTACGTCATAGTTTATTTTTTTATTTCGACTCTACCACGTCATCTCATATCAACTCCCGGGCGAAGCCGGGTTTTTTAGCTAGTATATAATAAAACTAAGTCGATAAAATGTGCGTGCCGATAAAACTTAAAAAGGAGTCCCGACACGATAAAGGGACTTATGTGGTGTGATAGCCCTTTATCCCTCCTCGAACAAGAAAGTTCCCGTTTTAATCTAAAGGGCATGTTTTTAAAGATATAAGGGACTTTCCGACCCTTCAACTTGGAAATTAAGTCCAGTGGCGCCATCTGTTATCGAATATTTGAACTTCGTTCAAGACAACTATGGAGACTATACACTCCAATAGTCATAGTGTATAGTCTCCATAGTTGTGAGCCATTGCAGCATGTGTAGTAGTGGCGCGAAATTTAAAATTCCAATTTCAATAAAATCTTAAATTTCATTTGTTACTATAATAAAGTTGTTAAATTTTGTGTATTTATACGTCATTATTTAACGTATATTTTGCAGTTAAAGCGACATAATTTTAGTTATCCAAATTAGTTCTCAAAATATTTAAAAATTTAGGTTTTTAAATTTCGCGCCTTTACTACATACGCTACCGCTACAAAAGCTAGAAAGTTCCCGTTTTAATCTAAAGGGCGTGTTTCTAAAGATATAAGGAACTTTCCAACCTTACAACTTAGAAATTAAGTATAGTGGCGCCATCTGTTATCGAATATTTGAACTTCATTCAGGACAACGATTGTTTGGGTTGCATTTCCAAAAGCGTTGCGAGCAATTGTAGCATGTGTAGTAGTGGCGCGAAATTTAAAATTCCAATTTCAATAAAGTCTTAAATTTAATTTGTTGCTATAATAAAGTTATTAAATTTTGTGTATTTATACGTCATTAGCTAACTTATATTTTGGAGTTAAAGCGACATAATTTAAGTTATCCAAATTAGTTCTCAAAACATTAAAAAATTTAGGTTTTTAAATTTCGCGCTTTTACTACAAATGCTACCGCTATAGAACCTTTTATTATGGCGGACGATAATGACCAGAATACTCTAGAAGGTGTGAGAGAGAAAATATTTTCAAATTTTCTCGAATATTCTAGAGCCTAGCTCTCTGAATATCCCGGTGTCGCTCACCAGAGTTAGTTTAATTTGAACAGCGAAACGAGCGATTTCAAAACGAAAAGAAGAGAAGTTATCTGTGAGCCTTTATTTAGAAGTATCACGTGTGAGTATTTTTAATAGTGTGTTTAATTAACTCTCGATTTTGAAACGAAATAGAAAAAAGTTATTTGTGGGTTTTTATCGTGAAATTTCAAATGTGAGTATTTTTAATAGTGTTTAATTAATTCTAATGGTTTTTTTTCTTTAAATTGTAATTTTCTTAACCTTCAAAAAGTCGCGCGGCGTCGAATTGATGCCTTCTATATACTTTTGGCCGTAAACAAAATATCGCTCGACCGCTTGAAGGTTAAATATATTTTTTTTTGTCTCAACATACCCCACGTTTCCATTACAAAATAATTATCTATAAAATGTTTATTTAATTTATATTTTATAGAATACAATGCCCAGACGTAAGAGAGGAGGAGATTTGGCCAGTTCTGCAGCGAAACGGCGGAAACAAAAAGAATCTCGAAGAAATGAAACGGAAGAAGAGCACGAAGCACGTTTACAGAATCAACGGACCAGAATGAGTAACCTGAGAAGCAGAAGAAGCGAAGAAAGAACAGCAAATAAAAGTACTGAAGAGTCGAGAATTTTAAAAGATAATCTAATAAAGGAAGCATTCCACTACGAACCGACGAAAAAATATTACAATCATAAATACGTTGTTATTGGAAAAATGAATAACGTTTGCCAGTTTTGCCACGCAAAAAAATTCAGTAAAGAAACACCAGGTCTCTGTTGCATGAATGGAAAAATTCGATTACCACCAATTGAAGCACCTCCGCAGGAATTTCTGCATTACATGCTCGGGGAAACACTAGAATCAAAACACTTTCTTCAAAATATAAGATCATATAACTCCTGCTTTCAAATGACTTCTTTCGGTGCTACTTCGACTAACACTAATAGAAATGAATTTGAATATGTATTTTCAATTCAAGGGCAAATTTATCACAAAATAGGATCGTTACTGCCAATGCCTAACGAAGACCATAAATTTCTACAAGTATATTTCATCGGAAATGAAGAACAAGAAATTGATCAACGATGCACAAATTTTAATGGACTGAGACGCGAAATAATCCAAGATGTACAGAGGATCTTACACAAGTATAATCAACTGATTTATATATTCAAAACAACATTAGACCGCATAATTTCTGATGACTATAAAATTGTAATTCGAGCCGATAAAAGACCACGTGGAGAACACGAACGCAGATTTAATGCACCTCAGGTAGATGAAGTCGCCATTGTAGTTGTGGATAATGAAAATACAAGCCGTGACATAATTGTACATCGAAGAAGAAAAGGACTACAACACATTGCAGAGACACACCGTTCATATGATGCTCTTCAATATCCGTTAATATTTCTGCACGGAGAGGACGGATACCATTTCAATATAAAACAAATTCATCCTGAAACAGGCATAGAAACAAACAAAAAAGTCACTTCTAAGGAGTTCTATGCTTACCGCTTAATGATCAGAGACAAAATTATCATCTGGGATGAATGCACCATGGCCCATAAAAAAATTATAGAAGCCATGGACAGAACATTACAAGAATTGCGAAAAAACTCTGAAATAATGGGAGGAGCTCTACTCATACTCTCAGGAGATTTTCGACAAACACTTCCAGTTATTCCCAAGTCAACATCAGCAAATGAGATCAATGCATGCTTGAAAAAATCACATCTCTGGCCACAAGTACAAATACTGCAATTAACAAAAAACATGAGAGTTTAATTATCAAGAGATGAAACAACAGCACAATTTGCTAAAATACTTTTACAAATCGGCGAAGGTACATATCCTACTGACCAAACGACCGGCCTCATTGAACTTAATAGTGATTTCTGTAATATAGCCACTACTGAAGACGAACTAATCGACAAAATTTATCCAAATATTATTCAGAACTATACTAATGCAGAGTGGTTATTTCAAAGAGCAATTTTGGCCACTAAAAATAATATTGTTGACGATATCAATTTTAATATTCTAAAGAAAATACCTGGTGAAGAGAAAATATATAAATCGATCGACACGATGGTATCCATTGAAGAAAGTGTCAACTTCCCCACTGAATTTCTAAACTCTTTACAAGTACCAGGAATGCCATTACTTTAAATTGGAACTCCAATCATACTACTCAGAAATCTCAACTCCCCAAAATTATGTAATGGAACTAGAATGATCGTAAAACAGCTATCGAATAATATCATTGAAGCTGAACTTATTTCTGGAAAGACCAAAGGACAGACAGTATTTATACCTAGAATACCTCTGATCTCTTCGGAATTGCCATTTCAATTTAAAAGACTGCAGTTTCCAATAAAATTAGCCTTTAGTTTTACAATTAACAAAGCGCAACGACAAACTTTAAAATATTGTGGCATTAACCTCAAAGAATCCTGCTTCTCTCACGGTCAGCTATATGTAGCTTGCTCAAGAGTAGGAAATCCAAAAAATTTATGTATATATACTCCGGACAATAAAATGAAAAATGTTGTTTATAAACAAGTATTGTAAATAATGAGAAAACGTTTTCAATAAACTTTTTTTTTACTTTTTACGTCATAGTTTATTTTTTTATTTCTACTCTACCACGTCATCTCATATCAACTCCCGGGCGAAGCCGGGTTTTTTAGCTAGTAATAAATAAAACACATAAAAGAGGTAGCAAAGATTTTTTTCGTGAATGATATGTTATATATTCTCCATCAAAATATAGCAGGCCTATTGACTAAGTCTGATGATCTATCTATATGCCTAAATAAATTGTCAGAAAAATATATAAATGTGGACGTCATTTGTATTAGTGAACACTTCATTATGACTGGTTTTGAATCACATGTGTATATACCTAACTATCAATTAGCTGCTTGTTACAGTAGACCTAACAGTAAGAGAGGTGGAACTTGTATCCTTGTAAGAAAGGGACATGTATACAAAGAGTTGAGTGATATTGCTGACTTATCCCAGTTAAGCGCATTTGGGTGTTGTGGAGTGGAATTAATCTACAATTAAACAATTATCATCTGTATTTACAGAACACCGAAGCCACAGAATCTAGCTATATTTTTTCGTAAACTTGAGCAATTACTTGTAAAAATAAGTAATAAACACTATGAAAATATAATTATAGCAGGTGACTTCAATATTGATACTTTGAAAAATAATAACTTATCATTACAGTTTCAATGTTTACTATTAAATTTTAACTTAAAATTAGCTTTTGATAAGCCTACACGATTGAAGAGTAAAACCTGCATAGATAATATAGCACATAATTTTCCAAAACAGTGTAGTAACACTATATTAGAATTTCAATTATCGGACCATACTGCTCAACTCCTAAAGTGTCCAATTAGGAATAGATCTACTTCGATGTATTGGTATAGGAAGCAACGAGACTACACAAAGGAAAATATACTCAAATTTAAAAATTGTTTAATGAACTTGTCCTTTGCTGATATATATAACACTAATGACCCAAATATTGCATATAAAGGCTTTATTGATTTATTTATGCTCTTCTACAATCTATGCTTTCCTATAAAGTTAGTTCGAACTAATATAGAATCAATAGAAAACCTAGTTGGATATCCTGTGGTATTAAGGTATGTACTAGAAAAAAAAGACAACTACTATGGGCCTACCGCAATAATCGCACTGAAATTAATCTTTCTAAGTACAAGACTTATGCAAAGTTACTGAAAAAAATAATAAATTTGACCAAGCGAGCTCAAAATTCCTATAAAATAAAAACTTCTGAAAATAAAAGTAAAGCTACCTGGCAAATAATTAATTGCAAGAAAAGAAATGGACTTAAAAATAACATACAAAATCTACGCATTGATGACAAAGTTATATCTGACCCTGTTATTATTGTTAACGCCTTCAATGCTTATTTTATTGATAAAGTTCGACTAATTTCAGTCTCAGTATATCAAGCTTATACTCATTTAGAATCGAAGCGAGATTCGATCTACATGAATCCATGCCTGCCTATTGATATTTTTAATATAATAAAAGGGCTCATAAATACAAATAGCGTAGGACAAGATGAGGTAGCTACGAAAATTTTAAAATCTGTTGCTCAATTTATATGCGATCACCTCAGTCACATTTTGAATCTGTGCATTAGTAATGGTATTTATCCACAGGAGTTAAAAATATCTATAGTTAAGCCAATTTATAAGAAAGCAAATAAGGCACTAGTGCAAAATTATAGACCTATCGCACTTATATCAGTGTTCTCAAAAGTATTTGAAAAGTATCTATGTGGTCAACTCTACAACTACTTTGAAAATAATAATCTCTTCTGTCAGGAGCAGAAAGCCTTTAGAAAAAATATGACCATCAATATGGCAATATATTATTTTTTACATAATATCATGTTAAATATGAATAAAAATATTCCTGTTTGTACTGCTTTTTGTGACATGACCCAAGCCTTTGACTACGTAAACTTTAATATACTCAGAAATAAGTTGGAATGCTACGGTATAAGGGGAAATATTTTAAAACTATTAATATCTTATTTAACTAATAGAAAACAAGTAACTGTCATATCGATGCTTAACGTTAATTGTAATGAAGAAATAACCTACAGTTTAAGAGAACGTAGAGAACATATTATGCGGAGTTCCTCAGAGAAGTGTCCTTGGCCCGCTTTTATTTTTAATATACATAAATGACATGCCTAAATCAATATCACAACATATGACTCTTTTTGCTGATGATAGCACAATCACTGTAGCCTGTAATGATCCAAAAAACTATGAAAATGATATCAATAACTCATTAAATTCTATTATTTCATGGTTAACCAATAATAATTTAAGAATCAATTTAAATAAAACCAGTTTAATCCACTTCAGTCAACGAATAAATAATTTATCTAACACCAATGTCCATTTTGAAAATCATACAATACATGAAGTGAATGTAATTAAATATCTAGGGCTACAGATTGATAAAAAATTAAACTGGAAATTTCATATTGACTATCTCAGTAAGAAAATAAGCTCTTCCTCATATGCTCTGAGTAGACTTGCTCGTACAGTTAATACCACACATTACTTATTGCATACCATGGACTGGTGGCATCTGCTATAAGATACGGTATAATATTCTGGGGCAATTCAACTGAAAAAGAGACTGTATTTAAAATGCAGAAAAGGTGTATACGTGCGATGTTTAACATAAAGATCCCTGATAGCTGTGCACCATTTTTTAAGAAGTATAAAATATTAACTCTGCCATCAATGTATATTCTGGAGGTCTGTGTATTCGTTAGAATGAATCCCAATTTGTTTCCCGGCTATCAGATGTTTCTAAGCGTAACAGACGGGACAATTATAGATTGTGTATGCATAAATCCAGAACTACTTTAATGGCGAAAAGTGTATTCTGTATGGCACCAATAATTTATAACAAAATACCCAATGTTTACAAAGAATTGAACAATACATTATTTATTAAAAAGCTTAAAGAAATATTAATTCAGGGGGCCTATTATAATATTAATGATTTCTTGAAGGACACATTGTAGCTTTGACTTTGGCTTTGACTCTGACATATAAAATTTATTGACTGGATAGATTGAATCTTTTTTTATTGTTGATATTTATTGACTATATAAATCTTTATTTGTGACATAAATAATTGTATTTGACATAGTTCAGACATTTACATTTTAATTTAAATTTTATTTGATTTTTGTACGCCTATCATGGCAAAACATGTGGAAATAATGTTTTATAGAAATTAACACCAAGTATAATTGTACTACACATGTTTTATACAAATAAATGAATTTGAATTTGAATTTAAGTATCACATATTGAACACGATATCAAAGCAAATTTAAAATTAAAAAGCTATCAGCAATTATTACAGAACGTCTTCACTCCGAAAAAGTGAACAAATTCCAATACACAAACTACAAAATCCGCGTTGAGCAAGCAACTTGACGGTCCCACTCCGACTTGTCAGTCATGAAGTCGTTGATGGTGTCGTTTCGTTGACGACCCTTCACAGCCCGCCTAAAGCGATCATAAGACAAATCCAGAATATGCTCAGGTATCCTATTATAAAACTGTACACCCATTCCCAAAAAAGACTTGTGTACCTTATGCAGGCGATGATACGGTAATTCAAGGTTATGCTTGCCTCTAGTATTAAAATTGTGTACATCGCTATGTTTTGTATATTTATCTAAGTTTCTCCTCACAAACATGATGTTATCATATTTATATAAACTGGGAGATAACTGTTAAAATGTCAATTTCCTTAAAACGTTCTCTGAGTCTCCGCCCTAGCACCCAAATTATAAATTGCCCGTATTGCTCGTTTCTGAATAACGAAAATGGACTGAATCTCAGCTGCTCTGCCCCATAGCAATATACCATATGACATAACGCTATGAAAATAACTAAAATAAACTATTCTGGCGGTTACAATATCGGTAAGCTGTCGAACTTTTCGAACCGCGTAAGCAGCAGAGCTAAGTTTTCCCGCTAACGACTTTATTTGTGGACCCCACTGTAGCGTATTATCTAAGGTAATACCCAAGAATACAGTAGACTTCACTGGGTCAAGAATTTTATTATTTAGAGCTATACTTATATCCGGACCTTTAACACTAGGCATAGTGAACTTTATTATTTTAGTTTTATTCGCATTTAGAACTAAATTATTAGCCGTGAACCATTCATGAACTTGTGTGAGAGAACGATTCACATCATCAAATATACTCTTTTTACGGTCTCCCTTGAAGAGAAGTGATGTGTCATCGGCAAAAAGTACAACGTTACAAAATTTCTGTACGCAAAAGGGTAAGTCATTAATATGGATATTAAATAATAAGGGGCCGAGTATCGAACCCTGGGGAACGCCCATAGTCACCGATGATCCAGATGATCTCACTCCACTTATATCAACAAACTGCAACCTGTCACCATAATGCCATAATGACTAAGCTTACGTAAAAGTGTGTTATGCTCCACGCAATCAAAAGCTTTGGAGAGATCACAGATTAGAAACAGAAGTACCTAAAAATGCATAACGTTTCGTAAAAAACACAGGGGAACAAATACAAATGTTTAAATCTCACCTCAGCATTGCTGTCGGCTCGGGTATTGTTCTATTTTTGCCCAGGAACCTTCTGATAAATGTCATTAGTTTCTGTTTCAAAACGTGTTCTGGTAAAGTTTCGGTCTGGAATTGTATTAAAAGCTACTTTCTGTACCTGTTTTAAAACTATAAAAGAATAACCGTTGCACATTGGAGACAAAATCTAATTGAAGGCATCTTCATTGGACTATCAAATAGTCCATTGAAAGCCTCAAAATTAATTTTTCAAAACTACACTTCTAAGTAAGGTTCAAGACAATATAACCTTCAGTTTATTATGGAAATAAAGCTTAGTCTCGCGGATAAAATAGTGATTCTCGGAGAACTTAAACAGATTAATGCAGTTTTCGTAAATCGAATGTGCTGTAGCTGAAACGATGAATGGTGAACTTTGTTCTATTAAAATCTTTCGGCATTGTTTTTCTTTAATTTATTTTGAAGTCTCTTGTATATACCCTGGTGTAGATTGGTATAAAAGAGTACTTACATATCTAGTTGTTGCGCCATTTGTCCATATACTAATTGATGAGTTAGACCCCATAATAATCTCGGGACCTAGGAGTTTCGTAGTCCACATATCTTCTCGTGGTATCTGTTTCAAGTCATCCTCTTTCCACAAACAGGCGAAACTATTCGTTTTCCACCACACTTGATCAAAGTGGAAAATAATTTTACCGACCACACCAAACGAAATATTACCTATGGAATTAACTTTGTTTCTGGACAATGCCGGTGTAAACAGGGACCTGTGCCTAAAAAGGATATACATTAAATTTATTATTGACAGCAGTTCACCTTTGTTCACACCCGACCGTGTCTTAAGACATGTTATGTTCTTGGTGTGTATGAGTCACACACGAATGAGTCTTCTTTTAAAAGAGACGAAACGAAAGTTTCGCTTGGCTTGTTCTCTAATATATTTTCGATAGGCAAGTACTTTAACAATATCATTACATTACTATGTAACAGCTTTTCGTTGTCTGTCTTCTTATATGCTTATGACCTTAAGACTGCGCAATAGATTTGGATACGGTTAATAATAGATTGGGTGAGTTCATGCATAATGCAACAAAGGAGTAGTGATAATTTTGGAGATTTAGCGCTTTCATTTCAAACGGTGTCAGTTAAATAGATAAAAATAATGTACTCTATTATCATACACCTGAAAAAGGTCTACAAAAAGGTCCGTGATGGTGTATGTAGGCTCGGTGTACGTAGGCTCTTAGGGAAAACCCACACTGACCATATTTATTTCTTAACATTTTACTCGAAACAAAGTTCGCGGGGTCAACTAGTTAGATCTTAAAATTATTATCATTCTTTGAGTCTTACCTTTCTTTGAGTACTCCAAGTGAGACCGTCACAATGACATTCCTGGCTCTGTACGTTGAGCCATCACCGCACGTGACTACCACATCCTTATTGGAACTAGTCGGGTACGAGATATGAGTGACGACTTTCTTTAATTTCATTTCGAAATTAGGTAAGCCGCTGCCTTTGTTGTACGTATTCTGAAACAATCAAAATAAGCACCATAGCGTAATGTGATGAAAATAAAGGTGTTTGAAAGGGATGAATCCAGAACTGATACAAGGATAATGGTTGATGGTGTAGTGAATGAAATTATATCTTGGATGTGTTTTTAGTAGGCGAAAGAAGAGTGAAAAGAAGAGTGGCGTTAGGAAATAGCGTAAATGGAGCACGGGGCAGATTCCTGGGCGCAAAGAACATTAGCAGAAAAGCCTAGCTAGTAACCCATAGTGCCGTACTGATCCCTACGTTAGTTTATGGAAGCGTGAATTGGGTTAACTTAACGCATGTTCCGATCGTTCGTACATGTAGAAAGATTGGATGATTTAAGACTGACTAAGCAGATATACAATGCAAAATCGGATGGATGTAGGAGTCGAGGGCGGCCAAGACATACATTCCTTGGTTAGGAATCTCAATAATCAACGCACGTGCATAAAAAGAGTTATGAAAGAATACCAACTAAGAATAAGGTACGTAAGAATCGTGCTATATGGCGCTCTGCTCTCTCTGCCTGTCCCGCAAGGGATTTGGCGTGAAGTTATATGTTTATTTATGTCAAAGTCAAAATAAGCTTTATTTTCTTAGGTCTTCACAGACCCTTAAAAATAGTCAACAAGTACAATTTAACTTATTTTTTCAAATGAACTACTTAACAGTGGCAGAGCCAAGCAGTTCGCTGCATGAATGGGCCGGCTCGACCGGTGAAATACCACGACTTCTCAGAAGATCGAAGTAAAGTGGACCGGACCCGGAGGCCCACCCCCCTTCCCCATTACTTCCTATCCTACTCCCTTAAAGGTCGGCAACGCAACTGTAACACTATATGTGTTGCAGGTGTGTATGGGCGGCGCTGATCACTTAACATCAGGTGACACGCATGCTTGTTTGCCCTCCTATCCCATAAAAAAAAACACGAACGCTTGAGTAAAGTGCGTCCGTGGAACAAGAAAATACGGACGCAATCGCCACGAGCGTCCCGGTTCCGAGTGTAGGGGCTATCATGAGAAGAATCGGGCAAGAAACTCAAATGCCAGATACTCTTTTTCAACGATTAAACATAAATAACAATAGTATTAATATTGCTACTGACAACAAAACAGTAGACTCGTGCATAAAAGGTGTAGCAGCCAGAATAGAATACTCGACAATCACAGTTATGGCCCAAGCAAATTAACATCAACGTCCTAAAAAGAAATTCTCTGCAAATACATTAGTTTACACTTACAACTGACGTGACATCTTTTATTTAGAGTGGTAACATTGAGTAATAAATAAAACTTATATGTACATATATTATAAACAATCATCATCATCATCATCAGCCAATTGCAGTCCACTGCTGGACACAGGCCTCTCCCAATTTGCGCCACAACATCCGATTCTCTGCCTTCCACATCCAGTCTTTACCAGCAGCCTTTCTGAGGTCGTCTGACCAACGGGCTGGTGGGCGTCCTACGCTACGTTTACCAAGACGCGGTCTCCACTCCATGACCTTCTTACTCCATCTACCATCGGTCCTTCGGCAGACATGACCAGCCCATTGCCACTTCAGCGAGCTTATTCTGCGAGTTATGTCGGTTATACTCGTTCTCTGTCGAAAATACTTATTCCTGAGGTTATCCTTCAGAGATACCCCGAGCATAGCTCGCTCCATAGCTCGCTGAGCGACTTCAAATTTGTGGACTAGCCCCACCGTGAATGTCCACGTTTCGGCACCGTAGGTCATCACCGGCAAGACGCACTGGTCAAAGACTTTGGTCTTCAGACATTGCGGTATAGGCGAGCTGAAGACTCGACGCAGTTTCCCGATTGCTGCGATCTCGGGAACAACCTTTGAGACACTTTCCTCAGCGTGGTGACCACAGTGTCGGTCCTTTCGTCCACATCACCTGTGGTTTCCAGCAGGTCGAATCGATTTTTAAGTTTCATTTGGAACTTTTTGGTTTCGGCTATTTGGAGTGGCGTAGGTCGGAGAATAGACCTTATCTTTCGGGTCCTTTCAGCTTTCAAGTTAATATTTAGAGCGCCCCGAAGAAGTCGGTGATCGCTTCCAGTATTGAACCTGTTGATCACAGAGACATCTCTAAATATATGCTTACTATCCGTCATGATAAAATCTATCTCGTTCCTTGTCACAAAATCGGGGCTTCGCCAAGTCCACCTCCTGTGATGACCCGTCTTGAAGAATGAGTTCATCAAGAAGAGCTCTTCAGACTCCAGGAAGTTGACCAGCATCTGGCCCCTGTGATTCCGGCACCCCAAGGCATATGAACCGATTTTCGTTTCGCCACGTTCTTGTACTCCCACTTTGGCATTGAAGTCCCCCATAACAACGTTGTAGTGAGCTTTGGCGGTACAATGTATTGCTTTCGCAATATCCTCGTACATCGCCTCGGCTATCTCGTCAGAGTATGTCGAGGTTGGCGCATATACCTGTATTACCTTCAGGGTGTACCTGTTGCAAAGTTTCAGCACAAGGTAGGCTATCCTACTGACACACTGACACTGACACACTACTGATCTCCACAACGCTGCCAACGAGGTCCTTGTGAACCAGGAATCCGACACCCCCCTGAAGAGTTGGTCACCTTCTCGAAAATAAAGCAACTTGCCCGACTGTACGGTTATCGTGTCCTTCCCCTCTCGCCGGACTTCAGATGGACCCAGAATATGCCAGTTCAAGCGTCCAGCTCTACCTCGAGTTCGGTGAGATGTTGGTCCAGCCGAAGACTGCGTCCGTTATAAGTTGCCACGTGTAGTTGTTTGTGACAGCCTGCCGTAACCCGTAGATTCTTAGAACCCCCTGTCCCACCGTTACCACGACCGCTGCCTTGGCCGGGAATAGTGGGACCAGCGGGAACTGGGGGCCGTTGGTTCTGCGATTTTTTTGCTGTTGGGAGGTTTTTGCCCATAGTCTCCTCGCTAGTCTCCTCTGGGACGTGTTGGAGACCGCAGAGGTAAACCTGCTATAGATAGGGACGCTGCTGCCCGCCCCTGCCAAGAATATTTGGGTTAACCCTTTTTTTCGGAATGGTTATCCCGCCATTCTTCGGTTTTATGCTGTGTAAGCTTGTCAGCCATACGTTTTTCTTTTGCCTTTGGCTGACTGAGAGAAAAATTATAAACAATATCAAGGCAAATTTTAAATTATAAAACTATCAGAAATTATTACGGAACGCCTCCACTCCAAAATAAGTGAACAAATTCCAAAACGCAAACTACACAATCCGCGTTGAGCGAGCAACTTGACGGTCCCAAGATGACTTGTCCGTTATGAAGTCATTGATGGTGTAATAAGCACCAGCAACGAGACTATCCTTCACAGCCCGCCTAAGCTAAACGAAAGACAGAGCATGGATATGCGCAGGGACCCATCCTATTATGAAATTGTACACCCATTCCCAGAAAAGACTTATGTACTTTGTGCAGGCGATGACACGGCAACACAAGTTTATGCTTGCCTCTGGTATTAAAATTATGTACAACACTATGTTTAGTATATTTATTCAAGTTTTTCTTAACAAACATTATATTGGCATATATAAATTGAGAAACAACTGTTAATATGCCAATTTCCTTAAAACGTTCTCTTAGGGAGACTTTGGTCCCCAAATTATAAATTGCCCGAATAGCTCGTTTCTAAATAACAAAAATTGACTGAATCTCAGCTGCTCTATGATTTTTGAGTCAAACTTCCAAGTTTGGCACTCATACGTCAAACAGGGTAAAATATACAGATTTAGCATAGACTATATTAGATGGCACATGTCAATGAAAACCGCGTTTATAATACCGCCCCCACACACAGCTATTCGCCGTTCGCGTTTGCGTTGCCGCGATGTTGTCATCTCTGGCCACACACTGCTCTACTCGCGCGAATATTCGCGCAAATATTCGCGACGCGCCGAACTTGGATATATTTATTTTTTTATTTTTTTTATTATGTCCGGACACTATGGCCCGGCCCGCGGATTTTCCCCTAACATTATCAGGGACCTATAGGATCCATTATTTTCCGTATACATATATAATACAACAAAGCAGTAAATTAATCATTTGCATCATAATAATAACTTACAACTAATACAATTCTATTTATAATTAAATAATCAATAATAATAACAATTCAACTGTAACAAACGATCGTACAAATAATATCACAACTTAATAATTTCGAAAATAAATCGCTTATACTATATAAATAATCCTATAAATAATCTCTTAATTTTATCTACAATTGTATGTTGAAAATTATTCCACAATATTCACATTTATACAATAATTCATTCAATAATAATCCATAAAATAATAATAATTTGTAACATAATCATAAGTTACAACTAAATTATTGCTAGTTAAAATTCCATAATCAATATTAACAATAATCACCAATTCGATTACAATTTTCACAATAATAATTTTAAATAAAGCAATTCCATTTTATTAATTATGGTTCATGGGAGAGGGAATAAGACAAACTAAATGTTATAAACTTAACCTATGATTTAAAAGTACTATGACTACATACATACTAAACTACTATTACATGCTAACATGCAAAAAGAAAGCAAGGCAAGAGAAATCAAGAATCACATCGGTCTTGTTCTATTTCTTTCAATAACTTTACCCGCCACCGTCACGCAGTAGGCAAGGAAGGGCGCTCTTGTGTCTGGATCCTTCACGAGGTCATTGAGATTGCTCACAGCCACCACTTTGCCCAGTCTTTTCTCAGCATCGTGCCTTAGTCCAGCGTATACTGGGCATTCCGTGAGCACATGAAGCACGCTCTCCGGTACTTCCGGGCGACAAAGACACGAAGGGCTCTCCTTACACTTGAATCTATATAGGTATTCGGAGAACCCTCCATGCCCAGTGAGCACCTGCGTCAGTACACCGTCCAGTCTGACATATTTTAGAATCTGGTGTGCCTCTCTGATATCGGGGAAGAAGGCCTTCGTTGTAGAAGCTGTGGCACCCTCTTTGTAGATCCGGTTCCATTCATCCAGAGACTCCTCACGGATCGTCTTCCTAACAAAATATACCGGGCATTTATCGTAGTGTGGCTTAATTTTATTATTGATTGCAGCTTCTTTCGCCAGGGAATCTGCTCTCTCATTTCCCTCTAGCCTTGGATATTAGGGCTGTCGATATTTTTCAAAATATCAATTAGTCGACATATCGATATTTTTAAATATATCAATTTCGGGCTTTGATGTATCGAAAAAAATCATAAAAATCTAGGAACTGGTGGTGGTACTATAATAATAATAATAATACTAAGAAAATAATAATAATATTATCGGTCTATCGTTACTGACAGGACTGTTGTTTCCAACAGGCCTGATATAGTGATAGTAGACCGATTAGAGACCCGAGCATTGATCGTTGATGTCACCATCCGCCATGACGATAATCTCGTGAAAGCTGAAAAAGATAAACAATTGAAATATTTGGACCTTGCTCACGAGATTTCTGACATTTTCTCTACTCGCGCGAATATTCGCGCAAATATTCGCGACGTGCCGAACTTGGATATTAGGGCTGTCGATATTTTTCAAAATATCAATTAGTCGACATATCGATATTTTTAGATATATCAATTTTGGGCTTTGATGTATCGATAAAAATCTAGGAACAGGTGGTGGTACTATAATAATAATAATACCAAGAAAATAATAATAATATTATCGGTCTATCGTTACTGACAGGACTGTTGTTGCCAACAGGCCTAATATAGTGATAGTAGACCGATTAGAGCGCCGAGCAGTGATAGTTGATGTCATCATGTCATTTCAGTAAATGGACTTACTGCCAAGAGCCTCGACCAACATCTAGAGAGGCTCGCGTTAGGCAGCTGGATCAAGGGCTTGAAGCAGAAAGCGGTCTTTCTAGGCACGGCACGTATCGTGAGGAAGTTCCTCTCTTTGGGGCCCTGACCACTGGTAGCTTGGTCCCTGTACCCGATGCCAGTGGGGTCACTTATTTTTATATTTTCAAATGTTTTTTTTTGTATTTATATTTCAAAATGTATTTATAAAGTGTAAATAATTAATAAAGATAATAATAATAACAATATGATGACAACGACGATGACAAGTGCCGGAAGTGCTACAGTCAGCTCGAAACTATTCAACATATAACTGGAGCATGCGTAACTCTGACACAAACTGATTACACACATAGACATAACCAATTAGTCAACATTGTTCACCAAAACCTGGCATTCAAACACAATCTTATTCCAAACTCACTTACACCATATTCGTAGTAGGCGCAATGCCTCGAGCATAAAACTTTTAAAAGAAGCAACCTCAGAGGCCATATTAACAATGATGGTCCATATGGATACATCATATGACAACATATATATACTATCAGGAAAGCGTCCCGAAATAGGTTTCTACCGTGTTTGCTCGTTTCAACAGACATATCAATTCTTCTATTGTACTATCCACTGTACTTACTTTCATTCTTTCCCAGCCTTCTACAACACCTAAGTCAGAGAGACTCGTGTTAGTGAGTTTTTTACGGACTAGGCTTAGATTCACACTCCGTACACTTTTCCTTCTTCCCTTTGTATTTTAGTCTCTCCCACTTTTCCTTCTCAAGCTCTCGGAAGAGTGTAGGCTCTTGTATCCCTCAAGAGGGTTATAGAGACGACTATATACTCTTCCGCGACTATTCCGCGTGCCTTTACGGCACGCTTCTCTCTTTGTCCTGCCAGGTATAGCGCTGTGTATGGGGTGTCGGCTCCCCTCGCCGTTTGTGCATACTGCCGCACCGACTGGGGCCGGTAGGTGCGCTTCGCTTACGGGCTATGCCCTGGTAGCCTGCTTGGCTGAACAAGTTTCGGGCAGGAATCGCGACGTGCAGGCTTTTGTCATGTGGTAACTGTAGTATTTGTAATAAATGCTATTAATATGTATAATGCGAACAAAACATGCTTGCACTTTTTGAAACAACTGCTGCGTACACGGTCGAATATTAAAAGCAACTTCACACCTCTAATCTTACCTTACTACTAAACCATCAAACAAACATAAAAACAAAAATTCTTACCAGTAAAATTTCCAATAGCGTCGTGTATCCATACTTATGCCAACTCAAAAACTGGAATCCCTCTGAAGCTTGATATGAATCATGGCTTGTAAGTTCATCCCAATTGTCGCACCCCACGTCAGAGCAGGTCGCTAATTCTAAGTATCGGTAAAGACTTTTTAAGTATTCTTGCTCGCTCACAATCTCAGAGTGATTGCTTCTTATATATTTAATTATTCTGAAAAATTGTATATTTATGGTTTCATTACTTACATGTTAGTATGCAGACGTGCCGATCGCGTGAGCCAAACGTTTCCGAACTATTGTGACTCAGTTACGTAGCAATACGGGAAGAGTCAATTGACCAAGCTAAAGACCAACAATAGCATCGTTATTTCTTCTAAGGATGATATCTTGAGAGTTCAGATTCTATGGGCAACTAAACAAATCATCATAAATTCCTGTTGTCGGCTTGGCTCAAGATCCCAGATCCAAGCCAACCCGAAATTACACTGAAGATATCCCGGACATCTGTCTGCACGAAATCAGAATGGCTCTTAAACAGCTAAAGAACGGAAAGCCACCGGGTGACGACGGAATTACTGCCGAGCTACAAAAGTCAGATGCCGATCCTATCCTAATTGACCTTCAGAAGCTTTTAAATTCTATCGTGCTCGTGGTACTGTTTTTTAAGAAGAGTGGCAGGAAGAGCTTAAAAAACTACAGGACCATGTCGTTTTTGACATGGCTCATCGATTTATAATGAGCCTGTAGAACAACTTATAGACATGCTATAAGTTGTTCTACAGGCTCATTATAAATCGACTCTCGCTGACTCGATGTCTTCCAGCCTCCCGAATAAGCCGGATTCCGAAGGGGTTTTTGTACCAGATTATACGGAAGACCGAGGAATATAATTAACCTCTATGTTTTGCGTGTGTAGACTATGAAAACGGCTTCAATTTTTTTTTATTCGGAAGACTTACAGACTAATGATATACACAAATAATAGAACAAGTAGAATACACAAAATGCCGATTACAATACTCCACAGTTAAATAAATGTCGATTATTACTTTTATATTGTAGTATATAAAGTGTTGCTGGCACGTTGGTTTATTTTCACCAACCATTCAAGGCTGTCCACTGAACTATTTGCATTTTTATTGCGTCTACACAGCAGTGGCAAAAAAATACTTTAAAAAAAAAAGTTAAATCGACTTCTAGAAACGTAAACCACACAATCTATAAGTATAAGAATACAGTACCTCTATAACTAAAAAGCGATAAATAACGTAACTTACTCATTCGTATACTTAATGCAATATACAAAACGTAATACTTTAATAAAGTCATCTTTAATATTATAATATTTACAAATGTTACTCATTATGGAAGTCGGTGCGACACAATAGAGTACGTTACCTAGGCTGGCACCGACTCCAAAAATAAGTAACATTTGTAAATATTATAATAGTTAAAGATGACTTTATTAAAGTAAACTACATTTGAATGTTTCCAAATGCCACCAAATAACTTAATCACGCCAGAAAACTACGATTCACTCTGAAGCCAATCGATCAGCAAGGTTAATAGTGTAATAGATCTAGGTATCGTCTGGGATAGCAAGCTTTAACTTGACCAACATGTAGACCACATAATTATAAATGCTTTTAGGTCATAAATAGACAGGGGGTTCATAATTAGACAATCTGCTCATTTTAATTCTCTGAAATCAATAAAAGTTTTGAATTGTGCGTAGCCACCTGGAGTATGAATCACAGGTTTGGAATCCTCAATATGAGATCTACCGGTCTCGTTTTGAGGGAGCTCAGAAAATGTTTTTACGCTGTCTAGATTTTAGGGCCCGACAGTGTTCAGAAGAATATAGCCATCGTTTTAAGAGGTATCACTTTTTAACCGACTTCGAAAAAAGGAGGAGGTTCCCAATTCGTCTGAATGTATAATTTTTTTTATGTATGTTTACCGATATTTTTCGTCAATCAGGGCCCATTACAAATTTTTTTTTTTCGTTTTATGGTGTTTACTTCCAAAATGGTCCCATTTTCACCAGGTCAGGATCTGATGATGGGAACCAGACGAAATCGAAGGCATCCACCAAAAGTTGTATGCGAGTATGGTGTTTTTATTACGAAATAGAAAGTTATCGAAAAAGAAATAGAAAATTCTCGAGGGTAGGTGGAAGATAAACACGTAGTTTTGCACAGCTCTGAACTTGTTTCGTTAAATTAATAATTCTAAAGTATTTATTAGTAATTTTATGCGTTCAAGAGAATCATAATCTGTAATACCTGCCAGTGAAGTGTTATCTTGTTTTTTCCTGGATTTTAAAGTGGTTTAACTATATCTCTGCCGATCAAGATGGATTCTATTCAAGACGGCTTGTCAAATTTGATGAGCCTGTTTCAGACTAGGATGACCGATTTGGAAGCCCAGGTAGAAGGCCTAAAAAAGCCTGGCACTACACCTACTATTGTTAATTTGGCCTCTGAGGTTGCTTCTTTTAAAAGTTTTATGCTCGAGACATTTCGCCTACTACAGAAGCAAGTCTCACAGTTAGCCTCTAGTGTGGACGACATTGTAATGCATAAACGCCGTAAATATCTTTTATTCCACGGCATTTCTGAAGACAAAAAGATACTACGAAAGTACTGACAGATATCGTCCACCGCAAGCTCAAGTTTGATGAGTTCAGTGGCGTTAGTGTTGAGCGCTGTTACAGGATGGGTCAGCCCCGCTCAACCAGAGCCCTCGCCCTTTACTTGTTAAGCTGAATAATATCACAACTCGAGACACGCTCTGGTTCCAAAAGACAAAGCTGAAAGGACGACGTCACGACTTGTTTATGGCTGCACGAGATAGACTTGGTGTGGGTAATTGCTGGACCAGGGCGGGCTTCGTATATGTGCTGAATAATAACGTACGGAAGCGTGTCACTTCACTGAAAGATTTGGAGGAACTCACATCTGAGGCTGTCCCAAACAAACCAATAACCACCACAAGGCCGAGACGCGTCGTGACAGCTAGAAAATAATGTCGTTTTTATTTCAATATTTTCGTAGCGGCTTTCTCTGCTTACGTTACTGCAGTTAGTTTTAGTGCTGCATAACTATTTGTTTTCATTAAAAGTAGGTACCAATGTAAAGCAAAGTATTGCTGCTATTTTTTTTTTACTCCTGCTCAAATAACAAAATTTGTTGGTAATGTAGGTATCTAAATATTGTCAGAAATTTATAAACTTACACAATTATATTATGTAATAATTTTTTTGGAGGTGGGTAGATGCGTATGTGCTCAGACGCGACACAGTGTAAAAAGAATAACATATTCAATATATTCATGCAGTGTTCTCTGAAGTATTATATTTATTTAATTTTATCATATGTGTATATGTGTGCGTGTGTATACATATATATATATATATATATATATATATATATATATAATATATATATATATATATATATATATATATATATATATATCTGTATGTATATGTATATGTATATTTAATATTATTTTGTTTTCAAATTACCTCTGCTGCCTTTTTGTATGCCAAATATTTCAGTACTTTATTGATACCAATTGAATTTAGATACCAGATTTGTGTATACTGCAACAGCTCTGAGTATTTCATCAAGTTTTTGTTACTGTAACTGGCATGCGATGTTGAATTAATATATGATGAATAAATGTAATATTATTTTTACTTTGCATGGCGCTTTGTTGTTACTTATAAGTCTATATAATATGTAATAACGCATATATAGGTAATAACGCAGTCTAGTATGCAGTTTCTCTTGAAACATCATATTTACTAAATCATTATCCTCATTAATTAAATTAACTCTGCTCTGCTTATAAATACTATGTAGGTATCTATTGAAACTTAGTTAGCAGTTTTGTGTTACTGCAACTATTAAAAGTTGTGATGTTTATATGCTATACCTACATGTTAGCTGTTCAGAGTAATGTATGTGTAATAAATTCCTTATTAGTGCTTGTAATTGTAAAGTTAACATTTTTATTTTATTTTTATTTTTTTTTCTCTTTATGGATGACATTTTTTTTATTTATTTATTTTATTTTCATTGTAGGTGCCTACTGGAACTTAGAGACAGGGTTTGTTACTGTAACTGTTATGCAGTACTAGATTCATTAATTACCTATTACTTTGTTATATATTTTCTACGTTGATGTTTGTAATTCGGTGATGTAAATATATAATATTTATATATTTTCGTAATTTCAACACTCGCCTGGCAGGTGAAATATATTGTATTGTTGTATATATTGTATAATTAATTTGTTGTAATATATTGTATTGCATATTGCAATATTTATTAATTTATTTATTTGTATCTATATTTTAATATTTATTTGTATTCGTGTATCATTTTTCATGACTAGTCTGGATATTAGTATTGATTCTGACTATTTTCTCTCGGCTGATAGCGGTGAGAGTGACACAGACAGTTTTATCAGTACCGCCCCTCTTGCAGATGCGCTTGTATCTCATTTCTCGGATGTTTCCAGAAACTTTAATGCTGTCCACATCAACGCTCAAAGCATTCCGGCACACTTTTCAGATTTGCTGGCGTCGTTTGACTGTAAGGATATACATGCTATACTTGTCTCCGAATCTTGGCTTAATCCTTGTCTCTCTTCTAACTCTTAATCCTTGCCTGGTTTTCGACTATTACGCAACGATCGCACATGTGGTGGCGGTGGGGATGTCGCTATCTACCTTCGCGAATACATTTCCTATACTATTATTGATCAGTCACCTCTGTGAACACTTATTTATTGAAATCAGGCTCAACCATCAAAAGCTTCTACTTGGCGTTTACTATTGCCCTTCCTTAAGAATAAATTTCTTCTAGTCTTTTGAAAATATTATCGAAAAATTTGTTACCTCCTACAGTCACATTATTATTATGGGCGATTTTATTCCCGTTCTACTTCTTTTCTCGATGTTTTGGCCTCTTGCAACCGGTCCGTCCTTCCACTATCTGCAACCCACCATTTTCCTAATACTACTCCATCTTTACTGGATCTAATTATTGTTTCCTCTTCTCCTCATGTAGCAAAGCATGGTCAATATGCAGCTGATTCCTTTTCCTATCACGATCTTATCTTCCTCTCTTATAAAATTCGTCCTCCTAAAGCAAAGCCTAAAATTCTTCGCCAACGCAATTTTAGTGACATGAAACTCGATATGCTTCGTGCTGATGCTTTGGCTATCGACTGGGTTCCTCTAATGGAATCAAACTGTATAGATAACAAGGTTGAAATATTTTACAGGGAATTAATAAACCTATATGACCTTCATGCTCCAGTCCGCAGTATAAAAATAAAACATTTACTTTAAAACTCCGTGGCTTACTCCTAGCATAAAAGCGTTAATCGCGAAAAAATCTGCAGCTAAAACTAAATAAGACAGCCTACAGTAAAAAATTGGGAAAGCTATTTGCGTGCTCGTAATAACTGCAACAGGATGTGTAGAAAAGCCCAGCGCCAACATGTTCACGAATCCGTTCAAAATAGGGATCCAGGAAAAGTTTGGAAATTTTTGAAAACATTCGGAGTTGGTAAAACTCGTCAAAATGCTGTTCCTCCTGACATAGATTTCGAACTGTTAATTCGATACTTCACTACGTCGCCTCTATTTAATAGGACCATTAAAGCCAAGACTCTAAATCGCATTTCAAATACTCCAACTCCGAACTACGATCCTTTTGTTTTTGATGAAATCACAGACTGTGATATTAAGAAGAGTGTGTTATCGATCACCTCAAACGCGGTTGGACCTGACTGTATAAGTCGGAAGATGATCCTTCCTATCCTAGATGTCATACTCCCAGTTCTTTCTCACCTCCTTAACTTTTCCTTAAGCTCTGGTATTTTTCCATCTTGTTGGAAGGATGCTGATGTCATTTCTTTACCCAAAAAACCTAATGCCTCCTCCTTTTCTGAATTCCGTCCCATATCTATACTTCCGTTCCTCTCCAAAGTCCTGGAACGTCTGGTAAATAATCAGATAACTGCGTTTCTCTCCAAAAATAGCCTTTTAAATCCTTTCCAATCTGGCTTTCATCCTGGGCACAGCACAACCACAGCCATGGTGAACATCGCAGAGGACATTCGGTTGGGTATGGAATGTGGAAATCTTACTGTAGTTCTCTGTAGTATATTCTCTCCTAGACTTTAGCAACGCCTTTAACACAGTAGATTTCGATGTTCTATTAGCGATGATACATACATAACTTCACGCCAAATCCCTTGCGGGGTAGGCAGAGAGAACAGAGCGCCATAGGGCACGATTCTTACACGCCTCACTCGCTTCGTTGACATTCATGACTCTTTTCATGCACGCGCGTCGGTTTTTGAGGCTCTTAACTCTTAGCGATGATGCGCTGTGTATTACTGCCGCAGGTGTACCGCAGGGTGGCGTATTATCACCTTTACTTTTTACTATTTTTATAAATACAGTCTCCTCTAAACTTCTGTCACCCTACCACCTGTATGCAGATGATTTACAAATTTATTCCCAAGCTCCTTTAGGCCAGCTTTCGGAGGCTATAAATAACATTAACAGGGATTTACATAGTATAGCTGAATGGAGTGCTGAATATGGACTATCTCTAAATCCCATAAAAACTCAGCTAATTATAATAGGTAGCTCTAATTTTATTTCCAGAATTGATTGGTCAAATCTGCCACAAATAGTTTTAAACGGTACAGCAATACCATTTAGCAAAAAAGTAAAAAATTTAGGTATTATTTTTGATGATACACTCATGGAATCTCCAGTTACAGGAGATAAGTAGGAAGATATTCGCATCAATGGGGTCCTTGAGAAGACTACAAAATCTCCTTCCAACTGCTACTAAAATTGCGCTTGCTCAATCTATCCTTCTACCTACACTTGACTACGCAGATGCCAGCTACACAAATCTCACGGAGGACCAACTAAACAAACTTGAGCGACTTCAGAATTTCTGTATTAGGTTAATATTTGGTATACGCAAATATGATCATGTCTCTGTATTTCGAACTAAACTCAAGTGGTTACCAATTCGCTTTTGCCGGAACGATCACATTCTTTCTCTACTTTACAGTATCTTGTTCAATACCCAAACTCCCTTGTATCTTAAAAAACGCTTCAAATTTTCTGACACGCATACGGGGTTTCCGAAAACATCCAGGAAGTTACTGCTGAAGATGCCTGCACACTCCACGGACTATTTTGGCAGATCATTTACAGTTCAAGCAATTCGTTTGTGGAATGCTTTGCCGCTAAGTGTAAGAAGTGCAAGGTCCTTAGATAAATTTAAATCTTTGGTGAGGGAATATTATCTGTCACAGTGATAATAAATATCGTCTGCTGTTATGGTCATAAATCTTGTATGTATCCAAAATCTGTATCTCTTTGTTTCCTCTGCTATAATATGTTATAGTTTATGTATGAACCTAGGTATGTATATGTGTAGATATGTATCTATGTATATATATATATATATTTTTGTATTTATGTATGAAAACTGTCTGTGTACACACTACCCTAGATATTATACTTTCCAAGTCTCCATTAAGGTTGCCTGGAAGAGATCGCTTGTAGCGATAAGGCCGCCGATTGTACATTTGCGAATTTGTACAAAGTTTGATGTAAATTTGTGATTCTGTGTACAATAAAGATTATTTGTATTGTATTGTATTGAAATAGTGAGTAAGTACCTATTTATGACAATTATAGCTCCCTAAAACATCAACCATTTAATAAACGGACTTGTAATTAGTGAAAATATATTTACTAAACTGAAAGCCATGTAAATGAAATAACTTCTATTGAAGTTCACAACTCATTAATATCACTAAAACTCGTGAAAAAAATTACTTTAAAAAAAGTTAAACCGACTTTAATTTAATATATTTAAAATATATTATACATACAGACGAATTGAGATCCTCCTCCTTTTTTCGAAGTCGGTTAAAAAGTGATATCTCTTACAACGATGGCTATATTCATCTGAACACTGTCGGGCCCTAAAATCTAGACAGCGTAAAAACATTTTCTGAGCTCCCTCATTACGAGGCCGGTAGATCTCATATTGAGGATTCCAAACCTGTGATTCATACTCCAGGTGGCTACGCACAATTCAAAACTTTTATTGATTTCAGAGAATTAAAATGAGCAGATTGTCTAATTATGAACCCCCTGTCTATTTATGACCTAAAATCATTCATAATTATGTGGTCTACATGTTGGTCAAGTTAAAGCTTGCTATCCCAGACGATACCTAGATCTATTACACTATTAACCTTGCTGATCGATTGGCTTCAGAGTGAATCGTAGTTTTCTGGCGTGAGTAAGTTATTTGGTGGCATTTGGATACATTCAAATATAGTTTATGAGGGTTACAGTACGCCTCAAATGATGAAGATGAAGAAGATCGGCTTGCAATATGTTTGAATCATAGGTATCCCCAACGATTCTGTGTATCTTCATATCATCAGTAAAAACTAGAATGTAACAATGATCTGTAGTATTTGGGCAGTACTGCATTGACTATCGACAGCAGCGACTATCGAAGTGCTATCGAAGGGCATGAACTTGGACAAGACCAAGGTCATGTTCAATGAACATGTCGTACCCGGACCGATAAGGCCCGGGAAGGATGACCACCCGATGCGGCCGGGGAGGTTCGTCGGGGGCGCGGCCGGCCGCGCGCCTATTTACAGCGCGCGATCGGAGCCGCCCCGCCCGGGGGAGCTTCACCGAGGCTCCTCGAGGATGAGCACCCCCTCGTGACAGAGGGGGGCGACGGCGGGGTGGACCAGAGGGCTGTTGCACCGTCCTGGGCCACCCCAACGCCGGAGGAAGGCCGCCGCGAGGTTTTAGTGAGTAACCCCACACTACCCCCTGCCGTCCCCAGGCGGGGGGTGTGCATAAAGCATTTCCAAAAAAAAAAGATGGAGTAAGAAGGTCATAGAGTGGAGACCGCGTCTTCGTAAACGTAGCGTAGGACGCCTACCAGCCCGATGGTCAGGCGACCTCAGAAAGGTTGTTGGAAAAGACTGGATGCGGAAGGGAGAGAATCGGATATTGTGGCGCGCACATTGGGAGAGGCCTATGTCCAGCAGTGGACTGCAATAGGCTGATGATGATGATTATAAATATCTCTATTGATGGCAATCTAAATATCCTGTTTTAAAATCTAATATTATTTGAAACTATGATTATGGCAAAATCATGATTGGCTTTTTTCCTACAGAATACATTACCGACAGAGCAGCAAGCATTATTGGAAACAAGTTCACAAGTTTTAAGCCAATGTTCAGACAATGCTCGAGTGGCGACCACGTACCGGTCAACGCGGAGTAGGCCGTCCCCCCACTAGATGGACCGACGACCTGGTGAAATCCGCGGGAGGCCGATGGATGCAGGTTGCACAGGATCGGCAGTTGTGGCGCTCTATGAGGGAGGCCTATGTCCAGCAGTGGACCTCGAAGGGCTGATGAGATGATGAAGATAAAAAACGGACTATATTATAAACCAAAGACGAAAAAAAGTATAGCGACATTTAAAACTACCCGTACAGACATCTAGTAGCGGACGTTGGTACTATACTACTCATAATTGATAATAAACTCAGTTATATTTATTTTGCAATGTATGTATTTGTTTTGTAAGTATGTATCGCAGACATGACCGAGAAATACTGTAGAGTATAATTTAATAAAATAATTCGGTAGATAAGAATATTATTTAGTTTGTACTAATCTTAACAAATGAATGATTCCGCCATTATTCCGACGTTTCGACCAAAATTTAATAATGACAACGTCTTTTTACATAACAAATGGATCTACTAGACAAAAATACTTAAAAAACAGATTAATATTTAAAATAAAAATTTTAGATAACTATAACACCAGTATTAGTACGGAATAGTTTGTAAATATATACATTAATTATTTTAATAATCAAACATTCCACTATCCTTTGGCGGATGGCGCTACTAGGATGTTTTAAAATTAAGTTCTCTTATTTTATAAATATTACATAGAACGAGTCTTTATTATCTAGTATTAAGATATCAATTATGGAAGTAATTATTATGAATATTCATGCAGCATCAGTATTGATTTAAAAATTTAAATAATAAGGGAAATATCACCAAAACAGTTACGAAATATAATGAATAGTTAGTTAATCACATAATTATAATTGTAATTATCATAATCATCATCATCAGCCTATTGCGGTCCACTGCTGGACATAGGCCTCTCCCAATGTGCGCCACAATATCCGATTCTCTGCCTTCCGCATACAGTCTTTTCCAGCAGCCTTTCTGAGGTCGTGTGACCATCGGGCTGGTGGGCGTCCTACGCTACGTTTACTAAGACGCGGTCTCCACTCTATGACCTTCTTACTCCATCTACCGTCGGTCCTTCGGCAGATATGACCAGCCCATTGCCACTTCTGTGAGCTTATTCTACGAGCTATGTCGGTTACCCTAGTTCTCTGGCGGATATACTCATTTCTGAGTTTATCCTTCACAGATAACCGAGCATAGCCCGCTCCATAGCTCGCTGAGCGACTTTAAATTTGTGGACTAGCCCCACCGTGAGTGTCCACGTTTCGGCACCGTCTTCAGACATTGCGGTATAGTCGAGCTGAAGACTCGACGCACTTTCCCGATTGCAGCCCAACCCAGCTGAATCCTCCTTTCGGCCTCCTTCTCGAAGTTTCGTCTACCTAACTGGATAATTTGGCCTAGGTAGACGTATTTGTTTACGACTTCGAGCACTGACCCTTCGACGCTTATCGGTCCGGGCACGACATATTCATTGAACATAACCTTGGTCTTGTCCAAGTTCATGCTCAAACCGACACGCCGGGAGGACTCGTCTAGGCTGCGCAGCATTCCGCTTAACTGTTCCAGCGACTCTGCCATTTAATTACAACTCACCATTCACGTTGACACCTTATCCAGTCCAATCCAGTGCCTTGAAAACGTCCTCCAGAGCATTGGTGAAGAGATTGGGAGATATAACATCTCCCTGTCTTACACCTCGATTTAGCTCGATGGAGTTCGTCACCTGGTCCTGTACCTGGACAGCCATCGTGGCGGTGTCGTTCAAGCATCTCAACACCTCGATATAACGCCAGTCAATCCGACATCGCTACAGTGCATATTGTAATTATAATTACTTGAAAAACAGGTTAATATTCAAAATAAAAATTTTAGATAATTATAACACCAGTATTATACGAAATAGTTTGTAAACATATAAATTGATTATTTTAATAATCAAACACTTTCCTATCTTTCGGCGGAGGGGGCTACTAGGATGTTTTAAAATGTATTTCTTTTTTCTTATTTTTTTTTATGGGATAGTTGGGCAAACGAGCAGACGTGTCACCTGATGGTAAGTAACCAACGCCGCTCATGGACACCAGCAACACATATAGTGTTACTGTTGCGTTGCCGACATTTAAAGGATAGGGGATAGGAAAGGATGGGGAAGGGGGGTGGGCCTCCGGGTACCTCTCTCACCGAACGAAACGCGGCATGAGCCACTTTACGTCGGTCTTCTGAGAGGTCGTGGTATTTCACCGGTCGACCCGGCTCATTCATGCAGCGAACTGCGTGGCTCTACCACTTTCTTATTTTATAAATAGTACCTGGATGACCGAGCTTTGCTCGGTATTTTCTTTTTTTTTATAAATTGTTTTTTGAAAATTATATTTAAGTACGAATTACATACTAATAAAATAATGAAATATCAATAATATTTTTCGATCTTACCGACAGAATAATAAATATATACTAATATATACTATGTACTAACATATTTATATTAGAAACATATACTTAATTTTTTGCAGTGATAAACTGTAATAAAAGCAAAGCAAACACACATTGACTTCGTGTTAGTTAACAACGTCATCTGCTGGAATAGCTTTAGTGTTGTTGTCGTTAAAGCAAGTTAGTTGCTCACAATTTAAAATAATAGTATTCGCCAATAGATGTCAGGAATTCCAATAAAAAAGTAAGTTGATGTTTAAGTTGATTATCGATAAAACACGATAAAATGAAATTTTCTAAAAATGATTTCTAGCTAGATCGATTTATCGCCCCCGAAACCCCCTATATACTAAATTTCATGAAAATCGTTGGAGCCGATTCCGAGATTCCAATTATATATATATATATACAAGAATTGCTCGTTTAAAGATATAAGATTACATAGAACAAGTCAATATTATCTAGTGTTAAGAAATTAATTTTGGAAATAATTATTATTAATATTCATACAGTATCAGTATTGATTGAAACAATAAAGGAAATATCACCAAAACAGTTACTAATTACGTATATTGAATGGTTTAATCACATAATTATAAATTTCGCGCATTTTACGTAACTATTGGCTGTGTGGCGCCGGCTTAGAATACCGCCACCCCATCTCCTCCCGTGGGTGTCGTAAAAGGCGACTAAGGGAAAAAAAGCTGGAAGAATGGGCAGCAGCATTCTCTCTAAACAAAATACAGCCTACTGCGATTGCCAACCCGCCGGCCAAGCGTGGCGATTATGGCAAAAACTCCCCATGATGGAACAAACAAATATTACGGCCCCTAGTCACGGCAGCTCCGCTATTCCGTTGGCTCACGGTAGCGGGCTTGGTAACGGCGGAGTAGGGGGTGCTAAAAATCACCGGTTGCGACACGGCTACCATAATAAACGAACTCTGGCCCTGGTACCACACAACATACGCACGCTTAGGACTGACGAGAGGATCACCGAACTGGAAGAAGAACTGAGTGAGATTCGATGGGACATTGTGGGATTATCGGAAGTCCGTAGACAGGGGGAGGATACGGCAATCCTGCGGTCTGGAAACTTGCTCTTCTACCGGGAAGGCGATAACACCTCGCAAGGTGGTGTCGGATTTATCGTTCACCGGTCTCTAGTAGCCAACGTGGAGAGGATCGAGAGTGTGTCGACTAGGGTAGCGTACCTCATACTCAGAATATCCAAGGGATATTCGCTGAAGGTCATACAGGTTTATGCGCCGACCTCGGCACACCCCGACGACGAAGTGGAGGCCTTATACGAGGATATCTCGAAAGCCATCCACTCGTCCTAAACCTACTTCACTGTGGTTATGGGAGACTTCAACGCAAAACTAGGCACGAGGAAAGACGATGAGCTGAGGGTAGGGCAATTCGGTGTTGGACAGAGAAACCAGAGGGGTCAGAAAATGGCTGAATTTCTGGAGAGGGAGGGCCTTTTTATGATGAATTCCTTCTTCGGGAAACAGCCACAAAGGAAATGGACCTGGATCAGCCCCGATGGTTCAACAAGGAATGAGATAGACTTCATCTTGTCAGACAAACGACATATATTCAACGATGTCTCTGTGATCAACAGAGTGAAAACTGGGAGCGATCACAGACTAGTTAGAGGCATGTTGAATCTCTGTGTCAAAGTCGAGCGCTCACGTCGGATGAGGTCTACTTTGCGTCCTTCACCTGTTCAATACCAAAACCCCGAAAACTTTCAGCTCGAACTCCAAAATCGCTTCCAATGCCTAGATGAGTGTGAAACAGTGAACGATATGAACAGCAGGATAATGGAAGTTTCGCATGCCGTCGGTGCTAAATTTTTTAGTAAGCGACGTGCAAACAGAACTCAGAAACTGTCGGAACCTACTCTCAGGCTCATGTAGGAGAGACAAAAATTTCGACGCAGTCTTCGGCCGATTGGTCCAAACTCAGGCAGCTAAATAGGCAGATCTCGAAAAGTGTACGACGCGATATTCGCAAATATAACACCCAGCGGATACAAGAAGCTATAGAGCGTAACCAAGGCTCTAAAGTATTCGCAAAAGATCTGTCTAATGGGCAGAGTCAATTGACTAAATTGAAGAAGGATAACGGTGTCGTTGTTTCTTCCAAAGATGAGATTCTGGGAGAGGTTCAGAAGTTTTATAGACAGTTGTATGAGTCTACACAAACTCCTGCTGTCGGCTTGGCTCGAGATCCCAGATCCAAGCTAATTCGGCACTACAGCGAAGACATCCCGGGCGTCAGTCTGTACGAGATCAGAATGGCTCTCAAGCAGCTAAAGAACGGAAAGGCACCGGGTGACGATGGAATTACTACCGAACTTCTGAAGGCGGGTGGTACACCGATCCTTAAGGCCCTTCAGAAACTTTTCAATTCTGTCGTGCTCGGGGGCGACGTTCCTATTTTGCCTACACCTTCAGGTAGAAAAAGGCTTGAAGTTATATTGTTTATTGCAACAAAATTTATACATATACCCATTGTTTTTCATTTCATCTTCTAATTGACACAAAATAATGGGAAAAAGCATCAAATTTCAGTATTTTATGGAATTTTATACGCGAAGTTCAGTGAGTTTCGGTTTCGGTTTCAGCCGAAACTGAAGTGGCGGCCGAACATTCGGTTTCGGTTTCGGTTTCGGCCGGAAAACCAGTTTCGGTCGGACTCTAATATAAACTCCATGGAGTGAAACCATAGCGCGATTTAATAAATTGACGAATAGTGACCTCTATGGCCGAGACGAATAAAACATTATAATATAATAAACTTCAATCAAGACACGATACACATTTATATTCATGGTTAAGTAACCTTATAAAAAAACTCGAATATAATATTCTGTTTATGATCCTCGGTTCAAATAATCTTCATCAGTATGTTGCATTCTTATACACAAATTTAAATAAAATATTAGATAGGAATTTAGTTATTATTTCTCATAATCAGTCCCATTTTTAATAGTGCCTATAACATATTAGTAATAAGTATTAATAGTCTCGGTGGTCCAGTTAAGTAGTCGAGTTCTCCGATTCTGGAGTCCTGGGATCGATTCCGGGCTCACACCAATGATTTCTCGGATTTTTTTTGGTATCTTACTACAGTTAAATTTAGGTACCCTATGGTATTTTTTTATGGGATAAAAGGCAAACCTAAGGGAGTAGGATATGAAAGGATGGGGAAGGAGGGTGGGCCTCCGGGTACCTCTCTCACCGAACGAAACGCGGCATGAGCCACTTTACGTCGTCGATCTTCTGAGAGCCACCACCTACCACTGTTAAATAAGAGGTCTTTTTTTATGGCAAACGAACAGGCGTGTCACCTGATGGTAAGCAACCAACGCCGCTCATGGACACCAGCAACACATAAAGTGTTACTGTTACGTTGCCGACCTTTAAGGGATAGGGGATAGGAAAGGATGGGGAAGGGGGGTGGGCCTCCGGGTACCTCTCTCACCGAACGAAACGCGGCATAAGCCACTTTACGTCGGTCTTCTGAGAGGTCGGGGTATTTCACCTGTCGAGCCGGCCTATTCATGCAGTGATTATTTTTCTCTATTTCTGAATTGATTTCTAACCCTTTTTATTTTCTTTCTACAACACGAAGTTACACTTCCAACGCGCGGCGGGACTCCACGCATTTTTTTTTCTGTTCGTATATGGCAGATAGGAGGGCAAACAAGCAACGGGGTTACCTGATGGTAGGTAACTTCTCGCCGCCCATGAACGCCGTGGTTTGTTGCTGTTCTTTAAGGGAATAGGAAGGGAAAGGAGGGGTAAAGACGGTTGGCCATCTGGATCTACGTCTCTCTACCTACGTCGATATTCTAAGAGTTCATGGCATTTCACCGGTCGAGATGGTCCATTCAGGCATTCATACAGCGAGTGCAGTTCGCTGTATGAATGCCTAAATGGACCATGTCCAAAATATTAATCAAAGAGCAGTGTGAGCGTCGAGAAATTGACTGAAATGTGTGCCTGTTGTTCTATTTGAATTTAAAATATTCATCTTTTAATTTACTGGTGTCTTTAGTTAGATTTGAAGCACTTTAAGTTTAGATACTTATATTTTTTTATTTTTAAATATAGTGAATCAGAATTACTAAGATTCACTCTTTTAGCATTAGCACGGAGGAACTCCAGGCACTATTTTTTAAACGGTACCTACCTATAGACGGATTTTTAATTAAACAACAACCACTGACGTTTACGGTGTTGTCAGTTTTTGACGAAAAAAAATAGTGTTGTAGCAAAGCGAAAGAATGAAAAAACTCTTGAATGAATAAAATTGCCACGATTGTTTAGCTTGGTAATAATTAGTCTATTATAGTTCAGAAATTTGTAAGATTGTCCCATTTTCCATACATCACGTAATTGAAACTATAGATGTATAAAATATAACAATTATAGGTAGGTAATAAAAATGAGAAAAACATCGTTCGTTACACATTTTTTGTTATATTCATCTTCAGATGAAAAAATTTCACTATCATGACTTTTTTAAGGCTTAAATTTTTATACAATTTTTAAAAATTCTGATAAAGAAAATTATTTGTTGCATAAAGTTTTAGAAACTTTGTTATAAAGTATTTAAAAATGTTGTTGGTGAGTCAAATTATTTATTAAATTGAGTAGTATAAGTTTTAGAGTGTTTAGTATAATTTGAGATGATTAACTATTTCACTAATTGTTCATTCATCTGATTGAATAAGAACTGAATGCATCACTATTACTTTAAATGTGGCAACATTATTTTACAAAGTGACAGTAACTACTGTCAGCTAGCTTTGTCTAATTAAAAATACGACTAATAGTCGCAACGGCCACAACTCATACCCGGCCCGGTCCGCCGAACGTCACGCGACAAGCGATAGATATACGAAAAAATGTGAGACGACGTATATAATTTTTCACTTTAATATGTTTAGATGCACTTACTCTTTTCTATAATATTCACCACGTGACTGAGGTCGTGAATCGCTTATGTTGAGTTTAGTCGTAAATTCAATTAGTGCAGTAGTAGTATCATTATTATAGAGGGAGCCATCATATCCGTACGCATCAATGCCGTCCGTTTGAGGCAATATGGTGACATTGTTTGCAATCGCTATTTCATATACACGGTTGTGTCCACGAATCCTAAAAAAATATTTAAAAAAAATATACTAACTACTTTAGTTGATATATTGTATTTGTAGTAATCTGTGACAAATGTCATCTATATCTGTGCAACCGTTCTGGTGTGTTTTGGTAATAGACAGTTAACTTTCGTAATTATAAAATTAATAATATAAAATAAAGAGTATTCTATTCTATTCTATAAGGCAGGAGATAATACATTTACCGCTCGGCTCCTAATTCCACAACACCGTTGCCAAAAGGCACAGAGTGAACTCTGCCACCAATCCTGTCCTGGGCTTCTAGTCCCAGTACTTTCTGACCAGCCTGACTTAATACTGAGGCCGCGGAGCAGCCGGAGGCACCCAAACCCACGATGATGGTATCATAAGTTGGCACCACACTTTGGAAGGCAATTCAATATTAGTTATTCAGGCAACTTACTACTTACTATGATAATGTACATATTTCTCACTAGACATTTCGAGTTCTATAAAAAATAATTACATAACTTCACGCCTTTTTCTACCCGAAGGTGTAGGCAGTGACTGTTGAGCCTCGACTCGCCGTTATGTTTACAGCTCAAATGTTTTTCAATTGATTACTATCTACTGAATCTTTGTGAATAGCTTCGTTTCGATAAGACGACCAATAATCTCCATGCAAAATTTTTGATCACGGCAGCTAATAGAGGTAGCATGACCAAATATGTTTATTTGATGATTCTCAAAAACTCATTAATAACCGGGGGTTTCTTTTGTAAGTCCAAAATAATTAACTAATAATTATCATTATAATAATCATTATAAAACTTTGTGCCCGGTATGGCAATAGGTTCGCCACCTATTCCATTTGGGACGTAAACATAACGGCGAGACGAGGCTTAACAGCCGCTGCCTACACCTTCGGGTAACAAAAGGCGTGAAGTTATATTATGTAAATAATTATCATTACCAAAGTAATTATCTAAATAATTGGGAAAAGGTTTGTTTGTTACATCACTAGGAGGTACCGTTTTATACTGTAAACAGATAATAGATTGTAAATTCTACTTACGAAGATGTGGCTCCAAACGTGATAGGCGATACTAAAAATAATGTTACACTCCACATAGTTGATCTTCTACTGCATAGACTTTTAGAATGGTACATATATATATATATATATATATATTTATTCTTATCTTTTAAGAAACTATTTAAATATGTAAATAGTTCCAATAAATATTCAGACAAGTATCATTACGTTAATCGTCGTTTGCATGTTGAATAATTAAAGAATATAGTTGAAATAAAAGAATTGAACTTTGTACAGAAAGGAAACTTTATAATTAAATTGCAATTACAAGCAGAATACTAGTTCCCCCAGCAAACTTTGTTTCACCTGAGAAACTTTAAGAGGAAATAACAATGGTCATTGTGGGTTATTCCGAAGAGATTATTACATTTTATGTCATTTTACGAAGGCATCATATTTTTATTCTTAGTATTTGCAGTAATTGATACCGTAAAATTTGGTATATTTTATTATATAACTAGCTGACCCGGCAAACTTTGTTCCGCATCAAAAGTAATAAATGAGTAAATTTTGGATATCATGAGGTCTAATATAAGCTATTTAGCGGCTTTAACTGCTGTCCTGCTTTGTTAATACCTACTGCAATATGTTCGAAAATATTCGTTTAAATTGCATGTTGTAAAGGGCCAGGATCATCTATATTACATGCATAATCTATTTAAGACACGTAATTGGATGAAATTAATTCTGTAATGTTTAAAATTGCTTCGTAAATAAGCCATTATTTCTCGTAAAAAGCAAAAAAATAAAAATGGTCATGGTGGGCTATCCCTAAGAGATAGATATATGCCTTCGCAAACTAATTTGTGGACCTTCTGAAGGTGTTTAATAATGTAGAACATTGTTTTGATTTATCAGCTAGCGTTTGCAATTAAAGTGCTAAATCTCGAGAATTATCATTTTTTCTTTACAACATCATATTTGAATAACAGATCAAAACCAACCCGTTGACACCCTCTAACTATTAAAAAAAACCGCATCAAAATCCGTTGCATAGATTTAAAGATATACGCATAAAGGGGTCAGACAGCGGAAAGTGACTTTATTTTATACTATGTAATAATATAAAATAATAATGATGACTAGCAGACCCGGCGAACGTCGTTCCGCATCAAAAGTAATAGGATATCATGAGGATCAATTTGTGCTATTTATCGGCACGCGTCTTGGCCGGTACTATGCCATATACCTTTTCAGGTCGGTGGGTCGAACAAAATCATTGTTAGGACAGGGAACGTGGTCGGTACTACTGCGCGACGTAACGGTTGTCCCGCTATGTTAATACTGCAATATCTTCGAAAATATTCGTTTAAATTACATGCTGTAAAAAAGGGCCATGATCATCTATATTACATGCACAATCTATTTAAGACACTTAATTGGATGAACGCTAATACTGTAATGTTTAAAATCGCTTCGTAAAAAAGCCATTAATTCTCGTAAAAATAAAAAAATAATAATGTTTGGAAAAGGCATCACAGAGGCGGTAACAAAAACCAGCAACAGGATGCCATTTTTGTCAAAGTTGTTCAAGCTTACCACGAAGAACATGACAATGATTTATCAGTTCAGATTGCGTCTACTATAGATGAAAAAGATGTGGTGAGTCGTCTCTCTGATCAGTCCAACTTCCTCATAGTGAAATTCAAGAACGGATCAATAAAGTACGAGCACACATTTCGGACAGATTTATCAATTTTGTAACGATACCGTCTCTATCCTTCAATAGAAGGAACGGTTTTGAACCTAACACCCTGGCGACCATGATGGACAGGATACTAGAATAGCACCGCAAATACCACTACTATTAGGACAAATCAAGACAATTAGAAGGAGCCAAAACTTTAGCCAATGTGGATAGTTTGGATAGGATGACTGATGATGATAAGGGCAGGAAAATAATGGTGACAGGAACATAAAAGTTATGAATGTTGACATTAGTCAAATAACTACAATTAGGTCTCGGTGATCCAGTTGTCGAGCACCTCGCTTTTGAATCAAGAAGTCACGGGTACGAACCCATTGGTGTGAGCCACGATTCAAACCCGATTGTGTGATAAATATTGATGACGAGGCTTAACAGCTGCTGCCTACACCTTCGGGTACAAAAAGGCGTGAAATTATGTATGTTAAGTATGTATGTTTGTGACTACAATTATAAATTGTAATAATATACATTATGTGATTTATATCTGTTGATCGTTTTTTTTATAGGATAGGAGGGCAAAGGAGCAGGCGTGTCACCGGATGGTAAGCAACCAACGCCGCCCATGGACACCAACAACACTTATAGTGTTACTATTGCGTTGCCGACCTTTAAGGGATAGGGGATAGGAAAGGATGGGCAAAGGGGGTGGGCCTCCGGGTACCTCTCTCACTGAACGAAATGCGGCATGAACCACTTTACGTCAATCTTTTGAGAGGTCGTGGTTTTACACCGGTCGGGCCGGCACATTCCTGCAGCGAACTGCTTGGCTCTACTGTGGATTGATTGTGGGATAGTTTGGCACTTCACTGCAAAGAACCTTTTTTACTTTAATTAATTAGATTTATGATGCTGAGGAGAAAACGATGGTAGTCGCAGTCTATGTAATGTGCGCAGAGCCATCTCACGTGCTAACTGACACGCGCATTGATGACTAGAGAGAGATTGATCAAGAGCAGAGTCATATGTCAGAATTGTGTTTTTTTAATATAATCATGTCGAGCACATCAAACACAAAAAAAATACTTTAAAAAAAAAGTTAAACCGACTTCTAAAAACCTTATACCTGTATACTACTAAACAGTTTCCATCGACTAACTGCAGTACTGTCGCCCAACTCCTAACCGTTAAGGAGTTCTGTGACTTCTTCATCAGCATAGCAGCATCAGGTGTATATTCAAGCATACTTTACAAGCAACACGCGAGCACTACATAGTACCAAGTGGTTTCTGTCGATCAATTGCAGTGCTGTCTTCAAACTCCTAACCGTTGAGGAGCTTTGTGGCTTCTTCATCAACACAGCAGCATCAAATGTTGACACCATAAAGAATATCCTAAGATTGATATCTTAGGTATGCAAGTATAGTGTTTTTGGTACGTAATGGTGATCCATTACGTACCAAAAACACTATACTTGCATACAACTTTTGGTGGAAAGAAAAAAAAAACTTATTTAAATCCGTCCATAATTGACGAAAATATCGGTGAACATACATAAAAAAATATTATCAATTCGTCTGTATACGAATTGAGAACCTCCTCCTGTTTTCGAAGTCAGTTAAAAACAGCCTCACAACATAATAAAAAATTAAACGATTCCGCCGACGCAGTGCTCCTGTGATTTTGGAACGAGCGGCATTTCACTATAAATTGATTTTGTGCCGACAGCTCGGTGATAATTGGAGATATGATAATAATTTATAAATATTGTTTGGCGTTGAAATACCATTATCTATGTACTGTTATATGTTGTGCCGGAGGCAAAGTAAAATTATCACAATTGGAGCCACCAGCAGATCCTTTAAGTTCTTTTGTTTCTGGGATTGGAAATAATTCTAAGTATTTCTTGGCCAATCAAATCTTTTTACGCTTTTTACGAAATGCATGTTTCTTTATTCATTTATTATACATATATTTATGTATGTTACGGTAAGAGTGAATAATTGAAGATTATTAATAATTATCTATTATTATTAATAATTACCGAAAGTCGAGGTTAAAGTGATAAATTAATCAAATTTGTCGGTTTTTATTAATAATTTAACCCTAGTAGTGATAAATGTAATAAGTGGCCAAGGGTTGCGGGACGGGGCGTTGTGTGCGACCTCTCGCAGAGGTGCGGGGGGGATGCCACGCGAGGGAACCGCGTAGGCGACGCGTTAGTTGGCTCGGTGTTATTGTTTTAAAAGCACGCGCACGTTATTTGTTGTTGCTTACTAGGGTTAGTTAGTTGCTTCATCGCCTGCTGCCCAACCTCGGGGGACCGGGAGAGGGAGTTCGCCGCCTCTACGGTGGCGTCGTGCGGTCCGTGGCCTTTACGGGGCCCCCGTATGGTCGCGAGACCTCGGGGGGGCCTCCCGCTCCAGGGCTCTGCTGAGGAGCCTGGAGCGGATCATGGCCATACGGATCGTACGGGGCTACCGTGCAATATCGTACGAGGCGGCGACGGTCCTCGCGCGTTCTCCTCCCTTCATCATCCTGGCCGAGATGTATGCAGCCGCGTACGATCTCGGGACACGAAGTGCGGAGGCGGGAGGCCTTCCGGCGGATTCTGGGGGACTGGCGCGACGCGCTGGTCCTCCAGGGCTATGCGCGTCAGCGCGCCGTCTGAGCCGTCCTGCCCCACCTCGAGGCCTGGGTGCTCCGTAAATGGGGCACTGGGGCAACCTGTGCTACAGGTTGACTCAGATACTCACCGGGCACGGGTGCTTCGGTGAGTATTTGAGTCGAATAAGGCGTGAAGAGACGGCGAGATGCCACCATTGCGCATCCGACCTGGACTCGGCCCAGCACACGCTGGAGGTCTGCCCGGCCTGGGCGGCCGAGCGTCGAGTCCTGGTCGACGGGATCGGGCGAGACTTGTCCCCGCAGGCGTTGGTCGTGGCAATGCTGGCGGGCGAGGAGGAGAGGAGGCCTGTGGTCTCCTTCTGCGAAGCTGTGATGCTCCAGAAAGAGGCCACCGAGCGGGATCGGAAGAGAGCCGATCCCGCTCGAAGGCGACGGCGGGGTGGATCAGAGGGGTTTATCCGAATCCTGGACCACCCCAACGCCGGAGGAAGGTCGCCGCGGGAGTTTTGGGAGTCCCACACTACCCCCTGCCGTACCCAGGCGGGGGGCATGCATAAAGCATTTCCTCGCGTAAAAAAAAAGGTTAGGTTAGGTTAGTTTTAACCTTGTTTGTGTGATCTCTAATTGATATAATTGTAAGACTGTGTTTAATATTATAAATAAATACCTGCTGGTCAAAAAACATTGGGTTTTTTATTTATTTTATAACTTTTACCAATATGTGTCGTGAATTATTAATAATTACTAATAAAAGTAATAAATTTCGATCGTTTATTTACATTTACCAAAACATGTGGTTATTATTAATAATTTTGTAAAAATATTAATAATTTTCAATTAATCAGATTTACCGTAACATATATATAAGGCATATTAAGTGAGCAGTCTGTTGTAATGTCCGGAGTATTTAAAAATGCACTATTACTATACTCTTTATTTATTATTTACATTTTATAAATACATTTTTAAATATAAATACAAAAAATACATTTAAAAATATAAAAATAAGTGAAACCCACTGGCATCGGGTACAGGGACAAAGCTACCAGTGGTCGGGCCCTAAAGAGAGGAACTTCCTCACGATACGTGCCGTGCCTAGAAGTACCGCTTTCTGCATCAAGCCTAGCGCGACCGAATTCGTGTGGAATCTGAAAGTGATATGCCTTCAGATTCCACGATCACACCTCGCTTTACATACATGACCGAACACTTGTCTACCCCAAACTCCATCTTAATAGAGCCACTGAAAGTTTGAGTTACCCGTAATAACTCCATTAATTGGGATCTGTTTGAGGCAAACAACTTTAAGTCATCCATATAAAGCAGGTGCGACAAACACCGACTCCGTCTCCGCAATCGATAGCCTAGACCTGAATTTTCCAGCAACGTGCTAAGAGGATTCAGTGTCAGGCAAAACCTAAACGGACTCAGGCTGTCACCCTGGAATATACCCCGTTGGATCTTCAAATGCACGCCGCTGTCTCGGCTCTGCGGACATCCCGGATATGAAAGCACTATGTTCTATCTACCTTATACAGCTCGAGCACTCTCATCAGCCACGTATGAGGCACAGAATCGAACGCCTTCTTGTAATCTATCCAGACTGTCGCCAGATCTCCACGACGGCGACGTACCTGTTGGTTAATGGTCATATCAATGAGGAGAAGCTCTTTAGTACCATGGCCTCTTTTTCTACAACCATTCTGCGAAGTAGACATATATTGACCAAAGACCAAATTCATTTCAATATATTGAGTAATTTTTGATCGCAGAATGGATGTTAAAAGTTACTACAACCTTTCTACTAAATTCTTATAATCTAACATAACATAACTTCACGCCTTTTGTTACCCGAAGGTGTAGGCAGCGGCTGTTAAGCCTCGTCTCGCCGTTATATTTACGTCCCAAATGGAATAGGTGGCGAACCTATTGCCATACTGGGCACAATGTTTTCAGTCATCGATATTTATTATATTTGTTTATCGATATATCTTATAATCTAAAAATTACTATATCGTTCTATAATTACTAGGGTCCGTAGTACTACCTGTTTTATAGAGCAAATATGTATTGACAAGAACTCTGACAACGTCCCCTCCTCTATGGCCTCTTGGAACTGTGTAGCTATACGGGCATGTGAACTTCGTAGCCATTTTAACCAAAAATTGTGCAGTCCGTCCGGTCCAGGAGATTTCCAATTGGATAACGAACGGACCGCACATGTGACATCTTTTTCTTAAATTTTAATATAAAAGTTCAACATCACAGATCTGATGCTGATCAGATGCTACTCCATAAGTTTTTTGTGGTTATAGCATCTGGTAATGGTCCAACACCTGTAGCCTGAAGAGGACGTTCCTAGTCTCTATATACTAGCTTTTGATCTCTTTGGAACATGCGATTCACAGCATATCGTTTATATCGTTCTTTATATCTACGTATACGGTTTGCCCACGTACAGACCTTCTGCTTCAGGTAATCGATGCGTTCTGTAATTTTGGCCATATATTCTTAGGGTCTATAAGTAGTCCCTAAGAACGCCTGCCTCACAAAACGCATCACCCGCGGGCGCGTATTACCAGACCTGAGGCAGATAAGCTTGCCAATGAGTACTCTAGCATCAGCGATACGACTTTCAATTCTCTGCTGCCAGCTTGGCTTATTAGGTTTAGGTCGTGTAACATTATCATTGTGTGAAATATTTATTCCTGCTACACGACAAGCCGTTAACGCAGTACAATAGAGAATTGAATGTGTATCGCTCAGATTATTACCGTTGTCTAAATAACTATTTAAAATCGAGTCTAGGGCACTCACAAGCGCTATGTTTTTTCTATTAGTGGGCAAACGCGGTAGTGGAGGCCTAATATTATGTGGCATGAACATATACTTACCGATTTTTTTAACTCCTCATTATTATACCGGGTATCCGCATCAATAGTCCTGTCATCCACCTCTATGCCACGATTTTGGGAAGTAGACTTCCTAGTATTTGTTGTCGAGTTGATATGTTGAGAAGCAGATGTATCAGAACTTGATTGTGCGGATTCAGAGCGTAGCCGCTCAAGTATAACGTCATCCAACAAACGACTGCGTTGGATGACCTTCACCTGATCCGATAATCTTTGTGCCGAGACGTTGACAGCCGGCTCAAGACCCTGAAACAGAAGCAACATGCGGCTACGATTATTAGATATTATTATTATTATAATTTCCACCAGTTAAATCTTTTATTATTAAAATAATATTATGTATATGTTTTGTACTTGGCCCCCATTGACCAACTCCAAATGACTCGAAAACATAACAACCCACAAGTTTATTATATTTATGGCGCTTGAGGGTCTCTGCGTATCCAGCAGCAGCGCCGGGAGCAATGATAGCTCGAGGAAGATGTGTAGGCGCCAGTGTGTCGACACAAGTAGGGTCCCACACCAAAGACCTACCCATCCTCCAGGGCATCAAGGACAAACTATTTGGCCTCTTTCCATCGTCATGCACCAACCCACTAGTTTCAAGTACAGTTATTATTTCGGCGGTAGAAAGAGCCCGACGAATGATGTTATTTACATTTGCATGCCTAGGTATACACCCCGCGCTTCTGCTGCATGTCCAAAAAAGTTGTACCATCCCACATTGACAAAAATGCGATGAAAAACAAGCCACCAATACGTAAGCATGTGGCAATGCGGAAAGTTGTGTTATCTATTAGGGTCCCTACACTGGATACTGGTAGTGCTTGAAGCCAGGCGCCTGACTCCCAGTCTCCTACAGCCAGTAAACGAGCACGTTCTGTATCACTGCAGTTTTAAGCAAAAACAAAGGATGTTTTGAGTAATTTTGAGTAAGCGATCAGAAACTGCATTAATTTACTCACGTTGTCTCAGTTTTCAGTTGCAATCGAATGACGAGAATGACTCCCTGGATTATATTTGGACGTTACTTTAGTTTAAGAAGAAATTTACCTGAGGACAAAATGTACAGAAAAATATGATATTGATGTAGTATAAAACAAACTCGCTTTCCGCTGTCTGTCCCCTTATATGCTTATATCTTTGAAAGTACACAACGAAATTATTTATTTATATTTACTAGCTGACCCGGCGAACTTTGTTTCGCCTCAAAAGCATTATATGAGGAAATAAAAGATTTTTTATAAAATAAAAGAAGCCTAAGTTAGTTCTTATAACATCAGCTACCTACAAAAAAGTCCCATCAAAATCGATCCAGCCACTACAAAGATTAGCCTAAACAAACAAACAGGAAAAAATTCTAAGTGATTTAGTTTTAACCTTGTTTGTGTGATCTCTAATTAATATAATTGTAAGACTGTGTTTAATAATGAATAAATACCTGCTGGTCAAAAAACATTGGGTATTTATGGCTCAGGAGTGAGATGGGTCTGTAATTCTTCAGTAAGGTTTTATCACCTTTTTCTAAGAACAGCACCACCGCTCTCCTGCTCCAAACCTGTTGTGTTATACCCTGGTGTATAACGGAATTAAAAAGACTTGCTAATCCTTTAAGATAGGAGTCCCGCCGGCCTTTAGAAGTTCTGTTGTGATTCCGTCATCACCGGGTGCCTTGTTGTTCTGCAGTTGCCCGAAAGCCGCACTAATCTCGCTTTCTACAAATTCGGGGATGTCCTCACTGTAGTGACGCGTTAGCGGGGCTCTGTGCTCATTCTCGCTGTGTCCCATCGGCTTGGTCATCCGTGTGGAATAAAGGAGCCCATAAAAAGATTCTATCTCTGCGACAATCTCAGGCTTAGAGGTGACGACACGTCCATCCGCAGTTTTCATTGTTGACGACACTGAAAACTGCCTTCCAAGCTGCTGAGCAAACACTTTCGACCCTTTGTTGCGGTCGATCGCGTCCTCGATTGCTCGAGTATTCTATCGACGAAGGTCACGCCGCATCAGCTTTCTAAAACGCTGGTTTAGGCTTTTCCATTCTGACGAAGACAGCTGATCGGATGGAGTTTCTCGCCTTTGCCTCATAAGCTCAAGCGTCTCAGCAGAGCGTTTGGAATCATACAATGCAAAATAAAAATCACTGAGTTTATTAACTTTGTAATATCAATTATGAGTAGTATAGCAGCTACCACTACCTGCTCCTAGATTTCTATGTACAGTTCTAAACAGTTTTTAAACCATGCTTTACATATTTTCTTGGTTGGTACCGGTCATTATTTACCGGTTTATATTCTACTGTTATATTATTATAATACTTATTTCATGGGCGAAGAGGTGTTGAATGCGGTTTCCATCTCTAAATGATCACATGTACGATCAAGTTCCTATAAATAACCATGAATATCTATTAATCGAATTGATTGTCAGTTCGCCACCTATTCCATTTGGGACGTAAACATAACGGAGAGACGAAGCTTAACAGCCGCTGCCTACACCTTCGGGTAACCAAAGGCGTGAAGTTATGTTATGTTGTGTTATGTTATGTTATGCTATGCTATGCTATGCTATGCTATGCTATGCTATGCTATGCTATGTTATGTTATGTTATGCTCGGCAGCTTACGCTGTAAGAAAAATACGTCAACTGACCGATGTTGATACTACGCGTTTAGTTCATTGCTTATTGCTTTGGGGTAGTGCCGCGGATGTAGAGTCGGTTTTTGTGCTCCAGAAACGAGCCATTCGTGCTATCTATATGATGAGTCCCAGGGATACACTAAGAAATTAATTTAAAGAGAAGAATTATGACATTTTATTCGCAATATATTTATGTAAATCTTATATAAGTTCATAAATATAAAACTAAATTTAAGAAAAAAAGAAAAATTCATAAACTAAATTTAAGGAATAAAAACAAACTCGCTGTGCCCACTACTAGGCTCCATAAACTCGTACTAATCGTAATCTCTAACTCGTTTCCAGGTCAATGTATACGCTTCAACAATAAACTTCCAAACGACGTGGTTGAGTTATCCATTGGCAAATTTAAGAATCATGTTAAAAGTAGATTATATCAACGGTCTTACTATTGTATCGCAGATTATATAAACGATAAAAAAGTTTGGAATTCAACTGTTCCTTTTGTGTTATGTTGATTGTAATTATTACCATTTGTTAAACTGGAAATGGAAAAGGGTCGGCATTGAGTTTCTTGCCAGTTCTTTTCAAGAAACCTTAACGCTGGAACTGGCACTTAGATTCGCTTTCACTTTCAAGACTGTAATGAAAGGGAATGTAAGCTCCGCGGAGCTAGTAGTTTTGTATGACGATTCTAAGTACTTTGTAAAGTCTAAGGAATAAAGCTATTTTGAATTTGAATTTGAAATTTGTAGAAAAATATTTTCGATTATGAATTATGTATGAACATAACTTACGAAATGTTAGTAAGGATAGCATTCTGCAGTTTTATAATAAACTCGTTATGTTTAGGAGTATTTAGGAAGAATTTAAGTTTGTTTAAATTGGATAACGTCGTAGTTTTTCTGATGCAGAGAATCCTGTCACTGGCTCACACCAATGACTTTTTGAAATTGTTTTTGGAAGTTAAGTGTGATAAATATGGATGACTGAAAAATTTGTGCCCGGTATGGCAATAGGTTCGCCGCCTATTCCATTTGGGACATAAATATAACGGCGAGACGAGGCTTAACAGTCGGTGCCTACACCTTCGGGTAACAGAGGCGTGAAGCTATGTTATGTTATACTGATATGATCTGTCCAGCTACTTTTACTTTTGAAACCTACAATCTCATAATAAATTGTTAACTTCTTAATAATAACATATTTTATTGATTGTTCAAGATGGTACTGTTTTGGAGGGTGTAGAGTCAACTGTATTTCTAGGAGTGACTTTAGATAAACATTGTGGGTGGAAGCAACATATTGATGTGGTATGCTCTAAATTATATAAATATGTCTACGTATTGGATAGACTAAGGTAAATATCTACAATAGACTCCACTCTCTGTGCCTACCATGGAAATGTCTCTTCGATTTTACGCTATGGTTTAGTTATATGGGGAAACTCAGTTGATATATTGAGAGCATTTGGAGCACAAAAGAGATGTGTCAGTGCTATATGTGGAGCTGACTTTTGGGAAAGTTGTATTCCTTTATTTAAAAAATATCCAATCCTACCGTTGCCCTGTTTGTACATTTATAAAATTTCAATATTTGTCCATAAACATATGTATTTATTTTCAAAAAAAGATTTTGATAGCAATAGAAGTTGCAGATTTCCTAATAAACTGCTATTGCCTAAGCACCGGACCACAGTATGCGGTAGAAATTCGTTTTGCATGTCCATTTAAATTTATAATAAGTTACCTGATAGTTTGAAAATTCTGACATTGATTGTATTTAAAAAACATTTATTTATATTATTGATTGACAAATGTTATTACACATACATAACTTCACGCCAAATCCCTTGCGAGGCAGGCAGAGAGAACAGAGCGCCATAGGGCACGATTCTTACACGCCTCACTCGCTTCGTAGACATTCATGACTCTTTTCATGCACGCGCGTCGGTTTTTGAGGCTCTTAACATCACCTTCCTCCAGAACACGTTCTATTTGGTCATGGAATGTGTGTCTTGGCCGTCCTCGACTCCTACATCCATCCGCTTTTGCATTGTATATCTGCTTAGTCAGTCTTGCATAAACCATTCTTTCTACATGTCCGAACCATCGGAGCATGCCCTTTCTTACTTTTACACCGACACTCTCTTTCAAACCAACTTCCTTCCGTACAACCTTGTTTTCTACGCGGTCAGCGAGAGTCACTCCGCAGATTTTGCGTAGTGCCCTCATTTCCACCGCGTTTATTCTACTTTCATGCACACTCTGCCATACCCAGCTCTCGCTTCCATAAGTTAGCGTTGGGATCAAGACTGCATTGTGGATTGCTAGCTGGGCTTTTCTGTTATTTCTGTATTTCCTATCGCCACTCGTCTTTCTACATCCGCGGTGTACCTTCCATCTCTGCTAAAAGCGCATCCAAGATATACAATTTCATTCACCTGTTCCAGCACTACATCATCAGCCATTATCCTTGCATCAGTTCTGGATTCCTCCCTTTCAAACACCATAACTTTCGTTTTCTTTGCATTCAACTGCAAGCCTTTAATCATCATAATTATTTTAATTTAATTGACTTCTTTGACGATAAAAATTTTATGATATCACACAATGTGATATCATTTTAAAATCTATTAAAACATATTAATATATCTTTAAAATTTGTACACCATATGTGGTAAGATATCAACACTTATAACACCTTACATATAACACCTGTATATTTTTACGATATTTTCACAAATAAATAATACTTACTTACTTATATTTTAATTATTTTCACAGAACAACATGGTATTCACACCCGTACACACGTGGCACATACAGTTACGACAATGTGCAGGCTCCTCAACATCCAAGAGAACGGTCGATCTTGGCAGAACCCATAGTAGACAGCAGTGGAGCGCCAAGAGTTCTGTTCGCTGGAGAAGGTTCAAATACTATACATTACGGGACAGTTCACGGAGCAGTGGAAACTTGTTTCCAGGAAACTAATAGGCTGTTGTCTATAAAAACTTATCAATAATAGTCCATAATCTTAAGACGTGCTAAGTCGCCAATAGAATGGTTCCAGATTAAAAGTATAATTATTTTGGCCAGCTGATACAAGGTTTTTTCTACTTAATTAAGCTTTTTATATAAGCATTAGAAATAAATAAGCATTTCCAAATAAGCTTATCATTTTAAGTCCGAGGGAAATTGATTTCCCGGTCGAAACCGAATATTCGACAGTCACATCGGTTTCGGCTGACCTCATAGTGATTGGAAGCTTTAATGAAACTCATAAAAGCTTCAAATAAAAATAAAAATGGTACATACTGAATTTATCAATGAATAAATTTAAAATGACGTCACATTATTTTTTTATTTATTCCAAACAAGAAGAAGAGAATAATGTCACACATTATATCATGCATTGTAATCCAGATTAAATGTGTATACAAAATTTCAGCTCAATCGGTTGAAGATATCTACTTCAATATGGAGTCTAAAGATTCCACCGAACATACATGCATACATACAGTGCAAGTTAAATTAAAAGCTTATAAAATAAATTTAGTTCTATTGTACAAAAATGTTGGATTCGTAGCACATCTGTTAGAAATTCGATACTTACATATTAATACACTTCTGAAAACATCGATTGGCCCACCTTTTTAAAAGCTTTTATTTAGCTTGCACTGTATGTATGTATGTATGTAAGTATGTATGTTCGGTGGAATCTTGCAACTCAATTTTGATGTAGATATCTTCAACCGATTGAGCTGAAATTTTGTATACACGTTTATTTTGGATGACAATGCATGATATGATGTGTGACATCCTTCCATATCCAATATGGCGGACCACCCAAGATGGAGGAATGGATATTTTGAATGCATTTCTGCAATATGGGTATCAAATGAAAGGGCATATTGAGTGTAACTCAAAAAATAATATGACGTCATTATAAATCCAATATGGTGGAACGTCCAAGATGTAGGAAAACATATTTTAAGCTTCTGTACAATATGGGTATCAAATGAAAGGGCTCATTGAGAGTAACTGAAAAAATAATGTGACGTCATTCTAAATCCAATATAACGGATCATCCAAGATATAGGAACAGTTTTTTTTTAATGCATTTCTACAATATGGGTATCAAATGAAAGGGCTTATTGAGTGTAACTCAAAAAATAATTTGACGTCATTCTAAATCCAATATGGTGGAATATCCAAGATGGAGAAAAACATAGTTTAAGCTTCTGTACAATATGGATATCAAATGAAAGGGCTCATTAAGAGTAACTGAAAAAATAATGTGACGTCATTCTAAATCCAATATGGCGGATCATCCAAGATAGAGAAACTGTTTTTAAAAGCTTTTATTTAGCTTGCACTGTATGTATGTATGTATGTATGTATGTAAGTATGTATGTTCGGTGGAATCTTGCAACTTAATTTTGATGTAGATATCTTTAACCGATTGAGCTGAAATTTTGTATACACGTTTATTTTGGATGACAATGCATGATATGATGTGTGACATCCTTCCATATCTAATATGGCGGACCACCCAAGATGGAGGAATGGATATTTTAAATGCATTTCTGCAATATGGGTATCAAATGAAAGGGCATATTGAGTGTAACTCAAAAAATAATATGACGTCATTCTAAATCCAATATGGTGGACTATCCAAGATGGAGGAAAACATAGTTTAAGCTTCTGTACAATATGGATATCAAATGAAAGGGCTCATTAAGAGTAACTGAAATAATATTTCCTTAAAAATTTCAAGTATCAACTTAGAGCCTCAGTATGTACAATTTATATAATAATAAAAGCTTGTCGCGCGAGTTGTAAATAAACTGTACTAATTTTATAATGTCTAATCAAATCAAAATAGCTTTATTTTCTTGGGTCTTCACACACAGTTAAATATAGTCCGTAAATACAGATATTTAACTTATTATTATATTTAAAGCATAACATATTAAAACACGAGCGCTTGAGAAAATTGCCTCATTGGCACAAAAACGCACGGACGATTCTGAGTGTAAGGTTGTCATGACAAGAAATGGGCAAAACACTCATGTAAATTAATCTACTAACTTTAGTATATTATCTATTGCAATTTAATTACCTACTGATAGGGAGTCAAACCTCGCGACAAGCTTTTATTATTATATAAATTGTACATACTGAGGCTCTAAGCTGATACTTGAAATTTTTAACGAAATATTATTTTCTTATTTTTAGAGCGCTTAAATAAAAGCTTCTTTAAAAAGGATTTTTGCTTTTAATTTATTTTCTTATTTTTAGTTATAGCTGGCTAGGTTAGTGTCATTTAATTCAACGCATCATTATTGCAAGTTAGTTTACCGCTTAATTTCAAACAGTCCAGCTCTTCAATAAAGCGATCATCTTATTCAATTTCAGCTTAGAGCTTTGTTTTCCATTTAATCGCAATGATGATTTTTAATTCATAGCCATATTGTAGAAATGCATCAAAAATATGTATGCCGTCATCTTGGATGGTCCACCGTATTGTATTTAGAATGACCTCACATTATTTTTCGAGTTATTCTCAACAAGCCCTTTCATTTGATACCCATATTGTAGAAATGCATTAAAAAAAACTGTTCCTCTATCTTTGATGATCCGTTATATTGGATTTAGAATGACGTCACATTATTTTTTCAGTTACTCTCAATGAGCCCTTTCATTTGATACCCATATTGTACAGAAGCTTAAAATATGTTTTCCTCCATCTTGGATATTCCACGATATTGGATTTAGAATGACGTCATATTATTTTTTGAGTTACCTTCAATAAGCCCTTTCATTTGATACCCATATTGTAGAAACGCAAATATTTTTCCCGCCATATTGGATTTGGAATGATGTGATATTTTTTTTCGAGTTACTATTAACAAGCCCTTTCATTTGATACCCATATTGTAGAAATGCATTAAAAAAAAACAGTTCCTCTATCTTGGATGATCCGCCATATTGGATTTAGAATGACGTCACATTATTTTTTCAGTTAATCTCAATGAGCCCTTTCATTTGATATCCATATTGTATAGAAGCTTAAACTATGTTTTCCTCCATCTTGGATATTCCACCATATTGGATTTAGAATGACGTCATATTATTTTTTGAGTTACACTCAATAAGCCCTTTCATTTGATACCCATATTGCAGAAATGCATTCAAAATATCTATTCCTCCATCTTGGGTGGTCCGCCATATTAGATATAGAATAATGTCACACATCATATCATGCATTGTCATCCAAAGTAAACGTGTATACAAAATTTCAGCTCAATCGGTTGAAGATATCTACTTCAAAATTGAGTTGCAAGATTCCACCGAACATACATACTTACATACATACATACATACATACATACATACATACATACATACATACATACATACATACATACAGTGCAAGCTAAATTTATTTAGCTTGCACTTTTAAGCTTATTTTAAGCTTGTCGCGAGGTTTGACACCCTATCAGTAGGTAATTAAATTTCAATAGATAATATAGTAAAGTTAGTAGATTAATTTACATGAGTGTTTTGCCCATTTCTTCTCATTACAACCCTACACTCAGAATCGTCCGTGCGTTTTTGTTCCAATGAGGCAATTTTCTCAAGCGCTCGTGTTATAATATGTTATACTTTAAATATAATAATAAGTTAAATATCTGTATTTACGGATTATATTTAACTGTGTGTGAAGACCCAAGAAAATAAAGCTATTTTGATTTGATTTGACATTATAAAATTAGTAAAGTTTATTTACAACTCGCGCGACAAGCTTTTAATAATATATAAATTGTACATACTGAGGCTCTAAGTTGATACTTGAAATTTTTAAGGAAATATTATTTTCTTATTTTTAGAGCGCCTAAATAAAAGCTTCTTTATAAAGGATTTTTGCTTTTAATTTATTTTTCGCTTTCGTTTAGTCCTAGCTAAAATTTTATATTAGGTCGAGCAAAAACTATTGATGCAGTTTTAAGCCTGATACATTTTAATTATTTTTCGATCGTATTGCTTCAAATTTGCATTCAGAATACCAGACGATATGGAGATACACCTAACAAGTCGGGTACGCATCTTGATAGTGGCAATTGATTTTTGAATAAAAAACATGTATTATCAAATAAAGGTTTAATTTAATAACGCGTGTTGCCTCTATGGGCATCTACCACAGCTCTTATATGATTAGGCATAGAGTTTATCAACAGCTCTATGAAATTTTGAGGGATCATCTCCCATTCCTCTTTTATGTCAGGGAATATGTTCGGGATGTGAACATCACAGTTATGGACTGGCCAGCCAGAAGCCCAGACATGAACCCCATTGAGCACATGAGGGACGAACTAAAAAGACGTTTCAGGGCTCGTCAGCCAGTTGCCCAGACGATGCAGGAGTTGAAAATTGCCATAAAAGAGGAATGGGAGATGATCCCTCAAAATTTCTACTACAATAGTAGGCTTAGTTTATACTTAGCTAATATTAATTGATAATAATGTTATATACAACACGATAACTTATTAAGAATTGGCAAACCACTTCGTTACGTAACGCGTTACGAGCAAATTTGTCTGACTTCTCTTTCTCTCACATTCTCTCGCGGTCTTTCACTTAAGCCCACTTCAGACAGACGCTATTCTTTCCCTCTGCTCAGTGTCTAATGTGCGAAATAGTTTTGTTTTGAACACGGATTTGTTATTGTATGATAAGTGGAATAAGCACAATTATATTTACAACTCTATCAATTGAATTCAGTTGTAGATAAACCATGTGGCTTGTAACAGTGTTTTTGGTGGCGGCTATCGCGTTTGGAGACACATCTCCGTAAGTGGAGTTTTACAACTCATAAACGGACTAACCTATTTATACTATAAAACTGGTATTATACTAATTGGTACTTTAAAATTACTATTACTGTAAAAACGCAATAAGGAAAATACTTAAACGTTTATCAAAAGTTAGTTATTTTCTGATACGGATCACTTATAAAAAGGACCTCAATGTAGGGATTTTACGTCAGTAAGGCTGTAAATGCGTCAATTTGTCATATTTTCATTTAGTAGTTATGGAAAGAAATTTAAAGAATATGTTTGTTTCTTTCTCGTGTATTTATAGATATCGAAGCATACTGCTTCGATATCTATAAATATAATATAATGATCTATTTCACATTGATTTGTATCATAATAAATTATTATAATTAATAGTCTCAAGTTTAATTACGTGATGTGACACCAACTCAGAATGGTCATTTGATTTCATTTAATGAAGATTAAGGGTCATCCTTATTATCAAACACTATCTAAAAGACCATCTTTGTAAATTATGTGTTCTTACGATTAGATCTTCATAATATATAATTTGGATTAGATATAGTTTAATCAAATTGGAGCATTGGTATACCCTATACATCCTGAATTTATAACAACCAGTCAAATAACTCTATGCTATTTATTATCGTTGTGGTACCGCAAATGATACGCATTTTTAAATTTTTACAACGCGGTACTTTTTTTTACGCGAGGAAATGCTTTATGCACACCCTCCGCCTGGGGACGGCAGGGGGTAGTCTCGCGGCGGCCTTCCTCCGGAGATAGGGTGGTCCTGGAGGATCAGCGCGTCGCGCCAGTCCCCCAAGACCCAACGAAATGCCTCCCGCCTCCGCACTTCATGTCCCCGTGCGTTCGGGTCCCCCCACTCCAGCCGAGATTGTACATCACAACCAGGATGATGAAGAGGGGGCGGGGGGAGGGGGGAAGGCGTGAGGACCGTCGCCGCCTCGTACGAGATTGTACGGAAGCCCCGTACGATCCGGATGGCCATGACCCGCTCCAGGCTCCTCAGCAGAGCCCCCGCAAGATCTCGCGACCAAACGGAGGCCCTGTACAAGGCCACGGACCGACGCCACCGTAGAGGCGGCGAACTTCCTCCCCCGGTCCCCCGAGATTAGGCAGCTGGCGATGTAACGCGTCGCGCTCGGGGACCGCAAACCAGTATCAATCAATCAATTATTATTAATTAATGTATAACATAACATTACTTCACGCCTTTTCTACCCGGAAGTGTAGGCAGCGGCTGTTAAGCCTCGACTCACCGTTATGTTTACGTCCCGTATGTAACGTAGGTGGCGAACCTTTTTCATACACCGGGCACAAAGTTGTCAGTCATCGATATATATCACACATAACGTCCGAAATTAATTTCAAAAAGTCATAAGTGTGAGCGAGGATTAGAACCTATGACTTCTTTATTCAGGGGCTTTTAGTGATAAATATTTATTTTATTGTCACGGTAAGTAAACATTTGCGTCAATAACTATTAATGAATTATCTTCTAAAGAGTGATGTCAACTTATGATACCATCATCGTGGATTTGGGTGCCTCCGGCTGCTCCGCGGCATCAGTATTAAGCCAGGCTGGTAAGAAAGTACTGGGACTAGAAGCTCAGGACAGGATTGGTGGCAGAGTTCACACTGTGCCATTTGGTAACGGGGTTGTAGAATTGGGAGCCGAGTGGTAAGTGTCTTATCTCCTACATATCTTAGTAATGTTAAAGATACTAAAGTATTACTCAAACGAACCAGAACGGCTGCACTGTTATAGATGAAATTTGGCTCAAAAATAGTTTATAAAATTGAAGTGGTCTTTTAGAGTAATTTAGAGCAATACATTATTTTACTAAATTAATGTTATAATTACCGTTATTTATTAGTTTTCTATTATTTTTTGAGGATTCACGGAGAAGTTCAGAGCCGTGTATATGAAATAGCCATTGCAAACAATATCACCATAGTGCCTCAGACAGGTGGCGTTGATGTCTATGGATCTGATGGCTCCCTTTACAACAGAGATATTTTTTATGAACTGGTTGAACACACTCTTAACTTAAGCTACCCATTAGACTCAACCAAACAACCACAGCCACTTGGTGCATATTATACAAAAGAGTATATCAAAAAAACATACATAAAGTTAACGTTCACGCCCAGTCCCTTGTGGGATATGTATTGGGAACAGAGTGCCGTAAGGCACGACTCTTGCACATCTAACTCTCTTCTTTAACTTTCATATCTCTTGTCATACACGCTTGTTGGTTTTTAAAGCTAGTGACATCACCTTAAGCAAGGACATGTTGCTATTTGATCGTGGATAGAGTGTCGTTGCCGTCCTCGACTCCTACATGCATACGCCTTTGCACTGTATATCTGCTTAGTCAATCTTTCATCATCCATTCTTTCTACATAACCGAACCATTGGAGCATGGCCTTCCTCACTTTTACACCGATCCTCTCTTTCAATCTCTTCATATCTGGCTAAACACAGCACCTTCCTCAAGGAGGCGTTCTATTTGATTAAGTGTGTCGTGGACGTCATCGATTTGTACTTCCATCCGCTTTTACATTTTATATTTGCTATGTAAATCTTGTATCATCCAGTATGTCAAAAGTTATTTCATATAGAAAAAAGATCGGTGTTGTCTTGATTCTATTTGTATTTTTGTTAAAATAAGAGAAAGTAAAAGAGAGAACCACCGAGAGAAGAAGAAAAAAAATGAGAGAGAGAGGGCTATAAGAGATATTCCACATATTATTATCTGTTTTGTTTATATTTTTAGATTAATGGAATATATAAGAAAAAATCACTCTGAGATTCTGAACGAGCAAGATTATTTAAAAAGTGTTTTCCGATATATAGAATTATTGATCTGTTCTTACGAGGCGTGCGACAGTTGGGATGATGTTACAACCCATGGTACATTTCAAGGTTTGAAGGGAAATCCGTATATGAGTTGGCATAAATATGGATACAGGACGCTGTTTGAAATTTTACTGGTATTTTTTATATTTATATGAAGGTTTTATAGTAAGGTAGTATTATCTAACTTCACCTGGATGATACCTCCTCACACCAATGATATTTCGATATTAATTTCTTTAGTTATGTGTGATAATGATCGATGATTGATAACTTTGTGCCCGATGTATGGCAATAGGATCGCCATCTATTCCATTTATGGTCTAAAATGACGGTAATTCGACGCTTATAGCCGCTGCCTACACCTTCGGATAGAAAATGCTTAAAGTTATGTTATGTTAATTATGTATCAGTCTTGGTGCACTGGAAGTCGAGCAACTGGCTTCTGAATCAAGATGTCGCGGGATGGATCCAATTATTATTTGATTGTTTCAGAATACGTACAACAAAGGCAGCGGCTTACCCAACTTCGATGTGAAATTAAAAAAAGTCGTCACTCATATCTCGTACCCGACCAGTTCCGATAAGGATGTGGTAGTCACGTGCGATGATGGCTCAACGTACAGAGCCAGGAATGTCATTGTGACCGTCTCACTTGGAGTACTCAAAGAAAGGAATTATTATTGAAATATTAATTTTATAATATATACAATAAAATAATAATGATTTCAATTCACCTTTAAACACATTCGACTTAGCTAAAAGATAATACACTGTAGTGTATGTGAGTAAATACTTACAGTGTACAATACACAGTAAGTAAATATCACAAATACTTTCAAACATATGAGTCTTCTTCTAAAAAAGAAGAATTGAAGTGCAACGGTCTCTCTTGGCTTGTCCTGGTTTATGATTTTAATGTTAACAAGATTATTATTGAAGTGGAACTTCTAATCTCTCTTGAAAGCGTTAAACGTGTTTAACGCCCCTATTATAATAGGTAACTATACTACTTTTATTATTTTACAAATTATTACATTCATTGATATTCTTTCTAGGTACACATCCCTGTTTACACCAGCGTTGCCTACAAACAAAGTTAATTCCCTAAATAATATAGCATTTGGTGTGGTCGGTAAGATTATTTTCAACTTTGATCAAGTGTGGTGGAATTCGAACAACTTCGCCTGTTTGTGGAAAGAGGATGACTTGAAACAGATACCACGAGAAGATATGTGGACTACGAAACTCCTAGGTCCCGAGATTATTATGGGGTCTAACTCATCAATTACTTTATGGACAAATGGCGAAACAACTAGATTTGTAAGTACTAAGTATATTTATGTAAAATATAAATAGAGCTACATAGTCATCTGATATGTATGAAACAACATTCATTCCTTCAGACAGAGCAGTGAGATCAAGGCGTGACGTTTTGAAAAATTAATTTGGGATGAAAAGCCCCAAATTACTTTTGATGCCCAATGCTTAGGGCTTCTTTTATATTTTCAATATAAGTAAAGATACCAACTTTTAATCAAATTGCAGATCGAAAATTTACCGGAAGACGTTTTGAAAACGAAACTAATGGCATTTATCAGAAGGTTCTTGGGCAAAAATACAACAATACCCGAGCCGACAGCAATGCTGAGGTGAGATTTGGAAATTTCTGTACATTCTTTTCTGTTTTTTATGTACCAACCGTAACGCATTCTCAAACATTTTTGTTTTATATTTCCAGCAATTATTGACGGCTTCACTCCTATTAAATTCCTCAAATAAATTTTTAACATTTTTGTAGAAGTCCTAATATCTTGGAAATATTGTGCACACATTAAGACTTCGTAACTAACAAATCGACATTCACATTTATATTTGTTCAAAATCCGCTATTTTTTTGCTAAGCTGATATTTTAAATTACAATGATATGATCTGTTCACCTGCTTACTACTTCTTTCATATAAAAAATCTACATCACATTATTAATAGCATGATACCTATACCTAACTTATTGATAACCTATTTCACAATTATTTTCATAATTATGATGATTTGGTGTGAAGTTATGTATGTATTTCTATTTCAATGCACAGAACAACATGGTATTCAAACCCGTACACACGTGGCACATACAGTTACGACAATCTGGAGGCTCCTCAACATCCAGGAGCACGCTCGATCTTAGCAGAACCCATTGTAGACAGCAGTGGAGCACCAAGAGTTCTGTTCGCTGGAGAAGCTTCAAACAGTATACATTACTCAACTGTTCACGGAGCAGTGGAAACTGGGTTCAGGGAAGCTAATAGACTATTGTCCATCCGTACTCGTTGATTTAATCCAAGTTCTGTATTTGAAAGTTAAAAGTACAATGGTGGTTAAAAGTATACAATATCGTTATAATAATTTGTGTGTATATATTTTACAAAAGTAACAAAAGAGTAACAAAATACCAACTAGACATTTTCAAATTTACTAGCTGGACTCCGAAGTTTTGGTGTGAGAAAAAAATGAGACTTAAAGCACAACTGAAATTAGATTTAATTAAAATCATATACTTGTGGAAAAGCCATGGTCGTGGTCATCTTTAAGGGGGCCATGCGAGCGGAGATGTTAAACTGTCGGGTAGAAATCGTATTAATATTACTTATTTAAAGATCACGCAGTTTTATGCACTGCTATCTTTACATGGCTGGCTCATACCAATGACTTTTTGAAATTAATTTCGAAAGTTATGTGTGATAAATGTCGTTGAAAAATGATGGTGAAAACTTTGTGCCCGGTTTGGCCACCTATTCCATTTGGGACATAAACATAACAGCGAGTCGAGGCTTAACAGTCACTGCCTACGCCTTAATTATACATAAGTTAAAGTCAAAGTCAAAATAACTTTATTTTATTTACAAGTACAGATAATATATTATTTAAAGTGCCTTCGTGGAACAAAAAAAGACACGGACGCCTTCGCCACGAGCAGCTGATTCCGAGTGTAGTTGCTATCATGAGAAGAATCGGGCAAGAAACTCATGTGCCATATACTCTTTTCAAACCATTTTAAATAAATAACAATATTATTATCACTACTGAAAACAAATCAGTAGGTTAGTAAATAAACGATGTAACAACCAGAATACTCGACAGTCACAATTAAGACCCAACCAAATTAAAATCAACGTCCTACATATTAACTAAGAACTTCTATGCATTCATAGTAGTCGAGCACAACTGACGCGACATCTTTTAATTAGAGTGGTAACGTTGTGCAACAATTGTGGCGAATAATAAAATTTAAGTATCATATATTGAACAAAATATCAAGGCAAATTTAAAAGCTATCACAAATTATTACAGAACGCCTCCACTCCAAAATAAGTGAACAAATTCCAACACACAAGCTATAAAATTCGCGTTGAGCAAGCAATTTGACGGTCCCACTTCGACTTGTCAGTCATGAATTCGTTGATAGTGTAATATGCACCACCAATGAGACGACTCTTCACAGCCCGCCTAAAGCGATCTTAAGACAAATCCAGAATATGCGCAGGTATCCTTTTATAAAACTGTACACCCATTCACAAAAAAGACTTGTGTTCCTTGTGCAGGCGATGATACGGTAACTCAAGCATAAGCTTGCCACTAGTATTAAAATTGTGTAGATCGCTATGCTTTGTATATTTATCTAAGTTTCTTCTCACAAACATGATGTTATCATATATAAACTGGGAGTAAACTGTTAAAATTCCAATTTTCTTAAAACGTTCTCTGAGGGAGACCTTAGCACCCAAATTATAAATTGCCCGTATTGCTCGTTTCTGAATAACGAAAATGGTCTGAATCTCAGCTGCTCTGCCCCATAGCAATATACGATATGACATGACGCTATGAAAATAACTAAAATAAACTATTCTGGCGGTTGCAAAATCGGTGAGCTGTCGAACTTTTCGAACCACGTAAGCAGCAGAGCTAAGTTTTCCCGCTAAAGACTTTATTTGTGGGCCCCACAGTAGCGTATTATCTAAGGTAATACCCAAGAATACAGTAGACTTCACTGGGTCAAGAATTTTATTATTCAGAGCTATACTTATATCCGGACCTTTAGCACTAGGCATAGTGAACTTTATTATTTTAGTTTTATTCGCATTTAGAACTAAATTATTAGCCGTGAACCATTCATGAACTTTTTTTTTTATGGAATAGGAGGGCAAACGAGCAGACGTGTCACCTGATGGTAAGCAACCAACGCCGCTCATGGACACCAGCAACACATAACTTGTGTGAGAGAACGATTCACATCATCAAATACACTCTTTTTACGGTCTACCTTGAAGAGTAGTGAAGTGTCATCAGCAAATAGTACAACGTTACAAAACTTCTATACGCAAAAGGGCAAGTCATTAATCAGCATCATCATCATCATCAGCCTATTGCAGTCCACTGCTGGACATAGGCCTCTCCCAATGTGCGCCACATTATCCGATTCTTTCCGCATCCTGTCTTTTCCAGCAGCCTTTCTGAGGTCGTCTGACCATCGGGCTGGTGGGCGTCCTACGCTACGTTTACCAAGACGCGGTCTCCACTCTATGACCTTCTTACTCCATCTACCCATAGTCCCCACGCTGGACAAACGGGTTGGAGACCCCAGGGGTAAACCTCTTGTAGATAGGGACGGTGCTGCCCGCCCCCACCAAGAATATTTAGGTTGACCCATATTTTAGAAAGGTTATCCCGCCGTTTTTCGGTGTTGTGCTGTGTAAGGTTATCAGCCATATGTTTATCTTTCGCTCCCAGCTGTCGACTTAATATGGATATTAAATAATAAGGGGCCGAGTATCGAACCCTGGGGAACGTCCATAGTCACCGATGATCCAGATGATCTCACTCCACTTATATCAACAAACTGCAACCTGTCACTTAAGTAGGATTCAATTAGCCTAAGTGCCGCGTTATTAATGCCATAATGACTAAGCTTACGTAAAAGTGTGTTATGCTCCACGCAATCAAAAGCTTTGGAGAGATCACAGAATACGCCAATTGCATCCTGCCCCAGCATCAGTCGTAGAACGACCTTTAGTGAAACCGTATTGTTCTTTGTGGAGAAGATTATTTAAATTGAAATGGTCTAGTAATTGTTGCGAAATATTTTTTTCAAAAATTTTCCTTTTTCTTTATTTTACTGCAAGTAGAATTGAAATAGGACGAAAGTTGGTTGGATCATTTTTACATCCATTTTTAAATAAGGGTATCAATTTGCTGTGTTTCATTAACTTAGGAAACACACCCGCATCTACACATTTAATTAAAAGCACAGCCAGGCTTGGAGCTATGAGGGCAATAATAGAATCTATCAATTTAACGGAAATGCCCCATAGATCAGCAGTTTTTTTAGAATTTAATAGTTTGAACACTTTTATGATTTCGTAAGAGTCGACATGATCAAATTGAAAAGAAACGTTGCACTCGCGCACACTATCCCTAAGCATTTTCAGCCTGAAGAGGATACGAATTTAACGCAGAAGTTGTAGTACTCGGAATTTTGGCAAAAAAATCATTAAATGCATCGGCAACGGCACATTTCTCTTTAATAATTTTATTATTAATAGTAAGCTGAATATTATCGTCATGGCTCTTTGTACGACCTGTTTCATTGTTAATGATATTCCAAGTTGCTTTGATTTTGTTCCGAGATTGTTGGATCTGCCTACTTAGATAATTTGATTTAGCAGCAAAGCAAACCTTCTTAAATATTTTAGTTCTTAACATATATTAAAAAGTAGGATCAAAAATCCATTTCTTTAAACTATACAAATCGTACAATTTATTTCTACTTTTATAGATGCCGTTGGTTGCCCAATCGCAAAACGTTAAATTTACATTTTTTCTGAATGTTTTAACTTTAAAAATAGTTTTATGTTGTGAGTCTATAGTTTTTAAAAGTTAGTGATAAAGTTCATCTGGATCACTCGACACACAATTATGGTTTTACATTTTTTGTTTGTTTATTTGTTTGTTTGTTACGGATAATTTTAAAAGTAATACATATTTTTATGTCTAATTTTGCATAAATATAAAGGCCAAAGGTCGGGTCAACACACAGGCTTAATATTATAACGTCGTTATCATTATCTTTATTTGGTGCGCGCAATGAACCCTTTTAATGTCACATGCTGCTTTATGGTATCCACGCAGACAAAGTCACGGGCAACAGCTAGTAGACAATAAAATGAATAAATATACTAAATAAAAAATAAATATTGTGTTTGATTATTGTGTTAATAAAAACATACATAGCATTAACAAAAACATAACTTCACGCCTTACGGTAAAAAATAGGTACCAGATTAAAATTAGCCAATTTAAGGTTAAACGCTACTTGGTATTAGTTGTCAACTTAGTTTATTTAATGTCAAATGAATGCAACCTATTACAGATTAATATTACATTAATAAAGATAATGAAGAAAGATACCTGATCTGGCCTCAATCCCGCGACCTCTGCACGATATGAGTCCGGCGCTTTAATCACTGAGATACAGAGGATGATTCACTGCTCTTTATAGATGCTAACGAAACAGGTAAAAACAGGTTATTGACTTTGTTATGCAAAAAGATATTATGACGAAGTTAATTTATATCCTTGTATAAATCATACGATCAATTTCAATTTAGTCAGCGGACAGACTCGTTGCCCTTAACCAAAGTTCGTGATAGTGCTTGCGTGGTTGAATATTACCGTGAATTTCTTTCTTATAAGTATATTTTACTGATGAAAAATAAAATTATCTATCGTACTAAAATAATATTATAAAGAGTGTGAATTTTTGAGTCAGTTTATTTATTGGATAGTCTTCAGAACCATTGCTTTTATTTGGAAAACCCGTCTTTGACCGTTTCAAAAGGTACGTTAACCGACAATTATGTTTTTTTAACATATATATATATATATATTTATTAAAACCTTTGTCCGTTGATACATTATTATTATTATCTTTATTCTTTCGAATTCTCAGTTTTTATAAAAAACTGGTGTATAAATAACGTCTACGGGTGTTAACCAAGTAGTCGCTATTGTATTGAAAGGGTAGTTATTTAATCAGGGTTCGGTTGAGATTAGTCACTTTGGATAAATTTTCGAACTATTCTACAAGTATTTAAAATAGCTGCCTTTTGAATATTAACGTATGTGGTTGCTGGTAAATTAAGTAATCTGAGGCTATTGTGCAGATGCTTCGGAATGACACCTGTAGTCGATACGACTATTGGTAATATTAGGACACTATTTGTTTTCCATAATCTTCCTACTTCTTCCTTTAATTCAGTATATTTTTTTTTTTTCTGTAATTGTTTTTAAGATATTGTGGGTATTAGGTACAGCAATCTCAATAATATAAACTGTTTTCTGTAATTTATCATGTACAGTAATATCTGGCCTATTGGAATAAATGGTTCTGTCTGTCAAGATAGCACGATCATAATACAGCTTAAAGTCTTTATTTTCTAATATGGGGTTTGGGGCATATTTATAGTATGGAGTATGGGTGTCTTTTATCAGTTTACTAGCTGACCCAGCGAACTTTGTTCCGCATCAAAAGTAATAACTGCTGTCCCGCTATGTTAATACTGCAATATCTTCGAAAATATTCGTTTAAATTACATGCTGTAAAGGGCCAGGATCTTCTATATTATATGCACAATCTATCTAAGACACTTAATTGGATGAAAATTAATGCTGTAACGTTTAAAATCGCTTCGTAAATACGCCATTATTTATTGGAAAAATTAAAAAAATAATAATGGTCATTGTGGGTTATCCCTAAGAGATAGACATAGGTATGCCCTTGCGGACTTTTTTGTAGACCTTCTGAAGGTGTTTACTAATGTAGAACATTGTTTTGATCTATCATTTAGGGTTCAGCCAGCGTTTGTAATTAAAATGCTAAATCTCGAAAATTATCATTTTTTCTTTACAACATCATATATGAATTATAGATCAAAACCACCCCGTTAACACCCTCTAACTATTAAAAAAATTGCATCTAAATCCGTTGCGTAGTTTTAAAGATATACGCATATAAGGGGACAGACAGCGGAAAGTGACTTTGTTTTATACTATGTAATGATATTTGATTGCTAATTTTTGGTGAATTATGTTAACTATTTGGTTGTGGCGGTGTGTGTAGTCTGTTTGTGTCAGGGTCATACAGGCCCCAGTTATATGTTGTAATGTTTCGGACTGTCTATGGCATTTACGACATTTACATTTCGATTACTTCAGGTTCTTTAATTATGAATTTTCTATATATTTTTGTATTTATTACTTGATCCTGAATAGCTAATATAAAACCTTCTGTTTCTGAGAATAAATAACCATTTGTGAGGAAACTGTTTGAGGCTAGTGAGTCTATATGAGGTTGTTCTAAATCGTGTGGGTGACGCCCGTGGAGTACTTTGGTTTTCCATTACTCAACCCTGTGATTTACTATTTCGTAAGTTTGATTTGCTAGCGATATGACTGTATCAGTTTCTGCTAAGTTAAGGGGGGTGAATTTTATATCGTTATCAACGATCGCTCTATGTAACCTACTACTCGCCGCTTTATTGTGGAAAAAGTATCTTAAATTATCTAATTGTTTCTGCCATAAAACTGTCAGATTAATAAGGCCACTACCACCAACTGATCTATTAAGTGACATTCTTTCAATTGCTGCTTTAGGGTGTAAATAATTATGTTTAGTCGATATTGTCCTAGTTTTAATTTCTAAATTATTAAGGTCTGTTTTAGTCCACTTCACAATCCCGAAACAGTAAGTAAGAATGGGAATCGCGAAGGTGTTGATTGCTTTTATTAATCTTTTGCTAGTCAGTTGAGTTTTACAAATTCTAATTACCCTATTTTTATAAGCGCCTGTTGGTGTGTGTTTTTAATGTAGTATGATCTAGTTGTTTAGATTGCTGGTAGCCTAAATACTTGTATAAGTTATCGGGACCTAAGGCGGGTATTACTCCTCCTTCTGGTAATTTGTAGTTTCCAGGTTCTAGTTTACCTTTCCTAATGTTTAATATTTTACATTTCTCTAATCCGAATTTCATATTGATGTCGTTGCTAAAGGTTGCAGTGATGTTGATCAGGGTTTTCATATCACTTTGCGTACGGCTATAAAGTTTTAAATCGGCCATATAAATAAGGTGAGAAATTAGTGTTCTATTACCATCAGTTTGTTTTTAAGGGTAGCCTAATTTAGACTTTTTAATTAAATTTGAGAGTGGATTGAGAGCCAGGCAGAACCATAAGGGGCTCAAAGAATCGCCTTGGTATATACCTTTTTTAATTTGAATTTCTCTAGTTATAATGATACTATTTTTAGTGCGTAGATATAATTTAGTTTTCCAATGTGGCATAATTTTTGTTAAAAAATTTAATGAAATGTTTATTTTATTTTGTAAATTTGTAAAATTTTTATGAGCCAAGTGTGAGGGATACTGTCAAAAGCTTTTTGGTAATCAATGTATGTACAAAACAAATTCTTTTTTTAATATTAGCATGCCTGTGAATTGTGTAATCTATAATTAGTTTTGCTTTACACCCCATATGATTACGCCTGCACCCTTTCTGTTCTTCTGAAATAATGTTATATAATTCAATATGAGAGCTTACTTTATTTGTGATAATTGCTGTTAGTATTTTGTAGATGGTAGGGAGACAAGTAACGTCGGTCGGTACTGAGATGGGTCATTGCTATTGTTGTTTTTAATTGAATTGAATTGAGTTGAATCATATAAGTAATTCCTGTTGCCAAAAACGATGGTATTAGCTGTTTCTTTAAAACTATTTCAGATAGGCATTTAGCTAGAGGTTTATGTAATCTATGAATTTATTTATACCAAAAGTTGTGAATATGATCAATACCAGGAGATTTCCATTTGTGTAGTCTTGTCATAGCTCCTGTTCTTTTATTTCTTCAAACATCATTTCTTCAATTTCAGAGTTTCGGTCTTCTTCTTCTAAAATCCACGGCGCTTTATCATTAAACATACTATCCTTTTCCCAGATTTGCGACCAAAAGTTTACTAACTCTTCTTGAGTCGTTTCCCTATTTTCAGCATTTAAGATTACATTCTGTTTATTACCTGTGATCATCTGTCTATAAAATATTTTTTCATTGGCTGCAAATAAATTGTTTTCCTGCTTTCCTTTTTGTATCTAGCTAATCTTTGCGATTTAAGTGCTAACTTTTGTTTCAGTGTATCAAGATATTCTTCAGGAGTTTTATTGCAAGTTTCGTGTTTAATGTGTAATTTATTATTTTTGAAAATATTTTCTACTTTATTTACAATTCGTTGAGATCTATTTCCTTTGATATATTGCGTTAACTTCCCTGTATTTGACTTCAGTTTGGAGATATCTTTATTTAGCCGTATTTGCCATGCTGGTTCTGAACTTTTCTAAGGTACCTGGTTTTACCTGCGTCCACTAAGGACGCAGGTAATTTGTGATTGTGCGTGTTAGGGACAGCTATATCTACTAGGTAAGCAATTTTGTCTGTTTTATTGAGTATTGATATATCAGGTCTGTTGTAATGTACCTACAGTTTTATCTGTTAGTATAGCGCGGTCATAATATAATCTGAATTTAGCATTTTCTAAAACAGGGTCGGGGATATATTTGTAACAAGGTGTATCTGTATTTGTAATCAAATTTTATTTTGCAGCAAGTTTCTGATGGATAATTGGAAATTACCACAATCAGTTCAGTACATTATTACTCATGCAACATTACAATATAACTATCCAATATAGAATGTACGTGACTACATTTGTAATTATAAAACATCCATATATTATCCTCTTTCGCAACAAATTGGTTACTTTCCAGTGTTTTTACTGTAGAGTTGATATTATTAAATTTAGTATTGGTACCTAGCATTAAAAGTACCTTATCATGTAAACATCAAGAAATGATAAACATTTGTACTTATATATTACTCATTAATTACTTTATTGCTAAGCAACTCTACAAGCAACATTTACAAATTATTACATAGTATAAAACAAAGTCACTTTCCGCTATCTGTCTCCTTATATGCGCATATCTTTAAAACTACGCAACGGATTTTGATGCGGTTTTTTTTAAATAGTTAGAGGGTGTTAACGGTGTGGTTTTGATCTATAATTCATGTATAGTGTAGTAAAAAAAGTGATAATTTTCAAGATTTAGAACTTTAACCGCAAACGCTGGCTGAACCCTAAGTGATAAATCAAGACAACGTACTACATTATTATACTACTTTAAAAGGTCTACAAAAAAGTCCGCGAGGGCATATGTCTATCTCTTAGTGATAACCCACAATGACCATTTTCATTTTTTTTATTTTTACGAGAAATAATGGCCTATTTACGAAGCGATTTTAAACATTACAGCATTAATTTTAATCCAATTAAGTGTCTTAATAATTGTGCATGTAATATAGATGATCCTGGCCTTTACAGTATGCAATTTAAATAAATATTTTCAAAGATATTGCAGTATTAACATAGCGGGACAGCAGTTATTACTTTTGATGCGGAACAAAGTTCGCCGGGTCAGCTAGTTCAGAATAAAGGCAAGTAGTCTATATGAGGTTGATGATCAAATAATCCTCATCAAACCATCCATACACCAGGTACACAGTCAAGTAAAATTCTACATATCACATTGTGTCCTGACAGTACAAGACAGATGAGTAACACAATTCATAATTAGTTGTAATTATGGATTACATACAGCTAGTAACAAAGGCTGAAGCCGAGCCCAGCAGAGCATCAGAAACATATATTAATATAATATATAAATATATATTCAATAACCATTCTTATAACAATAAGAACTCATATCCGAGTATGTAATCTTCTGTCTCCCATACTAGACTAATCTGTATCATGAGAGACAGTGATCTTCCTTAACACAAGTAAAAACTTTGATTATATACGCATTATTGCATGCTGAGGACTGAATATTAATTAGCTTTGCATGAAGGTGTGTGTATGTGTGTGTGAATAAATGGTGTGGGTGTGTGCGAGTCTATGTGGTTTGTGTGTGGGTGTGTGTGTGTGCGGTTAAAGTTATGTCGACACTAAAAGTCTATTAATTCAGAACAAATCTGTCTCGATATATTTTTTAACATACAAACTGCCTAGAAATAACGCAGCTTACAAAAGCAATGTAAACCGTACAATTGTTATTTTTTTCTTAAGAATGTTTAAGAAGCATTGCACAAAGATTTCAAAATGGTTGCCCCTAGAAATCCGTAAAGTATGCTTTCTGGCTTAGTAGATTTCTTTTAACCCATGTAAAATACTACACGACACTAATTATTACTATCGGACACAATTTTATAAGTCATCAACATTTACTATACGTAACTTTTTTTTTGTGATAGGAGGGCAAACGAGCAGGCGTGTCACCTGATGGTAAGCAACCAACGCCGCCCATGGACACCAACAACACATATAGTGTAACTGTTGCGTTGCCGACTTTTAAGGGATAGGGGATAGGAAAGTACGGGGAAGGGGGGTGGGCCTCCGGGTACCTCTCTCACCGAACGAAACGCGGCATGAGCCACTTTACGTCGGTCTTCTGAGAGGTCGTGGTATTTCACCGGTCGAGCCGGCCCATTCATGCAGCGAATTGCTTGGCTCTACCACTGTTAACTTTCGAAAAGATTCCCGTGGGTTAGAATTTGAAGCGCAGATTTCTGAATCCAACCCGGTTTCCCAATCACTAGGTGACAGAGTAATCTAAATTGCTTTCCCGTCAATTAGATAAATAATGTTCAATAATTATTGATTCCAGCCGGTTCAGTGTAGCTGTTTATTTGAGTTGCGTTGCCGACCTTTAAGGCATAGGGGATAGGAAAGGATGGGGAAGCGGGGTAGGCCTCCGGGTACCTCTCTCACCGAACGAAACGTGGCATGAGCCACTTTACGTCGGTCTTCTGAGAGGTCGTGGTATTTCACCGGTCGAGCCGGCCCATTCATGCAGCGAACTGCTTGGCTCTACCACTGTTGAAAGTGTACTCTAGTGTTACTCAAATTAAATATTTAGACCAGTGGAGTAGATGTTTACGCATATATACGCCCATATAGACGAACCTTGTTAAAGGTTTCCGCTATTAGAGTCGATTTATTATTATTTATTATATAATTTAACTGAACATATTCAAGGTGGATGTAGTCATTCGTAATAGGGTCTAATGAATGTGACTGAGACAAAAATGATTGACAACTCATCTTATCTGAGGTGAAGGTTAGGTTACACATATATATTACTGCGATAGTGATAATGTTGTTGTCATATTATGTTAAATATTAATTTATGTAATATCTTAAGACAACAAAATTTAATATTAACAAACAATACTATTAACAAAAAAAGTAACCTCTAATATTTATTTTGTACCATTTGTTTGTTATAAAAACAGCAAATTTTTAATTGGACTACCTATCTGTCACTATGCTTGAAATACAGCTTGGTATGGTGTGCTAATAGGATCCCGTTTTAAGCTTTTAGACTCGTGCCCTAAGGACTTTCGGCCTAAGCTACTTGTCTTTCTATAGTTATAAGTCATTTGTTATTAAGTGCTAATAGCTCTTCAAATTCAGCACAGCGTCAAGATATGACACTATAGTAGTCGGATTGGGTGCCTCGGGCTGTTCTGCAGCCTCAGCGCTGAGCAAAGCTGGTAAGACAGTACTGGCGCTAGAAGCACAGAATAGGATCGGAGGGAGAGTTTATACCGTGCCGTTTGGTAATGGTGTTGTTGAACTGGGAGCTGAGTGGTGAGTAACCTGTAGATCATGGACTATACAATAATAATTGTAATAGGTCTAGAAATGGCAATGTGACAGGATTTTATTGTAGCAAGAGAAGCAAAAACAACAGCTTTTGTGCCCCTTAATTCTCAATAGGCACGTAAAATAAAACTTCCTACGTTACTTTTAGGTTTACCAGTTAATAAGCAGTAGTTAGTTTTCGAGTGTACGAAATTAAGCAACTTTATTTTGATGAAAGGAGCCACTGGTATCAGAATTATAATAAAGGTCTTATATCGGAGACAGATTTTTGTTATAATCTATATAACAGATCTATTTAAATTATATGAGCCCTGAGAGGGTTTTAGTACCGCATTATGACACTCAATTAGTGTCAAACTTTTAAGGGGATAGGTGTGATAGAAAGATTCTTGTGGTGTAGATATGAATTTGAAACTAAATTTAGGCATTAAGCTCTACCAGTATATCTTGGATGATACAATTATTATGACATATACAGGATTCACGGGGTAGTTCATAGCCGAGTCTACGAACTGGCTATTGAGAACAATGTAACTATACTGCCACAAGGTGGTGCCTACGAAGTGTACAGATCTGATGGGACTCTATACGACAGTGAAATCGTGAACGACCTGATCGATTTTGCATTAGATGAAGCTGATGAGCCGCCCCAAGAACCTGAACCACTTGGACAATATTTAACAAGAGAGTAAGTACATATAAATAGTAAACTCCACTTTTTAATTCAATAACTGAAGCATTTTTTACTCACGGGAAAGGGGTCAAACGAGCAAGCGGTTCACCTGCTGGTAAGTGATTAGTGTACTCATGGAAATCTTCAACAGCGAGAGGGTCTTCTTAGGGTTGCCTTGCTAACCTTTACGTTGGAGTGAGAACTAGCAAGGAGAAGGTTCTCGGACTCCGGATACTCTCACCTACTTTCACCGAATAAACTGTTTCAACGTGCCTTCTTTATTTTAAAAACAACAAAATCTTTTACAGCAATTTTGTACAGGCAGATTGATCATGAATGCTGTTATATTAATGTCTATTTCATCATTCTTTTACCAAAAGATAGTCAACTTTCACAACTTCTGTCCTATTGATACCATTTTGTATTTGGCCTGGTGTTTATCAGGTTAATGGAATACATAAGAACAAATCACTCTGAGCTTGTGAAGGATCAAGATTTCATTACGGAGTTTCTTTACCTTATGGATCCCATGATTAACAGTTATGAGGCTTCTAGCAGTTGGAATGACGTAACTACGCACGATGCATATCAAAATTTAGAAGGAAATCTTGACATGAGTTGGCATAGATACGGATATTATACGCTATTTGAAATTGTACTCGTAAGTTCATGATAGCTATAATTATAATCTCGAAAATATTGTTCTTTAAACATCTCTATATCTCAAAATTACAAAAAAAAAGTGTCTGTTAAAATTTGTCTAAAATTCTTATTTGCCTCGATCAATTGTTTTTAGTACAATATTAGGTAAAAATTTATCGTTTTATTTCAGAATTCGTACAATAATGGCGTCGGTTTGCCAAACTTGGAAATTAAATTACAGAAAGTCGTAAGTAAAATCTCGTACCCGACCGATCCCAACGAGGATGTGGTGGTGACCTGTGAAGATGGCTCCACCTACAGGGCAAAGAACGTCATTGTGACCGTCTCACTGGGTGTGCTCAAAGATAGGTATTATCTTTATTTTGTCTTCTAACATGATGGCTCATAGGCGCTCTTATTTTTTTGCTAATCAGCTACTAACTTAATACTTGATACAGGATATTTTATCAGGAGCATATACCTGGATGAGTGAACTTATCATTGTAATTATTATCAAGTTTTTAATAGGTTAATAGGTAGGTTAGTGTAATAGGTTTGCTATTATTATTTCATATTATATATTAATTTAAATTAAAGCGTATTAAATCGAAAAAGAGACACAAGAACGGACACAATAATAATATTATCTCTGTAATTTGGATTATAAACTTGAATGTTTCAATTCCAAAACATAAATGGGCGTAACAATTAAAATTTGATAGATTTCCCTCAAATTTTATTGTTGGTGCTGTTACGTGTGGCAAAGATTCAAGAAAGAAAATTCTTTATAAATACAAATTTATAACATTAAAACGACTTTTAGGATTATATCGCGTTTATTTGGAACTTATTTTTACTTATTTCCCGACGTTTCCAACTCTTTACAGAGATCATTTTCATTTCACATTTTCACGATCTCTGTAAAAAATAAGTTCCAAATAAACGCGATACAATCCTAAAAAGTTGTTTTAATGTTATGAGTGTGATTCGCCAAAATCTAAGAAATAAATAAATACAAATTTAAGCAGCATTTACACTTAATGTTAATATTGTCTTGTTTTAGACTCAATACTCTGTTCTCACCAGCGTTACCCACCAGCAAAGTGGATTCTATTAGCCAAATTGCATTCGGAGTTGTAGGCAAAATTATTTTCAATTTTGACCACATTTGGTGGAATCTCGAAAGGTCTTCCAACCTTTTTATTTGGAAGGGGGACGATAAAAAACATGTACCTCATGAAGATCTATGGACTACAAAAGTGCTTGGACCTGTTCTTATCATGGGATCGAACAATTCAATCAGTCTGTGGACCACTGGCGAGGAAACGAAGCTGGTAAATATATTAACTTTAGATTATACATAATGTTCATAATGTCACCCGACTACGCCAGAAGAACGGTTGTATGTTTTAGAATGTATCTGTATGTATTAAGGTATTGCACACTCTGTAGTCAGAAAGGCTTTTATACCGGTTTAAACTATTTTATGCCGGTAAGGTTCAGATTAAGATTTAATTGAAATAATAATAAATATCATGTGCTCGTATTATCCTAAGGCCTGCATTGAAAAATAATAGTAAATTTAAGACTGTTTCAAACATCTAAAAATTCAAACATTGTCACAAATATTCCCACTGATATTAATATCAATATATAGATATTGATATATCATATAATTCATATATCAATAATTAATATAATTAATCAAATATTTTCTTTAACACAAAACTTCTAACAAAAAAAATCCATCACGTTAATTAATTAATTGTGCTAAAAAACACTTTTATTAAATTCCTGTGGGTGCCGATGAATCCAAAACGTTTCCAACAAACTGCACTATTAAAACCACTAATAAATTTCTTAAGAATTGGTCTAAACACTGTAATTTCTTGTTTTACTTCAGGTGGAGACATTATCAGACGCTGTAGTAATGAAAAAATCTATGGAATTGATAAGAAAATTCATGGGTAAAAATATAACGATACCCGAGCCAAGAGCCATGTTGAGGTAGTGATTGATTTTTGATATTTTTACACTTTTAATACAAAAAGGTCTTCCGGATACCTTTCTGACCGAAAGAAATGCATTATAGGCCACTTTACGTCAACTTTCAGACACTGCACTATAAAGCAGATGTAATAATATATTAATTTTTCAGAACATCTTGGTATTCGAACCCATACACCCGTGGAACGTACAGTTACGACAATATAGAAGCTCCTCTACATCCAAACGCTCGCTCAGTCTTAGCAGAACCCATAGTAGACAGCAGTGGAGCACCAAGAGTTTTGTTCGCTGGAGAAGCTTCACACAATATACATTACTCAACTGTTCACGGAGCAGTGGAAACTGGGTTCAGGGAAGCTAATAGACTGTTGAATAAATAGTGGACTAAATAGTTCAAGATTAAAATGTATATTTTAGCCAGCAGCTGCAAGATTATAGACTCAATAAAACTTAATAGATTTTCAAATAACTTTATATTTCAAATTAATATCATAGATTAACTAAGTAGTGGGTAATTATTATGGTATATGGATTATGATATAGTTATTACAAATTTATTATTTTAAGAATAAACTTCATGTTGTTCAGTCAGTTGACACTCTCATTTATTTTATTTGTTTATATCTCTCTACCTACACCCAAAGATATTTTCGATACGCATCAGAATGTTATTGTCTTCTTCTACGCTACCACGATAGCGGCAATTATGCTTCGGATTATACTTTGAATTTTTGGCCACATGTCGCACATCGAAAAAAATACTGTCCATAATTTAAGTCAAAATCAAAAGTGCTGAATCGTAATAACACTTAATTTTGTGTTACACTTTACATTTGTGAGAAATGGTTACTGTTACATATTATTAAAAATTAGCTGACCGGGAGAACTCTGTTTCATCTCACAAGCAATAAATAAATGAATATAAGATTTTTTACAGAGGCTTTTGATTGCGTGCAGTTTAAAACTCTGGTAAGAAAATTATACCACTGTGGTATAAGAGGGGTCGCTTTCAATCTTCTTACTTATTTCTTGAGTGATAGGCTTCAGAGAGTAGATATTAACGGAAAGCAATCACATGGATCAGCTCTTGCAATGGGGGTCCCACTAGGCTCTATTTTGGGACCTTTCCTGTTTCTTTTCTACACATTCCATTAATAACGTTAAGCCTTTATCCTTATCTTATCAAGAAATAGTTTTGTTTGCAGATGACACTTCTATAGTTTTTACGATTTATATAGACAACAATCAATAATTGATATTGAAAACAAATAGTAAACTGCTTTAGTGATAATAATTAGTTTTTAACTGGGAGCAAAACCAAATATTATAAAAAATGTTAAACAAGTAAACACCAGTGGGGTGATCGACAATGCGAGATATTGTAATTGCCGGACAGTTAGCATGGTGGCAACCCCTTCCCAGACAGCCTTAACGTTCATGAAATTATAGATGACCTACATACCGATCTACTTTCTTCAATGTATAAAGCTTCATACATATAACATAACTTCACGCCTTTTTCTACCTGAAAGTGTAGGCAGTGGCTGTTAAGCCTCGACTCGCCGTTTTGTTTATGTCCGAAATGGAATCGGTGTCAAACCTATTGGCGTACCGGGTACAAAGCTTCACTTTGACAAAAGTTGAATAGTCTATATTATTTTTAACATAACATAACTTCACTCCTTTTGTTACCCGAAGGTGTAGGCAGCGGCTGTTAAGGCACGTCTTGCGGCTATGTTTAGATCCCAAATGGAACAGGTGGCGAACCTATTGCCATACCGGGCACAAAGTTCTAAATCATCGATATTTATCACACTTAACTTTCGAAAACAATTAAAACAACTTTTCAGGATTGTATCGCGTTTATTTCCTATTTATTTATATTTATCTCGACGTTTCGAACTCTTTACAGAGATCATTTTCACGAGTATTCGAAAACAATTTCGAAAAGTCATTGGTGTGAGCCAGTGTCAGGATTCGAACCCGGACCTCTAGATCAGAAGCCGTGTGTGGCTCGACCACTGCACCACTATAAACTTTTTTTTAATATTTTACCGGGTAGCGACGAGGCCGTTGATCGTAAAGCTCATTGTCCCGTTAGTTTCACTCTCTATGTCATGGCTAACGGGGAACACCGACGCAGGTAGTTTGTTCTATTCATCAGCCGTGTGGATGATGAAGGAAGATCTTTTAAGGTCCACTGCTGGACAGGCCTCCCCCATATAGTGCCACAATTGCTGGTCCGTTTCCTCGTGGAGGGTTTTTGCCATAATCGCCACGCTTGGCAGGCGGGTTGGCGATCGCAGTAGGCTGTATTTTGTTGAGAAAGAATGCTGCTGCCCATTCTTCCAGCCTTTTCCCTTAGTCGCCTTTTACGACACCCACGGGAAGAGATGGGGTGGCGGTGTTCTAAGCCGGCACCACACAGCAAAGCGCTTAGTTCGTACAGGTGGGATTTCAACAACGTACGGGTGTAGACGGTAAGTACGTCGGGTAGTTCGCCGATAGAAAGGGGATCAGGTTGTGTAACTCTTGCGCACACTCACCAGAGTGTAGCCTATAGAACACCGAGAGGCTAGACACCTTCGTCTGTGCTCGAGGCTTTGTAGATCATTTTCGAACGTCATAGGATCGCCAATTAGTCTTTCAGTCCGCCTCTCCGTTGAATTTAATAAATATTTTATATTTATAAATAATATTTTATATTTATTTAATTTTATAAATACATTAAGGGAATCTGGCAAAAACATTTAATGTTGCTACGACGAGTTGCCAGGACGCTAAAGGTACAGTAGAGTAAGGGTACGGTAAGGGACGGTAAAATTCTAATACAAAGCTTTCTTACTTTGACGAAAGAAGAATTACCTATAATTTTATGAACATATAAGGGGTGTTTGGCTAGGGATTGCTACGACGCTTTGTGTTTGGTAATGGACAACGTGATTTCTAATAATATTCTGAAGGAAAATTACAAAAATGAATCCTTATACATTGACGAAGATCGGTATGTAGGTCATCTATAATTTCATGAACGTTTAAGCTGTCTGGCAAGGGGTTGCCACCATGCTAACTGTCCGGCAATTAAAATTGTGGTTTTTAATATTATTCTAAAGATAATATCAAAAGCTCAACCTTTATAAAATAACGAAAGTAGAATAATTTATTTCCATCTTTGGTACCCCGTACCTGCCAAAGTAACTATGGTCCAAACATAATAATTGGCCATCATTCTTACATGTACCGGGACTAAGAGCTGACAAACTTTCAGGCTTTATAAAATAACGAAGGTCTGGCGGTCGCTGGCTCTTACTCTATGACTTACACTATTTAACAGACCTAGTAGAGAGTCGTGAGCCAACATATAATTAGTTATAATGTTTAATTTCAGAAAAGCAATGGGCATGGGTGGAGCCATGGACGGCTGCGGGAGATGTATGAAGACTTCGTTGATTTGTGTCAATGTGCTTACATTTGTAAGTTTTTTTATTTTATTGTAAGCAGTTTAAATTTGGTCTCATCGGGCTGGAGGTTTAGTAACCCTCTGTTAAAGCAAAAGACAACTCTGACTAGAATCCTGTCGACTGTAGAATCGATGTCGGCGGGTTTGCTGCCCATCGAAATACAAATATTTATGACAGAAATAATGAATGCTTGTCTGGGTTCTGGGTGAATTATAAGTATTTACAAAAAAAGAACAATGTATTTATATCCATTAACTAGTATGCATCAACACAATCATTCAGTTCCATAAACTTGCTTAGATTGCAACTTGGCGGCGCTGTGTGTATTGAGTTTCCAGACGAAAATATACAGAGTTATTTTCAAACTCATAGTAATAAAATAACCTTGTTTAAACAACAACAAACATATTAGATAACGACTTAGTTTTATGTCTTCTGCGAATATTAATTTAAAAAAAATGATTTCATACCAAATGGACTTAGGATTAATTTATTAAATAATAGTAATAAATTAATTTTCAAAGTCTTGTAACAAAGCCAAAGTATTATTATTTAATAATGATTTTAATATGGTAGTGCTCTGATATTATTGATGTCTGATAGAAGAAGTCTGAATAAAACTGTATATAAAGAGAGAAAGATATGGATATGACCAAATTTTATGTAGGTACTATGTACTTTTAAGTGCATTTATATAACTTCACGACTCTTTCTACTCGAAGGTGTAGACAGCGGCTACTAAGTTTGGACGCGCTGAAACATATTCATCATTTATCACATTCATCACATTCATTTATCACATATTCCATATGCGACGGAACGGAATATTGCCGTATTCCGGGCATAAAGTTGTCAGTCAAAGATATTTATCACACGTAGGTAAATTCCGAAATTAATTGGGAGAAATCATTAGTGCGAGCACAGAATCGATCCCAGGACTTCTGAATGAGAAACCATTGTGCATTAAATGGTTTTATTTTATTTTTTCCAGTTTGGTGGTGCAGTTGCATTGGGGATAGGTTTGTGGATATGGATCTCTCGTTCGTTTCCAACAACCTTGTTGAGCAACAACATGTACACAGCCTCGGTGGGTGTCGTAGTAGTGATGGGGGCTGCCGTTATGCTGCTCTCCTTCTTGGGATGTTGCGGAGCGGTCATGGAAGTGAAGTGCATGCTGCTCACTGTAAGGACCTTATATCACATATATACATATATAATTATGGACTTCCTTTCATCTGCCTGTCCTGTTCCCATAATTTGGGGTTGGCACATTCCATTAGACATTCAGGTTTATCATTCTTTTCGCAACATATGTATTATCCCTCTAGATTACATGCACATTGCAAGGGGATTTCTTCTTATCCTCTCAGTCCTCTTGTCCCTCCACAAATCCATCTCAATAGGACGTATTCTTCTATTATCTTTTTCCTTTTCATAGCCCAACATTCTGATACATACGTGACGACAGTTCTGATTATGGTGTTGTATATTTTACCCTTCTACTTGAGAGGCATTGGGGGTCGCAAATAATTCTCGTTACCTGTCGCCACTTCATCCATCCTGAACTGGATGAGCTTCCTTACATATATAAATTTTAATATTATTGATACAAATTTTTGTAAGTTAAATGAATGCTCATCCGGAATTTTGTGGTGTCAACTGTTAGGTAATGTCTCCTCAGAAATTCATAATCTTAAGACATAAAGAAGAGTAAACTCAATGCGATAAGGATATCTAATGGAGAGATTATTGTTTATTTTTTACAGTATTACATATTCGTTTTCATCGTATTTGTGGTGATGCTGGTGGGTAGCATTCTGCTATTCGTGTTCAGAGAGAAGATCCCTCAATGAAACAATTGTGCCGTCATTCATTTTCAGTTTGGTCAATTGACTCTGTCCATTACACAGATCTTTTGCACATATCATTTCGTGGATGAAACAAGTCAGAAGTTCCACGGACAGCTATATAAATCTTCACAAACTCCTGTGGTCGGTTTGGCTCGGGATCCCAGATCCAGGCTAATTCGGCACTACAGCGATGATATCCCGGACGTCAGTCTACATAAGATCAGAATCATCAGATAAGATCCGACCTGTTTCAAGCCTCACGTTATTAATGGATAGACTAGTGACTAGCGCCGCTTATGGACATATTTAACACAGACAGTGTTAAAGTTGCGTTGCTGGCCTTTAAGGGAGTGGGATGAGAAGGGAGCGGTATATATAGGACCATATTTGTATTACATTTTTATTCATATATCATATATATCATATTTAAACAGTGGTAGATTCACGCAGTTCGCTCCCACGAATGGGCCGGCTCGACCGGTGGAATACCACGACCTCGCAGAATATCGACCTGAAGTGGCTTTTGCGGCGTTTCGCCAAGGTCAAAGAGGTATCTGGAGGCCCAATCCCTTTCTCCCTCTCCTTACCGTTCCTATTCCACTCCCGACCCTGTCCCTAACCTATTGTAAGGGCCGGCGACGCAACTGTATCACTATGTGTCCATGGGCGGCGTTTGTTGCTCACCATCAGGTGACATGCCTGTTCGTTTGACCATAAAAAAAATTATGCCCTTTATGCAATTAAATAGTAAACGGCATTAGTAGATGGATCGGACTCGCGTGGCAATCCCTGTTTGGATACAATATTTGACTCTATGGCACAGGCGACGAGCCTATCGGGCACTCTTTGTCCCATTGCTAGTAAAGTTAGTTTGATTATAAATGTATTTAATTGTTTCAGAGACTCGATTGTAAGGCTTCACCGAATCCAACCACGATGTACATGGACGGATGTCGCGATAAACTGATAATGTTTCTCAGAGAGGACGCGCTGTACGTCGGAATTGTTGGACTTGTAGCCGCTTGTATTATGGTAAATGCCCTGTACATTACACTAGCTACATTAGTGAGTGCTACCAGTCTAGGGAATGCTGCCATCCCGTACATCCTCAGATCTTTGAATTTGAAACGGATTTTGATACCGTTTTTTTTATTAGATAGCGGGTGTCGATAGTGTGGTTTTTATATGTAACACGTGTAATAAAAAGAAAGAGTGATAATTTTCCAGATTTAGAACTTAAATTGCAAACGCTAGCTGAACCATAATTGATAGATCCAAACAATGTTCGATTTATTATACACCTTAAAAGGTCTACAAGAAAGTCAACGATGGTGTATGTCTATCTCTTAGGGATAACCCACAATGATAATTTTTATTTCTTTACTTTTTATAGAGAGAGAGAGAGATAATAATGACTTATTTACCAAGCGATTTTAAACATTGCAGCATATATATTTAAGATACCTTATTGGATGAAAATTATCATCTAATAAGGTAACTTAAATATATTGTACATGGAATATAGATCAATACCCCTTATAACGTGTAATTAAAATGAAGATTTTCGAAGATATTAGTTTTAACATAGCGGGACATAGCGGGACATAGCGGTTGCGTCGCGCAGCGGTCCCAGCCAACGGTTGCCGATAAATAGCACAAATTTAACTTAATTAAATCTAAAATATACTTACACACATACATACATATCTTCACACTAGAGAGAACAGAGCGCCATATTCCACGACTCTTCTTTGATCGTCATAACTCTTTTCATGCACGCGCGTCAATTTTGGAGGCTCCTAAGATCACCTTCCTTCAGAACACGTTCTATTTGGTCATGGAATATGTCTTGGCCGTCCTCGACTCGTACATCCATCCTCTTTTGAATTGTTGAGCAAGATTGACTAATCTTGCATCAGCCATTCTTTCTACATGTCCGAATCATGGGAGCATGCCCTTTCTTGCTTTTACACTGACAAGGTGACGGCACTCCGCAGATTCTCCGCAGTGCCTTCATTTTGACTGCATGCACTTTCTTGCACACTCTGCCATACCCAACTTATTCATTAATACAAATATAATAATAATAATAATCAGAATAAGTTAGTAGTAAGTTATGATTATGATAGAAATGATTATTTTGAATTAATTGTTAAAGGAATGATTATTATGTTACCGTAATAATAGTTAGTACGGAATTATTGTATGGAAATAGTTATTGTAGAAATAATTGTCATAGGTATGGTACTATTATTTTTTATTGTTATTATTAAGTGAATTGCTGTTGCAATTATTATTGTAATTATTGATTAATATTGTTACTAAACTATCACGGGAACTATTGTTTATAATGAAATTAGTAAAAACATAAGGTTTAGAAAGATTAGATCCTCTAGGTCCCTGATGATGTTAGGGGAAAATTCGTGGGCCGGGGGCATGGGCTCCGGACACTTAAAAAAAACTTACTCATTAATTTAACATAACATGACTTCACGCCTTTTTCTACCCGAAAATGTAGGCAGCGGCTGTTAAGCCTCGTCTCGCCGTTATGTTTACGTCTCAAATGGAATAGGTGGCGAACCTATTGCCATCCCGGGCACAAAGTTTTCAGTCATCGATATTTATCGCACATAACTTACGAAATTAATTTCGAAGGCATTGGTATTAGCGACGAGCGATGACTAGCAAATTGTGTGCGACGTGTTTGTGGTGATTTGATTAATTCAGCGTGTTTAAACATAATTGGGGGTTGATACTACTTTGGGTATGACTGACGCGAAATACAGGTTACGCGTGTTAAGTATATCTACCTAACAGAACATTTTGCGACGATGTTTTTCATTATACAATTCTCCGTGGAGGAAATGAATAAAACATTCGACTCGAACGATTCAGTAAACACGGAACCGTATACATTAATATGTATAAGGCATATTAAGTGAGCAGTCTGGTCTAATGTCGGTCTTACAAAATTCGCTCTCTAATTGCTATTTTGTTAGAGACATTAAAGAATGTATTTAGCTATTTTTACTAATTACTCGTGTCTCTGTTTTCAGTTGTTGGCCCTCGCATTTTCATGTGGATTATTCGTCAAAATCGAATGACGAGGATGACTCCCTGGATTATATTTGGACATAACTTTAGTTTAATAATATCTATACAACTTTATAATGAGTTATATTAAATTTTACGTTTAGCAAAATAAAAATAAATTTGCATTGTATGGTATTCAAACTAATTCAATTGAATACAATGTGACACCGTAGATTTACTGACGGTAAATGTACTTAAAAATAAGGTACCGGTACTGGTACCGGGTATTGTAGGTACATGAGTACTGAAATATACTATGACCTTAGGACAACTTGTACAAATAAATGTGATATTAAATAGTATACTTCAAAATTCTCACAACAAAATATCATAAAATGTACCAAATTTAACAGTATCAATTAGTGCAAGTATTAATAAGAAGAAAAAAAAACGACGACTCGAATAAATGACATAAAACGTACAAAATAGCTACACCATTTTGTAAATAATATATGTATAAAATAGTTCGGTATTGATTTACCAAAAGTATTAAATATTTTTCCAAATATACTATGGCGTTAGATTTTAATTGTATTATAAAATGTACAAGATAAGTGTGGTACTGTGTAATGCAAGAATTTTATACAGAGTTTGATGAATAAATTAAAAAAATACGAATGAACAAGCGTGTTGCTAAGTAGTTGAAAGTATTGAAAATTTTGCTAAAGTGTAATTGGTGTGATGATGTGATTAACCGAGTTATTTATTGAAATAAAAATTTGATTCTGGACTTGGTCTATCTTTTAATGAGTGTTAGGTGATCCGTTTAAATTTCAATTTAGAAATGCTATCTATTTACAATCAAAGAGGAAAGTAAGTTTTGTTTGACACACACTCTTCACAACGGTAGTAATTACTCGACCGATTTTAATATAATTTCGCCGATAGATTATTTCAAGAAATAGGGGTGCTATTATGTTTTATCAAGCACTAGCTGACCCCGCGAACTTTGTTCCGCTTCAAACATAATAAAATGAGTAAAATTTTAAAAATTTCAATTTGTGTATTTATCGGCACGCGTGTTGGCGCACAACGCGACTGCTATGTCCCGCTATGTTAATACTGCAATATCTTCGTAAATATTCGTTTAAATTACATACTGTAAAGGGCGATATTGATCTATATTCAAAGTACAATCTATTTAAGATACTTAACTGGATGAAAATTAGTGCTGTAATGTATAAATTGCTTCGTAAATACGCTAATATTTCACGTCAAAAAGTAAAACTTAAAATGGTCATTGTGGGTTATCCCTAAGAGATAGACATATGCCCTCGCGGACTTTTTTGTAGACCTTTTAACGGTGTATAATAATGTAGCACGTTGTTTTGATTTATCACTTAGGGTTCAGGCAGCGTTAGCCATTAAAGTTCTAAATCTTGAAAATTATCATTTTTTTAACTACACTATACATGAATTGTAGATCAAAACCATCCCGTTGACACCCTTTAACTATTAAAAAAAACCGCATCAAAATCCATTGCGAGGTTTTAAAGATATGCGCATATAAGGGGACAGACAGCGGGAAGTGACTTTGTTTTATACTATGTAATGACAATAATAATAATGAAATGACAATGATGACGCGCGTGCATAAAAAAGAGTTATGAAAGTCAAGAAGCGAGTGAGGTGTGTAAGAATCGTGCAAGAGATTTGGCGTGAAGTTATGTGTGTATGTGCATAAGGTGAATTTTGAAAAAAAATTTACATGTCAAACTTCTACAGTGCACTCAAAAATCTACTTGGGATTATTTGAAAAATCGTAAAATGAAAAAAAAATGCGTAGATAACATTGAGTATTTTATTATATATTTTATAGCCCTGTACTATATATATGTACTATAATAAGGCTTTGTAAAAAATATACACGTATAAAATGTAAAAATGTACGACTACATAGTCTGGTCTGCACATATCTTTCTATTCTTCTAATGTTTCTTTCTACCCCTTGGGGGAAACTTGATTGTGTTAGGGTTTCCCTCACGATATTGTCCGGCGCGAGTGTAATAACCACAAGCACTTATGATGCAGTCACTCGTTGTCGTTCCTAGGGGTAACCCTAGTGCGCTTATTCTTTCCAGAGATGGAGCGGGTCCTGCTACAATCTGTGATAATAATAATTACTGTTTAATGCTGTGTGGCGCCGGCTTAGAATACCGCCACCCCATCTCTTCCCGTGGGTGTCGTAAAAGGCGACTAAGGGAGAAGCTAGAAGAATGGGCAGCAGCATTCTCTCTGAAGTAAATACAGCCTACTGCGATCGCCAACCCGCCTGCCAAGCGTGGCGATTATGGCAAAAACCCCCCATGATTGCGTGGACCGGCACTTGTGGCGCTCTATGGGGGAGGCCTATGTCCAGCAGTGGACCTCAAAAGGGCTTATGATGATGATGATGATGATGTTTAATCATTCTTCTACACGTAAAATACTCGAGTGCAGACTACTTACTGCTGAGCTCCTACTACTAAAGAGAAAATCTTCAATGTAATTCGCAAATTTTAAAGCAAAATAACATATTTTGTTCTCTATCATCATTATTATAGTAACGGATCTTGATGCGGTTTTTTTAATAGATGGCGTCAACGGGATGGTTCTTATATATAATTCATGTATAATGTTTTAGCAAACAGTAATCATTTTCGAGATTTAGCATGTTAATTGTTAGCGCTGTTAAAAATACTTTTGATGCGGAAAAAAGTTCGCCGGGTCAGCTACTATCTCATATAAGCCTGCTTAACAGCGAACTTTTGATTTAAGGGAATTTACTGTTTTACTGCTATTAGAGTACCAGCTTAACATACCTTTTTTATTTCTTTAATACGCAAGGAAATGCTTTATTCACACCCCCAGCCTGAGAACGTCAGGGGGTAGTGTGGGACTCCCAAAACAGTAAACTGCAATCCGATCCTAGGGCTATCAACTAAAACCTCGCGGCGGCCTTCTTCCGGGGTTAGGATGGTCCAGGACAGTGCTTCAGCCCTCTGGACAACCCTGCTGTCGCCTCCCCCTGTTACGAGGGGGGCTCATCCTCGAGGAGCTACCCAGGGCGGGGCGCCTCCGACCGCGCGCTGTGAAGAGGCGCGCGGCCGCCGGCGCCCCCGACGACCGTCCCCGGACGCACCAGGGGTCATCCTTCCCGGGCCTCGACCCGGGCGCACAAGCGAGCGGTGCACCCTAGCGGCCCGTTGGCGCCGCCGCGCACTGAGCTCGCCACCGCGGCCTTCGAGCGGGGTCGGCTCTCTCCCGATCACGCTCGGCGTCCAGGAGCATTACTGCTTCGCAGAAGGAGACCACAGTCCTCCGCTCCTCCTCGCCCGCCAGCATTGCCGTGATGAATGCCGGCGGGGACAAGTCTCGACCGATCCCGTCGATCAGGACTCGACGCTCGACCGCCCATGCTGGGTATACTTCCAGCGTGTGCTGGGCCGAGTCCAGGTCGGATGCGCAATTCGCGCAAATGTCTTTTCTCGTTTTATTCGACTCAAGATACTCACCGAAGCACCCGTGCCCGGTGAGTATCTGAGTCAACCTATAGGTGACTGTGCCGCCGGCGTCTCTCCCGGTCCCCCGAGATTGAGTAGCAGGCGCTGTAACGCGCCTGGCACCCGAGCTTAACATACCTATGACAAAGTTAGTATACCTTGGCTATCAAACTTACCTGAGCATTCATTCATAATGCACCAAGCTACTAGTGAAAAAATGAAGATACGTGATCAAGCTGAACTTTATCTATCGTCAACTAATCTGTGCCATACTTACTCTACCAAATACAACGTGTTTTCCGTCGAATTGTGGTAGCGGCTTAAATATGATGTTGAAGAAACCGTACACCTCGTTATCTTTGGATACTGCCATTGAGAGTACTCCTAAAAATGAAAAAAAAAATAACAACCAAATAACAACAAAAGATTCTTATTTATGAATTAATCAGTCTTAAAAATGGGGGCCAGTGGTTGACTAGCCGCTTCTCGATTCTTCGAAAGTCTTCACGGAAATTATGTATGAAAAATATCGATGACTAACAACATTGTGTCCGGTGTATAGCATTAGGTTCCGCCAATTCGAGTCGAGGTCTGGAGTTCGCCATTACCTTTACACCTTTAGAAAAATCGAACCCAAGGTGTGAAGTTATAAAATAGGTAATATTCCTAGAGCATTGTATAAAATAATTAATTTTAGCTCAAATTAAAACCAAAACAGCAAAATTCATTAGTTGTTTCTTGTTTGAATGCGATTTCTATAATGCCCACTGCTACGCTAGCTAGAGAATATGATTCATGTTTGTCTGTGAGTAATTCACAATCACCCGGTATGCTGTGTTTAAGTGTGTAGTTCTCAGCAGTCATGGGTTGTTCCTGTCCTTCAGGTACGTAGCAGCCAAAGCCGTTGTCGTTGTTCACGTCACCACCGCAGCAATACAGATCCGGTACCACCCTGTAGACAGTACCAGTTTTAACAAAATCTTCTAATATTAAAAAAAATACCTTTTCATCCTTCAATTGAATGAGTAGTTCTAATATAAGCCGACCTCATGAAGTAGTCATGAAGTCTATGGTTTCCTGTCAGGTATGGGATAGTTTACTTTGAACGAGATAAACCCAGGTTTAATACTAATCATCAATCAGAATAATACTAATATGTATATATACGTATTAGTATTGTATATATACGAGGGGCACATTGAAAAGTTTTGAGCATAAGGACCCTAAGGTTGACATTTAAATTAATAATAAAAAATAATACTAACATGTTATAGCCTTTTTAAAAGCTTTTATTTAACTTGCACTGTATGTATGTATGTAAGTATGTATGTTCGGTGGAATCTTGCAACTCAATTTTGAAGTAGATATCTTCAACCGATTGAGCTGAAATTTTGTATACACGTTTACTTTGGATGACAATGCATGATATGATGTGTGACATTATTCTATATCCAATATGGCGGACCACCCAAGATGGAGGAATGGATATTTTGAATGCATTTCTGCAATATGGGTATCAAATGAAAGGGCTTATGGAGTGTAACTCAAAAAATAATATGACGTCATTCTAAATCCAATATGGTGGAATATCCAAGATGGAGGAAAACATATTTTAAGCTTCTGTACAATATGGGTATCAAATGAAAGGGCTCATTAACCACTTGTGTGTCACTCGTCAAATTTTTGACGTTTCGCGTAAACTAGTTAACTGTTACGTCCAAAGTGGACGCCGTGACAGACGGCATCGATTCCAAAAAACGCATAAATTTTTTGGCAAAATTTGCATTTTTTACACAATTTTAATTCTATGTGCGAAAAATTTCAGTTAGATTTATGTTAAACACATATTGCCGTACTTATTTATTCAGATTTTTATGATATAAAAATAGTAGTTTAGTAGATAAATGAGAAAATATTACGACTTACCAGATTTCGTACTGCTTCAACTTTAAAATTTTCTTACAAATAAACTACAAAAACTGCTTACTAATGAATTATATTGATTTGTACATGATTATATCTACTTTCTCATAAAAAATAACTATCATATGTTACAATAAACTAGAATACACTGTACTGTTTTGAAATTGACCCTTAAATACGCGCCGAAACGGACCTCTTTTCAAACGCCGATTACATTTTAATTTGTACCATAAAGTTGTTTATAGTATATGCTGGACGGGAGCTTATTATATTCTTAATCGATGTAACCGAACTCCACCGAACATAAAATCGATAACAACCCGAGCCAAGTGTTTATTTATCTCAAGTGTTTTCAAGTGCTTACGTGTCCATAATGGACATAGGGACATATAAGTACCTACCATGCGTGTGTCCATAATGGACATGGTGACTGCGGAGGGGTTAAGAGTAACTGAAAAAATAATGTGACGTCATTCTAATCCAAAATGGCGGATCATCTAAGATCAGAAAAGCTTGTCGCGAGGTTTGACTCCCTATCAGTAGGTAATTAAATTGCAATGGATAATATAGTAAAGTTAGTAGATTAATTTACATGAGTGTTTTGCCCATTTCTTCTCATGACAACCATACACTCAGAATCGTCCGTGCATTTTTGTTCCAAGGAGGCATTTTTCTCGAGCGCTTGTGTTTTAATATGTTATGCTTTAAATATAATAATAAGATAAATAACTGTATTTACGGACTATATTTAACTGTGTGTGAAGACCCATGAAAATAAAGCTATTTTGGTTTGATTTGACATTATAAAATTAGTACAGTTTATTACGTGTGTAAAGCTAGAAAGGTCAAGTCAGCAGAATCACTTGTTTTATATCTCAAAATTTAGTGCTCATTTAGTGCTAATTTAGTGTTGATAACAGATATTTAGTGCTGTGATAGGGAGACTGAAAATGAGAACACTGCTAACTTTACATTAAGCTAGCAGTGTACCATTCGTCTCAGTCTGTCTCAGTCGGCAGAATCACTCGTTTTATATCTCAAAATTTAGTGCTCATTTAGTGCTAATTTAGTGCTGATAACAGATATTTGGAGCTGTGATAGGGGGACTGAAAATGAGAACACTGCTAACTTTTCATTAAGCTAGCAGTGTACCATTCGTCTCAGTCTGACTCAGTCGGCAGATTCACTCGTTTTATATCTCAAAATTTAGTGCTCATTTAGTGCTAATTTAGTGCTGATAACAGATATTTAGTGCTGTGATAGGGGGACTGAAAATGAGAACACTGCTAACTTTTCATTAAGCTAGCAGTGTACCATTCGTCTCAGTCTGTCTCAGTCGGCAGAATCACTCGTTTTATATCTCAAAATTTAGTGCTCATTTAGTGCTAATTTAGTGCTGATAACAGATATTTGGAGCTGTGATAGGGGGACTGAAAATGAGAACACTGCTAACTTTTCATTAAGCTAGCAGTGTACCATTCGTCTCAGTCTGACTCAGTCGGCAGATTCACTCGTTTTATATCTCAAAATTTAGTGCTCATTTAGTGCTAATTTAGTGCTGATAACAGATATTTAGTGCTGTGATAGGGGGACTGAAAATGAGAACACTGCTAACTTTTCATTAAGCTAGCAGTGTACCATTCGTCTCAGTCTGTCTCAGTCGGCAGAATCACTCGTTTTATATCTCAAAATTTAGTGCTCATTTAGTGCTAATTTAGTGCTGATAACAGATATTTAGTGCTGTGATAGGGGGACTGAAAATGAGAACACTGCTAACTTTTCATTAAGCTAGCAGTGTACCATTCGTCTCAGTCTGTCTCAGTCGGCAGAATCGCTCGTTTTATATCTCAAACTTTAGTGCTCATTTAGTGCTAATTAAGTACTGATAACAGATATTTATTGCTGTGATAGGGGGACTGAAAATGAGAACACTGCTAACTTTACATTAAGCTAGCAGTGTACCATTCGTCTCAGTCTGTCTCAGTCGGCAGAATCACTCGTTTTATATCTCAAAATTTAGTGCTCATTTAGTGCTAATTTAGTGCTGATAACAGATATTTGGAGCTGTGATAGGGGGACTGAAAATGAGAACACTGCTAACTTTTCATTAAGCTAGCAGTGTACCATTCGTCAGTCTGTACCAGTCTGTCTCAGTCGGAAGAATCGCTCGTTTTATATCTCAAAATTTAGTGCTCATTTAGTGCTAATTTAGTGCTGATAACAGATATTTAGTGCTGTGATAGGGGGACTGAAAATGAGAACACTGCTAACTTTTCATTAAGCTAGCAGTGTACCATTCGTCTCAGTCTGTCTCAGTCGGCAGAATCACTCGTTTTATATCTCAAAATTTAGTGCTCATTTAGTGCTAATTTAGTGCTGATAACATACATTTGGTGCTGTGATAGGGGACTCAAAATGAGAACACTGCTAACTTTTCATTAAGCTAGCAGTGTACCATTCGTCTCAGTCTGACTCAGTCGGCAGATTCACTCGTTTTATATCTCAAAATTTAGTGCTCATTTAGTGCTAATTTAGTGCTGATAACAGATATTTAGTGCTGTGATAGGGGGACTGAAAATGAGAACACAGCTAACTTTTCATTAAGCTAGCAGTGTACCATTCGTCTCAGTCTGTCTCAGTCAGCAGAATCACTCGTTTTATATCTCAAAATTTAGTGCTCATTTAGTGCTAATTTAGTGCTTATAACAGATATTTAGTGCTGTGATAGGGGGACTGAAAATGAGAACACTGCTAACTTTTCATTAAGCTAGCAGTGTACCATTCGTCTCAGTCTGTCTCAGTCGAAAAATCGAAGATTTTCAATAATCGAAAAGTTATAGGCATTATTCTGTATTGCAAAATCGAGTTTTCATCAGATCTCAACGTTATAAGATCACAGGAAACGACCCTGACTGCCGAGTGATTCTGTCGACTGAGACAGACTGAGACGAATGGTACACTGCTAGCTTAATGAAAAGTTAGCAGTGTTTAATTTTCAGTCCCCCTATTACAGCACGAAATATCAGTTATCAGCACTAAATTAGCACTAAATGAGCACTAAATTTTGAGATATAAAACGAGTGATTCTGCCGACTGAGACAGACTGAGACGAATGGTACACTGCTAGCTTAATGTAAAGTTAGCAGTGTTCTCATTTTCAGTCCCCCTATCACAGCACTAAATATCTGTTATCAACACTAAATTAGCACTAAATGAGCACTAAATTTTGAGATATAAAACGAGTGAATCTGCCGACTGAGTCAGACTGAGACGAATGGTACACTGCTAGCTTAATGAAAAGTTAGCAGTGTTCTCATTTTCAGTCCCCCTATCACAGCACTAAATATCTGTTATCAGCACTAAATTAACACTAAATGAGCACTAAATTTTGAGATATAAAACGAGTGAATCTGCCGACTGAGTCAGACTGAGACGAATGGTACACTGCTAGCTTAATGAAAAGTTAGCAGTGTTCTCATTTTGAGTCCCCTATCACAGCACTAAATATCTGTTATCAGCACTAAATTAGCACTAAATGAGCACTAAATTTTGAGATATAAAACGAGTGATTCTGCCGACTGAGACAGACTGAGACGAATGGTACACTGCTAGCTTAATGAAAAGTTAGCAGTGTTCTCATTTTCAGTCCCCCTATCACAGCTCCAAATATCTGTTATCAGCACTAAATTAGCACTAAATGAGCACTAAATTTTGAGATATAAAACGAGCGATTCTGCCGACTGAGACAGACTGAGACGAATGGTACACTGCTAGCTTAATGAAAAGTTAGCAGTGTTCTCATTTTCAGTCCCCCTATCACAGCACTAAATATCTGTTATCAGCACTAAATGAGCACTAAATTTTGAGATATAAAACGAGCGATTCTGCCGACTGAGACAGACTGAGACGAATGGTACACTGCTAGCTTAATGAAAAGTTAGCAGTGTTCTCATTTTCAGTCCCCCTATCACAGCTCCAAATATCTGTTATCAGCACTAAATTAGCACTAAATGAGCACTAAATTTTGAGATATAAAACGAGTGCTTCTGCCGACTGAGACAGACTGAGACGAATGGTACACTGCTAGCTTAATGTAAAGTTAGCAGTGTTCTCATTTTCAGTCCCCCTATCACAGCACTAAATATCTGTTATCAGCACTAAATTAGCACTAAATGAGCTCTAAATTTTGAGATATAAAACGAGCGATTCTGCCGACTGAGACAGACTGAGACGAATGGTACACTGCTAGCTTAATGAAAAGTTAGCAGTGTTCTCATTTTCAGTCCCCCTATCACAGCACTAAATATCTGTTATCAGCACTAAATTAGCACTAAATGAGCACTAAATTTTGAGATATAAAACGAGTGATTCTGCCGACTGAGACAGACTGAGACGAATGGTACACTGCTAGCTTAATGAAAAGTTAGCAGTGTTCTCATTTTCAGTCCCCCTATCACAGCACTAAATATCTGTTATCAGCACTAAATTAGCACTAAATGAGCACTAAATTTTGAGATATAAAACGAGTGAATCTGCCGACTGAGTCAGACTGAGACGAATGGTACACTGCTAGCTTAATGAAAAGTTAGCAGTGTTCTCATTTTCAGTCCCCCTATCACAGCTCCAAATATCTGTTATCAGCACTAAATTAGCACTAAATGAGCACTAAATTTTGAGATATAAAACGAGTGATTCTGCCGACTGAGACAGACTGAGACGAATGGTACACTGCTAGCTTAATGAAAAGTTAGCAGTGTTCTCATTTTCAGTCCCCCTATCACAGCACTAAATATCTGTTATCAGCACTAAATTAGCACTAAATGAGCACTAAATTTTGAGATATAAAACGAGCGATTCTGCCGACTGAGACAGACTGAGACGAATGGTACACAGCTAGCTTAATGAAAAGTTAGCAGTGTTCTCATTTTCAGCCCCCTATCACAGCTCCAAATATCTGTTATCAGCACTAAATTAGCACTAAATGAGCACTAAATTTTGAGATATAAAACGAGCGATTCTGCCGACTGAGACAGACTGAGACGAATGGTACACTGCTAGCTTAATGAAAAGTTAGCAGTGTTCTCATTTTCAGTCCCCCTATCACAGCTCCAAATATCTGTTATCAGCACTAAATTAGCACTAAATGAGCACTAAATTTTGAGATATAAAACGAGTGATTCTGCCGACTGAGACAGACTGAGACGAATGGTACACTGCTAGCTTAATGTAAAGTTAGCAGTGTTCTCATTTTCAGTCCCCCTATCACAGCTCCAAATATCTGTTATCAGCACTAAATTAGCACTAAATGAGCACTAAATTTTGAGATATAAAACGAGTGATTCTGCCGACTGAGACAGACTGAGACGAATGGTATACTGCTAGCTTAATGTAAAGTTAGCAGTGTTCTCATTTTCAGTCCCCCTATCACAGCACTAAATATCTGTTATCAACACTAAATTAGCACTAAATGAGCACTAAATTTTGAGATATAAAACAAGTGATTCTGCTGACCTGACCTTTCTAGCTTTACACACGTCAGTTTATTTACAACTCGCGCGACAAGGTTTTATTAATATATAAATTGTACATACTGAGTTGATCTGCTCTAAGTTGATACTTGAAATTTTTAAGGAAATATTATTTTATTATTTTTAGAGCGCTTAAATAAAGGCTTCTTTAAAAAGGGTTTTTGCTTATAATTTATTTTAACTATAATCCGCTGTCTTTTGTTTTCCTTCTGTTAAATTTGTGATCGATGAGACAAAGTTTGCAGTTTTCATAGAAAAATGTATGAAATTGAGCTCCGTCCGTCGAGGTAGATATCTTAACAGGCTAGGGCAATTTACCACCAATGATTTCACTATCACTTGCCAGCAGGTGAAGTGTAGTCAACCACTGGTCTGTATGTGATAAAAAGAAGCTTTTACTGAATATTTTGATGAAATGGAAGATTCTTTCTTCTTAGAAGAACACAAGAGACATCATGGCAAAAGTAAAACTATAGATCATTTGAGAGACTATGCAGAGAAATAAAATGATCAATTGGAAAATAAAATGTTTCTTCTTTAAGATCGAGCTCAAAACTTTTCTAATGCCCTCGAAGATATAGATTTATAGGTATTTAAAACGAACCTAAAGAATCTTGTACCCGAATACGCATGTCCAAGACGATCCCCTTTGACAAGACTCAGAAACAGTTCGCAGGTGGCCGGCACGATATCATTGAACAGCTCGATCACAACTTTTCCGATCTTCGAACCTCCAAGCACCCAAATGTCCATAGATACTCTGTGAAATGATGTATTTCTTAGACCGATGAAATACCACGACCTCTCAGAATATCGAAGTAAAGTGGCACATGTCACATTTTGCTTGGTGAGAGGGGTATCCACAGGCCCACACACTTACCCCGTCCTTCCCATCCTACTCCTTTAAAGGACGCCATCGTAACTGGAACATAGTCTGTGTTGCAGGTGACCAAATAGTTAGTTTCTTAACATTAGGAGACCGGCTTGCACGTTTGCCCTCTATCCCATAAAAAAAGATTGTACCCGATGTGAGAAATGGGGTTTGTCACCTATTAGGTAGGAGCAGATTTTTCCTTTAACCACTCAAAACAGAGCTGCCTACTCCTTCAGGTATTATCAAAATGCGCTAAGTATAATACTCACTTAGTTCGATTGAAATTTGCGGGTTTGTCAAACGCTGGGTCTCTCATGTCTTGGTCTATTTTACCAGTTTTGAATAGTATAAAAGGCAATCTGTATGAAGAAAGAGAAATTTATTATTCTGTGTAACATGTGAAATATATAATAACATCACATAACTTCACGGTTATGTCTACGTCCTAAATGGAATAGGTGGTGTGAAGAATGGATGTGAGCCAGGATTCGAACCCACAGAACTTTTTCATTTAGGAGAAGGGTGCACGACCACTGGACCACCGAGACTACTAAAAACTACTAAAAATATATGTTTTTATTTTAAACAATAGTGGTATACAATAGTGCTATGTTCTACTGTGGAAAATAAGAGAATCGTGTACATTAGTTTTTGAATATTTAAGTGATAAGCAGGTAAGCAGTAATTCTCCTTGGAACGAAATTTATTTACGCGATACACGAAAATTTATTTATTTCCATTTGTGACTTACGAAGCGCCAAGAATTAACTTGTGTTTCGTGTCTTTCCATAATTCGTCCAACTCCTTCGTTAGGTACTGCTCAGATCTCTGAAAATATATGTTATGTCAATATAGATGCAAATAAAATGCAGTTATTGCGATGATGGCGTTGAAGAAGAACTCCCATCAGCAGTTCCCTCAATTCTAATATTATAATTCACGATAAATACTGTGCCTAAATTTTCTTTAAAGCGGCCGGATTTTGAGCGACTTCAAAAGAAATTATCATTTTCTCGTCAGACTGTGTATAAGGTTCCTAGAATGTCCCACGTAAGAAATTACAATAATGCAAACTTTTGGAAAGTCTCTAGATGTTTTTTTTATATCTGACTGTACATATTGTTTTCTATGTATGGTTTAAATAGTTCTCCGCTTTTACTTATGAGGGAATATCTCATTCGATGTAAAACAAGCTCGCCACCCAGGGCTTGTGTCAAGGCATCAAGGTACAATATTGGTGAATATAATTTAAAGCGTACCGCAATAAGAAGCCTTTTATAAAAATATAAGTTGTTTTTCTGTATTTCATCGAGCTGGCGTTGGCGTTGCTGGCAGAGTAGTTTGTTGATTTTGTTGTTCGGCTCCGGGTTCCAACAATCTACGAAACCCTGTCATCATAGTAAAACAAATATAGGTACATATATAGCTGTGCTATTTGAAATTTATTTCTTCTGATTTTCCTGCCCTAGGTCGGCACAACATGTAACCCTTACGAACTGTCCATGTTGTCAAACGATTTGAGTCTGCTTATTCGGGAATATTTTCGTTGGTGGGATAGAAAAGAGGTTGGAAATGAGATGGGTAGGGAAGAGGTGGAAGGGGTTGGACCTCAACGAGCGAAACGTGGCATGAACCACTTTATGGCGATATTCTGAGAAGTCGTGGTTTCACCTGTCGAGCCAGCCCATTCATGCAGCGAACTCTGTTTTAACTACAAACTTTTTAATTCATAACTACAAACACTAGTTGTAAAATCCAATAGTGATGTTATTAATAATAATAGCAGTGGACCTCAAAAAAAAAGGCTAATGATGATAACATCATTAGCCTTTTTTTTTGAGGTCCACTGCTGGACATTGCCCTCCCCCATAGAGCTCCACAACTGCCGGTCCGCTCAATCATAGGGGGTTTTTGCCATAATCTCCACGCTTGGCAGGCGGGTTGGCGATCGCTGTAGGCTGTATTTTCTTCAGAGAGAATGCTGCTGCCCATTCTTCTAGCTTTTCCCTTAGTCGCCTTTTACGTCACCCACGGGAAGAGATGGTGGCGGTATTCTAAGCCGGCGCCACACAGCAAGTTATTATACCATGAGTCTATTATTTATCAACTTGTCTCGGTAGCTGGGTTCCAAAACAGTTCTTGAATTCACATCTTGGTTTCTGAGCCAATTAGCCAATTAATTTTCAGAGGCTATGTGTGTAAAATATAAACCACTGACAGGATCGCCAATCTATGCCAACCTAAAGGTATTCTAACCTATTGGGCCTGGGTTAAAAAAAGTTAACCTTCGAGTATGAAAGGTCTAAGGATACAAAAACGACTACTAAATAAACTTTTAGTTATATGATAGATAAATTTACCAACCCCAGTTCTCTGTATCAGGTTGATCTTTTTCAAAAGATCCTTGTTCACGTTCATAGTTTGTTCTAGTTGCAGCGCATAGAAATCCAGACGACGGGGCTTCAAGTACAGTTCGGGGAATAATTCTGGGGGGCTGTCGTCCACTATATGCCTCGCCATTTGCAACTGTTCAGGTACATAATTACTTTTGTCATAATTAATTTCACGATGTAGGTACTTTAAGTAACTTGTTTTAGAATTTGCTGTATCTATAATACAGGCCTAATGGCAACCAATCATTTTGTAGGTATTAACTACAACTGTAAACATCATTATTAGGGAAACACTTATAAAAACATGTACAAAGAATTACATAAAAAAAATATCGTTCAATGTGTACGGTATGTTAAATATAAATTTATATAATAATAGGCGTAATTATTTTAAGAAAACCCATTTTTTTCTGGAATCTCTAAACAAAAAGGTTAAAACTAACAATAATGCGTAATTATCGATTGCTCACCTCTTTTTGATGATTACACCAACACGCATAAAATTCCTTGGACAACAAAGGAAACCTTGGCGGCTGAAAGGTAAAAGGTACATGGCAGAGTAAAACATTACAAGAAACTGAGGTATTAGATAAAGGATAACCTTTTCTTTTGTGGAAATGGGGGACAAACAAGCAAACGTCACCTTGTTGTAAGCGCCTAGGACTTCCCATGGACATCTGCAACACTGAGAGGGCCTCAGTTGTGCCGTTGGCCTTTAAATAGGTAAATGAGGGCATCAGGGCGAGTCACCACCTATACTATACCTCTTCCAAAAACGAAACGCGGCTAAGCCACTTTACGTCGACATTCCTATAGGCAGAATTATTTCAGGTTTTTCACCGGTTGAGCCGGCCCACGCATGTAGCGAGCTGCATGGCACTACCATTTTGTTGCACTAGTTTTTCCCGCAGGTAGTCACAGTTAACGTTTTGACAAGGGGATGAACTATTTATGGTCATATAATGGATGACATATAATGGATGATGAAAAACTATTAAACAAAAAGAGGTATCCAAAAGAGAAGAGAGACATTGATTTAAAGCCTGGATGTCACAAAGTTCTGTGAAACACAGGAAATGATAACCGGAGTGTGGATTGAACCTATTGCCTCTGCTATATTTACTACATTACTCCAGCCGTCGAGTTATATGTAAAATATTTAAAATGCAACATGAGGAGATGTTAGTTACCAGTTTGAAGACTCGAGGCTTGCGCACGCGCGGTGGCCGAGGCTTTTCCGGCTCTGGTGGTGGGGTGCGCAGCAAAGGATTCTCCAGTAACTCATCGCAAGCTCTCTCACGCAGTGGATGCATTGTTTACTTTTAATATCTATGTATGTGTGAAATTATTATAACATAACACCCTTTAGTGAGGATTCGACATGATCCATTTTTCTAAGTAATAGCTTCACTATCCACCTAAGCACTACTATAAGTAACTGAGTTTATTATCTTTGTAATAACAATCATATTACCCGCGACTAGATTTGTCTCTATACGAATAACTAGAATTTTGCTTAGGAAACCAAAAATATCCCGTGATTTTTTTCTGTGAAAGACACATAATCCGTAATTAAAACTATATTTGATGTAAAACATCAAATATAGTTTTATTTACGGATTATGTGTTAATGCATAAATATTTTTTCTTATTCCGTTGGCTAATTCGACAGAAATTAGAGATTTCTGTTCCCTAAAACAAGCAGTACGATATGGCAATAGTTTCGCCACCTATTCCCTTTGGGACGAAAACAGAACGGCAAGTCGAGGCTTAACAGCCACTGCCTACACCTTCAGGGTAGAAAAAGGCATGGAAGCTATGTAATGTATGTAAAACGGGCAATAAAAAAGATTATGGTTTATATGTCTTCTAAAGTTAGAAAATACTAAAGCAGAAGAATTAACTACAAGGGTAGATAAATTATGTGGATGATTTTGAATAGTGATAATAAGAAACCAACCGTATGAAAGACAGCTGCGTGTAAGGAACTAAAATTTAAAATGCTTGAATTTTGTTCTATGATTTTTACAACATAAACATAAAATTTGTATCTATTAAATAAAAAAATAATATTAATAAAATAAAATGTATATTCATCACAATTGATAGATTATCACATCAGCTAACATGGCGGCATTTTTGACCTCTATTTTTTTCTATAGAATAAAGATAGAGGAACGTACAAAGAGTATATATATCTTTAATAATATCGTCATATTAATAAGACGAAATTTCCCATGTTACTTGAAAGGAATCTGTTGTGACACTTAGGCCCGTAAGATCAATCACAGTTTAAACTATTTTACCTAGTTTAAACCTCATCTGTCGTTTATTTTGTAATATCAATGCTAGATAAACCTCCAATAACAGTTTAAACTATAGTTTAGCTTACACCAGGAGATTTTGCCGTTTAAACCGTGGTCCTGCCTAGTTTAAAAATGGCGGTCGTTTATCAGCTGACATCTGACACAACGATTGTGGGTTCATACATAGATTTAGCATAGACTACAATAGATGGCACATGTCAGGAAAAATTTACTAATAGCATCGAATCACTGACAGCGCAACCGCTTATATTAGATTTTGGGAACCGCGTATATTTTATTTACATTTCCACACATGAACATTAACTTTGTAAAAGTTAACGTTTTGAAGCTCTTTTTACGAACACATTGATAATAATAATAATATCTTGGACACAAATCACACAGGGCCCTCCAGTTCCAAACTAAGCAACTAAATGCTTGTGCTATGGATACGATAGATAACGGATACTAATACATATATATATACTTATATATCTATATATATATATATACTTTTCTTTTGTAAATACATACTTACAATACACAGAAAAACACCCAGACGCTGCACAAATATTAATGTTTATCATAAATATTTGTGCTCGGGTGAAAATCGAACCCCCGACCTCAGTGCTGCAGCCGGTTGTTTTACCAATGCGCCACGAGCCCCGTAAGTCACTCACACATTAACAACCCATTTTTGGTCACGTTGTTTGGGTGACTATTGCCGATCTATTTTTCTTAAATCTATGGTCACACTATAAAACTTCATAAAAGAAAGAGAAAAAGAGTTTTTTTCACGAAATATGCCACAGACAATGTACAAAAGAGTGAATGATGAGCGAAATATGGACATTAAATAACCAAATGTTGCCATCTGTCGAAAACTAAACTTAGTTTACGTAATCTATGTCCATTTCGCTGTTGATCTTACGAGGCAGGTTTAAACTCTAGATTAAAATTGACTATAGTTTAGAAAATCGACAGTTTTAACTATGATTGATCTTACGGGCCTAAGGCCCGTAAGATCAATCACAGTTTAAACTATTTTATCTAGTTTAAACCTCATCTGTCGTTTATTTGGTAAGATCAATGCTAGATAAACCTCCAATAACAGTTTAAACTATAGTTTAGCTTATACCAGAAGATTTTGCCGTTTAAACTGTGTCCTGCCTAGTTTAAAAATGGCGGTCGTTTATCAGCTGACATCTGACACAACGATTGTGGGTTCATACATAGATTTAGCATAGACTACAATAGATGGCACATGTCAGGAAAAATTTACTAATAGCACCGAATAACTGACAGCGTAACTGCGTATATTAGATTTTGGGGATATTTATATTTCCACCCATTAACATTACACCCAACACTATGTAAAAGTTAACGCTTTGAAGCGCTTTTTACGAACACATCATATCATAAGCCCTTTTGACGTCCACTGCTGGACATAGGCCTCCCTCATAAAGCGCCACAACTGCCGGTCCGCGCAATCATGGGGGGTTTTTGCCATAATCGCCACGCTTGGCAGGCGGGTTGGCGATCGCAGTAGGCTGTAGTGTCTTGAGAAAGAATGCTGCTGCCCATTCTTCTAGCTTTTCCATTTTCCCTTAGAACACATTGATAATAATAATAATATCTTGGACACAAATCACACAGCGCCAGTTCCAAACTAAGCAACTAAATGTTTGTGCTATAGTTACTAGAGAACGGATACTAATACATATATACTTTTCTTTTGTAAATATGTAAATACATACTTATAATACATAGAAAAACGCCCAGACGCCGCACAAATATTAATGTTTGTCATAAATATTTGTACTCGGGCGAAAATCGAACCCCCGACCTCAGTGCTGCAGCCGGTTGTTTTACCAATGCGCCACGAGCCCCGTAAGTCACTCACACATTAACAACCCATTTTTGGTCACGTTGTTTGGGTGACTATTGCCGATCTATTTTTCTTAAATCTATGGTCACACTATAAAACTTCATAAAAGAAAGAGAAAAAGAGTTTTTTTCACGAAATATGCCACAGACAATGTACAAAAGAGTGAATGATGAGCGAAATATGGACTTTAAATAACCAAATGTTGCCATCTGTCGAAAACTAAACCTAGTTTACGTAATCTATGTATTGATCTTACGGGCCTAAGGCCCGTAAGATCAATCATAGTTAAAACTGTCGATTTTCTAAACTATAGTCAATTTTAATCTAGAGTTTAAACCTGCCCCGTAAGATCAACAGCGAAATGGACATAGATTACGTAAACTAGGTTTAGTTTTCGACAGATGGCAACATTTGGTTATTGAATGTCCATATTTCGCTCATCATTCACTCTTTTGTACATTGTCTGTGGCATATTTCGTGAAAAAAAATCTTTTTAAATAGTCACAGTTAACGTTTTGACAAGGGGATGAACTATTTATGGTCATATAATGGATGACATTTAATGGATGATGAAAAACTATTAAACAAAAAGAGGTATCCAAAAGAGAAGAGAGACATTGATTTAAAGCCTGGATGTCACAAAGTTCTGTGAAACACAGGAAATGATAACCGGAGTGTGGATTGAACCTATTGCCTCTGCTATATTTATATTATATTAATATAGCAGATTTATATTTCGTGAAAAAAACTCTTTTTCTCTTTCTTTTATGAAGTTTTATAGTGTGACCATAGATTTAAGAAAAATAGATCGGCAATAGTCACCCAAACAACGTGACCAAAAATGGGTTGTTAATGTGTGAGTGACTTACGGGGCTCGTGGCGCATTGGTAAAACAACCGGCTGCAGCACTGAGGTCGGGGGTTCGATTTTCACCCGAGCACAAATATTTATGATAAACATTAATATTTGTGCAGCGTCTGGGTGTTTTTCTGTGTATTATAAGTATGTATTTACAAAAGAAAAGTATATATATATATATATATATATATATATATATATATATATATATATATATATATAGATATATAAGTATATATATATATGTATTAGTATCCGTTATCTAGTATCCATAGCACAAGCATTTAGTTGCTTAGTTTGGAACTGGAGGGCCCTGTGTGATTTGTGTCCAAGATATTATTATTATTATTATTATCAATGTGTTCGTAAAAAGCGCTTCAAAACGTTAACTTTTACAAAGTTAATATTCATGTGTGGAAATGTAAATAAAATATACGCGGTTCCCAAAATCTAATATAAGCGGTTGCGCTGTCAGTGATTCGATGCTATTAGTAAATTTTTCCTGACATGTGCCATCTATTGTAGTCTATGCTAAATCTATGTATGAACCCACAATCGTTGTGTCAGATGTCAGCTGATAAACGACCGCCATTTTTAAACTAGGCAGGACCACGGTTTAAACGGCAAAATCTGCTGGTGTAAGCTAAACTATAGTTTAAACTGTTATTGGAGGTTTATCTAGCATTGATCTTACAAAATAAACGACAGATGAGGTTTAAACTAGGTAAAATAGTTTAAACTGTGATTGATCTTACGGGCCTAAGCAGTTCGCTGTATGAATACGCAATAAAAATGCGAATAGTTTTCAAATGCGCCGTTAGCCCGAGATAACTACACGGCGTACTTGTTCTGGTCAGATGTCAAAGCAGACTGAGGGGCGCGGCGCGCCACCTATAGTTCCCAAACAAGACGTCGGTAGATCCCGAACCAACGGCGATGCATATTTATTAAATTGCAACAGATATAAAATAAATATTAAGTAGGTAGGTACAATTTTTGTATGTGGAACATCAAGGTAAGAATCTTAATATACCCATGTTAGATAATATAATATGTTTAATTTGTACATTTATATTTCACGTTCATGCTACCCGTTTTCCATCCGTTACAAATCACGTTAAAAAAAAAAGAGGGTAGTGGTGATAAAACTGCCCCCTGTTGACACAAATGGGGCAAATACTATTTAGTGGTGTGCCGTTAGACATAGATACTGCAAAACCTCGAAATCTAGGGCCAGTCAATAAATCTTCATACAGGATGTGTTTCTAACAGCATTTAGAATAATGTTAAAAATAATATTTTGCCTGATCTAATTATGCTGTTAGAAACACTTTACAAAAAGAGGCAAAGAGGTTTCACTGCCCTTGGATTTCGAGGCATAAATCTCGAAACATCCATAGCTAACTGCGATCCCTAACCCGCATACCTAGCGTGGCGATTAAGGCATCTACCGTCCTAAATGAACGACGTAATAATGACGGCCCCTAGTCACAGCAACTCTGCTATTCCATTGACCTAAGGTAGTTATCATCTTCTTCATCAGATCAGTCAATCGTTTCTTTATTTATTTAGTCTAATTTACTTTCTTTTCTTACAAACATTCGTTTGTTATTACCATTTTTTTTCATTTTGATTTTGATTAAAATTTGTTTTCTTTTTATAAAATATTATATCTGTAGATTTGTTTGTTTTGGGATCCCACAGCCTATATATATCCCGAACCACAATGTCTTACCATAATCACATGATTTGCTCAAGATTGGAACGTATTTTGTTTAGTAGCGTTACACGGAAGTGGTGAATTGCAATTTTTTTCACTTATTGCAATTCCACCTCTTCTATCATACCATATTGTATTGTAGCTATAGTATTAGTATCAGACGCCGAATAACACTCCCATCATTCTTCAGGTAAAATTTACGTGAATAAATACAAATTTAGTTCTTATCTTGTCCACATCCGTTCTCTTTTACCATTTTGTTACGCACTGTATATTTCCTTGTAATAATACCTCTAGGAGTGCAACATATTTTAAAATATTTGGAAGTAAATTCTTCGTAAAACAAACTCGTAAAACTTTATGTTTGGTTTTATTACCAAATTTTTGCCTTTATATAAAAGTAAAATCCTACATATTTTGTTCTGATTTTTATAATACAAAACTATTTAAAAAGCAGAACTGAATTTCGTAAATACAAATCGTAAAATTTTGGAATCCAGTGCTTGCCAATGAATTTTCATAGTAACTGTTGGACAGCATTGTGAACAACCCTAATAAAATGGTTAAAATGAAGAAAATGGTTAAGATAAAAATATATATGTATTTAAATATTTACATAACTTCACGCCTTTTGTTACCCGAAGGTGTAGGCAGCGGCTGTTAAACCTCGTCTCGCCGTTATGTTTACGTCCCAAATGGAATAGGTGGCGAACCTATTGCCATACCGGGCACAAAGTTTTTCAGTCATCGATATTTATCCACACATAACTTCCGAAAACAATTTCGAAAAGTCATTGGTGTGAGCCAGTGTCTGGAATCGAACCCGGGCCTCTGGATCAGAACCCGTGTGCTCGACCACTGCGCCACCGAGACTACTTTAAATATTTATTTAATAACAAAACAAAAATATCAACTATTTATATTCATTATCCTTGTACCTATCTACATTATTGTATCTCTGCAATTTTATTTAATCTAACATACTTACAATTATTTTGTGAATATTGCGTCTTATCTCTTCAGAGTTAAATATAAAATATGGTTTCCTTGAAATCACAGGTCACACTACAATCTACAATCATTTTCAAAATACTTTTTTCAAAATAACATCATTTTTGACCAAATCTGCAATGACTCTCAGAGGTCCAGTGGTTGAGCGTTTGGGGTTGAGACTCTAGGAACATGGAGTGCGAGTGCTCGTGCACTCTATAAAGATCTTGCAAAGAGACTGATCGAGGGCTCTCTCGACCAGGGGGCTATTCTTCGCACAGGAGATTAGCATTGCCAGTTGGCGTGGCCGGTCATGCGGTCGGTCTTCTGGGCACGCTGCCAGTAGATCGAGATGCGTCAGGTCCGTCCAACTACAGACCTATCGCAATCACCTCCCAGTTCTCCAAGATCTTGGAAACCACTATCAACCGCCAGCTCCTTAATTATCTAGAGGAGCACCAGCTGATTAGTGACCGCCAGTACGGACTCCGTCACGGTCGCTCAACTTATGGTTTTCTAGCATACTTAAGTCATCGGTGGGCTGAAGCGGTTGAGAGTAAAAGAGAGGCGCTATCCGTTAGTTTGGAGGTAGCGAAGGCCTTCGATCGGGTTTGGCACAAATCACTTCTCTCGAAGCTTCCTTGTTATGGGCTTCCCGAGAAATTATGCGATTGGGTCTCCAGTTTTCTCACGGCTCGGCGCATTAAGGTCGTTGTCGACGGATCATGCTCCGACTTAAAATCCGTGAGTGCTGGAGTCCCCCAGGGCTGTGTGCTATCCCCTACGCTGTTTCTTCTGCATATCAATGACATGCTGCATTACAGCAATCTTCATTGTTATGCGGATACGGTACGGGGCTATACAGTACGGGGGATGCCATATTTACCGGCCACCCGCGGATATCTCGGGAGATCGATGAGTACCGGAATAAACTGTGTCTACAATCGAAACTCTGCCTAGTCAGATTTCGGACTGGGGCCGACTCAACTTAGTCCAATTCAACCCTAAGAAGACACAGGTCTGCGCGTTTACCGCTGAAAAGGCACCCTTTGTTGTAGCTCCCTTTTTTGAGGGCACTCCCTTACCCGCCTCAACCGATATAGGAATTCTTGGGGTCGATTTATCGAGTGACGTCCAGTTTCGCGGTTATCTGGAGGGCAAGGCCAAATTGGACGGTATTTCACGTCAGGTCATCACTTGCAGCTATATAAAGCGCATTTCCGACCTCACGTGAAAAACTGTTCTCATCAATTCTCACTCAGGTGAGTACCAGCTTACCCCATTTGAACGCATCCAACGACGCACGGTTCGGCTTGCCGACAACCAAGCTCTTTCAGATCAGCTTGGCCCCTTGGCGTTCCGGAGAGATGTTGCATCTTTATGCATCCTCTACTGCATATACCACGGGGAGTGCTCTCAGGAATTGTTCAGATTAATACCACCTACTGATTTTCGCCAGCGCTCAACTCTCCAATGTTACCAACCGCATTGGCTGAAGAGTTGGCGCTCGACAACTGTGCGTTTCCACCGGTCTTCTTGCCACGCACTGTTCCGTTGTGAAACGAGTTGCCGGAATCGGTATTTCCGTACCGCTACGACCTAGGCACCTTCAAGAAACGAGCCTATTCTCACCTTAAAAGGATGTGATACCCCTGGTGTTGCAGATGTCCATAGGCGGCGGTAGAAGCGAGTGAGGCGTGCAAGACTCTGTTTTGTTCCCTCTGCCTACCTCGCAAGTGATTTGGCGTGAAGTTATGTATGTATGTATAACTTTCAAAAATCATTTCGAAAAGTCATTAGTGTGAGCCAGGATTTGAACCCACAACAACTTTTTGATTCAAAAGCGGGGTGCTCGACCACTGGACCACCTATAAAATTTTAATACATACAATAAATAACAAACTTTATTTACAATAATAAGAACAAATAAATTAATTACATTATTTACAATATATACAATTAAAAAACTACCTGAAATCAAATTTAAAATAACAAACTATATTAAAATTGTGCTTACAAAAAGAAATGGCATCTTATGAAAAACATGTATTCATAAATTCACAGGACTAAAAGGTAGTCGTAGGCGCCTCTATCGGTCAAATTCGACAGTACATGCGTCATTCGTTTCTTTCATTTTGGTCGATTGGTAATTTTTGGCTAAAATTAATCACAAGTATTTTGCATTTTGACATGACTATTAAAAATACAAAATACGTCTCGAGAGGTATTTCAAATAAAATACAAAATGCTTTCAACTGAAAGGTATTTATATACAAAATACAAAATCGGTATTTTGGATTTTGTATTTGTATTTTAAATAGAAGTATTTCAAATAAGTGACATCTCTGCACTTGGTAGTATGTAGGGCTAACGTGTTGCTTGTGAGGTATACTTGAATATACGTCTGATGCTGCTGTGCTGATGAAGAAACCACAGAACTCCTTAAAGATTAGGAGTTGGGACGGAGTATTGCAGTTAGTCGATGGAAACTGTTTAGTAGTACACATGATTAACGTGTTGCTTGGGAGGTATGCTTGAATCAACATCTAATACTGCTGTGCTGATGATGAATCTATGGTTTTAGGAAAAAACGGTTCAGAGTTAGGACACAATACTGTAATTTTTTTCTGCAATACTTTTAAGTAGTGATAATGTACTTCATAAACTGAAAGCCATGTAAATGAACTAACTTCTATTGAAGTTCACACTCAAACAAAAAATTACTTTTAAAAGAAAGTTAAACCGACTTTCTGGAGTCGGTGCCAGCCTTGGTAAAAGACCTTATTGTATTGCATCGACTTCAATAATGAGATCACTATAAAAATATTTACAATTGTCATCTATTATTGAAGTGGGTGCTGGTTAAAAGTTACCCCGTATTCTATTTTGTGTGCGACTTTGACGGCCGCGCATATCATTCAATACAATAGACTACGTTACTGGCTGGCACCGACTCAAATAATAAGTGACAATTGTAAATATTTCAATAGTTAAAGATTACTTTATAAAAATATTACGTTTTGTACATTGTATTAGGTATACAAATTAGTAAGTTTCGTTATTTATCGCTCTTTAGTTATGAAGGTACTGTTGTCATTTACTTAAAAATTTTGTGGTTTACGTTTCTAGAAGTCGGTTTAACTTTTTTTTTTAAAGTAATATTTTGTCTGCATAATGAATGCACGTCGACAAATTCGCGAGTAGCGGAAGAGCGAATGGATTGTTTCGGTATTTAGATAATACCGAGACATTAGTTTTTAACCGAGTAATATAAATAAAAAAAATATATACTTAGGTAATATCAACGCCACTATATTTCAAAGCTTGTAACACACAATTATGTTCAGTAATTAATTATTATCACATGAACTTTCTACCTCATTCTGTTCAGATATTTTGATGTACCACCATATTAGATGATGTTCCTGAATCCAAAATAAAATAAATGAAGTGAAATTCTCAATTAAATTATAATTTGCTTCTAATGAAATTAAATAACAACAAGGTTTCCTATCTGTATACGGTTCAATTCCTTAATTTAAAATAAATTCTTTCCACGAGGAAAGAATTTATTTTAAATTAAAGAATTTAAAGAAAAAAAGTTTCGATAAAGATTCAAACGACGATGTTTGAATCTTTATCGAAACTTTTTTAAATATTATCATACTTAAATAGTTCGGTTAAAGATAACAAAACATATATAAAGATACAATTCTGAAAGTGAATGCAGTAGAGGATCAACCATGTGGCTTTTAATATTGTTTTTAGTGTCGACTAACACGTTTGGAGACACAATTTCGTAAGTGGAATTTACAATCCATAAATACACTGCCTGTTTATAATTTAAAATTGTATCTGCTAGTGATGTAACGACCATACTCTGTTTTCCAATAATTTAGATAATTATCGCCAATTTACAATAGGAGCCTTTGGTTAGTAATAAGTTTTTGAGAATCATTTGAGATTTATGGCTACCTCTGTTAAAGTAAGGAGGTAGCCGTGACCAAATATGATTATTTGATCATAATCGAAAATTTCGCATAGGACATTGTTGAGTGTATCATCGAAATGAAGTTATTCACAAAGATTCAGCTTGATAGTAATCGATTAAAAAGTATTCCAGGGCCCCTGTACTATTATACCGCTACCACACACAGCTATTCGCCGTTCGCGTTCGCGTTCGCGTTGCCGCGATGTTGTCATCTCTGTCCACACACTGCTCTACTCGCGCGAATATTCGCGCAAATATTCGCAAAGCGCTGAACTTGGATATTAGGGCTGTCGATATTTTTCAAAATATCAATTTCGGGCTTTGATGTATCGAAAAAGTACATAAAAAATCTAGGAACATGTGGTGGTAGTATACTACTCATAATTGATTACAAAGTTAATAAACTCAGTGATTTTTATTTTGCATTGTATGTCCGTAAGTGTGTATGTACTGGAATCTTAGAACTTAATTTTTAAGTAGATATCTTCAAAAAATTAAGCTGAAATATTACACGCTGAGTTTGGGATGAATGAGCTGGCTCGACCAGTGAAGACCTGTCATCCGGAGATATTTCCAATGCAATATGGGTTTAAATGAAAGGCTTATTGTAACTCGAAAAATAATATGACATCACTTTTTATTTAATATGTCGGAGCAGATATTTTTAAAGCATTTCTACAGTATGGGTATCAAATAATAGGGCTTATTGAGAGTAACTTGAAAAATAATATTACGTCATTAGAAATCAAATAGGGTATATCATCCAAAATAGGGTTGTAGTTATTCTACTAGATTCTACCCAGACCAGGTTAAATATTTCTACTCGAGTGGTGATCGAACCCGCCAATCTCGATTCCACAGTTGGTAGTTTTACCAATGCACCGTCGTAATGTAAGTAAGATATTATTTAAAGATTGATATATTTAAAAATATCGATATGTTGGAAATCCGATATTTTAAACAGCCCTAGCCGACTGCTCTGCAATCGCGCGAATAATGTGGTCAGCCACTCGCGTTTACATTGCCGGAATGATTCGCGGCTTGACGAATATCGTGTCCACACTACGTCCCTGCCTCTTTCCCTTGGTAGCGGGGTTACATATTTTCACGTTTGAGAATGCGAATGATTGCGAATATTTCTTATAAACGATCGCGAATGTGAATGTAGAACTTCAAAGTTTTTATAATGACAATTTGCATTATCTGACAAAATGTATATGGGACATTTTAATTTTTCATCATCTGTTTCTAATTCAACCTGCATTTTGAGAGATAAATTTTATTTTATTTTTTATTTTTAAGTATAGTTATACAAACTTGAGCATGTTCGAATCGGCCAGTCGTTACAATTTTCGCGAGTAACTCGTCAAACTGTTTCGTAAATGATTTTTGTAACCATCAATGTATTCTTTTCGCATTTCAACTAGCAATCAAGTACTTGCTCCAAGTTTTTCTCTTCCACTTAGCCAATCACGGATCTAATTTTTAAACGACTTCGAAAAAAGGAGGAGGTTCTCAATTCGTCTGTATTAGTGATGTTACGAATGTTGGATTTTGGACATTCGCGAATTCGAATGCAAATACGAATATTTCTTTTAGGTCTTCGCAAACGCATCCGAATGATTCTCAGACCTAAAATGCACACTAAATTTTATCAAAATCGGTCAAGCTATATTGGTGCAGTGATATTAATCATTAAATTGATTAATATCACGCGTAGAAAAATATTTTGAAATAGTTCCATACTTAATAAAACGTGTCTTATTTATTTATTAAAAACATTTACAATATCATTACAGGTATTCCTAAATCAATATTGTAAGACAAAATATATTCAAACATAATATGATTAATAAATTCTTAAAATATAATGTACATTCATGAAATTAATTATTAACATAAAATGAAAATTATAAAATGAAAATAAATACAATTATTTATTAAATTAAATTTAAATTACAATTATTTATTAAATTTAATTTAAATTACAATTTTTTATTAAATTTAATTTAAATTACAATTATTTATTAACCTAACCTAGTGTAATGCAGCTTTGCGCTGCTTCTGCGAATTTCAGCATGCTACAATTACAAATATGTATTTCCAATGAAATAGTATTAATTAAAGAAATGGCGCGGGATAGTGAGGCAAACTTTAATAAATCGGTTCTAGCGGTAGGCACTAGGAGAGTGTTAGGTCGACGACGCGCGCCCGGGTACCCGTTTGGGGCACACAACTGCAGATGCTCAAGCACGGCCGGGTGGTGCAGCTGACCGCGCAGCACGCGCCACACGTAGCACGCTAGCGCGATGTCACGCCGCACGCTCAGCCGCACATACCCAACCATACCGAGGACAAACAAGCTGGGGTACATTATGGGGTACAACGGGTACATTCCATATTCTTTTAGATATAAAAATCTTGTAAATTTACTCTGTATCTTTTCCACCATAAGGTTATACTTAGCCTCGTGAGGGTTCCACACAATGGCCGTCGATTCGAAAATAACTTCGTACTAACGCATTGTCCCATCGTCCCATCAAAATCTTTGCAATTTCATAAAATGAAATCTAGATTTCTAAAGGCTGTGCCACAGATATTAATGATGTGCTCAGCTCAGGAACCATTTCCACCCCTAAGTCACGCGTGCAATTAATACGGGAAATCGATGTGTCATTCATATTATACTCATAGCGCAGTGGTGTTTTGGCCCTCGAATAGCTCATTATACCGCACTTGGGTACATTGAAACTGAGCTTATTTTCATTGCTTCACTGCACTATGCGATCTATATCTTCCTGCAGTTTTGCCGCACCGGAGGCATCCGCTATCGATAAATATACCTTTAGGTCATCTGCAAACAGAAGACAGCTGGCATGCTGAATAACCGAAGGTAGGTCATTAACTAGCATAATGAATTCCAGGGGACCTAGCTTTGAGCCCTGACTTACGCCCGAAAAAGTGAAATACTCATCAGATTTATAACCCGCGTACTCTACGTACTGTCTGCGATCACCAAGAAGACCTTTCCTTGATGTAATGCTCTCGTGTTCAATCTTGCGGTTGGAGTTAGGAGTTTTATAAAAAAAATGAACTGGATCTTTTAATTTGGATCAAACTGCATACAGTATATAAATTTGATTAAAATCGCTTTGAGTTTGGTTTGGCAGGGTTTGCACGAAAGGATAAACCCAGTCGAAATGAGGGTACTGCGCAGAATCCGTGATTGACTCTCGCTGACCGTGTCGAAAACAAGATTGTGAGGAAGGAAGAAGTATCAAGTGAGAGTGTTGAATGTTGATGTTAAAGTAAGAAAGGGCATTCTCCGATGATTCGGAAATATAGAACGAAAGGATGATGCCAGATTGACCCAGCGGATGATACGATGCAAAACCGGATGAATGTAGGATACGCAGACCGCAATGACATACAAATAGAACGAGTCCAGGAGGAAGGTGATGTCAGGAGCCTTAAAGGTCGACGACCGTGTATGACAGGAATTATGAAACTCAAAGAAACGAGTGAGGCGTGTATGAATGGTCCCTTGTGGCGCTCTGTTCTCTCAGCATACCCCGCAAGTTATTTGACGTGCAGTTATTTATATAATTAATGGCTGATCCTTAATATAATTCTTTTTATACTAATCTAGGAGGGTAAAGTATTAAACAAAATATAAAGCTCATTTTTCGTATCATCTTGTTATATATAATTTCTTTATTTTTTGTTATTAAAAACATTCGCCAATCATTCGAAATATTTTTAGCGAATCCGAATGCGAATACCCAAAAACATGCGAATATTCGCGAATGCGAATATTCGTTGCATCACTAGTCTGTATGTATATTTGTTTTTATGTATATTCACCGATATATTCGTCAATTATGGACGGATTTCAAATTTTTTTTTGTATAGTGTTTACTTCCGAGATGGTCCCATTTTCACCAGCTTAGGAGCTGATGATGGATTTTTTTTATTTGATCAATTTATTCTTAATAATAAATTAAATTATTTAATTTATTTTGGCAAACGAGCAGGCTGTCACTTGATGGTAAGCAACCAACACCGCCCATGGATACCAGCAACACATATAGTGTTACTGTTGCGTTGCCGACCTTTAAGGGATACGGGATAGGAAAGAATGGAGAAAGGGGTTGGGCCTCCGGGAACCTCTCTCACCGAACAAAGCGCGGCATGAGTCACTTTACATCGATTTTCTGAGAGGTCATGGTATTTCATCGGTCGAGCCGGACCATTCATGCGGCGAACTGCTTGGCTCCACTACTGGTAATTTATGATATTAATAGGTTGAGATAAGGAATCAGATGACGTGTCTTACTCACCACTCGGCTCCTAATTCCACAACACCATTACCAAAAGGCACAGTGTGAATTCTGCCACCAATCCTGTCATGGGGTTCTAGTCCGAGTACTTTCTTACCGGCCTGGCTTAATACTGATGCAGCGGAGCAGCCGCAGGCACCTAGACCCACGATTATGGTATCATAAGTTGGCAACACACTTTGGAAGGCAATTCAATATGAAACTAATCTCCGGCACGGCGTGGTCACAACGTGGGATGGTAGGTGGAATATTCCCCCTATCGTCCAGAGTCCAGTTGGAGGCAATAAAAGTGCAATAAAGAAGGTCGGCTTTCTCTTTAGTGTCGTGGGCTAATGACTGGTGACTTGCAGAGGTGGAAGAGATGGCTTGCAGATTCCCAAGCACAGCCTTGGCCAGAGACCAGAACGCACGATTTCCCGAGGGAAGGCGAACTAGTCTCCAGCCAATCCCACCTATGTATTTAGACTTTGCTACGGCTATAACTCTTTTGAAAGATCTGGAGGCGTGGTTGTACTCCTTCTTAAGATTACCGGTATTTAAATCCTGAGACGGCACTGCTTTTGCCCATGCTTGATAGCTCATGCTTAAGGCGTGATGCCGTTTTGCATGAGCGATCAAACCAGGGGTGGGATCTGCCACCGATCCGCACCACTGAGGATGGAATAAAAAGCTCCATCCCCTGCAGCACCGCATCAGCGACAGAGTCTGCAACGACATCTGGATCTTCCTGCGAGAAGCAAACCCACCCCCATGTGTAGGATGCGAAAAAAATCCGCATTCCATCCCAGTCTGCCGACGTATAATATGTTGTGGGTAGTTAGAGCAATCAACACAAATTTAAAAGAGCTCTTTGTAAAAGTATAAATTATAGTATTTAATATATATATATATTCCTACTGTGATGATAAAAAACTCACACTAAGTGTACCTGCCAGTCAAATGTTATTTCCTAGTTTAAGCCACATATTTTTTTCACTATATAACAAGTTTTAAAACTGTGCACAATCAAAACAAAATGGAGTCTGTTGAAAGCACAATCAATTCCCTAATGGAGCCATTCCTTAAAAGAATGGCAGAATTTGAGACACAGGTGGAGGAGTTGAAGAAGCCTGCTGTGGCCCCATCTATCACCACTATGGTGTCAGATTTTGCTGCTTTCAAAAAATTAGTTCTGCAGTCCTTCAGCATGCTGCAAAAGCAAGTCTCTGTCCTAGCGTCAAACATGGACAATATAGAAATGAGGAGCCGTCGCAAAATGCTGATGCTACATGGTGTGAGTGAGGGCAGGAATGAGGCTACTGTCAGGGACATCACAAATATTGTCAGCATCAAACTTAAACTGGATAATATTGCTATAAACAGCATCAAACGTTGTCACCGAATGGGGGGCCAAGACCAACTGGCAGCCCTCGTCCCATCTTAGTTAAATTCGTGGATGCTGTGGTGCGTGACAAAGTTTGGTTCGCGAAAACAAAGCTGAAAGGCAGCGGAATCACCATATCAGAATTCCTGACGAAATCTAGACATGACCTCTTCATGGCGGCCCGGGCAAAGTTTGGTGTAACCAAGTGTTGGACAAGGGAAGGTTGCGTGTATGTCGACATGGGGAACAATTCTCGGCACCGGGTTGCTTCGCTCGACGATTTAAACCACCTTGAGGATATTGACATATCCAAGGCGGCAGCACCCAGTGACAAGATTTCCAAAACAAGGCGAGCAGCCGCTGCAAGGAAGTAAATAGACAAATGTTCCTTCTTAGTCACACTTTAACAAAAATACGACTGTTTGTTTTGAAAATCTGGGTAGTAACTTTTGTTGTATAGGCCTCATACTGGCAATACGTGTGTTGCATAGGTTTTAAGTGTTTATGCTTTAATCAGATTTCAAATTATCACAATTATATTTTATTTATCCTTATTTATTTCTCCTGGAACAAGGTACGTAACACTTGCGACAAGTTAACAGCTTGACAGTTGACACTTAATTTTGTTCTCAACTGTCATGTACTTTTTTTTTTTGAAGTGAAACTTCTAATGTCTCGTGCAAGAGCGTTTAACGCTTTTAACGCCCCCTTGCGGCCCTCGCGGGGCAATATATATTAATATACAATAATACTCTTAAACAGCGAAGTATGCATGAAGCTAACTTTTCAATTTGTTAAGCTTGAATTTTATTAGTACACAGACATCTAGTGGCAAGTGGAGGTACTATAATTGATTTGGAATATCAATCATATATAAACCCTACGGTAGTGAAACCATAGCGCGATTTAAGTTGGCGTATTGCGACCTCTATGACCGAAAACGTAAAAACATTGCTCGGGGATAGTGCAAATCCGCGGAACTAGCATTGGATAATTCCGCGTATGTGAAAATTGTAGCCAATTAAAGTTTTCGCGAGCAAATCTCCGCCTTGACACGAGTTCATTTCGACCAATATGAAGCCAATCAAAATGAGCTTGATCATAGAACTAATTAGTGGTGTCCATTTTGAAAAAAAACATCAATGTTTTTATCGAATCGATACATCGTAACTGTACATCGATGTCATTCGATGTATCGGTTAAAAACACCGATGTTTTGTAAACATCGAGTACTTTTTCTAAAAAATATATTAAATTGATTAGCCCGCCATCGTATATATGACTTTTCACAGGACACAGATCAGTTAAACTAATTCTACACAATTTCCGTTATTAATTCAAAACAAGATTTTTCTCATATATGGCTTTTATTTTTTTAATAAACATAATAAAATAATTTAAGCCATATATGAGAAAAATCTTTATTAACTTGTCGATCGTGGCACATAGTCCAGTCGATTGTAGCAACAAAAATAATTAGGTATAGTCAAAGTCAAAGTCAAAATAACTTTATTTTTATAAGCTTTTATTTACCTTGCACTGTATGTATGTATGTATGTATGTAAGTATGTATGTTCGGTGGAATCTTGTAACTCAATTTTGAAGTAGATACCTTCAACCGATTGAGCTGAAATTTTGTATACACGTTTACTTTGGATGACAATGCATGATATAATGTATGACATCATTCTATATCCAATATGGCGGACGACCCAAGATGGCGGAATGGATATTTTGAATGCATTTCAGCAATATGGGTATCAAATGAAAGGGTTTATTGAGTGTAACTCAAAATATAATATGACGTCATTCTAAATCCAATATGGTGGAATATCCAAGATAAAGGAATATATATTTTAAGCTTTCGTACAATATGGGTATCAAATGAAAGGGCTCATTGGGACCAACTAAAAAAATAATGTGACGTCATTCTAAATCCAATATGGCGGATCATCCAAAATAGAGGAACAGTTTTTTTAATGCATTTCTACAATATGGGTATCAAATGAATGAACTTGTTGATAGTAGCTCGAAAAATAATGTGACGTCATTCTAAATCCAATATGGTGGAATAAATATTTGTGTTTCTACTATATGGGTATCAAATGGCCCTTTCATTAAAGAGTTATATAAGAACTTCAAAAAATATGTCTCGGTGGTTCAGTAAACTAGTCCGCTTCTGAATCAGGAAGTCTTGGGTGCGAATTTGGCCTCACACCAATGTCTTTCGAAATTCCTCTCGAAAGTCATGTGTGATAAATATTTTTGACTGGCCGCTTTGTGCTCGCTGTATGGCAACAGTGGTAGAGCCCAGCAATTTACTGTATGAATGGGCTGGCTCGATCGGTGAAATACCACAACCAGCTCACGCCGGGTTTCTTTGGGTGAGAGAGGTACCCGGAGGCCCACCCCCCTTCCCCATCCCTTCCTACTCCCATATCCTACATCCTACTCCCTTAAAGATCGTTGAGACGTAAACATAGTGGCGAGTTGAGGCTTGACAGATGCTGCCTACACCTTCGGGTAGAAAAAGGAGTCGAGCTATGTTATGTTATTAATTAATGTTATAAACAAATTAGAATGTGTATAAATATTATATATATCATAAGGTTTTCAATATGAGCGGCTAGATGTTAGTGGCCTGCTTGTTTGGCCGGTGTCAGTCAATCTGTTGTTTACTATTCAGTCACTGATGCCAAATCACCATGTCAAGATACAGGGTTAAGCGGCGCGTCCAAATTTATAATCAAAATGAGTTAGTGCTAACATTGAGAACCTTACGACCACTTTACGGCTGAGGCGGTAGACCATCACAGTCGACGGCTTTCCGTTGACCTATGTTTTAATAGTTAACAGTGTTTTAATTGTGGTCAGCCACGCAATCTGCTGCATGAATGGGCCGGTTCGACCGGTGTAATGCCATGCCCTTTCAGGATACCGACGTAAATTGGACAGGATTTAATAACTTTAACATGATTGCTACACTAACGAATTTTAATGGTGTTATAGGTATTATTAGAATTAAACACAGTGGATGGTGGGAACGAACTATAACTTTTATTACAACTCACTCCTATGTTACACTCAGGTCAGCAAGTATAAAGTACTGATTAAAACAACAGATGGCGTTACACATCACAAGTAGTTAAACATATTTTGTTATTAAACAACAGACCCACATAACAAAATTAAGTTGCAAAATCAACAAATAAGTAACAAAAAAATTTGTTTACTTAGGCTCGAAACTCTTTGCTGCTGGTCAAGCATACGCGGCCTTAAGTAGAGAAAAGACTTTAGGAGGTCTCCTCATTGAAGAGTTGGACTGCTCGAAATTAACTGGCAAATGACCTTGTAACAATGATGCTTTGAATGAGATGAAGAGACTGAGAAACTTACACATCGATAACTAAAAACTTGAAAATAATTTAAAGAAAAAAACTTTTTTAAAGAAGCTTTTATTTAAACGCTCTAAAAAGAATAAAATAATTTTAACCTTATACATTTTAACTATCAACTTATAACCTTATTATATACAATTTATGTGATAATAAAAGCTTGTCGCTATGTTCAACCCAACCCTTCCCCCCTCCTCTTCCCTTCCCAATTCCGACCCCTTCCATTTCCCATGGAAAGGGCCGGCAACGGAACTGTACCACTATATGTGTTCGGGTGTCCATATATATGTTATAAACCAAAAAAAAATATTTGGATAATGCGATCCGTCACAGTAATCATTAAATCTAAAAAAATATTTCTAGATGGTTATGGATAGCCACTGATAGGTAATTAAACATAGCGACAAGCTTTTATTATCACATAAATTGTATATAATAAGGTTATAAGTTGATAGTTAAAATGTATAAGGTTAAAATTATTTTATTCTTTTTAGAGCGTTTAAATAAAAGCTTCTTTAAAAAAGTTTTTTTCTTTAAATTATTATAGGTCTTCCTTCACAGACACTTAAAAATAGTCAACAAGTACAGTTATCATGTTATTTAAAATTAAATACAAACACGAGCGCTTGTGAAAAGTGCCTACGTGGAACAAAAAAGAACACGGACGCAATCGCCACGAGCGGCCCGATTCCGAGTGTGGGGGCTATCATTAGAATATATTATTATAAAATAAATAATATACTCAAGATTCAGCTTCCTCCTCAAGCAAAATCATCAATTAGTACGACTACATAATATACATGTATATTATTGTAAAATTTAATTATTGTAAAATAATACACAGGTATATTACGTAGTCGTACTAATTGATGATTTTTATGAAATATGCTGTTTCATTTGATACTTCAAGAAGTTTCTAGAAGAAGTGATTGATTCGATGTTTTATAAAAAAAATATCGATGCATCGAGTATATGACGGCTTTTCAAAACATCGGATGGATTTGATGTATTGCATTGTAAACATCGATGTTTTCGATGCATCGATGTATATCGAATATCCCTAGAACTAATAGAGTTAATAAGTTATAACCTTTTTCTGTAAAACTGGACGATTGCAGATACGCGTTCTTTACGTATGGTAGATTCGCGAATTTGCACTATCCCCGACGAATTATTAGTAAACATTCGTGACAATCGTAACACTGACAGTAGGTATTGAGTAGGTACTCCAATCTATTTGTTTTTATGTGCTTTTATTAAAAATGTTCAACATAATATGTTGAATTGTTGGAGTATATTATACTCCAACTGTAAAGTGTAAAACCGATCAACGTAAAAACGACGATAATGTGACGATAAATTAATTTTACTCCCTGAAAGACAACAAAGCTTGTGCTTAAACTAGAATTAGTAGTGATTTGAACAAATATATTACTTGTTACTGGATATACTTACGAATATTTTGGTAATTATAAACTTATAAATTCTATTTTCTTTTTTAATCATATTTAAAATCTTGCAAAGCATACCTAAACAACATTAGCTATTTACAGTTTTATCTAAAGGCATACAGGAACATAAATACTTTGTTTAGTAGGAATATAACATAAAAATATGTTATTTATCAAGTAACTTAATGTAGATATAATTTTCATTTATCATTTTCAAGACTAATCATTTTCCAGTATACTAATTAATTTCAATGATAATTTAATGACAAACTGACTTCAATCATGACATGATATACATTTATATTCATGGTTAAATAATCTTCTAAAAAGAAACATTTATAAGTTCAGATTAGGGGTATAAATAATAGTCTGTTTCTGGTCCTCGGTGAAATAATCTCTATATTATTAAATACAAAGATAATTGAGTCTTGGTTGTACAACTCTAATAAATATATGTAGTTAATTGTTAATTAGTTTGGCAATTCCAAGTTACAAGATCTTAGAAATGAACGCTGAACCAGAGATATTTGGAATAAATTAAGTTCAGAATAAGGGTATAAATATCTGTTAATCCGATCTGTTTCTGGTCCTCGGTAAAATAATCTCTATGTTATGAAATACAAAAATATCAAATATTATTATTATATTACTTTATATTTGGAATATATATCTATATAGACACCATTATGATAATGTTGACTATTCTATGTCTGTTAATCACAATCTATTTGAAGTGCCATGCCGTTTAAAATTTACATTTCAACACATGATACATTTTCAAAGTGCAAAATGATTATTAGTTTTACTTGTAATGTAACAATACCATCAGGTTACACCAACTCAAAGACAAAATTTCAAGTGCCTCAGATCAGTCTGTTGTATTCTTAAACACGAAGTTAAATTAAAATACTTGTTAGGAACTTAGATATCGTTTAAACTTAGCTATCATTCCCATTTTTAATAGTACCTATAATATTTTAATATTAATAGTCTCGGTGGTCCTGCAGTTGAGCTCCAGTGATTTCTCTGAATTACTTGATATTAGGTAGGTACCCCATAGTAAAAAATTGAGATTTGGATAATTCTCCACTCGAAAATGATAGTAATATTTCGATTGTTTCTTTTTTATGGGATAGGAGAGCAAACGAGTAAGTGGGTCACCTGATGGTAAGCAACTTGACACCGCCCGTGAACATCGTGGTGCGTTGCCCTCCTTTAAGAGAGTCTGGATACCTCTCTCACCGAACGAAAAGCGGTACAAGCAATTTTGCGTCGATATTCTGAGGTCGTGGTATTTCTTTGGTGTGAATTGAATCGTGGTGTTAAATAAATAAATTTCATCGGTCGAGCCGGTCCATTCATGCAGCGAACCGCATAGATCGATGTTTTTTTTCTTTTGCAATGTAGTATATAGGTATATATTATGAATGTAATAAATATGTATTACGTAGTTCTTGATCTTAGGACTCAATTTTGACGTATTTAAATCCGCTAGGGATGATATTAATAACAGTCGTGGAACCAAGCAGTCCGCTGCATGAATGGGCTGGCTCGCCCGGGAAACACCACTAGCTCTCATTCACAGATAATTTTAATGCTTTTTTTGGGTCTCAAATAAAAGGGCTTTTCGATAGTATCTTGAAAAATGTGACGTCATTCTAAATCCAATATTGCGGAATAAGTATTTTAATGCATTTTTACAATATGGGTATCAAATTGGCTTGAGCTTTGGTGAGTACCTAAATCAAAGAATAATGCGACGTTGAATATGGCAGGTCCTCTTAAATAGAGGAGTAATTACCAAATTCGACCCAGACCCGTATTAAGATTTATACTCGAGTGGGGATCGAACCCGTCAATCTCCGTTCCACAGTCGGTAGTTTTACCAATGCACCTCGAGGCCCGTCGTAATGTAAGTAAGATGTGCTCTTTTTAAATTAAGCGTGTTATAAACGTATGTTTGTTACAAAGTTTCACTTCTATAGCGCGGAGGGACTCCACGCGAATTTTTTTTTAAAACACCTACTTTTCTTTTTAGTATTTTTTTTTTTTCTATGACTATGTATTCGGAACCTTTAGGTTAAAGTATTGGTTGCGTACTGAAACCATTGCAGTCAGTTATTTGAAATTATTTCTTTGTTATTACTCAGTAATTACTCAATATAAAGTAAGAGGTTATTTAATTACCATTCAATTTATAGACATATTGATCTTTTTTTTAATTTTTTTTTGTTATTTAATTTCACTAGTTTATATAGTCACAACACTGAACTGGCAGGTAGTCTTAGGAGAAAACTTAAGTTAAGCGTGAATATTATACCAGTATATAAATTTAGGATATATATTTTGTAACTTTAAAATTTATTTATTTATCAAAGTTTAATATAATAATTGGTACGTTTAAGTATTTTATAATATATTATTAATGTGTGATGATGATAATAATAGTTCTGATTCTTTTCAGTCAGCTGACAGCGATTGTGATAGCTTCATTAGTATACCGTCACTTTCTGAGACTCTAGAGTTGCAGTTTTCTGATGTTGCGGGGAATTTCAATGTGGTTCATAACAATGCTCAGAGAATTCCGGCCCATTTCCCTGATATGCTAGCTGAATTTGACTGTAAGAATATCCAAGCCATTCTCATCTCCGAATCTTGGCTAAAACCTTGTCTTCCTTCAAATTCTTACAACTTGCCCGGGTATCAACTCATACGAAATGACCGCTCGTGTAGGGGCGGTGGTGGTGTTGCCATCTATCTCCGCCAACACTTAAGTTACACCATTGTCAGCATATCTCCACAACCACCCCCACAAGCTGCTGGTGAACATCTCTTCATTGAAGTAGAACTTTGTAACAATCGTATCTTAGTGGGTGTCTATTACTGTCCTTCCCTTCACATCAATTACTTTCCTTCACTTGAAATTCTTCTTGAGAGCCTTTTATGTTCTTACAGACACATTATTATGGGCGACTTTAATACTTGTCTTTTCAGAATGGACCATCGGTCAACATCTCTTTCAAATGTTATTGACTCTTGCAACCTCTCCCTTCTACCATCATCTGCCACTCACCATTTTCCAAATTGCACTCCTTCTCTCCTCGATCTTATAATTGTTTCCTCTACTTCTCACGTCGCTAAACATGGTCAGTGCTCAGCTGATTCCTTTTCCTATCATTATCTTATTTACCTATCTTACAAATCCCATATCCCTAAGCAAAAGTCTAAAACTCTTCGGCAGCGTAATTTCTGTAGCATGAATCATGATAAACTCCTTGAGGACTGTAGGAATATCGAGTGGACAAAGTTGTTAAATGCCATGGAGGTGAATGGAATGAAAAAGTCCGATTATTCACATTCAATTTGACCAAGCTTTACGACGTACATGCTCCGGAACGTTTAATAAAATTGAAACATCTTCCATCACCATGGCTAACTCCTCATATAAAATCAATTATTGGAAAGAAAGCAGCTGCGAGGTCTAGATACAAGCGCCGTCCTACGTCAGAAAACCTAGAGAAATATATCATTGCACGGAATCATTGCAATAAGGTTTGTAGGAACGCTCAACGCCAATATATTAATAAATCCGTAGAAAACTTGGACCAAGCGAAAATATGGAAATTTCTCAAATCGCTAGGAGTTGGTCAAAAGTCTAATGAACAAATCCCTAAAGATCTGAACATCGAGTTGCTCAATCGACATTTCACGTCTTCGTCTAATTTTGATAGGACAACTATAGTCGCGACTTTAGAAAATCTTTCTTCTATTCCAACTCCTGATTTTGATCCTTTCAATTTTAATCAAGTGGCCGATTGTGATGTTAAGAGGCACGTGCTGTCAATAACTTCAAAAGCAGTTGGCACAGACTGTGTCAGCCGTAATATGATCCTTCCTATCCTCGATGTCATCCTTCCTGTTCTTTCTCATATTTTTAACTCCTCCATGTCCAGTGGCGTCTTTCCTTCAATGTGGAAAGATGCACAAATTATACCATTACCTAAAAAAGCTAATCCTTCATCCTTTTCCGAATACCGTCCAATATCAATTCTTCCGTTCCTATCCAAAGTCCTTGAGCGCCTTGTACACGAGCAGATTAGTCAATTCCTAACTACAAACAATCTTCTCAACCCTTACCAATCCGGTTTCCGTCCTGGTCATAGCACATCTACCGCCCTTATTAATATTACGGAGGACATCAGAGCGGCTATGGAAAGTAATAAGCTTACTGTGGCTTGCCTGCTGGACTTCAGAAACGCCTTTAACACTGTCGATTTCAAGGTGTTGCTAGCTATGCTCAGGCTTCTTAACATATCTCCAACGGTGATTGATTGGTTCTGTAATTACCTGTCTGGTCGCCGGCAACGTGTTCGCTTCAACGACGCTTACTCGTTTTGGAGCAATATCACGGCTGGTGTACCGCAGGGTGGCGTTTTATCTCCCCTGCTTTTCGTGATTTTTATAAATCCTATTTCATCTCAACTTCTTTCTTCCTACCACCTTTATGCTGATGACTTGCAAGTTTATACTCATACTCCACTCCAGGTGTTACCCGAGGCCATCGATAATATTAACCAAGATCTAAGTCGCATTTTGGAATGGAGTGTTGCTCATGACCTATCCTTAAATCCGTCAAAAAGTCAGGCAATTGTAGTGGGCAGAATGTAGTCAGCTTAATATTTTTTTGTAACTTCACGCCCCAAATACATGCGGGTGTAGGCAGCGAAAATTACTTATTGATTATGTTTCATGTTAATTTTATATGATTTCTTATTGCGAACCGAATACAGATAGCTTTTTTTTGTGTAACTTCACGCCTCAAATACATGAGAGTGTAGGCAGGGAAAACTATTTACTGATTATGTTTCATGGTAATTCCATGTGGTTTCTTAAACAAATCAGAATGTAGTCAGCTTAAATTTTTTTGTAACTTCACGCCCCAAATACATGCGGGTGTAGGCAGCGAAAATTATTAATTGATTATGTTTCATAGTAATTTTATAAGATTTCTTAATGCGAACCGAATACAGATAGCTTTTTTGTGTAACTTCACGCCTCAAATACATGAGAGTGTAGGCAGGGAAAACTATTTACAGATTATGTCTCATGGTAATTCCATGTGGTTTCTTAAAGAATGATCAGAAAGAAGATCAGAATGTAGTCAGCTTAATTTGTTTTTGTAACTTCACATAATTATTAAAAATTAGAGATGACAACCCTATTGATGATCGAAATGGAAAAATGAATGAAATACTTTAGGCGAGAAGTCACAATGAACTCAGTTGTCGTAGGTCATAAGTAGGGTGAACATGGTTCATATTTCTGAGGGATAATTTTTGTAAAAAAAGTAAAAAAAAAAATTTTTTGCCTTTTTTTACTTTCTATAGGATATCTAGATTTCAAAGCATGTCTAGATTCTAGATATACGTGGTTAGAATAGGGTCTATGAAGCACCCTGTATATGTATGTGTATATTTTTATGTATATGTAGTATACGTGTATGTGTATGCATGAATTACGTATGCTGCAGCCGGAGGTTGCAAAAAAAGCAATTTTAATATAATATATTTAATTAAGAATAAGAATTACAATAATAAGTTACATTTAATTATCCTAGTGATTACTGTTCGAAGTGTGAACCAATAATGCTTTAACTTATAATATTAATGTTACAAGTGCCCTCGGTTGGGCAATCGAATTGATGTCCACCTAATACGTTCCGCTGACAATGCGGCTCGTGTAAAGACGCATATTGGGGTCATCGCTGTGTAAGCGATCGTAGTGCAGTGGCCGTACGTAACACATGTGTATATGTATCTGTTATGTATGTATGTTTATTTATACGTGTATGTTTATCTTATTGCTTTAGATTTAGATTTTGTTAAAGTTTTTTCTTCTATTCTGTTAAGCACCAACGACTACCCTAATCTCACTCGTTATATCCATAAAGGTTGTCTGGATGAAATCGCCGATAGTGATAAGACCGCCGTTTGTGCATTTTTGTTTTTCTGTTTTTCTAATGTAATACTTTTGTTTTTGGTGTGCAATAAAGAATATTGTATTGTATTGTATAATGCCATACACGGCAGCGGCTCGCAACACGCGGCTGAAGTGGGCACGTGAGTGGCACCGTACTCCATATCAGACAGTGGTTCGAAGAGCCCAAAGGGGCATCTACAGATACCACATATCCGTTCGGATGGGAGTTCAGCAGAAGATCCAATGTAAATGATCGTCCACATCTGGGATGCGCGTGGGCGCAGTAACCAGTTGTGTCAGATCAAATGCTAGAGCAAAGTCATGGACAGATTTACCTGCGTGATCGGTGGAGCGCGATCCAAGCCATTCGGCGTGATGTGCATTAAAATCGTTAAGGATCACGATCACCGCAGATGGGACCTGTAGAAGTACGGCATTTGCAGCCGTTTGTACGTGGTCCATGAGTCGGCCTGTTTTGGTGTTGCCGCTATGGGACCTATAAAGACATGCGTCGGCCTGTTTCGGTGTTGCCGCTATGGGACCTATAAAGACATGCGTAGATGCGAGGGTGGTCACCGCAGTCCTTCAAGTTCAGGTCCTTCAAGACTGCCGAGACGTCGAGCACAGATATCCTCCCGGACATACACACAGACCCCAGCCCGCGGTACAAAGGAATGCTCCAATTTGTACCCAGGGTATGAGAGATCCGTGATGACTGCGGAGAAGATATCTGTGTCTCGGTAAGAAAGAACAAGGCCGGCTTTGTCGTCTCGAGGTGGTGGTGGACGGCAAAAAGACTTGTGCGCATACCCCTGATGTTGCAGAGTTCCACGTTTAGCCTGGCAAGGGGTGCCGCGATGCCCTCACGTTTGCCGGGGACAGTTTTTGTTTGTAGCGGAAATTTGCCCTTCGCAGTATACGAGGGGCAGCCTGAGCGTCCACGCTTTGACGAACACCAGACCGTGGAAGCTCAGGGGGGAATTCTCCAGGGGAACGACGACTGGTACCCCCCTGGGGTAACTGTAATTTTAAGTCCGCTGTCATTTGAGGAGGGGGAAGAGGATGGGCCTCCGGATACCTCTCTCACCGAACGAAACGCGGCAAAGGCCACTTTACGCCGATCTTCTGAGAGGCCGTGGTATTTCACCGATCGAGCCGGCCCATTCATGCAGCGCACTACGTAGCTCTACCACTGCTACTAAAACTGTTTGTGTTTACTTTAATATATTCATGTATAAGGCATATTAAGTGAGCAGTCTGTTGTAATGTCCTGAGTATTCAAAACTGCACTATTACTATACTCTTTATTTATTATTTACACTTTATAAATACATTTTTAATTATCATCATGAGCCCAGATTAGTCCACTGCTGAACGTAGGCCTCCCCCTTAGCGCGCCATAACTCCCGATCCTGTGCCAACTGCATCCAGCGACTCCCGGTTGTTTTTATGAGGTCGTCTGTTCATCTAGTGGGGGGACGGCCTACGCTACGCATACCAACCCGTGGTCGCCACTCAAAAACTTTTTTCCCCAGCGGTCGTCAGTTCTACGAGTGATGTGGCCTGCCCACCTCCAAATCAGAGTGCTAACTTTACGGGTTATGTCAGTTATTCTCGTACGTCTACGGATCTCCGTATTTCGGATCTTATCCCGTAGAGATATACCGAACATAGCCCTCACCATAGCACGCTGAGCGCTTTGAGCTTCTTAATACGGCCAGCATTAAGAGACCATGTCTCAGAACCATATGTCATCGCTGGTAGCACACACTGGTCATAGACCTTGGATTTAAGGCACTGAGGAATTTTGGACGAGAAGATCTGCCTAAGCTTCCCGAACGCTGCCCAGCCGAGTTGGATCCGTCGGTTAATCTCTTTCTCGAAGTTCACTCTACCTAGTTGAATAGTTTGTCCTAGGTAAACATAGTGATCGACAACTTCGAGGATCGCATCTCCAACAGTTACCGGTACTTGAATGACATGGATATTGGATATAACTTTTGTCTTGTCCATATTCATTCGTAGACCCACTTGTTAGGATAACTTGTTAAGATCCTTGAGCATTGCACCCAGATCCTCCAGCGACTCAGCCAAGACTACGATATCATCGGCAAATCGAAGGTGAGTGATGTATTCGCCGTTGATGTTGATGCCTAGCCCGGTCCAATCTAGGAGCTTCAAGACGTCCTCCAATGCAGCGGTGAACAGCTTCGGAGATATAACGTCTCCTTGCCTGACACCTTTCTGCAGTGGAATAGGCTCTGTACTCCCTTCTTGGATTCGCACTGACATATTGGCGTTTCTATACAAACACTTCAGCACTTCGATGTATCGATAGTTAATTTGACACCGCTGAAGAGACTGCAGCACCGCCCAAGTCTCGACGGAATCGAAGGCTTTCTCATAGTCCATAAACGCCAAGCATAGAGGTCGATTATATTCCTCGGTCTTCTCTATGATATGGCGTAGAGTGTGGATGTGGTCTAAAGCCTCTTCGGTCTAAAACCGGCTTGTTCGGGAGGCTGGAAGTCGTCGAGTTTGCGCGAGAGTCGATTTGTTATGACTCTGGAGAACAGTTTGTAGACATGGCTCAGGAGCGAGATCGGCCTATAGTTTTTCAAGCGGGTACTGTCACCCTTCTTAAAAAACAGCACCACCATACTCCTGGTCCATGCCTCTGGAACGTCGCCCCCGAGCACGACAGAATTGAAAAGCCTCTGAAGGGCTCTTAGAACCGGCTTGCCGCCTGCCTTCAGTAGCTCGGGAGTAATTCCATCGCCACCCGGTGCCTTCCCGTTCTTTAACTGTTTAGGAACCATTTGGATCTCGTACAGACTGACGTCCGGGATATCTTCAGTAAAGTGTCGAGTTATTGGATCTGCGATCTGGCGCCCAAGCCACAACAAGAATCTGTGAAGATTGGTATAGCTGTCCATAGAACCTTTGAACCTCTCTCAGGATCTCATCTTTAGAAGAAATGACGATGCCGTTGTCTGTCTTCAGCTTGGTAATTTGGCTCTGCCCAATAGACAGATCTCTTGCGAATACTTAGGTGCCTTGATTACGCTCAATGGTCTCTTTGATGCGTACTGCATTTCTTATGCACTGTCCTGGGCCACCCCTACGCCGGAGGAAGGCCGCCGCGAGGTTTTAGTGGGTAGCCCTAGGATCGGATTGCAATTTACTGCTTTGGGAGTCCCACACTACCCCCTGCCGTCCCCAGGCGGGGGGTGTGCATAAAGCATGTCCTCGCGTAAAAAAAAAGGAAAAAATAAGGTCCATTTCCTTTGAGGCGGTTTCCTGAAGAACGAATTCATCATGTAGAGATCTTCCCTCTCCAGAAAATCAGCCAGTTTCTGCCCTCTTTGGTTTCTCTGTCCAATTCCATATCGCCCTACCCTCAGCTCATCGTCTTTCCGTCTGCCTAGTTTTGCGTTAAAATCTCCCATAACGACCGTGAAGCCGGTTTTGAAGGAGTGGATGGCCTTCGAGATATCCTCGTATAAAACCACCACCTCTTCGTCTGGGTGTGTCGAGGTCGGTGCGTAAACTTGTATGACCTTCAAGGAATATCGTTTGGATATTCTGAGTATAAGGTTGTCGACACACTCGTAACCATGTCCACGTTAGCTACAAGAGATTTGTGAACGATAAACCCGACACGACCCTGAGAGGTTTTGTCGCCTTCCTGGTAGTATAGCAGATTGCCAGACCGTAGGATTATAGTGTCCTCCCCCTGTCTTCGGACTTCTGATAATCCCACGATGTCCCATCGCATCTTGCTCAATTTTTCTTCCAGCTCGGCAATCTTCTCGTCGGTCCTAAGTGTGCGGATGTTGTGTGTTACCAGGGCCAAGGGTCGTTTTTTGTGGTAGCCGTATCGCGACCGGGGATTGTTAGCACAAGCCGTTACCAGACCCGCTACCATAGGTCAATGGAATAGCGGAGTCGCCGTGACTAGGGGCCGTCCATGTTACGTCATTCATTTGGGGGGTATTTGCCGTAATCGCCACGCTTGGCGGGCGGGTTGGCGATCGCAGTAAGTTATGTTTATTTGCTATGTTATGAGGAGAAAAACGCTGCTGCCCATTTTTCTTGCTTTTCTCTTAGTCGCCTTTTACGACACCCACGAGACGAAATGGGGTGGCGGTATTCTTCGCCGCACGCGACACGGTATTTTTAAATATAAAAAAATACATTTAAAAATATAAAAATAAGTGAAACCCACTGGCATCTGGTACAGGAACCAAGCTACCAGTGGTCAGGGCTCTAAAGAGAAGAACTTCCTCACGATACGTGCCGTGCCTAGAAGTACCGCTTTCTCCATCAAGCCCTTGATCCAGCTGCCTAACGCGACCGAAACCGTGTGGAATCTGAAAGTGATATGCCTTCAGATTCCACGATCACACCTCGCTTTACATACATGACCAAACACTTGTCTACCCCACACTCCATCTTAATAGAGCTCCTGAAAGTTTGAGCTACCCGTAATAACTCCATTAATTGGGATCTGTTTGAGGTAAACAACTTTAAGTTATCCATATAAAGCAGGTGCGACAAACACCGACTCCCTCTCCGCAACCGATAGCCTAGACCTGAATTTTCCAGCAAAGTGCTAAGAGGATTCAGTGTCAGGCAAAACCATAACGGATTCAGGCTGTCTCCCTGGAATATACCCCGTTGGAACTTCAAATGCACGCCGTTGTCTCGGCTTTGCCGACATCCCGGATTTTCATATCCGGCACTGTTTTCCATTGCCTCATACATGCCCCTAAGAAGGTGCACAATGTTCTATCTACCTTATACAGCTCGAGCACTCTCATCAGCCACGTATGAGGCACAGAATCGAACGCCTTCTTGTAATCTATCCAGGCTGTCACCAGATCTCCACGACGGCGACGTACCTGTTGGTTAATGGTCATATCAATGAGGAGAAGCTCTTTAGTACCATGGCCTCTTTTTCTGCAACCATTCTGCGAAGTAGACATAACCGAATTCATTTCAATATATTGAGTAATTTTTGATCGCAGAATGGATGTTAAAAATTACTATAATCTTTCTACTAAATTCTTATAATCTAACATAACATAACTTCACGCCTTTTGTTACCCGAAGGTGTAGGCAGCGGCTGTTAAGCCTCGTCTCGCCGTTATGTTTACTTCCCAAATGGAATAGGTGGCGAACCTATTGCCATACTGGGCACAATGTTTTCAGTCATCGATATTTATTATATTTGTATATCGATATATCTTATAATCTAAAAATTACTATATCGGTCTATAATTACTAGGGTCCGTAGTACTACCTGTTTTATGGAGCAAATATGTATTGCCAGTCGTCAAGAACTCTGGCAACGTTCCCTTCTCTATGGCCTCTTGGAACTGTGTAGCTATACGGGCATGTGAACTTCGTAGCCATTTTAACCAAAAATTGTGCAGTCCGTCCGGTCCAGGAGATTAACAATTGGATAACGAACAGACCGCACATGTGACATCTTTTTCTTCAATTTTGATAGATGGCATACGAGTAATATTTTCACATGCCCGTTCAACATCACAGATCCACGCACCCTCAGAGTGAACTACTGATGCTGACCAGATGCTACTCCAAAAGTTTTTTGTGGTTATAGCATCTGGTAATTGTCCAACATCTGTAGCCTGAAGAGGACGTTCCCAGTCTCTATATACTAGCTTTTGATCTTTTTGGAACATGCGACTCACAGTGCTTATCACTTATGTACACAGTAATGTATGACTAATGTACACAGTTCATATCGTTTTTTATATTTACGTATACGGTTTACCCACGCACAGACCTTCTGCTTCAGGTAATCGATGGGTTCTGTAATTTGGGCCATATATTCTTTGGGTCTATAAGTAGTCCCTAAGAACGCCCGCCCCACAAAACGCATCACCCGCGAGCGCGTATTACCAGACCTGAGGCAGATAAGCTTGCCAATGAGTACTCTAGCATCAGCAATACGGCTTTCAATTCTCTGCTGCCAGCTTGGCTTATCAGGTTTAGGTCGTGTAACACTATCATTGTGTGAAATATTTATTCCCGCTACACGACAAGCCGTTAACGCAGTACAAAAGACAATTGAATGTGTATCGCTCAGATTGTTACTGTTGTCTAAATAACTATTTAAAATCAAGTCTCGGGCACTCACAAGCGCTGAGTTTTTTTCTATTAGTGGGCAACCGCGGTAGTGGAGGCCTAATATTATGTGGCATGAACATAATATACTCGCGAATCACACCTTCCAAAGATTTTTTTAACTCCTCATTATTATACCGGGTATCCTCATCAATAGTCCTGTCACCCCTATGCCACGATTTTGGGAAGTAGACTTCCTAGTATTTGTTGTCGAGTTGATATGTTGAGAAGCAGATGTATCAGAACTTGATTGTGCGGACTCAGAGCGTAGCCGCTCAAGTATAACGTCATCCAACAAACGACTGCGTTGGATGACCTTCACCTGATCCGATAATCTTTGTGCCGAGACGTTGATACGACTGACGTTGGCCGCCTCAAGACCCTGAAACAGAAGCAACATGCGGCTACGATTATTAGATATTATTATTATTATAATTTCCATCAGTTAATCTTTTATTATTAAAATAATATTATGTATATATATATGTTATACATTATTATACATTATGTATATGTATATGTTTTGTACTCATTTATTATTTTTGAAGTTATACTTCTTTAGGCGCGTTATGAAAAAATGATGAGAGTGAAATTTTAAGATGCGCGCGCATCTGTGACACAAAATTAACAGTATGAAGTGCTAATAAATTATATTCAGTAGTGATTTAAATTGAATATTTTGATTGATATTACTTACTATTTGTGAATATTAGTGAAAAAAATTGTGCTTATATACTTTTTCAAGTGCTCCAATATAATTGAGGTTAACTATCCGTATGTATTATTTATGGATATAAATTAAAATACTTTTATTTAATATAATTAACACTAAATATTATTAAATTATTAATGTTCAATGCTTATTATTGGTTATTTAATATTTACAAAATAAAGAAATAAATTTAATAAAACATTTAATAAAAAGTTTGTGATAAAAATTAAAATTGAACATCAAATTATAATATTAATTTTTAATATTTGCTATTAAATTGAATAAATAATAAATATTTATAAAAATAACTAAATAAATTTAATGAAAATTTTTTGATAAAAATGAAAAGTGAATATTAAATTAAGAAATCGATAAAAATATATAAAAAATGACCAACCTTAAATTCAATTTTTGAATTTATTATTAAATTTATTTTTAAAATATTAAATAATCCTAATCGTCCTCTTGAATTGTAGTTAGTTCTGACGATCTCACGTAATCACACTGGATCTGATGAACTTCTTGTTTTAAGGCCGAGATGTCTTTCAGGAGGCTTGTGACATCCACGTGATCAAATGTTACTGGAGGAAGACGATATAAATCCTTTGCCATGAATGTTGGTATCGTGCTAGTCTCCGTTTCCTTGAGCACTTTTATAATATCCTGTAGTATACGTTTGCCTTTACCGTCACCCTTTCTGTTTGAACGACACTTCGCCGCGTCGAAGAGAATTGTTTTTGCCGTTATTATTTCACTCTCTTTAAAGTTAGATTCGCAGATTTGTATTAAGCTTATTTCGTCCATCACATCAATTTTACATTGTAAATAGCATAAAAGTTCGTTAATCACTAATTCACTTGATTTCGCCATAATTAATAAAACTTTTAATTTATGCAGGTAGATAATAATTTATTGCGTGTGCTGCGGTGCACGCGACCGCGATCATGTGCTGCTGAAGCGAGACGAACTAAATCGAATTTTCTATAAAGGAGCTAAAAGATAATTTAATAGTAGCTAAGATTATCACCGACATCCAGTAAAAATTTCTTTCGCGCTAACGATAAACAAATCCCAGGGCTAAACATTCAAATTAGTAGGAACTGATTTACGAAAAGAATGTGTTACGCATGGACAACTTTACGTTGCCCTATCACGGGTCGGGGCTCGCAACCATCACTATATTTTGTTACCTGAAAATAATTTAACGTCAAATATTGTTTATAGAGAAGCTCTAATCGCTTTAGTTATATATTCTAAAACAATTGGTTGCACTTCGGGACTATCGGCAGAAGTGAAAACTTAGTATTGATTACATTTAAATATTTTCATCATTAACAATTTTAACATTCACACAAACACAATTTATACTGCCTGCCAATAACGAATACGTCGTCGATGTTAGTGTCGGTGGCTCTGAATTGACCTGGGAATCCTTTTTCTGTCCGTGTCTTTCCTGGGTAGGCTTCTTGCAGCAGTAACCGATATCCACGCGGGCGGAGCAGCGGGCGACTGCTATCTAATAGTTAAAATTCTTTTACAGTGTTTGTTACCATACTCTTCCGAAACGGCTAGACTGTTTCTTTTGAAATTTTGTGTGCTCTGAGAATAGGGCAAGATTTTTCATCATTTAAATGTCAAGGGTAGTCCATTCCTAAAGATATATTTTTAAAATTTTCCATAATTTTAAGGATTTTAATTTTTTTATGAAACAACATACAAAAATGCATACAACACTAAATTTTCAACCCACCTCCCTACGATCAACACATATTTTTAACCTTGATTTTTTTGGCAAGACAACGTTTGCCGGGTCAGCTAGTATCAAATAAATGTACACATAAATACATACATTCAAATACATACATACAAATACATACTTATAAATACATATATACAAATACACACATAGAAATACATATACACACATACACATTTGATCGATAACTATTTGTTACATTATTACTATTTTCGATTACTATTTGCTGCCAGTAGACCGAGATGCGGAGAAATTTGATTTCAGGTAGTTTTTTAATTGTATATATTGTAAATAATGTAATTAATTTATTTGTTACATACATGCTTATGATAATAATTCAAGATAATGCTGTTTCACCATTTTTTTAAATCTTGCTAAGGTTTTAGCCCGTCGGATTTCTGCTGGTAGGTCATTCCACAAGGTTTACGGCCTTGACGATGAAAGATTTGGCGTAGAGACTTGTAGAATGTGATGGGACTTGAGATTGTGCGAAGACCTTAAATTCTGACGATGAGTGTCATGCTGACACTGAAAACGTACTTTGAGATAGGAAGGAGTTGAAGGGTTGAACAGTATTTTGTACAATACTGCAAGGATATGAGAGTTCCGGCGAAATCTTATTGGTAACCACTTGAGTTGTTTATGGAATTGTGAAACGTGATCATATAAAAATGAGCTTGTTTATACAGACAAATGAGCTTAGTTGATAATAGGCGAGGCGTTCTAGGACTTTGGATAAGAAGGGTAATATAGGTATGGGTCTATAGTCAGAGGAAGATACGGGTTTACACTTTTTAGGTATAGGAATTATTTGAGCATCTTTCCAAGCTGTGGGAAAGACAACTTTGGCTAAGGAATAATTCAAGATATGACAGATGACGGGAAGAAGTTAATCGAGGATGGGTAGGATCATGTTACGACTGACTCGGTCACATCTAATTGCATTAGACGTAATAGACATTATGCTTTTCATAACATCACAGGCAGTGACGAGATTAAAAATAAATGAGGAATAGTCCGGGAGAGGAAGAGAGGAAAGATTTTGTATTGTAAGAGCCTTTTGTATTCCATCAAACTTGGACACGGTCGTGAAATGTTGATTGAGTAAATCTTTTGGTTTTTTGCCTGTTGACACCTTCCAACCCCCAAAGTTTTAAGGAACTTCCAGACTTTAGCTGGGTCTCCATTTTGAGTTGATTTGTGGATATGTTGGCGTTGTGCATGCCTACCCACCTTGTTGCAATGATTTCTTATGGCTACATATTTTTTGCGAGTTACCTCGTTGGGTTTAATTTTGTATCGAAATTTTTACAGCCCGGACAGGTGCATGTTTATCGTACAACTAAATGAGGTTCGAGGTAAAAATGTACACCTGATAGTCAATTGACCCGGGCGTGAACAGTGATGTCCAGTCGATATCTTCAGCGTCTGCTCTCAGAACTTCAATATTCATGGTCACCAAAGTTACGCAGCATAAGATTTTTTCGTTGTGCCTTAGGTGGGCGAAGTTTATTAGAAAGGAATAATAGATCGTGATAAGAGAACTCATCAGCGAAGCATTGACCATGCTTAGCGACAAGCTCACTTGAAGAAACAAGAATTAGTCGAAGAATGAAGGAGTAAAGGAAGCAAGACGATGAGTGGCATTGAGAGATTAGAAGATTGGATAATCGAATTTATTTATTTATTTATTTATTATAAAGAACACTCAACAAACATCATAACAATAGAATATAAAGAACGAAAACACAAAATTCATACATGAGTTATTACATCTAGTTCTAGGTAACTCTTGGTATCTTAACTAGACTTCAAAAAAGTCTGTGTTTAAAACACCAAGTTCCACTTCCATGTTGCTTCGTGAGTACAATCAATATATGTTGGTGCACAGTTTATACAAGTAAGGTTAAAAATAATTATATTTAGTTGATGAGGGTAGACTGAAAAAAATACTTCCATTTACAAGCTGCTAAACATATTTACGCTACATCATCTTGTAAAAAATGACGTTTTTATATTATTATGTGGATACAATGTATGCAGCAACCTCTATATGAATACATTCATTGAATAATCATGTTAAAATTCTGATTAGGGTGATTGTTTATTATGTGTGTCTGTGTGTGTGTATAAGTGTTAGTATGTATGTGTGTGTAAATGTGTGAGTTTCTCTCTGTGTGTGTGTACTATCGATCAATGTGTACCAACGCCCCAGATATCTCCAGAAACATTGCAAACAAATACAGCGCTAAAAAGACACTTTGATGAATTCCTCCGTTTCCTGATATGTCAGTTTTCGTAGCCAATCAGTAACCAACCTTTTAGTGGATGTCTTCGTCAGGTGATGAATTGGTAGAAGTTTGTTTAACCTGTTGTACAGCAATGGGGCCAAGAAATGATAAAATCTCTGCGAGTGTGAAAATTTACATTTAGGAATTTTACAAATTTTGTCCTGGCGCCTCTTGGTTATCGATATAGGGAGTGTTTCGGCATGTTTCAATAGAATCGTATTTAACACAAAAAGTTGTCGCACAGTAAGCACTTCGCAGGATTTGAAGAGTTCAGTTGTGGAAAATCTAAAGGGACGGAAGGTGCTAACTTTAAGTACCGCTCTTTGAGCTCTTTCCAGTTTTATAAGATTGGTTTTGCCTGTTCCACCCCAAGAAGTTATACAGTACGACAGGAGAGACTGACACAGAGCATAATATACCTGTTTGATGATACGCTCGTCCGCCACATGCCGTAATGATTTAAAGATATATGTTAGCTTACGAACCCTGGTTTGTAATTTATCTATATGTACGGAGTAAGTTAAATTGTTGTCCAATGTTATACCTAAGTATTTTATAGTTGGTGTTTTTTCTAAAGCTGGACAGTCTCTGCAAACAGCGTCAGGCATATTTGAACAAGAATGTGCAAGGATTGAGAAGATTGATGGAGGTTGGGAGCTTTCTCTATAAGAAAAGGTCATATATTTAGTCTTTTGGGAATTGAGGGTTAAACAATTATTAGAGAGCCAAGTAGAAACAATGTTTAAAACTTTGAGCACTAGCGAAAACGTCCCCCCAAGTGTCGCCCACAAAGGTAAGTGCAGTATCATCAGCAAAAGAGCATATTTTACAGTCATTCAAAGGAGTTTCACAGAGCTGATTTACGTAAACCAAAAAGAGCGTCGGACCAATGACACTACCCTGAGGGACACCTACCGTAATTGGCAACTCATTGCTTATATATTCATTGATTTTGACACATTGAGTTCTCTGTTTCAAGTAGTCCTCGAAGATAGCAAGAGGTTGACCCCTTACACCAGAACTTTCTAATTTATTTATGAGGAGGGGAATGGAAACTCAAATGCCTTTGCGAGGTCCAAGAAGATGGTTAGTACCTTTTTCTTGTTGTCAAGGCTATTAGCTATAAAGCTAGTTAAAGCTAGCACAGCATCTGAGGTTGATTTGTTTTGTCTAAAGCCATATTGGTTTTGGGATAGCACTTTTTCTTGTTCGAGATATTTAACCAGTCTCATGTTGATAATGCGTTCCAGAATTTTAGACAGTGCGGGCAATATAGCTATAGGCCGGTAATTGTTTACACAATCTCTATCCCCACCTTTATGAATAGGGTGAATGATAGATTTTTTAAGATAAGAAGGAAATATGCCCGAATCAAGACAGCGGTTGAAAGTATGAGTCAGAACTGGTATTAAAACACATTTGTAACGTTTGAGAATGGAAATAGCTATATTGTCCCAGCCGACTGCGCAGTCGGATTTTAAGGATAGTAATATAGATTCCACCTCATTACAATCCGTGGGTAACAACACAAAAGATTTAGATGGAGTAACTCCACTAGGTCTTGGTGGTGGAGAGCGAGGGGTCCTGATATTAGAAGCAAGCAATCTACCAATATTCGCAAAGTGCCCATTTACGTTATTGACGGAGACTATAGGAGTTGGTGATATTTGTAGCAGATCGTTTGCGGTTGATGTTGCTTTAACACAGTTCGTAACTTTTTTTATAACCTGCCATAATTTTTTGTTGTCTTTACCAGCCTCCAACAATTGCATCTTATCGTATTGGCGTTTGACTTTTTTTAGTAATCTGTTGCAAAAATTTCTATACCTAGTATAAGTTGTTTTTAAAATCGAGTTTTTTGGGTTAGATCTCACTTTCATATGCATCGCGTCACGGTTTCTTATACAACGCAATAAGCCGGGAGTGATCCAAGGTTTAGTAATACGTGAGCGATTGCTTAAATTAATGATGCTCGTGTTAGCTCTAATTTTGTTCATTAAAGTATCAACTATCATTTCAGTAAGAATATTGGGATCCATGATACCAAAAAGATGATCCCAGCTTAAATTTTTAATTAAGAGGCTTAGAACGAGAATATTAACAGTGGTAGAGCCAAGCAGTTCGCTGCGTGAATGGGCCGGCTCGACCGGTGCAATACCACGACCTCTCAGAAGACCGACGTAAAGTGGCTCATGCCGCGCTTCGTTTGGTGAGAGAGGTACCCGGAGGCCCACCCTCCTTCTCCATTCTTTCCTATACCCTATCCCTTAAAGGTCGGCAACGCAACAGTAACACTATATGTGTTGCTGGTGTCCATGGGCGGCGTTAGTTGCTTACCATCAGGTGACTTGCCTGCTCGTTTGCCGCTTAAACAATAAAAATGTAGCCTAATTACTATCCTATCCTACTTAATATATGACTGTGAATGTAAGTTTGTTTGTTACGCTTTCACGCGATAACTACTCAACCAATCATCATGAAACTTTGTACACATATTCTTGGAGGCATTGACCTATATGATATAGACTTGTAGTAACCTTCTCAAAGTGTGACCACTGGCCATAAGCCTACAGGCTTATGCGAAGCTTATGTCAATTCAGTCATCTGTCAGACGCGAACCGAATAACAATAGGTACAAAATGGGTAAATGCGTAGTAAAAGAGTGCGATTCAAGATCGGAAACCCATTAGAAATTAACCGGAATTACTTTCCACACGTAATATTAATGTTTACATTAATATTAAAATACAGTAAAATAGATAAAATGTTGAATTTTCATAATTAGTTTCAGTGATACCACTAAAAACTTAGTTTTAGTTTCCCACATTTGTGGGAGAGTTATTAATTTATGGAAAAGGAGATTTTAAATATTTTTTGTTATAATAATAACGCTGCAGGGTGCCTAAAGATGCAGCACGCCGTGACAAGTGGGTGAAAATTATCCGATTGCTGAGAAAAGAAACTGACTGGCTGCACCCGGGAGATCATTTATCGTCAAATCAAGTTGATCATTCGCTTTTATTAATAAATGCCATAATTAATAAATACTTAAAAATAAGATTGTATCGCGAAAGCAAATTATTCACTCAGACTTATAAAAAAGAGACTAAAAGGCAATTTTATATAAAACTTATGTTACACAGCGGTGTATGATCAATAATTCATCTGCCTAGCTTTTTCCCAATTATGTTGGGGTCGGCTTCCAGTCTAACCGGGTGCAGCCGAGTACTAGTGTTTTACATGGAGCGACTGCCTATCTGACCTCCACAACCCAGTTGCGTGGGCAACACAATCCCCCTTGGTAAGTCTGGTTGTTAGACTTTCTGGCTTCTGACTACCCGTAACGACTACCAAAGATGTTCAAATGACAGCCGGGACCCACCAATTTAACGTGCCTTCCGAAACACGGAGGAACTCGTCATGATAAGATGGTCACCCATCTACGGACCGACCGCGCCAAGCGTTGCTTAACTTTAGGGACCGTACCCATACTTCGTGACCCGTTTAGGGGGGGGGGGGGGCGGAGTCTTTAAAATACTACGGTTAGTCACAGGAGCGGGGGGGTGGCTCAGGTTTTTATCACGTAGTCGATTTTAATGAGAGAAATCTCGTATTTTTTCGACCTAGATGAATATTAATGTGATTAAACAGGAAATAATTGTTGTGTTCGTAAATTAAGTTACTGTAAGTTACATACTGTACCGCAATATGTTTTCACAATTAAAGTTGTTCTTTTTCATAATGCATAATTCATTAGTAATTTAAGTATGCATGCAGTCTTATCCAATAAAGACGAGTATGAGCCAGTTTTTTTTTTTCGATTTTTGCCTGTGAAATGATTAAAAATCATAATTATGAATTACTACGTGAAAACTAAAGGGGGAGGGGGGGGGGGGGGGGCTTGGCATATACTACGAGTGGTCACCGATGGGAGGGAGGGGTCGATATGGTATGGGTATGTTATGATCGATCGACCCGTGCGGCTGTTAGGCCCTGTCCACGTTAAATACAATAATTCCCTTTCAATATAATGAATGTAAGTACATTATTTTACTACTCAAGCGTTTTCACTATTTTGTGTATCTGTACCTAATTGTGTACACCTTACCTACAGCGCTTTAAATCGTTGCTCTAAGGCAGGTGTACACAATTAGGTACAGATGTACAGAGTACACAGAGATCGTTGATCCATTCATTATTTCAGTTATCTTGTAATACATCTGTTAAGAAATTAATAAGTAATAGTAAAATATTGAATTTATATTTATTAAATATTTTTACGAGTACATGGCTTGAAAAAGTTGGGCAAAATTTCGCATGGGCTGGCCACCCCACACCGCCATTGCAAATTTATATTGCCATCTTTGTCTAATCAAACTGACGGCAATGTATTTGCGATTTGTGTGACTGAGATAGATATATGTTTAATTTTAAATGTCTAGTGGTTTCAAAGCTACGTCATTGCATCTAAAAAGTGGACACACATTTTTTGACGCATTTGTATGAGGTTTGCTCCTCTTGTATATTGAACTCATTGCTTGGAGGTATTAGAAGTAACATAGGATACTTTTTTCTTCTTTCTTCCTTTAATTTACATATACTTGCACCCGAAGGAAAAACTTATAATATAGTGTACAAAAATATCCTACATTAATAAAGTCATTGTTAAAGTCCAAAATTATTTGTTTTTGTTACAGTTTTACCGTTGGTTGTTGCGTTTCAATAAAAAATATTGTAAGTTTTTTAACGTCATCGTATGTTGTAATTTTAAAAATTAATAATTCCAGCCAAGCACTAAAATAGAGTTATCATATTCATTCATTTCAATAGTAATTATCTTTGATACATACTTAATGGCTTATTAATAAAAATAAAAATACTATCAAATACTACAAATTCTAAATTCTTATTACAGTATTGAGCGATATGATGACAAAGAGAGAAACAAGTACAAAATAAAGAATTTCTAAAATGACATCATTATAATTATTTTAAAAAAATAAAAACACACTTATGGTGAGCTAACTACAATAATTAGACATATGGCATCGGGAACTTTTTTATAGACAAATATGTGTTCTGTAAAAGTGTAGTACATTGTTTTGTTCTAGAATCAATAGCTTTCGCAGCGTTCACGATCTAAGATTTTTTTGAAGTGAAACTTCTAATGTCTCGTGCAAGAGCGTTTAACGCTTTTAACGCCCCCTTTCGGCCCTCGCGGGGCAATATATATAATAATACAATAGTACTTTAGAACAGCGAAGTAAGCATTTCCTCGCGTAAAAAAAAAGGGGGTGGAACATAATTAAATGTTCTAGGAGTGTTTGACTGTTTCGGAAGATCATTGCGATGCTGCAAATACATCACATTCAACTCCTCCTAAACATATTCTAACGCTTTCTCTATGGTTTCTGGTCGCATGCACCGTATGTACCGTACGTATAACGGTTCGTTTAAACCTCAGCTTCAATTGTGGTACTAATAATGACTTTTCGAAATTGTTTTCGGAAGTTATGTGTGATAAATACCGATGACTGACAAACTTTGTGCCCGGTATGGCAATAGGTTCGCCACCTATTCCATTTGGGACGTAAACATAACGGCGAGACGAGGCTTAACAGCCGCTGCCTACACCTTCGGGTAACAAAAGGCGTGAAGTTATGTATGTAAATTTTATATACTGTTGGAAAAATATGTTTTAGGTTTTAATATGTCGGATTAAAGTATTTAACATGTTTTACTTTCTATGATTATCGTTACACAAAATCAATAAAGTTGGTAAAATATAAAAATAATAAAATTAACACACGTTGCCGATATTAAAATCGATAATCTAATATGTGTGTCTCCTAACTAGTCGCCCCGCTCACAATGAAAATGACGTCACGCTGTGGGCGTGGTTTTTCAAAAAAGTGACACGCTCGAAATGTATGGAAATATGTCATCGCGGCCGTTCTATCTTGATCTATTTCTATGGGTCATAGTCTCCAATAACGAAAGAACTAATTTGAACTGAATAGTAGGTATCATTATTTTTTATAATACTCGTAATGTCTTGTGAGAAATGTGTACATTATCATAGTAAGTAGGTTGCCTCAATAACTAATATTGAATTGCCTTCCAAAGTGTGGTGCCAATTTATGATACCATCATCGTGGGTTTGGGTGCCTCCGGCTGCTCCGCGGCCTCAGTATTAAGTCAGGCTGGTCAGAAAGTACTGGGACTAGAAGCCCAGGACAGGATTGGTGGCAGAGTTCACACTGTGCCTTTTGGCAACGGTGTTGTGGAATTAGGAGCCGAGCGGTAAGTGTCTTATCTCCTGCCTTATAGATGAGAATAGAATACTCTTTATCTTATATTATTAAGATTATACATACATACATACATACATAACTTCACGCCAAATCCCTTGCGGGGTAGGCAGAGAGAACAGAGCGCCATAGGGCACGATTATTACACGCCTCACTCGCTTCGTTGACATTCATGACTCTTTTCATGCACGCGCGTCGGTTTTTGAGGCTCTTAACATCACCTTCCTCCAGAACACGTTCTATTTGGTCATGGAATGTGTGTCTAGGCCGTCCTCGACTCCTATATCCATCCGCTTTTGCATTGTATATCTGCTTAGTCAGTCTTGCATCAACCATTCTTTCTACATGTCCGAACCATCGGAGCATGCCCTTTCTTACTTTTACACACTCTCTTTCAAACCAACTTCCTTCCTTACAACCTTGTTTTCTACGCGGTCAGCGAGAGTCACTCCGCAGATTTTGCGTAGTGCCCTCATTTCCACCGCGTTTATTCTACTTTCATGCACACTCTGCCATACCCAGCTCTCACTTCCATAAGTTAGCGTTGGGATCCAGACTGCATGGTGGATTGCTAACTGGGCTTTTCTGCTAATGTTTTTTGCGCCCAGGAATCTGCCCAACGCTCCATTTACGCTATTAAGATTATAATTACGAAAGTTAACTGTCTATACCAAAACACACCAAAACGGCTGCACAGATATAGACATTTGTCTCAGATTACTACAAATACAATATATCAACTAAAGTAGTTAGTATATTTTTTTTAAATATTTTTTTTTAGGATTCGTGGACACAACCGTGTATATGAAATAGCGATTGCAAACAATGTCACCATATTGCCTCAAACGGACGGTATTGATGCGTACGGATATGATGGCTCACTCTATAATAATGATACTACTAGTGAACTAATTGAATTTACGACTAAACTCAATTTAAGCGATTCACGACCTCAGTCACGTGGTGAATATTATAGAAAAGAGTAAGTGCATCTAAACAGATTAAAGTGAAAAATTGTATACATCGTCTCACATTTTTTGTATATCAATCGCATGTCGCGTGACGTTCGGCGGGCCGGGCCGGGTATGAGTGGTGGGCGTTGCACTAGGTAGGTAGGTATAAGGTACCGTTTAAAAAAATAGTACCTGGAGTCCCTCCGTGCTAATGCTAAAAGAGTGAATCTTAGTAACTCTCAGTGTTTAAACTTATAATAATAATAATAATAATAAAAGCCTTTATTGATGTACTATACTATTAACTAAGTTTTACATATATATATATATATATATATATATATATATATATATATATATATATATATATATATATATATATATATATATCTATCTATTTATATATATATATATATATATCAGTCGGCAAAGGGTAAATTATGTTTGTACACCTTGTCTTCCGACAAAGGCCTCCTCTAAGGATTTCCATTCGGTTCTATTTCTTGCTGTACGAGTCCATGTTGATCCCGCTATTTTCCTTATATCGTCTTCCCATCTTCTAGTTTGTCTTCCTCTGTTTCTTTTACAATCTAATGGGTACCACTCTGTCAATATTCTTGTCCATTTTTCGGTTTTTTCTCTCATAATATGTCCAGTCCATCTCCACTTTAGCTGTTTGAAAGTTGTGTACGCGTTTTTAAATTTTGTTCTGCTTTTTATGTTTATAAGTGTCTCTCTATCCTTTATTTTAACTCCTAGTGTGCTTCTTTCTAAACTATTCTGACAAATCTTGATTTTATTACAGAGTTGTTCTGTCATTGCCCAGGTTTGACATCCATACAGTAAGCATGGTAGAATGCACATGTTAAATACTTTCCTTTTCTCCTTCATAGGTATTTCTTTGTTCTTCATCACTTCGCCGAGTGACCAATATCATTTCCAAGTATTGGTTATTCTTCTTTTTATTTCTTTTTTCATAGCGTCCTTAACAGATATTAACTGTCCTAAGTATATGTATTCTTGCACATATTCAATGATTTCATTATTTACCATTATTTTATCTTTTGTAGAAGCGTTTGACATAATTTTTGTTTTGGATAAGTTCATCTTTAGCCCTGCCATGGCGCTCTCATCTGCCAATTGTTGGAGCATTGATTCTAACAACTGTGGATTTTCGGAAAACAGGATAAGGTCATCGGCAAAACGTAAATGGCTTAGTACTTCACCATTTATGTTTATTCCTTTGTTCGTCCATTCAAGGTTCCTGAAAATAATTTCTAAAACGGCAGAAAATAATTTTGGTGAGATTGGGTCTCCTTGACGAACGCCGCGCATGATAGGAATTTCTTCCCCTACACTTTCCAATTTTACTTGAGCAGTACTCTTTTTATATACATTTTGGATGATTCTTATGTACTTTGTTTGCACGCTCTGTATTTTCAGTGCTTTCCTGATAAATTCATGTTCAATGGTGTCAAATGCCTTGTTATAATCGACAAAACCTAAATAATATGTCTTTTTGTATTCGTTGCATTTTTGTAATAGCTGTCTAAGAGCGTGTATATGATCAATTGTTGAATACTTTTGACGGAATCCCGCTTGTTCTTTGGGTTGATTGAAGTCGAGTTGATTTGAAATTCTTGATAATATAATTTTAGAAAAAACTTTATATATGTTGGACATTAGGCTAATCGGCCTGTAATTTGCTATATCTTTCTTGTCACCTTTTTTATGTAGTAATATAATTGTTGATCTAGTCCAATCATCTGGAATTATTTCTGTTTTAATAATTTGATTAAATATTTTAGTAAGTTTTGGAGCAATTACTGGTATTGTTATTTTTAGTAGTTCATTTGTTATAAGGTCAGAACCCGGTGATTTATCATTTTTCTGTGTTTTAAAGTGAAACTTTTATTACATCGTCTCAAACTTTTTCGTCTGTGTGTTGCATGTCGCGTGACGGTCGGCCGCGGAGTAGGGATAAAGTGAAAGGCGCTCGTCAGAGCGCCTTTCACTTTATCCGAGGCCAATATGGCGGCCATGTTGTTGTTTATGGATTTATTTCAATTTTGAGTGCTTGAATTTATTAATTAACTTATTTTGTATGAATATTAAATTAAGTCTTTTTATTTATATTCGGTCCATTCAATATATTTAATTTTATTTAACATTTATTTTTAGTTAAATGTCTATAATGTGAAAAAAAGTTTCACTTTTACGGTGGTTTCATAAAACCACACAATCTTTTTATAGCTTTTATCGTTTCGCTATTTAATATTTCAGGTATTTCTTCCTCGTCATATGGTATATTATATTCGTTCACTTCTTGTTCAGTTTGACTTTTGTATAAGTTACGATAGAATTCTGTGGCAGCTTGTAATATCTCGGGTCTTTTCTCTGTTGTTTTACCATCCTTCTTCTTTATACCTAATATCCAATCTTTTTTGTCATTTAGTTCTTTTTGTGCCTTTTTAACACCTCCTGTTTTTTCTATAAAGTTTTTCATTGTATTAAGACGGCTCATTTTCCTTTCGTTTCGTAGTTGTTCGCTAATCAATTTGCTTATTTCTGTAATTTTTTGCCGATTTTCCTTATTTCTTTCTTTTATCAACTCTTTTCGTTTCTATAATAGTTGCTTACTTTTGAGTGATATTTCTTTTTTGATTTTGTTTGTTTTCCTAGTAACAGATGTTAGTTGGTGTAGTAATTCATTATATTTATCATTAACTGATCCGCTCTGATTTCTATCAAGTGCTGTTTGAAGATTATTAAGTAATAAATTGGTGTCGCCCTTAAATTGGATAGCTGCGTGTTTGTTAATAAATGGCCTCGATTGTTTAGATTGTGTTCCTGTAATTATTGCTCTGACCATTCTATGGTCAGTGTTAAAGTTTAAATTTTTTATTACTGACACATCTTTAAATATATTCATATTATTGGTTAAAATGAAGTCAATTTCATTCTTATGGAGTCCATTGGGTGATATCCATGTCCATTTATTTTTTATCTTCTTTTTATAAAAACTATTGAGGATCCTTAATCTATTTTGCAAACAAAAATTAATCAGCCTGGTACCATTTTTACTTCTTTTTCCATATCCGTGACATCCTATAGTGTGTTCTTCTCCTTTTTTCTGAGTACCAATTTGACCATTGAAATCTCCCATTATTATAATATTCGTATGAGCAGTTTCAATAGTTCTTTGTAAATCTTCGTAGAATGTTTCGTTTTTAATTAAGTCTTCATTTTTATTTGATTCAGTTGGTGAATATACTTGGATAATAGACCATTTTTATGATTTTCCCTTACCTAGTTTTATATTTAAAATTGCTATACGCTCAGTAATTCCTTTGATTTCTTCTATATTCTTTTTATATTTCTTTTTGACCATAAATCCGACTCCATACAGTCCTGGCGTATTACCTATGTAGTGAAGTATGTAATTTCCGTGATCTTCTATATTTTCTCCAAGTCTTCGCATCTCGCTTATCCCTATAACATCCCATTTTATATTTTTTAATGCTAGTTCTAGTTCTTGTAGTTTTTCAGGGTTTCTAAGAGATCTGCAGTTTATGGTTGCTATATGAATATCATTTGTTTTTCGTTTAGTGTGAGTGACATTTTGTTTTACCTTTAGAGTGTTTAAACTTAAAGTGCTTCAAATCTAACTAAAGACACAAGTAAATTAATAGATGAATATCTTAAATTCAAAAAGCACAACAGGCACGCATTTCAGTCAATTGCACGACGCTCGCACTGCTCTTTGATTAATATTTTGGACATGGTCAATTTAGGCATTCATACAACGAACTGCACTCGCTATATGAATGCCTGAATAGACCATCTCGACCGGTGAAATGCCATGAACTCTCAGAATATCGACGTAGGTAGAGAGACGTAGATCCAGATGGCCAACCCTCTTTACCCCTCCTTTCCCTTCCTATTCCCTTAAAGAACAGCAACGCGCCACGGTGTTCGGGTTCTCGTGGATTCCCTCCGCGCCAAAGAAGTGAAACTTAGTAACATACATATACAAGCACATCGTACTTACAGATGTAAGTAAAATCTTTTCGACGGGTTGTTGATGCGTTGGTAAAACTACCGACTGTGGAATCGATATTGACGGGTTCGATCCCTACCCAAGTATAAATATTTATCTAATAATAAATAACTAAAACACTTTTTGGATGATCTGCCATATTGGATTAGGAATGACGACACATTATTTTTCAAGTTACTCTAAATAAGCCCTTTCATTTGATACCCATATTGTAAAAAAATATTAAAAAATAATTTAAAGGAAAACACTTTTTTAAAGAAGCTTTTATTTAAACGGTCTAAAAAGAATAAAATAATTTTCACCTTAAACATTTTAACATCAACTTATAACCTCATTATATATAATTTATGTGATAATAAAAGCTTGTCGCGTAAAATTGATCTGCTAAATTTATAATATAGTCAATTTAAATTTAATCAATATCAATAATTTATCATTTAATCAATACATATTATTAGTTCTTATATTTATATGTTATAAACGAAAAAAATATATTTGGACTAGCTGACCCGGCGAACTCTGTTTCGCATCAAAAGTAATAACTGCCGCCCCGCTATGTTAATACTGCAATATCTTCGAAAAATTTGAAGTCGATAGCAGCTATAGGTTAAAAATGGGAATTTTCCATTGTTAACACCCCCGCAACCCCCCTTGTGGGTGGATTTTCGTAAAATCCGTTCTTAGCTGACCTCTACTCGGCGAATAATCCTACCAAATTTCAAGTCGCTACGCCTTATGGTTCCAGAGATATCGTGATGAGTCAATATATAGGTGGAAATCTCTTATATATATATAGATAATAATGAGATCCGTCACAGTATTAATTAAACCTAAGCCTAACCTAAATATTTCTAGATGGTTATGGATAGGCACTGATAGGTAATTAAACATAGCGACAAGCTTTTATTTTCACATAAATGGTATATAGTGAAGTTATAAGTCGATAGTTAAAATGTTTAAGGTGAAAATTATTTTATTCTTTTTAGAGCGTTTAAATAAAAGCTCCTTTAAAAAAGTTTTTTTCCTTTAAATTATTTTCAAGTTTTTAGTTATCGCTGGGTAAGTTTCTCAGACTATTCATCTCATTCAAAGCATCATTGTTACAAGGTCATTTGCCGGTTAATTTCGAACAGTCCAACTCTTCAATTTTTATAACATTAATTATTAACAAAACATAACTCGAATCCATTTTCTACCCGGAGGTGTAGGCCGCATCTGTTAAGCCTCGACTCGCCGTTATATTTACGTCTCAAATGGAATAGATGTGATTTGGCATCAGTGACTGAATAGTAAACAACAGATTGACTGACACAGCCCGAACAAGCAGGCCACTAATATGTAGCCGCATTCATATTCTAATTTTTTTATAACATTAATTAATAATATGACATAGCTCGACTCCTTTTGAAGTGTAACTTCTAATGTCTCGTGCAACCCTTTAACGCTTTTAACGCCCCCTTGCGGCCACAAAACATAATATATAATAATAAAAAGGACGAATTTGAACCAGTCTATATATAAATCCTGGAAGAGAATTGCTTAAGCGTGATTTTTATCTGTACATAGACATCTAGTAGCTAGTGGTGGCACTATACCACTCATTTAATACTTATAAAGCATAATAGTTTGTTTCATTCAACGCGCTAATCTCAGAAACCGCTGGTTCTATTTTAAAAATTCTTTCAGTGGTGGATAGTTCATTTATAGAGGAAGGATTTAGGTTATATTATATTTTCTAAACAATTAGGGATCTTTACTAAAAGTCCGATAATGTAACCCAAGGTGTAAAAAAATCACCTAAAAAAATGTTTACATTGAGTACGCTGCAAAAAGTATTGATTGTAGAGCAAAAAAATGTACTACAACTTTGCAGAATATATAGTTGTCTACACAAATCGTCGCGAGACCATGTGTCTAACTATTGTAGTTATCTCACAATAAGTGTTAATTTAATTTTTTAAAATAATTTGAATGATGATGTTTTAAAAGACCTTTATTTTGTACCGTGGTGTTAATTCTGATTAAAAAAAAATTATTTACAATTCAAGATAGATTCAATAGCTTCCTGGAACTTTTTGAATTATTTAATTCGGACATTTCATTCAAAAGATATCGCAATATCCACGATATAAGTATTCGATTTTTAGGCAAATATGTATTGCGCGCACATATAGTAACATAACTTCACGCCTTTTCTACGCGAAGGTCTAGGCAGTGCTTTTAATTCTCCACTCGCCGTTATGTTTCCGTCCCAAATGGAATAGGTGGCCATACCGGGCAAACGAGGGCAAACGAGCAAGCGCGTCACCTGATGGTAAGTGACCAGCGCCGCCCATGGACACTTGCAACACATGTAGTGTTACAGTTGCGTTGCCGGCCTTTAAGGAAATAGGAATAGAAATAGGAATAGAAAGTATGGGAAAGGGGGATGCGCCTCTCTCCCCGAACGAAACGCGGCATGAGCCACTTTACGTTGATCTTCCGAGAGTTCGTGGTATTTCACCGGTAGAGCCGGCCCATTCATGCAGCGAACTGCTTGGCTCCACCACTACCATTCAATTTGTTAAGCTTGAATTTCATTACTACACAGACATCAGTTTAGGTTTAGGTACTGTAATTGATTTTTAAAATCAATCATAGTACCCTCTTCCCGCCACTAGATGTATGGAGGTACTATAATTGACACTTGAAACGCGGCCTTTAGTGTCAACTACATTCCTTTAAAACTGTATTTGATTGAATGTATTATTTTATTTCTAAAATCCATTGAAGAAATAAATACCTAACATTTATAATTAAGTGTTGTAGAACTGTTTTTTTAATATTTTAGCTAAACCTGTAAATATGTTCTTAAATACTTATATAAACTCCATGGAGTGAAATCATAGCGCGATTTAAAATTGACGAATAGTGACCTCTATGCCCAGTCGAATAAAACATTATAATATAATAAACTCCAATCAAGACATGATACACATTTATAGTGATGGTTATACCTTATAAAAAATCTTTTATATAATAATCTGTTTATGATCCTCGGTTCAAATAATTTTTATCAGTATGTTGCATTCTTATACACAAATTTAAATAAAATATTAGATAGAAACTTAGTTACCATTTCTCATAATCAGTCCCATTTTTAATAGTACCTATAATATATTAGTAATAATTATTAATAGTCTCGGTGGTCCAGTTAAGTAGTCGAGCTCTCCGATTCTGGAGTCCTGGGATCAATGATTTCTCGGATTTTTTTGGTATCTTACTATAGTTAATTTTAGGTACCCTATGGTATTTTTTATGGGATAAAAGGCAAATCTAAGGGAGTAGGATATGAAAGGATGGGGAAGGAGGGTGGACCTCCGGGTACCTCTCTCACCGAACGAAACGCGGCATGAGCCAGTTTACGTCGATCTTCTGAGAGGTCGTGGTATTTCACCTGTCGAGCCGGCCTATTCATGCAGTGATTATTTTTCTCTATTTCTGAATCAATTTCTAACCCTGTTTATTTTCCTTTCTACAACACGAAGTTACACTTCCAACGCGTGGCGAGACTCCACGCATATTTTTTTCTACCCGAAGGTGTAGGCAGCATCTGTTAAGCCTCGACTCGCCGCTATATTTACGTCTCAACGATCTTTAAGTGAGTAGGATATAGGATATGGGAGTAGGGAGGGATGGGGAAGGGGAGTGGGCCTCCGGGTACCTGTCTCACCGAAAGAAACGCGGCGTGAGCCGGTTGTGGTATTTCACTGGTCGAGCCAGCCCATTCATACAGTGAAATGCTGAGCTCTACCACTGTTGCCATACACCTAGCACGAAGTGGTCAGTCAAAAATATTTATCACACATGACTTTCGAGAAGACATTGGTGTGAGCCCAAATTCGAACCCAAGACTTCCTGATTCAGAAGCGGGGTGCTAGTCTACTGAACTACCGAGACATAGCCGCCAACACCGAGAAATAATGAAATAAAAAGCTGTTTTTGAAGTTCTCATATACCTAACGCTCAAATGAAAGGGCCATTTGATACCCATGTTGCAGAAACGCAAATATTTATTCCGGCATATTGGATTTAGAATGACGTCACATTATTTTTTGAGCTACTATTAACAAGCCCTTTCCTTTGATACCGATATTGTAGAAATCCATTAAAAAAACTGTTCCTCTATGTTGGATGATCCGCCATATTGGATTTAGAATGACGTCACATTATTTTTTTAGTTATTCCCAATGAGCCCTTTCATTTGATACCCATATTGTACTAAAACTTAAAATATATATTCCTTCATTTTGGATATTCGACCATATTGGATTTAGAATGACGTCATATTATATTTTGAGTTACACTCAATAAACCCTTTCATTTGATACCCATATTGCAGAAATGCATTAAAAATATCCATTCCACCATCTTGGGTCGTCCGCCATATTGGATATAGAATGATGTCACACATCATATCATGCATTGTCATCCAAAGTAAACGTGTATACAAAATTTCAGCTCAATCGGTTGAAGATTTCTACTTCAAAATTGAGTTACAAGATTCCACCGAACATACATACATATACTACTCTGTGTAAAAAGTATCGGGTATATGTCAATAAAGAGACCCGCGTAAAAGAGGTCGTTCTAATTTTTTTACTGCATGTTGGTAGCACTGTACTGATTTAGCGCGCAAAATTTGAACGGGATCTGTCATTTAATTTGTTTTAAACTAAACTTTTTGTTGGTCATAGTTTTGAGTCCTCGGCGATTTTTACAATGGAAAATATTGTTGAACAAAGAGTGTGCCTTAAATTTTGTGTTTCGAATGATATTTCATGTGGTGAATCACTAAGAATGTTGCGAAATACCTACGGCGAATCATGTATATCGAAAACAAGGGCTTATGAATGGTATAAGGCTTTTAAAGAAGGCCGAGAAGTAGTAGTAGACTTGCCTCGTTCTGGTAGACCTTCAACCGCTACGACCAAAGAAAACATCGACAGAATCAAGAAGCTAGTGCTCGAAAATCGACGTATGAGTCTGAGAGAGTTGGCTAGTGAGGTGAACATATCTTTTAAGTCCGTCCACAATATTCTCATTGACATTTTAGGCATGAAACGCGTCGCCGCTCGACTAGTTCCAAAAGAGCTCAATTTTGTTCAAAAAGGGCAGCGAAAGCATGTCGCTGAAGACATGGTTTCCCGAGCTTCTACGGATCCGACCTTTATGAAACGTATAATAACTGGCGACGAGACATGGGTTTATGAGTATGACATGCAAACAAGCCAACAGTCTTCAGAATGGCGTCTCGAAAACGAGCCGAAACCCAAAAAACCGCGGCAAAGTCGCACCAAAATCAAGGTGATTCTGACAGTTTTTTTTGACTACCGTGGTGTGGTTCACTCCGAATTCCTTCCAGAGGGAGAAACAGTGAATAAAGAATATTATTTAGGCGTCATGAAGCGTTTGCGTGAGAGTATCCGCCGAAAACGTCCAGATTTGTGGCGACACAACTCATGGATGCTGCACCATGATAATGCACCATCACGCACAGCCATTATAGTGAAAGAGTTACTAGCGAAAAATTCAACAAACGTTCTCGACCAAGCACCCTATTCACCTGATATGGCTCCGTCTGACTTTTTTTTATTTCCCAAGTTAAAATTACCACTTCGAGGAAAACGTTTTGAGTCAATAGAAGCCATAAAAGAAAATTCGCTGAATGAGCTAAAGGCCATACCGCAAATAGCCTATGAAAAATGTATGGAAGACTGGGTGAAGCGGTGGAGATGTATTGCAAGCGATGGGGCCTACTTTGAAGGCAATAAAATAAATTTAGATGAATAATTTGTATTTTTTGTTTTATTGACAAATTCCCAAATTGAAGGTATACATACAGTGCAAGTTAAATAATTATAAGCTTGTAATAATATATATTCCGCCGTATGGGATTTAGAATGACGTCACATTATTTTTCGAGTTACTATCAAAAGCCCTTTCATTGTAGAAAATTATTAAAAATATCTCCGGATGAGAGGTAGTAGTGTTTCTCCGATCTCGCCGGTCCATTCATGCAATTCACTGCGTGGCTCTACCACTATTAATGTTATCATCCAAACATATATTGTATACAAAATTTCAGCTCAATGGGTTGAAAATATAAAGTAACTTAACGCCTTTTTCTACCGGAAGGTGTAGGCAGCGGCTGTTATGCCTCGACTCGCGGTTATGTTTACGTCCCAAACGGAATAGGTGCCGAACCTTTTGCCTTACACCGGGTACAGAGTTTTCATCTATCAATATTTATCACACATAACTTTCGAAAATAATTTCGAAAGGTCAAAGGTTTAGTGTGGGTTCGTACCGCTATATTATATACATTTATCACTAAAAAGATTATTGTCCCACTCTTATAGTAGCTTTCCTCAATAAATGGACTATCTAAAACTAATATTTTTTCAATTCAAACCAGTAGTTCCTGATACATAGATACATAAATTCACACTAAATTCCTTACGAGGTATGGAGAGAGAACAAAGTGGCATAAGGCACGATTATTACACGCCTCACTCGATTAGCTAGTAAGTATTAGCGGGTACTGACAACCATGACATTAAATTATAATATATAAAATAATATTATTACATAGCGGGACATGCAGTTGGCGTTGTGCGCCAGAACGCGTGCCGATAAAACACAAATTGAACTTTTTAGTATCCAAATTTTACTCATTTATTTATTACTTTTGATGCGGGACAAAGTTTGCCGGGTCAGCTAGTAAAAAAATAAAACTGAATTCTAGTTATCAGATAACGATTTATGTATTTATTGCAGTTTAGATAATCAGTATAAAACTTTTTAAAGCTGTGATTTTAAAGGTTATGATTTGAAGCCCAATCAAAAGACTTAACTGACTGAACTTTAGTTATTTACTTTAAACACTTACATGAAAAATAACTAATGACAATATGAATATGAAATACTTACATCAAAGTGATCTTCACAACAAAAAAAGTTCGATTTTGTTTTAGAATTATCTCGGAGCACTGTTTGAAACCATTTTTTCGATGTTTCTCATCTTGAGGAACATTTAAAAACATTTTTTCCGGAGTTGTCTTTGTAGTATTTGTACATAATGGTAAATGGTGGAAAATGATGGTACAAAACAAGAACGGTAACTTTTGAGATTTAACATTTTTATATACTTTTAAGTATTTAACCATGACAGAATAAAATAAATCAAAGCTCAAAGCACTATACTTATCATCTCTGTATACTACTACGAGTGACAACTAACATTATGACGTCACATGTGCTCGGATTTGTTCGGGAGTTGTCGGCGCCTCTTCGGTACTGGATTCAAAAATTAATTTTTATTTCGATATAACTTTTTAATTATTGCAAAAAATAAAATAAAATAAAAACTGTTTTGTTATAAAACTTATATATAATCTTTCCATTTAAAAAAAAAATATATCAAAAACCTAATTCATTTATGTTAAAAAGTTCATGTGATTTTAATGAAATGTATCGTGAAGTAGATATTGACCTATTTGCACAGCCAGAAGAGTAATGACTACACATATTTTTCAGTTTTGGGCACATAGTAGATAGTGATTAGCATCATATTATATACCTGTGAGTGGTACTGTGTAGGTATATACTACAATATATAAGTAACTAGCTGACCCGGCGAACTTTGTTCCGCATCAAAAGTAATAAATGAGTAAAAGTTGGATCTTAAAAAGTTCAATTTGTGCTATCGGCACGCGTTTTGGCGCACAACGCAACAGGTATGTCCCGCTGTGTTAATATTGTAATATCTTCGTAAATATTCGTTTAAATTACATACTGTAAAGGGCCATATTGATCTATATTAAAATATTATATATACAGGTTAAAGGACAAATTTTAATATTATTTATATTAAAATTTGTCCTGTAGTTTTTTAAGCTCTTCCTGCCACCCTTCTTAAAAAACAGTACCACGAGCACGATAGAATTTAAAAGCTTCTGAAGGCCTATTAGGATAGGATCGGCGCCTGACTTTTGTAGCTCGGCAGTAATTCCGTCGTCACCCGGTGGCTTTCGGTTCTTTAGCTGTTTAAGAGCCATTCTGATTTCGTGCAGACTGATGTCCGGGATATCTACAGTGTAATTTCGGGTTGGCTTGGATCTGGGATCTTAAGCCAAGCCGACAACAGGAATTTATGATGATTTGTGTAGTTGCCCATAGAATCTGAACTCTCAAGATATCATCCTTAGAAGAAATAACGATGCCGTTGTTGGTCTTTAGCTTGGTCAATTGACTCTCCCCGTATAGCCACGTAACTGAGTCACAATAGTTCGGAAACGTTTGGCTAACGCGATCGGCACGTCTGCATACTAACATGTAAGTAATGAAACCAAAACTATACTATTTTTCAGAATAATGAAATATATAAGAAGCAATCACTCTGAGGTTGTGAGCGAGCAAGAATACTTAAAAAGTTTTTACCGATATTTAGAATTAGCGATCTGCTCTGACGAGGGGTGCGACAATTGGGATGAACTTACAAGCCATGATGCATATCAAGCTTCAGAGGGATTCCAGTTTTTCAGTTGGCATAAGTATGGATATAGGACGCTATTGGAAATTTTACTGGTAAGTGATTGTTTTTATGTTTGTTTGATGGTTTAGTAGTAAGGTAAGATTAGAGGTGTGAAGTTGCTTTTAATATTCGACCGTGTACGCAGCAGCAATTGTTTCAACAAGTGCAGGCATGTTTTGTTCGCATTATACATATCAATAGCATTTATTACAAATAATTTTATAGTTACTTCTGGGTTACTACTATAGTTACCACATGACAAAAACCTGTACGTCGCGATTCCTGCCTCAATCCTGACCGAATAGTTTCGGTCAGGATTGAGGCACGTAGGCTACCGGGGTATAGCCCGTAAGCGAAGCGCACCTCCCGGCCCCTGTCGGTGCGGCAGTATGCACAAACGGCGAGGGGAGCCGACACCCCATACACAGCGCTATACCTGGCAGGACAAGGAGAGAAGCGTGCCGTAAAGGTACGTGGAATAGTCGCGAAAGAGTATATAGTCGTCTCTAAAACCCGCTTGAGGGATACAAGAGCCTACACTCTTCCGAGAGCTTGAGAAGGAAAAGTGGGAGAGACTAAAATACAAAAGTATACGGAGTGTAAATGTAAACCTAGTCAGTAAAAAACTCACTAACACGAGTCTCTCTGACTTAGGTGTTGTAGAAGGCTGGGAAAGAATGAAAGCAAGTACAGTGATAGTAAAATAGAAGAATTGATATGTCTGTCGAAACGAGCAAACACGGTAGAAACCTATTTCGGGACGCTTTCCTGATATTGAACAGTTTATGCTGGAGGTTGCGTGTGGTCCCCATGGTTTGGAGGCATGCTATAAGGCTGGGTGCATGGTTCAAATTTGTTCACTCTGGAACATCGCAGAAAAGCAACTGACTCTAGCTTTCTGCGGTTTTGTGTTTGATAAGTTGTTACGAAACGATCTGTAGTACATATTACGAGGGGAGTGGCGCACTTATGTGGGCTGCAGGGCCTGTAGACGGCGGCTTGTTCCCTTGGTTTCATGTCAGTACCGGTGTCAGACAGGGCCGCTATCCAGGCATGCTGTCCGCACAATGAATCTATGGATACGCCTGGGTGACCTAGTTATGAGCTTTTTTATGGGATATGAGAGCAAAACGAGCAAGTGGGTCACCTGGTGGTATGTGACTTTTCACCGCCCATGTAGGCCGTGGTGCGTTGCCGTCCTTTAAAGAAGTAGGAGGGGAAAGGCAGGAGAAATAGGATCGGGCGAAACGCGCCACGAGCCACTACACGCTGATATTCTGAGAGGTCGTGATCCCGGTCGAGCCGGCCCATTCATGCATTGAACTGCAAGACTTCCACAATTGCCTGCTTTACGTAGATGTCACCGTATTATTAGCCGAATCGTCGTAGGACCTGCAAATACTACTCACTATTGTGAAAGATGATTGTTTAATGAAAGGCTTTTAATGAGATTTGATTATAACAAAAGTTATGGTATTTGAAAGAGAAGAAACCAGAAAGAATGCATGGATAATGGTTGATGATATAATGCTGGATGCAGGTGGATGAAATTATGTATCTTGCATCCGCTTATACACTGTGAATATCGAAAGAAGAGTGGCATTAGCAAATTTCGTAAATGGAGCGTTGGGCAGTTTCTTGGGCGAAACTAATGTTAGCCAAAAGGCCCAGCTAGCTATTCACAATGCGGTACTAATCCCCACGCTCTGACTTTAGTGTGGTCATAGTGAGCGGGTAATTAACATACAAACATATTTGGGTAAACAAACATATTTTAAAAAAGAAAGAAACTTAGAACTTGCAATCACCTGGAAAAAGTACTGGGCACACAAAGAAGTATTTAAATCTCACCTGCCTTAGAAAATAGCCATGGACTCTGCTCTATTTTATATATAAATATGTACTTCTTCTTCTTTCGTTATTGGCGACTATGACCCTACAAGATTAATCATTTATGACTCTGCTATTTTCACAGATTTATAAGAATAATAGATCGGTAATAGTCACCCAAACGACGAGACCAAAAATGGGTTGTTGATGTGTGAGTGACATATCAATGTGTGCGTAAAAAGTGCATCCAAGTGTCGATAAAAATACAAATAATTTTCGATGTTGAGAAAATGATTGTGAATTTGGAATGTTCACCTAGACTAAAATAGAACAAATATTAGCAATAATATAACAAAAGAAAACATTTTTTTATTGAATAACGTACATTTTTGTCGTTTTTTTTCGTGTCGTACAGTGGTAGAGCCAAGCAGTTCGCTGCATGAATGGGCCGGCTCGACCGGTGAAATACCACGACCTCTCAGAAGATCGACGTAGAGTGGCTCATGCCGCGTTTCGTTCGGTGAGAGAGGTACCTGCAGGCCCACCCCCCTTCCCCATCCTTTCCTATCCTACTACCTTAAAGGTCGGCAACGCAACGGTAACACTATATGTGTTGCTGGTGTCCATGGGCGGCGCAGGTCGCTTACCATCAGGTGACACGCTTGCTCATTTGCCTGCCTATCAAAAATATTTCATTTGGGCATAGGTACAGCTTCAAGCTCAGTATAGATAGTTCAACTCAGTAATGCGCGTAGCCATATGTATGGGTAAACCTTGTTCATGTACAATGACTCGGTATGCGTGACAAGAGGTACAGTCGGGTACAAATACAGTTCTGCACGGGTTATATACGGGTTTTAACAAAAACAGTTATTTGGTAATATAATGTTTATTTAATGAACGCTAGCTGACCCGGCAAACTTTGTTTCACGTCAAAAGCATTATATGAGTAAATAAAAGAATTTTTAATTATATATCATCATTAGCCTATTGCAGTCCACTGCTGGACATAGGCCTCTCCCTATGTGCGCCACAACATCCGGTTCACTACGCTTACCAAGTCGCGGTCTCCACACCATGACCTTCTTGCTCCATCTACCATCGGTCCTTCGACAGATGTGACCAGCCCATTGCCACTTCAGCGAACTTATTCTACGAGCTATGTCGGTTACTCCGGTTCTCTGTCGGATATACTCATTCCTGAGTCTATCTTTCAGAGATACTCCGAGCATAGCTCGCTCCATAGCTCGCTGAGCAACTTTAAATTTGTGGACTAGCCCCACCGTAAGTGTCCACGTTTCGGCACCGTAGGTCATTACTGGTAGGACGCACTGGTCAAAGACTTTGGTCTTCAGGCATTGCGGTATAGACTCGCGACGCGAAGTGGTCCAAGGTACTAAAGCCTTTTCGAAACCCGGCCTGCTCCGGAGGCTGAAATTCGTCGAGTTTTGCAGCGAGACGATTCGTGATGACCCTCGAAAACAACTTGTAGATATGGCTCAGGAGTGAGATGGGTCTGTAATTCTTCAGTAAGGTCTTATCACCTTTTTTGAAGAACAGCACCACCGCACTCCTGCTTCAAGCCTGTGGTGTTATACCCTGTTGTGTGACGGAATCAAAAAGACTTGCTAATTCCTTTAGGATAGGAGTCCCGCCGGCCTTTAGAAGTTCTGTTGTGATTCCGTCATCATCGGGTGCCTTGTTGTTCTGGAGTTGCCCGAGAGCCGCACTAATCTCGCTTTCTGTGACATCGGGAATGTCCTCACTTTAGTGACGCGTTAGCGGGGCTCTGTGGTCATCATCGATGTGTCCCGTCGGCTTGGTCATCCGTGTGGAATAAAGGAGTTCATAAAACGATTCGATCTCTGCAAGAATCTCGGGCTTAGAGGTGACGACACGTCCATCCGCAGTTTTCAACTTCGTCAGATGGTACCTTCCAAGCTGCTGAGCGAACACTTTCGACTCTTTGTTGCGGTTGATCGCGTTCTCGATCGCTCGAGTATTCGACCGACGAAGGTCGCGCCGCATCAGCTTTCTAATTAGCTGGTTTAGGCTTTGTCATCCTGACGAAGACAGCTGATCCGATGGAGTTTCTTGCCTTTGCCTCATCAGCTCGAGCGTCTCAGCAGAGAGTTTGGGTTCCTTTTTCTGCGATCTCGGAAACAACCTTTGAGACACTTTCCTCAGCGTGTTGACCACAGTGGTGGTCTTTTCGTCCACGTTGCCTGTGGTTTCTAGCAGGTCAAACCGATTTTGAAGTTCCATTTGGAACTTTTCGGTTTCGGCTATTTGGAGTGGCGTAGGTCGGAGAATAGACCTCATCTTCCGGACCGCAGGGGTGAACCTTTTAAAGATAGGGACGCTGCTGCCCGCCCCTACCAGAACATTTAAGTTCACCCATATTTTGGAATGGTTATCCCGCCATTCTTCGGTGTAGTGCTGTGTGAGCTTGTCAGCTATATGTTGTTCTCCGCTCCCGGCTGACTGAGAGAAATAATTATTAATAAATATTATTAATAAATAAAATAATTATATAAATATATATTAAATAAATATATCTCTTATATTTTTTTCTAAAATAAGAGTAGCCTAAGTTACTTCTTATAACATCAGCCACCTCCAAATAGTCCTGTCAAAATCGGTCCATCCATTACAGAGATTAACCGGAACAAACAGACATATTTAAAAAAAAATGTCATGTTGGTGTATATATCGTATATATATACTTTTCTTATTTAGTATTTTTCTAGATTTTATATAGTATTTTTAGACATTTTCGTGAATGACTGTACCCGAAAGTAAAAACGATATTAATACGTCTGGCTCGGACGACGACTGACGCGTCAGTGCCACACGAGCACTACTGAGAGTACTGAGTTAAACTATCTGTAACTATTATGCTATTATTTTATTTATGGGATAGGAGGGCAAACGAGCAGGCATGTCACCTGATGGTAAGCAACCAACGCCGCCCAGGGACACCAGCAACACATATAGTATTACTGTTGCGTTGCCGACCTTTAAGGGATAGGGGAAAGGAAAGGATGGGGAAAGGGGATGGGCCTCCGGGTACCTCTCTCACCGAACGAAACGCGGCATGAGCCACTTTACGTCGATCTTCTGAGAGGTCGTGGTATTTCACCGGTAGAGCCGGCCCATTCATGCAGTGAACTGCTTGGCTCTGCTACTGTTGGATCTCAATTAAACTTGATGAAAATCAACCCGTAGAAGAAGCGGGGTTCAGGAAAGATTTCAGCACAATATACCATATTCACACTATCAAACAGCTACTGGAAAAATATAACGAATATAGAAAAAATATTTACGTTGCCTTTATAGACTACGCTAAGGCTTTTGATTGCCTCAAACATGAAGTCGTATGGCAAAGCTTAAAAGAACAAGGCATCCAAAATATGTATATCAACATTACCAAGAAAATTTACAGCCAAAGCAAAGGCAGAATAAGACTGGAATCAACAGGAGATGCTTTTCCAATAGAAAGAGGTGTAAGGCAAGGCGATCCTCTTTCACCAAAGCTGTTTACAGCAATGGTGGAGCAAATGTTCAGGAAGTTGGATTGGGAGCATCTGGGTCTAAAGATAAATGGATCGAGACTAAATCATCTCAGATTTGCGGATGACCTAGTCCTATTGGAAGAAGATCCATAATTACTAGAGCTCATGATACAAACCCTAGCAGATAAAAGTAGAAAATTAGGCCTAGAGATGACACATAACATAACTTCACGCCTTTTGTTACCCGAAAGTGTAGGTAGCGGCTGTTAAGCCTCGTCTCGCCGTTATGTTTACGTCCCAAATGGAATAGGTGGCGAACCTATTGCCATACCGGGCACAAAGTTTTTCAGTCATCGATATTTATGACACATAACTTCCGAAAACAATTTCGAAAAGTCATTGGTGTGAGCCAGTGTCTGGAATCGAACCCGGACCTCTGGATCAGAAGCCGTGTGCTCGACCACTGCGCCACCGAGACTGTTAGCCTAGAGATGAATTCAAGCAAAACTAAAATTATGACTAATTCAATTCCTGTAGACTATGATAGTTAATGGACAAAAACTGGAGTATGTAGAGGAATATGTTTGTCTCGGCCAAATAATATCGCCTAGTGACCAGGTGTCGAAAGAAATACACAAACGAATTGCAAATGGATGAAAAATCTACTGGGCTTTGAAAGAAATCCCCAAAAGCAAGGAAATAAGCATTAATATAAAAAAGAAGACTTTTGATACTTGCATTTTACCTTCCATTACATATGGCTGCGAAACCTGGGCTTTAACAAATCACCACAGGGCTAAGCTTGCAAGTTGTCAGAGAAGCATGGAAAGAAGCATGTTAGGTTTAAAACTAACAGACAAAGTAAGAAGTACAGACATCAGGGATAAAACAAAATTAACCGACGTCCTGGCTCGTATTGATCAACTAAAATGGAGGTGGACTGGGCATATTCTCAGGTGTAAAAAGGAGAAATGGAGTAAATAGGTGACCATGTGGTATCCAAGAGATGGCAATAGGAGTCGAGGTTGTAAAAAGAGAAGATGGGACGATGATTTCAAAATGATTTTAGGTCCGTTGTGGACAAGATTGGCGGCGGACAGAAAGCAATGGAAAGAGTTGGAGGAGGCATTTGCCGTAAGGCACAACGAACTGAGAGATCTTTTATAAATCAGATATATTTTATTACCCATTTTAAATGTATAAAATTGTTAAAGTTCGGAAATAAAGGTTTTATTATTATTATTCTTTCGAATTCTCAGTTTTTATAAAAAACTGGTGTTTAAATAACGTCTACGGGTGTTAACCAAGTGGACGCTATTGAATTGAAAGGGTATTTATATAATCAGGGTTTAGTTGAGATTTTTCTTTATATAAATTTTCGAACTATTCTACATGTATTTAAAATAGCTACCTTTTGAATATTAACGTATGTGGTTGCTGGTAAATTAAGTAATCTGAGGCACGACACGACTACTTTTAATATTAGCACCCTATTTGCTTTCCATATTCTGCCTACTTCTTCCTTTAATTCAGTATACTTATTTATTTTTTTCGTGATTGTTTTTAAGATATTGTGGGTATATGTACAGCAATGTCAATAATATTAACTGTTTTCTGTAATTTATCATGTACAGTAATATCTGGCCAATTGGAATAAATGGTTCTGTCTGTCAAGATAGCACTATCATAATACATCTTAAAGTCTTTATTTTCTAATATGGGATTTGGGGTATATTTATAGTATGGAGTATGGGTGTCCTTTATCAGTTTATATTTGATTGCAAATTTTTGGTGTATTATGTTAACTATTTGGTTGTGGCTGTGTGTGTAGTCTGTTTGTGTCAGGACATACAGGCCCCAGTTATATGTTGTATCGTTTTGGACTGTCTATGGCATTTACGACATTTATCATCGATTACTCCAGGTATACAAGATATAGTGATAAATACAAAATAATACAGAAAATTCATAATTAACGAATTATGAATTTTCTGTATTTTTTTGTATTTATCACTTGATCTCGTATAGCTAATATGAAATCTTCTGTTTCTGGGAATAGATAACCATTTGTGAGGAAACTGTTTGAGGCTAGTGAGTCTATATGTTGTTCTAAATTGTGTGGGTGACGCCCGTGGAATGCTTTGGTTTTCCATTGATCAATTCTGTGATTTTCTATTTCAGAAGTTTGATTTGCTAATGATACGACTGTATGGGTTTCTGCTAACTTATGGGGGGTGAATTTGATATTGTTATCAACGATCGCTCTATGTAACGTACTCTCGCCGCTTTATTTTGGAAAAAGTACCATAGTTTGTCTACTTGTTTCTGCCATAAAACTGTCAAATTAATAAGGCCCCCTACCACCAACTGATCTATTAAGTGACATTCTTTCTATTGCTGCTTTAGGGTGTAAATAATTATGGTTAGTCAATATTGTCCTAGTTTTAATTTCTAAATTATTAAGGTCTGTTTTAGTCCACTTCAAAATGCCGAAAGAGTAAGTAAGAATGGGAATCGCGAAGGTATTGATTGCTTTTATTATTCTTTTGCTGGTCAGTTGAGTTGTACAAATTCTATTTAATCTATTTTTATAAGCGTCCTTTAGTGTGTTTTTTAACGTAGTGTGATCTAGTAGTATTGATTGCTGGTAGCCTAAATACTGGTTGACATTATCTGGACATAGGGCGGATATTACTCCTCCTTCTAGTAATGTGTAGTTTCCAGGTTCTATTTTACCTTTCTTAATATTTAATGTTTTGCATTTCTCCAATCCAAATTTCATATTGAAGTCGTTGCTAAAGGTTGCAGTGATGTTGATTAGGGTTTTCATATCTTTTTGCGTACGGCTATAAAGTTTTAAATCGTCCATATAAATAAGGTGTGAAATTAGTGTGCTATGTGCATCGGTCTGTTTTAAAGGGTAGCCTAATTTAGACTTTTTAATTAAATTTGATAGTGGATTGAGAGCTAGGCAGAACCATAAGGGGCTCAAAGAATCACCTTGGTATACAATATGGATTTTACTCTTATGATATAAACGAAATCAGATGTAGTACTAGTCCATAGGAGTCTCTTAAAAATAACATTTTAACTCCTGGGCGAATTTAAAAAAAATACAAATTTCAAACAAACTAAATCGCATTAAAATGCATCAAAACTAAATCACCCGTATAGAGAACGTACCTTGGCGGTGTGGCAACGTGTACGTGTGGCACTGACTTTTCTTTTGACTATCAAATTTCACTGTCACTAGTTGATAGTAATTTGTCATTTTACGAATAGGTACCTACGTCTATTGTTAACATGAATTAATGTTAACTACACTGAACTAACTAAATTCCGTTAAAGCGGACAAAATTAAATCTTCAAGTTTTCAAAATGTCCACCACGAGCAGCAATACATAGCGTACATCGTCTCATTATGTTTCTGCGAATTTTATTAAATAGATTCCGTGCGGGATCGGAGGCCATGGCTATTAATTTGTCAAAGGCGATGACTATACGGTTCCGCAATTCGACTTCACTATTGAAAACTTGGGAGTAAACTTCATTTTTAATGAACCCCCACAAAAAGAAATCAATCCCACACTCACCATACATAAGTACCATGTCCGTATATTCACTAGCGGTATAAAAATGTTGTGGCATTTTATAAAAGTTGCACAAAAGTGTTTTACTATAAATAACACTATAACACACACAAAACTCAAATAACTAAGTGTTAATAAAAAAAAAACAATAAAATAACTTAGACTAATAAATAATACAAATTCGAAAAGAGTAATTTGCAGGCAAATTTCAGCGATACGTCACACACAAAGCGGAACAGGCGGTCAACTAAAAGCATATTGGAAATAAAAAAATCTGTCGAAAATCATAGGTACTCGTAAATAGGGTAAACGACCACATTTATGTCAATGCGCTTTAGAAAAAATATAATTACATTAGAATAAGAATATTTGTGTTATTACGTTTTTAAAAGTTGTATCATAAAAGAAATGATAATAAAGGGTTTTTTCACCATTTATCTTATTCTATGTAATAAACTAAGGTACCTACCTACTGTCTAATTAGATTTGATTTATCCAGGGGATATTTCCATAAATAACATTGTCATAAATACAATTCTTTAAACTGTTCTCCTTTGTTCAGAAATATCATAACAACAAATAAATGTAAGCTTTTAAAGTTTTGTACTTTAGTTAGATATTTAGTAAATTCTTTAAAATGATTACAGTTATAATATTTCTGAAAATAAAATGTCGTAACTAAAGCTATAAATTCCATTAATTATAAATTGAATGAAAATCCCAACACATAAAACTACTTCAGTATTTTTTATTAATTTCTAAGGTGAAACGGACGATAATTGTTTCGTGCCTCTAATTTCAAACCCCCCCCCGTACTTCAAGCGGGGGGGCCACGCACTTCAACCCGCGCCCGCCTTATGCGCACACGTCAGCTTCTTTGTGAATGATACAAGCGTTAGGGGGCGTCCATAAATTACGTGAGGTGTTTTTTAAATTTTCTGCATGGTGAGATGTCGTGAAAATCTCACGACATCTCATCTATTCAACCCCCTCCCCCATCCCCGAATCTCACGTGATATTCAAAATGTGAGTTGCTTACGTAAACGCGTTGGATTGTTATTGTAAAAAGAAAAAAACAAATTTGCATCGTCCTTTTATTTACGACTAGTTAAGACTAGTAATCAATATTGCTGAGAGTTTAATTATAATTAAAGTGTAATAAAAATTTTACAATAGAATACTTAAATCGTAAATACTGTAATTAAAAAAAAGGATATCTACTCTCCTGCTCCTTCAACTTCGTTCTGATCTAGCCACTCTAAGCCATTGGCACTTGTACAAAGTAACTCATTAGCTCGTCTTGTGACAATCCGTGAGGGTCACACTTTGCGGAACATACGCGCTTGCTTAGCTGGTGCAATGTGGGCTGATCGCCTGTGCTCTGCAGCTCTTGTGCTAGATGCAAAGTAAATACCGCATGTACTGCAGCATCTTTTCTCTAAATCATCACGTACACTTGGGCAATAGAGATCATAAGAGATCATAAGGCGTGCTGATGAAACCATTCAGCGGTTGAATCGGTAGGCAGTGGCGTATTAGAAATGGAGCAAATGACTTTCCGTCATGCTCTTTAATGTACAATCTGGATTAAATAGACCAAAATAGTATTATTTTTTTGTTTCAATCAGAAAAAAAATTGCGTGATATTTGCCGAGACCCCCCCTCTCTCCAACGTAAGATTAGATGAGATTGGACTCGATCCCCTCCCCCTCTTAAACACCTCACGTAATTTATGGACGCCCCCTTACAAAAGCACATAGTGGCATCGTTTCTTTTTCGTTTATGACAAAGTCGAAGCGGCCTTGACAGGACGAACAGCTGAGAAGAGTTTATTCCAGTTCATACATTTATAGGGAGTGTTCAATTACATGAAAATGAAAACTGTCGTTATTGACCTAATTACTGTACCGATCGTCTTAATATTTTGTACAACGTTTACTGAAATTATGATCTACATCTGGTATCAATTATTACACATGAGTGGATTCCACCCTGTATATACCTTTTTTAATTTTAATTTCTCTAGTTGTAATGATACTATCTTTAGTGCGTAAAATAATTTAGTTTTCCAGTGTGTCATAATTTCTGCTACAAATTTAATTAAGTGTGTATTTATATTGTAAATTTGTAAGATTTTTATGAGCCAAGTGTGAGGGACACTGTCAAAAGCCTTTTGGTAATCAATGTATGTACATAACAAATTTCTTTTTTTAATATTAGCATGCCTATGAACTGTGGAATCTATAATTAGTTGCTCTTTACACCCCATATGATTACGCCTGCACCCTTTTTGTTCTTCTAAAATAATGTTATTTAATTCAATATAAGAGTTTACTTTATTTGTGATTATTGCTGTTTTTATAATTTTTATAATTTGGTGTCTCGGTGGCCTAGTGGTCGAGCACACGGATTCTGAATCCAGAGGTCGTGGTTCGAATCCTGACACTGGCTCACACCAATGACTTTTCAAAATTGTTTTCGGAAAGTTATGTGTGATAAATATCGATGACTGAAAACTTTGTGCCCGGTATGACAATAGGTTCGCCACCTATTCCATTTGGGACGTAAACATAATGGCGAGACGAGGCTTAACAGCCGCTGCCTACACCTTCGGGTAACAATGGCGTGAAGTTATGTTATGTTATAATTTTTTCGATACATCAAAGCCCGAAATTAATATATTTAAAAATATCGATATGTCGACCAATTGATATTTTGAAAAATATCGACAGCCCTAATATCCAAGTTCGGTGCGTCGCGAATATTTGCGCGAGTAGAACAGTGTGTGGCCAGAGATTACAACATCGCGGCAACGCGAACGCGAACGGCGAATAGCTGTGTCTGGGAGCGGTATAAACGCGGTTGCGCTTTTATTGATGAATACTAGAATATTTTTATTGACATGTGACATCTAATATAGTCTATGCTAAATCTATGGCTATTTTACCCTGTTTGACGTATGAGTGCCAAACTTGGACTTTTGACTCAAAAATCATAGAGCAGCTGAGATTCAGTCAATTTTTGTTATTTAGAATCGAGCTATTCGGGCAATTATGGGGGCCAAAGTCTCTCTAAGAGAACGTTTTAAGGAAATTGACATAATAATAGTTGTTTCTCAATTTATATATATATAATGTTTGTTAGGAAAAACTTCAATAAATATACTAAACATAGTGATGTACATAATTTTAATACCAGAGCCAAGCACAAACTTGTGTTGCCGTGTCATCGCCTGCACAAAGTACATATGTCTTTTCTGTCTGTACATAGTCTCGTTGCTGGTGCTTATTACACCATCAATGACTTCATGACGGACAAGTTATCTTGGGACCGTCAAGTTGCTCGCTCAACGCGGATTGTGTAGTATGCGTGTTGAAATTTGTTCACTTATTTTGGAGTGGAGGCGTTCCGTAATAATTTCTGGTAGTTTTATAATTTTAAATTTGCCTAGATATTGTTTATAATTTTTTTCTTAGTCAGCTGGGAGCAAAAGAAAAACGTATGGCTGACAAGCTTACACAGCATAGAACCGAAGAATGGCGGGATAACCATTCCGAAAGCAAAAGTTAACCCAAATATCCTTGGCAGGGGCGGGCAGCAGCGTCCCTATCTATAACAGGTTACCCCTGCGGTCTCCAACACGTCTGCCCAGCATGGAGACTATGGGCAAAAACCTCCCAACATGAAAAAAGCGCAGAACCAACGGCCTCCAGTTCCCGGTGGTCCCACTATTCCCGGCCAAGGCAGCGGTCGTGGTAACGGTGGGACAGGGGGTGCTAAGAATCTCCGAGTTAATGCAGGCTGTCACAAACAACTACACGTGGCAACTTATAACGGACGCAGTCTTCGGCTGGACCAAAACCTCACCGAACTCGAGGTAGAGCTGGATCGCTTGAACTGGCATATTCTGGGGCTATCTGAAGTCCGACGAGAGGGGGAGGACACGATAACCCTACAGTCGGGCAACTTGCTTTATTTTCGAGAAGGTGACCAGCTCTGCCAGGGGGATTCCTGGTTCACAAGGACCTCGGACCTCACAAGGCAGAGTTGTGGAGATCAGTAGTGTGTCGACCAGGGTAGCGTACCTTGTAATGAAACTTTCCGACAGGTACACCCTGAAGGTAATACAGGTATATGCGCTGACCTCGACATACTCTGACGAGATAGCCGAGGTGATGCACGTGGAGATTGCGAAAGCAATACATTGTACCGCCAAGGCTCACTACAACGTTGTTATGTGGGACTTCAATGCCAAAGTGGGAGTACAAGAACGCGGCGAAACGAAAATCGGTCCGTATGGCTTGGGATGCCGGAATCACAGGGGCCAGATGCTGGTCAACTTCCTGGACTCATTCTTCAAGAAGGGTCTCCACAGGAAGTTGTGCTCGGGTGGGAATCGAACCCCCGACCTCATTGCTTCAGCCGGTAGGTTTTATCATGACGGATAGTAAGCATATATTTAGAGATGTCTCTGTGATCAATAGGTTCAATACTGGAAGCGACCACCGACTTCTTCGGGGCTCTCTAAATATTAACTTGAAAGCTGAAAGGACCCTAAAGATAAGGTCTTTGCTCCGACCTAAGCCAGTTCAAATAGCCGAAACCGAAAATTTCCAAATGGAACTTAAAAATCGATTCGACCTGCTGGAAACCACAGGCGGACGAAAGGACCGACACTGTGGTCACCACGCTGAGGACAGTGTCTCAAAGGTTGTTCCCGAGATCTCAGAAAAAGATGTCCAAGCTCTCTGCTGAAACACTCGAACTGATGAGGCAAAGACGAGAAACTATGGAGTTTCTGGGCTTTTCTATTCTGAATCGGATGGCCGATCAGCTGTCTTCGTCAGAATAGAAAAGCCTAAATACTCGAGCAATCGAATACGCGACATCGCAACAAAGGGTCGAAAGTGTTCGCTCCAGGCCCCATCTGACGAAGTTGAAAACTGCGGATGGACGTGTCGTCACCTCTAAGCCTGAGATTCACCCAGAGATCGAATCTTTTTATGGGCTCCTTTATTCCACACGGATGACCAAGCCGACGGGACACAGCGATGATGACCACAGAGCCCTGTTAACGCGTCACTATAGTGAGGACATCCCCGATGTCACAGAAAGCGAGATTAGGGCGGCTCTCGGGCAACTCCAGAACAACAAGGCACCCGGTGATCACGGAATTACAACGGAGTGGGACTCCCATCCTCAAGGAATTGGCAGATCTTTTTAATTCCGTCACACACCAGGGTATAACACCACAAGTTTGGAGCAAAAGTGCGGTGGTACTGTTCTTCAAAAAAGGTGATAAGACCTTACTGAAGAATAACAGACCCATCTCACTCCTGAGCCATATCTACAAGTTGTTCTCGAGGGTCGTCACGAATCGTCCGCTGCAAGACTCGACAATTTCCAGCCTACGGAGCAGGCCGGGTTTTGAAAAGGCTTTAGTACCGTGGAACCTATCCATACTGTTCGGCAGATTGTACAGAAGACCGAAGAGTACAATCAGCCGCTGTGTATGGCATTCGTGGATTACGAAAAAGGCTTCGACTCCATCGAAACTTGGGCAGTTCTGGATGCATTGCAGCGATGTGTATGTATGTGTGCTCAACAGTGGTAGAGCCAAGCAGTTCGCTGCATGATTGGGCCGGCTCGACCGGTGAAATACCACGACCTCTCAGAAGACCGACGTAAAGTGGCGCATGCCGCGTTTCGTTCGGTGAGAGAGGTAATTTTATTTTTTTTTATGGGAGAAGGGGCAAACGAACTTGCGGGTCACCTGATGGAAAGCAATCACCGCCGCCCATGGCGTCTGCAATACCAGGGGCATCACATCAGCGTTGCCGGCCTTTCAGATGAGAATAGGCTCGTTTCTTGAAGGTTCCTAGGTCGTAGCGGTCCGGAAATACCGTCGCCGGCAACTGGTTCCATGAAGGAACAGTGCGTGGCAAGAAGTGCCTGTTGAAACGCACTGTTGTCGATCGCCAACCATTCAGCCAATGCGGGTGGTAGCGTTGGCGCGTCGAACGGTGGCGGAAATCAGCTGGCGGTATTAATCCGAACAATCCCTTAGAGCACTCCCCGTGGTATATGCGGTAGAGGATGCATAGAGATGCCACCTCTCTCCGCAACGCCAGAGGATCAAGCCGATCAGTAAGAGCTTGGCTGTCGACAAGCCGAACCGCGCGTCGTTGGATGCGGTCAAATGGAGTAAGCTGGTACTGGGGTGCCCCCGCCCAAAGATGTGAACAGTATTCCACGTGAGGACGGACCTGCGCCTAGTTAAGTTGCAGGCGATGACCTGACGTGAAATACCGTCCCGCTCTATTGAGCACACCAAGCTTTTTGGAGGCCAATTTGGCCTTGACCTCCAGATGACCGCGGAACTGGACGTCACTCGACAAGTCGACACCAAGAATTCCGATAGCGGCTGAGGCGGGTAAGGGAGTGCTCTCAAAACAGGGAGCTACGCCAAAGGGTGTCTTTTTAGCGGTAAACGCGCAAACCTGTGTCTTCTTAGGGTTGAATTGGACTAAGTTTAGTCGGCCCCAGTCCGATACCTGACTAAGCAGAGTTTCGATTTCAGACACAAGTTTGTTCCGGTGCTCGTCGACGTTTTCCCGAGAAATACGCGGGTGGCCGGTATATAAGGCATCCCCGGTACTGTCATCTGCATAACAATGAAGATTGCTGCTAAGCAGCATGTCATTGATATGCAGAAGAAACAGCGTAGGGGATAGCACACAGCCCTGGGGGACTCCAGCATTCACAGGTTTTAAGTCGGAGCATGACCCGTCGACAACAACTTTAATGCTCCGAGCCGTGAGAAAGCTGGAAACCCAATCGCATAATTTCTCGGGAAGCCCATAACATGGAAGCTTCGAAAGAAGTGCTTTGTGCCAAACCCGATCAAAGGCCTTCGCTACGTCCAAACTAACGGCCAGCGCCTCTCCTTTACTCTCAACCGCTTCCGCCCACCGATGGGTTAAGTACGCTAAAAGATCACCAGCTGAGCGACCTTGACGGAATCCGTACTGTCGGTCACTTAGCAACTGGTGCTCTTCTAGATACTTAAGTAGCTGGCGGTTGATGAGTGTTTCCATTATTTTGGAGAATAGGGAGGTGATGGCGATGGGTCTGTAGTTGGACGGATCTGAGCGGTCACCTTTTTTAGGGATCGGGTGGACTAAAGCAACCTTCCATGATGCTGGCACAGCGCCGAGAGAGTAGGAGTACCGGAAAAGACGCGTTAGAACCGGTGCCAACTCTGGAGCACACGTCTTCAGCACTATTGCTGGGATTCCGTCAGGCCCACTCGACTTGTGGACATCCAGGGATAAAAGTATGCGTCGCACAGTACTTTGCCGGAAACGAACCTCCGGCATGGCGTGACCGCAATGTGGAATAGTCGGTGCGATGTTACCCATATCGTCCAAAGTCGAGTTGGACGCAAAAAGAGTGCCAAGAAGGTCGGCTTTCTCTTTTGCGTCGTGGGCTAGTGACTGGTCCTCCCGGTGCAACGGTGGAAGAGACGGCTTACAAAAATTCCCAAGAACAGCCTTGGCGAGCGACCAGAACGCACGGGTTCCCGAGGGAAGGCGAACTAGTTTCTCGCCAATTTTGCCTATGTACTGAGACTTTGCTACGGCTATAACTCTTTTAAAGGACCTGGAGGCAAGGTTGTACCTCTTCTTAAAAGAGCCGGTGTCAGAGTCCTGGGACGCCACTGCTTTTGCCCAGGCTTGATAGCACTCATGCTTAAAACGTAATGCCGTTTTGCATGAGCGATCAAACCAGGGCTGGGATCTGCCGCCGATTGGCACCACTGTGGATGGAACAGAGAGCTCCATTCCCTGCAGCACCACATCAGCAACAGAGTCGGCAACGACGTCAGGATCATCCGGCGAGAAGCAAACTTGCCCCCATGGGTAAGATGCAAAGAAATTTCGCATCCCATCCCAGTCCGCTGACCTATAGTGCCACACACGGCGGCGGCTCGCAATGTGCGGTCGAAGTGGGCACGTGAGTGGCACCGTACTCCTTATCAGACAGTGGTCCGAAGAACCCAAAGGGGCGTCTACAGAAACCACATATCCGTCCGGATGGGAGGTCAGCAGAAGATCCAACAGGGAAGGTATATGATTATCAACATCTGGGATTCACGTGGGTGCGGTAACCAGTTGTGTTAGATCATATGCTAGAGCAAAGTCATGAACAGATCTACCCGCGTGGTCGGTGGTGCGAGATCCAAGCCAATCGACGTGGTGGGCATTGAAATCGCCGAGGATAACGATTTCCGCGGATGGGACCTGTTGAAGTACGGAATCTGCAGCCGTTTGAACGTGGTCCATGAGTCGGTCTGTTTCGGTATTACCGCTATGGGACCTATAAAGACATGCGTAGATGCGGGGGTGGTCATCGCTATCAACACGCAGCCAGAGGGTCGATAGGTCCCTTCCTTCAAGGCTGCCGAGGCGTCGAGCAAACATATCCTCCCGGACAAACACACAAACTCCGGCCCGCGGTACAAAGGTGTATTCCAGTTTGTATCCGGGGTATAGGAGATATGAGGTGTCTGCCGGAGAAGATATCTGTGTCTCTGCAAGGAATAGCAAAGCAGGCTTTGCCGTTTGGTGGTGAATGGCAAGCAGATTTGAGTGGATGCCCCTGATATTGCAAAAGTCCACGTTTAGCGTGGCAGGGGGAGTCGCAATGCCCTTACGTTTGCCCCGGATAGTTTTTGGTGAGGAGCGAGATTGTGCCCTCCCCAGACTACGAGGGGCAGCTTGAGCGTCCACGCCTTGGTGAATACCAAACCGTGGACGCTCAAGGGGGGATTCTCCAGTGCTGTGGCAGCTGGTACCCTCCTGGGGTAAATGATCTTTTAATATCGCTGCCATTAAGGGGAGGGTGAAGGGGATGAGCCTCCGGATACCTCTCTTACCGAACGAAACGCGGCATAAGCCACTTCACGTCGAAATTCTGAGAGGCCGTGGTATTTCACCGGTCGAGCCGGCCCATTCATGCAGCGAACTGCTTGGCTCTACCACTGTTGAAGTTGGTAGACGAAACTTCGAGAAAGAGGCCGACAGGAGGATTCAGCTGGGTTGGGCTGCATTCGGCAAACTGCGTTGAGTCTTCAGCTCGCCTATACCGCAATGTCTGAAGAAGTCTTTGACCAGTGCGTCTTGCCGGTGATGACCTACGATATCGAAACGTAGACACTCACTATGGGGCTAGTCCATAAATTTGAAGTCGTTGAGCAAGCTATGGAGCGAGCTATGCTCGGGGTATCTCTGAAGGATAAACTGAGGAATGAGTATATCCGACAGAGAACGAGTGTAACCGACATAGCTCGCAGAAAAAGCTGGCTGAAGTGGCAATGAGCTGGTCATGTCTGCCGAAGGACCGATGGTAGATAGAGTAAGAAGGTCATGGAGTGGAGACCGCGTCTTGGTAAAACGTAGCGTAGGACGCTCACCAGCCCGTTGGTCAGACGACCTCAGAAAGGCTGCTGGTAAAGACTGGATGCGGAAGGAAGAGAATCGGATGTTGTGGCGCAAATTGGAAGAGGCCTATGTCCAGCAGTGGACTGCAATTGGCTAATGATGATGATGAAGATTGTTTATAATATATGTAAATATAAGTTTTATTTAATGAATGGATGAAAGCCGAATGATTAAAAGAGTATACGAAGCGAATGTGAGTGGCAGGGTCGGGATCGGGAGACCAAGACGGAGCTACCACGACTAAATAAATGGTCTGTTTAAAAAAGGCAAATGCGTAGCACCCGAAACCGACGTAAATGCATGACCGTGGATGAGGCGAAAGATGTGTGTCAGGATCGTAGCTTGTGGAAAGCCAAAGTCTCTGCCTACCCCCATGGGATACAGGCGTGAGCTTATGTATGTATGTAAGTTTTATTTATTACACAATGTTACCACTCTAAGTAAAAGATGTCACGTCAGTTGTAAGTGTCAACTAATGTGATTGTCGAGTGTTCTATTCTGGCTGCTACACCTTTTATGCACGACTCTACTGTTTTGTTGTCAGTAGCGATATTAATACTATTGTTATTTATGTTTAATCGTTGAAAAAGAGTATTTGGCATATGAGTTTCTTGCCCAATTCTTCTCATGATGCCCCTACACTCGGAATCGGGCCGCTCGTGGTGATTGCGTCCGTGTTTTCTTGTTCCACGGACGCGCTTTACTTAAGCGCTCGTGTTTTTTTTTTATGGGATAGGAGGGCAAGCGAGCATGCGTGTCACCTGATATTAAGTGATCAGCGCCGCCCATAGACACCTGCAACACATATAGTGTTACAGTTGCGTTGCCAACCTTTAAGGGAGTAGGATAGGAAGGAATGGGGAAGGGGGGTGGGCCTCCGGGTCTGGTCCACTTTACTTCGATCTTCTGAGAAGTCGTGGTATTTCACCGGTCGAGCCGGCCCATTCATGCAGCGAACTACTTGGCTCTACCACTGTTAAGTAGTTCATTTAAAAAAATAAGTTAAATTGTACTTGTTGACTATTTCTAAGTGTCTGTGAACACCTATGAAAATAAAGCTTGTTTTGACTTTGACATAAATGAACATATCACTTCACGCCGAATCCCTTGCAGGACAGGCAGAGAGAGCAGAGCACCATATAGCACGATTCTTACGTACCTTATTCTTAGTTGGTATTCTTTCTTAACTCTTTTTATGCACGTGCATCGATTATTGAGATTCCTAATCACCTTCCTCTAAAACACGCTCTATTTGGTCAAGGAATGTATGTCTTGGCCGCCCTCGACTCCTACATCCATCAGATTTTGCATTGTATATCTGCTTAGTCAGTCTTGAATCATCCATTCTTTCTACATGTCCGAACGATCGGAACATGCGTTAAGTTAACTCAATTCTCCAAATACCAAATTTCTTTGAAATACCACGACCTCTCAGAAGACCGACGTAAAGTGGCTCATGCCGCGTTTCGTTCGGTGAGAGAGGCACCCGGAGGCCCATCCTCTTCCCCATCCTTTCCTATCCCCTATCCCTTAAAGGTTGGCAACGCAACAGTAACACTATGTGTTGCTGGTGTCCATGGGCGGCGTTGGTTGCTTACCATCAGGTGACACGTCTGCTCGTTTGCCCTCCTATCCCATAAAAAAAGTCATTGGTGTGAGGCAGGATTTGAACCCACTATTTCTTGAATCAGAAGCGGGATGCTCGGCACTGCGCTACCGAGACTCAGTACTTAAAGGGTTATACCCAATCTTCGATAATTTAAGATACCTACTGTTTAAGATGTTTTTTGGATTTCTTAACTTTTATCCTTGGTTTCTGTTATTTATATAATAGTAATAGTCTATTTGTTAACTAATTTTTGAATTCCATTATGGATATAAACTGATTTGAGGCCGTGCCCAAGCCTCCCACCGGGTATGCCCAAGCCTCCCTCCCATAGGGAGCATTGGGCACTTTTGACTTAGTTTATAAAATATCGCATAATGTTGAGACTGATTGTAATTTTTAAGAAAGCTCTTCAATTATATCTAGCCAAATATGTGGTGCAACAAAATTTGGGAATAAAAGTTGATTATCTCTAAAATCAAATTTTTTATGCAATAAATAGTAAAAAAGTGCCCATCCCTCCTCTACCTCCACTACAATTTCATTCACTACACCATCAACCATTATCCTTGTATCAGTTCTGGATTCATCCCTTTCAAACACCATAACCTTTATTTTCATCACATTACGCTATGGTGCTTATTTTGATTGTTTCAGAATACGTATAACAAAGGCAGCGGCTTACCCAATTTCGAAATGAAATTAAAGAAAGTCGTCACTCATATCTCGTACCCGACCAGTTCCGATGGCGATGTGGTAGTCACGTGCGGTGATGGCTCAACGTACAGAGCCAGGAATGTCATTGTGACGGTCTCACTTGGAGTACTCAAAGAAAGGTAAGACTCAAAGAATGATAATAATTTTAAGATTTAACTAGTTGACCCCGCGAACTTTGTTTCGGGTAAAATGTTAAGAAATAAATATGGTCAGTGTCGGTTTTCCCTAAGAGCCTACATATACCGAGCCTACATACACCATCACGGACCTTTTTGCAGACCTTTTTCAGGTGTATAATAAGAGTACATTATTTTTATCTATTTAACATCCACCGTTTGAAATGAAAGCGCTAAATCTCCAAAATTATCAATTCTCCTTTATTGCATTATGCATAAACTCACCCAATCTATTATTAACCGTATCCAAATCTATTGCGCAGTCTTAAAGTCATAAGCATATAAGAAGACAAACAACGAAAAGCATGATAATGTAATGATATTGTTAAAGTACTTGCCTATCGAAAATATACTAGAGAACAAGCCAAGCGAAACTTTCGTTTCTTCTCTTTTAAAAGAACACTAATACGTGTGTGATACTCTCATACACAACAAGAACATAACATGTCTTAAGACACGGTCGGGTGTGGACAAAGGTGAACTGCTGTCAATAATAAATTTAATGTATATCCTTTTTAGGCACAGGTCCCTGTTTACGCCGGCATTGCCCAGAAACAAAGTTAATTCTATAAGTAATATATCGTTTGGTGTGGTCGGTAAAATTATTTTCAACTTTGATCAAGTGTGGTGGAAAACGAATAGCTTCGCCTGTTTGTGGAAAGAGGATGATATAAAACAGATACCACGGGAAGATTTGTGGACTACTAAATTGTATGGTCCCGAGTTAAATATGGGGTCTAACTCGTCAATTACTATATGGACAAATGGCGCAACAACTAGATATGTAAGTACTCTTTTATACCAATCTACACCAGGGTATATACAAGAGACTTAAAAATAAATTAAAGAAAAACAATGCCAAAAATTTTAATAGAACAAAGTTCACCATTCAGCGTTACAGCTACAGCTACAGCACATTCGATTAACGATAACTGCATTAATATCTGTTTAAGTTCTCCGAGAATCTCTATTTTTTTCGAGAGACTAAGCTTTATTTCCATAATAAACTGAAGGTTATATTGTCTTGAACCTTATTTAGAAGTGTTGTTTTGAAAAATTAATTTTGGGGCTTTCAATGGACTATTTGATAGTCCAATGAAGATGCCTTAAATTAGATTTTGTCTCCAATGTGCAAGGGTTATTCTTATATAGTTTTAAAACAGGTACAGAAAGTAGCTTTTAATACAATTCCAGACCGAAACTTTACCAGAACACGTTTTGAAACATAAACTAATGACATTTATTAGAAGGTTCCTGGGCAAAAATAGAACAATACCCGAGCCGACAGCAATGCTGAGGTGAGATTTAAACATTTGTATTCATTCCCCTGTGTTCTCTACGAAACGTTATGCATTTTAGGTATTTCTGTTTCTAGTCACTAGCTTTTACGTTTACTCGCATCAAATCCAATGGGTACATAAATATCAAAGTAAAAAGATTTTAAACTTTTTTGACAAACATCTGTTCCTTTAAAAATAAAAAGAAATCTCCGTTTTACAACAAAATTTCCTAGTACTGTGGAAAAGGTGTGTACAAAGTTTTGTCACAGTGGGTTAAATAAATCCCACCAAAGACATAAATGTAAAAAAGGAGAGTCATATTTAATAAAACAATTATGCTGGGCTGTGAGCTTTGCCGCAAAAAGAATGGAGATCTAAATGAGTGTCATGTCATATTCAATGAAAAATCCAAATATGTATTTAAGGTAATCAAATAGCATTAAAAACAAGTATTAAACTCTATTTGCTTTATTGGATACCTATTACGATTGCTGTAATTTAAAAAATGTGGATATAGTAGGTTAGATTTGACCATGACTTTTAATTATTGTTATTATATTTAGTATAATATATAAGTTATAATAGTATATAAGTTATTCAACATGTTTAATGTTGAATAACTTTATAAAATGACTCATGTAATTAAAACTGGCCAAGTCAAATCTAACCTACTTTAAGGTTTTTTTTACATACGCTTATTATTGTATGTCGGTTTGTTTACTATATGGAAAATAGATATTATTACTACTATATGGATATAGAATAGATATATTAATAATTAACAGGACTTGAAGCGATTTTGATGTATTAAATAATTATTGTTTTGATCTTAACTTGTCATGCATGATATATGGCGGATGCTTGATACATGGGAAATGAACTGGATTGCGTTCGAAAACTAACAGAATACATTATTATTTCTCTATTTTATGTATATTTTGTTACTATCTATCTTCAGACTGCAAATATCTTTGCCCTATTTCGAATCTTCGTTCTTCAAACAATATCTTCTTCTAATTTAATTTTAACTAGTTGTCCTCCGGTGGTCGACATTGGACCCTAATTAATTTAAGTTTTAAGTTTGAACGTTTTTAAGGTTCTACTGTCAAAAAATAATTATATAATTACAGATTCAATACCAAGATTAATATTATTTTGAATATCTTTCAAACAAAACATCTCTCAATGCATAGATATAAGAATAAGTCTATGATAGATATATCGATTTAGCATATACCTACTGTATATATTCTATTCTCCTACTGTATTTATATCTTTGGATAAATCTGTATCAATGTCTCTCGCTATCTCTCTCCCTCTCTCTCTCTCTCTCTCTCTCTCTCCCTCTCTCTCTCTCTCTCAATGTCTCAGTAAACTCAGCACCACCTTCAGGCTGGTGGCTCAGCTGGTAAGCTGAGCCTTCGACGGGTTGATAGTTAGGCCCTTGTTTTAACTCCATTAACCTATTCACTCTAAATTCTCTATATTCACTCTAAATATGTTACTAAGGCTTTGGTAACATTCCTGCAGCAGCCGTAGATACTTATTCTCTGTAATTCTGATGCAGACTTGAGACATAATCCAACCAAGATGTTTTCTTTCTTTCGACGCTGGATTTAAAATTCGCGTCCCACCAGGCATTACCTCTCAGAGTTTTATGCCTCTTTGCACCACATACTTTTTTGGCACTATTCACTATTCTTTCTTTCATTCTTTGACTATAGTATACTTTCTTTCTTTGAAAAATGCTTTCAAATTCAAAATATCTTAATTCCATAGACTTTACAATACTTTTCTTCAACACCTAAGTCAGAAAGACTCGTGTAAGTGAGTCTTTACTGATATACGTACTCCGTACACTTTCACCTTCTAGTTTCTCACACTTTATCCTCTAAAGATCTCCGAAATTAGTTCGCACTCGCCAGTGCCTCCACTTTTTAAAAAGGCCCACGAACCGGCTCTCCACCAGGTAGTGGTCCGTATCAATAGTGGGGCCTCTATAGGCTCTTGCATCCCTTATAATATTTCGCAGACGACTATCTACTTATTAGTATCTAATTGCTCATTCCGTCTCCATATTTATGTGTAATTTTTTTATAAAGGAATAATGTGTTACACACAAGAAGATTCCGTTCCCAGCATACGTCTAAGATTGGCTTACCAGCAACATTCTCTCTTGTCACCATATAGACCAAGGAAAGCCTCCAGGCCATCTTTCTTGGTTCCGATCCATCCGTTATGATTGTCACACAGAATTTTCTTATCATTTCCTTCAACCAAATCCAGAGTATCCCTAACAGTTTCCCAAAATTTCTCGAGTTTAAGGGGATCAGTGGAGCTGACAGGAGTATAAGCTGCGACCAGGAGGACCCGTGTGGTGACCCCAGTTTTATACGAACCCAGTGATGTTTTGGGCCTACCAACCCATAGTCTTTCACACCGGAAGCAAAGCGGGAGGAGAGAACATAACTTGACACCTTTGTTACCCGAAGGTGTAGGCAGCAGCTGTTAAGCCTTGTCTCGCGGTTATGTTTACGTCCCAAATGGAATAGGCGGCGAACCTATTGCCAGACCGGGGACAAAGTTTTCAGTCATCGATATTTATCACACTTAACTTCCGAAAAGAATTTCGAGAAGTCATTGGTGTGAGCCAGTGTCAGGATTCGAACCCGGACCTCTGGATCAGAACCCGTTTGCTAGACCACTGGACCACCGAGACTACTAAACACCACCACCACCTCCTAATACTTAACTTATCTAAAACATATTTCTCGATTATTTTCACAGAACAACATGGTATTCAAATCCGTACACACTTGGCACATTCACTTACGACAATCTAGAAGCTCCTAAGCATCCAAGAGCACGCTCGATCTTGGCAGAACCCATAGTAGACAGCAGTGGAGTACCAAAAGTACTTTTCGCTGGAGAAGCTTCCAACACTATACATTCCGGGACTGTTCACGGGGCAGTGGAAACTGGCCTCAGGGAAGCTAATAGACTGTTGTCTAAAAGTACTACTAAGTAGTGTATAGTCTCAGTATGAGCCAAGTCGGCGATGAAATAGTTCAAGATGAAAATGTATATTTTAGCTAGCAACTGCAAGATTTTTTCTACTTAATAAAGCTAAGCAATAAAAACACAGCTATAGAAATACGTCGACTCCTTGATCGCGACTGATACTGATTTCTACTTCAACACTATGTATACATACATCACTTTCACAAAAGTAAATTATTAAATTTCTAAAAAAGCTTATCAGTCATATTATTAACATAGAATCATTAGGTAATATTCATCATATTCAATATTCATTTAAGTATTTATTAGATTATGATACTTTAAAAGCTTTTATTTAACTTGCACTGTATGTATGTATGTATGTAAGTATGTATGTTCGGTGGAATCTTGCAACTCAATTTTGAAGTAGATATCTTCAACCGATTGAGCTGAAATTTTGTATACACGTTTACTTTGGATGACAATGCATGATATGATGTGTGTCATATTCGTGATCATTCGTGATCGATTCGTGTGATCATATTCTATATCCAATATGGCGGACCACCCAAGATGGACGAATGGATAATTTGAATGCGTTTCTGCAATATGGGTATCAAATGAAACGGCTTATTGAGTGTAACTCAAAAAATAATATGACGTCATTCTAAGTCCATTATGGTGGAATATCCAAGATGGAGGAAAACATATTTTAATCTTCTGTACAATATGGGTATCAAATGAAAGGGCTCATTAAGAGTAACTAAAAAAATAATGTGACGACATTCTTAATCCAATATGGCGGATCAGCCTAGATAGAGGAACAGTTTTTTTAATGCATTTCTACAATATGGGTATCAAATGAAAGTGCTTGTTAATAGAAACTCAAAAAAATGACGTCATTCCAAATCCAATATGGCGGGAAAAATATTTGCATTTCAACAATATGGGTATCAAATGAAAGGGCTTGTTGAGAATAACTCGAAAAATAATGTGACGTCATTCTAAATACAATACGGTGGACCATGCAAGATGACGGCACACATCTTTTTGATGCATTTCTACAATATGTCTATGAATTAAAAATCATCATTGCGATTAAATGGAAAAGAAAGCTCTAAGCTGAAATTGAATTAGATGATTTCCTTATTGAAGAGCTGGACTGTTTGAAATTAAGCGGTGAACTAATTTGCAATAATGCGTTGAATGAAATGACACTAAACTAGCCAGCTATAACTAAAAATTAAAAAATAAATCAAAAGCAAAAACCCTTTTTAAAGAAGCTTTTATTTAGGCGTTCTAAAAATAAGAAAATAATATTTCCTTAAAAACTTCAAGTATCAACTTAGAGCCTCAGTATGTACAATTTATATAATAACTAGCTGACCGGCAAACGTTGTTTCGCCTCAAAAGCATTTTATGAGTTAATAAAAGATTTTTTTCCATAATAAAAGTAACTAATATTGGTTACTTCTTATTACATACTAAAAAGTCCTGTCATCAATCGGTCCAGCCATTACAGAGATTAGCCGGAGCAAACAAACAGACTAAAAATTAAAAAATGTATATATTTTGGCGTATACTACTCTGTGTAAAAAGTATCAGGCATATGTCAATAAAGAGACCCGCGTAAAAGAGGTCGTTCTAATTTTTTTACTGCATGTTGGTAGCAATGTATTGATTTAGCGCGCAAAATTTGAACGGGATCTGTCATTTAATTTGTTTTAAACTAAACTTTTTGTTGGTCATAGTTTTGAGTCCTCGGCGATTTTTACAATGGAAAATATTGTTGAACAAAGAGTGTGCCTTAAATTTTGTGTTTCGAATGATATTTCATGTGGTGAATCACTAAAAATGTTGCGAAATACCTACGGCGAATCATTTATATCGAAAACAAGGGATTATGAATGGTATAAGGCTTTTAAAGAAGGCCGAGAAGTAGTAGTAGACTTGCCTCGTTCTGGTAGACCTTCAACCGCTACGACCAAAGAAAACATCGACAGAATCAAGAAGCTAGTGCTCGAAAATCGACGTATGAGTCTGAGAGAGTTGGCTAGTGAGGTGAACATATCTTTTAAGTCCGTCCACAATATTCTCATTGACATTTTAGGCATGAAACGCGTCGCCGCTCGACTAGTTCCAAAAGAGCTCAATTTTGTTCAAAAAGGGCAGCGAAAGCATGTCGCTGAAGACATGGTTTCCCGAGCTTCTACGGATCCGACCATAACTGGCGACGAGACATGGGTTTATGAGTATGACATGCAAACAAGCCAACAGTCTTCAGAATGGCGTCTCGAAAACGAGCCGAAACCCAAAAAACCGCGGCAAAGTCGCACCAAAATCAAGGTGATGCTGACAGTTTTTTTTGACTACCGTGGTGTGGTTCACTCCGAATTCCTTCCAGAGGGAGAAACAGTGAATAAAGAATATTATTTAGGCGTCATGAAGCGTTTGCGTGAGAGTATCCGCCGAAAACGTCCAGATTTGTGGCGACACAACTCATGGATGCTGCACCATGATAATGCACCATCACGCACAGCCATTATAGTGAAAGAGTTACTAGCGAAAAATTCAACAAACGTTCTCGACCAAGCACCCTATTCACCTGATATGGCTCCGTCTGACTTTTTTTTATTTCCCAAGTTAAAATTACCACTTCGAGGAAAACGTTTTGAGTCAATAGAAGCCATAAAAGAAAATTCGCTGAATGAGCTAAAGGCCATACCGCAAATAGCCTATGAAAAATGTATGGAAGACTGGTTGAAGCGGTGGAGATGTTGTATTGCAAGCGATGGCCTACTTTGAAGGCGCTAAAATAAATTTAGATGAATAATTTGTATTTTTTGTTTTATTGACAAATTCCCGATACTTAGTACACAGAAGGTATACCGTATATATGTATATTAAATTAATATTTACAGTAAATACATGCACTTTTTTTACGCACAAATTAAAGCGTTATGTCAATATTACAAACCGACACTCCAATTTTATTTTAAGTATAGATATAGACATTGATTGGCCAAGAAACACTTTGAATTATTTCCAATCGCAGAAACTAAAGAGGTTAAAGGATCTGCTGGTGGCACTAATTGTGATAATTTTACTTTACCTCCGGCACAACATTAAACAGTTTAAAGATCATCGTATTTCAACGCCTAACAACAGTTATAAATTATTATCATTTTTACTGATAATAATCGGCACAATAATCTATTGCCGGATCATAGTGAAATGCAGCTCATTCAAAAATCACTGGAGTACTGCGTCTGCGTAATCGCTTAATTTCTTTAAGTGGTGTGGCTGTTTTTGTGTTTGACGTGCCCGATTTGGTAATATTAAAAGAACACAATCGTCTTCTCCTCGGTATCATAATATCTAATTAATCATAGTAAGAAAAGATCAACAAATTTAAAACACGTAACGTATATTGTTACCATTTTGTAATTGTAGTTATTTGACTCTAAATATACAATATTCATAACTTTTTTATTTTCCCATACAAACCCATCATCATTTTCCCATTCTTAGTGAGGTCGGCACAACATGTCATTCTTTCCAACTATCCATGTTGTTTTGGGTCCTTCTAATTGTCCCAATAATTGGTGGTCTATGCGGTGCTCTTCCAGGGCTCTCCGCCAGGTTGCTATGTTAAAAACAACACTTCTAAAGGAGTAACGTTCCTTCTATTGAAGAATAGTGACGGTATCGGTATAAATTGATAAATTTGTGTGAAATGTGTGTACTCGTAATTTGTTGATCCGTTTTTGAGTTTCACGATGAGAAAGTTGGACTGATCAAAAAGAGACGACTCACCACATTTTTTTTCATCTATAGTGGATACCATCTGAACTGATAAATCATCGTCACCTTCGCGGTAACCTTCAACGACTTAGACAAAAATGGCATTTCGTTGCTTGATAATGTTACCGCCATTGCGATGCTCTCTCGAAACCAATGCATTATTTAATGTTTATTACAGTTTTATTACTTCAAAAATAACTTTTTAAATATTTACATGACTATATTAACTAAAAATTGCAAACCTTCAAACATATGACATGACACAACAAATTGTGACATTTGATTAAAAGTGTAATGTCAATATTCATCCCATTGTTTTGCAGTTTCCATAGTTACAGATCGTTTGTATGGGAAAATTGAAGCACAGCGATAAACAGTTTTGGAGAGATTGGGTCGCCCTGACGGACTCCCCTCTGCACTGAGTTCAATATACAAGAGGAGCAAACCTCATACAAATGCGTCAAAAAATGTGTGTCCACTTTTTAGATGCAATGACGTAGCTTTGAAACCACTAGACATTTAAAATTAAACATATATCTATCTCAGTCACACAAATCGCAAATACATTGCCGTCACTTTGATTAGACAAAGATGGCAATATAAATTTGCAATGGCGGTGTGGGGTGGCCAGCCCATGCGAAATTTTACCCAACTTTTTCAAGCCATGTGTACTCGTAAAAATATTTAATAAATATAAATTCAATATTTTACTATTACTTATTAATTTCTTATCAGATGTATTACAAGATAACTGAAATAATGAATGGATCAACGATCTCTGTGCACTCCGTACTAGATCGGCTGTTCCGAAAAAAATTGGATCACGCTCATCTGTACCTAATTGTGTACACCTGCCTTAGAGCAGCGATTTAAAACGCTGTAGGTAAGGTGTACACAATTAGGTACAGATACACAAAATAGTGAAAACGCTTGAGTAGTAAAATAATGTACTTACATTCATTATATTGAAAGGGAATTATTGTATTTAACGTGGACAGGGCCTAACAGCCGCACGGGTCGATCGATCATAAGGGAACATACCCATACTACGTGACCTATTTTTAAGACTTTTCGACCCCTCCCTCCCGTCGGTGACCACTCGTAGTATATGCAAAGCCCCCCCCTCCCCCTTTAGTTTTCACGTAGTAATTCATAATTATGATTTTTACTCATTTCACAGGCAATATCATATAGGTCAATGCCCCTCTGTATGTCAATCATTGCACCAGTTCCTAGGTTATTAAATTTATTTCTTTATTTTGTAAATATTAAATAACCAATAATAAGTATTTAACATTAATAATTTAATAATATTTAGTGTTAATTATATTAAATAAAAGTATTTTAATTTATATCAATAAAAAATACATACGGATAGTTAACCTCAATTATATTGGAGCACTTGAAAAAGTATAAAAGCACAATTTTTTTCACTAATATTCACAAATAGTAAGTAATATCAATCAAAATATTCAATTTAAATCACTACTTCATACTGTTAATTTTGTGTCACAGATGCGCGCGCATCTTAAAATTTCACTCTCATCATTTTTTCATAACGCGCCTAAAGAAGTATAACTTCAAAAACATATATTATCAAATAAAGGTTTAATTTAATAACGCGTGTTGCCTCCATGGGCATCTATCACAGCTCTTATATGATTAGGCATAGAGTTTATCAACAGCTCTATGAAATTTTGAGGGATCATCTCCCATTCCTCTTTTATGTCAGGGAATATGTTCGGGATGTGAACATCACAGTTATGGACTGGCCAGCCAGAAGCCCAGACATGAACCCCATTGAGCACGTGAGGGACGAACTAAAAAGACGTTTCAGGGCTCGTCAGCCAGTTGCCCAGACGATGCAGGAGTTGAAAATTGCCATAAAAGAGGAATGGGAGATGATCCCTCAAAATTTCTACTACAATAGTAGGCTTAGTTTAGACTTAGCTAATATTAATTAATAATAATGTTATATACAACACGATAACTTATTAAGGATTGGCAAACCACTTCGTTACGTAACGCGTTACGAGCAAATTTGTCTGACTTCTCTTTCTCTCACATTCTCTCGCGGTCTTTCACTTAAGCCCACTTCGGACAGACGCTATTCTTTCCCTCTGCGCAGTGTCTAATGTGCGAAATAGTTGTGTTTTGAACACGGATTTGTTATTGTATAATAAGTGGAATAAGCACAATTATATTTACAACTCTATCAATTGAATTCAGTAGTAAATAAACCATGTGGCTTGTAACAGTGTTTTTGGTGGCGGCTATCGCGTTTGGAGACACATCTCCGTAAGTGGAGTTTTACAACTCATAAACGGACTAACCTATTTATACTATTAAACTGGTATTATACTAATTGGTACTTTAAAATTACTATTACTGTAAAAACGCAATAAGGAAAATACTTAAACGCGTATCAAAAGTTAGTTATTTTCTCACCATATAATATACGGATCACTTATAAAAAGGGCCTCAATGTAGGGATTTTACGTCAATACGGGGACATGAATTGCGAAGGCGGGAGCCATCCGCCTTCGCAATTCATGTCCCCGTGCGTTCGGGTCCCTCCTCTCCAGCCGAGATTGTACATCTCGGCCAGGATAATGAAGAGGGGAGGAAGGATGAGAGGGGGAAGGCGTGACGACCGTCGCCGCCTCGTACGAGATTGTACGGAAGCCCTGTACGATCCGGATGGCCATGACCCGCTCCAGGCTCCTCAGGAGAGCCCCCGCAAGATCTAGCAACCAAACGGAGGGCCTGTACAAGGCCACAGACCGACGCCACCGTAGAGGCGGCGAACTTCCTCCCCCGGTCCCCCGAGATTAGGGAGCAGGCGATGTAACGCGTCGCGCTCGGGGGACCGCAAACCAGTATCAATCAATCAATTATTATTAATTAATGTATAATATAACATTACTTCACGCCTTTTCTACCCGGAAGTGTAGGCAGCGGCTGTTAAGCCTCGACTCACCGTTATGTTTACGTCCCAAATGGAATAGGTGGCGAACCTTTTTCAAACACCGGGCACAAAGTTGTCAGTCATCGATATATATCACACATAACGTCCCAAATTAATTTCAAAAAGTCATAAGTATGAGCGAGGATTAGAACCTATGACTTCTTTATTCAGAAGCTTTTAGTGATAAATATTTATATTGTCAGGGTAAGTAAACATTTGCGTCAATAACTATTAATGAATTATCTTCTAAAGAGTGATGCCAACTTATGATACCATCATCGTGGGTTTGGGTGCCTCCGGCTGCTCCGCGGCATCAGTATTAAGCCAGGCTGGTAAGAAAGTATTGGGACTAGAAGCTCAGGACAGGATTGGTGGCAGAGTTCACACTGTGCCATTTGGTAACGGAGTTGTAGAATTGGGAGCCGAGTGGTAAGTGTCTTATCTCCTACATATCTTAGTAATGTTAAAGATACTAAAGTATTACTCAAACGAACCAGAACGGCTGCACTGTTATAGATGAAATTTGGCTCAAAAATAGGTTAGAAAATTGAAGTGGTCTTTCAGAGTAATTTAGAGCAATACATTATTTTACTAAATTAATGTTATAATTACCGTTATTTATTAGTTTTCTATTATTTTTTGAGGATTCACGGAGAAGTTCAGAGCCGTGTATATGAAATAGCCATTGCAAACAATATCACCATAGTGCCTCAGACAGATGGCGTTGACGTGTATGGATCTGATGGCTCCCTTTACAACAGAGATATTTTTTATGAACTGGTTGAACACACTCTTAACTTAAGCTACCCATTAGACTCAATCAAACAACCACAGCCACTTGGTGCATATTATACAAAAGAGTAAGTATATCAAAAAAACATACATACTAAACTTCACGCCCAGTCGCTTGTGAGATATGTATTGGGAACAGAGTGCCGTAAGGCACGACTCTTGCGCATCTAACTCTCATCTTTAACTTTTATAACTCTTGTTATACACGCTTGTCGGTTTTTAAAGCTAGTGGCATCACCTTAAGCAAGTACATGTTGCTATTTGATCGTGGATAGAGTGTCGTTGCCGTCCTCGACTCCTACATGTATACGCCTTTGCACTGTATATCTGCTTAGTCAATCTTTCATCATCCATACTTTCTACATAACCGAACCATTGGAGCATAGCCTTCCTCACTTTTACACCGATCCTCTCTTTCAATCTCTTCATATCTGGCTAAACACAGCACCTTCCTCAAGGAGTCGTTCTATTTGATTAAGTGTGTCGTGGACGTCATCGATTTGTACTTCCATCCGCTTTTTCATCGCTTTTTAAGTAAATCTTGTATCATCCAGTAGGTCAAAAGTTATTTCATATAGAAAAAAGATTGATTGTCTTGATTAAAAGAGAGAAGAAGAAGGATAGAAGAAGACCACCGATAGAAGAAGGAAAAAATGAGAGAGAGAAGGGCTATAAGAGATATTTCACATATCACTGAGTAATATGCAACGCGAAAGCCTAAAAGTTTTTATTTCACATATTATTATCTGTTTTGTTTATATTTTTAGATTAATGGAATATATAAGAAACAATCACTCTGAGATTCTGAACGAGCAAGATTATTTAAAAAGTGTTTTCCGATATATAGAATTATTGATCTGTTCTTACGAGGCGTGCGACAGTTGGGATGATGTTACAACCCATGGTACATTTCAAGGTTTGAAGGGAAATCTGTATATGAGTTGGCATAAATATGGATATAAGACGCTGTTTGAAATTTTACTGGTATTTTTTTATATTTATATGAAGGTTTTATAGTAAGGTAATATTATCTAACTTCACCTGGATGATACCTCCTCACACCAATGATATTTCGATATTATTTTCTTTAGTTATGTGTGATAATGATCGATGATTGATAACTTTGTGCCCGATGTATGGAAATAGGATCGCCATCTATTCCATTTAGGGTATAAAATTACGATAATTCGACGCTTATAGCCGCTGCCTACACCTTCGGATAGAAAAAGGCGTAAAATTATGTTATGTTAATTATGTATCAGTCTTGGTGCACTGGAAGTCGAGCAACTGGCTACTGAATCAAGATGTCGCGGGATGGATCCAATTATCATTTGATTGTTTCAGAATACGTACAACAAAGGCAGCGGCTTACCCAACTTCGATGTGAAATTAAGGAAAGTCGTCACTCATATCTCGTACCCGACTAGTTCCGATAAGGATGTGGTAGTCACGTGCGGTGATGGCTCAACGTACAGAGCCAGGAATGTCATTGTGACGGTCTCACTTGGAGTACTCAAAGAAAGGTATTATTATTAACAATAAAATAATAATGATTTCAATTCACCTTTGAACACATTCGACTTAGCTAAAAGACAATATACTGTAGTGTATATGAGTAAATACTTACAGTGTACAATACACAGTAAGTAAATATCACAAATACTTTCAAACATATGAGTCTTATTCTAAAAAAGAAGAATTGAAGTGCAACGGTCTCTCTTGGCTTGTCCTGGTTTATGTTTTTAATGGTAACTAGGTTAATATTGAAGTGGAACTTCTAATCTCTCTTGAAAGCGTTAAACGTGTTTAACGCCCCGATTATAATAGGTAACTATACTACTTTTATTATTTTACAAACGATTACATTCATTGATATTCTTTCCAGGTACACATCCCTGTTTACACCAGCGTTGCCTACAAACAAAGTTAATTCCCTAAATAATATAGCATTTGGTGTGATCGGTAAGATTATTTTCAACTTTGATCAAGTGTGGTGGAATTCGAACAACTTCGCCTGTTTGTGGAAAGAGGATGACTTGAAACAGATACCACGAGAAGATATGTGGACTACAAAACTCCTAGGTCCCGAGATTATTATGGGGTCTAACTCATCAATTACTTTATGGTCAAATGGCGAAACAACTAGATTTGTAAGTACTAAGTATATTTATGTAAAATATAAATATATCTGATATGAATGAAACAACATTCATTCTTTCAGACAGAGCACAATTGATTTTGGACAACTTCATTAGTGTGTAATAAAAATCTCCGATTTTTCCACGAGATTTTTAGCTATAATTCGATGACCAACTGAAGCCTATACTGCCGGTTAAGCCTGATGCTTCTTCCTCCTACCTTCCCATTTTACTCTTTAAAGGCCAGTAACGCAATTGCAACACTGACTCACTTGCTCGTTTGCCTCGTATCCAAAAAAAAAACAATTATGCATCGGTGAAATCAAGGCGTGACGTTTTGAAAAATTAATTTGGGATGAAAAGCCCCAGATTACTTTTGATGCCCAATGCTTAGGGCTTCTTTTATATTTTCAATATAAGTAAAGATACCAACTTTTAATCAAATTGCAGATCGAAAATTTACCGGAAGACGTTTTGAAAACGAAACTAATGGCATTTATCAGAAGGTTCTTGGGCAAAAATACAACAATACCCGAGCCGACAGCAATGCTGAGGTGAGATTTGGAAATTTCTGTACATTCTTTTCTGTTTTTTATGCACCAACCGTAACGCATTCTCAAACATTTTCGTTTTATATTTCCAGCAATTACTGACGGCTTCACTCCTATTAAATTCCTCAAATAAATTTTTAACATTTTTGTAGAAGTCTCTCTTCTTTGAAATATTGTGCACACATTAGGACTTCGTAACTAACAAACCGACATTCATATTTATATTTGTTCAAAATCCGCAAATTTTTTTTGCTAAGCTGATATTTTAAATTACAATGATATGATCTATTCACCTTCACTTGCATCTACAATCACATTATTAATAGCATGATACCTATACCCAACTCATTGATAACCTATTTCACAATTATTTTCATATGATGATTTGGTGTGAAGTTATGTATGTATTTCTCAATTATTTGCACAGAACAACATGGTATTCAAACCCGTACACACGTGGCACATACAGTTACGACAATCTGGAGGCTCCTCAACATCCAGGAGCACGCTCGATCTTAGCAGAACCCATTGTAGACAGCAGTGGAGCACCAAGAGTTCTGTTCGCTGGAGAAGCTACAAACAGTATACATTACTCAACTGTTCACGGAGCAGTGGAAACTGGGTTCAGGGAAGCTAATAGACTATTGTCCATCTGTACTCGTTGATTTAATCCAAGTTCTGTATTTGAAAGTTAAAAGTATAATGGTGGTTAAAAGTATACAATATCGTTATAATAATTTGTGTGTATATATTTTACAAATAATTAAAAGAGTAACAAAATACCAACTAGACATTTTTAAATTTACTAGCTGGACTCCGATGTTTTGGTGTGAGAAAAAAATGAGACTTAAAGCACAACTGAAATTAGATTTAATTAAAATCATATACTTGTGGAAAAGTCATGGTCGTGGTCATCTTTAAGGGGGCCATGCGAGCGGAGATGTTAAACTGTCGGGTAGAAATCGTATTAATATTACTTATTTAAAGATCACGCAGTTTTATGCACTGCTATCTATACATGGCTGGCTCATACCAATTACTTTTTAAAATTAATGTCGAAAGTTATGTGTGATGAATGTCGTTGAAGAATGATGGTGAAAACTTTGTGCCCGGTATGGCCACCTATTCCATTTGGGACATAAACATAACAGCGAGTTGAGGCTTAACAGTCACTGCCTACACCTTAATTATACATAAGTTAAAGTCAAAGTCAAAATAACTTTATTTTATTTACAAGTACAGATAATATATTATTTAAAGTGCCTTCGTGGAACAAAAAAAGACGCGGACGCCTTCGCCACGAGCGGCCGATTACGAGTGTAGGGGGTATCATGAGAAGAATCGGGCAAGAAACTCATGTGACATATACTCTTTTCAAACCATTTTAAATAAATAACAATATTATTATCACTACTGAAAACAAAGCAGTAGGTTAGTAAATAAACGATGTAACAACCAGAATACTCGACAGTCACAATTAAGACCCAACCAAATTAAAATCAATGTCCTACATATTAACTAAGAACTTCTATGCATTCATAGTAGTCGAGCACAACTGACGTGACATCTTTTAATTAGAGTGGTAACGTTGTGCAACAATTGTGGCGAATAATAAAATTTAAGTATCATATTATATATATATCATATCATATTGAACAAAATATCAAGGCAAATTTAAAATTTAAAAGCTATCAGAAATTATTACAGAACGCCTCCACTCCAAAATAACTGAACAAATTCCAACACACAAGCTACAAAATTCGCGTTGAGCAAGCAATTTGACGGTCCCACTTCGACTTGTCAGTCATGAAGTCGTTGATGGTGTAATATGCACCACCAATGAGACGACTCTTCACAGCCCGCCTAAAGCGATCATAAGACAAATCCAGAATATGCGCAGGTATCCTATTATAAAACTGTGCAGGCGATGATACGGTAACTCCAGCTTATGCTTGCCACTAGTATTAAAATTGTGTACATCGCTATGCTTTGTATATTTATCTAAGTTTCTCCTCACAAACATGATGTTATCATATATAAACTGGGAGATAACTGTTAAAATTCCAATTTCCTTAAAACGTTCTCTGAGGGAGACCTTAGCACCCAAATTATAAATTGCCCATATAGCCCGTTTCTGAGTAACGAAAATGGACTGAATTTCAGCTGCTCTGCCCCATAGCAATATACGATATGACATGACGCTATGAAAATAACTAAAATAAACTATTCTGGCGGTTGCAAAATCGGTGAGCTGTCGAACTTTTCGAACTGCGTAAGCAGCAGAGCTAAGTTTCCCGCTAAAGACTTTATTTGTGGGCCCCACTGTAGCGTATTATCTAAGGTAATACCCAAGAATACAGTAGACTTCACGGGGTCAAGAATTTTATTATTCAGAGCTATACTTATATCCGGACCTTTAACACTAGGCATAGTGAACTTTATTATTTTATTTATTTTTTATTTATTTTATACTTTATTGTACACAAAAACAGAATTACAGAATAATATAAATTTACAACAGATGTATGTACAAAGGCAAGCTTAACTCACTATTGAGTTTTCTACCAGCAAACCCTTTGAGTAATAGAGGAGATAGTTTATAGGTAGCCAAAGTGTACATACGAGAAAAAGAAAAAAAAAAAAGGTAGATAGAAAAAAAACAAGTATTTAATAATACATATAATACATACGCAAACATATACATATTACATACATACTACATACACAAATACATATATACATACATACCAAAAAGTCATAAATACATTACATAAACATACATATTGCCGATTAATCTTTAGAGAGAAAATATTCCTTTATTCTCTTCTTGAAGACGTCCAGAGAAGTAGTATCTCTTACAGAATGTGGTAGGGAGTTCCATAAGCGAACTGCACGAGCAGTAAATGAGGAATCGTAACAGCTAGAGGTGCGAGCAGGGGCACGAAGAAGGAGAGAAGACGAAGTACGACAGGGTTTGTTTATAGGAACAAGGTATTCAAAGCGCTCACGTAGGTAAGAAGGCGAATTAGGATTGTGAAGAATGGAAAATAGGAGATTGAGGATATGGGTTTCTCTACGTTTACGAATTGGTAGCCACTTCAGTTGAGAGCGTAGTTCAGAGACATGGTCATATTTCCGAAGGCCATAGATGAATCGTATACCCAAGTTCTAAAGGCGTTCGAGCTTATTTAGATGTTCTTCCTTAGCATCAAGAAATGCAACATCGGCATAGTCTAGGATAGGGAGTAGAAGGGACTGAGCAAGAGTAACTTTAGTATGAAATGGTAGGAATTTTTGAAGACGTTTGAGAGACTGAAAGGTGCCAAACATCTTCCTGCTTACTTCTGCAATGTGAAAATCCCAGGAAAGATTACAGTCTATGTGAATACCGAGGTTCTTAGCACTTTTTGATAAAGCAATAGGCACAGAGTCATACGTTATAGGAGGAAGAATATTAGTATCCACTCTGTTTAGCATATATCTTCCGCCGATAATAAGTGCCTGTGATTTAGCTGCGTTGACGAGTAGACCAAAAGATTTGGCCCATGTGCTGATGCTGCTGAGATCATCGTTAATGGCAGCGACAGCCCCCACAGCATCCTCTGCCTTGAAATGACGATATAGCTGCAAGTCGTCAGCATAGAGATGAAAGCGGGAGTTAATAACCTGTGTGATGGCGTTTATAAAAACGGAGAAGAGAAGCGGAGAAAGTACGCCACCTTGAGGTACGCCCGCAACCAGGTCACACCATTCTGAGGTAGCCTCGTTAAGGTGGACCGACTGCGAACGACCCTGAAGATATGATTTGAACCACTTAATAGCAGAAGGCGAGACATTAAGAGAGGACAGGATGCCAAGCAAGATGTCAAAATCAACTGAATTAAAGGCACTGCTAAAGTCCAGGAGTACGAGAATAGTCAAGGACTTATTCTCAATGGCCAGTCTTATATCGTCCGTTATTTTAACTAGGGCAGTTACGGTACTGTGGCCGGATCGAAAACCGGATTGATATTGGCTTAGCAGGCCATTAGAGGATAAGTATGTCTTCAGTTGATTCTGGACACCGCTTTCAAGGACTTTGGATAGGACAGGAAGTATTGAGATAGGACGGAATTGAGTAAACAGGGATGGATTTGGTACTTTGGGCAAGGGTATAACATATGCTTTCTTCCATGATGAGGGGAAGGAGCCTATGCGAAGGGAGTAGTTGATTATATGGGTTATGATAGGAATTAGGTGATTAAGGAGAGGGCGTATCATTTTAAGGTGAAGGCCATCGCAGCCTACGGCTTTGGTAGTGATAGAAAGGATGGATTTCTTAATGTCCGCTTCATCTATAGGTTGAAAGGAAAAAGAGGTATTTATAGGCAATGGAAGAGTAGAGAGATAGTCAAGTGTAGAAGATTTTACTGAGTCTGTTAAGAAGACTGGAGCATTGGCAAAGTGAGCATTTAGAGCATTCAAATTCAAATTTGTTAAATTGGCATCAGTAGACTTGCCAATGCCCAGCGACTTAATGAACTGCCATACCTGTGCTTTATTAGAATTCAGGACGGAGGAATGAATGTGGCTTCGCTTCGCATCTCTACACATCCGATTGCAGCGGTTACGTAATTTTTTGTACAGGCCCCAACTCTCCTCACACGGATCTCGCCTATACCTGCGTTTGGCCTTGTCCCGTTTAGCCATAATTTCCTTAATTGCCTCAGAAAACCATGGTGCAGGAGGGTACTTTACTTTTACCTTTCGGACGGGTGCGTGCGTATCATATAGACCAATAATTATGTTATTAAAGGTAGTCACCTTACCATCTAAGTCACTGCAGTTATAAACAGGAGACCAGTCGACACCATCCACGTCATCACACAAGCGCTCCAAATTGATGTTTTTAAAACTGCGAAGGTTGAGAAATGTACTCTTGCGTTTGGGAGGACGAACTTTATAGGATAGATAAATGAGATCATGATATGAGAAGGATGCTGATAGTTGTCCATGTGTGGCTACTTTAGAAGGATCGGAAACAATAATTAGGTCTAATAGAGAAGGGTTGCAATGAGGAGCCCTATGTGTAGCCTCTAGAGGTAAAATTTCCATGTCAACAGAAGTGACAATAGATTTAAGCCTCCGGCTGCGCATGTCGTCTTTCAAAATGCAAGTATTGAAGTCCCCGAGAATAATAATGTGACTATATAAAGAAGAAAAATTTTCTAAGTTAGCTTCAAATGACGCAAAGTAGTCGATATGACAGGAAGGAGAATAATAGACACCCAGTAAGACCTTAGTTTGTTTAAATATAATTTCAATGAAAAGATGTTCTGCAAACTTACTATAAATACTTGGTGACTGGTCAACAATTACGTAAGGTAGATCACCTCTTAGGTAAACTCCAACACCACCATATCCCTTGCCCGTCCTGTCATTGCGCACAAGCTTAAATCCAGGTAGGGCGTATTGGACAGAAGGAAGTGCAGGTTTAAGGAAAGTTTCAGAGACTAGCACAGCATGGACAACTTCAGAATCAAAGGACGATAGAAGGTCAGAATGGTGAGCTGGGATGCTTTGAGCATTGATGTGTACACAGTTAAAAGAGTTAGGAAAAGGAGAAAAAATAGAAGCTAGCTGTTCACCAAGACGAGTGGAATCATTCACATCTAATGCGCTAGAGAAACTGGTATCGGACTCAGCAGAAGAAGAACAAGACTCAAAGTTCTCTAAATCGGACATAAATACAATACAATAAATTTATAGATAAATAAATTAAATATTAATAAATAAAATAAAGTTCAAATAAAAATGAAATTATTATACAATAGTAAAAATATATGCTTCTCAATTAAAAGTTACTAATTATCCTCTATACACTCATTAGTGGAGTGATGGTTGCACATAAGGTTTAAAAGACCAAGTATCTAAACACTAAAAAGGAACAGCAATAGACAATTTACTGTCAAATTTTGACATAACTGTCAAATTTTGACATAAGTGTCAATATTAAGTACATCAAAAGTTTTAGTGAAAAAGAAAAGTAAATAAATAAGTGGGTACGTACGTATTTAAGCAAATTAAACTAAGACAAACAAATTAGGAAATTATTTAACCGGCTTGCGGGACCTCTTGTCTGGTCCATGGGAGACCGCTGTTTCGGGTGCCACATTGGACGTGCCTTGCGTTGCGGTCACTGGAAATTGTTTAATAAGTTCTCGAAGCTCTTTTGCCGTTTCAACCTTACGACGGGAGTCATCAGAAACCTGGATGACGATCTTGCCTTCGGAGGTCCAACAACGCCTTATCCCAAAATGATGACGCGCAGATAAAAATACATCATGCCTGGGTTTCGTTAGAAATTCTGAAAGAGTTATGCCAGATCCCTTTAACTTAGTTTTACTACTCCATATAGCATTACGTGATGTACGACTTGAAAATCTAATCAGGAGCGGCCTTGGTTTGTCAGAGTTTGTGCCCAAAAAGTAGCAGGTGCATATGTCACTAGGAGAAACAGGTACAGCCATTTTTTCTGAGAACAACTTCACAACTGATGGGATCAAATTACTACGGCTCTTCGCAGGGAAACCATGCAGCAGAAGAATCTTAAGTCGTGAGGCCATCTCATGCCTATCCATGCCCAATGCCAACAGATCCACTTGAGACTTCAGTATGGCCATTGTCTTCCATATAAGCCCTTTGAAGTCTGTGAAGTCTTTTGAAAGGCTGGCAATGGATTTATGAGTTGTGGCATCATTGCTTGCCTTAATCAGGTCCTCTTCATATTGTGCCATCCTTGTGGTAAATGTTGTAGTAAGATTGTCCATGCTCTTAAATAGTTCAGTGTACAAATCCATACTGTGTTTATGCAAAGTGCAGTCCAGTGAAAAATAAGGAAATTTGATTAGGAAACTGAGTGTAATAGAGGCACTTAGAAACCTTTAGACATAAATAAACTATAAAAAGATTTTAATTTTATTTAAAATCAATTAAAATATAGGACAGCTCTTTTTTTCAGTGTAACTACTTAACTACCCGCAGGTGAAAAAAAAGTTTTAGTTTTATTCGCATTTAGAACTAAATTATTAGCCGTGAACCATTCATGAACTTGTGTGAGAGAACGATTCACATCATCAAATACACTCTTTTTACGGTCTACCTTGAAGAGGAGTGAAGTGTCATCAGCAAATAGTACAACGTTACAAAACTTCTATACGCAAAAGGGCAAGTCATTAATCAGCATTATCATCAGCCTATTGCAGTCCACTGCTGGACATAGGCCTCTCCCAATGTGCGCCACAATATCCGATTCTCTGCCTTCCGCATCCTGTCTTTTCCAGCAGCCTTTCTGAGGTCGTCTGACCATCGGGCTGGTGGGCGTCCTACGCTACGTTTACCAAGACGCGGTCTCCACTCTATGACCTTCTTACTCCATCTACCCACAGTCCCCACGCTGGACAAACGGGTTGGAGACCGCAGGGCTAAACCTCTTGTAGATAGGGACGGTGCTGCCCGTCCCCATCAAGAATATTTAGGTTGACCCATGTTGTATACTGAACTTAGTCACGAACTTTCATCTCTTGGATTTTCAAATACCACCACAAGAAAACTACAGAACTCTCATGACAATATAAAATCTTGTCCACCATACTTAGTGCAATTATCCACCGGTTCTAATATCGAAATCTTTCAAAAAATAAAATACCTATGCAATTGTGTGGTACGAATAAGCAAGTATAAGGCTAAATCATACATGGGCACCCAATGCTATCGATGTCAGTCGTTTGGCCATTCATCTAAACATTGCAACTTACCACCACGATGTGTAAAATGCACTGAACAACATGCTACCCTAGATTGTCACAAACAAGATCGAGAAACACCTGCACAGTGTTGCAATTGCAATGAGCGCCACCCTGCCAACTACAGGCTGTGTAAAGTGAGGCAGACCTACCTAAAAAACATTTTTTTTCTGTGCGGGTAGTTGAAACATCAAGTAATAAAAATTTCGGTCTCCCAAATTTAATTTAAAGTTTATAGTTTAAATTTGATTGCTGAGATATTTTATACTATACATAGCCAGTTAACTGTCCAGTACCTGCCAGTATTCTTTTAGTTTCTCTCTAAAAAGTAGCTACTTGAAACTATGGAGTCAACACAAAAGTCACTGAGTAGCCTGAGTGAAATGTTCCAGAGGCGAATGGAAGTATTCGAATCTGAGCTAACAAGAATACAAGGAGTGCCTACAGTGCTCAGTTTAGCGGATGAGTATGCCACATTCAAAAAGTTCATATTGGAAACCATGAATGGCCTCCAGCAACAAATTGAACTTTTGGCACTCACTGTCGACAACCTGGAAATGAGAGGACGCAGAAAGATGCTGCTGTTCCATGGTATACCAGAAGACAGTAAGGAAAACACACCTGAAATGCTAGTTGCCAGTGTGCAGAAATCCATGAGTCTACTTAACTTTACTGTCACCGATATCAAACGATGTCACAGAATGGGGTGTGCAGCTTCTGATCATAAGCCCAGGCCAATTGTCTTAAAATGTCAGACCACTACAATTAGGGACACCTTGTGGTTTTCCAAAACCAAACTGAAGGGATCTGGTATCACTATGTCTGAATTCTTGACTAAGCAGCGTCATGACACCTTTATGGCAGCCCGCCAAAGATTTGGTATGTCCCAATGCTGGACCAAAGAAGGAGTTGTTTATATAAATACTCCAGATGGGGTAAGGCATCGAGTGACAAACCTCTCTGAACTCCAGGGTGTGGTAGTTAAGGAGAAACCCATTATTACTACCAAGACAACATCAAGACAAAAGAGGACTGTCACTCAGAATAAAAAGTAGCTTTAGTGAAATTTAATGCCACTATAACCAGCTCCCTTGAGTAAGTGTATAATTTTTTGCTACTGCAAGTGGTTAATCTATGCATCAACAACTTTTGTTTACTTTATGCAACTATGTACAGGAGGTAATTGTAAGTTTGTAATTTTAATAGCACTGTTGATTTATAGCATATAGGATCTTTGCAATTACAACTATGCATTATTACAGGCATTTTTATACACACTAGCTGACACATGATTACCTTTTGTATCCTATATTCATATATCTGTTATATTCACGTGTAATATTATTATATTTATATATGTTAGATCAGTGACTGTGAAAAACTTGTTTAGTGTTTTCTGTTTTCATTCCTGTACATGTACATTGATATGACACCTTTGATCTATGAACTATGAATTTTAAGAAAAAACTACTGTTGTCACAGACTAATATCTTTTTTTTTAAGGGTTTTAATGACCTGGTAACTAAACAGACTAATATCAATAGTATCGTGATACAGAGTAAGCTGACTGTTACCTTCCTTTCTTATGGCTTATAACACCTGGCTTTTGGCCACTTGTACGGTGCATTTGTTTCACTCATTATTAATTTGTGTTTGAATATTTCAAATAGTTATAAGATGTAGTATTAAATCTACAACTGGCAGATGGAACAAAAAATAAACCTCAAACGAATTGCCTAAGCGTGCTGAAAATACAGAGATATTTGTATATATTATTATTATTATTATTTTTTTATTCTATTAGTATTTATCTTATATTATATTATATTGTATTATATTTATGTTTGATACCGATAACCTAAGTGATAATGATAGTTTTCACTCTGCAACTAGTTTTGATTCAGATACAAGTTTTAGTAGCCTTCCTAGTTTGTCTGACAATCTTGAAGCACATTTTTCCAATGTTCCTAAAAATTTTAATGTTTGTCATATCAATGCCCAAAGTATTCCGGCACACTTTCCCGAAATGCTGACCTCTTTTGACTGTAAGAATATCCATGCAGTACTCGTCTCTGAGACATGGTTAAAGCCCTGTCTTCTTACCACGTCGTACTCCCTTCCTGGGTTCAACCTCATTAGAAATGATCGCGTTAATGGTAGTGGTGGAGGGGTCGCTATATACTTGCGCTCTCATATTTCTCATAAAATTGTTGATGCGTCCCCACAACCACCGTCACCTAATTCAGGTGAATATCTTTTTATCGAGGTTGAGCTCAACCATACCAAACTCCTACTCGGCGTCTACTATAGTCCTTCACTACGTGTTAACTTCTTCTCCTCCTTCGAAACCCTTCTGGTAAATCAAATACCCAACTACAGTCACAGCATAATCATGGGCGATTTTAATACTTGCATATTAAAAAATGATTCGCGTTCTAAGCTTCTTAATTCGATTATCCAATCTTCTAATCTCACTATGCTTTCTCTCAATGCCACTCATCGTCTTCCTTCCTGTACTCCTTCACTCCTCGACCTAATTCTAGTTTCTTCAAGTGAGCGTGTCGCTAAGCATGGTCAATGTTCCGCTGATGCGTTTTCTTATCACGATCTATTATTCCTTTCTTATAAACTTCGCCCACCTAAGGCACAACGAAAAACTCTTATGCTGCGTAACTTTGGTGACATGGATATTGAGGTTCTGAGAGCAGACGCTAAAAATATCGACTGGACATCACTGTTCACGTCCGGGTCAATTGACGAACAGGTGGACATTTTTACCTCGAACCTCATTAAGCTGTACGATAAACATGCACCTGTCCGGGCTGTAAAAATCAAACATCAGCCTGCACCTTGGCTGACCGACAATATAAGACTCCTCATCTCTCAGAAGGCCGCAGCGAAATTTCGATACAAAATTAAACCCAACGAGGAAACTCGCAAAAAATATGTAGCCATAAGAAATCACTGCAACAAGGTGTGTAGGGATGCACAACGCCAACATATCCACAAATCAGTTCAAAATGGAGACCCAGCTAAGGTCTGGAAGTTTCTTAAAACTCTGGGGGTTGGAAGGTGTCAACAGGGCATACAACCAAAAGATGTCAACATTGATTTACTCAATCAACATTTCTCGGCCGTGTCCAAGTTTGATGGAACACAAAAGGCTCTTACAATACAGAATCTTTCCTCTCTTCCTACCCCGGAGTATTCCTCATTTATTTTTAATCTCGTCACTGCCTGTGATGTTAAGAAAAGCATTTTGTCGATTACGTCTAATGCAATTGGATGTGACCGCGTCAGTCGTAACATGATCCTACCTATCCTCGATCAACTTCTTCCCGTCATCTGTCATATCTTGAATTATTCCTTAAGCAAAGGTGTCTTTCCCGCAGCGTGGAAAGATGCTCAAATCATCCCTATACCTAAAAAGTGTAAACCCGTATCTTCCTCTGACTACAGACCCATATCCATATTACCCTTCCTATCTAAAGTCCTAGAACGCGTCGCCTATAATCAACTAAGCTCATTTCTCTGTAAGAACAAGCTCCTTAATCCCCTCCAATCCGGATTCCGCCCGGGTCATAGTACCACCACTGCTCTTCTCAATGTTATGGATGACGTCAGGTCTGGGATAGACGTTGGAAAGATCACGGTATTGGCGCTTCTTGACTTTAGTAACGCCTTCAATACTGTTGACTTCGACATTCTCCTGAGCCTTCTTCGCTCTCTTAACATATCTCCTACGGTGATTGGTTTCATAGTTACTTGTGTGGACGCCGACAACGTATTAACATTGAATACGTCTGCTCCTCCTGGTGTAATTCCAATTTCGGTGTTCCTCAAGGTGGCGTGCTGTCTCCCTTACTCTTCGCAATTTTTATAAATTCCATTTCTAATAACCTTGTTTCTTCCTACCACCTCTATGCAGATGATCTCCAAATTTACTTACAAACGGAACCAGCGCAGTTGTCGAATACGTTCCATATCCTCAATGAGGACTTGGCCCGGATAGGTGCATGGAGCTCGTCACATGGACTGACGGTCAACCCAACGAAGACCCAAATAATACTACTAGGCAGTAGTCGGCTCACTTCGAGAGTTGACATGACACAATTACCACAAATTGTTTTCGAGGGTACAACGGTTCACTTAAGCGACAAGGTGAAGAATCTTGGCCTCATCATTGACTCCAATTTAACTTGGGGACCACAGTTGCAAGAAGTGAGCCGGAAACTTTTTGCTTCTGGGCGATTTCTCAATAGACTTCGGAATTTCTTACCCATTGCCACCAAAGTTGCGCTTGCTCAGTCTATTCTTCTGTCCACCCTTGATTATGCAGATGTCAGCTATCCCGACCTCTCCGAATACCAACTAGATAAACTTGAGTGACTTCAAAATTTTTGCATATAAGATTTATATTTGGATTACGCAAATATGATCACGTTTCACAATTCCGTAAACAACTCAAGTGGTTACCAATAAGACTTCGCCGGAATGCTCATATCCTTTCAGTATTGTACAAAATACTGTTCAACCCTTCAACTCCTTCCTATCTCAAAGTACGTTTTCAGTACCTGCATGACACTCATTGTCAGAATTTAAGATCTTCGCACAATCTCAGACTTAAAGTCCCATCACATACTACAAGTCTCTACGCCAAATCCTTCACCGTCAAAGCCGTAACCTTATGGAACGACCTACCAGTAGAAATCCGACGGGCTAAAACCTTAGCAAGATTTAAAAAAATGGTGAAACAGCATTATCTTGAATTATTATCTTAAACATGTATGTAACAAATAGTTATCGATCAAATTTGTATGTATGTATATATATTTCTAAGTATATATTTAATAAAATTTATATATATATGTATTTGTAAGTATGTATTTGTATGTATGTATTTGAATGTATGTGTATGTACATTTATTTGATATATGTAGTATAATTATATCGAGATTGTATAATGTATGTGTGTGTTTAAATTGTAAGCTATATATATATATTTTTTTTATATTACAAGTTTTCATGTAGCTATGCACTATGTTCTTATTGATACATTGTGCGTACTTTGCACTCAACACCTGCCCACTTTCTTTTATCTGATATCCATCTAAAGGTTGCCTGGCAGAAATTGCTCACAGCAATAAGGCCGCCCTTTGTACTTATTATATTTCAGTACCATCTTGTAATTCTTTATTATGTGTGCAATAAAGTGTATATAAATAAATATAAATAAATAAACATCGAAGCCAAGAAGGAACAGCAAAAATTGGTTCAGTCTGCAAAACATCTTCCACGAAGTGCCCACCTGGACGGAAAGACTTGGTCAAGTGTTGCAGCAAATAAAGAGCGTATTCAGCAAACAACTACATCGAAACCGATCCCAGATACAGCAAGAGGACCTTCGTCTGGACTACAAGATAATGCTACAGTGGAAATGTTAAAAATTTTAACCACCATAAAGTCTCTAAAACACCAATTCCTTGCTTGCCAATCTGTGATTGACAAGGTGGTGTTGATTCTCACGCATCTTGGTAACTATGTTTAACACAACCAATTTTTGCTTCTTATTCTGGAATGCTGATGGTATTCGTGCCAAAGTTGGTGAATTGTCTGACTTTTTACATGAGCATATTGTTCATGTTGTTGCATTGTGTGAAACTCGATTAAGTCCTGTATGTTCATTTAATATTCCTGGATATATATGCCTTCGTCGGGATAAACGTAGCGATGGTGGTGGTCAAGGTGTTGCGCTTTTTATAAAATTTGATGTACCTTATACAGTCATTAGCATACCTAATACTCGCCATATGGAATGTATAGGTGTTAATATGATATTGTCAGGTAAAGAAACGGCTATAATATCAGTTTACCAATCCCCTAATTTACCATTATTTGCTGGGGACCTGGATATACTCTTGGGATTAAAATCTTCGGCTTTGATTATGGGCGATTTAAACGCAAAGCATCAATATTGGAACTGTAATACCATAAACAAACGTGGTAGTGTCCTATACAACCATATGGTCAATAACGATTACAATGTTCTTACACCTCGTTTACCTACTCTTGTTCACTATTGCGATAGTTATGCTCCTTCTAACCCGGATGTCTGAATGGTCAAAAATTGTTTAGATGTGTCTGAACTGTTGGCTCTTACAATATTTTCTTCAAACCACTTACCCGTCATGTTCTCAATAGATACAAACCTAACTCTTATAGAACATATTATTTACAGATACACTGAAGCCGACTGGAAGGGCTATAAAAGATACATTAATCAAAATTTATTTTTATCCTCTGCTACAATCAATGATACAACTAATATTGATTTAGCCATTATAAATTTTACTGACTTGATTTTGAAAGCTCGTGATAATTTTGTTCCTCATGGCCCATCACAAGTTGGCCCACCCAAGTTACCTAAATTGATTCGTAATCTGATAAAAGATAAAAATCGTCTACGTAAACGAGCTCCTTCCGAAAATGATTTGTTTATCCGTAAAATCCTATCTGCCCAAGTGAACAGCCTCCAGTCCTCTATTAAACACAATATCAAGACCTACAATGATCATTTATGGAATAATAAACTGGCTAAAGTGGATAATCCCAGTGCTGATTTATGGCGTGTTGTTAAATCCTTGAGTAAAAAATCTACTACTATTCCTCCACTCAAGAGTGACAATGGCTTACTAACTGCTTCTACCCAGGATCAGTGTGAGGTTCTTGCTGACGCATTCTATGCCAATATGTTATTAACTCATAACTGGCCTACGGACCCTGAAACTGAAAACCACGTCCGGGAGTCTCTGTCTAGTCTGGGAAACTTTCATGGTCCTCTTGATTACCAATATGTAACCCCTATGGAAGTTCGTACGGTTCTTACTAAATTAAAAAGACGTAAAGCTCCGGGATATGATAACCTGGTAAATATCTTGTTGAAATATTTACCACAAAAAGCCATAATCTTCCTCACAAAAGTTTTTAACGATTCCTTTAAATTAGATTATTTTCCTGAAGTTTGGAAAAAAGGTAAAGTCATTGCGATAAAGAAACCCGGAAAAGATGATACTATTCCGCAAAATTATAGACCAATCAGTCTCTTACCTGCTTTAGGAAAAATGTTCGAATCACTCATTGCTAAAAGATTATTAAAATCACTAACAGAAGAGTTAATACCAGAACAATTTGGATTTCGATGTGGCCACTCAACTGTTCAACAGCTGGCGAGGGTTGCTGAGCACGTTTCTCACCATCTAAACTTAAAACAATCAACCGGAATGATACTATTAGATATCGAAAAAGCATTCGATACGGTTTGGCACTTAGGGTTAATTTATAAGCTCATAAAAATTAAGGTACCTATACACTTGGTCAAAATGATACAAAGTTACTTATCTGATAGAACATTCTTTGTATACCATGAAAATCATCTCTCTGAGCCTCGTAATGTTCCAGCTGGCGTACCTCAGGGCTCTGTCCTTGGACCTCATTTATTTTTGGTTTACCTGAATGATATATTCAAACAACCGCATACTCATCTTGCTTGCTTTGCAGATGATACGGCTAGTTTTACTTCTTCGGACTGCCAAGATATTATTATTTCACGTTTGCAATGGTCCCTTGACGGACTAATACAATTCTTCCAAAAATGGAAGCTTAAATTAAACGTAAATAAAACTGAGGCCATTATGTTTTCGCGTAAACGAACACAACCGTCTAGAAAGCTCAAAGTTGGCGATGATCAATCTATTTCATGGAGTACAAGTGTTAAATACCTAGGCACAGTACTTGACGTTAAGCTTAATTGGACTAAGAATATCTTAGCCCTTCATCTAAAGGGCCTTATGGCAATAAACGCTTTGCATCCAATTTTAAATAGAAAAACTAACTTAAGTCCTAAAACGAAGCTTAATATTTACACTACTCTGGTACGGCCCTGCATTACTTATGCTGCACCAGTATGGAGTAGTACTTGTGACACAAATTATCATAAAATCCAAACGATTCAAAATAAAGCCCTAAAAATTGCCTATAATACAAAATTTTACACTAATTTAAAAAAGTTACACGAATCTATAAGATTTCCATTAATCAAGGATTTTATTTTAAAATTATCTAGAAAATTTTATCAGTCGCAAAATACTAATCATTTTAACAAATTAATTTCAGGCATCGGTAAATCGCGACTTCATAATTTACATTACGCCAACACATATTGTAGATACCGCTTACCCCATCACTACTTCCTCGAGTACGGATGACGTATTACGATTATTATTTTTACAATAAATTGACGCTGGCCAGCGTCGCACATAATGCTTAATTAACTACCCGCATCTCTAAAAAAGTGCCTATGAAAAGATGATTCTTGATCGATATTACTTTATTTAACTACCTTCAAAATTATTAATGATAAACTAATTGCATTGTTAAGTTAATACTATTAGTTTAATAATAATATATCTTATAGTATTTTACCACTCGTTCTTCGAGTATGTATTAAGTCTAATTTAATTTACATAAAATTAAACTATATTGGCATAACCTAACGCCAAATAGAAATTATTAATAATAATTCAATGTACTTATCAAAACCTGTTATTATGTTTGTTAAACCTGTTTTAATGTTTTATAAAGGCAAAGTGTCTACAAAAAATATTTTGTAATTTATTATATACCTATGTAATGTTATAATTATGTATGTGAATTTTATGTTAATAAAGATCTTACAAAATTCAAATTCATTAATGCTATAATGACTAAGCTTACGTAAAAGTGTGTTATGCTCCACGCAATCAAAAGCTTTGGAGAGATCACAGAATACGCCAATTGCATCCTGCGAGTTCTCCTAAGCATCGAAAATATATTTTATAAGAGCAGCCCCAGCATCAGTTGTAGAACGACCTTTAGTGAAACCGTATTGTTCTTTGTGGAGAAGATTATTTAAATTGAAATGGTCTAGTAATTGTCGCGAAATATTTTTTTCAAAAATTTTACTTAGTGCAAATAGAATTGAAATAGGACGAAACTTGGTTGTATCATTTTTACATTCATTTTTAAATAAGGGTATCAATTTGCTGTGTTTCATTAACTTAGGAAACACACCCGCATCTACACATTTAATTAAAAGCACAGCCAGGCTTGGAGCTATGAGGGCAATAATAGAATCTATCAATTTAACGGAAATGCCCCATAGATCAGCAGTTTTTTTTGAATTTAATAGTTTGAACACATTTATATTTCGTAAGAGTCGACATGATCAAATTGAAAAGAAACGTTGCACTCGCGCACACGATCCCTAAGCATTTTCAGCCTGAAGAGGAGACGAATTTAACGCAGAAGTTGTAGTACTCTGAATTTTGGCAAAAAAGTAATTAAATGCATCGGCAACGGCACATTTCTCTTTAATAATTTTATTATTAATAGTAAGCAGAATATTATATAATACTTTTTAAAAGTTAGTGATAAAGTTCATCTGGATCACTCGACACACAATTATGGTTTTACATTTTTTGTTTGTTTATCTGTTTGTTTGTTACGGATAATTTCTAAAAGACAGAAATATTGTGTTTTATTATTGTGTTAAGAAAAACATACATAACATATTAACAAAAACATAACTTCACGCCTTTTGTTACCCGAAGGTGTAGGCAGCGGCTGTTAAGCCTCGTGTCGCCGTTATGTTTACGTCCCAAATGGAATAGGTGGCGAACCTATTGCCATACCGGGCACAAAGTTATCAGTCATCGATATTTATCACACATAACTTCCGAAAACAATTTCGAAAAGTCATTGGTGTGAGCCACCTCTGGATCAGAAGCCGCGTGCTCGACCACTACAAATACTACTGCTACATAAAAAATACACAAAATATTTTTTAACCTTCCAAACTTCTAGATTAGTAAAATTCTAGCATTTTATGCAAAAGTAAGGTTTATCCCATACGTAAAACATAACTTCACGCCTATTTCCTGTTAAGCTTGGACTCACCAAATCGTTAGGCCACGAATGGACTAGCAGGCGATATGAAGTTTACACTTAACTTTTGAAAAGAGTTCCGAGAAATCTTTAGTGTTAGCCATAGACTTTAAAGACATTAGAGATAATCCTGGCTTTACGGAAGAGCTATTATGTTTCGACAAAACGACCAGGTAGCAGCAATAAAGACTGAGATTTTAGGCTTTGTTTAGGTGTGATAATATAGCATGTCTCCATTAACAGAGTCGTGGAGGATGAGGAATTTAGAATCCTTCAGTACTCCTGGACTACCAGCTCATAGAATACATTAAAAGTCGACGTACTGATAATTGTTCTTAGAAAATTAAGACCGCCGAAACCTTGCATAGGTACCAGATTAAAATTAGCCAATTTAAGGTTAAACGCTACTTGGTATTAATTGTCAACTTAGTTTATTTAATGTCAAATGAATGCAACCTATTACAGGTGGCATAATAAAGATAATGAAGACAGATACCTGATCTGGCCTCAATCCCGCGACCTCTGCACGATATGAGTCCGGCGCTTTAATCACTGAGATACAGAGGATGATTCACTGCTCTTTATAGATGCTAACGAAACAGGTAAAAACAGGTTATTGACTTTGTTATGCAAAAAGATATTATGACGAAGTTAATTTATATCCTTGTATAAATCATACGATCAATTTCAATTTAGTCAGCGGACAGACTCGTTGCCCTTAACCAAAGTTCGTGATAGTGCTTGCGTGGTTGAATATTACCGTGAATTTCTTTCTTATAAGTATATTTTACTGATGAAAAATAAAATTATCTATCGTACTAAAATAATATTATAAAGAGTGTGAATTTTTGAGTCAGTTTATTTATTGGATAGTCTTTAGAACCATTGCTTTTATTTGGAAAACCCGTCTTTGACCGTTTCAAAAGGTACGTTAACCGACAATTATGTTTTTTTAACATATATATTTAAATATTTATTAAAACCTTTGTCCGTTGATACATTATTATTATTATCTTTATTCTTTCGAATTCTCAGTTTTTATAAAAAACTGGTGTATAAATAACGTCTACGGGTGTTAACCAAGTAGTCGCTATTGTATTGAAAGGGTAGTTATTTAATCAGGGTTCGGTTGAGATTAGTCACTTTGGATAAATTTTCGAACTATTCTACAAGTATTTAAAATAGCTGCCTTTTGAATATTAACGTATGTGGTTGCTGGTAAATTAAGTAATCTGAGGCTATTGTGCAGATGCTTCGGAATGACACCTGTAGTCGATACGACTATTGGTAATATTAGGACACTATTTGTTTTCCATAATCTTCCTACTTCTTCCTTTAATTCAGTATATTTATTTTTTTTTCTGTAATAGTTTTTAAGATATTGTGGGTATTAGGTACAGCAATCTCAATAATATAAACTGTTTTCTGTAATTTATCATGTACAGTAATATCTGGCCTATTGGAATAAATGGTTCTGTCTGTCAAGATAGCACGATCATAATACAGCTTAAAGTCTTTATTTTCTAATATGGGGTTTGGGGCATATTTATAGTATGGAGTATGGGTGTCTTTTATCAGTTTACTAGCTGACCCAGCGAACTTTGTTCCGCATCAAAAGTAATAACTGCTGTCCCGCTATGTTAATACTGCAATATCTTCGAAAATATTCGTTTAAATTACATGCTGTAAAGGGCCAGGATCTTCTATATTATATGCACAATCTATCTAAGACACTTAATTGGATGAAAATTAATGCTGTAACGTTTAAAATCGCTTCGTAAATACGCCATTATTTATTGGAAAAATTAAAAAAATAATAATGGTCATTGTGGGTTATCCCTAAGAGATAGACATAGGTATGCCCTTGCGGACTTTTTTGTATACCTTCTGAAGGTGTTTACTAATGTAGAACATTGTTTTGATCTATCATTTAGGGTTCAGCCAGCGTTTGTAATTAAAGTGCTAAATCTCGAAAATTATCATTTTTTCTTTACAACATCATATATGAATTATAGCTCAAAACCACCCCGTTAACACCCTCTAACTATTAAAAAAATTGCATCTAAATCCGTTGCGTAGTTTTAAAGATATACGCATATAAGGGGACAGACAGCGGAAAGTGACTTTGTTTTATACTATGTAATGATATTTGATTGCTAATTTTTGGTGAATTATGTTAACTATTTGGTTGTGGCGGTGTGTGTAGTCTGTTTGTGTCAGGGTCATACAGGCCCCAGTTATATGTTGTAATGTTTCGGACTGTCTATGGCATTTACGACATTTACATTTCGATTACTTCAGGTTCTTTAATTATGAATTTTCTATATATTTTTGTATTTATTACTTGATCCTGAATAGCTAATATAAAACCTTCTGTTTCTGAGAATAAATAACCATTTGTGAGGAAACTGTTTGAGGCTAGTGAGTCTATATGAGGTTGTTCTAAATCGTGTGGGTGACGCCCGTGGAGTACTTTGGTTTTCCATTACTCAACCCTGTGATTTACTATTTCGTAAGTTTGATTTGCTAGCGATATGACTGTATCAGTTTCTGCTAAGTTAAGGGGGGTGAATTTTATATCGTTATCAACGATCGCTCTATGTAACCTACTACTCGCCGCTTTATTGTGGAAAAAGTATCTTAAATTATCTAATTGTTTCTGCCATAAAACTGTCAGATTAATAAGGCCACTACCACCAACTGATCTATTAAGTGACATTCTTTCAATTGCTGCTTTAGGGTGTAAATAATTATGTTTAGTCGATATTGTCCTAGTTTTAATTTCTAAATTATTAAGGTCTGTTTTAGTCCACTTCACAATCCCGAAACAGTAAGTAAGAATGGGAATCGCGAAGGTGTTGATTGCTTTTATTAATCTTTTGCTAGTCAGTTGAGTTTTACAAATTCTAATTACCCTATTTTTATAAGCGCCTGTTGGTGTGTGTTTTTAATGTAGTATGATCTAGTTGTTTAGATTGCTGGTAGCCTAAATACTTGTATAAGTTATCGGGACCTAAGGCGGGTATTACTCCTCCTTCTGGTAATTTGTAGTTTCCAGGTTCTAGTTTACCTTTCCTAATGTTTAATATTTTACATTTCTCTAATCCGAATTTCATATTGATGTCGTTGCTAAAGGTTGCAGTGATGTTGATCAGGGTTTTCATATCACTTTGCGTACGGCTATAAAGTTTTAAATCGGCCATATAAATAAGGTGAGAAATTAGTGTTCTATTACCATCAGTTTGTTTTTAAGGGTAGCCTAATTTAGACTTTTTAATTAAATTTGAGAGTGGATTGAGAGCCAGGCAGAACCATAAGGGGCTCAAAGAATCGCCTTGGTATATACCTTTTTTAATTTGAATTTCTCTAGTTATAATGATACTATTTTTAGTGCGTAGATATAATTTAGTTTTCCAATGTGGCATAATTTTTGTTAAAAAATTTCATGAAATGTTTATTTTATTTTGTAAATTTGTAAAATTTTTATGAGCCAAGTGTGAGGGATACTGTCAAAAGCTTTTTGGTAATCAATGTATGTACAAAACAAATTCTTTTTTTAATATTAGCATGCCTGTGAATTGTGTAATCTATAATTAGTTTTGCTTTACACCCCATATGATTACGCCTGCACCCTTTCTGTTCTTCTGAAATAATGTTATATAATTCAATATGAGAGCTTACTTTATTTGTGATAATTGCTGTTAGTATTTTGTAGATGGTAGGGAGACAAGTAATAGGTCGGTACTGAGATGGGTCATTGCTATTGTTGTTTTTAATTGAATTGAATTGAGTTGAATCATATAAGTAATTCCTGTTGCCAAAAACGATGGTATTAGCTGTTTCTTTAAAACTATTTCAGATAGGCATTTAGCTAGAGGTTTATGTAATCTATGAATTTATTTATACCAAAAGTTGTGAATATGATCAATACCAGGAGATTTCCATTTGTGTAGTCTTGTCATAGCTCCTGTTCTTTTATTTCTTCAAACATCATTTCTTCAATTTCAGAGTTTCGGTCTTCTTCTTCTAAAATCCACGGCGCTTTATCATTAAACATACTATCCTTTTCCCAGATTTGCGACCAAAAGTTTACTAACTCTTCTTGAGTCGTTTCCCTATTTTCAGCATTTAAGATTACATTCTGTTTATTACCTGTGATCATCTGTCTATAAAATATTTTTTCATTGGCTGCAAATAAATTGTTTTCCTGCTTTCCTTTTTGTATCTAGCTAATCTTTGCGATTTAAGTGCTAACTTTTGTTTCAGTGTATCAAGATATTCTTCAGGAGTTTTATTGCAAGTTTCGTGTTTAATGTGTAATTTATTATTTTTGAAAATATTTTCTACTTTATTTACAATTCGTTGAGATCTATTTCCTTTGATATATTGCGTTAACTTCCCTGTATTTGACTTCAGTTTGGAGATATCTTTATTTAGCCGTATTTGCCATGCTGGTTCTGAACTTTTCTAAGGTACCTGGTTAGGTAATTTGTGATTGTGCGTGTTAGGGACAGCTATATCTACTAGGTAAGCAATTTTGTCTGTTTTATTGAGTATTGATATATCAGGTCTGTTGTAATGTACCTACAGTTTTATCTGTTAGTATAGCGCGGTCATAATATAATCTGAATTTAGCATTTTCTAAAACAGGGTCGGGGATATATTTGTAACAAGGTGTATCTGTATTTGTAATCAAATTGTATTTTGCAGCAAGTTTCTGATGGATAATTGGAAATTACCACAATCAGTTCAGTACATTATAACTCATGCAACATTACAATATAACTATCCAATATAGAATGTACGTGACTACATTTCGCACCCTTAGAATTATAGTGACCTATTCCGAAAATGAAAATTTTTGGGAAACGTTAAATAAAGTTTCAGACACGTAAGTTTTTTTTAAATGAAGGTTATTAGAATGAAATTTCATATCTTATACAAATAATAGTTGAATTTGTTTCTTAACTTAGTTGTCTACATGTATTATGAGAAAATAAATTAATCAATTTTGATATAGCATTCAAATCATGATTTTTTTAATTAGGTCCCTACAATTCTAAAGGTGCGATTTGTAATTATAAAACATCCATATATTATCCTCTTTCGCAACAAATTGGTTACTTTCCAGTGTTTTTACTGTAGAGTTGATATTATTAAATTTAGTATTGGTACCTAGCATTAAAAGTACCTTATCATGTAAACATCAAGAAATGATAAACATTTGTACTTATATATTACTCATTAATTACTTTATTGCTAAGCAACTCTACAAGCAACATTTACAAATTATTACATAGTATAAAACAAAGTCACTTTCCGCTATCTGTCTCCTTATATGCGCATATCTTTAAAACTACGCAACGGATTTTGATGCGGTTTTTTTTAAATAGTTAGAGGGTGTTAACGGTGTGGTTTTGATCTATAATTCATGTATAGTGTAGTAAAAAAAGTGATAATTTTCAAGATTTAGAACTTTAACCGCAAACGCTGGCTGAACCCTAAGTGATAAATCAAGACAACGTACTACATTATTATACTACTTTAAAAGGTCTACAAAAAAGTCCGCGAGGGCATATGTCTATCTCTTAGTGATAACCCACAATGACCATTTTCATTTTTTTTATTTTTACGAGAAATAATGGCCTATTTACGAAGCGATTTTAAACATTACAGCATTAATTTTAATCCAATTAAGTGTCTTAATAATTGTGCATGTAATATAGATGATCCTGGCCTTTACAGTATGCAATTTAAATAAATATTTTCAAAGATATTGCAGTATTAACATAGCGGGACAGCAGTTATTACTTTTGATGCGGAACAAAGTTCGCCGGGTCAGCTAGTTCAGAATAAAGGCAAGTAGTCTATATGAGGTTGATGATCAAATAATCCTCATCAAACCATCCATACACCAGGTACACAGTCAAGTAAAATTCTACATATCACATTGTGTCCTGACAGTACAAGACAGATGAGTAACACAATTCATAATTAGTTGTAATTATGGATTACATACAGCTAGTAACAAAGGCTGAAGCCGAGCCCAGCAGAGCATCAGAAACATATATTAATATAATATATAAATATATATTCAATAACCATTCTTATAACAATAAGAACTCATATCCGAGTATGTAATCTTCTGTCTCCCATACTAGACTAATCTGTATCATGAGAGACAGTTATCTTCCTTAACACAAGTAAAAACTTTGATTATATACGCATTATTGCATGCTGAGGACTGAATATTAATTAGCTTTGCATGAAGGTGTGTGTATGTGTGTGTGAATAAATGGTGTGGGTGTGTGCGAGTCTATGTGGTTTGTGTGTGGGTGTGTGTGTGTGCGGTTAAAGTTATGTCGACACTAAAAGTCTATTAATTCAGAACAAATCTGTCTCGATATATTTTTTAACATACAAACTGCCTAGAAATAACGCAGCTTACAAAAGCAATGTAAACCGTACAATTGTTATTTTTTTCTTAAGAATGTTTAAGAAGCATTGCACAAAGATTTCAAAATGGTTGCCCCTAGAAATCCGTAAAGTATGCTTTCTGGCTTAGTAGATTTCTTTTAACCCATGTAAAATACTACACGACACTAATTATTACTATCGGACACAATTTTATAAGTCATCAACATTTACTATACGTAACTTTTTTTTTGTGATAGGAGGGCAAACGAGCAGGCGTGTCACCTGATGGTAAGCAACCAACGCCGCCCATGGACACCAGCAACACATTTAGTGTTACTGTTGCGTTGCCGACCTTTAAGGGATAGGGGATAGGAAAGGATGGGGAAGGGGGGTAGGCCTCCGGGTACCTCTCTCACCGAACGAAACGCGGCATGAGCCACTTTACGTCGGTCTTCTGAGAGGTCGTGGTATTTCACCGGTCGAGCCGGCCCATTCATGCAGCGAACTGCTTGGCTCTACCACTGTTGAAAGTGTACTCTAGTGTTACTCAAATTAAATATTTAGACCAGTGGAGTAGATGTTTACGCATATATACGCCCATATAGACGAACCTTGTTAAAGGTTTCCGCTATTAGAGTCGATTTATAGCAATTTAACTGAACATATTCAAGGTGGATGTAGTCATTCGTAATAGGGTCTAATGAATGTGACTGAGACAAAAATGATTGACAACTCATCTTATCTGAGGTGAAGGTTAGGTTACACTTATAAATATTACTGCGATAGTGATAATGTTGTTGTCATATTATGTTAGATATTAATTTATGCAATATCTTAAGACAACAAAATTTAATATTAACAAACAATACTATTAACAAAAAAAGTAACCTCTAATATTTATTTTGTACCATTTGTTTGTTATAAAAACAGCAAATTTTTAATTGGACTACCTATCTGTCACTATGCTTGAAATACAGCTTGGTATGGTATGCTAATAGGATCCCGTTTTAAGCTTTTAGACTCGTGCCCTAAGGACTTTCTGCCTAAAGTACTTGTCTTTCTATAGTTATAAGTCATTTGTTATTAAGTGCTAATAGCTCTTCAAATTCAGCACAGCGTCAAGATATGACACTATAGTAGTCGGATTGGGTGCCTCGGGCTGTTCTGCAGCCTCAGCGCTGAGCAAAGCTGGTAAGACAGTACTGGCGCTAGAAGCACAGAATAGGATCGGAGGGAGAGTTTATACCGTGCCGTTTGCTAATGGTGTTGTTGAACTGGGAGCTGAGTGGTGAGTAACCTGTAGATCATGGACTATACAATAATAATTGTAATAGGTCTAGAAATGGCAATGTGACAGGATTTTATTGTAGCAAGAGAAGCAAAAACAACAGCTTTTGTGCCCCTTAATTCTCAATAGGCACGTAAAATAAAACCTCCTACGTTACTTTTAGGTTTACCAGTTAATAAGCAGTAGTTAGTTTTCGAGTGTGCGAAATTAAGCAACTTTATTTTGATGAAAGGAGCCACTGGTATCAGAATTATAATAAAGGTCTTATATCGGATACAGATTTTCGTTAGAATCTATATAGAGAAAACCTATTTAAATTATAAGATCCCTGAGAGAGTTTAAGGACCCCATTCTGGTACTCAATTTGTAACAAACTTTTAAGGGGATAGGTGTGATAGAAAGATTCTTGTGGTGTAGATCTGAATTTGAAACTAAGTTTAGGCATTAAGTTTTTCTCCAGCTCTGGCAGCATATCTTGGATCATACAACTATTAACTACATACTATGACATATACAGGATTCACGGTGTAGTTCATAGCCGAGTGTACGAACTGGCCATTGAGAACAATATAACTATCCTGCCGCAAGGTGGTACCTACGAAGTGTACAGATCTGATGGGACTATATACAACAATGAAATCGTGAACGACCTTTTCGATTTTGCATTAATTGAAGCTGATGAGCCACCCCAGGAGCCTGAACCACTTGGAAAATATTTAACAAGAGAGTAAGTAGATATAGATTTTTAATCTCCAGTTTTTAATTCGATAACTGAAGCATTTTTTGAAAAAAATGCTGGTAAGTGGTTAGTGTTGCTCATGAAAATCTGCAACAGCGAGAGGGTCTTCTTGGGTTGCTTTGCTGACCTTTAAGTTGCAGTGGGAATTGGCCGGGAGAAGGTTCTCGGACTCCGGATATCTTAATCTACTCTCACCGAACAGACTGCTGCATGTGCCATTTTAAAAATAAAGCCTTGTAGTTTTAAATACAAACAAAGACTCTTACACCATCTTTATACAGGCAGATTGATTATGAACACTGCGATTATGTTAATGTATATTTATGTCTATATGTGGGAGGCTCAGGGTGGTTTTAGAAGCGAACGAGGGTGCATGGATCAGATTTTTTCGCTCCGGAACATCGTGGAGAAACAACTGGCTGCTAAGCGGAAGGTTTTCTGTGGGTTTGTGGATCTGGAAAAAGCGTTTGACAGAGTGTTACGAAAGGATCTGTGGGACATACTCCCGGGCTACGGGGTGAGCGGAGCACTGCTGCGCGCTGTGCAGTCCATTTATGAGGGCTGCACAGCGTGTGTGCGTGTTGACGGCGGCTTGTCCCCTCTAGTTTGACGTCAATATCGGCGTCAGACAGGGTTGCGTGCTGTCCGCTCGACTGTTCATCCTGTACCTGGACAGTTGTCTCCAGAGAGTGAGATCGATGGATGTAGGGATGCGAATGGGTGACCTAGTTGTGAGCTGCCTGCTTTATGCAGATGACGCCGTGCTTCTAGCCGAATCGCCGTCGGACCTGCAAACACTAGTCACTACTATGAAAGATGATTGCATGATTAAAGGCTTGCATTTGAATGCGACGAAAACGAAAGTTATGGTGTTTGAAAGGGAGGAATCCAGAACGGATGCAAGGATAACGGTTGATGAGGTAGTGCTGGAACAGGTGAATGAAATTGTATATCTTGGATGCGCTTATAGCAGGGATGGAAGGTACACCGCGATGTAGAAAGACGAGTGACGATAGGAAGTAGCGTGAATGGAGCGTTGGGCAGATTCCTGGGCGCAAAAAACATTAGCAGCCAGCCCAACATTAAAGCCCAGCTAGCAATCCACAATGCAGACCTGATCCCAACGCTAACTTATGGAAGCGAGAGCTGGGTATGGCAGAGTGTGCATGAAAGTAGAATAAACGCGGTAGAAATGAGGGCACTGCGCAAAATCTGCGGAGTGACTCTCGCTGACCGCGTAGAAAACAAGGTTGTAAGGAAGGAAGTGGGTTTGAAAGAGAGTGTCGGTGTAAAAGTAAGAAAGGGCATGCTCCGATGGTTCGGACATGTAGAAAGAATGGATGATGCAAGACTGACTAAGCAGATATACAATGCAAAAGCGGATAGATGTAGGAGTCGAGGAAGGCCAAGACACACATTCCATGACCAAATAGAACGTGTTCTGGAGGAAGGTGATGTTAGGAGCATCAATCTCCCTCCCTCAAATCTCCCTGGACCCGGAAGTCGTAGGAAGAGTCGTAGACGTACTCTTCCCTAGGGTCCAGGGCGGTCCCTCGGTTCCTCCGTCTCAGTCGGACCACACTCCGTGGTCCGACGAGCTGGAGGTGACGGAGGACGAGCTCGGGCGAGCCGTCGCGCGGCTCGCCTCCCGCAGCGCCGCTCCTGGCCCGGACGGAGTTCCGGGCCGGGTCCTGGCGCTCGCTCTGGGAGTCCTTGGGAGCAAGATGAGGCAGCTGTTCACCAGCTGCCTCCGCCGCGGGGTGTTCCCCCTCGACTGGAAGTCGGCAAGGCTGGTGCTTATCAGGAAGCAAGGGAGGACCGGAGACGCTCCGTCGTCGTTCCGGCCGATATGCCTGCTGAACGAGGCGGGGAAGCTCTTTGAAAGGGTTATCTCCGCCCGTATCAGCAGCCACCTGTCGCAGGTGGGCCCGGACATATCGGACTGCCAGTTCGGGTTCCGGCAGGGGCGCTCCACAATCGACGCGGTGCGTCGTGTGCGGGCCCTGTCGGAACCGGCAGTCCGATCGGGGGGGGTCGCGCTGGCGGTGTCGCTAGACATCGTCAACGCCTTCGGGACCCTCCCCTGGCCGGCCATCAGGGAGGCCCTCGAATACCACGAGGTGCCTCCCTACCTAAGGGCGGTCATCGGGGCCTACCTGCAGGAGAGACGGGTGGACTATGTCGACCGGAACGGGACGGAGCAGAGGAAGGCGGTGACGTGCGGGGTTCCGCAGGGGTCCGTGCTCGGGCCCCTGCTGTGGAACCTCGCCTATGATCTGGTCCTCCGCACCAGTCTGCCCCGTGGCGTGAGTGTCGTTTGCTACGCAGACGACACTCTGGTGGTCGCCACGGGGCCCGACTTCGAGCGGACGCTCAGGTTCGCCGAGCTGGGGGTGGCAATCATCGTCAGACGGATCCGCGGGCTGGGCCTGGAGGTGGCGCCTCACAAAAGTGAGGCGCTATGGTTCCACCGCCTCACCAGAGGCAGGGAACCCCCGGCCTCGCGGATCCAGGTGGGTGACACGGCTGTCCCGGTGGGGCGGTACATGAAGTACCTCGGCGTCACCCTGGACAGCCGCTGGAGCTTCGAGGAGCACTTCGTACGGATGGTCCCCCGAGCGCGACGGGTGGCGGGCGCTCTACACCGCCTGCTGCCCAACCTCGGGGGACCGGGGGAGGGAGTTCGCCGCCTCTACGGTGGCGTCGTGCGGTCCGTGGCCCTGTACGGGGCCCCCGTTTGGTCGCGAGACCTCGCGGGGGCCTCCCGCTCCAGGGCTCTGCTGAGGAGCCTGGAGCGGATCATGGCCATACGGATCGTGCGAGGCTACCGTACAATCTCATACGAGGCGGCGACGGTCCTCGCGCGTTCCCCCCCCTTCATCATCCTGGCCGAGATGTACGCAGCCGCGTACGATCTCGGCCGGGGAGGGGGGGACCCGGACGCGCGGGGACGCGAAGTGCGGAGGCGGGAGGCCTTCCGGCGGGTCCTGGGGGACTGGCGCGACGCGCTGGTCCTCCAGGGTGGTACGCGTTCGCGCGCCGTCGGGGCCGTCCTGCCCCACCTCGAGGCCTGGGTGCTCCGTAAATGGGGCACTGTCACCTACAGGTTGACTCAGATACTCACCGGGCACGGGTGCTTCGGTGAGTATCTGAGTCGAATAAAACGTGAAGAGACGGCGAGATGCCACCATTGCGCATCCGACCTGGACTCGGCCCAGCACACGCTGGAGGTCTGCCCGGCCTGGGCGGCCGAACGCCGAGTCCTGGTCGACGGGATCGGGCGAGACTTGTCCCCGCCGGCGTTGGTCGCGGCAATGCTGGCGGGCGAGGAGGAGTGGAGGGCTGTGGTCTCCTTCTGCGAAGCAGTCATGCTCCAGAAGGAGGCCGCCGAGCGGGGTCGGGAGAGAGCCGATCCCGCTCGAAGGCGGCGGCGGCGAGCTCAGTGATCGCCGCCGCCGACGGGCTGCGAGGGCGCACACCCCGCGGGTGCGCCCGGGTCGCGGCCCGGGAAGGATGACCCCCCGGTGCGGCCGGGGAGGGTCGTCGGGGGCGCCGCCGACCGCGCGCCTCTTTACAGCGCGCGGTCGGAGCCGCCCCGCCCGGGGGAGCCTCGCCGAGGCTCCCCGAGGATGAGCACCCCCTCCTGACAGAGGGGGGGGGACGGCGGGGTGGACCAGAGGGGTTTAACCGAATCCTGGACCACCCCAACGCCGGAGGAAGGCCGCCGCGAGGTTTTAGTGGGTAACCCTAGGATCGGATTTCAGTTTACTGTTTTGGGAGTCCCACACTACCCCCTGCCGTCCCCAGGCGGGGGGTGTGCATAAAGCATTTCCTCGCGTAATAAAAAAAAAAAAAAAAAGGAGCATCAAAAACCGACGCGCGTGCATGAAAAGAGTTATGAACGTCAACGAAGCGAGTGAGGCGTGTAAGAATCGTGCCTTATGGCGCTCTGTTCTCTCTGCCTACCCCGCAAGGGATTTGGTGTGAAGTTATGTATGTATGTATGTGTATGTCTATACATTAACGCTGTACATTATATCTTCATAATTTGCCAAATTATAGTCAACTTTCATAACTTCTGTCCTATTGAATCCGTTTCGTATTTCTCTGAATGTTTATCAGGTTAATGGAATACATAAGAACAAATCACTCTGAGCTTCTGAAGGATCAAGACTTCATTACGGAGTTTCTTTACCTTATGGATCCCATGATTAACAGTTATGAGGCTTCTAGCAGTTGGAATGACGTCACCACGCACGATGCATTTCAAGATCTAGAAGGAAATCTTGACATGAGTTGGCATAGATACGGATATTATACGCTATTTGAAATTTTACTCGTAAGTTCATGATAGCTATAATTATAATCTCGAAAATATTGTTCTTTAAACATCTCTATATCTCAAAATTACAAAAAAAGTGTCTGTTAAAATTTGTCTAAAATTCTTATTTGCCTCTTTTAGTACAATATTAGGTAAAAATTGATCGTTTTATTTCAGAATTCGTACAATAATGGCGTCGGTTTGCCAAACTTGGAAATTAAATTACAGAAAGTCGTAAGTAAAATCTCGTACCCGACCGATCCCAACGAGGATGTGGTGGTGACCTGTGAAGATGGCTCCACCTACAAGGCAAAGAACGTCATTGTGACCGTCTCACTGGGTGTGCTCAAAGAGAGGTATTATCTTAAAATCATATATCACATATCTTTATTTTGTCTTTTAACATGATGACTGATAGTAGTTTTCTTTATTTTTTTGCTAAAAAGCTACCAACTTAGTACCTAATATAGGATATTATATCAGGAGCATATATATACCTGGATGAGTAAACTTATCATTATCAGACGGTAATTATTATCAAGTTTTTAATAGTCATAGGTACATACAGTTTGCTATTAATATTTCATTTCATATATTAATTTAAATTAAAGCGTATTAAATCGAAAAAGATACACAAGAAGTAACACAATATCGCTGTTTTGCACTGAACAAAACAGTTATTATGTGTTGAACGTAGCACACAGTGTTGAGATGAAGAAAGCTGTTGTGAATATGCCATAAATACATTAAAAACATACCAGATTGTCGATGGTTCTATACCTCTCTCGCTCTTACACCAGCGGGCGCACTTGTCTAACATCGGATGATGCCCTGACGTAAGCTGTCTTCTCATAGATTCTTCAGCTCACCAGCAAGAGTATTGCTGCAACACTGTGTGCTACGTTCAACACATAATAACTGTTTTGTTCAGTGCAAAACAGCGATATTATGTGTCTCACTGCACACAGTGTTGAGATGAAGACCTGTTTGGTATCTGCTGGTGGTACACACAAACGCTATGATGATTGTGATTGTGTTTAAAAAATAAAATAATATTATTCTGAAAATGAAATACTTTAGCTGTAGCTAATTATTAGAACATATACAATGTAACCGTCATTAGAGTCATTAATCTACTATACATACATACATCAAAACATATTATTATTTGTTTTATGTCTATGTTGTGACATTCAACTTATATCATAATATTGAGATCTTTCTCTTAAAACTTTGGATATAAATGATAAATATTTGATAAGTTAGTATTTAAAGGAAATTTGTAATAGATATGGGACGAGAATAACATTTCTGAATTGTTAAACTCGGCACCCTCTCTCTCTCTCTTATGTACTATTTCCCAGTAAAGGTTACTGGCCAGCTTCGTTAAACCACTACTAATCTATACGTGCTATACGTAGCACGTAATATAATAAACATGTAATAGTAGGTGGAGCATAAATTTTAGCTTCCTTATAAATGCTACGAAACCAACCTAATATCATAGTTTCTGATACAGGTGTAATCGGTCCTGATAAAAAGATCAATAAACCTATGATATTGCTGTCCGTACTTACTTCAGATTTCTGAAGATACATCATAATGTGTGGATCTGGGCACACGTGATAATCGGAATATTTCCGCAATATGTGCTCGAATTATCTATCTGAAGATACATCTGGGCACATGTGACAATCGGGATGTTTCCGCAACATTCGATTGTGTGCCGGATGGTACAACTTTATTAAGTGCAACTGGGCACACTCATTATAAATAATTACGAAATTTTTAAGATTTCTGTCCAATAAAATGCGATCGTGCCACTGGCATAATATAAATCGCAAAATAATCAAAGGTCCGGCCAGCGACTTAGCCCCCACTCGATGAATCGTTACATCTCAAGTGGAATATGTGGCTAAACTATAGCCATACAGCGGGCACAAAGTTGTCAGTCATCGACATCACGCATAACTTCCGGAAAAATATTCGAGAAATCATTTTCTCATAGTCAATCCCACAACTTCTGAATCCGAAGCGGAGAGTTTGACCACTGGGCCAACGTGAACTATTCTAGCATTTGTTGACCCTTGGGTAATTTATGGTTGACATTATTATTCCCGCATCATAGTAACCACCTTTTAATTGGTGATTTGTAAGTTATAAAAGTAGATGTCCGCCAAGTACTTTTTAATAACTTGGACCTGGTTCTGACCTGACCTGATTGACCCACCTCCAACATTATCCGGTGGACGACTGTCCTATGTCAGATCTAATAACACATTTCGCATGTGTTTCATTGGAAGCGGTTGCATTATATCTCTCGCTTTCAGGTTGGGCAACCATAAGCACCTGTGCTATAATGGAGCTACCAAGATATAAGTTCCCCTAGCACTACTTAAGTGAGAGAGAACTCTCAGTATTAAGCTGGGTGGATAAAACATCCAACCTAGCTTGTAGTTCCGTAGTTGAAGCTGTGGCAAAAAATTGCAGAATCATATCTGGATTCTAACATTACGTACACCTGTACGACAGCCATTTGTTTAACGCAAACGAGTATACGTCTAGGCAGTCCTAAAATCTAAATATAGCCTCCGAGGCTTGGGGTAGTAGATGCCACTCTAATAGGTACTTTGCGGCCCCTTGAGAGGCGATCCACAATTTGTTTATCCTCCCCGGGAGGTAGGTGGCAGAAAGTGTTATTTGTTACTTTCACTTGTACTACTTGTACTGCTACTACTTGTACTGGCTAGATGTTTAAATTGATATCATGGTAGGACATGATCATCAAGAATCATGTACCGCCCTCGTTCCTGAGGCACGCTACTAGGATCCTGTTGTTGAACTGAACTAATACGTGTCCAGTGCCATTTTAAAGTCATCCGCTGACTCTTTATAACTGCAAATACTGCATACATCTCTTTCACAATGCAGAGCCAGCACGTCCGGTATGGGGCCCATATACCTTTAGGTAAATGTTGTTTAGTTGAACATATACTGTACCAGTCGTGAAAAAATGAGTAGCACTTTCCTTGACTATCGGAGATAAGCTGTATATTTATTAGTTTTGCCTCTGTCTGTTTGTATGTTCTGAAAACACATTTGCGTTTTGCGATACAAAGTCACCCATTTTAAATTGCGTAGTTACAACATTGAACATACTTAACAAAGAATGAACTTTCCCTAGAGAACTGTATCCACGATTCTACACTTGTAAAACTTATTGACAGAAAGTTTCAAATGATTTTGGTCGGTATTCCATAATATACCGAGAAATTTGATGACTTGTAAAGGTTTGGTAAAATACTTTAGGTAAAATTACCACAGATATCTAAATAGATGTCATCTCAAGAATTTTCTAGGAGTATCTTGAAGATTTCCGCAACCTGAAGAGCAGATATTGTACTGCTTTGATGGGCAAGTAAATAGATTAAGTATACTATTACCCTGATGCCTCGTGCTCATAGGATTTTCGCAATCCAATTTGTCACTGTGGCAACTATGTTTGGACTTGAAGATAGGCCAAACAGTTGGGCAGTTAGTTGAAGTATATATATATATATATATATATATATATATTTGTAAACAATTACTAGAAGGAACCTCCGAGATACCTTAAAGTATCGTATAGTAAAGTAAATCTGGTGAAATTCTATCTTTACTGACCGATTCTTTATCTATAAGTATAATAAACCTGCCAAGTCTGTTCGTAAAATCAAATGAGAATGATGATCCACTGGTGGATGAATCAAATCACTCACTGCATATTGCACATACAAACAGAGACCTCCGCGGTCCAGGTTAGTCGGTCGCAGTTTACGGTCCGACTTTTTTTTTTTAACAAGAAATATTAGCTTGTATATAGGAAGCCGGGGTTTATGTATAGTGCAGTATTTAGTTCGTTTTTGTGTTAAATGAAGGATCATGTCCGCCATGTCCTTATTTGAATGTAATGTAAAAGTTAACCCAAAAAATAAGATTAACTGCTTGTTATTACTTTTATATCGTGGTTATGAGCAACCTGGGGGCCTATTATAAGCTCTGGAATCCAGCCCTAGCTTAGGAATTAGTCGTTGAAAATAAGAATTCGCAAGGCAGCGCGTACGCTGGCTGTAATTGAGAGCTGATAATACGCCAGCTGATCTTGCCATATCTGGGCATACATAGGCTACCCCTCCCCCCTGAAACTTCTGACTGAATAGTCATTGTGTGAGTTTATTATTGGAGTTGTTGGTAGTGTCCCTTTGGGCTGCCGTGATGAAAAGGCTGCTTGTATCAAATTTATCTTTTTGGAATATGTGATTATAAATAACAAAATCCATGATGAATTAAATCTGTTAAGGCCACATGTGAGTACAGCGTAGAGATGCTCTGAAAAAAGTTTGAATTTTCGGTCTCATCTTATCGCACTCTGCTAGCTTACCGCAAAATATCTGCATTGCGGTTTTGTGACCCCTTCTATAGTGAGCTAGGACAACAGTACTTGAGATATTGTTGACCAATGAACTATAATTTGAACAGTTGGGGTATGTTTATTCCCAATCAATACGCTAGAAAATCAGAGCGTTACAAATGTCTTTGTTCCGACAATTATTAATTAAACTGACTAATAATTGCTCAGTATAAGCCAAATAATCTCTACTTTTATTAAAATGGCACAATTCCTCATAAAGTTAAGACCTACAAAACCGGGACTAGCAATGCAAGATTAGTTTTGATCGCATCAGTTATTCTTCCCAGAATGTGTATCAAAACTTTTGAAGACATCATAACTCTTGTAATCTCTGGTTTGTATTTGCAATCGGTACAATTGTCCGCTTATCAAACCCGATACTTTTTTCTTTTAAATTAGCTTTTCCAATTCGCTTTTACAATATTTTAGGATAGATAAATAACTAAAACGTGCCTGAGCTGCATGAGTAGTGTCCTGGTGACTAGTTAATGGTGTATTTAAATTTAAATGAGTTATTAAGTGACAAATATTAAAATGACAACGCGATTGTCCGTTATTTTTGAAAATTTTGATACTCACGGGAACTCTTACTTCGTTTATAAGGCGGAGGTGAAGCGATACCATCCTCCGAGGATGAAAATGATGACTCCTCCGAGATCATCTAACTCGAAAGCTGATCTTCCAACGAAGTATCAGTATTCGAAATTTCGCTTGTTTCCTCTGACAATAGATTTGCAAATTTACAGAATTAATTTGTCCGCCCCTACGAAAATATCACTGTGTTAACGTTCTTAGCAAATATAAATTACTTTAAAATGAATTTAAAGATTAAATTAGAACGAAAATTTTATATTTTAAATTTTGCGATGTTATATCGGCAAAATTCACAAACGCTATGAGAAGACAGCTTACGTCAGGGCATCATCCGATGTTAGACAAGTGCGCCCGCTGGTGTAAGAGCGAGAGAGGTATAGAACCATCGACAATCTGGTATGTTTTTAATGTATTTATGGCATATTCACAACAGCTTTCTTCATCTCAACACTGTGTGCAGTGAGACACATAATAATAATATTATCTCTATAATTTGGATTATAAGCTTGAGCGTTTCAATTCCAAAACATAAATCGGCGCTATAATTGAAATTTGATAGATGTGCCTCAAATTTTATTGCTGGTGCTGATACGTGTGGCAAAGATTTAAGGTAGAAAATTCTTTGTAAATACAAATTTACAAAACAGCATTTACACTTACTGTTAAAATTGTCTTGTTTTAGACACAATACTCTGTTCTCACCAGCGTTACCTACAAGCAAAGTGGATTCTATTAGCCAAATTGCATTCGGAGTTGTAGGCAAAATTATTTTCAATTTTGACCACATTTGGTGGAATCTCGAAAGGTCTGTCAACCTTTTTATTTGGAAGGGGGACGATAAAAAACATGTACCTCATGAAGATCTATGGACGACAAAAGTGCTTGGACCTATTCTTATCATGGGATCGAACAATTCAATCAGTCTGTGGACCACTGGCGAGGAAACGAAGCTGGTAGATATATTAACTTTTGGTTATTCATAATGTTACCCGACTACGCCAGAAAGACGGTTGTATGTTTTAGAGTTTATCTGTATGTGTTTAGGTTTCGCACACTCTGTAGTCAGAAAGGCTTTTATACCGGTTTAAACTATTTTATACCAGTAAGGTTCAGACTAAAATTCTGTTGAAATAATAATACAATTCATGCACTCGTACTATCCTAAGGCCACATATTGCTGCATGAAAAGAAATAGTAAATTTTCAATAGTCCCAAACATCGAAAAATTCAAACATGTTCACAAATATTCCCATTGATATTAATTAACTACATAACATAACATACATACATAACATAACTTCACGCCTTTTGTTACCTGAAGGTGTAGGCAGCGGCTGTTAAGCCTCGTCTCGCCGTTATGTTTACGTCTCAAATGGAATAGGTGGCGAACCTATTGCCATACCGGGCACAAAGTTTTCAGTCATCGATATTTATCACACTTAACTTCCGAAAACAATTTCTAAAAGTCATTGGTGTGAGCCAGTGTCGGGATTCCGGACCTCTGGATCAGATGCCGTGTGCTCTCCCACTGGACCACCGAGATTATTAATTAATTATTATTATTATTAATTAACTAATATAATTATTTCCCTTTACCCAAAATCTTCTTTTAGCGTTCTTTTAGCGTGCATTCTTTAAATATTTGTACATGACGTCAATTAATTTATTGTGCTATAAAAGACACTCCTGTGAGAGCCGATGAATCCAAAACTTTTCCAACAAACTGGACTATCAATCAATCAATTTCTTGTTTTACTTCAGGTGGAGACACTATCAGACGCTGAAGTAATGAAAAAATCTATGGAATTGATAAGAAAATTCATGGGTAAAAATATAACGATACCCGAGCCAAGAGCCATGTTGAGGTAGCGATTTATTTTTGATATCTTTACACGTTTAATACAAAAAGACCTTCCGGATACCTTTCTGACCGAAAGAAATGCATTATAGGCCACTTTACGTCAACTTTCAGACAATGCACTATAAAGCAGATGTAATAATATATTAATTTTTCAGAACATCTTGGTATTCGAACCCATACACCCGTGGAACGTACAGTTACGACAATATAGAAGCTCCTCTACATCCCAACGCTCGCTCAGTCTTAGCAGAACCCATAGTAGACAGCAGTGGAGCACCAAGAGTTCTGTTCGCTGGAGAAGCTTCAAACAGTATACATTACTCAACTGTTCACGGAGCAGTGGAAACTGGGTTCAGGGAAGCTAATAGACTATTGACTAAATAGTGGACTAAATAGTTCAAGATTAAAATGTATATTTTAGCCAGCAGCTGCAAGATTATAGACTCAATAAAACTTAATAGATTTTCAAATAACTTTATATTTCAAATTAATATCATAGATTAACTAAGTAGTGGGTAATGTAAAACAATAAGATGTAATAAATAGATTATGATATAGTTGTTACAAATTTATTATTTTAAGAATAAACTTCATGTTGTTCAGTCGTTGACACTCTCATTTATTTTATTTGTTTATATCGCTCTACCTACACCCAAAGATATTTTCGATACGCTTCAAAATGTTATTGTCTTCTTCTACGCTACCACGATAGCGGCAATTATGCTTCGGATTATACTTTGAATTTTTGGCCTCATGTAAATCGGTCGGAGAATTAAATTAAAAATGTGCCACACATCGGAAAAAAATACTGTCCATAATTTAAGTCAAAATCAAAAGTGCTCAATCGTAATAACACTTAATTTTGTGTTACACTTTACATTTGTGAGAAATGGTTACTGTTACATATTATTAAAAATTAGGTGACCGGGAGAACTTTGTTTCATCTCACAAGCAATAAATAAATGAATATAAGATTTTTTATAGAGGCTTTTGATTGCGTGCAGCTTAAAACTCTGGTAAGAAAATTATACCACTGTGGTATAAGAGAGGTCGCTTTTTCGCTTATTTCTTGAGTGATAGGCTTCAGAGAGTAGATATTAACGGAAAGCGATCACATTGATTAGCTCTTGCAATGGGGGTCCCACTAGGCTCTATTTTGGGACCTTTCCTGTTTCTTTTCTACACATTCCATTAATAACGTTAAGCCTTTATCCTTATCTTGTAAAGGCTAATCAAGAAATAGTTTTGTTTGCAGATGACACTTCTATAGTTTTTAAGATTTATATAGACAACAATCAGTAATTGATATTGAAAACAAATAGTAAACTGCTTTAGTGATAATAATTAGTTTTTAACTGGTAGCAAAACCAAATATTATAAAAAATGTTAAACAAGTAAACACCAGTGGGGTGATCGACAATGCGAGATTGGAGTTGGTCAATAAGGTTGTCTCCATGTTAATACTACGCGTTTAGTTTATTTTAGGTATTTTCACCACAGCATTATGTCATACGGTTTATTGCTTTAAAGTAATGCCGCGGATGTAGATTCGATTCTTGTGCTCCGGAAACGAGCTGTTCGTGTTATCTATATGCTAAGTCTCAGATACAAATTTAGGACAAACAGTGATATCCATCAATTAAATTTAAGAAATGAAAACAAACTTGCTGTGCCCATTAGTAGGCTCCATAAAATTTGACATCAAAACTAGCACTTAGGTTCGCTTTCGCATTCAAGGCAGTGACGTAAGGGAATCTAAGCTACGCGGAACAGTAGAAAGATATATGTGCTTATAGTGTTGTATGACGATTCTGAATGCTTTATGAAGTCTAAGGAACAAGGATATTTTGACTTTGAAGGTGTCGTGGGATGATAAGCCTTAAATTACTTCCGAAAAGAATTCCGTGAAATCATTCATGGGAGCCCATACCACCTCACAACTTTCGAATGAGAAGCGGGGAGCTCGATAACTGGGCTATGGAGACAGTAAAAATCATTAAAATAAGTAAAAGGTTGTAATATGATTAAAAATAAAGACAACATGACAAATATCTTGGATATAATAATTTACAAATCAAGTAATAAAACTTTGTTCAGAATCATTTAGCATGTTTGAACTCTTTTATGTTGAAACTTAATAAATAATTAACAAAAAAAAAGTAAACGCTTTCGACGAGCCATTTTCAAATATCTATCAAATTATGTAGTGACTTTACTTGGGTGAATGTGCACTAATTCACTCATATATATTATTGATCAAATACAAATAAAAATAATATCTTTAACTAAAAAAATATAAAAATATCAGTCAGAATGAAGACCAGCGCGTTAGTTTTATTTGCCTGTGCCGGCCTTCTACTTGTAAGTCCCTATTGAGATTTCAAAACTAAGTTTTATTTGGGCATAAATAGTGGCATATTTCCGTGGCAAGCTTTAATTGACTCTGAAGCTCCGATTGAATAAGTAAATGGTTTTAATGGTTTCAGTATTTCGTCGATTTGTATATTTCTCACCAGCACACACATTTTGACGTTTTGATATTATTTCAACGCAATATTATAAACAAGACATTTCTTTTTTTGTGTATTTTATCATAAAAATATAATGTTATTTTAATTTCTAAATAATAGTGGTGTTGTTCAGTGGCTACGTGCGAACTATTTTGCAGAAATGGTCGGTGTCAATTTCCACCCGGACATAAATATTTCAAACAGGCTAAAATCATTATACTTTTTAAATTAGAAGTTTACATGTGAAAGCGCTGAGCTACCAAAACGACGATAAGAAAATTGAGACAATTGATTTAATTCTAGTAAAAAAGGTGTCGAGCATCCCGATTCTGAAACAAGAGGTCGCGGGTTCGAATCCTGGCTCACACCAATGACTTTTCGAAATTTATTTCGAAAGTTATGTGTGAACATATCGATGACTGAAAACTTTGTTCCCGGTATGGCAATAAGTTCGCCACGTATTCCATTTGAGACGTAAACATAAAGGCGAGTCGAACCACTGCCTACACCTTCGGGTAGAAAAAGACGTGAAGTTATGTTATGTAAGAAGGTTTAAGATCACAGAACTAAGCCGATGATGATTAAAGAAAGTTATGTTTAATTTATTGACAGAGTGGTGGCACTTTACTCTGCGCAACAGTCGCATGGAATCTTCTGCGTATGTCCTATTACTTCTGGATAACTGACCTGGGCGTCGAGCTCAGTTCCAGTATTATATTCCTAGCTGGTTCTCTACTCTGTTTGCCCACATGTTGGATCGCCACACTCGTGCCACATTACACCAAGTCGAAGATTATGAACACCATTGTAAGTAAGAGTCACGTATAATGTGAATCACAAATTAGTGCTTATAGGCACATAATCTTTTCCTCACCATAAATACATTTGTTGGTGTTTATACCGTTCATTTAAGATACAAAGTTTATTTCTTTTATGGTTTGACTTTATCAATTCAATCATCCAGTTACTGTTGGTTGGAATTTGAAATATATTCGTAACTAATTTAAGGCGAAGTGACTTCCTTAGCATGGAAATTTGTACGGCGTCTAACCATTTTATTGTTGTAAGTAATTTAAATTTTCCACAAAACTGTATATGTATTTCATATCCTTTGGCTAGTTTTATAATGGAAAACTAGGCAGGCTAGGCACTGTATGTTTTGTGTCCAAAAATAATAAATACCATAAAAAATTAAAATAAAATTGGGCACGTCCTCCTGATTTTTAAATTTTATTTTAGCTGATTGGTGTTTCGACTGTGGCAATATTGGTGCTGTCCCTCGGGATGTCTTCGATGAGTGCTCTGTCGCGTTCCATCCGTGAGCCGGCCGCGTTAAACAACAGCATGCTGAGAGCTATGCACTTTGATCTGTTTGATCCCGCCGTGAGGAGCGCATTTGCTTCTATGCAAATTGAGGTTCTTACTTAATTGCTATTAATTTTGTTTTAATTTTTTTTTATGGGATAGTAGGGCAAACGAGCAGGCGTGTCACCTGATGGTAAGCAACCAACGCCACCCATGGACACCAGCAACACATATAGTGTTACTGCTGCGTTGCCGACCTTTAAGGGAAAGGGGATAGGGAAGGATGGGGAAGGGGGGTGGGCAGTAGTAAGCATTATGTAGCATGGTTATGCAGCATTGGTAGTAGTAATTTTGCCAGTAATTGCCCATTCTGCTTTGCAATGTGCTGGACTCATTTTCTACTCCTAAATGTAAGACACGAAACTAATTTCCATAAAAATTCTCACAGTTTTCGTTCCTATACTCCTCTGAAACGGCTTGACCGATTCTCATGAAATTTTGTGTGCATATCGGGTAAGTCTGAGAATAGGACAATATCTATTTTTCATTCCCCTAAATCACAAAGGTCATTTTTTTTTAATTTTTCAATATATTTTTGTTTATTATTTTTTTTATAAAACGGGATACAAAAATACATACAACCCTAAATTTTCAACCCCCTACAATTAACCCCTATTTTTTAAATTTTATTTTTCGGCAAGACAACGTTTGCCGGGTCAGCTAGTAATTTTTAATATTACACATCACTTTGGAGTTATTTAAAGTTTGTTAATTTTTTTAATAAGGTGCTCCTCCTATTTCAGTTGAAGTGCTGTGGGGTGCAATCCCACTCTGACTGGTACCAACACCAACGCAGTCTGCCATCAGCTTGTTGCGGTCGCGTTTGGAATTCAAAGGTAAAGCGTTCACTTTTTATATACTATCATCGCTTGAGTTCTCTACAAACTGCTTATTCGAATCAATGTTTATCAAGTGTACTAATATTTAATATGACAAATGAATGTTGCTACAATACTCGGGTGGATATAATTTTTGTTTTAGTTTGGGAAAGTTATGTTAAAAGAATTTAATTTTGAAATTTTTATAGCATTTTCTCCTTCGCCCAAAGACTAAAATTAAAATATATAATAAAATAAAAATATTAATAATATTTATTTGAACGCAGGACACAAAATGCCATCAAGTTTTCAAGCCAAGTACTCATTTTACCTTTAGCCACAGTGGTAGAGCCAAGCAGTTCGCTGCATGAATGGGCCGGCTTGACCGGTGAAATACCACGACCTCTCAGACCGACGTAAAGTGGCTCATGCCGCGTTTCGTTCGGTGAGAGAGGTACCCGGAGGGGCCTCCGGGTACCTCTCGGTTTCTGCGGAATTTCTTCTTCGGTTTCTTCGGAAAGGATGGGGAAGGGGGTGGGCACCCCCTTCCCCATCCTTTCCTATCCCCTATCCCTCAAAGGTCGGCAACGCAACATTAACACTATATGTGTTGCTGGTGGCCATGGGCGGCGTTGGCGACCATCAGGTGACACGCCTGCTCGTTTGACTGGAATATCTTGTACTTATATACTTACAATGCAACCAGAAGCGGGTTTTCTTTACCTAAATGAAAAATGAAAAATATTTATTTGATTAAAAATGTTTGTTCGAACCCACCGATCTCTATTCAGCAAATGGTGCTTTTATTTGGCGTTTCGAGGCTCGTCAGGGAATGAATAACATAACATAACTGCACGCCTTTGTTATCCGAAGGTGTAGGCAGCGGCTGTTAAGGCTCGTCTCGCCGTTATGTTTACGCCCCAAATGTAATAGCTGGCGAACCTATTGTCATACCGGGCACAAAGTTTTCAGTCAATCGATATTTATCACACTTAACTTCCGAAAACAATTTCGAAAAGTCATTAGTGTGAGCCAGTGTCAGGATTCGAGCCCGGACCTCTGGATCAAACGCCGTGTGCTCTACTACTGGACCACCGAGACTTACTTGAGGGAATGAATAATTGAATGGATTAGATGTTAATAGTTAATAGCGTATATGACATTTAAGGAGTATATTCTCCAGCGAGGTGACACAGCATGTGACGTGCCCCAGTTCAGTGGGGGATGTCTTTGGCCCGCACTTGCAGAACTTCGCGGCTACGTCAATACTCTTTCGGCACTTTCCGCTGCGCTTGTCATAGTCATGGTAACAACTACTTCCTTTTTTGCAATGTTTTTTCTCTTTCATATTTTAAACTAATAATTAAACTTAAGTATTATTAAAATAATTTAAGATTGAAATATATATTGGAGAAAGACGCATTTTACCTCTGCCTCCATTTGCCTCTGTGTTAGTAATTTTAAATTTACTTTCCGCAGGCAATAACATTGTTCACGGCAGTATACATTCAGGTGACCAATGAGATAGAATATGTCAAGTTTAATCCAACAACGCCACCTCTACTGGTGGGAATGGCTCGCTTTTCTCAGCCGCCGCCATTCCCACAAGTACCTCAACTGTCTATCATCAACTCTATGCCACCTGTTGCCAATGTGATATAACCTGACAAGAGTTCATAGTTTGGTTGCAATACGACCTAGACGTTAGGTACCTACTCAAGAAATTAATGTATATTAAATGCGTGTATATGTTTAATACATTATTTTTTTCCGAGCTATTTGTTTATTATAAATTATTTGTAAGGATGAAACGTAATAAATATGTGCTACATTTTAATTTTTTGTTAATATCTAAATATATGTTGGCCCTACTTTTTAGAAACAGAAGTCTGTCCACTTCTGTTTCTAAAAAGTAGTTAGTAGTACTAATATTTTCTTTTTAATATTTATTTGTGTGATTAAAACCATTTACATCGAGGATATCTTTTTAATCATAATTTTTTGAACACAATACAACATGCAAGCATTAAAATGCTTTATGAAAATTAAGAAACAATCATATCTTTTTTTTCTATATTTGGTACCTATTTTTGGTTACTTTCAAATTATACAAGAAAACGATCTCTATATAAAGACAAACAAAAACTATAATATATTATGAAAAATTTGGTACAACAGATAGCGGACGACGACGCGGGCGAGCCGAGCGTCCCGCTCCCAGTACAGCACCTACTGAGTACACCGGGTACAGGCTGTATCCACTACGTAACATAACATACTCTATACAAACGTACGAACTAATTAATGATTGACAGTCGGCCACTACGTTAGGCAATTATTAGGCGCATCGAATACCGGTCGGCTCGGCCTCGTCCTCGGCTCGCCACACAATATACATACAGTCTCACGCGGCGCCACGCCCGCCCGCCGAGCGCCGCTCCCCTCTACAACAGCTAAATATTCCCGTATGAGGATAATAATTCGAAGCGAACGACAGAAGCTCCCGTCACACTAGCTACTTTTTGCTGATGCTTAATTCTGCCAAACAAATCCACCCGACCTCGGTATAACACACACAGTGTCCACGCACACTATAAAAAAATCTCTCCATTCTCAAATTGGTAAAACAACAAATCAGTTCACTTGCAAAACAAGTGCCAAATGTTGCCGTGTTCCAATCAGCGAGTCAAAAAGTAGCTAATCTGCGGAGGTCGTAATAGTTTAAAATGGATAGATTGTGAGGTGCGGCGTCGCGTCTGTCCGGGAGGGCGGCTAGCGCGCGGCTGGGCGGGCGGCTGGGCGGGCGGCTCGGCCCGAACATTAGATCTATCTAGAATAAATAATGTGGTGTGCGGCGCGCTCAGGGCGGGTGCAGCGCCGCGCGCCGCGGTGCTTGCGGTGCGGGGCGCGCCCGCGGCCCCACCACGCCGCCGCCAGCGCCAGCGCCAGCGCCCAGCCCGCGCCCGCCGCGCCCCGCACGCTGCAACACAACACTACACTTACTACTCCGCTGCACTATTATATCTACAATTAGAAAATCCCAAAATACAGATGGATCTTTTATTTTCTAAATTGGATGAGCCTACTTATAATTCAATTACTATGTAAACTATGTAAATAGAGAGTGTTTATTTACAACAACAGAGTATAATAAAATCTAGTGTCAAATACTGTGGAAGAATGAAAAAATAAATGAAATCTATATTTAGGTCGTCAAATCGTTAAGCAACAAAAAACAATGGGCATGCTGAAGTTATGATAAAAGCAAACAAATAATCACATGATACGATGACTAAATGATAAGACATGCAAAATAAAATGATAGTCTAAAGTGAATGTCCCCAATTTATTTCTACTAAAACTATAGACCTTAAATGACGATTTTTTTAATATTGCGCCTATATTAATATTTTAGGATTTGATGTACAGGGTCTTACAGTCTTTATCATTTACGCGAATGTTAGACACTCGTTGCATTTCCCACATTTCAGGATGTATATATAAAATATAGGAGGAAATAAAATATATTAGGAGGCCTGTTATCTTTGGTCAGAACACTAGTACCTGTATATTTATTAATAATGATTATAATGTATATAACATACATACATTATATGTATATATTATAACTCAATATAACGATTACTGATATTTTCTTCACATTTAGATCCAGATTATAAATCAGAACGATGGTTTCAGGTTAATGCAAGGCAACCTTGCAATTCTAAATTAAAAGCAAAGGATTTCTTAAAATGTATAAATTTTTAACTAGATAGAAAACTTTATTTATGGGTACTATATTCTTTATTTTCAAGTCAAAGAGCAATTTTGAGAAATCCTTGCTCGAAAAAATAAACCGGGGACAGAAGCTTTTATAGTAGGAGCACACGTGTGTTATTATAGGTAGCGTATGTATGATAATGTATAAGAGAGTGGGGATGGTTACCGATGCACACAACACGCGTTATTGCTCACCAAAGTAGCACACTGCTCGCCCTGCAACAAGCGGAAACGATGCGTTCACACACCGACAAGCACCGGGTTAACAACACCACAAACTTAGGCAACAACATAACGATATTAAAGCCGACAAGAGAACACGCACTGGGACAATAGTCAAACTTGTTATAACGTGACACTTTAGGAGGGATCTTAAATTGAGAAAATCTTTCGATATAAGTGTTTGAAGTGGTAAATATAAATTTGAAGAGAATTTTGCGAGTTAGTTTTCGTATTTTTATGGAACCGTATACAATGCTAATGATAAATATTATGTTAAAAGATTAATAGATCTTTATGAGACGATGGATTAGATGTTAGCAAATGCGATATATTGGCGAGACGTGTAGACGGTAATATTGTGGCAACACTACGTACCGTGCACAGACAGTGCGGCGGCGCGCACGCCGCCAGCTCGAGCCGGCGGGGCGGCGCCAGGGGGGCCCCCCGCGCCTCGTCACCGCCCGCCCCCGCGCCCGCCCCGCAGCACCCCGCCTCGTCCTCGGGCACGCACTCGCCTTCCCAACAGTCAACCTCACCCAACTGGGAACAAAATATATCGTCAACATTATTGGGTGCTCGATCAAGGATCATTTTGAAAATGCGTGTTCCAATTTCGTTTCGTCATCAAAAATTTATGCCACAAAATAAACCAGTAAATTACAAATTAACATCATGAATCGATACTAAAGAACACTGATTAAGTTAAATGAGGTGTCGCATATTAGTTATGAGATTTTTGTCGATATTTGCTATTGACATTAGATTTGTTCCAGGGGAGAAATAAATTCATAATATAATTTAATAGTATCGATACAATTGACAATGATATCGGTTCGCGAACATCACTAAGGCGTACTCACGAGGCACTCGCATATCTGGCACTGGTAGAGCCACCGCTCGCCGCTGCGGAAGGTGACGTGGTGCATCTCCTGGTGCGTGCAGTGGTAGCGCGCCTCGCAGTGCGGGCAGCACGCCGCCGGCGCGAACCCCGCGCTCGACGTGCTCTGCAACACCACACCACTGTTAGCTTCACGACCACTACCCAAGTAGAACATGTGGGAGATCCTCCAAAATAGAGGAGGAGATTTTGATTCTTCACTGGGATGCTTAATCTTCACTCAGGCAATACATAAAAAGATGTGATACCTTCACAAGCATATACTACAGTCATAGACTAAAAATCTTGAAATATGTACAAGTTTTGGTATGTATTCTTGCCGTATTTTTAAAATTCAAAGTAAAGTAATAAACCGACTATATATTCGTAGTTATTATGTAATAGCCTCAAAAATCGACGCGCGTACATGAAAAGAGTTATGAAAGCCAACGAAGCAAGTGAGGTGTGTAAGAATCGTGTCTTATGGCGCTTTGTTCTGCCTGCCTACCCCGCAAGGGATTTGGCGTGAAGTTATATAATATGTATGTGTTTAGTGTCAAATTGAGTGAGCGTATAGACCGTTACAGTGTTGTTGTCGGGTAGGTCGCAGGCGCACACGGCGCGCGCACACGTGACCACGCCCCGCGCACACGTGCACGCGCGACACCCGCCCGCCTCCGACCACGACTCGCCGTCGCGCAGCGAGCGGCCCTGCCACGAACAACCTGGGGACGCACGGACACACATTTATACGCAATTATAGTCATTAGATCACAATTATTACGTAATCATTCTCCTATGTATACGTTAAGTAGGTATAACAGTGGTAGAGCCAAGCAGTTCGCTGCATGAATGGGCCGGCTCGACCGGTGAAATACCACGACATGTCAGAAGATCGACGTAAAGCGACTCATGCCGTGTTTCGTTCGGTGAGAGAGGTACCCGGAGGCCCACCCCCATGCCCCATCCTTCCCTATCCCCTTAAAGGTCGGCAACGTAACAGTAACACTATATATGTTGTTACTTACCATCAGATGACACGCCTGCTCGTTTGACCTCCAATACCATAAAAAAACGAATGTTACAATATTGAAGGGACTTCGGAGGCACTGATCGAATTGCGATCACATATATACAAGTACCTACTCACTTAATTCACAATGTTTGTCAGAGTCACATAAGCAGGTGAAGGAGCCGTCTGTGTTAACGCAGCGCGCACTTGGGTGACACGTGTGAAAGCCTTCAGCACACTCGTCTACATCTGGAAACATTGGTAATTTTTTTAAGATACATGAAAAGCATGTCCCTTTTCCTCTAAATTATTAACGAAAATATAATTAAGTGTCTTCTATCTAAACGTAAAATTCGAGTATAATATTGAATTAATTCGTATTATCAGTGGTTACCTTGGCACCGTTCAAGCAACGGGTCCCTTCTGTAGCCGGTGTCGCACACGCAGTAGTAGGACCCGGGCGTGTTGACACAGAGCGCGCGCGGGGGACAGGCCCTCCCCGCGCCCCCCGCGCCCCTCGCGCCCCCCGCCCCGCACTCGTCCACGTCCCGCTCGCAGCGCGTGCCGCCGAACCCTGCCGCGCACGAGCACTGCTCGCGGGACACGCACGACCCGCCGTTCAGACACCCGCCCGTGCAGATCGCTGCACCGCGCAAACACACACAATGTACAATGCATACGTACTTTAGAAAACATCTAAGGACAAAGATTTTTTTACAAATAATAACAAAGTTGAAGTATCTATAGTATACATACCAATTTTTATGAAATCCAGTTCAACGGAGTGAATAAACACATAAAACATCTAAACATTTTCACAATACAACATATACAAACATATACAAACATATACAAACATACATACATAACTTCACACCAAATCCCTGGATAGGCTGAGAGAACAGAGCGCCATAAGGCCTCGCTCGCTTCTTTGACTTTCATAACCCACACGAGCGTCGATTTTGAGGCTCCTAACATCACTTTTCTTCAGGACAAGTTCTATTTGGTCATGGAATGTGTGTCTTCTCGATTCCTACATCCATTCGCTTTTGCATTGTATAGCTGCTTAGGCAATCTTGCATCATCCATTCTTTCTACATGTCCGAACCATCGAAGCATGCTCTCTCTTACTTTTACACCGAAACTTTCTTTCAATCCAACTTCCTTCCTTACAACCTTGTTTTCGACGCGGTCAGCGAGAGTCATTCCGCAGATTTTGCGCAGTGTCCTCATTTCTACCGGGTTTATCTTACTTGCATGCAAACTTTCACAAAATGTTGCTTTTACAATATTTGAAAGATGGGACGACAGCCTGCTAGCACATTAACATTATTACAAAAAAAAAACAACAAATCATTAATTTAATATCACTATTTAAATCACGAATTTTGCAAAAACCTTTCACTGCACTCTAATGACAAGATACATTTATTTAAAATTGTAATAAAATGATTGGTGATATATTATTGTACTTACGAGTACATTCATATCCGTCTCCCGTATATCCGTCTACACACTGGCACGTGTAGGAGCCGGGTGTGTTTGTGCAGACAGCGTTCGCGTGGCACCCGTGACTGTCACCCACACATTCGTCCACCTGGTCACAAACAATAATACCCACATTGTATTGTCAATGAATAAAAACAGTACGTTATTATCATAGATTTAGCATAGACTATAATAGATGGCACATGTCAGGAAAAATGTACTAATATTCATCACTGACAGTGCAACCGCGTGTATTTGATTTTCAGGATATTTACATTTCAACACATGAAACTCACACATCAACAACACATTTTTGGTCTCGTTGTTTGCGTGACTATTGCCGATCTATTATTCTTATAAATCTATGGTTAATATCGTTATATTTTTGTACTTTTTAAAAATATCTATTGAAATTAATCAATTGTAATAAGTGAAATTACACTTTGTAGTATGTTGATAGTGGTAACGGTTGTCTCCAGTCAAATAAAATATAACTTTCTAATTTTTTTAATCATGTTCATCTAGGTGGCACTCCATGAATACAGATTCCAAATATTAATATTGAGTAAATAATTAAGTGACTAACGCATAGTGACGAAATGCTTAGGTTATGTAAACTAGAGAAACAAATATTAACACAAATATACTTATGTTATGTAAATACATCTTTAAAAAATATAGAAAAACATCCAGACGTCATGCAAACATTCATACTATTCATAAATATTGGAACTCGGTGGGGATCGAACCTGCCGTCCTCGATTCGGCAGTTGGTTGGTGCACCATTGGTTACCAATGCACCACGAGGCCTGGCATATATAAAGTATTATGGTGAGCTTACTTCAACGCAGTTGAATTTGTCCCGGCGCGTGTACCCGGGCAGGCACTGGCACACGTACCCGCCCAGCACGTTGACGCAGCGCGTGTTGGAGTGGCAGTGGTGGCCGTCCAGCCCGCCCGCGCGCTCGCACTCGTCCACGTCTGGAGACATTGTTCAAAACATTACATAACTTTTCTACCCTAAGGTTTAAGGTAGCGGCTATTAAGCCTCGTCTCCGCCGAATAGCTACGTCCCAAATGGCATTGGCGGCGGAACCTTTTGCCACACACCGGGCATTTATAACCAATATCTTCGAAAAATAATTCCGAGAAATGATTAATGTGAGTCCGGAATCGATATCACCACTTCTGAATCAGAAATGGGTAGTCCTACAGTGGTAGAGCTAAGCAGTTCGCTGCATGAATGGGCCGGCTCGACCAGTGAAATACCACGACCCCTCAGAAAATCGACGTAAAGTGGCTCATGCCGCGTTTCGTTCGGTGAGAGAGGTACCTGGAGGGCCACCCCCCTTCCCCATCCCTTCCTATCCTACTTCCTTAAAGGTCGACAACGCAACTGTAACACTGTAAGTGTTGCAGGTGTCCATTGGCGGCGCTAGTCACTTAACATCAGGTGACACGCCTGCTCGTTTGCCCTCCTATCCCATAAAAAAAAATGGGGAGCTCGACCACTGGACCACCAAGACACATTGAAATATTATATCTATTGAAAAAGATACGTATTATGCCGTTGTACGTGAAGATTATAGGAAAGAAATATATTGTACATCATCATCATCATCATCATCAGCCACTTGCAGTCCACTGCTGGACATAGGCCTCTCCCAATTTGCGCCACAACATCCGATTCTCTGCCTTCCGCATCCAGTCTTTACCAGCAGCCTTTCTGAGGTCGTCTGACCAACGGGCTGGTGGGTATATTGTACATTTAAAACTAACTCTTTCAACTGACGAAATAGAAAAATACTATAATCTATATTAATAACTATTAAATCTTGTTTTGCGTTGTGCCTTTCATTGAGTTTCAAATTCAAATTTTAAACAGTTTTAAATAACTTCTTACTCTAAAAACTACAGCACCTATGATTCTTTAGTCATACCTTGACACGTGAGTCCGTCGCCCTGGAAGCCCTGGTTACATTTGCATGTGTACTTCGTATTGAGGTTCATGCACGTCGCGTTCTCGTCACACGAGTGCCCCATACTGCAGTAGTCCACACCTGAATTTTCACCACTAATATAGTAAGACACACAATGAAAACAATGCCACGGAATTCTAGTATGTTCGCTCCAAGGTACATACAATACAGATATTTTAGAGGAATGGATAGTTTTTAAGCAGTAAATATATGGAAAGTTGTTCAAGTCCAGATGTCGGTGCGGTACAGACCCGGGCAGAACTTGCAGCACTCGCCGGGCACGGTGAACTGGTAGGCGAGGTCGCAGGGCAGCGGCGGGCACGCCACCTCGGGGTCCACGCGCGTGCACTGCATGTTGCCGTCGTGGCACACGCACTCCGCGCACTCCTTGGGCGCGAACCGGTCGCCGTGCTCGTACAGCGTGCCCTTCAAGAGGCACTGCCCTGCACACACAACCGGACAGTGGTTAAACCACGCAGTTCGCTGCCAGTATGGGCCGGCTTGACCAACGTCGTGAAATACCACGAACTATTATAAAATCTACGTAAACAGACTAATGCCATGTTTAGTTTGATCCGAGATGTATCCGGAGGACTACTCCCTTTCCCTTCACTCTTCCACCTTCCTTCTTCCACGCTGGAAGATGGCAACGGAACTGTGACTCTCTCTGTGTTGCATATGGTCCATGGGTACCGCTAGTCTCGCTTATGATCAGGTGACATTGAATATTAAATAAATAGTATACGATACTTACTTAAACATGTTGGACAACATTCTCCCGGATGTAGCACCGGGTTCTTGCACTCAGCTCTGTCGCACTCAACTGGCCTGCACGTTATCTCGCCGTGCTGGGTATGAAGTATTAAATTTCAATTACTACATGTAATAAAGTATTGTCCTCTTTCTATCATCATCATCAGCTCAGCATGTTCTATCTAATCAAGTCGGATAAGTAGTTAAGATTTTCAAGGGTATGAAAGAAATTCCATTATGCCATAATAAATAGCTGAGTGGGTTTTTACTGCAGTAGTTTAATATCTAGGAATAAGTGAATTACGCTCTTTTTTGTACAGTCAGATTTATTTCTTGTCCAAAACTAAAACATTTGGGTTAGTATTTTTTCTATATTTATTAGATTAACTCAGTTTTTAAATTATTAGGCCTGAGAAATTAAATCATTTAGATATTTCGTCCTCCCGATTTGGTACTTAATTAAATTGCCGCTAAATGTCTGACCGATGTGACTACAATAGATTATTGCTGCAGAAACTGATTTTTAAGTACTGTCATAAACATCCCTAAACCCATAAAAACTCCGTTGTTTATACTGAAGTGTATATATAATATCAGAGAATGTGTCTTACCACACAGGAGCAGCGGTTGCAGTCATTTTGCCAGGAGGCACCATCTGCGTGCACTGTGCCGTTTGAGTAGCACGACTTCTGGCAGTCACATTGTTCTAATTGCGCTAACCTCGCCTCAGTACCAACTAACTGTAAATAAGAAATGTATAATAATAAGAATAAAACTTCACGCCTTTAATACCCAAAGATACAAGCAGCGGCAATTAAGCCTTATCACGCTGAACGGTATATAATCCCAAAAGTGTAATTTGTAGATGAATCTATTGCAATACATAGTGCATAATTCTGTGCATTGTAGACAGTAATCACATATTACTTCAGGATGTTGGAACCTCTAAACCAGAAGTCGGAGTAATAGTTACTAGGTCAAATATTTATTATACGAGAGGTTCTCCACTTAAGGTTAAGTCTCTTTAAGTTAGGTCTCTTTCCCGGAGTTGTAGTTAGGGACAACAACTCCGGGAAAGAGATAGGTTGGCATTTTATTCGTTCTATAGAGAGGTGTCAGTGTCATAAATAATTTTAAAATAAAATAAAATTATTCACCACCTTTAGTGAAAGGTCATGGATATGTGTAGTCAGTTCCTGCACAGTCGCCTGCAGCAGAGCGAATTGTCCACAAGTGGGACATTCCGAGTCGAGCCCAGGACACTGCGCTAAGTAGCCATGCGGCCCACTTACAAGTCTTACTTCTTGAAGAGTACCCTGAAATGTAAATACTTCAAATCAGCAATAAAATATTTGCTTTACTATTGTTAAATAATAATTTTAAACTTCTCTTACAGTATTAGAATAAACATACGAGAAAAATAATCCACTCACATTTTTTTTTTATTCATAATTTCAAATATTGTCGATGAAACAAGCGTTTTCGTATAAGTAAAACTCCACCAAAATCGCTTTACTTTGATGATATTGCTTACGGTGTAATCTAATAGAGTATATAAAGTAAAACCTTTACCTTAAATAAAGAGTGTTTGCTATTTCTCTGTCCAACCCACAATGCGAGTTGGGGCTGCGTGAAATTCCGATCTGGCGGCGGGATAAGTCTCCTGTAGAGCGGGTGGCAGTCGACAAAGAGCGTGGCTTGAGCGCCTGACACCGCCAGTGCCAAGCGATGCCACGCGCCATCTGCCAGCCGGAACGGGAAAGTTTCAACTCTTGGCGCGCTCCCTCCCGCCGCCACATAGTGCAGTCTCACCTCGTCTCGTCGTCCACTGGACTGCACCTCGAGGTACCTGCGCATCGCCACACTGATGCAGTACAGATCACATACCGACACTCCGCCGGGACCTCGCACACTGTTCCGAGGTACACAATAAACAAAGCAAACAACACACACATCGAACGACAAAGGGACAGGACCGGCTGCGAGCGGACCTCGGCTCGATCTACATCTCAATATCGCTCGGCCAGCATAGGGGACCATGTACCTCGGAACTCATTGCGTTCGGTGTCGACAGATACGCTACCTATCCGTGATTCACAGTTAACATTAAGGGATCTTTAACAACCGAACTATATAATACGAGTCCCGCAGGAGCGCCGAGTGAGGCTTTAGACACAATACGAGTAAGGATTCCCATGTCGCTTGGAATGCAAGTACGGACGAACTCGATAGCGTCCCCCCGTGGAGAGTAGTATCGTCGGTGGCGGTCAGCCGCTGGACTAACATCAACATTCAGAGGTATCACATCGACATACGGACAGTGAGGGAGCGATCGGACACAGAGAACACAACACGACATAGAATACGAGACGAGGGACTGTGGACGAGGCGCGGGGAACGCATGCAAACCGGCCCGTCCGCCAACATATACATCCATGCAGAGGTGACAATCAACGCATTTAGTTCAACAGATGGATCGAGGAGGACATTCCGAGGCACAGGACATTCCAAGATACATGATTCTCCCCTAGACGCGTGCGCGCATACCGCCTACCCTTCCACTGGCCAGCAGGAGGGATGCGTGCACGCGTGGCGATGTTGAGATCTAGAACTCACCGTGCGTCGTGAAGGCGCGTCGCTCACCGTGCTACGCGCCTCGCCCGCCCTCTGCCGCGCGCCACTACTCGATACCAGATGAATATTATCATTAGCTGGTGTGTTCTCAGCTTTAATTATATCATTACAACGAATCACACTCGAATTAAGCACACTATAACATTTAAATCTACCAAGTGGTTTACTACGATTGTGCTACGCAACGTAGCCAATTGCTACGATATTTGTTAATCAATGCCTGGTTTATTTATTGCATCATCTTTGTTGGTTTTAAAGTACTAGACGGTTTGGTTGTCGATCTTTTTTTAATTATAACTATGTATATCCAGAATAAATAAATATTAAGAAGACCAAACATTATTTATTGCTTTTTTTCCTCTTCCTAAATCAATACTTATAGTATTCGTTGTTGGTCCCCTAAATGATATTTTTTTCTGTAAATTTAAGGAAATCTTCCTCACTTATTACTTTAAGCTTAGCGGTTTCATTTCTCAGTGAGTGAGTCAGTCATATAGTATATTTTTACCACAAGTATATACTGTTAATACACATTTATATATAAGCAAAATTGTAATGCAAACATAAAAATATATCTAAATAAAACATAAAACATCAAAATGACACATTCGTGCTTGGCTGTTTACCTGTTGTATCCGTGTGAGAATGATAGGATAGTTCCGGAGTTGGCAGGCTCCTGCCTGAGTGCCGCGAGCACCGTGAACTCCGGAGAGCGCCGAAGAAGTTCCGCGGCGCGGTTGAATGTGTCGCCCTCTACTTGTAGCGAACGTGAATCTCCTGAAAAAATATTTCAACAAAATTTCATTTAGCGATTATCACATATATATATAAATGCCAAAATATTTTTAATAACTGCATGGGATTGCTATACCTGATTTCTGATTTTTATCATAAATTTGAAGATAAATCTTGACGGAATATTTTAAATTACGCTTAGGCAATTTGGTATTGCCATACGCACAGATTATCACAAGTACATAACATAAATATAACTTCACGCCTTTGATACCCGAAGGTGTAGGCAACGGCTGTTAAGCCTCGTCTCGCCGTTTTGTTTACATCCCAAATGAAATAAGTGGAATATTGCCATACCGGGCACCCAATTTTCAGCCAGCGATATTATTACACTTAAATTCCGAAAATAAATTCGAAAAGTCATTGGGGTGTCAGAAGCGGGGTGTTCGACCACTGGACCACCGAGACTATCGAATCTATCATAATTGTTCCGAATTAATAGTTGACAGAATATTTTAATTAAGCTTGGGCAATTTGGTATTGCCATACGCACAGATTATCACGAATAAATACTGTTTTATACATGAAACAAATAGCATTTTGGCTATTGCAATAAAATAGGCAGTAATCAGTTTCGTACTGGCTGGGAGTCCTTCACTATAACGATCGTAGTGTTTGGCGTGAAGCCAACTCTTTATCTCCATTTATTTATTGTTTCGTCTGATTTCATTGCATTCCCGGAATTTTGTTGGTATATCAATTCAATTATATTTTTTCTATAAATTTGTAGAAGAATAGACAGGATGTTTTATTTATTTTTTTATCTTCACGTAACTAGCACGTAGGGTTAGGCAGCAGGAATTAAGCCACGAAACTTTGAAATAATTATTTAGTGGCGTAGGTGAGGAGGCTGTATTGCTACGTATTAGGCATAATAGTATCATTGATATGATTGCAAACGATATTCTGAGAGGCCATGGCTTTTCACCAATCGAGCCGACCCATACACGCTGTAATTTGCATGGCTCTACCAGATCTAGAAATGCATCCATCATATCCTCAATTCTATCTGTTTCAAATTAGGAAAATTTAATTTAATTAATAACTGCAGGTATTTCCAAAACTAATGTTTTTACAAGGGGTCGCCATATCAGTTTGGAAATACTTATCGAAAACATGAAGGGTTGAAGTATGACTCATAATGGTTTTTAAAATGGGTGTGTACTATATCCCACGGTGATCACATGGTAACAGAATGGTAACGATTTTTATCTAGATGAGATGGGGAGAAATACCCCGTAAAGGATTTGGCGTGAAGTTATATAAGTAATTGAATTTTCCCAAATCTTAATTCTGATCAAAATATTTTTACGAATGTAAAAACCAATGATGAGTTTTCCTTCACAATTTCCTGTGCCGGCTTAGACGGAGGGTTCATATATATAGGGGCTGATGGGTTGCACATAAATCACAACTTCAATAAGATATTCAATTATTTGTCATTATTATTCTTGGAAAAATGAAAGTCAAGTGTCTTAGCTCTCTTCATTTGAACGTTATGTAACTATCAGAAAAAAAAATCTTATCTAAGACTTTTTAAATCAAACCTTAAATGGAACTAACATCATTTTATTTTATTTAAGCAAACCCTTATTTTTTTGGAATGCAAATACAACAGCGCTGGTTTTACAAAACTTTGTATCTTTTTACGTACTATTTTGAATAATTGTATTTTCAATAATAAAATGAAATAGAAAATGTACAATGAACAAACAAACAATACAATAAGCAAATATCCCTACGTAAATCAATTAATGGCCACTGAAGAAAGTAAAACTGATTTATCGCATATATTAATTATAATTTAGACGTTTGCCAAACGCTTACTTGTTTCATATTAGCTAATAAATATATTGTATTGCATCGCTGTACAAAGTCCGTTGGCAATCAATTTGCAATATTTAATAGCAAATCATTTAAATGATAGGGTAATAAATCAGTTCTCGAGATTCCATCTGTATTTTTTATCCCGATACCTGGTAAGAAATAAAACCACAGCCAAAACTTTTTTAAACACGGATAGTTCAAAACAACATGTCATTGTTGTGCCCTGTCCAATTATATTGGGATAAAAGTCGAAAAATTAATAACTGGTAAGAAATATAAGATTGCTTTTAAACGACATTACACGATAGCCTTTTCTCTTAGACAGTCTAGTGGCTAACCACGAATAATTCCTTTTCAAGCTCGCGGATATAAATTTCGACACAGGCCCATGATTTCGGACAAATTTTGAATAATAATGCTCGATAACTGAAATTTGTGAAAATTGTCTTAGATGACAATTTTATCTATTTAATTGCCTTGCAGTTCACTGCATGAATGGGCCGGCTCGACCAATGAAATACCACGACCTCTCGGATTAACGGCGTGAAGTGGCTTGTGCAGCGTTTCCGGAGGCCCGATCTCCTTTCCCCTTTCCTTGCCTTTCTACTCCCTTGACGGACGGAAACGCAGCATGGTGTTCATGGGCAGTGAGTGGTTGCTTACCATCAGGTGACCCACTTGCTCGTTTGCCCTCTAATTCCATAAAAAAAAGAAATCGAAGCCACGACTACTTGATTCAGAAGCGGGGTGCTGTGGATCATTGGACCACTGAGACTATGATTTACTCTTAAAATATAAACTTATTAAATAAAAATGCGAATAAAATGATAATATTTCTGGTACTAAACAATAACAGTAAAATTTAATAGAATATATTCATATTGTGCTAGTTGAGCCATAAGCTATGAGGAGAAGTGAATAAAATACTCAATAGATTGAGATTTAAATCACTAAGGGTCCGTCAAGATGACGAAATAATGTCTCGGTTGACGTGATAGCTCCCCTACGGCGAGGGTAAATCTTGCGGAAGGGGACCCACCACCAAAGAGAGCCACGCGACCAATATATTTTACTGCGTATCAAACGGGACTAGCAAACTAATAAATCTGACATTCACTATTATATTTGTACAGCAAATAAAGTGAAATTATTTGTTACATTTATTTATATTTCAATATTAAGAATGAAGGTTAAATATGTGACTGTGACTATATGAAATGTTTGTGGATTTCTTTGGGGACGGATCCAACCCCAAAATAAATGAAAGCTTGAATATGACATTTTATGTTAACATTCTTCTGAGGCAGTATAATTAACTCAAGATCCTAGCGGATCATCACCTCGTTTCAGTATCTGCATTATTACTCGTATTTGTAAAATATCTAGTACTACGTGTGGCGATGTTTGACGAAATCGTGTGCCCGTTAGTGCCCACTACTAAAAAAAATACTACTTAATAATAGGCTTGTCGAAGCATAATTATTGCTGGATATTCAAGGGATATTAAGATATCTAGTTCTACGTGTAGCGATGATTGACGAAATCGTGTACAAAAAAAAAACGTGGCCATAAGTGAAGGCTACTAAAAAAAATAGGCTTGTCGAAGCACAATTACTGCTGGATATTAAGGGAATATTAAAAGTAACTCATAAAAAATCGCCAAGATTACATGAAATAAAATAAAATAATTATTAGCATTGTTGAGATACGGTCACGGAACACGCGCGTGTGCTGTGACGTGACTGGTCACGTGGCAAACACGTCATGCACCACCCACCAACCAACCCTCGGATAAAGAAAAATATTTTTAACAAGCACACACGTCGGATACATCAGTTTCATCGTCGTTACAAATAAATTATAACAAATAGACTGACTGGGGAATCACCACATCATAAATCAATCTATGATGCTAACAAAAGAATTCAGAAAGTAAGGTTGTAAGGAAAGAAATTGGATTGAAAGAGACTGTCCGTGTAAAATGAAGGATGCTCCGATGGTTTGGAAATGTAGAAAGAATGGATGATGCAAGATTGCCTAAGCAGAAATACATTGCAAAAGGGGATGTATGTAGGAGTCAAGGGCGGAAACTTTCTATGACCAAATAAAACGTCTGAGATAAAAGCTATTTAAGTCAAAGAAACGAGTGAGGTATGTAAGAATCGTGCCTTATGGTGCTCTCCGCCTACCCTAGAGAGAACAGAGCGCCATAAGGCACGTGAAGTTATGTATGTATGTAACTTGGCGTGAAGTTATGTATGAATGTATCCAAAGGATTTTTGAATGCGTTGTATTGCCTCCCTTACATATTTGAAGTATTTAAATTACAATACGTAATATATTCAGTTGAAAACATAGAATATTTTATCTTGAAATGCATTTCTTCAAAAGCGAAAGTTTCCATCTAGCGAGTTCATTGACGGAGTCAACGCCCAACTAATTCACAATTCCATCCCTTGCAATTTCAAACATACTTGTTACACTTGTTATTGTACAACATTGAAAGAAAATATTGTTAGATGTAGACAAATCTCACAATCGACTAAAGAAGATGAGATTACGTAATCCTCTGGTTTCATTACGTTAATGTAAGTAGATTGAATACATTGTAGCTTCTCAATGGATTTGATTAAAGGAAGGCTTTGAATTTATAAAACACACTCATAACTAGTATAACTCTCTCTGTGGAGAGACTCACTAAATAATTGATACATATACATAACTTTACGCCAAGTCTGTTTTGGGGAGGTAGAGAAAACACAGCGCCGTAAGGCACGATTCTTACACACCTCACTCGCTTTTTTTACTTTCATAAATAATAAATAATTTCTTATTAAATACAGAAACCTTGTAGGTGACTATGTGTTTAAGCCGTTTGGGGTTGAGACTTTGGGGACATGGGGTCCGAGTGCTCGTGCACTTTACAAAGATCTTGCAAAAAGGCTGATCGAAACCTCTCGCGACCAGAGGGCTGGTCTATTCTTCGCACAGAGGATTAGCATTGCCATTCAGCGTGGCAATGCGGCCAGTCTTCTGGGCACGCTGCCAGTAGACCGAGATGCGGAGAAATTAGATTTCAGGTAGTTTTTTAATTGTATATATTGTAAATAATGTAATTAATTTATTTATTATAAATTAATAAAGAACAGATAAGATTTCTTATCTGTATAAAGGCATATACGAATAATACGTTTCCAAAGAATCACCATTTTATAGCAAATCCATGAACCCAGATTTCGCGGACCGAAACACTAGCACATAGATGATAAACATTTCCTCGTGTCAGATGTTTCCCTGATTTGCTGAAATGAAGTTAGATAGAATAAATTGTGTCTAGATTGAACGAAACCGAATTCTCTAGTAAACTATATGTAATGATTCATCGCAAGATAAATTTACTGTTTAAGCAAAAAAATAACGCCATCTCTTAGTTTTGCACACGAATTATTTACTGGATATTTGGCAAACACATTCCCTGAATTGTATTATATTAAATGTTACCGAGAAAGGAGATTTAAGACCGTATGGTTTTCTCTTAAAATAATGAATAATTCATAACCTCACCGCAATATCCCTGTTCCCCTTTGTTGGATGATTATTTAATAGCAATTATGTTGCACCGCTCCAGCCAAGGGGTAGTTGAAAAATCATCTATTTCAATAAGAGCTTTCGACTTCTTCACATTTAAAAATGAGTACACACGTGCAAAGGATCTGGCTACACTGGGAGAGTGCCAACCCAAGCTTCTGAGGGGTAAGTGAATATTATCAAAACTGCTTCATATTTCATTCGCAAGTTATTGTAATAACACAGAGGGGATGATGTTGTATTATGCAAAAAGGTTCTATTATTTGTTTATTAAAATATTTTTAAATATGAAATGAAAATTTTCTCTTCATATTTTTAGATATTACAGAGTACCGACGTCTAGATGTAATTTATTTGTTGATATATAAGTTCGTGTATATTTTTACTGATGAATTTTGTCTTATTTGTAAAAAAGGGATTGGATGATAATCTGGTGTACATGTTTAAAAGTTGACCATGTAACATTAATATGATGCATCTTTTTACCATTCTTCAACTTAAAATGATCTAAAAAGAACTTTTTCCTAAAAAATTTTAGGTATACAAGGTTGCGATATCGGAACCTTTTAATCAGAAGTCCCAGAGCTAAACTATTAAGGCATCGAGACAAGAAGCTCTTCAAATCGTGTTAACAAAGAGTAATCGACTTAAACATATTTTTTAAACTTTCATCCTTTATTTTTTTTTTTTATTTTAGTATACTACAAAAGTTTTTGTAAATCGAACATAGTTATAGAATTCAATTGCAATAATATTTCAGGCAAAACAATCCTCTAAGAACGATAACAAAAATCAATATATCAAACAGATAGATCGAGCACAACCAAGCAGATAGTACGTAATTATAACAAAAGTTGAACCGAGACGTGCATATCATTGTACCACATTGCTACAAAGATGACGTTGCAAAGATAATGGGGTCACCACACTCTTTAGAAGTGAACAAGGCTTTATCGATTTGCTTTTCTACCCTTAGAGACAAACCTTTTACTTTTACGTATAGTCCTTTCAAATAGTCAGTATTAGTTATTATTACCTGAAATAGCATCTGTATGTAAAAGGTAAAAAATAAACATTCGACGTTCCCATTTTGTGTTTGTTGTATGTGTTGTATGTGTGTATTAACCCTAATTATTTAAATTATTTATAAACTAACCCCAATTATGTTAATAAATCATAATTGTTTATGTCACTTTTGAATATAGTAATTTTCTAATGAGCATCCAAATCGGTATTTTTGTTTCAGATTTTAACGGTACAAATATGTTTAAAATAATTGCTTTAACTTTTTCTTTATACGTTCTTTATACATTATACATAAATTATACATAGAAATATATATTATTAATTGTTTTCGGAAGTTATGTGTGATAAATATCGGTGACTGAAAACTTTGTGCCCGGTAATTCCATTTGGGACGTAAACATAACGGCGAGACGAGGCTTAACAGCCACTGCCTACACCTTCGGGTAGCAAAAGGCGTGAAGTTATGTAATGTTAAATATCTATTATGGATATATATGTTTCTATGTACAACATAACAAGTATGTATGTATATGTTATACAAAGAAACCATCCCGTTGACATCCTCTATCTATTTAAAAAATCAGTATCAAAATCCATTGCGTATTTTCAAAGATCTAAGCATATAAAGAAAAAGACGACGCGACTTTGTTTTATACTGTGTAATGACTTTTCGATAGTTATGTGTGATAAATATCGATGACTGAAAACTTTGTGCCCGGTATGGTAATAGGTTCGCCACCTATTCCATTTGGGACGTAAACATAACGGCGAGACGAGGCTTAACAGCCACTGCCTACACCTTCGGGCAACAAAGGCGTGAAGTTATGTTATGTTATATATGTTACATACCATTCTAGAACGTGTAAATATTGACATCTGTCTGTGTAAACAGTCATTGTAACGTTCACTCGGCCGCGGGAGAATTATTATATTTTGTTAACAATCGATTCTTACTTGACATAAATGTCACACGTGTAACACTTTGTCAGTGAATGTGTAAATACCTAAATACAGTACCTACTCGCGGTTAATCAATTCTATTTTTTTGTAATTTTATTACTTTTTATCCCGACAGTTATAACATTTTTGTCTCATCTCGCCGACTCTTTTCTTGGTCCCAAATTTGATAAGCGGAAAAAACTGTTGCTATACAGCGCTCACACATTTGTCTTTTATCGATATCTACTTCTTCCGAAAAGATTTGATCAAGTAGCTGGGGCATATTATGAGCTCTTAATTCCAACCAGCTTGTTCGCTGCTAGGCGAATTCGTATTTCCAACGACTAATTTCAGCTAGTCTAGATTACTCATTACTGGCTAAATGGAATTAGTCGTCGTTAAATAGAATTTAGAGTAAATTTGACAGCGACTACTCGTCACCGACTGGCTGAAATTAGTCGTTAAAAATACAAATTTTAATTTGCAAGGCAGCGCGTAAGCTGGCTGGAATTAAGAGTTCATAATACGCCAGCTGGTTTTTGAAAAATATTTCACGGGATATATTTACTATATATCTTAGGATAATTAATAAATTATTAAATACAATAATAGTAAATATTTTTATATGCAATATCAAACAGAAATTCATATACGAACTCTGTTTCATCACACTTTTATTGACGTTTTGATTAAATATTTATTTTAATTTATTCAATAAAGGGACGTGAGATAATACAATATTGACAACTGTTTTTATTTTACCTCTATTCAATATAGCATTTCAAAATGATATATGCGGGTCATTCATAATATTAGTTGTAACATAACACTTTTAATGGTTCTTAGTGTCGTGTAATTATTAATATAATACACCCACAATTATCATGTTAGCTGAGAGATAATTTTGAACACAAAAATAGGCAAAAAAGTAAGCGGGTCACCTGATGGTAAGTGACTAACGCCGTCCATGGACATCTGCAATACAGATAGCGTCACCGTTGCCTGAATTTGAAAGTCGGGAGTTGAAGGTGACGACGAGAGGGAAAAGATAGTCCGCTAGATATCTTTCTCATCGAACGAAACACGGAATGAACCACTTTACGTCGATATCCTAATAAATCGTGGTAATTCATAAAAGTACGTGTATCTACCGCGTAAAAATTTTAAATACAATGGTTGAATAGACTTAATTTATGCTTATAAAACTCATAGAAAAGTTCATACACATATAAGCCAAAGCACAATACTCGCCAGTTTTATTATTTGTCAGTATCCTCTGGTCATAAACTGGCCTTATTTTATTTTTATGTCCAAGAACACACGGCGGTTGAAAGCATTTCCCATCAGGTTTTCCAACTCTATGAGCTTAATATGTATACCTGTGGGGTAAGCTGACATTTACGCGTGATTAGATTCTGATCAGGTGCCGATCACCTCATTTAACAAGAGATCAGCGAGCACAAGTGACGGCGTGCGTCATATCATATCGGCTGATTACACAAATTATCTATTTCACTGGTGATATGTTTAGAAAAACCTTCAATATTGTCAATATAATCGCTTAAGTATATAAATATGTATTGAATATTAGTTATGTTATTGTACTTTATAGTTTCGGTGGTCCAGGGTCCAAATTTCGTGCTCACACCAATGATTTCTCGGAATTCTTTTCGGTAGTTTTGTGTTACTGGACTGACAAATTTGAGCCCGGTGTGGCAATAGGCACCTATTCCATCTGAAACTTTTTGATTCGGCGAAACGAGGCTTAACGGCCGCTGCCTATAGCTTCGTGGAGAAAAAGGCGTGAAATTGTGCTTTTATGTTATGTTTTATTATCACTACATAGTATAAAACATATTCGCTTTCTCTGTTAAACTATTTTAATAAATAGAGGGTATTAACGGGGTGGTTTACATGTTTAATTAATCTAAAGAAAAAGTGATAAATCCAAAATTTACTTATTTATTACTTTAGATGCGGAACAAAGTTCGCTGGGTCAACCAGTTAGTAATATACTGGCAATTAATAATCGGAAATAATGTCTGAACCAGAAACAGCCAATAACAATATTTATTAAGTAAAATACAAAAGCCTTAATGTATCTAATCATATAATATCTCTCTACTTTCATCTAAAATCTTATAATCTCAAATCTCAAAAACATTGATCCAATTCAACATAAAAAACCAACATTTGTATTTGGCAAAAACTGTAGATATACCCCAAAAAAAATACTATAACGGGATTGTTTTGTAAATGTAGCAGATTATTTTTTTGTACGACAAATGTTGGCACATTTAGTTAACGAGCTAAAATAATTAATGGTCCATACTTCAGTACAATGTCCCGCATCCCTAAACATAAAGCTTTTGGCGTTTGACACTTTGAACAGACCGACCAGACAATATGTCCCGTCACTGATTCGCACAAATTAGGGTGAGACACCCTTCAACAATTACACCGTTGCACGCAACTTGCTTAATGGCGGGGGATTAGGTTACCCGTAAGTGAAATGCGAAAACGGACCCCTAAATCATAGGGTTGTCACTTAATGGATGACATATAAATTAAATAATTTGTAATATTATATTTATGTTATCCGCTTGAGGGGGTTATTTAATTACACACTAAACTAGTAGATGTATGGTGTGTAGACGGCGTTACGTCGCCTTACAGGGAGAAATATTTAGCTCTCTTACATTAAATAAATGCAAACATTAGCAAGTATACTCTAATTTCAAAAGTCAATACTTTGTTACAAATCTGAAGATCTGAGTTGCCATTTTTCTTTTATATTAGAAAAAAATCTTATTCATCTGAAAATGGACAGCCCTATAGCGTTGTGACATAACTGAGGGCGATTCAGAGGCGAGTTAATCACAAGCCACGGTGATAGCGAATATTTGCCGCTTGGATTACTGCCGCGGTGACGATAATGGACTTGCCCGGTGAGGGTCTTAACGACAGTACCACACCGCTCTGGCTCGCTTTGAGGATTACAATCAATGTTAGTTGTCAAATACAACTGACATTGTTGACATTAGAATTTAGAATATAGGACCATAAACTAGATTGTGTTTTTTTTTAATTTTATATTTGTTACCAACTAAACAAAGTCTTTCATAATTAACAGAGATACTTAAAGAAAATATGAGCCGTTTTTTATATAAATCGGTATTCAAGCTGTAGATTTAGTTCAATTTTATATAAGACCTAACACTTTATATGAATCACGAATAAAATTAATCTCCTATATGCAATATATCGAATAATATCCGACGATACATTAATATGTTAAATCCACTGCATGAAATAAAGAAAAAGTAAAAAGGCGCGGCGCAAGCTGAAATAATGGGCAAAGTTCAATAAACTTTCGGTGGAGGTACGGCCTTATGTGATTGCAACTGAACGTATTGCATTCAGACATTGTAAAATATATAATAAGGCACAGTACATTCTGCAATTCATTTGATATAAGCCATGGGATGACTTTTAATAGTGTACATCATCCCATAAAAAAAAATCCCGATGTTTCGAACTAAAGAGTTCTGTAAAGACAGAGATCATTTTCACGAGTAAAAATAAAAATAAGTAATATATAAACAAATAAACGCGATATAATTCTAAAAAAATGTTTACAGTTATGAATGTGATTCACGAAAATCTAATAAATAAATATGTATCCCAACATCATGCAAAATGATTTGCCACCAGCTCCCAGTCAGCCCTCCGCCATAGCGCTGGCTCATCGGTTTAATTAAATAAGGCGCTATTTTAGGTAACCGTTACTAAATTTTCATCTATTTTCACCAATTCTCTCCTCCAGCAACCGAGTGAAAAGTTACACATCAGAAAATATAATAATGAGTTGGAAGTAGAATGTGACGTATACCTTGTAATGTGTATGCTGTGCGCTGCGGCTGCATGCCCGGCACGAGGCTCACTCCCGTTCTCGACGTATTGTATAGCGACAGTGCGCCCAGCAAATCTAGCTCGGTGGCTGTAAACACACAAACACACAAACACTAGGTAACATTATCGTACATCTGCTTATCTACATAAGGAAACTTAGGAGATAAGTAAAGATAGAGTTCATCTCAGATAAAAATTGTTGGGTTTTTCGATTTGGCTAAATAATCATTAACTCTGGTTTTCCCTCCCTGGGGATGAATATCATTTGTTTGTTTGTTGTTATTTCTTAGATTTTCGCTAATCACATTCATAACATTGTAACCACTTTTTATGCATTATATCGCGTTTATTTAGAACTTATTTTCATTACTCGTGAAAATAATATCTATAAAGAGTTCGAAACGTCGGGAAATAAATAGAAAATAAAGTTCTAAAATATAAACGCGATATAATCCATAAAAAAGTTGTTTCAATGTTATGAAAATTCGCTTGAATAGAAATTGTTCTAGTAAGACTAAATGCGTTGATTTCATACAAAAATTCATGTCACTTGTCTTTCAGAAAGACTGACAAAAGATGAATATATTACAATTATAAAAAAGTACATATCTGTCAACTGATTACCATCTTGAACGTTTGAAAGTCTCTCAAAATTATATGTTCTCATAAAAGGTGACTTACAAACGGTAATGAAGATATTAAGTTATTGTTTTATATTATGTGATCAATAAATTTATGACCTAATAAAACTTCTTCGGCCTACATTCTTCGTAAAATCAATATGAGAAGCGGAAGATTCTTGTAACGAAGACGTCCCGAACTCTCGACAGTCCCCTTAATACATAAAACAAGTCTTCACCAGACGACAGTCTGGTGGTCTGATAATAATAAATAATATGAAATGTCTATTAAATAAATACATTATACATTTAGATAGTTCAATAGGTTAAGATATTTTACGGAAATCTCTACAAGAAAATTATCTCGAAGCGATGGAGAATTAAAACAGTATTCAATTTATTTGTTATCAAAATTATTTTCTCAATTGCAGTGGTAAAAACGCGATCCAAAAACAAAAAAACCTTTTATGTTTTTGGATCGCGTATTAACAAAATAGGTTATATTTCCTCTCACATTAACTGAAACAATATTCACGAATTAACAGAGTTTATCTACTGTGAGGTAATAAATATTATGTAATAGCATTCTGAATGTATGCAAAAGTAGTTCTGATAATAAAAGCTTTTATTATAGTTGAAGATGCCATCTAGGGTTATAAAAGTTAATAATTGTTTATATATACATAGTAGCAACTATGCCTCGACTTGCAGAATTAATTTTACTGTCATACATTAGACACAATATATCACACCTAACTTCCTTAAAAGTTAAGGAAAGTAATTGGTGTAGGTACACCCGGAATGATACCAAAGAGCAAAGGAAGAGTGCAAGGTGATTAATTTCAAAGCATGTCTGCATAATTAGCTTAAGTGGTACTTACGTAAGTAAGTATACATGATTTATAGCACTTGCCATCTATCACAAGTAACCCGGTCACAGTTGGCTACGGCTCGTAGACGTTCCACAATTGTTACCTACAATATATTCGCTACGAAATACATATTCAACATTGTTGAAGTATATAAATGTCAAGAATTCCTTTAAAAATTCACTGCTACATAAAATAGCAGACTAAGTGTGCTATAAAATGTTCTGGATATATACATTTTATGGTCAGATCAAATAATTTGTGAACATCAATTTAAAAAACCATTAATCATTTGCAAGTTTGTTGAAGTATCTTCACAATTAATCATTTACAAAATACGTGGACGAAATACAATGTCGTTTAATCAAATTAACTTGAAAATGGGCTATGATTAGTTTAGATTTACGATATTTAACTTGGACGCTTTTAAATATTAGTGCATAGTTTAACACTTCTTTATAATAAGTACTAAGACTACTTGAAGTATTTAGCAAAGACTATGAACTCGGAATTCTCATTGAGGCAAAAATATTATTATAATTTTTTTACATTCGAATCAAATTGGGGTATTATGTAAGTAAAAATCAGAATCAAAGAATAAGAAAATCCCCGTTTTACAGAAGATAAAAGCAGATTTAAAAATACATAAATTCAATAGTGCTAGAAGAACTTCTCATTCTCAAGAACTTCTACTCAGTTGGTGAGGGTTAGAGCTTGTGTCAAGAACACTCTTGTTTGCGACACGAGGTCTAATTTGTAACGCCTATGTCGCAAATTTTAAAATAGGGTTGTCAAATTTTTAAAAAGTTGTGTTAAAATAAAACTATAAGAAAATAGATATTGAAATTCTTAAAGAAAAAAATAATTATTTGTGACAATCGTGACATTTGTGAACAAAGATTAATATAATATAATTGTTATCATTCTATTTGTTTATTTTATATATTAAATTCAATAGTTTAACCAATTTACAAATTGTATGAATTAATCAAATCAAAAGTTTTTTTTTATATAAAAATAGCTACTATTTCAAATAAATATGCCAGTTCATTATAATATAAATGCTTATTCTAATGTAGGAATAAAATATTTAAACGCTTATATATCTATTCGATTAAAATGATACAATAACGTGTAAATCAAACAACGATATTGATAAACTCGATCTTAAAGTATATAAATTAAATCAGTGTTCGCTTTAATTTATAATAAATAATCTCAATCTATTAATAAAGAGAATGATAAGTGTATTGTTTTCCATGATGATATTAAAGTTGTGGGGTGTTGAGGTTGACACCCCTGCGTTGCACAGAGGCTGTGGGGGGCGGCGTCGCGCCTGGTTGTCGCCGTCAGGTCTGCCCTCATCCCGTCACGGATACGTCTTACAACATAAAGAGATAGAGATGCTCCAGATTGCCTCGTAAACTGACTTTCCGTAGTCTTTCAATGTTGCGTACATATCGTGCTGGTTACTTATCATACTAATAAATTTTTAAATGATTTATTTATACTAGTATTACTACATAGATATTGCTCTAACAAAAACAGCCTCAACTCGACGTTATGTTTAAATCCCAAAAGGAATGGAATGACTTTTTCGAAGTTCTTTTCGTAAGTCATGTGTGAAAATTATCGATGACTGAAAACTTTGTGCCCGGTATGGCACTAGGTTCACCACCTATTCCATTTCGGACGTAAACATAACGGCGAGAAGAGGCTTAACAGCCGCTGCCTACACCTTCGAGTAGAAAAAGGCGTGAAGTTATGCGATGTATATTATCAAACCAGAGAGATATATAAGTGTATACCGAACAGCTACCTAGACCAACTATAGCACTCCAACCACACACGGTTACTGCCAAGGCCGTAAAACGTATTCTCCGTGCGATCGTAAACACTTTTACTCCCACACGAGTACATCACTATTAGATAACGGAACGATCGAATAATATTGCATTAGTATTATGTGGGGTCACCATACGTCTGACTCTTTCCAGACTCGTGCTGGATGGATAAAATTCGGACCTGATTCATCATTTACCTGCATTTATCCCGCTCTAAGTGCGGTTGGTACAACATGTCATCCATTTTCATTCTCTTCTATCACTCGTCATCTCCACACTTACTCCCTTCATACTCATATCGACTTTTATATACTCCAACCATCTCCTTTTACTTCGTCTACGGATTTGTCCATCCACAGGCATTCTCATAACTCTTCTTGTAACATGATCTAGATGACTCCAATCTAGATACCAATTCTAAATCCTAATATTTTCTGGTTTTAAGTTAAGTTCATTATCTATCTACGTGAAAACTTATAAAAAATCTTATCATCTTTAATTTGTTTGTTGAAATACATAATAATATTTCAAAAAAATTAAATTGCTTCTTAGATTTCGGTAAATCTTGTTGTCATACAAGCTCGTCGATTTTTAAGGCTCCTTACATCATCATCCTCAAGTACTCGTTCAATGAGGTCATGAAAAATGTTACGTGGCCGTCCTCGACTCCTAAATCCAGCTTTTACACAGCTTGTCTGATTAGTCTAACTTGCATTACCTATTCATTCCATATCCCATACTTTTAAATTATATATGAACTATGGTTACCCCAGTTTTCGGCATTCGCTATCACTCAAACAGTGCTCTTAATACTGTACATAAAGAGTAGTTATTGAACATGGAATCTCTAAATACCACCACTATCTATTGCAGTTTCAATGAGTTTTATTTCTTTGAAAACGTAATACGTATTTAATATTTTAAATGGTTAGCGATAACAATTTAATTTACATCAATTATGAGCTTTTAATTGCAAACAGAGAAATACAAGATTTATTGTGGCGCGTCAAGTGGCGAAAGCTTTTCAAGAAATTACTTCGCTGTCTAGCTTGTTAAAATTAAATTAATTCATTTTAGTTGTATTTAAATAACTACCGATCTCAATGGTGGATCGCAAAAGCCAATCTACCGACATGATATTACAAAAAAAAATAACAACTAACACCTTGTGTTTTTTTTAATTAAGTAACATGGATATCTACCCGATTTAAGGATAACCTAAAATTTATTTCCTTCAAGGTTCGTTGAGCATTTAAACACCTGTGCAAATTTTGTAGATGAACGCGGCGTAGTTTTTGAAGTATTTTGTACGGGACGCATTTATTTGACACTAATATTTTTAAATAATAAAAAAATACCAATATATTGATATTTGATATGCAATGGTCCTTCCCAATTTCAATCTTAATAGTTCAGCTAGTTTAAAGCTACTTTTTAAAAGATTTCACTGCTCAATACAAGTTTTCTTTCCTTTATTTTTTTCTCTGATAATCGATATTTCTATGGCCCTGAATATAAAAAAAATACTAAAAGATTGCTAACAGCTTCACTTTTTGAAATATAAGGTTTTATTATTTTGACTGATTATGTAAATATTTTTGTTATTAAATACAATAAAATGATCTTTTATAGGATTTCCTGGAATGAACGGCTTGAGGTAGATCTCGTTGCAAACTCCAGCCATAGTCTGCCATCGTATGTGAGTCCCACCGCCTCTGATAACGCTCTTCCATAGTAAGAAGATTCTGGTGGAATCTTCCAACCTGCTCTTCACTGTAATTTCACACCCATATTTTGTGGAAATCGATCTAAATGCGAGTGCAGGAAGTGGATTTTTATGCTCATGTTGCACCCTAGTTCCTTAAAATTTGAAAGCATGGCCTCATCAAGCTCCACGTAGTCGACAGATTTCTTTTTGGCTAGGAAATTACTCTCTGGTACTGGTTTCTACTCTGGTACGATAGAATGTAATGTTTGTTTCCGGAAATAGATTTTTTTCCTTTTAAGCGTGATGCTAATATTTCAAAAGCTTTTTTTAGTTAAGTTCAGGTCTCTTACCAAGTCATTTAGTTCTTCTTGATTAAATGGTTGAGATTCTTGGCTAAATGTGTAGTCTGAATCAGAATCTTCACTTGATGTATTTCGTTCGGGTTCACAGGGTAATGGATGATCAGAAGATTTAGGTGTGCTGGGTTGTACCTCTCGTGATTTTAATGGAGGTCGTCGAGCAGAAGATAAGTTAGGATATGGCCACTTATTTTGATTGCCAGGCTTAATTCCCTTTATTTTCACAACGCAGTCGTCATGGTGGTTTTGAGGTTCTCGCCAAACCATGGCTGTTCCGAACATTACTGTATCTCTTTTTCCGATGGACCACAATCATAGACAAACGACACATTTTTGACATACAATATGAGGAACCCAAGACTTGTCCTGATTACTTGATTACTGACTTACTGGACAGGCTTCTGATATTAATTTCATTCATTTTCCAATATTTTAAACTATTCAAACTTGAATTGTTAAAATATAAGTTGTAAATGAATAAATATAACATAACATAACATACGGCCAAGACGGCCAAGATACACATTCCATGACCAAATAGAACGTGTTCTGGAGGAAGGTGATGTTAGGAGCCTCAAAAATCGACGCGCGTGCATGAAAAGAGTACCTAATTAAAGTCAACGAAGCGAGTGAGGTGTGTAAGAATCGTGCCTTCGTTCGCGCTGGCCGCTCTGTTCTCTCTGCCCACCCCGCAAGGGATTTGGCGTGAAGTTATGTATGTATTTATGTAAATTTATAAATAAATGTGATACTGTCGTAATAAAATACCTCATGTAAAATTTGTTATTAGCAAGTCATTTGTAAAGTGATCAACACTTGGGGGCTAATAACAATTAATTGAAGACCCGTGTAATACGAGACGGTGTGGCACGCGCGCAGGAAACCCGCCTTGTTGGACAAACTACCATATGGATATGTGACAACATTATGGCAACTTATTATTAAACCATCGAACACGAGGGGTGACTTAAGTGGCCGCCAAGTTATATCGACTTCTTGGAATTTTATTCCAGGTGGTGGACAGCGGAATATAATTTTGATAAAATGCAAGAGATACATTTGAAGTTTATCTATTTGTTGGTACATATCATTTGTATGTAGATCTTTAGTATCATGGTGGTGATGTTAGTGGAAGCAGTTCCAATATTCATTTTTTAATATAAGTTATTTTAAAACAATATGGTAAAAAAGTTAGTTCAATAAAGTCGAAGCTGTTTGCTAGTCATATATACAATTCCCAAAATAATACACTTTTTTGATGTTTGCTGAATCTATAAATGAGAAACAAAAATAAATTCGAATTACGAAAAACTAATTGATTTGTAAAGTATTTGAAAATTTAAAACCAGTCATATTAAGGAAACAGCATAACGGTGCTCATAAACAAATAACGATTAAAAATGTGAACATATTTAAATATTATCAAAATAGCTCTGTGAAAATAAAGCTATTTTGATCGGAGCTAATCTAAGTTCTCAAATAATTGCACGTTACGACCTAACTTATTTTAGCAAATAAAATATTCTCAATCGCTTAATCTATCCGTGGGATATTTCAGCAATTTCCTCGTTAAAATTGTTTTAACCTTGACTTATGTATTAGCAAAAGCTCTAAAATTGTTTCCTTCCGAAACTCTCGGAATATTTCGCCGAATTAACTGACGAAAGGGTTTACGTAACAGCCATTTAATTCAAGGGAGCCAGGCATATTGCGAAAAGTAGCTACTTCAAATTTATTAAAGCCTAAAATTTTAGCTTACTCATCCAGTATACAAAAGATGTACAAACTAGTTGAAATTACGTTAAACGTACAAAAAATATGTTAATGAGGTAAAACCGGCGACAGTGACATATGTCTGGGGCGCGTGCCCGCCCGCCACACGTATCTTATCAAACAAGCAGTTTAATTAAGTTTTAAGTTACTTTTATGTTTCTACTAATGATATTGTAGTAAGAACTCAGGTATTAACTCTAGACTATATGTCTCCATAAGTATTGCTTGATTACTAAATGGCCAATAAGTTTATTTTAAGAAAATAGTTTCATGTAATTTGGGATTTGGGATATTGAAAGCAACACTTTATCAGAATACGTTGATTGATTCAAAGTCGGAGACAAATGCTCAGCCACAAGTCTGTCTTTTCTATGGCGGAATAATGCTGGAATATTATAAAAAAAACTGTAAGCATTAATAAGAAGCATTTACTATATGATACTATATTTAGGTATAGCAATTTCACTTCTTCTCTATCATCGACATAACTATAAATATCCACCTAATAAGTACATAAGGCCTCTAATAGCTACTAGTACATGAAGAAATTGTTTTCTTTTTGTATTACAGACGCTACGGAACATAATACATTCTGCCTTAGTTAATGAGTAATTTTCAAATTTCTTATAAGCTCTATAAATGTACTTTTTTTTTTAAATTTCTGATTGGCAACATAAACGCAATAATATAAACACAAGATTTATTCTTGGTTAGATAAAAGATAGGAAAGGAAAATTATAATATCAGCTTTCGCCATTAAAAAAATATTTAAAAGCTTTGTCTAACCTCTTTGATGGTTTATTAATTTATAAATAGGAAGCATCCAAAGTGCATAATACTAATCGAAGTCGTGGGCAACATTGAGTAGTGTAATTTTATTAACTAATCTATTCACTAATCCCTGGATTAATTCGAGACGGAGCATTCTGATATTTAACACTTGGTCAGTATATTACTACAATTGATAGTGGTAAGTTTTAAGACACTTACTGCAACAATACACTATTGTCTAGCTCTTCAACTTTATTTGACAAGTCTTATTTATAATCAATCCTTATAAATGACAGAAGAAGAAAAACATCTCTAGTACACGATAAAGGTACGATGATCGAATAGCAAACGTGACCGTTTTCGTCATTATCAATTTACTTAATCGATTTCATACAAAAAAGATAATAAATTCAATGCGTATGTGTGTAACTTCGTGCCTTTTATACCAGCAGATATAGGCAGCATTGATTCAAAAGTTATTGTCGTTGAAAATGCCACGCGTGTAGTCCTCCAAGTAACAACCTATTTATAATACAAACATAATAACCATATTATTAATAATTATAACTGTACAAATATAAGTCAAAGACGGCCTTCACATTTCGTTTGGCAATTATTGATTACATTATTTAGTATGGTAACTATGTAAAGGTATGTTGTACCTATTCCACTATTTAACGGAATTCAACACTAAGGAGATATAGAAGACAGAATTTTAATATCTGCAGTGAATGATTATCATTATCACTCATATTACAAATGCGAAAGTTTATCAAGGTAATCGAATGTTTGTTACTCAATCACGGGTCAATCGCCGATAAAAATTAGTATGTAAATTGGAAATTTTATCCCGGTAATAGCTTTGTAATAATACTTCGATTTTCGTTGAAATAATAGAGCAATATCTATTTTTATTTATGTTATTAATTAAATACATAATGAGAATTAATAATTACTGTCCCGAATATAAACAAAGAAATATTATTAAAAGTAATAGGTAAATAAGAAATTTGGTTCCGATTTATTTATAATAAATACTACTGCAGCAATATTATAAGTGGCCAGTTACAAATTGTAAACATACAAGAAAAACAAATACAAAACAAACATTGCCAGACATATTTGGTGTCAAATATCGATCGTGCGATTTTATGTTACGAAATATACAAAAAAACACCGTCTAAGAGTTCCCCCGTCAGCGTTTTATCATCGTACGATATCGTACGATCCTATTTATAATAGTACTTACGGGTGCACAAATTGATACCTCGTGTAAATATACGCACATTATGTAAATGTGACATCATAGAAATGTTTGACTTACACCTAATCGCCAACCGTTTTAGAAGAATTTCATGACGAACTACTCTGTGGAATCCGGTGATAGATTATATATTATATTTCCTTGCTGTCTTTAATTTTTTTTATTTTATTTATTGTTGCATTCTTATTTTAAAATTATAGATCATTTTATACATTAGGGTAAATTTCAATAAATCCTGCGCAGTGTTGTCTTTAAGTAGCAATTCCAAGGCTCAAAAAATAATATATATATATATGAATAAAATATTTGAATATCACTCACATATCACCTGTCATCATCAAGTAACATATAAATATCATAGTATGTTTACATAATTGTATACATTAAAATAACTGCAAATTTAAAGAGTTATTCTCAGTATAATAAAATCGTAAATGAGAGCAAATTGTAAATTCATTATTTAAATTATAATTTTAGATAAATGAAAATCTGTCTGGTTAATTGAATGCATAATGTACGAGTATGTACGATTTAGGAATACGTGTTCGGTTAATAATGTAGTAGCGAGTTGTCGTGGGGTGGTCGGGAATCGAACCGGTGCGCTGACAGGTGGTGGACACGCGCTACTGCCCGCCGCCCCGCACCCCGCAACTCACACCCTGTGCCTTATCGTACCACCAAAACTTAACAACTTCCAACGTATTTACATGACGAAGTACAATTTTATAATACTAATTTTTTCAACTTCATCTATATCTTGATACAATTTTTTTACTAAAATGTTTGAAGTTTGGTAACGTTCATTATTACGCTTTTATCCGACTGAGCAAGAAAGAGGATTGTGTATTGGTTGAATGTTTTAGATGTAGTGCAAAAGCTGTGAGACGGTGATCTATTGGATTCAACATCATCATCTTTCAATCCATTTCCAAAGTTTCACTTTTTCGAATTGTTGAAGTTAAACGCTAGCTTTCGTACAGAGAAGTATGAAGATTTTATCTATGTATATATATCTATTTTACTGTAATATAGGGAAATACTGCTGTAAAATTTATTATAAATAATATTATAGAAGGTTCTATTAATATTGTAATTATCACTTTCTCTCTACGGAGTGGGAATTTCTAGTAAAACATAACTAACATTACGAGAAGTAACCTAGAGTAAATTAAGTTCTGAAAATACTATCACAAGAATCAAAAGTAATCAAAACTAAAACGTAAAATCAAATATTAAAAGATCTTCTAAGTTATTTTGTTAATAATGCCTGAATAAAATTGTGAGTAATCTGTCCTTGTTTAGTCCTCTAACTTTATTTTTTGTTTAAAGTTAATAGAGATCCAATAATGGATTGGTAATTTTAAAATTCTGCAAAGGAATTACGGTATATTTTATGTATGATGTAAACGCTGTGAACCGTAAAATTTGTTTTTCATCAATTATTCAATAGTAAATTTATTTCGGAGCAAAATCTTAACGGATTTGAAGTCCTGATATCACTTCGTCCTTCTAGTACCCTTGGCAACAATGTATGTATGGAACTGTTTGCAAATAACATCCGGTCCAACATGAACCTAATATACAGTTTTATTTGACATGTGTTCCCCAAAGAGGTTTGACGTTTAGTTTCCAACAAACAACTGTGCATCTTGTCCTTATGAGTCAATTTCCATTGCCTCAGTGAATGAGGATAAAATCCTCCTTACTTACTTCATATAAGTTAGGGTCAAAACAGATAAATAACAGTGCTAAAGAACGTATCTAGAGCACTCGGCATCACTTCGCTTTGAACCTATTGTAGTATACAAATATTCCATAATCTTCATAGAACAGTTATACGATGATTAGTAACTCTGTGCTATCATGAATAATTATTTATCTGCCCAGGTTCAGTACAGTTGAACTCTCTATAGTTTAGAACTTAGTATTATGTTACTCCGCTGTATCAACGCAAAAAGTCCAAAAACTTACGCCACCAGCTAGGTCAAACATATATTATTTACGGAAATATTAAAAAATTACATTTGATACATATTGTTTCGGTTTATGCGATAAGTAACACAAGTTTCGTTCAGAAACAATATTCGATATTCAAACATAGCGTGTCTTTGACATTTTGAACTTGACAGTGGACACAAGATGGCGGGGGGACGGACGGTACGCGCCTCTAATCCGTGCAAACAACCATAGAGATAACATCTGATATCACCGCACGTGTGTACAAAACTCTATTATAATATGATTTTTGTATAAATTTGTCGCTTCCTGCACCTTGACAGGCTCGATAATACAATTCCGTCTTCTGAAGATGAGTTTGTATTCGTTAAAATATAATGGGAACTTATTATAGCTACCTTTTTATACTAGTTGGTTAAATATAGAGTAGTTTAAAGGACAACGTCATTTTAAACTATAAATTGTATTTTACAAAAATATTTTAGATAAAAAAAAAGTAGCCTATTTAGATATTATGTGTAAAAATATCTGTTTGTCATTATCTCAATTCTATCTGATATAATTTTACATAAAGAGACATTGTGTAAAAAGATGTGAAAAACAGTGTAAAATGTTCAAAATTTTCCTAGTATCAACTGCCCATAGAATAATTTCATAGTTACTTATCTAACCTGACTATTTCATTCTAAATACGAGTTCATTTAAAATTAAGAAATTGTCCAATTGGATAATATTTGAAAATGATAATAAATGATTTTAACAACTGGCGAATGTGAAGTTCGATGTTACTTCTGAACTCAATTTGCAATTCATTTCAGTAACATCATTTATGTATATATAAAACTAAGTATTTGTCTGTTGAATATAGTTTAAATACATTTATGCCGTAATAGGGTATTAAATCATGAGCGGATATAATTTTGGTACGAGATTTATTACCCCGTCTGTACCCCGACGTATTATGGCGTTAGTATTGAGTAAACAGCGTGCAATATCTACTTGGTAACGTTGGTAATATTGAGGTTGTTTGGTGTGGGGTGGCGACAACCTGTCCGCGTGAACACCACCGGCAACCCTCTATGAATATAGTGCAACCCTCGCCCGTGGACAATTGGCTGTATTCAATACAGCTCAGTTAGACAACAACATTTCACATTTTGTAATAAAGTAGTCCAGTTACAATTGAACCTATTACTGAAACCTCTTTTTTGTCATTCTATAAAAAAAACGTTTAAGATTTAACGGCATTTCAAATCGTTAAATTGAGCCAATTGGAGGCAATTATATCTTGAACAACCCAAATATATTTTATTGCATTGTAATAAATATCTATGTGACAGACCTTATTGCTTTAGATCAATCACATTTTTTATAATCATCAATACATATCATACATAACTTCCGAAATACTTCCGAGACGAAACATAAACTTCTGAATCAGAAGCGCAGGGTGGAAGCAATAGGTCAAACTAGGGAAAACTGAATAGAACTTTCCTAAAAACTAACATCAAATAACTTACCATATTATTTTTACTATTCAACCATTCATGTTTTTTTAAAGGCAAACTCATTTCTATATAAATAATTTTAATACACTCGTACAAACGTAAACTAAGTAAGGTGTTTATCGTCAAATATATCTAAAGAAAGTATTTATTTATACTTTTTTTTACCTAATGTAATTTGGTAACGAACGACCTCACTCGATAATTAGTGACCTGAGGTATGCATATAAAAAAATATCAGTATGATTTCAATAAGGAATTAAGTGAATGTACATATTAACTTATTAAAAAAATATGTCGTCAATTCACAAGTATGAAGCGTGAACATTTAAAATAATAATTGGGCTGCCATGTTACTAACACGCGATGTCATAGTCTACTACTACGTATGAACATACCGACATACAATTGAATTTTAAAGATGTCAACATGGACGTAGTACTTAAAAATAACTGAATAAATATCATCATAAATACTGGTGTTACGCAAATACTTAGACATGCAACTGTAAGTTACAGTTAATCTAAACAATATACTTCTTGGTGTGTAGAGAAATGTGTATAGAAGAAAGTAATACAAATAAAATCTTTCTAGATTCATCTATTATAGAATTGAGAGAGACCTATTGAGAAGCAATCTGGCAAATAACTACTCACAGCAATCTAAGGTACGTAAAGTGGCTCATGCTGCATGCTTCTTTAGTGAGTGAGGTATCCGTAGGACGATCACCCTTCCTCTTGCTTAGCCAACCCACCCTAACCATGGGCGGCGTTAGTCACTTACCACCAGATGACTATCTTGTTTGTTTGCCTCCTCTAAAGGCAGCTATAACACACATTTATGTAAATGTGTGTTATAGCTGCCTTTAACATGAGATAGGGAAGTTGTCGGAAGTGTGATGAGGAAGGAGAGGGAGAGAATTGGGAGTTGGATTACTGTCTAATCGAGCGAAACGCGGCACTTGAGTTCGATTTTCTGTGAGGTCACGGTATTTTACCGTTCGAGCCGGCTACTGCTAATTTCTAGGTCTTTGGAAGTTACTTTTTTTGCTTCGGTTCTGTAATTGAAATTCTCATTTATAATCAGCGAAAGTGTAATAAAAAAGAGTCATAGCCTTGAACTCTCCAAGGAACAATTTAGCTGACACCTCGGGACTTGTATGGAAGTGATGTTGTTTCAATTAACGAAAGCCTCATCAATCGCGAGACTGCGTAATTGAACATAATGCTCCCCACAGGATACTTTATTAGACTTTTAAAGTAACATTACAGGCATTATCTCTTTGGATTTAAAATAATTCTTTCGCCATCTCCTTAATTAGATGTAATAACAGAATATTTTTTTAAATACTCATAGTAATAAACCGTCAAGATCTAATTTATATTTCATTATGAAAACACGTAAAACTTTAAATAATATATAACATATTCGCTTGTGCTTTCTGTATACATAGAAGTTTCTAACTAATTGACGGATTTTAATGAACTTCTTGGCAATTGATAGATATAATCATAGGAAACCCGTAGTATAAAAACAGAAGATCAAATTAGAAGAGAACATGAGCAGTATGAACGGTTACTAAGTATTATTTGTAAATAAGACAATTGCTATTTCATTTTCAATCTTCTTCTCGGCTTGCTGCCATCGATCGCTAGTCAATTTCATAAGAAGACTCATTCAACTACACAATGGGGGATTTTAAGCAACCCACAATAACGATATCGTCATGACTCGGTAGTCTTTTAGTAAAAACGAAAAAAGAAATTTGCTTGCCAGCCAATTATGTGTAGCATCAAGGTAATTGGCAGAGTCATGTTATAGACTGAAGAATAGCCATTAGTGAAAAAGAAAGAATAAAAAATATATCTTTAAACAATAATAAAGGATTATGGAGAAATTAAACAAACGTGGGTCGAGACTAACAAGGCGAACTAATAGTGGTTGTTAAACGTACAACACAATTTATTACAGACCTATTTCATGGTGTACTTCATTTAATATACACAAGTGTTTGGTGCTATGTGCTATAAGCCACAATTTTTGATCAATATTAACAGTTTTTGGTGTCCAACCATTACCCGTACGTTAGCCGACTATTGAACTGACGATAGCCGACGTTACTCTGACGTAATTAATTGCAAACTACTCTATCTGTCAAGTAAGTTTATCAATAAATGAGTTTTGGCGGGAAAGTAAAAGAGACATGTCTCTTCTTTATATTATTTTTTAAAATTGGTGTTTCAATAGATGTTATTGAATAAAATTCGTGGGGTTTTATTTAATAAGTATTCGTATTTGTGTGCAAATGTGAAAAATGGGGTAAATATCGTATGTAGCATGTTCTTCTATATTATCGCCAAAATTTCTTTGGAACATCATGTATAAAGTGCCACGACTTCAGCCCCGGATCTAGGGAGGGGCAAGCCGGGGCCCATGCCCCGGGCGGCAAGTTCAGGGGGCGGCCAAATTACTATAAAATTACTTAACTTTGACGGACAGAATAAATGACAGTACAAGTACAAAAAATGACTGACCATAAACGGTCTCTCTTTAGCCATAAAGCTGTATTATTAGCAGAAAATCACCCCAAAAAGATTGAATTTAGGTCTACAGGAAGAAGTGGCAGACATTTAACATCGTCTATGGGGTACAGGTTGTGGGTTATTAGCAAAACGGTTAGAAGATCTTGGCATATATTTTCCAAGACAAAAACTCTTTGTGCTTGCTGCAAGATTTACCAACGGTCTTCTACCGTCCTTTTTTTTGGTACGCTGGGAAAAAATGCTGTGGGCATACGGCTCCCACCGAGAGGTGGAAGGGTTATGTGGGGCTCCCGGGAGATGGTATTTCGGTGTACCCACTAAACAACCCAGCGCCGTTCCTGCTTCGTCATGTTAGAGAAGAATGGAACAATGCTTTCAGCCGGTCCTCCCCAACGAATTGCCGCCCTTACGGTAGGCTCCGCGCGCCCCTCACGATGGTAAGCGGCTCAAGACAGGCCCCTGCGGAACACCGGACTCCGTGCCGCATCGCCGTAGCCTGCCCGTCTTGTCCACCAGAAGGACGATACAGTCCTCTAGATAGTCGACCAGGAGCCGCCGTAGGTAGAGAAGCACCCCGTGATAGCGGAGCGTTTCTAAGCTCGTCGAATGGGGGACGGAGTTAAAGGCGTTGGCGATGTCGAATGACAGCGCCAGCACCCCGTCTACCACGCTCGCAGCTTCCTGCACCTGGCCCTTTAGACGGGCCAACGCGTCAGTGGTCGAACGCTCTTTCTGGAATCCGTATTGAGCGTCCGACAGATGCGGCACCACTTGGCAAAGGTGATCGTTAAGGCGGAAGGCGATGATGCTCTCCTACAATTTGCCAACCTCATCGAAAAGGATGATGGGCTGGCATGCTGGGAAGGAACCCGTCGGCTGTGTGTTCTTGAGAAGGAGGCACAACCGTCCCTCCTTCCAGGATTTCGGAAACCTCTCAGTCGCAAGGCATGAACTGAAGAGGCTCCGAAACCTTCCCCCCCATCTTGGTGGCTAGAACTAATACGCGTGCAGGGCCTGGAGCTGTACCCCTGGCGGCGGAGTCGCCGAGGTTAGAGAGTAGTAGTAGAGTAGAGCGGCAAACGTTAAAATAAATGTTAGTGGGCTGGGGCGGCATTTTTCAAAAATTATATGTAACTAAAAAAGAACTAACTTAAAGGTCCATCAATAAAATTAATCTACAGATAGAGTAGTTTGCAAGTAGTAAGTAGTGATTAGAGTAGTGCGATTATTAATTTTAAATACTCATAAACATGCTTTTACTTAGGGGTATGTGCTTCTTTCTTTTCTTCTCTCATTTCTTGGCGGGAAACTTATTCTAAATATATTAAAACTACTTATTGAACAATCTTAACCTTTGATTTATAAAACTCCTGCTATTATAACAAATTGACGAATGGAGTAAACCTTGTGCGTCTTACACATATAATAAAATCATCAAATTCGCGTCTCTTAACCATTTTTTTAATAGACTATCTATTGGTTCCATAACTACTACATAGATTAATTAATTTGATATATAGGATACTACTAATTTCATGCATGACTTAGTTTAATTGAATTCAAAATCGTCACAAGAAAGGTCATGTCTTCTACAGTAAAAAGTTCTACGGGTCAGCCAGTATTTGGCATACTTAAAGCTTACTTAACAATAATTTTGGTATACAATTTTAAACTGTACATTACGTATAAAACCCGGTAGATGAACTTTTAAACCGTGTGTCCTTGATCTGCAGCCAAATTAAATTTAGTAGTTGAGCCGCATTGCGCTGACTGCGACAACTGCATTGCTCTGGCAGTCAATACTAAATACAGATTATTTTATTATGCAAGTTTCCAATTGTCTATGATCAGACCTGATAGTATTCAAATATTATACGTACACATCTTCTCGCACAAGGCCTTGTTGGATGAGCAGAGAGAACCATCCGCCAGACGAGGTTGCTTTTACGTATCTAACTCTCGTTTTTTCACCCTCATTCATTAACTCACTGAGAATTCTGACCTTCCTTTCTGACGAAACAAGATTAACTATTGGCGGGATAAAATTATAATATTGAATTGCTTTTTTAGTCACTTCACGCTTTTCTCTATTCGAAGAAGTAGCCAGCGGGTCATCAAAATTGTTAAATAAAGCGAACACAATTTTCTTGATCATCGATATTTACACACACACAACTTTCAAAGATTTATTAATGTGAGCTGGAACACGAATTGTAGACTTCTTGATTCGGAAACGCGAAACTTCAACCTCCTTACTAGCCAGACGATATAACCGAGATATAAAGAATATTTCAAACTGCATAAATTCATAAATTTAGTATATTTATTTCATCATGAGGAGTTCTCCTCGCTAGCTCCTGGAGGCCCCATAAGAAACACCTGTACATGCCGGTTATTAAGTAGACGTTACGTCACCTACACGAGATTTTCCAAGTAGACGACCATTATGTAGAATGATATTATTACATGCAAATGTAATACACGGCGGCGCCTGAACGGATACAATGTAATATTCAGCAGACAGGTCCGCTACACTTGTCATTGTCATTGTTAAGCGAATTAGGTACAATAATTTAAAATTTATATGAATATATCATTAAAGAAGTCTCGGTGGCACAGTGGTCGAGCACACGGCGTCTGATCCAGAGGTCCAGGTTCGATTCCAGACACTGACTCACACCAATGACTTTTCGAAATTATTTTCGGAAGTTATGTGTGATAAATATCGATAACTGAAAACTTTGTGCCCGGTATGGCAATAGGTTCGCCACCTATTCCATTTGGGACGTAAACGTAACGGCGAGACGAGGCTTAACAGCCGCTGCCTACACCTTCCGGGTAACAAAAGGCGTGAAGTTATGTTATGTTGTATCATTAAAGAAGGAAATAAAAAAATGACTGAGTTTAAAATGATTCGTTATTATAATTATATTCTTGTTTTCAGAATGCTAATGTACTACAGTGATAGAGCTACGCAGTTTGCTGCAGGAATTGGCTTGACCGGTGAAATACCACGGTCTCTTAGAATATTGACGTAAATTGGATCATGCCATGTTTTGTTCGGCGAGGGAGGTATCCAGAGGTATTTGTGTTGCAAAGCAATGGGTCCATGGGCGATGGTATTTTCTAATCATCAGGTGACCCACCTGCTCTATTGGTATCACATTTTATAAAAAAAAACAGTAATGTGCGTCATTGTCTGGTGACTTAGTACTGAGCCGCTTTGTAGGAGGTCCCGGAGTGGAGTATGGAGATAATTCCAATCGTACTGTAACAACTAATTCATTTAGTGGGTTCAAAATAATACTGCCAACACCTTAAAGTATTAAGGGACGTGATATAAAAAACTAATATCTACATAATTTAGAACACTACATCTTTGAAACTTGCTATAACTCTACTAATGACAATTATAATTTCAGTAGAAAATATAATTTTATAATAATCAATACAAACATGAAAATAGACTTATTAATATTTGATTTGATTGATTGATTCATAACATGCGTAGTACTTGTACGATATTTTCGTAGACAAATACGACGACATGCGTGACCTATAAAATAATAGGAAGCGTGTCAGTCATATGTTAGTCGTCGTAAATAATAAGTTAGTCTTAAATTCGGCAGTCGGTGTAACGAGGTCATGAAGGCTGTACAACTGTACAGCCTATCACGTACAGTTAAACGAAATTATTAAACTTACAGAAGAAAACTTCCCCGAGTATTAATATTACACCCTGAAACTGAAATAAAGTTGGTAAAGTTTCCGCGAATATAAACCTTGAATATTTTATAAGCCTGATTCTCTATTGGTCTTGTAATTTGACAGCCTGATTTCTGAATGAATGGTTTCAATTACAGTAATAACTAGGAGAATATATTTTCAAAAAAAAATATAGGATATATATTTAGTCATATAAAATATATACATACATAACTTCACGCCAAATCTCTTTCGGGGTAGGCAGAGAGAACAGAGCGCCATAGGGCACGATTCTTACACGCCTCACTCGCTTCGTTGACTTTCATAACTCTTTTCATGCACGCGCGTCGGTTTTTGAAGCTCTTGACATCACCTTCCTCCAGAACACGTTCTATTTGGTCATGGAATGTCTTGTGTGTGTGTGTGTGTCATGTGTGTCTTGGCCGTCCTCGATTCCTACATCCATCCGCTTTTGCATTGTATATCTGCTTAGTCAGTCTTGCATCAACCATTCTTTCTACATGTCCGAACCATCGGAGCATGCCCTTTCTTACTTTTACACCGACACTCTCTTTCAAATTCACAATATATATGATATATATATATTTATTACTGATGAAATCACAGATATAATTGGTTGGGCGGTATGTTGTGTAAAACATTATAAATCCGTAAAGTAAGAAAAGGCATGCTCCGATGGTTCGAACATGTAGAAAGAATCCCACGTGACACTTTCCATGACCAATCCTGGACGAAAGTGATGTCGGAAGCCTTAATAATCGACGCACGGGTATATCAAGGAACAGTCAAGGAAGTGAGTAGAGGCGTGTAAGAATCGTGCCTTATGGCACGTGTAATAGAACATATGAAAGACCTGAGACTCCCTCGCGGTAGCGAAGCGAGGGTTAGTTGGGGTGGGAGTCACGCGATCTCTGCATAGTTTTAATTTTATTATTTCTGTACAACGAACTATGAACTTTTGAGGTTTAACTTTACTTAATAAATACTACTAAATCCATCTGATAATATTTCTGCATCTGCTTAGTAGATATTAGCTGATGCAGTCAAACACTGTCGAAATAAATTTTCAACAAAAATGTAAAATATATTTCTGTCTGTTCGAGTTTTTTTTTCGTGAAACAGTTTTACTTGACAGTATATCTTAAAGCAGTTACAAAAAAGGTACACTACGTTTCAACTTTATCCGTAGTCATTGCATTAATAATAACCATAAGTCATGATATCTGGTAGTCGTGTAATTCAACTATTTTATTATTAAACATATTTTTCTTTATTCCTATATAGTATATTTCCAATCACAGATAAAACACTTTTCTTCTCATATATTTTTAAATAAATTGTACAGTGGTCAAGTGGTGGAGATTTCCGTTTCTGATTCGGAAGTCGTGGGATTGATTCCGGGCCCACACCAATGATTTCTCGGATTTCTTTTCGGAAGTTATGTATAGTAAATGGCAACGGTGGATGTCAATAGGTCCGGCCACCTATTCCATTTGGGACATAAAGATTCTTCGAACTTTACGCCGATTTATTGAAAAATGGTGGAGTTCCACCGTTCGAGCCGGGCCATTATCGTGGCTTTTCTGTATTTACGAAACTTATTTTATTTAGGTATATAAAAATATATAATATTATTAGTTTTATGGCAGCGATAAAAAGTATTGCCTACCTAAATATATCGCCAAATGATCAATAAAATCGAACGTTTTTGTTTTATTGCCGCAATAAAAAATGTTATTCAAAAGAGAAACATTTTTATAAATTATCTTGTATTGGTATATAGTATTATTACTCGTACTACCAATTGGAAATTTAAGTTAATTAAAGATTCATTTTCTTACTGAACAATGTTAAATTAACTACGAAAAAGATGTTTCGTGATCGAAACTCCACTATTTCATGCAGTAAATGTATCTCTTAAAGTCTCGGTGGTCAAGTGGTCGAGCACCCCGCTTCTGAATTCAGAGGTCGCGGGTTCGGATCCTGACTCACACCAATGACTTTTCGAAAGTTATGTGTGATATACATCGACGACTTAACAGCCACTGCCTACATCTTTGGGTAGAAATAGGCGTAAAGTTATGTTTATGTAAATCTCAATTTACCCAATGTTAAATGTATCTCAATTTACTCATTCTAAATTAACGTGAAAAACTTTCATAGCGTAATAAGAAAGATAACAGAACTACACACCTTTTGCTACCCGAAGGTGTAGACAGCGCGATATTTATCACACATAACTTCCGAAAATAATACCGACAAATCATTGGTGTGAACCTGAAAGCTATTCTAAGACTTCTGGATCAGAATTTCGAATTTATTTGAATATACAAATATATCTACAAACCTTTTATTATCCTGACAAATATAAATAATTTCCTGGAAATTTCTGAATCAATATTCGACATAACATTAAAACAACTTTTTATGGATTATATCGCGTTTATTCAGAACTTGTTTTTATTTATTTCCCGACGTTTCGAACTCTTTACAGAGATCATTTTCACGAGTGATGAACAAAAAGATGGCAGTCGTTAAGTAAGTAAAGTAAAAACAAGTTCTAATTAAACGCGATATAATCCATAAAAGTTGTTTTAATGTTATGAATGTGATTCCCGAAAATCTAAGAAATAAATAATATTCGATATAATATGTAATAGGTGGCAAGTCTGTAGTTAATTGTAATTGAGCGAACACACACATCAATCAAATTAATTGTAAACTTAATATAAAAACTAACAGTTCTCACAATCCATATCGATAAAAGTCATGTCCTGTCATATGTCAACAGGCAAAGATATTTGTTTGTAAGTATTTGTTTTAACAAAGCCTTCTAACGCCGAAAGCTTTCCGAGAAACAAAGAATTTGAGACTGAGTTAAACAACGTTTGTATCTGCTATTATATACAGATTTTCAAACACATATTTTTAAGTCTATGGATCCAACTTTATTGATAGTTACATTCTTATTTAACGATTTGTCATTTTATTAATTAAAGTGTGCCTGAGGTATCAACACTCATTTTGTCAAATGAGTGTTTAGGTAACTCAGGTGGTACTTTAATCTTTTTTTCTTTTACGTCTAAACATTAAGATATCATAGAAGAATATAGTGGTTAGCTGAGTTTTATCTAATTCTCGACAGTAATCCTAAAGGGATTATTACCGTCATTCTGCTAAAAAATAATACATAACGTAAGATATGGTGTGTTATAATTAAAAAGCATACTATGGAAACACCAACTGTTTTGGGAGCACAGGATAAGTTCCATGATAGTAAAATTTTCAACAGACAGCGACGTCTAGTTTACCGAGCTAAGCAAATAGATGTTAATAATAAATGTGCACTTGCTAACGAAAATGATTAACATAAATACTTTTAGAAAATACATACGTAAAATACATTGAAAAATGCTTAAGGCTTGTAATAAGGATTTTTTTTCTGTTCCTGCCTGCGGCGGTGCATATACATTGATTTATAGTTTGGCTGTCTAAAAATTTATTTCAAAGACGACACGTGATCGTGATACGGTAAAATAATTTATTGTCAAGTTTTATTAACTTATCTTCTTCACAGATCTATACGATTCCCGCGGATTTATTTACCTCAGGCATGCGTGTTTAGTGGGTTCATACAATTTACTATTAAGCAAGCAGCAAAGAAGAGCTTTCTTACTTTTTCCTTTAACATGAAGTAAATGAAAAAAAAACTTATTTTTTTAGTCTGTGAATGGATTCTTAAATTGGCGGGAAAAAGTAAGCAATTGAAATGGCTTAACGTAACGTTGGTAACCTCCAACTTTTATTTCATTTATTTTAATATCACCTGTTATATAGAGCATTACAATGTCGTTATCTAGCAAAGGATTAGGTACTCTGTACACACAGATTTAAAAGATAGTAAGCGTGTGTGCTGATATAGATAAGTATTTGTACTACTGTGCACATAGCTACGTGATAAAATTAGCACGCCTATACTATTTGCGTGTAAACTAGACATTTTTTAAAGATAGTTTAGACATCCTGTTCAGGCTTGAAATGTTTTTGTAAACAGTCGAAACAGTTTGTATTTCAGTCGCAAATTGGTGAATCTACTTTATCTGAAAACTGTCAAAAAAACAAGCATGTGAGACCGCTTTTTACTATCGTTAACTTACTACCAAACATATAATTAATATAGTTCCGAAGTCTCTTAAATAAAAATTATTAAAAATTAAGTTGCACCTAAAGAATATTAACATGTTAATGACAAACAATTTGACCATCGAAAATAAAACCAACTTTGGCGTCGTTATTCATTATTCATATTACATTATTATAAGAACTTGTGGACTCGACTTAGTTGTCCTGCATGATATATCAAGCGGTTAAGATCTTAAAAAGAGTAACAAATGAAATAATTATGAAACTATTCTCGAATCCACTTGAACACACACAAAAAAAAATCATTCAAATCGGACCAGCCGCTTTGGATGAGTTCACTGTCAATACAGATAGTACAATAGACAATACGTACAGAAGAATTATAAATATTTTTAATTAGTTCATCGGAATTTTGTTCTTTGAATTTCTAAGTTTTTATTTCACATTCATTCGATACACCTAAAAACTAATATCTAAATAAGAAGAACTGATCTGAACTGTTTTACACAATGTAAAACTTACGAACTACTAAAATCCAGACATAGATTGGCGTAACATTTCTCCGAAATGTGACAAACCCAGCAGGAACTTGTATAGATATTATTTGTCCTGTTGCTATCCAGGTGTTGCGGGTACGTGACCTCTACTCGACGTCCTATTTAAGCCGCGAAGTAATAGGGTGCAGTACTGAATGAGACCTTGTGACCCAAACTTCACATTACTCTTTTAACACTAATCTTAATATAAGAATATTGTTGACTTAAATTCAATGTCGTCTTGTATTTCCGGTCTATATATTTTGTATGGTTTACATAGTCTAAGCTCACTAATAATTACTGTCATATTTTAAAATATTGATTGTCTAAGTATTATTTAGAAAGGCCTGAGTGCAAATCAAGATCCGATCACTATAGTAAATCTATTAGAAAAAAATATAATTATCTATTGCTAATATGATCGAGAGATCGGTGTATATTAATGGGCTCGCCACCTATTCCTTGAAGCCAGATATCTCTTTCAGTAAGACAGTTAATGCTGTCTGCTGCCAATTCATAAAAAAATAAGCTAGTATACTTTCTTCCTAGAATTACTTAAGCAAACCCAAAGTATTCTAAAATATAAACTCTGACTTACTCGTAGTTTGGAAACAAGCAGGTACTCATACTTTAATATGGGAGTTAACTTTGTTTATAATTAATGCACAAACTTAGATATAAAGTGAAGAGAACTAATTAGGTTACCCAAGTGATCACTAAAACAAAACTTTAGATTATCAAAGTTTGGCATAACTTAGTAAAGTAAAGTCATTCATAATAATATATAACAATAGTTCGAGTCGATGCACTAATTACATAAACTGGCAAACTCTTGAAACTACTGCACTGATAAAAGTATTTTATATTGGCGCTTTAGAAATTTGATTTAATCGCAGTTTGTATTGCTAATATTGTTTTATGCTTTTAAATTTCATTTGTAGAGTTTCATTTAATTTATTTATGGAATAGATTCCATTGGAAATATTGAGCATTACTAAATATTGGTCAACAATCACAAACAAATTCACCGTATTATAGCAAAAAAAATTTGACCCAAGAATAAATAATAAATAAAACAAACGGGGTGAGCTAAATAAAACCGTTTAATAACAAGCGATGAACATTTATCAGTAGAAAACGTTATCTAATCAATTGCACTGTGTGAAGCCAGCATCACTGCGCATTTAGGTGCAATTTAAAAACCTGGCTTGAAAATGCATGTATTGGGATAATTATATTTCATTTTAAATTCCAACTATAAGTTTTATACATCCTTGTAATATATTTATGTTAATAATTTGATAATATTCTCTTATCGTACTAATTTATTTCTACTTTAGGTATACCATTTCATTACAGAAAGATTGATTGTACTCATCTGGATTCCCAAAGTGAATAATGTATGATTATCATTGTAAATATCCACCAACTAATATCACTATTAGGTATATGTCTGTCGTGTTATAGAATCGTAAGAAAATAATGGATTGGTTTATGCTGGTACGACATTTTTTTCATTTAAAAACTATATAATAGGAAAATCATTACTTTATATTATAACGATAATATGATAAATTGAAAAAAAAAACTAAAAACTTAATGTTTGACAATGAAATTTGCAAAGAACACGCGATAACCAACTTTTTTTTTAATAAGAAATTATAACGAATTTCAGTACTAAAATATCTGCGGTTTAAAATTAAGAAGAAAAAAGTACAATAAATGTTCTTAATTTAAAAGTTTGTCATGACATCCCGGATTGACTATAGACAATTCGTTTTTTTTTTAAAGTTTACTTCTCTCTTGAAATTGGCTTGATACAAAAGTATGTTTAAATGAACTGAGAAATATACGTTAAGCCAATACCTGATACTACCAAATGTCTGCAAGAATTTTAAACTATCTAATCAAGGTTAATTAATAATCCTAAAACAGAAATACGCGCGATATAATACTTTAAAATCTGTTCATAAATCTCTGAATTTTGTGAGTAATATTTACCTATTCTTAGTTCACATGATTAATATAGGTGATAAGATTTTTTTTTTCCTAAATTCTGAAGTACTGAACGTGTTACTTACTACATTTGTGATACCGATAATAATAAACCATTAGATCGCTTTAGTCAAATATTATATTACCTAATGTTAGGTATTATGACGAGCCTCGTGGTGCATTGGTAAAACTACCTGCTGCAGCAACGAGGTCGGGGGTTCGATTCCCACCCGAGCACAAATATTTGTGACAAACATGAATATTTGTGTGGCGTCTGGGTGTTTTTCTATGTATTATAAGTATGTATTTACAAAAGAAAAGTATATATGTATTAATATCCGTTATCTAGTATACATAACACAAGCATTTAGTTGCTTAGCTTGGAACTAGAGGGCGCTGTGTGATTTGTGTCCAAGATATTATTACTATTATTTGATCAAGTAGAGCAATTTAAACTTGAACTTGACTTTTCCCAAAGTGGAAAAGCCCGGGTTCATCGACTTTACAAAATAATCTCAGTCAAATAATAACATTTGCAGGTAATGCTACAATTCGTCGAACATTTCTACGTCAATATAGTTTTCAATTATCTAAATCCTAAACCTGAACTCCTTATCGAGCTAATAAATCAAATATTTATTAGCTCGATAAGGAGTCAAAGATTAAGATACTGATCTCAAAATATCACCATCTTAATCCTTTCCAAACTATGCATATCTAACACAACTATCTTTGAGGAAGCATCTTTAAAAAGTTGTCGTAATTTCAATAATAAATTTAATACTTCAGAAATCTATCAATTTTAACGAATACTGATGTTTTATCTTTAATATGTTGGATATTTATATCATTTTAAGATATTTTTTTCAGAAATCTCAGAAATAATGTTCTCAGTGGTCCAGTGGTTGAGCACACGGCTTCTGATCCAGAGGTCCGGGTTCGAATCCTGACACTGGCTCACACCAAAGTTAAGTGTGATAAATATCGATGACTGAAAACTTTGTGCCCAGTATGGCAATAGGTTCGCCACGTATTCCATTTGGGACGTAAGCATAACGGCGAGGCGAGGCTTAACAGCCGCTGCCTACACCTTCGGGTAACAAAGGCGTGAAGTTATGTTATGTTATATATGTTAAAATAATAAATATTGAAAAATATCCATCATATATATCACTTGATAAAAATTTCAATCTGATTGGGAATACATTCCTCTGCTTTAGTCGGTTAAATAACATGACCCCATAAAGTTATCAAGTTTAAATTAAAACTGCAACGCGTTGAACTCTTTTAACAGGAATTAAAATTATAAAGTTAAAATTTACTTTTTAAAAATGCAACACTGACATGAACAGGCTTAATATACTATATAATTAAAATACAAATATTTGAAAAATGAATGTAAAAAACGTAACTTGTAAATATATTAATTTAGTTAAAAAAAAGTACTTTAAAAAAGTTACGTGTTATTTGCTGAGCAGGTGGTTTTACGCACGTATGGTACTATTTGATCCTGACTTCCTCAATTTAGAGTGGCGTGATTATATTTACGCAAATGTACTAAGTAATATTACGTAATAAGTTTTATTTGAGTTATGCCCGAGACAGGGACGAACTTACTGCCTCAATTCAAAGTACTGGTCGGCGACAACCCCGGGTTACACTGCATGCGACAAAACACAACGTTATGTAACTTTCAACTAACTTTACCCAAAATTCCAACTTTAATCTAAATCTTGATATTAAAACTCAATTAAATACATCTTTTAACGAACATTTAACAAATATTAACTGTTATTTATAAATTATTAATTTATTCATATATGGTATGATAAGCAAGTAATATTTCTTTTCTATACTTAATAACTTAAGTTGAACTTGGTGGTATCTTGTCAATTTTTAATAAATAAACTTTAGTTAAATAATATATTCTTCAGTCTACCAAGTATTTATATTTCAATTTGGTTATAATTTAATATAATCTTATTAACTCAACTTTTAATAGATTTTTCTAATAAAAAAAATTCTACGGCTTACAGGAAAATACTACAGCGGAATAGATCACAAGTGGCGAGTGGAAAATCGTGAAAAGTCATGTGTCGGCATAATCAGCCGTTGTTGGAGGTCACGATATGCGGAACAGCTGATCGGTTCTTATATAGAAGTGAGTGTAGTGTATGTAGTACATAGATGGTGGTCGTGTACTCACCGGCCGTGATGATCAGCCACCACCAGCAGCAGCAGGCGGTGAGGAGCGCCCGAGCGCCGGCCATCTCAGCGGCAGCGCATGACACGCGCGCTCTCGCCGGCCGCCCCGGCGGACTGAGCGGTGTACGTCGTGCCGCACGATCGATGCTCACTCGCGCCTCTCCCACACGCACCCTCCCGACTCAACACCCCACACCTCCCACACCCCACACACCTCGCACCGCAACTCCCCCCCACTACCCCCGCATCCCTCGCTACTAACATTTTCCAAGTTTCCTTAGAGAGCGCGCGCGCTGCCCTCTTTTCTGGCGGATCGCTGACCGCCCCTAATTGATTGGGCCCCGTACTCTTGCCGAACACGTTTTAGGTCAGTTCCACCGCAGAGTCTCTCTGCGTTCCGACCGCCTCTTAAGAGTTTCGCAACACTTCTTCACAGATGAATGTCACGCAGATAATTCTATTAAACTCATAATTTTTCAGCTGAAAAAAGGGGTTTTCTTTTATGTTATGTTAACCTAAGAACGAGATCCAATCCAACAAATATTAATTTACTAAGTTAAGAAACTTTATAAATAATTGACTGAGGGCGTGTAAATTTAATTTGCGGAAATATTATTTAGTTATTCCACGGGAAATGTTTCTTTATTTTGATAAAGTTTTCGGTTCGGGTTTTGGACTTCTAGAACTTATTTTTGCGAGTAAAGTGACAGATTATTCAAATCTGTTAAAGTTTATTTACTTTGACAGAGGAGTTTGAAACTACCAGTCTATCATCAATTTCTGTTATACCTGCGAACACCAATATATATAGTTCCTTGCCTGGTTTAGCTGTTTTTTCATGAGTAGGAGGAGGCAAGTGGGTTACTTGATCGTAAGTGACTAACACCGCTCTTGAACACAGGTAGTGCTATAGTTATGTTACCTTCCCTTAAGGGGTGGGTCTCCAGATACAACTCAGCGAACGAAACACGGTTCGCACTACTTTACGTCGATATTCTGAGAGGTCGTAGTCGAGCCGGCTCATTCATGCAATGAACTGCGTGACTCTACCACTGTTTTGTCTTTGTAGTATCGTATCATGATGATGGATGGTAATATCGTATTTCAAAAGTTGTTTTTATTACTAAATGTTTACTTAATATTTAGTATGAAAGTACAATGAACTTACATTAAAACACATTTATATTTTATATTTTCATTAAATTCGTACTAAATTGATTCCAATGTGAAGTATCGTTAAGACAAATTGTTATAATATCAGTTATTCTTAGTAGACTTAGTATTAAATACTTAAATACAAGTATACTTAGTATTAAACATAGCTACTATATTTTTTTTATAAATCATCATTGGTCCTAGACGACTACGCATAAAAGCTAACTACTAGCTTGCATCATCATTACACAGTATAGAACAAAGTCGCTATCCGCTGCCTCTCCCCTTATATGGTTATATCTGCCCATAGACACCAGCAACAGTAAAATGAGTGTTATGCCCATTTCTTCTCCTGACAACCTTACACTCAGAATCGTCCGTGCGTTTTTGTTCCCAGGAGGCAATTTTCTCAAGCGCTCGTGTTTTAATATGTTATGCTTTAAATATAATAATAAGTTAAATATCTGTATTATGGACTATTTTTAACTGTGTGTGAAGACCCATGAAAATAAAGCTATTTTGATTTGATTTGACATTATAAAATTAGTACAGTTTATTTACAACTCGCGCGACAAGCTTTTATTATTATATAAATTGTACATACTGAGGCTCTAAGTTGATACTTGAAATTTTTAAGGAAATATTATTTTCTTATTTTTAGAGCGCTTTAAATAAAAGCTTCTTTAAAAAGGGTTTTTGCTTTAAATTTATTCTTTACTACAACATACATATTATAGATACATTGACAGTGGTAGAGCCAAGCAGTTCGCTGCATGAATGGGCCGGCTCGACCGGTGAAATACCACGACCTCTCAGAAGACCGACTTAAAGTGGCTCATGCCGCGTTTCGTTCGGTGAGAGAGGTACCCGGAGGCCCACCCCCCTTCCCCAACCTTTCCTATCCCCTATCCCTTAAAGGTCGGCAACGCAACAGTAACACTAAATGTGTTGCTGGTGTCCATGGGTGGCGTTAGTTGCTTACCATCAGGTGACACGCCAGCTCGTTTGCCCTCCTGTTCCATAAAAAAAAAAGACAACAGTAAAAAATAGTAGTACATTTATAACACACGTAACCTAGGTGCCGGTATATTGTAAACACAACACCACCACGCGTCTGTCCATGGGGTTTAATATCATACTCTCACATTTCACATAATTAGGTAATTAATCAATTGATTGTATAGAAGGGCGATTGTACGGAACCCATTTCCATTTACCTTACTCCAATGAACTGATACTAATTAGAGAATGAAACCTAACCCTAAAATACTGAGATAGTAAAGAAAAGCCAAGAAATAGAAAATGAGAAACATGGAGCAACACTTTTAACAGTGGTAGAGCTAAGTAGTTCGCTGCATGAATGGGCCGGCTCGACCTGTGATATATCACGGCCTTTCAGAATATTGACGTAACCCCCCAACAGATGACTCACTTGCTCGTTTGCCCTCCTATTTCATAAAATAAAATAAAGAAAGTCTGGGTTCATGATAATTTAAGAAGCTAGCGAAGCCAACATGCGTTTATGAACTTCATACTTTCTGTCTAACCGTACTGGGTGAACTTAGTAAAAAATACGGATGTAATCAACTTATTGTTAGTAATTTTGATAAAACTCATTATACCAAATTTTAAATTATTATATTTTTATATCCATTCTCGGTGGTCCAGTAGTCGAGCTCCTTCCACTTCTGATTGAGAAGTTGTGAGTTCGATTCCGGACTCCCAATAATGATTTCTCTGAATTCTTTTCTGAAGTTATGTGTGATAAATATCGATGACGGACAACTTTCGACTGACAACTTTCGACTGAATCTTAACTGACACCTTCGAAATATCTGAGGTCATCGGAAAACTTGAGATTGGCTGTCCCAAGACACTCCACCCATTTCTATGGGCAATCGTTTTCCTCCCAGGCAGTGCTGCTTTGGATTGCTTTGCCTGTGGAGATCACGAAAGCCAAATCTATAGCATGCTTTAAATCTCTTCTGGCGCAACATTTTGAAACATTTTAATTTATTAAATATCTGTTTCTTTTGTATATACGTATGTCTGTAATTCTGTAGGACTGTATATATTTTTATTATTTACTTACTGACTATTTAATGTATTATATTTTAGAGTTATTTATTTATATATTTAAATAAGTATTTATCTATACGTTCAATAATGTATTTATGTATTTTCTGGATGATGTATTTATTAATTATGTTTTGTCGAATATTACACCTGATTACCAGTGTCTTGTATCTACTATTGTCCATCGAAAGGTTGCCTGTAAGAAATTGCTTTTAGCGATAAGGCCGCCATTTGTACTTTTATTTATTTAGTCTAATGTATGTTTCTTGTTTTCATATTCTATAAGGTGTACAAATAAAGAGTTATCTATCTATCGAACTTTGTTCCCGATGTCTGGCAATGAGTTCGCCGCCATAGATATCCGATTCGCCACCAATTCCATTTGGGTAACGGATTCGTGGAGGCTTCAACATCCGCTGCCTACACCTTCGGGTAGAAAAACTCGTGAAGTTATACATACAGACACACACTTTTTTAAAGTCAATATTTATTTTAATAATTTATATACATACTAGTAATGTTACGAATGTTAGATTTTGGACATTCGAGATTGCGAATGGGAATATTTCCTTAAAATATTGTATACATACCATCATAATTTTTCCTTAACGCGCCACCAAAAGATGTATACCATCAGAAGTTTATTACTCTTACATACGACATATATTAAATAACAAAATATTAGGAAGGAACATTTATTTTTCTATTTTATTTATTACATCGAAACGATTCCGGTAGTCTCGGTGGTCCAGTGGTCCGGGTTCGAATCCTGACACTGGCTCACACCAATGACTTTTCGAAATTGTTTTCGGAAGTTATGTGTGAAAAATATCGATGACTGAAAAACTTTGTGCCCGGTATGGCAATAGGTTCGCCACCTATTCCATTTGGGACGTAAACATAACGGCGAGATGAGGCTTAACAGCCACTGCCTACACCTTCGGGTAACAAAGGCGTGAAGTTATGTTATGTTATGTGAAACGATTCTAACAGAGAAAGAAAATGTAATATATATTTTTCCTTCATTTCTCACTGTGTTTAATATCCTATTGGCTCGGTATATATATAATGCAGGACAACGTATGCTGGATCCGCTTTAATATTACATTTAGTGTGCGTTCAAAAATTAGTTTTAGGCACATTTTCCGTTTTTCTAATTGTACAGGACAGGTAAAAGTCTCTAGACCATATGGCCAACACATTTCCTGTATTACCTCAGTTACTGTCTATCCTAAATCTATGCTGACCATTGACTTGTATATTTAACTACACCTATTCCAAGTTGGATGGACCAGACAAATTGTTCTATACGTACAATTGACTATATAAATATTGGCCATTTCGACGGCGCACGCATAAACATATATCTGTCTCGTTCTTACTCAGCACTGTCACTCGCATGAAAATAGTATAAAACGCTAACGCCGAAAATCCGCAAAGCATGGCGGATTTTCTGTCAGTTTAGCCGGTAAAAAAGTGTTGGGAAACATTTTAACGACTAAAATTCTTTGCAGAATTATTTAAATAAATTAGATTTATTTCGTAACGTAAAAATCTATTGTAAATTCGCTGAATATGTAATAATTAACTGATCTTAGAGTCATAAGTTTTAGTTTAGTGTTTAGTTTTTTTATCACGTGGTCCCTTTATAAGTTCAAAATTTGAATCATTCTCATTTACTGTGTACCGCACCTATCTAGAGATATGTTGCAATAGTGTTTTACTTACTTTAGAGTCAGCAACTTAATTAAAATAGTTTGTAAAATAGAGGTAAGTAGTCTAAGAAAAACATGACCTCTTATTTTGATATCCAAAACTTTATTTTTAATTAGCACGGCCAAATCCATTGCCCTCCCTATATGTTTACTATTTAAAAAGTCACTTAGGTTTAGTGCATTACTAAACCTAAGATCCAAGATGTGGAAATCAGCTTTTATAACGTCTGTAAATGTTTAGGAGTTATATTGACTATGTTCAAAAAGTTTAGTTTTTGCAATACTAGATGGCGTGGTCGTCCAAAATAGATTACGCTATGGTTGCGTTGTCACCTGCTTAATAAGATCAAAAATATTGTGTTTGTATACGACGACGAGGACGACGACGAGGAGGAGGATTAAGACACGGCGGTTTAACCCACCAGATCAATAAACGTCTATCCATCCAGCAGTCCATTAGCCGGTAGTTTTTTTTAGTACAACCTACCCCTAGTTCAAGGCTACTGCTACTGACTAAACTAACATTGGTCCGTCGAGCCGGATTGGATAGACCTTTTTTTAAGCGGTTAAGCCGCTACTCCCGTGTAACCCGCAGTGGATCGCTGCAGAAGGGTACACGACAAAGCGCAAGAACGCTTGCGCTAATCAGCGGTTGCCAACAAGTAGGTAAATCGTCTGAAGATCAACCAGCGTGCGAATCGATTGAGAGCAGCCATCGACTAGTTCAAGGTGTGGCCAGAAGAGGACGCCACAGGAAGTACAACAATCTGTGTTTGTGTGCAGTATAACTCTGTGAGTACAATATTTTTATTTACTAAAGTGAACAAGTGATTAAGATCAAGATTTAAATCAGCAATTTAAGTAATTTGAACCTTATTTCAATTGAAGTTTTATCTTAGAAAAATACAAGAACAATCTGGGACTTATACATTTTGCGAATATTTTTAATGTTTAGTTTTTTTTTTTTTTTTTTTTTTTTTTTGGGAGAAGGGGCAAACGAGCTTGCGGGTCACCTGATGGAAAGCAATCACCGCCGCCCATGGCGTCTGCAATACCAGGGGCACCACATCAGCGTTGCCGGCCTTTCAGATAAGAATAGGCTCGTTTCTTGAAGGTTCCTAGGTCGTAGCGGTCCGGAAATACCGTCGCCGGCAACTGGTTCCATGAAGGAACAGTGCGTGGCAAGAAGTGCCTGTTGAAACGCACTGTTGTCGATCGCCAACCATTCAGCCAATGCGGGTGGTAGCGTTGGCGCGTCGAACGGTGGCGGAAGTCAGCTGGCGGTATTAATCCGAACAATTCCTCAGAGCACTCCCCGTGGTATATGCGGTAGAGGATGCATAGAGATGCCACCTCTCTCCGCAACGCCAGAGGATCAAGCCGATCGGTAAGAGCTTGGTTGTCGACAAGCCGAACCGCGCGTCGTTGGATGCGGTCAAATGGAGTAAGCTGGTACTGGGGTGCCCCCGCCCAAAGATGTGAACAGTATTCCACGTGAGGACGGACCTGCGCCTTGTAAAGTTGCAGGCGATGACCTGACGTGAAATACTGTCCCGCTCCATTGAGCACACCAAGCTTTTTGGAGGCCAATTTGGCCTTGCCCTCCAGATGACCGCGAAACTGGACGTCACTCGACAAGTCGACACCAAGAATTCCGATAGCGGCTGAGGCAGGTAAGGGAGTGCTCTCAAAACAGGGAGCTACGACAAAGGGTGTCTTTTTAGCGGTAAACGCGCAAACCTGTGTCTTATTAGGGTTGAATTGGACTAAGTTTAGTCGGCCCCAGTCCGAAACCTGACTAAGCAGAGTTTCGATTTCAGACACAAGTTTGTTCCGGTGCTCGTCGACGTTTTCCCGAGAAATACGCGGGTGGCCGGTATACAAGGCATCCCCGGTACTGTCATCCGCATAACAATGAAGATTGCTGCTAAGCAGCATGTCATTGATATGCAGAAGAAACAGCGTAGGGGATAGCACACAGCCCTGGGGGACTCCAGCATTCACAGGCTTTAAGTCGGAGCATGACCCGTCGACAACAACTTTAATGCTCCGAGCCGTGAGAAAGCTGGAAACCCAATCGCATAATTTCTCGGGAAGCCCATAGCATGGAAGCTTCGAAAGAAGTGCTTTGTGCCAAACCCGATCAAAGGCCTTCGCTACGTCCAAACTAACGGCCAGCGCCTCTCCTTTACTCTCAACCGCTTCCGCCCACCGATGGGTTAAGTACGCTAAAAGATCACCAGCTGAGCGACTTTGACGGAATCCGTACTGACGGTCGCTAATCAACTGGTGCTCTTCTAGATACTTAAGGAGCTGGCGGTTGATGAGTGTTTCCATTATTTTGGAGAATAGGGAGGTGATGGCGATAGGTCTGTAGTTGGACGGATCTGAGCGGTCACCTTTTTTAGGGATCGGGTGGACTAAAGCAACCTTCCATGATGCTGGTACAGCGCCGAGAGAGTAGGAGTACCGGAAAAGACGCGTTAAAACCGGTGCCAACTCTGGAGCACACATCTTCAACACGATTGCTGGGATTCCGTCAGGCCCACTCGACTTGTGGACATCCAGGGATAAAAGTATGCGTCGCATAGTACGTTGCCGGAAACGAACCTCCGGCATGGCGTGACCGCAATGTGGAATTGTCGGTGCGATGTTACCTCTATCGTCCAAAGTCGAGTTGGACGCAAAAAGAGTGCCAAGAAGGTCGGCTTTCTCTTTTGCGTCGTGGGCTAGAGACTGGTCCTCCCGGTGCAACGGTGGAAGAGACGGCTTACAAAAATTCCCAAGAACAGCCTTGGCGAGCGACCAGAACGCACGGGTTCCCGAGGGAAGGCGAACTAGTTTCTCGCCAATTTTGCCTATGTACTGAGACTTTGCTACGGCTATAACTCTTTTGAAGGACCTGGAGGCAAGGTTATACCTCTTCTTAAGAGAGCCGGTGTCCGAGTCCTGGGACGCCACTGCTTTTGCCCAGGCTTGATAGCACTCATGCTTAAAACGTAATGCCGTTTTGCATGAGCGATCAAACCAGGGCTGGGATCTGCTGCCGATTGGCACCACTGAGGATGGAACAAAGAGCTCCATTCCCTGCAGCACCACATCAGCAACAGAGTCGGCAACGACGTCAGGATCATCCGGCGAGAAGCAAACTTGCCCCCATGGGTAAGATGCGAAGAAATTTCGCATCCCATCCCAGTCTGCTGACCTATAGTGCCACACACGGCGGCGGCTCGCAATGTGCGGTCGAAGTGGGCGCGTGAATGGCACTGTACTCCTTATCAGACAGTGGTCCGAAGAACCCAAAGGGGCGTCTACAGAAACCACATATCCGTCCGGATGGGAGGTCAGCAGAAGATCCAACAGGGAAGGTATATGATTATGAACATCTGGGATTCGCGTGGGTGCGGTAACCAGTTGTGTTAGATCATATGCTAGAGCAAAGTCATGAACAGATCTACCCGCGTGGTCGGTGGTGCGAGATCCAAGCCAATCGACGTGGTGGGCATTGAAATCGCCGAGGATAACGATTTCCGCGGATGGGACCTGTTGAAGTACGGAATCTGCAGCCGTTTGAATGTGGTCCATGAGTCGGTCAGTTTCGGTATTACCGCTATGGGACCTATAAAGACATGCGTAGATGCGGGGGTGGTCGTCGCTATCAACACGCAGCCAGAGGGTCGATAGGTCCCTTCCTTCAAGGCTGCCGAGGCGTCGAGCACAGATATCCTCCCGGACAAACACGCAAACTCCGGCCCGCGGTACAAAGGTATATTCCAGTTTGTATCCGGGGTATAGGAGATATGAGGTGTCTGCCGGAGAAGATATCTGTGTCTCTGTAAGGAATAGCAAAGCAGGCTTTGCCGTTTCCAGGTGGTGGTGAATGGCAAGCAGATTTGAGTGGATGCCCCTGATATTGCAAAAGTCCACGTTTAGCGTGGCAGGGGGAGTCGCAATGCCCTTACGTTTGCCCCGGACAGTTTTTAGTGACGAGCGAGATTGCGCCCTCCCCAGACTACGAGGGGCAGCTTGAGCGTCCACGCCTTGGTGAATACCAAGCCGTGGACGCTCAAGGGGGGATTCTCCAGTGCTGTGGCAGCTGGTACCCCCCTGGGGTAAATGATCTTTGAATATCGCTGCCATTAAGGGGAGGGTGAAGGGGATGGGCCTCCGGATACCTCTCTCACCGAACGAAACGCGGCATAAGCCACTTCACGTCGAAATTCTGAGAGGCCGTGGTATTTCACCGGTCGAGCCGGCCCATTCATGCAGCGAACTGCTTGGCTCTACCACTGTTGGAGTTTCAAGAATTTATGTGCATGTTAATTTAGGACTTAGAATAGTTTCTTAAAAAGCCAACAGACGGGGAATCTATGTCCAATTATCACCCGATTTGTATGTTTCCAAAACACTTGTAAAATTTTTAACTTTTTGCTGGACTTAGAAAATTTTCGGATTAATATTTACATACTGAGAATTTGTAAAGCTCATCACTCAACATTATATTTGTATTTATTTTAACTCCTGTATAATCTTCACATACCTCTTTAAATAGTCTGTATCAACTTTGACTGCAGAGCTCTGTAGTTTCTAGTATATTTATTTTGTTAATCAAGTACAAGATGGAAGGATTAATCAACCTTTTAAAAAATTTACACAATAATATTAGCAAGGGGCTGACAAATTTTAAGAAGAGTCCTAAAGACAGACTATCTATAGAGTATGTTGAGGCAAGACAAGAGCTTTTGGAACAAGATTGGATTAAATTTAAGGAAACTCAATGTAGACTTCATGAGGAATATTCTATTGAGGACTTTGAAAAGGTTTTAGGTAACATTTATAACACAACAGAGGACAATTATATTGATTACAAAGTATTAATGAAAACAATGCTTAACAAACTTGTTATACAAGCGCCGGTAAAGGATAAGCCCAATGACAATTCGTCTATAAAATCATCTAGCACGTTTGTCAAATTGCCAAAAATTACAATCCCTACTTTCTCTGGTAAATACAGTGAATGGACAACCTTTAATGACTTGTTTACAGCACTAGTGCATAAGAATGATTCATTAGATAATTGTCAAAAGTTACATTACCTTAAGAACCACCTTACCGGAGAAGCTGAACAGCTGATCAGGCACACGCCTATCAGTGATGCGAATTATATACAATGTTGGGCTTTACTAGAAAAACGATATAACAATAAGAAGTACCTAGCCAGTTGTATTTTAAAACGACTGTTCGGTCAAAAGCGTATGTATACAGAGTCAGGTTTGGCACTTAAAGAATTATTAGATACTACTAACGATTGTCTCAATGCATTGAAGAATTTGAATGTAGATGTAACCACGTGGGACATTATCATTATTCACATAGTCGCGGATAGGTTAGATTTAGAGACGCGCAAACAATGGGAATTAAATGTTAGTCCAGTCAGTAGTAATGAGTTGCCAACGCTTGAACAGTTTAGACAGTTCCTCGAAACTCGTTACCGTGCATTAGAATTTATAGAGCCAAAAAGGGCATCGGTTCAACAGGTCAAATATATTAATGACTCTCATAACTACCATCGCCCGAAGGCAATGGTCGCCACAAGTTCATCGAACGTGCAATGTGAATACTGCTCCGAATCACACAAACTCAGCTTTTGCAAAAAATTCGCGAAGTTGCCTATCGATAATAGACGAGAATACGTCCTAAAAAATCGTATTTGCTTTAATTGTTTAGGTAGTAATCACACAGTGCGTAATTGTAAAAAGGTCACCACTTGTAAATTGTGTCAAAAACGGCATCATTCCTTGTTACATCTCATTTGTGAATCTGAGGACGAAGTGCAAACGAATTCGGCATCACCAACTATCGATAATACCAATAAAATTGCTGGTTCTAATCCGATAGTTTCGTGTTTGTCTACAGGAAAACTCCCTAAGCTGCGACAGGTTTTATTAGCCACCGCCCTAATAAAAGCCGAGTCAAAAACAGGTCAATATCAGCTGATTCGTGCGTTAATCGACCAAGGTTCACAAGCTTGTTTCGTGACTGAAGCTACCGTACAATTACTTAATTTAAAAAAAATCCCTATTCAAGGATGCGTTTCTGGATTAGGAGACAATAGTTCAACCATCGCAAAGCATTTAGTACATTTAACTATACGTTCACGAGTAAATCCTAACTTTGAACTTAAAGTACAGGCGTACGTGCTGCGTAAAATAACGTCATACTTACCTGAACGTGTTATTGATACCCCTTTGGATTGGGTGGGTGTTGGAGATCTACATCTTGCCGATCCAGCATTTAATACACTCAACAAAATTGATATTTTATTAGGTGCAGATGTTTATGGCTGTATCATTACTGAAGGCATTCAGAAGAGTCCTTCAGGTACCCTCATCGCCCAGAACACTACGCTCGGTTGGGTTCTGTCTGGTGCAGTTCAAGCGGAAGATAGTTATAGGTCAAATATAAAGGTAATGCACCTCCATGTCAATGAAGATAATATGCTAAGAAAGTTCTGGGAAATAGAAGAGCAAATTAGTTCCAAAAAAATACTTTCGCTGGAAGAGAAGAAATGCGAAGAGTTTTATAGTAAAACAACCAGAAGGGATAGTACCGGGAGATATATAGTAAGGTTACCCTTCCGCGATGAGAACCCCCCGCATAAGTCTAGCAATTCACGTTCCATAGCTGAAAAAAGATACATATCATTAGAAAGGAGATTGGGCAATGATTTAGACCTAAAGAAAAAATATTCACAAGTAATACATGAATACTTACAGCTAGGTCACATGAGAGTAGTACCAAAGGATCAGATGTACAATGAGGAGGCAATCTACTTACCTCATCACGTCGTTATACGAGAGGACAAGTCGACAACAAAGGTTCGTGTAGTTTTTAACGCATCGGAGAAAAACTGTCACGGCGTCTCGCTAAACGACAGGTTAATGGTTGGACCTACGCTGCAGGCTGACTTGCGACACACGGTACTGAGATGGAGAGTTAATTCGATAGCCCTTGTAGCGGATGTGATCAAAATGTATCGCCAAGTCAGAATTGCTGAGCAAGATGTGAAGTAACAGCGCATACTTTGGCGAGATAGCCCTGAAAAAGAGATTAGGGAGTACGAGTTAATGACAGTAACGTTTGGCACTGCTTCAGCTCCCCATCAAGCCGTTAGAACTTTGCATCAAATTGCCTTTGATGAAGGCAAGCACTACCCACTAGCTACAAATAAGGTACTTCATAGTTTTTATATGGATGATTTGATGACCGGTTGTGAAAGCGATGAGGAAGGTTTGGAAATATTCAAACAAATGAAAGGTTTGTTAGCGAAAGGCTGTTTTGAGTTACAGAAGTGGAATAGCAATAATTTAGAGCTAGTAGAACATATAAATACATTAGAACAAAGAGAAATTAAAGAACAAACACACAAACAACAAACACATAAAGAAAATCAGAACAAAGTACAACTATATATAGCGACTAATACACATCATAAGAGATCAAATGAAATTAAGTTCAACGAACAGAGAGCAATTGAAATAAAATATTAGGACTTACCTGGGACCGGATTGAAGACTCGTTCCAATATGTGGTTCAGTTGCCACCCTTGACTAGTGCACCTCTAACTAAAAGAGCCATAATATCAGACATTGCTCGACTGTTTGATCCATTAGGTTGGTTAGCACCGAGTGTAGTGATGGCAAAGATTTTAATCCAGAAGTTATGGCTTGCAGGTGTCGGATGGGATGAGGAGATAAACCTAGAACTAATAGAGGAATGGAAAACTTACCGAGAAGAGTTAAGGCTCCTGGCTGATGTTCGGGTTCCGCGGTGGTTAGGCACCAGGGCAAGTGATAAGCTGGAATTACATGGGTTTAGTGATGCTTCAAAATCAGCATACTCTGCTGTAGTTTATTTAAGGATCACTGACGAGAACAATAGAGTACAGGTAGCGTTACTAGTTGCAAAAACCAGAGTAGCACCTGTAAAGCAGATAAGTATACCGCGCTTGGAATTATGCGGAGCAGTCTTGCTGGCACAACTTTTGGCTGAAACGGCTGAAGTATTAAACATCCCCAAAAACCAGGTCACTGCGTGGACAGATTCCACCGTAGTCCTGGCTTGGATTAACAGTCATCCAAGTCGATGGAAGACTTTTGTTGCAAATCGAACATCTGAAATCTTGACTACTATGAAGGCGTCGCAATGGTTTCATGTATCGACTAAGAATAATCCAGCAGACTGCGCCTCCAGAGGAATATCGCCTAGTGCACTTCGGACTTGTGATTTATGGTTCTCAGGACCATCATATCTCAGAGAAAAGTTAATAACTTACAACAGGCCAAAGGATTGTAACACAGATTTAGAACAGTCAGTTAAAGTTCATTTAGTATCCGTACCGGACTATTCATTTTTTGAACGATATTCTACGTTAACCAAATTATTAAGGATTACTGCATACTGTCGTCGATTTCTTAAACAAAATAAAATACACCACAAGAAGCCTTTATAAAAGATTGAGTTAGATGCAGCATTACAATGCTGCTTACTAAAAATACAGAAGGATCAATTTGAAAGAGAATATTTACAATTGGAGGAGAAGGATATTTAAAAATAAAATCAAGCGTATTAAAATCTTTAAGCCCTTACCTTGATAGTAACGGCATTATAAGAGTTAGAGGTAGACTCGAGAAAGCACAACTGAGTGAGCAACAGAAACATCCAATTGTTCTGCCTCACTCTAGTCCTCTCACACAGCTTGTCGTAGCTGAAGCTCATATTAAAACCATGCATGGGGGACCCCAACTAATGTTACAATATTTAAGAACAGGTTACTGGATTATAGGAGTCAGTAACCTGGTCAAACAACACGTCCGCAAGTGTGTGATATGCGTCAAGCAGAGAGCTAGTACAAAAAATCAAATGATGGGTTCACTCCCCTCTGTTCGATGTAACCCATCACGACCATTTCGATATAGTGGAGTGGATTACGCGGGGCCTATTAATATAAGAACTACGAAAGGTCGTGGCTACCGCTCGTACAAGGGCTACATATGCCTTTTTGTTTGCATGGCCACTCGTGCTCTGCACTTGGAAGCAGTTAGTGATATGGGCACTCAAGCCTTTCTTGCTGCCTTTAGGCGCTTTGTTTCAAGGCGAGGTCACTGTGCGAAAATATGGAGTGATAATGGGACTACGTTTGTAGGTGCCTCCAGAGAATTGCAACAATTAGCCTCGATTCAGCCATCAATAGCCGAATCTCTGGAAGCGAATGGAACAGAGTGGCACTTTATCCCTCCCCATAGCCCTAATTTTGGTGGGCTCTGGGAGGCTGGAGTTAAGTCCACCAAGTTTCATTTAAAACGCGTCATTGGTGATAGCAATCTCACTTTTGAGGAAATTACCACTCTACTTAGCCAGATAGAAGCGTGTCTAAACTCGCGACCCATGAGCGTTATTCATGTATCAGATCCTGGTGAACCTTTGCCCTTAACCCCTGGACATTTTTTAATAGGAGAACCGCTAGTTAATGTACCAGATGATCGGGACGATACGTTAAGTGCCAGTCAGTTGACTCGTTGGCAATTCATACAACGAATGCTACAATCGTTTTGGAAACGTTGGTCCAACGAATACTTGTCTAGCCTGATGAATCGGTATAAATGGTCTGTCCAAGTTCCAGAACCCAAAATTGGAGACATAGTTTTAATAAAGGAGGACCATTTACCACCCAGTCGTTGGTTGTTGGGTCGCATATTGCAAAAGCATCCCGGTGATGACGGTGTCACTCGCGTGGTCACGATACGTACCAAGTCTTCTGTTATAAAAAGGCCAACCTCAAAACTGTGTATCCTGCCAGTAGCAGAATAAAAATTGTTTGGTTGTGTAAAATTGTATGTTTTTCGAATGCTTTTACTTCTGTCGAGTTAAATTTTTATTGAGTTCAAGATATATTGTTTCTTGACACCAAAATGAAACATAAGTGTTTAACTGTTTGTTTACATTATCAAGTTTATTTTTGTTTAAGATTATGTTGTTACGTGTAGAGTTAAACTTACATTTGTTATTAATTGAAAGTGTTAGATCAAATTATTGTTTTAGTTATTGTAATTATTATTATAGCTGGTTACAACGTACAACCTTACGATTCATTTATGAAGGACGTTCCTTCAGTAACGTCCTTGGTGGGCGGTATGTTTAGGAGTTATATTGACTATGTTCAAAAAGTTTAGTTTTTGCAATACTAGATGGCGTGGTCGTCCAAAATAGATTACGCTATGGTTGCGTTGTCACCTGCTTAATAAGACCAAAAATATTGTGTTTGTATACGACGACGAGGACGAGGATTAAGACACGGCGGTTTAACCCACCAGTTCAATAAACGTCTATCCATCCAGCAGTCCATTAGCCGGTAGTTTTTTTTAGTACAACCTACCCCTAGTTCAAGGCTACTGGCTAAACTAACAGTAAATAAAAAAATAGATAAAACACAAGTTTCTAATTACATACCAATTTCTAAACTATGTATAATTGCTAAAGTTTTTGAAAAAATAATATGTACTTAACTTCATGACGCTATACGGATTTCCATCCACTCTTCACAGCATGGTTTTTTAAGGTCCCTATCAACTATGTCCAACCTAGTCTTGTTCAATGATTTTTTAACGGAGTCAACGGATGCCGGAAGTCAAGTGATTGCTGTGTATACTGATTATAGCAAGGCCTTTGATAGAATTGATCACAATTTGCTAATAGACAAATTGGCTGTTATTGGTGTTCGGGGAGATCTACTGAGGTGGTTTGCATCGTATATCGATAATCGAACTCAGGCTGTGGCCGTCAGCAACTACATTTCCAGTTGGATGCAGATACCCAGTGGTGTCCCCCAGGGTTCACTTCTGGGACGTCTTCTTTTTCTTATTTTCATCAACGATATCTCGAAATGCTGCATTCATTCCAATTTATTATGTTTTGCAGATGACATGAAAATTTTTAAAGCTATTAAATCAACTCAGGATGCCAATGATCTCCAGGCGGACCTGTTGCGGTTAGAAAACTACTGTACTCATAATAAGCTGGACTTGAATCCATTAAAGTGCTGTGTGGTATCATTTACACGCAAAAAAACATCTATATCATCCCAATACGTCCTCAAGGGTCAAATCTTACTTAAAGTAAAAACGATGAGAGACCTTGGGTTGCTACATGACTCAAAGCTTTTATTTGACGAACACATCGAATCAATTGTGAGTAAGGCTTCACGTGCATTAAGCTTTATTATGCGTAATTCAAAGAGTTTCCACAAAGCCAAACCATTTAAAGTATTGTATTGCTCATACGCAAGGAGTATTTTAGAATATGCATCTCAAGTTTGGAACTGCCGTTACAGCAAGTATATCAATTTAACCGTATTGAAAACATCCAAAAAAAGTTCATTAAATACTTGTGTTACCGATTAGGTGTCCAGTATAGATCGGAAGACTACAACTCTGTAAGCGATTTCACTTTCTTCTTTTATCCTCTTGACATGGAATAGCCATAATCTTGTTCCTACTTAAGATCGCCTCTAATCGTATCAACAGTCCTGAACTTATTGGCAAAATAAAACTAAATGTTCCCAGGAATAGCTTACGATTCAACCCACCTATCTATACTCCTTCAACAAATATTTACTAACGACAAAACAGCTTTTTGTGGCGAGCAGGCAACAATTTCAATGACTTATACAGGCGTCATGATTTTGATTTATTTTGCACTAGTGAGGCGACAATGAGGCGGCAGTTGAGTACTGAATTTTTCGAATCGTAACTTTCCTCTTTCTACACTTTGATTGTCTCTGTATTTAATCCTTTAATCTTTTTATTTTGTTTTACTTTACTGTCACTTGTGTTACTACTATTCTTAAGCTCACATTTTCTTATTTTTTACTTTGTTTTTATTCGTGTGAACCTTTAATTGGCTTTATGTAGCATAACTTGTGAACTATTTTATCTTAAGCTGTTGGTGCACCAGAAATAAATAAATAAAAACAGAATATTCAGCATAACTTACTTTCTATTTAAGTATTACTTCTATAGATAATCAACATTAATTAAAATAAAATTAGCCAAGAACGTTTATCGATAAATAAAAATCTTCTGCGCAACACTAAACTGCCATATTATGCGGCCACATGATATCACACCCGGATTCATTTTTCTGTTGACATGCCACTTCCATAAGTTTCCTTCTTCATTGATGCTGACTACTCTAGGGCGCGTTTCACTAAACGCCCGCAACGATTGTAACACCCTCTGTATCGTTCCACTTAAAGCCTGTGGTCGTTGCGTGCGATTGCTCGACGTCATAGATGAAGTCACTGTTCGCTACCACATTGCGCCTACTTCGCCCACAAAATATTGGTGGGTCGGAGTGGGCTTTCAATAAAATGGCGGAAATTCCAAAAATTACATATGTCATCAGAACTTGATAAATTTTCCGAGTCAACTCTCAGTCGTTTTGTCAAAAACACAACCATAAAGTCACGAGAATCCATGTTGAATTAAATTTTACTCTGTATTCATGCGAAATATTTACTCACAACGCTGTTGAAAGTTTTCACCATGCTGCCATATTGCTAGCACACAGCGCTCAAGTGGTGCGTTCTACTTATAACATTCGCCCACAACTCTCGCGGCTCTTTTACGTTAATGGAACAGCAATTTCCGCAGTCGTGGTCGTTTGCGTTGCGGGCATTATGTGGAACGTAGCCCTAATGACAAGCGCTGTCACAATGACAAATGACAACGGCCATAAATCGACTGCAAAGCGTCAAAACGAAGCAAAACAAAACAATACAAAATTGTCTCATGTTTTTTTAGGATAGTATTTCATTATTCTACTGCGTTGCAATAATTATCTAGTTTTACAAAATCTGAATTCATCATAGCTTCAGCAAAATAAAATGGTCTTATTTAGAACTTTGTCGTTAAAAGTTCTGCTTCAAATCTAGGTTTTGTTGTTTTATAGCAAGCAAATGAATATAAATCGTGGTTATTATGATGTTTTTGTCGGAACATGTGCTAGATATCCATCTAGTATTGCCGTCAGGCACTATGACGACGGCATTTACAAAAACTACACATATTCCGAGTTGTATGGATGTATGGAATATATATCACAAAATCTTCAACAGCTGAATTGCAATAAAGGCGTAATTGGAATAGTATCAGAAAAAAATATCATCATACCATGCTTGATTGCAGCGTAGGTATTTACTAAATTACTATAAAAGTACTATATATAACCTAGTTAATGACTATATTATTATGTAAAAGAAACAGTTTATCTATCTTGTCTTTTTCAATTGTAACATATATAATTTCAGGGCTCACAAGTGCTGTACAACATTTATGTTTCTAGATCCAGCACAGAATATAGAAGATATAGCTAAGGAGCTTCAATTCACTCTTGTTGTTACTATTATAAACACTCCAATCGAAAATGATGAATTGTTTGGTAAAAAGCCTGCAAGATCAATATGTGTGTTTAATATGACTGTACACTTTTATAATTTAAACACAGCTAACAACACCAAAGACCTAAATATTGCTTACCATTCGTTTATTTCAATGACATCAGGGAGCACTGGAGAACCTAAGCATATACAAGTACCTATACAATGCATTCAACCAAATATTGATGATTTAACTAAAATATTTAATATTACATCACAAGATGTCATATATTTTTCCACACCTCTCACCTTTGATCCGTCTATGGTAGAAATTTTATTAGCATTTATGAATGGTGCATCGCTACTGTTAGCACCTGAGAAGGCGGACATATTATTTCCTCAAGATAAACAACATTCCATAACATTTTGGCAAACAACACCTTCAAAATTTTTGCAATTTTCTAATAATGATATAAAAAATGTGATATTATCAGCAAACTCTACTCTAAAAATATTAGCTTTTGGTGGTGAACCACTTTATGGGGTGAAAAGATTAAAAGAATTAAAGAACTCAAAAAACAGAACTCATATATTCACTCTGTATGGTGTGACTGAAATGTCTTGCTGGGCATGTTTTACTGAACTTGATCTTAACAAAATTAACAATGACAGAGAAATACCTTTGGGGAATTGCCTGTCTGAAACTCAAGTGGTTATTGATAATAATGATAAAGAAAAAGAAAACACTGGTCAAATTATTTTATGTAAGTATAATCAACTTCATTATGTAATTAAATTCAATTTAATTCAATATAATCAAACAGAGATAAATTACTTAGTATATGTGCCTGTATTTTATTGGAAGACTAGATAGATTTAGGTACAACTTTCTGGCATAGCAATTGCTTGAAAAATAATCAATAAACAAAATCTATATTTTCTATTTTAATATATATTATGGATGCAGGCAGACTGTATAAATATTTAAACCATTTATTGTGGAGTGAAATATTTCATTATAAAATATTGTATGGAATAGGTTGTTCAATGAACATGTCGTGCCCGGACCGATAGCGTCGAAGGGTCAGTTCTTGAAGTCGTAAACAAATACGTCTACCTAGGCCAAATTATCCAGTTAGGTAGACGAAACTTTGAAAAGGAGGCCGAAAGGAGGATTCAGATCGCCTATACCGCAATGTCTGAAGACCAAAGTCTTTGACCAGTGCGTCTTACTGGTGATGACCTACGGTGCCGAAACGTGGACACTCACGGTGGGGCTAGTCCACAAATTTAAAGTCGCTCAGCGAGCTATGGAGCGGGGTATGCTCAGGGTATCTCTGAAAGATAAACTCAGGAATGAGTATATCCGCCAGAGAACTGGAGTAACCGACATAGCTCGTAGAATAAGCTCGCTGAAGTGGCAATGGGCTGGTCACATCTGCCGAAGGACCGACGGTAGATGGAGTAAGAAGGTCATAGAGTGGAGACCGCGTCTTGGCAAACGTAGCGTAGGACGCCCACCAGCCCGATGGTCAGACGACCTCAGAAAGGCTGCTGGAAAAGACTGGATGCGGAAAGCCGAGAATTGGATGTTGTGGCGCATATTTGGAGAGGCCTATGTCCAGCAGTGGACTGCAATAGGTTGATGATGATGATGATGAGGTTGCACTGTAATTGTCTATTAAAATATAGTATAATATATATTGATATATTTTTTAATGAAATTTCAGTAAGTAAAACCAGAAGATGTATAGTACTAGACAAAGGCAGAGGTAAAGAAGAAGAAAACTCTTTAAAGTTTGTACATACAGGTGATATAGGGGAAAGCAGTGGCGGTACAATATATTACAGGGGGCGCAGAGATGACACCATCAAAAGATTTGGTCATAAAGTCCATCTACAGGCAATAGAGTCCACAATCATGCAATGTCCAAAAGTTAAAACTTGCGCTTGCGTGTGGATACCTAAGCCTCATTTACTTGTAGTGTACTTTTCATCAGAAACTCTTAGTGGACAAGAATTAGCAGACTTCCTTAAATGCAAACTGGACGACAAACATTGGCCAGACAAAATAATGAGAGTAGACAATTTACCCACAAATAAACATGGTAAAATATCAAGGCAGATGTTAAGTAAATTGTATGAAAAAAATATAGGGATACCAAGGACATTTGATTCTCTGAAGGCATTATTTATAAATGAATTGAGAAGTATTATCAACATTAGTTTTACATATGATGATATAAAGAAGAAGGACTTTTTTTCGTTGGGTGGCACTTCGTTCCAGGCTGTGGCTATGTGCAATAAATTATCATTAATCTATCCGGGATTTGGTAAGCTGATTCTACCATTCTTGCTATCACAATGGCATACTATTGAAGAGCTTATGCAAATAACAGAAAAGGAGCTTTTTAGTAATGATTTGAAATCAAAACGGTTTATGAAAAGATGTAGATCTGATAGTGAAACAATTCGATGTCCAAAAGAAACTGTGCCACATAAGAAGTTTAGCATAGAAACTTCTTCTGACAATTCGGAATTTATTTTAATGTGGACATATGACACGGGCAAATGTGTAGATGCCTCACCAACACTGTTTCATACTGGATTGTAAGTTTTTTAAAATTAATATTTTATTTTCTCTATGCACTATGGGGTACTGATACTAACGCTAACTTATGGAAGCGAGAGTTGTGTATGGCAGAGTGCATGAAAGTAGGATAAACGCGGGTACTGCATAAAGTTTTCGTAGTGACTCTCGCCGACCGCGTCGAAAACGGAATTGTATAAAAGTAAGTTGTATTGAAAGAGAGTGTGTGTAAAAGTAAGAAAGGGCATGGTCCGATGGTTCGGACATGTAGAAATAATGAATGATGCAAGATTGACTAAGCAGATATACAATCCAAAAGCGGATGGATGTAGGAATCGAGGACGGCCACGACTCACTTTCCATTACCAAATAGAACGTGTTCTGGAGGAAGGTGATTAGGAGCCTCAAAAATCGACGCGAGTGCATGTTAAGAGTTATGAAAGTCAAACAAGTAAGTGAGGCGTGTAAGGATCGTGCCTTCTGGTACTACGTTTTCTCTGCCTACCCCGCATGGAATTTGGCGTGAAGTTATGTATGTAACTGGTATGATATATATGGTATATGGATGATGATATGATTAATTGCATTTTTTTTTTCATGTTTGCAGCAATCTTTTTGTAACGATCGGAAGTCATTCTGGCCATGTGGTTGTTGTAAACGCGAACGATGGAGAATTGCAAGGGACTATATTTGTTGGGTCACGTGTAGAGGCATCAGTACTGTGCTGGGATGAGAGCCCACTGGGGCCGTCCCATGGAGTCGTGGGCGCCTACAACGGCACAGTTGTTTGTTTCACACTCAGAGATGTTAAAGAATTGTGGAGGATAAATGTTGGAGCTATGATCAAGAGTAAAGGTGTGTGTCGCGATGGTCAAGTTTACATCGCCTCATACGATGGAAAAGTGCGGTGTATTGATTTACTGGTATGTTCTTACTATTCTATTTTATTTATTTGTTCCGCATCAAAAGTAAATTTTACAGCGTTTACACTTAAAGTGCTAAATCTAAAAAAATATCACTTTTTCTTTTGATACACTAAACATGAATTATACATTCAAACTGCTCTGTTGACACCCTCTATCAATTAAAAAAACAGCATGAAAATCCGTTGAGTAGCATAGCATAGTAGCAAAAATAAGCATATAAGGGGACAGACAGCCGAAAGCGACTTTGTTAAATACTATGTAATGATGATGGTATATATGTTTGTTATAAAATGCGAAATTTGTGCAGATGAAGAGGAAGTACTCTATCTCTGTATCACTCAAAAACTACTGAACTCATTGGGATGAAATAGTCCATTATCTTGAATTCTTGATTTGGAATAAGGCATAGGGTTCAATTTACAAAATACAGTTAATATCTATACAAATCCTGTCAGTTTTGAACTTTTTTATCACTCACCTGCTTTAGGCACTCTGCGTGTGGTCATGATGAAAATCTTTAATGAAATGAAAAAAAAAAGTAAGAGTCGCTTACTTTTTGTTCTAAGCAACTAAATTTATGATTTTGGTATGGAAACTAGATAACGGACAAATGATACTTAATATATATTTTTCTTTTGGCAACCATTTGTAAAATACCTAGAAGCCTTAGGAACATTCATGCTTGTCGCAAATATTCGTACTCAACTGGGGATCGAACCCCACGATTCCATAAGCGATTGTTTTACATTTAGCTATGAAATATTTTCCCTAATTTTTGTATACATATTATTTTGTTTTCAGACTGGGGTCTTGATCATGACTATAGACATTAGTGAGCAAGGTATATCAGCTGATTTGGTGCTCGCCAAAAACCAATACGTACTATTGGGCACGTTGTCTGGAGCTTGTGCCAACATACACTCAGCCACTAACACCGTGACGTGGCGGGGGACCCTGGGCAGTCCAGTGTTCGCAAGCCCAGTACTCTATGATGATGATAAATATGTTGTATTCGCTGAAGTGAATGGTGATATACACTGCCGGACAGTTGAGAAAGGAATTAAGGTGATTAGTTTTAGAGTTGTTTGTAACCTACATACATACATACATAACTTCACGCCAAATCCCTTGCGGGGTAGGAAGAGAGAACAGAGCGCCATAGGGCACGATTCTTACACACCTCACCCGCTTCGTTGACTTTCATAACTCTTTTCATGCACGCGCGTCGGTTTTTGAGGCTCTTAACATCCCCTTCCTCCAGAACACGTTCTATTTGGTCTTAGAATGTGTGTCATGGCCGTCCTCGACTCCTTCATCCGTCCGCTTTTGCATTGTATATCTGCTTAGTCAGTCTTGCGTCATCCATTCTTTCTACATGTCCGAACCATCGGAGCATGCCCTTTATTACTTTTACACCGACACTCTCTTTCAAACCAACTGTAACCTGATAGTAAGTAAACTAGTGCAGCCCAAATTGTGTCACAGTTGCGTTGGCGTTTAAGATAGAACAGAGAGGGATACCTCCGGATACCTCTCTCACCGAGCGATACCTCCGGATACCTCTCTCACCGAGCGAATTGTGGCAAACACCACATAACATAACTTCACGCCTTTTTCTACCCGAAGGTGTAGGCAGCGGCTGTTAAGCATCGTCTCGCCTTTATGTTTACGTTCCAAATGGAATAGGTGGCGTACCTATTGCCATACCGGGCAGTTGTCAGTCATTGATATTTATCACACGTAACTTCCGAAAATTTCGAAAAGTCATTGGTGTGTGCCAGAATTTGGAACCCACTACTTCTTGTATCAGAAGCGGGGTGCTAGCCACTGCGCCACCGAGACTGTTAAAAACCACTTTACGTCGATATTCATCGGGAGGTCGTGGTATTTCACCGGTCGAACCAGCCCAATTGTGCAGCGGACTGCGTGACTCTAAGTACTCTAACAATGAGCAGTTAACCGAAATTGTTTGTGCAATTGTTTTGAATGTGTGTTCATTATATCCGCGGTTTGATGATGAATATTATGGCGATGAGTGTCAGATAGATGCCAATGTTGATCATTAGTATACACTAGCTTCGTCGCCCGCGCTAAACTAAAACATCCATATATGCCTTAAAACAAAATTTGGCTTTGAATCTTGGTACCTACTTACAAAGTGAATGGTTTACCGCCAGACTTTACATGGGCCTCCCGGAGTTATATCTTTTTTTATGGGGTAGGCGGACAAACGAGCAGGCGTGTCACCTGATGGTAAGCAACCAACGCCGCCCATGGACACCAGCAACACATGTAGTGTTACTGTAGTGTACTGTACTGGGGCAGGCGGGTGGGTCTCCGGGTACCTCTCTCACCGAAGGAGAAGGCATGAGCCACTTTACATCAATCTTCTGAGAGGTCGTCGTATTTCACCGGTCGAGCCGGCCCATTCATGCAGGGAACTGCTTGGCTCTACCACTGTTAAGATCTACTCCCAACATTACGCCACTGCGCCTTAATATCTGAAGTTGTAACCATTGAGCATTCATTCATTGACTAGTTTGAAGTGTGTGTGAAGACTTATGAAAATAAAGCTACTTTGAATTTGAAAATTTAAATAAGTATTAACCCTTCTCGCTGCATTTAATTTTGCATAATATTTTATAAATAATAATAATAATAATAATAAGCCTTTATTTGTTCCTTGACTTTACAAAATATGTACAATAAAATTTAAAAGATATGCAAAAAGATTGCTGATAAGCACAATATTAAGTCATGGCCCCTCTAGGGTGTAGGCCTCCTCCAACTGTCTCCATCGTTCTCTATCTCCTGCTGTCTCTATCCAATTGTCTCCTACTATCTTTCGTAGGTCATCAGACCAACGGTCTATCGGTCTACCCCTGGCTCTCTTGCCTTCTGGACCTTTCCATTTCGTGACCAGTTTCGTCCATCGTTCACCGGTCGTTCGTATCATGTGGCCAGCCCATTTCCACTTCAACCGCTGTGCATGCTTTCCCGCGTTAATGACTTTGGTTTTTTCTCTTATGTCACAGCTTCTTTGTTTATCTTTTAGTTTTAGGTCAAGAATGCTTCTCTCCATAGAACGCTGGCATGTCCGTAATTTATACTAATCCATAATATTTTATACTAATACATAAAATATATATACTTAGTCATGCCATAAATATTGTAACAAAGAAAAAAAAAATTTAATTGCAAATAACATTTATTACTTTTACAGCGTGTTACTTTAATACATAAATATAAAACGATATAAAATATAAAAAGCTTATTCGAAGTGGTCTCCATTGGCTGCAATACAGGCCTTTAAACGTTGAGGCCAGTTATCAATAGAAACACGCACTCTTTCCATGGGAAAATTCTTCACTGCCAATCGTATGGATTGTTTTAGGGACTCTAAATTATTATGACGTTTAGAGCAAGCCGCACTCTCTAAAACTGCCCACAAATCATAATCCAGTAGATAAGATCGGGACTAGACGACGGCCAGTCTTCAGCTCTAATGAAGTACGAAACGTTCGCTTCCAACCAAGATTGATACTTCGTTATAGAACATGGTGTTGTTAAGGGGCTTGACTACCTTTTCAAGAATGGTATTTTGATACACTTGTGCCGATGTTTTGATACCTTTTTCACAAAAATATGGTTCAGTCACTCCTTCGTAGCTAGCACCCCACCAAACCATCACTGAAGTCGGATAATGCCCACGTTGCACTCTGTCTACTAATTGTGAAGCTTCCTTAGAGCTTTGAGCATAAATACGGTCATTTTGTTTGTTAAAATGTTGCTCAATTGTAAAAACTTTTTCATCCGTAACCAATATTTTTCTGGGAGGGAGGTCCCTTTGCGTACCGCTTCAGTAGTTGTTTAGATTTTAACACCCTATTCTTTTTTAAATTATCAGTTAATAAATGATCAGTGCGCCTCTTATAGGCTGCAAGTCCTAAGTCATCTTTTAAAATACGCGACATTGTTCTAGGTGCTATCTTCATCTCCCGAGATAAAATCTTTTGCTTGCGGACAGGATTTCTTCGAATTCTTTCCCTTACTGCTTTGACCACCTTTTTCGTACGAACACTACGTGGACGGCCAGGTCTTTTTCTGTCATAACCAGAAGAGGTCTCATTGTACCTATTAATAGCCCGGTACACAAACATTTGACTAATACCAAGTCTATGGAGAATTTTAAAAATTGCATTTGGCTCCATACCTACTTTGTGTAATGCAATCACAGCGATTCGGTTCTCTTTATCACTCCACTCAATTTTAATATCGCAAAATATTGTACAATGTATTGGCGCCAAAACGAGAAAACACAATGAACAATCGTATAAAAATGACAGATTCCAAATTCAAATGTAATATTTTTTATTTTTAGTTGTAACAGTATTTATGGCCAGACTAAGTATATGGAATGGTATAGAATGATGAACCTGGATGTGGAAGGAAACAAGAGAAGAGGGAGACCGAAGAAAACTTGGATGAATTGTGTGAAAGACGATATGACTAGGAAGGGTGTTGCTGTGGAAGAAGTGAATGATAGGGAAACGGGGAAACCCCAAATGATGGGAGAAGGGCAGGATAATGATGATTTTGTACTAATACAATATAAAATAATAAAATTATGCTAAAAATATCTTGTGACTAACGAACAAAATAAAAGATAAATATTTATCTGCTTATACACTATCTGCACTGCTTTCCGGACATTTTTTAAAACAGCGATAACACATTGAGCTTGTATCGCCAAATGTTAAATGATGTGGCTGCATTTATATGAAGTCTGCTGATATACCTACAGTTGATAAACAAAAACAAATAAAACACTAATTAGTCTCATGATTATAAAAATCAAGAGATTATAGATAAAAACCACCAAGTTGACGCTCTCTATCTATTAAACCGCATCAACATCTGTTGCGTAGTTTTAAAGATCTAAGCATATAAGGGGACAGACAGCGGAAATCAACTTTGTTTTATACTATGTAATGAAGATGAATTTTTATTTACTCATAATTTAAGATCTAATATGCTAGTATCGGTGTGAAGTGGACGAGCCCGGTGCTTCTGATTCTGAAGTCGTGGGTCCGATTCCGGACTCACACCAATTATTTCTCGGATTTCTTATTATTACGGAAGTTATGTGTGATAATTGTGATAAATATCGATGACTGACAACTTTGTGCCCGGTATGGCAATGGGTTCGCCACCTATTCCATTTGGGGCGAAAACATTACGGCGAGACGAGGCTTAAAGGCCGCTGCCTACACCTTCGGGAAGAAACATGCGTGAAGTTATGTTATATAAATTTGCTTCCGCTTAGAAATTAGAGTATGTACCTTATAATAAAAATTAATTAGCAATAAGCGCGTTGGAACGTGTAATTGTCCCAAATATCCAAGCGTATAGTACTTGATCAGGATGAGCTAGTCTACGCTTTTAAGATATTTACATTGGAAGATATCGGAGAAAAATAATATTTTATAAAAGCTTTATTAGGATAATGCTTTTAAGCAGAAAGGAAGTGAAAAGACTATTGTTGAAATTTTTGTCTGTCTCTTTTGTACTCGCATCGCGTAAAAACTACGGTATAGTTTTTGATATTGTTTTGTATTGCTACAGGTCGAACTTGTAAATGTGAGCCATGTTAGCGCAGAAAGATTCGCTCCCTTTGTACAATCAGAAATCTCCGTAAATGCTTAACATCTTCTTAGACTGACTATTTACAAAACATCACGCCTTTTTTCTACCCGAAGGTGTAGGAAATGGCTGTTAATCCTCGACTCGCCGTTATGTTTACGTCCCAAATGGAATAGGTGGAAATCCTATTGCCATAACGGGCACAAAGTTTTAGATATCTACAACACATAACTTTCGAAAAGAATTTCGAAATTTCTTTCGACTTTCGAAAAAAAGAGGCTAGAGAGAGAGAGAGAGAGAGCTGGCTCACACATTGTTCGAACCCTCAACCTCTGGATTCAAAAGCAGGGTGCTGGACCACTAGACCAGCGAGGCTTTTTAAACGACTATTAGATATTACAAATAAACATTTACCTACACATTTTAGCACTGTTTATAAAGACGGGGTAGCAAAAGGCATGAAGATATTAGTATGTTATATACCCAGTTAATTGAACGGTTGGTTAAATATTGTTGTTTCAGATATGGAAATATCAAGGTGTGAAGGGAAACATATTCTCCTCAATCTATGTTAAGAAACTAGACAATCTCAAATGGCAATTGGTGTTCGGATGTCACGACAAAAATGTGTATTGCCTGCAAATAAAGAATTTTCAACCAAAGTTGTTCTGGAAGACTGAACTACCTGCTTCCGTTTACTCCACCCCGTGTGGATTGGGTGAGAAATATGTGCTGGCCGCATCAAACGACGGGCAGTTGTTTGTTATTGATTCAGAAAATGGTGTTACTATAAAAAATTACAAGTTACCTAACGAGACATTCTCGTCGCCCGTGGTTTTCGGTGATTACATATTCATCGGTTGCAGAAATGACCATCTGTTTGCATTGAAATTCGTTACCGCATCACATTTCCAATTCGAGAATGATGTACAGATATCCATTACAAACATGAAACAATGAACATAAATTATTTATGTATAAACTTGGATACTACCTGACTGTTAGCATCCAACATACTGCTTACCTCAACTGCTACCAATATTTAAACGGATACATGATCTGTTAATAAAAGAGTAAAACATTTAAAAAAAAACTGTTTTTTTTTTCCACAAAAAATTAAATAGCCTATATCAATCTCATATTTGAAAAATCCATTAGATTTGTTAAATATACAGTATACATGTATGGGGTAGGCAGAGAGAATGGAGTGCCATAAGGCACGATTCTTACACACCTCGCTTCGTTGACTTTCATAACTCTTTTCATGCCAGCGCATCGATTTTTGAGGCTCCTAACAGCACCTTTCTTCAGAACATGTTCTATTTACAAATACAACTTTAAACTTACTCCAAAATTTAAATTAAGAAAAAGCAAGACATGTAATTCAATAACTATCAGACAAGTAGTAGCACATTATTTCTCCAATCTAATATGTTGACCTCTGATTATAAATACAAGTAGACAACTTGAAAATATTATGTTGGTGGGTAATAAAATTCTGTACATTAATTATAAGTTTTATTTATGATCTTACACAACATACAGGTATAAATGAGCATTCAAAAACTTTGACGTTTTTACGATATGGTTATATAATAAAACAAAATACCAAATTGGAATGCATAACATCTGGTAAAAAATAACCTACCACATGTGCAGATCATTACAGAATAAAATATTTATAAGCAGCCTTAAATAACATATAAAAAATCCTTTATGTAATATTTTTTTGGCAATAAGATGCGTGTTAAAGAACAAAGTTAATGTACAAACACTAATTAAATGCTTTATCTATTTCAGTTACATCCATTTTGCATAGAAGTTGTTTACCCAAAATCCCTAAAGAACAATGTTGCCAGAACAGTTCTTAAACAAATATTCAAATAATTAAGCAATGTACATAAATATGACATAATTCTATAAACATTCACTGTTCTTCCTCGCCGAGCTCCAATTTCACTTTGGAGAAATCAAAATCTTCACCGGTACCATACTTGTAGATCTTAATGACATCTAAGCAAGTTGTCTCGAAATGTGTTGTAGCATCATAAGACTCGGAAATGAAAATTTGACTCTCAGTTCCATCATCTATTGGTTCATAGTAATCTGTAACAGATACAAACTTCTGCCTGATTGGGCCCAGAAGCTCCAAGCCCGGCTTGATCTCAGATTCAGGGTCTTTAGTTTCAACTGTGGTGGAAACCATTGCAATAAACCAGCCCTTGGCTGCCACCTGGTGTGTGTAAGACACCACAGATATATAAATATCAGAATGCCTTCCTACTTGCTTTTGGGGAATAATGATTTGAGTAGACAGAGCATCCTTCGTGTTGGGAATGGGATGATCCAGTAAACAAATGCAACGGATCACCTGGCCCTTCTTGCGAACTCGGTCTGGCACGTAGCTGGGGTCACAATATACCTGCTTACATTTTGCCACCTCATTGCCAGAACGAACACCAACAACTTTACCGCCTTCTCCCAAAACTATTTCATCAATGGGCTTATCCAACATATAGGTGCCTCCATAAATAGCAGAGAGACGGGCGAATCCTTGAGGCAATTCACCTAATCCATACATGGGATATAAGTAAGGAGATTTCCCGTATCTAGCGAGTGAGTCTGAGTAAAGTTTAATACGTGCTATTGTTTGGATGGCAGGTTGTTGCAGATAATTATCATTGAGGTAAAGAGCTAAGGCATGTCCAGTAAAATCTTGAGTGTTCTTATCCAGACCAAATTTGTCGTACAATGACTGCATGTTAGCAGTTTTGGGATCAATGTCTTTCCAAGTCTTAGCATCATCTTCCTGAAAGTCTTGTACATATATAAGGAAATTACGGAAACGCCTCTTCTCGAACATACCCATCAGGTCTGATGCCAATGCCTCTTTTTGGTCGACGGGCACTTTGGATATCTTGCCTCCTTTATACACATAGCTGCCTTCAACAGACTTGAACTCCAAATAGCGGGTCACACCCGTATGAATAAGTAGCTTTACCAGTAGGCCATTGGCCATCAAAAGTTTAGGGATTAAATCAACATTCCAATCACGGCCTCGACCATATGTTTCATCCGGGGCCGGAGCGTTGAACTTTGCGAACAATTCTTCTAACGGGGTAATTGACGCAGATTCACCACCATAGTACTTATTGCGATCAATGTGCAATACCTTTTTTCCAGATACTGATAGCATTCCACTAAGAATGCACTCCTTCAAGCCAGTTCCAAGAACTATTGCGTCGTATTCTTCATCCATGGTGGAAAATTTGAAACAGAATTTTTCCTTATTCCAATTAGAATTCACAAACCGGGAGGTAAATGTCAAAATGTCGGAAAGAATATGGCCGATACGATGACGTCGACATCGCTACTAGTGATGAGACTAGATAGAAAAAATACTTTATGTTCATGTTTTAATTGACAGACAATGTCAAAATTATTTCTTTATAAATAAATATCTTAATTTATCCTTCTTTATCGTGATATATCTTTACACCTTCTTCAACATGAAGGTATAAGTAGCAGCTCCTAAGTCTCGGCTCACATATTCAATATTTATATGTCCCTAATTGCTTATATGGCTTACAGGCTTAATGCCATTTATTGAGAAATAGACTACTGTTACACAGGCTCTTTATTAGCACGAATGCATGCTAGTATAAGCAAGTGCTCGATACTAGCATGTGTGTACATATGTTCACATGCATGCTCAAAAATGGACAGCCGTAACAGTACCTATATATTGTTAGATATTTCTCATACTTATCATCTGAAAATAACTCCAAATATTCACTGGTACGAGCCAGGATTCGTTACTACGATTTTTAGATTCAGAAGCCTCCTTCTGAATGGACCTCCAGATTACTTAGAACTAATTATTCTGAGAACATTAAATATTAAAAGCAATGCTTATACTATAATCTGTTAGTTATTGGCTAACATTGATGTCTGCATTCAGATTTCACTACCTTTAAAATTAAAGGTAGTGAAATCTTAATGCAGACAAAATTAAATAATTTTACATATTGTTTATGGCACCACCTGATCAAACCAGGCATGAGGCAGATAGTAGTAGACGCTGACGATTACAATTTCATACAATTTTAATTTTCTTAAGATCTCGTCGATGTGTATTTTTGCCTATTAGCGTAACCCTCTGTATCGGTCCTCAACTTGTTTGCGAAAATAATAAAAAACATCATTTTCTAAGAATGGCTTCATAATATTGCTGAGAGAATATTGGACCACGTTCGGCTGTAAACGGTAAGTATAAATTAAACAATCAGGAATATACGATGTTGGCTGCACCGCAAACAAAGCTGCAGTGAATCTCAGTGTATATTGGAACGCAAAGGTTAATCTCGTTCAGATTGTCATTGTCAGTTGTCAGTTCGTGTCAGCTGGTATACACTTGGTAGAAATTTGGGTGATCTGTTTCCAACCGTTAATATAAACCAATAAGATCTTCGAATTCACACCGAATGCCGATCAATTTACCAATAGGATCGTCGAATTCGTGCGTGTTAACCAATAGGATCGTTGAATTCTGCCGTTTTTAACCAATAGGATCGTCGAAAAAGCCGTGACTAACCAATAGGATCGTTGATGTGAAAATAAGACAAATAATTTCATCAAGCGCCATTTTCTGTTATATTCTTTGCGAAATAAATTTTAGCAAAGTTTAGTCGCAGGAAATTACATAAATTTTCTTCCATATTAATCCGCATTGTACTGAGAATAGCTAGAGTTGTACTCTAGTTCCTCGTTTTATTCGTATTAAGCATTAGTTTGACGTCCGATAAAAGATTTTTCTAATTTCTTATTTTCAATATGGAGAATTCAAGAAAGTTCAAGAACGTATCAAGAAACTACAAAAATTGCATCAGTTGCAATTAAAGACGTGTCCCGGGCTTTGATGTGCGTTTGGCTTAATTACAGCTGGACCCTGACAGGTATGAAATTCCTAAGGACATCTTATTAATTCTTCAAGTTACATATCCAAAATAATTGACATCGAGATCTTCAATTTATTTATATTTATACTTGATAATGGATTTGTTTTGAACTGCGGCAAGCAACTCAATTTTGCTTCTGGTTATGAATTTCTTATAGGTATATTTGAAGGTAAGTAACTTGATGGTCGATGATGATTCTTACTATTTATTATTATAGTAATAACTAGCTTTTTTATAATTATGTATTTTCATTTGTCCAAAAGTATTCAAATATAAACTCCAAATTATTGTAACTAGGTCATAGCATATCCATCCACGGAAACAATATTGGCTAAAATATCTGTTTTCAAAATATCATGAGTTAAAACGGTCATCTTGTGTTGTTAGCCCGATATATGATCTGCCATGGTTTTGAAGAATAATGAAGACAACAGACATAAAGACAAACAATTTTGCTTCATCTTTAAAGTATTTATTATGTAAAAATATTATTATTCAGGTCTTACGATCTTATACTATCATGCATTAGGTTTTTTATTTATATGTTAACTAGCTTCTGCCCGCAGTTCCGCCTGCGTAAAAAGTAAAAAAATCCTGAGGGAATGTAGGTATAACTGGGATAAAAGTATCCTTTAAGTTAATCCAGGAAGTGTGGCTATATGGCAATTTTCATCAAAATCTGTTCAATGGTTGATGTATGAAAGAGTGACAAAAATCCATACATCCTCACAAACTTTCCCATTTATAATAATAGTAGGATAATATTATATTTATTTCTTATACTTATATATTAATAATTTTACATTTCTGCATCATTTTATACTATATTTTTAACCAAATTCAAAGAACAAATATATATTAAGCTCAAAATAACAGATTATGCTTTCAGATATACCTATTCATTATAAAAAAATAATAATAATAATCATACATCATATTACTGCAGAATATTTGTCTACAGTCTACTGAAATCTGATGTAATTTATAGATGTCACCAGTGGGTGAAAGCCATCGGTCAGGAAGATCTGGTCCTATTACCTATAGAGAAACTGCATGAACTGAAGTTTGTATGTTTCGAACATTTTAGTGAAGAACATATTAATAAACAAAGAACAAGACTCTTAACACATGCCGTACCAACTATTAATTTACCCACACCTTTAGAAGATGAACTATTTGTTAATTTCCCTGTGTATTTTGGCCAACATCCGACAAGTAAGTAATCATCAATCATCTCTTCAAACCTAAAATGATTTGCAATGTGTACTGGTTATTAGTTTGGCATAACTATTCTTAGTGACAATATGTTGTATGTAAAACAAAAGTTTTTTTCTGTCTTTTGCATGGACTTTTACACTATTCAGTTATTTAAATTTAATAATATTTAATTCATCTCAGATTCTGTCACATGATTAGTCCCATTCACTACTTCATATGTTGTGTATAAAATTAATCAAATATTAGAACTCTAGTACCTACCTATATTTTTACATAAACATTTTCAAAGACTACATAAAAAATTCCATTGGTATAATATTTTTTTATTAATTACTAATAAGTATTAAACATATGTTGTGTTAAAGTACCAATCGAAAAGTCAAAATTCCATGTTTCATAGCTCTTTTGCCAATGACTTACAATTTTTACTAAACACTCTCTTTCAGGGCCTTTACAAGATAAATCTAATTTTAAATAAATCAGTAGAGAATCAATCAAAGAAAAAGAAAATCTAAATTCAGTAGAGAATACTACTATATCACTTCTGGAATGGAATCCTGTCAGTTTCCGTAAGTAAACATTAACTGCCTTATTAATAAACAGGAAGTATCTTACGCCTAGAATTTGTGGTATTTTTATTGCCATTCTGGTCACTAATACAACATGTAACGGTTGTTTAGCTACTAAGACTTACATACAGATTTATTAATTACAAGTTTGAATCAACATACAATCGTTACATATTGTATTAGTGAAATACCTACTGTATTACAAATGATTCCATGAGGTTTTTTTGCCCGATTCTTTTCATGAATGCCTCTTCACGCCGAATCGGGTCGCTCGTGATGATTGGTTTTATTGTTCCATGCAGGCATTTACTTCAAGCACTCGTGTTTAAGCATTTAAAATATTATTTTAATTTTAAACATTTTTGTACTTGGCTATTTTTTAGTGTCTGTGAAGACTTATGAAAATAAAACCACATTGACTTTGATAAATAATATGAAATATTGATTTGCTGGGTAAAGGTCGATGTTCTACCTACGGCTAACTAGACCATAACATAAATATTTTCAATGGACGGCGCGGCGGTCTTATTACAACAGCCATTATTACCAGGTATTTTTTTAATCTAAACATGTCTTTTTGCATATTTCAGATTCACCACAAGCACCGGGACCTTCACACATGGTGAATGTGCAAAATTATCAAAGGAAAAGGCCAAATGTTGAAACCAAAGGTATGTTGTAACAAATACAGTTTTATCGTCTCACAGATGCTTCAAATCACTAAATTAAAAATTTACGCGTTACAATATAATCAACACAAACTAGAAAAATGTACACAACAATAATAACATAGTTATTAATTGTCCTGGCTACTGGCGCCATCTGCTTTCAGTTTTAACTGCTGAGCCCCCCATCATGTTGATATCACAATTCCGCAATAACAATAATTGTACAATCTGTTGTATGCTTTATAAAGTTTAATCATGAGTGTAAAACAAAGAACACGAAATTATTTAATAGGGTTTTGTGCCCAAAGGGTAAAATCGGGACTCTTTTAGTAAAACTCCGATGTGTGTCTGTCTATCTGTTGCCAGACTGTATCTCAAGAACCGCAATAGCTACAGTTGAATTTTTTACAAATTGTTGGAATTTGTAATTTTATTCACGGCCATAGACTACATTATAAAAGTCCTGGGAACTGGAAAAATATTTTACACAGAATTAATACAAAGGCGCGGGCAACAGCTAGTGTCTGTATGTCTTTAAGATGAAATGTTATTGTTTCTATTTATTTTTGTTTCATGGTTGATATCTAGCCTTTATATTTTCTAGGTTTAACTTAGAAGAAGAACAATTGTTGGCGAGATTAAAGGCTTAAAAATTGACAATAAAAAAATTGTCAGAAACTTCATTGGATCTGGACAAACTGGACAGCACTATATTGAGGGATCTAGTCGGTGATGTAGCTAAAAATTATAAAAAGAAGCCAGCAGACAAGCGTTGGACTATGAAGACGAAATTGTGGGCTTTGGCAATTTTCAAACGTACACCTAAAGCCTACCAATATCTCGAGGGGGCTATATCTGTACCTAGTGCAAAAACTCTTCAACACTTACTTCATAAAGTACAATTAGAACCGGGTATTGATAAAAAATTTATTTTTTAAATATTCAGAAATGTTATCAGGTTTTTCAGATCAGGGTAAGCTATGTGCATTATTATTTGATGAAATAGCTCTAAAAAAGAGATTAATATACAACGAAGCTAATAATAAAATAGAAGGCTTCGTAGATTACGGTGACGAACGCGATTCTAAAGCCGACCATGATCTTGTTTTCATGGTTCAAGGGCTGAAAAAGAAATTCAAATTACCTGTAGCGTATTTTTTTGTTCATGGATCAGTTTCTTCTGCCAAACTTTCCACATTAATTAAATCACTTATAATTTTACTCGAGCAATTTGGATTTAAAATCTTAACAACAGTGTGCGATCAAGGTCCTACAAATACTGGTGCATTAAATTTATTAAAAAAATTCGGTGGGCAGTCTTTAGAAGAGAATTATTTTGTTTTTAATGATAACAAAAAAGTTTTCATATTGTATGACGTACCTCATTTATTTAAAAAAATTAGGAATAATTTTTATAATGCGGGAGAAATTGTATGGGGACAAAAAACGGGTAGATGGAAATATTTAGTTCTGGCTGAAGAAAATAATAGAATTTTTTTAAATTTTCCGAAATTAAATAAGGATGTTGTTCATCCGAGATATAAAGCGAAAATGCGCACAAAATATGCTGCGCACGCGTTAAGTAATACCATGTCTGCAATTTTGTATATGCTAGCATGGAAATATGTCAATGCTGCAAATGAAATAAAAGAAACAGCTGACATTATCAAAGAGTTAGATAAATTATTTGACGTTTGCAATGGCCCATCATCTCCTAAAGATGTGAAAAGGGGTATTAGAGAGAATGTTAGTATTCATTCAAATCATGTCGAGTTGTGGAGATATTTTTTTAACAAAATAGAGAGTATAAAGTTCATAAAATCTGATTCTATATTGCAACTTAAGAATGTACGTTGTATAAAAGGGTTTAAAATATCATTAAAGTTACTGTTAGATATTTGGGATATCCTGCAAAGGCATGGGTTCGAATATTTAAATTTGCGCTAGATTCTTTAGAGAATTTATTCGGCTTAATCCGACAACATAGTGTTACCAATAAAAACCCAACCTGTACCCATTTTGTTGCTGCATTAAAAACAGCATTACTGTCAGGATTAACGGCTCCGCATAGCCGAGGTTCAAACTGCGAACCAGATTCTAATAATTTTTTTTTTGATTATAGTAGTATTAATTTTAATGAGCAATCGCAAACCTCGACTAGTTGTACTAGTACTACTCAATCAATTATAGCAGATGCACCGGTGCTGTCATTGTCTGATGAGGTAGAAAACTCCCAACTCGACAATTTATGTTCTTTTGAAAATCAGCCTGTAGTGTATATCAGTGGTTATTTAGCTTCCAAAATATTACGAGAAACAAATTGTCTCGATTGTCAAAAATCTTTAGTAAATGAGAACCCCACTGATGAATTGTATAATTATATTAGTTTGCGGGAATGGTGGGAAGACGAGACGTCTCTCACGTATCCCAGCATAGGTTTGTGTGAAACCGTAAATAGGGCTAAAAATATTTTTGAACATTTTGAGAGTCATCACAAAACAAATGTAGGTATGTCATGTGTTTTAGAATTTCTTGTTTGTTGCGATTTAGTTGGCTTACATGTTCTAAGCATTTAGACTTGAAAGATGCACTGTTGAAAAGAATCAGTATTTTATTTATAAGAAAATATTGTAGAGACATGAACGAAAAGTTTGCGTCTCTGGAAAATCAGACGTTATAAAAGAGTAGTAATCTCTTCCTTCTTTAGTCACCAATCAATCTTAGAATTATATTTTTTTTATGGGATTGGAGGGCAAACGAGCAGGCGTGTCACCTGATGGTAAGCTACCAACACCGCCTATGGACACCAGCAACACATATAGTGTTACTGTTGCATTGCCAACCTTTGAGGGATAGGGGATAGAAAAGGATGGGGAAGGGCGGTGGGCCTCCGGGTACCTCTCTCACCGAATGAAATGCGGCATGAGCCACTTTACGTCGGTCTTCTGAGAGGTCGTGGTATTTCACCGGTCGAAACGGCCCATTCATGCAGCGAACTGCTCTACCACTGTGAGCAAATAAAATTTAGGGCTCGATTCACAATTTAGTTTCAAGCCACCCACATATTACATATATGCATAGTATTTACTTCAGCTACAGCAACTGTAATTTTACTAATCAATTACTACTTTGTTTCCAGTTCAATGTCATCCGATGTTTTTAACCAGCTACAAAACCCCTGTTAGACCTGTAAGTTTGCATGTTCGAGCTTTACTCAAAATCTACTTGATCTGATTTTAGTCATCGCATGTCATTGTCCTGTATTGTTTTGTCTTTATTCTCGATGCTCAATTTGTAACTGATCAATTGCATGTGATCAAATCGTGGATTAGGCATGGGGATACCACGTAAAAAAAAACGCGCCAAGGCTTCTACCTCAAAGGTGGTGGGGAAACGGGGCGTTACTAATAGTAACATCGCTGAAAATATTGCAAATAACCTGCTTTTCTTTGCTTAGGTTAACTAAAGACTTTTAAAACAAAGTTGAGTTTGAATTAATATCGCTTCTAATTTTCTTCTCAATACTTAGATGTGTGAATGAAATATGCATTATAATTTGTCTATTTACCCTGACTGAATGTAAAATCATTTTATATATTACGAAATATATCAATTACATCAAAATAAAATGTTTTATTTTTTCCTACGACTAATAATATGGATGAGAATGTTTGATAGTGACACTGACATTTGACAGTGACACTGACATTTGACAGTGACACTGACATTTGACAGTGACACTGATATTTGACAGTGACACTGACGTTTGGCAGTGACGGCAACGATGCCAACATTAGGTACAGAGGAACAATGAATGATTATTATGTTGGTGAAAGATGCGGTGTGAGTGAGCTCACCAAAGTACTTGGAGTGCCGTCTCTAATTTACGTACTCTCTGGTTCGTGTAAGTCAACCGTTAATGTCAAGTCGTGTATTGAGTTTGTTTTCAGAGTTCATTACCTACTCGCAATATCTGACCGCGATTAAATGTGCCGTGCTGACACATTAACAACAGTTTTATTTTTATACTTCGGCCAATGCATACGCAGTGTATTCCAAAACTTTATTTATGAATGGAAATTGTCAAATCTAAGTGTTAGTGATGTGTGAATCCGTGAATAGGTGACTTCCTACCATATGTTTCAACTCGTAGAGCGCATTCTTCAGAAACAAATTTCTACGAATGCATCCAAACACAGCGTGGCAAAATAGCAGTTTTAAATGAAAGCTAAAAGTGACGTGAATATCTCTCAAATGAATAAAAATGTCAACAGAAGGAAGTGGAGAGACTCCAATCGTGCCATGTTTACCTGGGGCTCCGGAGCAGACTTACTTATTCCCGAAAGCGAAGGGGCACTCAAGATCTATAAGTCATGGAGGAACCCCAATGTTGGCGGGGAATCCGGCAATTGCCCGTCCTCCCCTCAAGTCTGCTTTGCGAGGACATCAGCGTGCTCTATCGCACGGTCAAATCGAAGAAGGCGGTCGACCTACATCCGGTCCTGGACACAGCCGTACCTGCAGTCGCACAGACTTCATCCTGCCGCCAGGACACCGCGAGCCCCAGGTGCCCAGCGCGCAGCCTCGTTTGGGCTCAATACGAATGCAGCAGCATTCACGACAGGCGTCTCGTTCAGATTCTATATATACAATCCGCCGAACATCTGTAATCAGCCCATGGAGGAAGGCTGCATTTTGGTTGATGCGTCGACAGCAGCCGGCTGTTGACAACCGTCACCTTATTGTAACACCTAATCACCTGGTACCAGACAAAACACCACTTAAAGATCATCCCAATGGACACAGATGCAACAATAAAATTAGAACTACAAAATATACTTTATTATCATTTATTCCAAAGAACTTGTTCGAACAATTCCATAGGATTGCAAATGTGTACTTTATATTTATAGTGTTGCTTAACTGGGTGCCGGCTATCAATGCGTTTGGTAAAGAGGTTGCGATGCTGCCAGTGTTGTTTGTGTTAGGAGTTACTGCTATTAAAGACTTGTTTGAAGACCGCAGAAGGCATATGTCAGACAAGAGGATTAATAATTCTTTTTGCAGAGTATACAAAAAGTGAGTACCTGGCTATAATTATTGATTTTAATGTAGTACCTTGACATTATCTTATCAGCATGTCACAACTTTATTTTACATTTACTTGCTCTTCAATTGAAATTGCTTGTGCCAGTGCTCTTCAGTAATCATATTGTGGTCCTGCATAGAATAAACCGGGATATATATATATATATATATAGTACTTGCCAATATCCACATTAAATTTAATTATTTTACTTTATTTCTTAAATATGTTACTTTTGGAATGATTTCTACAGAAATACAACTATTTCACTTATGCATTACAATGGAATTCAAATGTACTATTATTTTGCTCTACCAAAATATATTTCGTTAAGAATTTTAAAAAATCCAGATCTTCACCCCTTTTTATACGGACGGATATTATATATTTATCATGACGGATGACCGCGACGAAATATAATTTAAAATATTATTAGTGGGCACATTTTGTTACTCATCTATAATTGTTACTCGTCTCAGAGACGAAACTTTCGAAAAAAAAAATCACTTTATAAGGCAACCTTTTGTCTGATTTTATAACTTGATTCCACGTAGTATATTAATCACCATACACTTTGGTTTAAATTTCTAAAAATAAACTTATTACAATTAAAATTTCGGCGTGCTAAAAAGGTTATTGAGGGACGAGCACAGGTACTAACATCTGTTCTCCTGTATTTACTACATGTACCAAGTCTCTGGCTATTATTTACCACGATTCAGATGCATAAGGCGAAAGGCATTTAATTCCATAGGATTTGTATACAAAGCAGGCGCAGTATGTCCTCGAACTTCAAATGTACTTTCACGTCGCCGGACGCCTCGTTGACGCTCGTTAGCGATTGATTTCAATTGATTCAGCCGAGATTGGTTAAGTGACGGCGGTTTGAAGGCCATAAAAATATCAACAGAAAATGCCTCTTTTTAAGTACGTACGAGAGCCATATTACATTTTAAATATTTACAGCATGGCCCACTTAATCTGTACATAAATGTACTTAGAACCTTTTTTACAATAGCATATTGATTTAAGGTTTTGCTTCAAATAAAAAAAACACTATCCGATTAGTGTAAAAAACTTACTTGATTACACACACTTATACACATAACGTCACGCGAAGTCCCTCGCGAAGTAGGTTCTCTCTACCTACTTCGCGAGGGACTTCGCGTGACGTTATGTGTATAAGTGTGTGTAATCAAGTAAGTTTTTTACACTAATCGGATAGTGTTTTTTTACAACAAAGCGCCATAAGGCACGATCCTTACACGCCTCACTCGCCGCTTTGACTTTCACAACTCTTGTCATACACGCTCGTCGATTTTTAAGGCTTCTGATATCACCTTCCTCAAGGACTCGTTTTATAAAAGACTTATATGAATTTCCGTAAAGCGATTTAAAAAAGAACCAAGGATTTTTTGACGTGAGATAAAAAAAAGAAAAAAAAAACTGAAGCAAAGCCAGTTATCAATGTGTGGAACAGCTAAGCCCTGTTTATAATACTAATTGTCTGTCGTTAAGTGATACTAATTAGGGTATGCTAACTATGTATGGATACTGGCAACTCGCAGAGAGACGTACATTTCCGTAAAAAATATATCTGTAATTAAAAATAGTTAACGTTATAATGAATAATGATATGTATGATGTACTTATTATTAAGTCTCGATGGTTCAGTGGTCCGCTTCTAAATCAAGAAGTCATAGGTTTGAATCCGGACACCAATGACGTTTGGAAATTGTTTTCGGAGGTTATGTGTGATAAATATGGATGACTAAAAACTTTGTGCTCGGTGTATGGTAATAGGTTCGCGACCAATTCTATTTGGGACGTAAACATAACGGCAAGTCGAGGTTTAACAGCCGCTGCCTACACTTTCGGGTAGAAAAAGGCGTGAAGTTATGTGTAATTATATGTATCTGTATTATACTCTTAATATTAGAAGGTATCAGGCAGCCGCAATTATGCCAGAACTGTTTGGGACTTTATTATTTAACAAAAATAATTCTGGGAATGATTTTCATAAAGTCACCGAAATCGTCTCCTCTGGATTCAAAATCAAATTTCTGTACTACTACACAAAGTTATTTTAAAATAATTAATTAAAATTTTTATTTACAATACATACAATTAAAAAACTAGCTGAAATTAAATTTCTCCGCATCTCGGTCTCATCTCGGCAGAGTGCCCAGAAGACTGGCCGATGAATGGCAATGCTAATCCTCTGTTCGAAGAATAAACCAGCGCGGTCGCGAGAGGCCCCGATCAGTCTCTTTTTTTATAGACTGCACGAGCACTCAGACCCCATGTCCGAGCCATTTAAGGTTGAGACTCCAAACGGCTCAAAAGCATAATCACCTACAAGGTTTCCGTATTTGTGCCGCTTGAGATTTTCTGCTAAAGCAGCAGCAGCTCCGGCCACCCCCACCCTGCTAGGAAGGTGCGTCGTAAGACTCGTAAGTAGCGTCCCAGACCAAAGGCCATCTCCCAAGGCAAAAGAGATATTCCGTCCGGTCTCTTGCCGTCATCGCACACCAAACCGTTCGCCCTAGAACGGCTGGTACACAGGCGGTTAAATAAAAATAAGTATAATTTAATTAGTATGTAATGTAGTAATATTTTCCATATAATTATAGAATATAGGAAAAAAAAACGTGCTAGTGACGTACGAATTTTGAGAAATTTGTTGCCCTTTCCTGATTTGCAAGAATTATGTGTACTACATACTCCATGGGCATTTTATATTATTAGTCACATATTGTACTGAATTGTGCTTAATATTATTCGTTTTAAAATATATTGCGGTTTCCTTAACCTGAAGGCAAAATGTTGAAAAAAAAAATTATTATTATTATAGGCATTATGTGAACAATCATTAATTAATTTATCCTTAAAATTGGGTTTAACTAAATTGAAACTATTTTATAATGTTATGTACATTTTAGGCTAAAAACATTCGACTAAGTTTAATAAATTCTGGTTTTTACCGAGTAGGTACCTATCACAGAAATAGATCAAGATAGAACGGCGAATAGGCGTGGCAAGCGTGCCAAAACCATGCACTATATTGCATGCTTTTCGAAACTCGCTCTCATTACGCAACGAGCGTTCCTGCCATGCGTTCAGGACGTAAAAAAATAGATAAAACGTCACATATGTGCCTTATTATGCTGTGGCAAATTGTAAAAACAAAAGTAGTGAATCAAATATGAAAAAAGGAAATATTTCGTATGATCAGTAAGTACAGAAAATCAGTAGAAAGTATTTTTTTGAGATTATAAATTATTGTTTTACTTTTACTATGTTCAATAATTACGATCACAAGTTGTATATTTTTTCGTTATGATAAATATCCATTGCTGTCCGCATTCAACGCTCGTATACTTTTGTATACGCGCGTTGCGCCATTGCGCGCATTAATTATACGCGTAATGTACGTCGAATCGAACGAAATATACAATCGCTGTGATTGGTCTTCGAATGTTAGAGATGGGCACTCCATGTATCGTTGAGTCTTAGGACTTATCGATAAATTAATTCATTAATAATTTGAGTATCAGCTCATGTCTTGCTTTGTCCCTACTTTATTCTAACACCACAAATTTCAACCAAAGTGTTTCGTAATTACATTGGCAGCAGTTTATTTGACAGTATAAGATTTCACCAATTTGACCAATCGCCGATGGAAAATCATCTCGTTGTTCTCAAACGGGCAGTAACCGAGGTATATGTAGACGTTCGGCTTCGTTATTTAACCAGGACTGTGAGGCCAACCCTTACAAAAAGGCAAATATTTAATAAATATGTATAGTTTCAAGGACAGTAAAATATTTATAATTAAATTTTATATACTGTTGGAAAAATATGTTTTAGGTTTTAATATGTCGGATTAAAGTATTTAACATGTTTTACTTTCTATGATTATCGTTACACAAAATCAATAAAGTTAGTCAATTATAAAAATAATAAAATTAACACACGTTGCCGATATTAACATCGATAATCTAATGTGTGTGTCTCCTAACTAGTCGCCCCGCTCACAATGAAAATGACGTCACGCTGTGGGCGTGGTTTTTCAAAAAAGTGACGCTCGAAATGTATGGAAATATGACATCGCGGCCGTTCTATCTTGATCTATTTCTGTGGTACCTATTTAGTTGCTGTAATCGCTAATGATCTGATACAGTATAAAATTAATATAATTGCGTTAATATTTGATAAGTATCCTTAAAATATTTACCCTGTAGTTGTTTAAATACAGAACAGTCTCAAATATGGTCCATAACTCTTGCGGATAGAATGAAAAATAGCGTAGGTAGCGTAAATGTGAGTTGAAGTCAGAGAGAGAAGTATCATAAGATGCCATGGTGCAAGAAACTATGAAAATCATCAAACTACAAGAGTATACGAAGCGAATGTGAGTAGCAGAGTCGGGTTCGAGAGACCAAGAAAGACTTACTACGACCAAATAAATGGTCTGAGTCAAAAAAGTCAAGTCAAAGTCAAAATAACTTTATTTTTATAGGTCTTCACAGATACTTAAAAATAGTCAACAAGTACAGATAATAAATTATTTAAAATTAAATATAAACACGAGCGCTTATGGAAAGTGCCTCCGTGGAAGAAAAAAGACACGGCCCGATTCCGAGTGTAGGGGCTATCATGAGAAGAATCGGGCAAATATGTTTAAGATAGGAAAACATTCTAGCAACTGAATACGTGAATGCATGGTGAGATGTATGACGATGAATAAGGCGAAATAAGTGTATCAAGTCCCTACCTACTCCAATAGAATACAGGCATGAGCTTATATGTATATGTAAAGTATGATCTAAGAGCGAACGAGAACGACTCTGGGGACAATAACTGAAGTTGCCTACAAAAAAAAAACAAGTGGTGGAGCACCCCGCTTCTGAATTTAGACGTCGCGAGTTCGAATCCTCGCACTGGCTCAGACCAATGACTTTTTGAAATTGTTTTCGGAAGTTATGTGTGATAATTATCGATGAGTGAAAACTTTGTGCCCGGTATGGCAATAGGTTCGCCACCTATTCCATTTGGGACGTAAACATAACGGCGAGACGAGGCTTAACAGCCGCTGCCTACACATTCGGGTAACTAAGGCGTGAAGTTATAGTTTACCCACAAAAAAAATTAAGTGCTATGACGGTAAATAGAAAATATCGTTGGGTAAACTCATTAAGTGTGTTTGTACAATTCATGAAGGGGCATTAACTATGGACAGTGATTGTGGAGTCAATTAATATTAAATGAGGGTGGTCAGCAGGCAATAGCTATCTGGGTCGTTGTTGAAGGTTTCTTTGGAAATTTTCATTATAGTGTGACTCACTTCGGGCACTTCGATGTCACTCTCACTCGCTTCTCTTTACGAACGTCATAGTGGTGGGGATTGAATGATTCGATCGGTTTTGAATGAATGACCGTTACTTTACTCGCGAGTTTTTCGTGTAGATCATGCTTATTTTTTAGCTTTTTTGTAAAATTAGCAATATCCAAGTTTTAGTTTATGTTGCTTCAAAACTCTTTCAAAAATTAGAAATTCGAATGGAGCTTGTTTTTAAGTACGGTTTCTCTAAAGTAAGCCATAACAGATAACATAATATTTTGAACGCACTGTTATTCTATCCTAATTCGATATACGAGTATACGTATGGCGTGACGTATATGTATATAAATATACATATATTACAAACAACTCGATCATTTTGTTAATATATCGATTTAAAGTCTTTTACGATGACGGTTTAATCGTATTCTTATCAAATTGTCTTAGGTATGCGTCATAGAATATCAGTTATGGTTGTGGAAATGAAAATTGATAGACGCGACTACAAACACAATTATTGATAAAATCCCAACTCTAGGCATGCTCCGATGGTTGGGACATGTAGAAAGAATGAATGATGCAAGATTGACTAAGCAGATATACAAAGCAAAAGCGGATGGATGAAGGAGTTGAAGACGGCCAAGACACACATTCCATGACCAAATAGAACGTGTTCTGGAGAAAGGTGATGTTAGGAGCCTTAAAAATCGACGCACGTACATGAAAAGAGCTATGACAGTCAACGAAGCGAGTGAGGTGTTTAAGAATCGTGCCTTATGGGGCTCCGTTCTCTCTGCCTACCCCGCAAGGGATTTGGCGTTAAGTTATGTATGTGTATGTACTCTAGTATATATATAATATCTATAGATGATGCGAGCCGAAGCTTAGAAGCGTGCGTGTATGTGCGTACTGTTCTCCACAGTAACATAGTCTTGTCTGTCAGAGAATTATAATTTGAAAAATACAGACAGCACTGCCTTTACCTATCGCCATTAAGGCCAAAACATCTGCGACTGGTGACAGAACTGCCGCTGCCATGGATATTATTTTTTCAAATGTGTGTCCAGTTAGGGCAGGCTAAAGCTTTAAAGCCATATTGCCTTGTCTGACGTGTATTTTTTTTTTCTAAACCAACTTATCCTAACTTAATCTAAGATAACCTAATCATCCATAAAGTCGTGGCACTTTATGCATGATGTTCCGAGGGAGTTTTGACGGTTGAAGTCTCGGTGGCGCAGTGGTCGAGCACACGGCTTCTGATCCAGAGGTCCGATTCCAAACACTGGCTCACACCAATAACTTTTCGAAATTGTTTTCGGAAGTTATGTGTGATAAATATCGATGACTGACAAACTTTGTGACCGGTATTCCAATAGGTTCGCCACCTATTCCATTTGGGACGTAAACATAACGGCGAGACGAGGCTTAACAGCCGCTGCCTACACATTCGGGTAACGAAAGGCGTGAAATTATGTATGTTATGTTACAATCCCGCCAAAACCCCTATAATATAAAATAAATTGAAAAAAAAAGAATACTAAAAAGGTCATATAACAGTTTATATCTTTGTTCGACCATCTCGTTAATGATTGTCAAAGTAGTTTTTAATCTGTCACAAAATATAGCTTAATCACTTTTACAATGCTTTTATTACAGTATTTATCATTGTACGTTTGTGATTATTAATGTATATCTCTTGTTTTTTTTCTGTTACAATACTTATTTAATGTTTAGTGAAGCCGACACATTTTCCATGACCAAATTGAACGTGTCCTTGCGGTAGGTGATGTCAGGAGCTTTAGAAATCGACGAACGTGTGTGACGTGAGTTATGAAAGTCGAAGATGCGAGATAAGTGTGTAAGAATCCTGTCTTATGACGCTCTGCTGTCTCTGTCTATCTCTCAAGGGACTTGACGTGAAGTTAAGCAAGTAAAACTAACGTTGAAATTTAAGCTGAGTTGTCCACGATGACGTTGGAATTATGTTGATGAATCAAGAAGTCTTGTTACTGATTTATTTAAAGTTACAGTTCTTCAGTAATATATTAATAAAATAGTTGTAGTACTCGTTAGGCGTGTCACCTGATGGTGAGCAACCATCGCCGCTCATGGACACTTGAACGCAAATAGTGTTACAGTTGCCTTGCCAGCCCTCACAATGGGATATGGAAGGGATCGGAAGTGGGATGGGAAGGGGACGGGGAATTGGGTTGGGCCTCGGGATACCTCTCTCACCGAGCAAAACGCGACTGGAGGCACTTTACGTCGTCTTTCTGAGAGATCGTGGTATTTCACCGGTCGAGCCGGCCTAAAAATGTTTGTTAGGTATATTAAAAAAGTGGACACTGAGAGAAATAAAACATTAAATTTATATCAAACTCCTCTAAGATCGAGAATGTATGATTTGAAAATAGTGAGTACTAGTAGATTTGTTTTTGTACACAATGTGGTCCCCGCTTCTTATCAAGAGGATATCTCGAAATTCTTTTCGGAGGTTACGTGTGATAAATATCGATAACTGACACCTTTGTTCCCGGCCGGTGTAATGACAATAGGTTCGCCACGTATTCCATTTGGGACGTAACGTAACGATTCGGCGCGTCGAGGTTATAACAGTCGCTGCCTACACTTGCTGGTAGAAAAATGCGTGAATGTACATTTTTCTCACGTGTGCATAATTTCGATGTGATAAAAAATTGCTAGTAATCTTTGTAAAATTGCTTGTTTTATAAGATTATGTTTACTAGAAAAATCTTGCATGACAATAAAGCCTTTAAATGTCTTGACATTCATATTTCCATAAAAGATGTACCTATTCGCGTGCTTGCATAGTGTATTTTCATAATATATTACAGACAGACTGTCGACGGTTCAAATTCAAAAATCTTTTTTACTGTTTTTCTTTTTGCTAGCAATATACATATATTTACAAATTCCATGATATAATCCTTTGCTGTACTTGCATATCTAATATTGCATGTGTTGCCCATATTGTGCTGTGTAGTAAGTAACCAACAGCAAGTACGTATGCGCTGTTGGTAGAGTCCGACCAAGGCTTCGGCTTCGGCTTCGGCCAAAAGTCCATCTTCAGCAAGATCTTCGGCTTCGGCAGTCCGAAAACAGTCGGAATTAAACGAACTGTTACCAAAGAGTGAGTGACTGACGGACCGGACTGCACTTAGTTCAGTGCGGATACCTCTATCACCGAGAGAATCATCAACCGAGCTTAACAGTAATCTTTTTGAAACCGCGCGCGCTTATTGGTCAAATCAAATAGCGCAAGCGGGATCCCCCAATTTCCTGTAATAAAATTTCCTGTAATTTTGCTTTTAAAAAATTAAGTAATTGAACTATATTCATTCGAATGAAATGTAATAGAACAAATATTCCTTGAGGAAGGTGATATCAGGAGTTTCAAAAACCGATGACCGTGTATGACAAGAGTTATGTAAGTCAACGAAGCGAGTGAGGTGTGTAAGATTCGTGCCTTATGGCGCTGTTCGCTCTGCCTACCGCGCAAGGGAATTGGCGTGAAGTTATGTGAAACTACATACATTCGCATGAGATATATATAACTCAACAAATATTCAGTTTATAAATCAGTGTTATCACGTGGGTACATAAATGTACAGTATTATTTGTTTGCATTTCCTCTTAACGTTGCTATAAAGGTTATGTCGGTTATCAAACAATTCAGGAAAGTTTTCGTCGTGTTCAACATTATTGTAATTTTCAGGCTTTATTACAATGAATATGTAATAAAAAGTATGTAATAGAAGAGTACTGTAATACGCCAAGATGTGAGTGATGTTTTTTCTGTTCTCTGTAAGAAATAATGTATCATTACATAGCATAAAATGAAGTCGCTTTCCACTGTCTGTCCTCTTATATCTTTGAATCTACGCAACGGATTTTGATGCGGTTTTTTTAATAGATAGAGGGTGTCAACGTGGTGGTTTTTAGCTATAATGCATGTAATAGGTTGGGGAAAAAGTATTTTCGTATTTTTGTATGAAAAGTCAAGACATTTTTTTCAAAGTTTATTTACATTTATTTACAATATATATGTACCGTTTTGTTGAATAACTTTCTGCCATTTTGTGGGCAGAGACATTATCCCGTTACTGTAGAAACTTTGGGACTTCTGATCAAAAAAACGGGACAAATAGTTTTGGCAGTCCTCTCTTGAGGTCAACCTTACAGAACCTAAAGAATTCTGAAGAGACCGAAACAGGTGAAAATCTGAAGGCGCAAGGTCAGGGCTATATGGTGGATGCACTAGGACCTCCCAGTCGAACTCTCTTAATTTTTGCTGAGTGGCTAAAGATGTGTGTGGTCTAGCGTTATCGTGATGAAAGACCACACCCTTCCTGTTGATCAATTCCGGCCGTTTTCTCTCGACTGCTTCCTTTAATCTCATCAGTTGCTGGCAGTAAAGATCAGAATCGATGGTTTTGCCGGACGGTAAAAGCTCATAATGAACAATGCCCTTCCAATCCCACCATACACACAGCATCACCTTATTTCGTGTTAGGCCAGGTTTGGCCACAGTCTGTGAAGCCTGGCCAACTTTCGACCACGACCTTTTTCGCACGTTCTTGTCGTACGTGATCCACTTTTCATCGCCAGTTATCAATCTCTTCAAAAACGGCTCGGTTTCATTACGTCTCAATAATGAATCGCAAATGAGTACACGGTTCATTAAGTTTCTTTGAGTGAGCTCGTGTGGCACCCAAATATCGAGCTTTTTTGTATAACCAGCTTTCTTCAAATGGGTCAAAACTGTTTTGTGGTCAATTCCCAGTTCTTCAGCTACATCGTAACTACTAATATGCCGATCTTGCTCCACTCTTTCAAAAATGGCGTCCATTTTATTCGTAACAGGGCGACCAGAGCGAGGTGCATCTTTAACATCAAAATTTCCGGACTGAAAACGTTTGAACCAAATTTGTGCTACTCTTACTGACACTGCATCAGGTCCATAAACATCACAAATTTTTTTCACTGCTTGAGTTGCATTTTTGCCTTTTTTATAATAAAATTTTAAAATGTATCGAATTTCTTCATTAGATTCACTCATTTTTACGGAGAGAAAAACAAATGAAAAATAGCGGGAAACAACTTTTTTTTATTTTTTTCTTTTCTTTATAATGTAACCTTTTTAATGTTACCAAAACCAGCCAGACACAAATAGTACAGTCAAAGAAATTTTATAATAAGTTTATACCTACGTTATGCGAAAAGACTTTTTCCCCGACCTAATATGTTGTAAAAAAGAATAATTAAATAGTATTAAATGAACTCGCTTTCTACTGTCTGTCCTCATAAATGCTTAGATCTTTGAATCTACGCAACGGTTTTTGATGTGGTTCTTTTAATAGATAGAGGGTGTCAACGGGGTGGTTTTTAGCTATAATGTGTAACAAAGAAAAAGTGATAAATCCAAAATTTACATATTTATTACTATTGATGCGGAACAAAGTTCGCCGGGTCAGCTAGTTAATACTAAATGAATGGAGGATCGCATGTTTAGAATCAAATAAAATATCTAGATGACTTCTTTATTCACTAAATGCACGTGGATGAACAGGGTTTACTGGAAGATTTTAATTCCAGTCACTGCTGGTTTAATCCCAGTAGATCCCAGCTAGAGCATGGCCTCGTTATGAGACTCCAGACTATTGTGATTACAATTTTAGTTTCCTATACCTGAATAACATTTCAAATGAAATTAGTTTTTATTAATAACATAAATAGCGGTTGTTCAAAGAAGTTTTTTGTGACTGTCGATAGGATCGCAGCATCAAACCAAATCGAACATTTTGTATTCCAATACATACTGAGCTAAGAATATTAAAATATTTAAGCTTAAATTAAGTCGACCTATTAAATACACACACACATATTATTATGTAATACATTTTGTCGACCGGTGAAATACCACGACCGCTCAGAATATTCATCTAAAGTGGATTTTGCCACGTTCGCTCGGTGAGAGAGGTATTCGGAGGCCAACCCATTTCCCCCTCCTTCCCATCCTACTTCCGACCTCATCCATATCCTATTGTAAGGGCCGGCAACGCAACTGTAACACTAAATGTGTTCTGATGTCCATGGCCTGCGTTTGTTGCTCACCATCAGGTGAAACGACTGCTCGTTTGCCCTCTACGCCATAAAAAAACCGAGATGAGAGAGTCCTCCTTTTTTAGATGTCGGTTATAACAAGCAAACACTGTACAAAGTACTCCAAGAAACCACAAACATGTACTTTCCGCTGCTACTCCACTACGCCTGACCCGTGAGTGTATCATACTGCATTTAACGGTGAACGCGGGAATGTTACAGTTAATTGCAGTAATGATATTGTATTTTATAGCTCGTGGGAATTCTCATTGTAAATATCATAACTGTATATTAGTTCGGATTTAATATGACAAAAACAGTTGTTTACTGTTGCAATTTGCTGAATTTCGTCCGTTATCCCTGACCGCGGAGGCTGTAAAGTGTCGCAAAGAGTAATAAGTTTGATAAACGCAATTAATTCAAAAGAAATCTCGGTGGCCTGGAGATTAATGACTACTTACTAGTTACTTAGTACTTACTAGTTTATATGACACCCACGCTCCCGTTAGGCTTGTAAAAGTAAAACGTCCTCCAGCTCCGTGGATGTCTAATGAAATTAGATTGGCAATGGCAAGATGAGACCGCGCATTCTTAAAACACAAAAGGAATCGTTCCGAAGAAAACTGGATGTTTTTCAAGGCTGCAAGAAATCGGTGTAATCAGATGATACGCAATGCTAAACGCCGTCATATTCTTCATAACATATCTTTTTCCAATTCTTCTACTGACACCTGGAGGTTCCTGGGAACCTTGGGTGTTGGCAAACTTCATGACGTGGGTCAGCGGATGACGGTCGGCTTAGACGAGATCAATAAACATTTCGCATCTACTATTACCTTGGATCCGTCAATTAGGCGGCAGACGGTGGCTTACGTCAACAGTTTGGTGACATCGGATACAGTTTCTTTTAAATTTTCTCCTGTCGCTTTAGATGAGATCAAAAGAGTAATCCTATCCATCAAATCCAACGCCGTAGGCCCTGATAACATAAGCCGTCGGATGATTATAGCTGTCTTGGATCACCTTTTGCCAATAATAAGCCATATTATTAATTTCTCGCTTACTTCATTACGGTTCCCGATGGAGTGGTCCAGAGCTTACGTGCGTCCTCTTAATAAAATCCCTAACCCAACTCTTCCTAGTCACTATCGCCCAATTTCTGTACTCCCTTTCCTCTCCAAAGTGCTCGAAACATGTGTCTTTAAACAACTGTCCGAGTTCACTCATCAAAATAATATACTAAGCACATTTCAATCCGGATTTAGACCTGGACATAGCACGACCACCGCCCTCCTAAAAGTGACTGGCGATATTAGGGCTGGAATTGAGGAATCTAAAGTTACGGTGTTGGTCTTGGTTGACTTTTCTAACGCCTTTAATACCGTCAGTCATGAAATCCTTTTAGCTATCCTCTCCCATATCAAGATCTCCTCTGAAGCGCTGGAATGGTTCTCTTCGTATCTTCGTGGACGCCAGCAATCAGTTTCTATCAATGATAATACATCGAATTGGTGTGCTGTTGACTCTGGTGTTCCACAAGGCGGTATTATCTCTCCTTTACTGTTCTCTATCTTTATTAACTTCCTAACCACACAACTTCAGTGTTCGTATCATCTGTATGCCGATGACTTGCAACTTTATGCCCAAGCTAGGGTAGATGACCTGCACACTGCCGTAGATTCCATTAATAAGGACTTAGAAGCAATCAAAATTTGGTCGCACAAATTCGGTGTGCAGGTCAACCCTCAAAAATGTCAGGCTATTATAATCGGCAGCCATCACAATATAAATAAAACGGATCACAACAAGCTTCCTTCGCTCATTTATAATGGTAACGTGATACCATATAGCGATACAGTGAAAAACCTCGGTATCCATTTAGATAATAAACTGGACTGGCACGTACAAGTGAGGGAGGTAAGTAGCCGAGTAACAAGAACACTACGGACGCTTTACCGTCTCAGGAAATTCTTGCCAACCAAAACGAAAGCGATGCTTGTGCAGACTTTGGTTTTCCCTGTAGTCGACTATGGAGATGTATGCTATTTGGACCTGAATGCAGACCTCCTTGATAAATACGACCGACTTCTAAATAACTGCATTCGGTTCATATTTAATCTTCGAAAGTATGATCATGTGTCTACTTATCGTTCCCAACTCAAATGGTTCCCTATTCGTCATCGCCGAAGTTTGCGCACTCTTACCACACTCTATTCTATTCTTCATCTATCGTCTGCCCCAGTATACTTGTCTTCTTGCTTCAAGTTCTTATTTATGAATCACTCTCGAAATCTTCGCTCTGTGAATAATCCAATCCTTCTTTGCCCCTCTCACACATCTAACTGTGTAAAATCTTCCTTCCCAGTACGCTCGGTTCAGCTTTGGAACACACTGCCCAAGGAAATCAGGTTGGCTGAGACTCGGTTCACTTTTAAACGCAGGGTCCGGGAGCATCTGCTTAAGAAAATTGCAGAACAAAACCAAGCTTAAAACTCTTCAACATATATCATTACATGTTTAGGTATGTATATCTATATTTGCTATTATGTGTATATGTATGTATGTATGTATGTATTATACAGTGAAACCTGGTTAAGTGAGACATCAAGGGACCGGCAATGTCGTTTCACTTATAGAGGTATTCCACTTACCCAGTGTCTCAGATATACAGGTATAAATAAATATCTGTCTCATTTATACAGGTTCATCAGGTCTCATTTGTACACTGTTCAAGTTCAGGATATTCTGATAAACGTACACGTTTTAGTTTTCCTTGTCCTTCAGAACATTGTGATTCAATTTTATGTTTACTCTGAATTATTCTACAAAGAGTAGATTTTGGCACATTAAATTCGGCACAAACTTCTTCGCGTGTCTTCCCACTTTCATAAACGGATATTAACTTCAGTTTTTCACGTAATGATAACGATTGTAGCTTTCGTTTTGACATTTTTCTAATAAACATCTGTATGATAGTAAAGCGAAACTAAAACTGAAGGTAATTGAAGCTCAAAATTTGTACTTACGTGACTTACGTTACTTGGAATTACGTGTGGAATTTGTGGGTAGAATAAGAATGAGTAAACAAACAATGTTATCTATGATGATAAATCGAAAGAACAAATCCCAGATATAGAGGTTTACCTCGTCCCACTAACAGAGGTAATTCAGTGCCAAAGTGTTGGGACCTCAGCATGAGTTCCAGTTATGGAGGTTTCTCACTTATCCAGGTCCCACTTAACCAAGTTTCACTGTATATGTATAATATGAAGATGTATGTATATTAGTATGATATAATATGTATAGTGTGTTTCCACTCTCCTTATAGGTATTATCCTATTATAGATTATATTAGGCACTTATTATTATTATTTTTTTTTTTGGCCATATGCCTACCACAGATGTCTCTGCACTACCCAAGGTTGACTGGTAGAGAATGCTTTTAGCATTAAGTCCGCCTTTATACTAAAATTGTATATGAAGTTAAATAAATAAATAAAAAAAAAAATTAAGTTCCCAGTCTAAATTCGGAAATGTATTTTCGGAAGTAGTATCTGATAAATACCGACGACTGACAAAGTCACCTGTTACATTAGACACCTAGAAAATTCGCCGTAAAATACACAATTGCCGCTGCCTTCCGCTATAAAGGCGTGAAGTTACAGCCTACTGTACATCTAACACAATTGTTTACTTAATTGGTTTTTTAAATTAATAAAATTTTGACAAAAACCTATACCTAATAAACATATCTCATACGTCATCATTTTAATCTAAGTTTGTTGCGTGTCTCCATGCATCTATGAATAATATTGCATTTAGAGATCAATTTGAATATATAATATAATAAGATTGAAAATTGCAAAAGTTAAAAACAAAACAAAGGTATTTTACAAATAAAAGAACTCAAACAAGAAGTATATATCGTATATCAATATGATTCAGCCGGCTTATTGATTGTGCAAGAGACCAACATGGAATTAGTCCCTAGTGTGGTATTGTGTAGATAACTCTTTGTCTGTATGGTCTGTTTGTAAATTTATAAACTAGCTTCCCTTGTTTCGGACTATATTGGATGTAGTAGATTTATTATCGATTAAATTTGGTTGACATTCCGGTCATCGATTGAGTTCGATTTGCGCATACGTAAATTGGAGGATAACGGGGTCACAAAGCTGTTGCTGAGTGGATTAGTGGTTTATGTCCCTCTCTCTCACTATTTATAGACGGGTCACGTGCTCAAAAATGTATGGAGATCCCTTTGAAGTTTTCTGTGTTGAATTGAAAATACCCGGTCAGTGACCATGTTTCTCTTGTGACTTGTGACCGAGCTGTCATCGTATACCCCCATTCATTCTTGGGGACCCAAATATTTTGTACAATGAATGCCTCTGTTTTTAATAGCGAGAAGGTACAAAAAAGATGTCACCTGTCGGATCCATTCGGAACCTTTCGGTTCTGTTGTAATTTTTCGCTAAGAAAAAATATCCAGGAAATCAGTGGTTAACATTCAACTCAATCTACATACATAACTTCACGCCAAATCCCTTGCAAGGTAGGCAAAGAGAACGGAGGGCCATAGGACACAATTTTTACACACCTCACTCGCTTCGTTGACTTTCATAACTCTTTTCATGCACGCTCGTCGATTTTTGAGGCTCCTAACATCACCTTCTAATTCATTCACAATCTAGTTTTAACTAAATGAAATGTTAAATACTCTTAGTAGATTTTTTTTTTAGGTCCAGTTGTTGAACCCCCGCTTCTGATTCAGAAGTCGTGGGATCGATCATCGATCATCGACATTAAAACTCAGGTCCGGAACGACTGGACCTGACAATTTTACAATAATAAAATGCAATACGAAGAAGTGAACATCATTTTAAAATATATGAAAACTGTGTGTATCTTTTACGTGTTACTGCTTGCTAAGTGTGATTTGTTTTTTTTAAAGGCAGTTATAGGCGAGTGTTAATATGAAGCCAAAATAATGAAATCACTAATTGCTCGCCAAGCAATTGGCCTTGGAGTGCCGTGACCTTAGACGGCCCTCGGACTAAGGACGTTGCCATTTTAAGCATGTGTGGTAAAAAAAATATACTTGTAATTTCTCGATAATCTGTAGAATTTTAATCGGTTACGGATTATTAATATATTATTGTAGTATCGAAATGCATTGAAAGTTTTTTCTTGCACTTCAATTTTGTTGTTTTTTTTAATATTATGTCGCTTGCTGTCATATATATATATAATGTCAAACAACATAAATATATCCTTTTATGTGCTAGCTTAGTAAGTGAGTCGATCCCTATTTTAGCTCTTCATCATCTGCCTTCCGCATCTAGACTTTTCCAGCAGCCTTTTTGAGGTCGTCTGACCATCGGGCTGGTGAGCGTCCTATGCTACGTTTACCAAAACGAAGTATCCACTCTATGACCTTCTTACTCCATCCACCATCGGTCCTTCGGCAGATATGACCAGCCCATTGCTACTTCAGCGAGATTTTCTACTAGCTATGTCGGTTACCCCAGTTATCTGGCGGATATACTCATTCCTAAATTTATCTTTCAAAGATACCCCGAGCATAGCTCGCTGAGCAACTTTAAATTTGTGGACTAGCCCCACCGTGAGTATTCACGTTTCGGCACCGTAGGTAAGACGCACTGGTCATATTTTGGTCTTCAGACATTGCGGTATAAGCTAAGTCTACCTCTTCCCTTATTTTCTTGCATTAGATTGTTTATATTTTGTTATTTACACCTATTTCTCTCTAGAAGAGAGGTTATGTATTTCGGATGTAAATACATGTACGTAATTTTATTGGACACGCCCTACAGCCTATAAGCCTTGACGGATTTTTGTTTGCACTGTGTCGTTAATAGACTTTAGTATGAAAATTGGTAAACAAGCTAAGATTAAGCGTCATTGACGTTGTTGATAGTAATATTTTGAAAATAACTATTTTGCGTTTTATTGGTGAGTGGGAAGAAGTATTTATACTTATTACTTTATTAATAGAATAGGAAAAGTAAAGGCCGTGCAATGACAAAACTGTCGGCTCGCAATATTTCGGGCGTAACACGAGTGTTTTGGGTGACAACTGCCAATTCACTCACTCCCACGTTTATGATACCTCTGCGTTTCTTTGGTATGGACTTGATGGTCAAACTCACGGTATTCCGATTATATAAATAGAAGGTATTTTATAAAATTGACATATCGTATCGTTCTTAAACTAACGAACTAGAGGCATAGATAAAAAAAAAAAATAAACCACCAAAGAGATCGGCTCTTCGGTGGTTTATTTTTTTTTAGAAATAACACTGTCATTCTTTGAAGAGGTTTTACTTTTCAAATAAATTAATGATATCACTTGTAATGAAACTTAAAATATGCAAACGGCCTAATTAAAAACATTTGGTGGTTCTAACCTTTTTTCTTTTCTTGTTATTCACTTAATTAATTTATACTTGTGATATACACGTCACAATTAACTCTGTAATTGTGCCTCTGCAATAATGGAGTGACTTTTACGAACATGGCAGTCCATCTTTTTTTAATCATGATGGTAACTGTAAAGCGTACAGAAAGTCCACATGAATAACTAATGCAGAATAATTCGATTTGTTTGGAGATTTAAGGTGAAATTTGGCACATCTTAAAATGTACAACATATCTAGCAAATAAAAAATACTTTCTCTTTCTTTCTCAAAGGTAAGTTTTTATCCTGGGGAAGGATTTAACACCAATACTATTTTTTTCCGTCAAGTTACCGAAGTGGTTTAGATCGGGGACTTTTAGACTTCGATCACTATTCGGAATAATGTTTGTAATTTTTTGTGTGCAATACGCGAAGGTATTTAAATCAGCATGTATTTTAAACTTTTATAAAACTTCACAAAACAATTTTACGAGTTTGTCTCGAAGTCATTAGTACTAGACAGTTAATTCTCATATATACGTTAAACGCAATATAATTCCTAACAGTAATTTTGGAAATCTAGTATAATATAATACATGGGTAGAAGATTCGTAATTAAAAAAGTGTTGTTATATAAATTTATCAATAAATAGTTGTAGAGCCTCCTCTTCCCATCCACTTCCGACCGAAGGGGTCATATATGTATATCCCATTTTAAAAGCCGTTAACTCAATTGTAACTGTGTTGCAGATGTCCATAGGCGGTGTTATTTGTTTACCATCAAGTGGCACGACTGCTCGTTCATCCCCTCATCCCATAAAATACAAAAATAAAACTTTATCTCAACATTTTTGTATATATTTTCAAGAGTGCAAAACTTTAAAAGGGTTGCTTCCCGTGTTTAAAAGATGGATTGACCTTAGTTTAAAACCTAATATTACTTATCTATGTTTCAAATAGGTGGACCCTATAGGTGGCGAACCTATAGGTAGCCATACCGGGCACAAAGTTTTCAGTCATCGATATGTGTCACACATAATTTTCAAAAATAATTGGTGTGAGCCAGGATTCGAACCCGCGACCTGTTGATTCAGAGGCGGGGCGCCCGACCACCGAGACCGAGAAAAGTCGCCAAAAGAAATGCCACTCCGGTGGGAGGACAAGTGGTAACATTATTAAATATCGAAAATCCTTGGAAGACGAGCCCATTACTAATAATAGGTTGGGGAAAAAGTATTTTCGTATTTTTGTATGAAAAGTCAAGACATTTTTTTCAAAGTTTATTTACATTTATTAACAATATATATGTACCGTTTTGTTGAATAACTTTCTGCCATTTTGTGGGCAGAGACATTATCCCGTTACTCTAGAAACTTTGGGACTTCTGATCAAAAAAACGGGACAAATAGTTTTGGCAGTCCTCTCTTGAGGTCAACCTTACAGAACCTAAAGAATTCTGAAGAGACCGAAACAGGTGAAAATCTGAAGGCGCAAGGTCAGGGCTATATGGTGGATGCACTAGGACCTCCCAGTCGAACTCTCTTAATTTTTCCTGAGTGGCTAAAGATGTGTGTGGTCTAGCGTTATCGTGATGAAAGACCACACCCTTCCTGTTGATCAATTCCGGCCGTTTTCTCTCGACTGCTTCCTTTAATCTCATCAGTTGCTGGCAGTAAAGATCAGAATCGATGGTTTTGCCGGACGGTAAAAGCTCATAATGAACAATGCCCTTCCAATCCCACCATACACACAGCATCACCTTATTTCGTGTTAGGCCAGGTTTGGCCACAGTCTGTGAAGCCTGGCCAACTTTCGACCACGACCTTTTTCGCACGTTCTTGTCGTACGTGATCCACTTTTCATCGCCAGTTATCAATCTCTTCAAAAACGGCTCGGTTTCATTACGTCTCAATAATGAATCGCAAATGAGTACACGGTTCATTAAGTTTCTTTGAGTGAGCTCGTGTGGCACCCAAATATCGAGCTTTTTTGTATAACCAGCTTTCTTCAAATGGGTCAAAACTGTTTTGTGGTCAATTCCCAGTTCTTCAGCTACATCGTAACTACTAATATGCCGATCTTGCTCCACTCTTTCAAAAATGGCGTCCATTTTATTCGTAACAGGGCGACCAGAGCGAGGTGCATCTTTAACATCAAAATTTCCGGACTGAAAACGTTTGAACCAAATTTCGTCGTTGTCAAACCAAAACCTGCTATGTGCAAAAAGTATACTTTCGAGATATTGACAAAAGAAGTTTTCCTGAAAAAATTTACTTATGAGTTGATTTTTTAAAGTATTTTATTTCAAAGTAATCATTATTACACTGAATTTGGTTGAGATGATAAACACATAAAACTAGTAATTTATTTATTATTTCGGTTAAAGAAAAAAAAATGCACATAGCAGATTATAAGTAGTCAAGTTTTGGGCACATAACAGGTTTTAATAAAAGTACGCAAAGACTACCTAATTAGTATTAGGCTAGGTTGTATTAATTAGGCTTATATTTAAGGCAATCATAAAATGGATGGTAGTCACGATCTATAAATGGGTTCAATTCTTGAAGTTGATAAAACTTTGATTGTGTTATTTGCCATGGACCATCATACAATGGCGCAGGTATAGGGTACGTTTGTGGAACCTGCCTTCGCTGCGGAAAAATTGTATAATCTCCTGGATGACGAAGTTTGAAATGGACATCACCAGATGGGGTCTATTTAAAGGATCTGATGTCATTTACTGTAGGATCACCCTTCCTTTTACCTGGTCTAATAGATTGGTAATTTGTCAATAGATTTTCATAATCTTTGAAAAAATCGTGTGCCATTGCTGGTATATCTTTTACCCAGCGTAAGAAAGTGTCCCGTGTCACTTTTTTGTCACTCCGTGCTTTCATATTCCAAAATTTTGAATGCAACGCAGATCGTTGTTCTTCCAACACCAAGTGAAACATGAAAGTATTTTTGGATTTTTGCTTCATTGCAGTATGATTACAACGACTTTTTACAGACCGACCCTTTTTTGGTGTATTCTGCTCTAGTTTTCCATCTGTATTCTTGTAGCCTATGTATGGTTTCCCAAGTGAACGGCGGCGCTTAGCTGTAGATTGACCAACTGTACAGTTTGAGAATTACTCGAAATTTCGATGGGCTTGTCCGATTCCTGTCTGGACATACATTTAATGAATCACTGTCACTACTATAAATTATGTAACGTCTGCCGTTGGTGGTTGTAGGAATAGATGAACTGTCACTCTGTTCCGAAGATGAGTCTATTGACATGCTGGCAAACACACCCGAAGAAGTTGATGGTCTATTAAATTCTTCGTACCTTGACAAATCACTATTCAAGTCCATTGATTCTCTGTGAGGTAGGCGTAACTCATGCTGTTCATTTTCTCGTCGTAGACATTCCTTCTTCGATTTTAAAACTAAATCTACAATTTTCTTTCCCCTGTTCATCGTAACGTTCACATAAACTGTTCGTTATAACTTTATAAGCTAACACTCGTTGTAACATAACATCGACTGACTGCGTATGAGTACAGTTAAACTATAAAGGGAATATAGTCATCGGAGTTCTTATGAAATTTGAAGGTATAATATAAATAAACAATAAAGATTTATCACTTTGTTTGGTTGCACACACCATCACACACGTTCATATTATATTGCAATTCAAAACTTTTAAGGAACAAGAACATTTATTTACTATGTTCATAATAATATGAATATCATTGTATTCTGTATTAACAAGCTATAATATGAGTGTTTAATACAGTTTCTATTGTTTGAACTATGCACGTAGCAGATTTTAAACTTGGTATTGCGACTAGCTACAGCTGGTTGTGGTCAAATAAAATGTTCTATGTGGCAAATTGTTACATAGCAGTTTTTAATTGACAAAGTTTTAGCTGCTGCACATAGCATATTTTATTCTGAGGCCATAGTTCCAGAACTAGTGGTCATAAGCACATAGCAGTTCTTTTATATGATAAATAAGGCAGTTACCTATAAGCTATAGTCAAAATCTTGAAATCTCAAAAAACGGCACATAGCAGATTTTGGTTTGACAACGACGATTTGTGCTACTCTTACTGACACTGCATCAGGTCCATAAACATCACAAATTTTTTTCACTGCTTGAAATGCATTTTTGCCTTTTTTATAATAAAATTTTAAAATGTATCGAATTTCTTCATTAGATTCACTCATTTTTACGGAGAGAAAAACAAATGAAAAATAGCGGGAAACAACTTTTTTTTATTTTTTTCTTTTCTTTATAATGTAACCTTTTTAATGTTACCAAAACCAGCCAGACACAAATAGTACAGTCAAAGAAATTTTATAATAAGTTTATACCTACGTTATGCGAAAAGACTTTTTCCCCGACCTAATAATTTCCATGGTACACAGGTGTAAATAACTTGAAGAACGTGCTCTATTATGAGGAAATGTATACTATTCTATATTAATATTATGAAGAGGAAGGATTCCTATGTTTATAAAATAATGAATTAATTGGAAATATTCTCAATTCTAAAGCTACTTTGTTCAGATACTTTATAAAGTTATTCGGTTCCGTGAAAGAGAAACCTTAAAAACAACTGAATCGTGTATATCTCGATGATCTAATTGTATTTTGGCGCGCGAATCAATTTTTTTTTTTTTATAATCTTTTGCGGAGTTGCGAAAAAAAAGTTGACATGTATTTATTAGGTTGAAGTTTATATAATATTATGAAGCTGTCATTGTTTGTCCGATGAACCTTGATGATTCCTCCCACACATGTACACATATTATATGTAAATATATGCTAGATATATATTATTAATGTTATTATATTTAACAGCAATATTTTTTACGTCAGCTGCTAATTTTGTATTGACTGTGTTGCTATAATTGTTACTACCATTGGTGTTAATCGGCTGTTATTCACATTTAATATACCTAATATTTCTGCATTAAAAAGAAGTTCTCTGCTTATATTTTTTATCGCTGTTATTAAATACGTATGCTCGTCGGTTTGATGTCCTGAAGTGACCTCCCGCTAGGACCTAGGACACGTTCAATTCGGTCATGAAAAGTTAGTTTATACACGTGCACAAAATGAAGCAAGCAGCTTATGAATTTCATCAACATTTTACATGTGTCCTTTCTTTTCATGAATATATATTTTTTTTACCATTTTAGCAAATAATTCAATAATGTTATTTAAGTAACACGTAAAAGGGACTGGCCACATCAAGTAGTTACCTTCTAAAAAATCTTTTACATAATTTATTCAGCGAAAACAGGCCCTATATTATATGCAGATACACTAACGGAGAGATTGACAAGTTATTTAAAAAAAGAACGATCAATCGTCATGAAATTTAAATGCAACCAGTACGGAATTATTAATGAACCTCTTTCGAACAAATATAGATTATCCGAAATTCAAGAAGTGAATAGTCTACGAAGAGTCTAGTACGCCCGACAATTACAAACATATAAGTATCCCTATAATTTTTTGCTAAAATAATATTAAATTTAATTAACAATAAAAATGCAGTTCAGACGAAACAGTTTGTATCGAGATTTCTGCTGTTGGTACAAATCAGAATTATGTCCGTCGTGAGGCTGGTATCACTGATGTAATAGTGACCTTCTAGCTAGATTTAAGTTTTAAGTATCGGATATGCAATGTATGTATACACCTTATTACTTAATAGAGTCGCTAAAACTTATTGTTGTTGTTTTTGTTGTGACCTTAACAACAGCTTAGACAGAAAACAAACCTTTTAAATACTAAATATATTGACGGTTGAATAATAATTATAATTATGTATTTTTGTATTAAATAGGTTATAATTGTATAAATTTGTATTGTCATTTCAAACCCATTGGTACTGCCCAAAAGGAGGCAAAAATTTAATTAAATTTTATCGTCGTTAATCAAAATAAACAACATACAAAAGCCATTCCAATAAATAAACGAATTAACAGGTTTATGGGTAAATTAAATTTAGTATCGACTTTAATAATTTACTAGATCCCCATGTGGCCGCTCATTCTGCCATGGACATGAAAAGCGAGACCTTCAAGAATCGTTCATTAGTTATTAATCGATGTTACTTCCGTGACTAGCTACTTTATAAACAATTGATTATAACTTGATTAGATACATAGCCGCCATGATGTTTTCGAACGTAAACAAACATTTTTTTTTTTCCAATTTATGTTCTTTATTTGAAATGTCGAAATTCGGCGGTTATTTTTTTTTTTCTTTCTTTAAAACTTAGAGCTCTAGACATTGTTCCGGCATGAAAGTGTGACCCTAAATACGTGAATTGAATATTAAAATTTTCTTTTAGTATATATGTAAACATGGCATCATTCTGTGCAGTGTTGATGCGGGGCCACGCCAATACGCGATTTCTATTAAGTCGTTTGTCATGTTGAATGAGCGTTGCTTAGTAGACTGAATAAAGAAGCGCTAACTTGTTAGGGCTCATTTGGAAAGGCTTGCCTTGGTTCACTGTCGCTCGTGATCTTGTCTCGCTTTAAATCAGGTTTATGCACAAATCGAAGGTACCTACTCATCTACGCTCGGCCAATAGCGTCCATACAGTGTCAGTCGGTGACATGGTTGGCATGCATTGCTGTCATAGTCTTATCCATACTTTGATAATGTCCTAACGTTCTTTATAATGTACTTCAATGTCTACTACTACGTCCAGAAACTTTTGGTGAAGTTTGACGAACTAGTCGAACGTGTACACTTGCCTTGTAACTATTTGTCGACAGACGCGTTGACCAACATGTGTAGAGGACATCATAGCTTACCTAAATGATTTTGTATTATCTGTACTTCTGTACAAAATGATTTTCGCAAAAAAAATCATTACGTGGGTCACACAATATTTTTCGCGTATATTTTTCCATCTTACCAAAAAATAACAGGTTTACTAAAGGTATTTTAAGACAAGTTCTAACTTAACCGATTAATGATAACCGTTATCATTAATCGGTTAAGTTAGAAGCTATGAAAGAATAAATGTTAGTAAGACAGCGTCATCAGCGTCACGTTAAATTTCCAGTATGTATTATTACGAAAATAAGGCGAAACAGTGCGAACCTAAAACAAGTTTATATGAAATGAAATCTCGGTGGTGCAGTGGACGAGCTCGCGCTTCTGAATCATGAAGTTGCGCGATCGATTCTGGGCTCACATCTATGTATATTCGGAAGTTATATGTCATAACTATCGATGGCTGGCAATATATTCTGCCACCTACCATTTGGGACTCGAGTCGAGGCTTAATAGCCACTGCCTACACGTTCGGGTATAAAATAAATATAATTAATGTAGTTAACTCTATACACATAAATAAAATTGAAGACTCAGTGTGAAATGGCTGGACCGCTTTTGACGAGACTTTTATTGGTAGGTAGCTGGTGTAGTGTAGATTAACTTGGCTACCTATTTTAGAAAAAGAGTATGTAGTTTAATTATTATTTTCGAAGCGAAACATAGTTCGCCGGGTCAGCTAGTAAATAAATAAAATATGAGAATGGCTCGTTTATATTTATTTGATACATGATTATGTCGACTGGCGACAATAAAAAATGTTATCTACGTTTCAGAGATCATAAGATCTACAGACGATCTTTTTCATTCATTTTATATATATATATAATGGTTTTATTACACATTAATGCTTTAAATTTGATGTAAATTGGGTATTACGAAACCATGAGAATTTTAAATGGGGTAATTCACATACAATATCTGAGCACTTCAGCGAAGGTCGTTTGTGTTGCCGGTGTAATGAAGTATGTGTGTACTTGAAGTTAAAAGAAAAAAAAGCATAATGTAAGGTAGTCTTATTACTCTGTAATGTCAGGGGTGCTCAACCTGAATACACTCGAGAACAGTTTACACGTCATTTACTAAATATCTTTTATATCTTTTAACGCTATAAAATTCAGGCAGGCATTTAAAATTCGTTTAGTGAATTATATAGTATGCGTGGGTAGCGGGGCCCATAATATGTATCTTGTAAGTAACTTATACTACCGCTTCATTTTCCTATCATGCAATTGACATAACCCATAATCGACATCCCTTTAATGCAAACCCTATCTTGTGCTTCAAATTAAGTGCAATCAATCTTTACAAGACCAGAAGAAATTCCTCCAATAATTAGGGAGATACAATAATTACCGCCACGCAATTAGTGAGAACATTGGTACAGCAATACAGATAAACAAAACAATACAGGTAAAAAAAATAATCTTTTTTGTCATCGATGACGTACTGTCACCCTTGTCTAAACAAAAACGATTTTTTTAAACGTGGATATTTGCATATAAATAAATTATAACGATAATCCTTACCGTAATTACTTGAGTAAATTATTATATATATTTTTCCTTCATATTTTTTAATAGATTACCTTCAAACTATTGACCGCCTCTGGCACACAGCTAGGTATGATCTGTCGGGTATTCTCGCCATTTATCTCATTGCAATAGGTCACATAGTTACTGCAGTTTTATCTTGTAAGATGTGCAATAAATTTTTGTCCGATACAATAATTTCACTTATCACCAGACGGACGACGAATGTTAAATATTATTACTATAATATTAATATTGATAGTGAATAATTAACTATTTCATTACAGTCAAATTAAACGAGAGTAAGGTTAATAAGTGAAGGTGCAGCTTGCGTTAGCGATGGTTACTATGGTAACGTTAATTTGGCAAATGTTTCTATGAAAATAGCAAATACTTGCCAACCAAGCTTCGTACTATCATATTCTGTAATACCTGTGGAATTAACCCGAAATCGTAATTAATTATAAACTGCAATAAAAAACATAACAAATCATAACATGACTTCACGCCAAAGCCCTTGCGGGGTAAGCAGAGAGAACAGCGCGCCATAAGGCACGATTCTTACACGCCTCACTCGCTTCTTTAACTTTCATAACTCTTTACATGCACGCGTGTAGATTTTTGCGGCTCCTAACATCACCTTCCTCCAGAACATGTTCTATTTGGTCATGGAATGTGAGTCTTGGCCGTCCTCGACTCCTATATCCGTCCACTTTTGCATTGTATATGGGTGAATATACGCTATTTGTATTTTTTGTGTCCCACAAGAAAATGTAGTCTGCGCCATTCAATATTTATAATTTGTCTACTTGACACTTTTTTTACATTGGTAATAATGGTGGCCAGACGATTTTTCCATTTTTTTGAGTTTTATAAGTGCCAGAGGAAAATGTAGTGCCAGGGGAGTGACACCATTGGCAGAGTAGGGACAAATTGAAGCAGAGAGGTGACATACCATTAATTATTACTATAGAAAAAGGACTAATATTAAATAAAACATATATAAATTATAGTATTTGAGTATTATACAAGATTTAGTCGTATCAAATGCAACTTTAATAATAATAATTTTTATAGCTTATCATTAAGTTTCATCACCTGTATCAAATAGCATATTTATATTCTGCTTAACATCTCGTCTCTTCTGAAATGAATATCACAGCATAATGGTTTATAAATAAAAACATTAAAAAATTTGAAAACCACGTTTAAGGCATTACAATCTATAAATAGTTATTAAATGAAACAAAAATATAAACTTCTTTCACAAAAGAAATCAATAGAACTTCAAATGATACACCTATCAGTATCCAGGCTATCTAAACAAATAGACTTGAATAATATCAGTCTATAACTCCACATTCGGCTACACGAAAGTTATGATTGTGGAGAGAAAGAGGTCGAAGTGTGAGATGATTTTGGATGGCGAGAAATTGGAGCAAGTGAAAGAATTTGTATATTTGGAAATTATGTTTACTAGAGATGGAAAATGTGAGGAAAATATTGAAATAAGAGTGACTGCTGAAAACACCCTTGCAAATCGAATGAAAAATAGCATGATAAGGGAACGATGCAAGTTGAAGGATTATATGGAGACCAAGGTAAAGAGAAGTATATAAGTATGTTAAGATGGTTTGATCATGTTACAAGACTAAATGAAAGCCGACTGACTAAAAGACTATATGAATGCCAATGTGATCAACGGCATCGGGAGACCAAGACGGGGCTACCACGACCAAATAAATGGAACATTTTAAAAAACGCTAAATAGTAGTATCCGAAACCAGGGTAAATGCATGATGAGATGTAATACTGTGGATGAGGCGAAAGAAGTGTGTCAGAATCGTAGCTTGCGGAGAGCCAAAGTCTCTGTCTACCCCTATGGGATATAGGCGTGAGTTTATGTATGCACGAATGTATAAATCCACAGCATGTATCAAAAACATTAAAAGAAAAATATACAACAAAATGAACAATTTTCTCGAAATTAACTATATTTCATTTAAAAACTAAACAATCAAAAAAATACTTTTCAAATACATCAACTGGCTTTGGAAATTTGTAGGATACTCGGTTACCTTTCATACGTATGTTATGCGCTGGTAACTTGGATAAACCTTTTATACGTATGTTATTCGCTGGTAACTTGGATAAACCTTTCATACGTATGTTATGCGCTGGTAACTTGGATAAAATCTGTTCGCATTTTATATCATTGGAGATCTTTAAAAACGTAACCCTGACCCCTCCTTTTATTCATCAAAATCTGAAGAACATACATGTTTTTTGTTTGTCTGTATGTTTCTCGTCTTCGTCCATCTATACGTTTTATTATTAATGACAGTCAGCAGAATGACAGACAGCATTATCTACTCTAGGTGGATTAATCAGATGAGTAGATGTCTATGCAAACATTTCGTTTGACACATCTTTCTCAGAATCACTGTATACAGTAGCAACATCCAATTTGTTCTTTTTTTGTTTTTGGGGTATTTATTACCACCTAGTATGGAATGAGGATGAAAATTGCTTCAAAAGCAGCTTGCTTACTTTTCTCAAACTTTATACTAGCTAATCTTCTCTCTTCATATTTTGCTGATAGCTCTTTTGTACTCTTTCAGACATCACGTATGTTCATAATGTGTCCTCTTCCTTTTCATATTGCTACCTTTCTTTTTATTTAGCATTCTTATGTCATAGTTTTCTTTAATAATTTGCTTTTTTATTTTTCAGCTTGACGTTTTTTTCTAGCCTTTCTTCTCTTGTTTGCTTTTATTTAAGATTCGCCATGATGTCTAATTATGCCATAGTATCTAGAACAATTTATATTAAGTCTTAACACATTAAAAATTTCAAGAAACATAATTTAGTCACTTCTCTGGCGCTCTTGTATTTCCTCTGGTGTGAACTTTGCCAGAGGAGTTACGCCAGAGAAGTGAGAAAATTGCAACTAACCTACAAAACTAGCATCACTCGCTTTTATCACCTCAATTTAACGTAATACATGACATATATGCATATTAAACATTACAATGAGCAAATAAACAATTTCGTAACGATAAAATTCAAAAATATATGCTTACCAAAGGAAATACTCCAACGACTGGCACAAACACGTTCTCCGACAAAGAATCGCAAACTGGGGCAAAATTATTAGAATTTTGCCTAACGCCATTAGCTTGCTTTAAACTTCACATTGTTGTAGACGCATATTTCAGAGTCAAAAGTTCCCTTGCGATTTTAAGTCAGAAATTTACGTCTTCGAGTTACGCCAGACGAAGTGACATAATTGTAACATGACGTGAATATAAGTTATTTTTTTTTATATTAATAAATAAATTTACTGTGTGTTTTGATAAAATATGTTTTAATGTTTATTAAAGCACATGATCATGTTTAAAATAAAACATAATTGCTTACATATTTTAAGAATATTGCCATGAGATCATGATAATCCATAAATGGGAATGCCAGAGGAGTATACATTTACAACAATTTTAAACCATAAGTGCCATAAATTAAATTATTATCGTGGATATACTTTGTGGTCCAGATAAAAGGCTATATTCTTTATAGTTTAAGTATACAGAAATTCTAATATAATAAGTTTAACATAATTTTTTTCTAAAGACCATTGAAATCCAAATAGCGTATATTCACCCATATCTGCTTAGTCAGTCTTGCATCATCCATTCTTTCTACATGCCCGAACCATCGGAGAATGCCCTTTCTAACACTTACACCGACTCGGCCTACGGCCTAGCCTTTTGGAGGAGTATGGTTATTAATACTGTAACACGAGAACACGACTTAAATTTTTATGTACACTGCAATTCAATTGTGTATTCACTAGTTTGTATGTGTGGCACATGCGCCGCGGTGATTGTTGACCGCTGCCTCGCCACTCGCGACGGTCAATGCCAATCGATATTGCCAATAGCTCGTCCAACACGACCTGTCCACTGTCCAGGTATCCAGGTCACCTATTAAATCGAGCTTATTGTGCATGTTTACATTGTCCAACAGTAGGCACTTTGTTACCTACACTCAGTTCCGGTATACACCTAAAAAATCACAATAACTTGAAGCTTTTTGACTGCCCAAGATGCAGTATGATGGTGGTCCACCTACCCAGCTTTTGAATCAAGAAGTTTAAGGTCCGTGTATAGGAGAGGTTCTTTCGGAAATACTGAAATAGTAGTAATTAAATTTTAATTAATTAAGTACAACCGCTATCTCTGTGCATTGTTTTTTTTTTACTAATTTTACATATTACATAGCATACTGTTTAATGGTAGCGAAATAAATTAAATAAATGACACACAATAACATAACTTCACGCCTTTGTTACCCGAAGGTGTAGGGCAGCCGCTGTTAAGCCTCGTCTCGCCGTTATGTTTACGTCCCAAATGGAATAGGTGGCGAACTTATTGCCATACCGGGCACAAAGTTTTCAGCTATCGATATTTATCACACTTAACTTCCGAAAACAATTTCGAAAAGTCATTGGTGTGAGCCAGTGTCAGGATTCAATCTCAGACCTCTGGATCAGAAGCCGTGTGCTCGACCACTGGAGACTATAAGGAATTGGTTTAATGAAATAATTAATTGATGTGACGTTTGTCTTATCAATAAATTAACTTGAGGTAGTTTTAGTAGGTATTATAGTTTGGAGAAAATTAGTGTTCAACAATCGTCTCATTCATGTATTAATGAGCCGAATGGTACTCGAAGGTCTTTCCAGTCAGCGACGACACAAGCGTCACCAACATTATGGGTACCAGCTAATAAAATTTTATATTGGGGCTTGTGTTTATTGCTGCGGGACATTTATTTGTCGGTGATACGACATAGTGATGTGGCTGTTATATTGTTAACTGTTGCCCGCGACTTCGTGATAATATTTAGCCTATGCGTTTATCAGAAAATTAGAAAAACCATATTTTTGGGTTCGGTATCGATTGTAGATTAAGTGTCAAGTATTCTAAAAATAAATATTAAATGTACAGTTTCAACTTTCCTAAAATTTTTATTTTTAAGGTTCTCTAGGAGAGATGCCATTTGTTTTTTTTTGTTTGGGTGGATATTTTCGTAAATAATTGTTCGGAAAGTGCCATAAACCATGGTAACATCGTGTACTTATTTTTAAATAAGTAATACATATCTATATTTTACAAATTCAGCGGGGTACGCAATGAGAACAGAATATAAATTATAATTAGTTAATAGTAACTCTAATTAGTCGTGTCTTGGGGTCTGGTATAAATATAAATTCAAATATATTTTAAATGATTTTATTTTCTTTGACGAAAGCGTACGCTATGTACACCTATCATTCGAAGCACGTCATTATACACATGCTTTAAATGATGGAAAATTCTCATTCTACTTACGATATATCCCAGAGATTATATGTAATTCGTGTATTTGGTAGAAGTAGTTTTGACTGTGTGTTCTTCTGTGTGTGTATGTGAAATACGCACACACGTTCAATTCTGTTAAAACTCAGTTAAAACACACAATCTTTACTGTCAGTAAATATTCACAATTAAATTTAAAAATCTTAAATATATTAATTTTAAATCTTAATTTTGTTGTCTTGTTTCCAATGGTCGAGCTCCCCGTTTCTGATGCAGAAGTCGTGGGTTCGATTTCGGACCTATGATTACTATGAATTCTTTTCGAAAGTTATGGGTCATAAATATCGATGACTGATTACTCTATGCCCAGTGTATGCCAGTAGGTTCGCCGCCTATTCCATTTGGGAGGTAGTAACGAGTCGAGGCTTTAACAGCCGCTGGCTACAGTTTCGGGTAGAAAAAGTCGTGAAGTTACGTCACGTACGTTTAAATCTTTGTTTACAAGGTTGTTTAGGAAGGAAGTAAAAGTAAGCACTTTCTATGACCAAATTTAATGTGTCCTCGGGCGATGCCAGAAACCTTAAAAACCGACTAGCTTGTATGACTTGGATTATGGAAGACAAATAACCTAGTCCAGTGTATGAGAATCGTGCCTTATGGCGCTCTATTCTCTCTGCCCGTCCTGGGACAGGCAAAGAGGTACTTGACGCGAAGCTGTATATACAGCGTGTCCCACAATGGGTATATCAAGCCGCGATGGGTGGATACAGGATGGAATTGCCTATCGGATGGCTATATTTAAAATGTGATAAGTCGAAATTTTAGATCTGAAAAAAAAAAAATAATTCCTACTGAGTCCGCAAATAATAATATTTGACATGGTCACCCTACTATAAAGACTTTCATTGATATCACATACACACATACACAAGAAATCGTAACATATGGTACAATTTCTTGTGTACCTACAACACGGATATAAAAATTTAGACCTTATTCTGTAGTAGTAGAGCCGATATTGCTAAGTTATGGTGAGATATAAAATAAAAATTTTGTATTTCATTCTGATTAAATAAAATTCATTCATAGTTTAATACATATCTAACCAGATTTTTCGTTTAAGATTTATGGTGAACACTTACCATTTCTCAGTGTGACTACAAAAAAGGTTCAATGTGCTGTCCTCCTCTCGTAACACATAGGTTTACACGCCGCGATACAGATTGTGTGGCGCGGCTCAGATACTCCGGTGTTAGAGTACCACAAGCTTCCACAATTTTTTGACGCATATCATTCACAGTTTCACACTGCGTAGCATACACACACACTTTTCAAATATCCCCACAAAAAAAAGTCCATTGGCGTTAAATCGGGCGACCGTGGTGGCCATGGAACAGTTCCAGAACGTCCAATCCACGCATGAAAGCGATCGTCCAGATATTCGCGTACAGAACGAGTGTAATGCGCTGGCGCGCCGTCTTGCTGGAAAATCATGTCGCGGTAAACTAACAAAGGAAGGCCTTCAAGTTCTTCCTCCAAGGTGGTCCTCAACATTACCAAGTAGATTTCACCGTTCAACCGGTCCGGCAAAAATACAGGGCCTATTAATTTGTCACCGATGATACCGGCCCACACATTAATTTTCCACCTGTGCTGAAAATGGCTTTGACGAAAAGCATGTGGATTTTCATGGGACCAGTTGTGCTCGTTGTGGCTATTGGATTGTCCAAAACGAGTAAAGGTAGCCTCATCAGACCATAGAACCCGAGACGAAAACATAGGGTCAGCAGTAACCTGACTACGATACCACTCACAGAATCGCAGTCTCAATAAAAAAACTGCTTCTGTCAGCTGTTGTGTGCGCTGGTAATGGTAAGCATGCTGATTATCTTTTTTTAAAGTTCTCCATACTTTCATTCTAGACACACCTAATACGACAGAGGCTTTTCTAGTACTTCTAGTTGGATCTTCAGCAAAGTGATCCAAAATATTCTGTTCCACACGAGCATCCGCACGGTCACTCGATCGTCCTTCAGAGTTTGGACTGTGGAAAGAACCGTTTGAGTGCAAACGGTTGACCAGCCTCCTGAAGCATGCATAAGAAGGAAGTCTTCGCTGATTCTCTAGCTCTCTTCCATCAATGTGACGTTGTCGATAAAGTTCGCGCGCTGCAGTAAGGATTCCCTCCGATGCACCCACACACATAATCATATCATAGTACTCTGCATTTGAATACTCCGCCATTATAAAATTACGAAATAACGAAAGCACTTTCACTAACTTGACACCGATATATGATACTGACCGATAGAACAAGCGAACAATAATGAAGAGCGTCTAAAAAAATAATCACTAACGAACATTAGTAAGGATGTGAAAAAATAATTGATTATTGAAATAATCGATTAAAAATCAACATCTAAAAGTAAAAAAATCTATTAAATTTAGTAATTATTTTTATATGACTAATCGATTAATAACCGATTATTTTATTAATCATTCAATTACATATTACCGACTTTATTTCATCTGCAACGCCCCGATATTAAGTTTGGCCCGGAACGAAAACTACTAAAGAATACTTTTTCCATAATGTTATTTTTAACGCCATCAATGACCGCATTCCTTCTATACCTTTGAAACAGTTTAGTTATTTATTTATTCCAATATTCACTAGATGGAGTCGATGAATAATTCAATTTTATCAGCCGACATTTGGTTGATATGTTCTCTTTTATTGTATATTTCCAAATTACTAAATATTACATGGATACTTTTTAAAAGTCTCGGTGGCGCAGTGGGCGAGCGCACGGCCTCTGATCCAGAGGTCCGGGGTTCGATTCCAGACACTGGCTCACACCAATGACTTTTCGAAATTGTTTTCGGAAGTTATGTGTGATAAATACCGATGACTGACAAACTTTGTGCCCGGTATGGCAATAGGTTCGCCACCTATTCCATTTGGGACGTAAAAATAACGGCGAGACGAGGCTTAACAGCCGCTGCTTACACCTTCGGGTACAAAAGGCGTGAAGTTATGTTATGTTATGTTACATGGATACTCACGCGCTTCGTTGACTTTCATAACTCTTTTCATGCACGCGCGTCGGTTTTTGAGGCTCCTAACATCACCTTCCTCCATAACACGTTCTATTTGGTCATGTAATGTGTGTCTTGGCCGTCCTCGACTCCTACATCCATCCGCTTTTGCATTGTATATCTGGTCAATCGTGTCAAATGCTCGGTCAGTCTTGCATCATCCATCCTTTCTACATGTCCGAACCATCGAACCAACCATGCCCTTTCTTACTTTTACACCGACACTCTCTTTCAAACCAACTTCCTTCCTTACAACCTTGTTTCCTACGCGGTCAGCGAGAGTCACTCCGCAGATTTTGCGCAGTGACCTCATTTCTACCGCGTTTATTCTACTTTCATGCACACTCTACCATACCCAGCTCTCGTTTCCATAAGTTAGCGTTGGGATCAGGACTGCATTGTGGATTGCTAGCTGGGCTTTCTGCTGACGTTTTTTGCGCCCAGGAATCTGGCCAACGCTCCATTTACGCTATTTCCTATCGCCACTCGTCTCATCCGTGGTGTACCTTCCATCCCTGCTAAAAGCGCATCCAAGATATACTATTTCATTCACCTGTTCCAGCACTACATCATCAACCATTATCCTTGCATCTGTTCTGGATTCCTCCCTTTCAAACACCATAACTTTCGTTTTCGTCGCATTCAACTGCAAGCCTTTAATCATGCAATCATCTTTCATAGTAGTGACTAGTATTTGCAGGTCCGACGGCAATTTGGCCAGAAGCACGGCGTCATCTGCGTAAAGCAGGCAGCTCACAACTAGGTCACCCATTTGCATCACTACATCCATCGATCTCACTCTCTGGAGACAACTGTCCAGGTATAGGATGAACAGTCGAGCGGACAGCACGCAACCCTGTTTGACGCCGATATTGACGTCAAACCAGGGGGACAAGCCGCCGTCAGCACGCACACACGCTGTGCAGTCCTCGTAAGTGGACTGCACAGCGCGCAGCAGTGCTCCGCTCACCCCGTAGCCCGGGAGTATATCCCACAGATCCTTTCGTAACACTCTGTCAAACGCTTTTTCCAGATACACAAAACCGCAGAAAACCTTCCGGTTAACAGCCAGTTGTTTCTCCACGATGTCGCGGAGAGAAAAAATCTGATCCATGCACCCTCGTCCGCTTCTAAAACCACCCTGAGCCTCCCACAACACTCCATCAGATATCACCCTCATTCTCCTTTCAATAATTTTCCCATACACTTTTGCTGCTAAACTGATCAAACTGATGGCCCTGTTACTGGCGCACTGCATACGTGATCCCGGCACGTATGCAGTGCGCCTCCAGTCCGTGGGAACCTTACCTGACCTCCAGCACAGATTGCTCAAGGTCAGGAAAGAGTCCCGGGCACAGGTTCCACCGTATTTGATCATTAAGCAGACATCATATCAATTCCAGCTGCCTTGCCAGAAACATAGAAACATACCAGGAACATACTCGTACATTTCCCCAAAATACTCACTCCACCTGCCCAATACATCGCTTGGGTTTGCAAGAATCTCACCAGCTTTAGACATAATTTTGTCCATTCTGGATGTTGACGAAGAACCCCGAGACTTTCTAACTTCCCTCCAGAAGAGTTTGTTATTCGCCTCGAAGTTCTCCGTCAACCTCACTTCCTCATTCGCAACTAGTCTTTCACGCTTCGCTTTCACTAAGGCTTTGGTAACATTCCTGCAGCGGCGGTAGCTCTCATACTTTTTCTCTGTCATACTAACATTCTGATTCAAACTTGAGACATAATCCAACCATGCTTTTTTCTTTCTTTCGACGCTGGATTTCACATCCTCGTCCCACCAGGCATCACCTCTCAGAATCCTATGCTTATGCCTCTTTGCACTACCACATACTTCTTTTGCAATATCCACTATACTTTCTTTCATTCTTTCTCAGCATTCTTCAACACCTAAGTCAGAAAGACTCGTCTCATTGAGTCTTTTACTGACTAGGTCTACATACATACGCCGTACACTTTCACCTTCTAATTTCTCACATTTTATCTTTTCAAGCTCTCCGAAATGGGTACGCACTCGCCAGTGTCTCCACTTCTTGAAAGGCCCACGAAACGGCTTACTACCAGGTAGTGGTCCGTATCAAGAGTGGGGCCTCTGTAGGCTCGTGTATCCCTTTAGAGTATTTCGGAGACGACTATCTACCAAAATCATCATGTTCATTCCGTCTCCACGTATACGTGTGAATATCTTTATGACGGAATAATGTGTTAGACACATCGAGGTTCCGTTCCAGGCATACGTCCAAGATGGGCTTACCAGCATCATTGACTCTCTTGTCACCATTCGGAACAAGTACAGCCTCCAGGCCATCTCTCTTGGTTCCGACCCATCCATTAAGATCACCACACAGAATTATCCTTTCATGTCCCTCAGCCAGATTCAGAATATCCCTAACAGATTCCCAAGACTCCTCGAGTTCGCGGGGATCCGCGGAGCTTACGGGAGCATAAGCTGCGACCAGGAAAACTCGCGTGATCCTCAGTTTTATTCGACCCCAAAGATGTCTTGGGCCTACCAACTCATAATCTTTCACTCCGGAAGCAAAGTGGGAGGAGAGAACGACTCCAACACCCCCACTAGGACGGACGTCCTGGTCCACTCCGGACCATAGGGCTACCATGCCACCGGGGAGGTCCTCGGTCTCACTCCCCCTCCGCTTTGTCTCCGTCAAACATAAGGCATCCAGGCATCTCTCATTTATTACATTCATCATCTCATTCATCTTTCTGATCATACTACCTCTAACATTCCACGTGCCTATACGGCACTCCCCTCTCCTCGTCCCACCAGGATTGGCGCTGCGTGAAGGGTGGCGTCCCCCTTCGCCGCATGCGCATGCAGCCGCACCGACGGGAGCTAATCGGTGCCCGTCGCTTCTGGGGCACGCCGGAGCAGCCCGTCCGGCTCAGTTTGCTTCGGTCAAGATTGCGTCCCACTGGGACGGCAGGGGTCGCGACGTGCACGCTCTTGACATGACCCCCTAAAACTAATTGTACATATTGCCCAAAAATTTAAAAATCCATTAATTTAAATAAATCGATTATTTTCTTAAATAAATACGATTATTAATTATCGATTTTTTCATTGTAATAAATTAATCGTTTAATCAAAAATCGTTTTCTTATGTTTAATGTCACATTCCTAAATACTAGTGTCTCTGCCATTTTTAATTTCTTAGGGTACCGTTATACCAAAATACGGAACCTTTATACGATAACTTATTTTTTTATAATAACTTTAAAAATACTAGTCGCTGTACTACAGAGTCTACTAGATATTTTAATTTCACTCAAATCTCATCCAAAGCAAATTGGAATAGTATTTTAGAAAATCTCTAAATTTTATGTAATAATACGCACAATACCGAATACCGGATTTAACATAACATAACTTCACGCCTTACCCGAAGGTGTAGGCAGCGGCCGTTAAGCCCTGTCTCGCCCTTATGTTTACGTCCCAAATGGAATAGGTGGCGAACCTATTGCCATACCGGGCACAAAGTTTTCAGACATCGATATTTATCACACTTAACTTCCGCAAACGATTTTGAAAAGTCATTGGTGTGAGCCAGTGTCAGGATTCGAACCCAGACCTCTGGATCAGAAGCCTTGTGCTCTCCTATTGGACCACCGAGACTCATAGGATTTACCTACGTAATACTTTTTAAGCTTTCACGTGTTATGCAACATAATGATAATAATAATATACGTTATTAATTTGCGTTGGTACATTAAAATTATACGGACCCATAATAAATAATATTAATATTTCAAAATATTTCACTGTAAATTTAGAAATGCCGACAAATTCTTTTTATAAATGCCGCCCGATGAGTTCAAGGTTACCTTGTGCGAGCCGAAAGGCAGGCGGCAATTCTCAAAGGAAGTTTCGGGCGCGTGTAACAGGTCACAGCACGTGTAAGAGGTGCACACATATACACAGCACATATACACATGACCTACAAATGAATCATTAAGTAGGGTTCACAGTTTTTTGTGTAACTTCACGCCTCAAATACATGAGTGTGTAGGCAGCGAATACTATTTACTGATTATGTTTCATGGTAATTTTATATGATTTCTTATTGCGAACCGAATACAGATAGCTTTTTTTGTGTAACTTCACGCCTCAAATACATGAGAGTGTAAGCAGTGAAAACTATTTACTGATTATGTTTCATGGTAATTCCATGTGGTTTCTTAAACAGATCAGAATGTAGTCAGCTTAATATTTTTTTGTAACTTCACGCCCCAAATACATGCGGGTGTAGGCAGCGAAAATTACTTATTGATTATGTTTCATGGTAATTTTATATGATTTCTTATTGCGAACCGAATACAGATAGCTTTTTTTGTGTATCTTCACGCCTCAAATACATGAGAGTGTAAGCAGTGAATACTATTTACTGATTATGTTTCATGGTAATTCCATGTGGTTTCTTAAACAGATCAGAATGTAGTCAGCTTAATATTTTTTTGTAACTTCACGCCCCAAATACATGCGGGTGTAGGCAGCGAAAATTACTTATTGATTATGTTTCATGGTAATTTTATATGATTTCTTATTGCGAACCGAATACAGATAGCTTTTTTGTGGAACTTCACGCCTCAAATACATGAGAGTGTAAGCAGTGAAAACTATTTACTGATTATGTTTCATGGTAATTCCATGTGGTTTCTTAAACAGATCAGAATGTAGTCAGCTTAATATTTTTTTGTAGCTTCACGCCCCAAATACATGCGGGTGTAGGCAGTGAAAATTACTTATTGATTATGTTTCATGGTAATTTTATATGATTTCTTATTGCGAACCGAATACAGATAGCTTTTTTTGTGTAACTTCACGCCTCAAATACATGAGAGTGTAAGCGGTGAAAACTATTTACTGATTATGTTTCATGGTAATTCCATGTGGTTTCTTAAACAGATCAGAATGTAGTCAGCTTAATATTTTTTTGTAACTTCACGCCCCAAATACATGCGGGTGTAGGCAGCGAAAATTACTTATTGATTATGTTTCATGGTAATTTTATATGATTTCTTATTGCGAACCGAATACAGATAGCCTTTTTTTGTGTAACTTCACGCCTCAAATACATGAGAGTGTAGGCAGGGAAAACTATTTACTGATTATGTTTCATGGTAATTCCATATGATTTCTTAAACAGATCAGAATGTAGTCAGCTTAAATTTTTTGTAACTTCACGCCCCAAATACATGCGGGTGTAGGCAGCGAAAATTACTTATTGATTATGTTTCATAGTAATTTTATAAGATTTCTTAATGCGAACCGAATACAGATAGCTTTTTTGTGTAACTTCACGCCTCAAATACATGAGAGTGTAGACCGGGAAAACTATTTACTGATTATGTTTTATGGTAATTCCATGTGGTTTCTTAAAGAATGATTAGAAAGAAGATCAGAATGTAGTCAGCTTAAATTTTTTTTGTAACTTCACATAATTATTAAAAATTAGAGATGACAACCCTATTGATGATCGAAATGGAAAAATGAATGAAATACTTTAGGCGAGTAGTCACAATGAACTCAGTTGTCGTAGGTCATAAGTAGGGTGATCATGGTTCATATTTCTGCGGGATAATTTTTGTAAAAAAAGTAAAAAAAAATTTTTTTTGCCTTTTTTTACTTTCTATAGGATATCTAGATTTCAAAGCATGTCTAGATTCTAGATATAAGTGGTTAGAATAGGGTCTGTGAAGCACCCTGTATATTTATGCACAAATAAAGTGCTGACATATTAATAAGTCTCTTTTAAAGAAAAATATGATCAGGTACTTTCAAGTGGCTATGATATATCACCACGCTAAGACCAATGGCAGCGAAACAGTGACCTTTTTAACGGTAAGCAACTCGACCGGGCTAGGTTTGTATATAAACCCACTGTCAGTCCACTTTCACTATTATGACATTATCTGAGCGAAGTATCTGCGGTTAGTATCGTTGAATGACTTTGTGATCGAGATAGAGGCATAAATAGTTGTGTTATTGTATTGTAGTGCTCTTTGTATCTGCACGCTCTTAATATTAGTAGGCGTAGACAGAGACTTTTTAACACGTGTCACCGAATGAACGTTTTCTGTTAATGACGCGTGGGTAGTTTGCGAAAATAATATTTGACGTTGTGTTCCTGGATCGAAACTTGGGACCTTCCAATAAGTACTAAGTAGTGAAAAAAAAACAAAGTGTAGACTAGATAATGTATGATAAACAATTAAAAAAATTAGCGCTCGTTGCCATTTCTTAAATATAATTTAAGTAGTAGGCGCAGATGAGTGCCGATTGAGAGTAATTATTTTTGTTAATATTCGCGGACGGGTGTATTGGTTACATCACTAGCGCTTTTAGCACACGACCTTCGCATATAATGTAGTATGGATATTTCTAAACTCTACGTTTCATTGTGTCAAACAGGAGAATTTGGCTTAAATCCAGTGTTGGAGAAGAACTATGTAGTTGGAAATACCTGTTGAGGCGAGGTTCAGCACGCGACATTACGCAAACAAGGTTTACTGCTAATTACCGTATGTTAGGGATCATCCATTAATCATGTGAGAGGGTAGCTATACCAGCTCTTAATTAGTTTCACAATAACTAGAGACGAGACCAAGTGAGTATTGACAATTTTTTTTTATGGGGGCAAACGAGCAAGCGTGTCACCTGATGGTAAGCAACCTGCGCCGCCCACGGACACCAGCAACACATGTAGTGTTACCGTTGCGTTGACGACCTTTAAGGGAGTAGGATGGGTAAGGGCGGTGGGCCTCTGGGTACCTCTCTCACCGAACGAAACGCGGCAAGAGCCACTTTACGTCGATCTTCTGAGAGGTCGTGCAGCGAGAATTTATTATGTTTTTTCGTTGAAATTCATTCAAGAATTTTAAAATGTACAGTTAGTGTTGTCTTTTCCTATCAGTTTGAGTAGTTATCGTAATAATTCTGTGAATTTGGACAAATAACTGTGTTGCAACAGAGCTGTGAGCGTTGTAACATTGTTATACTTATATTATATTTATGATCTCCATTGTGTATATTCGGAACTGGTTCCATGTCCCTGAAGGTGCTGAAGGTTATGTCAGCATCCGGTTTTGGTTTAACTCTCGGACGGAATAGCGCTCTTTGTAACTAGAACTTGCCATTTACTCGCTTTTTGCTCGCGGCTATAGCCGAGGCCGCCCAAGATCTTGACCGCTCTGTTACTTCCTCAAGACAATAATATCAGCCGTATTTGATAAATCACTGCAAAGCTAAGAAATATATAAATTGTATGGTGGAAAAATATATATCCCGGAGGCCTTGTTGCTCAGCAGTTATGAATCAGAAGTCTCGGATTTCCCTTTCGAAAGTTATGTGTGATAAATATCGATGAATAATATAATTTGTGTTATATTGCAAAAAAAGGATTAAAAACACTAAAAATGCACATTGGTTTCTGTAATGCCACCAACAGCTGGCGTATTATGAACTCTTAATTCCAGCTAGCTTACGCGCTGTCTTGGAAATTCGTATTTTCAACGATTAATTACAGCTAGTCGGTGACGAGTAGTCGCTGTCAAATTCACTCTAGATTCGATTTATCAACGACTAATTCCATTTAGTCAGTCAAGAGTAGTCTGCACTAGCTGTCATTAGTCGTTGGAAATACGAATTCGCTAGGCAGCGCGTAAGCTGGCTGGAATTAAGAGCTCATAATAGGCCCCCAGATCACAAAATAAGCCCACGTGTTATGCCTACAAACTAAGTTATATGCTAGTTTCAGTAATGTTTGAAGAAATTGTTTGCTTACTTTATCTTTTTGAAGCTACTTTAATTCTAATACTCGTATTTAAATGGGAAATTTATTCAAATTTCACTAACAAAATTACACATCATTATTGATGCTGACAGAATACGAAGCAGTTAATGTGTACCATTTCTCTATACATTTGAAGAAGATTGCAAATTTTGATAGATACATGTATAAAACTTAATGCCACGTCCAATGTGGGGGCAGGCATAAGATTCTTACACACCTCACTCGCTTCTTTGAAATTTATTAATTCCTGGTTGACCGGGCGAATTTTGTTCCGCATCAAAAGTCATAAATCATCATACATGAATTATATATAAAAACCACCCCGTTTGTCACCCACTATCTATTAAAAAAACCGCATTAAAATCGGTTGCGTAGTTTGAAGGATCTAAGCATATAAGGGGACAGACAGCGGAAAGTGACTTTGTTTTATACTATGTAATGATGAAATCGATCAAATCTATTACAACAAAATGACAGATGTTTATTCATATATCTCTCGTACAATATTTGTAGAGTTAATAATAATATGTTCATTCATTATGTTTGTTCTCCGTGAAATTGTTCCGCATACGATAGTATCGTCATGTGTAAGTGGCCTGTAGACTGCGCACGCGCATGCTCGCACTCCTCGGAAAAGAAAGCGAATAAGTCTAACTGTACCGCACGACCATCGCGCGCAAAAATCATTTTTATTTAACAAATTTACCGCTACAAACACAGCAATGCGGATAATATTTGAATTGGAGATACCAATACAAAGATTCTTCAAAAATATCTCAATCGTCTTGCAGGTCGAGCACCTCAGTATTGAATCATGTATTGGCTCATGTTTTATTCTCGGGTTACACCAGTTACTATTCGGTAGTTATGTCTGATTCTTGACGATTATTTACAATATTATGCAAGGTGTATGGCAATAGGTGTCACCATTTATTCCATTTGGGACACAAAAATTCGGCTAGTCAGTAATAGCCGCTGTCTTTATCATAGGAAAGAAAGGACCAAAAATATCATCATTTCTCTATGAACTGCCGAAATCATGGTTTGATGATGTGATGGATATGATGGTTTATGATATATACCTGATGCTATATTAAACTGCTCGTTGAATCAATTTCAAGCAATACAAATAAGTATCTCTGGAGTGAGTTGTATTTTCTGGAATTTCTAGATTACTTTACTTACGTAAAATCTTCAAAAAAATAATATGTAAATACTGTAGTATCTATATATCTGTTATTAAAACAATAATAATCACGTTAATAACTTTATAAGTCTTGATGGTCTAGTGGTCGAGCACTCGTCTTCTGATCCAGGGGGCCGGGTTCGAATACACTGACACTGGCTCACAACAATGACTTTTGGAAATGGTTTTCGGAAGTTATGTGTGATAAATATCGATGACTGAAAACTTTGTTCCCGGTATGTCAATAGGTACGCCACTTATTCCATTTGGGACGTAAACATAACGGCGAGTCGAGGCTTAGCGGCCACTGCCTACACCTTTGGGTAAAAAAGGCGTGAAGTTATGTTATACTATAATAAACCTATGTAAGTAATCTGAACATATTGTTTAGACTCAAGGTGTTCGCAATAAGGTCCGATCGCGTATAATAGAGGTCAGCGCAATATCCACGACATAAAATTTTAATTCTGTGATATCATTAGAATTGTTGGACAAGTCTCTTCTAGGTCGCCAACACGCGCCAGGTGTGACCAAGCTTACCGGCAGGCGGGCATCGTCCTTGCTTGTGATTTAAAAAAAAACAAACTATCATTTATTTTTGGACTATGGAAATATTACAAAGCTAATAGAATAGTATAGTAGTACTTACTGATAAATAAAAGATAAAAGATATTGATTAAGTAAATATACAGTGCAAAAGCGGAAGGATTCGAAGTTGAGGACTACCATACATGACACACTTTCCATGGCGAAATAGAACGAATCTTTGTGGAAGGTGATGTTAGGAGCCTTAATAATAAAAATCACAAAAGTGTATGACGAGAGTAATGAAAGTTAAAGTGAGTGTGGCGTTTAAGAATCGTTGCTTATGGCGCTCTGTTCTCTCTGGCTACCCAGCAAGGGCCTTGGCATGAAGTTATGTGATATGAAGACAGATAAGGTATGTGAATATATTTGAAAATGGTTAAATCTATTGAAGTCAAATTAGCTTCACGACCTTGCCTTACCGATTTGCCGAGAGTTGCTCGCGGAATGAAATATTTAAAACCCATAGAATACGCGGCAAGCTTAATTATCTGAATTCCTGCAGTGACTTTCAATCAATAAATCACCCACAACTGCCGATAATGTTTCATAACTTCATAACTCCACAAGGAAACATTTCCAAGTGTTCTCAAAAATAGTAACCACCTGCCATAACACCCGAATCGCATATTCCGCGGAGGTGACGCAAATCTCGACGAATGGCAAGTCAACTAACATTAATTGGGTGGTGCGTTGTCGCCAGTCCAATGTCATTGGATGTCTATTGGCTTAATAGGTGTTTTATGTGAATTTGTATCACACACTCTCGGAACACTACAATTGTTGTAGCTACCAGCTACCATCGTGTTCGCAAAAATGGTTGGCTTCAGATAATATTTTTTAGTCAGTTTAAGGTCTCGGTGGTCCAGTGGTCGAGCACCCCGACTGTGAATCAAGAAGTCATGGTTTCTAATCCTGGCTCACACAAATGACTTTTCGAAATTATTTTCGCAAGTTATGCGTGATAAATAATCGATTTGTGAAAAATTTGGGACGTAAACATAACGGCGAGACGAGGCTTAACAGCTGTTGCCTACACCTTCCAGTAGAAAAAGGCTTGAAGTTATGTTATAAAACCGACAAATGTTTTTCATGATACGTGCATATCTCTTGAAGAATACATCATTAGATAATATAAAATGTCGGTTTTATAGTTGAATAAAATTATTATCTATTTGATCCACTTTAAGACTTTTATTACCAGATTTGTGTATATTTATATATATTATTACACGAATAACGACAACTTGTCAAATCATAGCGGGTTAGCGAAAATTATCTATAATAACATATTCTATTTTTTCTTACTTAACGCATTTAATACCTGAGGGGAGCGGCAGTAAAAGCTTCTGAATTTGCTACTATGACCTGATAAAAACACTCTAGCCTCTAAGTTTTTTAGATAAGTGTTTTATCATCATTATATAGTATAAACAAAGTCACTTTCCGCTGTCTGTCCCCTTATATGCTTATATCTTTAAAACTACGCAACGGATTTTGATGCGGTTTTTTTTTTAATAGTTAGAGGGTGTCAACGGGGTGGTTTTGATCTATAATTCATATATATATGATGTTGTAAAGAAAATTTAAAAGGTCTACAAAAAAGTCCGGCATGTCTATCTCTTAAGGATAACCCACAATGACCATTTTTATTTTTTACTCTTTACGAGAAATAATGGCTTATTTACAGAATTAATTTTCATCCAATTAAGTGTCTTAAATAGATTGTGCATGTAATATAGATGATCCTGGCCCTTTACAGCATGCAAGTTAAACGAATGTTTTCGGGAAGATATTACAGTATTAACATAGCGGGACAGCAGTTAAAGCCGATAAATAGCTCAAATTGAACCTCATTTACTACTTTTGATACTCTTTTATTTCTTTTGATGCGGAACAAAGTTCGCCGGGTCAGCTAGTTAGAAACCAAAAACAAAGCCTTTTGGTACGCACGTATAATAAGGAATTAAAAAATGTACAATTAAGTTTTATTTCAAGAAATTGTTGAGAAGAAACACCTGAATGACTAATATAAGCATAACAAATGCTCGAACAAAAATTACGATAAAATAATATTAGTTTCATTCTTTGCAAACCTTATTCAATAAACATTTGAATGTCTGCCAAGAACAAAAATTGTATTAAGGTCTGTCCGGGGCTTATAAATAATGATAATTTTAAGATAAAAACTCTATAGAAATAGTTATTTATATTAATAGATATGTTACAAATAGACACCACGTGTTTATTAAAACTACCGCCGAATCTCAGATCAATCTTTTCCTTTGGCATATTGTTCTGGTATTTTCTCCTCTGATGAAAAAGCTAGCGTAATAGTTTGATAGCATAAATCAATTACAAGAATGAGAAACCTGAATGTTGAAGGAAATATGGAGCTAAGAAAATATGGATGGGTTGTGTGAAAGACGACATGATTGAGAAGTGTGTTAGTGTGGAAGATGCGAATGATAGGGAAATGAAAAACCTGTTGTGCCAACCCCTAGAATCCTAGATAATGGGAACAGGGCAGGAAGATGATAAGTGTGATAGCATAAATTGAAAATAATAAGTACACAAAAAGTTCGTTAATATCCCTTTATAGTAAATTACGACCGGAGGCTCAGGCGGTTTTTCGAACCTCGGTGACATATCTTCTTAAGTCTTTCTTCTTCTTTATCTTTTCTAATTGGTGTGGTGGTAAGTGGTTAGGCTGTTGCCACTTACCATCAACCAGGATAATGACCTATCATCAGTTAAAGCCGTTGAAAACGATGCCATTGTTATTTAAAGTACCAGCATCATTTTAATTAAATGCTGCCAACAAAAAAAAAAACATATTTCAAATGCAAATATTTATTCGACTACCTTATTCAGTGCGGTAATGTTCGAATTGAATTTAAACAAAAGCCGGATAATTGAGAAGAAAAAAAAATAACTTTGTGTTAATTATACATACAAATGTTTTAAATTTAGCAGTCGCACATAACATTTAATACATACCTGCTATACTTAAAATAGTCGCAAATGTATACGGTTTATTTTATTATTTAATAGTCTCTGTGGTCCAGTTGTCTAGCCCCCGCTTCTAACTCAGAAGTCGTGGGTTCGATTCCGGGTTCACACACGAATGGTTCCTCGGAAGTTATGTGTGATAAATATCGATGACTGACAACTTTGTGCCCGGTGCATGGCAAGCGGTTGGCCATCTAATTAATTTGGGAAGTAACGTAACGATTTGGCGAGTCGAGACTTAACAGCCGCTGCCTACATCTGCTGGTAGAAAAAGACCTGAAGTTATGATTAATTATGTATTTTATTTTATTTCATACCACGTTGAAATATGAACTGCTCTGATATTAAGCGGTTTGCTTGGCACACTCTATGAAAAGTAAACCCTTTGTGTGGGTGTTTGAGTGGTTTCATTGTATTCACTTCACTTCCTACTTAGGTATAAACATTAAATATATATACTTAGTAGTTGCTGATAAGTAGTATAGTAAATAAATAATTAAAAAGCTAACTCTTTCAAATATACATTACGAACTTCAGTCTAATACCCAGTAGATACTAGTTGCATACTAGTACCGTACTAGTACTTGATGTTGGTCACACACCTATATTATTAGTGCCGAAGGAAACTCGACATAACACACGTTACGTGGATTTTCATTGATGCTACTAACTCAAACATAACTTCACGCCATTGTTACCCGAAGGTGTAGTGGGCAGCGGCTGTTAAGCCTCGTCTCGCCGTTATGTTTACATCCGAAATGGAAAAGGTGGCGATCCTATTGCCATACCGGGCACAAAGTTTTCTGTCATCTATATCCCGAAAACAATTTCGAAAAGTCATTGGTGTGAGCCAGTGTCAGGATTCGAACCTGGACCTCTGGATCAGAAGCCGTGTGCTCGACCACGGGACCACCGAGAATAAATACGTCAACAAAACCACCTAAGTCTTTTGGCACTAACCTATCTCGTCGTCACAAACATTTGTATACACCTTAAAGCAATTTACAGAACAGTCGTTAAGCGATAAAAAATAGCGATAAGATACAGCGCTTACGTTGTGTTAGAATATAGTGCCTCGAGTCTGATGGGAATTTCACAAACCCGCTAGTAATTGTCTATAATAGGTACAGTCTACGAGTAGTAGATAACATTTTACATAATATAATCATAATATTGTGATTGTTTGTTCAACTTAAATCAAACAAAGGGCTCACTGTATTACTTAATAAGACATGTCATTATTTAAATATGACTAATCTGTGCTTTCAAGAAGACTGATAAAATACTGAATTGTATGAAAGATTTTTTATGTGGGATAGGAGTAAGTGACTAACGCCGTCCATGGACACCTGTTATACATATAGTGTTACAGTTGCGTTGCCGACCTCTAAGGGAGTACGATAGGAAAGGATAGGGAAGTGGGATGGGCCTCCGGGTACCTCTATCACCGAACTAAACGCGGCATGTGCCACTTTACATCGATCTTCTGAGAGGACGTGGTATCTCCCGGTCGAGCCGGCCTATTCATGCAGCGAACCGCTTGGCTCTACCACTTAGGCAAAGTTGCGCTAATATCTCAGAAGATGAGAAAACCTTTCTTGGTATAAGCATATAATGAGGCGACAATAGGCATTTGTATAAAGGAGTAATATTCTGATTGCAGAAGAAAATAGGACCAAAGGGTAGATGGATTGAGTACAAGACGATATGATTAGGGGTGTTGTTGTGGAAGCAGTAAATGATAAGTTTGTATGGAATTGGAAGACCTATTTTTTACTTATGACATGCGTTTAGTTGTGCATAATGACAGAAATATTAGAAGTGGCTTCCTTATCTATCGTATGCGGGACGTAAAAGGAGATTTCGCAAGCCGAGGTCGTTTTAGATTCTTAGAAACTTATCTTTTTCATAAGTTCACGCCTTTTATCTACCCGAATTTTGACAGCGGCATTTGCGCCGTGATTTACCGAATTTATGGGTCCCAAATGTTATACGCGGCAGAACCTATTGCCATACATCGGGCCTCTGTGTTCGTCATTTTTGTGATTGAGGATTGGTGCCTACGACTCCAGACCTCCAGACCACCTGGACACCAAGTAAAGAAGTTTCTTATTTTTTCAATATTTAAAATAAATAATTTAACGTTTGATAAGATCTCTCTGTTATAATATAATTGGTTTATTATTCATTAATAGATATTTTATTGACTTTAATATCTATCAGATGTTTATCTGATGTTGACTGATCGACGCCGTCTTAACTTACCAACAATAATATCGAATGAAGTTGTGATATCGTTTTGTGTTCAGTGACACTTTGTAAATCTACATTTATGGGGGAATTTGATTTCAATTTTTATAGAAATTTATTTTGGCTCTTGATTTTATGACTCTGTAGTGAGTCATTGCTGAAATATAATCAATACTTTACTACTTTCATTGTGACACTTTAATTGTTTTTGTGTTGTTTTTGTTTCTTAGAATGTGATCGTTTAATATCTAATTTATATCATAAATGTGTGAAGATATTTCTTTTGTTTATTTGAACGGTAATTAATTATTAGATTTGATAAAATATTTCTGTGATAAAAATAGTCCATATTTTAGATCATTATAATCCATATATAGATAATACAATGGATAAAATAGTCCATATTTAGATAAATATGGACTGTTATAGAAATCGTGCTGCGGTTATTATGCAGCCTTTGTATCAACGAAAACTGCATGACCGGATCACAACTGACATTTTAGTGATAAAAGTATGTCGGTTACAAATTCTCCAGATCAGCTAGTCAGACATAAGAATTGTGGGCCTATTATGAGCTCTTAATTCCAGCCAGCTAACGCGCTGACTAGCGAATTTGTATTTCCAACGACTAATTTCAGCTAATCTAGACTACTCCCGACTGACTAAATGGAATTAGTCGTTGATAAATCGAATTCAGAGTGAATTTAACAGTGACTACTCGTCACCGACTAGCTGTAATTAATCGTAGAAAATACGAATTTGCGAAGCAGCGCGTAAGCTGGCTGGAATTAAGAGTTCATAATACGCCAGCAGAGGAAACTAATGAAGGTACAGAATTTAGATAAATAACTCTATCTAGATTTTAGGGCTTCAGGAGGATTGAACTGTTCACATAGTGACGTTAAAGTCAAGACTTACAATTTGCTCATCAATCATCAATTGATCATAAGTCAAAACGACTCATTAACGTAAATTCACGCCTTTTTCTGCTCGAAGGTGCAGGCAGCGGCTGTTAAGCCTTGATTCGCCAAATAGTTATGTTACGTCCAAATAGAATAGTTCGCAAATTGTTTGCCACATACCGGGCACAAAGTTGTCAGTCATCGATATTTATCATATAATTCCCAGAAATCATTGGTATGACTCCAGATTCGATCCCACGACATCTGAAACAGAAGCGGGAGATCGACCACTGGACCACCGAGACAAAAGACTCATCTGAACATATCTGCTGTGCAATTTAAATATATATATATATTGAAACCATTTTAAAGTGTCAATTTATCATCCTTACGTGGCAAGAAAGTGTGATTTCACCACTTTTCAAAATTTAATTGGCGTTTTCTAAACAACTTACCCAAATTAAGTGCGCGATATAATATGTGTGTATTATGTGAATACATTTTGTTTATATTTCAAATGTTAATTTTACGTGTTAATAATAAATTTAATCTTCTTCTTTACTGATTAATGAAACATAATGAATAATGAAAAGATTGCCCGATTCTTGCCCGATTCTTCTCATGATAGCCCCTACACTCGGAATCGAGCCGCTCGTGGCGATTGCATCCGCGTCTTTTTCCACAAGCGCTCGTATTTGTATTTCATTTTAAATAATATGTTATCTGTACTTGTTGACTATTTTTAAGTGTCTGTGAAGACCTATAAAAATAAAGTAATTTTGACTTTGACTTTGATTTTGATTTTTTTCTGACATAAAAGTAGCCTAATTTACTCCTATCAGCTACTAGCTAATAAAAGCTCCGTCGAAATCCATCCAGTCGTTTCAAAAATTTGTCGTAACAAATAGAACGACAAAAATTGTAAAAAGTTTTATTTTTATGTATGGCCGTATAAATACTCATATGCGTGTAGTGTAATGGTTAATTCAATATTTTGTATGCATAGATGTGAACAAATTTTAAGATGGCCACAAAATTTCATTTTGTTATCAACTGATGTTCAAGATTTAATATATAATGTATGGATTAGATATACTTATGTACACGTTTCCTCTCTGAGTCACGGTACTCATGGTAGATCGGGTCACTTGTATAATTGAGTAAGGGCCTTCTTAAAACCAGGATTAAGATTTAATTAAAAGATTAAAGTTGAGTATATAAAGAAGTGATCAAGTTCAAAAGAATCACAAATTACACTCATAATCTTTACTTAATTTTTTAGCTTTACGCCAAATCCCTTTCGGCGATCATGGACACCAGCAACACATACAGTGTTACTGTTGCATTGCCGACTTTTAAGGGAGTAGGATAGGAAAGAATGGTGGGGAGAAAGCGGGGGTGGTGGGCCTCCGGGCACCACTCTCACCAAACGAAACGCGGCATAAGCCACTTTACGTCGATCATCTGAGAGGTCGTGGTATTTCACCGGTTGAGCCGGACCATTCATGCGGCGAACTGCTTGACTCTACTACTGTCAAATATGATGTCAGATATGATTATATAATTATATTAATATTGTATATATAACACCTTGTACGTGATTTTTTTAACATTTTAAATCTCTTTGCGATAACGTGTGAGGGATGAGTCATACAGGTTGGTTCATAGATTGCATATTATCCTCGGTAGGAATCTTTACACTGTCGATCGATAGCACAATAATAGTCAATATACATACTTTGTAAACATACGGATTTTTATTGCTTCCCGTCGTCTACTGGACCGGCGAAAATTTGCCGTTCATTGTGCCCAGCTTGGGTAGGTGATGTTATTATTCACTTTGTCTATTGATGGTTCTTATGAAAACTATGTTTATTTTATTCTCAGTCTATTTGTTTGGGTCTGGTCTATTAAAAGATTGGACAGATTTTTAATGGCTTTTTACTGTTTAGTAGCTGATAATTTAAATAGTCTTGGACTGGCGACAAGATTCTTGGAGTGACTGCTGTGTCAATATTAAACACATAACTTTGCCACTTCTAATTATGTGAATTGATATTTTTTCTCTATTGACCAACCAGTCTTGTGTTGCAACTGATGAGGCTTCAAAAAGACGTCCAAAATGGCTTCAGGTCAACGCAATATAGGTAGGTACAGTGCGGTACCTCTCAATAAAACAATCTGTTCCGGATTGTGCCACAAATTCAAGGCAATTGGCGTACGGTATCGATTATTTGATCTTCATTGATTGTTCGTCAATATCGCGGCGTCGTTGTTAAAAAAAAGCCGCGAGTACTTGGCTTCACGAATGACCTTCGGAGCCGATTGTTCTCGTTTAGAAATATGACAGAAGTAGATTACCATCCTCTGTGTGTGTGATTACCAATTCTCATATCTTCACGTTAAATCCGTTTAGGGATAGGCAGTCGCATAAAAGGATAGTATTTTACAGAATTGCTTAGGATCTTGAATCCGTTTTAGCACATAACAACGTTATCTTCTTAGACTTATCGAATTGGTTTAAATGCCTTAATCACCGAAAATGAATTACTTAATAAAATTTAACAATACTTTTTGCATTAGCTACTCAATTTTTGGAGTGTGGCTATAGGCTATATACTGTACTGTAGTAGTTATCGCGCTACTTTTCATCGCAGCCGAGCAGAACTCACGAATATGGAAACGGTCGCAAAAGTACGTACTGGAGTGGTACGTATTTCATCCTAGTCAAGCTGGTATATATGACAGTTTTGACAATATTGCCAGGTTATATGACATAATGTGACTTTGCTCTTCGCCGTGCTGACTTTTATTAAAATATCATACTAAAACAAAACTATTTATTATAACAATTAAAACCGACAACGAGCGCGAGAAAAACCCAAAACGCGTTAATTTTGAATAGTATTTTATGTCTTTAAATAATGAATTATAATATAAATCATGTTTTTTTTTAAATTCGGTTAGTACTTCGTATACCAAAAAAGAGTAACTCGTTGACAAATATTTTAATTACGACCATGAAATTTTTAGTTTGCCAATCAACTTCAGAATTTCAGTATCGATTGGTTAGAGTGGATTTATTTCCTTTAATTAGCGCTAATCATTGTCGCGAATTAGTCCGTGTGGCATTTAATAGTACCACACGGATAGTGCCAGCCCTAATGTCACGTAACTGTTCTACGCCTTATTAAACAAAATTAAATCTTAATTTAATTTTGTTTAATAGGGCGTAGTTAAATTAAAACAAGGTTGCAAGGAAAGAAGTTGGATTGAAAATTAGTGTCGGGTGTAAAAGTAAGGAATGGCAAGCTCCAGTGGTTCGGACGTAGAAATAATGGACGACGCAAGATTGATTAAACAGATAGGCAAAAGTAGATAGATAGTAGCCAGTAAGTAGGAGCCAAGCACAGCCACGACTCACTTTTCATGACCACGTAGAACGACTTAGGGAGGTAGGTGATGGAGGAGCCTTAAAAATCGACGAGCGTGTATGACAAGAATTATAAAAGTCAAAAAAGTGAGTGAGGCGTGTAAGAATCTAGCCTAATGGCGCTCTGTTAGTCTGTTCTCTCTGCCACCCCGCAGGGGACTTTGGCTTTGAGATAGCCTAGTGATTTACCAAGCTGCCCTGATTTAAAGAAACTTAGGTTGCTGTCCAAATTTACGACAGTGAATGTTCTTTTCAGTATACTTACCTCAAAGAACATTCATATGACGTTATCAAAAAGTTCTTTTTATTTAACTTCCTAAAATATACTTACAATACTTACGTACTTAGTAAAATGCTGTATTGTTAACTATTACAATTTTATTGTATAAGTTCCTTGTACAAGTGAAGGATTTATTTTTTAAACATTGTTACATCAACGAAGAATACACAGAAACTGTGTCTTTTGTTTCATTTTAATGAGCAGGGCCACGATGGACCTTGGGCTGTATCTGACCTATATTTATATTATTCACACACAATAATGGAAAATGTACAAATACATTAGATGTCACTTAGTCACTGATTTTACTCGATAATTTTGTGGTCGATCAATATGCATACATAGTAAAAGGTAATAATTTTATTTGAAATTGCTGAGACACAATTATTCTTGTTCCCGGCGGTATAATCGATGAATTGACACTGAAGGAATAATGACACGTGTAACCTCTTTGCCGTGCTGGCCGTATATCACTACTCTTTTGCTTTGAAAAAAAAACGATCCGCAACATCCATTCTTTTCAAAAGAATTGTACTCAAGATGTACCTACACAGCCAACACGAATAGCTAGCAATGCAATAGCTTATAATTGCCCCTTAAAATAAGGGCATAACTCTATAAAAAGGTCAACATTTTTGGGATGTAACAACAAACTAACGGATTCTGATGTTTTAAAAGCCTTTACTTGGTACCATGAGACCTTGCTTCATACCAAAAATTTCATAATTCTAGGCCAACAGGAAATATTCGAATAGCTAAGTGGTTTTGATTAGATTGCAAAATTTATTTATTTATAATATGACTTCGATTTATTTCGGAAACCGTTAACATTATATTATGAAATCGACACATCCACAAGTTTCGACAAAATGGACCTCACGGAACTCACGATAGTCAAAGGCCAAAATATAAGAAACCTTGTCTGAATTATTCTAATTTGGTATCCCACCATATTAACCGACCGAACTGCACAACACCATCCCCTATTTAAAAAAAAAATAGCGAGTGAGTTGTTTAAAAACCAGGACTTATAGCACTTAGTTGTTTCTGCCCACCCGCAAGTAGCTGCGACGTGAAGTTATATAAATGTTAAATATTAACAAACAGTTTCACAACCTATCAAAAATGTGAATCACGATATGGGTTCAGTATAAACTTCATTAAGTATACTATTTGTGACTGTATGTGAGTAAAGTAATTGACGTAGCAGACTATAACGACATTCGTTTTATGTCCACAGCCATCCCGCACGTTGACGGGCGTCCTCCACTGGCTGAAGGACATGACTTAATTGATCCATTAGACCATATACTGGACTGGCTTAATATCGTTAGATTTTACGTGATCTGTGAATAATTATCTCTTGAATATTTCTCTTTAAAATACCAACTTGTAGCCAAGTCGCTTTAATGTTACATTTTTTTTATGGGATAGTAAGGCAAACGAGCAGGCGTGTCACCTGATGTTAAGTGACCAACGCCGCCCATGGACACCTGCAACACATATAGTGTTACAGTTGCGTTGCCAACCTTTAAAGGAGTAGGATAGGAAGAGATGGGGAAGGGGGATGGGCCTGAGTACCTCTCTCACCCAACGAAATGCGGCATGAGCCACTTTACGTCGATCTTCTGAGAGGTGGTGGTATTTCACCGGTCGAGCCGGCCCATTCATGCAGCGATCTGCTTGGTTCTACCACTCTTAAAGGACATATAGGCATAGGACACATAGACACAAGGGCACATGGATATATAGGCTCTAGACAATAATGTCAATAATATATTCTTATGGAATAACAGATTTAATATTATTATTAACAAATAGTGTATGTCCTTATGACGTTCTGTTCTCTCTGCCGTGAAGTTATGTATGTATGTGTATGTCCAAGAATACCTACAACCAATACTCCCAATACTCAAACCCGATACTCCCAATTATGATCCGGGTATTGAATTCTATTGACGATGACTAAATAAAATATTTGTCTACCATAGACAGACATAAGACATTTGTTTTTTATTCAAACATAACTCCTTGAAAAGTTATAACTCGAGCATAATCTTTTAGATACAATCAAAAATACTCGTATTCAATAAGTTTGTGACTAAATATTATATCTTTTATAAAATCCGCTCATCCAGATATTAATACTTACGCTGGGTAGGTAGTAGGCAGACATCTTATTTTAATGTATGTAAATTGTATCTGCAGTCCGTTCCATTGTGCTTGTGACACAGTTTCCCAGGCGTCATCTGCTCTCTCCACCGCCCCCTTGTCTCGATATTGTTTACGTCTCGCGATATTGTTGCAAAAATTCCTTTATTGTTTTGATTGTTAATGTATCACGAAGATCTTTGATCGGCGACATTGTAAACATCATACCTGTTGACGAATAGCCGTTGGCAGTGACGTATTTCACCGGTCGTCATTGGCGTTACTATTTGTTGAGGCGCGAAGTTAAATTTTACTTTTTTTTTATTTATTCACTTACTCTCGAAATTTAAAAAAGAAACTCAATTTTAGATTAATCTACGAGTTGATTGGAGTCGCTAAAAATTTCTAAGAATTTAATTTCTATAGTGAATAGTTGTTTAGCTTGGAAACTAGAAGGCTGTGTATATTATGTCCGGAGACATTATTTATTACCAACTATATTCAATTTGAAGAAATTTCGTGCTGTTCATTATTTAAAATTATTTTAAAATTTAAAAAATTCTAACATAAATAAAATTGAAGTGTCAGTTTGTAATATTGAAATAGGCCCTATTCTATTTAATACATGCATATGAATATATAAAAATATATACTAAAATAACATTTTTTTTACAACTTTGTCGGTCTGTTCCGGCTAATCTCTGTAATAGTTGCACCAAGGTACTTTTATTGGCAGCAACATGGTGTAATAGGATTAACTTGGGTTATTTTTATTTTAGAGATACTTTTTATTCATTTATTGCTTCCGATGCGAAACAAAGTTCGCCGGATCAGCTAGTATAGACGATTGGAAGACAGAAAAGATTTTATTTTATCTGTATTTCTGTAATAACATTATAAACTGCGCAACTGTATGATAAATTTCCATGATGTCTAGACTTTTTTTCCTAAAAACTTCAAGTCTGTGAAGTCTGTACATCATTAGAAACCACCATATGGGCGAAGCTGTAGACATTAACTAGTGTCATTTAATAATGTCACACTCATTAACGTAGAGATATTAACAGACTTGTGATTTACAACTGCGAATCATTTTGAGAACAACAAGGACCGGCACCACCGGCATCATTAACCTTGTACAAACGAACACATGTTGAACAATAAATATTAATTACAAACATTATTTAAATGATATTGTATTATTTCGTGCGAAAAGCTCGATGCCTAGAACGTAATTGGTTGTCAAGTCAGTCTTCAAACACGCAACTCAAAAAAAAATACGGACATAAATTGTTGTAACGTGTCTCTTTTGCTCGTCAATTTGTTGTGACCTGTTGCTTCATGATTTTCCTAGTCACTACGAACTTGTGGAGCTGATAATAATTGTACCCGTAAACTTTCATATAGTTGAAGAAATTGTGGGTTTCATTTAACATACAAAATAAATTCTATCCTTTTCTACCCAAAGGTGTAGGCAGTGGCTGTTAAGCCTCGACTCGGCGGTATGTTTACGTCCCAAATGGAATAGGTGGCGAACCTTTTGATATACCGGGCACAAAGTTTTCAGTCATCGATATGTATCACACGTAACTTGCGAAATTAATTTCGAAAAGTCATTGATGTGTGCCAAGATTCGAACCCGCAACCTGTTGATTCAGATGCGGGGTGGACCACGACCACTGGACCACCGAGACCTTTACTGCTACATTGTAGTCTATTTATATGTGTAGTAAGTATCCCACTTCTTAGCGTAAAGGTATTTAGAATAGATTAGAATTTAGGTGATTCTTAGCCACAATATTTTAGTCACTATAATCAAAATATTGAATTAAAATTTCGGTCCGATAAAATGTCTTTTCCACGTAACAAAATTGGAGAGCGGAAAGCGAATATTTTAAATGTAACTAAATGTTTGCAGTGTTGGACGAAACCACTGTTTTATCAGATACTCCTAAATATTTAGCCGTTCTCTAGGTAAATTGTTTTTTTTATTCACTTCAAATATTATCGGAATAACGTATCAGTCTAATGGAGTATTAACCTACTACCTATTCATCACAAGTGTCGCCTCCATGGTTTGTGTACGTATGACGTCTGTGCAATGTTATATCGAAAGTAGAAAATTGCGATATTGATATTATTCCACTAATCGCTAATGGGCTTGCGTTATTTTCTTTCCCGACTGTCGAGTGTTATTTCTATCTATCTATTTATATCGAGTCCGGTTCGAAACCTTGCCTTATTGTTCCCAGTTGGGCTCAGCAAACTGACCTCAATACAATTGGGGTAACCGTATTACCACAAGGCTTTTTTTTACGCGATATTCTGATGTTATTTATACCTTCATACCATAGACACTCGAAAGTGGTGTATTAGGTGGTGGTAAACTCACTTGCGAGCACACTTTGCTTAGGTTTTTTATAGCCTAATTAGTGACTTAACACCCGGGCTTCTCTTAGAGCGATCATGGATTCGATTCGAACACGGTGTCACATGCTGGTGACATTCTCACCGAACGGAACGCGACATGTTCCGCTTTACATCCATATTCTGATTCGTGGTATTTCACCGGCCGAGGCTCTACCACTGTTAAAGCCATGGATGTCACGTTAAACCCTACTGGTTTCAATTGTCATTTACATCCACAAAAGCGCGATTCTTCTAGATTAATGTGTACACAATACTCTGTAGATTAATTAATAAATCTTTGATTTATTAATTTAATATTTGTATCTCCCTCCCACAGATCATCAGATCGTTACGTGCGAGTGAAATGGAGAGATGTGCGCGTCGGCGATATAGTACATTTGTCGAACAACGAAGCCGTCCCAGCTGACATGGTGATGCTCCACTCTTCGAATCCACTGGGCATATGCTACCTGGACACGTGCAATTTGGACGGTGAGACCAATCTGAAACAGAGGAGCGTCGCGTCGGGCTTTAAAGAGAAGGTAAAGCTCTCATTTTTCTGTCCTTATCTCATTTTAAATGGGATCGTCACATGTCATTGATTTCCAATATCTTTATCCTTTCACCTAGTGAATTTCAATGAACTTTCTATTTGAAAAAAAATCAGTAAATATGATATGATGTTAAAGTTTCTTTTATCTTTTTGCTAATACCTGATTTAAAAAAAAAATGTTAAAACCCTTAGTTAGTTTCCGAGTTTATCGACTTACGTATCTTTAAACTTTTCAAGACGAAGCTTTGAACGTAGAGAGGGCATTCCCCGTTTTATATAATGAACACAATACTCAGTACAAGCGATGTAACTAGACATTATCTATCACACAATGATAACTTATCTATATAATAATATTATTAATATTGTTAATAATTTATAAAACTATCAGCGCAATACCACTCGCTCGGTGATTCATTCATCATTATAATCATCTACTTATAATTTTAAATAAAATGGATGTCTGTTTGAAATATTGATATTCATAGATTGCTTTTTACTACATGCATACCTATACAATCTATACATATACATTATACAACAATAACATTTTTTTACCATTTTTGTCTGTCTATTTGTTCCGACTAATCCGGCTAATAGCTCATTCTGACTGACGGGACTTTTATTGGCAAGAAGCATATGTAATAGTAAATGGTCGATGGTCCAGTGGTCGAGAACCCCGCTACTGAATCAAGAAGTGGTGGGTTCACGCAATTATTTATTAAAAAAAATGAATTTTCCATTAAAATTTACCATGGCAACTAATATTTTTTATAATCGTAACAGCATTCGTACATCGTTATACCCGAAAGTATATTCAGTAGTAATGCCTCGAATCACCCTAAGAAATATTAATGCATTGGTACAAAATTACTTAAGAAGAGATTTCCATAAATCTTTGATGAGTAGATTCGAACTCCAGACCTCTTAAACTGTGTGCCAAACCACCAGGTGCAATAAGCCTAATGTCTCTAATAATAGTAGACATTCTTAATATCAATGCATGACAATGAATTTCATTTAATAACATTGTATTACTACGTTATAAGAAATAATTGTTTATTTATTTGTAAATAAATAAAATTTAATTGTTAATTGTAATGTCAAAATAAATATTTATTTAATATACATACATTATACACAACAAAATAATATCTAAATTTAAATAAATTTGGTGGAACAATCCTGAAAAGTTTCGAAGATATTTTCATGATATTGTTTCGGAACCCAGATAGATATTTTAAAATTGGCTGGTTGGGTCTTAACTGTGATGGTCAAGTATTCTGGCTCCTACACCTTTTATGCACGACCCTACTGCTATGTTTTCAGTAGCGATATTAATAATAAAATTGTTATTATTTTTAAATGTTTTGAAAAGAGTATTTGGCACATGAGTTTCTTGCCCTATTCTTCTTATGATAGCACCTACAATCGGAATCGGGCCACTCGTGGCGATTGCGTCCGTGTTTTCTTGTTCCACGGAGGCACTTTCCTCAAGCGCTCGTGTTTAGTATTTCATTTGAAATAATAAGTTAAATGTTGTATTTGTTGACTTTTTTAAATGTCTGTGAAGACCTATGAAAATAAAGCTTCTTTGACTTTGACACACATTTTCTAAAACTCTAACTCGGCCATATATTAGTGCCTATATTTATCATTTAATGGTTCCGTACGAATAAATGTTCAATGTTTCAAATAAATAGATATGGATTGCATCTTCGTCAAAATTTGATAGTTAAATTATAAATATCTATTAAAATGAAAAAAAAAAACGGAATTTAACAAAACACCTTGATGTGTGTTTGTATGTCGCCCATATATAATTATTTATAAATTCAGATATTATTTAAATTAAATGTAAAATTTTCAATTATTAATAAGTGAAATGGTTTAATTATTTCTTCTATTAATATATAAATAGCTTTCTCCTTGCTATATTAAATGTATACATAAACATCTTTTGTGGTGCAGTCATTTCGGTCGGAAGGTCACGTTTTCCCAACTGAACGATCATTCTAACGTTTACGAGTTATTGTTCAAAGTGCGTGCAAAATGAGCACTTTGACAAAAAACAAGCAGACCGTGGGAATCACTTTCACCGATATAGTACTTGAATCAGACACGATTGAAAGCGAAGCGTGGAACGCGCGTCTAATACTCCGAGGTGTAAGACTGCCTACACTATTCTGTTAAGTTATGAGATATAAAGGTTGTCAGCAGGATCTATTTTATGGGATAGGGGGTAAGAGCAGACGGGTCACCTGGTGGTAAGTAGCTAGCGTCGCCCATGGATATCTGCTCCGCATATAGTGTTAGAGTTGAGTTACCGGCCTATAAGATAAAGGAGAGGAAGTGGGTGAACCCCGGGCAACTCTCACACCGAACGGAACGCGCCATAGACTTTACGTCGATATTCGGAGAGGTCTTGGTATTTCACCGGTCGAGCCGGCCCATTCATACAGCGAACTGTGTGGCTCTAACACTGGCTCTGAATTTTGATGGAGAGGACCTTTCATGCCCAATGTGTGGCTTTAAATTCCGGTACCAATTACATGGTCTCCACCAAATGTTATCGAGGCGTGATTTGGTTATTATACTTATATATAAGGCATATTTTTATCGATATTTTTATTTTTTATTAGTTTTCTTTTTCATCAGAAGCAACAAATGGTTAATTATAAGAATTATTCTAAAATATAGTAGTCTAAGCTACTCCACACAGCCACGCCAGACAGACAAGAGTTGTGAAAGATGTTATTTTGGTAAATTAATGATATAATATTTATTTATAACATTCTTTTGGGCAGAATACATATACATGTCCTTTAAGTTCCAAGCTAAGCTAGTAAAATGCGGCTATTAATGCATATACAGCTATTTTTTTTTTATAAATAGAACACCCAGACGCGATACAAACATTCATGCTGGTCAGAAATATTTGTACTCGGGGTGGGGAATGGCGATTGAACCCGACGTATATTCGAGTATGTTCACATGCCTTTAGTAAAAAACTGTTCTTTCAATATTACAAACAGACACTCCAATTATATTTGTACGTTTGCCTGTGCATCCACTTTCAATTTGCAATGTTCTATTTACGTCTAAGTTTCGTATAAATTTGATAATGATCTTCGCGGTTGTACAACAGAACTCCTCAATTGCTATCAGCCGAGTGACCCGCGCTTGCTATGTTTTCATGCCCACCTATTGTCTCACCGTTTAATCTGATTCATTTTACAGCAACACGAATTCACCGCATCGAAATTTAAGAGCACAGTTGAAGTGGAACGACCATCAACCAAAATATACCGTTTCAATGGGAGCATATCACATCCGAACGGCGGTAGAATACTTTTGAACTCTGAAAATCTTTTATTAAGAGATTGTACTATAAAGAATACGGATTATGTTGAAGGTATTGTAGTGTACGCTGGCCACGAGACCAAGGCCATGCTGAATAACGGTGGACCGAGGTACAAATGTTCTAGTTTAGAGAAAAAAATGAACACGGACGTGATATGGTGCGTATTGGTACTGCTATTTCTATGTTGCGCCGGCGCGGTTGGTTGCAAAGTATGGCTCGACAAGTACTACGTAAACCTATATGAGCATGTACCGTTCATAGTGTTCATGCACAAGCCGGCGTACGAAGGACTGCTGATATTCTGGACGTATATAATAGCACTCCAAGTTATGATACCGGTGTCTCTGTACGTGACCATAGAGATGACCAAGCTGTTACAGGTCTACCACATCCATCAGGACATTGAAATGTACGATCCGAAGACCAATAAACGTACAGAATGCAGAGCTTTAAACATAACCGAAGAGTTGGGACAGATCAGTTATTTGTTCACCGATAAAACTGGAACCCTTACTGAGAACAAAATGGTGTTTAAGAAGTGCACCGTCAACGGTGTGGACTATGACCATCCGCCGGGCCCGTGCGCTGAGCCGTCCGAGGAGTTACCACCTATCGTCACACCGATAACTTGCGTGTCGCCGAACAGACGGATGTTGCAACATTTGCTAGATAACAACGACGCTCAGCACACACACAAAGTAAGTGTTTTGTTTTACATTGATCAACTTACTTCTTATTTTTTTAAGGTATAGAGACCACACCTGCAACACGAATATGCTGTTAGTATTGCGTTGCCTATAAGGGAGTGGAATGGGAAGGTACGGGAAAGGGAATGGAACTCAGCACTTCTATCACCGAACTAAACGCGTGACACAGGTCGATATTCTGACAAATCATGGTATTTCACCGCCGTCGGCCCATTCATGCACCGAACTGCGTGGCTCTACCAATTTTAAACTAAGTATGAGTTTTAAAGGTATTGTTTCGAATGGATAGTGAATTGTTTGACGCAATTCTGATTGGTTATTGCGTATAGCGTATAGCGCGCAGCGAACACGAATTATCATTATGGCTGGTTGTCTAAGTACCTATTAAATAAAAACTTTTCAGTCTAGACGGCGCGGTATGAATTGTATTATTAATTAATATGATTATCACTATCTTACTTCATAAAATACATACATAAATTCACGCCAAGTCCCTTACGCGGTAGGCAAAGAGAACAGAGCGCCATAAGACACAATTATTACACGCCTCACTCGCTTCTTTGACTTTCATAACTCATGTCATACACGCTCGTCGATTTTTAAGGCTCCTGACATCATCTTCCTCAAGGATCTATTTACTACATAATTTCTATAGCGTATTTCGTAAATAACTTTGTATAAACAACTAAATTTATTTTACCCCGTTCAGCTCGTTACGTTGCTATCAAAGTATCATATAAACATTGTAGACTGAACAAATAACTCTTACGTGAAAATATATTTATTTATCTACGGTGAATTGAGGGGTATATTTTTTGAGAGTGGTAGAGCCAAGCATTTCGCTGCATGAATGGGCCGGCTCGACCGGTGAAATACCACGACCTCTCAGAAGATCGACGTAAAGTGGCTCATGCCGCGTTTCGTTCGGTGAGAGAGGTACCCGGAGGCCCACCCCCTTTCCCCATCCTTCCCTATGCCTTAAAGGTCGGCAACGCAACAGTAACATTATATGTGCTGCTGGTGTCCATGGGCGGCGTTGGTTGCTTACCATCAGGTGACACGCCTGCTCGTTTGCCCTAAAAATCTGTTTATATGCGGTAAACTTTCAGAGCACGTCATCCAAAAGACATTAGTTATATTGCTCTATGAAGAATAACTATGACAAGAGCTGGGAATCCTCATCAGTCCTGTGTCTTATGGCACTATTCTGCCTGCACTACCAGGTGACTAGGCGTGAAGTTATATTTCTGTTATGATAATCATAATCCTTTTCAGGTACGCGAATTCCTTCTGATACTGGCTGTATGCAATACCGTTGTAGTCAGTCAGCCTCACGTAGATGAAATGCAATTGAGTGTTTCCAATTCAGGGGAAAATATGAGCAAACCTTCGCGATCAAACGGCACGCTGCGATCCAATGACAAGTAAGTACACATTAAATAAATATAATTCTAACTGACCCAGCGAACATCTTACGGTCCTCCACTAAAAAGGTTAATTGCTCTGCTCTTATTAATGACAGCCTGATGATATATAGCCTATAATCTTTGCCAATGAAGGGGCTATTGAACGCTGAAAGAATTTTTCAAATAGGATCAGTAGTTCCTGAGGTTAGCGTGTCAAACCATACAAAATTTTTATATGTGGTAACAACGGTTTAATTAAATTTATTAAAACTAATTAATTTATATCTATAGTACGAGTATGGTGTGGGTGTGCTGAACGAAAAATTTCGTGTTTTTGTTCAAATAATTCCTTAAGATTCAAACTTTCAGGTAATTTAAAATTAACATTTTCTTAACGTTAATTAACTCGTATACAAATTTAAAGTTAAATTGTGTATGTTCTAGATACGCTCGCTTGACGGAATCACGATCGACAACTCCGTCACCGCCGCCCACGACGGCATCCCCATTAAGGATAAAACTGCCGAAGTTGACTTTTGGAAGTCACAGAGACGACACAGCCAGTACCAGTGACAGAACAACAGACAACACAGTTCGTATTGTTTATACCTTAACGCTATCAATACCAGATACCTTGCAGGCGGAATTTTACTTGTACATATACGCCTATTTAATTTATTTTTGGTCCACGGAATAGGTGGCGGAATTTATTGCCATAGTTCGGGAACAATCAAACAACAAAAGTTCAATCCTCGATATTATTCACTGAGCGCTTCCGCTTCTTCTGACACGTCATTCGGTATGAAAGTACCCAGATTCGAAAGTGTTCTGTAGTAATTCTGAATCAGGACATCATCTATTTAAACATCTTACTTCGTATTGCAATGTAAGAGGAGCCATAATTTTCTTTATCTTATGTTCTACATAAATACATACATACCTTTACGCCAAGTCTCTTACAGGCAGAGATAAACGAGCGCTTATTGACGTGATTCTTCTGCTCTTCGCGTTATTAATAATCTACTTGAAACTATATGAATCAGTTTGGATTTTTCGTCCTCCTACCTACATAATCTCGATAGTACAATACTTTAAAACGATGACTCTGGTTCCCTCCCGACGCATACACAAATGTCTTTCATATCGTTTGTCATAGAAATGAACTGCTGTTCTGAAGATGTATTGATCAATTTGTCCCTGTCCCCTAGCTCAGTAGATTCGAGGCGGAGAGTCCGGACGAGCTGGCGTTAGCTGAAGCTGCACTGGCTTACGGCTACGAGCTTCGGTCTCGGGGTCCTGATGAGGTCGAACTCGGCATACGCGGCGAACTGACCAAACTGAAGGTATTGAGGGTGCAGCAGTTCGATGCAGTCAGGAAGTGCATGTCGATAGCGTTGAAACTACCAACTGGACAAGTGAGTGTTTTGTAATAACTTTACTCATACCACCCAGAAAATATAGTATTGGAAAGAAGAACAAAAAACAGTTTCCAATATTATTTAGATATTTTTTTTTCAAAATATAATATAGTATAGTCTCTGTGGTCCAGTGGTTGATGTGGTCCGGCTTCTGATCCAGAGGTCCGGGTTCGAATCCTGACATTGGCTCACACCAATGACTTTTCGAAATTGTTTTCGGAACTTAAGTGTGATAAATATCGATGACTGAAAATTTTGTGCCCGGTATCGCAATAGGTTCGCCATCTATTCCATTTGGGACGTAAACATAACGACGAGACGAGGCTTATCAGCCGCACTAACATTGGTACTACTACTAACTAACAAAGGTACTTAGTTGAATATTGATTAATGGAGAAATGGTCTGTCCCCTTATATGCTAAAATCTTTAAAACTACGCAACGAATTTTGATGCGGGCTTTTTAATAGAGTCAACGTTGTGTTTTTTTTATCTATAATTCATGTATGATGTAGTAAAGATAAAGTGATGATCCAAAATTTATTTTTTTATTATTTTGATGCGGAGCAAAGCCGGGTCAACTAGATATATAATAAATGAGCCTATTGAATGAATGTATATATTAGAAAAACCGCATCAAAATACGTTGCGAATTCACATATATCCAATAATAGATAGGGACAGACAGCGGAAAGCGACTTTGGTTCACGCTATATAGTGATATTCCATTCAGATCAGTCTGTAATTCTGTATATCTATTAAGAAGGTCTGTGTGTATGATTTGGAGCGTCTGATATCTGTGCTGTGACTCCACAACTTATCTATATTGATATTAGATAATTTGAATCAGACAGATAGTTATTGTGACGTGTTCCTGATTGGTCACAACTTTTGTGTCGTGCAATCGAACTTAGAATTGTGTCATATACCAATATCGTAGGTAGTGGGTGCTCAATAGCTAGAGGTGGTAGAACCAAATTGCTCTTTTTTTTTGGATAGTAGGCTAAATGAACAAGCTGTTCACTTTCCATCAGGTCAGGACCAGGTGTTGTGACCATTCTTACAGTTGCGTTGCCGGCCTTTAAAGGAGTAGGATGGGGAAGGGGCCTTCGTCGCATGAGCCATTTACGTCGATATTCTGAGAGGGTGGTATTTCACCGGTCGAAGCGGCCCATTAATGCAACGAATTGCGTGGTTCTACCAATCTTCAATCATGTTGTTATTCGTTGTTTCTTGTGTTGTTCTTTAAAACTGATTATTATTTTATTTTGGACGGGCTATTGATAGTACTATTATTTGTGATATTGAGAAAAGAAACTTGGTTACCAAGTTAATAAAAAATATTTTGATTGTATGCTGTACTATTCAAAATTCTACATTATTTTGGTTTCTGATGTGGGTCTGACCTGCAAACTATACTAATGGTATCCCGCTGTCTTGAGCTGTTTGATTGTGGGCTAGGTTTGATGAGACTTATGACTGGGTTCCAGCTAGGTTATAGTTTCCAGCCATCTTCTCTATTGAAATTTTTTGGATGTTTTTTGATTTCAATAGCCTCGAGTATCATTCTGGGACGATAATGTTGTTCTTTGGCGAGGATTTGTGGTTTAACCATTACATCAGGTTTGACAAACCACAAATCCTGGGTGGGGTGCTCTCTGTATCAATGAAAATAGCTTTTAAACAAATACCATCTTTTTGTTCATCACTCGTGAAAATGATCTCTGTAAAGAGTTCGAAACGTCGGGAAATAAATAAAATTGGTAATAAATAAACGCGATATAATCCTGAAAGTTGTTTCGGTGTCATGAACGTGATTCGCGAAAATCTTAGAGATAAACACTTAAATACACAATTTTATTTCCTTGTATTGTATCCTTGTATCCTACAGATGGAACATTTCTTTTATATTTATGCTAAATAAATGTAATGTAGGTGGTGTTGTACGTGAAGGGTGCCGACTCGACGGTGCTGAACGCGCTGGCGCCCACGCTGCCCGGCTCCATGGAGGCGGCCGCCTGCGAGAGGACCCGCGCGCTGCTCAGCGAGTACTCGCGCGCCGGCCTGCGGACACTGGTCATGGCCAAGAGGACCATGCACGCCACGCTCTGGGAGGAGTGGCTCGCGGGACACGTGCGGGCCTCGGACTACGGCGAGGGTGGGTCACAGTTCTTTGATACACAGTTCGCTGCATGAATGTGTTTCTCAAAATATCGATGTAATGTTATTATTGCTGTGTTTCTTTCAGTGAGAGAGGTATCCGGAGGTCCACTCCTCTTCCTCCTACTGTAACACTATCTGTGCTTTTCAGGTGTCCATGAGCAGCACTAGTTACTTACCACCAGGTGACCGGCTTGCTAGTTAGCCCCTTCATTGCTTGAAACATAATAATAAAATACAACTATCTACTGCTCAGTAGAGGACGGTCACAATTTTGTCTGTCATCGATACTTTTTTCACATAACTTCAATGCATATAGAATCCAAAAATTATTTGAACCTACTCGCAGACTAATGCAGGAGAGACGAGCAATATCAACGCAGTCGTCAGCCGATTGGTCCAAACTTAGACAGCTAAATAGGCAGATCTCCAATTGTGTACAACGCGATATTCGCGAATGCAATACCAAGCGAATCCAAGAAACTATGTAGTTCTAAACTATGGGACTAAGGTTCAGATGTTGTATGGAAAAGGAAAATGAAAGTGGTATAGTTGATACCACTCTCCACAGATTCCTGTTGTCGACTTGGTTCAGGTTCCCACATACCTACAGACTAATTCAGCACTATAACGAAGGCATCCCAGTCAGTCTAGACGAGATCAGAATAACTCTCAAGCAGCTTAATAACGGGAATTCATCGGGTGACGAGAGAATTACTACTGAGCTTCTGAAAGCGGGTGGCAAACCGATCTATTACACAAATACATACATACATAAACTCACGCCTGTATCCCATAGGGGTAGGCAGAGACTTTGGCTTTCCACAAGCTACGATCCTGACACACCCCTTTCGCTTCATCCACAGTCTTACATCTCATCATTTATTCGCGTCGGTTTCGGGTACTGCGCTTTTTGCCTTTCTTAAACAGACCATTTATTTGGTCGTGGTAGCCCCGTCTTGGTCTCCCGATCCCAACCCTGCCAGTCACATTCGCTTCAAATACTCTTTTAGTCAGTCGGCTTTCATTTATTCTTGGAACATGCAACATGACCAAACCATCTTATCGACGATCTATTAGGCTATTTAATTCTGCCATACTCGGGGTCGACGTTCCAGAGGCGTGGACCAGAATCTGAGAAATGGCTTTAGTACCATTGACCACATTCACATTCTTCGCCAGATTGTACAAAAGATCGAGAAGTATAATCAACCCCTGTGCTGTGTCTGACATTTGTGGACTAAGAGAAAGCCTTTGACTCCGTCGAAACTTGGGCTCTGGGTTTACCTAGGATAAGCTAGCTCGAAGTTGGCTCTACCTGGTTATATATATATTATTAAGCTAATTAAATTATATTAAAAGAGAAAGAGGTATACCGACGGATCCAACTCAGTTGGGCAGCATTCAGGAAACTAAAGTAAATCTTCTCGTCCAATGTGTGCTACCAGTGATGACATACGGAACTGAGACTTGGTCTCTAATGGTTGGGCTCATATCAAAACTCAAAGTCGCTAAGCGTGTGAGTGGAGCGGGCCCTCTTGGAATCTCTCTGAGAGATCAAATGAGAAATATTGAGACACCAACAGATCAGGCCTGACCAACATAGCCCGAAAGGTTTGAACGCTGTATTGCCACATGATTCGACGAGTTGATAACAGTTTAGGGAGAAAGGTTTTCGAGTGGCGAGCACGAACTAGGTAGACCAACGACCTAGTCATGATCGCAGGAGGCCACTGGATGCAATAGGCACAGAACCAAGAGTTGTGGCGTTAAAATTAGGAGGCCAACGTCCAACAGTGCACATCCAAGGGCACTTGATGATGAAGGGTTAGAATTTGAATACGAGTTTTTTTTTTATACAGAAGCGTGTTACCGCCGATACGACAATTACAACACATGATAATTAAAAATAACAACATTTATTAATAGAAGTCCCATCAAAATTAGTCTGCCAATTGGAAGATTACCCGGGACACACACACTTAATAATGGTATGTTTGTGGTGTGCAGGTCGTGAGAAGCGCATCCGCGACTCGCTGGCGCGGCTGGAGAGCGCCCTGACGCTGGTGGGCGCCACGGGCGTGGAGGACCGGCTGCAGGAGGACGTGCCGCGCACCGTGCGCGCGCTGCTGGACGCGGGCGTGGTGGTGTGGGTGCTGACCGGCGACAAGCCCGAGACCGCCATCAACATCGCCTACTCCGCCGCGCTCTTCTCACAGAGCGACCGGCTGCTGCAGCTCATGTCCAGGGACAAGGTATACCGTTACAGACCTTTGTTCAATATTAGATAAGGATAATCTGTTGATCCTAACAATTGATGGCAAGTCACTAATGCCGCTTATGGACACATGGCAACTGCATTGCATTGCCGGCCTTTAAAATGGGATACCGGTTGGAAGTGTGGAGGAGGATGGGGGGGACCCACTTCACCTCGAAATTTTCAGAGGTCGTGGTCCTACACGGTCGTGTTCTAGAAGTAATGTGTGTAGTGAATTTCCAGGAGCAAGCGGAGTCCACCATAAAGAAGTACCTGGAGAGCCGCGCCGACATGGGGTCGGGCGGGCGCGCGCTGGTGGTGGACGGGCGCACGCTCACGTACATCCTGGACCGGCGCTCGGGGCTGGTGTCGCCGTTCCTGTCGCTGGCGCGGCGCTGCTCCGCCGTGCTGTGCTGCCGCGCCACGCCGCTGCAGAAGGCCTACATCGTCAAGGTACCACTATGTCCTAATAGCCCCTCTCGCCCCACCCATACCGGAGGGTTATCAGCAATGTAACCCCGAGTTCATTTCCAGGCGGTGAAGGAGGAGCTAGCTGTGACCACGTTGGCTATCGGTGACGGAGCCAACGACGTCTCCATGATACAGACTGCTGATGTCGGAATCGGTAAGTTTCACCTCTGTTTGAGCCTAAGGAGTATTCATACCGATCTTGATACAAATCATCTCCAAAATATTTATTTTTATTAAAAACACACGTGTATGTGTAGAGATCTACATATTAGCGAATGCTTGTGAGTCAGGTCTCTCCGGGCAGGAGGGTATGCAGGCGGTGATGGCCTCGGACTTCGCCCTATCGCGGTTCAAGTACATCGAGCGGCTGCTGCTGGTGCACGGCCACTGGTGCTACGACAGGCTCGCCAGAATGATACTATACTTCTTCCTCAAGAATGCCGTAAGTACAGAATAATTCGTCCGTAATTATCGTTTTTTTTTAAAGGGATAGGGGGTCAAACGAGAAGGCGTGTCACCCGATGGTAAGCAACAACGCCGTCCATGGACACCTGAATAGTGTTGTACCTGCGTTGCCGGCCCTTGCAATGGGATTTGAGAAAGGTCGGAAATGGGATGGGAAGAGCAGAGGGGAATACCTCTCTCAACGAGCGAAACGTGGCATGAGCCACTTTAAGTCGATATATTTTGAGAGGTTCTGATATTTTACCGGTCGAACTGACCCATTTATGCAGCCAATTGCGTGGCTCTATCGCTGTAATCTTTGTTTTCATTATCAATCAATTATATTTAACTATTGAGTGTTTAGATCGATTAGTGAGGCGACTAAATCCATTTATTTTAGATCATCACTTTATGACTCTTCTTTTCTCTCTTTTCTCGCTCTTCTGTTCGAACTTTCACGCCATACAATAAAAAAATGGGATTTCTTTGATCACTTCAAAATTAATCCAATGTGGAAATATGTTTTACAAAAAATAGTTATAACATAGATAATATTGCGACAGTATTGTGTTTATCTTGTATGGAGGATAAACAACAAAGCACCATCTCTGTGCTTCAAAGTGTTACCTGGACGGGCTAAGTCAAGATGGCTTTTCTGTAAAGTCAATATCCGATCTTGCAAGTAATACCATCCCTACTGTCTGATGAAAACAAAACCTGAATGAGAATGTGCTCTTTCTCTCTTGCACTAGAAAATGACATAACAAAACATAACCTCACGCCTTTGTTACCCGAAGGTGAAGGCGGCGGCTGTTAAGCCTCGTCTCGCCGTTATCTTTACGTCCCAAATGGAATAGGTGCCGAACCTATTACCATATCAGGCTCAAAGTTTTCAGTCATCGATATTTATCACACTTAACTTCCGAAAAAAATTCGAAAACTCATTGGTTCGAGTCAGTGTCAGGATTCGAACCCGGATCTCTCTCCTCAGAAGCTGTGTGCTACACCACTGGACCACTGAGACTTTAGTAGATATCCTGATATTACACTAATTTGACAGCGATAGATAAGGTTTCTTTAATTGGAGATGTGAGCTGGTCCAGCAATATTTAACCATTAGATTCGTCATATTGTGTTGTCCAATTGTGGCAGGAGTCTTGTTTTTTTTTCTTTTGTGTGTAAGTTTGTTCAACTCTCATAATATGCTGCTGTCGAGGTTTATAATTTTTTATTCACTTATTAGTACAATCCTTTCCAGTCGTATTTTCTGTCAGTAATAATAACGTTTACATTATTAATGCGTATAAAAATAGTTTTAAATTATATGTGTCACTCGATATTCTCCCATCGATAGTTCCCATCACTAGAGCCATTGACATTCGTGAATAAATAATAGTTGCGCGCTCGCTATCACACTTCGATCACAATTTATTTTCAATTGCCGTTATTGTCGCTGTTATTTATTATTAAAATCCATCCATTTCTTATTGACATTTTACACAAAGTAATATTAATAGCGCGTTGATTTCAATGTTTAACTTTCCTTGTTTTTTTTACTAAATTTTTTATGATGCTGATTGACGAGTTGAGTTTGACGGGGCTTTCAATTGATAACTATTGATGCCCTTGTGGTTCAGTACTCCCTCTTTCAACGTAAAAGTATTGAGTTCTAATCCTGTCTTACACCACAACACACAGGTTCTGAAAACTGCGTGTTATGAATGTTGATAACTAACAAAAATGAGCCAAATTTGCGGTAACCCGGCTTCGTGACCAATACTATCACATTTTTTTTTATGGGATAGCAGGGCAAACGAGCAGGCGTGTCACCTGATGGTAAGTAACCAACGCCGCCCTTGGACACCAGCAACACATATAGTATTACTGTTGCGTTGCCGACCTTTAAGGGATAGGGAAGAGGAAAGGATGGGGAAAGGGGGGTGGGCCTCCGGGTACCTCTCTCACCGAACGAAACGCGGCATGAGTCACTTTACATCGACCTTCTGAGAGGTCGTGGTATTTCACCGGTCGAGCCGGCCCATTCGTGCAGCGAACTGCTTGGCTCTACCACTGTTGAACAGAACATTTATGCATTCTTTTGGAACATGATGCATAAATGATACTTTTTTTTTATTGGCAGTCTTTCGTGTTTCTGATATTCTGGTACCAGTTCTATTGCGGGTTCTCGTCTATGGTGATGATCGACCAGATACACCTCATGTCGTACAATCTCATGTTCACCGCTCTGCCGCCGCTCGTCATCGGTGAGTCAATATAAATTTTTAATTCATACTAGCGTTTCGTTTAATGATTATCGATGAATATTATACGACCAGGTGTCAATTACAACGGATAATTAATTGTAGTAAACTATCATAAGTGAGTTTTATTTTGAAAATTATTATTTTTTTATTGTGCGGCGGCGTGTCAGGTGACGGTAAGCAACTAACGCCGCCGATGGATACTTTCAACACAGATAGTATTACAGTTGCATTGCCGGCCTCTAAAATGGGATAGGAAAGAGATCTAAAGTGGGATGGGGAGCCCCTTTATATGCAGCGCTAATGTTGTCGCCGCTAGGTGCGTACGACCGCGTGGCGCCGGGCGCGCTGCTGACGGAGCGGCCGGGGCTGTACGGCGCGGCGCGGCGCGGGCTGGCCTACCGCACGCACTCGTTCTGGCTGGTGCTGGCCGAGGCCGTCTACATCAGCGTCGTCATCTTCTTCACCGCCAAGTTCGCCTACAGCGACAGCGCCGTCGACATCTGGAGCTTCGGCCTCTGCAACATGACCTGCTGCCTGGTCGTCATGCTGCTCTACGTCGCCATCGAGACCAGGAGCTGGGTGAGTGCCTCCGCTTAACGATACCAGTTTTTATAACCTTTAGATGTGTTATTTTTGTGGAATATAAACTCTTTTCTGCCCTACTTAAAGCAGTGTAGTATTTCCAAGTTTGTATAATTATTTATACGATTAATACAAGCAATGAATCGATTTTACGATTTTAATAACAATGTTGTTATAATTATAATTTTCATGCAGCTTTTCAATTATACACTTGTAAGTGGATGGTAAATAATGCATGGTTTTCCGTTTTTTGTGGTCAACGGAATTGACATTTTTTTAGCATAAGATAGTATTGTGATGGTAATTATTTTTTAACTAGGACATGGTAAACGTATAAAACTAAACTACAGTTATAATTAAATGACCATTTGTGTTTGTATTGAACAGTCTCGTCTTTCTTTGAAATAAACATTTTTCCATTACCATCCTAGTTAAAAATAATGCCTCACGATGACAATTCAAAGTAAAAAGATATATCCAAAATGGCGTCTCACTTCGCCATATTATTTTAAACCGAATCGCGCATTATAATTAGCTTAGTATGTGTGGTGTGATTTTTCACAGTTCTCCACTGGGTTTTAATATAACAATAGAAACAATACTTTCACACTATTAAATAGTGTTCAAAATAGCACTGCTTTATTTTTTATACATATATTGATTTATCAACTATTTACTTTTACACGTCTAACTGTATTTCGATAAGTATCCACCAAATACATATAGTCCATTGAAATGTTACATTATAAGGATCGAATATTGCATTTTTTAGAGGACGCGAATTGATTTTTGAGAAATATGTGGAGGGTAAATAGAAGCTTAACCCCAAGATTTTGGTGTTCTCACCACTGTCCCCGGCCGCCATTTTGAAAAAATGTTGTGAAGACATAATTTCCGTAATATCTCGACTCATATTTCAAAAAACTAAATTGAGCCCTCTAAAAAATGCAAAACTATGTAATATTTCAATTGACTAATCTGCTCATTTTATGATGATGTAGGCATGAGAGAGTAATAAAGATAATTTTATAACATTAAAATATTTTGTTCTCAAACTAAACAACCGATCGTCAAAGACTCTTGTGAACATTTTGGAGTTTGTTTGTGAATCTAGATGTAAAATAGTAACAACTTTTTCACAATACTTTTCACGTGTATTTTTATTTTGGACTTATGCTAAAAAACGTATCCTATGTTTTCAGACTGTGATCCACTTGTTCGCGCTGTCCGGCTCGCTGGTGGCGTTCTTCATATTCACACTGGTGTTCCAGTCGCTGTGCATGACGTGCTTCAACCTGCCCTCCACGTACCACGTGATGCTCAACAACATCACGGAGCCAGTGTACTGGCTGGTGTTGGTACTCACGACTGTGGCAGCGCTCGCGCCGAGGTAATTAACCATATTTAAAATTTTGTTTGATTTGAAAAAGTGAAGTATGAAGGGAGTAATTGTGGAGACGCCGACGTCACTCGGAGTGGAACAAGGGCAGCAACATGATGATGTATGTTTAAATATGTGTTATACCTCCCGCAATCGATCAACATTTCACTGGCATCATCTACCAAACCTTCAGATATATTTAAATGTGGAGAAGGTTATATACACATTCTATGACTAAATAAAACAAGTATTTGACAAAGGTGATGTCAGGAGCCTTAAAATCTGATGAGCGTGTATGATATGCGAGTTTGACGTCTGAGACTGGGTTTCCTCTGCCTACCTAACAGTGGTAGATTCTTGCAGTTCGCTTCATGAATGGACCGGTAGCCGGAGGCCCGATCCCCTTTCTTTTTCCTCCTACATCTTACTTGCTTACCTCGAGGTGTCGTGTCCGCAGGTTGCTGTATCACGGCATCCGCAACTCGGTGCGGCCCGGCACGCTGCGGCGCGCCGTCGTGGCCCGGCGCCGCGCGCGCCCCTACGCCGCGCACTACCGCTCCGCGCCGCCGCTCGCCACGCTCTACCGGTGCGCACTGCACTCACTGTCACTGCACACTGCCACTCACTGACAATCACTACCACTCACTAACACTCACCACCACTCACTAACACTCACCACCACTCACTGACACTCACTAGCCAATAGTCATCACAATAATAGCCATTTCGACTGCTCTTCCTTAATGTAGATACATTTAGTAATTACGAAAAATCATTGGATAATAAACTAAACCATACTTCCAATATATTTCAATTGCGCGCGAAAATAACCCGTATTGCCACTATGCCCAATTTGACGTCACAGCACTGTAAACTATGAAAGATAACTATAAATACGAGTAAATACAAGAAAAACAAAGTTTTAGTTACTAAGTACTTGAAACGAAGTGAATGAAACGATACCGACAAGAAATTTTAAAAAAATGTTTAGGTGAATCCCTGTCACATTAATAAGTTTTCTTTGATTTTTTTACGATTAAGACTGATTCATTGATTAATGCCCAACACTGACCACAACGTGGTTATTAATTTACAGTGGTATTTATTCAAAAGTAATCAATGTATGTGATTCTACTTATCAGCTTCCGGTTTTTAGAGTAACATCTCTACTGTTTAAAAAAGATATTCATTAGTTAGACGACGCAACATGGTAACGACATTCAGTTTGTTAAATCAGAAATTATTTGTTATGCTTAGGATGGTTTATAAGTGAAAGCAAATAGTGAAATTTCTTGTATCGGTCATTTAAACAATAAATCGTAATTGTAATTGAAAAATAATTAACAAGTAAAGCAAATTGTGCAGTCCTAACAAGACGAAAAAAATTACGTTTACGTTGTTTTAATGAACTGTCAAATGTTGCCTATTAAAATGACCCGACTGTAGTCTATATCTTTGATTATTATTTGATTCTGTCGCCACGTAAGGTAACAACTTGACGATGGTTGCAGGTCGACCGACGAGGACGGGCTGCAGAAGACGCAGTCGGACGTGCCAGCGGTCACGTGACGACTGGCGCAGTACTGCACTACCTCGTGCCGATACTTGTACCTAGGCTGTGATCTGTCTTAGATATATTGTTATATATATGTATACATACACAAACTAATATTTTGTGCTTTTATACGCAAAGCGGGACCAACGTCACTCACAGGGCCGTCGTGGACGAGCTCTCATGTGGCCACTTATGATTGTAACGCGTTTACAGTATGAATATTTTATTAATAAGTCTGTCTTTAACGCGTTCTCTTCTAGCCATAGCATTAATCGTTTGAAATTGCCGTTATAGTTATTATTTGTAGTAGGTAGTTTGAAAGGTGAATATTAGAACCACATCACAAGCTTGTAAGGACTGTTTCTGATTCTAAATTTGAATTCATAAACTCATGTTTCATTGTCTTGGCAAACCGATAAATCTTATTACGTTATAATATTGTAAAATAAGAAAAAATGTAAATTCCAAATTTAAATTTCAACCAAATAAAGCAGAAAAAAGAATATATTGTGTATTCTAAATTTAAATATCTAAAGTAGTTCTAAATTTAAATTTAGAATCATGTATCATATAGTCAAAACTAATATGGTGTGATGATTAGTAAAATAATTGTACTGTACGTGTAATACATTCTACTCTAGTACGCACGATACTCGTACTGAAAATTATTTATGCCGACAGCGTTTTATTCTTTTTTTTAAATTCTTTGTACATATTCTATCGTTTGAATCGATTTAAAAGTTAGAAGATATGCCATGGCAACACACATTTCCATATTTAATATACATTAACCTCTTAAAATATTTTTTAATAATTACAAGGCTACCGGTGTCTTGACAATTTTATAAGTACATGTTTTATTGTGATTTCGAGAACATTGTTTTTTTTTAATAGCTGATGCGAATCTTCCCACTTTCAAATCGATGATCTCAATTGTTCATTAATTTCCTTTCCATATTGTTAGTTACCATGTTAACATTGTAATATGTAGTATATGTGTTATTTATGAAGTCAGTACACAGTACTGACGCTAGGACGCCCGCGATGTTGCCGATCGTGCGGTGAACAAGATCTGCCAATGTTATTGATGTTTACGTAAGTATTGTTAATTTTAGTCAGTATTTAGCATGTTCCATGTGTCTTTATCTTAGATTTAGGACTGACATAAATCAATATAAAAACTATAAGAATATATAGTATTTACTAACTTTCAACTCGTCACAGGAATATGCATTTTTAAAGCTCAATATGAAACTGATGTGAACCATGAAACCGGAAAGCATTGAGATAAATAAATAAAATAATGCAAAATAAATTTGTTTGATCTAGATAGTGTGTAGAGGGAAAAATGATTCGGTTAATTAACCAAGCCAAGTAACCTTGCCAGCATAATGTGCTTATTGCTTGCTCATGTCGTGTACTAAAATAAAATCAGCAAAAAAATTTTTTTTTAGGTTAGTAAAAATACAAATGCAACCGATTTAAAAAAAAATGCAGTTTTAAAACTTTTGTCTGTGCAATGATGATATACATATTATTATTATTATTATATATATGCCTGTGACGAGCTTGCCAGTAATGACTATAATTTCTGGCAGTGGTCTCTACAAAAAATTAGTACTTATATTGAAACATGCTGGACCAACACTGCCTCGTATTAAAAAATGTAAATTAGAAATTCTAAATGTATGTCCAATATTATATAACCTAAATATTTTAAAGGTCTAGTGATTAGTGAATTTGCCTTGGGCCTTTAGTCCGCACTAAAATATTTCAGTCTTACTACGAGGCAATTTTTTACGATATTCCGATATGACATATCTTCAATTTCGTAGACATCTCTCTTTTAAGAAATGTTAAAAAGTTGGAAACTTTGCTTATACTTTGCAATACTGTATCAGAAATTCGTAGATTTCACAAATCGATATGTCAATATAAAAGTATGCCAAGTCTACCATCAGATTTCATAACAAAATGAAATTTAATTGCAATTGAAGTATTTCACCTCTGATCTCTCATAGTAAAACCTCATTATTCTTTAATAAAAAAGTCGTGGCGTGGAGAGTGACGCCACTGGCTTTACCGGCTTGTGAAAATTGAGACAAAACGTCAAACTGACAGTGACAAATATGTGTCAAAACTGTCAAATTCTGAATTCTAAGTTTTTACTACCCTACTTCTTGTTGAAATTGTAGATACAAGACACAACCTAATGTATATGTTAGTCGCAACGAGCATGAGATCTTTTTAAAGCAGTATTTGCAATAATTTTATGTATTTTCTAAAAATATTGTTGCATGAAAAATAAGTGTTTCGTCAAATTTTGTATCTGTGAACTTAATTAGACGCTTGATCTGTAATAATTTAAATTCAAAATGCTGTAGCCAGGTATATATCTCTAATATAAATGTCGTTCCTCGCGGAGAGTCAAAGATTTTAATTTCTTCTCTGGGTATTATTAATTAGGTAGGTATTATTAATTTATCATTTTTAATCTCTTTTTTTAAATTTCCAGTTTTAGTGCGTACTATATGTCTAGTCTTATAAACTATTTTGATACATGGTTTTATTGAAATTATGCCTAAATAATGTTTAAAATGTGTACTAAACGAATTAAACTACAATAAATATGAAAATTACTTACATAATAGAATAACAAACAGTGTTATTTGCTTAATTATGAATAGCATGAATAGCTATTTGCTATTAGTTTTAAATTTTTATATTTATTAGTGACACTTAAGAAACCTATATAAAAATCTTGTAGCTAACACTATTTAATATTATATCTTGTAAGATGGCTGACACAGTAACTGACAAATTAAATTATTACAGATTTTTTAGCTCACATTACTGGATTCTAGTTTTTAATTTCTGATCATATTATACATACAAATAAGTTTTTCGTTAGAAAAACCTAGCTGTTCGTTGGCCATAAACACCATTCCAAAATATTAATTAATTAATATGCCTAGATTAGATTTAATGTGTGAGGGTGATCTCACCCCCAATCTTAATTATAGTTCTTTAGTATTATTACCTGGGAATCCCACGCGATTTGTTTTCACAAGGTTTATAATCCTTTTAATTTGGTCATAAACAACTATAATAATTTATCTATTTCGAACAAAACCTTTTAGGTATAATAGAGTTTCATAATTTTACAATAAAATGTTTGTTATGCTAAAATACTAGCATATTTTCAATGTTTATTCCATTCACTCGCAGACAGGTGCTATCGTAATGGGTAACCTATGGCTACCTGTTTTGACTAAATATTACAGATGCCGCGTTGAAAAAAAACCCGAATGAAACATAATTCTGGAAATTTCCATACTAGAAAATTCAATAGTAGTTAGTATTCTACCATAGCACACCTAGTTTACAAGGAAAAACTCGTGTTGAATAAATATTATTTCAGGAAAAGAAAGTATGTTAAATCTTTTAAACCAGATAGAAAGTAATATATTTGTCGTTGTTTGTTTCAAATATAAATATTCGAATATAGGCTTTTACACTAAGATCTTAGTACATTACAGAATGGGATTCCACTATTAGTAGGTATGTAGAACTGTAGTGACTATTGATTGATTACTAGGGTGTGATAATTAGAGGTCGGAATTTAGAAGATTTATTTAAGTACGGCGAAATAAAACTGTAGATATTCCGAAATTAATTTTAAAGAGCATAAAAAAATCCCGGGATTTATTCAATTTAATATGTTTTATATACTATTCAGTGTCACTTAATATGATAATTTTGTTTGTTTTATTTGTTTCGTCTCTATGTGTGGTTTTTAATATTATTTATTTGTAACATTGTTGGACACACGGAATTGTCCATTAGAAATCCCGGGAATATCCATATTAATATCAACATTTCTATGCGAGTGCATAAATAACTCTACCCAATTCCGAGCTCTGGTGATAATGGACTTCCTCCACGTTAATGTTGGTTTACTGTTCAATAATTGCTGCCTTGCCTCAAACTGTGCCCTGTAATTGCCGGGCTCAGTCGTACTTTCGCGAGAGAGACACGCCCAATAAGAGTCCGTCAAGAAAACACCCGTAGAAGACTGAGTCATAGAGCTTAAAAGTAAATTGGTCTTAAATAGCTTGCTGATTAGATTAAATAAATTTCAGTTATTCCATATTAACTCGATCTCGTATAATTATAATTTTGTTTACAGAAAGACAAACAGATTGACAAAACATACCAATATTTAATATTCACAATTTAATTCGTCCTAGGCGTGGAGCATTATTTCTAATCTTAGATGGATAGATTTATGTTTTATGGCTACAGAGGCGTGTTGGCTTCCATTTTGCCATATCCCTAATCTTAATATTAACAGTAAAATGTAGAAGGAACGTATGTCAATTGAGTGATCATTAGGTGATGTCCAAGTGCCTGGAACGGATATCGGGGGTGTCTCTTGCGCGTCTAGTCTTCGTGTTAGACTTAATTCCTAAAAAAAAAGATTTTAACTATTTTTTACTACAGTTTCTATTTGTGTACATACAAACAGATAATTATATATTTATATATGAACAATACGATTGTTATACGTGTACAGTAGAATATTTTTATATATAATTATATGAAAAAAATAATTAAAAATAAACAAATACTTTGTGTAAATAATAATTTATATATTCTAAGACTGTTGTTCATTTTAGAGCTTTTAATTTCAGTTGAGAAAATTTTAAATATTAACTCTTCGTATTTATATGATATATTGTTGTTGAACATGTATTTTCCAGTCATTATGTTCTTGTAAACTAAAAACGGTGTTTGTTGTGTGTGGTATGTACATGTTTCTTGCCAATTCTATTCCATTTTGATTGTTTGTAACTCTTTTATTATAACATTCATCACGAAATTCAGATGATTTTCCTCAGCTGTCATCGAGACATGCAGTTTTCTTTAGATCATGTATGAAACAAAACTCACAAAGCCTTGATCTCGCCAGTGGCTGAACGTACCGGGTACGTAATCAATTAGCTACAATACAATATTTATAAAGTCATCATTTAATTTGACATAAAACTTTAAATTTTAAAAAAAACCACCGGAGAACTTCTCCTGAACAAATCGACGTACCGGTCTGTCATGTCGGTGTGACAAGATATTTCACTATGACACTTTTGTGGCTGTGTCAGACCTGTTCCAAAATCAGAAGTGGGATGATGTGAGTGTGATGAGAGATTCAGATATCTGTAGTTTCGTCACTTTTTTATACTTACTAGCAATTGCCCGGGTGTCTGCTTGCGTTTAATTTTCAAAGCCGTCTTTATACCTTGCTTTCTATAATTTGGCCAAGCTTGGTCTTGCAAAATTTTGAGAAAACTAAAATGAGTACCTATATAAAGTACCTAGTGATTTGAGTTTTCACACCCTTGAGGGATGATCACAGTATTTATAAGTGTCCTATGTGCTTCTCGGAGTTGAAATGTAACCCTTTAATCGGCCCTTCAGTTTAAGCTTCACGATTTAACAGACAGGCAAGTTACCTCCGCATTTATTGAGTTACATGTTAGGAATTAATTTACAGATTTCGCCGTTTTCATTGAACGACAACAACTAGTCTCTTCTTCAACGAAACTATGTATTTTCTACATTAATATAAAACCGACTGTACTTTATGAATGGTGATGATAATGATTGTTTCAACACTTACTAATATTGCATTTATGTTTTGTGATAAAGACAAAACAATCTCTTACCCGTAGCTGTTAAAAATAAATCTAAGCATGGCAATGACTAGAAAATACATCATATAGATGTGTTGTTTTGTAATAATAACAAAAATTATTTCATTAAAAATGTATTTTTATTTCAATTTTCCCTTTACTACAACATTCCAAAATTTTAACAACAGCGACAAAATTATGCGAAATATATTAAAGAAAAAGTTTATGCTGAATTTTCAAGTTATGACTTTTATTATTCAGCACACAATCAAATTACAGTTTATATAAAATAATATTTAGGCTGTGAAAAAAAATCAAAACTGTATATAAGTTTTTGTCCAAAAATGTAAATCCTTTGAACTAAATCTGTTAAGGCATTTCATAGTTACATTGAAATAGATAAACTAATATACATAAACCTTGAAAACACAACAGTCATTTTTTGGTGACTGTCGTACAAGATTATTAATAACACAAATAAAACATATTTCACTAAATGTAAAATAAACATAAAACAGTTTTCTTATAAACATGAAAAACAATCTACTACGTAGACTTAAAATTAATAATATCACTGACAGCGTAATCGAGTTTAACTCTTAGTTAATCCTTGATTAATTTTAACTGCAATTAAAATTGATGACACTATACAATTAATACAACTAATAATCTAATAATATAACCTAAATGACAAAAGAAAAATTCAGTGTTAGCAGAAATATATTAGACAACTCTGTGAATAGGAAAAAGCTACACAAATAAGTTTTAAACACATCACACACAGCGCCATCTATGCGTCCAAACTAGGCAACTAAATGCTTGTATTATGGCAATTGGACAACGGATTTCAATACATATTAATTTTGTAAATATATACATCAAATACATAGAAAACGCGCATACGCAATACAAACATTCATTGCTTCGTGGTAAATATTTATACTTCAGTGGGAATCGAATCCCGGACACTTTACCATGAGGCCCGTCATTGAAATACAATGACGTCAGTATAAATATACATATATTCAAGTGTTATATATAAAATGGTGAAGTTAAATTAGTTTGCATCAAATAAAGATTTAAACTAATGTTTACAAGAGTTCAGTGAGGAAAAATTCGTAGCCAAATATATTAATGAAGAAATATTCTCCACTCGGGACTGAAAAGTAAATATCCGTCCAAAGTGTAAAGCTATTCGAAAATTTATTAGACTTTGACTTTTGACACAACACGCTAGAAATAATGTTTTATCTATGATATATGTTTATTATCTATGATGTTATATAGATTAGTTACAGACATTACATTATTAAGTAATCATATTACACTATTATAAGTAATAGTGGGCATTAAAACAAGATAGAAACAAGTTTACTTCATTAAAGCTATACAAAAAATAAATTGGAAGTGTCTCTTTGTAATATTAAAAAAAATAATCTCACCTCATGGATATGTATATGCGGCGGGTATTACTAAAAATAACATCTTTTTTACAATTATTTTTATCTGCTTGTTTGGCTAATGTATGAAACGGCTAGGCCTATGTAACAGTCTCGTTTTATTTTACACTAATACATTAGGAAATTGTAATATTTAAAAGCTGAGAAAATCCAAAATCATAAAGAGGCAATAACAAAGTGAAAGAAACGAAAAGCAGACTGATAAGCTAGCATTGAGAGACTGTTAAGTAATATACTGAATTGTGAAAGCTTGAATTATATTATATAATCATTACATCACAAGTTATTTCATACAAATTCCAATGAGATAACAAAAAATACACTATTACATACGTCTTTTGACATCATTCTCATTAATTTTACTCAAGTATTAATTACTTGAGTAAAATTAATGAGAATGATGTCAAAAGACGTATGTAATAGTGTATTTTTTGTTATCTCATTGGAATTTGTAATAAAACACAAAGAATACAATTCGAAATGTTTTTTTTTTCAATAGAATATTGTTTAAAAAATTATAAGTTGTATAAATAAGGCACCTTTGTTCGGTTCGAGTTCATCTGTGTGTGAGTTTGGCTGTCGGCTGACATTGTACTCTTGGTAACTGAATGGTTTTATTCTGATGTGTACCAGACATTACTCCACGATAACATTTGATAGCATATCTACTTAGATGAATTATAGTATGAGTAATTATAATTATATTAATGGGATCTATTTTTTTTTTTATCGTTGTACACAAACTTATCAATATCAGTCAGCATTATCATCATCGGCGCATCTATTTTAATTAAGTTTAGGCGATCGAGTAAATTACAGCGTAACAGAAGTCATATAAAAACGCAAGAAGGCAGTAAAAATTTTAAACTGTAACTTATTTGACAAAAATCTTGGTTTAATCAAGAATCTAGCAGTAACTTGGCTCTAAAAGACATTTATGCAACTTAAGTTTACACAAAAAAAAAAGGATGACTATCATAGTCATCCTTTTTTTTTTGTGTGTGGATGCATTTATATATGATGATTCAGCAGTATTATGCGAGAAAGAATTTCTAGCTAGATAAAATAAAAGATCAATAAGATAGAAATGAGAATAGGTAGATGAAATAGTGTTTACAGGGATGTTATTTTTTTTTAAATGAATGCATGTCAAAGAGAATAGATGTCATTTTGTTTGATCACCTAAATTTGAGCAGGAACCATAAACAGCACCAAATAGAGCAAGTTATCATTCCATTCATTCAATAAATTGTGCCAACCACAGTGTACCTTCGTGATTTGCGCGTTCACAAGACCATAGACAATGTTCTTTTTCCTTTTTTTCTAATTGCAACATGTAACCATAAATTTGTCTATTGAATTCCAAATTTTAAAAACCTATATAAATCAAACAATGAAAATTAGGTCATAATAATTATTTTCGACTTAAAATTGATACCTTTAAAATACGGATACAGCATTGATTTAAGAGTTGTAGTATCACAATGCCAGTTCTGAAATTGTATTGCACTATAAAAACAATATATCCATGGTGTAAATTACTGTATTAACTGTAGCATAGCATTGACCACTTCGAAACCTGGATCGTTATCAACAACTATATCAAATTTGTTCAGATAATTTTCAAGATTACTACTGTGGTGTCCAAGAAATCCCACTTTGATGATGACACTGCAATGCTCCATCCCTTCCGCCATCCCTGCGTCTCCTATATTATCCCCCATGAGAATAACGTTGCAGCGCTCTTGCACCATATTGTAGTATTCGGTATTTTTTATTGCAGTTTCGTTTTTGTTGAACGTATGTATCACTTCCCCTTTGATTCCTATGATGCGGTCGTTTTCGTCAAATTCCAGGAAGTTTGACACCACCTACGAATAAATTAAATTAAATGTTTATGTAGATATTGCTTGGAAACGTTTCGATAGCTGGCGCTAATTTTTAAAACCTATTAGAACCAAATACTAGTGTGGAAGACTTGCATGCTCAATAACTCAATGATAAGACAAAAGCATTTTGCCTAATTCAATAAACGAACAATTGTCAATACACAGTGGCATATATCTAGTTTAAGCATTTATTCAATAGAAAATTATTTCGTGAAAATTAAGAAAACCTTTGAAACGGGTTCAAAACATGCGAAATATTTTTTGGCGATTTAGTGCTGATAGTAGTCGTCTACCAAAGATCTACCGCCACTATCACGTCCTCTACCCTACATATTGATAAAATCATCATTGCAGTCATTCAAGAACACCGGCTAGTGCTTTTTATTAATTTTGCTAGTGTAGAAAAATAAATTTTGATTTTAAAAAATAGTACCTTAACATGAGGTAGTAAAAAGTTGGCGGCAGTTAATGCGGCTGTGACAGATTCACCAAGTCCAGCAGAAAACACCAGCACAGGAACTTGGTGTTGTTCACTCCATTTTATCGTGTCGGAAACACCCTTCCTGAAATAAACAACATTAGATAACAATTTAGATAACACATTGAATAAAACTTATTATTGATACATGTTGTTATAAATATTAATTATTGGTACCTGAAGCAGTTCACCATTTTTTCACCCGCTTCCATCAATTCACGTTTAGGTAACACTATGCCCCTGAAAAAAAAATATTTACATGTTTATGAGAGTACACCTGGGTCAAAGGTTATAAAGGAAATACTATTAAATGATGCACTTTGGTTGTCGTCTTAATTTTCGTGTCTTGAATTCTCGTTAAGAAGTTATTGTAGTGATCAAAAATAGTGGGCCACCAAGGGGCCTCATAGGTTTCTCTGAGGTGATGTGCCTTGCTGCCGGTATTGTGTAATTTAAATACAAAAACTATTGCAGTGATCTTGCATGATGACAAGGGCCGTTGGCAGCAGTAGTCCACCAATATTCATTTCCATGAGGAATGAAACAAAATTTACAAGGTACAATTCTTCCGAATTCTTACCAATAATAAACAATATTTGGCAAATCAAACGGAATTTCAAAAAACTATGTAGGCCACAAAACTTTCACTAAAATCCATTATTCTATGTAACATAACATAACTTCACGCCTTTTTCTACCTGAAGGTGTAGGCAGCGGATGTTAAGCCTCGTCTCACCGTTATGTTTCCGTCCCAAATGGAATATGTGGTGAACCTATTGCCATACCGGGCACAAAGTTGGCAGTCATCAATATTTATTACACATAACTTCCGAAAATTTCAAAAAGTCATTGGTGTGTGCCAGGATTTGAACCCACTACTTCTTGAATCAGAAGCGGGGTGCTTGCCACTGCACCACTGAGACTGTTACCTAAGAAATATACAAACACATAACTAAAGACAAAAATATAACCCTACGTAAGGAACAGTTGGGTAGTAATTACCTACTTCAGTAATGCGTGAGCTGCTGTGTACCAATCAATCATATGTTTTATTTTCTCTTCGGTGCTTATTTTTGAATCAGCTTCAATTGGCTTATATATGCTAGATAGTCTGTTATCTTCATCTTTATAATGCTGGGGAACAGATGGACACTCTCGGAACATACCTGTAAAAAAAATGGGAAATTTATTTTATTGTTATGGAAATTAAAAATATTTGTAAATTTATGAAAAAAATTTTAGTATGATTTTATGATTGTAATATATTGCATACTATATTGTAAACAATAATTTGAAGCCAACCCTGAGATTCTGCAATACTTAACTTAGGTTTTTTGTAAATAGGTATAATTAAGTACTAACATTTTATTAAGACAACTTAAATGTCAATATAGTCTGATGACCACTGATGAAAGCAATAAGCAAATGAAAATTCTTAGCTGAAGAATAACATGTCAGTATAAATAATATATAAATATATATATTCATATCACATAAAGTAAGACCTTGATATTCAAAGAAACTTACCAAAACTGGTGAGAACAGAATCACCATTATCCATTTTATGTTTAGTTAACGTGTGATCAAAATCTGTAACTATTTGTAGTTTGCTGTGCCCATCTTCAATGATTTTATTTAATTTCTCTAACAGCTTGCCCTCCTCTTTAATATGGACATTCGCATTGTCGAAAGCAGGTACATCTTTCAAACTGGCTAATAGCTTCATCGCTAAAAATAAAATTATTTTTCATTTACAAATAATTACACAGAGATTTATATGCAATTTTTTTTTCAAATTCCCTTTTATTTTTAAAAACTAAGTAACATATCAAAAAAATGACGTAAATTTATGATGAAAACATAAAGTGAAGTGTAGTTTGTGTGTTGTAACGTTATTTTGCAGTAATTTTCGAAATCAAATTAATATTACCTCTTGTAGATATCAACGTAGTTAATTTAAACACCGTACCTAATCTTTTTATACTATAATAATTACAACAGAAACCACAAGCAAGCAACATACAACAAAACGTACACTGACAAGTGACAACAGTGAACACTGAACAGTGACCAGTGACAGCCACCACCAGTGTTGCCAACCCCAACAAATCAAAAAACATCAGATCTCTCAATAAAAAACAGTAGAAAACAGTAAATGGGTTCAAAAAGGTAGGTATACTATAATAATTATAGGTATAATATAATTTAAACAGTGGTAGACCAAGCAGTTCGCTGCATGAATGGGCCGGCTCAACCGGTGAAATACCACGGCCTCTCAGAAGATCGACGTAAAGTGGCTCATGCCGCGTTTCGTTCGGTGAAAGAGGTAACGGAGGCCCACCCCCTTTCCCCAACCTTCCCTATCCCCTATCCCTTAAAGGTTGGCAACGTAACAGTCACACTATATGTGTTGCTTGTGTCCATGAGCGACGTTGGTTGCTTAACCTCAGGCGACACGTCTGCTCGTTTGCCCTCCTATCCCACAAATAAAAAAAAAATATTGGCCCATGTCAATAAAAATACTCAATTATTTCAATTACTAGGACACATTGACATTATTATATATATATATATATATATATATATATATATATATATATATATATATAATCACAAGTATCGGTGGCGCAGTGACTAGCACTCTTTACGAATGTCATAATCTAAATTTACTGGTACTTTTAGTTTGGATTCCTGGACATTCCGGTATCTCTGGCAATGAAACAGCGGATTCTTGTGCGAAATCTGCTGCTCAGAATGGTTCTCTTGATTACTTCAATATATTTTGTCATGATTTGTGCCTCCTTCCTAAATTCACTCTCAAAAGCTCTTGGTCTAATTATTGGTCGGTTTCAAAATTAGTCAAAGGCCGCTATTAAGGAGACATTCAACCAGAGTTACCGGCACTTCCATGGTTTTTCAAATATCGCAACAGTAGTAAGTCCACTACGTCTACCCTGTGTCGCTTGAGGCTGGGTCACTCGTGCACCCCTGTACATTTGACTAAACTTAGAATAAGGGTTTCTTCCAGCGAATGTGGTTTAGATATTGGTTCTGTAGATCACTTATTTTTTTCCTGCCCTCTTCTCTGTAAGTCATTATATGATTTTCTTCCTCCTAATTTTCCCCGTCCTGTATCGGTCAAATATCTTTTATCTCTTATTTTTTCGGCAAATGTAAACATATTTTTATCTAAATTTATTTCTTATAACAAAATAAAATTATAATTTTTAGTTATTCATATTTGTATTTTTGTATGTTTATATATATTCATATGTATTTATTAATTAGAAACATAGTAGATATAATGTCTTTTTTTTTAAATATTTTTTTGTATTAAATAACTTAATTTTTATCTTTAATTGACTTGGATTAATAATTTATATTTCGAACTATGTTTAACTTTCGGCTATACATACTTTACAAACTTTCGGAATCATGACACTTTCTTGAAAAGTATCGCGAAGTTAACCGTTTATTAATGGCCAAAAGTGACTAGTAGGGTCATAGTCGCCAATAACGAAAGAAGAAGAAGAAGAAGAACTTAAATCTTTTTTCTTGTAGTAGGGATGTTCGATATAGGAAAACATCGATGTTGACATCGATGCTAACATCGAACCAAAAGTATATATAATGGGTGATTTTTTTGAGGTTAGGATTTTCATGCATTAGTATTTGCTCAGATTTTTTGAGGTTATGATTTTCATGCATTATTATTTGCTCAGTATGCTTTGACATTTCATCATGAATAGACTTACTAACGAGCAACGCTTGCAAATCATTGAATTTTATTACCAAAATCAGTGTTCGGTTCGAAATGTGTTTCGCGCTTTACGCCCGATTTATGGTCTACATAATCGACCAAGTGAGCAAACAATTAATGCGATTGTGACCAAGTTTCGCACTCAGTTTACTTTATTGGACATTAAACCAACCACACGAATGCGTACAGTGCGTACAGAAGAGAATATTGCGTCTGTTTCTGAGAGTGTTGCTGAAGACCGTGAAATGTCTATTCGTCGCCGTTCGCAGCAATTGGGTTTGTGTTATTCGACCACATGGAAGATTTTACGCAAAGATCTTGGTGTAAAACCGTATAAAATACAGCTCCTGCAAGAACTGAAGCCGAACGATCTGCCACAACGTCGAATTTTCAGTGAATGGGCCCTAGAAAAGTTGGCAGAAAATCCGCTTTTTTATCGACAAATTTTGTTCAGCGATGAGGCTCATTTCTGGTTGAATGGCTACGTAAATAAGCAAAATTGCCGCATTTGGAGTGAAGAGCAACCAGAAGCCGTTCAAGAACTGCCCATGCATCCCGAAAAATGCACTGTTTGGTGTGGTTTGTACGCTGGTGGAATCATTGGACCGTATTTTTTCAAAGATGCTGTTGGACGCAACGTTACAGTGAATGGCGATCGCTATCGTTCGATGCTAACAAACTTTTTGTTGCCAAAAATGGAAGAACTGAACTTGGTTGACATGTGGTTTCAACAAGATGGCGCTACATGCCACACAGCTCGCGATTCTATGGCCATTTTGAGGGAAAACTTCGGAGAACAATTCATCTCAAGAAATGGACCGGTAAGTTGGCCACCAAGATCATGCGATTTGACGCCTTTAGACTATTTTTTGTGGGGCTACGTCAAGTCTAAAGTCTACAGAAATAAGCCAGTAACTATTCCAGCTTTGGAAGACAACATTTCCGAAGAAATTCGGGCTATTCCGTCCGAAATGCTCGAAAAAGTTGCCCAAAATTGGACTTTCCGAATGGACCACCTAAGACGCAGCCGCGGTCAACATTTAAATGAAATTATCTTCAAAAAGTAAATGTCATGTACCAATCTAACGTTTAAAATAAAGAACCGATGAGATTTTGCAAATTTTATGCGTTTTATTGTTTAAAAAAGTTCTCAAGCTCTTAAAAAATCACCCGTTACAATAAATATCAGTCGAAAGACATCGATATTTTTAAAACATCGATGTTTTTGGAAACAAATAAAACTGTACTTAAACTATATTTATGAAAAGTTTAAATTTTTCAATAAATGCTCTAGAGATAACAAAAATGTTAAAAAAAATAACTTTTCCACTATTTTTAGCGATAATTATGCAATATTTCTGCTTGAAGGTAGTACACCTACTGCACGCTAGACCGTGCCCAAAAGAATAATTGATGTTTTGATATTTTATGCAGGTAACATCGATGTTTTGATGATATTGTAGTCAACTCATTGATGTTAAGACATCGATGTTTTATATTTAAAAATCGATGTTTATTCAACATCGTTTAATATCGATGTTTATTCAACATTGATTAATATCGATCATCCCTATCTTGTAGTTAGTCTGTCACCTAATGCAAGAGTGTTGACGTTGCTATTTTAGTTTGATTAATATAACTTTTGAAACGAAAATTCCCAGTGAAAACATCATAGTAATTATTTATATTGACTAAAACTATTGCCTTCTCTTAAAAATAGAAACAGGCCATAATATGTCGGCGGTATGTATTTATTTTACATTATCTTGCCCTTATCTAAGCCATACCTTTGCCCTATTCAACATTAAAATCTGTTCTGTTTTAGACACACATTTTCAACGTTGAAATGACTTGCGAAGGTTGCTCAGGTGCTGTGGAGAGAGTACTTAACAGGTTAAAAGGAGTGGACAACATAGCAATAAGTTTACCTGATCAAAAAGTGACTGTTACATCTTTATTAAGTGCAGAGGAATTATTAGAAGTAATAAAGAAAACTGGCAAGAAGACAACATATGTAGGAACTCAATAGCTATTGATTTTACTTTTTATGTTGTTAAATAAATAATCCTGGTAATTTATGGCCAATTAACACAAGGCTGAGATATAGATGCTACTACACAAGCATGACAACATAAATATATTATCTATTTCAGCACAATACTTTAAGCCTTATCTTTTATACTAAGTCAATTTTATATAAACCTATATGATTGTTTTTACCTTTGATATGTTCAGAGAAATCTCCGAAGAATATGTGGATGTTAAATTTTTAAATGTTTTGGATTTGATTTGAAAAAGATTAGGTAAATAAAAAAAAACCATCCTTGTTCTCGCATCAGTCACTTCCACACAATGTGATAAATTTTTAATGATACTTTGTTACAGGTATACCTTTTTAAAAAACTATGGTTGTAATTTAAAAAAAACAGTAAGAATAACTTGTTAATATACATTGAAATGTTTAAATGCAGTATTTTAATATTATTTAATCAATTTATCTTGGATAGATATTAAAAAAATATTTCTTTATAATAAAAATGTTTTTATACCCTCATGGTTTTTGAAGCTTGTTGTAAGTCATACATAACTTCACGCCTTTGTTACTTGAAGGTGTAGGCAGTGGCTGTTAAGCCTTGTCTCGCTGTTATGTTTACGTCTCAAATGGAATAGGTGACGAACCTATTGCCATACCGGGCACAACATTTTCAGTCATCAATATTTATCACACTTAACTTCCGAAAACAATTCCAGAAGTCATTGGTGTGAGCCAATAATCAGGATTCCAACCCGGACCTCTTGATCAGAAGCTGTGTGCTCAACCACTGAACCACCGAGACTGTTGTAAGTCATGTACCATATTAATATTGCGTAAGGCTATATTATATCATTCAGTGGGTTATATCCTAAAAGAAAAGAGCACTCAAAAGTAGGCCTGTTTGTCCGGTGAAATATCACGGCCTCTCAGAACATTGACGTAAAGTGGCTCATGCTGCGTTTTGCTTGATGAGAGAGATAACGAGAAGTCTAACCCCTTTCCACACCAACTTGGATGCTATCCCTATCTAAAGGCTGGCAACGCAACTGACACACCTGCTCATTTGCCCCCTATCTCATAAAAGAAAAATGTTAGCCAATTTGACAACAGTAAATGTTAATCATTGTGAAGACTATAATAATAATATGAATTTTCGCCTTTACTTGTAGTTGAAATTTTATTAAAATTTTCAATATTTCTAGTTACGCATATTTATCCTTGAACTAGTTGACCTAGCGAACTTGTTTCGCCTCAGAAAAGAAAGAATTGGTTATTATGAGTTATCCCTAAAAGTTACATTGGCGCGGACTTTTTTGTAGACCTTTTGAAGGTGTTTAATAATGTAGTACATTGTTTTGATCTATCACTTAGCGTTCAGCCGGCGTTTGCAATGAAACTTATCACTTTTTGTTTGCCCGGTGAAATCGATTTCGTTGACTATAATGGCAGTTATTCCTTATGATAACAGAGGTCATTGACTTTTAAAGTTTGCTATCAATTCCCGCCAGTTAAAGATTATTTTAATTTCATTTATGATAAGAATAAAGTAGCCAGATATTTCTCTTATCTTGTTCGAGGCTTCCGAAATCGCAATAAAATAGAAATGTATTTTAGGTAATGCATTATTGCAGTCCACTTATGAAGGCTGCACGGCGTGTGTGCGTGTTGACGGCGGCTTGTCGCCCTGTTTTGACGTCAATATCGGCGTCAACGAGGGCTGCATGCTGTCCGCTTGGCTGTTCATCCTGTACCTGGACAGTTGTCTCCAGAGAGTGATATCGACGAATTTAGGGATGCGAATGGGTGACCTAGTTGTGAGCTGCCTGCTTTACGCAGATGACGCCATGCTCTTAGCCGAATCGCCGTCTGATCTGCAAACACTAGTCACTATTAAGAAAGATGATTGTTCGATGAAAGGCTTTTTTTTATGGGATAGGAGGGCAAACGAGCAGGCGTGTCACCTGATGGTAACCAACCAACGCCGCCCATGGACACCAGGAACACATATAGTGTTACTTTTGCGTTGCCGACCTTTAAGGGATAGGGAAGGATGGGGAAAGGGGGTGGGCCTCCGGGTTCCTCTCTCACCGAACGAAACGCGACATGAGCCACTTTACGTCGATCTTCTGAGAGGACGTGGTATTTCACCCGTCGAGCCGGCCCATTCATGCAGCGAACTGCTTGGCTCTACCACTGTTAGAAGTTAGCGTTGGGATCAGTATTGCATTGTGACACTATATGTGTTGCTGGTGTCCATGGGCGGCGTCGGTTGCTTACCATCAGGTGACACGCCTGCTCGTTTGCCCTCCTATTCCATAAAAAAAATAAAACTTATGGAAGCGAGAGCTGGGTATGGCAGAGCATGCATGAAAGTAGGATAAACGCGGTCGGAACTCGATGCATTGCGAAAAATCTGTGGAGTGACCCTCGCTGACCGCGTGAAAACAAGGTTTTAAGGAAGGAAGTCGGATTAAAAGAGAGTGTCGGTAAAAGTAAGAAAGGGCATGCTCCGATGGTTCGGACATGTACGAGTAGAAAGGATGGATGATGCAAGATCGACCAAGCAGATATACAATGCAAAAGCGGATGGATGTAGGAGTCGAGGACGGCCTAGACACACATTCCATGACCAAATAGAACGTGTTCTGGAGGAAGGTGATGTTAGGAGCCTCAAAAATCGACGCGCGTGCATGAAAAGAGTTATGAAAGTCAACGAAGCGAGTGAGGTGTGTAAGAATCGTGCCTTATGGCGCTCTGTTCTCTCTGCCTACCCCGCAAGGGATTTGGCGTGAAGTTATGTATGTATGTAAGTATCCGTTATCTAGTATCCATACTATCCATAGCACAAGCATTTAGTTGCTTAGTTTGGAATACTTTGGAACTGGAGGGCGCTGTGTGATTTGTGTCCAAGATATTATTATTAGATATTATTATAGTTGTTTAATATTCATTTAAATTGCATGCTCTAAAGCGCCAGGATCATCTATATTACATACACAATCTATTGAAGATACTTAATTGGATGAAATTTAATGTTTAAATGTTTTAAATCGCTTCGTAAAAAAGCTATTATTTCTTGTAAAAAATAAAAATGGTCATTATGGGTTATCCCTAAGAGATACACATATGCCCTCGCGGACTTTTTTGTAAACATTCTGAAGGCTTTTAATAATGTAGAACATTGTTTTGATCTATCACTTAGAGTTCAGCCAGCGTTTGCAATTAATTACTAAATCTCGAAAATTATCATTTTTTCTTTACAACATCATATACGATTGATAGATCAAAACCACCCCGTTGACACCCTCTAACTATTAAAAACAAACCGTATCTAAATTCGTTGCGTAATTTTAAAGATATAAGCATATAAGGGGACAGACAGCGGAAAGTGACTTTGTTATAAACTATGTCTAGCTGACCCGGCGAACGTTGTTCCGCATCAAAAATATTATCTGCTGTCCCTCTATGTTAATACTGCAATATCTTCGAAAATATTTGCCTAAATTGCATGCTGTAAAGGGCCAGGATCATCTATATTACATGCACAATCTATTTAAGACACTTAATTGGATGAAAATTAATACTGTAATGTTTAAAATCGCTTCGTAAATAGGCCATTATTTCTCGTAAAAAGTAAAAAAATAAAAATGGACATTGTGGGTTATCCCTAAGAGATAGACACATGCCCTCGCGGACTTTTTTGTAGACCTTTTAAAAGTGTATAATAATGTAGTACGTTGTTTTGATTTATCACTTATAGGGTTCAGGCAGCGTTTACAATTAAAGTTCTAAATCTTGAAAATTACTACACTATACACTATACTATACAACCACCCCGTTAACACCCTCTAATCATTAAAAAAAACCGCTTTAAAATCCGTTTCGTAGTTTAAAAGATATGCGCATATAAGGGGACAGACAGCGAAAAGTGACTTTGTTTTATACTATGTAATGATAATGATTCTATGTAATGATGATAATTTCAAATATGGAAGATAGTGTTTTGTTATTTTCTCAGTATTTTTTCTTGTTTGGTCTCTAACACGCGCATTTATTTTCCTTATTTTCTCAGTATTTTTTCTTGTTTGGTCTCTAACGCCCGCATATATATTCCCTATTGTAATATTTTATTTTGAATATATTTGTATTTTAATCGCACGGCTGTTATTACTCCTGCGTGCCGCCTACATTTTGGTCCTTCCAGCCGGACCAAGATGCTTACCATACCTCTGCAGAAACCTATAGATAAAACTCAGCTTGCTTTGTGAATTTACAGACAAAAAATGCTCTCAAAGCACGATGTTCAGCACAGAAATAGATCAAGATAGAACGGCCGCGATGTCATATTTCCATACATTTCGAGCGTGTCACTTTTTTGAAAAACCACGCCCACAGCGTGACGTCATTTTCATTGTGAGCGGGGTGACTAGTTAGGATGTTTTACTTTCTATGATTATCGTTACACAAAATCAATAAAGTTGGTAAAATATAAAAATCATCACATTAGATTATCGATGTTAATATCGGCAACGTGTGTTAATTTTATTATTTTTATATTTTACCAACTTTATTGATTTTGTGTAACGATAATCATAGAAAGTAAAACATGTTAAATACTTTAATCCGACATATTAAAACCTAAAACATATTTTTCCCATCTCTAACATTCGAAGACCAATCACAGCGATTAACAGACACAGCGATCAACTGACAGGTGTATTGTGTATTTCGTTCGATTCGACGTACATTACGCGTATAATTAATGCGCGCAATGGTTTTTGTATACGAGCGTTGAATGCGGACAGCAATGGATATTTATCATAACGAAAAAATATACAACTTGTGATCGTAATTATTGAACATAGTAAAAGTAAAACAATAATTTATAATCTCAAAAAAATACTTTCTACTGATTTTCTGTACTTACTGATCATACGAAATATTTCCTTTTTTCATATTTGATTCACTACTTTTGTTTTTACAATTTGCCACAGCATAATAAAGGCATATATGTGACGTTTTATCTATTTTTTTACGTCCTGAACGCATGGCAGGAACGCTCGTTGCGTAATGAGAGCGAGTTTTGAAAAGCATGCAATATAGTGCATAGTTTTGGCACGCTTGCCACGCCTATTCGCCGTTCTATCTTGATCTATTTCTGTGATGTTCAGTATCCATAACAGCACTGAAGAAAAGGTTATAGTTAGAGTTCATCACTCAGAACACATCTGATAAAAGTTGAACGACTAATTGCAGATTTAAAAGAAATCTTACACACACATACATACATAACTTCACTCCAAATCCCTTGTGGGGTAGGCAGAGAGAACGGAGCCCATAAAGCACGATTCTTACGAATTATTCTTACGATTGACGACGCTGAAAACTGCGGATGGACGTGTCGTCACCTCTAAGCCTGAGATTCTCTCAGAGATAGAATCTTTTTAGGGGCTTCTTTATTCCACACGGATGACCAAGCCGACGGGACACAGCGAAGATGACCACAGAGCCCCGCTTACGCGTCACTATAGTGAGGACATCCCCGTCTTTGCAGAAAGCGAGATTAGTGCGGCTCTCGGGCAACTCCAGAACTACAAGGCACCCGGTGATGACGGAATCACAACAGAACTTCTAAAGGCCGGCCGGACTCCTATCCTAAAGGAATTAGCAAGTCTTTTTGATTCCGTCATACAACAGGGTATAACACCACAGCTTTGGAGCAGGAGAGCGGTGGTGCTGTTCTTCAAAAAAGGTGATAAGACCTTACTGAAGAATTACAGACCCATCTCACTCCTGAGCCATTTCTACAAGTTGTTTTCGAGGGTCGTCACGAATCGTCTCGCTGCAAAACTCACCGAATTCCTGCCTCCGGAGCAGGCCAGGTTTCGAAAAGGCTTTAGTACCATGGACCACATCCATACTGTTCGGAAGATTGTTCAGAAGACCGAAGAGTACAATCAGCCGGTGTGTATGGCATTCGTGGATTACGAAAAAGCCTTCGACTCCATCGAAACTTGGGCAGTTCTGGATGCACTGCAGCGATGTCGGATTGACTGGCGATATATCGAGGTCGCTGTCCAGATGTCATATCTCCCAAACTCTTCACCAACGCTCTGGAGAACGTCTTTAAGACCTTGGACCGGACTAGACAGGATATCTACGTAAATGGTGAGTACATCTCGCATCTTCGGTTCGCCGACGACATCGTTGTAATGGCAGAGTCGCTGGAACAGTTAAGCGGAATGCTGCGCAGCCTAGATGAATCCTCTCGACGTGTCGGTCTGGGCATGAACTGGGACAGCAACAGGCTAATGATGATGAAGGCACGATTCTTACACACCTCACTGGTTTCGTTGACCTTCATAACTCTTTTCATGCATGCGCGTTAATTTTTGTGACTCCTAACATCACCTGCCTCCAGAACACGTTCTATTTGGTCATGGAATGTGTGTCTTGGCCGTCCTCGACTCCTACATCTATCCGCTTTTGCATTGTTTAACTGCTTCGGCAATCTTGCATTATCCATCCTTTCTACATGTCCGAACCATCGGAGCATGCCCTTTCTTACTTTTATACCGAGATTCTCTTTCAGCCCGACTTCCTTCCTTATAACCTAACCTATATTTTACACTTATGGGAAAATTCGTATTTTAGTGACAACTAAAGGTATTACTCTAGGCAATAATACTCTACTCAATTACGTATTGTGTAGCAGTCATGATAGCTTTGTATGTATATTATAGTTTTGATTTTTTCAAAAATATGTGTGCTTACTTTTAAACTTTATATACAGAACTAGTTGACCCAGCGAACTTTGTTCCGCATTAAAAGTAATAATCTAAATTGTGTATTACATAATTTACAAACTTCTATACTTAAATACTTTTTATTAGCTTCACCTGTATGTTTGTATGTTTGTTTGTTTGTTTGTGTGTGACTTCTTTTTAGTGTTCATAGTTCACTTCTCGCACCATCTAGTGGCAATCAGCGGAAAGTCTACGTTATCAACTTGAAACGAGTTCCTTGTATAAGTCACAGATGGCGCTATTAACGCGCTTGTTATAGAAAACCCAACTAAAAAATATAAAATAAATAATAGTTTAAAAAAACTAAAAAACACGCTTTTTATAGAAAACCGAACTAAAAAATAGAAAAAAAATCATTTTATTTTAAAAAAAGCGTGGGGTGCATGGTGTCAATAGTTATAAATATTTTAATGACAGATATGAGTAGAGTGATTATCATTTCGTTATTATCTTAAAAAGCACCCCACGCTTTTTTTAAAATAAATTGTTTTTTTTTTTCTATTTTTTAGTTCGGTTTTCTATAAAAAGCACGTTTTTTAGTTTTTTTTAAACTATTATTTATTCTATAAGGAAAATACATTAATTGTACATATAAACCACCCCGTTGATAAAACTACCACGAACGAGAAAATTTATTTAAAATATTGTGATCAATGCCAATTTAAAGAAAAAACACAATAATTAACTGTCAATGAGTTGGTATGTAATGTTGGTTTCATGGCACGCATTATGCGAAAGCACTACTTTTTAGAGTGCCCGATTGTGCGTAGCGTTGCTGTAGTTGGAACATCAACGTTATGCATTATACCGCATAATGCGCTATAATGCTATAATTGGAAAAATAGGTAAATGCGCCAGTAAGTTTAGTGTTCACATTCTAAGCGGAATCTACAAAAGTCAATGCTTGTACCGTCATCCATATTTAAATTACTTTTTTTTAACACAGGTTGTTAAACCTTGATTATTTCTAAGTGTTTTATTTAAACATAAACATAACTTCACGCCTTTTGTTACCCGAAGGTGTAGGCAGCGGCTGTTAAGCCTCGTCTCGCCGTTATGTTTACGTCCCAAATGGAACAGGTGGCGAACCTATTGCCATACCGGGCACAAAGTTTGCAATCATCGGTATTTATCACACTTAACTTCCGAAAACAATTTCGAAAAGTCATTGGTGTGGGCCAGTATCTGGAATCGAACCCCGGACCTCTGGATCAGAAGCCGTGCGCTCGCCCACTGCGCCACCGAGACTGTTATTTAAATATGGAAAATTGGAAATGTACATTTTTTTTATTACTGAGCTGTTGTTTTTTTTGTTTGAGAACACTGAGTTTGTGGTTTTTTTTTTTTTTTTTTTTTAATTTATTTTACGGCAGTGGATACAAGTCCTTAAGCCTATCTTAATTATAATACAAATGAGATATTATTATACTTATGTAATAATCTTAAATATTAAATTTTTCCAATAGTATTTACAATAAAATTATATAAGGGCTTATAAAATAAAATGTTTGATAATATTTGTTGTACACTATTGGGAATGTTTACACTATTGCATAATGATTCTAAATTGTATACTAAAATTAACCGTTGGAGTTTAAATTTTTGGCATTTCATAATGAGATGGTCTATGTCATTGATTTCGTTACAAGTATTGCATATTCCTTCGGATTGTGGTATTATTTTGAGTTTCGCTAGATGTGCTGGTATTCTGCAGTGTCCAAATCTGAGTCTATTTATGGTGGATGTGAAATTTCTGTGATCTATTTGTGAATCTTGAGTTTTATTGTACCAAGGTTTAAGCGGCGGGGATTCTTGAAGTTTTGAATACCATTTTCCTTTCTGTGCGCTAACACGAGACCAGTAATTGTGCCAAAGCAATCTCAGCTCACCAGAGATATTTATATGGTAATCGGTGTAGGGAACCTTAACTATGTTGGTGTGATCTTCAAAAGCTCCTCTAGTCGCTCTGTCTGCTATTTCATTTCCTGTAATACCGCTGTGAGAGGGTACCCATTTAAAACCAACAACTTTGCCTTGTCTATTTAAATTATATACAGCTAGCTTAATATTAAATAGAATATAATTTAAATTGAACCTAATATTAGGACTCTCTAATGCTAACAAAACGCTTAGACTATCAGTAACAATTAAAAATTTTGAGTGATTTACAGTTTCTATATACAATAAGGCTTTATAAATTGCATAACATTCTGCTGTGAATATACTGCATGTAGTGTCTATTTTGAAACATTTTGTGTCTTTTATTTGTGGATCATAAAATGCTGAAGTTACTTTATTAATGGCTTTAGATCCATCAGTATATAGTATATAGGTATTACATTGGGTATTTACAAAATTGAGATATTCATATTCATTCATAACCTTATTTGTGTCTATTGACAAGTTGATATTTATAATATTAAAATCTAAAGTATACAAAGGTAATTTGGATATATAGATATTTTTACATAAACATTCCATATTTAGCATTAAGGATAATAGTTCAGGGACTTGCCCGGATAGCAACTGTGATGTAATATTAATATTACTTAATAAATCGCGTGGAAGATCCCGAGTGGGCAAGATGTTATTCATGACAAATTCATTTTGTAGAGCTATTAGCTTAAGACTAAAATTGTTGGCAATTTGTACACGTCTAAATTTTAGAGGCATTATACCAGCTTCTGCTTCCATTACATGAATTGGTGTGGAACACATAGCCCCTGTTATAATTCTAAGTGCTTTATTTTGAATAATGTCTAATTTTTTAAGTTGACTCAAATTCGCATTCATATATGCTAATGAGCTGTAATCAAAATGACTTCTAACAATACTTTTATATAACATTGATAATATTTTGGGATCAGATCCCCAATGTACTCTTGTTAACCCTTATTCAAATATTGGGAAATTATTTCCCACTTGACAGTACCGTAATATTTCTTTATTATTTCTTTACTGGTAACTCTAATCAGTACCAATCCAGGAACAAAATAATTTTACACACTTTTTAAATATTTTACTTGGCAACATTTTGGACAAAATTGCGTAATGTCATCGTATGTCAATGTCAAAGTCACAATTTGAATTTTTTGGTGCACAAAACCGGTTCTCGCAGGACTTTCGAAAATTTTTGTAGAAAAAAAATCTGGTAAGTACATAAACAATATATTGATGTAAACTAGACTTATTTTCTGAATGCTTTTTACGGTTTCTGTGCTTTTTGCACTGATATTTCTTGGATTTTATTAGGTTTAATTAGGTGGGAAATAATTTCCCAATGTTCGTTCCTGCTTTGATAAACATCAGTGTCTTTATATATATATAAAATTGTTTGTCAGCTGTAATAATAACGGTATAGGAACTTGTAATACGATAGCGAGTAAGTCAAATTAGTGGCTTTTTGCAAAATTGTGACTGCGTTTATGTGATTTCTATGCTTTATTCCAAACGAAGCCACTTATAAGTTTTAGGACTTTTGTAACTATTTGTGCAATATGCTGATAAAACTACATAATTGCCAACTTTTTATAATTTACTTTCAGCTATTCAAATATGGACGCAAGAAAGGAACGTAAAGTGCTCTCCAAGAAACTATTAGAAGAGGTGGTGGACAAAAATAGTATGTTCCTCCTGTGGAGTAGCTCTTTGTGCCGAAAACTGTTTCAAAACCTTTCACACAGTTCTTACTCAGTAATGTTATTTTCATATAGTATTTGAAAAGTTCTTAATAAAATATTATTTGTAACATTCTAGTTTCATTTTATTTTCATAATTTATTTATTATATAATAATTTTATTCAATCACTCAATCATGTTATATTGAATTTTTTATTTAAAAAAAATAAACAAGTAAAGTAGGAGTAAGTAATATGTATAGAATTTGTAGTAAAAATGTCCCCAAAAAATGTAACCATTCCGGATGATGGGAAATAATTTCCCACTTAATTATATTTTGCTTTTCCATACTGGATAATGGGAAATAATTTCCCACTGTAAAACCCCCATTTCCCCTCTTTTTATAAAAAAAATGATGTTTTTTTCGAAATCTACAAAGCCCTTTTACCTAGAAACCATGTTTAATTCATAATTTTATTTAAAAAAAAAATCCATTTGATTAAGGGTTAAAGAACGTAATATATTCAGTCCTTTAGAAGCACTTTTAATTATGTAATTAATATGAGTCTCAAATTTCAATTTTGTGTCTAGCCATATCCCTAAAAATTTTTTTTCACTTAGCCAGCTTAATGGAGTATTATTAAATAATATTGGGTCTTTCTCTATAGATGGTATTGTTCTTTTGCTAAAGATCATGGATCCACTTTTACTTACATTTATGTTTAGTTTCAGATAATCATAGAATTTGTATATTTGTTTGAGACCATTATTTAGGGTTTGTACAGCAATGTTAACATCTTTATTCACAGTGTATACAACTATATCATCCGCAAATAATAAATACTTAACAGATGGGTCTGTTATATACTTGTTAATTTGTGAAGTGTACAAATTATACAGTAAAGGGGAGATTGTTGCTCCCTGCATTGTCCCTTTATATACTAGTCTAGGTCCATGAAGTATGTTGTTAAATTTAATAAACATTGTTCTTTTAAATAAGAAGTTAAATATCCATTTGCAGATTTTTCCTGGTACACCAAGATCACTGAGTATTTCAATTAATATAGAAGGGTTTACATTGTCAAAAGCACCACTCACATCAAGGAAGGCGCATGCAGTATTTGAATGGCCATGGTAAGAATTTTTTATATCTGCAATAAGGGATGTAAAGCTTTCAGAGGCACTTTTGCCTCTTCGGAAACCAAATTGTTGAATGGGTAATATGTTGTATTTCTCACAAAAGTATTCTAATCTGAATTTTAGCATGCATTCAAATATTTTTCCTACACATGATGAGAGTGATATTGGCCTATATGAACTACTATCATTTGTTGGTTTATCAGGTTTAAGAATTGGGATAACACATTGTGTTTTCCAACTTTCTGGAATATTATCAGTTGACCATAATATATTGAAAATATTTAGAAGAGTAGTTTGAGCTTTGGGGTGTAGGTTGGAAATTAATTTGTAAGGTATGTCATCAAGCCCTGGAGTTGAATCTTTTCTTGATTTTAGTGCTATTTTAAATTCTTGCATAGTAAAAGGGACAGATAGGAAGTAGCTATTAGTGTTTCCTGGTATTTGAAACAGTCGATTTAATTCTTTCTCATCTACATTTTTTTCAGCTGGAGTGACTGGTGCATATTTATCGAAGAATGAAGGTATCCACTCATCATTTTTCGGAACTTTTTGCGATCCTGCTCTCTTAAATCTACGAATGTAGTTCCAGATCCTACTAACAGGTGTGTATCTATTAAATGATTTACATAATAATTGCCAACTTAATCTTTTTTTCTCAGAAATTAGTTTCTTTTTAATTGCATCAATTTTCTTGTACTGAATATAATTTTCAATTGTGGGAAAGACCCTGTAATTTTTTAATGCTCTTTTACTATTATTAACTGCTATTAAGCATTCTTCATCCCACCAAGGAACAGGTTTTTTAATTTTATAAGATGTTGAATTAATTTTTTTAGGTATACAATCTACTTTAAGTTTATTTAGAATATTGCAGAAATTGTTGTATAAATGAATAGGATGATCTGTTTTAAAATTCATATTAATAAATGCCTTTTCACTTTCAGATTGGTATTTTGTCCAGTTTGCCTGGCTGTAAATGAATCGTTCTGAAGGAGGGCCTTGAATATATTTCTCTATAGCACATTGAATGTTAATTATAATTGGAAAATGATAACTGCCCATGTTATCATCATGAACATGCCATGTGCACAAGGGTGCTATTGTTGGACTTACACATGATATATCTATTGCAGAAGGATTGTGACTAATTGAACCTAAGGTGGTGGTTGTTCCTGAATTTAAGATACATAGATCACATTCATCTAAAAGGTTATATACATCATTACCTCTAGCGTTTGTGGATCTACACCCAAATGCCACATGATGTGCATTTAAGTCACCTAAGACCATAATTGGAAGGGGCAAATGATCAATAATTTGTTTTAATTTTCTAAATTTAAATCTGCCCCTAGGAGGGCTGTAGGCACATAGTATAGATAAGTTACCTGCATCTGTTTTAATAGTAATTGCGCTAGTTTGTAAGTTTTCATAGTAAGGGGTGTTACATGTGTCATACTTAATTGTATTTTTAACTATAATTGCTACTCCACCATGACCATTAGGGCCATGTTGTGCTATGATATCAAATCCTGGAACACTAAAACTACTTCCATCTTTTAACCAGGTTTCATTTATTAAGCAAATATCTATATCATGATCATATAGAAAGTTAATTAGTAAGGGTTTTTTGTTGTTGACACTCTGAATGTTAAACTGAGCTATTGTTAAATAGGGCTTAATGGCAAAACTATTGTGATTGTTGTTATTATCCATATTAAAATAATTTAGAAAGGAAAACTTCTTTTATTTTATTCATAGTTATGGCTTCATTGTCAGAGTTAGCTAGATGAACTAAAGATTTTACTATGGCATTTAATATAATTTCATTATTAGCTAATTGTTCTAAATCTACTTTTTTATCTTGGATAATTGCAGTGACAGATTTATCCACAGATGGCTTGGTCTGTGACTTATTGACTATATTTAAATTATTATTAACGTTGGATATATTTTTATATGAATTTGTGTCTTTTCTAGGTATTAAATGTGGGAATTCCTTTTCACTAATTACTGATTTAGTTACATCAACATAAGTAATTTTATTCCTCTTTTCAGTAATCTTCTTAATCTTAATAGGACATGAACGTGAGATAGCAAGGTGAGAACCACCACAATTTATACAATTTATTGCACTAGTATTCTGACAATCTTTATATAAGTGATCTCCTGAACAAATAGAGCATTTTTGTGTTCCATTACATATCTTGGCTGAATGGTTAAATTTAAAGCACTTAAAGCATTGTAATAGAGGTGGTATGTAGTCAAAGACCCTGTATGAAAATAAATCATATTGTACTGACTCTGGCAAAGTGTTGGATAGGAAGGTGATACTAACCGTCTGTAGGGGTACCCTCTCTAGTCCAACTTTCTTTGTGAATCTTCTTATGGATATAATATCAAATTTTGAAGACAACTTGCTGTACAAATCTGTATTTGATATATTTGTGGGGACATGTCTTATTATTCCTATTTTTTCTATTTCCTTGGCAGGAATATAAGCTTTCAAATTATATTTTTCTAGAAAATTAGTGTTTAGTAAGAAATTGTTGGCGTAGTTATATTGCTTGAAAATTATTGCTATCTTTGTAGCGTTGACTCTATGCATTTTTTGGATTCCTTTGATGTCTACTGAGAAAATGTGATTCAAGTAAATAGGGCTTTTGTTCCCTATTTTCTCTTTTGCATTGGTGTTTTCTACAAACACTTGAAACACTTGGGTGTTTGTATTTTCAGGATATATCCTTTTATATCCCTCTTTAATGAATGGTTTGTAGGGATCATTGTTCCCAACATCGTTGTCTTGTGGAAGATTTGTTTTAGAAAATTTTCTTTTACCTGGAGGTGGCCCGACCCCTGTTGGGCCAGGGTCTTCGTCCCCGTCCATGTTTTATATAAAAATTACTATTATTTATTGGAGTTTTATAATTTTTTCCGAATTACAAATAAAAATACGACTGCTTCTTTTGAAAATTCCCGCCAGAATCCTGAGTTTGTGGTCTGTGGTCAGTGCTACCAAACCTACTGTTTTAACAGTAGACTTACTGTTTTGCAGTTTATGTCCCTGTTTTATTTAATTCATAATTTCTATTTTCTGTCAATTAGTGTACAGAATACTACAGAACCACTTATCACCTCATTTTATTTTATTATTTCTATTTAATAAACCATATGGCACTCAAAGTCAAAGGTCTTCACAGACACTTAAAAATAGTCAACAAGTACAATTTAACTTTATTATTTTAAATTAACTACTTCACACGAGCTCTTGAGGAAAGTGCGTCCGTGGAACAAGAAAACACGGACGTAATCGCCACGAGCGGCCCGATTCCGAGTGTAGGATCGGGCAAGAAACTCATGTGCCAAATACTCTTTTCAAACTATTAAACATAAATAACAATAATATTAATATCGCTTCTGAAAACAAAGCACTAAAAAGTGTAGCAGCCAGAATACTCGACCATCACAGCAAATTAATATCAACGTCCTAAAAAGAAAAACTATGCAAATATATTAGTCGAGCGCAACTGACGCATTGGATATATAAATATACTATAGTCGGGTCAATTTAATAGGCAATATTTGACGTTTGTCAGTTCTATCTTTTTAGTGAGATGGTCTGCATTAAAAACATTGATTAAGGTGAACCAATCGATAACGACTTGAAAATTATGTAAATTTTAAAAATTCTTATAAGTAGGAATCCCTGTCCCAAAATTATTTTTTCTTAATTTTTTAAAGGCGCTATATAAGACATATATAGTGACAAATACAGGGTGTAACTCTAATGTGTTACGTGTGGTGTAGGAGTCATAACAAGTTTCAGTTTATTTAATATAATATATGTGAGCTAATGTTTGTATATGAAAAAATATTACAACGTTTCTTGTCTCTCTCGTCGTTTAATCTTTAAAGATTATTTTATTACGTTTATTGTGAATACATAAATATAATAATGTAAGTAAGTCCTAGTAACCGACATATTTGGTTGTTGTTATTGACATTGGTTAATGTTCTAATAAACAATTTAATAATATAAAAAAAAAAATATGTAAACGTACGAAATCTGACTTACCCACAGGGTCCTACAGTTTTTTTTATTATTTATGGAACTGTTGTTTTTGGGTTTGATGGGGTTGGCAACACTGTCTGTCTGTGGAGTGTGGTGTAACTCTTGCGCACATTCATCAGAGTGTAGCCTATAGAAGACCGAGAGGCTGGACACCTTCGCCTGTGCTCGAGGCTTTGCAGATCATTGTCGAATGTTATAAGACCGCCAATTAGTCTTTTAGCCCGCCTCTCCGTTGAATTCTATAAATATTTTATATTTATAAATAATATTTTGTATTTATTTAATTTTATAAATACATTAAGGGAATCTGGCAAAAACGTTTAATGTTGCCACGACGAGTTGCCAGGACGCTAAAGGTCTGGCAATATGTGTTTTTTAATAATATTTTGACGGTAAAATTCTAATACAAAGCTTTCTACTTTGACGAAAGAATAATTACCTATAATTTTATGAATATATAAGGGGTGTTTGGCTATGGGTTGCTACGACGCTTTGTGTTTGGTGATGGAAAACGTGATTTCTAATAATATTCTGAAGGAAAATTACAAAAATGAATCCTTATACATTGACGAAGTTCGGTATGTAGGTCATCTATAATTTCATGAACGTTAAGGCTGTCTGGCAAGGGGTTGCCACCATGCTAACTGTCCGGCAATTAAAATCGTGGTTTTTAATATTATTCTAAAGATAATATCAAAAGCTCAACCTTTATAAAATAACGAAAGTAGAATAATTTATTTCCATCTTTGGTACCCCGTACCTGCCAAAGTAACTATGGCCCAAACATAATAATTGGCCATCGTTCTTACATGTACTGAGACTACAAGCTGACAAACTTTCAGGCTTTATAAAATTCGAAGGTCTGGCGGTCGCTGGCTCTTACTCTATAAGCAACCAACGCCGCCCATGGACACCAGCAACACATATACTAACGTGTTACTGTTGCGTTGCCGACCTTTAAGGGATAGGGGAAAGGAAAGGATGGGGAAAGGGTGGTGGGCCTCCGGGTACCTCTCTCATCGAACGAAACGCGGCATGAGCAACTTTACGTCAATCTTCTGAGAGGTCGTGGTATTTCACATGTCGAGCCGGCCCATTTATGCACCGAACTGCTTGGCTCTACCACTGTTAATAGTATGTATTGCTTGCATTTCTTTCTAGGAAGGTGATATATATTCAAAAAAGCATTTAATTTATTATACAAATAGCTACTCAGAAAAGGTTACTATGGTGTACCAGACTTAATTGTGGTGTAGCTATCTAAGGTTGGGGTGCAGCTATCTAAGGTTGCGGTGATTATCTTAAAGAAACGCATATGCATTATCTCCATCTTTCATGACATACAATTGATCAAAGCTAGTGTTAATAAAGGGACTACTAATACAACATGTAACACGGTTGTTTATCTATTTGTAATAGTATTTTTTTAATCTAAACATTTCTTTTTGCATACTTCAGATTCACCACAAGTACCGGGACCTTCGCACATGGTGAATGTGAAAAATTATCAAAGGAATAAGGCAAATGTTGAAACCAAAGGTATATTGTAACAAATACAGTTTCATTGTCTCACAGACGCTTTAAATCACAAAATCAAGAATTTACGCGTTACATTATAATCAACACAAACTAGAAAAATGCCGGCCCCTACAATGGGATGTGGATGGGGTCGGGAGTGGGTTTCAGAAGGGGAGGGGGAAAGGGATTGGGCCTCCAAATACCTCTCTCAGCTAGTGAAACGCGGCTAAGGCCACTTTTCAGCGATAATGGGGAAACGGGGCGTTACTAATAGTAACATCGCTGAAAATATTGCAAATGACCTGCTTTTCTTTGCTTAGGTTAACTAAAGACTTTAACAAAGTTGAGTTTGAATTAATATCGCTTCTAATTTTCTTATCAATACTTAGATGTGTGAATGAAATATGCATTATTATTTGTCTATTTACCCTGACTGAATGTAAAATCATTTTATATATTACGAAATATATCAATTACATCAAAATAAAATGTTTTATTTTTTCCTACGACTAATAATATGGATGAGGATGTTTGACAATGACACTGACGTTTGAGTGACACTGACATTTGACAGTGACACTGGCATTTGACAGTGCCACTGACATTTGACAGTGACACTGACGTTTGACAGTGACACTGACGTTTGGCAGTGACGGCAACGATGCCAACATTAGGTACAGAGGAAAAACGAATGATTATTATGTTGGTGAAAGATGCAGTCTAAATGAGCTCAGGACATTGTATGGAGTGCCGACTCTTATTTATATGCTCTGTGGGTCCATGTTCCATTCTTACATGGACACGAGGTGTTTGTAATGTTTTGAATTCGATTTTGATAATCAGTTCTGTCATTTATGATCTATATGTACAGTGAGAAAATAACTATAAACTATATGAGATTTCGATATCGACTCGAATGATTAACATTAAGCTGGTAACTATAAATTATAAACAGATTTAATTTCTGGGCATTTTAAATCTTAGCCGGTTTAAAGTTTACACATGTAGGGTAATTTATTTTTCAGGTAAATTTGTATTTTTTATTTCATTCATATATTTCAGATCCTTCACACTGAGATGATTAATATTTTATAGCACTTTTGTCGCGGACGTGTAAAGGGTAAGTTAAAAACAAAGAAACAACATTTATTTTCAAATTGTTCCCTTAATGCTTAAAAATAAAATGTACTGTCAAAATTAATTTAAAAATCAAAAGTATACTTGGTTTAAATTTGTAATAGTAACTAAATATTTTTAGACTAGTAGTAGATTTTTACATTTAAAATAACATTAGTAGAAAATCGTCATTGGAAATTGATTAGATGTAATTATTTGTCTCATTAACAGGTAATAATAATTAGTAATGCACCTGTACTACAAAAAGGTAAAATTTATTTATGTTTAAGTATTTATTTATTTAAGTTTGATATTTCAGGAGTAGTGTTAGAAAAAAATGAATGTAGGAAACAGTGCCAATGAGCCAACAGGAGATGTGGCTCTTCTTGTTGAAGAGCTGAACCGTGCAGTTGAACTAACATTGATGCCCACAGTTCCACATCAAGAACGTAGTCATGCTTACAATGCCTGTGAAAGGTATGACTAAAATTGTATTTAACTATTATTATTCTTCATATTTAATACTAGCAAATACAATATGAGTATAGCTGTGGTTAATTTCTCGTTTATGAAATCCAAACAAAGTTTATATAATAGAATTGTCCTTTTTTAATAGAATACTTTGTTTTTGATTCTTCTGCTTTGACTTCCGTAATCTATCTACACACCTATAGGTAGATATTAGTCATGCATTCATTCCATTTAATGTTGCACAATAACAAAAATAATTTCAATTGTGCAGTTTTATTTCAATGTAGAATTCTAACTTAATATCTTTTTAAATTTAACAGAATAATGATTTACAGAGTGGTTTTAGAGCTAAAGAGTTTTCTAGCTGGATATAGAAATGGCTGGTATGGGAGTCAGCAAGGTGTTGGAAATATAGAAAATGTGATGGAGAAACTTGTATGGAATAATCTCTAGGCCTTATTGTCATTCTGAATGGTTAGCAACACTTAGTGTGATGCAATCCACAGTATGTGTGGAAGTTGAAGCTCTTGTCACTTATTCTTCCTAAAATTTGAAATAATTCTATGTTTCATCTGCCCCACAGATCACATGGAACCTAAAATGTATGTTTATATTATTAGTTTATTTTGCCCTTCTAGTTTTAAAGAGAACTCACCATGGTGTGCTCAAGCTGGACTCTTATTGGCCAGTGGTACTCAATACTCAGCTGGAGTTAAACACTTTGGACTGCAGCTGATGGAACATACAGTTAAATATAGATGGACACAGATATCCCAAGCAGAAAAAATATTTATTAAGGTAAAGTAAATAAAAATGGATTAATACCAGGCAATTAATTTGCAATATTATTCTATTTCATACTCATACAATATTATTGGAATTCCATATCATTACATAGCATAAAACAAAATCGCTTTTTGTTGTTGGTCCCCTTATATGCTTATATGTTTTAAACTACTCAACGGATTTTGATGCAGTTTTTTTAATAGATAGAGGGGTTCAATGGGGTAGTTTTCATCTATAATTCACGTATGATGTTGTAAAGAAAAGTGAGAAATTCAAAATTTACTTCTTTATTTACTTTTGATGCAAAACAAGTTGTGGGTTCAACTAATATGTTTGTATATAGTATATAAATATGTAATATAATTTAGTGTGTCTGTTCTTACAGGAAAATGCAATGAAGCTCCTGTTCATGGGCGGTTGGGAAACAAGTCATTTGAATGATGCATTAGCTCGGGTTATTGTGGAGATGATAAAGCGCGAATGGCCTCAGCAGTGGCCCACACTCCTCTCGGAGCTCAGTGATGCGTGTACTTTAGGTCATAGGCACACTCAAATTGTACTCCATGTATTCCTTAGACTTGCTGAGGATGTTGCAATATTACAGGTAACGGTCATCCTTTCATATTTATATCTCTTTTTATACTGGCTCAGACAAAAAAGCTGCACCTGATAACCTTGATGCACCTTTGTTTTGTAGTCTCAGTGGTCCAGTGGTCGGTCGGGTTCGAATCCTGACACTGGCTCACACCAATGACTTTTCGGAAGTTAAAATATTGGTGACCAAAAACCTTAGTGCCCGGTATGGCAATAGGTTCGCCACCTATTCCATTTGGGACGTAAATATAACGGCGAGACGAGGCTTAACAGCCGCTGCCTACACCTTCCGGTAATAAAGGCGTGAAGTTATGTTTGTAGCAAATATTTCTTGCCTGTTTGTTGTATCACAATGTCACATAAAAATATTGCATATATTCTAGGTTTTGCTAGAGGCATAACATAAGTAATTTTTTCGTTGAGGCTTATTTAATTTCTGAATTTGTTGGAAAGATTCTGTTATAAAAAGTATTTTAAAAAATATGTAAATGATTTAATTTGATCTGATACTATTATGTAAAATTAATCAGACTACCTTAACACATTATTAACAGTGTGCAATCGGAAGTCACGATCGACCTTGGCGCGTCAACAAAGTCGACACTTACAAAGTTACCATCTATTTATTAAACATTCTTACTAAATAAATATATGACGTTGTCATAAAACTGTAGTATATTAATGGACTGTAGTGCAGTATTTTGAAGACTTATGAATTTGTTAATGTAGTGCTTAAAAGAAAATGTGATGATATTATGTTGAGATTAAGTTCATTTGTCAATAATCTTATGTGCCTGAATGTCATAATAATATGTGTAGTCAAAAGAATAAGTTGATATTTGAATTTTGTTATAATTTTTTTTTTTATGGGATAGGAGGGCAAACGAGCAGGCGTGTTACCTGATGGTAAGCAACCAAGGCCGCCCATGGACACCAGCAACACATATAGTGTTACTGTTGCGTTGCCGACCATTAAGGGATAGGGGATAGGAAAGGACGGGGAAGGGGTGGACCTCCGGGTACCTCTCTCACCGAAAGAAACACGGCATGACCCACTTTACGTCGGTCTTCTGAGAGGTCGTGGTATTTCACCGGTCGAGCCGGCCCATTCAGGCAGCGAACTGCTTGGCTCTACCACTGTACCACTGTGTTTTCACTTATTACTGCCATTATAGTAAGAATATATTACATTTCAGACGTTGGACAATACTCAAAGACGGAAAGATATAAACCAGGGCCTAACCGGAAATATGTCTGAGATATTTGCATTCTTCATGCGACTGATTGAGTTACATGTACAGGGATTTAGAGAGAAGACTGCAGCAGGGGATTACACGTCTGCTGCTAGCCATGGACAGGTTGTGCAGGTAATGATTAATTAAAGTTGAGTCTTAATTACACATTCTCTACGTTACATTCACAATATATTTATGAAAATTTAATCTATGCTCATAAAAATATAACTAAATTTAAGAAAAACAGTGATATCCATCAATTAAACTTAAGAAATAAAAACAAACTTGCTGTGTCCACTACTAGGCTCCATAAAATTTCTAACGCGTTTCCAGGTCAATGTATATGCTTTTACAATAAACTTCCAAACGACGCGGTTGAATTATCGTTAGGTAAATTTAAGAAATATGTTAAAAGTAGACTACATAAAAGGGCTTATTACTGTATCGCAGATTATATCATTGATAAAACCGTTTGGAATTGAATTGCTCCTTTTGTGTTATATTGTTTGTATTTGCTATAGCAAAATATTGTTAACCTGCTTACTAAACATTACTGTTAATTAGTAAGATTGTGTGCAGAATGATGTTTCTCACCGGGCAAGCTTACTAGTTTTGTCTGTCTGGTCTCTTGGATATGTCATGCTCACTGAAAGGTTCTTGCTTACGGCGGGGTCGTTGATCGGGTCGCCACCTTCCCTAAAATATGGCGAGGGAGGCGATGGCAGAGATATGGGTCATACTCGTGAACGGGTGCTGTTTGTGGGGACTGGTCTGTTCAAGCGTCCAAAGAATATTAACATTCTGTGTCCTAAGTTTGACGTGAGAGACCTCATTTTGTTCTATAAATTATTCTAATAATTTGTGATTTAGTTTACTGATAATTAAGTAAAAAAAAAAAAACCACTCCCCTGAGCCAATTCTTTTCAGGGCGTGAGTAATAGAATTGGCGGATTGTAAATATTGACCTTCATAAGTGTCTTTAATGACCTAAATTGAATAAATGAGATTTTGATTTTTTTTTCGCTCCCGATTTCTAAATCAAAAAACTATTAAATTCCATTTTGTTTCAGGTTGTGTTACTGACGTTGACCGGATATGTTGAGTGGGTATCAACGAATCATGTTGTTATGAATAATGGCAGACTGTTAGAAATATTGTGTATACTATTAGAAGATGATGTGTTCCAGTTACCGGCTGCAGAGTGTCTCCTTCAAATTGTTAACAGAAAAGGATCTGTAAGTAGTGCATTATGTATGTCTGAAGTGTTCAGAAATTGTATTTGCACAATTTATACTTATATATTTTCTCGTGAAAAGGGGGACCGAAATGTACTGTACCAAAATGTAATGTAATGTGCTTTATACCGCCATCAGTGTTTAACACTGAAGTACTTTATTTTCGGACTACTCCAAATTTATTTAATCGTAAATCTTAAATTTTGAAGTTTTCACAACCTGTTTTTATTATGGCTACACAAATATATATATCTAATATGTTTCAGACTAAGGAGAGAAAGCCATTAGTGATATTATTTAGTAAAGACGCAATATCTTGTATGCATCGTGCTGTGGTCCGCAGCATCAGTATAGTTGATGAAGCACATTATTTGTTCCTAAAAAAGTTCTCACAGGTAAATGTTTCCCTTTGTTTGTTAATAAAAACTTCCTATATTTTAAATATGGGTACTTATGAACTTATGTACTATCAAGTAAAATTCAAGGAGAATTTGATTGGACTTCATAACATATAACTTCAAGTGTGAATATTTGCCGAGATTTTTGACGAGACATTAGCTGGAGGGTGAGCACTGACAAGACTTTTGTGCGGTCATAGGCAGTAGAAGTAAAACGCATGTTGTTCCAAGGTGTTGGCTGGCGTGGCACAGCAGCTGACATCCCTGTGGAGTCATGCTAGTGAAAAGGAGAAGTGGGTCCCGGTACTATTAGAGACAATGCTCCTGCTGAGCTCCCATCCTTCACTGACACTGGTGCATGCCGCCAATTCCATGTGGCTGGCCTTCCTCAAGCATGAGGAGATGGCCACCTTGTCGCCCGTACTCGACCTGGTGCCTAGGTGGTTGCAAGCTTCTGCTCCAAAAGTGCTCAAGGTAAAGTAAAAAGATCATTATTTAAACAGTAATGTTCATTATGATTTCTAAATTTTTTTTCCCGTTTTTCTAATCCTGTAAAGTCTAATAGATCTTTGCCTTATTCAAGATATTCTAAGGAAAATCCATCCAATATTTATTATTAACATGTGTATGTAAAAAAAGTAATACCCGTGTAAGAACTAACTCCAAATGTATTTCCAACGATAAGCCGGTCAAATTAGATAAAAAACAACATTTACAAATCCCCTAATAGCACAGCAGCGCCACCAATTACACTCTGAAGCACGCAACATATCAAGATTCCCTAACTGTTTGTTCATAATTTGCCAAATAACAGTTTGCCTAGCAGAGAGCTTTGTGTTCCTGCATCATACCTTACATTTATTAAATTTTAAATATTGATTAATTTGATTAGTGTTCTCTTATTTATTAGTATTTCTCATTCAAGCATAGATTTTGATTCTATTAATTGATATTGCTAAAGAGTTCCTATATTAGTATTGAATGTTTGTTGATAAATCATCATCATGAGCCCAGATTAGTCCACTGCTGAACGTAGGCCTCCCCCTTAGCGCGCCATAACTCCCGATCGTGTGCCAGCTGCATCCAGCGACTCCCGGCTGTTTTTATGAGGTCGTCTGTCCATCTAGTGGGGGGACGGCCTACGCTACGCATACCAACCCGTGGTCGCCACTCAAGAACTTTTTCCCCAGCGGTCGTCAGTTCTTCGAGTGATGTGGCCTGCCCACCTCCACTTCAGCGTGCTAACTTGACGGGCTATGTCAGTTATTCTCGTACGTCTACGGATCTCCGTATTTCGGATCTTATCCCGTAGAGATATACCGAGTATAGCCCTCTCTATGGAGCTCAAAGTCGCTCAGCGTGCTATGGCACGCTGAGCGACTTTGAGCTTCTTAATACGGCCAGCATTAAGAGACCATGTCTCAGAACCATATGTCATCGCTGGTAACACACACTGGTCATAGACCTTGGATTGAACAATTGTTGATAAATAACTGTTGCTTTAATTATATGTACCTAAATATACTGGTTTTCTTATATATACTCGGCACGATTCTTATGTATATACGTTTTCGAACCAAGTTACAAGGCTGAGTACGAGTATCAAAAACCCGCCGAGTACCCAGTATCAACCGAGAACTCGACTATATTGTTGCAGGTGACATTCCCAACGTCCCGCGCGCCCAACTCCAACGACGCTGTAACGTACGCGTGTATGGACTACGACAGTGAGCACGACTTCGCTATTTTTTTCGCCAGATATCGCACCGAGATATTAGAATCTTTTAAGTGAGTCTAAAAATTATTCATAACTATAAATATTACTGATCGGCAATCAGGTCCGTTCTGCCTTAACAACTCGATCTAAGATACCATCCACGCCGAGGAAGATTCCCACCTCTTCTGGTGGGAGATTTTAATCCAAACTTTAGACAAAACTTATTACGGAAGCCACTATGAGCAGTTATTGTGCTTGTCATGTGGATAAATAGTCTTCATTAAACTTAATTTGTGGTTATGACAGGTTGTGTATGACTGTCGCGCCCATAACCACCTGGAGTTACGTAGAACGCTGGACTAATGCAGCACTGGACAAAGCTGACTCCTGCCCACCGGATATGGACATGCAACATCCACTTTATATTGAATGGGAGGCACTCTCACAGGTATTTTATATTTTTTCAGTTCCTTTTACATTTATTTAATTAGTTATGCCCATGTACCGATAGGATCATTATCAGACATCAGTTTAAGTAACACAAGTATTGTGCACTAACTTTACAAAAATCTTCGGGATTCAGACAGAGATACATGGTTATTTAAAAAAAAAAGTAATGTAATTAAATGAATAAATAAATGTAATGGAAAATATAATAAATGTAATGTATGCTTCAGGTGTTAGACATTGTGCTGTCAAAACTACTGGTAGTGAATCCGCGGCCCAGCGTGGTGGAGGGGCTGCAGTTGCTGCAGCGATGTGTGAACTGTAATCTATCGTCGCCGCTCATGCTCTCTCTTTTACTCTCCTTCATATCGGCATTGTTCGTGTTCCTCAGCTGCGCTTATAGTCAGTGCGCAGGTACCGTATTAATAACGAAATATAACTTTGTATTGAATATGTAAGTACGCAAAGTATAACCTGCGACGCGTGCGTGTGCCAGGTGCGGGCGTGAGCGCGGCGGGCGCGGAGCTGCTGCCGCGCGTGCTGTCCAAGATCTTCGCCGCGCTGCAGCTGGGGGGCGCGGCGCAGGGGGGCGGCCTGCCCCCCGGGGGGCGCCCGCGGAATGTCAAGAACGTGCGCAGGCACGCTGCCGGCTTGCTCGTCAAACTCGCTATGAAGGTACTGTTCGTTCGTTCGTTCTGTCGTACCAAATCGATCAGACTGCACACTTAGCTTCGTACGATACGTAAACGCGTATTTCAGTTCCCGCTGCTGCTGCTGCCGGTGTTCGGGTGGCTGCACGAGCAGTGCTCGGCGGCGCTGGCGCAGGACCTCAGCGTGATGGAGAGCGTCACCGTCCAGGAGGCGCTGCTGCTCGTGTCCAACCACTTCTGCTGCTACGAGCGGCAGAGCCAGCTCGTCGGCGAGGTGCTGGGCGACTGCGGCGAGCGCTGGGCGCGCCTGGCGCCGCACGTGAGCTCGGCGCCGGCGCTGGCGCGGCTCGTGGGGCTGGACGCGCCCCCGAGCGACGCCGACGACGAGCGGGCCGCCGCGCGCCGCACGCTGCTGCACGCGCTGTCGCTGCTCGTGGGCGTCGTCAAGCGGACCTGCGTGCCGCCCGACCCGGAGAAGGTACCGCTCGCTCGCGACGCCGAGCTGTCCGTGCCGCGCGAGCGGTCCACACTAACTCGGTGCGTGTCGCAGGCCAGCCGTGGCGGGTTCGCGTGCGGCGTGACGGCGGGCGGGCACCCCGTGTGGCGCAGCCCGAGCGCGGCGCACGCGCTGCCGCTGCTGGGCGCGGCGCTGGGCCTGGCGCGCTCGCTGCACGCGCTGCACGCGCCCCCCGCCCACCCCGCCCCGCTGCACCCCGCGCACGCCCGCGCGCTGCAGCCGCCCGCCACCGAGCGCAGGAACCTGCTGGGGCTGCGCGAGGACCTGCCGCCGCCCGGCCCGCAGGTAACTCGACAAGATACTGGCCCGCTTTATGGATATGGATTGTGATGCGAAAAACTAAAACAATTTGTAGAATGTGATATAAATAGTTCTCCCGTCATCATTTTTGTCGCCCTCGTCTCGCTCTAGTAGAGGTGAATTTTAGCTGCCGGCCTCCCGTCAGACCTCCTCGGGAAAGATTTCTCTAGTGGCTTATCCTCAACCGCGAATAAAATACAAAACGCCGTGCCTATATCGACAAAATGGATCTCAAAATCGTGGGAAAAACTATAAAACGCGCTCTTCCCTAGGATCCAGGGCGGTCCCTCGGCTCTCGGCCACGATCGGACCGGATACCTTGGTCCGACGAGCCGTACGAGCTCTAACGATGCTCTCTCTCTCGCACACAACAGCCCTCAGTGGGTGGCACAGTGACCCCGATAGAGAGGTAGTTTAAATGCCTCGGTCTTACACTAAAAACTAAAACTTAGAACTTAAAAGAGAGGAGCACGTCGTAAGGATGACACCGAGCATTAGGGGTGGCGGGCGCACTACATCGCCTGCTGTCCAAAACTTAGAGGACTAACACAGAGAATTCACCGCCTGTTTGGTGACGTCGTAGAATCTGTTGCCCTGTATTAGGCCCTCGATTACTTGCAAAGACCTCTCGGAGGCCTCCCACAGCCAGGCTCTTTTGAGGAACCTGCAACAAACCATAGCCACCAGAGTCATGAGACACTTTGGCCAAGGCTCGCTAGGGTGTAAAATGTAGAGACGGGAGGTCCTGGGGGAATGGCGTGACAAGCCGGTCCTCCAGAGCTGCGCTTTTCAGCGAGCCATAGGTGCCATCCTGCCCGATTTTGAGGCCTGGGTGCTCCGGAAATGAGGCACTGTCACCTTGTTGACACTGATGTTCACCGTGCACGGGCGGCTTACCCGGCGAGATGCAACCGTTACGCATCTGACCGAAACTGGCCTAGGTGGCCGATCGTCTAGACCTGGTCGGCGGGATCGGGTGAGATAAGTTGCCATTTTCCGAGGCCTTCCAGGAGGCCGCCGTGCGTTTTCGGCAGACAGCTGATACCTCTCGAATTGCGGCGGCAAGTTGAGTTGGTGCCCGGGAAGAATAAAGTGAAGTGGTCGTCGAGGGCATATCATTATTATTTCAGAACAGTGTATTACTTAAGGGAGTTTTATACTCCCATTAGGGTGAGCATAAATCATTTTCGCGCGTAACAAAAAGAAGTAGTAAAATACAGGCATACATTTTCTTAGCCTGCTTTCCTAATTGTCATAATTGGCTTAATAGATGCCTATCTTTTCTATGTTTTTGGTTTATTCCTCTCATGTAATCATAAAAACAAACGGTTTTGTTATAAGCGATATCGTTTTTTTTTTCGGTGGGACAAATGGGGCACAAACGAGCAGGCTTGTCACCTGATGGTGAGCAACAATCGCTGCCCATGGACATCCGTACACTTATGGTGTTACAGTTGGGTTCCAGTTGTTTACAATGGGATATGGAAAGTATCAGAAGGGATAGGAGGGGAGGTGGAAAGGAGTCGAGCCTTCAGATACCTCTCGGCCGGTTCGACCGGTGAAATACCACGACCTCTCAGAAGACCGACGTAAAGTGGCTCATGCCGCCTTTCGTTAGGTGAGAGAGGTACCCGGAGGCTCACCCCCTTCCCCATCCTTTCCTATCCCTTTAAGGTTGGCAACGCAACAGTACCACTATACGTGCTGCTGATGTCCACGGGCGGCGTTGGTCGCTTACCATTAGGTGACACGCCTGCACGTTTGCCCTCCCATCCCATTAAAAAACAAAGTCACATAAGAGTATGCGTGTGTCGTGCAGGAGCGCATGCAGAACTTCGTGCACACGCTGCACGAGTCCGTGTGCCAGCTGGTGGGCGCGGCGGCCGCGTCGCTGGGCCGCGCGCTGTACGCCGCGCCGGGGCTGGCGGGCGCGCTGTGCGGCTCGCTGCTGGCCCAGCTGGCCGCGCTGCCCGACCACTGGCTGCGCCCCGTGCTGCGCGCCGCGCTGCGCCCGCTGCTGCAGCACTGCCCGCCCGCGCACCACGCGCAGCTGGCGCTGCCCGTGCTGGACCACGTGGCGCCCATCAGTCAGTGTCGCCTCACTCGCTCCACCCCCATTCCCACCCCCGGACTGCCTGATACTCATTTCGATTGGTTTCTTCCAGTGCTGAACCATCTGACGCGACGCTGGGACTACATATCGTCGCTGTACGAGTCTGGTAAACTTGAAGAGGAAACGGGAAGCGAATCGCAGGAGGTTCTCGAAGATATCCTAGTGAGGAATCTCACCAGAGAGTACTTGGAAGTACTCAAGGTATGCCAATAGGATCGCCAGTTATTCCATTTAGGGGCGTAAACATAACGGCGAGACGAGTCTTAACAACCGGTGCCTACAGCTTCGGGTAACAAAGGCGTGAAGTTATGTATATGTGTATGTATGTTTCTGTAACTTGCTTTTTAAAAGAAGTTGTATTTATATGGTCGTAAAATAAAAACTCCTGTCTAACTATTACATATTGTATTACATCTGTAGTTATCAGTGACACATGTACTTACATTGCACGTGTTATAATCATTATAGGAGTATAATATTTTATTTCTTTATTAAAATTAATTTGTTCATTTAGATTTTTTCTGCAGACAAGCTCCTACCGTTCACCGTAAATAAAAAATTGGTCCTTCAAGCCGAATTAAGATCGTATCTCTTTTGCAGATAACGTTGGTGGACGTGGGTCCGAGCGTGGAGGGCGGCGGGGGCGGGGCGGGCGCGGACGAGATGGAGGAGGACGTGACGTCACCCAACGGGCAGCAGCGCGCGCCCGACTGCGTGTCGGAGCTGGGCGCGCTGGTGCTGGCGCAGCCCGTGGCCGGGCCCGCCGTGCTGCACACGGTAACGACGCGCTATCCTTGTGCTTACTTGTATGATGTCAGCCTTGTACGGTCCCCGTGCGTGCGTGTGCAGGTGCTGCGCGCGCTCACGTGGAACGACTCCATGTCGTCGCTGCGCGCGAGCTCGCTGGCGCTGGCGGCGCTGAGGGGCGCGCTGGGGGCGGGGCGGGTGAGCGCGGGGGAGGCGGCGGGCGCGCTGGGCGCCGTGCTGCAGGCGCTGCGCGTGCACGGCCAGCACGACGCCAACCAGGCCGCGCTCCTGGCGCTCGCCGTGCAGGTAAACGCACACACACACAAACCTGGCCGCGCCCTTGGAGCTCTCCACACACACACACACACTACACACGCGCAAACCAGGTCGCGGAATAGAATGGTTTAAATTGTAATGTGTAGTGTAATGGAAAAAAAGTGACTTATAAAGGAGCGTCCATTAATCACGTCAGGTTAGAAAGAGGGGGAAGGGTCTATCAAAAATCACGACATATCACGACCCGTGATAGGGTGTAGTAAGATATCACGTGTATGTATTTTTTCCACCTCATCATTACATAATATAAAACAAAGTCACTTTCCGCTGTCTGTCCCCTTACATGCTTATAACTTTAAAACTACGCAACGGATTTTGATGCGGTTTTCTTTAATAGTTAGAGGGTGCTAACGGGGTGGTTTTGATCTATAATGCATATATGATGTTGTAAAGAAAAAATAATAATTTTCGAGATTTAACACTTTAATTGTAAACACTGGCTGAACCACAGAAATAGATCAAGATAGAACGGCGAATAGGCGTGGCAAGCGTGCCAAAACCATGCACTATATTGCATGCTTTTCGAAACTCGCTCTCATTACGCAACGAGCGTTCCTGCCATGCGTTCAGGACGTAAAAAAATAGATAAAACGTCACATATATGCCTTATTATGCTGTGGCAAATTGTAAAAACAAAAGTAGTGAATCAAATATGAAAAAAGGAAATATTTCGTATGATCAGTAAGTACAGAAAATCAGTAGAAAGTATTTTTTTGAGATTATAAATTATTGTTTTACTTTTACTATGTTCAATAATTACGATCACAAGTTGTATATTTTTTCGTTATGATAAATATCCATTGCTGTCCGCATTCAACGCTCGTATACAAAAACCATTGCGAGCATTAATTATACGCGTAATGTACGTCGAATCGAACGAAATACACAATACACCTGCCAGTTGATCGCTGCGTCTGTTAATCGCTGTGATTCGAATGTTAGAGATGGGCACTCCATGTATCGTTGAGTCTTAGGACTTATCGATAAATTAATTCAATAATAATTTGAGTATCAGCTCATGTCTTGCTTTGTCCCTACTTTATTCTAACACCACAAATTTCAACCAAAGTGATTCGTAATTACATTGGCAGCAGTTTATTTGACAGTATAAGTTTTCACCAATTTGACCAATCGCCGATGGAAAATCATCTCGTTGTTCTCAAACGGGCAGTAACCGAGGTATATGTAGACGTTCGGCTTCGTTATTTAACCAGGACTGTGAGGCCAACCCTTACCAAAAGGCAAATATTTAATAAATATGTATAGTTTCAAGGACAGTAAAATATTTATAATTAAATTTTATATACTGTTGGGAAAATATGTTTTAGGTTTTAATATGTCGGATTAAAGTATTTAACATGTTTTACTTTCTATGATTATCGTTACACAAAATCAATAAAGTTGGTAAAATATAAAAATAATAAAATTAACACACGTTGTCGATATTAACATCGATAATCTAATGTGTGTGTCTCCTAACTAGTCGCCCCGCTCACAATGAAAATGACGTCACGCTGTGGGCGTGGTTTTTCAAAAAAGTGACACGCTCGAAATGTATGGAAATATGACATCGCGGCCGTTCTATCTTGATCTATTTCTGTGGGCTGAACCCTAAGTGATATATCAAAACAATGATCTACATTAATTAAACACCTTCAGAAGGTCTACAAAAAAGTCCGCGAGAGCATATTTCTATCGCTTAGGCCCGTAAGATCAATCACAGTTTAAACTATTTTACCTAGTTTAAACCTCATCTGTCGTTTATTTTGTAAGATCAATGCTAGATAAACCTCCAATAACAGTTTAAACTATAGTTTAGCTTACACCAGGAGATTTTGCCGTTTAAACCGTGTTCCTGCCTAGTTTAAAAATGGCGGTCGTTTATCAGCTGACATCTGACACAACGATTGTGGGTTCATACATAGATTTAGCATAGACTACAATAGATGGCACATGTCAGGAAAAATTTACTAATAGCATTGAATAACTGACAGCGTAACCGCGTATATTAGATTTTGGGGATATTTACATTTCCACACATGAACATTAACTATGTAAAAGTTAACGCTTTGAAGCGCTTTTTACGACACATCATATCATAAGCCCTTTTGACGTCCACTGCTGGACATAGGCCTCCCTCATAAAGCGCCACAACTGCCGGTCCGCGCAATCATGGGGGGTTTTTGCCATAATCGCCACGCTTGGCAGGCGGGTTGGCGATCGCAGTAGGCTGTAGTGTCTTGAGAAAGAATGCTGCTGCCCATTCTTCTAGCTTTTCCATTTTCCCTTAGAACACATTGATAATAATAATAATATCTTGGACACAAATCACACAGCGCCAGTTCCAAACTAAGCAACTAAATGCTTGTGCTATGGTTACTAGAGAACGGATACTAATACATATATACTTTTCTTTTGTAAATACATACTTATAATACATAGAAAAACACCCAGACGCCGCACAAATATTAATGTTTGTCATAAATATTTGTACTCGGGCGAAAATCGAACCCCCGACCTCAGTGCTGCAGCCGGTTGTTTTACCAATGCGCCACGAGCCCCGTAAGTCACTCACACATTAACAACCCATTTTTGGTCACGTTGTTTGGGTGACTATAGCCGATCTATTTTTCTTAAATCTATGGTCACACTATAAAACTTCATAAAAGAAAGAGAAAAAGAGTTTTTTTTCACGAAATATGCCACAGACAATGTACAAAAGAGTGAATGATGAGCGAAATATGGACATTAAATAACCAAATGTTGCCATCTGTCGAAAACTAAACTTAGTTTACGTAATCTATGTCCATTTCGCTGTTGATCTTACGAGGCAGGTTTAAACTCTAGATTAAAATTGACTATAGTTTAGAAAATCGACAGTTTTAACTATGATTGATCTTACGGGCCTTAGGGATAACCCACAATGATCATTTTTATTTTTTAAAAGCTTTTATTTAGCTTGCACTGTATGTAAGTATGTATGTTCGGTGTAATCTTGCAACTCAATTTTGAAGTAGATATCTTCAACCGATTGAGCTGAAATTTTGTATACACGTTTACTTTGGATGACAATGCATGATATGATGTGTGACATTATTCTATATCCAATATGGCGGACCACCCAAGATGGAGGAATGGATATTTTGAATGCATTTCTGCAATATGGGTATCAAATGAAAGGGCTTATTGAGTGTAACTCAAAAAATAATATGACGTCATTCTAAATCCAATATGGTGGAATATCCAAGATGGAGGAAAACATAGTTTAAGCTTCTGTACAATATGGATATCAAATGAAAGGGTTCATTGAGAGTAACTGAAAAAATAATGTGACGGCATCCTAAATCCAATATGGCGGATCATCCAAGATAGAGGAACTGTTTTTTTAATGCATTTCTACAATATGGGTATCAAATGAAAGGGCTTGTTAATAGTAACTCGAAAAAAAATATGACGTCATTCCAAATCCAATATGGCGGGAAAAATATTTGAGTTTTACAATATGGGTATCAAATGAAAGGGCTTGTTAATAGTAACTCAAAAAATAATATGACATCATTATAAATCCCATATGGTGGAATATCCAAGATGGAGGAAAACATATTTTAAGCTTCTGTACAATATGGGTATCAAATGAAAGGGCTCATTGAGAGTAACTGAAAAAATAATGTGACGTCATTCTAAATCCAATATGGCGGATCATCCAAGATAGAGGAACTGTTTTTTTAATGCATTTCTACAATATGGGTATCAAATGAAAGGGCTTGTTAATAGAACTCGAAAAAAAATATGACGTCATTCCAAATCCAATATGGCGGGAAAAATATTTGCGTTTCTACAATATGGGTATCAAATGAAGGGGCTTGTTGAGAATAACTCGAAAAATAATGTGACGTCCTTCTAAATACAATACGGTGGACCATCCAAGATGACGGCATACATATTTTTTATGCATTTCTACAATATGGCTATGAATTAAAAATCACCATTGCGATTAAATGGAAAAGAAAGCTCTTAAGCTGAAATTGAATAAGATGATCGCCTTATTGAAGAGCTGGACTGTTTGAAATTAACCGGTAAAGTAACTTGCAATAATGATGCGTTGAATGAAATGACACTAACCTAGCCAGCTATAACTAAAAATAAGAAAATAAATTAAAAGCAAAAATGCTTTTTAAAGAAGCTTTTATTTAAGCGCTCTAAAAATAAGAAAATAATATTTCACTTACTTAAATAGATTGTACATGTATTATAGATGATCCTGGCCCTTTACAGAATGCAATTTAAACGAATATTTTCGAAGATGCAATATTAACATAGCGGGACAGCAGTTAAAGACGATAAATAGCACAAATTGAACCTCATGATATCCTAAATCTACTTCTTTATTACTTTTGATGCGGAACAAAGTTCACCGGGTCAACTAGTTATTACAATAAAATAGATTGGTGTGAGCCCTCTCAGTCAGCCGGGAGCGAAAGAAAAACATATGGCTGACAAGCTTACACAGCGTAAGTTTGTTTTTTTGTTGTTTGTTCAGCCACAACACCGAAAATTGGTGGGATAACCATTCAAAAATATGGTTCAACCTAAATGTTCTTGGTGGGGGCGGGCAGCAGCGTCCCTATCTACAAGAGGTTTACCCCTGTGGTCTCCAACCCGTTTGCCCAGCGTGGGAACTATGGGCATATACCTCCCTATGAAAAAAGCACTAATAAACGGCCCCCAGCTCCCGGTGGTCCCGCTATTCCCGGCCAAAGCAACGGTCGTGGTAATGGTGGGACAGCCGGTGCGAAGAATCTCCGGCTGTCCCGGCAGGCTGCCAAAAACAACTACTCGTAGCCACATATAATGGACGCAGTCTCCGGCTGGACCAATACCTCACCGAGCTCGAGGTAGAGCTGGGTCGCTTGAACTGGCATATTCTAAGGCTATCTGAATTCCGGCGAGAGGGGGAGGACACGATAACTCTACAGTCGGGCAACTTACTATACTTTCGGGAAGGTGACCAGCTCTCCCAGGGGGGTGTCGGTTTCCTCGTCCACAAGGACCTCGTTAGCAGCGTTGTGGAGATCAGCAGTGTGTCGACCAGCGTAGCGTATCTTGTAATGAAACTCACCAACAGGTACACCCTGAAGGTGATACACGTATATGCGCCGACCTCGACATACTCAGAAGAGATAGCCGAGGCGATGTACAAAGATATTGCAAAAGCAATACATGGTACTGCCAAGGCTCACTACAACGTTGTTATGGGGGAGTTCAATGCCAGAGTACAAGAACGCGGCAAAACGAAAATCGGTCCATATGGCTTGGTGTGCCGAAATCACAGGGGCCAGATGCTGGTCAACTTCCTGGAGTCTAAAGGGCTCTTCTTGATGAATTCATTCTTCAAGAAGAATCTCCCACAGGAGATGGACTTGGTGAAGCTCCAATTCTATGACAAGGAACGAGATAGATTTTATCATTACGAATAGTAAGCATATATTTAGAGATGTCTCTGTGATCAACAGGTTCAATACTGGAAGTGATCACCGACTTCTTCCAGGCTCTTTAAATATTATCTTGAAATCTGAAAGGACCCGTAAGATAAGGTCTATTATCCGACCTACGCCACTGCAAATAGCCGAAACCGAAAAGTTCCAAATGGAACTTAAAAATCGATTCGACCTGCTGGAAACCACAGGCAACGTGGACGAAAAAGCTGACACTGTGGGCAACACGCTGAGAAAAGTGTTACAAAGGTTTTTCCCGAGATCGCAAAAGAAGGAGTCGAAGCTCACTGCTGAGACACTCGAGCTGAAGAGGCAAACTCCATCCGATCAGCTGTCTTCGTCAGAATGGAAAAGCCTAAACCAGCGTATTAGAAAGCTGATGCGGCGCGACCTTCGTCGATCGAATATTCGAGCAATCGAGAACGCGATCGACCGCAACAAAGGGTCGGAAGTGTTCGCTCAGCAGCTTGGAAGGTCCCATCTGACGAAGCTGAAAACTGCGGATGGACGTGTCGTCACCTCTAAGCCCAAGATTCTCGCAGAGATCGAATCTTTTTATGGGCTCCTTTATTCCACACGTCAAGAAGACGGGACACAACAATGATGACCACAGAGCCCCGCCAACGCGTCACTATAGTAACGACATTCCCGATATCACAGAAAGCGAGATTAGTGCGGCTCTCGGGCAACTCCAGAACAAGGCTTCCGGTTATGACGGAATTATTACGGAGCTTCTAAAACTCGGCGGGACTCCTTCCTAAAGGAATTGGCAGGTCTTTTTAATTCCGTCATACACCAGGGTGTAACACCACAGGTTTGGAGCGGGAGTGCGGTTGTGCTGTTCTTTAAAAAAGGTGATAAGACCTTACTGAAGAATTACAGACCCATCTCACTCCTGAGCCATATCTACAAGTTGTTCTCGAGGGTCGTCACGAATCATCTCGCTGCAAGACTCGACGATTTCCAGCCTCCGGAGCGGGCCGGGTTTCAAAAAGGTTTTAGTACCGTGGACCACATCCATACTGTTTGGCAGATTGTACAGAAGACCGAAGAGTACAATCAGCCGCTGTGTATGGCATTCGTGGATTACGAAAAAGCCTTCGACTCCATCAAAATTTAGGCAGTTCTGGATGCACTGCAGCGATGTCGGATTGACTGGCGTTATATCGAGGTGTGTGGCGCCGGCTTAGAATACCGCCACCCCAACTCTTCTCGTGGGTGTCGTAAAAGGCGACTAAAGGAAAAGGCTGGAAAAATGGGCAGCAGCATTCTCTCTCAACAAAATACAGCCTAGCGATCGCCAACCCGCCTGCCAAGCGTGGCGATTATGGCAAACTAAATGGCAAACTAACTATGGTAAAGTCAGGAATGAGTATATCCGCCAGAAAAATGGGGTAACCGACATAGCTCGTAGAATAAGCTCGCTGAAGTGGCAATGGGCTGGTCATATCTACCGAAGGACCGACGGTAGATGGAGTAAGGAGGTCATAGAGTGGAGACCGCGTCTTGGTAAACGTAGCGTAGGACGCCCACCAGCCCGATAGTCAGACTCCCTCAGTAAGGCTGATGGAAGAGACTGGATGCGGAAGGCAGAGAATCGGATGTTGTGGCGCACATTGGGAGAGGCCTATGTCCAGCAGTGCACTGCAATAGGCTGATGATGATGTGAGCCCAGAATAATGATATTTTTATCGAACAATACATGTATGTAACATGTATTGTTCGATAAAAATATCATTATTCATGTGTACGTAGAGTGACCATCTGAGACACGAACTTTACATAAATGCCCCCTCTTTTATATCTGTTGCTATGCTATTATGTTCATTAGTTTTTCTGCTATTTGTTTTATAGTCAGCGTGTAAATATTATGAAAGTGCACTATGCGTACCACTGTTGTTAATGTACAATTGTGTTGTTTTATTTCCACATAGACATACGAGATCCTGCGGCCGCTATTCCCGTGCGTGGCGGATGTTCTGCGATCGATTCCCGGCGTTGATGCGCACGATTTGCAACGGTTAGATGAGAAACTCGCCGCTCCCAACACCAAGCCCGCCAAAATAGACAAGAGCAAACGAGACTTATTCAAAAAGATCACGTCCAAGGTGCGATCCAATTGATTTTCTTAACGATATACTCAGGAGCAATATATACGACGAGCCTCGTGGTGCATTGGTAAAACTACCGACTGCAGAATCGAGATTGGCTGGTTCGATTCCCACCTGAGTACAAATAATTGTGACAAGCATGAATGTTTGTATGTCTGTCTTTATATGTATTATATGTTTGTATTTACAAAAGAAAAACTATTTATGTATTATTATCCGTTATATAGTATCTATAGCACAAGCATTTAGTTGCTTAATTTGGAACTAGAGGGCGCTACGCAAAGCTATAGTTCTGAATACGGTATATTGGTCAATTCCAAAACCAGAAAATCAATTCCAAACTCCAAAAAGTTCCCTCTACCACACCTAAAAGTCACTTTGTGCATTAAGAGTGCAACAATGCTAAATTGGATTGTTACGCATTGTTTACCATGGAAACAAGTTCTATATGTATTGGCAAATTGCTTATCCTCTGTCTGGCCGTCCATTTTTCCCATATCTACCTATGTTAGGTTACCTATATATGTTTCAATATCAGTAGGTACCTTTTTTGCCAATTTCTTATACAATTTTTAGCCTACCAACCATTTACGAATAGTGTATTTCCTCCGAAATATTATTTCTTCGTGAAACGCGATCGTAAGTGAATATACAAGACATGTTAGAATCCTATTATACTGACAAAAGTATTCAATCTACATGCGTAAAAGTGATGTTTGAAAAATACTCTTTAAGCGTTTTTAATTATATATGACTAGGACTTTCATCTACATTGCAGTTGATCGGTCGAAACGTGGGCCAGCTGTTCAAGAAAGAAGTTTACATTCTAGACCTGCCCAGCATGCACGTGGTGAAGGAGAAACCTCGCAGCGCGGTCGACTCGCCAGAGGGCGTGGCGCTCGACAAACTATTTGCCCCCACACCGCCCACCTAGTCCTCGACAACTGTTATGTCTTAATATTGTGATTATATTATTGTATGTTACAATCCTATTTATACAACGCTAATATGACTTTTATTTTTCTACCTACACACACACACAATATAAATTACATACATAACTTCACACCTTTTTCTACCCGAAGGTGTAGGCAGTGGCTGTTAAGCCATGAGACGCCGTTATGTTTACATCCTAAATGGAATAGGTGGCGAACCTAATGCCATACCGGACACGAGGGGTGCTCTACCATTGGACCACCGAGACCTTAATATAAAATATTTAATATCAATTTCAATAACTTCCGTTTTTCTATAAATTTGCGCTAAATATGACTACTTATCACACAGCTAGCCGAAAAATAAATGGTGTGAATCAGGATTTGATCCCACGATTTAATTCAGAAGCGACTTCCAGACCACCGTGGCGTAATACTTGTGCTATATTAATGGCAAAAGCAACAATCTAGAGACTATAAGATAATGAGACGTCCCAAATGGCGAACCTATTGCCATACCGATACAAATGGGGTAACCGACATAGCTCGTAGAATAAGCTCGCTGAAGTGGCAATGGGCTGGTCATATCTACCGAAGGACCGACGGTAGATGGAGTAAGGAGGTCATAGAGTGGAGACCGCGTCTTGGTAAACGTAGCGTAGGACGCCCACCAGCCCGATAGTCAGACTCCCTCAGTAAGGCTGATGGAAGAGACTGGATGCGGAAGGCAGAGAATCGGATGTTGTGGCGCACATTGGGAGAGGCCTATGTCCAGCAGTGCACTGCAATAGGCTGATGATGATGTGAGCCCAGAATAATGATATTTTTATCGAACAATACATGTATGTAACATGTATTGTTCGATAAAAATATCATTATTCATGTGTACGTAGAGTGACCATCTGAGACACGAACTTTACATAAATGCCCCCTCTTTTATATCTGTTGCTATGCTATTATGTTCATTAGTTTTTCTGCTATTTGTTTTATAGTCAGCGTGTAAATATTATGAAAGTGCACTATGCGTACCACTGTTGTTAATGTACAATTGTGTTGTTTTATTTCCACATAGACATACGAGATCCTGCGGCCGCTATTCCCGTGCGTGGCGGATGTTCTGCGATCGATTCCCGGCGTTGATGCGCACGATTTGCAACGGTTAGATGAGAAACTCGCCGCTCCCAACACCAAGCCCGCCAAAATAGACAAGAGCAAACGAGACTTATTCAAAAAGATCACGTCCAAGGTGCGATCCAATTGATTTTCTTAACGATATACTCAGGAGCAATATATACGACGAGCCTCGTGGTGCATTGGTAAAACTACCGACTGCAGAATCGAGATTGGCTGGTTCGATTCCCACCTGAGTACAAATAATTGTGACAAGCATGAATGTTTGTATGTCTGTCTTTATATGTATTATATGTTTGTATTTACAAAAGAAAAACTATTTATGTATTATTATCCGTTATATAGTATCTATAGCACAAGCATTTAGTTGCTTAATTTGGAACTAGAGGGCGCTACGCAAAGCTATAGTTCTGAATACGGTATATTGGTCAATTCCAAAACCAGAAAATCAATTCCAAACTCCAAAAAGTTCCCTCTACCACACCTAAAAGTCACTTTGTGCATTAAGAGTGCAACAATGCTAAATTGGATTGTTACGCATTGTTTACCATGGAAACAAGTTCTATATGTATTGGCAAATTGCTTATCCTCTGTCTGGCCGTCCATTTTTCCCATATCTACCTATGTTAGGTTACCTATATATGTTTCAATATCAGTAGGTACCTTTTTTGCCAATTTCTTATACAATTTTTAGCCTACCAACCATTTACGAATAGTGTATTTCCTCCGAAATATTATTTCTTCGTGAAACGCGATCGTAAGTGAATATACAAGACATGTTAGAATCCTATTATACTGACAAAAGTATTCAATCTACATGCGTAAAAGTGATGTTTGAAAAATACTCTTTAAGCGTTTTTAATTATATATGACTAGGACTTTCATCTACATTGCAGTTGATCGGTCGAAACGTGGGCCAGCTGTTCAAGAAAGAAGTTTACATTCTAGACCTGCCCAGCATGCACGTGGTGAAGGAGAAACCTCGCAGCGCGGTCGACTCGCCAGAGGGCGTGGCGCTCGACAAACTATTTGCCCCCACACCGCCCACCTAGTCCTCGACAACTGTTATGTCTTAATATTGTGATTATATTATTGTATGTTACAATCCTATTTATACAACGCTAATATGACTTTTATTTTTCTACCTACACACACACACAATATAAATTACATACATAACTTCACACCTTTTTCTACCCGAAGGTGTAGGCAGTGGCTGTTAAGCCATGAGACGCCGTTATGTTTACATCCTAAATGGAATAGGTGGCGAACCTAATGCCATACCGGACACGAGGGGTGCTCTACCATTGGACCACCGAGACCTTAATATAAAATATTTAATATCAATTTCAATAACTTCCGTTTTTCTATAAATTTGCGCTAAATATGACTACTTATCACACAGCTAGCCGAAAAATAAATGGTGTGAATCAGGATTTGATCCCACGATTTAATTCAGAAGCGACTTCCAGACCACCGTGGCGTAATACTTGTGCTATATTAATGGCAAAAGCAACAATCTAGAGACTATAAGATAATGAGACGTCCCAAATGGCGAACCTATTGCCATACCGGGCACAAAGTTTTCAGTCATCGATATTTATCACACATAATTTCCGAAAACAATTTCGAAAAGTCATTGGTGTGAGCCAGTGTCAGGGTTCGAACCCGGACCTCTGGATTAATTATCTTTCCTTAAATAATCAAAGATAAGAGAAATAACATTTGCGGATAGCAATAAAATCATCATCAGCCTGTTGCAGTCCACTGCTGAACATAGGTATTTGGCCTAGGTAGACGTATTTGTTTACGATTCGAGAACTGACCCTTCGACGCTTATCGGTCCGGAGGTTTTTTTTTGTGGGATAGTGCAAACGAGCAGGCTTGTCACCTGATGGTAAGTGACCAGCGCCGCTCATGGACACCTGCAATAGTTAGCTGTTACAGTTGCGCTGTCGACCTTTAAGGTAGTAGGATACGATGGGGAAGGGTATAGGCCTCCGGATACCTTTCTCACCAAACGAAATGCAGCATGAGCCACTTTACGTCTATCTTCTGAGAGGTCGTGATATTTCACCGGTCGAGCCGGCCCATTCATGCAGCTTAACTGTTCCATCGGCTCTGCCATTTGCAATAAAATAACTCTTATCAATGTTCAATAATTTATTAACATACAATATACTTTCACTTATCGTAAGTATAAATTAATTTAGTGCCGACAGGCAAGTTACTACCATTATCAACAAGCTCCACAGTCTTAGAAGTCAAATCCACTTTTAATACACTACCATTTTCCAATGGAGTACATTTATTTTCGTGGTCACCAGGAACTGGGATGGTTCGTGGTCCCATGACTGGATCCTTGTACCTCCACAACTTTAATGAGTTCAGATCTGGAAAAAAATAATATTTTAGTCTAGACAATTAATACAATATTGCTTATACAATTTATACAAACAAATATAACAGTACTTTTGAGAGTTTTATCTTCTTTGGCGATCTTCAATTTCACCTTTTCAACAGTGTCGCCATCTGCCAACGTAACTGTAACCGTGAACAGACCATTCATGGCGACCGGATTAATAAAGACGGCCTCGAGTCCCTCCTCGGCGCTGAAACTGATGTGTGGTGCTCCGGGGGCGCAGTCTTCACGAGTCTTCTCTGGAGCGTCCGGATCATCAGTGTACTTCACATCTATAGAATCGAGCTGCAATACAAAAAACGAAAATGTAAAACTGCTGGAATGTAAAACTTCGAATCATCAGTTTTACATTCCATTCGTAAAGTGGCTTATGCCGTCTTTCGTTTGGTGAAAGAGGTATCCAAAGAAAGGTCGGCAACGCAACTGTAACTCATTGTTCTGTATCTACTTCAGTGTCGCAGGTTTTCCATAGGCCGTAGTAACTGCTTACCAGCAGGTAATCTGCTTGTTCCTTTGCCCTTCTATTCCATAAAAAAATCATATAGGTTTGTAAATAAAATAAACAAAAATAAAATTTGTAAATAAAATACACACTTTTTTTGCAGAGGCAAGAGTGACAACTGCACTCTTGCCTCTGCAAAAAAAGTGTGTACTTACGTCTAACGTGCTTAGCAGGTATTGTTTATTGTCGTTCAAAATGGCGGCCTCGTCAAACGGAAGTGCCACAGATAACGCTTGAGCCCCGACCAGCTCCACTCGCTCCCTGGTAGCCTGCACGAAGGGCATCACACGCTTCATGTATTTCTTCAGTTCCGGGTTCTCGCCCAACTTGGTCGATATGGTTTTGTTGTCGGGTAGACCTGATGCCTGAAATATAAATGGCCGCTTATGATCTAATTCAGACAAATCCTCTCAGAAAATCGATGGAAAGGTACGATCTTGCCGCGTTTCGCTTTGTGAGAGAGGTATCTGGAGGCCCAACCCCTTTCCCCGTCCCCTTGCCATCCCACTTCCGACTCCTTCTATATCCCATTGTGAGAGCTAGCAACGCAACTGTAACACTATTTGTGTTCAATTGTCCATTGGGCGGCGATTGTTGCTCACCACCTGGGGACATGGCAGCTCATTTGCCATTGCTCCAACTACCATAAAAAAAAGAATTTATAATTAAGACCTTACCCCGTTGAGTTCCTTTAAAGTGGTCAATATAATGTGTTGCCATTTAGGATATTGCTTTGCAACCCAGATAATAGCTTTGTTAGGTTTCCTTTCCGGCTTTGGAGCTTCGCCTTTCTTTGGTTTTTTGACTGCACAATGATTCTTTAAATAAACACGGAACGAATGCGCCGCGTCCATTAAATAGTTGCTTGCTTTTATGGAATCCTCGTCGATTTCTCCAGCTATCGGCCATTTCGCATGCAGAATACTAGTTTTCTGAAAATATTTTTTTGTTGATATACTTTCTATAATTATTATTATTCATTATTATTATTAGTACTTAATTCATCTTAATTTTTAACCTTCTTATGATTTACATGAATATTGAAATATAATTTGAACAACAATTTAATTCAACAATTTTGGGTATCCTTCACTTCTTGTAACCTCACTAGTAGCAAATATTGTTGTGATCAAATGATACTACAGAATTCGTTTTTTACAAAAAGTTATTTGAAATTCCAAAATGTCTGCGGTGATAATATGCCTATCGATATAGATCAAAGTGCCAATCAATACAATACTTACATTATCCAGCAACTCCCAAACATGTTCAGCGACATGCGGACAGATTGGCGAAATCAACTTGGCCTGTGTCTCAATGTACCTGGTGACCAGCTGCGCGTGCATCCCGCCGTCGGAACACAGTTCCCTGTACTTGTCTCGCGCAGCTTGCAGCTCAAAGAAACCAGTCTTCAACGCCTCTTTGAACAGCATCTTATTGTAACTATCATCAGTCTGATTGATCTTGGTGTTCATTTCACTGATGAACACTTTATCGTGGAAATTGTACGCTCCTGAAAAATGAACTATTTTTTAGAGAAATATAGTCCAAATCCAGCAACGCCGTTTCCTTGCTTATAGCAAGACCACAGCCACACGTAAAAATATATGATAGCAGCAGTCGACTCGGATGGGGATGAAAATATAAATAAAGTATTACCTGTGCGTAGAGTGGATTTTGTGGCAACTATTTCTTTAACCCATTCTATAAAAGTATAAAGTCTCAATATTGCTGCGTCCGCAGTATTTTCAACAAAATTGGCATCTTCCACCGAATCGCCTGCATCGGCTAGAGTAAGCCGCATAGCATCAGCGCTAAACTTATCAAGAGATTCCGACAGGGTCAAGAAGTTTCCATCAGACTTGGACATCTTGGCAGAGTTCAACATAAGATGGCCGTTAGCTCTGATTCCTTTGGGCCACTTGTCCTCCTCATCAGGCCATATTGCGCAATGATTGTAAATGTAATAGGTCAGATGGTTCTGGATCAAATCCTTACCAGAGACTCGCACGTCAACTGGATACCTGAATAACAAATAAATATTACCTTTCTATTTGTAAATTCATGCTATTTGTACTAGAAGCTGTAAGCAGCGGCTGTTATGCCTCGAATGCCTGAAATATTTAATCCATTCATTTACAGTATTATATTGGGAACAGTATTATTAGGCATAGATAATAAAACGCATAACATCCAAAAAGTCATTGATGTGAGCCAGGAGTCGAACCACTATTTCTTGAATCAGAAGCGGGTGGTTCAAAATTCAAAAATTCAAAATATCTTTATTCCTTAGACTTTACAAAGTGCTTAGAATCGTCATACAAAACTACAAGCTAAAATACGCGGGGCTTAGATTCCCTTTCATCACACTATCTCGAGTGTGAAAGCGAATCTAAATGCCAGTTCCGGCGTCAAGGCTTCTTGAGAAGAACTGGCAAGAAACTCAAGGCCGACTCTTTTCAATTTCCAGTTTAACAAATTATAATAATTACTTTTTCATCGTTTATATAATCTGCGATACAATAGTAAGCCCTTTGATATAATCTACTTTTAATATAACACACATAACATAACATAACTTCACGCCATTGTTACCCGAAGGTGTAGGCAGCGGCTGTTAAGCCTCGTTTCGCCGTTATGTTTACGTCCCAAATGGAATAGGTGACGAACCTATTGCCATACTGGGCACAAAGTTTTCAGTCATGGATATTTATCACACATAACTTTCCGAAAACAATTTTGAAAAGTCATTGGTGTGAGATTCAGAATCCGTGTGCTCGACCACTAGGCCACCGAGACTGTTAAATAAACTTCTTAAATTTACCCATGGATAATTCAACTGCGTCGTTTGGAAGTTTATTGTAGAAGCGTATACATTGACTTGGGAACGAGTTAGAGATTTTATGGAGCCTAGTAGTGGGCACAGCGAGTTTGTTTTTATTTCTTAAATTTAGTTTATGAATATCGCAGTTTTTCTTAAATTTAGTTTTATATTTATGAACATAAATAAGATTTTCATAAATATATTGCGAATAAAATGTCATAATTCTTATCTCTTTAAATTTATTTCTTAGTGTATCCCTGGGACTCATCATATAGATAGCACGAACGGCTCGTTTCTGGAGCACAAAATAATGCTGTGGAAATAGCTAAAATAAACTAAACGCGCAGTATCAACATCGGTCAGTTGACGTATTTCCCTTACAGCGTAAGCTGCCGAGCTTAGTCTACCTTACAACGTTTCTATATGTGGGCTCCATTGTAATTTAGAATCTAATTTTATACCATCTCGGTTGATCTCGAGACCACCGAGACGACACATATAAACATCTTGGTTATAACATTAAGCTTTAGTTTATGTCTGGAAGTCACATTTATGTGAATAATTCCAACACCAATATATGTATAAGTGCATTGAATTGATAATATTTATTTTTGAGGTCGAACAGGATATTCGAATCTCATAATCGTGATTAACTTACCAAAAGTTAAATGATTTCTTCATAAGGTCCAAAGAGGATTTTGGAATTTTTGTATCTTTAGGTAAAGGAGCATTTTTGAAAAATATATAATCCCACACAGAACTGGTCATGTCCTTGGGTTTTATTTTCAGGGCGTTTTCCTTATTGCCTCTGAAAGTGTTGCCTTGCAAAAAGTGAGATACTGTGTAATATGCATTATAGATGGTAGAATCAGAGAGGGACTCGATCAACCACTGTTCATCCCAGGGTAGTTTGGTACCTGAAAGAAAATCATGTTATATGATTAGGTTGTCTTTAAACATAACATAACATAACTTCACGCCATTGTTACCCGAAGGTGTAGGCAGCGGCTGTTAAGCCTCGTCTCGCCGTTATGTTTACGTCCCAAATGGAATAGGTGGCGAACCTATTGCCATACCGGGCACAAAGTTTGTCAGTCATCGATATTTATCACACATAACTTCCGAAAATTTCGAAAAGTCATTGGTGTGTGCCAGGATTTGAACCCACTACTTCTTGAATCAGAAGCGGGTGCTAGCCACTGCGCCACCGAGACCGTTTAAGGTTGTCTTTATTTTACTTATAAACTTTATAAGCTCACGCCCGAATACTGAACCGCCACTCAAATCTGACAATCAATAAAGTGCTACTTACTGCTCAAATTTCACGTATTCTGTCTAATATGACAGCTACTTAAACGCTTAAGTAGTGCTTATATATTTGAGTGGCGGTTCAGTATTCGGGCTTCAGTCTGTTAACCTAGAGTCTGTGTCTGTTTGTTCCAGGTAATCTTTAAAATGGCTGCACCGATTTTGTCGGGACTTTTATGGGCACGTAGTTGGTGAAATAAGCAGTAACTTAGGCTACTTTTTTTTATAAAAATCCTTTTTATTTATTAATTCCGGGGCGAAACAAAGTATACCGGTCCAGCTAGTGAAAAATATACGAGATAGTTTTTAAAGCATTTAATAAGAAATAAAAAGAGTTATTGGAGGTCCAGGGAGCAAGAGCAAGTTAACAGTTAAAGTCTTACCGAGACCGTAAGTACGCGAGCAAGCATACTCATGAAGCCAGTTGAGTGTTGCTTCAAAATTTTTCCTGACCTCGTCGTGATAAGTATTTATAGCGGCAAGAGCTTTCTCTGCTTGACTCTTCCATTTATCAGTGCCGTAATCCAAATACCATTGGTTGCACAGAGCCACTACACATTCATCGCCCGACCTCGACATAATAGTCTTCTCTGGCTCATAATAAATTACAGCAGTACTCTCATCAACCAGTTTGGTCTGTAACAGTTTTTTGACATCCTGGATTTTTTTCCCTTTATACTCTCCAACAAGCAGTACTCCATCATAAAATCCTTTCAAATAAACCATTTCTTTGGCCTGTGTTAATTTATCTTTATCATTCTGACTTTGGACTTTTAATTGATCGTACACACAAACAGCTGATAAGTTGCCATATTCTGGTATTTCAAGGATAGGCACAGGCTTGAATGGTAGTACCATATGGTCTTCGATGCCATATTTCTCCCGAAATGCGGGTTTCTTTTGTAGATCTACCAATGCAGCATAGTCGTCAGGCGAATCTGATGGAACGCTGGTAACTACTCCTGTTCCTTTATCCTCTTTGATAGTTAACATCGGCAGTACATAAATTTTCTGATAGGATGTAAACGGTGATTTTAACGAGACACCCATCAGTTGTGCTCCTAAAAATTCAGCCAACACTTTGAACTCTCCATCTTTATCAGTGAATCCTTGGTACGACATATTTCTGGCAGCTCTTCTTGTACAAACAAACACTCCGTCTTTCACGGTTTCGAATGCAATGTATTTAAGTTCGGGATGGACCCAACAATTAGTTTGACCGTACATAGTCTCCGGTCTTAATGTTGCTGCTACCAAGCTTACCTTCTTGTTTTTGTAAGGTCTAAAATATTATAATATTGATTCATTGCTAACTCTATTTTTGGTGCAATCATGTAAAATCATTACGTAGTATAAAAGACAAAGTCGCTTTCCACTATCTATCCCCTTGTGTGCTTAGATCTTTGAAACTACGCAACGAATTTTGATGTGATTTTTTTAATATATAGATCGAAAGTGTCAGCTTTATACAGCTTCCAAAAGGTCTACAAAAAAGTTCGCGATGGTATCTCTGGTCTATCTCTTAGAGAAACACATAAAGACCATTTTTATTTCTTTTCTTAGGCGAAACGAAGTTTGCTGGATGAACTAATACATTATACTAAAATTATTTGAAGTGATTATTTTAACAGTTCTAGGGCCTTGCAGTTTGCTGCATAAATAGGCCGGCTAGACCGGCGGAACACCATGACCTCTCGGAATATCGGCGTGAAGTGGTTCGTGCCTGGTTTCGTTCGCTGAGAGAGGTATCTGGAGTATCCCTTTCCCCCTCATACTCCCTTGAAGGACGGCAACGCACCACGGTGTTCATTGGCGGTGAGTGGTACTATCAGGTGACCCACTTGCTCGTTTGCCCTCTAATCCCATAAAAAAGTGCGAAACAAGGCCATTTACTTCCAAATGTAGTTTATGATTACCCTTTTGAGATTCAATCACCAGAAGCCATAATTATTTTAAAAAATCGGGTTCAGTACATGATTAGGAAGTGCATCCGGAATAAGCGTACCATCAATTTTCATGTACAAAAAGAAATTCAGTCAATCCCCCCCTTTAAATATTAGGTACTGTGGTATTACTTTACATACTTCAATACTTCAGGAAATGGTTCCAGAACTTCCATTTTAATTACGGTGTATTCCTGGGGCCCTGCACCTTCTCCAGTGCTCCTGTCATGGTCCATACACGGCTGTTTATCTAATGGTGAAAAGATGGTATGACGTTTTCCGTATTTAATCTTATTACGATCTTTCAGGTGATTGTATTGCCACCTCACAAAAGAATCATAAAAAGGATTAGCATCCGTTGTGATGAATTTACGACGCCAATCCACCTGTGGAATAAGTAAGTATTTAACATAACTTCACGCGTTTTCTACCTGAAGTTGTAGGCACTGGCTGTTAAGCCTCGACTCGCCGTTATGTTTACGTCCCAAATGGAATAGGTGGCGAACCTATTGCAATACCGGGCACGAAGTTTTTAGTCATCGATATTTATCACACATTAATTTCGAAAAGTCATTGGTGTGTGCCAGGAATCGAACCTCTGGATTCAGAAGCCGTGTGCTTGACCACTGGACCACCGAGACTATAGTAGGTATTTACCATATCAAATATACCAGTTTCCTATTTGTCCAAAGATGTTTTAATGTTATGATGGTGATTCGCGAAAATCTAAGAACTAAATAATTTTATTTTTATTGTATTAACCATTTAATCATACATTTTCCATACTATTTGCCCGGGAAGCCTATTCAAATATGTGGTAGTTTACATGGGGCCATATTTTACAAGTATGAATCCATTATTTATTACATAACTCATCTAATAAATACTTATATTCTATATGGATACATATATACTTACTTATATGGATACTTTTATGGATCAATAATTAAAAACCTTACAGATATCTACTAACTAAAGTTATGGGAAAATAAAAAATAAAATCCAGGAATTAAATATACTCACATGAATACCCATTCTCTTCAAATCGGCTACAGCCAATGGTGGAAAGTACTCAAGCCAATGACTCTCATCAGCAAACAATTTTATTTCCTCCTCTGGCACTCCCAGACTCTGCATAATCTGCCACTGGTATTTAGCACCACCAGTTTTAGCTACAGCTTTACTTTTTTTGCCTTTACTTTTATCTTTAGGTATAATGTCACTCTCTTCTTTAACAACTTCCTCAACTTCAGGGAATTTGGGTGGACATCCATACAGTGCCATTTCTCTTTTCAATTTGTCAGCACAAGCTTTTATTGGCATGCCGGTACAATGGAAACCAAATGGAAATAAGACATGTTTACCTTTCAATCTATGATATCTTGTGGCAAACTGTAAAAAAATATTCATTTAATATAGTTCATTTTATGGTTCATGTCTCACAATAGTAATTTTGACCATGTTTGGGACCATCCATCAGTGATAACTAGTGAGCTTTAAAATCATAGACTCTAATAAACTAAAACACTAAGAAAAGCTACTAAGCCTTCTTTATTTTCTATTGGAAAGTGTTTGTAATAGACTTATAGTATTCAGTTAGGTTTCAGGTTGTATGTCCAATCAGAAAATAAAAATTTAAGTTTTAACAAATGGTTGTGTTTTATGGCTTCTTTCATTTTCCTCAGATGTTTTGTTCAACCTCACTATAAAATCATATAAACGATTTATTATTGTTTATATGATTTTATTATTATTTTTTATTATTGTTTATATGACTACATTAATGCTGTAAAGATCAACTCTTGAAAAAAAATAGCCAAGAGGGAAAACTAATATTTATTTGTAACTTACAAAGTATTACACTTTTATTTCCTAATCATAACATCTACTTACTTCACATTTAGATAGAGAGAACGTGTGACCAAGGTGTAGCCGGCCATTCATATATGGATATGGAAAGGTACACATAAATTTTTCATGAATCTGTCCACTTGGAGGTACTTCTACTTCAAATATCTTTTCGTTGTCCCATTTTGACTGAACTTTTCTCTCAATTTCCTGAAGATATTCTACTTTGAATGTGCCTTTCCTGTCCAAGGCGGCCTAAAATAAAAAAGACAATATTTAATTTTCAATTCATAATGAAATGTAGTCATATTGGGAGTAAAATATGTTAATGACTCTTAAGGTGAACTCAAACTGCTAGTTTGACTTCTAGTGTAAACACCAACAAAGATTTTTCTATACTAACCATTTTTAAAAATTTAATAAACTACACGAACAATATAAACTTTTAATATTGGCCGATAGTAAACACGTTGCTGCCACGAGCCTCATAAATTTCAGTTTAAAACTTTAAACAGATGTACTCTGTGCTCTAATCTACTACCTATCACAGAGCATATAAATACCTATCTTACCTATCTAGAGTATCTAGCTAGAGGTTGTCTTACTCTTTTATTCGTAAATAGTATCCCTGGTTTTTTACTTGGTATCTGTTATAAAGTACGTACATCCTGGTATCAGCTCGAAATAGTTTCATGAGACAATCGGCATAAGTATTATAAAAATAAGGAACACAATCGGGTAAGTAAGTACAAATGCTTAAATATATTTTATTTGCCAAACCATGGTATTCCTTACATAGATACATTTGAGGTCAATTTCGCTTCAGTCTTTGGAAGTATTTACGCTTATATTCGATAAGCTCCAAATACTTCAAAAAACCTCCATGGCTTACTGTAGTAATTATAAGGATCATAATCGCGTGAGTTAATACAAATACTTAGAAGTATTTTTTCCAAACCATAACATTTCTTATTTCGATATATGTATTTGTGGGCCAGTTAGCTTATACGTCTTTGCAAGTATTTACGCTCATTTACATACATACATAACTTCACGCCATATCCCTCGCGGGGTAGGCAGAGAGAACGGAGTGCCATAAGGCACGATTATTACACACCTCCCTCACTTCGTTGACCTTCCTCCTAGGCTTTCCTAGGGAGTTCCATTCCTCCTAGGCTCCTAACATCACCTTCCTCCAGAACACATTCTATTTGGTCATGGAATGTGTGCCTTGTCCGTCCATAAATGCTCAGCAATGCTCATAATGAGCATGCTCTTTATTAGCAAGTATATAAGTCCTTTAGTAATGGAATCATTTAAGCAATAAGTCAGTTGACTTTGACTGATATTGATTCTATCACAATAACAGATATGTTTAGAAAGTTTAGAGCAAATTAGTTTTATTATGTGGCCACCCCGGAGTCCAACAAAAGGTCAATCGCAGTTACATTATCCCTAATGAGCTCAAAGTATTGTGAGATAAATATGATTTTTTTTTATATATGTTTCTCTAGTAATATTATTTATATAATAGCCTCGGTGGTCCAAAATTCGAGATCGTGCTTCTAAATCGTGAAATCGGGGGATCGATTCCAGTTTCATAGCAATTTATTTTTGGAGATGCTTGTTGCATTTTCAATCGATTCCTATTAAGGCTTGATAAATCTCGTTAACTCGGTTTTGATACATCCCAGATCCAACCTAGTTCTGTCAAAAATTGGCGGCAGTGCCGGTGATTGCCAGCGGCATTTTGCGATTTCTGTCATTTCGCCGGAAACATAGCTTGTTCTATCTCCACAACTCAATTTATTAAATCTGGCCACAGAAGAGCAAATAATTTGTGTATAAACGGTGAAATCAGTGTTGTTAACCCAACAGCCTCGTGACAATGGCGCCAAGGTCGGCTAAAACTAAGGTACTGTATAATTTTTAAACACGTTGCGAACTAAACGAAGAATAGTTTGAATTTTAGAAACTTGTTTCATGGAGCTTAGGCTCGCGTAATACAATAGCCAACCAAAAAAATAATGACTAACAATTCTAGCCAATATTAAATTATATCTAACAATTTTAGTATTATCATTAATCTTACATCTTTGAATATATTATGTTTTACCACGTCATGCTTTCTTATATATTATGTGAATAATGGGGATTATAGGATGCCTTTAGGACCGCTTTATATGAGAGCCAAATGGTCAATTGGTTCCATGTATATAGAATCTAAATAAGTAATTAAATATGTGCTTAATCAATGTTTTGTAGCTATAACAGCCTCCAAATATAAATGCGCAGAAATATTGTTTAGATTTTATAAAGTAACGCCGCACCTGTAAATTTTGGCGCGTAATTACGAATCTGTGTGCTGACAATGAGCACATGTAACTGCATGTGCTCATTTTGGGAAACTTTAGATCTTATACAGACTTGATAAGTAAATGAAGCTCATATTTTGAAACATGGTTCATGTCCCTTTCAAATACAAATTTAATGTCTGTGCCCATATATCCAATAGCTGAATAATCTAAGAGATTGGACTTTCAAATTATACTGCAACTGCATGAACTCTACTTAGGCTGCAGATAAGTGTAAACTTCAGAAACATACTAATGATTTTATTATAAAAATATTTCATAATATAACATTTCATTATGATTTAAAATTTTATATTAGATCTAATGACAAATTCTTTACTATAATGAAAATTTTTATTAGTAGCCAAACATGTTGATATACAAATTTTATAAATATTATTTGTTTGATTTTCTTATCTATTTACTATTAAGGACATTTTGTTTACATCTACTACTGTTTGCCTGCATCATATAATTTGATTATTTACAACAAAGGCATTGTTTTCCAGAAAACTGCAGATGTTAAGGTGACAGAACAAGATGCACCCAAAAAAGGAAGAGGTAAAGGGAAAAATGCAGCAGAAATTTTGCCTGAAAATGAAAATGTAGAATTGTTAGATGATAAGAATAACATTGAAACAGTAACAGTTTCAAAACGTGGAAAAAAAGCTGTTAGTGATGATAAAAATAATGACATACTCCCACCAGCTAAAAAAGGTAGGAAGAAGAAGGAAATTGAACCAGAAGAGAAAGAAGTTTCAAATGATGAAAACTCTGCTGAAGAATTCACAGGTCAGCCAGATGAAAGTGAACAAAATGATGAAAATGTTGAATCTAATGGTCACACTGAAGAACCACAAACTTCAGCTAAAGGTAGGAAGAAGCCAGTTAAAAAGGACACATCTGTTCCTGAAAAGCCTGAACCAAAGCCCAGAGGCAGAGGTAGAAATGCTAAACAGGAGATAAAGGATAAGGAAGATGTTACAAACAAAGATGAGGAAGAAGAAAAACCTAAATCTAGTGGTAGAGGGAGAGGTCGCAAACCTGCAAAACCAGAGCCTGAACCGGAAGAAAAATCTGTAGATGAAGAAGAAAAACAAGAGAAGCCTGCACCAAAAAATAGGAAGAGAGGCCCAAATAAAGCAAATCAAGAAAAAGTAGAGGAGGAGGAAGGTGAGTTAGAAGAGCAGGATGAGGATAAACCTGATGAAACTGAACCAAAGAAGAAAGAGTCAAAGGCCAGGAAAGGCAAGAAAGCAGCTCCTAAGGAAGTTTCAGAGGATGAAGATGAAGTAATACCATCATCTAAAAAAAGAAAGATCACTAAAAAGGATGAGAAAGCAATTGGTATGATATCAATTTATTACTAAACATGTTTTTTACTTGAGGTTAATTTTTTTTGCCATTTTTATGTTTTTTTTATACTACATATAACTGCCAACACAATTATGTTCAGTGAATTATTTTTTATAAATATGCTGATATCAGATTGATTTTATAACCTTGTATATTATAAATTAGGTTCATAATTTCCAAGAGTACTCCAAGGAGTTTACTAACAATCCGTTAGCCATTCCCTAAATTCACTTTCACTTCTTTCTGCCATAGCAATGGTTTACACTTATGCTAAATGCGTGTTGGTTAAATATATTCATGGTCAATATCAATATATTTGTGTCAGGAATTGACTCAATTGTATGTACCATCTCAAACATACTGTTCTTCAGTAAAACTGATGCCTCTAGTACTATCTGCTGATATGATATATATACAGTATATTTCTAGATGTTTTTCTAACTAAAACATAAACTACTTTTGAATTAATAAAGATTGAAATGATTGTGGCAATTGATCTATGTCTGGGCTTATCCAAATAACACTATTGTGCACACTTTATATTGTATGTTTTTTTAATAGATGAAGATGTTCCCGAAGCAAAGCCTGCTAAAGGCAAGAAAGGGCAAAAGAAAGCAGAGGCAAGCACAGACACGAAACGCAAAGCTGGAGATGAAAAGGGTAATTAGTGCTATTGATTAATTTAAACATTGACAAATATTGTTTGTATTAGGTACTATGATTGTTCTATTACTTTAATTAATAAATCTTTTCTAAAACACCATATTGAATGCATTATTTTTTTATTACCTTTAACATGTTATTGTTGCTGTGCTTAAATAAACTTTATAATTCATCAATCATAGCTATTGTCAATTTCTTTTTTTATGTAAATAATATTTCTTTTTATTTTATATCATTATTTGATAAAGTTTTTAATATCATTTCAAAGTGTCTTAGGTACTTCTAAATATTTTGCTTTGTTAAAATCTAATCTATAGAACCATGTTTTAATCAAACAATTTTATATTTGTAAAGTTTTGCAAGCACAACAACAATATTTATTATTGTAGAAAATACGTATTATTAATTATTTATTAGTAATGAAATATATTGATGGCATTTTATTTTGTAATATTGGGAATTGAATGAGGTCACTAACAGGGTAAATTTATGAGGAAATTTCTTATGGCAATTAATAAATAGTAAACCGCATGTTACGCATAAAGGGCTATTTCTAAATAATATATGTATGTATTTAAATATATATATTTTATTGGTCAATTTGGTTATAATTTATTACATTTTCCTTTATATGAAAAACTATTAAATTTACTTTAGCGTGAACAGCATTAATGAAGTTTCAGCCTTATGAAATATGTGACCTTGCACGTAAATCGCAAAGTTTTTATTGTCAGACAATCAAATTAATTTTAGGTTAAATATCTGCTGGGTACATAACCTATGATAATCACAAACACTCAGATGGGAGAAACATAAATAAGTTCATGCAAGAAGATTGGATTCGTTAATCTCTTTGGACTTGTTAAGAAATGTTGCTGCATTTACGTAACAGACAATTATTAAAAATATTTATAAATAAAAGTATCAAAGAAAGAACTAGTTTCCTGGCCTCTTGGCGAGGTAACCGCAGTCTGGTCTTAGTGTTCGGTACTTTTAAATTAAGTTCGCGTGGCGATTGCTTTGTGTCTTATGTTGAAGAAAACCAAAAACCATTCCATTCATATTGAAGGTCATATCGTAAAAAATATTCCTAAAATATATATTCTGTCTAAGATACAATAGTCGTAAAGAAGTTTTTTTTTACATTGTTTTATGTTTATAAAATAGAAAATCTAGCATGAAATATTGAATATAAACAAATAAGAACTTTATTACAATGCGGGAAGATAAATTTTTTCCTTGAGTTAAAGGTACCATACGTACCAAATATCCTTATTTACATAAAATAACTGTATGAATGAATTTCATCAGAAATTGTGATATGTTTTTTAATCTATTTTGTCGGTGAAATGGCGTAACAAGCAAAAACTTTTTGTTGATTTGCAACAAGGAGGTTTCATGTTCAGTTGTGTTTTATATTTCAGGAGATACGAAAAAGAAAGCGCCGCCCAAAAATAAATCTGTAACAGATTATGAAATTCTAGACTTTTCTAATACATCGTCAAACGATGCGGGTAAACCTTGGAATTTTAAAATATCATGCTGGAATGTGGACGGCATCAGAGCGTGGTTGTCAAAAGGCTGTCTGGATTATTTGAAATATGAAAAACCCGATATTCTATGTTTACAAGAGGTGAAGTGCTCTCAAGATAAATTGCCAAGTGAATTAACAAGTGTACCTGGATATCATGCATACTGGTTGGCAAGCGATACTGATGGGTACGCAGGCGTCGGTATATACACCGCTAACTTGGCCATGAATGTCTCCTATGGTTTACAGAATAAGGAGTTAGACCAAGAAGGTCGAATAATCACTGCTGAATATGAACAGTTCTACTTGGTATGTACTTACGTGCCCAATTCAGGTCGTAAACTGGTCACGATGCCCAAAAGGCTACAGTGGAATACTGAATTCCGTAAATATGTTAAGGAGTTGGATAAAAAGAAACCCGTTATCATATGTGGTGATATGAATGTATCGCACAACGAAATAGGTAAATTATTTCATTGTTTTAAATTAAATAAAATAAATATTATAACTTGGCTCCATGTCACTTGACGAGGCATTTAGGATTTCGGCTGCCAAAAGACATGATCATGACGTCTCAGTTTCCATCTTTTATAATTTTATTACTCTTACTATTAAACTAACTTCTTATCTATATAAATAAAATTTGAGTGCATACATAACTTCATGCCAAATCCCTTGCCTGGTAGGCAGAGAGAACAGAGCGCCATTAGACAAGATTCTTACACACCTCACTCGCTTTGTTGACTTTTATAACTCTTTTAATGCACGCGCGTCGATTTTTGAGGCTCCTAACATCACCTTCCCCCAGAACACGTTCTATTTGCTCGTGGAATGTGTGTCTTAGCCGTTCTCGACTCCTACATCCACCCACATGGAGTGTCTGTTTGTAATATTGAAAAATATTGAAAGAACCGCATTTACTACATGCGTAGGAATTCTAATACACCAAAATAAAATTTATTAAACACTTTGTTCATCTGTCTGTTTGTTCCGGCTACTATCTGAAATCGTTGGACTGGTTATGCGGGATATTTTTTTTACTTTTATTTTATAAAAATTGTTGATGATGATGAATGATGTATTTATTTGTATCGATGTACTATTAATTGTAATGAAAAATAAAATGTAACTATTCTCCAACAATTACCTATAAGTATCACAATTTCAGATTTAGCAAATCCAAAAACAAATAGAAAGAACGCCGGCTTCACCGATGAGGAACGGGAGGGAATGACAGAGTTGCTTGGAGAGGGATTTGTTGACACATTCAGACATCTGTATCCAGACAAAAAGGACGCCTACACATTTTGGACTTACATGTCTAATGCCCGAGCAAAAAATGTTGGATGGTGAATATATGTATTATTTTTATATTTAGGGGAAAGTCTTTATGATAACCTGATGGTAAGCAACAAACACCGCACATGGACACTCTCTCCACAGATAGTGTTACAGTTGCGTGGTCGGCCTTTCAAATGGAATAGGAATGGGGTCGGAAGTGGGAGAAGAGAGGGGAAGGAGTTGGACTTTCGGATACCGGGTGAAACGCGGCATGAAGCCCCTTTACGTTGATATTCTGAGCGGAAGTTGTAATTTCTCCGGTCGAGCATTGTTGTACTACAATTACTGTAATTTATTGTGGCGTTATTTTTATTTAATTATGATTTAGTCGTTCTGTAACACTCGGTGAGAAAATATTTTGCATTTTGGTGTAGGTAGTAGTTATTTTATGTTATGAATAAAATATTTGGTCCCATGAAATAGGGATATTTTCCCGCGCACTAAAATTCAATGAAAATTCTTATTTTTCCTTCAAAATATAGTATAATTGTCGAGATAAGAAATATGCGATTTGCGGCGATTGTATTTTTAGTGTTCAACCTTAAATAAAAAAAATGTTACCTATGACACTTCCAAATATTTCTTAATAATAGTCTATGGTTTTAATAGTGAAATATTTTTAAGCCCATTATTAATACAATCGATTGCAAACAAAATTTTATACTTTACAATAAGCTAGTTGACCCGGCGAACTTTGTTCCGCATCAAAAGTCTTTTTATAAAGTGCTCAAATCTCCAAAATTTTAAACTTTTTCTCGTAGGCGGCGGCGTAACCTATAGCCATACCTAGCAGGCACAAAGTTGTCATCGATATTTATCACACATAACTTCCGAAAAGAATTCCGAGATATCATTAGTGTGAGCCCGGAGTTCCGAATCAGAAGCAGGGGGCTCGACCATCGATCAAAAGTAATAACTGCTGTCCCACTATGTTAATACTGCAATATCTTCGAAAATATTTGTTTATATTGCATGCTGTAAAGGGCCAGGATCATTTATATTACGTGCATCTATTTAAGACATCTAATTGGATGAAAATTAATACAGTAATGTTTAAAATCGCTTCGTAAATATTCCATTATTTCTCGTAAAAAGTAAAAATAAAAAATGGTCATTGTGGGTTATCCCTAAGAGTAGACATATGCCCTTGCGGACTTTTTTGTAGACCTTTTAAAGGTGTATAATAATGTAGTACGTTGTTTTGATTTATCGGTTTGGGTTCAGGCAGCGTTTGCGATTAAAGTTCTAAATCTTGAAAATTATCACTTTTTTACTACACTATACATGAATTATAGATCAAAACCACCCCGTTGACACCCTCTAACTATTAAAAAAAACGCATCAAAATCTGTTGCGTAGTTTTAAAGATATGCGCATATAAGGGGACAGACAGTGGAAAGTGACTTTGTTTTATACTATGTAATGATGTTCATATAAATGTATTTGTTTCAGGCGTTTGGACTACTTCATCATATCGCAGAGGCTGTTACCGGCGTTGTGTGACAATGTTATAAGGGATAGAGTTTATGGCAGTGACCATTGTCCTTTGACACTATTCCTACACTTGAGAAGTGCCGACAAACCTAAAGAATAAAGTTTGGCGATGACCTAAAGAATAAAGGCGAATGTGGTTTGCATTAGCCAAAAGAATAATGTGAAACCTCTTTGAAAAATTTGAATAAAGAATGATAACAATGGCGTATTCTACTCTGTATGTTACAGAAATATTCTTACAATGTTGTTATTTAAAAATTTAATGTACAGTGTTAAACTTCGCTTTTGATTATGTTTTTTTTTACTGTAATATAGGACTTGAAGTCTTTCAATTGATAATAATTTTGAAAATAAAGATAGCAATTCGGATTTTTTTTTGTTTAACACTACTTTTAGCCCTCCCATTTCTTGGATTGAAATTGGAACATCTATCTTGTGGCGCAATCCGGCCAATCAGGTAAAAAGTTGTTAATTAGTTTAAAAGATAGATAACTGTGCAAAATAACTTGCCAGTAATTTAGTTGATAACATAACTTCACGCCTTTTTCTGCCCGATGGTGTAGGCAGCGGCTGTTAATCCTCGAATCTCCGTTATGTTGCTGTTACTTCCCAAGTGGCCCCATGGTGGCGAACCTATTGCCATACACCGGCCACAAAGTTAGCCGGTCCGCTATTTCAGTCTATATTTATCGCATATAACTTCCGAAAAGAATATCTGAAGTAATTGGTGTGAGCCTGGATTCGAACCCACGACTTCTCGTTTCAGATGCGAGGACCTCCGAGGCGACTGATATGACTATTATTATATTTAATTCATATTGATGGTAATTGTACTGAAGTGGGGAATAAACCCGCTGACCTAAACTCGGCAGTCGGTTTTTTAAACAACCGCCCAGGAGTTTCGTTACTAGTTGATGTTATTGGGCCGTCATTAATATTTTAGGTTTCAAGATTATGTGTGTAATTTCAAATTCTGTTTTGCGACACTTTAAAAATATAGGAGAAAACACCACACATGAGAATTACCTAATCTTTCTATATCTATATCACATCACAGAAGAAAGTTGGGTTGAGAGTGTCGGTTTAAAAGTAAAAAAAAAGCATGCTCTGATGTCCGAACACATGTAGAAAAAAATATATAGTACAAAAGCGGAAGGATTCAAGATTCAAAGACGGCCTTAAAAACCGATGACCGATATGAAAATCAAACAAGTGTGAAAGAATCGTGGCTTATCTTTTCTCTCTGCCTATCCCGCAAGGGATTTGGCATTAAGTTATGTATGTATTTAAGTAGATGTGCGATTTGTTTACCTGTAGGTGCTAGAATTAAAAAAAATCGCTCCCGACAGGGTTGGATTCTACAAATTAAAACAATATTTTCTTTTTTTATACGTTATTTAAATACACACATTTGAATAAACTGTTTTTTTCTCGCAGATATTCCTTTTGATTTTATGATGTATTATTGATTTTCGAATTTTTAACGTGACAGCCATGTGGTCTTTTAAATTTCGGGTGCAGGCCTGGATACGGACGATTGTCCTCATGACTTTCTGAAGTAGATTCACTCGAAGAGGAACTTGAAGAGGAACTGCTGCTACTACTACTACTGCCGCTATGCAAATGTCTATGATTATTAATGTAGTTTTCGTAAATCTTTTGCAATTCTTGGTTCACAACTGAACTGTCCATTAGATTCAGCTGCCGAGCTTTCCTGTTATCCAGGTCATTCCTGACTGCATTCGAACTGTGGAAATTCACACCGATTAATACAAGCAGAATTATTACCTGATGCATGGTGGTCGACTCCCCAATAATTTAGATTCACAATTTCAGTTTACTTGCTTATAAATAATCTGCAATACGCAGCTACCTATACTTATATAGTGGAATATTATTTAGCTGAACGCGTCATTAATAAAATTGATTATCATGGATAAATTTCACATTTTGTTATCGCATTACAACTGAGAAATTAATACATATATTTTCATGTATAGATAATTTTTCTGTTGCTTATTTATATTGAAAATCATTGTAGATGAATATTGAATAAATTGACTCGGCGAATATGGTTGAATTGATGCCGATTAATATCCCACATTTTCAATCTATAACATCATAATATTAAATTGCTTTTTTTTAAATTCATAATATCTCCGAAAATATTTATACAAATTACATGGTGATTACAACACAACACACACAACAATTACATGGGCCATATTGATTTATATTAAAAGCTCAATGCATTTAATGTAACGTAACATAACTTCACGCCTTCTCTTACCTGAAGGTGTAGGCAGCGGCTGTTAATCCTCGTCTCGCCGTTATGTTTACGTCCCAAATGGAATAGGTGGCGAATCGATTGTCATACCGGGCACTAAGTTTTCAGTTATCGATATTTATCACACTTAACTTCCGGAAACAATTTCGATAAGTAATTGGTGTGAGCCAGTGTCAGGATTCGAACCCGGACCTCTGGATCAGAAGCCGTGTGCTCGACCACTGGACCGCCGAGAGTAATGTATATTTGCATTTGATGTACTTAATTAAATAACGAATAATGTTTAAAATCGCTTCGTAAATAAGCCATTATTTCTCGCAAAAAGTAAAGGAATAAAAATAGCTATCCTTCAAAAATATACATACGCCATTGAGGATTTTTATGTAGACATGCAGACATTCATAGCTTTACGCCAAATCCCTTGCAGGGTAGGCATGATTCTGACACGCCTTACTCGCTTCGTTGACTTTCATAATTTTTTTCATGCGTCGATTTTTGAGACTCCTAACATCACCATCGTCCAGCAAACGTTCTATTTTGTCATGGAATGTGTGTCTTGGCCGTTATAGACTCCTACATCCATCCGCTTTTGCATTGTATATCTGCTTAGTCAATCTTGCATCATCCATTCTTTCTACATGTCCCAACCATCGGAGCATGACCTTTCTTACACTTTTACGCCGACACACATGAAATACTCTAACAGGGGCATTTTAGGAAGGAAATATATGATATATTTCATTTCTGAAAATACTTTGTTCGTACTTGTACTCATCTTTTTTTTATGGGATAGGAGGGCAAACGAGCAGGCGTGTCACCTGATGGTAAGCAAGCAACGCCGCCCATGGACACCAGCAACACATATAGTGTTACTGTTGCGTTGCCGACCTTTAAGGGATAGGGGATAGGAAAGGACGGGGAAGGGGGTTGGGCCTCCGGGTACCTCTCACACCGAACGAAACGCGGCATGAGCCACTTTACGTTGGTCTTCTGAGAGGTCGTGGTATTTCACCGGTCGAGCCGGCCCATTCATGCAGCGAACTGCTTGGCTCTACCACTGTTATTGTTTCATCTTTACCAGTTGCACAATTATATAATTAGTTTGTCCTTAATACACGGGTTATCGTACAAACTATACATCAGTAGAATTATCAGTGGCAGCGCAAGACCATAACTTAATGCGGGCCATTTCTAGGAGGCTCTTTTATGGCACAGTTGGCCCTTGTCACCGCGATAAGAAACATATTTGTTCACTAATTGACATCAAACAATACAATTTCGAAAAGTAATTATTACTACATAGATAGGTATCAGGAAATGATCCCGGGACCCTCCAATCCGAAAGCACAACGTCTTCCAACTTCACCTCAGGTGGGAAATACTGGCATTTAATTTAGTAAACGACTGAACGAAAAAAAAAGAAAACAAACCAAGTATTCTCAAAACGATTTAATGTTCATAATTTAAATACAAAACAAATACAACAAGGGTCCTCAATAATTTAAATTTTAAAGTCAATCAATAAAACCAATAAATGTCTTCAAAATTATTGTAGATAATGGTTTATTTTTTGGTATTTTATTTACTTCAAGTGTAATAACGCTCCAGAGACTGGCATTCGCGAGGATCCGTACAAGTCATTATGTAAATGTAGGTTGAGTCAAATTGAATCGGTTTCGGGTTTTAAACTTATCTCAACCAAACCAATATATTATTGTGTGTTCAATGCTTAATATCTGAGCTCCTTCACTTTTCTAAAAATCATTTTAATGGTCCCAGTCAAATCTTTAAAAAAATGCGTTATAAATTCATGTAATCAAATTGAAGTTGCATTTAACTTGACCATGTTTCTAATTCAATAAAGACATATTTGCTCCTCGACGTCTATATTTTAAATGCGCCTGAAAAAAAAATTAAAAAACAATACACACACCATTTTTAGAAACGTTTCATTAGTGTTAGAGCCAAATGGTGAAATACCACGACCTCTCAGAATATCGGCGGGAAGTGGCTCGTGCCGCGTTTCGTTCGGTGAGAGGTATCCGGAAGCCCCATCCCCTTTCCCTTCCTACACCCTTAAATTTTGGCAACGCAATTATAACACTATATGTGTTGCAGGTGTTCATGGGCGGCGCTGGTCACTTACCTCATATCCCATAGAAAAACGCTTAGAATAAAATTGGCAGTCACGCACTTAGCTGCTTCAATGGGCCGGCTTGGCGGATGAAATACAAGCGAATGTCGCGTTTCGTTCGGTGAAAGACGTGCTTTTCCCCCCGCCTTCCCACACTATTCCCTGAAAGGTGGGCAACGCAATTATAACACTATCTGTGTTGTGTTTGTCCACGGGCGGCGCTAGTTGCTTACCATCAGGTGACCCGCTAGCTCGTATCTCATGAAAATAGATAAAAGCCATTAAAAAAGTATCAGAATAATATGTCATGGTTGTTGCTACTATGAAATTTCATAATTGCTGTTTATGTGAATACATAAATATTTCAAATTAAATTATTGTTGCAATAAGTACACGCACGCTCACATTTCCAGAAGAATTCCAGGAGGCCACAAGAACAAAACGTTACAAAGTTAAAGTCCCTTGTCAGGTAGGCAGAAGAAATTAGGCGCTGTAAAAAATTTTTAGTATTTAAATCAAATTGTTTGAGATTTTCTTGAAATTGGAATGCTATTGGGTGCTTGGCAATAAATTTAGTTTGGTGAAAGGTTATTTAAAATATTTCAGGTTTTAAGCAAGCCTCACATTGTTAGTAGTTTATTATTTTGTTTTGCTTGTTTTGGATGACAAAAAGGGACAAAGCGGGGGTCTAGATGATGATTACGTCAACAATAGTTACTTTATTTTACAAAAAATACCTTAGACAAATCTTGTGCTGATTGATTGATGGTCTTTTGAGAAATATTTTTTTGAAAGCATGGGCCCCACCATGTAAGAGCTTTGCTTATTTTTGCTGACAAGGGGACTGGGGTTAAATAATTGGACCAAATCTCTGCTTACATCAGTTATACTTCAATGGGCGCCATATTCTTTTCATAAGTGTTGTGTAATTGAACATTTTTTTTATGGGATAGCAGGGCAAATGAGCATGCGTATCACCTGATGATAAGTGACCAGCGCCGCCAATGGACACCTGCAACACATATAGTGTTACAGTTGCGTTACCGACCTTTAAGGGAGTAGGATGAGCAGGGCTGCTAGTACCTCTCTCACCGAACGAAACGCGGCATGAGCCACTTTACGTCGATCTTCTGAGAGGTCGTGGTATTTCACCGGTCGAGCCGGCTCATTCATTCAGCGAATTGCCTGGCACTACCACTGTTAAAATTATGCATGATACATGGAATTTATTCCATAATACACATTCATAAGCAACAAGGGTTTTGTCTATTGAAAAAATTAATATATTTTATACCTCAATTATAGTTGCAAATTCTTTTCTGTTAAGTATGGTGTAGACAGATGTCAAATTACTTAGAACAATTGAGTGTAATTCTTTTAAGCCAGAGCAAAAAAGATCAATTCCAAGCTCCAATCCAGTACCAAAGTCACACTCATCAACAGCTATGAGAGCATTGGTCACCACACATTGTAAATCTGACAGAATCTTATTCTTCTCTTCTTCAGATTTTGCTGTTTGTAAATTAGTTATCATTTTCTTTAGGTTTGCTGAAATGAAGAAAGAAAATAAGTCTTTTGCCTCTTAGTTTAGGTTGAGGCCTCAGTTTAGCAGTTTTGAAATGTGCTACTAATATAATAATGTAGCAATAAATATCTTTAATCACTGACCAATTATTTCTGGTGTGGGATCAAAAATATTTCATAAACTTTGTACTTTTCAATGGTGGCCTATTGGCATATATTGAGTCTGATTTAGATTATTACTGTACACTTAACTTCTAATTCTAATTCCGATTTATTTTGCACTAGTGAGGTGGCAGTTGACTGCTGAATTTTTCCAATCTTAACTTTCCTCTTTCTACACTTTGATTGTTTCTGTATTTAACCTTAAAATCTTTTTATTTTGTTTTACTTTACTGTCACTTATGTTACTGCTATTGTTAAGCTCACATTTTCTTATTTTCAAACTATGTTTTTATTCGTGTGAACCTTTAATTGGCTCTGTGTAGCATAACTTGTAACTACTGTATCTAAAGCTGTTGGTTCACCAGAAACAAATAAATAAATAAATAAAAATTACAGAAGCCTGACAACTAGACCACAAGGAAATTTTGTAAGGAGTTACAAAACTGAATTCAGGTTAAAAAGAAATATAGTGACATGATATTTGGTTTTTTCTTTTTGAATGTGCTTTATATGGTTAACAGTCTCCCTCATCCATATCAAGATTACTAGCAGGCTTCTGCAGATATATAAGATATGAATGATATTTTTAAACAAAAATTTACCGTCCGTCTCTGCAAGACGTCTATAACCCTGTTGTGTTTTTTTGTTATAAGGCACAACAATGCCAGCACCGTGGAAGCATCTGGCGACAATCTCAGATTGTCTTTTTTTCATAGTAAACTCGTCTAACGATATATTATTCTCTTCAGTATATTTTTTCAATTTATCCATAAGCTTTTGACATGGAACTGCAGTAAATGGAGAATTCTTTTTCTCATTCTGCAAATATAAACTGAAAAATAAGATAGATATAATATGTTTAGATGTGAGTAAATTAAATAAAGTAATTAATGAAAAATAATTACTGTAATATAAAGGAGGAATGATATTAGTGTTTCTTTAAAACAATAAAGTTTCATTATTTTATTACAGATAAATCTGAGCCTTGAGAAGCATATCAACATAGCAAGTCAAATGTTATATGAAAAAAGCTAGATGCTTTTTATGAGTTTTTTTAGCATTTAGCATAGAATATTAAAGATTTTATTTTAACATTTATATTGTTTAGTTGTTGCTTGTAAAAAATATAGCAAACTGAATAAGTTGAAATATTTACACTAAGTTAAATTTACTGTGTAGTGTTTATTTTTTACAAATTTAGCTCCTTTAGTGTATTAATATGGCACAATATTATAAAGAAGGAACTTAATTTATGGAATTATTGGGATATAGGATAATGAACCCTCTAGAACATTTATTGCATGTTATATTCAACTTACTAAACAGCTCCAAATATATTCTCACTCATCACTTTTAAGTGATAATCTTTAGAACTGTCGTTACTTGCAAGAAAAGCAGCTTTCTGATCAGGTGAATCTCTGAAGTAACCGATATGATATTCAGTTTTCTTTTTTCTTATTACAGCCTGTAATAATAATAATATAGGTTAAAATATTAGTATCAAATACAATACAATTTATTAGAATTAGTAAATAGAATTATACAATAACTCAAACAGTCATACTGAATAAGAATTAAAATATCACCTGGAACTCTGGGGGATCATAGAAGAATCTCCAATGAACCAAGTATAGCTCTTTCTTTTCCAATACAGGCAGTTTACCAAGTAATAAATCATATGGACCTATAAGCTCTAAATTTACATCAGACATTATTTTCTCAGCTGACTCTCCTAATTCACTTATAAATTCATAAAATTTAAAAAAGTCTGAAGGCATTTCTATCAAAAATAATTCTCTAAACAGACTTGGATCTTCATTTTTCTGGTAAAATGTGATTTCTTCAGGTAATTTTATAACCACACTTTCAACATTTTCAGTTTCTTCTTTTTTATCCGTGTTTTGTAATGGTTCTGTTTCAATATCCTCATTTGTTTCCACTTGTTTAGTACTTGGATTAGGAGTAGGGGACAAATCTCGATTAGGCCTTTCATATGGCGTGTAACGTCGCTTATAACGATTATCATTTTTTCGTTTTAGAGGTGGATGTTTGAACTGTTTGTGATGATCAGGATTTTTCTGATAACATTTAGTTCCATATTTACATACAGTTCTTGAATCTTTTATATATTCTTGCCAATCATCAGCCATATCTTTGATAACATATGTATGTCCCGGAGTAAAACAGCAAATTAAAGAATTTTAATTTAACTGCCTATGTATTTTTAATTTATAGTTTTATTTATTGTTTGTATTTCCTTGTACAAAATTTCAAATTTCAACCTCACTCAATAAAGAGCTCACTCACTTGTCACTAGTTGTCACCAAAGAGGATGTAAATAATATGGTTGTCACAGTTGTCACTTCTTCTATGTGCCATCGTTTCCCAGCTGATACGTACCACTTTGCCACTTTTTGGTATAGGAAAAATTCAAGTTATGCTTATTTAGGGCCATTAATAAGAAGAATACTTCTGTTTACACTCGTAAAATTTAAACCTGTTTGAGTAATGATCACTGTCACAGACAATTATGTCACAAATTCGCATTACAGCTGATTGAATTAATTTTATTTGGGTTTATGAAAGTCAATGGAGCGAGTGGGCGTGTAAGAATCACTCTTTATAGCGCTTGGTTCTCTCTGCCTACCCCGCAAGGGATTTGGCGTGAAGTTATGTATGTACCTATATTTTAATGTCAAAGTAACAATAACCTTTAAGTCAAAATTATTTAAGATGATTACAAGTTATATAATTATTCTTGATTTCTATTGATTGCCACACAATCGCAATTGTGCTAGCGTTTTAACAAAAAGTGATATAGTGGTCGGTAAACAATACCATTTGCTTTTGGCAGCACCGATTAGTTTGATGTATGTATGATATTATTATTTTTCGTAACATCACGTCTTTTCTACCCGAAAGTTCGGCTAATTGGCCGAATCGAAAGAATAGTAGATGGCTAAACTTACTATATACATAGAAATATCCGAAAATAATTCCGATAGCTAATATATTGGTTTGAACAGCCAGGATTCAACTTGAGATTTCTTGGATCGGAAGTGTTTTGCTCGAACTCCAGGATTCAATGTATGACGATTTAACTCGAGATTTATGCTTGTGATCTAAATCATTTTTTTTAACTATCCAAATACTCTTGAGTCTCGGTAATCCAGTGCTCGAGCACCCTACTTCTGAATCAAGAAGTGTTCGAATTCAGGTTCACATCTGACTTTTCGAAATTCATTTCAGACATTGTGTGATAAATAACATTGATAATTAACTGACAACTTTGTGCCAGGTGTATGAAAATAGGTTTACCACCTATTCCATTTGGGACGTATCTACACTTAACGGCGAATCGAGGCCTAACAGCCGCTGCCTACACCTTCGGGTAGAAAAAGGCGTTATGTTTAACCAAATACTTTTATTTCATTTATATTATTTAATTAAAATTTCAAAGCTGCTACAGATAATAATAATAGCTGTCATCACATTTCTCACACAGATCACGCTTACACACGCAAATCATAACTTAGATTATGCACATTAAATGGTGTTTTAATTAAAACATCAATCATAATATAATATCCTCTTTGACATCAATATCCATACTTGTAAGCTAAAAAGAAAGAAATATTTAATAAGAGACAAATATTATTGTAATTATTTTATAATAATATAGGCCGGATAGAAATATGAATACGGCTATTTTTCAAAAAAAGTAAAAAGGTACCTAATTAATCTTGGCGCCAAGCGGTGTTTCCTTTATGGGGATTTCTGTATTAAATTAAAATCTAAGTTATGCAATAGAGGCAAAAACTTTAAAACTGTATTCAATAAATCTATATTTAATAGTAAATTAGTACAAATTAAAAATGGATGTATCCGATATAAACAAAATAGCTAGCAGGAAAAGATTATACACGGACGCGGAAAAACTTAGAGAGAAAGTGTCGAGGGAAACTGCAAAAATCATAAAAATAAAGGTATCTATGAACCAACGCATGGTTTCAAATGTTCGGTTACTGCATATTTTATAAATATACATTTGTTTAAATATATATGCTAGATTATTGATTGATTACATAATTGTAATTACGCTTTGTATAAAAAAAAGTTGAATGTAAATTGATTGATATATTGAGAAATTGTGGACAGGTTGCTCAAGACACAGCATACTGGGATCTAAAGCAGAGGCTTCAGCAAATGCAAGAAAGCCACGAGCGACTGCAACAGAACATGCTAGAAGTGCAGATGCAGTACGAGGCTGTTTCTGGACAGTACCAGGAAGAGTTGCGTCTACGTCCAGAGACACTCAACCAGTAAGTACCTTGTTGCATGTCTCTAAAGCACTTTACCGATATTTCCAGCTTTACGATATTTAATTTTCTATCAACGGTTACACAAATACTTTGTGCACATGTACAGCTATACAAACTATAAATATGTTGCTAAATAAAAAATCGAGTACTAAAATTATTAAATACCTACAAATTAATATAAGTTACAAAATACCACTGTAATGAAACATCTGCCTATAAACATAAGCGGTTCCTTTCAAATTGTCTGATTTTTTTGCGAATTTGTTTTTAGCTGAGGGTTTGCCATATTATTATGAGGTTAATGTTCTAAATGCAGACGTTAGTACGTGTGCCAATAATACGTATAAAAACTGGAATTTGCAGGCATTAGTTTCGACAGATAATTATTTATTTGATCTTATGGTCTAATCTACTAAGTATCTACTACTGCCTGCTCTTATTGAAATTAAAATCCTATGAAATAAGAAGTCTGAGCACTGATTTACCAGACGAGTGAAGCTGTAGACTGTACTATTTATGTTTTTATAAAACAACTATTATCAGGGTGAACTGCACGCGTGAGATATGTGACGTGCTGGAGGATTATGGTGAACGTATGCGTCGCTCCATAGAGCGTTGTCGCGCCGATCAGCGTCAGCTTAGCACTGCGTATGGCGCGTGCGGCGCTACCGTGAAGACAATTGCAGAGGAGAGTGCTCAAGTGGTTCAGCGAGAGAAAGAACTGCGTCAGACTTTGCGTACCGTTTACAAGCGACACGACACAGATGTACACCAACTGGTGTCAGCGCAGGAGCAGTTGGGTGCCATGCGAGCTCGAGCTGATGAGCTCGCCAAGCAACTGGAGCGTTGTCAACACGAGCTGCGTCAGGTGAGAAGTTTACACAGAAACAGGTCGGCTTCTTGGTTAGAAATTGTTTCTCAGTAAGCTATATTGTCGATAGCGAGAAGATGCCGCAGCCACGATACAGACGAAGGCGGCGTTGTTGGTTACAGGATACGAAACTCAGTGCGCCGAATTGAAGCGCACCATAGCTGCGCAAGAGAAAGAGTGAGAATAAATCTAAATTCTGCTTAAATGCTTCATATCAAGTTTCCATTTCAGATTATAAGAAGGTTATACAAACATTATTCTTCAAACTTTTGAAACTCCCATTTTGATTAATGCCACTAACAAAAAACTGCATAACACTGCCTTAACAAGTAAAACTGTTATATGATAATTGGCCTATAGTGTTATTTTCTATAAAGTAAAAGCACTATTCAGGGCAGGTCATGTATCAGGTCACTATGAGCATATTACAGAATACAAGTGACACGTGGTGAGGTGGAGACAGAGCGCTCTTCTAAAAGAGCAAGTGAGGAGCGCGCGAGGGAGTTGGAGGAACGCACGCGCATTGCTGACGAGCGCGTGCTCGCGGCCCGGGAGAGCATCGGGGCACTGCAAGAGGAGCTGGCGGCCACTCGCCAACAGGCCCTGGGTGTGCGAGCACAATACGAGGTCAGGGGGACTTTACAGTCACAATACTCACCAACAGCAACTAGGCCGAGTAACATAACTTGACAAATAAAATTGGGGGTTGGACGGCAAAACCGGTGAATGTAATTTAATTGTCTTTAATGTACTTTATTTACTGAATTCAGTAGTCTGATTCCTGTTAGAGAAACCTCTCTGTATTCGAATATGGTTACAAAATGCAAATATACATATTTCTTGCATCCGACTCAGTATTAGTTGCAACTTCTATTTACTTCACTATAATAAGTATCATTCGATGCGATACCTATTACCCACCAGCTCGTACTTCCTCTGCTTTAAAAAAAAAAAATCGCGTAATTTTAGTAGTTATTATTTATTATTCTCTCATCTCATGAGATAGAAATTATTTAAAAGAAAAAAATGACCAAATCTATTATTATAATAGCTGTTGTGTTATGGCATCCACGCAGAGTGCAGACGAAGTCGAAAAAGCATGCAGTACTTTAGAGTTTATACGTAACAAACATACAGACAAAAATTCAAAAAACCATATTTTTGGGTTTCGTATCGATTCTCTTATCGACCTAAGGGAATTCCTGTTAACTAACAATGTTATAACATGTTTTTGTCAGGAAGCTAATGCTACTATCATTCAGATGAAACACGAGATACAGAAGCTCAACGAGAATACACAGGCCAAGGAAAAAGTTATCGACGATAGAGGCCTGGTGAGAAAGTAATTGTTTCTTCCGCTTAGATAAAATTGATAATTTTTAGGCAGTACTAGAGTACTGCCTAAAAATTGCCTTGTCGCAGTCATATAGGTACTAGAGTACCTATATGACTGCGACAAGGTATACACAATCCTACTGAATTCTGATGTTTCCTCCGATAGCAAAGCCATTGCCATGTTTCATCAAAATCTAAATATTATACCTACTTTGAACGTATTTTTATTTTGAAATGTTTGTAACTTTGGACTGCCGAAGATGGAAAAATGTTGTAATCCGGTTTTAACATCAATTCGTATACTTTTATATACCTATATCTGAATTTGTAGCAAATTAAGGAGCTGCAAACAGAGCTAGCCCAGTTAAAGGTAAGTATGTCGGGAGCGGAGAAAGAAAAGATGGAGTTAAAGGGAGGGTTAGACCAAGTCCAGACGCAGTATCAAGCCAGCGCGAGCAAAGTTGAGGAGTTGACGGGTCAGGTTGCTTCTCTCAAGTTTACCTTGGATGAACTGAAGACTGCATACGATAAACAGAGGTAAGCAAATGACTGTCTGGAGATTGTACTTACTCTTCTATAAGTAGCAGCAAGGACGGATAAATAACAAGAGAAATGTGTCAAGGATAAAAACTTAATCTAGACAAATACAATATGTATGAATCTTTACTCCACAAACTTTTCCCTTTATAATATTAGTAAGTATGTATGCATGCATGTATGTATTATTCTAGATTAAGTCTCGGTTAAAAATTAAAACGTTGTTAGAATCGCGGGTCAGCTGTTCAGCAGAATTATATGAAAATTGGCATAAGGTTTGAAACATTTTTGGAAAAATATACATGTATGCTAGGTTTTATCTCAGTACTGTGTTCAACTGGGGTAATACTTCAACTATTATTAAACGAACCAACTAACTAGTGCTATAAATCTTTAGTACTGAATGTTGTAGAATCTATAGGTACATATAAATAAAATTGGCGTGTCTGTTTGTAATATAGAAATTGCTGCTTTCTACTACATTCATATATGAATATATAATATTTAGATGACCCATTTAGAATTAATCAAAGAGGTTGAAGATGATCTCATCTTAAGTATAATATATTCCAATACGACAAACGCTTTCGCATAGAAACGAAGACTCGAAAAAAATCGAGGAGTTAAACAACGCAGTATCAGACCGAGAAATAGAATTGAACACAAAGACGGGTACCATTAACAAACTGATGAGCGACATAAAAGCTGCAGCAGCCACTTTGGATACCACGCTCAAACAACACGAGGTAGACCGTCAGAACGCTGCAGCCAATACATCACGACTTGAGACTTCCATACGAGTCAAGGATGCACAGCTTGACGATCAGATGCGGCTTATTCGTGATCTCCGCGCGGAAAAGGAACGTCTGCGTGATGATAAGGAGCAGCTTCACCAGCGTATTAATGAAATGCAGGTAAAGGGGATTTTTAATACGTTTTTAAATACATATCAACACTAAATGCCTAATATATGTATGTACCTACACATAATGTAATATTTATCTTGGCGTGGAATGTCTTTTGGATCGGAAAGAGCTTGCTTAACGAGAATCCGAACCCCACACCGTTGAATTGGTTAGTTCATTTTGTCAATCCTCCTGGCAGGCCACTATAGACAATATACAAAAGTTGGCGGGGCGCGGCCCTGGAGCGTCGGCCATGGCGCCGCCCGCTGCTGCGGAGAGGGACCGCGTTGAGAGACCAGCACCCGACTCAGCCGCCTTCGATTTTCTGAGCGATGACAGCGACTCCATCAATGTGAGTGCAACTTAAATTCTCAGTTCACCGTGAACAAATTCAAATGTTCTGAGTGCACTTGTCTATCCACAGGCGCACGAGTTGAAACGCCGCTATGAAGCGGTGATGCGTGGCGACATGAAACCGGTGAGTCTAGGATTTTAGTGTTAATGTATAATGTATGTATTGTTTGTTTTTTAATATCTTAACAGTAAGGAATGCCTTTCTAGAAAAAAATCCGTTAACAAACAGCGAGCTGTATGAATTGCCCTAAATATTTAGGTGACAATATTTTAAAATATAACATAACATAACTTCACGCCTTTATTACCCGAAGGTGTAGGCAGCGGCTGCTAAGGTATAGGAATAGGTGGCGAACCTATTCCCATAGCGGGCACATTGTTTTTTAGTCATCGATATTTATCACACTTAACTTCCGAGAAACAATTCGAAAAGTCATTGGTGTGAGCCAGTGTCAGGGCTCTACCCCTGGGCCACCGAGACAAAAATTATATATTTGTCAAGCATATATACATATTTATTTTCATTTTCAGAATAATGTACCAGTTGGTCAGGTGAAGAACGATTTAAATTTCAAAAATCGCATTTTCAAGAACAGACGTCAGGAGAATAAAAAGAAGGCCAAAGAATGAACAAAAATATTGGATTCAATTCAGTTTTATTTGTCATAGATTCCTACTTTCGTAGTTTTATTAAATTGTTGATTTCTTACTTAATTTTTATTTATTATTGTAAGGTATAGTGAAAACTGCTGCAAGCCATCTACAAAATATTTGGTCATGCATTTTTGCACTTTAAACATTAACATACTTCTATTTGGGAGAACCAAAGTAAAATTAATGTTAATTATCGATTCTAGTATTCCAAAATTTTATTATAATTATGTAAAAATATCAATTTCGTTAGAATTACTATTAAATATTATCATATATTACTACTTGGAGAAATTGTCAGAATGAGTGTATTGGCAATTTGGTAGCGCAATGGACTCTGTAGCCATGCTGTTAAACAGTTCGACAATTATAGAGAAAAAAAAAGATCGTGAAAAATAAAATCAACAGTTAATTTTAGCGAAATTTTCTAATTTCATTTGAGTTACACTAAATGATTCTTATAATTTATCCAATTAAAACGAAACTATTAATAAAAATAGTTACCAATTTTTAAAATATGTGTAACATAAAATCAATAATAAATCATCAAACTCTATAAATTTCATCGCGAAAATATTCGTAGTAAAATATTTTATCGCACATTCCTGCAGCTATCACAATGAATTTAATTTAAACATAGTTTCAATTGGTCTTTTATTCGATATTCGTGTGAATAGAAGTAAAATGTAGCTGCATGTAATGAGTGTTTTCGATGACTGGGTGTATACAGTTTTATAATAATTTACCAAGGACATGTACATAACAAACCATCGATATTTAGGAAGTTCTTCAATTTCTGCGGATGACGAATCATGCTGTGTTACTGGTAAAAGTAATATATTATTTATAGTATTCAGTCTGCTTCACTTCCCTGTTCATTTTTCTTTTTTTTAAATGCTCCTTATTATTTTTTTATTGCGGTGTTTATTGTATGAGAGTTGTGTACAACTCTCATACAAATGCATGCGTCAAAAATCTCCGAATTCTAATAGTTCAGGGATTTTTCCCTTATTCTTTAAAACCCTCTTGCAACCCAATTCTTAATAGGAGCATTACTCATAGTGCATAAATTGCAGGTTCTTATAAAGTAGATCATCAACCACATTTTTGTGTTTACTTCTTAAATCTAAGGAAAAATAACACTACATATTAAATTTCTTGATCCTCATACGATACAAGCTTGGTAAAGTTAGTTATTTACAAATTAGTTCAGTGTCTCCTTTTGTTGTATGTGCACTTAGAAGTATATTAATTGCTTGCTTTTTTAAATGTATATCATTAGAGATTACAAAATTGGGTTAATTTATGTGATCTGCTTATTTAACACATTAATATCTGGCAACATTATGCATTTGAAAATTAAATAGCTTAATGGCAATGTATATATAACTTATGTACATTTGCACTATGTTCACATGAAATAATCTATTCCATATAAATAAAGGAAGTTTATGGATAGATTGTGTTTTATGTGCACTGGTGTAGCTCCTGCTCAGGGGCATCAATGTTATGGTATCCTTGGTTTAATATTGAGCTTCCTGAATATAAATGTAATAATACTGTGTGTATTATTTAGTAGGGAAGCTCCCTGCATTTTTAATTGTCAGGCCACTACACAGCACATTTTGCTATAATATGTGAACATAGCCATTATTTTTACCAATGATTGGTGTGTGATGAGGTCAAAATATGAACTACTACAAAACTTTACACAGAAAAAGTAAAAAAAAAACCTTTTTTAATAGAAAATATTTTTCTTAAAGGAGATTTTAAAGCCACCAGAGTCCGGTTTGAAAGAGATGCTATAAGTAGGGAGCAGTAGTAGTTTATTAGGTATATGATAACAGTGGTAGAGCCAAGCAGTTCGCTGCATGAATGGGCTGGCTTGACCAGTGAAATACCACAACCTCTCAGAAGACTGATGTAAAGTGGCTCATGCCGCGTTACGTTCGCTGGGAGAGGTACCCGGAGGCCCACCCCCCTTCCCCATCCTTTCCTATCCCTTAAAGGTCGACAACGCAATAGTAACACTATATGTGTTGCTGGTATCCATGGGCGGCGTTGGTTGCTTACCATCAGGTGACACGCCTGCTTGTTTGCCAGCCTATCCCATAAAAAAAAAAAATATTAGTTTTGCAATCTTAACTAACTGGCTGGCAATTGTATCTATTTACCATCTGGATGGTAAATAGATACAATTGCCTAGATTGTTTGCAACATTGCCACAATTATAGATGTAAAGAAACTGCCAAAAAGGAAAGCATTCTTTTCTACAAACTATTTCAGTAAATGTGTATTATTAACTTTCTTTTTTAGATTATACCATGGAATTTTCATTGCAGTAAATTTCAATGGAAAGCCAATGAATAATCTTACTGGGTTTTTATTAATAATCACTTCATTGATCTCTCTTTAAAGTATTCAGATGAATTTAAAGCACAGATATGTTTCTACGTATTTCTGTTGCTGTTACGGACTTTTGATGATAAATAATTTATGACTTAGTTCAGCCACATTTCCTTGAAAAGTTTACGTTATCTTATGTATGTTATAATGATTCGTAAAAAGGCCTATCATAGACATGTTTCTTTAATTGAGAAAACTGTTCTCACACCATATAAATAACAGTTATGAAGACTGGGCGATTGATCGACATTTATCCGTTAATCAATTTGTCAGTTGCATTATATGCACATAAATGTTTGTATGGCGTCTGGTGCTACGCTACCCGACTAAATCGAAGCGTGGGGAAGACTGAATAAAAAGCGGAGTGCTACTAGGCTTCAGAAACTGTTGTGATTCACTATATTTGCGTCTATAGAGGTATGGGTTTCCTGATATCAAAGTGGCCGACCCTCACGAAGGAACAGTTTTCTGTAAAACTGGGGCACTACAGCGACGGGTTGTTTTATTTTAAGCGATATAAGTCTCGCTGCTCCTGCCCCCAGAAGAAATATTCATCATATTAAACAACTATATGAAATCCAACCACCATGGAACAACAATTCGGACGGTTTCAATTTCAAACAGCTTGATAGATGTGTTAAAGAAATAAAAAAGATTAGCAATACAAAATAAATACAATACAAAATGCAAACAAAAGTACAGTAATACCCCGGACTTACGCGATAGGTGGGTCCGAGTGATTGCCGTGTAGGTCGAATTCGCGTCGGGGTTCAATTTTACATATAAATACCTATAAAGAATGTTTAATCGGGATCAAAGTTTCAAGAAAACAATAATTTAGAAGAAAAATATTTAATAAAGTGTAACCTAAACCGAAGATATTTTGATGTCGAAGGCTTCATATTATACTCTAACTAGCTGACCCGGCGAACTCTGTTTCGCATCAAAAGTAATAACTGCTGCCCCGCTATGTTAATACTGCAATATCTTCGACAAATTTGAAGTCGATAGCAGCTATAGGTTAAAAATGGGAATTTTCCATTGTTAACACCCCCGCAACCCCCCTTGTGGGTGGAATTTCGTAAAATCCGTTCTTAGCTGACCTCTACTCGGCGAAAGGAATAATCCTACCAAATTTCAAGTCGCTACGCCTTATGGTTCCAGAGATATCGTGATGAGTCAATATATAGGTGGAAATCTCTTATATATATCTAGATAATGTTGCTTGAAGAGTTATGTTTATTCTTCTCACGCAAAATTTCCTCGGAGCATACTAGTAATTTTTTAATTCCCCGTTTTGTAGTAGAAATGCGTTTTTCATGAAAATCTATTTTTTCTAAAATTTGTAACCCCTTTTCAATTGAATTGAGTCTTTAATTATATTCAGTTTACACTCCAAAGACAGCGTTTTTCTTGTTAGACTCCAATGACTCATTTTTGGTTGTTTAGACGACATAATTAGAGGTTATGAAAAACCGCGTATCTCCGAATTCGCGTAAAACGGGGTAGCGTAAGTCGGGGTATTACTGTATTCCTGTTTGTCGGAAACATTCAGATATTTAAGATTTTTATTAATATTTAGACCTTTAATTATGACTCGGCAATGTGATATTCTGTTTGCGCTGCATGCGTGCGGTTAATACATATTTTCTTGTACGCCTGCCAAAACTGTAAATTTTACTATATAGTACAATCGCCAGTAATAACACGGAATTATGTTATTCCAGAGGACGTCCGTTACCTTATTTGCGTATATACAACTATCCTTAGAATATCATAAAAAAAACCATTTCCATGCTTTTTAAAAATATTCGATAACTAAACGTGCGTATCTGACGGTAAACGGTTGATATTAAATCCAGAATTCGATTTTTTAATAAATTATACGCCATATTTTAATTTGTAGTATCCTAATTAGAATGTCAACGTGTTTAATACAGACAAAACAATCATTGCCATTACATCAGTATCATCATTCCGTACGAAATATAGCCGGTGAAATTTAGCTTATTGAGCTTTTAATGATGGTATAAAGACGGCTAAATATCTGTAGGTAATAATATCCTATCCACAAGTGACCGGTACCACCTGCCTCGCTATATTTAGTTTCATTGTGTGCTGGGTGTATTAAATCGATCTCGTTTACAATTTAAAACTCCACTGTATAACCTATTCATCTAAATTAAAATTGGTATTACTGTTCATTATAACTACTATGTGTCTAAATTAACTATAGAACTAACATTAGTACCCATATGTACATCAGTATATCATAGCAATGTACTAACTAATAGAGGAAGAGTAATCATTCTTTTTATAAGTGTACATTGAATTTTATTAGGTATCATTACATAGTATAAAACCAAGCCACTATCCGCTGTCTGTCCCCTTATATGCGCACAAAGTTCGCCGGGTCAGCTAGTTTCTCGTATAAAGTAAAAAAATAATAATGGTCATTGTGGTTTATCCCTAAGACATAGACATATGCCCCCGCGGACTTTTTTGTAGACCTTTTAAAGGTGTAGTACGTTGATTTGATTTATCACTTAGGGTTCAGGCAGCGTTTGCGATTAGTTCTAAATCTTGAAAATTATCACTTTTTTACTACACTATACATGAATTATAGATCAAAATCCGTTGTGTGGTTTTAACGATATAAGCATATAAGGGGACAGACAGCGGAAAGTGACTTTGTTTTATACTATGTAATGTTATTGGCTTATTTGCGAAGCGATTTTAAACATTACAGCATTAATTTTCATCCAATTAAATGTCTTTAATAGATTGTGCATGTAATATAGATGATCCTGGCTCTTTAAACTAATATTTTCGAAGATATTGCAGTATTAACATACCGGGACAGTAGTTATTACTTTTGATGCGGAACAAAGTTCGCGCCGGGTCAGCTAGTATTATATATTTAATGAATTCTTGTAAAATTTCATATAAAAGTTTGTTATTAGCGTCTTAGTGTCTCTTTTAAGAAGTAATAGTAGGTAATGGTTTTCCTTTGGTAATTAAACTCCTATTATAATCCAAGGTGTATATATAAGTGTATGCAGCCGAAAATATTAAGCCGACTCGTCCGGATGAAAATAAAGTTGACATACATTGGCCGCAATATTTGCCAGCGTCGTCGATGTTTATAACACAAACCTCCGAAGAGTTATTGTGATTCGAACCCGAGTCTCTTGATACAGAGGCGGAATGTTGCTATGCCACATTAAAATAGTATCAAATGTAGAAACAAAATTATGCGGTATTTTAATTGGTAGTTCCGACATTCATTCCTATGACGTGGCGTGACTATGCCGGTTCGATGGCAGTACGGGCTCATATACGAAAAAAGCTTTATCTTGCAAACAGTCATACATTTTGTTAAATATTTGTTACAAGATGGGGCTGCTGTGCGTCAATTTATAGCTGAGCCAAATCGACGTATTTCCGGGTTCAAGTATACTTTAAATTCAAGTCTTTTGTTAGTATTATTTTTTTATTTAATAATATTTTAAAAAGTCTCGGTGGCGCAGTGGCTAGCACCCCGCTTCTGATTCAAGAAGTAGTGGGTTCTAATCCTAGCACACACCAATGACTTTTCGAAATTTTCGGAAGTTACGTGTGATAAATATCGATGACTGACAACTTTGTTGCCGGTATGGCAATAGGTTCGCCACCTATTCCATTTAGGACGTAAACATAACGGCGAGACGAGGCTTAACAGCCGCTGCCTACGCCTTCGGGTAGAAAAAGGCGTGAAGTTATGTTATGTTATGTAAATATTTTAAAATTATCCTATCTAAGAGATTATTTTGGTCAGTTATTAACATAAATCTTTTAAACACATAGTTTGTAGATACATGTATAGATACACTTACATGTATGTACAGATATGCGAACCAGTTTCAACTGGTATTATTTGTACCTTTTCATATATTATGCGTTCCGTTTGACGTCCGAAGTCATTATGAGAGTACGTCACGTCCCTTGCCCGCCATGGCGTTACTTCCGCTATCATATTGCACCAATAGCGCCCCATATCCGGCGCGCCTAGCGCCATCTATCAACTTCGACTGCTACCGATTCTTCTTATGAACACAAGCCGCCATTTTGGTCATTGTTGCGTCGTTTTCCGAACCGAGCGCATGGTCGTTACGAAAAACTCTAAATATTTAAACATTAGAGTAAAAAAAGAATTAATATTTTATTTGCCCCAAGTTTTAGATAAATTAAATAAAACAAATTAGTTTTTTAGTTTACCGTTATCGCACCTATTAAGAAAAGCAGCAGAAGTATTTATTTGGATTACTAAAATAATCGAGGCCAACAATGGATCTCCACGAATGGTCACATGGTTCATGGGATCGAAAATACAGGTTTGATACCAGCAACCTGGTGAGTCATTTGAATTTTATTTTCAAAGTTTGCGTTTTCTGCAAGGGTTGCACTGTACTATGTGTAAATACCCTCATATATTAATATACAACGATTCTGTTACATAGTTCTCTTCTAAGCTATCTTATATCGTCGTGTTTTTGAGTCTGTCCCTGTAGACTCACTTTATGGTGATTATAATTCACAAAATTTAAACCAATTTGATTGCAATTATAGACATTGTCTTACGACATGTTACATAATTTGTGTATGAAAAAATGACTTTATACTTCATTAAAGTCGTATTGAAGTTGGCCCTACACCTACTATAAAATCGATATACATCATATACAGATTTCAAGGATTTTTAGTATTAAAATATAATAATTCGTCGCAGAAAAAAGGAGGGGGAGAGAATACAAAACAGAGAACATTCCCTCCGTTCACCAAAAACTAAAATAAAACGCCGTTTATTTTAATCTACCCTCATCTGTATGAATGTTAATAACGTATTTAAAATACCATTTAACAAGACACCTACATGGGTTTTTAATATTTTTGACGTTAGAACAAAGCATCACGCTTTAACGTCATTATTTCATATCAAGCAAATATCCAATCCTAATGAAGTGAAGTCGCGCAGCCAGAAACTTTACAGCTAATCGTCCAGAAGAGTGCAGTGGAAATTATGCCTCGATATACACCATATTATTTTTCGAATTGTCACCAATTCCGCAGTGCCACATTACCTAAATGGATGGAAATTGGATGACTATTAATGTGAGCTACCGGCTATGGATTTACTCGTCTTTCTTCAAAACGGATATTATTGTTGAATACTACAGCCGACAACCAACAAGTGCTGCAGAGGATTTTCGTCGCGCTGTATGTAACTGAATAGCAAAAAACTAATCCCAAGAAGGGTGTTTCTGCTATGATTCCAAACAATTCTTTAATAACACATTAGCATTGAAACACGTTCACAGTTCAAGCAAAAATTGCCATACAGCTAAGGACCGGTTTGAGTTGGTAAAAGAAAAATCGACAACGACACTTCCAAGGTCTATCGATTTTTCGAGCAACTCTCTGTCGGCAGTTGGTACCTAAAACAGGCACAACGCCTATTAGGACACCAACTTTGTAACCTTCATCACCCTCCGGGGAAGGCTACATTGCCAAAGTACTACAAATTTGTGGGTAAGACTCGAATAACTTCGCCACCGCCATCACACTGCAGGAAGTTTGCATTGTCAAATTGCGATCAATACGACAGATGTTTTGAGCGCCACTCGCAGCCCGCAGTTGGAACCATAACAGGTGCAATGCCTATTAGGACACCCCAACTTTGCAACAGTCACTACGTACTTAACAAGAATGTTGCGTTGCGAAATTACAAGCGTTTTCGTACATTTCGTACATAAAGTTTTCCGAGTATAACTCGTGGCCTGACGTGGAAACCTAAAGCAATCACAGCACCAGGGATCCACCAAATTTGGAAAAGTCTATACTTCCCGAAAAAAAGTTGCATTTCCAAATAACAATAAATGGGTCACATATTCCGAAAATCACCTGCGGTCAGTAATCGAATCTAAAGCAGGCGCGATGTGTACTTAAACATTAAATTTATGCACCTATCACCATCCCCTGGAAAAGGTTGCATTTCAATTTTTAACAAATTCTTCAGTTATTCCAAGCACGACTGGGGATCGTCAAACAAGTACAACGCTATGCAACACACCAGTTTGGTAACCGTCATAACTTTCAACAGAAAGTTGTATTGCCAAGTTACTAAAAAATCATCACCTGAAATTACTACAACTTGAGCTGGAAGATTTGATCCTAAAACAGGCGCAATGCCTATTAGGTCACCTGAACTTTTTGTCATCATTTACAAGTTTTACTTTCTAAGAATAGAAGAAACTTATCAGATTTTTCAAATTCGGCTCGATACCGTATTTTAAAACCCAGAATAAACAGACACTACATATTGGCCGTGAAGTTTTACGGTCGCTGGGGAAGATCGCGTTACCATTTACTGTGAGCATTAGCAGTGTCTCCGATGGCAGATTTAGTATCCAGAGAACGTGCGCGAATATTTCGTTTTGTAATTGGCATTAAAAGGAAGTCCACGGAACACAACTCACGCGTCGGACATTCCACGTCAATTCGATTGAAATTACAATATAATAAAGTTTTCGATAGCTACACCACGCAAACGCATTGCTATACGAAGTAAATCTCTACAATAATATTCTATAGTCCGCATTTCGACCGCAGCGAGGGAACATCGTTATTCGACAGATTCAGCAGAGCTACAACAGAGAAATTGAAAAATAGAGTATTGGAGAGGAAATGGATAATGAAGAGGAATGGAGGATTAACATAATCACATCAACCGGCAGCCTGACCGCGTCTGAAACTAGTGGACCAAATCACGTCGACTCTAAAGATCTAATTCACGAAACGTCACTACTGCGAGTTGCATTGGATTAAGTAACATTGAAAATTTTTCACCATAAGACACACGCACACGCACACCAGACCTAACTTGTTTGTGTAAAATCAGTACAGTTATCTATTAGGTCACCAACTTTGTAACCTTCATCACCCTCCGGGGAAGGCTACATTGCCAAAGTACGACAAATTTGTGGGTAAGACTCGAATAACTTCGCCACCGCCATCACACTGCGGGAAGTTTGCATTGTCAAATATAACATAATTACTATATACTCATCATTATAACTATCTTATAACAATGTCAGAGTCAGACTCAATGTCTACTTTGATGAGTAAAATGTCGTGAAATAACCAGCCAGCCTATCACCCAGTGTGATCGCAGAAACGCAGCTTTAAGCTTTAAGCAATCTCTTCATTTCAAACTAAAGAACACATCGTTGAACATAGCGACAATACTACCACTGGCTTACAAGGCTATTAGGCGTGTGAAGACCATAGATATACTTAGACGCTGATGATAATAATTAAACAAAATTACATTATTAATTATAATAATACTAATGTTATTTAGGACACAATTTACAAGAACGCCCTCTGGTTTCCAAGCTGAGCAGCTAAACTTTGTGTAATGCATGTTAACGTACATACTTTTATTTTGTGAATACATGCTTATAACGCATGGAAACTACCTAAACGCCGATACAAACATTTGTGCTTATGGTAGCTGTTTGTACTCGAATTTGGTTGCAACCCGCGAACCTCAATTCCGTAGTGGGTTTGTTTTATCAATGCACCACAAGGCTCGTCGTGTTTAAACGCCAATGAATGAAAAACATAATAGTGTTAGAAACAATGTGCTGAAGTGACATTAACTTTACTGGACTAGTCACTGCAGCTGAATATCGGTTACATTTATGTGATGGGTTCTTTTGACTAATAATTTGCATTTATCCGTCTGTAATTGTAACAACTATGTCTGCCGTTCAAATTCTAAATCTTGCCAAAACGTTTTATTTATATGTATATTTACATATTTTATTTAATACTTTAAGAAACCGTCATTTCCTAATGTCATTTCAAATGCAAAGGTTTTGATTAGAATATTAAACTGTCGTGGTGTCAAATGACACTACTACCTTTGACAGTGTACAAACTCTGGTAAAATACACGTCGAAGATCCACGAAACTATAGTAAATTCGTTCATAAACTCTTCAAGTTCAGCCACGGTTACAATGATTGGTGAAAAAATGTTTTACTAAATCAGTTGTATAGCACTTCTGCTGGCTACAGACAATTACTATATTAATTGTATGGAAGCCAAAACGAATCGACAATATGGTGTCTTTGAAATATTTTTTTAGTTAAGTTTTGACAAATCAGGAACTTAACTTGTAGATCACTTGAGAAAATTTTCTATAACTTTGATGAAATAATAATACATTGTTTATACAGGGCATTTTATTAATCGCGCCTTTAAGTTTACATTATATGACGCTCCTTCACATTGTTGCGTTTAAATTCGATATTAAACCTACAAGCCACCAGAAGATAACAAACAGGTCTCTCATAATGACTTCGGACGTCAAACGGAACGCATAATATTAAAATTTTACCTTCGAATAAAATTTGTATTATGCTTCCAATGACGTCCGAAGTCCCAGTAATGTCTTTCTGGTGCTTTATCATTATGAGCCGAACAATGACCAAAATGGCGGCTTGTGTTCATAAGAAGAATCGGTAGCAGTCGAAGTTGATAGATGGCGCTAGGCGCGCCGGATATGGGGCGCTATTGGTGCAATATGATAGCGGAAGTAACGCCATGGCGGGCAAGGGACGCGACGTACTCTCATAATGACTTCGGACGTCATTGGAAGCATAATACAAATTTTATTCGAAGGTAAAATTTTAATATTATGTACTGAAAGTAAGTTTGTTCTACATAGACCTTTTGTGTGTTGGATTTCCAAGGTATTACCGTAGTATTACGGCGCTACAGATGTCGTAGACTGTCAGGGAGACTGATTCTATCACAAAATACGCTCCGAATGGGTTTCTTTTGTAGAATTTATTAACTGTAAGCCTTAGAATATACTGAGTTTATTGAATTCAGTGGACGGATCTCGGAGTGCTAGCTAGGGTGCGATCCGTACTTGAGGGCATTTGTTTTTTTAATGAACATTTGTTCGTTATAAGTATTTAACAAAACTTTCTGCCTATCCCGCAAGGGACGAGCGTGCCGTTTTTGTGTAGAAAAAAACTACTACGAAAGAAGAAAAGCATATATGTATTTCTTTCCTCAAGCGCTCGTGTTAAGTATTTTATTTTAATTAAGTTACATTTTTGTACTTGTTGACTATTTTTAAGTATCTGTAAAGACCTATGAAAATAAAGCTTTATATGATAAATCTGCTAGAACAATGTATCATATTTTATGCTCTCGCAGTGAAAATATAAGTACCGACACCTGAAATCTATCAAGACGCTTGAACTACAAACCGTGCCAAATGAATATTTATTAATATAATGTAATATATGCTTATGTCTATAAAAAAAACAAAGTTGTGATAGGCCATCGGATTTATATTTCCTAGAGAGCGTAAGAAAATATTGCTCTATTCCATTCCTTATCCCAAATGGACTGATAGATCAGCGCCATAACCGGATTAATTAAAAACTATTTTTTCCCCTATAATAAGATTAACTAAACTTTATTCTTTCTCTATCAACATAACTTTACGCCTTTTACCCGAAGGCGTAGACAGCGGCTGTTAAGCCTCGTCTCGCCGTTATGTTTACGTCCCAAATAGAATAGATGGTGGATTACCCCCAAGGTATAACCCCATGCACCAGTTTGGGAAACTCTGGATAACAGTTCATTGTTTTAGACTTCGTCAGTATTTCTGGAACGATTTATTTGCCCTATATAACAATAGATTTAGCACGTGGCTATTTACATTTAATTTTATGTGTATATGTTTTACGAGTTTCTCTTTTTAACGCATAGCTTTAGTATATTATATTTATTTTGGATATGAGTGGCTTGTAACGATGTTTTCCTTTCTCTATTTATTGTTGGTTTGTTTATGTTTAATTGTATAAGCTTAGTGGTATTGATTTTTCATAATGTTCTTTCAGACTGTAACGTGAATTACTTCAATTTATAAAACACCCTAAAATAATAATTTATCTGTTCCAACGCCGATTGCGTGAAAATCTATTATTATGCCTAAATGGTTTGGTAGTTTTTTGTGTGTTGACGAATAAAATAATCTGATCCCTTAGTAAAGGCATAATTTGTTCAGTTCATATTATTAATACCCTTAATTTCTGAAAACATTTCGATTAGCAGTTGCTGTAACCACCAGCCTTCGAACGTTGGACCTCTTACACAAGTTTCGTGTAAAACCTAGCCAAATTCTTTTAAAATAGTCTTGAAACTCTGACGGGATTTCAAAGTTACAAGTGTTGTTACAAAATTACAATTGGTTATTATATCTAGTATGGTAGAAAGCAACTTTTCAAACATGAGTTCGCAGTAAACATATTTCTCACTACGATATATGCACAACAATATGTTAAGTGTGTCCCAGATACGTCTGGAATGTAGTTGGATGCAACTGTTGAACGGAAATCGGTTGGCGACAACATTGTGTTCGAGTCTCACTTGTCTTGTGGTACGAGGTATCCGCCTGAACGAGCCCACTAGATCGGTTACACGAAGCCATAATATTTTATTTTACTTATTTCTATCATTCCTCTAATATTGTTGTAAAATCCATTATTCTATCAACTACTGCAATGTATTTAATACGACAAACTGCATTTTATTTTTAAAATGCATTCATCCTAAAATATCCAAACGAACAATCAGTTGAATCTTTGTCGTCGCGACGCAATTCAAAGCTCACTTTCAGTTTAGATAATAATTGAAGGATTAATGACGTTGCGATATCAATTTTATCTTTGTGAAAGCTTTTATCGTGCTCCGCAAACAGATGCGATATAAAATGTGTTTATTCTCATTGTTCGCAGGCGATGAAAATTTGACCGCGCGATGGATCAACAAGATGGCTGGCACGGTGGACATTCAGTCGTGGTGGAGAACTCCACGGAAAGTTCTCAAGCCGCGGAACGTGACAGGGTCCGAATCGAATTCTACTCCACTTACGACGTCATGACGGGCGTACGCATAGCCGCCACTCTGGGTGGCTTTTTTGCGTTAATGGTATTTCTGATTGTTTATAAAAGCCGCAGCAAATCCGTGAAGGCATTGAACGATCCAAAAATAGTTGAATTAGCCGAAGCTGCCGTGGCTGAAGAACAGGCGTTTGAAGAGGAGCGGCAACTTAATGCGGCCTTGGAAGAAGCCCTTTCAGAGCGTGCACGTTCCCGGCCGTCAATTAGTGAGGAGCCTCCGTGGCCTCGCACCGCGCGGTTCGCTTCCTACGGCGGTGGTTATGGCAGCCTATTGACACCGCCGCGACGTTTATCCACTGTTCGTGGTGATTCTCTTCCCGGATCTGCATTACGTTTTGTTGATCGCCGTGCATCAGCTGGTTATCGTGACAGACGATTAAGCTCAGCAACATGTTCTAGCTCCGGCAGCTCTTATTTGGAGAGACGCGGCTCTTCAGTGGTATGCTCGCTGCCTGAAAGGCGTCTTTCGCCATGTCCTAGTGAACGGCTGGCTCCCCTAGCCTCTGTGGGTAGTGTGGGTGCATCATATGCCGTAGAGTGCGAATTAGCATCGGTGGGTCCGGACTCAGTGTTTGCGGAGGACGATGGTGATTCCACTGACGATGAGGTGGAGCAGTTCTCGACGGATAGCGGCGGGGGCGATGCGACCGTTATAGGTGAATGTACCGAGCTATCGAGTCGTCCAACACCATTGCTCCTGCGATTGGACCGCGCGTCACATTCGCGGGAGACGTTGTTCTAGTCCTGCTGACGATTTTGTAATCGTTCAGCAATTTTAAATGTTAGTTTACTCATTAAAATATCGACATTTTTCATTTCTAAATTATTTATTTCTAACATATCATGATAGTTGATCAATTTGACATATCATTTGGTTTTAATCACCAATATGACGTTTCATACGATTTTACCCAATTATAAATTATTCTAATAAAATGACTTAACGTGAGTTTGATATAATGTCCTTTGCATTGCTTCTTTGTAATTTAAAGACACAAAAGAAAATTTGCTTGTATTTTAGGACTTTTTTTATGTATTATTAATATTATGATAGACAATGAGAGCGTCGATATTTTAATATGTGATAATAGTTTATGTATATAATAGATTGTTTTGTTGATAAATAATTGATGTTTCATAATGTTGATGTTCCCAAGCCATGACAAAATTGTAATCTATGTACTTAATTAATTAATAATATAAATATTAGGTTGCGATTTTGCAATTATGTAAAGGGTAATTTTAGAAGTGTGGTGTGTTAAATTAAGTTTAGCTTTTTTTTTGATGGAATATATGAGGAAACTGGTAAGTTATCCTCTCGTCTATTTTAATGTGTAGTTAACTGTTTTAGGATCATTAAAGTTCCATACAGGCAAATGTACGAGTGGGCATTCAAGTTAGATGGAATATTTTATTTGGAATTTACAAAACAATAATATTTTTCTTATAATATTATATAGAACGCTGGTGTTTTATTAATCAATGAATGATTTCCGGGAAAGACGGAATACATTTTATGTCCGTTCAGAACTTTAGGAAGAACTGGTCTTACGCTTATCCCTTGGCCTTAGGTTACATACTTTCACATACTTCAAATTAAATCGCTTCGTACCAATAAAATAATATATTATAATTTTCATTTCTATGTTTGCAGCTACAATTTCAGTTATTTCTTACGTTAACTAAATCAAGCATTTAATATAGAAAGAGTGTAGCTTAAATAGATTACATTTCCCTTAATGGGAACTCCTCAGTTTACCCCAGTGACTATAATAATGACTTACAGGCTACAGCTTACATCGTCGTAAAAGTCGAGATGAATTAAGCGAATAAAACGCATTAACCATTAGTAGTTTATAATTTTAACTTCGTGCTATTTGCACAAAATTTCATATTTTTAATAATACATGGGTGCAAAGACCTTTGAGTCATGATGAGTGAAAAAGCAATTTGTAAATATTCTGACAGCCACTTCAATGGTTATTGTTCAATGAAGCTGCTGTTTTCACTTCTATTATTTACCTATATATCTGTTTTTGTGGGTTTTAAGTATTTCCTTTTATATTTCTTAAGTCTTAACACCTGCCTATGGCGCTCATATTGCGATGAAAAGATGATCTGCCATTTTTTATTACATAAACATAACTTCACGCCTTTTGTTACCCGAAGGTGTAGGCAGCGGCTGTTAAGCCTCGTCTCGCCGTTATGTTTACGTCCCAAATGGAATAGGTGGCGAACCTATTGCCATACCGGGCACAAAGTTTGTCAGTCATCGATATTTATCACACATAACTTCCGAAAACAATTTCGAAAAGTCATTGGTGTGAGCCAGTGTCTGGAATCGAACCCCGTACCTCTGGATCAGAGGCCGTGCGCTCGCCCACTGCGCCACCGAGACTTTTTTTTACATATTATTTCTAAAAATATCGTGCATCGATAACTAAGATAAGCCATGCTTCTATTATTACCACTAACATATTATATTTTCAATAGATAGGTACGATTAGTTATGATAAATATTGCCGCCATGTTTTGCTAAAAGCTGATCATAATAACATTTTTTTTTGCGTAGCTATTTTTCTTATGCCGCTGGTATTCACCATAGTGTTCGATTCGATGTATAACTAATACGTGAAGTTTACCGAATTAGTCACACATAGTTACATTAAATTAATGTAATTATTCCAATACGATAGTTTTCGAAGAATTTATACTTCTTGTAATTTGCCAATCCTTGTTAAATTATGAATTTCCACTTAGCCAAATCCAATTCAGTGCACAATTTTTGTAAGTCTTTTTCTTTGAAAGAGTAGTTCGCTATAATCTTAATTTATAAATTTGCCAAGTGGTTTTAATCGCGTGTATTGTATTGTACCTATGTATATGTTTTGTGTTTGTTTTATTTTTTTATGTACTGACTACTGATCAGAAAAAAGACATTCGAAGATTGTTAACTAGATTGGGTTTCTAAAGGATACTAACTACCCTGCTAAGCTCAATATTAAGAGCAATTTGAGAAATAGAAGAATTCTTAGTTCTACCAGAAGTTTTGACGGTATCAAAATACTTAGTATTTAGCCTATGTATTCTTGATACTGCACAGTATATTCTTCAAGGATTTGCACTTAGCAGAGGTGTGTAGTATGTATACAGTGTTCTCAATTCTACGGGGTTTAACAGTCACTTGTCGAATTACTAAATACACGGCCGAAATTCAATCTTCTAAGCGTTGCCGACTTGCATGGTGTTTTTACAATGTAGATATTACTTAGTAGGGTAGATAGTTGTCAGTGAAGTCAATTCAGATCGTGTATATGTATTTTATTAAATAATGTTACTACAGTTTTACTCGAAATTCAAGGACATACAACACCAATACGTCCATTGAAGTTGGAAGCGGCCTAAGATGTTGCTCGTGCCGATGTCACTATCAAAGTAAACTGCCACTGTTCTTAACTGATAACAATGCTCGGACACCGGAGTTTTATTGATTCTGTGTGCTCCGATCCCGCCGAAGTCACTGCGGGCCCAGTAGATTGATTGCGCGCAAGTCGTTTTATTACAATTTAGATTTACGTGTTAGTTTATGTAATGTTCGTTGCTCGAATTAAAAAGAGCTCCCTGTAGTCTGTAATATGTTGAAATGTATGTAAAAAAAAATGTAAATATAAAACGAAATTAATTAATTGTTTCATTACCTGAAAAATAGGGTTATACCATAACCAAGGCTTCTTAGGTTATTGTTTGAATGTGTAGTGCAGGTGGTGTAGCAGGTGGATGAAATTATATATCTTGGATGCGCTTTTAACAGGAATCGCAGGTACACCGCTAATATAGAAGAAAAAGTGGCGTTAGGAAATAGCGTAAATGGAGTGTTGGGCAGGTTCCTGGGCGCAAAGAATGTTAGCCAAAAATCCAGCTAGCTGTATCCACAATGGAAGCGAGAGTTGGGTACGGCAGAGCCTTCGTAAATAAACGTGGTCGAAATGACGGAACTCGGCAAAATTTACGGAATGACTCGCGCTGACCGCGTCAAAAACAAAGTTGTAAAGCAGGAAGTTGGATTGAAAAAGTATCAGTGTAAAATTAAGAAAGAACATGCTCCGATGGTTTGGACATGTAGAAAGTATTGTCGATACAAAAACGACTAAGCAGATACACAATGTTAAAGCAGATGTATGTAGTAGTCGAGAATGGCCACGGCACTCTTCCTATGAGCAAATAGAGAATGAGTTCTGGATTGTGATGTTAGGAGCCTTAAAAATCGATGCGCCTGTATGACAAGTTGCGAGTGAGGCGTGTAAGAATCGTGCCGTATGGCGTTCTGTTCTCTCTGCCTTCCCCGCAAATGATTTCACGTGAAGATAAGAATGTATGCAAAAAAAGGGGTTATTGACGGCACGGCTTCTGATCCAGAGGTCGCGGGTTCGAATCCTGACACTGGCTTACACCAATGACTTTCCGAAATTGTGTTCGGAAGTTATGTGTGATAAATATCGATGACTGAAAACTTTGTGCCCGGTATGGCAATATGTTCGCCACCTATTCCATATGGGACGTAAACATAACGGCAAGACGAGGTTTGCAAGCCGCTGCCTACACCTTCAAATTCGGTAACTCCATTGGTTTAGGTACTGGCTCTTAAGCATATCTCACCAATACAATAGCTGTTGTTTATTTAGATTTAGCTGATAGGGATGGCACCACAACAAAAAGATAGATTTACCGTAGATTGTTTTTTTGTGGATACATCGATGCTAACCATAAACAAAGTTTTAAGTGGTAATTAAAAATAAAGTTTTAGATGAAAAGAATATATAATATGCCAGGAGACTTCAAACTAAACAATTCGTTTACACGCGGTAACCATTTTATATTGAGTGAACACTACTAGACATAGACAAGGTAGAGGGCATTTTGCAAATGTGCTTGGCGGTCCATGTACTAAAAGACTTTACTAGATTTTATCCGCAATAAAAACATATTCATAGCTTCAAGCCAACTCCCTTGCGGGGTAGGCAGAGAGCGCCATAAGGCACGATTCTTACACACCTCACTCGCTTCGTTGACGTTCATGAAATATATTCACTCACCAAAATATAATTAGTTCGTCAAGAAACGCAAGAAACCTTTATTTACTCCCGGAGATTATTTTTTTCTCTAGCTTGAATGGCTATGATTCGATACCGATATAATTAAACTGAAAAAACAGATGATTATGATTGTCAAGTTAGTTTGTCACTTTACTGTCAATGTCATTAGTGCCAAATTGTCAATCAAATTAGGCGAAAAGAAGTGAGGAGATCGGTGAATTTGAATTTGATATTTTTCATTGCTTTATATTTTTCTGGATTGAAAAAAAAACAAGCAAGCATGGATGACGATTTACCGACCGACTTCCAGGTCATCGTTGTGGGGACAGGTGAGTAATATTAACGCTATCATACTGCACCGGTCATGATGGCGATTGCAGCCAACGTATCGATCTTTTTTTCGTAGCTGTCTAGTCATCAATTTTGTATTTTAAAATTGCTTCATAAAGACTTTTTGCTGCCTTAAGAAAACAGAAATAACTGTCGGGGTCTTAACACCTATTTTTTATGTCTCTACTATTTATCTAAACGACAGGATATATTATGTAGTAGTTAATTAAATATTTTCGATGTCAATATGCTGTCGTTCGCTTTCATCGCCTCACGAATACGTTTACAGGTTTCAGAAAGTGACTCATTCGAAAATTATTGAATAGGGTCAAGTTGGTCTTGATTTTTGTAGCAAAGATAAATTTAGTATGCTTGTTATTCCTTAAATATTGCCTTGTGGCAATTTATATTATTCTGACTTATCTTTAAAATATCAATTTAAGTTTCATGAAATGTAGATTAACTATTATTATACTATTGGATTCTTTGTCTTTAAAATATGTTTTTTATCATCATAATAAATTGTCAATCTTTTCAATTAACTTGACTTTCATTTAATTTTGCATACCTATGTCATTTAAATATAATGTATGTAACTAAAAGTAATCTATTTTTTATGTGAAACTGATTTATGTTAAAGACATATTAAAGTTAAAGGAAAAAATACAGATATTTTTCCCTCATTTATTTTGTTTTGACTATACATCATGTTAGTTTTTATTAATTCCCCAATTTCTTTTCTTTTACTGATGAATAGGGATGGTCGAGTCTATAGTAGCTGCTGCCTGTAGCCGAATAGGAAAGAATGTGTTACATCTAGACTCAAGTGACCATTATGGAGGCCTGTGGGCTTCTTACAATTTTGATGGATTACAAAAATTTATCAAAGAAGTTACTGCTGATCCTAAAAGGCAGCTCCAAGTGTACAATTTGGCTGAAAAATGGTACATTGAAAAGTAAGTTTTATAATACATATCTTTCAGTAAATTCTCTTTGATGTAAAAGCTATGTAAATCAATATATTATTTTTATATGTATTGAAACATTATTATGTACACAACACACATTTTTATGCAATCATATTGTGTTTATAGGGATGACAAGATATATATTTTATTTTATTTTTTACCTGTCTATGGGTGACAGTGTGGCTTGAGTGGCATTCTATACAATTTCTTTCATGTTCACTATAAACTTGTAGAGAATCACCACAAGAGGAAAATAAAAATGAAGAAGACAAACCTGAGGATGGTAAAGCAGAACCTCCCAAGAAGGTGTGGAGTCAGGCTAATTTCGCAGCAGAGTATAGGAAATTTAATATTGATATGACTCCTAAGGTAGGTAATTCCTAACTTTAATAAGACCTATTCATCATTTTATAATTTAATATTTCTGTTAACATTGAACTCATCTCGTGCTAAAATTAAGTATTAAGTTGTTAATACAGCAATGTATGATGATAGCTGCTGTTTTCCCGTGGCCCACTTGTCGAACTGCTGATCTCATCGAATATCGCTCGCTATGCTGAGTTCCGATGCGTGACCCGCGTGCTAACGTGGCTAAACGACCGCCTGATGCCGGTGCCGTGCTCCCGGGCCGATGTGTTCGCGACAGAGGCTGTCGGCATTGTGGAGAAACGTCAGCTCATGAAGATGTTGACTTCCATCGTCGGTTATAACGAAGAAGAAATGAATAACGAATTTAAAGGTCAGCAGTACAGTATAAATGCTAATTTGCGATTAGGACACAAATGGCATAACTTGATGCCATTGTTACCCGAAGGTGTTGGCAGCGGCTGTTAAGCCTCGTTTCCGTTATGTTTACGCCCCAAATGTAATAGGTGGCGAACCTATTGCCATACCGGGCACAAAGGTTTTCAGTCATCTATATTTATCACACATAACTTTCCGAAAACAATTTCGAAAACTCATTGGTGTGAGCCAGTGTCAGGAACCGAACCACGACCTCTGGATTCAGAAACCGTGTGCTCGACCACTAGACCACCGAGACTCAAAGGAGACAAATATATTTTGTATAAAAACTTAAGGCCCTTTTACGCGCGCGTTTTTTATTAGGATGTAGGCAGAGGTTCATTCACCTGGACTCGTCGCCTTTTTACGTCGAAAATTGAATAGACGGGGAAACCAATTGTCAAACAGCAGGCCGGATTAGATTCAATTTTGTCAGTACAGTCAGAATATTCTATATTACACTTTAATCCATTAAAAAACCTAATCTATTGTTCAAAAGTTAAAAAACCAAAAAGGGAATTGGGTATTTGAAAAAAAAATTTTTTTGTGATAAATTGAAAGATTATATATTAGTTTTATAACAAAACATTTTTTTTTTTTTTTTTTTCGCAATAATTCAAAAGTTATTTCAAAATAAAAATAAATTTTTGAATCCAGTACCGAAGACACGCCGACAACTCCCGAACAAACCCGAGCGCGTGTGACGTCTTAATGTTAGTTTTCACTCATTGCAGTTGATAGAAAAATAATAAATACAGTGTTTTGATCTATTTAATTTTGTTGTCATTATTAAATATTTAAATTTATTTTAAAAATGTCGAACCTCAAAAGTTATCCTTCTTGTTTTGTACCATTATGTACGAATACTACAAAGGCAACTCCTGATAAAATGTTTTTAAATGTTCCCCAAGATGACAAATGTCGAAATAAATGGTTTCAAGCAGTGCACCGTGATAATCCCCAAACAAAATCGATTTTTTTTTGTTGTGAAGATCATTTCTATGTAAGTATTTCTTAATACCATTTTTATTAATTATTATTTATCTAAGTATACAAATCAAATAATTATTATATATTTAAGGAAAGTTCAGTAAATAAATTTTTTAATGTAAATAGTTTTATTTTCTGCAAAATGTGGATCAGCAACACAAAAGATACTTTATTTTTTACCAGTCAATAACATTTGTAGTTGCATTTGGGCATTACACTTCAAGCTGACTTTACCTTTTGCTAGAAAAATATCCAATGATTTATGACTGGTGGGACATTTTACTTCAACAATGGCATTGCTTGTCATTCCATCAGGAGATGCTGCAAAAATCGGATAACTAGGTACAAGATACATCCCCGGACGCGTTATTTTTACTCTTAATTCTTTCTCAAGAAACGTCGTCGTTGTCGTCGTCAAACGTCATTTCTTAAAAAATCGGTGATCATAAATATATCAACATCAGGAATATTATCAGACTTTGCCTTAATAAATCCTTTATCACACATAACTAATTTAAATCAACTAACAACTCGTATTTTAGCAATAAATTTTCAATATTATTGTCTAGACATGAGTATTAGCCGTAAACGCTGTACTGTTATTAAATAGCTAAAACATTATGACGTCACAACTATAGTGACCAATCATGGCGCGTTTATAGTCACGTGATTTTTATTTAAATTTCATCAATTTTTAATTGTTTATAATTAATTGAAAAAATAATTTTTTGAAGTTTTTGCATTAAATATCAATATTATTAATAATAAAGTTTTAAAATACATAAAAAAAAATCAATATTTTTTTTTTTCAAATACCTAATTGGCCTTGATGTGAACATTGTTGACAGATTTTTAGGCTGGATTTTTTTGTTAAAAATACTTTTAAGATTAACTGCTTCACGCCTGGTTATTTCAAATATCGAAGATTATTTTCTTATTTCAACAGCATGCCTTTTAGTTTTTTAATTTGATTTATTATATTGCACTTACATTTAAGAAGTATTTGGTGAACATTGTTCATAACAAATTATTTAAGAAATTCCTTATCCAAGCACGTTGCGCTATATATATGAAGAATCTAATAGGTGTGTCATGGCACAATGCCGCTGCTTATACCGCTGCGTATCGAATGTACTATTATCCTTCCAATTACTTATCTTGTTAACTACTGGACTTGGGAATATGTTTATCAATTAGGCAGGTTATTTTAACAGTGGTATAGTCACGCTGTTCAGGTGTCTATGGATGGCGTTTGTTGCTCACCAACGCCTGCTCGTTTGCCCTCTTATACGTAAAAAAAAGAAAAAGGCCCTTCATTAAATTCCTAAAAATCAGTTTCTTTAACATAAAAATCAAAGTCTCAGGCATCTGATACTGACAGCTGTGCAGATACCGTAAAGAGCATCTTAATCTTCATCTGATCACCAAAATTTATTGATAAACGAACGACTCTGGCGTCTAAAGTAAAGATTAAGTAACTCCAACATTAATCATGGAGGGTACCTAATTAATTAATTGTTTTCTGTATATAGATTGGAACGATAAAACTTTCAAAGAGTACCTTACACATAAGGAGTTGACTCCGAACCTGGTTCACTACGTATTGTATGCGATCGCCGGAGGCACCAATAACATGCCGTGCTTGGAGGGCGTCAAGGAGTGCAAGAAGTTTCTGATGAGCCTGGGCCGCTATGGCAACACACCATTCCTTTGGCCCATGTACGGCAGTGGAGAATTGCCACAGTGTTTCTGCAGGTAAGAATCTTTACCATTTAAGTACCCTTTTTCTAATAGTAGTAGTAGACAATAAGTCCAACTATTTTTAAGTCCCAAACGAATAGGTGGGATATTAAAATTTATCACAAGTAATTTCTGCACACGTGAAACAGGTGTCGATCTAGAGACTTATTAATTCAGAAGCGGGTTGAATTGTTCAACCTCCAGGCCAGTGAGACGACATTTCTTCACGCACTTAATTCGTCAACGTATCAGCATTAAAAGTGGCAGTGGATCATGGATCAAGTTTGTTTTAAATAAATAATGTAATTATCTGTAATGGAAGAGCCGATGGATAATAGGAGTCTAGGACACCTTCCCAAATTGATCCTTGGAGTTTGTCCTTGGGATTCCCCAAGGACACGTTCAATTTGGTCATGGAAAGTCCTTGGATCATCATCTTCATCATCATCTTCCTGTCCTTCTCGCATAATTTGGTTTCGGCACAATAGGTTGTTCTTTTCCACGATTCCCTATAATTTATAATAACGAGTTATGAACGTCAAAGAAGCGAATCTCTATTCTTTCTGCCTATCCGACAAGAAGTCGTGAAGTTATGTTGTTGTTGTTAACTGCAATTGCAGAAAAAAGTGCACCATGACAGTACTAATAGTTGGTGGTTCGTCGACCTAAATGTGCACCGTGCAGCGAGGAAAAAACGAGCAAAACTTTCTAATTTTGCACGCGCCAACTATTTAAGATATCGTAATTCGAAATGGATGGCCACAGTGGATATAATTATTTGTTGATTCATCGCTAACCGACGACGTAAACTGGGAGGCTGTTTTATGTTTTCAGTTTTCTAAAGACACTTTCAGAAAATGAAACATGTAACTGATTATATCATGGCTAGATCCTGAACGGCTGGCGGCTTTTAGGTTTAGAGAACAATAACCGAACCTTTCTTTTTTCGGCAGTCGGATAGTTATGATTTGTTGTATTTCCTGAAATACAATAAAACTGTTTATGCCTTATGTGTATCCATTATTGTAACTATATAGCTATTATATAAAGTGCGTAAATAAATATTAAACTTGGTATGTCAGATCGGAACATTCAGAAATAAAATATATAAATGTGCTTACGTTAAAAGCGGATAAAAATTTATTTATATAGGTTTCCCGTTTTGATTAGCTACTTTTATAGTGACATGATTATATTATCAACCTGCGTCATTTACCTAAACAACATACCAAACATTTGGTCTGTCTGTCTTCTTCTTCTTCCGGCTAAACTCTAAAAATAGCTGAATCCATATTGACGGAATTTTCACTGGCTGCTGAACTGATATAATAAGGTGGGGGAATACTCTGGGAATAGGCTAATTGGCGGGTACAATCAGTAATATATAATGCCTAATATGCGAACTTTATTTTGCATCAGAAACGTTATATGAGTAAATAAGCCTAAGTTACTTCTTACGTCACCTAATTGACATTAAAAGTCCGGGCAAAATCGGTCCAGCGATTTCAGAGATTAGCCGGAACAAACAGACAGTCAAAAATTGTGTTGTTTTGGTGTTGTACCATATATATATTCATATCATTACATAGTAGAAAACAAAGTCACTTAACGCTGTCTGTCCCCTTATATGCTTATATGTTTAAAACTACGCAACGGATTTTGATGCGGTTTTTCTTAATAGTTAGAGATAATTCATGTATGATGTTGTAAAGAAAAAATGATAATTTAGCACTTTAATTGTAAACGCTGGCTGAACTCTAAGTGATAGATCAAAACAATGTTCTACATTATTAAACACCTTCAGAAGGTCTACAAAAAAGTCCGCGAGGGCATATCGGCGCTATCTCTTAGGGATAACCTACAATGATCATTTTTATTTTTTTACTTTTTACGAGAAATAATGGCTAATTTACGAAGCGATTTTAAACATTACAGCATTATTTTTCATCATATAAGTGTCTTAAATAGATTGTGCATGTAATGTTGATGATCCTGGCCCTTTATAGCATGCAATTTAAACGAATATTTTCGAAGATATTGCAGTATTAACATAGCGGGACAGCAGTTAAAGCCGATAAATAGCACAAATTGAACCTTATGATACCCGAAATTTACTCATTTATCGAACGAACTCATTTATGCGAACTTTGTTCCGCATCAAAAGATGCGGAACAAAGTTCGCCGGGTCAGCTAGTTATTATGTATATATAGTAAAAGCTGTTATTTAAATATTACAAACAGACACTCAAATTATATATATGTAGATGTTGAGTATTTAAACAATAATATCAGGTAAAATATTTCCAAACACGTCATTATCGTTCTGAACTATTTTGGTGCTTGATATTGCGCGTGTACAAAAACTGGTGATTCATTCATTTTGCAGGCGGTTATTATGACGTATCTTTACTTGTGAAATTTTTAATAGCTTCACGAACATTTTATAATGCAAATATCGATCTAAAGTATATCGATTTTATGTCCGATATCCGGATGATATTATATCCTCTTTTTTGAAGATGTGGGGAGCGGAAATTCTGTCGAATGTAATAATTAATGTTACCATTTCCTATTAGAATAGTAGCGAAGAGAAAAGAGAACCGCTTACAGATCCCGATGTTTTATTTTTATTAAGCCCAATGCTTTGATATGTTTGTGTATTCACTTTAAAATGTGGTCCCATGGTATTCAATTACCAACACCATGGGACCAAATATTTCAACAGTCACTGCCTACACTTTCGGTAATAAAGAGCGTCATTATATAAAAAGAAAACGTTTATTATTGTAATATAATATGTTACACATTGGAATCTTATAGATTGTGTGCTGTCTTCGGTGGCGTATACTGCCTGAACCGGCCCATAGACAAGGTCCAGATCAAGACCGTCGATGAGGGCAAAACTGTGGTCACCATAGACAGCAAGTCGAAAACGTTGAATTGCGATCACCTCGTGATCGGTATCAACGAATGCCCCAAGGATCTCATCTCCCCTGAGCCGGCGGAAAGTTCCGACATTTCCAAGGCTGTGTTCATCACCAACGGCTCCATCATGAAAAGTGAGAAGGAACCGCTGACTCTGCTTCGTTTCCCGCCGTTAACTGACGCCGATAATGCGGTCACCGTGCTCGAAGTTGGACCTGCTACTGGATCGTGTCCAAAAGGACTTTGTGAGTATTTTTTTATTATTATATAGTGTGTTATGACCAAATAGACCGTGTTCTGGAGGAAGGTGATGTTAGGAGCCCCAAAAATCAAGTCAACGAAGCGAGTGAGGCGTGTAAGTATCGTGCCTAATGGGAAGGGATTTGGCGTGAAGTTATGTATTTATATAGTATGTAAATTATATAAGCACATGCAAATATTCACACCAAGTTCTTCCAGTTACGTGGCAGGCAGGAAGTACCAAGTTGGAAATAAATCCTCACATTATTCGTCAATTTGCCTAACCAATTAAAAAAATATATAGAACACGCTTAATCCCGATTCGTATACTTGTGCGGCTTGCACACAAAATTTCACGAAAGCCGGTCGAGCCGTTTCTGAAGAGTTTAATTACAAACACGAAAATTTTACCTATTAGATTGTATAGAAGATAGAAGTTAGGTAGGTACGCCTTGCAAGTGTTCACAGCCTCTGCTCCTCGGCTACACGGCACGATCTCGTCCAGGGTCAACGGATAATTTAAGTTTTTGCAGTACCTATTACTTTTTTTGCGCAAATGTGCCGCTCTGTAACACCTACTAGAGCTGACGGAGCTATTGTCTAATATGTGAGTCATGCCGCTTGGTATTTGGGACACGTTTTAGTTAGAGAAACAGCGCCATTTAAATTTGACCAGCACTTTTGTACTTCTATATTACGAAATTCTGAACCTCCAGAACTTCAGGATTTGTAAAGTAATATTATGTATGTTGAAAATGACTCTTCAGGATTCCATAACTTAAGGGTAAAACGGGACCCTATACAAAGACCTCAGAGTCCATCTCTATCTGTTACCGTCATGAACTGATCAGTTAGACAGTTGAAACAGGTTACAGATGATGTTATTCTGTTGCCGCTAGAACAACAAAAAATAATAAAATCAATTTTATTAGGTTTTATTCGTATTATTTTTTTCACGGATTTGAACCATTCGCGCGCGAATGTGATTTTGCACTTTTCGGTGCTTTTTCAATGGAGTATTAAAAATAGATTTTCTTTAAACTTGCTTATTCTTATAATAGCCCGTTTCCTAGATATTATAAAATTATATCTAGTAAATATCGTCGGTATAATGGACGAACTAGATAACTCACAGTTTGACCAAATTACTAATACTACTGGTACTAAACTACTAATACTAGTGGTAGAGCCACAGCGGCTCGCTGCATAAATGGGCCGGCCCGATCAGCGAAGTACCTGACCTCTCAGAATATCGTCGTAAAGTGGCTCTTGCCGTAGTTCGCTCGGTGAGAGTATCCGGATCCCTTTTATCTTCCCCTTCCCATCCCACTTCCGATCCCTTCCATATACCATTGTAAGGGCCGGTAACGCAACTGTATAGTATAATAACTGTAAAATGACCGTTTACAATTTTAGTGACCCCTAAAATATGCCACATCTTTTGGTTTCACCGGGCACAAAGTTGTCAGTACTAGTACAGTAATATTTATTACACGTATAGGTTTTATTATAACGAATTTGGTAACTTTTTATGAAAATGAGTAAAAACATACAACATCACAGAAATAGATCAAGATAGAACGGCGAATAGGCGTGGCAAGCGTGCCAAAACCATGCACTATATTGCATGCTTTTCGAAACTTGCTCTCATTACGCAACGAGCGTTCCTGCCATGCGTTCAGGACGTAAAAAAATAGATAAAACGTCACATATATGCCTTATTAGGCTGTGGCAAATTGTAAAAACAAAAGTAGTGAATCAAATATGAAAAAAGGAAATATTTCGTATGATCAGTAAGTACAGAAAATCAGTAGAAAGTATTTTTTTGAGATTATAAATTATTGTTTTACTTTTACTATGTTCAATAATTACGATCACAAGTTGTATATTTTTTCGTTATGATAAATATCCATTGCTGTCCGCATTCAACGCTCGTATACAAAAACCATTGCGCGCATTAATTATACGCGTAATGTACGTCGAATCGAACGAAATACACAATACACCTGCCAGTTGATCGCTGTGTCTGTTAATCGAATGTCTTCGAATGTTAGAGATGGGCACTCCATGTATCGTTGAGTCTTAGGACTTATCGATAAATTAATTCAATAATAATTTGAGTATCAGCTCATGTCTTGCTTTGTCCCTACTTTATTCTAACACCACAAATTTCAACCAAAGTGTTTCGTAATTACATTGGCAGCAGTTTATTTGACAGTATAAGTTTTCACCAATTTGACCAATCGCCGATGGAAAATCATCTCGTTGTTCTCAAACGGGCAGTAACCGAGGTAGACGTTCGGCTTCGTTATTTAACCAGGACTGTGAGGCCAACCCTTACAAAAAGGCAAATATTTAATAAATATGTATAGTTTCAAGGACAGTAAAATATTTATAATTAAATTTTATATACTGTTGGAAAAATATGTTTTAGGTTTTAATATGTCGGATTAAAGTATTTAACATGTTTTACTTTCTATGATTATCGTTACACAAAATCAATAAAGTTGGTAAAATATAAAAAATTGTGTGGTTTTATGAAACCACCGTAAAAGTGAAACTTTTTTTCACATTATAGACATTTAACTAAAAATTTTCGAAATATTATTTTTTTCGAAAATCGAATGTAAGTCACTGTTCACGTATTTTAGTTACCATAAAATATTGATTACATTTATAAACGATAATAGACGTGAAAGGCGCTCTGACGAGCGCTTTTCACTTTATCCCTACTCCGCGGCCAACCGTCACGCGACATGCAACACGCAGACGAAAAAGTTTGAGACGATGTAATAAAAGTTTCACTTTAAAAATAATAAAATTAACACACGTTGCCGATATTAACATCGATAATCTAATGTGTGTGTCTCCTAACTAGTCGCACCGCTCACAATGAAAATGACGTCACGCTGTGGGCGTGGTTTTTCAAAAAAGTGACACGCTCGAAATGTATGGAAATATGACATCGCGGCCGTTCTATCTTGATCTATTTCTGCATTGACCTATATGATATAGACTTGTAGTAACCTTCTAAAAGTGTGACCACCGGCCATAAGTCTACAGGCTTATGCGAAGCTTATGTCAATTCAGTCATCTGTCAGACGCGAGCCGAATAACAATAGGTACAAAATGGGTAAATGCGTAGTAAAAGAGTGCGATTCAAGATCGGAAACCCATAAGAAATTAACCGGAATTACTTTCCACACGTAATATTAATATTTACATTAATATTAAAATACAGTAAAATAGATAAAATGTTGAATTTTCATAATTAGCTTCAGTGATACCACTAAAAACTTAGTTTTAGTTTCCCACTTTTGTGGGAGAGTTATTAATGTATGGAAAAGGAGATTTTAAATATTTTTTGTTATAATAATAACGCTGCAGGGTGCCTAAAGATGCAGCACGCCGTGACAAGTGGGTGAAAATTATCCGATTGCTGAGAAAAGAAACTGACTGGCTACCTACACCCGGGAGATCATTTATCGTCAATTCAAGTTGATCATTCGCTTATATTAATAAATGCCATAATTAATAAATACTTAAAAATAAGATTGTATCACGAAAGCAAATTATTCACTCAGACTTATAAAAAAGAGACTAAAAGGCAATTTTATACAAAACTTAGTAGTGTATAATCAATAATTGCAACACAATCCCCCTTGGTAAGTCTGGTTGTTAGACTTTCTGGCTTCTGACTACCCGTAACGACTACCAAAGATGTTTAAATGACAGCCGGGACCCACCAATTTAACGTGCCTTCCGAAACACGGAGGAACTCGTCATGATAAGATGGTCACCCATCTACGGACCGACCGCGCCAAGCGTTGCTTAACTTTAGGGACCGTACCCATACTACGTGACCCGTTTAGGGGGGGGGGGGGAGCAGAGTCTTTAAAATACTACGGTTAGTCACAGGACCGGGGGTTGGCTCAGGTTTTTGTCACGTAGTCGATTTTAATGAGAGAAATCTCGTAATTTTTCGACCTAGATGAATATTAATGTGATTAAACAGAAAATAATTGTTGTGTTCGTAAATTAAGTTACTGTAAGTTACATACTGTACAGCAATATGTTTTCACAATTAAAGTTGTTCTTTTTCATAATACATAATTCACTAGTAATTTAAGTATGCATGCAGTCTTATCCAATATAGAGCCAAATAATTAATTTTTTTCGATTTTTGCCTGTGAAATGAATAAAAATCATAATTATGAATTACTACGTGAAAGCTAAAGGGGGAGGGGGGGATCTTGGCATATACTACGAGTGGTCACCGATGGGAGGGAGGGGTCGAAAAATCTTAAAAAATAGGTCACGTAGTATGGGTATGTTCCCTTAAGATCGATCGACCCGTGCGGCTGTTAGGCCCTGTCCACGTTAAATACAATAATTCCCTTTCAATATAATGAATGTAAGTACATTATTTTACTACACAAGCGTTTTCACTATTTTGTGTATCAGTACCTAATTACACACACTGTACACCTTACCTACAGCGGTTTAAATCGCTGCTCTAAGGCAGGTGTACACAATTAGGTACAGATGAGTGTGATCCAATTTTTTCGGAACAGCCGATCTAGTACGGAGTACACAGAGATCGTTGATCCATTCATTATTTCAGTTATCTTGTAATACATCTGATATGAAATTAATAAGTAATAGTAAAATATTGAATTTATATTTATTAAATATTTTTACGAGTACATGGCTTGAAAAAGTTGGGTAAAATTTCGCATGGGCTGACCACCCCACACCGCCATTGCAAATTTATATTGCCATCTTTGTCTAATCAAAGTGACGGCAATGTATTTGACATTTGTGTGACTGAGATAGATATATGTTTAATTTTAAATGTCTAGTGGTTTCAAAGCTACGTCATTGCATCTAAAAAGTGGACACACATTTTTTGACGCATTTGTATGAGGTTTGCTCCTCTTGTATATTTAACTCAGTGTATTTCTGTGTACAACATGCATTTTTGGTAACGTTAGTAGTCAAAATCGAACCGACTAACTGGCCACAACAAAACATTAATTCATCCACTAAACCCGGACGACCAAGTGAATTAATAATATGAATTGTTTATTCTTTATTATATTTTAACTACGCCTTTATTACATTTTTACCCGAGCGTTTTCTTTTTTTTTTTAATAACCTTAATAAGGTGTTACATGATGAATGATATTAGCTAGTGTGTTTTTAATTAATAATTATAATTAATCTTCTCAGCGAGTGATATTTATAATAATTGCTATATTTTTTTGTCGTAATATAATTTGAAAGTGTTCGTGGTTCTGTCGCAAACCTCGTTACGCTTTTTGGGGCAGTAATAATTGTAATACTGAAAACCAGTTGATATGACATCGAAAATGGATTCCTTTGGAATCATATTATCTTAAAGAATAGACAAATGTTTTTGAATGCGTACCCTGAGTGCTGTTTATTTATTTGCTTATATTTACGATCCCCACAAATATCACAAATGCCATAAATATTCCTATTTGTCAGAACTGTCGCATAGGGGTCTTTTAGACCTCAGTATGCAGGTCTCCAATTTCTATACTTATATAAAATTATGATAAAATCATTATACAATTTAGTTTATTTTACTGCTTATTACATCGGCTATAAGTACTCTCCCTTTTTACGAATGGATCTAGCCGTTTCATAGATCAGCTGGCAAAACTAAATACAACAAACTCGGCAACTCTCTGAAACTCGATTTACAAATGAGTACCTAAATATAATAATATATATACCTAAATATAATAATATATAAATATAATAATAACAGTGGTAGAGCCACGCAGTTCGCTGCAAGAATGGGCTGGCTCGACGGGTGATATACCATGACCCCTCAGAATATTAAAACGGTGGCCCATCCGCTTCCCCACTCTTTTACCATCCCACTTCCTTAAAGGCTGACGACAATAATAACAACTGTAACTCTATCTGTGTTGTAGGTGTCTATTGGCGGCATTTGTCACTACCATCAGGTGATTCGCTTGCTCGTCTGCCCCATTAATCCATAAAATAATTATAATGAAAGTTTTACACTTACAGAGTACCTAAGCAGATTATTTATATTGATTTTTATTTCAGACCAGATAATTAAATATTTGTTTACTAAATTCTTATTAATTTCATGATTAGTAGTAAAAGTATGTGGTTCTTCAAGCTATGCTATATTGTTGATTCGCAGTTGTGGTGTACTTCATCACAAACAAGGTGAACGATGCAGAGAGCGACCTGATGCCGATCGCTGAGAAGATATTCGACATGTCTGGCGCTGATCAAGCTGAATCGTCTGACAAACCCAAGGTGACTAAGAATATGTTTTAATGCTTGCACCTCTTGGTGGTGAAAAAGACATGGTGCTCCACCATGTCTTTTTCTAATTTCTTCTTCTAAATCTAATTTTCGGAAAACCAGTTTTGGGACATATATATATAAATTGCTTTTATTTCTCATATTTTTTTCTTTGTTACCGTCAAATTGCTGCATAACCAAGTATTTCAAAACAGCTAGTTTCATTATAAGATTAATATATGTTATGTAAATTAATTATAATTAGAGTGGTGTGATTTTTTAATGGGATAGGAGGGCAAACAACCAGGCGCGACACCTGATGTTAAGCATCTGACGTCGCCCATGGACACTTGCAACACATATAGTATTACATTTGCGTTGCCCGCCTTTAAAATGGAATGGGGAATGGGGTTCGGTCTCCAGATACCACTCTCACCGAAACACGGTATTTCACCTGTCGAGCCGGCCTAGTCATGCAGCGAACTGCGTGACGGTACCACTGTTAAACTTTGATCGTATTTTGCAGTGTCTGTGGTCGGTGTTCTACAACGTGAAGGACAGCAGCGCGGCCGTGGCGAGCGCGGCCGAGTGCCTGCACGTGTGCTCGGGGCCCGACGCCGGCCTGGACTTCGACCGCGCCGTGGAGCAGGTCAGTGTCCCCACTGCGCCCCCACTGCGCCCCCACTGCGCCCCCCACTGCGCCCCCCACTGCGCCCCCCCCCCCACTGCTGGACACGGGCCTCTCCCGATGTGCCACTACATCCGATTCTCTGCCTTCCGCATCCAGTCTTTGCCAGCAGCCTTTCTGAGGTCGTCTGACCATGGGGCTGGTGGGCGTCCTACGCTACGTTTACCAATACTCCACTCTATGATCTTCTTACTCCATCTACCGTCGGTCCTTCGGCAGATATGACCAGCCCATTGCCACTTCAGCGAGCTTATTCTACGAGCTATGTCGGTTCTCTGGCGGACATACTCATTCTTGAATTTATCTTTCAGAGACACCCCGAGCATAGCTCGCTGAGCGACTTTAAATTTATGGACTAGTCCCACGTTTCGCACAGCTTCTGAATTAGAAGCTAACAATACAATATACTTTATTGCATACCAAAATAAAAGGAGCTTAATACATATTATGCAAATTGCAAATGAATGCAATTTGCATATTATATTAAGCAATTAAAATGCACAAACGGAGATCTTATCCAACTTAAAATGACATAAATGGCTTAATAAATTTGGGGCCATTAGACATTGTAATAGAATCATACGATCATCGATCAACAGTATTATGAATTAGCGGCAATTCCATTTAGAATTAGAGTCTAGACTTGTTCAGCATAGATATGGGTGATACAAATCGTACATAAATACAAAATCCGATTTCGTATCAATATCTAAAAATCTGTTACTGGCTCGCACGAAATCTATATACATATTACAAAAAATTGTTACTTACAATATCTAGGTTTTTACCGTACCGTCAGTACCGTACCGCATCGAATATATAGTTGAAGCAAGTGAGCGCGAGCTACATATGTTAGAGTGGTACAACAATATATACACGATACCTCTATCAGACAGATTTGAACCTTATTTCTACATATTTAAAGCTTATTTTAGATTTTTCATGTTGAAAGTAAAAGGTTGGTTGGAGTGAAATAGCAGTATATAGACGCTTTAACCGATTTAATATTGTAAATTTAATCTTATTGCCATAGAAATAAAGATGATTTCTTAAAATTGGGATCATTGAAATATATTGTTGGTTAGAGCGGAAAGGCAATATGAGTATTTGAACAGAATCAAAATGCTGGTATTCTTAGATACAAATTTTTGGATATCTCCTAGATATTTCAATATCTATGTATTTTAATATATAGTTCCGATATCGGATATTGAAAATCTAAATCTATTATAGATACGGTACTCCGAAAAGGCGATACGACCCATGTCTAATCCACAGTATTATAAATTAGCGGCAATTCCATCTAGAATTAGAATCTAGACTTGATCAGCAATAAACAAGAATTCATCAATTAGGAGAACACTGAAGTCAACGAAAAAACCGTGACAAGTGTTCTTAAAAAATACCTAATCTACTAAACAGCTTCAACTAGTAAACCATATTCGATTGTATCCAAACTAGTTAGTGCGAATTACTATAGCTTCAATTCAGATGAGTTAGCGCCGTCTAGTATCTTAAACAAAAACTAAACATGACTACAAGAAATTACTCCAATGACATTCAATAATCAAGTTTCAATTCCTTCACGTAAAGTTATAACCAACCTTTAAACTGGCATTCTGCTTTTGGAAGTGTTGACGATCAAACCTGAATTCGCGTGTTAGCTATTTATTTATTGTAAAAGACCTTTTTTGCTTAGTTTTTTATGTCCGATTTGACTATTATAGTGTATTTTTAGTTGTGATAGTAATATTTGTGTATTTTAGCAACGGTAAGCGGTAAGTTATTATTTTCATATTTTTGACATTACGTCCATGCGTATTTGAGATTATTCTCAAATATGCAATCTGATATTTGGGATGATGCGCTGGCTCGGCCGCCGCCTCCTGATCCTCCTGATCCTTCATTGATGGTGATTGGCGCGAGTACATCGTGCTCGGCTATGAAACGACGACTTGAGCCTAATAACAATAATCCGATTAAAAAACAAATTATTTCCCCTGATTCAGCTACCCCTTCGATTCAAACTGTTTACTCTGACCCAAGCTATACTGTAGGAGCTATCAATAACTATTCTAAATTAGACAAAGGTCCTTATATAGTACATGTGTCTCGTTCATCTCCGGATCCATCAGCTGGTACAACTATCCGTCCAATTAAGTTTGGCCAATTTCTTATCACCCACAAAGTAAAAAATGTTTGTTCAGATGGCATCAAAAAAGTCGGACGAAATAAAATTTCAGTCCAGTTTAAGTCTGCTGAGGATGCTAATGATTTTGCTACCTCTCCCATATTACAGAGCAAATATGTAGCTTCCGTACCTAATTTCAATGTTACCAGGATGGGATTGGTGAGGCAGGTCCCCACTGATCTTTCCATGGAAGAATTTGCGAAAGATGTCAACTTACCTACTGGCTGCGGCAAAGTTTTAAAAGCGCGTAGATTAAACAGAAAAAAAATAGATGAAGGTCAAGTTACTTGGGTCCCTACTCAGTCAGTGGTGGTCACCTTTCAAGGCCAATCCCTACCGTCTCGGGTTTTTTTGTACTATACGTCTGTTGAAATATACATTTATCCAACCATCCAGTGTCATTCTTGCTCCAGATATGGTCACACTAAGGCACAGTGTAGGTCGAAACCCAGGTGCTTCCGCTGTGCTCAAGAACATCTTGGGGAAAGCTGTAAAGTCACCGAATCTAAATCCTCTTGCCTTTTTTGTTCTGGTCGGCATTTCGCCACGAGCAATGCCTGTCCAGAGCGTGAAAGACAGAGATCAATAAAACTTGTAATGGCCCAAAACTCAGTTTCATATGAAGAAGCCTCATCACAATTCTCTGCTGTATCTCGCCCTTTTTCCGAGGTAGCTAAAGATTCACCTACATTTCCTTCCCTCTCTAAAGCTCAGCAAATTCCTAGGCCTGTTCATTCAGCTCCTCAAAAATCTCGATTACAACTGTCAGCATCCGCTTCTACTCACTCTAGAATCCCAATGGGTAAAACATATGATAGAGTTGCTCATCAGCAAATTACCTCTCATCCTCCATCATCTATGCCAAACGGTTGTGCTTTAAACAACCGCCAACTTCTTCCTCAAAGAGAAAATATTTTAGAAACTCTTTTATCTTTATTGATCGATTTTATTTCTTCTAACCCTCAAAACCTACCGTCCCACGTTGCCTCCAAACTTACTCATCTAGTATCCCTAACCTCTCAACATGGATCCAGTGATCCTTCTACAGTGGATCTGTCGGAGCGTGCGAAATAAAAAGCATGAACTGACCCATTTAATCAACATTCTTTCCCCATCTATCATTGCCGTCTCGGAGACATGGTTGAGGCCTGGATCCCGTTTTCGGATTCCAGGTTTCTCTCAAATGCTTACTCTCTCTCATATCTTCACATAAACTACGGTACATCTTATGTAAATTCGTTAAAAAAAAAATTTTTCTTGTAAACTGTAGCAGTAAATAATTATAACATTATTATCGCTTGTTTAAAATTCATATTTTCGTTTTTTATAAGTGTTCTGGTAGTAATTAGCAATAGTGTTTGTTTCTTTTTTGTTGTAGGTAGAAATTAGTTGTATGTTTAAATCATATGGGTCATAAAATACTCAATCGAAATTTGGTTTATTTAAATCCTCTCTTCATCTGTTTCCTCTGGTTTATGACATCAATGCAACTGAGCCTGGCAGAATATAAATAACAACCAGTCATTATAAATACGCGCCAATAAAGGAGGACTCTGATTTCATTTACTAGGCTGGTTGAAGAAATCCTGCGGTCATCTTAACTGGCTATATTCTCCTCCTAACCGTGCAAATTCTTCTGTCTGAAGCGTTCAAAGTAGAAAATGAAGAGAGTGGCTAAGTCGCATTAGCTAGTATGCGAAGCCAATAATAAGAAGTGAAGTAAAGTGAAGTGAACCTTTAACTAAAAATTTCATTACAATTGATAATTACATGACTGAAAATTTAAATAATAATATTTTATACATAATAATAAAAGCAGATTACACAAGAAGACGTAATTCTTGTTTCCGTGAGAAAATTATCGATAAATTTAAAACTACTTTACTTTCTACGTGAAATAAGGGCTTATTTTCGAAGCGATACTAAACATTACTGCATTAATACCTATCCAATTAAGTACCTTAAATACAGTATGCATTTAATATGGCTCTCACAGCAAGTAATTTAAATAAATATTTTCGATTTTATTATAAATTTAATATACTCCTGTATTTTCTACACGATTCCTGCCATTTTCAGGGTTTCTCTTTTGTACTCATTCCTTATCCATTTTTGTCACACCACACACCCATTTTAGCAATTCACATCACATCACATCCGCCTCTTTCATTGCCTAACATTCAGATCCATACAAAAGGTAAAAATGTTGAGAACATATTCTATTTTATTATCTACAAAAATTTATGATGAACGTGAAAGTTTACATTGATTCTTGCCTTTTTTCTATGTATTTACAAAAATTAGTACTTATTGATGCATTGATATTTTGGTCTAGTTTGACTAGTTTCTATAACACAAATATTTAGTTGCTTAACTAAAATGCTAGATGGCGCTGTGTGATTCGTCCATAAATTTGTTATTAACTTTCTTTATTCCTACTTATGTTTATGAAAGGTGTGAGTCATCGTTACTTGACTTTAAATTGATTGTGAAATCTTATGGCTACGGGTGCTACCCGACAGTTGTTAACAAAATAACAACGCAATAAATATAATAAGCAACTTTATACTTATTTTTTGTATTTTCAAATCTTAAACTAATGACTTAAAAATGTATAAAGATTATTACTATTTTTCTTGTAACTTGACGCCTTTTATTCTCCGTGTAGAAAGTGGCACTTGCGTGTAGACTGTTTTTAGAATAGTGGAACATTAGTTTAATTAAACTCATCTTTGTTACGATGCGGCACGCTGTGATTAGTGAGTAGGCAGTCAACTTGACCTATTGCTACATAGTCATGTTGATTAGCCGTTTTATTGATAATAATGATTAAAATGTTATGTGACTTTATTAGAATAGATGTCTCTTGTGAATCTCATCTGCTTTTAAACTTTGTTTCATACTTTTGTATTTACTCAATTTTATATTAGGAACGATAAGAAGCATTCGTAATATAGGTATAATATAAGAAACATGCTGGCCCGGTGAACTTTTTTTCACATCGGAATCACTATAAAAAAAGTTTTTTAAAACAAAAAGTAGACTATGTTACTCCTTTTTACAGCAGCTAGGGGCTGTTCAAGTAATACGTAAGCAGATTTATTACAATTATTTATCCCCCCCACCCCCTTTGTCAGCAAAAGTAAGCAAAACTCTTACCCCCTCCCCTCCCCTAAAATGATTACCTACATTTTTCGAAAAATAAATTTCAAGAGACCATCTACACAATCAAATGTTTTTTTTTGTAAAATTCTAACAGCTACTGATGACGTGATTATCATCTGGGTATAAGTACTATAAGTGCCTTATATTCACATGTAGAAAGCAATTATTTCAATATTACAAACAGACATTTCAATTTTATTGATATCTATAGACGTCTCTGTTATTGAAAATCTCTTGTTTATTACATTTAAAAAAAAATAGGCACTTAGTTCTAGAAAGTCTGGATTCTAGATGAAATTGACGCTAATATTAATGGTCGTGATATTCACCGGGGACGAGCCAGCCCATGTATGCCGGGAACTTATTAGTGGCTGTACCGTAAAATGGATTTCTTATTAATACTGGCGAATGGGGTTTAAGTGAAGTTATGTTTAAGTCATCATACATACCTACTCTTAAATCCTTATGAAACATGCCTTAAATTAGTATTGTATAGGTACAATATTTTACATTATATCTCCAGGCTGAGCAAATCTTCAAGAAGATCTGTCCGGGCGAGGAATTCTTGCCGCGCGCTCCGGACCCAGAGGAGATCGTCTTCGAAGACGACGTGACCCACGGCCCCGAGTTCCAGCGGGACCATGAAGACGCTGAAGGTGACGCGCCCAATGAGTAGGCGCCCATACATTCCGGCACAGCAGTGTCACTTACTCTGTCAGCACGTTTTAGCGCGTAACACTACGTGCTTACTCATTTTTATACTACATATGTAGGTATAGGAAATATATTATCAGGTGTTTTCAAATTTAGATAAGATTGTCCTTTATAAACATTTTTTTTATGAGCTTTTTCTGATTGCTGTTCAATTCCAATATTCCAGAAGTTTTGGAATCAAGTGCTACATATCAAACATTCGCAGTTAGTATTGAAACAGTTGAAAATCCACATGTAATCCGAAAATAGTATAATTATAGAATGCCTTGCAAAACTCACTGGATGAAATTTTTAGTCTATGCAGAAAAATCTGTATCTTTCAAGAAATCTATGCAGTCTTTGATACCAGTAGGTACTTGATGTTTATCTAAACGACACTTGCCAAGGTCATTGACCTCACGAGACAGCTGATCTTAAACGTAATCCAAGTGAAATCTTTTATACAGTGATTATGAAAATATTGAGTAATCTTAAATTTGAGTACACCTTTTTATACAATTATTATGTAAATTCATATCAAAATTGTCATTACCATAAATTCAGATAAATATATTTCTCTAGGTAAAAATTGTTTATGCTTCAGTTGAAGTGCTTGAACGTGCTGAGTTCAGAATATGATGTAATCTCAGTAAGATTTATATGCTTTGGTCGCTTGACTTCGTGCATTCCGACTGGTGCGTTTTGGAGGGAGTATAAGACATGATAGCAATACCTATTTGTGGGTATAACAAGAACTTTTGAAACTGCAGTTTTTTTTATTAAGTTGTATGATTATTTTGATGCCACAAGGTTAAAGGCTACATATTTAAAAGTGATATTTGAACCTGAATTAATATTTATTTTAATCTAATTAATATGATTGGCTGGTGCTATATGTTGTTTTGTTATTATTGTATAAATTTTACTTATTTGAAGTGTATACATAAAATTTATTTGGCAAATCAAATGGCAAGATGGTTTCAAAAATTAATCATGGAAGATTGTTGATGCTTAAGTTTCAGAAATTCGACCTGTGTTATGGCCTAGTGTAAATTATATCAATTTTATTAAAAATTGACAGATAATACGATGAACTGTGTACACACCTTGTCGCACCAGAATATCGAGGTCATTTACATCAGTTTGCTGAACATAGTACAGGCAGGACTTAATTTTGTTTAAATAAGAAATATTGGCTGGGTTGTCTTGTTAAGCAAGAACAACTTGTAGCATGTAACTGATCATTTGACATTTTAAAACAATATTAATACTTGACCTTAAACTTGAACTTGTGAATTAGGTACAGAAATTAGTTTATTTAATAAGTAATATTTGTCTCACAAGGTTGCTATGTTTACATTGAACTCCTGAATAGTTATCTTTACTATTTAATAATCATTATATATATTTTTACTCATATAAACACACATTTAATTGGTGATGTAATATTAAATGTATAAATTTTGGAGTTATCTAAACAAAATAATTTTAATTGTTAGAACTGCAATCTTTTTACACAGAATTTTTAATAATTGTTTTATTTATTAGTACCTTCCAATAAGCTTGAACAAATTTTTATTTAATATGAAACTATTGTTCAGTAATGTGCATTAAATACAGTAGTATCTGAAATAGGATGCAGTTTATTATGGTATTAGGAAAAAATTTTTGGACGCACCAGTCACAAATCATAGATTGTAGCACATATAATTTAAGTTAATTAGCACTTTTATGATTTTTATTATCAATAATCATGCCTGCAGCTTGTGCGTTTATAATTCCAATAAAATATGATTACTAGAATATATTTGTTTCATTTAAGATCTGGAGATAATATTGTCACACTATGGAAAAGGGATATGTCATTGTTTCCAAAATTAGTAGAACAAAAAAATTATTAGTCAATTTTATAAACATTTAATAGAAATATAAATATATTGTAGATAATATAGGTACATGTAGATATGAAATACTAGAGGAATATACAATCTGCTAGCAAACATAAAGCTCAGCCCTCATTCATAATAAGAAGGACCATTCACTGAACATCAATATGATTTCTTTTAGTACATCAGTAAGTAATTTTATTTTTGTATGCATAATACATAAATCTAAAATACATCTAAATACACATTTTTATTTGCTTGAATATGTTATCACAATGTGAATGGCTTTTGTAAACAACAAAAAATATTTCATTGGCATACTCTGTTAATATCAACATCAAAGTTTAATTCCTTAAATTAATAAAATATTTCTCTACTCTTCTCATATACATTTGGAAACATGTCATATAAAACACTACAACTAATCAAAATAACCTTTTTTCATAAGAAAACAAACCATGCACATTGCCTTCTAATTGTGCAGAGTATGTTCTCTTCATGAACCTAAGATCTCCAGAATAGCTCATCTCACTTTACATAGTTACAGATTTTGCTCTGATATCTTGACAGCTGTTTCATTCCTGCTTGTAAATATGGAAGGAACCACAGAACAGAACCTTGGTCCACTATACTCCCCCTCACTCCTTGGGCTATTGTGTGCTTGTCTGATTCCTTATGGAAATACCTGCTCACTGCGGGTCCTATACCATCTTTATTTTCCATCGCTTCTGAGTTACCCATGCCTCTATATTCTTTCAGTCTGACACCATCTGAGAAGAAATATTCACCAGGGCCTTCTGAAGTGCCAGCAAGGAGAGGTCCCATCATAACTGCGGAAGCACCCAATGCAAGGGATTAAACTATATGGCCAACACTCTGGATCTTTATTTTCCATTGCTTCTAAGCTACCCATGCAAGCCTTTTTTAAGTCTCAAATGAATCCGTTTTTGTATTTTTTCACTTTGTGCACATCATTTGCTTGGTACTCCTGAGTACAGTTGTGGTGAATGACACCGACCGTGAATGGCACCCACAGTGCCATCGCAATCGCCCTATCTGTTTCTGTTCCCTTGTCCATCGGTGCAGATACTAATGGAGATTAATTGTGCAGGATATGTTCTCTTCATGAACCTAAGATCTCCAGAATAGCTCATCTCACTTTACATAGTTACAGATTTTGCTCTGATATCTTGACAGCTATGTTTCATTCCTGCTTGTAAATATGGAAAGAACCACAGAACAGAACCTTTGTCCACTATACTCCCCCTCACTCCTTGGGTTATTGTGTGCTTGTCTGATTCCTCATGGAAATACCTGCTCATTGCAGGTCCTTTACCATCTTTATTTTCCGTCGCTTCTGAGCTACCCATGCCAGTCTTACACCATCTGAGAAGAAATATTAACCAGGGCCTTCTGAAGTGCCAGCAAGGAGAGATCCCATCATAACTGCAGAAGCATCCAATGCAAGGGATTTAACTATATGGCCAACACTCTGGATAACACCATCGGTTATGACAGGAACATTAAATGAATGTGTATAGCTTCCTACTTGATATACTACAGTAGCCTGAGGGCACCTGCAGGCCATGACTTCTTGGGTTATGCATATGGAACAACTACCCATTCCTACTCTAAGTGCATCTACTCCAGCATTTGTAAGATTCTTGGGTTGCAGCCTTGTTACTACATTATCTCCGATCACTTGAATGTCTGGATAAGTACTTTTAATGTACTTTATCATATAAATTTGATAGACGGAGTTTCCTTGAGAGGAATCCAGAACTATCACATTTACAATGTTATTAACTAATAATTGTAATCAGTCTTTGTCAGTTTCATGGGTACCTATGGCAGCTCCGACTAATTGTTGTTTGTTTGCATCTTTTGATGCATTTGGGTAACTACGAGCCTTTTTTTAAGTCGGTCCTTGCAATTAATGCTACTAATACCATGGATCCATTAATAATAGGTAATTTACCTTTTTTGCTTTTCTCCAAGATGTCATTGGCATCTTGTAAAGTGACACCAGATCTTGCTGTAATCATATTCTCTATTGGAGTCATTACATCTTTAAGGCTCAGCTGAGGGTCACCCTTCCTTAAGTCAATATCTCTTAATGTCACAATATCAATGAGGCGATCAGCTAACTTGTCGTTTTCTGTAATAGGATATCTAGTAAACCCATTTCTTCTTTTAGCTTCGTTAACATCCGCAACTCTGTTTTCAGGACCCATACACACAAGGTCTCGAATGAATCCATGTTTGTATTTTTTTTATGGGATTGAGGGCAAACGAGCAGGCGTGACACCTGATGGTAAGCAACCAACGCCGCCCATGGACACCAGCAACACGTATAGTGCTACTGTTGCGTTGCCGACCTTTGAGGGACAGGGGATAGGAAAGGATACGGATAGGAGAAGGGCCTCCGGGTACCTCTCTCACTGAACGAATCGCGGCATGAGCCACTTTACGTCGGTCTTCTGAGAGGTCGTGGTATTTCACCGGTCGAACCGGCCCATTCATGCAGCATACTACTTGGCTCTACCACTGTTTTTTTTTCACTTTGTGCACCTCATTTGCTTGGTACTTCGGAGTACAGTTGTGGTGAATGATACCGATACCACCGCATAGTGCCATCGCAATCGCCGTATCTGTTTTTGTTACAGTGTCCATTGGTGTAGATACATAAGGATATTAATTGAGCAGGGTATGTTCTCTTCATGAACTTAAGATCTCCAGAATAGCTCATCTTACTTTACATAGTTACAGATTTTGCTTTGATATCTTGACAACTATGTTTCATTCCTGCTTGTAAATATGGAAGAAACCACGAAACAGAACCTTTGTCCACTATACTCCCACTCACTCCTTGGGTTATTGTGTGCTTGTCTGATTCCTCATGGAAATACCTGCTCATTGCAGGTCCTTTACCATCTTTATTTTCCGTCGCTTCTGAGCTACCCATGCCAGTCTTACACCATCTGAGAAGAAATATTAACCAGGGCCTTCTGAAGTGCCAGCAAGGAGAGATCCCATCATAACTGCAGAAGCATCCAATGCAAGGGATTTAACTATATGGCCAACACTCTGGATACCACCATCGACTATGACAGGAACATTAAATGCACGTGTATAGCTTCCTACTTGATATACTACAGTAGCCTGAGGGCACCCGCAGGCCATGACTTCTTGGGTTATGCATATGGAACCACTGCCCATTCCTGCTCTAAGTGCACCTACTCCAGCAGCTGTAAGACTCTTGGCTTGCATCCTTTACTACTGTTACTACATTATCTCCGATGACTTTCATGTCTGGATAAGTACTTTTAATGTACTTTATCATATTAATTTGGTAGACAGAGTTTCCTTGAAAAGAATCCAGAACTATCACATTTACACTGCTATTGAATAATAAATAATTGTAATCAGTCTTTGTCAGTTTCATGGGTACGTATGGCAGCTCCGACTAATAGTTGTTTGTTTGCATTCTTAGGGTAACTACAAGCCTTTTTTTAAGGTGGTCCTTGCAATTAAGGCTACTAATTCCATGAATCCATTAATAATTGGTAATTTACCTTTTAGCTTTTCTTGAAGAGGTTATTGGCATCTTGTAAAGTGACACCAGATCTTGCTGTAATCATGTCCTATATTGAAGTCATTACATCTTTAAGGCTCAGCTGAGGATCACCCTCCCTTAAGTCAATATCTCTTAATGTCACAATACCAATGACGCGACCACCTATAACTTGCCGTTTTCTGTAATAGGATACCCGGTAAACCCATTTTTCTTTTAGCTTCGTTAACGTCCGCAACTGTGTTTTCAGGAGCCATACACACAGGGTCTCGAATGAATCCATGTTTGTATTTTTTCACTTTGTGCTTGGTACTTAGTTTTTGCTTGGTACTTTGGAGTAGAGTTGTGGTGAATAATCACGATAGCATAGTACCATCACAATCTCCATATCTGTTTTTGTTACAGTGTCCATTGGTGCAGATAAATAAGGAGATTAATTGAGCAGGGTATGTTCTCTTCATGAACCTAAGATCTCCAGAATAGCTCATCTTACTTCACATAGTTACAGATTTTGCTCTGATATCTTGACAGCTATGTTTCATTCCTGCTTGTAAATATGGAAGGAACCACAGAACAGAACCATTGCCCACAATACTCCCACTCACTCCTTGGGCTACTCTGTGCTTGTCTGATTCCTCATGGAAATACCTGCTCATTGCAGCTCCTTTACCATCTTTATTTTCCAACGCTTCTAAGTTTCCCATGCCTCTATATTATTTCAGTCTTCACCATCTGAGAAGAAATATTCACCGGGTGCCTCTGAAGTGCCAGCAAGGAGAGGTCCCATCATAACTGCAGGAGCACCCAATGCAAGGGATTTAACTATATGGCCAACACTCTGGATACCACCATCAGCTATGACAGGAACATTAAATGAACGTGCATAGCTTGCTACTTGATATACTGCAGTAGCCTGAGGGCACCCGCAGGCCATGACTTCTTGGGTTATGCATATGGAACCACTACCCATTCCTACTCTAAGTGCATCTACTCCAGCATCTATAAGATCCTTGGCTTGCATCCTTGTTACTACATTACCTCTGATCACTTGAATGTCTGGATAAGTACTTTTAATGTACTTTATCATATTAATTTGGTAGACAGAGTTTCCTTGAGAGGAATCCAGAACTATTACATTTACACTGTTATTGACTAATAAATAATTGTAATCAGTCTTTGTCAGTTTCATGGGTACCTATGGCAGCTCCGACTAATAGTTGTTGGTTTGCATCTTTTGATGCATTTGGGTAACTACGAGCCTTTTTTTAAGTCGGTCCTTGCAATTAAGGCTACTAATACCATGGATCCATTAATAATAGGTAATTTACCTTTTTTGCTTTTCTCCAAGATGTCATTGGCATCTTGTAAAGTGACACCAGATCTTGCTGTAATCATGTTCTCTATTGGAGTCATTACATCTTTAAGGCTCAGCTGAGGGTCACCATTCCTTAAGTCAATATCTTTTAATGTCACAATATCAATGAGGCCATCAGCTAACTTGCCGTTTTCTGTAATACGATATCTAGTAAACCCATTTCTTCTTTTAGCTTCGTTAACATCCGCAACTCTTTTTTATGGGATTGAGGGCAAACGAGCAGGCGTGACACCTGATGGTAAGCAACCAACGCCGCCCATGGACACCAGCAACACGTATAGTGCTACTGTTGCGTTGCCGACCTTTGAGGGACAGGGGATAGGAAAGGATACGGATGGGAGAAGGGCCTCCGGGTACCTCTCTCACTGAACGAATCGCGGCATGAGCCACTTTACGTCGGTCTTCTGAGAGGTCGTGGTATTTCACCGGTCGAACCGGCCCATTCATGCAGCATACTTCTTGGCTCTACCACTGTTTTTTTTCACTTTGTGCACCTCATTTGCTTGGTACTTCGGAGTACAGTTGTGGTGAATGATACCGATACCACCGCATAGTGCCATAGCAATCGCCGTATCTGTTTTTGTTACAGTGTCCATTGGTGCAGATACATAAGGATATTAATTGGGCAGGGTATGTTCTCTTCATGAACCTAAGATCTCCAGAATAGCTCATCTTACTTTACATAGTTACAGATTTTGCTTTGATATCTTGACAGCATTCATTTGTGCTTGTAAATATGGAAGGAACCACGAAACAGAACCTTTGTCCACTATACTCCCACTCACTCCTTGGGTTATTGTGTGCTTGTCTGATTCCTCATGGAAATACCTGCTCATTACGGGTCCTTTGCCATCTTTATTTTCCGTCGCTTCTAAGCTACCCATGCCTCTATATTATTTCAGTCTTACACCATCTAAAAGGAAATATTCACTAGGTGATTCCAGAACAGATGCAAGGATAATGGTTGATGATGTAGTGCTGGAACAGGTGAATGAAATTGTATATCTTGGATGCGCTTTTAGCAGAGATGGAAGGTACACCGCGGATGTAGAAAGACGAGTGGCGATAGGAAATAGCGTAAACGGAGTGTTGGGCAGATTCCTGGGCGCAAAAAATATTAGCAGAAAGGCCCAGTTAGCAATCCACAATGCAGTCCTGATCCCAACACTAACTTATGGAAGCGAGAGCTGGGTATGGCAGAGTGTGCATGAAAGTAGAATAAACGCGGTAGAAATGAGGGCTCTACGCAAAATCTGCGGAGTGACTCTCGCTGACCGCGTAGAAAACAAGGTTGTAAGGAAGGAAGTTGGTTTGAAAGAGAGTGTCGGTGTAAAAGTAAGAAAGGGCATGCTCCGATGGTTCGGACATGTAGAAAGAATGGTTGACGCAAGACTGACTAAGCAGATATACAATGCAAAAGCGGACGGATGTAGGAGTCGAGGACGGCCAAGACACACATTCCAAGACCAAATAGAACGTGTTCTGGAGGAAGGTGATGTTAAGAGCCTCAAAAACCGACGCGCGTGCATGAAAAGAGTTATGAAAGTCAACGAAGCGAGTGAGGCGTGTAAGAATCGTGCCCTATGGCGCTCTGTTCTCTCTGCCTACCCCGCAAGGGATTTGGCGTGAAGTTATGTATGTATGTATGTATTCACTAGGTGTTTCTGAAGTGCCAGCAAGGAGAGATTCCATCATAACTTTAGAAGCACAGTTGTGGTGAATGATACAGATGCCGCCACCACATAGTGCCATCGCAATCGCCATATCTGCTTCAGTTACAGTGTCGATATGGAGATACTAATGGATATTTCAGGTTAATCTTCTTGGTACGGGGCTAAGTCTAATCAACTTCGTCTGCAGTGAAATCTATGTATCCCAGAAGCAAAGGGAAGCATTGTGAGTGAGGCCTTCACTGCTCTGAAAAACTTCAGTAGCAGAGAGTCCATTTCGGAGATCCCCGTTGCCTTCCATATTTGTACACGTTTCTTTTCAAAAATGCATGTAGTCAAACACCAGGTCCCACAATTGTTTATATAGAGATTTATAACTAAACTAATGTCCCTTTTGTCGTCGAAGACAAAGTAAACAATAATTCTCAAAAATTATACTAATCAATTCTAGTTCTTTAAACAATTATGAAAAACATACTGGCTTACAAGAGTTACAAGCTCTATTTTAGACTGATTTTTGACGAATGAATGACAGTACTTGACAGTAGTGAGTACACATCAAGCAATAGTCAGAAAAAAAGCGTTTTTAAGTAGAAAGTGAATAGAGTGGCTAAGTCGCATTAGCTAGTATATGCAAGCCAGTATCAAGAAGTGAAGTGAAGTGAAGCAATAGTCAACTCGAGTGGACCATTTCCATTACCAAAGAAGATGAAACATGATTTATGACTACATGCATACAAAATAATCATAGTGTCACATTGTCTTGTATATTTAAAATTAATCTATTTTTTGCCTGTTTCTAAATATAACTTCTAATACACATTTTTATTTGATTGAATCTGTTATCACAATTTGAATGGCTTTTATAAACACCAAAAAAATATTTCATAGGCATACTCTGTTAATATCAATACCAAAGTTCAATTCCTTAAATTAATAAAATATTTCTCTACTCTTCTCATATACATTTGGAAACATGTCATATAAAACACTACAACTAATCAAAATAACCTTTTTTCGTAAGAGAACAAACCATGCACATTGCCTTCTAATTGTGCAGAGTATGTTCTCTTCATGAACCTAAGATCTCCAGAATAGCTCATCTCACTTAACATAGTTACAGATTTTGCTCCAATATCTTGACAGCTATGTTTCATATCAGCTTGTAAGTATGGAAGGAACCGCAGGACAGATTCTTTATCTACTATACTCCCCCTCACTCCTTGGGCTATTGTGTGCTTGTCTGATTCCTTATGGAAATACCTACTCATTGCGGGTACTATACCATCTTTATTTTCCATCGCTTCTGAGTTACCCATGCCTCTATATTCTTTCAGTTTGACACCATCTGAGAAGAAATATTCACCAGGGCCTTCTGAAGTGCCAGCAAGGAGAGGTCCCATCATAACTGCGGAAGCACCCAATGCAAGGGATTAAACTATATGGCCAACACTCTGGATAACACCATCGGTTATGACAGGAACATTAAATGAATGTGTATAGCTTCCTACTTGATATACTACAGTAGCCTGAGGGCACCTGCAGGCCATGACTTCTTGGGTTATGCATATGGAACAACTACCCATTCCTACTCTAAGTGCATCTACTCCAGCATTTGTAAGATTCTTGGGTTGCGGCCTTGTTACTACATTATCTCCGATCACTTGAATGTCTGGATAAGTACTTTTAATGTACTTTATCATATTAATTTGGTAGACAGAGTTTCCTTGAGAGGAATCCAGAACTATCACATTTACACTGTTATTGACTAATAAATAATTGTAATCAGTCTTTGTCAGTTTCATGGGTACGTATGGCAGCTCCGGCTAATTGTTGTTTGTTTGCATTCTTAGGGTAACTACAAGCCTTTTTTTAAGTTGGTCCTTGCAATTAAGGCTACTAATTCCATGGATCCATTAATAATTGGTAATTTACCTTTTTGCTTTTCTTAAAGATGTCATTGGCATCTTGTAAAGTGACACCAGTTCTTGCTGTAATCATGTCCTCTATTGGAGTCATTACATCTTTAAGGCTCAGCTAAGGATCACCCTCCCTTAAGTAAATATCTCTTAATGTCACAATACCAATGAGGCGACCACCAAATTTGCCGTTTTCTGTAATAGGATACCCGGTAAACCCATTTTTATTTTATTTTCGTTAACGTCCGCAACTGTGTTCTCAGGACCCATACACACAGGGTCTCGAATGAAGCCATTTTGTATTTTTTCATTTTGTGCTTGGTATTTGGTTTTTGCTTGGTACTCTGGAGTACAGTTGTGGTGAACGATACCGATAGTACAGTGCCGTCGCAATCGCCATATCTGTTTCTGTTCCCTTGTCCATTGGTGCAGATACTAATGGAGATTAATTGTGCAGGATATGTTCTCTTCATGAACCTAAGATCTCCAGAATAGCTCATCTCACTTTACATAGTTACAGATTTTGTTCTGATATCTTGACAGTTATGTTTCATTCCTGCTTGTAAATATGGAAGGAACCACAGAAAAGAACCTTGGTCCACTATAGTCCCCCTCACTCCTTGGGCTATTGTGTGCTTGTCTGATTCCTTATGGAAATACCTGCTCACTGCGGGTACTATACCATCTTTATTTTCCATCGCTTCTGAGTTACCCATGCCTCTATATTTTTTCAGTTTGACACCATCTGAGAAGAAATATTCACCAGGGCCTTCTGAAGTGCCAGCAAGGAGAGGTCCCATCATAACTGCGGAAGCACCCAATGCAAGGGATTAAACTATATGGCCAACACTCTGGATAACACCATCGGTTATGACAGGAACATTAAATGAATGTGTATAGCTTCCTACTTGATATACTACAGTAGCCTGAGGGCACCTGCAGGCCATGACTTCTTGGGTTATGCATATGGAACAACTACCCATTCCTACTCTAAGTGCATCTACTCCAGCATCTGTAAGATCCTTGGGTTGCGGCCTTGTTACTACATTATCTCCGATCACTTGAATGTCTGGATAAGTACTTTTAATGTACTTTATCATATTAATTTGGTAGACAGAGTTTCCTTGAGAGGAATCCAGAACTATCACATTTACACTGTTATTGACTAATAAATAATTGTAATCAGTCTTTGTCAGTTTCATGGGTATGTATGGCAGATCCGGCTAATTGTTGTTTGTCTGCATCTTTTGATGCATTTGGGTAACTACGAGCCTTTTTTTAAGTCGGTCCTTGCAATTAAGGCTACTAATACCATGGATCCATTAATAATAGGTAATTTACCTTTTTTGCTTTTCTCCAAGATGTCATTGGCATCTTGTAAAGTGACACCAGATCTTGCTGTAATCATGTTCTCTATTGGAGTCATTACATCTTTAAGGCTCAGCTGAGGGTCACCCTTCCTTAAGTCAATATCTCTTAATGTCACAATATCCATGAGGCGACCAACTAACTTGCCGTTTTCTGTAATAGGATATCTAGTAAACCCATTTCTTCTTTTAGCTTCGTTAACATCCGCAACTCTGTTTTCAGGACCCATACACACAAGGTCTCGAATGAATCCATGTTTGTATTTTTTTTTTATGGGATTGAGGGAAAACGAGCAGGCGTGACACCTGATGGTAAGCAACCAACGCCGCCCATGGACACCAGCAAGACATTTAGTGTTACTGTTGCGTTGCCGACCTTTGAGGGACAGGGGATAGGAAAGGATACGGATGGGAGAAGGGCCTCCGGGTACCTCTCTCACTGAACGAATCACGGCATGAGCCACTTTACGTCGGTCTTCTGAAAGGTCGTGGTATTTCACCGGTCGAACCGGCCCATTCATGCAGCATACTGCTTGGCTCTACCACTGTTTTTTTTCACTTTGTGCACCTTATTTGCTTGGTACTTCAGAGTACAGTTGTGGTGAATGATACCGATACCACCGCATAGTGCCATCACAATCGCCATATCTGTTTTTGTTACAGTGTCCATCGGTGCAGATACATAAGGATATTAATTGAGCAGGGTATGTTCTCTTCATGAACCTAAGATCTCCAGAATAGCTCATCTTACTTTACATAGTTACAGATTTTGCTTTGATTCCTACTTGTAAATATGGAAGCAACCACGAAACAGAACCTTTGTCCACTATACTCCCACTCACTCCTTGGGTTATTGTGTGATTGTCTGATTCCTCATGGAAATACCTGCTCATTACGGGTCCTTTACCATCTTTATTTTCCGTCGCTTCTGAGCTACCCATGCCTCTATATTATTTCAGTCTTACACCATCTAAAGGAAATATTCACTAGGTGTATCTGAAGTGCCAGCAAGGAGAGATTCCATCATAACTTTAGAGACACAGTTGTGGTGAATGATACCGATACTGCCACCACATAGTGCCATAGCAATCGCCATATCTGCTTCGGTTACAGTGTCGATCCGGAGATACTAATGGATATTTCAGGTTAATCTTCTTGGTACGGGGCTAAGTCAAATCAACTTCGGCTGCAGTGAAATCTAAGTATCCCAGAAGCAAAGGGAAGTCATTGTGAGTGAGGCCTTCACTGCTCTGAAAAACTTCAGTAGCAGAGAGTCCATTTCGGAGATCCCCGTGGCCTTCCATATTTGTACACATGTTTCTTTACAAAAATGCATGTAATCAAACACCAGGTCCCACAATTGTTTATATAGAGATTTATAACTAAACTAATGTCCCTTTTGTTGTCGAAGACAAAGTTAACAATAATTTTCAAAAATTATACTAATCAATTCTAGTTCTTTAAACAATTATGAAAATGTACTGGCTTACAAGCTCTACTTTAGACTGATTATTGACGAATGAATGACAGTACTTGACAGTAGTGAGTACACATCAAGCAATAGTCAACTCGAGTTGACCATTTCCATTACCAAAGAAGATGAAACATGATTTATGACTACATGCATACAAAATAATCATAGTGTCACATTTGTCTTGTATATTTAAAATTAATCTATTTTTTGCCTGTTTCTAAATATAACTTCTAATACACATTTTTACTTGATTGAATCTGTTATCACAATTTGAATGGCTTTTGTAAACACCAAAAAAATATTTCAGGCATACTCTGTTAATATCAATACCAAAGTTCAATTCCTTAAATTAATAAAATATTTATCTACTCTTCTTAAATACATTTGGAAACATGTCATATAATAATAATAATATATCTTGGACACAAATCACACAGCGCCCTCTAGTTCCAAACTAAGCAACTAAATGCTTGTGCTATGGATACTAGATAACGGATACTAATACATATATACTTTTCTTTTGTAAATACATACTTATAATACATAGAAAAACACCCAGATATGTCAAAACACTACAACTAATCAAAATAACCTTTTTTCGTACGAGAACAAACCATGCACGTTTCCTTCTACTTGTGCAGAGTATGTTCTCTTCATGAACCTAAGATCTCCAGAATAGCTCATCTCACTTAACATAGTTACAGATTTTGCTCCAATATCTTGACAGCTATGTTTCATTCCTGCTTGTAAATATGGAAGGAACCGCAGAACAGAACCTTTGTCCACTATACTCCCACTCACTCCTTGGGCTACTCTGTGCTTGTCTGATTCCTTATGGAAATACCTGCTCATTGCAGCTCCTTTACCATCTTTATTTTCCATCGCTTCTAAGCTACCCATACCTCTATATTTTTTCAGTCTTACACCATCTGAGAAGAAATATTCACCAGGTGCTTCTGAAGTGCCAGCAAGCAGAGATCCCATCATAACTGCAGAGGCACCCAATGCAAGGGATTTAACTATATGGCCAACACTCTGGATACCTCCATCAGCTATGACAGGAACATTAAATGAACGTGCATAGCTTGCTACTTGATATACTGCAGTAGCCTGAGGGCAACCGCAGGCCATGACTTCTTGGGTTATGCATATGGAACCACTACCCATTCCTACTCTAAGTGCATCTACTCCAGCATCTATAAGATTCTTGGCTTGCATCCTTGTTACTACATTACCTCCGATCACTTGAATGTCTGGATAAGTACTTTTAATGTACTTTATCATATTAATTTGGTAGGCAGAATTTCCTTGAGAGGAATCCAGAACTATCACATCCACACCGTTATTAACTAATAATTGTAATCTGTCTTTGTCAGTTTCACGGGTACCTATGGCAGCTCCTACTAACAGTTGTTTGTTGGCATCTTTTGATGCATTTGGGTAACTACGAGCCTTTTTTAAGTCGGTCCTTGCAATTAAGGCTACTAATTCCATGGATCCATTAATAATCGGTAACTTACCTTTTTTGCTTTTCTCCAAGATGTCATTGGCATCTTGTAAAGTGACACCAGATCGTGCTGTAATCATGTCCTCTATTGGAGTCATTACATCTTTAAGGCTCAGTTGAGGATCACCCTCCCTGAAGTCAATATCTCTTGATGTCACAATACCAATGAGGCGACCACCTAACTTACCGTTTTCTGTAATAGGATACCCGGTAAACCCATTTTTTCTTTTAGCTTCGATAACGTCCGCAACTGTGTTTTCGGGACCCATACACACAGGGTCTCGAATGAATCCATGTTTGTATTTTTTCACTTTGTGCACCTCATTTGCTTGGTACTCCGGGGTACAGTTGTGGTGAATGATACCGATGCCACCGCATAGTGCCATCGCAATCGCCATATCTGCTTCGGTTACAGTGTCCATCGGTGCAGATACTAATGGAGATTTCAGGTTAATCTTTTTGGTCAGAGGCGAAGTCAAATCAACTTCGTCTGCAGTGAAATCTATGTATCCCGGAAGCAGAAGGAAGTCATTATAAGTGAGGCCTTCCCTGCTCTGAAAAACTTCAGCAGCAGAGAGTCCATCTCGGAGATCACTCTGGCCTTCCGCCTTTGTACACATGTTTCTTTACGAAAATGCACGTGGTCAAACACCGGGTCACACAATTGTTTTGATAGGGATTTATACCTAAACGAATTCCGGTTTTGTCGTCGAAGACGTAAACTAAACAGTAATTCTCGAAAATTATAATAATCAATTCAAGTTCTATAGACAAATATTTAGTAAAAACGTACCGGCTTCCAAGATCTGCTACGATTGATTAGGATTGATTGTTGACGAATGAATGACAGTCAGTTAGGGTCGTGAGGGATGATTGATATTCATCAATGTTGGATAAACATCGATGTTTAACTATAAAACATCGATGTTTTAATATCAATTGGTTAACTTCGATATCATCGAAACATCGATGTTACCTGCATAAAATATCAAAACGGCAATTATTCTCTTGGGCGCGGTTTAGCGTGCAGTAGGTGTACTACCTTCAAGTAGAAATATTGCATAATTATCCCTAAAAATTACTGGGAATTGACGGGCCTCGTGGCGGTTGAGGTCGGGGGTTCGATTCCCACCCGAGCACATATATTTGTGACAAACGTGAATATTTGTGTGGCACCTGGGTGTTTCTCTATGTATTATAAGTATGTATTTACAAAAGAAAAGTATATGTGTATTAATATCCGTTATCTAGTATCCTCACAAGCATTTAGTTGCTTAGCTTGGAACTAGACGGCGCTGTGTGTATGGTGTCCAAGATATTATTATTTATTTATTAATGTTAATTTTTTAACATTTGTTATTTCTAGCGCATTTATCGAATAATTTAAACTTTTCATAAATATTGTCGACAATTTTATTTGTTTCTAAAAACATCGATGTTTTAAAAATATCGATGTCTTTCGACCGATATTTATAGAGTCAGTCAGTGCTGACAACCCCAACAAATCAATAAACAACAGTTCTCTCATACTCTCATTAGAAAACAGTAGATGGGTTCATAAAGACAGGTTTCATAATTTTCTCATATATCATAATTTAAACAGTGGTAGACCAAGCAGTTTGCTGCATGAATGGTAGGCTTGGGCAAAAAATATCGATATATCAAAATATCGATATTTTTCTGCGATACTTTTTTCCGCGATATATCAATTTTCGATATTTATTTTCGGATATCAAAATCGATATATTTTTAAAGCTCTGCTGTCTGCTCATGCGTCACATCATGTTTTTGACCAATCCGATTTCTTAAATTTAGAAAATATGTAGTAGGCTGTATGAGTTTAGTTTCTTTGCTTCAAACACAAACAAAAATTACACTCTATGACTTGCTTGTCTATGACAATGACATTGCTTGTTGGTTTGGTTGGTATCACTGCACTGGACTGACTGCATTTTAGATAGTTGGTAGGAACGTTGTTTTGTTGTGTTGTCACGAGTAAGCTAAGCACAGCTCATTGTTATTTTTTTGTGTGAATTGTATTTATGTGAAGCTGTTTCTTGCAACTTGTGCGGTAAAACGTATAAAACTTGTGGAAACACTACAAATTTGGCAACACATTTAAATACGAAGCACCATTTTGCTTATTTACAAATGGTAGACATACAAAATTCATCGAAAGAAACCGAAAAGTCTAAAATTAAAATTAAATAATAAAACTTATGTTGAAACAGCCAGATGTGTATTTGCTTTAAAATTTCGATAATTTTGACAATTTTTATAAATAATTGAAAATTGGGCAAAAAATATCGATATATTGAAATATCGATATTTATTGTTTGCTATATATCGATATATTAGAAAAATATCGATATTTTTTTTCCATTTGCCCATCCCTAATGAATGGGCCGGTTCGAGAGGTGAAATACCACGACCTGGTGACTGGAGTCAACAAGACTTGATAAAATATCGCTATATCGGAATATCGATATTTTTTCTTAAAAATATCGATAATAATAATAATAAAATTTATTCAATATCAACATTTTGTAAATATTACATTAAATCTGACCAGAGATCCTATTTAAGCCATGGGCTTGTATTTAGGTTCTCTGCTCTTCCATTACTCATATTCTTATAGTAAGAGTATAGCATAGTAATAGTATTTATTTATAAGATAATTGTATGTTCTTCAAATAAATTAATTCAAATATTTGAATTTAACGCTGTTACTGTCCTGAAGTGCAGTTGAACGATGGTGATTGTGTGTCTAAAGGTGTATAAGGCTGTGTAAGGCTGAGAAGTTGCGTGTATGTGTGAGTTTGAGCGTATGTAGGTATATGTACGCGGGTATGCATGTTAATTTGCGTATATATATATATATAGATATGTGGCTGGGTATTGTATGTATGTATGTTATTACTATTTAACCTGTGTTAATAAAATTTCCACCTCATCGTAAGCTAAAGGCTTTATCCACTTAAGTATAGTTCGCCTACATTCTGATATCCGTTTTGTATATATATTACAGTATTTATTTATTTTATTATAAAGATTGGCTGCTCGAGAATTATACTGGTTGGAAGCGAAAACAGTTTTACATTTCGGTATCTGCACTGCAGTTGTGTTCTTTCTTTGCTTCCGATTCTTTTCATCGTATGTCAGCGATTTATGTTTTTTGACTAGTAAATTAATTATATATAGCTTCCTGACTGAAAGTAAGTTGCTGATATTATAAATTTTGTCGGTAGAGTATGTAATTTTTTAAAAATACATGGTTTTTATCAATGCGCGTTGTGACCGCTCAAGCGTGATAAATTTAGTTTTAAGCGCTCCACCCCAAACCGGTATACAATATATCAAGATAGATTGCGCCAAGGCCACATAAATATCATTTAGTACATTGCGAGAGGAAAGTAAGCTTTTTTTAGGTAGAATAATGCCTGTTAGGTCCTTGCAAACAGTGTCAAAGTAAGCACAATACTTTGCTACACATTAACGGTACATCTAATCTAATGACAGCGATGCTTGTGTGCGTAGTGAGCACACAGCTGATCGCTATACGTCTTCCGGTGTCGCTGCCGGTCCGTCCGTATCTCACGCGCTTCACTCTATCGGCCGAAGCCAATAATCAATCTGTAGTTTAAGATTGAAGTCAATCTGAGATTACTGTGTATCTGTCAAACGATCCTCAATCCTCGTGCCAATAACAAAACTTATCTATCCGCCTTACTTTCCAACCGCAGATAGCCGGTAAACCGTTCCCTCTTTACTGTTCCGTTTCACACAAAACTGTGAATAATGCTTCAAGTTTATTCCGCGTTATATTTATACGAAACTAATTTGGAGTGTTAGAAATATTACATAGTACGTTATGGGAAACTAATTTTGCGATTTCTTATAGAATAACACATTTATTCTACAAGAAAACACCAAATTATATTCTTTATGTTTTAACAAAAGTTGTTGAACGGAACGAAATTTGACATATCACAAATAAACATTTATTTACGAAATACGCCGCATTCAAACAAGAATTTAATTAACTGTAATTTTAGTTAGTTTTTTTAATAATAATCTAAATACAGTGAACATCAAATACGTTTGACATGAATATTGAATCTGTAAGTAATTTGTTTCTTTACAAAAGTATGCTGATCCGTCGCGTTCTCACATAACTTTCATGAAATTGAATTGTTATTTACAGATTAAAGGCAAACCTCTTACAAAGGAGGAAACTAGAGCTCTGATAGATTAATAGAATAAAGCAAAATAATTACGACAAAGGCGACAAACGCATCAAATAATAAATTGAAGATGGAGGAATGGCTTCAAATAACAAATAACGCCAGCGCCGCGAATTGTCCAAGGAACCCACAGCAGCTAAGTCTAAAAAGGGAAAAATTTAAAAAAAAATGCTCGCAAACGCTGCACTAAGATAAGAATAAACCAATTTAATTGTTGGTTAGTCATCGTAGTGTCATTATTTTAAGATATTGCTTGCCTTATTTTCATTGTTTAATTTACCTTTTTATTACTATTCATTTTAGACTGGGGGTGGCCCTGCTGATTATATACCACCTGATGAAGTATTACACAGGATAACTGCATTACTTGGTAGTACTGCCACTGGCTTTACTGCTGAGTTTGCTGGTGATAGTCAAATAGTGCAAGCAGAAAATGGTGGTGGTGATGCCATTGTGTCACCCATAGTCGAGGCAGATTGCGTTATTGGGGATGAAAATAATAATATTATAGTTGAAATATATGATTTCCGAAGAGAAAATACCCCAACACAAAGCATTTAATTTTAATCAAAATCTCAAATACTTAATATGTATGTGATAAATAGATCAACTAAATGTGATTACTTAATATGTATGTGATAAATAGAGCAAGTAAATGTGATTACATAACATGTATGTGATAAATTAGCAAATAAGTTTGATTAATATATATATGTATATATATAAATATCTGTGATAAGTATAGCAATGAAGTGTGATTAATACTAATTTAATAAACAGTCACATTTATAATAAACATTTGTTTTATTCCATAGTCAAAATTACAGTTTAAATGTTAGTGTTAATACTAATAAAAAACATTGAGTAGATCGATTCAAGTACAAATATTAAGTTACAAAAGTATTGTTTTATTTTCAACATTTTAGTCACACAAAATAATTGTTTATTAGCTCAGTTCTTGAAATATTAAGTTACAAAAGTATTGTTTTATTTTCAACATTTTAATCACACAAAATAATTGTTTATTAGCTCAGTTCTTGATTGTGTATCTTGGTCCATATTTAGGTTCATATCAATAGAATCCGAGTTTGTCACTTCTAAGTTAGTTCAGTTAACCTCTGTAGGTATTCAATTATGTATTCTGCTTATATTGTGGAATACTGCTGTGGTAATTATTATTTGATGGACCTTAGGCAATAACAAGCGCATGGTAAGGCCCACAATAGGAAACTTGCGCTTCCATATACCGAAAGCTCTGAAACAATAGTAGTATACCTATAAAACTCATAACATTACTAGCTAGTCTGAAAGAGAGTCAGTTTTAAAGTAAGAATGAAAAATGCAAGAGTAACACAGCATATATACAGTATAAAAGCAAAAAGATGTAGGAGTTGAGGAAGGGCACAGCATACCATAAATGACCAAATTGAATGTGTCCTAATGTGACGTCAAAGAAACAATAAGTATTTATGAAAAGAGTTATGAAAATCGAATAAGCAAGAGAGATATAAAAGAACGGTGTCTTATGCTTAGATTCTGTTCTTTCTGCCTACTTCACAAGTTATTTGGCGTGAAGTTGATTTAGGTTTACAAACTTAAACATAACATCTGTATTTTTCAATTGTTACCTTTGTATGGTGTTCCTGGTTCTGATATGTGCTTTGTTATAGTTATGTTCTACCAGAGTAGACGGGTTCAAAATTGGTGTCAATAAATAAAATCGGTTTGGGCACTATCACCAAGCATCCAGTGGTTACCAAAGTGACCTGACTCACATTTAACTACAAAGAAAATATAATGAATTAATAAATAAGTTGTTTTGATAATTGCACTAGTAAGTACTCATTAAATATTTCAATCTGCAATCTGGTAAAAACTTTCTGTATTTAAATTATGGACAATGATGTACTGATCATATAATTTGGCAATTGCATGCGATACATCATTCACTATTCTTCCTGGTGTTGATTTGGATACTCCCAGAAAGTCTGCGACAGAAATTAACATTGTGGCTAATGCAAAAAACCTCAATGATAGTAATAGTTAATGATATTCGTATTGCAGGAATCACGGTGCTTCATCAAGAAGCACCGTGATTCCTGCAATACGAATATTGATTATTAGCGTTGGTATTGATTAGTATTTATGACACTGAAAGATAAATTGCAAATACATATTTGAATAGACAAACCTTGTGGAGGTTACCTACTCTGATATGTGGCACTATTTGAGTAAGCAAAGAATTCACAGCTACTTTTGACAACCGAAATCTAAAAGTAAAATCGGCATCCTCGAGGCTCTGTATATAATTTACCCTTTTGAGTCTCGTAGGAGCAGCTCTCACTTCGGTATCGCTTTCGCTATCCCAGTCTGATAGCAAAGCAAGGACTTCCAAATATCACTATCACTGTCCATTTTTAGATTATTTCAATAAAATTTATTGTAATCCTATCTCTAATCCAAGGAATTTCTCGGATTGAAATCTAAGATTGATTACGGTGATCGATGCCAGTGTCAAAACCATCGGATCGAATATTGGCACGCGCAAACTGTCATTTTAGAACAAATTTCAATCTCTAATCTCTGATCCGCCCTCCCAAAGATAGATTGATTCTAGAGATCGCTTATTCAATCCATAGATTGATTATTGGCACGCTTATTAACATAAATGGATTGAAATATTGATCTTAGATAGCAAAATTTGGATTGGGATTGATTATTGGTTTCGGCCGTATGTCTACCGCTGTAGATACTTATCACACGCAGCGCTGCGCTGTGGATCCGTCGAAACGTTTACCATCAGTGCAGCCGGTATTGTTATGTACAGCGCTGGTGGATATAGTGGGAGAGGATAAACGAGTACATACAGCTCGTGCGCTGCTCGATAGCGGCAGTCAGCATAATTTTATTTCGAATAAGCTAAGAAAACAATTAAACACGCCTTCTATACAGTCCACTATTCATATTACCGGTGTCGCACAATCCGTGACGCAGTCAAATCAATCATGCGAAATAACTATAACGATTCTCGTTCACAATACGATTTTTTTGACCTTATTGACTTATGTTGACATTTTTAGAATAATTAAATCATTAAATAATACGAATTCTACAGGATATGACTATATCAAAACTGACATACTTAAACTTTGTGCCAAGATAATATCAGCCCCACTGTGTCATATTTTTAATCTGTCATTGGAGCAGGGGCATTTTCCTTCAAGACTTAAACTATCAATTGTAAAACCTCTCTTCAAAAAAGGTAATGATACAGATATGAACAACTATAGACCCGTAACGCTGATCCCAATTTTGGCAAAGATATTTGAAAAAGCCATGTATGACAAATTATATAACTTTTTAGACAAGAATAAAATTCTCATCTCAGAACAAAACGGATTCAGGAAAAATTATTCAACGACCTTGGCTTGTTTCAATCTTAGTAAATTAATAACTGAAAGCCTTAATAATAGAAACAGTATTGTATCACTATTTTTGGACATGTCCAAGGCTTTCGATTTTGTTTGCCATAAATTGCTACTTTACAAGATGGATAAATACGGAATACGTGGAAAGGCTTTGGAATGGTTCAAAAGTTACCTTCAAAGCAGATACCAGTGCGTAGAAATTCTCAGCACATCTGGCAGGAATAACACACTATCGAGATCCCAGTTTAATTTGAACAAATCAGGAGTACCACAGGGCAGTATTTTGGGGCCCTTACTGTTCTTAATTTACATAAATGACTTACCTAGTATAACTGATAATAAGTGTGTACTTTATGCAGACGATACTACAGTTGTTATTGAGAGTAATAATAGAAACGAACTTGAGAGTAAAATTAGCGATACTCTGAGTAATATAATTAATTGGTTAGATCATAATTATTTACATATTAACATAAAAAAAACTAAAATGATTCAATTTCAAACTTACAACAGCCGCTCTATAAACCTTAATATTAAACATAATTATGACAAAGTTGAAGAAGTTGACTCCACTATATTTTTAGGAATAACTATAGATAAATCACTGAGTTAAATATACAAGAGGAGCAAACCTCATACAGATGCGTCAAAAAATGTGTGTCCACTTTTTAAATGCAATGACGTAGCTTTGAAACCACTAGACATTTAAAATTAAACATATATCTATCTCAGTCACACAAATGTCAAATAAATTGCCGTCACTTTGATTAGACAAAGATGGCAATATAAATTTGCAATGGCGGTGTGGGGTGGTCAGCCCATGCGAAATTTTACCCAACTTTTTCAAGCCATGTACTCGTAAAAATATTTAATAAATATAAATTCAATATTTTACTATTACTTATTAATTTCTTATCAGATGTATTACAAGATAACTGAAATAATGAATGGATCAACGATCTCTGTGTACTCCGTACTAGATCGGCTGTTCCGAAAAAAATTGGATCACACTCATCTGTACCTAATTGTGTACACCTGCCTTAGAGCAGCGATTTAAACCGCTGTAGGTAAGGTGTACAGTGTGTGTAATTAGGTACTGATACACAAAATAGCGAAAACGCTTGAGTAGTAAAATAATGTACTTACATTCATTATATTGAAAGAGAATTATTGTATTTAACGTGGACAGGGCCTAACAGCCGCACGGGTCGATCGATCTTAAGGGAACATACCCATACTACGTGACCTATTTATTAAGATTTTTCGACCCCTCCCTCCCATCGGTGACCACTCGTAGTATATGCCAAGATCCCCCCCTCCCCCTTTAGCTTTCACGTAGTAATTCATAATTATGATTTTTATTCATTTCACAGGCAAAAATCGAAAAAAAATAATTATTTGGCTCTTTATTGGATAAGACTGCATGCATACTTAAATTACTAGTGAATTATGTTTTATGAAAAAGAACAACTTTAATTGTGAAAACATATTGCTGTACAGTATGTAACTTACAGTAACTTAATTTACGAACACAACAATTATTTTCTGTTTAATCACATTAATATTCATCTAGGTCGAAAAATTACGAGATTTCTCTCATTAAAATCGACTACGTGACAAAAACCTGAGCCAACCCCCGGTCCTGTGACTAACCGTAGTATTTTAAAGACTTCGCTCCCCCCCCCTAAACGGGTCACGTAGTATGGGTACGGTCCCTAAAGTTAAGCAACGCTTGGCGCGGTCGGTCCGTAGATGGGTGACCATCTTATCATGACGAGTTCCTCCGTGTTTCGGAAGGCACGTTAAATTGGTGGGTCCCGGCTGTCATTTGAACATCTTTGGTAGTCGTTACGGGTAGTCAGAAGCCAGAAAGTCTAACAACCAGACTTACCAAGGGGGATTGTGTTGCAATTATTGATTATACACTACTAAGTTTTGTATAAAATTGCCTTTTAGTCTCTTTTTTATAAGTCTGAGTGAATAATTTGCTTTCGTGATACAATCTTATTTTTAAGTATTTATTAATTATGGCATTTATTAATATAAGCGAATGATCAACTTGAATTGACGATAAATGATCTCCCGGGTGTAGGTAGCCAGTCAGTTTCTTTTCTCAGCAATCGGATAATTTTCACCCACTTGTCACGGCGTGCTGCATCTTTAGGCACCCTGCAGCGTTATTATTATAACAAAAAATATTTAAAATCTCCTTTTCCATAAATTAATAACTCTCCCACAAAAGTGGGAAACTAAAACTAAGTTTTTAGTGGTATCACTGAAGCTAATTATGAAAATTCAACATTTTATCTATTTTACTGTATTTTAATAATAATGTAAACATTAATATTACGTGTGGAAAGTAATTCCGGTTAATTTCTTATGGGTTTCCGATCTTGAATCGCACTCTTTTACTACGCATTTACCCATTTTGTACCTATTGTTATTCGGCTCGCGTCTGACAGATGACTGAATTGACATAAGCTTCGCATAAGCCTGTAGACTTATGGCCGGTGGTCACACTTTTAGAAGGTTACTACAAGTCTATATCATATAGGTCAATGAGATAAATACTGTAATTGGAAACAGCACATAGAAAATATCTGCTCGAGTTTAGATAGATTTGTCTATGTCTTGTACCGTCTGAGGCTAATATCTACCTTAAAAACTGCACTAAGCGCATATCATGGCTACGTCTCGTCTAAGTTGAGATATGGTCTTATAATATGGGGTAACTCAGTGGAGGCAAACCGAGCTTTTGTAATACAGAAAAAATGTATCCGGTCATTATTTGGACTGGGACGGACTGATAGTTGTAAGGGATATTTTAAGAAATACAATATACTTCCATTACCTAGTCTATATATCTATGAAGTCTCTCTTTTTGTTCGTATGCATGAAGACTTATTTCCAAAACACAACGACGTTGTGGCCCGGCCAAGTAGACGCATACATAAACTTCTAATTCCCTCACAAAGGGTCAATGTCTATAGTAAAAATATTTATTGCATGGCGATTCAAATATTCAATAAATTACCGGACAGGTTAAAAAAAACCAATATAAAAGAGTTTAAAAGTAAATTATTTAAATTATTATTAGACAAATGTTTCTACAATATACAAGAATTTCTTAATGACAAAAAATTGTAAACGTAAAATTTTATTTCTTTATTTTTATCATTTTAGCTTAACAAAATAAAACAAGAATTTCCTTTTTACTATTTCTATCTTTTTAATATGTGCTTAGTGATTTAATATTGTAATATCGAAACAATGTGACATTTAATGTAATGTAGGTATAAAATAATAAGTAATATAATGTAATTAAGTCAAAAAAGTAATTTGACATGACTAGACCCATACTCTCAAAATAGCATGCTATATAAATTAGTAAAAATATTTGTACGCCAATCAAATGGCAGAATGTGGCAAGAACTTCTATAATATGATATATACCAAACTTTGTAATGTTACCCATGTTCATACAAATAAATGATTTATTATTATTATTATTTTATTTTTTCTCAACCTTTTGTAAAAGTTGGTATTCATTACATTTACGGGCGCGAACCAAGTAAATGTAACGTGTAGTGTGTATTATGTAGATGGTACATTGTGGGAACTATTTTCATCTAATGCCATGAACTTTCTTACTATTCTACAGGTGTTCAAGATTGCAGCTTTTTGTAGGATTATATAGAGGGATTCTTTTAAACCAAGTAATTTTATACTACCGTGGAGATGTTTGGGAATTATACCTGTGGTGGAGAGCACTATGGGGACTATGTATACTTTATCCTGTCGCCAAATTCGGGTTATTTCTTCTTTTAATTGTGTGTATTTATTTATTTTCTCACATATGACTTTTTGCACATTATGTGTATTGGGTACTGAAATATCTATCATGTAAGTTATTTTATTAAGTTTGTCCTGTAATACTATATGAGTGTGCTTAGTGCGAGTTTGCCAAAGTTAACGCGTTAACTTAACCATCGCGTCAATCGAGTAAACGTATACTTCAACGTATATGGATAAAACCCGAGTGCGAGTTGATACATTCGTTAACGTATGGCTTCGTGTTTACTCACTCGAATTAGCGTTTATGAAGTGTATCAACTTCAGATTAGTCCATATAATCCCAGAAAATTAAGAAGGTCATTTTTTTACTCTACTTTAATATGATTCGTTAGCGAGTAGTCGACCTTTGAAATTGTGCGGGCTATATTATTGTTTTGTAAGTATGTATTTATATACTCTTTGGTAAGTACTTATCTGAAACTTTTTGGTTATATTATGTTAATAAGTTTTGTGTTTGCAAGATTTAATTTAAATTAGAAATTTGTAAGCTAATTTAAAAAATGGGAACGAGTGCTTTTCAATTCGCTAGAATAGTGACATTTATGGAAGAGTAAACAGAATATCAATTGTTACGTGTTCTTTGGATTGGGCTAATACGAAATATGTAAAAAAGACAAGATTGTTTTGTTTTTTCGGCATGGAGAGCTCGGAAAGTTGTCCAGCAATGCTAGAGATAGAATAAAAGGCTTGCAAAAGTGGGAAGTTTGTGAAAATCAACCCAAATATTACATTGTGATAGTGGCAAATCTAGAAGTACTGAGTAATGGGGAAATGTAACTTTTGTGACAAATTCATTGCTTCAGTACATAAATATGTTAAATTATAGTGTAATAGAATTGCCTTTGTTTTCAGAGTAAGTGAGGTACACTTATTGATTTGATATTGACACATTGGAGAAGTTTCAAACTACAACAGCAAGACATTGTCAACATAGTAGAGCAGAACAGAATTAGGGAGACCGAGGTGCAGGCTCAAAAAGGCTGGCAGGTGCAGGCACTGGAGTATTGGATAGTATAGTTTAGAAAAATGTAAATAAGTTGGATATGGAATTGTGTTAAATTTAAATATTGATAGTGACATTTAATTAAATATAGAATGGCCTTTGTTTTCAGAGTAGGTGGAGAAATTTCAAACGACAATGGCAGGACTATGTTAACCTAAGCGAGCAGAATAGAATTAGGGAGACAGAGGTGCAGGCTCAAAGTTACTGGCAGGTGCAGGCACTAGAGTATTGGATAGTATATTTTTAAAGAATGTAAATATGTTTGATATGGAATTGTCTTAAATTTAAATATTGATAGTGACATTTAATTTTATATAGAATTGCCTTTGTTTTCAGAGTATGTGGAGGAATTTTAAACAACAACAGCATGATGTCCGAGAGCAGAATAGAATTATGGAAACAGAGGTGCAGGCTCAAAACAGGTGTTAGGCACTAGAGCATTGGATATTTTAGAAAAAATGTAAATAAGTTTATTATAGAATAGTCTTAAGTTTAAAGATTGATAGTGACATTTCATTTAATATAATATAGAATTGCCTTTGTTTTCAGAGTAAGTGGAAAATTTTCAAACAACAACGGCAGGACTATGTCAACCTAAGAGAGTAAGACACTGGAAGGTGTTAGGCACTAGAGTATTGAATAGTGTAGAAAACTAATGAAAATAAGTTAGATATGGAATAGTTTTAAGTTAAAAGATTGTGTAAATTAAATGTATTCTAAATGTAACATTCTTATTAAACAAGGTAATTGATGTAATTGATTCACTATGAGTTCATGTTCCTATTTATTAGTTTGTAAATGTAAAATAAAAGTTTCATGTTTAAAATTATTGTATAATTATAGTAACCAACAATAACATGACACTAAATTAAAAATATTAATCGCTCTAGTCTTTTAATTGCTCCTCCAGAATCTCCTCTTATTAATTTAGATGTTACACTTGATGTCTCCCTGTTCAGTAATGGTTGCCTTGGAGTCTTGTTCACATTTCATTCTAACCCTAAAACAATTTTTGTTATCAATATGTATTCTATTAATAGAATATTAAAGAGATAAGCAGAATACCAATTCAAGTAATAATGGGATGCCATACCAGTAATAACTTCTTTAATTTGTCACAATCAATGCCAAAGTTATTTATCAAACAGCAAGCTTGTTTAATTCAGGCAGATTTTAACAACTCATTGTTAGAAGTGTGTCTTTGTTTAAGCACAACCATTCTTCACCCTCCCAATTACAACTCTGACTGCAACATGCCTGTGATAGCATCTAGTGTGATACAGCAACCAAAATTGGAGTCATTAGGTCTTGGCAAATAACCAGAGCCTCCTAAAATCATAACCGCATTATTATATCAAATAATATTTCTTTATAAATATATGTTATCTTCTTAAAAGCTACACCATTTCCCCATTTTTGTATAACAGCTGCATATTATTGATCTCAATGTTTTTCCAAAACAAACCATCCAAAATTTGTACCTCCAAATTTGTTTTTGACAGTTAAAATACTATAATGATCACCATATATCACAATATCTGTAAATCAGACTCAATAATAATTAAAAAATGTATATAAATACATATAATATCAGTTACAACACACCGCAACAAAAATAGTATTACTCGAACAAGAAAAACAACAAATATAAATTCATAACAGGCATTAGTAAGTGTACTAACTATTAATAGATACCTACATACTAACCATTTTAACATTGATTGTGCAGTAGTGCTTATGACAGTAATACAGATGTTTTTCAGACCTAGGTGTCCCAGAAATTGTGAACTAGCTACTATCAATGCATCCACTCACTCTGTATCATATATTTAGTATAAAACCTAAAATAAAGTGAATATTGTTTGCATATTATCTCTGTTGCAAGCTATCTATATAATAACTTTGATATGTTCTTCCACTAATTGCTTGTCTGTCTTGCTGCACTCGGAGTATCAGGGAACATATGTATTTATTTATCATGTTTCTATAAGAGAGTCTTGGTAACCTCTTCATCTATTCATGCTCATATTTTGATACATACGACAGGCCGCTGATAGGAATATACCTACCTTCATAAGCTTCAAATTAGAAGTTTGATTGAAACAGTTATTATTATTCTGAACTCACAATTATATTGCTTTCTTTATCTTCTAAAGTTACGATGAGAAATCTTTAAATAAGATAGTTTTAGCTTTTTACTTCGTAAACTCGGGTGAATTCCACACTTGGTAGATTTAATATGTCGATATTGTATTTCAAACCTTTGCGCGACCACTAGACAACAAATTACGTTCATTTGGGGCTGTAGCGGTCGCAAACATGTTCCAAGCAAATTAATAACGTGATTCCATTGTTTTCGACAAAGTTACAATTAATAAAAAGTTTAAAATATCACGCTCTCACGAGAAAATTTTAGGTGAAAACAAATTTACACCGCGTTAGACTTAACCAACACGAAAGTGACGATTTTACGTTAACGAGCTGTCAAATCCATCAAAATGTTAACTCGCACTCGCGCTAATGTCACTTTTGATAGTAAATACTAACTTCGACGTGAGAAGTGTACGGTCTTCACTTCGTCGAAATCTCGCACTCGCAGTTTTTAGTTCTCACGTATGGCACGGGGTGGCGCTATTTCAATGCCATACAAATCTGCGTTAACTATAATGTGATGGTCAACGTGTAAAAACTCACACTAGGCACACTGGTCTATTATAGTGAATAGTTTTATCAGTAAGAATGGCGCGGTCATAATAAAGTTTATGTGTTGTATTTTCTAATACGGTTTGAGGTGTGTAGTTATAATATGGTGTAAGTGAGTTTGGAATAAGATTGTGTTTGAGTGCCAGGTTTTGGTGAACAATGTTGACTAATTGGTTATGTCTATGTGTGTAATCAGTTTGTGTCAGAGTTACGCATGCTCCAGTTATATGTTGAATAGTTTCGGGCTGACTGTAGCACTTCCGACACTTGTCATCGGTTACAGAAGAGTCTTTGATTATGAACTTTCTATAGTTCTTAGTGTTAATTATTTGGTCCTGAATGGCTATCATAAAGCCCTCTGTTTCTGGAAATAAACTACCTACTTTAAGCCATTTATTAGAAGCTATTTGGTCCACATGGTTCTGCTCCAAGTCATGTGGGTGGCGCCCATGAAGTGTTTTCTTTTTCCAGCTCTCAATCTGATTTATTTGATGATCGGTGTTGAAATTGCTAAGTGTATTTTGGAAAACGCTTAAATTTAATGGAGTGAAGTTAAGGTCGTTGTGAGTTATGGCTTTGTGTATAGAGCTTGCTCGGGATTTCTTGTGAAAAAATGTTCTGAGGTTTTGAATTTGTTTTTGCCAAAGTTGTTGGATATCTATCAAGCCCCTGCCTCCTGTTTCTCTTCTGATTGTCAGTCGTTCTATTGCTGATTTTGGATGTAAGTGATTGTGTTTTGTGAGAGTTGTGCGTGTTACTCGTTCTAGAAGCTCTAAATTTGTTTTTGACCATTTTATTACTCCAAATGAGTACGTTAATACAGGAATGGCAAATGTATTTAGTGCTTTAAAAAGATTTTTTGCGGAAAGTTGGGTTTTGCATAATGTGTTTACTCTGTTTTTATATTCATGTAAAATATTTTCTTTAATTAATGTGTGATTTAATCCTTTTGTTTGATTATATCCTAAATATTTATAGAAATCAGTGGGTTCCATTGCAGCAATAATATTATCATCATCTACGCTACAGTCGCCAGGCTGGATTTTACCCTTAATTATATTTAACGTTTTGCATTTATCAAGTCCAAATTGCATATTTATATCTTTACTAAATTCTGTTGTAACGTTTAATAGTTTTTCCATCTGTTTTTTAGATTGTGCATATAATTTTATATCGTCCATATATATAAGATGTGATATATTTGTTTGTTCTGTAGTATGTTTAAGGCAATATCCTACCTTGCACCGGTGCAGTAAATGTGACAGTGGGTTTAAAGCGAGACAAAACCAAAGAGGACTTAGGGAATCACCTTGGAATATACCTTTATTAATGTTTATTTCTCGAGTTTTAATTGTAGTTTGATTATAATTTAGTTGTAGTGTTGTTTTCCAGTGCAACATAATATTGCTCAAAAATCTAATTAGTTTTGTGTTAATTTTATAAATTTGTAATATTTTTAACAACCATGAATGAGGGATACTGTCAAAGGCTTTCTTATAATCTATGTATGTGCAGTGTAGGTTTCTATTTTTTACGGAGGCGTTTCTATGTATAACTGAGTCTATTAACAACTGTTCTTTGCATCCCATGTGGCCTTGTCTACATCCTTTTTGTTCTTCGGCTATTATGTTGTTTCGTTCGGCGTGATTGTTAATTTTATGGGCTATAACAGAGGTTAGAATTTTATAAATTGTAGGTAAGCAGGTGATAGGTCTGTATTGAGAAGGCTGTGATGAATACTTGTTCTTTGGGATCATGTAAGTTATTCCTATAGTTAAAAAATCTGGTATATTTTCTCTCTCTAAAATAATATCTGTTAATATTCTTGCTATTGACTTATGTAATATTGTAAATTTTTTGTACCAATAATTATGTACTTTATCAATCCCAGCTGATTTCCAGTTATGTAATTTTAAAGTGACGTCTTTTATGTCATTCTCTGTAATTTCCTCAAATGGCATCTCTTCTATTGTGTCCCACTGTTTTAATTCTTCTAAGATCCAGTCTGCTTTGTCATTATGTTCCATTTTTTCTTCCCATATGCCTGACCAAAAGTGTTCGAGATCTGTTTTTGAGGGTATTTCTATATTAGTCGATGGTGAAATGTGTATTTGTGAAGTTTTTAAGTTTCTATAAAAAGATTTTTCATTTGAACCAAACAGAGCATTTTCTTCCTTCCTTTGTAATGCTTTCTTGTATCGTTTTAATCTATTTACTTTTACTGCAAGTTTTTGTTTCAGTGTGTCCAGATATTCCGCGGGATTTTTGTTATCACCTTCATGCCTAGTGTGTATTAAATGATTTTTAAATATTTGTTCGACTCTCTTAACTACTTTTTTTGATCTATTATTTTTTATATACTGTGTAAGTCGTCCACAATCAGCTCTAATTTTTTCTATGTCTTTTTCTAATCTTAATTGCCATGCAGGCTTCCTGTTATCTCTTGTCTTAAAGTTTTGGTGATTGTGTGATATTTTATAATTAAGTTCCTCGGATATAACTACTGCTGTGCAATATATTAAAGTATGAATATCTGCCAGTTGTGTATCTTTATTTAAGTATGTATGCAAAATGTGTTGATTAAATAAATGAGTTAATTTAGTCAGTTGAATACTATACTTTAGTTTCGGTAATTTTGGTCGATCTGCAGGCTTCATACCAGAATAATTTGTTAACGCGGTCCTAAGTTTAATCTCCAATTCTCCTGTATATGTATCTAATGTCTGGTTATTATTGTCGACCAATATCTCGATGTCATTTTCAAGAGTCAATGTAATTGTTTCTGTTTGTGTTGATGTGTTTATTGTTTGTAGAAGTGGGTATGGTTGTGATTGTGAATGAGTTGTAACTGTGGGTGATGTGATATCTGGGGTATCTTCGGTTTGAGTGTCTGTAAATGAGTCAAGGTTCCTATTTGGAGCATTATTTTCATCTTCACTTAAAGTTATTCGGACTTCCTCCTTTAGTTGCTCTAATGTTTCTTATGAAAGTAGTTTATTTCGTATTATTGCTCTACGTTGATCTGATATTCGCTGTTGGGGGATCGATTGTCGGGAGAAAAGTTCGTGTAGGCGTTTTCTGTAAATAGTCATATCTGTCTCTAATTTAGTAATGTGATAGTAGGTACGCATGATAAATGTGTTTACTTCTTTACTCCACCTCATGCGCACTCTTGGTTTACCAGCCTTAGTGGACGCAGGAATAAAGGTATTAACCTCCTGCGCAACAGTTAAGACCGGAGAGTGAGTTCTACTTGAGTCTGACCCTAAGGACGAGACTGGTGTTGGTATGAAAGAGTTTGATGATGGGCTATATGGTTCTATTGGGTCGGATATTATTGAATTTACGCTAATGTTATCATTGTCAGTCTGTCGGTAGTCTGTCGGATTGGCTGTAGTATCTTCGGGTGACCCGGAGGGAGCCCGCCTATTCAACTCCTCTCCGCCGACGGATCGTATGCTGTCACATCCAGCGTCAGCTCCAGATGTGCCCCGGCGATCGCCCCCGGGCAGCGGTCCTATACGTCTATTTCTTAGATGCATCTCCATGGAATATGGGTTCCCAGAGCCATGTTAGCCGCGCCAGTAACAGTTATATCGCGTGTCCGCCCCCCACGTGAATCAGATGGTCGATTCGGACGTATGGATGGATTATAGGGGGCTTATTATTATTATTATTATAGTAAAAGGGTTCAGTGTTTGGTCTTGCAGCGCATAACAAACAGTTTGCCCTCGACGCACATTGATACCGAACTTATATCAAACGTCCTTGCAATTTGGACTTTTGCGAGATAAACCAGTTGAAACGTTAGGAGTCCATCATCACCGTAACGTACAAAACTGCATCGGCGCCATATCATTGGCGCTGTATACGGCAGTTAGCGTTAGTGTGAGGATAGTGCTATACATAGCATTATAATTATAATTCAAATAGAAGTCTATCAGTTCATCTCCGTAACGTACGGAACTGCATCGGCGCCATATCATTGGCGCTGTATACGGCAGTTAGCGTTAGTGTGAGGATAGTGCTATACATAGCATTATAATTCTAATTCAAATAGAAGTCTATCAGTTCATCTCCGTAACGTACGGAACTGCATCGGCGCCATATCATTGGCGGTGTATACGGCAGTTAGCGTTAGAGTGAGAGGATAGTGCTATACATCGCATTATAATTCTAATTCAAATACGAGTCTATCAGCTCATCACCGTAACGTACGGAACTGCATCGGCGCCATATCATTGGCGCTGTATACGGCAGTTAGCGTTAGAGTGAGAGGATAGTGCTATACATCGCATTATAATTCTAATTCAAATACGAGTCTATCAGCTCATCACCGAAACGAACGGAACTGCATCGGCGCCATATCATTGGCGCTGTATACGGCAGTTAGCGTTAGGGTGAGAGCACAGAAATAGATCAAGATAGAACGGCGAATAGGCGTGGCAAGCGTGCCAAAACCCTGCACTATATTGCATGCTTTTCGAAACTCGCTCTCATTACGCAACGAGCGTTCCTGCCATGCGTTCAGGACGTAAAAAAATAGATAAAACGTCACATATATGCCTTATTATGCTGTGAAAAATTGTAAAAACAAAAGTAGTGAATCAAATATGAAAAAAGGAAATATTTCGTATGATCAGTAAGTACAGAAAATCAGTAGAAAGTATTTTTTTGAGATTATAAATTATTGTTTTACTTTTACTATGTTCAATAATTACGATCACAAGTTGTATATTTTTTCGTTATGATAAATATCCATTGCTGTCCGCATTCAACGCTCGTATACAAAAACATTGCGCGTATAAATTATACGCGTAATGTACGTCGAATCGAACGAAATACACAATACACCTGCCAGTTGATCGCTGTGTCTGTTAATCGCTGTGATTCGAATGTTAGAGATGGGCACTCCATGTATCGTTGAGTCTTAGGACTTATCGATAAATTAATTCAATAATAATTTGAGTATCAGCTCATATCTTGCTTTGTCCCTACTTTATTCTAACACCACAAATTTCAACCAAAGTGTTTCGTAATTACATTGGCAGCAGTTTATTTGACAGTATAAGTTTTCACCAATTTGACCAATCGCCGATGGAAAATCATCTCGTTCTTCTCAAATGGGCAGTAACCGAGGTATATGTAGACGTTCGGCTTCGTTATTTAACCAGGACTGTGAGGCCAACCCTTACAAAAAGGCAAATATATTAAATATGTATAGTTTCAAGGACAGTAAAATATTTATAATTAAATTTTATATACTGTTAGAAAAATATGTTTTAGGTTTTAATATGTCGGATTGAAGTATTTAACATGTTTTACTTTCTATGATTATCGTTACAGAAAATCAATAAAGTTAGTAAAATATAAAAATAATAAAATTAAGACACGTTACCGATATTAACATCGATAATCTAATGTGAGTGTCACCTAACTAGTCGGCCCGCTCACAATGAAAATGACGTCACGCTGTGGGCGTGGTTTTTCAAAAAAGTGACACGCTCGGAATGTATGGAAATATGCCATCGCGGCAGTTCTATCTTGATCTATTTCTGTGGGTGAGAGGATAGTGCTTCACATCGCGTTATAATATACATAATAATATACGTTATAGACATATAAATAATGAGTCGATAAGGCAAACCGAGGCGTCTTTGTCTGTTGACTAATTAACTGCATCGTGTGCAAGTTAGTAAGGTTGACGCAGTGACATTCGTTTTCTCATATTTACAATAGGCATGATGACAGCAAGTAAATTTTATTGAAATATTTTGTATAGATAATAAACATAAGTAGTTTATTATAAAACATTGATTCTTTTTTAATTTATAAGCGAGATTATATATTTATTGATAAAATAAAATCACTAAATACGGCAATCCGCCATGTTATATTGAACGCCAATCAGAGCGCGTGACGTCACGTATGAATAGTTGTCAAATTCATTCATTTAAATACTCTTTGGTCAAATTGTTTATTCGTAATTCAGTAAATAACTACGACTCTCGCAAAATTTTACCACTAAAAACGCCGTTTTAGTTTTGTTTGCTACTTAAATTTGCCCTAGCTTACCATCAAATACTGCAGTATTTGAAGAATTTTTAGTGGAAGGGAAGAGAAGAAGGCTTAACAAGTGTGAACTTATGAAATACCAAAATGATTATGTTTTGGACAGACTACAAAGTCTTTCAATGGACAACTTGGTGCTAAAATATAACGAAAGATCTAGTGATACATTTTTAGGAAAAGTGATATTGTCTGATGATGACATCAACAATGTCGAACAAGAAACAAGGGAGCAACATAAAAGCAGGATTTGGTATGAATTAAGGTATGGTAGAGTGACCGCTTCAAGAGCTTATGAGTTTAGTAGATGTAAAACCAGTGATGGCACTATCTAAAAACCTCTAAACAAAGTGTGTTAGACAATGTTTACATCATATATTGCTTGTCACATTTATTTAGTATCAGCATGAAATCTGCAAACACTGCAAACTACTTACGTCAAAGTGATCTTCACAGAAATAAAGCTGAGTAGAGGGTGTTATTCCTTTCAAATCACGTCTTGCATGTTTAAGCCACTTATTTCGCATTGTCTTGTCGAAAGGAACAGAAATAAATAGCTTCTCGGGAGTTTTTATGGACGTATTACAACACAGTGGGACGGCACACCATCTATGAGCTTTCGAATGCATGTTTCTATCTGCGAAATTCGAAATTAACAAGAGCGTCTCAATGGTCTCAATGTTTACAACTTGTAGTACTTGTACCATACCATACATACGTGACGTCACAAGCGACGCCATGACACTTTGAAGCGTTTTGGTACGAATTTCAAATTTATGAATTAAAAACAAATTTTTGAATAGTAAACCTAAATTTTCAGCAGAAATATTGTGTTTTTCGTAATCAATATATATTTTTGATCATTATTTAACAGTTTTCCAAAATTTGTCATCATGCCTATTGTTTTAATAATCGTTAGCAATTAAAATCGAACACGAAAAAAATGTCGCGTATTTCTAGTTTAAACGTATTTTAGACGATAGAAATGTGATTAGAGTAGTTAGATTATGTAATTCTACTAGTTTGGTTTCAACAAGAAACACCCTATTCTGCACTGTAGTCCACCATCTATCGTTATTATCGGTTAGTGAAATGTTACGTTTGTTTGTTCATTTGTTTTCTAACTCCAGCATTTAGAGCTTGTCCAGTCTTTCCACTGACGATTTAATTTAGCTTTTAACCATTTTATTAACAAACAAGGCAAACAGAACGAATTTTCTTAATTTTAAACGATAATTCAAAAAAATAATTGATTTTGCCCCGAATCAAATATTTAAATTTTATTCCCCCCTATTCACCCCATTTTGGAGGACTATGGGAGAGTGGGATAAAGTCATGTAAACATCACCTTAGACGTATTGTGGGCAATGCAAACTTAACTTACCGAGGAATTAAGCACGGTTTTAACGCAAATCGAAGCCGTTCTCAACTCCCGTCCGATGTCACCTTTATCCACTGATCCTTGCAATTTCACTCCTCTCACTCCTGGTCACTTCCTTATAGGAAGACCGTTGACCGCCCCACCGGGCGAAGATTTGTTGACAGATGTGAAAACTTCCCGACTCACCCGGTATCATCGCCTCGAGCAGCTACGGCAGCAGTTTTGGAAGAGGTGGTCCAGAGAGTGCCGACGGAGTCCTCCGTGTTGCCGATAGCCGAACAGCTACGGGGACAGCGAGGAGGGCGTTTTCAAAAATATGCCCGTTACCAAATCAGCAGAAGGATGCCGAGACACCTGATGCGAAACAGTTGGAAGCTGGTTCTTCCAAGGCCGGGGGCATGTCGCCGCATACTCCTAACGCCGTCGAGCATACGTCGGAAGAAGTGCGGGGCGTGAAGAAAGAAGCCCTTATAAACGTTCAACTTCATTTTGTACCAACCATTCATTCATCAATCGTATTCGTATTCACACATTGTTAACATTACTCGTCTCTATTCAAATTAAACGTCTAATAAATTAAACATCTCCGTATTATTTCATATACATCAATCACATCCAAAATCATTGGGGTAATAGAAGATCAGTAGAAGCCCCCTATACTATCTATTTGGTCTACAATATGTCGAAGAGTTTTAAAAATCCATATAAGCTTTCTTATTCTACTCGATACTTGCTCTAAGTGTGGGTACCATGACAGCCTGTAATCAATAATTATCCCCAAGTATCTAGTTTTCGATATCTTATTAATACTAGGACAATCACAATCTGGGTAAGAATTAGCACATTCATGAACCTTTAAACTAAATCCAGTCTGAGGTTGAGTGCGATTACTAATACTGAAGCAAATGAAGTATTTAATGTTAAAAGATTTGATTTAAGCCATGTTGCTACTTGAGCCATACCCCTTTCAGCACTGTTTTGGACTGCTTTCCAGGACCTTTCTGAGAATACAATGGCTGTATATAAAATAAGTTATTATTAATATATAATAATATAATATAAATAAGAAAAATCTGTGGTGCCGACCTCAAATAGTGGGTACAGGGCAAAAAAAGGATGGAAAAATGAAAATATGATGTGACGTGAATATGTATGGACTGACGTGAATATATTGTTAAAATGTGAGTCACATTTGTTAGAGTCATACTAAATTTATAGCTATGAGCAACTCCACATAAAATATACATAATTGGATATATCCAATACTCTCAATAAGGTAAGAACCACTTTGATTAATATAATGATGAGATCACGTCTGTGTGATTGTGCGTCATAAACGGTCATAAACAGTGGTGGACGTATAATTAGAAACACTGCCAACGGTCCTTGACATTGTAGCAGATTCACCGTGCAACGTTCATCGTTGCAGTGCTATCTATTATTGTCAATGTGGGATACACCACTAAATATTTGTTACAGCCATTGGTAAGCTGTGAATAGCGGCTATTTCGTAAATTATACTAAGTAATAAGTAAGTACCTAATGTTAGTAATAATATATTGATAATATGTTGTTTTGTTGTTATCTATCTATATATATATATAAGAGATTTCCACCTATATATTGACTCATCACGATATCTCTGGAACCATAAGGCGTAGCGACTTGAAATTTGGTAGGATTATTCCTTTCGCCGAGTAGAGGTCAGCTAAGAACGGATTTTACGAAATTCCACCCACAAGGGGGGTTGCGGGGGTGTTAACAATGGAAAATTCCCATTTTTAACCTATAGCTGCTATCGACTTCAAATTTGTCGAAGATATTGCAGTATTAACATAGCGGCGCAGCAGTTATTACTTTTGATGCGAAACAGAGTTCGCCGGGTCAGCTATCGACTTCAAATTTGTCGAAGATATTGCAGTATTAACATAGCGGGGCAGCAGTTATTACTTTTGATGCGAAACAGAGTATGCCGGGTCAGCTAGTTATGTAACTAATGCTTAAAAAAGAATATGGCGTGGGGTCCCTGCGCGCTAAAGAAATGAAACTTTGTAACATAGGTACATATATTCATAACATACTAGTTGACCCAGCGAACTTTGTTTCGCCTCATAAGAAATAAAATGGTCATTAAGTAGGTTATCACTAAGAGATGGACATACACCACCGCGAAAGTTTTTGTAGACCTTCCGAAGGTATTTAATAATGTAGCAAGTTATTTTGATCTATCACTTAGGGTTCGGCCAGCGTTTGCAATAACTCCTAAATCATATCAAGCTAGCAATAAGTCCTAAGTCTCGAAATTTATCACTTTTTAACCTACTTCTAGAAACGTAAACCACAAAATCTTTAAGTATTATGACTTTATAAATGTATAACTTTTTGTATATTGTATTTAGTATTCAAATTAGTTACATTGTTTATCGCTTTTTAGTTATGAAGGTAGTAGATTTCATCTACATAAAGATGGTGGTGGTGGTTTACTTTTCTAGAAAACGGTTTAACTTTTTTTTATAGTAATTTTATTCTTTAATACATTATACATAAATTATAAAAACAAACGACCTCGTATATTTTTATTTTTGAATATTGGTTGACCAAGAACTGCTTAATTTTTTTTTCCAATGCCAGAAAGTAAAGCGCGAAAAGGATCTGGTGGTTGCACCATTTGGGGTACTTTTATTTTGCCTCCGACACAACATTATCCCATAATTGTATGTCAACGCAATCATTACTTAATTAATAATAAAGTCGTTTTCTGCTGTCTGTCCCCATAAATTCTTATATCTTAGGAACTACGCAACGGATTTTGATACGGCTTTTTAACAATAGATAGAGGGTATCAACGAGTTGGTTTGTATATTATAATTTATGTATAATGAAATAGTATAATCATAATTATGTACCTACCTATAATGATTACCTACTAATGATTAAATGTGAAAAGAGGATAATTGACATGATCCGACTTATATTACAACGGGTTTTTGTACCTATTTATATGGGTCTAGGTATTTTCTATGCGTTAAACGTTAGACCAATACTGCAGAAGTTTATTATGAACCACTTCTCTAGTTTAGCTGGTCTGCCATGTTGGATTTAGAATGACGCCATATTATTTGTATAGCTACCTACTAGCAACAATCCCTTTCATTTGTTATCCATTAAGACACGCATTAAAAATAATTTATTCCACCATCTTGGATGGTCTCCAATGTCTATCATAACCTACAGTTCAAATACATGCGATATGAAATGTTATAAGTTGGATATTAAATTGGCCAGTGTATATCCTGCTATTATTGAGTAGTAATTAGTAGGATGTCTACGATATTACCTTTTGTGGTCGTATGGGGGCCGCAGACTTACAACGATTGCAGGAGAGATTAGAATTTCCATTTCAAAAACTTTAGTGTTGTTATTTCTAATCAGTTCTCCATTGATGTCCTGTTTATACCGTAAAACTCACTTACCTACTTGTTTTTCCGTGATGCTGATTGAAATTGCACTTTTGAAATGAGATATCTGTTTTTTCAAGAATAGCTTCAAGGATTCAAAGATTCTTGTCCTATTTGCGGTGAAGTTTCTAACTTAATATATGAATATAATTATTAGTTGGACACAATACACACACCGCCCTCTAGTCCCAAACGAAGCAACTAAATGCTTTTGCTATGATTACTAGATAACGTATATTAATACTTAGCGAATATTAGACTTTTCTTTTGTAAATACATACTTATTTATTACATAGAAAAACACCCAGACGCCATTCAAACATTCATTCTTGACACAAATATTTGTACTCGGGTGGGAATCGAACCCGCCAACTTCAATTCTGCGCTTGGTACCTGTACGAATGCACCATAAGGCTCGTCGGATATCTAGGTATAATTTATTTAATCAGACACATAGTAGGTGATGATTAAAAATCCCCTAAACATGAAATTACTGTAGCTGCACTTATTTTAATATTTAAACTTATTTTACTTACTGATTTCAAATTTATATTATTGCGTATCTATTTTTATAACATAAAATATTTAATAGGGAAAGAGCATTTCTGAGCAGCTTGTGTTTGACAACATAACTTCACGCCTTAGGGAGGTAGTGGCTGTTAAGCTACTTAAGTTACATCCCAAATGGAATAGGTGGTGAACCGAACAACGGGCATAAAGTTGTCAGTCATTGATATTTATCACAACCAACTTCAGAAAATAATTCAGAGAAACCATTGAGAGCCCACGACTACTGAATCAGAAGCAGTGAGCTGACCACTGGACTACCAAGACAAACACAAAATTAGTAAAACAAAAACTATTAGTATATTTTACAAACATTTAATTGAAATAAAATTATCTTTTAGTTTATATAGGTACTAATGTAGGTATAAAATACTAGAATAATATACAATCTGGCTAGCAAATATATAGCCCTCATTCATTTTATGAAATACAATATACAGAAAGTCAATACAATTTCTTTCTACATCAGTAAGTAATCTAATTTTTATATGCTCATTACATAAATATAAAATCTAAATACACATTTTTATTAGCTAGAATCTGTTATCAATGTGAATGGCTTTAGTAAACACCAAAAAATATTTCATTGGCATACTCTGTTATCAATATCAAAGTTTAATTCCTTAAATTAATAAAATTCGCACACTGCCTTCTAATTGTGCACAGTATGTTCTCTTCACGAACCTAAGATCTCCCGAATAGCTCATCTCACTTAGCATACTAATAGATTTCGCTCCAATATCTTGACAACTATGTTTCATACCAGCTTGTAAGTATGGAAGGAACCGCAGGACAGATTCTTTATCTACTATACTCCCCCTCACTCCTTGGGCTATTGTGTGCTTGTCTGATTCCTTATGGAAATACCTGCTCATTGCGGGTACTATACCATCTTTATTTTCCATCGCTTCTGAGTTACCCATGCCTCTATATTCTTTCAGTTTGACATTATCTGAGAAGAAATATTCACCAGGGCCTTCTGAAGTGCCAGCAAGGGATTAAACTATATGGCCAACACTCTGGATAACACCATCGGTTATGACAGGAACATTAAATGAATGTGTATAGCTTCCTACTTGATATACTACAGTAGCGTGAGGGCACCTGCAGGCCATGACTTCTTGGGTTATGCATATGGAACAACTACCCACTCCTAAGTGCATCTACTCCAGCATCTGTAAGATTCTTGGGTTGCGGCCTTGTTACTACATTATCTCCGATCACTTGAATGTCTGGATAAGTACTTTTAATGTACTTTATCATATTAATTTGGTAGACAGAGTTTCCTTGAGAGGAATCCAGAACTATCACATTTACACTGTTATTGACTAATAAATAATTGTAATCAGTCTTTGTCAGTTTCATGGGTACGTATGGCAGCTCCGGCTAATTGTTGTTTGTTTGCATTCTTAGGGTAACTACAAGCCTTTTTTTAAGTTGGTCCTTGCAATTAAGGCTACTAATTCCATGAATCCATTAATAATTTGTAATTTAACTTTTTTGCTTTTCTTGAAGAAGTCATTGGCATCTTGTAAAGTGACACCAGATCTTGCTGTAATCATGTCCTCTATTGGAGTCATTGCATCTTTAAGGCTCAGCTGAGGATCACCCTCCCTTAATTCAATATGTCTTAATGTCACAATACCAATGACGCGACCACCTATAACTTGCCGTTTTCTGTAATAGGATACCCGGTAAACCCATTTTTATTTTATTTTCGTGAACGTCCGCAACTGTGTTCTCAGGACCCATACACACAGGGTCTCGAATGAAGCCATTTTGTATTTTTTCATTTTGTGCTTGGTACTTGGTTTTTGCTTGGTACTCTGGAGTACAGTTGTGGTGAACGATACCGATAGTACAGTGCCGTCGCAATCGCCATATCTGTTTCTGTTCCCTTGTCCATTGGTGCAGATACTAATGGAGATTAATTGTGCAGGGTATTTTCTCTTCATGAACCTAAGATCTCCAGAATAGCTCATCTCACTTTACATAGTTACAGATTTTGCTTTGATATCTTGACAGTTATGTTTCATTCCTGCTTGTAAATATGGAAGGTACCACACAAAAGAACCTTGGTCCACTATACTCCCCCTCACTCCTTGGGCTATTGTGTGCTTGTCTGATTCCTTATGGAAATACCTGCTCACTGCGGGTCCTATACCATCTTTATTTTCCATCGCTTCTGAGTTACCCATGCCTGTATATTCTTTCAGTCTGACACCATCTGAGAAGAAATATTCACCAGGGCCTTCTGAAGTGCCAGCAAGGAGAGGTCCCATCATAACTGCGGAAGCACCCAATGCAAGGGATTAAACTATATAGCCAACACTCTGGATCTTTATTTTCCATTGCTTCTAAGCTACCCATGCAAGCCTTTTTTAAGTCTCAAATGAATCCGTTTTTGTATTTTTTCACTTTGTGCACATCATTTGCTTGGTACTCCTGAGTATAGTTGTGGTGAATGATACAGACCGTGAATGGCACCCACAGTGCCATCGCAATCGCCATATTGGTTTCTGTTCCCTTGTCCATCGGTGCAGATACTAATGGAGATTAATTGTGCAGGATATGTTCTCTTCACGAACCTAAGATCTCCCGAATAGCATACTAATAGATTTCGCTCCAATATCTTGACAACTAGGTTTCATACCAGCTTGTAAGTATAGAAGGAACCGCAGGACAGATTCTTTATCTACTATACTCTTGGCTTGCATCCTTTACTACTGTTACTACATTATCTCCGATGACTTTCATGTCTGGATAAGTACTTTTAATGTACTTTATCATATTAATTTGGTAGACAGAGTTTCCTTGAAAAGAATCCAGAACTATCACATTTACACTGCTATTGACTAATAAATAATTGTAATCAGTCTTTGTCAGTTTCATGGGTACGTATGGCAGCTCCGACTAATAGTTGTTTGTTTGCATTCTTAGGGTAACTACAAGCCTTTTTTTAAGGTGGTCCTTGCAATTAAGGCTACTAATTCCATGAATCCATTAATAATTGGTAATTTACCTTTTTGCTTTTCTTGAAGAGGTTATTGGCATCTTGTAAAGTGACACCAGATCTTGCTGTAATCATGTCCTATATTGGAGTCATTACATCTTTAAGGCTCAGCTGAGGATCACCCTCCCTTAAGTCAATATCTCTTAATGTCACAATACCAATGACGCGACCACCTATAACTTGCCGTTTTCTGTAATAGGATACCCGGTAAACCCATTTTTCTTTTAGCTTCGTTAACGTCCGCAACTGTGTTTTCAGGAGCCATACACACAGGGTCTCGAATGAATCCATGTTTGTATTTTTTCACTTTGTGCTTGGTACTTAGTTTTTGCTTGGTACTTTGGAGTAGAGTTGTGGTGAATAATCACGATAGCATAGTACCATCACAATCTCCATATCTGTTTTTGTTACAGTGTCCATTGGTGCAGATAAATAAGGAGATTAATTGAGCAGGGTATGTTCTCTTCATGAACCTAAGATCTCCAGAATAGCTCATCTTACTTCACATAGTTACAGATTTTGCTCTGATATCTTGACAGCTATGTTTCATTCCTGCTTGTAAATATGGAAGGAACCACAGAACAGAACCATTGCCCACAATACTCCCACTCACTCCTTGGGCTACTCTGTGCTTGTCTGATTCCTCATGGAAATACCTGCTCATTGCAGCTCCTTTACCATCTTTATTTTCCAACGCTTCTAAGTTTCCCATGCCTCTATATTATTTCAGTCTTCACCATCTGAGAAGAAATATTCACCGGGTGCCTCTGAAGTGCCAGCAAGGAGAGGTCCCATCATAACTGCAGGAGCACCCAATGCAAGGGATTTAACTATATGGCCAACACTCTGGATACCACCATCAGCTATGACAGGAACATTAAATGAACGTGCATAGCTTGCTACTTGATATACTGCAGTAGCCTGAGGGCACCCGCAGGCCATGACTTCTTGGGTTATGCATATGGAACCACTACCCATTCCTACTCTAAGTGCATCTACTCCAGCATCTATAAGATCCTTGGCTTGCATCCTTGTTACTACATTACCTCTGATCACTTGAATGTCTGGATAAGTACTTTTAATGTACTTTATCATATTAATTTGGTAGACAGAGTTTCCTTGAGAGGAATCCAGAACTATTACATTTACACTGTTATTGACTAATAAATAATTGTAATCAGTCTTTGTCAGTTTCATGGGTACCTATGGCAGCTCCGACTAATAGTTGTTGGTTTGCATCTTTTGATGCATTTGGGTAACTACGAGCCTTTTTTTAAGTCGGTCCTTGCAATTAAGGCTACTAATACCATGGATCCATTAATAATAGGTAATTTACCTTTTTTGCTTTTCTCCAAGATGTCATTGGCATCTTGTAAAGTGACACCAGATCTTGCTGTAATCATGTTCTCTATTGGAGTCATTACATCTTTAAGGCTCAGCTGAGGGTCACCATTCCTTAAGTCAATATCTTTTAATGTCACAATATCAATGAGGCCATCAGCTAACTTGCCGTTTTCTGTAATACGATATCTAGTAAACCCATTTCTTCTTTTAGCTTCGTTAACATCCGCAACTCTTTTTTATGGGATTGAGGGCAAACGAGCAGGCGTGACACCTGATGGTAAGCAACCAACGCCGCCCATGGACACCAGCAACACGTATAGTGCTACTGTTGCGTTGCCGACCTTTGAGGGACAGGGGATAGGAAAGGATACGGATGGGAGAAGGGCCTCCGGGTACCTCTCTCACTGAACGAATCGCGGCATGAGCCACTTTACGTCGGTCTTCTGAGAGGTCGTGGTATTTCACCGGTCGAACCGGCCCATTCATGCAGCATACTTCTTGGCTCTACCACTGTTTTTTTTCACTTTGTGCACCTCATTTGCTTGGTACTTCGGAGTACAGTTGTGGTGAATGATACCGATACCACCGCATAGTGCCATAGCAATCGCCGTATCTGTTTTTGTTACAGTGTCCATTGGTGCAGATACATAAGGATATTAATTGGGCAGGGTATGTTCTCTTCATGAACCTAAGATCTCCAGAATAGCTCATCTTACTTTACATAGTTACAGATTTTGCTTTGATATCTTGACAGCATTCATTTGTGCTTGTAAATATGGAAGGAACCACGAAACAGAACCTTTGTCCACTATACTCCCACTCACTCCTTGGGTTATTGTGTGCTTGTCTGATTCCTCATGGAAATACCTGCTCATTACGGGTCCTTTGCCATCTTTATTTTCCGTCGCTTCTAAGCTACCCATGCCTCTATATTATTTCAGTCTTACACCATCTAAAAGGAAATATTCACTAGGTGTTTCTGAAGTGCCAGCAAGGAGAGATTCCATCATAACTTTAGAAGCACAGTTGTGGTGAATGATACAGAACCCGCCACCACATAGTGCCATCGCAATCGCCATATCTGCTTCAGTTACAGTGTCGATATGGAGATACTAATGGATATTTCAGGTTAATCTTCTTGGTACGGGGCTAAGTCTAATCAACTTCGTCTGCAGTGAAATCTATGTATCCCAGAAGCAAAGGGAAGCATTGTGAGTGAGGCCTTCACTGCTCTGAAAAACTTCAGTAGCAGAGAGTCCATTTCGGAGATCCCCGTTGCCTTCCATATTTGTACACGTTTCTTTACAAAAATGCATGTAGTCAAACACCAGGTCCCACAATTGTTTATATAGAGATTTATAACTAAACTAATGTCCCTTTTGTTGTCGAAGACAAAGTAAACAATAATTCTCAAAAATTATACTAATCAATTCTAGTTCTTTAAACAATTATGAAAAACATACTGGCTTACAAGAGTTACAAGCTCTATTTTAGACTGATTTTTGACGAATGAATGACAGTACTTGACAGTAGTGAGTACACATCAAGCAATAGTCAACTCGAGTGGACCATTTCCATTACCAAAGAAGATGAAACATGATTTCTGACTACATGCATACAAAATAATCATAGTGTCACATTGTCTTGTATATTTAAAATTAATCTATTTTTTGCCTGTTTCTAAATATAACTTCTAATACACATTTTTATTTGATTGAATCTGTTATCACAATTTGAATGGCTTTAATAAACACCAAAAAAATATTTCATAGGCATACTCTGTTAATATCAATACCAAAGTTCAATTCCTTAAATTAATAAAATATTTCTCTACTCTGCTCATATACATTTGGAAACATGTCATATAAAACACTACAACTAATCAAAATAACCTTTTTTCGTAAGAGAACAAACCATGCACATTGCCTTCTAATTGTGCAGAGTATGTTCTCTTCATGAACCTAAGATCTCCAGAATAGCTCATCTCACTTAACATAGTTACAGATTTTGCTCCAATATCTTGACAGCTATGTTTCATATCAGCTTGTAAGTATGGAAGGAACCGCAGGACAGATTCTTTATCTACTATACTCCCCCTCACTCCTTGGGCTATTGTGTGCTTGTCTGATTCCTTATGGAAATACCTACTCATTGCGGGTACTATACCATCTTTATTTTCCATCGCTTCTGAGTTACCCATGCCTCTATATTCTTTCAGTTTGACACCATCTGAGAAGAAATATTCACCAGGGCCTTCTGAAGTGCCAGCAAGGAGAGGTCCCATCATAACTGCGGAAGCACCCAATGCAAGGGATTAAACTATATGGCCAACACTCTGGATAACACCATCGGTTATGACAGGAACATTAAATGAATGTGTATAGCTTCCTACTTGATATACTACAGTAGCCTGAGGGCACCTGCAGGCCATGACTTCTTGGGTTATGCATATGGAACAACTACCCATTCCTACTCTAAGTGCATCTACTCCAGCATTTGTAAGATTCTTGGGTTGCGGCCTTGTTACTACATTATCTCCGATCACTTGAATGTCTGGATAAGTACTTTTAATGTACTTTATCATATTAATTTGGTAGACAGAGTTTCCTTGAGAGGAATCCAGAACTATCACATTTACACTGTTATTGACTAATAAATAATTGTAATCAGTCTTTGTCAGTTTCATGGGTACGTATGGCAGCTCCGGCTAATTGTTGTTTGTTTGCATTCTTAGGGTAACTACAAGCCTTTTTTTAAGTTGGTCCTTGCAATTAAGGCTACTAATTCCATGGATCCATTAATAATTGGTAATTTACCTTTTTGCTTTTCTTAAAGATGTCATTGGCATCTTGTAAAGTGACACCAGTTCTTGCTGTAATCATGTCCTCTATTGGAGTCATTACATCTTTAAGGCTCAGCTAAGGATCACCCTCCCTTAAGTAAATATCTCTTAATGTCACAATACCAATGAGGCGACCACCAAATTTGCCGTTTTCTGTAATAGGATACCCGGTAAACCCATTTTTATTTTATTTTCGTTAACGTCCGCAACTGTGTTCTCAGGACCCATACACACAGGGTCTCGAATGAAGCCATTTTGTATTTTTTCATTTTGTGCTTGGTATTTGGTTTTTGCTTGGTACTCTGGAGTACAGTTGTGGTGAACGATACCGATAGTAGTGCCGTCGCAATCGCCATATCTGTTTCTGTTCCCTTGTCCATTGGTGCAGATACTAATGGAGATTAATTGTGCAGGATATGTTCTCTTCATGAACCTAAGATCTCCAGAATAGCTCATCTCACTTTACATAGTTACAGATTTTGTTCTGATATCTTGACAGTTATGTTTCATTCCTGCTTGTAAATATGGAAGGAACCACAGAAAAGAACCTTGGTCCACTATAGTCCCCCTCACTCCTTGGGCTATTGTGTGCTTGTCTGATTCCTTATGGAAATACCTGCTCACTGCGGGTACTATACCATCTTTATTTTCCATCGCTTCTGAGTTACCCATGCCTCTATATTCTTTCAGTTTGACACCATCTGAGAAGAAATATTCACCAGGGCCTTCTGAAGTGCCAGCAAGGAGAGGTCCCATCATAACTGCGGAAGCACCCAATGCAAGGGATTAAACTATATGGCCAACACTCTGGATAACACCATCGGTTATGACAGGAACATTAAATGAATGTGTATAGCTTCCTACTTGATATACTACAGTAGCCTGAGGGCACCTGCAGGCCATGACTTCTTGGGTTATGCATATGGAACAACTACCCATTCCTACTCTAAGTGCATCTACTCCAGCATCTGTAAGATCCTTGGGTTGCGGCCTTGTTACTACATTATCTCCGATCACTTGAATGTCTGGATAAGTACTTTTAATGTACTTTATCATATTAATTTGGTAGACAGAGTTTCCTTGAGAGGAATCCAGAACTATCACATTTACACTGTTATTGACTAATAAATAATTGTAATCAGTCTTTGTCAGTTTCATGGGTATGTATGGCAGATCCGGCTAATTGTTGTTTGTTTGCATCTTTTGATGCATTTGGGTAACTACGAGCCTTTTTTTAAGTCGGTCCTTGCAATTAAGGCTACTAATACCATGGATCCATTAATAATAGGTAATTTACCTTTTTTGCTTTTCTCCAAGATGTCATTGGCATCTTGTAAAGTGACACCAGATCTTGCTGTAATCATGTTCTCTATTGGAGTCATTACATCTTTAAGGCTCAGCTGAGGGTCACCCTTCCTTAAGTCAATATCTCTTAATGTCACAATATCCATGAGGCGACCAACTAACTTGCCGTTTTCTGTAATAGGATATCTAGTAAACCCATTTCTTCTTTTAGCTTCGTTAACATCCGCAACTCTGTTTTCAGGACCCATACACACAAGGTCTCGAATGAATCCATGTTTGTATTTTTTTTTTATGGGATTGAGGGAAAACGAGCAGGCGTGACACCTGATGGTAAGCAACCAACGCCGCCCATGGACACCAGCAAGACATTTAGTGTTACTGTTGCGTTGCCGACCTTTGAGGGACAGGGGATAGGAAAGGATACGGATGGGAGAAGGGCCTCCGGGTACCTCTCTCACTGAACGAATCACGGCATGAGCCACTTTACGTCGGTCTTCTGAAAGGTCGTGGTATTTCACCGGTCGAACCGGCCCATTCATGCAGCATACTGCTTGGCTCTACCACTGTTTTTTTTCACTTTGTGCACCTTATTTGCTTGGTACTTCAGAGTACAGTTGTGGTGAATGATACCGATACCACCGCATAGTGCCATCACAATCGCCATATCTGTTTTTGTTACAGTGTCCATCGGTGCAGATACATAAGGATATTAATTGAGCAGGGTATGTTCTCTTCATGAACCTAAGATCTCCAGAATAGCTCATCTTACTTTACATAGTTACAGATTTTGCTTTGATTCCTGCTTGTAAATATGGAAGCAACCACGAAACAGAACCTTTGTCCACTATACTCCCACTCACTCCTTGGGTTATTGTGTGATTGTCTGATTCCTCATGGAAATACCTGCTCATTACGGGTCCTTTACCATCTTTATTTTCCGTCGCTTCTGAGCTACCCATGCCTCTATATTATTTCAGTCTTACACCATCTAAAGGAAATATTCACTAGGTGTTTCTGAAGTGCCAGCAAGGAGAGATTCCATCATAACTTTAGAGACACAGTTGTGGTGAATGATACCGATACTGCCACCACATAGTGCCATAGCAATCGCCATATCTGCTTCGGTTACAGTGTCGATCCGGAGATACTAATGGATATTTCAGGTTAATCTTCTTGGTACGGGGCTAAGTCAAATCAACTTCGGCAGCAGTGAAATCTAAGTATCCCAGAAGCAAAGGGAAGTCATTGTGAGTGAGGCCTTCACTGCTCTGAAAAACTTCAGTAGCAGAGAGTCCATTTCGGAGATCCCCGTGGCCTTCCATATTTGTACACATGTTTCTTTACAAAAATGCATGTAATCAAACACCAGGTCCCACAATTGTTTATATAGAGATTTATAACTAAACTAATGTCCCTTTTGTTGTCGAAGACAAAGTTAACAATAATTTTCAAAAATTATACTAATCAATTCTAGTTCTTTAAACAATTATGAAAATGTACTGGCTTACAAGCTCTACTTTAGACTGATTATTGACGAATGAATGACAGTACTTGACAGTAGTGAGTACACATCAAGCAATAGTCAACTCGAGTTGACCATTTCCATTACCAAAGAAGATGAAACATGATTTATGACTACATGCATACAAAATAATCATAGTGTCACATTTGTCTTGTATATTTAAAATTAATCTATTTTTTGCCCGTTTCTAAATATAACTTCTAATACACATTTTTACTTGATTGAATCTGTTATCACAATTTGAATGGCTTTTGTAAACACCAAAAAAATATTTCATAGGCATACTCTGTTAATATCAATACCAAAGTTCAATTCCTTAAATTAATAAAATATTTATCTACTCTTCTTAAATACATTTGGAAACATGTTATATAATAATAATAATATATCTTGGACACAAATCACACAGCGCCCTCTAGTTCCAAACTAAGCAACTAAATGCTTGTGCTATGGATACTAGATAACGGATACTAATACATATATACTTTTCTTTTGTAAATACATACTTATAATACATAGAAAAACACCCAGATATGTCAAAACACTACAACTAATCAAAATAACCTTTTTTCGTACGAAAACAAACCATGCACGTTGCCTTCTAATTGTGCAGAGTATGTTCTCTTCATGAACCTAAGATCTCCAGAATAGCTCATCTCACTTAACATAGTTACAGATTTTGCTCCAATATCTTGACAGCTATGTTTCATTCCTGCTTGTAAATATGGAAGGAACCGCAGAACAGAACCTTTGTCCACTATACTCCCACTCACTCCTTGGGCTACTCTGTGCTTGTCTGATTCCTTATGGAAATACCTGCTCATTGCAGCTCCTTTACCATCTTTATTTTCCATCGCTTCTAAGCTACCCATACCTCTATATTTTTTCAGTCTTACACCATCTGAGAAGAAATATTCACCAGGTGCTTCTGAAGTGCCAGCAAGCAGAGATCCCATCATAACTGCAGAGGCACCCAATGCAAGGGATTTAACTATATGGCCAACACTCTGGATACCACCATCAGCTATGACAGGAACATTAAATGAACGTGCATAGCTTGCTACTTGATATACTGCAGTAGCCTGAGGGCAACCGCAGGCCATGACTTCTTGGGTTATGCATATGGAACCACTACCCATTCCTACTCTAAGTGCATCTACTCCAGCATCTATAAGATTCTTGGCTTGCATCCTTGTTACTACATTACCTCCGATCACTTGAATGTCTGGATAAGTACTTTTAATGTACTTTATCATATTAATTTGGTAGACAGAGTTTCCTTGAGAGGAATCCAGAACTATTACATTTACACTGTTATTGACTAATAAATAATTGTAATCAGTCTTTGTCAGTTTCATGGGTACCTATGGCAGCTCCGACTAATAGTTGTTGGTTTGCATCTTTTGATGCATTTGGGTAACTACGAGCCTTTTTTTAAGTCGGTCCTTGCAATTAAGGCTACTAATACCATGGATCCATTAATAATAGGTAATTTACCTTTTTTGCTTTTCTCCAAGATGTCATTGGCATCTTGTAAAGTGACACCAGATCTTGCTGTAATCATGTTCTCTATTGGAGTCATTACATCTTTAAGGCTCAGCTGAGGGTCACCATTCCTTAAGTCAATATCTTTTAATGTCACAATATCAATGAGGCCATCAGCTAACTTGCCGTTTTCTGTAATACGATATCTAGTAAACCCATTTCTTCTTTTAGCTTCGTTAACATCCGCAACTCTTTTTTATGGGATTGAGGGCAAACGAGCAGGCGTGACACCTGATGGTAAGCAACCAACGCCGCCCATGGACACCAGCAACACGTATAGTGCTACTGTTGCGTTGCCGACCTTTGAGGGACAGGGGATAGGAAAGGATACGGATGGGAGAAGGGCCTCCGGGTACCTCTCTCACTGAACGAATCGCGGCATGAGCCACTTTACGTCGGTCTTCTGAGAGGTCGTGGTATTTCACCGGTCGAACCGGCCCATTCATGCAGCATACTTCTTGGCTCTACCACTGTTTTTTTTCACTTTGTGCACCTCATTTGCTTGGTACTTCGGAGTACAGTTGTGGTGAATGATACCGATACCACCGCATAGTGCCATAGCAATCGCCGTATCTGTTTTTGTTACAGTGTCCATTGGTGCAGATACATAAGGATATTAATTGGGCAGGGTATGTTCTCTTCATGAACCTAAGATCTCCAGAATAGCTCATCTTACTTTACATAGTTACAGATTTTGCTTTGATATCTTGACAGCATTCATTTGTGCTTGTAAATATGGAAGGAACCACGAAACAGAACCTTTGTCCACTATACTCCCACTCACTCCTTGGGTTATTGTGTGCTTGTCTGATTCCTCATGGAAATACCTGCTCATTACGGGTCCTTTGCCATCTTTATTTTCCGTCGCTTCTAAGCTACCCATGCCTCTATATTATTTCAGTCTTACACCATCTAAAAGGAAATATTCACTAGGTGTTTCTGAAGTGCCAGCAAGGAGAGATTCCATCATAACTTTAGAAGCACAGTTGTGGTGAATGATACAGAACCCGCCACCACATAGTGCCATCGCAATCGCCATATCTGCTTCAGTTACAGTGTCGATATGGAGATACTAATGGATATTTCAGGTTAATCTTCTTGGTACGGGGCTAAGTCTAATCAACTTCGTCTGCAGTGAAATCTATGTATCCCAGAAGCAAAGGGAAGCATTGTGAGTGAGGCCTTCACTGCTCTGAAAAACTTCAGTAGCAGAGAGTCCATTTCGGAGATCCCCGTTGCCTTCCATATTTGTACACGTTTCTTTACAAAAATGCATGTAGTCAAACACCAGGTCCCACAATTGTTTATATAGAGATTTATAACTAAACTAATGTCCCTTTTGTTGTCGAAGACAAAGTAAACAATAATTCTCAAAAATTATACTAATCAATTCTAGTTCTTTAAACAATTATGAAAAACATACTGGCTTACAAGAGTTACAAGCTCTATTTTAGACTGATTTTTGACGAATGAATGACAGTACTTGACAGTAGTGAGTACACATCAAGCAATAGTCAACTCGAGTGGACCATTTCCATTACCAAAGAAGATGAAACATGATTTCTGACTACATGCATACAAAATAATCATAGTGTCACATTGTCTTGTATATTTAAAATTAATCTATTTTTTGCCTGTTTCTAAATATAACTTCTAATACACATTTTTATTTGATTGAATCTGTTATCACAATTTGAATGGCTTTAATAAACACCAAAAAAATATTTCATAGGCATACTCTGTTAATATCAATACCAAAGTTCAATTCCTTAAATTAATAAAATATTTCTCTACTCTTCTCATATACATTTGGAAACATGTCATATAAAACACTACAACTAATCAAAATAACCTTTTTTCGTAAGAGAACAAACCATGCACATTGCCTTCTAATTGTGCAGAGTATGTTCTCTTCATGAACCTAAGATCTCCAGAATAGCTCATCTCACTTAACATAGTTACAGATTTTGCTCCAATATCTTGACAGCTATGTTTCATATCAGCTTGTAAGTATGGAAGGAACCGCAGGACAGATTCTTTATCTACTATACTCCCCCTCACTCCTTGGGCTATTGTGTGCTTGTCTGATTCCTTATGGAAATACCTACTCATTGCGGGTACTATACCATCTTTATTTTCCATCGCTTCTGAGTTACCCATGCCTCTATATTCTTTCAGTTTGACACCATCTGAGAAGAAATATTCACCAGGGCCTTCTGAAGTGCCAGCAAGGAGAGGTCCCATCATAACTGCGGAAGCACCCAATGCAAGGGATTAAACTATATGGCCAACACTCTGGATAACACCATCGGTTATGACAGGAACATTAAATGAATGTGTATAGCTTCCTACTTGATATACTACAGTAGCCTGAGGGCACCTGCAGGCCATGACTTCTTGGGTTATGCATATGGAACAACTACCCATTCCTACTCTAAGTGCATCTACTCCAGCATTTGTAAGATTCTTGGGTTGCGGCCTTGTTACTACATTATCTCCGATCACTTGAATGTCTGGATAAGTACTTTTAATGTACTTTATCATATTAATTTGGTAGACAGAGTTTCCTTGAGAGGAATCCAGAACTATCACATTTACACTGTTATTGACTAATAAATAATTGTAATCAGTCTTTGTCAGTTTCATGGGTACGTATGGCAGCTCCGGCTAATTGTTGTTTGTTTGCATTCTTAGGGTAACTACAAGCCTTTTTTTAAGTTGGTCCTTGCAATTAAGGCTACTAATTCCATGGATCCATTAATAATTGGTAATTTACCTTTTTGCTTTTCTTAAAGATGTCATTGGCATCTTGTAAAGTGACACCAGTTCTTGCTGTAATCATGTCCTCTATTGGAGTCATTACATCTTTAAGGCTCAGCTAAGGATCACCCTCCCTTAAGTAAATATCTCTTAATGTCACAATACCAATGAGGCGACCACCAAATTTGCCGTTTTCTGTAATAGGATACCCGGTAAACCCATTTTTATTTTATTTTCGTTAACGTCCGCAACTGTGTTCTCAGGACCCATACACACAGGGTCTCGAATGAAGCCATTTTGTATTTTTTCATTTTGTGCTTGGTATTTGGTTTTTGCTTGGTACTCTGGAGTACAGTTGTGGTGAACGATACCGATAGTAGTGCCGTCGCAATCGCCATATCTGTTTCTGTTCCCTTGTCCATTGGTGCAGATACTAATGGAGATTAATTGTGCAGGATATGTTCTCTTCATGAACCTAAGATCTCCAGAATAGCTCATCTCACTTTACATAGTTACAGATTTTGTTCTGATATCTTGACAGTTATGTTTCATTCCTGCTTGTAAATATGGAAGGAACCACAGAAAAGAACCTTGGTCCACTATAGTCCCCCTCACTCCTTGGGCTATTGTGTGCTTGTCTGATTCCTTATGGAAATACCTGCTCACTGCGGGTACTATACCATCTTTATTTTCCATCGCTTCTGAGTTACCCATGCCTCTATATTCTTTCAGTTTGACACCATCTGAGAAGAAATATTCACCAGGGCCTTCTGAAGTGCCAGCAAGGAGAGGTCCCATCATAACTGCGGAAGCACCCAATGCAAGGGATTAAACTATATGGCCAACACTCTGGATAACACCATCGGTTATGACAGGAACATTAAATGAATGTGTATAGCTTCCTACTTGATATACTACAGTAGCCTGAGGGCACCTGCAGGCCATGACTTCTTGGGTTATGCATATGGAACAACTACCCATTCCTACTCTAAGTGCATCTACTCCAGCATCTGTAAGATCCTTGGGTTGCGGCCTTGTTACTACATTATCTCCGATCACTTGAATGTCTGGATAAGTACTTTTAATGTACTTTATCATATTAATTTGGTAGACAGAGTTTCCTTGAGAGGAATCCAGAACTATCACATTTACACTGTTATTGACTAATAAATAATTGTAATCAGTCTTTGTCAGTTTCATGGGTATGTATGGCAGATCCGGCTAATTGTTGTTTGTTTGCATCTTTTGATGCATTTGGGTAACTACGAGCCTTTTTTTAAGTCGGTCCTTGCAATTAAGGCTACTAATTCCATGGATCCATTAATAATTGGTAATTTACCTTTTTGCTTTTCTTAAAGATGTCATTGGCATCTTGTAAAGTGACACCAGTTCTTGCTGTAATCATGTCCTCTATTGGAGTCATTACATCTTTAAGGCTCAGCTAAGGATCACCCTCCCTTAAGTAAATATCTCTTAATGTCACAATACCAATGAGGCGACCACCAAATTTGCCGTTTTCTGTAATAGGATACCCGGTAAACCCATTTTTATTTTATTTTCGTTAACGTCCGCAACTGTGTTCTCAGGACCCATACACACAGGGTCTCGAATGAAGCCATTTTGTATTTTTTCATTTTGTGCTTGGTATTTGGTTTTTGCTTGGTACTCTGGAGTACAGTTGTGGTGAACGATACCGATAGTAGTGCCGTCGCAATCGCCATATCTGTTTCTGTTCCCTTGTCCATTGGTGCAGATACTAATGGAGATTAATTGTGCAGGATATGTTCTCTTCATGAACCTAAGATCTCCAGAATAGCTCATCTCACTTTACATAGTTACAGATTTTGTTCTGATATCTTGACAGTTATGTTTCATTCCTGCTTGTAAATATGGAAGGAACCACAGAAAAGAACCTTGGTCCACTATAGTCCCCCTCACTCCTTGGGCTATTGTGTGCTTGTCTGATTCCTTATGGAAATACCTGCTCACTGCGGGTACTATACCATCTTTATTTTCCATCGCTTCTGAGTTACCCATGCCTCTATATTCTTTCAGTTTGACACCATCTGAGAAGAAATATTCACCAGGGCCTTCTGAAGTGCCAGCAAGGAGAGGTCCCATCATAACTGCGGAAGCACCCAATGCAAGGGATTAAACTATATGGCCAACACTCTGGATAACACCATCGGTTATGACAGGAACATTAAATGAATGTGTATAGCTTCCTACTTGATATACTACAGTAGCCTGAGGGCACCTGCAGGCCATGACTTCTTGGGTTATGCATATGGAACAACTACCCATTCCTACTCTAAGTGCATCTACTCCAGCATCTGTAAGATCCTTGGGTTGCGGCCTTGTTACTACATTATCTCCGATCACTTGAATGTCTGGATAAGTACTTTTAATGTACTTTATCATATTAATTTGGTAGACAGAGTTTCCTTGAGAGGAATCCAGAACTATCACATTTACACTGTTATTGACTAATAAATAATTGTAATCAGTCTTTGTCAGTTTCATGGGTATGTATGGCAGATCCGGCTAATTGTTGTTTGTTTGCATCTTTTGATGCATTTGGGTAACTACGAGCCTTTTTTTAAGTCGGTCCTTGCAATTAAGGCTACTAATACCATGGATCCATTAATAATAGGTAATTTACCTTTTTTGCTTTTCTCCAAGATGTCATTGGCATCTTGTAAAGTGACACCAGATCTTGCTGTAATCATGTTCTCTATTGGAGTCATTACATCTTTAAGGCTCAGCTGAGGGTCACCCTTCCTTAAGTCAATATCTCTTAATGTCACAATATCCATGAGGCGACCAACTAACTTGCCGTTTTCTGTAATAGGATATCTAGTAAACCCATTTCTTCTTTTAGCTTCGTTAACATCCGCAACTCTGTTTTCAGGACCCATACACACAAGGTCTCGAATGAATCCATGTTTGTATTTTTTTTTTATGGGATTGAGGGAAAACGAGCAGGCGTGACACCTGATGGTAAGCAACCAACGCCGCCCATGGACACCAGCAAGACATTTAGTGTTACTGTTGCGTTGCCGACCTTTGAGGGACAGGGGATAGGAAAGGATACGGATGGGAGAAGGGCCTCCGGGTACCTCTCTCACTGAACGAATCACGGCATGAGCCACTTTACGTCGGTCTTCTGAAAGGTCGTGGTATTTCACCGGTCGAACCGGCCCATTCATGCAGCATACTGCTTGGCTCTACCACTGTTTTTTTTCACTTTGTGCACCTTATTTGCTTGGTACTTCAGAGTACAGTTGTGGTGAATGATACCGATACCACCGCATAGTGCCATCACAATCGCCATATCTGTTTTTGTTACAGTGTCCATCGGTGCAGATACATAAGGATATTAATTGAGCAGGGTATGTTCTCTTCATGAACCTAAGATCTCCAGAATAGCTCATCTTACTTTACATAGTTACAGATTTTGCTTTGATTCCTGCTTGTAAATATGGAAGCAACCACGAAACAGAACCTTTGTCCACTATACTCCCACTCACTCCTTGGGTTATTGTGTGATTGTCTGATTCCTCATGGAAATACCTGCTCATTACGGGTCCTTTACCATCTTTATTTTCCGTCGCTTCTGAGCTACCCATGCCTCTATATTATTTCAGTCTTACACCATCTAAAGGAAATATTCACTAGGTGTTTCTGAAGTGCCAGCAAGGAGAGATTCCATCATAACTTTAGAGACACAGTTGTGGTGAATGATACCGATACTGCCACCACATAGTGCCATAGCAATCGCCATATCTGCTTCGGTTACAGTGTCGATCCGGAGATACTAATGGATATTTCAGGTTAATCTTCTTGGTACGGGGCTAAGTCAAATCAACTTCGGCAGCAGTGAAATCTAAGTATCCCAGAAGCAAAGGGAAGTCATTGTGAGTGAGGCCTTCACTGCTCTGAAAAACTTCAGTAGCAGAGAGTCCATTTCGGAGATCCCCGTGGCCTTCCATATTTGTACACATGTTTCTTTACAAAAATGCATGTAATCAAACACCAGGTCCCACAATTGTTTATATAGAGATTTATAACTAAACTAATGTCCCTTTTGTTGTCGAAGACAAAGTTAACAATAATTTTCAAAAATTATACTAATCAATTCTAGTTCTTTAAACAATTATGAAAATGTACTGGCTTACAAGCTCTACTTTAGACTGATTATTGACGAATGAATGACAGTACTTGACAGTAGTGAGTACACATCAAGCAATAGTCAACTCGAGTTGACCATTTCCATTACCAAAGAAGATGAAACATGATTTATGACTACATGCATACAAAATAATCATAGTGTCACATTTGTCTTGTATATTTAAAATTAATCTATTTTTTGCCCGTTTCTAAATATAACTTCTAATACACATTTTTACTTGATTGAATCTGTTATCACAATTTGAATGGCTTTTGTAAACACCAAAAAAATATTTCATAGGCATACTCTGTTAATATCAATACCAAAGTTCAATTCCTTAAATTAATAAAATATTTATCTACTCTTCTTAAATACATTTGGAAACATGTTATATAATAATAATAATATATCTTGGACACAAATCACACAGCGCCCTCTAGTTCCAAACTAAGCAACTAAATGCTTGTGCTATGGATACTAGATAACGGATACTAATACATATATACTTTTCTTTTGTAAATACATACTTATAATACATAGAAAAACACCCAGATATGTCAAAACACTACAACTAATCAAAATAACCTTTTTTCGTACGAAAACAAACCATGCACGTTGCCTTCTAATTGTGCAGAGTATGTTCTCTTCATGAACCTAAGATCTCCAGAATAGCTCATCTCACTTAACATAGTTACAGATTTTGCTCCAATATCTTGACAGCTATGTTTCATTCCTGCTTGTAAATATGGAAGGAACCGCAGAACAGAACCTTTGTCCACTATACTCCCACTCACTCCTTGGGCTACTCTGTGCTTGTCTGATTCCTTATGGAAATACCTGCTCATTGCAGCTCCTTTACCATCTTTATTTTCCATCGCTTCTAAGCTACCCATACCTCTATATTTTTTCAGTCTTACACCATCTGAGAAGAAATATTCACCAGGTGCTTCTGAAGTGCCAGCAAGCAGAGATCCCATCATAACTGCAGAGGCACCCAATGCAAGGGATTTAACTATATGGCCAACACTCTGGATACCACCATCAGCTATGACAGGAACATTAAATGAACGTGCATAGCTTGCTACTTGATATACTGCAGTAGCCTGAGGGCAACCGCAGGCCATGACTTCTTGGGTTATGCATATGGAACCACTACCCATTCCTACTCTAAGTGCATCTACTCCAGCATCTATAAGATTCTTGGCTTGCATCCTTGTTACTACATTACCTCCGATCACTTGAATGTCTGGATAAGTACTTTTAATGTACTTTATCATATTAATTTGGTAGGCAGAATTTCCTTGAGAGGAATCCAGAACTATCACATCCACACCGTTATTAACTAATAATTGTAATCTGTCTTTGTCAGTTTCACGGGTACCTATGGCAGCTCCTACTAACAGTTGTTTGTTGGCATCTTTTGATGCATTTGGGTAATTACGAGCCTTTTTTAAGTCGGTCCTTGCAATTAAGGCTACTAATTCCATGGATCCATTAATAATCGGTAACTTACCTTTTTTGCTTTTCTCCAAGATGTCATTGGCATCTTGTAAAGTGACACCAGATCGTGCTGTAATCATGTCCTCTATTGGAGTCATTACATCTTTAAGGCTCAGTTGAGGATCACCCTCCCTGAAGTCAATATCTCTTGATGTCACAATACCAATGAGGCGACCACCTAACTTACCGTTTTCTGTAATAGGATACCCGGTAAACCCATTTTTTCTTTTAGCTTCGATAACGTCCGCAACTGTGTTTTCGGGACCCATACACACAGGGTCTCGAATGAATCCATGTTTGTATTTTTTCACTTTGTGCACCTCATTTGCTTGGTACTCCGGGGTACAGTTGTGGTGAATGATACCGATGCCACCGCATAGTGCCATCGCAATCGCCATATCTGCTTCGGTTACAGTGTCCATCGGTGCAGATACTAATGGAGATTTCAGGTTAATCTTTTTGGTCAGAGGCGAAGTCAAATCAACTTCGTCTGCAGTGAAATCTATGTATCCCGGAAGCAGAAGGAAGTCATTATAAGTGAGGCCTTCCCTGCTCTGAAAAACTTCAGCAGCAGAGAGTCCATCTCGGAGATCACTCTGGCCTTCCGCCTTTGTACACATGTTTCTTTACGAAAATGCACGTGGTCAAACACCGGGTCACACAATTGTTTTGATAGGGATTTATACCTAAACGAATTCCGGTTTTGTCGTCGAAGACGTAAACTAAACAGTAATTCTCGAAAATTATAATAATCAATTCAAGTTCTATAGACAAATATTTAGTAAAAACGTACCGGCTTCCAAGATCTGCTACGATTGATTAGGATTGATTGTTGACGAATGAATGACAGTCAGTTAGGGTCGTGAGGGATGATTGATATTCATCAATGTTGGATAAACATCGATGTTTAACTATAAAACATCGATGTTTTAATATCAATCGGTTAACTTCGATATCATCGAAACATCGATGTTACCTGCATAAAATATCAAAACGGCAATTATTCTCTTGGGCGCGGTTTAGCGTGCAGTAGGTGTACTACCTTCAAGTAGAAATATTGCATAATTATCCCTAAAAATTACTGGGAATTGACGGGCCTCGTGGCGGTTGAGGTCGGGGGTTCGATTCCCACCCGAGCACATATATTTGTGACAAACGTGAATATTTGTGTGGCACCTGGGTGTTTCTCTATGTATTATAAGTATGTATTTACAAAAGAAAAGTATATGTGTATTAATATCCGTTATCTAGTATCCTCACAAGCATTTAGTTGCTTAGCTTGGAACTAGACGGCGCTGTGTGTATGGTGTCCAAGATATTATTATTTATTTATTAATGTTAATTTTTTAACATTTGTTATTTCTAGCGCATTTATCGAATAATTTAAACTTTTCATAAATATTGTCGACAATTTTATTTGTTTCTAAAAACATCGATGTTTTAAAAATATCGATGTCTTTCGACCGATATTTATAGAGTCAGTCAGTGCTGACAACCCCAACAAATCAATAAACAACAGTTCTCTCATACTCTCATTAGAAAACAGTAGATGGGTTCATAAAGACAGGTTTCATAATTTTCTCATATATCATAATTTAAACAGTGGTAGACCAAGCAGTTTGCTGCATGAATGGTAGGCTTGGGCAAAAAATATCGATATATCAAAATATCGATATTTTTCTGCGATACTTTTTTCCGCGATATATCAATTTTCGATATTTATTTTCGGATATCAAAATCGATATATTTTTAAAGCTCTGCTGTCTGCTCATGCGTCACATCATGTTTTTGACCAATCCGATTTCTTAAATTTAGAAAATATGTAGTAGGCTGTATGAGTTTAGTTTCTTTGCTTCAAACACAAACAAAAATTACACTCTATGACTTGCTTGTCTATGACAATGACATTGCTTGTTGGTTTGGTTGGTATCACTGCACTGGACTGACTGCATTTTAGATAGTTGGTAGGAACGTTGTTTTGTTGTGTTGTCACGAGTAAGCTAAGCACAGCTCATTGTTATTTTTTTTGTGTGAATTGTATTTATGTGAAGCTGTTTCTTGCAACTTGTGCGGTAAAACGTATAAAACTTGTGGAAACACTACAAATTTGGCAACACATTTAAATACGAAGCACCATTTTGTTTATTTACAAATGGTAGACATACAAAATTCATCGAAAGAAACCGAAAAGTCTAAAATTAAATAATAAAACTTATGTTGAAACAGCCAGATGTGTATTTGCTTTAAAATTTCGATAATTTTGACAATTTTTATAAATAATTGAAAATTGGGCAAAAAATATCGATATATTGAAATATCGATATTTATTGTTTGTTATATATCGATATATTAGAAAAATATCGATATTTTTTTTCCATTTGCCCATCCCTAATGAATGGGCCGGTTCGAGAGGTGAAATACCACGACCTGGTGACTGGAGTCAATAAGACTTGATAAAATATCGCTATATCGGAATATCGATATTTTTTCTTAAAAATATCGATAATAATAATAATAAAATTTATTCAATATCAACATTTTGTAAATATTACATTAAATCTGACCAGAGATCCTATTTAAGCCATGGGCTTGTATTTAGGTTCTCTGCTCTTCCATTACTCATATTCTTATAGTAAGAGTATAGCATAGTAATAGTATTTATTTATAAGATAATTGTATGTTCTTCAAATAAATTAATTCAAATATTTGAATTTAACGCTGTTACTGTCCTGAAGTGCAGTTGAACGATGGTGATTGTGTGTCTAAAGGTGTATAAGGCTGTGTAAGGCTGAGAAGTTGCGTGTATGTGTGAGTTTGAGCGTATGTAGGTATATGTACGCGGGTATGCATGTTAATTTGCGTATATATATATATATAGATATGTGGCTGGGTATTGTATGTATGTATGTTATTACTATTTAACCTGTGTTAATAAAATTTCCACCTCATCGTAAGCTAAGGGCTTTATCCACTTAAGTATAGTTCGCCTACATTCTGATATCCGTTTTGTATATATATTACAGTATTTATTTATTTTATTATAAAGATTGGCTGCTCGAGAATTATACTGGTTGGAAGCGAAAACAGTTTTACATTTTGGTATCTGCACTGCAGTTGTGTTCTTTCTTTGCTTCCGATTCTTTTCATCGTATGTCAGCGATTTATGTTTTTTGACTAGTAAATTAATTATATATAGCTTCCTGACTGAAAGTAAGTTGCTGATATTATAAATTTTGTCGGTAGAGTATGTAATTTTTTAAAAATACATGGTTTTTATCAATGCGCGTTGTGACCGCTCAAGCGTGATAAATTTAGTTTTAAGCGCTCCACCCCAAACCGGTATACAATATATCAAGATAGATTGCGCCAAGGCCACTTAAATATCATTTAGTACATTACGAGAGGAAAGTAAGCTTTTTTTAGGTACAATATGTCGAAGAGTTTTAAAAATCCATATAAGCTTTCTTATTCTACTCGATACTTGCTCTAAGTGTGGGTACCATGACAGCCTGTAATCAATAATTATCCCCAAGTATCTAGTTTGCGATATCTTATTAATACTAGGACAATCACAATCTGGGTAAGAATTAGCACATTCATGAACCTTTAAACTAAATCCAGTCTGAGGTTGAGTGCGATTACTAATACTGAAGCAAATGAAGTATTTAATGTTAAAAGATTTGATTTAAGCCATGTTGCTACTTGAGCCATACCCCTTTCAGCACTGTTTTGGACTGCTTTCCAGGACCTTTCTGAGAATACAATGGCTGTATCATCAGCATACGAATAGAGGCTGGCATTTTTTATTGTCAAATTGCAAAGATCGTTTATGTAAATCAAAAATAGCGTTGGACCAAGGACGCTACTTGAGGGACTCCATAGGTGACATTCACATCCTCACTAACTAGTAGTCAGTGAAAAGCTTTAGGGGTATTCCTCTGATACCGATGAGCTCCATTTTGTGTGTATAAGTATCGGAGTGGATACTGTATCGAAGGCTTTTTTCAGATCGAGAAACACCGCTACGCTCTTATTACCTTTATCTAGCTGTTCAATTACTAGTGACGTTAGGGCAGTGACTGCATCTTCCGTAGATTTACCTTTTCTAAAGCCGAATTGCATAGGAGATCGATATTTATCACCTATATTTTTTTGGACGTTAAATACTGAAAAAACGTTCGATATTCAAATTTACTTATCGACTTTCGATATTTTTATGAAAATATTTTTTTGAACACAATAATTTACATTAAAACTAGTGACCGACTGAAAGTTCGGTTTCAGTTTCGGCCGAGTTTCGGCGAAACATCCAGTTTTTAAGTCTCGTGGCATCACCTTTCGTTTAATTAAATCATGGAAAGTATGTGGTCACTCTTATCGATAACAACATCCTTCCACTTCTGTACTGTACATGTGCTTAGTTAATCTTGCTTCAATCGTTCTTTGTACGTGTCCTAACCATCGGAGTATTGGAATCGGAAGATGGGAAGAGAGTGTATTTCTAAAATTAAGGATGTGCATCCTTAATTTTTACACTGACACTCTCCTCCAATCCTCTTTAAAAAATTTTTCCTCATATCCTTTTTTTGGACTCGGTCAGTGAACCGCATACCGCAAATTTTGCACAGTAACCTCATTTCGATTGCTTTATCATTATTTTTATGCACCCTCTGCCATTCCCAACTCTCGCCAACTTGTTGGGATCAGTACCGCACTATGAATAGCGGGCTGGGTTATGTTGCTCAGATTGTATGCGCCCAGGTATTCGCCCAAGGCGCTCTATTTACACTAATAATAATATATTGGACACCATACACACAGCGCCGTCTAGTTCCAAGCTAAGCAACTAAATGCCTGTGTTATGGATACTAGATAACGGATATTAATACATATATACTTTGTTTGTACATTGACATACTTATAATACATAGAAAAACACCCAGACCCCACACAAATATTCATGTTTGTCACACATTTTATTCCGGCCGCAAGCCACGATTTGGTGGCAGCCTTTCGGCCAATTAGAGACTGGGCCGAACGAAGGTGGGGCGCCCTCACCTTCCATCTGGCGCAGCTCCTCACAGGTCACGGCTGCTTTGGCCGTTACCTGTGCCAGGTTGCACGTAGAGAGCCCACAATGGAGTGCCACCATTGTGGCGCGGCTGAAGACACGGCGCATCACACCCACGCCGTGTGCCCCACATGGCCGAGCGAGCGCACGACACTCATCTCGATCATCGGGGCAGACTTCTCGCTGCCCAGTGTTGTTCGTGCAATGGTGGGTAGTGAGCAGGCTGGCTTGGGAGGCGGTGCTGGTCTTTGCTGGCGCTGTCATGTCCTGGAAGGAGGCCATGGAGAGGACGCGCGAAAATAGCCCTCTTGCGCCCTTGATCCGCCGCGCAAGAAGGGCCGCAGGAGGCGGGCTTGAGCCGACCGCTTACCCCCATAATCGGACCTCTGAGCGGTGGACCGGGGGTTTCATCGCTTATTTGGTTTCACCGATAGGGGGCAAGGTCCCGAGGAGGAGGGCGCTCCAGGCGTTCCGGAGCGCCTCACATGGAGATGAACGGGTGACCGAGCATGGCCCCCCGGGGAGGGCAACCACACACGGGGTCGGTAGGTGTTTGTTAGCACGTTTCCCGCGATCTCGTCGTAGGTGGTGAGGAGGAACACCCCAATGGTTTTAGTTGGTATACCGTCCCGGTGTTTGTGATTAAGCGGGATGGGGAGTCCAACATAACCACCAGTACCCCCCAGTGCTGGTGGTACCTTTAACGGGTTTCCACTGGGTAACAAAAGAAAAGGAAGACATATTGTGTCGACCCCATTTAATAACCCCAGTGGGGAAAGAGCAGAAAAATGATAGTCATCTTGTCATCGAGTCTCCTTGTCAGTGTGTCTGTCACCAGGTTGTATCTCAAGAACAGTGAAAAACAGTTTCGTACCCTTAAAAACTCACCCCCACCCCCTTCCCGACCTCAGATCGACCGTAAATTATTTTACATTTTATTTTTATAATATTCCCCTTCTTTTCTGATGGGTCTCATCCTAGTTTTTCTTTTTTTTGTTTTATAAATTATCAACCCTGATCTATAGGGAGTTTTGACGACAATCGTAGTTTTCCAATTACAGCATTATGCGGCATAATACTTAACGTTATGTTCCAACTACAGCATCAAAGAGTATATAACAAACTATACACTCATGAAAATGATCTCTGTAAAGAGTTCGAACGGTCGGGATATAAATAAAAATAAGTATTAAATGAACGCGATATAATCCTAAGAAGTTGTTTTAATGTTATCATGTTAAATTTCTATAAAACCCTCATTAGTTCAAGAAAAAAAGCAGTGGTAGTGTTCAGTACCGTCCCTCGCTGACCCAGGGTGCGCAGTGGAAGATACACCAGGGCAGTGAGGGTGCAAAGGGGCATGAACTAAAGCTTGCGTTGCGCAAGGCTAATATTATTGGTGGTTAAATGTACTTAAAAAAAGGGCAATAGACTTACCGAAGTAAGGGTCTGCTACCTGTTAAACCTACTCAGTTAATCTCGGATTGGCCAATCAAAATAGAAAACTGTTAGGACTTATCTTAAAAGCAGCGACCGACGACACAATAGGGCCCCACAACTCGAGTCAACACTACTCACAAATATAGTTTCCCAATTTACACAATACTTTCATTAAAAGCAAATCAATAAAAAGCACACTGTTCTTCTTAACAATTACAATTACGAACGACCGAACAACGTCTGCTCAAATCGATCAAATCTTACATAGCCATAAAAATAACTACCCTCAACTTACATAAAATGATAAACCGCGAAACTCAAAACATAGGTACTTGTTTGTACAGAACATCTACCCGCCTCGGCCAGGTCAACCTGGCCGTTATTCAACTGGCAATCGCGATAATGTTGCCACCGCTCTCTTCAGTACCGAACCGTCCACCTTAACTTCGGCAAATCGAGGCACACCATCGGTACCATAAACTAAATTAAGGATGCGCCCTCTACGCCAAGATAATGGCGGCAAGTTGACATCTTTCACCAAAACGAGGTCACCAACCCGAGGTGGATCAGTTTTGTCAGTCCACTTAACGCGCTGTTGTAAAATATGTAGATACTCTAAATTCCAACGTTTCCAAAAGCTTTGAGTGAGCTGTTGCACTAGTTCAAATCGCGAGAGACGATTAGATTGTACATTGTCAAAAGGATATTCCGGCAGGGCGTTGAGTGGCTGTCCTATCAAAAAATGACCCGGCGTAAGGGCCTCCAAATCATTCGGATCTGAAGAGATCGGGCACAATGGGCGTGAGTTCAATACGGCTTCGATTTTACAAAAGACAGTGGCGAGTTCTTCAAATGTTAATATTGAGTCACCGATAACTCGTCGTAAATGTGTTTTTGTGATTTTAACTACGGCTTCAAAAATGCCGCCCCAATGTGGGCAGGCTGCCGGACTGAAACGCCAAGCTATCCTGCGGCTAGATAATCTATGGCCAATATTTGTTTGGTTGTTTGTCAAGAACTCATGTACATCCTTTAAATAATTATTTGTACCCTTAAAGTTTGTTCCGCAGTCGGATCTAATCAAAGTAGGCAGTCCCCTTCTTGAAACAAATCGGTCTAGTGTCGCAACAAAGGCCTCAGTAGAAAGGGATGAGACTAACTCTAAATGCACCGCCTTAGTGGACAAACAAACGAAGACACACAAATAAGCCTTGACCGTCTTACTATTGCGTAAAGTAGAAGTCTTGATACAAAAGGGGCCAGCGAAGTCTGTACCAACTCCAGCAAATGGTCTTGCCTCTGTGACACGATCTGAGGGGAGGTCACCCATCATAGGTTGCATGGTAGCGGCTTTAAGCCGATAACAAGGCATGCAACGGAAGACCACACTACGTATAACTCTTCGAGCTGCAAGTATCCAAAATTCTCGTTGCAATATAGCTAATAGGGCATTGCATCCAGCGTGAGAGTTTTTAATGTGACGATCAGACACCAACAATTGTGCACCATATGGTATGTTCGCGTTTTTCAAACGTCCTCCAACACGTAAGATACCAGAGTCGTCAAGAAAAGGGCTCAACTTGCGAATAGTGCCAGACAATTTAGAATTTCCAGATTTTAAAATATCAATTTCATTTTCGAAATGGACTCCTTGCAGTAATCGAACCCAATACAAAAGAGCATCCTGTCGCTCTTGTGGTGTCAAGAATGGGTCTACGTGCCGACTATTCGGGTGTCTACAATTGTAATAGAAGCGCCTAATCCAAGCGGTGACACACACCAATTTATCTAAACAGCCGTAACGATTCAGCAAGAAATCAGGATCAAACAAACAGTCTCTCTTTTCGATGGCAAGGGTTCGCAATCCAGGCAACGAATTAACCTCCAAGGCGGGCGTTTGGGGCCAGTCAGCTTCTGGACACTTTAACCAGTCTGGTCCCCACCAAAGAGGGTGGTCAATCAAACTAGAGGCCATACAACCCCGAGACGCGCAATCAGCTGGATTGATCTCACCAGGTACGTGTCTCCAAATCAACGGCACCTCAGAACTTTGTATCTGAGAGACCCGGTTGGCCACAAAAACTTCCAAGGTGTGAACTGACGCCTTCAACCAACATAAAACAATTTGACTGTCAGTCCAGGCATAGGTGGCTCTGATATTTACCGTCTGGCACAACAATTGATGTACGTGGTTTAATAGTCGAACAAGAAGAGTGGCACCCGATAACTCTAATTTTGGTATCGTCAACGCGGTTCTAAGCGGTGCGACCTTGCTCTTTGCCATGACCAGCGAAACCATTACGTCGCCATTCGAACAAACAGCACGCAAGAATACCACCGCAGCATAACCGCGTTCAGAGGCATCCGAGAACCCATGAAGGGTTGCTGTATACTTCCCAGAGGGAAGTATGCATCGAGGGAGCGAGATTTTGTTGATGTCAGGAAGAGAAGACACGAATTCAAGCCAGTCCTCCACAAAAGTTCCTCTAAGAGGCTCGTCCCAGGTGAGTCCTGCAGTCCAAAGCCTTTGCAGGAAGCATTTCGCCCAAAATATCACAGGACATACCCACCCATTAGGGTCAAAGGTCCTGGCAACGGTGGACAACACCAATCGTTTAGACCAAGTGTACGGGATCTCTAAATCAACGTTATATGTGAAAATATCTTGGACTGGTTTGTATTGAATGCCAAGGACAGTGATCATAGCAGGGTTTTCCACATTTTCAAATAAATATGGGTCCTGCTGATGGTCGTCGGGTAGATCATTTAGAAGATCAGGTGAGTTGGACATCCATTTACGCAACTCATAACCTGCGGAGGCCAAAATATCGATAATTTCATTCCGTAGCTGGACAGCCTCCTCATTTGACGAGGCACCAGTACAAATGTCGTCAACGTACAGATCCTCCTTCAAGATAGCTGACGCTCGAGGATAGGCAGACCGCTCCCGATCCGAAAGCTCCCAAAGCGAACGAATTGCCAAAAAGGGGCTTGACTTTAGCCCGTATGTGTTCGTATTGAGCTCATAAACAATGATGGGATCGTGAGGGTTTTCTCGCCACAATATTAACTGATAACGTCGGTCGTCAGGGTGTATAATCGTTTGTCTGAACATCATTTTGATGTCAGCAACAAAAACGACCTGGTGACGTCTAAAACGCGTGATGACGTCGCATAGATCCTTAAGCAATTTGGGACCACCATGTAGGCAGTGATTCAAAGAAACACCCGTTGAAGTCTGCGCAGAACCATCAAACACAGTGCGCAACTTGCCATTGGATGGTTTGATCACCGCATGATGGGGTAGAAAAAAGTGCTCCTCTGAAGCCCAATCTAATTTTGACACAGACATGTGTCCCAATTCTTCATACTCACGCATAAATTCGACATACTTCTCCTTGAGAAGTGGATCCCTGCTCATGCGACGCTCCATAGCCAACAAACGCTTTTCTGCTGTAGGTCGCGAGATGCCAAGAGGCGGCCGTACAGCAAGAAACGGCAATCGGGTCATAATACGGCCAGAATGGAGACGACTAGTGTGTTTTTTGTAGAACCGTTCACACTCCTCGTGTTCCGGGTTTACGCGTGACGCTTGTGGTGGCTCCTCGGTCTCCCAAAACTTCTGAACTGCATCAGAAAGAGCAGAGCCAACAGACAATACAGTGTCTGGTTCAAGTGGAGGGGTGGCTGTAGTAAGTACAGGCCCCATTAATGCCTTGCCGAATATTGTAGGCACAATCACCATGCCACCTGGCTGCAAAAACCTTATATTGCCTAATACTATTTTACCTAAGACATCGGCGCCAAGCAACAAGTCGACCGATCCAGGTGTACCAAAATTGGGATCTGCCAAGTTCAAATTTGAAGCCAAATTGATAACCGCCGGAGACAACTGTTTCTCTGGATGGTTACCCAAAATGTTGTCCATCACTATAGCCGACGATCCAATGGACGGCTCTGATGACTCAATCGGAGAGAACGCAAACAAGGCTTGGCCCCTCACATTGGCCACAACTGCGTTCCCGACTCCTCTTGTAACAAAAGGATACCTTCGAACCTGTAGGCGTATCTGCCCCGCCAACCAAGAAGACACTATGCACCCCTGAGAGCCTGTGTCCAGAATTGCCCGAACCACAACAGAGGCACCCGTCCGTCCCCAGACTCTGACATATGCAGTAGGCAGGAGTACGGTCTCAAATGGGGGAGGTACATAGCGGGGGCAGACGCCTGGTTCCTATTCACGCCTAGGTAGCAAACAATCACCTCGAATAGGTGAGCGAACAACCCGTCGAGAGCGGTTATCAGTTACACCACGCGACGACGAAGCCTGTTCTACCCGCCTGTAATTGGGCGAGCTGGACTCAAGACGGAGACGGTGGTCACGGGGTGGAGACGGAGTGTGACGAGTCTGTGGATGGCTCACGATACCATGGTCGACAATGCGAGGAGAGCATGGGCGTGGCTCTAAACTACGATTTTGATTCCGCTGATACCCGCCTGTGACTGATCCCCGGCCGTCATGATGATGCTCAATTCTATTCGCATTCGCACACAATAGCTTCAGATGCTGCCCTCCACAAACAACACATGGGCGAGGGTCCGCACAAGAGCGCTGGAAGTGATCCCCTAAACAGGAGAAACACCAACCTCGAGCCTTGGCCAAACGACGGCGTGAGGCCACATGCAGCGCAGCAAACTCCAGACAATTTGCAACCTTGTGCCCAGACGCCTTACAATAGGCACACTCCAGCCTAGAATGAGTAACCGCAAAACGAGGGGGCCGGCGTCCCTCTGGTCCCCCATGGGCGAGGTTACGATTCGGTAAGCGCGGCTGTGGCAGTTGTTGCCTAACTAGCCTGTCAGTGACTGTCATGTCACACATACGACACTCGTCCTCTAAAAACTTTTTCAGTTCTTCAAATGAAGGAAGATATGTGGCATCGTCACCACCATATTTCTGTTCGAATCGAGCCCTAAGATCAGAAGGCAGTTTTTTCAAAACCATGTGAACGAGCATGTATGACCAAGCGCCAACTGGTAGTTCCAACCTCTCCAGTGCGTTAATGGCTATCATCAGAGGGTTCAACAAATTGGACCTCAATGTCGAGACCCTGGAAACCAATGGCAAATTTAAAAGCTGGCAAATATGTGTATCTGCCAGACAGCGCTTATTTTGGTAGCGTTTTAACAATAACGTTCGTGCAACCATGTAATTGTCATCGTTGATACCAGACCCCTTGCCTCGCCATCCAATACGGAAAACAAGTACGCTAACTTCTGTGCTGAACCTAAATCTGGTCTTGCGTGGACTAAGCTTTCAAACAAGTTAATAAAGCCCAGCCAGCGGTCCAAACGCCCGTCAAAACGCGGCAAATCTAACGTAGGGAGTTTACTCAACAAACCTATCGAGGAACACTTGACCTCTGTGGTGAGGTGAGGCTCACTTCCTTTGGAAGCCAAGATATTTCGTGCACGCGGAGAGATTCGATCAACACACTCCAGAATTTGGTCATAATCAGCATGTACTAACTCACGATGCGATTCCGAGTATTCATCAAAGGTGACATCCTGTATATAGGTATTAAATTTGCGGTACATGTCATCCACAAACTCTTGACGTTTATCCAATTTGCTGTACCGGTCCAGCAATGACTCGTTCCTATCGTGCCTGTCCACCAAAGCGGCTGCAGTTGAGAACCATCTTAATTCTGAGCGGATTTTACCCGCCGAGTCCTTAACGGAAGCAAAGGCAGACATTTTTATTAAAAAAAAAAATAAACAAATAAACAATTCCAAAATATAAAAAAAATTAAAAAGTATAATCGATTATTGTAATGGAATCAAGTGAAACGATAATCGATACTGAAAACAATTAATTTCTTTCACTACACTGTGGACTTAAGCTGTCTCGATTAATCGATGCTACTCTGTGACCAACGATTTTATAACTTGAGCAAATACCTACGATATAAAAAAAAGTTAAATTATTGCCTATTAAGGTTGCACAATTATATAGTCGTGGGTCGTAACGTCTTTTACGCGTAATCGTTATACGCAGTTTCGTATATATGAGTAAGCAGTTTCATAACCGCTTATTTTTGTAACCGCTTATTTCTTTATACAGACTGATGTTATGTTTACGAATATTCAATATTGAACGTATTTTATACGGTTTTGCAACGTGCATACATTGTCGTTTAGTTTGAATACCTACATAATTTTATTAGTTAAATTTCCTTCGCATGTTTTTTGATGTTCGCATTCATAAGAAATATTGCGAATGTTTTTAACAACAACAAAAAAGTAATTGGGTATTTTTTATTTTTTGTAGTTTTTTTTACACCTTTAAAGAAATAAGTGAAATGATAATGCAATTGACAATATTTAAATTTATTGCAATGGGCCGGCTCGACCGGCGAAATACTAAGACATCTCAGGAGATCGACGTAAAGTGGCTCATGCCACGTTTAATTCGGTGAGAGAGGTACCCGGAGGCTCACCCCCCTTCCCTATCCCCTATTCCTTAAAGGTTGGCAACGCAACAGTAACACTATATGTGTTGCTAATGTCCATGGGTGGCGTTGGTTGCTTACCGCCTGCTCGTTTGCCCTCCTATCCCATAAAAAAATACATATATTTTTGCAGTTTTGTTAAAATATTTACACTTTGAATATATATTAAATTTATTGTATTAAATTATATTTATATTTATAAAATAAAAGCAACTTAACATTTTAGAATTTATTCTCTTTCCAATTGCTTACAAATTTACATGGGCATTAGAAATTAAAACAAACGTAACAATTATCATACTTTAATGTTACGCGAGTCGTCTAAGATAACTAATATTAGTATAATAATAATCTTGGTTGAACGAAACACTTACACGATTCGCTTACACAGTAAGCGCTTACGCGTATATCGGCCGTTGTGTGTACTGTGTGAGTGGAACCGCGTATATAAAATAAGCGTTACACAGTAAGCGCTTACGAGTTACGCGTGCACCGGCCGTTGTGTGTACTGTGTGAGTGGAACCGCGTATATAAAATAAGCGTTACATAACATAGTAAGCGCTTACGCGTGCACCGGACGTTGTGTGTACTGTGTGAGTGGACTGTGGAACCGCGTATTTAAAATAAGCGTTACATTCGTGTCTACGAAACTACGTATACGGTTATAAGCCGCGTAATAGGTTACTGAAACCGCTTACGATAAATAACGCTCACGCCTACAATTATATGAAAATATAGAATAAGCAATGACCCAATATGTTCAGTAAATATTAACAGACAGTCAAACAAATACAAATCATTAAGCAGAATTATTTTTTTTTGTAAAATGGTAGGTATTTACGTAGGCCGCAGTGAACTCAATTTATATTAAACTTGCTTCTAACGGTAAACTAAATGACTGAATTTAAAAAACTACAAACAATTACCCAAGCATTGATGTAATATAACAAATTAATTACACATTTTCAGCGCGGGCTGAACAAAACAACTATTCATAACTGCGATTATTTCGCTAAGTACTAACTACACCAACCACGCTCTGCTACCACACATTATGTTCAGTACCGTCCCTCGCTGACCCAGGGTACGCAGTGGAAGATACACGAGGGCAGTGAGGGTGCAAAGGGGCACGAACTAAAGCTTGCGTTGCGCAAGGCTAATATTATTGGTGGTTAAATGTACTTAAAAAAAGGGCAATGGACTTACCGAAGTAAGGGTCTGCTACCTGTTAAACCTACTCAGTTAATCTCGGATTGGCCAATCAAAATAGAAAACTGTTAGGACTTATCTTAAAAGCAGCGACCGACGACACAATAGGGCCCCACAACTCGAGTCAACACTACTCACAAATATAGTTTCCCAATTTACACAATACTTTCATTAAAAGCAAATCAATAAAAAGCACACTGTTCTTCTTAACAATTACAATTACGAACGACCGAACAACGTCTGCTCAAATCGATCAAATCTTACATAGCCATAAAAATAACTACCCTCAACTTACATAAAATGATAAACCGCGAAACTCAAAACATAGGTACTTGTTTGTACAGAACAGGTAGAGTCTTGCAGTTCGGCATAAAGTGGCTCGTGCCACGTTTAGTTCGATGAGAGAGGTATACGGAGGCCCGATAACCTTTACCTTTCCCCTCGTACTCTCATAAACTAGACTTGTGTTTCATTTCAAGCACAGAGCATATAAAGTATTATAAAATTTCAAGTAACTCGAGTTCACCATCAGTTTATATGTACTGTCTGAACTGACTAGTCTCAACTAGTCTGCCATAGGGATGATCGATATTAGAAAAACATCGATGTTGACATCGATGCTAACCTCGAATCAAAAGTATCGATATACAATAAATATCGGTCGAAAGACATCAATATTTTTTAAACATCGATGTTTTTAGAAACAAATAAAACTGTCGACTATATTTATGAAAAGTTAAAATTATTCGATAAATGCTCTAGAAATAAAAAAATATTCCCAGTATTTTTTAGGGATAATAATGCAATATTTCTACTTGAAGGTAATACACCTACTGCACGCTAGACCGCGCCCAAAAGAATAATTGACGTTTCGATATTTTATGTAGGTAACATCGATGTTTCGATGATATCGAAGTCAACCGATCGATGTTAAAACATCGATGTTTTAAAGTTAAACATCGATGTTTATCCAACATTGATGAATATCAATCATCCCTTACGACCCTAACAAGTCAATTTATTAGAACACACAATAAATAATAACCTAGATATGCTACAATTTATAGAAGATAATAAAAAATATATTTTATATACACTGATGGGAGCAAGGGTAATGGATATGTGCATGTAGCTTGGTATGATCCACAATCAAATTTTTCTCAAAGCTATATCCTACTAGAAACCTGCTCTATATTCACAGCAGAGATTTATGCAGTATATCAGGCATTACTGAGAATTAGAGATATCCATAATTGTAAATATTTTTTAATAGTATCTGATTCTTTATCTATGTTAAAAGCTCTATACAACCTTACTGTTAAATTTAAGTCAAATTTCATCTTATATTTTATAAAAGAAATAATTCATCAATATTACCTTCAAAATATAGAAATCACCTTCCTCTGGGTTCCTTCACACAGAGGTATACATGGAAATGAAATGGCCGATAAATCTGCACAAGAAGTTATCAATGCTGTTGTTGTTAAAAATACAATGGATGTTCCAATGACGGATTATCTGCAATATATCGATAAAAGTATTAATCAGTTATGGTTAGAAATGTGGAAAAAAGATCAAGATACAAAGGGAATGGAATGGAAGTATCCAAGAGAACTTACCGACTAAACCTTGGTACTATCAATTCAAAGATGCCAGTCGAGATTTTATTGTTACCATTAATAGACTGCGCTTTGGTCATCACTCCAGTCCGTCACACCTTAAAAGAATTGGAATTGTTGCTAACGACATTTGCCCACATTGCGAATCAACTAAGGGAACCGTTGAAAAAGGACTGTTGATAAAATATCGATATATCGAAATATCGATATTTTTCCTTAAAAAAAACGTTATTTTTCACCGATATTTTTTTTCACGATATATCGGTAGTTCGATATTGAAATGTACATATCGACTTTCGATATTTTTATGAAAATATTTTTTTTTGGACACAATAACTTAAATTATATCGTCATCGCTAACTTAAGGTTGTCTGGAAGAGATCGCCACATGCGATAAGACCGCCTTTTGTACTTGATCGACATTTACTATGTACTAATTACTTCAATGTAATGTATAAAAATTGCGTACAATAAAGCGTATTCTAGTCTAATCTTAATATACTGTATTTAAAAAACTAATAAACAATCGTCAAGTCATCCCATAAGCAATGACAAACAGCTCCCCTTTACGAGTTCAAGCTAATTCTTGGCAATGAAAAAATTTTGCATCAAATTATAACTGATTAGTGTTTATAGGTATCGCGTATTGTTTTTTTTTTGCTTAAAGACACTTTCACAAGGGCCCGCAGGGCTTATGGAAAACTCTTTGAACAACACCCTCTTTCTATTAATAGACGTAACATATGAATTTTCTGTACATGCATTTTTAGGAGTATGTATTTTTATATGTACCTACATAATTGATTAGTATCTATAATTTTAATTTCCCTAAATTATCTTATGTTATTGTTGTCATTAATACATAGTGAAACAATTGTCAATGAATGTGTTAAGCCACTGTTAACTATCACAACGATATAATTTACGTTTATATGTTTGCTGGACGCAGCTGCGGCAAAAAAAAAATCTATTATATGCATGTATTTTAAGAAATTATATTCAAGTAGTGTTTTTTGCACTTTGTCGTGAAAAGTTATCAAAGATGTGGAAATGCAACAAACTTAGCAACCCATTTGAAAAAGAAATCCATCATTCATTTGCAAAACTATCCATCAGAGTAAGTATAAATACTAAGACAATAATCACGAAAAATGCAGAAGGAAATTATCATAATGAGTCAGTCGTATAGTTACTACCACCAAAATCAAATATTGACCTTACTGACAACGGTACCGAAAACTAAATACATGGTATATGAAAGAGAAGATATCTTAATAAATAGTTTTTTACGATCTTAATTTACTACCTTTCGTCCATAGATGTCACTACATCTGAAATGAAATCAATTCTCCATCGGTAATCTTTAGAGTAGTTTTAGCTTATGGACATAGATGGCGATACGTTAGAATAAATGGTTAATATATTGACTGGTTAATTTACTGCCTTTATAACCAACACCCATAGTATATTGGACTCGCTGGTCTTCACCGATCACAAAGTTAAGCTACGTTGGGCGTGGTAAACACTTGGATGAGTAACCGTTTTTATTTGGATAAAATTGTTCACAAACAATATTTTAAAGCATTGTAGTAAATACGATTAATTTAAAACGGCAGCAAACGGGGCGTTTAACGTTTGCATGTCGTTTAAGAAGTTTCACTTCAAAATATCGATATATCGAAATATCGATATTTTTTTTCGATATATCATACCCCGATATTGATATTTTTAAAAATATCGATATATCGAAAATCCGATATTTTTAAAAATATCAACAGTCCTATTGAAAACATGATGATGATGATATAATAATTCACTCAATGTGAGTAGGCAAAGGTCGTTGACCATACAGCCATTTCTTATGTTATTTTTTGACGTGACAACGTCTTAAATTAGGTTGCGGCTGGGAGTCACTTATGAAAAAGTGTAACGCTCGGTAACGTTACGATGAGTCACCGAACGAGAGAGAGGCCCGCCGAATGCCATATGTCAATGTCATACTATTGATAAATGTTTATAGTGTTAAGTAAATTATTAGTTTAAAATTAATTAATTAATTAATTATTATTTTACAAATTTTCATTAATTTCAAATTTATTTAGCAAAAATTTGAACCTTCGATCTGAATAAATGTTTTGATTTTCGAATTGATTCTTTAAAATTACAAATATTAAGAAAAAGTGGCAGATATAAGAAAACTTGATTTAAACTGTGTTGAGCAAGAATTTTAACATCTAATTTAAGTAAATGTTTTAATTTTCAACTTCATCATTTACAATTACAAATTTTAATTAATTTCAAATTTATTTAGCAAAAATTTGAACCTTCGATCTGAATAAGTGTTTTGATTTTCAAATTGATTCTTTAAAATTAAAAATTCATCCATTCAATTTCAAATGTTCAACAGGAATCACCACTCTCAAAACAATGGAAACGGACGAGCAAATGCCTTCAACTTAATTATATTCATATCAATAAATATTCTACCGAGAAAAAGACGTTGTCACGTAAAATCTTCGCCCGTAAAACCGACTTTACAGGCAACCAGATTTTTTTTCCTTATCTTATCTTGTAAAGCTGAGCTCACTAGACTCTAAAAAAAATGAACGATTTCCGAAGTACGCGTGGCTTATCTTTCAGACGCCATCCGTTGAACACATGATCTTCAACTGTCAAAAATTTTTTATAAATTATCTTATAAATAAATACTATTACTATGCTATACTCTTACTATAAGAATATGAGTAATGGAAGAGCAGAGAACCTAAATACAAGCCCATGGCTTAAATAGGATCTCTGGTCAGATTTAATGTAATATTTACAAAATGTTGATATTGAATAAATTTTATTATTATTATTATCGATATTTTTAAGAAAAAATATCGATATTCCGATATAGCGATATTTTATCAAGTCTTATTGACTCCAGTCACCAGGTCGTGGTATTTCACCTCTCGAACCGGCCCATTCATTAGGGATGGGAAATGGAAAAAAAAAATCGATATTTTTCTAATATATCGATATATAGCAAACAATAAATATCGATATTTCAATATATCGATATTTTTTGCCCAATTTTCAATTATTTATAAAAATTGACAAAATTATCGAAATTTTAAAGCAAATACACATCTGGCTGTTTCAACATAAGTTTTATTATTTAATTTTAATTTTAGACTTTTCGGTTTCTTTCGATGAATTTTGTATGTCTACCATTTGTAAATAAGCAAAATGGTGCTTCGTATTTAAATGTGTTGCCAAATTTGTAGTGTTTCCACAAGTTTTATACGTTTTACCGCACAAGTTGCAAGAAACAGCTTCACATAAATACAATTCACACAAAAAAAATAACAATGAGCTGTGCTTAGCTTACTCGTGACAACACAACAAAACAACGTTCCTACCAACTATCTAAAATGCAGTCAGTCCAGTGCAGTGATACCAACCAAACCAACAAGCAATGTCATTGTCATAGACAAGCAAGTCATAGAGTGTAATTTTTGTTTGTGTTTGAAGCAAAGAAACTAAACTCATACAGCCTACTACATATTTTCTAAATTTAAGAAATCGGATTGGTCAAAAACATGATGTGACGCATGAGCAGACAGCAGAGCTTTAAAAATATATCGATTTTGATATCCGAAAATAAATATCGAAAATTGATATATCGCGGAAAAAAGAATCGCAGAAAAATATCGATATTTTGATATATCGATATTTTTTGCCCAAGCCTACCATTCATGCAGCAAACTGCTTGGTCTACCACTGTTTAAATTATGATATATGAGAAAATTATGAAACCTGTCTTAAGCAACTAAATGCTTGTGAGGATACTAGATAACGGATATTAATACACATATACTTTTCTTTTGTAAATACATACTTATAATACATAGAGAAACACCCAGGTGCCACACAAATATTCACGTTTGTCACAAATATATGTGCTCGGGTGGGAATCGAACCCCCGACCTCAACCGCCACGAGGCCCGTCAATTCCCAGTAATTTTTAGGGATAATTATGCAATATTTCTACTTGAAGGTAGTACACCTACTGCACGCTAAACCGCGCCCAAGAGAATAATTGCCGTTTTGATATTTTATGCAGGTAACATCGATGTTTCGATGATATCGAAGTTAACCAATTGATATTAAAACATCGATGTTTTATAGTTAAACATCGATGTTTATCCAACATTGATGAATATCAATCATCCCTCACGACCCTAACTGACTGTCATTCATTCGTCAACAATCAATCCTAATCAATCGTAGCAGATCTTGGAAGCCGGTACGTTTTTACTAAATATTTGTCTATAGAACTTGAATTGATTATTATAATTTTCGAGAATTACTGTTTAGTTTACGTCTTCGACGACAAAACCGGAATTCGTTTAGGTATAAATCCCTATCAAAACAATTGTGTGACCCGGTGTTTGACCACGTGCATTTTCGTAAAGAAACATGTGTACAAAGGCGGAAGGCCAGAGTGATCTCCGAGATGGACTCTCTGCTGCTGAAGTTTTTCAGAGCAGGGAAGGCCTCACTTATAATGACTTCCTTCTGCTTCCGGGATACATAGATTTCACTGCAGACGAAGTTGATTTGACTTCGCCTCTGACCAAAAAGATTAACCTGAAATCTCCATTAGTATCTGCACCGATGGACACTGTAACCGAAGCAGATATGGCGATTGCGATGGCACTATGCGGTGGCATCGGTATCATTCACCACAACTGTACCCCGGAGTACCAAGCAAATGAGGTGCACAAAGTGAAAAAATACAAACATGGATTCATTCGAGACCCTGTGTGTATGGGTCCCGAAAACACAGTTGCGGACGTTATCGAAGCTAAAAGAAAAAATGGGTTTACCGGGTATCCTATTACAGAAAACGGTAAGTTAGGTGGTCGCCTCATTGGTATTGTGACATCAAGAGATATTGACTTCAGGGAGGGTGATCCTCAACTGAGCCTTAAAGATGTAATGACTCCAATAGAGGACATGATTACAGCACGATCTGGTGTCACTTTACAAGATGCCAATGACATCTTGGAGAAAAGCAAAAAAGGTAAGTTACCGATTATTAATGGATCCATGGAATTAGTAGCCTTAATTGCAAGGACCGACTTAAAAAAGGCTCGTAGTTACCCAAATGCATCAAAAGATGCCAACAAACAACTGTTAGTAGGAGCTGCCATAGGTACCCGTGAAACTGACAAAGACAGATTACAATTATTAGTTAATAACGGTGTGGATGTGATAGTTCTGGATTCCTCTCAAGGAAATTCTGCCTACCAAATTAATATGATAAAGTACATTAAAAGTACTTATCCAGACATTCAAGTGATCGGAGGTAATGTAGTAACAAGGATGCAAGCCAAGAATCTTATAGATGCTGGAGTAGATGCACTTAGAGTAGGAATGGGTAGTGGTTCCATATGCATAACCCAAGAAGTCATGGCCTGCGGTTGCCCTCAGGCTACTGCAGTATATCAAGTAGCAAGCTATGCACGTTCATTTAATGTTCCTGTCATAGCTGATGGAGGTATCCAGAGTGTTGGCCATATAGTTAAATCCCTTGCATTGGGTGCCTCTGCAGTTATGATGGGATCTCTGCTTGCTGGCACTTCAGAAGCACCTGGTGAATATTTCTTCTCAGATGGTGTAAGACTGAAAAAATATAGAGGTATGGGTAGCTTAGAAGCGATGGAAAATAAAGATGGTAAAGGAGCTGCAATGAGCAGGTATTTCCATAAGGAATCAGACAAGCACAGAGTAGCCCAAGGAGTGAGTGGGAGTATAGTGGACAAAGGTTCTGTTCTGCGGTTCCTTCCATATTTACAAGCAGGAATGAAACATAGCTGTCAAGATATTGGAGCAAAATCTGTAACTATGTTAAGTGAGATGAGCTATTCTGGAGATCTTAGGTTCATGAAGAGAACATACTCTGCACAATTAGAAGGAAACGTGCATGGTTTGTTCTCGTACGAAAAAAGGTTATTTTGATTAGTTGTAGTGTTTTGACATATCTGGGTGTTTTTCTATGTATTATAAGTATGTATTTACAAAAGAAAAGTATATATGTATTAGTATCCGTTATCTAGTATCCATAGCACAAGCATTTAGTTGCTTAGTTTGGAACTAGAGGGTGCTGTGTGATTTGTGTCCAAGATATATTATTATTATGTTTTATTCTATCCCTTTGGATCTCAGCAATTGCTGGAAAAATTGACGTGCTACTCACGGGCTTACACCAAGTGAGTAACATCGTTGCCTACTGAAGTCGGTGTTTGTGTAGTTGATGTGAGGAATCGTCTGACTATGGAGCATGTGTCGATGATAACTGATTTCTGTAAGGATATGTATGTAGCTTTGTGTAGATTTAGTTGTTCTATGGATGCATGTAAAGATTTAGGAATAAGGCCTGTGGAGGATATTATAATTGGTACTATTTTGACCACGTTTTGTTGCCACATTTGTCGTATTTCATCCGCCAAGGGGATGTATTTTTGTATTTTCTCTGTATATTTCTTGTTAATGTTTTCTGAATTAGGTATCGATATGTCTATTAAATATGTTACTTTTTGGTCTTTAATGGTAAGTGTAATGTCCGGTCTATTATTTTGTGTAGTTTTATCGGTGATTATGTCTCGATCCCAATACAACTTCGTAGTTTCACTATTTAGTACGGATTTTGGCTTATATTTGTAATAGGGTTCTATTTTATCTATTAAATTGTATTTTTTAGCAAGTAGTGCATGAATTTGTTTAGCAACATTGTTATGTCTTTCAGTATATTGTTTATTGGCAAGAAATGCGCATCCCCCGGTAACGTGGTCTATAGATTCAGCTTGTGAGTTGCAAAGTCTACACATGTCTGAGATTATGCTAGGGTCTTTCATTATTCGTTTTTGGTAGGTTCTAGTTTTAATGGTTTGATCTTGGATTGCAACCATAAATCCCTCAGTTTCCTTATAAATATTGCCTTTATACAACCACGCGTAGGATGCCTCTTGATCTATATGGTGTTGTTGGGTGAGATTAGGGTATTTTCCATGTAAAGGTTTATTCTTCCATTGATCTATTATTTGTGTGTCGGATGTTAAATTTTCTATTGCATTAAAATCGTTATTGTTTAGTTTTAGCGGTGTTCCAGACGTTTTTATTAGGGTTAGAGCTTTATGAATTGGACTATCTAATGCCTTATCTAGGAAATAAGTTCTTATGTTATGTACCTGTTTGTTATGTAACCTTTTAATGTCGGTGAAACCTCTCCCTCCTGATTTTCGTTTGAGATTAAATCTCTCTGTAGCTGCGTGTATATGATGTATATGGTGCTTGAAGCATGTAGTCCGTGTGAGTCTATTAAGTCGGTCCAAGTCCGTTGCTGTCCACTTAATTATACCAAAAGAGTACGTTAATATGGGTACTGCATATGCATTAATAGCTTTTATTGTATTACGCGCGGATAGTTCTGTTTTTAGGATTCTATTAATTTATTCTAATTATTTATTATTATTATTATTATTATTATATGATATGTTTCCAAATGTATTTAAGAAGAGTAGATAAATATTTTATTAATTTAAGGAATTGAACTTTGGTATTGATATTAACAGAGTATGCCTGAAATATTTTTTTGGTGTTTACAAAAGCCATTCAAATTGTGATAACAGATTCAATCAAGTAAAAATGTGTATTAGAAGTTATATTTAGAAACAGGCAAAAAATAGATTAATTTTAAATATACAAGACAAATGTGACACTATGATTATTTTGTATGCATGTAGTCATAAATCATGTTTCATCTTCTTTGGTAATGGAAATGGTCAACTCGAGTTGACTATTGCTTGATGTGTACTCACTACTGTCAAGTACTGTCATTCATTCGTCAATAATCAGTCTAAAGTAGAGCTTGTAAGCCAGTACATTTTCATAATTGTTTAAAGAACTAGAATTGATTAGTATAATTTTTGAAAATTATTGTTAACTTTGTCTTCGACAACAAAAGGGACATTAGTTTAGTTATAAATCTCTATATAAACAATTGTGGGACCTGGTGTTTGATTACATGCATTTTTGTAAAGAAACATGTGTACAAATATGGAAGGCCACGGGGATCTCCGAAATGGACTCTCTGCTACTGAAGTTTTTCAGAGCAGTGAAGGCCTCACTCACAATGACTTCCCTTTGCTTCTGGGATACTTAGATTTCACTGCAGCCGAAGTTGATTTGACTTAGCCCCGTACCAAGAAGATTAACCTGAAATATCCATTAGTATCTCCGGATCGACACTGTAACCGAAGCAGATATGGCGATTGCTATGGCACTATGTGGTGGCAGTATCGGTATCATTCACCACAACTGTGTCTCTAAAGTTATGATGGAATCTCTCCTTGCTGGCACTTCAGATACACCTAGTGAATATTTCCTTTAGATGGTGTAAGACTGAAATAATATAGAGGCATGGGTAGCTCAGAAGCGACGGAAAATAAAGATGGTAAAGGACCCGTAATGAGCAGGTATTTCCATGAGGAATCAGACAATCACACAATAACCCAAGGAGTGAGTGGGAGTATAGTGGACAAAGGTTCTGTTTCGTGGTTGCTTCCATATTTACAAGCAGGAATCAAAGCAAAATCTGTAACTATGTAAAGTAAGATGAGCTATTCTGGAGATCTTAGGTTCATGAAGAGAACATACCCTGCTCAATTAATATCCTTATGTATCTGCACCGATGGACACTGTAACAAAAACAGATATGGCGATTGTGATGGCACTATGCGGTGGTATCGGTATCATTCACCACAACTGTACTCTGAAGTACCAAGCAAATAAGGTGCACAAAGTGAAAAAAAACAGTGGTAGAGCCAAGCAGTATGCTGCATGAATGGGCCGGTTCGACCGGTGAAATACCACGACCTTTCAGAAGACCGACGTAAAGTGGCTCATGCCGTGATTCGTTCAGTGAGAGAGGTACCCGGAGGCCCTTCTCCCATCCGTATCCTTTCCTATCCCCTGTCCCTCAAAGGTCGGCAACGCAACAGTAACACTAAATGTCTTGCTGGTGTCCATGGGCGGCGTTGGTTGCTTACCATCAGGTGTCACGCCTGCTCGTTTTCCCTCAATCCCATAAAAAAAAAATACAAACATGGATTCATTCGAGACCTTGTGTGTATGGGTCCTGAAAACAGAGTTGCGGATGTTAACGAAGCTAAAAGAAGAAATGGGTTTACTAGATATCCTATTACAGAAAACGGCAAGTTAGTTGGTCGCCTCATGGATATTGTGACATTAAGAGATATTGACTTAAGGAAGGGTGACCCTCAGCTGAGCCTTAAAGATGTAATGACTCCAATAGAGAACATGATTACAGCAAGATCTGGTGTCACTTTACAAGATGCCAATGACATCTTGGAGAAAAGCAAAAAAGGTAAATTACCTATTATTAATGGATCCATGGTATTAGTAGCCTTAATTGCAAGGACCGACTTAAAAAAAGGCTCGTAGTTACCCAAATGCATCAAAAGATGCAGACAAACAACAATTAGCCGGATCTGCCATACATACCCATGAAACTGACAAAGACTGATTACAATTATTTATTAGTCAATAACAGTGTAAATGTGATAGTTCTGGATTCCTCTCAAGGAAACTCTGTCTACCAAATTAATATGATAAAGTACATTAAAAGTACTTATCCAGACATTCAAGTGATCGGAGATAATGTAGTAACAAGGCCGCAACCCAAGGATCTTACAGATGCTGGAGTAGATGCACTTAGAGTAGGAATGGGTAGTTGTTCCATATGCATAACCCAAGAAGTCATGGCCTGCAGGTGCCCTCAGGCTACTGTAGTATATCAAGTAGGAAGCTATACACATTCATTTAATGTTCCTGTCATAACCGATGGTGTTATCCAGAGTGTTGGCCATATAGTTTAATCCCTTGCATTGGGTGCTTCCGCAGTTATGATGGGACCTCTCCTTGCTGGCACTTCAGAAGGCCCTGGTGAATATTTCTTCTCAGATGGTGTCAAACTGAAAGAATATAGAGGCATGGGTAACTCAGAAGCGATGGAAAATAAAGATGGTATAGTACCCGCAGTGAGCAGGTATTTCCATAAGGAATCAGACAAGCACACAATAGCCCAAGGAGTGAGGGGGACTATAGTGGACCAAGGTTCTTTTCTGTGGTTCCTTCCATATTTACAAGCAGGAATGAAACATAACTGTCAAGATATCAGAACAAAATCTGTAACTATGTAAAGTGAGATGAGCTATTCTGGAGATCTTAGGTTCATGAAGAGAACATATCCTGCACAATTAATCTCCATTAGTATCTGCACCAATGGACAAGGGAACAGAAACAGATATGGCGATTGCGACGGCACTGTACTATCGGTATCGTTCACCACAACTGTACTCCAGAGTACCAAGCAAAAACCAAATACCAAGCACAAAATGAAAAAATACAAAATGGCTTCATTCGAGACCCTGTGTGTATGGGTCCTGAGAACACAGTTGCGGACGTTAACGAAAATAAAATAAAAATGGGTTTACCGGGTATCCTATTACAGAAAACGGCAAATTTGGTGGTCGCCTCATTGGTATTGTGACATTAAGAGATATTTACTTAAGGGAGGGTGATCCTTAGCTGAGCCTTAAAGATGTAATGACTCCAATAGATGACATGATTACAGCAAGAACTGGTGTCACTTTACAAGATGCCAATGACATCTTTAAGAAAAGCAAAAAGGTAAATTACCAATTATTAATGGATCCATGGAATTAGTAGCCTTAATTGCAAGGACCAACTTAAAAAAAGGCTTGTAGTTACCCTAAGAATGCAAACAAACAACAATTAGCCGGAGCTGCCATACGTACCCATGAAACTGACAAAGACTGATTACAATTATTTATTAGTCAATAACAGTGTAAATGTGATAGTTCTGGATTCCTCTCAAGGAAACTCTGTCTACCAAATTAATATGATAAAGTACATTAAAAGTACTTATCCAGACATTCAAGTGATCGGAGATAATGTAGTAACAAGGCCGCAACCCAAGAATCTTACAAATGCTGGAGTAGATGCACTTAGAGTAGGAATGGGTAGTTGTTCCATATGCATAACCCAAGAAGTCATGGCCTGCAGGTGCCCTCAGGCTACTGTAGTATATCAAGTAGGAAGCTATACACATTCATTTAATGTTCCTGTCATAACCGATGGTGTTATCCAGAGTGTTGGCCATATAGTTTAATCCCTTGCATTGGGTGCTTCCGCAGTTATGATGGGACCTCTCCTTGCTGGCACTTCAGAAGGCCCTGGTGAATATTTCTTCTCAGATGGTGTCAAACTGAAAGAATATAGAGGCATGGGTAACTCAGAAGCGATGGAAAATAAAGATGGTATAGTACCCGCAATGAGTAGGTATTTCCATAAGGAATCAGACAAGCACACAATAGCCCAAGGAGTGAGGGGGAGTATAGTAGATAAAGAATCTGTCCTGCGGTTCCTTCCATACTTACAAGCTGATATGAAACATAGCTGTCAAGATATTGGAGCAAAATCTGTAACTATGTTAAGTGAGATGAGCTATTCTGGAGATCTTAGGTTCATGAAGAGAACATACTCTGCACAATTAGAAGGCAATGTGCATGGTTTGTTCTCTTACGAAAAAAGGTTATTTTGATTAGTTGTAGTGTTTTATATGACATGTTTCCAAATGTATATGAGAAGAGTAGAGAAATATTTTATTAATTTAAGGAATTGAACTTTGGTATTGATATTAACAGAGTATGCCTATGAAATATTTTTTTGGTGTTTATAAAAGCCATTCAAATTGTGATAACGGATTCAATCAAATAAAAATGTGTATTAGAAGTTATATTTAGAAACAGGCAAAAAATAGATTAATTTTAAATATACAAGACAATGTGACACTATGATTATTTTGTATGCATGTAGTCATAAATCATGTTTCATCTTCTTTGGTAATGGAAATGGTCCACTCGAGTTGACTATTGCTTGACTACTGTCAAGTACTGTCATTCATTCGTCAAAAATCAGTCTAAAATAGAGCTTGTAACTCTTGTAAGCCAGTATGTTTTTCATAATTGTTTAAAGAACTAGAATTGATTAGTATAATTTTTGAGAATTATTGCTTACTTTGTCTTCGACAACAAAAGGGACATTAGTTTAGTTATAAATCTCTATATAAACAATTGTGGGACCTGGTGTTTGACTACATGCATTTTTGTAAAGAAACGTGTACAAATATGGAAGGCAACGGGGATCTCCGAAATGGACTCTCTGCTACTGAAGTTTTTCAGAGCAGTGAAGGCCTCACTCACAATGCTTCCCTTTGCTTCTGGGATACATAGATTTCACTGCAGACGAAGTTGATTAGACTTAGCCCCGTACCAAGAAGATTAACCTGAAATATCCATTAGTATCTCCATATCGACACTGTAACTGAAGCAGATATGGCGATTGCGATGGCACTATGTGGTGGCGGCATCTGTATCATTCACCACAACTGTGCTTCTAAAGTTATGATGGAATCTCTCCTTGCTGGCACTTCAGAAACACCTAGTGAATATTTCCTTTTAGATGGTGTAAGACTGAAATAATATAGAGGCATGGGTAGCTTAGAAGCGACGGAAAATAAAGATGGCAAAGGACCCGTAATGAGCAGGTATTTCCATGAGGAATCAGACAAGCACACAATAACCCAAGGAGTGAGTGGGAGTATAGTGGACAAAGGTTCTGTTTCGTGGTTCCTTCCATATTTACAAGCACAAATGAATGCTGTCAAGATATCAAAGCAAAATCTGTAACTATGTAAAGTAAGATGAGCTATTCTGGAGATCTTAGGTTCATGAAGAGAACATACCCTGCCCAATTAATATCCTTATGTATCTGCACCAATGGACACTGTAACAAAAACAGATACGGCGATTGCTATGGCACTATGCGGTGGTATCGGTATCATTCACCACAACTGTACTCCGAAGTACCAAGCAAATGAGGTGCACAAAGTGAAAAAAAACAGTGGTAGAGCCAAGAAGTATGCTGCATGAATGGGCCGGTTCGACCGGTGAAATACCACGACCTCTCAGAAGACCGACGTAAAGTGGCTCATGCCGCGATTCGTTCAGTGAGAGAGGTACCCGGAGGCCCTTCTCCCATCCGTATCCTTTCCTATCCCCTGTCCCTCAAAGGTCGGCAACGCAACAGTAGCACTATACGTGTTGCTGGTGTCCATGGGCGGCGTTGGTTGCTTACCATCAGGTGTCACGCCTGCTCGTTTGCCCTCAATCCCATAAAAAAGAGTTGCGGATGTTAACGAAGCTAAAAGAAGAAATGGGTTTACTAGATATCGTATTACAGAAAACGGCAAGTTAGCTGATGGCCTCATTGATATTGTGACATTAAAAGATATTGACTTAAGGAATGGTGACCCTCAGCTGAGCCTTAAAGATGTAATGACTCCAATAGAGAACATGATTACAGCAAGATCTGGTGTCACTTTACAAGATGCCAATGACATCTTGGAGAAAAGCAAAAAAGGTAAATTACCTATTATTAATGGATCCATGGTATTAGTAGCCTTAATTGCAAGGACCGACTTAAAAAAAGGCTCGTAGTTACCCAAATGCATCAAAAGATGCAAACCAACAACTATTAGTCGGAGCTGCCATAGGTACCCATGAAACTGACAAAGACTGATTACAATTATTTATTAGTCAATAACAGTGTAAATGTAATAGTTCTGGATTCCTCTCAAGGAAACTCTGTCTACCAAATTAATATGATAAAGTACATTAAAAGTACTTATCCAGACATTCAAGTGATCAGAGGTAATGTAGTAACAAGGATGCAAGCCAAGGATCTTATAGATGCTGGAGTAGATGCACTTAGAGTAGGAATGGGTAGTGGTTCCATATGCATAACCCAAGAAGTCATGGCCTGCGGGTGCCCTCAGGCTACTGCAGTATATCAAGTAGCAAGCTATGCACGTTCATTTAATGTTCCTGTCATAGCTGATGGTGGTATCCAGAGTGTTGGCCATATAGTTAAATCCCTTGCATTGGGTGCTCCTGCAGTTATGATGGGACCTCTCCTTGCTGGCACTTCAGAGGCACCCGGTGAATATTTCTTCTCAGATGGTGAAGACTGAAATAATATAGAGGCATGGGAAACTTAGAAGCGTTGGAAAATAAAGATGGTAAAGGAGCTGCAATGAGCAGGTATTTCCATGAGGAATCAGACAAGCACAGAGTAGCCCAAGGAGTGAGTGGGAGTATTGTGGGCAATGGTTCTGTTCTGTGGTTCCTTCCATATTTACAAGCAGGAATGAAACATAGCTGTCAAGATATCAGAGCAAAATCTGTAACTATGTGAAGTAAGATGAGCTATTCTGGAGATCTTAGGTTCATGAAGATAACATACCCTGCTCAATTAATCTCCTTATTTATCTGCACCAATGGACACTGTAACAAAAACAGATATGGAGATTGTGATGGTACTATGCTATCGTGATTATTCACCACAACTCTACTCCAAAGTACCAAGCAAAAACTAAGTACCAAGCACAAAGTGAAAAAATACAAACATGGATTCATTCGAGACCCTGTGTGTATGGCTCCTGAAAACACAGTTGCGGACGTTAACGAAGCTAAAAGAAAAATGGGTTTACCGGGTATCCTATTACAGAAAACGGCAAGTTATAGGTGGTCGCGTCATTGGTATTGTGACATTAAGAGATATTGACTTAAGGGAGGGTGATCCTCAGCTGAGCCTTAAAGATGTAATGACTCCAATATAGGACATGATTACAGCAAGATCTGGTGTCACTTTACAAGATGCCAATAACCTCTTCAAGAAAAGCAAAAAGGTAAATTACCAATTATTAATGGATTCATGGAATTAGTAGCCTTAATTGCAAGGACCACCTTAAAAAAAGGCTTGTAGTTACCCTAAGAATGCAAACAAACAACTATTAGTCGGAGCTGCCATACGTACCCATGAAACTGACAAAGACTGATTACAATTATTTATTAGTCAATAGCAGTGTAAATGTGATAGTTCTGGATTCTTTTCAAGGAAACTCTGTCTACCAAATTAATATGATAAAGTACATTAAAAGTACTTATCCAGACATGAAAGTCATCGGAGATAATGTAGTAACAGTAGTAAAGGATGCAAGCCAAGAGTATAGTAGATAAAGAATCTGTCCTGCGGTTCCTTCTATACTTACAAGCTGGTATGAAACCTAGTTGTCAAGATATTGGAGCGAAATCTATTAGTATGCTTAGTGAGATGAGCTATTCGGGAGATCTTAGGTTCGTGAAGAGAACATATCCTGCACAATTAATCTCCATTAGTATCTGCACCGATGGACAAGGGAACAGAAACCAATATGGCGATTGCGATGGCACTGTGGGTGCCATTCACGGTCGGTATCATTCACCACAACTGTACTCAGGAGTACCAAGCAAATGATGTGCACAAAGTGAAAAAATACAAAAACGGATTCATTTGAGACTTAAAAAAGGCTTGCATGGGTAGCTTAGAAGCAATGGAAAATAAAGATCCAGAGTGTTGGCTATATAGTTTAATCCCTTGCATTGGGTGCTTCCGCAGTTATGATGGGACCTCTCCTTGCTGGCACTTCAGAAGGCCCTGGTGAATATTTCTTCTCAGATGGTGTCAGACTGAAAGAATATACAGGCATGGGTAACTCAGAAGCGATGGAAAATAAAGATGGTATAGGACCCGCAGTGAGCAGGTATTTCCATAAGGAATCAGACAAGCACACAATAGCCCAAGGAGTGAGGGGGAGTATAGTGGACCAAGGTTCTTTTGTGTGGTTCCTTCCATATTTACAAGCAGGAATGAAACATAACTGTCAAGATATCAAAGCAAAATCTGTAACTATGTAAAGTGAGATGAGCTATTCTGGAGATCTTAGGTTCATGAAGAGAAAATATCCTGCACAATTAATCTCCATTAGTATCTGCACCAATGGACAAGGGAACAGAAACAGATATGGCGATTGCGACGGCACTGTACTATCGGTATCGTTCACCACAACTGTACTCCAGAGTACCAAGCAAAAACCAAGTACCAAGCACAAAATGAAAAAATACAAAATGGCTTCATTCGAGACCCTGTGTGTATGGGTCCTGAGAACACAGTTGCGGACGTTCACGAAAATAAAATAAAAATGGGTTTACCGGGTATCCTATTACAGAAAACGGCAAGTTATAGGTGGTCGCGTCATTGGTATTGTGACATTAAGACATATTGAATTAAGGGAGGGTGATCCTCAGCTGAGCCTTAAAGATGCAATGACTCCAATAGAGGACATGATTACAGCAAGATCTGGTGTCACTTTACAAGATGCCAATGACTTCTTCAAGAAAAGCAAAAAAGTTAAATTACAAATTATTAATGGATTCATGGAATTAGTAGCCTTAATTGCAAGGACCAACTTAAAAAAAGGCTTGTAGTTACCCTAAGAATGCAAACAAACAACAATTAGCCGGAGCTGCCATACGTACCCATGAAACTGACAAAGACTGATTACAATTATTTATTAGTCAATAACAGTGTAAATGTGATAGTTCTGGATTCCTCTCAAGGAAACTCTGTCTACCAAATTAATATGATAAAGTACATTAAAAGTACTTATCCAGACATTCAAGTGATCGGAGATAATGTAGTAACAAGGCCGCAACCCAAGAATCTTACAGATGCTGGAGTAGATGCACTTAGGAGTGGGTAGTTGTTCCATATGCATAACCCAAGAAGTCATGGCCTGCAGGTGCCCTCACGCTACTGTAGTATATCAAGTAGGAAGCTATACACATTCATTTAATGTTCCTGTCATAACCGATGGTGTTATCCAGAGTGTTGGCCATATAGTTTAATCCCTTGCTGGCACTTCAGAAGGCCCTGGTGAATATTTCTTCTCAGATAATGTCAAACTGAAAGAATATAGAGGCATGGGTAACTCAGAAGCGATGGAAAATAAAGATGGTATAGTACCCGCAATGAGCAGGTATTTCCATAAGGAATCAGACAAGCACACAATAGCCCAAGGAGTGAGGGGGAGTATAGTAGATAAAGAATCTGTCCTGCGGTTCCTTCCATACTTACAAGCTGGTATGAAACATAGTTGTCAAGATATTGGAGCGAAATCTATTAGTATGCTAAGTGAGATGAGCTATTCGGGAGATCTTAGGTTCGTGAAGAGAACATACTCTGCACAATTAGAAGGCAGTGTGCGAATTTTATTAATTTAAGGAATTAAACTTTGATATTGATAACAGAGTATGCCAATGAAATATTTTTTGGTGTTTACTAAAGCCATTCACATTGATAACAGATTCTAGCTAATAAAAATGTGTATTTAGATTTTATATTTATGTAATGAGCATATAAAAATTAGATTACTTACTGATGTAGAAAGAAATTGTATTGACTTTCTGTATATTGTATTTCATAAAATGAATGAGGGCTATATATTTGCTAGCCAGATTGTATATTATTCTAGTATTTTATACCTACATTAGTACCTATATAAACTAAAAGATAATTTTATTTCAATTAAATGTTTGTAAAACATACTAATAGTTTTTGTTTTACTAATTTTGTGTTTGTCTTGGTAGTCCAGTGGTCAGCTCACTGCTTCTGATTCAGTAGTCGTGGGCTCTCAATGGTTTCTCTGAATTATTTTCTGAAGTTGGTTGTGATAAATATCAATGACTGACAACTTTATGCCCGTTGTTCGGTTCACCACCTATTCCATTTGGGATGTAACTTAAGTAGCTTAACAGCCACTACCTCCCTAAGGCGTGAAGTTATGTTGTCAAACACAAGCTGCTCAGAAATGCTCTTTCCCTATTAAATATTTTATGTTATAAAAATAGATACGCAATAATATAAATTTGAAATCAGTAAGTAAAATAAGTTTAAATATTAAAATAAGTGCAGCTACAGTAATTTCATGTTTAGGGGATTTTTAATCATCACCTACTATGTGTCTGATTAAATAAATTATACCTAGATATCCGACGAGCCTTATGGTGCATTCGTACAGGTACCAAGCGCAGAATTGAAGTTGGCGGGTTCGATTCCCACCCGAGTACAAATATTTGTGTCAAGAATGAATGTTTGAATGGCGTCTGGGTGTTTTTCTATGTAATAAATAAGTATGTATTTACAAAAGAAAAGTCTAATATTCGCTAAGTATTAATATACGTTATCTAGTAATCATAGCAAAAGCATTTAGTTGCTTCGTTTGGGACTAGAGGGCGGTGTGTGTATTGTGTCCAACTAATAATTATATTCATATATTAAGTTAGAAACTTCACCGCAAATAGGACAAGAATCTTTGAATCCTTGAAGCTATTCTTGAAAAAACAGATATCTCATTTCAAAAGTGCAATTTCAATCAGCATCACGGAAAAACAAGTAGGTAAGTGAGTTTTACGGTATAAACAGGACATCAATGGAGAACTGATTAGAAATAACAACACTAAAGTTTTTGAAATGGAAATTCTAATCTCTCCTGCAATCGTTGTAAGTCTGCGGCCCCCATACGACCACAAAAGGTAATATCGTAGACATCCTACTAATTACTACTCAATAATAGCAGGATATACACTGGCCAATTTAATATCCAACTTATAACATTTCATATCGCATGTATTTGAACTGTAGGTTATGATAGACATTGGAGACCATCCAAGATGGTGGAATAAATTATTTTTAATGCGTGTCTTAATGGATAACAAATGAAAGGGATTGTTGCTAGTAGGTAGCTATACAAATAATATGGCATCATTCTAAATCCAACATGGCAGACCAGCTAAACTAGAGAAGTGGTTCATAATAAACTTCTGCAGTATTGGTCTAACGTTTAACGCATAGAAAATACCTAGACCCATATAAATAGGTACAAAAACCCGTTGTAATATAAGTCGGATCATGTCAATTATCCTCTTTTCACATTTAATCATTAGTAATCATTATAGGTAGGTACATAATTATGATTATACTATTTCATTATACATAAATTATAATATACAAACCAACTCGTTGATACCCTCTATCTATTGTTAAAAAGCCGTATCAAAATCCGTTGCGTAGTTCCTAAGATATAAGAATTTATGGGGACAGACAGCAGAAAACGACTTTATTATTAATTAAGTAATGATTGCGTTGACATACAATTATGGGATAATGTTGTGTCGGAGGCAAAATAAAAGTACCCCAAATGGTGCAACCACCAGATCCTTTTCGCGCTTTACTTTCTGGCATTGGAAAAAAAAATTAAGCAGTTCTTGGTCAACCAATATTCAAAAATAAAAATATACGAGGTCGTTTGTTTTTATAATTTATGTATAATGTATTAAAGAATAAAATTACTTTAAAAAAAAGTTAAACCGTTTTCTAGAAAAGTAAACCACCACCACCATCTTTATGTAGATGAAATCTACTACCTTCATAACTAAAAAGCGATAAACAATGTAACTAATTTGAATACTAAATACAATATACAAAAAGTTATACATTTATAAAGTCATAATACTTAAAGATTTTGTGGTTTACGTTTCTAGAAGTAGGTTAAAAAGTGATAAATTTCGAGACTTAGGACTTATTGCTAGCTTGATATGATTTAGGAGTTATTGCAAACGCTGGCCGAACCCTAAGTGATAGATCAAAATAACTTGCTACATTATTAAATACCTTCGGAAGGTCTACAAAAACTTTCGCGGTGGTGTATGTCCATCTCTTAGTGATAACCTACTTAATGACCATTTTATTTCTTATGAGGCGAAACAAAGTTCGCTGGGTCAACTAGTATGTTATGAATATATGTACCTATGTTACAAAGTTTCATTTCTTTAGCGCGCAGGGACCCCACGCCATATTCTTTTTTAAGCATTAGTTACATAACTAGCTGACCCGGCATACTCTGTTTCGCATCAAAAGTAATAACTGCTGCCCCGCTATGTTAATACTGCAATATCTTCGACAAATTTGAAGTCGATAGCTGACCCGGCGAACTCTGTTTCGCATCAAAAGTAATAACTGCTGCCCCGCTATGTTAATACTGCAATATCTTCGACAAATTTGAAGTCGATAGCAGCTATAGGTTAAAAATGGGAATTTTCCATTGTTAACACCCCCGCAACCCCCCTTGTGGGTGGAATTTCGTAAAATCCGTTCTTAGCTGACCTCTACTCGGCGAAAGGAATAATCCTACCAAATTTCAAGTCGCTACGCCTTATGGTTCCAGAGATATCGTGATGAGTCAATATATAGGTGGAAATCTCTTATATATATATATAGATAGATAACAACAAAACAACATATTATCAATATATTATTACTAACATTAGGTACTTACTTATTACTTAGTATAATTTACGAAATAGCCGCTATTCACAGCTTACCAATGGCTGTAACAAATATTTAGTGGTGTATCCCACATTGACAATAATAGATAGCACTGCAACGATGAACGTTGCACGGTGAATCTGCTACAATGTCAAGGACCGTTGGCAGTGTTTCTAATTATACGTCCACCACTGTTTATGACCGTTTATGACGCACAATCACACAGACGTGATCTCATCATTATATTAATCAAAGTGGTTCTTACCTTATTGAGAGTATTGGATATATCCAATTATGTATATTTTATGTGGAGTTGCTCATAGCTATAAATTTAGTATGACTCTAACAAATGTGACTCACATTTTAACAATATATTCACGCCAGTCCATACATATTCACGTCACATCATATTTTCATTTTTCCATCCTTTTTTTGCCCTGTACCCACTATTTGAGGTCGGCACCACAGATTTTTCTTATTGACAATTCCATATCATGCACCTAAATGCACTAACTTTTCATATACTACATATATATAAGAGATTTCCACCTATATATTGACTCATCACGATATCTCTGGAACCATAAGGCGTAGCGACTTGAAATTTGGTAGGATTATTCCTTTCGCCGAGTAGAGGTCAGCTAAGAACGGATTTTACGAAATTCCACCCACAAGGGGGGTTGCGGGGGTGTTAACAATGGAAAATTCCCCATTTTTAACCTATAGCTGCTATCGACTTCAAATTTGTCGAATATATTGCAGTATTAACATAGCGGGGCAGCAGTTATTACTTTTGATGCGAAACAGAGTTCGCCGGGTCAGCTATCGACTTCAAATTTGTCGAAGATATTGCAGTATTAACATAGCGGGGCAGCAGTTATTACTTTTGATGCGAAACAGAGTTCGCCGGGTCAGCTAGTACTACATATATATAATATATATATGCCAGCTCAGGGAACATACAACAATCCAGAAATGAAGTATTTATAACGCGAAAGAAGTACCTACCGAATGTTTTAAAATAATTCAACATGCCATTTTTTAAATTTAACTGTTAGCAGCCACGAACTGCTTGGCTGCTTTATAACGCTGGCTTGTATCTTAACTTAGGCCTTGTAATATGAAAATTTCATTAGTTCATTAGCCAGGCCACTCGGGCAGAGGCGCAGGCACGAACTAGTAAAGAATTGCTAGCACTAGTTTTAATTTAATAATATATATAAATTACGTGTCACGTTGTTTGTCCGCGATGGACGCCTGAACTACTTAACCGATTTCATTCAAATTTGCACTCCGTATGCAGTTTGCTCCAACTTAAAAGGTAGTTATATCTCAATTTATAGTCGCGACTTTCTTTTACTGCAAATTATACATACATACATACACATACATATATAACTTCACGCCAAATCCCTTGCGGGGTAGGCAGAGAGAACAGAGCGCCATAGGGCACGATTCTTACACGCCTCACTCGCTTCGTTGACTTTCATAACTCTTTTCATGCACGCGCGTCGGTTTTTGAGGCTCTTAACATCACCTTCCTCCAGAACACGTTCTGGTCATGGAATGTGTGTCTTGGCCGTCCTCGACTCCTACATCCATCCGCTTTTGCATTGTATATCTGCTTAGTCAGTCTTGCATCTACCATTCTTTCTACATGTCCGAACCATCGGAGCATGCCCTTTCTTACTTTTACACCGACACTCTCTTTCAAACCAACTTCCTTCCTTACAACCTTGTTTTCTACGCGGTCAGCGAGAGTCACTCCGCAGATTTTGCGTAGTGCCCTCATTTCTACCGCGTTTATTCTACTTTCATGCACACTCTGCCATACCCAGCTCTCGCTTCCATAAGTAAGCGTAATGCAAATTATTTGTTTATTTTATTTGTTAACTCCAAACTATAGCGTACATATGTGGTGATATCTGTTGATTGGATTAAGTTAATATTCAATAGATGTCGCTATGTTAAAAGTTTTGGAACGAGCTGTATTCCACTGATCCGGCAATAGATTATTGTGCCAGATGAGACCATTGGAGAAATGTTAATAATTTGTAAATATTGTTAGGCGTTGAAATACAATAGTGCAACCACCAGATACTTTTCGCGGAAATGATTTGGAAATGGAAATGATTTTAGATTGGTAGAGCCAAGCAGTTCGCTGCATGAATGGGCCGGCTCGACCGGTGAAATACCACCACCTCTCAGGAGATCGACGTAAAGTGGCTCATGCCGCGTTTCGTTCGGTGAGAGAGGTACCAGAAAGTCCACCCCCGTTTCTCGCCATCCTTCTCCATCCCCTATCCCTCAAAAGTCATTAGTGTGAGCCAGGACTCGGACCCGCGACCTCTTGATTTGAAGCGAGGTGCTCGACCACTGAACCACCGAGACTATAATACCTAAGTAGTTTTTTAAATTATAAAGTGTAAGTCAAAATTTGTTTATTTTAGCGAAATAAATTTCGTGAGCATGACTGTTTCTGTACTTGGCGATTACTCTTTATAATATTGGATTTGGATATTGAATTCCTGTATATTATGAATGGTTACTGAAATGGCAATAGAACCTTAGTAGTATAGGTTTCAACAAATTGAAATTAAATGTAAAAGCAAGAAAGCTCCGACTGTTCGCACAGAAAGAATGGAAAATGTAAGATTAACTAAGCAGATATAGAGCGCAAAAGCGGAAGGATGTTAGGAGTTGAGGACGGCTCCGCTCCGTCCTTGAGGAAGGTGATGTCAGGAGCATTAAAAACCGACGAGCGTGTATGACAACAATAATGAAAGTCAAACAAGCGAGTGTGTTGTATATGAATCTTAACTCATGGCCCTCTGTTCTCTCTGCCCACCCCACAAATGACTTATCGTAATGTTATGTATATATGTAGTCTCGGTGGCGCAGTGGTCGAGCACACGGCTTCTGATCCAGAGGTCAGGGTTCGAATCCTGACACTGGCTCACACCAATGACTTTGCGAAATTGTTTTCGGAAGTTAAGTGTGATAAATATAGATGACTGAAAACCTTGTGCCCGGTATAACAATAGGTTCGCCACCTATTCCATTTGGGACAGCCGCTGCCTATACCTTCGGGTAACAAAAGGCGTGAAGTTATGTTTTTTTTTATGATTATGTAAATTAATAGAACATCGACAGTCAAAGCATAAATAAGCTTCTCCTTGATATTTAACAATTTGTTTAAATTAACATAATTGTGGAAAAATAGCAATGTTACTTCCGTCAACATAAATATTATTATGCATATAATCTTGAAATTACCTAATAAGTATTGCTCTATAAAAGGAGTTGACATGAGTTTCTTTTGGACAACACGGACCATTTTCCTTTTAGGCAGTGGAAAATATACATACGTGCTAAATACCCGAGATGCCAGATTAATTTTACCAAATGTGTGGTCCCAAGGTGAGGAAATACACACACACACACGGACAGGGCAAGGCTTTGTTAGTCATCGATATTTATCGCTCTTATCATGAGGAAAGTCACTGAACCTCTGAACTTGAAGTCGGACTTCTGAATGACAAGGATACTAGATATGCCTTGCGTGTTACAAATAGTCTTAGCTATCCACGCCAGAGAAAGGTTTTTCACTGTATACTACACTTATTTTTTGGTCTCGTGGCAATGGTGACCAACCTATAGCCATGAATATAACTCTTTTGTTTTAAGTTCAATAGTTTGTTTAATAGGTCCGTTGGTCGGTGGTCCAGTGGTCAAGCACCCCGCTTCTGAATCAAGTGGTCGCGGGTTTTCAAATCATGGCTCACACCAATGACTTTTCCAAATTAATTTCTAAATTATTGTGTGATATCGATGACTGAAAACTTTGTGCCCAATATGGCAATGTGTTCGCCACCTATTGGAACGAAAACATAACAGCGAGTCTTAACAACCACTGACTACACCTTCGGGTAGAAAAGGGCGTGAAGTTATATTATGTGTTCTGGAGGAAGGTGATGTTAGGAGCCGCAAAAATCGACGCGCGTGCATGAAAAGACTTATGAAAGTCAACGAAGTGAGTGAGGTGTGTAAGACATGTGCCTTATGGCGTTCCGTTCTCTCTGCCTACCTCGCTAGGGGATTCGGCGTGAAGTTATGTATGTATGTATTTTCATTTTCATTTTTATTAAACTTTAACATTATCCATACTGAAATTCATGATCGACGTTAAATCTTAAAAAGTATTCTTGTGTGAAACGGCGTTTAGATACGTAATATGTTACATTTAACATGGCTATATTAATGCGTATGTCTTTCAATTCGTCTTTGATTTGAAACATAATAGACAGCTTGGGGGAGGCAGGTATATAAACACAATATAAATAAAGTGTAGATCCGATCCGCGTATCTCCAGATTAAGCATACGTCACATTATTTACACCGTGTGATCCCAGCCAACGGTACTACGCCTCCAACTGTAGAACGTATTTTTACCAAAAGTATATTCATATTAGATAACCGAGGCTCCAATGCCACCAGGCTGTATCGAGAATGTCGTCGATACATACGATTCTTTATTCGATTCAACTGTAGAACACCGGCCGCGACACAGTGCAGTGTCAAATAAATACAAGTTGAATTTATATCTCCTGTCGTGTTCTGTGATCCTGGTATATAAATACAATAGGTACGCACCGTTTTAAAACGATGAATTTTCTTTTTTCGTTTCTAGTGTTGTTCGGATATTTTTTCACGTGGAGCGCGGGAATGCTGTACCGGAGGGATTCGGATAATGTTTTGAAACCCGGTGAGTTTGTTTTTTGGTAATTGCGTCGTCCATATTATGTTCGAGCGGTGGTATGCAAAAAAATAATTGTTCGTTTGTCAGAATTTATTTATTTATAAAAAATATTTTTTTAAACAGGTACGCGTATATTAGTCAATTTGAAAAGATTTGTTTTTTTTTGGGATAATAGAAAAAACTCGTTACTTAGAAACATTTTTTACCTGACTACTACAGAGATCTTTACGTTATACAATAAGTTACAGTTAAGTATGTCTGGAACGTGGGCCACAACGAAACAGTTACTGAGGAGCAGAGCAGAGCATTATTGAGTCACATAAAATTGATGACACGCCAATTACCAAACATTGGTTACAATTGATTCCGTTCTTGATAATGAGGACTAATATTTTACTTCCCAAAAAGTTTGTATTATTTGACTTAAAAAACAATGCGTCAGCTTTTTTACCTTCAACATAATAAAGGAAGAGTGAAGTATTATTTAAATGCGTATTTTTAAAGGCATATTAAACGTAATATGCAGTGTCTGGTCGCAGGCTGTACAGGTTGCAAAGCTTCACCTTGATCCGGCGAACTATACTTTTGTACCGGCTATTGAATACTTTCAAACTGTATCAGTCCGCGTTTATGCTTTTTTTAATTAGCCCCGAAGTTTAAAAAGTACCTAATTGTTATATAAGGCGAACGTATAAAAATGTTTGCGTTTTAGAATAAGTGGGGGTTTAGTTAGGAAGTATTATGGTGTTACCAGTTTCGGTTTAAAAGGGACAAAGATGGGTAGAGAGAGATCGCTATTTTAGTTAGTTATTGAAATTCCACAAAATATATGGTAATGGTATCCATGTTAGGCTGACATAAAGAAAATCCTGTTCACTTTGGAAGTCTGATGAAAGTAAGATTTCAGTAAGTCTTATGTTATTTGATAAATCTTCCGTTATCATAATTATAATACTTGTTGGACTAAAAATGTCTATTTCAATCGTCTAGGTTGCTAAAAATATATATTATTTCTTTTTTAAATACCAGGGGTCAGTACGGTACGACCGAAATGGTAATAGACCTTACGTAATTCGTTTAGGCATGAGCATATTAATTATATTACATATTATAATATTAATTTACAATGAATGTTTTATAAACTGCGCAACCGATATAAAATTAAATCTATTTAGTATTTTATGGCAATAGGTTTGCCACCTATTCCATTTGGGACGTAAACATAACGGCGAGACGAGGCTTATGAGCCGCTGCCTACACTTTCGGGTAACATACGGCTGAAATCAATCAATCTCCAATCTAAGATCATTGTGTATCAGTCGATCGACTCCCCCAAACAAAATCAATCCATGGATTGATTATTGGCACGCTTATTAGTAGAAAGGGATTGAATTGAGAAGCACAATTTGGATTGGATTTATTATTGGTTTCGGTCGATAAGCGTGAAGTTATGTTATGTAGTATTTTAAATTTTTCATTTTTTAAAATTGTGACTTAATATTACATTTTCCAAAAGTGAAATACAATGACCTCTCAGAATATTGACGTAAAGCGGCCCATGCCGCGGTTCGTTTCTTCCACCTCCCTTCTAAACCCACTCCCTTAAAGGTTGGCAACGCAACTGTAACGTTGTCTGTGTTGCAGGTGGCCATGGGCAACTTTAGTTACTAAAGTTGCCCTATAGTTACTATTGGGCTCTTACTAATAATTAAAGTACCTATGTGTTTGATCTTATGCAGATTAACTCTTGTACCACAAGTCACCAAGGACTAGCGGCTTACCGTGTCTGCTTCTTATTAAGAGAGCCCGAACTCAAATCCAGATACACACTTTTAGGAAACCATGTGTTATAAATATCGATAAATAACACAATCCCACTTCCTTAAAGGCCGGTAATGCAATTGTAACACTATCAGTGTTACAGGTGTCTATGGGCGGTAGTTGCTTATCATCAGGTTGATCCGCTTGCTGGTTTGCCTCCTATTCCATAAAAAAAAACTTGTAAGCCGAAATATAATACTCGTCTATACCTACAGATATAAATTAAGGTGTTACAGTAAATGTTACAGTAGTAGTGTTACCCAAATAATTGCTACTCGCGGCCATTAGATTTGTTTTGCAGTTTCTTTTTATCTAACCAGTTAAAAAGTAGAACATAACCTTGTACCTATCGTATAAATAGGTAACACGTAAGTACTATTGTAAATTATAATGTCTCGATGGTCCAGTGGTGGAGCACCCCCGATTCTGAATCAAGAAGTCGTTGTTTCCAAACCGGGCCCACACCAATAACTTATTGGAATTAGTTTCGGAAGTTATGTGTGATAAATATCGGTTACTGAAAACTTTGTGCCCGGTATGGCAATAGGTTCGCCACCTATTCCATTTGAGACGGAAACATAGCGGCGAGTCGAAGCTTAACAGTCGCTGCCAGAAGTTCGTATTGACTTTTGTCTAAGATATATAACGTTTTTTTTTTCTTTTGTCTAATATAACGCTATTTGGTGTATTAGCCACAGATGTTTGGTTTCAAATGTTGGAGGTAGTTTGCGTTTGATAATACAGCATTTGCGTGTAACTAGATAGTGTTACAGTTCCGTTGCCGGCCTATAAAATTGAGATAGGGACGACGACGATTCCTTCTAGATATATTATAAGTAAATAGTAACTTTTTATATAATTGTTTTGAAAATATTTGAAATACATCTCTATTCAGCATCATTCCTCGCTTAGTCAATCTCAATTTTTAGCCAATCCGAGCGGATTTTACCCGCTGAGACCTTAACGGAAGCAAAGGCAGAACTTTTTTATTTAAAAATATACATACCAATAAACAAATACAAAATACAAAAAATATAATATTAATCGATTATTATAATTTAACGAGAATTTTAATGCAAAGAGTTTAACACAAGTCAACCAAACAATTACACAAATAAGTTTTATTAGCCGAAATAATATTTTTTACTAGGAACGTAATGAACTAACTGTAGTACTAACTAGTACAGCAGTGGTAGAGCCAAGCAGTTCGCTGCATGAATGGGCCGGCTCGACCGGTGAAATACCACGGCCTCTCAGAATTTCGACGTGAAGTGGCTTGTGCCGCGTTTCGTTCGGTGAGAGAGGTATCCGGAGGCCCATCCCCTTCACCCTCCCCTTAATGGCAGCGACATTAAAAGATCATTTACCCCAGGGGGGTACCAGCTGCCACAGCACTGGAGAATCCCCCCTTGAGCGTCCACGGTTTGGTATTCACCAAGGCGTGGACGCTCAAGCTGCCCCTCGTAGTCTGGGGAGGGCAAAATCTCGCTCGTCACTAAAAACTGTCCGGGGCAAACGTAAGGGCATTGCGACTCCCCCTGCCACGCTAAACGTGGACTTTTGCAATATCAGGGGCATCCACTCAAATCTGCTTGCCATTCACCACCACCTGGAAACGGCAAAGCCTGCTTTGCTATTCCTTACAGAGACACAGATATCTTCTCCGGCAGACACCTCATATCTCCTATACCCCGGATACAAACTGGAATACAGCTTTGTACCGCGGGCCGGAGTGTGTGTGTTTGTCCGGGAGGATATCTGTGCTCGACGCCTCGGCAGCCTTGAAGGAAGGGACCTATCGACCCTCTGGCTGCGTGTTGATAGCGACGACCACCCCCGCATCTACGCATGTCTTTATAGGTCCCATAGCGGTAATACCGAAACAGACCGACTCATGGACCACGTTCAAACGGCTGCAGATTCCGTACTTCAACAGGTCCCATCCGCGGAAATCGTTATTCTGGGCGATTTCAATGCCCACCACGTCGATTGGCTTGGATCTCGCACCACCGACCACGCGGGTAGATCTGTTCATGACTTTGCTCTAGCATATGATCTAACACAACTGGTTACCGCACCCACGCGAATCCCAGATGTTGATAATCATATACCTTCCCTGTTGGATCTTCTGCTGACCTCCCATCCGGACAGATATGTGGTTTCTGTAGACGCCCCATTGGGTTCTTCGGACCACTGTCTGATAAGGAGTACGGTGCCACTCACGTGCCCACTTCGACCGCACATTGCGAGTCGCCGCCGTGTGTGGCACTATAGGTCAGCGGACTGGGATGGGATGCGAAATTTCTTCGCATCTTACCCATGGGGGCAAGTTTGCTTCTCGCCGGATGATCCTGACGTCGTTGCCGACTCTGTTGCTGACGTGGTACTGCAGGGAATGGAGCTCTTTGTTCCATCCTCAGTGGTGCCAATCGGCGGCAGATCCCAGCCCTGGTTTGATCGCTCATGCAAAACGGCATTACGTTTTAAGCATGAGTGTTATCAAGCCTGGGCAAAAGCAGTGGCGTCCCAGGACTCTGACACCGGCCCTCTTAAGAAGAAGTACAACCTTGCCTCCAGGTCCTTCAAAAGAGTTATAGCCGTAGCAAAGTCTCAGTACATAGGCAAAATTGGCGAGAAACTAGTTCGCCTTCCCTCGGGAACCCGTGCGTTCTGGTCGCTCGCCAAGGCTGTTCTTGGGAATTTTTGTAAGCCGTCTCTTCCACCGTTGCACCGGGAGGACCAGTCACTAGCCCACGACGCAAAAGAGAAAGCCGACCTTCTTGGCACTCTTTTTGCGTCCAACTCGAATTTGGACGATATGGGAAACATCGCACCGACTATTCCACATTGCGGTCATGCCATGCCGGAGGTTCGTTTCCGGCAAAGTACTGTGCGACGCATACTTCTATCCCTCGATGTCCACAAGTCGAGTGGGCCTGACGGAATCCCAGCAATAGTGCTGAAGACGTGTGCTCCAGAGTTGGCACCGGTTCTAACGCGTCTTTTCCGGTACTCCTACTCTCTCGGCGCTGTGCCAGCATCATGGAAGGTTGCTTTAGTCCATCCGATCCCTAAAAAAGGTGACCGCTCAGATCCGTCCAACTACAGACCTATCGCCATCACCTCCCTATTCTCCAAAATAATGGAAACACTCATCAACCGCCAGCTCCTTAAGTATCTAGAAGAGCACCAGTTGATAAGTGACCGTCAGTACGGATTCCGTCAAGGTCGCTCAGCTGGTGATCTTTTAGCGTACTTAACCCATCGGTGGGCGGAAGCGGTTGAGAGTAAAGGAGAGGCGCTGGCCGTTAGTTTGGACGTAGCGAAGGCCTTTGATCGGGTTTGGCACAAAGCACTTCTTTCGAAGCTTCCATGTTATGGGCTTCCCGAGAAATTATGCGATTGGGTTTCCAGCTTTCTCACGGCTCGGAGCATTAAAGTTGTTGTCGACGGGTCATGCTCCGACTTAAAACCTGTGAATGCTGGAGTCCCCCAGGGCTGTGTGCTATCCCCTACGCTGTTTCTTCTGCATATCAATGACATGCTGCTTAGCAGCAATCTTCATTGTTATGCGGATGACAGTACCGGGGATGCCTTATATACCGGCCACCCGCGTATTTCTCGGGAAAACGTCGACGAGCACCGGAATAAACTTGTGTCTGAAATCGAAACTCTGCTTAGTCAGGTTTCGGAATGGGGCCGACTAAACTTAGTCCAATTCAACCCTAAGAAGACACAGGTTTGCGCGTTTACCGCTAAAAAGACACCCTTTGTCGTAGCTCCCTGTTTTGAGAGCACTCCCTTACCCGCCTCAGCCGCTATCGGAATTCTTGGTGTCGACTTGTCGAGTGACGTCCAGTTCCGCGGTCATCTGGAGGGCAAGGCCAAATTGGCTTCCAAAAAGCTTGGTGTGCTCAATAGAGCGGGACAGTATTTCACGTCAGGTCATCGCCTGCAACTTTACAAGGCGCAGGTCCGTCCTCACGTGGAATACTGTTCACATCTTTGGGCGGGGGCACCCCAGTACCAGCTTACTCCATTTGACCGCATCCAACGACGCGCGGTTAGGCTTGTCGACAACCAAGCTCTTACTGATCGGCTTGATCCTCTGGCGTTGCGGAGAGAGGTGGCATCTCTATGTATCCTCTACCGCATATACCACGGGGAGTGCTCTGAGGAATTGTTCGGATTAATACCGCCAGCTGATTTCCGCCACCGTTCGACTCGCCAACGCTACCACCCGCATTGGCTGAATGGTTGGCGGTCGACAACAGTGCGTTTTAACAGGCACTTCTTGCCACGCACTGTTCCTTCATGGAACCAGTTGCCAGCGACGGTATTTCCGGACCGCTACGACCTAGGAACCTTCAAGAAACGAGCCTATTCCCATCTGAAAGGGCGGCAACGCTGATGTGATGCCCCTGGTATTGCAGACGCCATGGGCGGCGGTGATTGCTTTCCATCAGGTGACCCGCAAGCTCGTTTGCCCCTTATCCCATAAAAAAAAAAAAAAAAAAAAAAAAACTGTAAAACAGTACAAATATTAGCTTATTGCGATAAACTAAATGAAAGAAACAATTACGTAAGTATTTCACTAAACAACTATATTTATTCAGGGCTGGCTGAAAAAAACAAATATTATTAACTGCGAATATATAGCCAGGTGCAAGATATACCGGGCCAGGGTGCAAAAGGGCACGAACAAAGGCTTGGGTTGCACAAGAAATAATATGATGGTGATTAATACTTATATAACCTAATCAGTATAGTCTCGGATTGGCAAATCAAAATAGAAAAATGTTAGGACTTATCTTAGTAGTAGAGAACGACGACACAATAAGTCCCCTCAGCGCGAGTCGGCATCACTCAATCTTCACAAGTATCCATCCAATAGTTACCACCAATCAATAGTAAATAGCAAAATCAATAAAATGCGACACCTTCTTAACAATTGCAACCAACAACGAGCAACTACCAATAATACCTAGTAAAATCAACTACGGGCAGGCGTGTCACTCGATGACAAGCAAGAAATGTCGCTCATGGATACCCTAACAGACTCAGTTGTGTTGGCGGCCCTCACCATGGGATATGGAAGGGTTCGAAAAGGGATGGGAAGGGGAGAGGCAAGCGGTTGGGCCTCCGGATATCTCTCATTGAACCAAACGATATCTACAGCCACTTTACGTCGACATTCTGAGATTCATGCAGCGAACTGCGTATCAAGAAGTAAATAATAACATCTTTGTTTAATTGTTTTTTTATTTATAAAACCTCCTTACAGGAAACGTAAAGAATATTTACGTCTCCCGGAAATAGATGAGGCTACTATGTTATTTAGTTAAGTACATTCTTGGCGCCTTTAAAACTTTAGCCTTCATTAATTTACAATCACTGTTAATAAGTCAATAAGTCAATAAGTATGTAATAATATTTTATCACAATTTTTTTTACGTGTTCGGAGGGCAAACGAGCAAGTGAGTCTGCTGGGTAACTTTCCACCGCCCATGAACACCGTAGTCCGTTGCCGTCCTATAAGGGAGTAGGAGGGGAAAGGAAGGGGGAAAGGGGATCGGGCACCGGATACATCTCTTACCGAACGAAACCGGGCACGAGCCACTTCACGCCTATATTTCGAGAGGTCGTGGTATTTCACCAGTCGAGCCGGCTGGTTAAGTTCAATATTGAACTACTAACGAAAATTTTCCAAAATAAATGGACCTGTAGTTTGACGCCTTTTTTACCTTAAAATGCACGCAGAGGCCATTACGACTTGCATAATTTTTCTACCCCTAAACTTCGCCCGCATAAAAAGTTCCTCTCTATCCCTTGTCAAAATATATAGGGTATATAAATTACAATTAATTTATTGCATAAAAAATATTAAATTACTTAATAATCGGAACAAATAGGTACTGTAAACTTGGTCAGTGAGCGTTTTTTGAACTGTACTAGCCCTGCACACCTTGCGTTGAGGTCAGGGTCAAAATGTGTTTGCAAGTGATATAATATTATAAAGAAACTTAAGTATTATCTTTGTATATACCTGTTCTACCTAGAGTTTTATTTTAACAAAATATTCATATTTTGAAACTTAATTACGATAAACACGGAATTGGCTAAATATTTCTATTTAAAAGCGTAGCAACCTAAACGGGATGAAATTTAAATATTCGTTTTGCAATAAAGATCTAAATAGTCTAATATTGAAATTGTTTTTAAATATATACTTTTAAATTCCCTTGACGCTTCTTGGTAACAGCTGCTATCTAGCACATAGCCGAATATCATTATCACTACATATACTTACGTAGTTTAAAATAAAGTCACTCTCCGCTGTCTGTCCCCTTATTATATGCTTAGATCTTTGAAACTACGCAAAGAATTTTGTTGCGGTTTTTTTTCAAATAGATAGAAGATTTCAACGGGGTAGTTTTTATCTATAATTCATGTACCTATGATATAAAAAAGAAAAAGTGATGATTCGAAAATTTGCTTATTTATTACTTTTGAAGCGAAACAAAGTTCGCCGGGTCAATTTGTCTACACTAATATTATAAAGAGGAAAGATCTGTATTTTTGTATGTATCGAATAAACTCAAAAAGTACTGGACCGATTTTAATAATTCTTTTTTCTTTAGAAAGGTACATTATCACTGAGTAGATAACATAGGCTATATGTAATCATCATCGTCAACGACATTCTGTTTGTACGCGAGTAACACCGTGAGGCGACATACAATATAACGGTACGAAATTCGCGCGGACGAGTATTTAATAAAATCGATTAAGTATACAATAATTTTTAATTATAAAGTTATCAAAGCTAATTATCTTTACATTACCATCCATCTCTGGAGCATTATTCCTACATCGATATAAAGTAAGCGTAAGGATAATGGAAAAAAGATATTTTATTCTTATTCTAATACAAAATGTTCATTTAATTATAATGACCTATAATTTCTTTCAACTTAGAACCATCTGTCGAGCCTTTGAAATGAGCCAAAGGTTTTGTGATGTCAATTTTAATTCAAGAGGTCGAAGTAGAATTATCATTACATAGTATAAAACAAAGTCGCTTTCCGCTGTCTGTCCCCTTATATGCTTAGATCTTTGAAACTACACAACGATAGTGTCAATGCGGTGGTTTTTATGTATAATTCACGTATAATGTAGTAAAGAAAAAGTGATAATTTTCGAGATTTAGCACTTTAATTGTAAACTCTGTAAAAATTACCTTTGATGCGGAACAAAGTTCGCAGAGTGAGCTAGTTAAGAATTAAACAAAACACTAGATACACCATTTTCTATTTTCGATTACTTTTCAGAAATCTATTCGATTAGGCGGGAAATATTAAACTTTCAAAATTGTGCTAGAATGGCAACAGGGCCACTATCCCATTTATCCTATTGTAAGGGCCGGCAACGCAACTGTAACGCCATATATGTTCAAGTGTCCATGGGCGGGGTTTGTTGCTCACCATCAGGTGACACGTCTGCTCGTTTGCCTCCCTATAACATAAAAAAGGACTCAATGCTGCATGTCCTTGCCAACATTTATTAAGGGCAGATGCTTCAAATGATCTCATCGATGGAACATTGGTTTCATGGAGGGTCGCGACCTCCTCATTGATTTTAAATTTTCACCTTTATTATTTGTCTTTATTTATTTTTGAAGAGCTGTACACAAATTTCAGCACAATTTACAACATTTACTTTGAGTAACATAACGTTAGAAAAGTATTTGTCAAATGGAATTTTTAAGCGCCTGTCCATATTAAAAAGCAATCTACCGAATGGCGACGTAATACAAAATTGCTTTTATTATTTTACAGATCTTCTAGCGGTGTCCTCTACTGTAATGCCTCTCCAGTTCTACTCTGTCTACGGCTATGAGAAGATATTACTTCGAGATAAAAATAAGAAACGACCAAAGGGAACAATCTCACTTGTAACTAAATCACCTAAATAAAAACTCACACATGCAAATGTAGAAGCATCACATTATCTAACCCAAATGAATGTATAAAAAAATATATTATAATTTGTATTTAAAAACGATATTAAAACAAACTGTGATTTTTTTTACTTTTGCTAGAAAAAGTCTCAACTCCGAATAAACGTTTTTTGCCGAAAAATCTGGACTATTTTCATGGTTTTTATTCATTTCTTTTATTGTGTGTATTATTAAAATATATACTTCGCTGGTATTAATGTTTTTACCAAAAATAACTGAAAAATCTTGTCTTATCGTTCGATTCAAAACTCCTTCGAAACGGTTTGTCTCATTTTAATGAACAGCATAAACAACAAGGTTTGAGTTGACATGCCGGCCATAGCAAAAAAGTTAGAATGGAGTTATACAAAATCAGAAGTATATTTTTTAGACGATAATGGAGTTGACCTGAGTGCGTTGCAACACGCTATAAATCTTTCAATGTGAAATTTATATGGTACGAGTATTTCTCACGTTCAGAGACGATAAATTTAATATAGTACATCCTACAGTTATAGTCTGTCGTCTGCCGCAGGGAAGAGGTGAGTAACTGACATATTATCTATCGCCGCTTCGATCCGAACTTGTACAACTGAAAATAATGAGAAAAGTTATTGAAAAAAAGGAAAAACAACATGCGTCCGCCTTATAGACTAGAACGGGGGTATTGGGAAAATTCTTTCCTGTCGTGGAATTGAGCTGTAAGTATTAGTAATCGTAGGTAGCAAAAAAGATAATACCTAAACTTGAAACATTTCTAATAGGTAGGTAGGGATGTCATAATATAAATAAAATGAAAAAAAAAGACAAATGATAGTGCTGGCTGACTGCTCTTGGATGCGTAATTACTAGGATAAAGGTAGGTACTCTGCCGATGTGGAAAAAAAAGTGTCATCAGGGAACACAGTGTTCGATAAATTCGGGGTAGTAAAAACGACAGCTTTTGGAAGAGATAATCAGGTATATGGTATATTGCGGCTGAAGGTAAGCTTGTAGACTGACTGTTGCGACTGAAAAAGAAGGTTCGGCCAACTACATTGATGGGATTCTATAGGAAGGTGAAGTCCGGAGCCATAAAAGCCAACGAGAATGTATGACAATTGTTGCGAAAGTTAGCTAGGGCGTCGCGTAAGTAACATGTTTTGTCACACATGTTTCTGTCTACCCCGCAAGTTAGTTTCGTACAAACCTTCACACTTCCATCGAAATATAAACTTATTAATATAATTGTGTTTCATTTAAATGTATCTGTAACGTGCCCAGTTTGAACTTCGATACGATAAAATTAAATGAAATATGACTGGGCGTTAAATTGTTTCGCGAAGTTTCCCCCTGCTCCAGATATTGGGATTTCGACAAAATGTTGCCGTACAATTCCTTTAGGCTGAATGGGAAACATTGTTTACAATTGCAGTTTGTTTGTAACCAGTTGTAACTTGATATAACGAGTATTTATTAAATTTAGAGAGTAGTTAAATTTTACCTATAGTTAGCAATTAAAAATATTGGAATCCCTTCAGTATATAAAATATAAAATGTTGTTCACAACAATGAAGATTTAGTATCGAAATGATAATACAAGGCAGCTGGTAATTTGGAAAACGCTTACAATCTTACATAGAATAAAGTATTTTGTTTTTGTTTGTTCCTTCACGCTTTTAACACACGAAAGTGTAGGCGATTGTAATGCCTCGTCTTGCTGAATCAAATATACGATCACCTGAGTAACTTTGTCAAATAGGTAACATTTATCAGATAATGATATCATCAAACATAACTTCGCATAAATTATTGGACGTGGGCTAGAATTATACGTTATATACCTTAATTTGATTTTAAGCGTTTAAAGTAATGAAACGTGCTCTCGGTATCTTAGATCTGGAATAATAAATTTATATTGGGAAATATCTTATTACCATGATTGTAAAGAGGGTAACCATGATGACAATAAACTGTAATTTTATATCTACACTGAAATATAAATCAATTTGTTGTTTTTTCATGAAATTTCGAGATAATTTTTTTTTAAGTTTGTAATGATTATTCGATAAATTAAGGAGCATTACAGACATTCCTAAATATATGAAGTCATTCAGACACAAAACAAGCCAAGCTGTTAGTTGAGAATTGTTGAATCAGTCAATGGCATACGTTATAAATAAGTGCATGATTACGAAAATAAAGACTAGAAAACCTTAAAAATAACAATCATCAAAATAATTGTCATAGTGTTGGAAGAGAAGGGTGGATAATAGGTCTATCGCGATCCGTAGACGATTGATAACTCATCATATCATATCTCTTCATAAAATTAAATTTAAGAAAATAAAAATAAAACGATATGTCTAGCTATGATATCTATAATAGGAGCGGTACAAATTTGATATGATATTAATATCTCTGGAATTGTATTCTCCTAACAAAAGTCGCATGCAAATGCTTGTTCTAGTTTGACTGTAATCCAAATTATACCCTTTCTATTTCATTTTAATGATTTTTAATTTGTAATGGTGACACGCAATATGGCTGACACATGAACGGCAGTGTCCCATAACTGTGACAACACCAATCAACATCGAACAATTGCTATTTAATTCGACGTGGCAATGGAAACCTTCGTAATATACGTGTTTATTGCTCTATTAATTGCAACAGAAATCGATGGTACTACGTTGATAGAAGAAGCTGTTTTTATAACACAGAAATATTACAAACATAACTTTGTAACCACCGTGGTATCGGCCCCAGAAGATGACGCAGAAGATATTAATGAGTTTTTGGTAAAATTTTCTGGATCTGTAGTGGTCAGTCAATGGTCTAATAATGATACTGACAGTATTGTCGAAACTGCAGGATTTGCTCAAACAGTGTTTTTTGCAACAAATATTGAGGATTTCGAAAAGTTTCTGACTGTAATTCACCGAAAACTGAAGTTTTCTATACGTTTAGTATTGATTTATACAAAAGTCATAAGTGAAATCTCAGAATTGTATGATTTAAACAAAATAGCCTGGTTGAACAATCTAGCCGATTTGATAATTGTGAGTAAAAGTGTTAGTGATATAAATATCTCTACCTACTATCCGTACGCCGATGGTGTCTGTGGAAACTATAATCCTGTAAAATTGGATCGCAGGGACAACCTGTTCCCTAAAAAGTTTAATAATTTCAACAAATGTCCCATAAGGGTCACCGCTGTTCATTTCAAAATATATGTAGATGTGCTTATTAATAATGGAAGCGTTTCTGTTGTTGGTGGTTATGATTACATTACACTGGAACAAGTTAAAAAAACAATCAATGCATCATTTCAATTCAATACTGAATCTAACGGCAATGGCGTGGGAACCTATGAGAATGGAAAAGCAACAGGTTCTATGCACGACATGATTAATAATAAAACTGATATGGTCATACCCGCTGGAATTCTTAGTCTTGGAAGATATTCCATCACACAGGTGACTCATGCGTATCACCATTTAGATATACGTTGGATTGGTCCGAAGCGTCGGGAAATTTATCACTGGATTAAAGTTTTGGTTCCATTCTTAAATTTAGTCACACCATTGCTTGTGTTCGCTTATTTATCATTTGTTTTGATTGTAAAATTAATAAGTCGTTTGAAGCTTGATGGAATCCTCAAAAATAACGATGTTTACTTTCAAGCATTTACTTTGTTAGTTGGTCAAACAGCGGATTTCATAACAATGGTGCCGATGCTCAATAACTTATATTTGCTGTGGATTTGTTTCTGTTTCATCATTCGCATAGTATACCAAGGTGATCTAGTTGATGCTCTTCAAACGCCTTTTTTGGAGCAACCTTTCGATAAAATTGAGGAAGCAGTGACAAGAGTAGACAACTATGGTGGAACAGATGTCATGTTAGAGTTCTACAGAAATACCTCTTTAGAGAAACGTTTTACAGTATTTCCGTTGGCAGACTTTTATCCAAATGTTGACGGTATTGCCGAAGGCAAACGATTTCTAGTTGCTTCTGATAAGTTCCTTATTCGACGAGTGCGCAGTTCTGTTCAGATCTTGGACAGGCAAATTAATTCGGGCTGGGCTTGTTTCTACATGCGGCCTGGGTGGCCAGCCGCTCCTACAATAAGCTCTATAGTCCTCCGCCTAACAGAATCGGGTTTTATGGAGAAACTTTTAAATATGGACAACAAACCGTTTCAGAGTGAAATCAACCAGGATTCGAATGTGAAACCCTTAGACATGACAACGTTCAGTGCCTGCTTCTATATAATGGCCGTAATATGGGTTATATGTCTAGTAATATTTATTATGGAAATTATCCAACAGAAATATGCGCGTAATAAGGATAAATACTGTATCGACGGCTAAGGTGTTGCTTTCTCTCATATGTTACGTTAAAATTTGCGTTTTTTTAATAGGTATAGGTATTTTTGTGGTAAAGATTCCATTCCATCAAAGCTTATTAGAAGCTTCTTCCCTTGTCTAAATAAATGAACAAATCTATAGGTAACGCAAAATGTATTTTACAAATTAGATGAGTAGTTTGTAAGTAAAGTCCTTATTTTACTAAAAAAAGTCTGCAGTGTCCACAGAAACCAATAAAAATGCATGACATTTTTATTGGTTTCTGTGGACACTGCAGACTTTTTTTAGTAAAATAAGGACACTTGTGATATTGTTTGCTTTTTTGTGTCTTATTTAAATATTCTTGTTTTAATTGTAGCTATTGAGAAATAAAGTTAGAAACGATATGAAATGTTTATCAAATTAGTAATATTTTATAGCAAGCTATTATTTCTGCTAGCAACCTGCATGTTTCGTACAGCTTGTTGTCCGATGTTATTATGAAACTAATTTAAACTAAGCTACCGTTGTTTGTTTAGTATAAATGGCAGAATATGCTCAGTGATATAATAACTTCATAAAGTTAGAATATTTGACAGGTTTTTCATAAAAAAAGTAAAAAAACATGTTGTCGCTTGAATTTCAGAAGAAATTGTTACTAGGCTATTTAAATTCATAATATGATAGATTTGTTTCTAAAACAATTTCTGTATAATAATTTTTACTCTCTGGTTTCTATGTCTGCATATTTTATCCGGAGACTAGATAGCGTCGTGTAAATTGTCTTCACACATTACGTTTACATTTAGTTAAATTATATTAATGAAAAACGTCATTACAGTAAAGTCGAGACCAACAACAATTTGCGGAATGAACTCGTAGACGACAGTTTTGAAATTAACATTCGCCAGATTCTGTGTCGCTGGCATTTTAATAACAACATTGTTTAGTTACGTTCAGGTACTAGAATATTTATGTGTACCTACCTACTGTACGGTATATGAACAATATTGGCCAAAGATTTTACTTACTAACATATTTAACTTCATACCCAGTCTGTACAGGTGTGGGCAGCAAGAATAGAGCGTCATAAGACACCATTCTTACTCACTTTACTAGCTTTAGTCCGTTGAATTTGGTCGCTTTTGCACTGTATATCTGCTTAGTCTATCTTACACCATTCAGTGTGAGCCATTGTTAGTTAAATCATATTCATTATTAGTTTATTAAAATACCAAATTATTAAATGTGTATACGTGTTCCATTCGAAAAAAAGGCTGTTGCTAGTCGTCCAGCTAACCGGATGAATAAATTTAATTATTCGTCCGATTGTCGGATGAATAAAATAATTTAATCGTCCGACAAAATCAAATTATTATTTTTTCATTATTATTATTTATTCTCCTACCGATACTAACACCGAAATCGGTGTTATTGGTATCTTTAGGTCTCCCTTTTCTTTTAATCGCAGGTTGAATGACAATGTTGGACAATATCTCGAAGAATTAAGAAACCTATACAAGTCAATGCAATATTTTCATTTTTTTCGTTCTTGGTGTACTTCCAGTCGTTACTGTTGTTAGTTTTTGTATGATCGTTTTTATTTATCGCTGAGATGTCGTCAAAAATTAAAAAAAAAATAACCTAACTAACCTAACTTTTTTTTGGAAAAATTTAATACATAGGATTATTTAGTCAACCGTTTACCGGACGATTAATTTATTTTATTCGTCCGATAATCGTACGAATGATTAATTTTATTCATCCGATTACTGGACGACTAGACACTTTGCGAAAAAAAACGATGTTAGGTATTTATTATAAGAAAGAAAATTTGTTGTCATTTAATCCGTGTGATAAATGGATATCTATATATCCATTTATCAGACGGATAAATAAAATAAAATCATAATATATCGAATATTGTTTCAATCTAATAATTAACACATGTTACAAACCATTCTAGTGTAGTTTGAAATGAATTCAAAAAGCAAGCAAGGAGTAAAACTGTCCAACAAAGAGGTTCATTATATATAAGGTTAAATTTAAATATGGCACTATACTATTTGAGTGTTATAAATCCAACTGACCCTAACAAAATGGAAACTGGACCCAAAACTTGAACAATGGGACGCTTTTCACGAGCACAATGTGCAAAAACATTACATTGACAGTTTGAAAAACATGACAAATGAACTACTTTCGGCCACTATATGAAGCTTGCAGTGCATCAGCCGGAATTGTTCCGAGGCATTATTAATGAACTGGCTGACACATATTGAGACTACTCTGCAAAGAGTAAAATGTGTATACATCTCTTTTCTCGCCACCCGACATAGAAAATGGCTGAAGCAGCAGTGCCCTATGAAAGGTGGAAGCACCTCGTCAACAATCGACGAGGTCAGGAAGGAGCCAAGACCCATTTCATCGCTTGGGACCGGATTGGCCAGCCCGCCAGAACTCCTTTGGAAAGCTACTTTCTTCCCTGTAACCTTCATCTATAATAATTTTGAATTTTTAGCTCTTAGATAATATTACTGGCGAGTGAGATTTTTTTCTGTTTAACACAATATTTACTACGAAACTCAAAATAACAGATAACTCATTTATACAAAATGTGACCGGCAAACGGACGTAGCCGTAGTCCCCCGGGAAGAATAAAAATAATATACACACAAGCTACGGTTTAATGATATGATATATGAGGGTTTTAATTAGGGTCCGACCGAAACTGGTTTTCCAGCCGAAACCGAAAACGAAACCGAATGTTCGGCCGCCACTTCAGTTTCGGCCGAAACCGAAACTCACGTGTTCGCATATAAAATTCCATAAAATACTAAAATTTGATGCTTTTGCCCAATATTTTGTGTCAATTAGAAGAGGAAATGAAAAACAATATGGGTATATGTATTAATTTTGTTGCAAACAACAATATAATTTCACGCCTTTTTCTACCTGAAGGTGTAGGCAAAATGTTTACCAGATATAAGAAAGTAAAACATATATATTATCCAATATTCAAATCGCTAATTGTTTTTTTAATGAAATACTAAGTAATGGTATGTTGAGATTTTACTATTTAATACATTATTTTGTATTTATTTTTTTAAGAATCGTCAATCTCTTTTGAGCTACTGCTTATCTAAAAATAATCCTGTCCTTTTCCCACTTTATGTGGGGTCGGCACAGTATGTCATCTCATAAAAATATTCATGTTGTCAAAAGATTTGGCTGCGGTTTTATGACCGTCCGCCTGCCTGACGTATTCCTCCTTCGGAATGTCTTCGTTAGTGGGATAGGAAAGGAGTTGGAAGTGGAATGAGGAGGCGAGAGGGTTAGGCTTTGGGCCTCGAGATCCTTCCCTCACCGAGCAAAAAGCGGCCTCAGTCACTTGACGCTGATATTCTCAGAGGTCGTAGTTTTTACCGGTCGATCCGGTCTATTCATGCAGCGAACTGCGCGGCTCTATCACTCATCTACATACATACATAACTTCGCGCCAAATCCCTTGCGGGGTAGGCAGAGAGAACAAAGCGGAACAAAGAACAAAAGGCACGATTCTTACACACTTGAACCGCTTCGTTGACTTTCATAACTCTTTTCATGCACGCGCGTCATTTTTTGAGTCTCCTAATATCGCAGGATAAACCCTGTACCTTCTTCCAGAACACGTTCTATTTGGTCATGGAATGTAAGTCTTGGCCGTCCACGACTCCTACATCCATCCGCTTTTGCATTGTATATCTGCTTAGTCAATATTGCGTCATCCATTCTTTCTACACGTCCGAACCGTCGGAGCATGCTCTTTATTACTTTTACAGCGACAGTCTCTTTCAATCCGACTTCCTTCCTTAAAACCTTGTTTTCGACGCGGTCAGCGAGGTTCACTCCGTATATCTTGCGCAGTGCTTCATTTCGAGCGCGTTTACCCTACTTTCATGCACACTCTGCCATACCCAACTCTCACTTCCATAAGTTGGCGCTGGGATTAGTACCGCATTATAAATAGCTAGCTGGGCTTTTCTGCTAACATTCTTTGCGCCCAGAAATCTGCCCAACTCTCCATTTACGCTGTTTTCTAACGCCAATCATCTTTTTACATTCATCTCATCTCATCTCATAATAATAATTACTTAAATTACTGTTACACCGTGAAAGTAGAAAGCACAGTAAAATTATAAAACCGTGTTAAAAGAGGTATACCTGGGAGCAAACAATCTGACCAAAAAAACCCAGCTCTAACTTATGAAAGCGTTGGGCATGGCAGAGGGTGCATGAAAATAATGATAAAGCAGTCGAAATGCTCATCGGGTCATGTTGGACTCGACATACTTTCCATGATCAGATTAAACGTGTCCTTAAGAAAGGTGATGCCAGGAGTCTTAAAAACCGGCGAACATGTGTTACATTGTTGATTGAAAGTCAAGGATGTAAGAATCGTGCCTAGTGGCGCTCTGTTTTCTCTGCCTACCCCTTATACATGGTATAAAGATATGTAGGTATGTATGTACTATTACACTCTCAACAAAGTTAACCACGAGTCAAAATTTGTACTACAATAGTTTCGGTTTCGGCAAAAGTTTCGGCCAGATTTGGCCGAAACCGAAACTTCCGCTGAAACTCGATTTTTGGCCGAAACTCGGCCGAAACCGAAACCGAACTTTCTAATGTTAATATTATACGCGTACTGAATATAATGCGTCTATGTTACTATAGCTTAGGGGATTATAAATAATCGCGCATAATCTATCTGCATCTATTCGAATTTGACCACAAGATTATTGGATCAGGGAAACTGCCATTAATGACAAAAAAATATCCTAATGATATTGTGTTTCGTTTGATTTATATAGACTTATCAGTCATAATTTAAATAATCAATTGTGTTGCTTGTTCTAACAAAAAGTTTGCTCCAACTGTAGAAGATCCGAACCTACATCGACCTTCACCGAGCTGATAATAGAATAAAATTTATTTTATAATAAATTTAGTATATTAAAAAATATATTAAAAGAGGGTTGTCAAAAACAATCCTGGACAGTATATTATTAAATTAAAATTAAAATTTTTAAAATTAGGACTTATTAGGACCAAATTTTTTGCAGACAACCCTATATCAACGTGTTCGTAATAAAACAGCGATTATACTGATATATTTTTTTTTATTATCATAACAAGTGAAAGTAACTAATATCGATATACCTGTTATATTAGCTTGTCCAGGTAAATTATAGACAACCCTACGTCTGCACATTCTATATGTTTAATACTTTAAGTCCAGCATAAAATTTTCTTATTATCTTGATGTTGCAACATTTATTGAAAAACAATTTTTTAAAAAATAATTAAAAATATACTGTCCAGGATTTTTTTTGACAACCCTATTTTAATATATTTTTTAATATGCTAAATTTATTATAAAATAAATTTTATTCTATTATCAGCTCGGTGAAGGTCGATGTACGAGTAGGTTCGGATCTTAGACCATAAAAGATGGGTTAGTTTATATCTCATGTTGATATGGTCACATATTTGTTTATTTTATTTGTTATGTCCAAACGATTCAAACAGATGGCGAAAAATATATTGAATTATTTGTCTTTCATTAAGAACTTTGTCTAATATCCTAATGGCTTGGTATATCATACGGTACATCGTCTGTCGCGTCCGGTATTGAATAGCTAATAAGATATTTATAACATTTAAATGTAACTAAGGCAATATAAATATAATTCTCAAAACTTTTTGTGTTTAATATTTTCAAAAATTAACTCATAAAATGAATAGTTCTCATAGAAAGCGACTCTCAGTCACCCGGGAACGAAAGAAAAACATGCCATGATGCCACAACATGATGCCTAAGGTGTCGAAATGTGGACACTCACGGCTAGTCCACAAATTTAAAGTCGCTCAGCGAGCTATGGAGCGAGCTATGCTCGGGGTATCTCTGAAGGATAAACTTAGGAATGAGTATATCCGCCAGAAAACTGGGGTAACCGACATAGCTCGTAGAATAAGCTCGCTGAAGGGACAATTGGCTGATCATATCTGCTGAAGGACCGACGTTAGATGGAGTAAGAAGGTCATAATGTGGAGACCGGGTCTTGGTAAACGTAGTGTAAGACGTCCACCAGCCCGATGGTCAGACGACCTCAGAAAGGCTGCTGGAAAAGACTGGATGCGGAAGGCAGAGAATCGGATGTTGTGGCGCACATTGGGGGAGGCCTATGTCCAGCAGTGGACTGCAATAGGCTGATGATGAACTCATATAATGAATAGTTCTCCTAGAAAAACCATCCACGAATCAACCAAACACCAACCAATAATTAGGAGAGTATTCGCTCCATTAACAGTTAAAAGGACAATGACCAATATAAGAACCTGTGAAATCTAAAACTTACTCATATACACAGTATTTTTTATTTTAGAAATACAATTTAATTTTCCCATACAAACGATTCGTTTACACTTTGACACACAAGGCAATTTGACCTTTAACCATACAATGCATTCTGTACCATATTTGGTACAATCAAAATAATTACATCTACCATTCATTTGAAGATAACTAGCGTCGTCTGTCGGGCAAAGTAAGAATCTCTACATACCTAGCAACGATTTAGTAATGGCTATTGTCACTAGATAGTGCTAGCTCTCAATTGATATTCTTATTCCTGTACAATTTGATAGATCATCGAGTGCTCGTGGTTAACGTAAATTGAAAATTATTAAAAAAATAGTTTTTTGAGTATTTGAAGGCGAAAAAAAAATTTACATTGGAAATAGTCTATATTACATGAAGGTAAGTTCTTTTTTTGAAATATTACTGTTTTATGTACTAATAAATCAACTTATTCAAATGTTCCAGATATGGTACACTATGCATTAGTTCGTATCTAATATTTTGTATCGGTGGGATTTTATTACAGATTATGGCAAAGAAGGTTTTATCTAACCAGCTAATTAAGCAGTATTTAAATATACTATCAGGGTGTAAAGATGGTGAAGACATTTCGGGTGCTGAAAGTGAAGATGGCATGGTGAGAATCAGAGAAAACTTGCAGCAAATGGATGATGATAGTGACTCTGATGTTAAGCCTGCTACTTATGCGCCATTATCCTCTGATATTTGTGGTACTATCTACGTTGAAGATGTAAATAAACAATCAACAATTCCTCAATCCAGCCTCTCAGGGCCGAGTACGTCATTACGCCAAAGTAGATGTTCTTTCACTGTACCAGTTAGAAGAAATTAATTTTCGAATAATGTAAGTGCATAAAAAAGGAAGAAAAGAAATTTGATTTGGAAAAACAAATCTTTACAGGCTGACCTACCCCCATTTTGGGAATACATCTTTAGGCCTACCAGTCATTAGTTTGGATGCTCTATTGCAATATTTTTTATATTTTTTTGAAGATGACCTACTAAGCCACATAGTTGAGGAAATGCATAAATTCAGTGTTAAAAAGACCCATATAATCCATTCCATATCACCACATATGAATTAAAAGTTTTTAGGTATATGTATGCTCGAGAGCATTGCTCTATTACCTAATATGATGTACTGGAAATCAGAGTTAGGTATACATATATAGTAAGAGAGACGATGATCGTGAACCATTTTGAGAAGATAAGACAAGTTTTGCATTTTAACGACTCTTTTCAAGTACCCTTAGGTCACCCAAGGCATGATCGCAGAACTCTAAAAAGAAATGTCAGAATATAACCTAAGATGGAAACATTATCCGTGGACGTAATATCCACAGTGTGTGATATCAGTTCGATGATATCGAAGTCAACCGATCGATGATAAAACATCGATGTTTATCCAACATTGATGAATATCAATCATCCCTAACAACCCTAACTGACTGTCATTCATTAATCATTCGTCAACAATCAATCCAAATCAATCGTAGCAGATCTTGGAAGCCGGTACGTTTTTCCTAATTATTTGTCTATAGAACTTGAATTGATTATTATAATTTTCGAGTATTACTGTTTAGTTTACGTCTTCGACGACAAAACCGGCATTCGTTTAGGTATAAATCCCTATCAAAACAATTGTGTGACCCGGTGTTTGACCACGTGCATTTTCGTAAAGAAACATGTGTACAAAGGCGGAAGGCCAGGGTGATCTCCGAGATGGACTCTCTGCTGCTGAGGTTTTTCAGAGCAGGGAAGGCCTCACTTATAATGACTTCCTTCTGCTTCCGGGATACATAGATTTCACTGCAGACGAAGTTGATTTGACTTCGCCTCTGACCAAAAAGATTAACCTGAAATCTCCATTAGTATCTGCACCGATGGACACTGTAACCGAAGCAGATATGGCGATTGCGATGGCACTATGCGGTGGCATCGGTATCATTCACCACAACTGTACCCCGGAGTACCAAGCAAATGAGGTGCACAAAGTGAAAAAATACAAACATGGATTCATTCGAGACCCTGTGTGTATGGGTCCCGAAAACACAGTTGCGGACGTTATCGAAGCTAAAAGAAAAAATGGGTTTACTGGGTATCCTATTACAGAAAACGGCAAGTTAGGTGGTCGCCTCATTGGTATTGTGACATCAAGAGATATTGACTTCAGGGAGGGTGATCCTCAGCTGAGCCTTAAAGATGTAATGACTCCAATAGAGGACATGATTACAGCAAGATCTGGTGTCACTTTACAAGATGCCAATGACATCTTGGAGAAAAGCAAAAAAGGTAAGTTACCGATTATTAATGGATCCATGGAATTAGTAGCCTTAATTGCAAGGACCGACTTGAAAAAGGCTCGTAGTTACCCAAATGCATCAAAAGATGCCAACAAACAACTATTAGTAGGAGCTGCCATAGGTACCCGTGAAACCGACAAAGATCGATTACAATTATTAGTTAATAACGGTGTAGATGTGATAGTTCTGGATTCCTCTCAAGGAAACTCTGCCTACCAAATTAATATGATAAAGTACATTAAAAGTACTTATCCAGACATTCAAGTGATCGGAGGTAATGTAGTAACAAGGATGCAAGCCAAGAATCTTATAGATGCTGGAGTAGATGCACTTAGAGTAGGAATGGGTAGTGGTTCCATATGCATAACCCAAGAAGTCATGGCCTGCGGTTGCCCTCAGGCTACTGCAGTATATCAAGTAGCAAGCTATGCACGTTCATTTAATGTTCCTGTCATAGCTGATGGTGGTATCCAGAGTGTTGGCCATATAGTTAAATCCCTTGCATTGGGTGCCTCTGCAGTTATGATGGGATCTCTGCTTGCTGGCACTTCAGAAGCACCTGGTGAATATTTCTTCTCAGATGGTGTAAGACTGAAAAAATATAGAGGTATGGGTAGCTTAGAAGCGATGGAAAATAAAGATGGTAAAGGAGCTGCAATGAGCAGGTATTTCCATAAGGAATCAGACAAGCACAGAGTAGCCCAAGGAGTGAGTGGGAGTATAGTGGACAAAGGTTCTGTTCTGCGGTTCCTTCCATATTTACAAGCAGGAATGAAACATAGCTGTCAAGATATTGGAGCAAAATCTGTAACTATGTTAAGTGAGATGAGCTATTCTGGAGATCTTAGGTTCATGAAGAGAACATACTCTGCACAGTTAGAAGGCAACGTGCATGGTTTGTTCTCTTACGAAAAAAGGTTATTTTGACTAATCAAAATAACCTTTTTTCGTAAGTTTTTTTGGTGTTTACAAAAGTCATTCAAATTGTGATAACAGATTTAATCAAGTAAAAATGTGTATTAGAAGTTATATTTAGAAACAGGCAAAAAATAGATTAATTTTAAATATACAAGACAAATGTGACACTATGATTATTTTGTATGCATGACTATAAATCATGTTTCATCTTCTTTGGTAATGGAAATGGTCAACTCGAGTTGACTATTGCTTGATGTGTACTCACTACTGTCAAGTACTGTCATTCATTCGTCAATAATCAGTCTAAAGTAGAGCTTGTAAGCCAGTACATTTTTCATAATTGTTTAAAGAACTAGAATTGATTAGTATAATTTTTGAAAATTATTGTTGACTTTGTCTTCAACAACAAAAGGGACATTAGTTTAGTTATAAATCTCTAGCAGTGAAGGCCTCACTCACAATGACTTCCCTTTGCTTCTGGTATACATAGATTTCACTGCAGCCGAAGTTGATTTGACTTAGCCCCGTACCAAGAAGATTAACCTGAAATATCAATTAGTATCTCCAGATCGACACTGTAACCGAAGCAGATATGGCGATTGCGATGGCACTATGTGGTGGCAGTATCGGTATCATTCACCTCAACTGTGCTTCTAAAGTTATGATGGAATCTCTCCGTGCTGGCACTTCAGAAACACCTAGTGAATATTTCCTTTTAGATGGTGTAAGACTGAAATAATATAGACGCATGGGTAGCTCAGAAGCGACGGAAAATAAAGATGGTAAAGGACCCGTTATGAGCAGGTATTTCCATGAGGAATCAGACAATCACACAATAACCCAAGGAGTAAGTGGGAGTATAGTGGACTAAGGTTCTGTTTCGTGGTTGCTTCCATATTTACAAGCAGGAATCAAAGCAAAATCTGTAACTATGTAAAGTAAGATGAGCTATTCTGGAGATCTTAGGTTCATGAAGAGAACATACCCTGCTCAATCAATATCCTTATGTATCTGCACCAATGGACACTGTAACAAAAACAGATATGGCGATTGCGATGGCACTATGTGGTGGTATCGGTATAATTCACCACAACTGTACTCCAACTACTACCAAGCAAATAAGGTGCACAAAGTGAAAAAAAACAGTGGTAGAGCCAAGCAGTATGCTGCATGAATGGGCTGGTTCGACCGGTGAAATACCACGACCTCTCAGAAGACCGACGTAAAGTGGCTCATGCCGTGATTCGTTCAGTGAGACAGGTACCCGGAGGCCCTTCTCCCATCCGTATCCTTTCCTATCCCCTGTCCCTCAAAGGTCGGCAACGCAACAGTAACACTATATGTGTTGCTGGTGTCCATGGGCGGCGTTGGTTGCTTACCATCAGGTGTCACGCCTGCTCGTTTGTCCTCAATCCCATAAAAAAAAATACAAACATGGATTCATTCGAGACCTTGTGTGTATGGGTCCTGAAAACAGAGTTGCGGATGTTAACGAAGCTAAAAGAAGAAATGGGTTTACTAGATATCCTATTACAGAAAACGGCAAGTTAGTTGGTCGCCTCATGGATATTGTGACATTAAGAGATATTGACTTAAGGAAGGGTGTCCTTCAGCTGACTCCAATAGACAACATGATCACAGCAAGATCTGGTGTCACTTTACAAGGCACTTCAGAAGCACCTGGTGAATATTTCTTCTCAGATGGTGTAAGACTGAAAAAATATAGAGGTATGGGTAGCTTAGAAGCAATGGAAAATAAAGATGGTAAAGGAGCTGCAATGAGCAGGTATTTCCATAAGGAATCAGACAATCACACAATAACCCAAGGAGTGAGTGGGAGTATAGTGGACAAAGGTTCTGTTTCGTGGTTGCTTCCATATTTACAAGCAGGAATCAAAGCAAAATCTGTAACTATGTAAAGTAAGATGAGCTATTCTGGAGATTTTAGGTTCATGAAGGGAACATATCCTGCTCAATTAATATCCTTATGTATCTGCACCAATGGACACAGTAACAAAAACAGATATGGCGATTGTGATGGTACTGTGCTATTGTTGTCATTCACCACAACACTACTCCAGAGTACCAAGCAAAAACCAAGTACCAAACACAAAGTGAAAAAATACAAACATGGATTCATTCGAGACCCTGTGTGTATGGGTCCTGAAAACACAGTTGCGGACATTAACGAAGCTAAAAGAAAAATGGGTTTACCGGGTATCCTATTACAGAAAACGGCAAGTCGCGTCATTGGTATTGTGACATTAAGAGATATTGAAATAAGGGAGGGTGATCCTCAGCTGAGCCTTAAAGATGTAATGACTCCAATAGAGGACATGATTACAGCAAGATCTGGTGTCACTTTACAAGATGCCAATGACTTCTTCAAGAAAAGCAAAAAAGTTAAATTACAAATTATTAATGGATTCATGGAATTAGTAGTCTTAATTGCAAGGACCAACTTAAAAAAAGGCTTGTAGTTACCCTAAGAATGCAAACAAACAACAATTAGCCGGAGCTGCCATACGTACCCATGAAACTGACAAAGACTGATTACAATTATTTATTAGTCAATAACAGTGTAAATGTGATAGTTCTGGATTCCTCTCAAGGAAACTCTGTCTACCAACTTAATATGATAAAGTACATTAAAAGTACTTATCCAGACATTCAAGTGAATGGAGATAATGTAGTAACAAGGCCGCAATCCAAGAATCTTACAGATGCTGGAGTAGATGCACTTAGAGTAGGAATGGGTAGTTGTTCCATATGCATAACCCAAGAAGTCATGGCCTGCAGGTGCCCTCAGGCTACTGTAGTATATCAAGTAGGAAGCTATACACATTCATTTAATGTTCCTGTCATAACCGATGGTGTTATCCAGAGTGTTGGCCATATAGTTTAATCCCTTGCATTGGGTGCTTCCGCAGTTATGATGGGACCTCTCCTTGCTGGCACTTCAGAAGGCCCTGGTGAATATTTCTTCTCAGATGGTGTCAAACTGAAAGAATATAGAGGCATGGGTAACTCAGAAGCGATGGAAAATAAAGATGGTATAGTACCCGCAATGAGTAGGTATTTCCATAAGGAATCAGACAAGCACACAATAGCCCAAGGAGTGAGGGGGGTATAGTAGATAAAGAATCTGTCCTGCGGTTCCTTCCATACTTACAAGCTGGTATGAAACTTAGTTGTCAAGATATTGGAGCGAAATCTATTAGTATGCTAAGTGAGATGAGCTATTCGGGAGATCTTAGGTTCGTGAAGAGAACATATCCTGCACAATTAATCTCCATTAGTATCTGCACCGATGGGCAAGGGAACAGAAACCAATATGGCGATTGCGATGGCACTGTGGGTGCCATTCACGGTCGGTATCATTCACCACAACTGTACTCAGGAGTACCAAGCAAATGATGTGCACAAAGTGAAAAAATACAAAAACGGATTCATTTGAGACTTAAAAAAGGCTTGCATGGGTAGCTTAGAAGCAATGGAAAATAAAGATCCAGAGTGTTGGCTATATAGTTTAATCCCTTGCATTGGGTGCTTCCGCAGTTATGATGGGACCTCTCCTTGCTGGCACTTCAGAAGGCCCTGGTGAATATTTCTTCTCAGATGGTGTCAGACTGAAAGAATATAGAGGCATAGGTAACTCAGAAGCGATGGAAAATAAAGATGGTATAGGACCCGCAGTGAGCAGGTATTTCCATAAGGAATCAGACAAGCACACAATAGCCCAAGGAGTGAGGGGGAGTATAGTGGACCAAGGTTCTTTTCTGTGGTTCCTTCCATATTTACAAGCAGGAATGAAACATAACTGTCAAGATGTCAGAGCAAAATCTGTAACTATGTAAAGTGAGAGGAGCTATTCTGGAGATCTTAGGTTCACGAAGAGAACATATCCTGCACAATTAATGTCCATTAGTATCTGCACCAATGGACAAGGGAACAGAAACAGATATGGCGATTGCGACGGCACTGTACTATCGGTATCGTTCACCACAACTGTACTCCAGAGTACCAAGCAAAAACCAAGTACCAAGCACAAAATGAAAAAATACAAAATGGCTTCATTCGAGACCCTGTGTGTATGGGTCCTGAGAAAACAGTTGCGGACGTTAACGAAAATAAAATAAAAATGGGTTTACCGGGTATCCTATTACAGAAAACGGCAAGTTTGGTGGTCGCCTCATTGGTATTGTGACATTAAGAGATATTGACTTAATGGAGGGTGATCCTTATCTGAGCCTTAACTGATCGGCGATAATGTAGTAACAAGCATGCAAGCCAAGAATCTTACAGATGCTGGAGTAGATGCACTTTAAGTAGGAATGGGTAGTGGTTCCATATGCATAATCCAAGAAGTCATGGCCTGCGGGTGCTCTCAGGCTACTGCAGTATATCAAGTAGCAAGCTCTGCACGTTAATTGAATAGGCAATGTTGGTATCCAGAGTGTTGGCCATATAGTGAAATCCCTTCTATTGGGTGCCTCCGCAGTTATGATGGGATCTCTGCTGGCACTTCAGAAGCACCCGGTGAATATTTCTTCTCAGATGATGTAAGACTGAAATAATATAGAGGCATGGGTTGCTTAGAAACAATGGAAAATAAAGACGGTAAAGGAGCCGCAATGAGCAGGTATTTCCATTAGGAATGAGACAAGTATAGAGAAGCCCAAGCAGTGAGTGGAAGTATAGTTAATTTGGTAGCAAAGATTCTGTTCTGTGGTTCCTTCCATATTTACAAGCAGGAACCAAACATAGCGGTCAAGATATCAGAGCAAAATCTGTAGCTATGTAAAGTGAGATGAGTTATTCTGGAGATCTTAGGTTCATGAAGAGAACATATCCTCACAATATCCATTAGTATTTGCATCGATGGACACTGTAACAGAAACAGATATGGCGATTGCGATGGCAATATGCGGTGGTATCGGTATCATTCACAACAACTGTACTCTGGAGTACCAAGCAAATAAGGTGCACAAAGTAATAAAATACGAACATGGACTCATTCGAGACCCTGTGTGTATGGGTCCTAAAAACACAGTTGCGAATGTTAACGAAGATAAAAAAAAAATTGGTTTACCGAGTATCCTATTACAGAAAACGGCAAGTTAAGTGGTCGCCTCATTGGTATTGTGACATCAAGAGATATTGACTTCAGGGAGGGTGATCCTCAGCTGAGCCTTAAAGATGTAATGACTCCAATAGAGGACATGATTACAGCAAGATCTGGTTTCACTTTACAAGATGCCAATGACTTCTTCAAGAAAAGCAAAAAAGTTAAATTACAAATTATTAATGGATTCATGGAATTAGTAGCCTTAATTGCAAGGACCAACTTAAAAAAAGGCTTGTAGTTACCCTAAGAATGCAAACAAACAACAATTAGCCGGAGCTACCATAGGTACCCATGAAACTGACAAAGACTGATTACCATTATTTATTAGACAATAACAGTGTAAATGTGATAGTTCTGGATTCCTCTCAAGGAAACTCTGTCTACCAAATTAATATGATAAAGTACATTAAAAGTACTTATCCAGACATTCAAGTGATCGGAGATAATGTAGTAACAAGGCCGCAACCCAAGAATCTTACAGATGCTGGAGTAGATGCACTTAGAGTAGGAATGGGTAGTTGTTCCATATGCATAACCCAAGAAGTCATGGCCTGCAGGTGCCCTCAGGCTACTGTAGTATATCAAGTAGGAACATTAAATGAATGTGTATAGCTATACACATTCATTTAATGTTCCTGTCATAACCGATGGTGTTATCCAGAGTGTTGGCCATATAGTTTAATCCCTTGCATTGGGTGCTTCCGCAGTTATGATGGGACCTCTCCTTGCTGGCACTTCAGAGGGCCCTGGTGAATATTTCTTCTCAGATGGTATCAGACTGAAAGAATATAGAGGCATGGGTAACTCCGAAGCGATGGAAAATAAAGATGGTATAGGACCCGCAGTGAGCAGGCATTTCCGTAAGGAATCAGACAAGCACACAATAGCCCAAGGAGTGAGGGGGAGTATAGTGGACCAAGGTTCTTTTCTGTGGTTCCTTCCATATTTACAAGCAGGAATGAAACATAGTTGTCAAGATATTGGAGCGAAATCTATTAGTATGCTAAGTAAGATGAGCTATTCGGGAGATCTTAGGTTCGTGAAGAGAACATATCCTGCACAATTAATCTCCATTAGTATCTGCACCGATGGACAAGGAAACAGAAACAGATATAGCGATTGTGATGGTACTATGCTATTGTTGTCATTCACCACAACACTACTCCAGAGTACCAAGCAAAAACCAAGTACCAAGCACAAAGTGAAAAAATACAAACATGGATTCATTCCAGGAATGAATCCAATTCGAGACCCTGTGTGTATGGGTCCTGAAAACACAGTTGCGGACGTTAACGAAGCTAAAAGAAAAATGGGTTTACCGGGTATCCTATTACAGAAAACGGCAAGTTATAGGTGGTCGCGTCATTGGTATTGTGACATTAATAGATATTGAATAAAGGGAGGGTGATCCTCAGCTGAGCCTTAAAGATGTAATGAATCCAATAGAGGACATGATTACAGCAAGATCTGGTGTCACTTTACAAGATGCCAATGACTTCTTCAAGAAAAGCAAAAAAGTTAAATTACAAATTATTAATGGATTCATGGAATTAGTAGCCTTAATTGCAAGGACCAATTTAAAAAAAGGCTTGTAGTTACCCTAAGAATGCAAACAAACAACAATTAGCCGGAGCTGCCATACATACCCATGAAACTGACAAAGACTGATTACAATTATTTATTAGTCAATAACAGTGTAAATGTGATAGTTCTGGATTCCTCTCAAGGAAACTCTGTCTACCAAATTAATATGATAAAGTACATTAAAAGTACTTATCCAGACATTCAAGTGATCGGAGATAATGTAGTAACAAGGCCGCAACCCAAGAATCTTACAGATGCTGGAGTAGATGCACTTAGAGTAGGAATTGGTAGTTGTTCCATATGCATAACTCAAGAAGTCATGGCCTGCAGGTGCCCTCAGGCTACTGTAGTATATCAAGTAGGAAGCTATACACATTCATTTAATGTTCCTGTCATAACCGATGGTGTTATCCAGAGTGTTGGCCATATAGTTTAATCCCTTGCATTGGGTGCTTCCGCAGTTATGATGGGACCTTTCCTTGCTGGCACTTCAGAAGGCCCTGGTGAATATTTCTTCTCAGATGGTGTCAAACTGAAAGAATATAGAGGCATGGGTAACTCAGAAGCGATGGAAAATAAAGATGGTATAGTACCCGCAATAAGTAGGTATTTCCATAAGGAATCAGACAAGCACACAATAGCCCAAGGAGTGAGGGGGAGTATAGTAATAAAGAATCTGTCCTGCGGTTCCTTCCATACTTACAAGCTGGTATGAAACATAGTTGTCAAGATATTGGAGCGAAATCTATTAGTATGCTAAGTAAGATGAGCTATTCGGGAGATCTTAGGTTCGTGAAGAGAACATACTCTGCACAATTAGAAGGCAGTGTGCAAATTTTATTAATTTAATGAATTAAACTTTGATATCGATATTAACAGAGTATGCCAATGAAATATTTTTTGGTGTTTACTAAAGCCATTCACATTGATAACAGATTCTAGCAAAAAAAATGTGTATTTAGATTTTATATTTATGTAATGAGCATATAAAAATTAGATTACTTACTGATGTAGAAAGAAATTGTATTGACTTTCTGTATATTGTCTTTCATAAAATGAATGAGGGCTATATATTTGCTAGCCAGATTGTATATTACTCTAGTATTTTATACCTACATTAGTACCTATATAAACTAAAAGATATTTTTATTTCAATTAAATGTTTGTAAAATATACTAATAGTTTTTGTTTTACTAATTTTGTGTTTGTCTTGGTAGTCCAGTGGTCAGCTCACTGCTTCTGATTCAGGCTCTCAATGGTTTCTCTGAATTATTTTCTGAAGTTGGTTGTGATAAATATCAATGACTGACAACTTTATGCCCGTTGTTCGATTCACCACCAATTCCATTTGGGATGTAACTTAAGTAGCTTAACAGCCACTACCTCCCTAAGGCGTGAAGTTATGTTGTCAAACACAAGCTGCTCAGAAATGCTCTTTCCCTATTAAATATTTTATGTAATAAAAACAGATACGCAATAATATAAATTTAAAATCGGTAAGTAAAATATGTTCAAATATTAAAATAAGTGCAACTACAGTAATTTCATGTTTAGGGGATTTTTAATCATCATCTACTATGTGTCTGATTAAATAAATTAAATTATACCTAGATATCCGACGAGCCTTGTGGTGCATTCGTACAGCTACCATGCGCAGAATTGAAGTTGGCGGGTTCGATTCCCACCCGAGTACAAATATTTGTGTCAAGAATGAATGTTTGTATGGCGTCTGGGTGTTTTTCTATGTATTTATTTACAAAAGAAAAGTCTAATATTCGCTAAGTATTAATATTCGTTATCTAGTAACCATAGCAAAAGCATTTAGTTGCTTCGTTTGGGACTAGAGGGCGGTGTGTGTATTGTGTCCAACTAATAATTATATTCATATATTAAGTTAGAAACTTCACCGCAAATAGGACAAGAATCTTTGAATCCTTGAAGCTATTCTTGAAAAAACATAGATATCTCATTTCAAAAGTGCAATTTCAATCAGCCTCACGGAAAAACAAGTAGGTAAGTGAGTTTTACGGTATAAACAGGACAACAATGGAGAACTGATTAGAAATAACAACACTAAAGTTTTTGAAATGGAAATTCTAATCTCTCCTGCAATCGTTTAAGTCTGCGGCCCCCATACGACCACAAAAGGTAATATCGTAGACATCCTACTAATTACTACTCAATAATAGCAGGATATAAACTGGCCAATTTTATATCCAACTTTAATTATAACATTGCATATCGCATATATTTGAACTGTAGGTTATGATAGACATTGGAGACCATCCAAGATGGTGGAATAAATTATTTTTAATGCGTGTCTTAATGGATAACAAATGAAAGGGATTGTTGCTAGTAGGTAGCTATACAAAAAATATGGCGTCATTCTAAATCCAACATGGCAGACCATCTAAACTAGAGAAGTGGTTCATAATAAACTTCTACAGTATTGGTCTAACGTTTAACGCATAGAAAATACCTAGACCCATATAAATAGGTACAAAAACCCGTTGTAATATAAGTCGGATCATGCCATTATCCTCTTTTCACATTTAATCATTAGTAATTATTTTTTTTATACTATTTCATTATACATAAATTATAATATACAAACCAACTCGTTGACACCCTCTATCTATTGTTAAAAAGCCGTATCAAAATCCGTTGCGTAGTTCCTAAGATATAAGAATTTATGGGGACAGACAGCAGAAAACGACTTTATTATAAACTAGCTGTGCCCGCGACTTCGTACGCGTGGAATTTGTGATCAGATAGCTATATTTTTACATAGACAGTTGAGAAGTAATTACCTCTAAAATGAAATTGTAACTGGTAGGATAAGTACAGATTGCGGTAGCAATGGTTGTTGCCCGCATTGTTTATTTTCATTTTAACAGGAATTTTTGTAGTATAGCTGTAGCCCGCGACGTCATCTGCCTGAACGCTATACAGCACCAAAAATACCTACGATTATACCTTTTAAAATAACATTTATTTACCCGTTACTTCTTTACATTTCATAAATACAGAAAGTACAGTAACAGAGGGAGACTGTCTTTTGTAAAATTGTTGAACTTCAAAAGTGCTGATTTTCAGTCTGCTTTGAATAAATGACTTTATGGTGATTCTGCTGAATTAAGTAATAAGTTGCGACTGAAGCAAATGTAGAAAATAATGAATAAGAAAATATAAATATAGAAAAGGATAAAAATATATACTTATAAAACTTCTCTATAAACAACATTGCTGGTTTGGCTCTCCGCAGCCAAAATGTAAAGAGAGTCAGGACTGGTGACGCGGGAGCAAGCGACGTACAGCTGCCCGTGTGAGAAGCAGCTCGTCCTGAGGTCGACACCCGCTGCTCTCAGTGTCTGCCCCTGCGACTTATTGATGGTCATCGCGAAGCAAACACTCACGGGGAACGGTACGCGCTTGAACTGGAACGGGAAGTTATGAGGTATGAGGGGAATGCGTGGTACAAATACTGCCTCGCCTACGCCACAACCCGTAAGAATTTCCGCCTCAATGCTGTGTCTGTGGAGCGAGATGACTTTAAGGCGGGTCCCGTTACACAACTTCGGAGGAGATAGGTTCCGAAGAAGCATAATCGGGACACCGACTTTCAGCTTGATAGTATGCGCTGGAAGTCCACTTGCTGACAGAGAGTTCAGAAATTCCACGGGATAATGTGTGGCATCATCTTGCTCGATGACAGTGTTTATAGAGGTGTAAACCACTTCATTCCCCTCAATTTTCGAGAGAATGCATTCGTTGATTGCTTCAGCCTGACCATTTTTGGGCGTCAAAATTGCCCGCTCACATACCCAAGAATTCTGCTGGTGCGGTATATGACTGATGTCCCCGTACACACAGCGAATGAGTTCTTCTAAGCTGGATACGACTCTACCGAGAGACTCTGGAAGCACCACCTGCCCACCTCTCTCCTCTGGTAGAGTGCCTTCGCCAAGACTTAGAAGAACATCGGAGAATTCTTGAGCACGTGCATTGCCGCCGAGCCGAGCTCTCATATTAATGGTCAAGCGCAGCGTACGAACTCGTGACCACAGCGAAGATCGTTTCAACGAAGCATTCACCTCGTCAGCCCTCGATCCCCGCGTCACCACGGGAAGCGTTTGTCGGAAATCGCCACTGAATAGAACTGTGACACCACCCATCAAGTGTTCGTTCCTGCGGATGTCCTGCAGGGTTCTGTCCACGGCCTCAACTGCTTTTCTATTGGCCATCGTACACTCATCCCATACGATCAGAGAGCAATCCTTCAGCACGTGTCCCTTATCACTATTGCGTGACACACCACAAACAGGCGTTTCGGTGCTCTCTAAATCGATGGGAATTTTAAACATGGCATGTGCTGTCTTGCCACCCGGAAGCAGTGTGGCAGCGATTCCCGACGACGCTACAGCAATGGCAATTTTGCCTTGCCTCCTGACCTCTGCAAGTATGCCAGTGGTAACAAATGTTTTTCCTGTTCCACCAGGAGCATCCAAGAAAAACATTTTACCCTGGTTTTGCCCAACGCTTTTAAGAACAGTGTCATAAATTTGTTTTTGCTCTGAAGAGAACAAAGCGACATGGTGATTTCGTATGGTGGTAATTCGACGCCAACGCCATCTAGTTAGCGAATAGGAAACATTTTTTTTTAATGGTGTAAAATTATAAAATTACGAAGCAATCATTACACCAATAAATACCGAACAAAAATATTAACAGTTTTTAGCATATACAAATACATTTTTTTAATTGTCTTGTTCATCTCTGAAAAGAATTAACGATACAATTTTAAAGAAGAAAATGCACAACTCCATCTATGACTCTTAAAAACATCTATTGACCGCAAGCGCATGATGAAATTTCAATTATTTATATTCAAAAAGTGTTTAAACATGTAATTCGACTTGATGTTTTTAAAATCTCAAAGATTTATTTATATCTAAAACCAAAAAGTGCTTACACGTGTAATTCAACTTAATGTTTTCTGTTTTGTAAATCTCATAGATGGCACTGTTTTAAAATTGTCTGTTATGTTTAACGGCATAAGTTAATTAAAATGTGAAGCTAACTTATATTATATTATTATTATTATTATATGTATAGATTAAAGCATGGTTATTAACATAATAACACCATAACAACATACAAATATGCGTCGTTAGATTACACGTTGCTACAGAATACATTGAAGAAATAAAGGTTCACTGCTCGTTCCTCGTAGGTGATAGCGTGATAATATGTAGCCTATATGTTGACCCGACTTCTTAATAATTTTCGTGCCAAATTTGAAGTAAATCCATGCAGTACTTTTTGAGTTTATCCCGGACATACATACAGACAAACAGACAAAAATTCTAAAAAGTATATTTTTGGCTTCGGTATCGATTGCAGATCACACACCAAGTATTCTTTTTAAAAAATATTCAATGTACAGTTTTGACTTTTCTACAATTTTATTATATGTATAGATTAAGTAATGATTGCGTTGACATACAATTATGGGATAATGTTGTGTCGGAGGCAAAATAAAAGTACCCCAAATGGTGCAACCACCAGATCCTTTTCGCGCTTTACTTTCTGGCATTGGAAAAAAATTAAGCAGTTCTTGGTCAACCAATATTCAAAAATAAAAATATACGAGGTCGTTTGTTTTTATAATTTATGTATAATGTATTAAAGAATAAAATTACTTTAAAAAAAAGGTAAACCGTTTTCTAGAAACGTAAACCACCACCACCATCTTTATGTAGATGAAATCTACTACCTTCATAACTAAAAAGCGATAAACAATGTAACTAATTTGAATACTAAATACAATATACAAAACGTTATACATTTATAAAGTCATAATACTTAAAGATTTTGTGGTTTACGTTTCTAGAAGTAGGTTAAAAAGTGATAAATTTCGAGACTTAGGACTTATTGCTAGCTTGATATGATTTAGGAGTTATTGCAAACGCTGGCCGAACCCTAAGTGATAGATCAAAATAACTTGCTACATTATTAAATACCTTCGGAAGGTCTACAAAAACTTTCGCGGTGGTGTATACTGTATGTCCATCTCTTAGTGATAACCTACTTAATGACCATTTTATTTCTTATGAGGCGAAACAAAGTTCGCTGGGTCAACTAGTATGTTATAAATATATGTACCTATGTTACAAAGTTTCATTTCTTTAGCGCGCAGGGACCCCACGCAATATTCTTTTTTAAGCATTAGTTACATAATAACAACAAAACAACATATTATCAATATATTATTACTAACATTAGGTACTTACTTAATACTTAGTATAATTTACGAAATAGCCGCTATTCATAGCTTACCAATGGCTGTAACAAATATTTAGTGGTGTATCCCACATTGACAATAATAGCACTGCAACGATGAACGTTGCACGGTGAATCTGCCACAATGTCAAGGACCGTTGGCAGTGTTTCTAATTATACGTCCACCACTGTTTATGACGCACAATCAGACAGACGTGATCTCATCATTATATTAATCAAAGTGGTTCTTACCTTATTGAGAGTATGGGATATATCCAATTATGTATATTTTATGTGGAGTTGCTCATAGCTATAAATTTAGTATGACTCTAACAAATGTCTCACATTTTAACAATATATTCACGTCTCTCCATACATATTTACGTCACATCATATTTTCATTTTTTCAATCCTTTTTTTGCCCTGATTTTTCTTATTCACAATTCCATATCATGCACCTAAATGCACTAACTTTTCATATATTACATATATATAAGAGATTTCCACCTATATATTGACTCATCACGATATCTCTGGAACCATAAGGCGTAGCGACTTGAAATTTGGTAGGATTATTCCTTTCGCCGAGTAGAGGTCAGCTAAGAACGGATTTTACGAAATTCCACCCACAAGGGGGGTTGCGGGGGTGTTAACAATGGAAAATTCCCATTTTTAACCTATAGCTGCTATCGACTTCAAATTTGTCGAAGATATTGCAGTATTAACATAGCGGGGCAGCAGTTATTACTTTTGATGCGAAACAGAGTTCGCCGGGTCAGCTATCGACTTCAAATTTGTTGAAGATATTGCAGTATTAACATAGCGGGGCAGCAGTTATTACTTTTGATGCGAAACAGAGTTCGCCGGGTCAGCTATCGACTTCAAATTTGTCGACGATATTGCAGTATTAACATAGCGGGGCAGCAGTTATTACTTTTGATGCGAAACAGAGTTCGCCGGGTCAGCTAGTACTACATATATATAATATATATATGCCAGCTCAGGGAACATACAACAATCCAGAAATGAAGTATTTATAACGCGAAAGAAGTACCTACCGAATGTTTTAAAATAATATAACATGCCATTTTTTAAATTTAACTGTTAGCAGCCACGAACTGCTTGGCTGCTTTATAACGCTGGCTTGTATCTTAACTTAGGCGTTGTAATATGAAAATTTCATTAGTTCATTAGCCAGGCCACTCGGGCAGAGGCGCAGGCACGAACTAGTAAAGAATTGCTAACACTAGTTTTAATCTAAACAATGAATTTATGGGGCAATGGCAATATATTACTATGGGGCAATGGCTATATATTACTATGGGGCAATGGCTATACGTATGCACTTTCTGTACACCATCACTCACTTGCAGCGAACACTGTAACTTGTGCACACTTACACTTTTGCACACTTGAATTCTACATTTTTCTGCATATTAACCTCAATTAAACAACATAAGTCTGTACCTCCAAAATTGTTGCTGCTGCCTTCTTGGACTAGAATTGTTTTTCCTTAGACTAATGTATAAATATTATTATATAAAAGTATTATAAGTGTATTATATATAAGGTATAGGTTTTAGATTAAATTTCATTGTACTGTGTCATCTGTGGAGAAGAAACTGTCAGCTGAAACACAGCCACGGCTAGCTCAGCTGACAGGGATTCTAACACTCTGTGTCTATTTTATTTTATAATCAAATAAATATTTTCATTTTTTAAATATTTTCATTTTTTTCAATTTAATAATATATACATATAAATTACGTGTAACGTTGTTTGTCCGCGATGGACAAACTACTTAACCGATTTCATTCAAATTTGCACTCCGTATGCAGTTTGCTCCAACTTAAAAGGTAGTTCTATCACAATTTATAGTCGCGACTTTCTTTTACTGCAAATTATACATACATACATACACATACATATATAACTTCACGCCAAATCCCTTGCGAGGTAGGCAGAGAGAACAGAGCGCCATAGGGGACGATTCTTTCACGCCTCACTCGCTTCGTTGACTTTCATAACTCTTTTCATGCACGCGCGTCGGTTTTTGAGGCTCTTAACTTCACCTTCCTCCAGAACAAGTTCTATTTGGTCATGGAATGTGTGTCTTGGCCGTCCTCGACTCCTACATCCATCCGCTTTTGCATTGTATATCTGCTTAGTCAGTCTTGCATCTACCATTCTTTCTACATGTCGGAACCATCAGAGCATGCCCTTTCTTACTTTTACACCGACACTCTTTTTCAAACCCACTTCCTTCCTTACAACCTTGTTTTCTACGCGGTCAGCGAGAGTCACTCGCAGATTTTGCGTAGTGCCCTCATTTCTACCGCGTTTATACTACTTTCATGCACACTCTGCCATACCCAGCTCTCGCTTCCATAAGTAAGCGTAATGCAAATTATTTGTTTATTTTATTTGTTAACTCCAAACTATAGCGTACATATGTGGTGATATCTGTTGATTGGATTAAGTTAATATTCAATAGATGTCGCTATGTTAGAAGTTTTGGAACGAGCTGTATTCCACTGATCCGGCAATAGATTATTGTGCCAGATGAGACCATTGGAGAAATGTTAATAATTTGTAAATATTGTTAGGCGTTGAAATACAATAGTGCAACCACCAGATACTTTTCGCGGAAATGATTTGGAAATGGAAATGATTTTAGATTGGTAGAGCCAAGCAGTTCGCTGCATGAATGGGCCGGCTCGACCGGTGAAATACCACGACCTTTTAGGAGATCGACGTAAAGTGGTAAGTTTCGTTCGGTGAGAGAGGTACCAGAAAGTCCACCCCCGTTCTCGCCATCCTTTTCTATCCCCTATCCCTCAAAAGTCATTAGTGTGAGCCAGGATTCGGACCCGCGACCTTTTGATTTGAAGCGAGGTGCTCGACCACTGAACCACCGAGACTATAATAAGTAGTTTTTAAAATTATAAAGTGTAAGTCAAAATTTGTTTATTTTAGCGAAATAAATTTCGTGAGCATGACTGTTTCTGTACTTGGCGATTACTCTTTATAATATTGGATTTGGATATTGAATTCCTGTATATTATGAATAGTTACTGTAATGGCAATAGAACCTTAGTAGTATCGGTTTCAACAAATTGAAATTAAATTTAAAAGCAAGAAAGCTCCGACTGTTCGCACAGAAAGAATGGAAAATGTAAGATTAACTAAGCAGATATAGAGCGCAAAAGCGAAGGGATGTTAGGAGCATTAAAAACTGACGAGCGTGTATGACAACAATAATGAAAGTCAAACAAGCGAGTGTGTTGTATATGAATCTTTCCTCATGGCCCTCTGTTCTCTCTGCCCACCCCACAAATGACTTATCGTAATGTTATGTATATATGTAGTCTCGGTGGCGCAGTGGTCGAGCACACGGCTTCTGATCCAGAGGTCAGGGTTCGAATCCTGACACTGGCTCACACCAATGACTTTGCGAAATTGTTTTCGGAAGTTAAGTGTGATAAATATAGATGACTGAAAACTTTGTGCCCGGTATAACAATAGGTTCGCCACCTATTCCATTTGGGACAGCCGCTGCCTATACCTTCGGGTAACAAAAGGCGTGAAGTTATGTTGTTTTTTATGATTATGTAAATTAATAGAACATCGACAGTCAAAGCATAAATAAGATTCTCCTTGATATTTAACAATTTGTTTAAATTAACATAATTGTGGAAAAATAGCAATGTTACTTCCGTCAACATAAATATTATTATGCATATAATCTTGAAATTACCTAATAAGTATTGCTCTACAAAGGAGTAGACATGAGTTTCTTTTGGACAACACGGACCATTTTCCTTTTAGGCAGCGGAAAATATACATACGTGCTAAATACCCGAGATGCTAGATTAATTTTACCAAATGTGTGGTCCCAAGGTGAGGAAATCCACACACACACGGACAGGGCATGGCTTTGTTAGTCATCGATATTTATCGCTCTTATCATGAGGAAAGTCACTGAACCTCTGAACTTGAAGTCGGACTTCTGAATGACAAGGATACTAGATATGCCTTGCGTGTTACAAATAGTCTGAGCTATCCACGCCAGACAAAGGTTTTTCACTGTATACTACACTTATTTTTTGGTCTCGTGGCAATGGCGACCAACCTATAGCCATGAATATAACTCTTTTGTTTTAAGTTCAATAGTTTGTTTAATAGGTCCGTTGGTCGGTGGTCCAGTGGTCAAGCACCCCGCTTCTGAATCAAGTGGTCGCGGGTGTTCAAATCATGGCTCACACCAATGACTTTTCCAAATTAATTTCTAAATTATTGTGTGATATCGATGACTGAAAACTTTGTGCCCAATATGGCAATGTGTTCGCCACCTATTGGAACGAGAACATAACAGCGAGTCTTAACATTTATTTTCATTTATATCATTTTGGATGGCCAAGACACACATTCCATGACCAAATAGAACGTGTTCTGGAAAAAGGTGATGTTAGACATAACTACTTACATAACATAACATAACTTCACGCCTTATGTTACCCGAAGGTTTAGGCAGCGGCTGTGTGCAACAGAGAACAGCCGCAAAAATCGACGCGCGTGCATGAAAAGAGTTATGAAAGTCAACGAAGTGAGTGAGGTGTATAAGACTTATGCCGTATGGCGCTCCGTTCTCTCTGCCTACCCCGCTAGGGATTCGGCTTGAAGTTATGTATGTATGTATTTTCATTTTTATTAAACTTTAACATTATCCATACTGAAATTCATGATCGACGTTAAATCTTAAAAAGTATTTTTGTGTGAAACAGCGTTTAGATACGTAATAGTAACATTTAACATAGCTATACTAATGCGTATGTCTTTCAATTCGTCTTTGATTTGAAACATAATAGACAGCTTTGGGGAGGCAGGTATATAAATACAATATAAATAAAGTGTAGATCCGATCCGCGTATCTCCATATTAAGCATACGTCTAACATTATTTACACCGTGTGATCCCAGCCAACGGTACTACGCCTCCAACTGTAGAACGTATTTTTACCAAAAGTATATTCATATTAGATAACCGAGGCTCCAATGCCACCAGGCTGTATCGAGAATGTCGTCGATACATACGATACTTTATTCGATTCAACTGTAGAACACCGGCCGCGACACAGTGCAGTGTCAAATAAATACAAGTTGAATTTATATATCCTGTCGTGTTCTGTGATCCTGGTATAAAAATACAATAGGTACGCGCCGTTTTAAAACGATGAATTTTTTTTTTCGTTTCTAGTGTTGTTCGGATATTTTTTCACGTGGAGCGCGGGAATGCTGTACCGGAGGGATTCGGATAATGTTTTGAAACCCGGTGAGTTTTTTTTTTGGTAATTGCGTCGTTTGTCAGAATTTATTTATTTATAAAAAATATTTTTTTAAACAGGTATGCGTATATTAGTCAATTTGAAAAGATTTGTTTTTTTGGGAGAATAGTAAAAACTCGTTACTTAGAAACATTTTTTACCTGACTACTACAGAGGTCTTTACGTTATACAATAAGTTACAGTTAAGTATGTCTGGAACGTGGGCCACAACGAAACAGTTACTGAGGAGCAGAGCAGAGCATTATTGAGTCACATAAAATTGATGACACGCCAATTACCAAACATTGGTTACAATTGATTCCGTTCTTGATAATGAGGACTCATAATTTATATTATACTTCCCAAAAAGTTTGTATATAATATTATTTGACTTAAAAAACAATGCGTCAGCTTTTTTACCTTCAACATAATAAAGAAAGAGTGGAGTATTATTTAAATGCGTATTTTTAAAGGCATATTCAACGTAATATGCAGTGTCTGGTCGCAGGCTGTACAGGTTGCAAAGCCTCACCTTGATCCGGCGAACTATACTTTTGTACCGGCTATTGAATACTTTCAAACTGTATCACTCCGCGTTCATGCTTTTTTTAATTAGCCCCGAAGTTTAAAAAGTACCTAATTGTTATATAAGGCGAACGTATAAAAAAACGTTTGCGTTTTAGAATAACTGGGGGGTTAGTTAGGAAGTATTATGGTGTTACCAGTTTCGGTTTAAAAGGGACAAAGATGGGTAGAGAGAGATCGCTATTTTAGTTAGTTATTGAAATTCCACAAAATATATGGTAATGGCATCCATGTTAGGCTGACATAAAGAAAATCCTGGTCACTTTGGAAGTCTGACGAAAGTAAGATTTCAGTAAGTCTTATGATATTAGATAAATCTTCCGTTATCATAATTATAATACTGGTTGGACTAAAAATGTCTATTTCAATCGTCTAGGTCAGTGGTTCTCAAACTTTTTAAATGACGGAACCCTTTTGGGAAGCAAAATACTTGACGGAACCCTACAATAAAACAATTATTTTTATAAGTGTATTCTTTATTAATCAGCATAATAAAAGTACAATGTATCAGTTACTAGTTATTGTTTACTTCACCACTTGGTAAGGACAATAATAGAAAACATTAAAAAAGAAAAAATCTAACTAGTGGGAGGTATGAAACTGTTTTTTATTTTTCATCAATTGCTTGATATCAGGTTTGATGGAAGAAAGTTGGAGTCTCATATCAGCTTCGGCGTCCAGTCTATTGCGATATTTTGTTTTCGTGGCTGCGTAGGTAGAGAATCCTGTTTCGCACAAATATGTAGTTGGGGACGGGAGAAGAATATCCAGAGCCATTTGGCCAAGCATTGCATATTCATCTTGGATTCTGCACCAAAAATCATTAAGAGGCGTCGTTTTGAACAATGGCTCCATACTTGTGTCTGATGACATTTCTAAAAGAGATTCATATATCTCATTTGACATGTTTTCAGGCTTTTCCAAGTTGGGTAAAAAAGGATTATGAATCCAGGAGTTCACTTTAATTTTTGTATTGTGTTCTTCGGGAAAATACTTTTCAAAAGATGCGCGCATCGAACTGAGATATTGGACCAATTCTTCAAACACATTACCTTCAAACATTTCTGAGTCGTTTTCGCTAACAAACTCACTGAGTAACGTAAAACTTTCTATTTCTTTCTTACCAATGCAAATGATCCAAAAATCTAATTTTCTTTTAAAAGCAGTTATTTTATTATAGGCCTGAAACACTGTTGTCTGTTTACCTTGCAACGATAAATTTAATTCGTTAAGTTTTTGAAAGATATCCACCATAAAAGACAATCGGAACAACCAAGTTTTATCATACAAACGGTCCTTCAAATTAAAAGAAGTATCTGCTGAAAAAAACATTTGTAACTCGGCTCTAAGTTCAAATAGCCTTGTTAAAGTTTTTCCCCGAGACAGCCATCGCACTTCTGTATGGAGCAGCAGTATTTTATGTTTGCTGCCATAATCTTCACACAATAATGAGAACAATCGGGATTGTAGTGGTCGTGATTTGATAAAATTAATTATTTTTACCGCTTCATCTATAACTAATTTTAGATTAGACGGCATTTGCTTCATCGCAAGTGCTTGTCTATGCAGAATACAATGACTGGAACTACAATTAGGCGCTTTATTTTTCATTCGTGACACTGCTCCTGCTGTTTTACCTGTCATCGCCTTGGCCCCATCTGTACAAATGTCAATGCAATTGTTCCAACTGAGATTATGTTCTTCAAAAAATATATTTATTTTATTAAAAATTTCTTCCCCGGTAGTGTTTGTAAGCAGCGATGAACACATAAGCATGTCTTCTTCAAAAGAACTTTTATATGGATATCTCACAATAACCAGCAGGATAGCCAAACCAGCGACATCAGTCGACTCGTCCATTTGCAAAGCGACTCGTGTATTTTGTAGACGTGTAACTAGTTCTTGTTTGACGTAGCTTGCCAGATCATGGATTCGTCGTGAAACAGTATCGTTTGATAGCGGAACAGGAGAAAGATGCTTTGCAGATTTTTCATCAAGCATACATTTTGTTATGTCTAATACACATGGTTTTATTAATTTCTCAGCGATAGTGTGCGCTTCACCTGCTTGTGCAATGCGATAGCTAACTAAATATGATGCCTCCGTGGCCTTTTCGTTGGTAGTTTGTGTTACATGCATCGTATTTTTTTGACTTTCTAATAACTGATCTTTTTTGCGAACAAAAAATTCTTTATTCTTGTCTTTAGTCTCGGGGTGTACGGTTTCTAAATGTCGACGCAATTTGGCAGGTGCCATGGAACTATTAGGAAGCAGTTTACTACAGAGCATGCAGAGAGGTGAGCCGTTGGAATCAACAAATCCGAAACTGATATAAGATTCATCATACTTCCTTTTTTTCGTCTTTGAAACCGTCGAGCTTGACGTCGTGGCACTCGTGGCATCATCTTCTGGATCGGTGATTGCTAAATTCTCCGCGCGCATTGCTTTTGAACATTCAGCGTCATTAGAAGATGTTGTTGGAACACGTTTAACACCTTTAAGCCAACGTTCCATTCTTCTTTATTTATAATGTTACAAGTCAGGATAGTGGGGTTTAAATAATGCACAATCGTTACTGCGTATAAGAGACTAAATTTAGAACCTACAGGGAAGAAATGTATAAAACTGAGACAACAGAATACAGCAGGCAGTAAAACAATGGACACTAGTTTCTCGCTAGCGAGCTTGTAAGTAGGTAGTAACTTATCGCTCCGAACGCTAATCATCAACTGACGACGCCAACGCGCGATCGCCGCTTTTATACTTAGTCCTAGACTCGATCTCAACTATTCTCGAAAATACTCGAGTCGGCACCTTTCATAAACAAAAAGCAAAAATAAAAACAGAAATTTAAAAATAGCGTTGTAAACAATATCGACTTTATCCTTTGAAGTTAGAGACGAAAGTCGCTTGTTGACAACTATAGCGTCTAATTCAGAGGCGGCTTTTATCAAAGAGACTGAGCGCTTACAAGTATACTACCCGCTCGTTTTAAGTTTGCCGCTGGCGATAGGTATGAGTGTATGACGTTCGAAATTTTTTATTTAATTGTAACAATAAAAATTGTGTACGTTAGATATTTGGGTAAAACTATGACACATTATAAGTTTTGTTGTCACGTGGGGGAGGGTACGCGCATTCCACAGACCGGCAAACTTAGAGCGAACGCGTTGTACAAGTATAAAATTGTTGAGACCAAACTTATGAGATACTAGCAGACCGCGCGAACTTCGTATCGTCTAAAAAAGGTAAAAAAAATCCACTCATGACCCCGCGCTTATACTTCATATTTGTCTTAGAAATTGAATACTTAAATTTTGTACACGGTGAATATCTTTTGAATTAAATGTCCAAATGTGATCATTCAAAAAGTTCTAGAAAGGCCTTAAATTTATCTTTTTAATGAAGCAAATTATTTTGTGGAGAGTTAATACCAAGGTACAAAAAAAGAATTTGAAAAACGACATCATTTTAATTAATTTTAAAAAATCAAAAAACCCTTATTGTGCGATAACTATAATAGTTAGATATATGCTCTCGCGACCTTTTTCGTAGACAATTATATGCTCTATAAAAGTGTAGTACATTGTTTTGTTCTGTACTCAATAGTTTTCGCAGCGTTCGCAATGTAAGGGTCACGTACTTACACCTTGGGTTACATTATTGGTTTTATAGTAGGGATCCCTAATTTATTTGAAAATATAATATAGCCTAAAACCTTCCTCGATAAATGGACTATACGCCATTAAAAGAATTTTTGAAATCGGACTGGTGGCTTCTGAGATTACCTCGTTCAAACAAACAAACTTTTCCGCTTTATAATATAAGTATAGACTATAGATTGTACCAGCTAATGTAACACAAGCTTATACAAATACAAATAAATAATTAAATAACATTCATAGCGTTTTGTCTCCGCGCGGCCGCGGAGTCCGCACAGCCGCGGAGCGACCAGAGAGAGGTGTTTTGATTTTTTTATTTCTAAATTCTTGCGGAACCCCGACAGAGGTATCACGGAACCCTAGGGTTCCGCGGAACACACTTAGAGTATAGCTGGTCTAGGTTGCTAAAAATATATATTATTTCTTTTTTAAATACCAGGGGTCAGTACGGTACGACCGAAATGGTAATAGACCTTACGTAATTCGTTTATGTATGAGCATATTAATTATAATATTATTATATTAATTTACAATGAATGTTTTGTAAACTGCGCAACTGGCCATGGGCGACTTTAGTTACTTACTATTGGGCTCTTACTAATAATTAAAGTATGTGTTTGATCTTATGCAGATTAACTCTTGTACCACAAGTCACCAAGGACTAGCGGTTTAGCGTGTCTGCTTCTTATTAAGAGAGCCCGAACTCGAATCTAGATACACACTTTTAGGACACCATGTGTTATAAATATCGATAAATAACACAATCCCACTTCCTTAAAGGCCGGTAATGCAATTGTAACACTATCAGTGTTACAGGTGTCTATGGGCGGTAGTTGCTTATCATCAGGTTGACCCGCTTGCTGGTTTGCCTCCTATTCCATAAAAAAAAACTTGTAAGCCGAAATATAATACTCGTCTATACCTACAGATATAAATTAAGGTCGTGATGTTACAGTAGTAGTGTTACCCAAATAATTGGTACTCGCGGCCATTAGATTTGTTTTGCAGTTTCTTTTTATTTAACCAGTTAAAAAGTAGAACATAACCTTGTAGTACCTATCGTATAAATAGGTAACACGTAAGTACTATTGTAAATTATAATGTCTCGATGGTCCAGTGGTTGAGCACCCCCGATTCTGAATCAAGAAGTCGTTGTTTCCAAACCGGGCCCACACCAATAACTTATTGGAATTAGTTTCGGAAGTTATGTGTGATAAATATCGATTACTGAAAACTTTATGCCCGGTATGGCAATAGGTTCGCCACCTATTCCATTTGAGACGGAAACATAGCGGCGAGTCGAAGCTTATCAGTCGCTGCCAGAAGTTCGTATTGACTTTTGTGTAAGATATATAAAGTTTTTTTTTCTTTTGTCTAATATAACGCTAACCGATTGAAGATGCGTAAGATAGCTGAGACAGTAGGCATCTCAAAAGACCGCGTGGGTCATATCCTACATGAAATTTTGGGCATGAGAAAGCTGTCGGCGCGATGGGTGCCGCGTTTGCTCACTCCGGACAACAAGCGCAACCGTGAGACCATTTCAGAGCAGTGTTTGACGCTTTTTAAGCGCAATCCGAAAGAGTTTCTGCTTCGTTTCGTGACCGTCGACGAAACATGGATCCACTGGTACACACCAGAGACCAAGGAACAGTCGAAACAGTGGACTTCACCCGGCGAACGTGCTTCGAAGAAGGCGAAGACTGTCCAATCGGCCGGAAAGGTGATGCCCACCGTTTTCTGGGATTCCCAAGGTGTGATCTATATCAACTACCTGGAGAAGGGCAAAACGATTACAGGGCTGTACTATGCTGAGTTATTGGGCCGATTCGACGCCGAATTGCAGAAAAAACGGCCCCATTTGGCGAAGAAAAAAGTGCTCTTCCACCATGACAACGCACCGGCTCACACCTCTGCCCTCACCAAATTAGTCGAATTAGGCTACGAACTGCTGCCCCATCCACCGTATTCTCCAGATTTAGCTCCGTGCGACTTCTTTTTGTTTCCAAATTTGAAAAAGTCACTCGCCGGGCAGAAATTTGAGTCGAATGAAGATGTCATCGCCGCCACGGAGGCTTACTTTCAGACCTCGAAAAAACGTATTTTTCAGACGGGTTAAAGAAGTTGGAGCATCGCTGGGTCAAGTGTATCGAGCTAAAAGGAGACTATGTTGAAAAATAAATTACCACTTTTCCAAAATTTTCGTTATTCTTTTGTAGGCTAAGTACTTATCGGACCACCCTCGTAACTGCACAATTCGGGAACTCCATTGGTTTAGGTACTGGCTCATAAGCATATCTCACCAATACAATAGCTGTTGTTTATTACGTTTATTTAGATTTAGCTGATAGGGATGGCACCATAACAAAAAGATAGATTTTCCGTGGATTGTTCTTTTGTGGATACATCAATGCTAACCATAAACAAAGTTTTAAGTGGTGATTAAAAATAAAGTTTTAGATGAAAAGAAATATGCCAGGAGACTTCAAACTAAACAATTCATTTGCACGCGGTAACCATTTTATATCGTGTGAACACTACTAGACAAAGACAAGGTAGAGGGCATTTTGCAAATGTGCTTGGCGGTCCATGTACTAAAAGACTTTACTAGATTTTATCCGCAATAGAAACATATTCATAGCTTCAAGCCAACTCCCTTGCGGGGTAGACAGAGAGCGCCATAAGGCACGATTCTTACACACCTCACTCGCTTCGTTGACGTTCATGAAATATATTCACTTACCAAAATATAATTAGTTCGTCAAGAAACCTATATTTACTCCCGGAGATTATTTTTTTCTCTAGCTTGAATGGCTATGATCCTATACCGATTTAATTAAACTGAAAAAGCAGATGATTACGATTGTCAAGTTAGTTTGTCACTTTCAATTCTGCGTCCGAAAGTGATATCGAACAATCGGTTGTAGAGTGTGGTTTCACAATTAATTGTAAAACGGCCTTATATTAACATTTTTTCTACCAGTGTGATTAGTGTATATGTTTTGTGTTGTCCCTGTGGTGTCGGTAAGTAATTATTAGCTGTAGAATAGTATTTTGTTGTGTAATAACACTAACGTGTTCAAGCGTGTTTGAGGTTAACCTCAAACATGCAAAATTGTAGTGAAGATGAGTTGGTGGTAACTCCAGCTCCGGATCCTCCTCCCCCTGACCCTCCAGATCCCATGATTGCTGAACCGGTACCAAACAATCTTAAGAGACGTTTGGTATCAGATGATGCAATCCTTCCCAAAAAAATGATTACCTCTCCTGATCGTACTGTTCCATCTATCCAAACACTATATACACATCCATCCTACGTAATTGGGGCTATAAACTCATACTCCAATAAGGACAATGGCCCTTTCATTGTTCATGTCTCCCGTTCATCCCCCGACCCGGCAGCTGGAACTACCATTCGTCCACTGAAGTTTGGTCAATTCCTTTCTAATCACAAGGTTAAAGGTGTCTGTAGAGATGGCGTTAAAAAAGTCGGCCGCAATAAAATCTCGGTAGAATTTTCTTCAGCTGAAGATGCTAACAACTTTTCAATTTCATCTATTCTCTCTATGTGTAAATACAACGCTTCCATTCCCACTTTTAACGTCACTAGAATGGGCTTAGTTCGACAGGTTCCCACTAATCTGTCTATGGATGAATTTGTAAAAGATCTGGTTCTCCCTCCTGGCTGTGGAATTGTTATCAAGGCACGCAGACTAAATAGAAAAAGTATGGACGACAACAAGATATCTTGGGTACCAACCCAATCAGTAGTCTTAACCTTCCTAGGGCAAAAACTTCCTGATAGAATTTACCTTTATTATACCTCCCTTCCTGTAGTTATATATGAATATCCAACCATCATATGCCTCTCCTGCTGTCGATATGGACACACAAAAGCACAGTGCAGATCGAAACCTAGGTGCTTTCGATGTGCACAGGAACATAGTGCGGATAGCTGTGACGTGGTGGAGGATAAAGCCTCCTGTGTTAACTGTACTGGCCGACACTTTGCTACCAGCCACATATGTCCTGAATTTGAAAGACAAAAGTCTATAAAACATGTTATGGCTCATCAATGTGTCTCTTATCAAGAAGCATCCTTACAATTCCCTCCAGTCACTCGCTCCTATTCTGAGGTAGCCAGAGAACTTTTCTCTCAACCTCCTCAGCCCACATACCATCAGAAACATAATTCTGTTGGCTCCTCTCATTCTCAATCTGTATCCCACCCTTCACATTCCTCTATCAAAACTTTATATTCCAATCCTCGCCCTAGAGCCCCCCTTGGTAAATCCTACAATAAAAAAATACATTCAGAAATAGTTTCCACCCCTAGGTCATCAATGCCTAATGGTTGCGCTTTGGACAACAACCAATTACCTGCCAATAAAGAAAATATGTTAGAATCAATGTTAACATTATTAATTGACTTCATTTTAATTAACCCTCAAAGCCTACCGTCCCACGTTGCCTCTAAATTTAACCAACTCTACTCCTTACTACATAATAATGGACCCAGTGGGTCTACTACAGTGGAACTGTCGTAGCATCCGCGCCAAAAAACATGAGCTCACTCACCTTATCACATCCCTCCATCCTTCCATTGCTGCTATCTCGGAGACTTGGTTGAGGCCTGGTTCCTCTTTCAGGGTACCTGGCTTTTGCTGCCTTCGGGATGACGGCCTTGATGGATATGCAGGTAGCGCTTTACTAATAAAGCGCTCCCTTCCTTTTTCACAAATTCCTCTCCCTCCCCACCCCCCAGGCATCAACATTGTTGGTGCTCGGGTTTTTAATATCTCTTTTATCTCACTATACATACCTCATCCCAATTCTTCTTTAATCCCTGACTTGCTTTCCCTACTCTCATCTTGCCCCCCTCCTATGATCCTTATGGGCGACTTTAATGGCCACAACACTGTATGGGGTCATAGCCACTCCGACTTGTTTGGTCATTCCCTACTAGAAATCTTTGATGAAGTCAATTTATGCCTTCTCAATGATGGTTCCCCTACCCGCAGAGTCCTCCCTTCCCAAAATCCGAGAAGTGCTGTTGATCTCTCGCTATGTTCACCTTCGCTTTTAACAACCATTACTTGGAGTATCCTCTCAACTACTTATGGTAGTGATCATTTTCCCATTTCTATTTCTCTCCTTCCCTCTAATAGAGTTCTCCCCTATAGTAACCCCTCTCCCTCATTTAAATATAAGCTGTCTGGTGCAGATTGGATTTCTTATGCCAATGCCCTTGACACTAAGCTTGAGCAACCCTCTTTAACCACTCCGAATTCTATCCTCTCCACATACAGGAGGTTGACCGATAGTATGGTTACTTGTGCAGATCTTCACATTCCTCGTGAAAAAAAGGTAAGGGACTTCAAAATCTCACCTCCTTGGTGGGATGAAGAATGTACCCGTTTAGTGAAAGCTAGGAAGGAAGCAGAGAAACGGTACTGTCGGTCAATGACTGTGGAAAATTTCCTAAATTATAAAAAAAATTCTGCCAAATTCACAAAATTGATTAAAAAAAGAAAACGGCAAGGATGGATAGGTTTTTGCGAGAACTTATCCCCTGGGACCCCTGCAGCTCTTATCTGGGAACAGATTAGACGTTACAGAGGCTCTTGTTCCCTTGATAACACTTCAGCTAATGACCCTCAGTCATGGCTAGAGGCCTTCTCTGATATTCTAGCCCCACCAACTGCTCCTTGTTCCCGATCTTTACCACTCCCTATTACATTCCTCCCTCCTCAGAGCCCTTTAGATCAACCTTTCTCTTTTAACGAATTATCTTTTGCCCTGAACGGACGGACTGACTCATCCCCAGGCATTGATGACATTCCTTACTCTTTTCTTACAAAGTCCTCTGATAAATGCAAATCCATGTTCCTTTCCATCATAAATTCATTCCTCGATTCTGGCATAATCCCACCCCAATGGAAAACCCAAGTTGTAGTTCCCATCCTGAAACCTGGTAGAGACCCTAGAGACCCTAAAAATCGAAGACCCATAGCCTTGTCTTCCACTTTAGCAAAGGTAACCGAGCTGTTAATTAAGCACCGACTAGAATGGTTTGTAGAAAATAGCACTATAGTCGCCAAAAGTCAGTTCGGTTTTCGCAAGGGTTTTAGTACGATGGACAGCCTCAGCCTAATCACTACAGACATCCAAATTGCATTTAAAAAAAAACAATATCTTGTTGGGGTCTTTTTGGACATTACGGCAGCCTACGACAACGTACTGCTTCCAGTACTCAGGAGAAAACTCTCACAGCTGAGTATCCCTGAGAGGCTTGTGCGTTTCATCCATAACTTATTGGTGGAAAGATCTGTCGTAGTGAGATCCAATTCTAGTTTTTCTTCTCATAGGACTGTCTGGAAAGGTTTACCTCAGGGCTCAGTTTTGAGCCCGCTCCTCTATAATCTCTACACCTATGATCTCGAACAATGATGGATTGGATTGGAGATGGATGACTGGATTACCTCATTTATCCCTCATTTCACAGAAATGTGAAAAAAATATTAATATCCTTCGTTCCCTTTCTGGTGTATGGTGGGGATCTCATCCTTACACACAGAAACTCCTTTACAACGCCATAATCCGAAGTCATTTGGATTATGGGTCCTTCCTTTTTGACTCCTTTAATAAATCCAACCTACCCATCTTAAATAAGATCCAATCCAAGTGCCTTCGTATTATTCTTGGAGCCATGAAATCTTCACCCATAAATGCTATGCAGGTAGAATGTGGTGAACCGCCCTTGAATTTACGAAGACTATTCCTATCCGACAGGTTTTGGTTCAAAGTAGTTCAAAACTCAAACCACCCCCTTCCACCCAAGTTAATTTACCTTCAGGAACTACTTAACTCTAACAAAATTCCACTCCTTCTCCAAAGTCATAAGACCCTATCACAACTTCCTTATCAAGTTATTCAGTTTCCAAGGAACCCACTTTTTCTTACTCCTTATGACGCGTTAGTTTTTAATCCCAAAGTCCTTCTTCATTTCGGCGTTGACAAACTGAGCATTGATGCTTAGAAAACTTTTAACACCAATCTATTGCAAAATTTTCTTGGATGGCATTTTATCTATACCGATGCATCAAAAGCATCAACAGATAGTGCGGTTGGTGCGGCGGTGTGGATTCCTTCCTCTAAAATTTCCCTCTCTTTCAAATGTCCCTCATCAACCTCAGTATTCACAGGTGAAGCTGTGGCCCTCCTAGAAGCTGTTCTCTTCATCAAATCCCATTCCCTTAACAATTCCATTATTTTTTCTGACTCTAAAAGCTGTCTTGAAGCAATCCTCTCCAATCCATTCCGAGCTGCAAATTTTCCCATAATACTCAAAATTAAACAAGTCCTATTTGAGTGTCACAATTCGAACATTAGTGTAGTTTTGGCATGGATTCCTGGTCATTCAGGAATACCCGGCAATGAGACCGCTGACTCCTGTGCCAAACTCGCTGCCCAAAACGGTACAATGGAACACTACCACTCCTACTCCCATGACATATGTAACCTAGCCCACTCCCTCCTCACAAAATCCTGGAAGGCAGTTTGGAATTCATCCAAACTGTTAACAGGTAAATATTATGCTCAAATCCAACCTGAAATCCCTCACACTCCATGGTTCTTCAAATTCCGCAAAGCCGACAAACACACAACTTCTACCATATGCCGTCTAAGATTAGGTCACTCCTGCAATCCGGTTTTCTTAGCTAAGCTTAGGATTAGGAACACTTCTTTGTGCGAGTGTGGTTTAGCTGACGGAGACGTGGACCACATGTTCTTCTCTTGCTCCAACCTACGCCACTCCCTGTATGACTTTTTACCCCCTGAGATTCCTCGTCCTACATCCATTAAATGCCTACTTTCTCCTACACTCTTCCCATCTATCATCCAAACCCTCTGTAAATTTGTACATAGAAGTAATTTGAAACTATAAATATATATGTATATATTCTAACAATAAAAATTAGATTTAGATGTATTTAACCCTTGTGTATAATAACTTTGTATTTTATTTATATTACGTAGTTGTGTCTGTTGTAGGTCAAATCACTCCGGTTGTAATGATTGTCACAAATTGTAACATTAATGGCCAAACTCTATTTAATACTTACTCTCCTCAGTTTGTGATAGTATCATCTAGGACATCCATTGGCAGAATCGGGCTAAAGTCACGATAGCCATATACCTAAGAAGAAGAAGAAGTTTGTCACTTTACTGTCAATGTCATTAGTGCCAAATTGTCAATCAAATTAAGCGAAAAGAAGTGAGGAGATCGGTGAATTTGAATTTGATATTTTTCATTGCTTTATATTTTTCTGGATTGAAAAAAAACAAGCAAACATGGATGACGATTTACCGACCGACTTCCAGGTCATCGTTGTGGGGACAGGTGAGTAATATTAACGCTATCATACTGCACCGGTCATGATGGCGATTGCAGCCAACGTATCGATCTTTTTTTCGTAGCTGTCTAGTCATCAATTTTGTATTTTAAAATTGCTTCTTATAGACTTTTTACTGCCTTAATAAAACAGAAATAACTGTCGGGGTCTTAACACATATTTTTTTATGTCTCTACTATTTATCTAAACGACAGGATATAATAAGTAGTAGATAATTAAATATTTTCGATGTCAATATGCTGTTGTTCGCTTTCATCGCCTCACGAATACGTTTACAGGTTTCAGAAAGTGACTCATTCGAAAATTATTGAATAGGGTCAAGTTGGTCTTGATTTTTGTAGCCAAGATAAATTTAGTATGCTTGTTATTCCTTAAATATTGCCTTGTGGCAATTTATATTATTCTGACTTATCTTTAAAATATCAATTTAAGTCTCATGAAATGTAGATTAACTATTATTATACTATTGGATTCTTTGTTAGTATTTCTTATCTTTAAAATATGTTTTTTATCATCATAATAAATTGACAATCTTTTCAATTAACTTGACTTTCATTTAATTTATTTGTCCATCATATTAAACAATTGCATACCTATGTCATTTAAATATAATGTATGTAACTAAAAGTAATCTATTGTTTATGTGAAACTGATTTAAGTTAAAGACATATTAAAGTTAAAGGAAAAAATAAAGATATTTTTCCTCATTTATTTTGTTAGTTTTTATTAATTTCCCAATTTCTTTTCTTTTACTGATGAATAGGGATGGTCGAGTCTATAGTAGCTGCTGCCTGTAGCCGAATAGGAAAGAATGTGTTACATCTAGACTCAAGTGACCATTATGGAGGCCTGTGGGCTTCTTACAATTTTGATGGATTACAAAAATTTATCAAAGAAGGTACTGCTGATCCTAAAAGGCAGCTCCAAGTGTACAATTTGGCTGAAAAATGGTACATTGAAAAGTAAGTTTTATAATACATATCTTTCAGTAAACTCTCTTTGATGTAAAAGCTATGTAAATCAATATATTATTTTTATATGTATTGAAACATTATTATGTACACAACACACATTTTTATGCAACCATATTATGTATATAGGGATGACAAGATATATATTTTATTTTTTACCTGTCTATGGGTGACAGTGTGGCTCGAGTGGCATTCTATACAATTTCTTTCATGTTCACTATAAACTTGTAGAGAATCACCACAAGAGGAAAATAAAAATGAAGAAGACAAACCTGAGGATGGTAAAGCAGAACCTCCCAAGAAGGTGTGGAGTCAGGCAAGTTTCGCAGCAGAGTATAGGAAATTTAATATTGATATGACTCCTAAGGTAGGTGATAACTTATAACTTTAATAAGTAATTTATTATTATTAATCATTTAATAATCTAATATTTCTGTTAACATTGGACTCATCTCGTGCTAAAATTAAGTATTAAGTTGTTAATACAGCAATGTATGATGATAGCTGCTGTTTTCCCGTGGCCCACTTGTCGAACTGCTGATCTCATCGAATATCGCTCGCTATGCTGAGTTCCGATGCGTGACCCGCGTGCTAACGTGGCTAAACGACCGCCTGATGCCGGTGCCGTGCTCCCGGGCCGATGTGTTCGCGACAGAGGCTGTCGGCATTGTGGAGAAACGTCAGCTCATGAAGATGTTGACTTCCATCGTCGGTTATAACGAAGAAGAAATGAATAACGAATTTAAAGGTCAGCATTACAGTATAAATGCTAATTTGCGATTAAGAGACAAATGGCATAACTTGATGCCATTGTTACCCGAAGGTGTTGGCAGCGGCTGTTAAGCCTCGTTTCCGTTATGTTTACGCCCCAAATGTAATAGGTGGCGAACCTATTGCCATACCGGGCACAAAGGTTTTCAGTCATCTATATTTATCACACATAACTTTCCGAAAACAATTTCGAAAAGTCATTGGTGTGAGCCAGTGTCAGGAACCGAACCACGACCTCTGGATTCAGAAACCGTGTGCTCGACCACTAGACCACCGAGACTCAAAGGAGACAAATATATTTTGTTAAAAGTGTAACAAATTACTACTAACGCCATCTGTTGGCTGAGTTCTGTCAATGCAACACATTATCTATGGTAATTGAATAAAGTCAGTCATTACTGAAATCGATAGCACGTTTTATTAGGTTATGGGCGAAAATCCGAATTTCTTAAGTAAAAAGCAGTTTACAGTTTAAGAAAAGTGCTAAAATGGCTATGAGTTACATCCAAAGTGTTCCAAAATTAAAAGGACGTGAAAATTATGATGAGTGGAGCTTTGCGGCAGAAAACTTGCTAGTGCTAGAAGGTATGATACATTATATTAAACCGACGCCATCGTTAGAAAGAAAACCTGAAGAAGATGCTAAAACAAGGGCAAAACTAGTTTTAACAATAGATACTAGTTTGTATGTGCATATTAATGAGACATCAAGTTCGCAAGAGTTGTGGAAAAAACTCAGAGACATGTTTGATGATTTGGGATCTAGAAAGATAATTTTGCTGCGTCTTAAGATATCAATTAGACAAGAAAATTGTGATACAATGACTTCATATGTAACGCAATTAATTGAGACGGCGCAAAAACTAAAAGGCACTGGTTTTATTATTACTGACGAATGGAGAGGGCCTTTGATTGCTAGCGGGTTCGCCAGATAAATTACCACAGATTCCATTAAGTCTAAATTAATTGATATGTAAGTTGCTAGCTATAATACAGATACGGATGCCAGTCACACTGCATTCACTGCGAAAAAAACCTACTGCAATAAAAAAATTAATATTAAAAAGAATGGCGGTATGTCAAAAAATTAAAGCTGACAAGAAAATTTTACTTGATAAAAATGTAAAGAAATTGGTCACTTTAGAAACCAATGTCCGTTGTTACAAAAAAAGATATGCAGTCAAAAGCTTTTAGTGTGATGTTTATAAGCGGAACATATAATAACTATGATATCACTGTTAAAGATGTGTTATGCGTGCCAAGCTTATCAACAAACTTATTGTCAGTGAGTGAGCTGATCAAAAATGGAAACAATGTTAATTTTGATTCAAGCCACTGTTACATACGTAATAAGGACAATATGTTGGTGGCCACTGCAGTGTCCATTAATGGTATTTACAAGCTTCAGACTCAAGGGGCAGATTGTTTATTGGTGGCACAAACAGTAGCCAGTTCTGAAATGTGGCACAGGAGGCTAGCACATATTAATAGTAGTGATTTAAACAGGATGAGGAATGGGATGGTTAATGGATTAACATTAGAAGGTACTAGTGACATGACAAAGAATAAATGTGTGGTTTGTTGTGAAGGAAGAATGACAAGATTACCATTTTCACATGTGACTGAGAGAAGTACTGAAACACTACAGATAATACATTCTGATGTATGTGGTGCTATGGAGACTAATTCCATTGAAGGTGCCCGGTATTTCCTTTGTTTATAGATGACTATAGCCATATGACCTTTATATATTTTTTGAAGAATAAAAATAAAGTATTTGATAAATTTAAACAATTTAAAATGATGATGTAAAAGGATATCATGTTTATGACATAAAGAAAAATGTAGTTATTATTAAGAGAGATGTGATAATAATGGAAAGACAACATATTTTAATAAAACAGAAGAAAAAGCTATATGGATACAGAATGATAGTCAGAACATAAATTTGTTTGAATCTAGTGCAAGAAGCAGAGATTCAGTGGGGGGTGATACCATAATGAATGAATCTCTGGAAAGTACAAGTTCTAAGTCATCAAATTATACTGGTCCATATGATACTACAGTTAACACTTCAGTTGACTCAGTTATATCAACAGATATTTCATCACAAGAGATAAAAGATCTCAGTTGTGATAGAATAGTTGAAAATAAGACTCAGTTATATCAACAGATATTTCATCACAAGAGATAAAAGATCTCAGTTGTGATAGAATAGTTGGAAATAAGACTCAGTTATATCAACAGATATTTCATCGCAAGAGATAAAAGATCTCAGTTGTGATAAAATAGTTGAAAATAAGACTCAGTTATATCAACAGATATTTCATTGCAAGAGATAATAGATCTCAGTTGTGATAGAATAGTTGAAAATAAGAGAGTGAGAACCACCAGTCGGTGTTTTTCAAACATACTATGGTTACTCAAACATGTGTATTACAAACAACTTGCCAGGAGCTGAAGGCTGAACTTCTCGGAGGCAATGCGTGGATCAGAAGCTGAACAATGGAAGCTGGCCATGCATGAGGAGCTGCAGGCACTTGAGTGCAATGAGGCATGGGAACTCATTGATGTACCAAGTGATACTTCAATTGTGCAGTGCAAGTGGGTTTTGAATAAAAAGTTTGATGTTAATAGTGGAGTCAGATATAGGGCTAGGTTAGTAGCCAAAGGTTTGTCATAAAGAAGTGGTGTAGATTATGAGGACACTTTTTCTCCTGTGGTTCAACATTCTATGCTGAGAATGCCTTTTGCTCTCAGTGTGCAGTGGTGTATGGATATCACACATCTTGATGTAATTACTGCTTTTTTTTGAATGGTTATTTAAAAGAAAATATTTGTATGGTAATTCCTGAAGGTTATGAATGTAAAAGTAAAGGTAAAGTTTTAAAACTTAAGAAAGCAATTTATGGGCTTAAACAATCATCCTTAATGTGGTATGAAAGGGTAAAGGATTGTTTATGTAAATTAGGTTTTAAGATTAGTCGTCATGAACAGTGTTTATTTACAAAATTGTGTATTGATTTTAAAATAATAGTAGCTGTTTATGTGGATAACTTTCTGATATTTCAACATGTAAAAATGAGACTGAAAACTTGATAAATGTTTTAAGCAAAGAATTTAAATTAAAGAATCTAGGATATGTAAAACGCTATTTAGGTATGAGAATTAATGTAGATAAGAAATCAAACTCTGTAACAATAGATCAACAGCAGTGCATAGAACAGTTATTGTATAGATTCAGAATGTTTAACTGTGGATCTATAGATACACCTATAGAATGTAAGTTGAATCTTGAAAAGGTAGAAAATTGTTTATCAGATATACCTTATCAAAGATTGTTGGGTAGCTTAATGTACTTAGCTGTCATGTCTTGACCTGATATTTCATATCCCGTTAGTTATTTGAGTCAATTTAATAACTGTCATAATGCAACTCACTACAATCATGCAAAAAGAGTACTCAAGTATTTGCAACATACCAAATATTATAGTCTTAAATACACTGAAAATGTTCAACTCTTGAAAGGTTTTGTTGATGCTGATTGGGCTAGTGACATGATAGATAGAAGGTCTTATACTGGCTTCTGCTTTATGATGTCTGGTTCAGTGATATCATGGCAGAGTAGAAAACAGAAGACAGTTTCCTTGTCTAGTACGGAAGCTGAGTATGTAGCTCTATCAGAAGCAACTCGGGAAGCTACATATTTAAGAAACTTATTATTTGAAATAACTGGTAAATTATGTACTGTTATGTTAAATTGTGATAACCAGAGTGCTTTGAAATTGGCAACAACCAGCCAATTACTAAATAGAACCAAACATATTGATGTTCGATATCATTATGTTAAAGATGCTATAAAAAATAATTTGATCAAAGTTATGTATATTTCGACACAAGATATGGCTGCAGATTTGTTGACAAAAGGTTTGCCATCAATTAAACATTATAAGTTCTTGGATATGATTGGTCTTGTAGAGAGTAGTAGTAGAGAAGTATTTTGTTAAGTAGGGGTGTTAAAAGTGTAACAAATTACTACTAACGCCATCTGTTGGCTGAGTTCTGTCAATGCAACACATTATCTATGGTAATTGAATAAAGTCAGTCATTACTGAAATCGATAGCACGTTTTATTATATTTTGTATAAAAACTTAAGGCCCTTTTACGCGCGCGTTTTTTATTAGGATGTAGGCAGAGGTTCATTCACCTGGACTCGTCGCCTTTTTACGTCGAAAATGGAATAGACGGGGAAACCAATTGTCAAACAGCAGGCCGGATTGGATTCAATTTTGTCAGTACAGTCAGAATATTCTATATTACAGTTTAATCCATTAAAAAACCTAATCTATTGTTCAGAAGTTAAAAAACCAAAAAGGGAATTGGCCTTGATGTCAACATTGTTGACAGATTTTATAGCTAGATTTTTTTGTTAAAAATACTTTTAAGATTAACTGCTTTACGCCTGGTTATTTCAAATATCGAAGATTATTTTCTTATTTCAACAGCATGCCTTTTAGTTTTTTAATTTGATTTATTATATTGCACTTACATTTAAGAAGTATTTGGTGAACATTGTTCATAACAAATTATTTAAGAAATTCCTTATCCAAGCACGTTGCGCTATATATATGAAGAATCTAATAGGTGTGTCATGGCACAATGCCGCTGCTTATACCGCTGCGTATCGAATGTACTATTATCCTTCCAATTACTTATCTTGTTAACTACTGGACTTGGGAATATGTTTATCAATTAGGCAGGTTATTTTAACAGTGGTATAGTCACGCTGTTCAGGTGTGTGAAAAATATGTTTTAGGTTTTAATATGTCGGATTGAAGTATTTAACATGTTTTACTTTCTATGATTATAGTTACAGAAAATCAAAAAATAATAAAATTAACACACGTTGCCGATATTAACATCGATAATCTAATGTGAGTGTCTCCTAACTAGTCGCTCCGCTCACAATGAAAATGACGTCACGCTGAGGGCGTGTTTTTTCAAAAAAGTGACACGCTCGAAATGTATGGAAATATGCCATCGCGGCCGTTCTATCTTGATCTATTTCTGTGATTTAAACAATAATATCAGGTAAAATATTTCCAAGCACGTCATTATCGTTCTGAACTATTTTGGTGCTTGATATTGCGCGTGTACAAAAACTGGTGATTCATTCATTTTGCAGGCGGTTATTATGACGTATCTTTACTTGTGAAATTTTTAATAGCTTCACCAACATTTTATAATGCAAATATCGATCTAAAGTATCCAGATTTTATGTCCGATATCCGGATGATATTATATCCTCTTTTTTCCGGTAATTTCACGCCTTTTATACTTGAAGATGTGGGCAGTGGAAATTCTGTCGAATGTAATAATTAATTTTACCATTTCCTATTAAAATAGTAGCAAAGAGAAAAAAGACCCGCTTACAGATCCCGATGTTTTATTTTTTCCGGATTGGGCTTTGATATGTTTGTGTATTCACTTTAAAATGTGGTCCCATGGTATTCAATTACCAACACCATGGGACCAAATATTTCAACAGTCACTGCCTACACTTTCGGAAATAAAGAGCGTCATTATATAAAAGAAAACGTTTATTATTGTAATTTAATATGTTACACATTGGAATCTTATAGATTATGTGCTGTCTTCGGTGGCGTATACTGCCTGAACCGGCCCATAGACAAGGTCCAGATCAAGACCGTCGATGAGGGCAAAACTGTGGTCACCATAGACAGCAAATCGAAAACCTTGAATTGCGATCACCTCGTGATCGGTATCAACGAATGCCCCAAGGATCTCATCTCCCCTGAGCCGGCGGAAAGTTCCGACATTTCCAAGGCTGTGTTCATCACCAACGGCTCCATCATGAAGAGTGAGAAGGAACCGCTGACTCTGCTTCGTTTCCCGCCGTTAACTGACGCCGATAATGCGGTCACTGTGCTCGAAGTTGGACCTGCTACTGGATCGTGTCCAAAAGGACTTTGTGAGTTAATTTTTTATTATTATATAGTGTTTTATGACCAAATAGACCGTATTCTGGAGGAAGGTGCTGTTAGGAGCCTCAAAAATCGATGCGCGTGCATGAAAAGAGTTATGAAAGTCAACGAAGCGAGTGAGGCGTGTAAGAATCGTGCCTTATGGGAAGGGATTTGGCGTGAAGTTATGTATTTATATAGTGTGTAATTATGCACATGCAACTATTCACACCAAGTTCTTCAAGTCACGTGGCAGGCAGGAAGTACCAAGTTGGAAATAAATCCTCACATTATTCGTCAATTTGCCTAACCAATTAAAAAAATATATAGAAACGCTTAATCCCGATTCGTATACTTGTGCGACTTGCACACAAAATTTCACGAAAGCCGGTCGAGCCGTTTCGGAAGAGTTTAATTACAAACACGAAAATTTTACCTATTAGATTGTATAGAAGATAGAAGTTAGGTAGGTGCGCCTTGCAAGTGTTCACAGCCTCTGCTCCTCGGCTACACGGCACGATCTCGTCCAGGGTCAACGGATAATTTAAGTTTTTGCAGTATTACTTTTTTTGCGCAAATGTGCCGCTCTGTAACACCTACTAGAGCTGACGGAGCTATTGTCTAATATGTGAGTCATGCCGCTTGGTATTTGGGACACGTTTTAGTTAGAGAAACAGCGCCATTTAAATTTGATCAGCACTTTTGTACTTCTATATTACGAAATTAATTCTGAACCTCCAGAACTTCAGGATTTGTAAAGTAATATTATGTATGTTGAAAATGACTCTTCAGGATTCCATAACTTAAGGGTAAAACGGGACCCTATACAAAGACCTCAGAGTCCGTCTCTATCTGTTACCGTCATGAACTGATCAGTTAGACAGTTGAAACAGGTTACAGATGATGTTATTCTGTTGCCGCTAGAACAACAAAAAATAATAAAATCAATTTTATTAGGTTTTATTCGTATTATTTTTTTCACGGATTTGAACCATTCGCGCGCGCGTATGTGATTTTGCACTTCTCGGTGCTTTTTCAATGGAGTATTAAAAATAGATTTAAACTTGCTTATTCTTATAATAGCCCGTTTCCTAGATATTATAAAATGATATCTAGTAAATATCGTCGGTATAATGGACGAACTAGATAACTCACAGTTTGACCAAATTACTAATAGTACTGGTACTAAACTACTAATACTCGGGCCGGCCCGATCGCCGAAGTACCACGACCTCTCAGAATATCGTCGTAAAGTGGCTCTTGCCGCGGTTCATTCGGTGAGAGTATCCGGTGGCCCAACCCCTTTTATCTTCCCCTTCCGACCCCTTCCATATACCATTGTAAGGCGCAACGCAACTGTACAGTATATAGTATAGTAACCTGTGCTGTATAATAACTGTAAAATGACCGTTTACAATTTTCGTGACCCCTAAAATATGCCACATCTTTTGGTTTCACCGGGCACAAAGTTGTCAGTACTGGTACAGCAATATTTATTACACGTTTAGGTTTTATTTTATTAATGTTTTATTATAACGAATTTGGTAACTTTTTATGAAAATGAGTAAAAACATGTACAACATGCATCTTTGGTAACGTTAGTAGTCAAAATCGAACCGACTAACTGGCCACAACAAAACATTAATTCATCCACTAAACCCGGACGACCAACTGAATTAATAATATGAATTGTTTATTCTTTATTATATTTTAACTACGCCTTTATTACATTTTTACCCGAGCATTTTGTTTTTTTTTTTAATAACCTTAATAAGGTGTTACATGATGAATGATATTAGCTAGTGTGTTTTTAATTAATAATTATAATTAATCTTCTCAGCGAGTGATGTTTATAATAATTGGTATATTTTTTTGTCGTAATATAATTTGAAAGTGTTCGTGGTTCTGTCGCAAACCTCGTTACGCTTTTTGGGGCAGTAATAATTGTAATACTGAAAACCAGTTGGTATGACATCGAAAATGGATTCCTTTGGAATCATATTATCTTAAAGAATAGACAAATGTTTTTGAATGCGTACCCTGAGTGCTGTTTATTTATTTGCTTATATTTACGATCCCCACAAATATCACAAATGCCATAAATATTCCTATTTGTCAGAACTGTCGCATAGGGGTCTTTTAGACCTCAGTATGCAGGTCTCCAATTTCTATACTTATATAAAATTATGATAAAATCATTATACAATTTAGTTTATTTTACTGCTTATTACATCGGCTATAAGTACTCTCCCTTTGTACGAATGGATCTAGATCCGTTTCATAGATCAGCTGGCATAACTAAATACAACAAACTCGGCAACTCTCTGAAACTCGATTTACAAATGAGTACCTAAATATAATAATAAAATTATTAACAGTGGTAGAGCCACGCAGTTCGCTGCAAGAATGGGCTGGCTCGACGGGTGATATACCATGACCCCTCAGAATATTAAAACGGTGGCCCATCCGCTTCCCCACTCTTTTACCATCCCACTTCCTTAAAGGCTGACGACAATAATAACAACTGTACCTAACTCTATCTGTGTTGTAGGTGTCTATTGGCGGCATTTGTCACTACCATCAGGTGATCCGCTTGCTCGTCTGCCCCATTAATCCATAAAATAATTATAATGGAAAGTTTTACACTTACAGAGTACCTAAGCAGATTATTAAAGTGAAACTTTTATTACATCGTCTCAAACTTTTTCGTCTGCGTGTTGCATGTCGCGTGACGGTCGGCCGCGGAGTAGGGATAAAGTGAAAGGCGCTCGTCAGAGCGCTATTATCGTTTATAAATGTAACCAATATTTTATGGTAACTAAAATACGTGAACAGTGACTTACATTCGATTTTCGAAAAAAATAATATTTCGAAAATTTTTAGTTAAATGTCTATAATGTGAAAAAAAGTTTCACTTTTACGGTGGTTTCATAAAACCACACAATCTTTTTTTATATTGATTTTTATTTCAGACCGGATAATTAAATATTTGTTTACTAAATTCTTATTAATTTCATGATTAGTAGTAAAAGTATGTGGTTCTTCAAGCTATGCTATATTGTTGATTCGCAGTTGTGGTGTACTTCATCACAAACAAGGTGAACGATGCAGAGAGCGACCTGATGCCGATCGCTGAGAAGATATTCGACATGTCTGGCGCTGATCAAGCTGAATCGTCTGACAAACCCAAGGTGACTAAGAATATGTTTTAATGCTTGCACCTCTTGGTGGTGAAAAAGACATGGTGCTCCACCATGTCTTTTTCTAATTTCTTCTTCTAAATCTAATTTTCGGAAAACCAGTTTTGGGACATATATATATAAATTGCTTTTATTTCTCATATTTTTTTCTTTGTTACCGTCAAATTGCTGCATAACCAAGTATTTCAAAACAGCTAGTTTCATTATAAGATTAATATATGTTATGTAAATTAATTATAATTAGAGTGGTGTGATTTTTTAATGGGATAGGAGGGCAAACAACCAGGCGCGACACCTGATGTTAAGCATCTGACGTCGCCCATGGACACTTGCAACACATATAGTATTACATTTGCGTTGCCCGCCTTTAAAATGGAATGGGGAATGGGGTTCGGTCTCCAGATACCACTCTCACCGAAACACGGTATTTCACCTGTCGAGCCGGCCTAGTCATGCAGCGAACTGCGTGACAGTACCACTGTTAAACTTTGATCGTATTTTGCAGTGTCTGTGGTCGGTGTTCTACAACGTGAAGGACAGCAGCGCGGCCGTGGCGAGCGCGGCCGAGTGCCTGCACGTGTGCTCGGGGCCCGACGCCGGCCTGGACTTCGACCGCGCCGTGGAGCAGGTCAGTGCCCCCACTGCGCCCCCCCCCCCCCACTGCTGGACACGGGCCTCTCTCAATGTGCCACTACATCCGATTCTCTGCTTTCCGCATCCAGTCTTTGCCAGCAGCCTTTCTGAAGTCGTCTGACCATGGGGCTGGTGGGCGTCCTACGCTACGTTTACCAATACGCGGTCTCCACTCTATGATCTTCTTACTCCAACTACCGTCGGTCCTTCGGCAGATATGACCAGCCCATAGCCACTTCAGCGAGCTTATTCTGCGAGCTATGTCGGTTACCCCAGTTCTCTGGCGGACATACTCGTTCTTGAATTTATCTTTCAGAGACACCCCGAGCATAGCTCGCTAGATAGCTTGCTGAGCGACTTTAATGATTGATGATTTGTGGACTAGCCCCACGCGTCGCACAGCTTCTGAATTAGAAGCTAACAATACAATATACTTTATTGCATACCAAAATAAAAGGAGCTTAATATATTATGCAAATTGCAAATGAATGCAATTTGCATAATATATTAAGCAATTAAAATGCACAAACGGCGATCTTATCCAACTTAAAATGACATAAATGCCTTAATAAATTTGGGGCCAGTAGACATTGTAATAGAATCGTACGATCATTGATCAACAGTATTATTTATGAATTAGCGGCAATTCCATCTAAAATTAGAATTTAGACTTGTTAAGCAACAAACAAGAATTCATCAAATAAGAGAACACTGAAGTCAACGCAAAAACCGTGACAAGTGTTCTTAAAAAAATCCTATATTACTAAACAGTTTCTACTAGTAAACCATATTCGATTGTATCCAAACTAGTTAGTACGAATTACTATAGCTTCAATTCAGATGAGTTAACGCCATCTAGTATCTTAAACAAAAACTAAACATGACTACAAGAAATTACTCCAATGACATTCAATAATCAAGTTTCAATTCCTTCACGTAAATTTATAACCAACCTTTAAAATGAAAATTTCATTACAATTGATAATTACAAGACTGAAAATTTAAATAATAATATTTTATACATAATAATAAAAGCAGACTACACAAGAAGACGTAATTCTTGTTTCCGTGAGATAATTATCGATAAATTTAAAACTACTTTACTTTCTACGTGAAATAAGGGCTTATTTTCGAAGCGATTCTAAACATTACAGCATTAATCCCTATCCAATTAAGTACCTTAAATACAGTATGCATTTAATATGGCTCTCACAGCAAGTAATTTAAATAAATATTTTCGATTATATTATAAATTTAATATACTCCTGTACTTTAAATTTATAATATCTTCGAAAATTTGGTGAAAAGTGGTTGCAGGCCGTGGAAGAAACGTCCGGAGCGTGTTTACGTGGAAGAAACGTCCGGAGCGTGTTTATAAATTAGCGCTAATTAAACCTAATAAAATATCAAATTTTCTAATTTATTGCTTTTGAGGCGAACCAAAGTTTGCCGGATCTGCTAGTTGATATATATATAGAGTCCAGTTTTAAAAAGACGCAACAAGTCTTCAGCGATTTTAATATATAAGTTTTTCAAAAACTTTTGTTTCTTCAATCTTCAAAAAACTCCACACATGTCATATTTACGGCACTCGTCATTTCCACGCTTACATTCATCCATGTCTCTTTTTGGCCGTCCTCTACGATAGCTTATGGCTCTCCTAGTAACATGACTTTGAGTGTATATACCACGTTAATGTTTCATTTCTATTTTTTTCTACACGATTCCTGCCATTTTCAGGGTTTCTCTTATGTACTCTCATTCCTTATCTTCCTTATCCATTTTTGTCACACCACACACCCATTTTAGCAATTCACATCACAGTTGCGTGCACTCTTTTTCATCCGCCTCTTTCATTGCCTAACATTCAGATCCATACAAAAGGTAAAAATGTTGAGAACATTTTTACCTTTTATTTTATTATCTACAAAAATTTATGATGAACGTGAAAGTTTACATTGATTCTTGCCTTTTTTCTATGTATTTACAAAAATTAGTACTTATTGATGCATTGATATGTTGGTCTAGTTTGACTAGTTTCTATAACACAAATATTTAGTTGCTTAACTAAAATGCTAGATGGCGCTGTGTGATTCGTCCATAAATTTGTTATTAACTTTCTTTATTCCTACTTATGTTTATGAAAGGTGTGAGTCATCGTTACTTGACTTTAAATTGATTGTGAAATCTTATGGCTACGGGTGCTACCCGACAGTTGTTGACAAAATAACAACGCAATAAATATAATAAGCAACTTTTTACTTATTTTTTGTATTTTCAAATCTTAAACTAATGACTTAAAAATGTATAAAGATTATTACTATTTTTCTTGTAACTTGACGCCTTTTATTCTCCGTGTAGAAAGTGGCACTTGCGTGTAGACTGTTTTTAGAATAGTGGAACATTAGTTTAATTAAACTTATCTTTGTTACGATGCGGCACGCTGTGATTAGTGAGTAGGCAGTCAACTTGACCTATTGCTACATAGTCATGTTGATTAGCCGTTTTATTGATAATAATGATTAAAATGTTATGTGACTATATTAGAATAGATGTCTCTTGTGAATCTCATCTGCTTTTAAACTTTGTTTCATCCTTTTGTATTTACTCAATTTTATATTAGGAACGATAAGAAGCATTCGTAATATACCTAGGTATAATATAAGAAACATGCTGGCCCGGTGAACTTTTTTTCACATCGAAATCACTATAAAAAAAGTTTTTTACAACAAAAAGTAGACTATGTTACTCCTTTTTACAGCAGCTAGGGGCTGTTCAAGTAATACGTAAGCAGATTTATTACAATTATTTATCCCCCCCACCCCCTTTGTCAGCAAAAGTAAGCAAAACTCTTACCCCCTCCCCTCCCCTAAAATGATTACCTACATTTTTCGAAAAATAAATTTCAAGAGACCATCTGCACAATCAAATGTTTTTTTTTGTAAAATTCTAACAGCTACTGATGACGTGATTATCATCTGGGTATAAGTACTATAAGTGCCTTATATTCACATGTAGAAAGCAATTATTTCAATATTACAAACAGACATTTCAATTTTATTGATATCTATAGACGTCTCTGTTATTGAAAATCTCTTGTTTATTACATTTAAAAAAAAATAGGCACTTAGTTCTAGAAAGTCTGGATTCTAGATGAAATTGACGCTAATATTAATGGTCGTGATATTCACCGGGGACGAGCCAGCCCATGTATGCCGGGAACTTATTAGTGGCTGTACCGTAAAATGGATTTCTTATTAATACTGGCGAATGGGGTTTAAGTGAAGTTATGTTTAAGTCATCATACATACCTACTCTTAAATCCTTATGAAACATGCCTTAAATTAGTATTGTATAGGTACAATATTTTACATTATATCTCCAGGCTGAGCAAATCTTCAAGAAGATCTGTCCGGGCGAGGAATTCTTGCCGCGCGCTCCGGACCCAGAGGAGATCGTCTTCGAAGACGACGTGACCCACGGCCCCGAGTTCCAGCGGGACCATGAAGACGCTGAAGGTGACGCGCCCAATGAGTAGGCGCCCATACATTCCGGCACAGCAGTGTCACTTACTCTGTCAGCACGTTTTAGCGCGTAACACTACGTGCTTACTCATTTTTATACTACATATGTAGGTATAGGAAATATATTATCAGGTGTTTTCAAATTTAGATAAGATTGTCCTTTATAAACATTTTTTTTATGAGCTTTTTCTGATTGCTGTTCAATTCCAATATTCCAGAAGTTTTGGAACAAGTGCTACATATCAAACATTCGCAGTTAGTATTGAAACAGTTGAAAATCCACATGTAATCCGAAAATAGTATAATTATAGAATGCCTTGCAAAACTCACTGGATGAAATTTTTAGTCTATGCAGAAAAATCTGTATCTTTCAAGAAATCTATGCAGTCTTTGATACCAGTAGGTACTTGATGTTTATCTAAACGACACTTGCCAAGGTCATTGACCTCACGAGACAGCTGATCTTAAACGTAATCCAAGTGAAATCTTTTATACAGTGATTATGAAAATATTGAGTAATCTTAAATTTGAGTACACCTTTTTATACAATTATTATGTAAATTCATATCAAAATTGTCATTACCATAAATTCAGATAAATATATTTCTCTAGGTAAAAATTGTTTATGCTTCAGTTGAAGTGCTTGAACGTGCTGAGTTCAGAATATGATGTAATCTCAGTAAGATTTATATGCTTTGGTCGCTTGACTTCGTGCATTCCGACTGGTGCGTTTTGGAGGGAGTATAAGACATGATAGCAATACCTATTTGTGGGTATAACAAGAACTTTTGAAACTGCAGTTTTTTTTATTAAGTTGTATGATTATTTTGATGCCACAAGGTTAAAGGCTACATATTTAAAAGTGATATTTGAACCTGAATTAATATTTAATCTAATTAATATGATTGGCTGGTGCTATATGTTGTTTTGTTATTATTGTATAAATTTTACTTATTTGAAGTGTATACATAAAATTTATTTGGCAAATCAAATGGCAAGATGGTTTCAAAAATTAATCATGGAAGATTGTTGATGCTTAAGTTTCAGAAATTCGACCTGTGTTATGGCCTAGTGTAAATTATATCAATTTTATTAAAAATTGACAGATAATACGATGAACTGTGTACACACCTTGTCGCACCAGAATATCGAGGTCATTTACATCAGTTTGCTGAACATAGTACAGGCAGGACTTAATTTTGTTTAAATAAGAAATATTGGCTGGGTTGTCTTGTTAAGCAAGAACAACTTGTAGCATGTAACTGATCATTTGACATTTTAAAACAATATTAATACTTGACCTTAAACTTGAACTTGTGAATTAGGTACAGAAATTAATTTATTTAATAAGTAATATTTGTCTCACAAGGTTGCTATGTTTACATTGAACTCCTGAATAGTTATCTTTACTATTTAATAATCATTATATATATTTTTAGTCATATAAACACACATTTAATTAATGATGTAATATTAAATGTATAAATTTTGGAGTTATCTAAACAAAATAATTTTAATTGTTAGAACTGCAATCTTTTTACACAGCATTTTTAATAATTGTTTTATTTATTAATATCTTTCAATAAGCTTGATCAAATTTTTATTTAATAAGAAACTATTGTTCAGTAATGTGCATTAAATACAGTAGTATCTGAAATAGGATGCAGTTTATTATGGTATGAGGAAAAAATTTTTGGATGCACCAGTCACAAATCATAGATTGTAGCACTTAAAATTTAAGTTAATTAGCACTTTTATGATTTTTATTATCAATAATCATGCCTGCAGCTTGTGCGTTTATAATTCCAATAAAATGTGATTACTAGAATATATTTGTTTCATTTAATATCTGGAGATAATATTGTCACACTATGGAAAAGGGATATGTCATTGTTTCCAAAATTAGTAGAACAAAACAATTATTAGTCAATCTTATAAACATTTAATAGAAATATAAATATATTGTAGATAATATAGGTACATGTAGATATGAAATACTAGAGGAATATACAATCTGCTAGCAAACATAAAGCTCAGCCCTCATTCATAATAAGAAGGACCATTCACTGAACATCAATATGATTTCTTTTAGTACATCAGTAAGTAATTTTATTTTTGTATGCATAATACATAAATCTAAAATACATCTAAATACACATTTTTATTTGCTTGAATATGTTATCACAATGTGAATGGCTTTTGTAAACAACAAAAAATATTTCATTGGCATACTCTGTTAATATCAACATCAAAGTTTAATTCCTTAAATTAATAAAATATTTCTCTACTCTTCTCATATACATTTGGAAACATGTCATATAAAACACTACAACTAATCAAAATAACCTTTTTTCATAAGAAAACAAACCATGCACATTGCCTTCTAATTGTGCAGAGTATGTTCTCTTCATGAACCTAAGATCTCCAGAATAGCTCATCTCACTTTACATAGTTACAGATTTTGCTCTGATATCTTGACAGCTGTTTCATTCCTGCTTGTAAATATGGAAGGAACCACAGAACAGAACCTTGGTCCACTATACTCCCCCTCACTCCTTGGGCTATTGTGTGCTTGTCTGATTCCTTATGGAAATACCTGCTCACTGCGGGTCCTATACCATCTTTATTTTCCATCGCTTCTGAGTTACCCATGCATCTACTCCAGCATTTGTAAGATTCTTGGGTTGCAGCCTTGTTACTACATTATCTCCGATCACTTGAATGTCTGGATAAGTACTTTTAATGTACTTTATCATATAAATTTGATAGACGGAGTTTCCTTGAGAGGAATCCAGAACTATCACATTTACAATGTTATTAACTAATAATTGTAATCAGTCTTTGTCAGTTTCATGGGTACGTATGGCAGCTCCGACTAATTGTTGTTTGTTTGCATCTTTTGATGCATTTGGGTAACTACGAGCCTTTTTTTAAGTCGGTCCTTGCAATTAATGCTACTAATACCATGGATCCATTAATAATAGGTAATTTACCTTTTTTGCTTTTCTCCAAGATGTCATTGGCTTCTTGTAAAGTGACACCAGATCTTGCTGTAATCATATTCTCTATTGGAGTCATTACATCTTTAAGGCTCAGCTGAGGGTCACCCTTCCTTAAGTCAATATCTCTTAATGTCACAATATCAATGAGGCGACCAGCTAACTTGTCGTTTTCTGTAATAGGATATCTAGTAAACCCATTTCTTCTTTTAGCTTCGTTAACATCCGCAACTCTGTTTTCAGGACCCATACACACAAGGTCTCGAATGAATCCATGTTTGTATTTTTTTTATGGGATTGAGGGCAAACGAGCAGGCGTGACACCTGATGGTAAGCAACCAACGCCGCCCATGGACACCAGCAACACGTATAGTGCTACTGTTGCGTTGCCGACCTTTGAGGGACAGGGGATAGGAAAGGATACGGATAGGAGAAGGGCCTCCGGGTACCTCTCTCACTGAACGAATCGCGGCATGAGCCACTTTACGTCGGTCTTCTGAGAGGTCGTGGTATTTCACCGGTCGAACCGGCCCATTCATGCAGCATACTGCTTGGCTCTACCACTGTTTTTTTTTCACTTTGTGCACCTCATTTGCTTGGTACTTCGGAGTACAGTTGTGGTGAATGATACCGATACCACCGCATAGTGCCATCGCAATCGCCGTATCTGTTTTTGTTACAGTGTCCATTGGTGTAGATACATAAGGATATTAATTGAGCAGGGTATGTTCTCTTCATGAACTTAAGATCTCCAGAATAGCTCATCTTACTTTACATAGTTACAGATTTTGCTTTGATATCTTGACAACTATGTTTCATTCCTGCTTGTAAATATGGAAGAAACCACGAAACAGAACCTTTGTCCACTATACTCCCACTCACTCCTTGGGTTATTGTGTGCTTGTCTGATTCCTCATGGAAATACCTGCTCATTGCAGGTCCTTTACCATCTTTATTTTCCGTCGCTTCTGAGCTACCCATGCCAGTCTTACACCATCTGAGAAGAAATATTAACCAGGGCCTTCTGAAGTGCCAGCAAGGAGAGATCCCATCATAACTGCAGAAGCATCCAATGCAAGGGATTTAACTATATGGCCAACACTCTGGATACCACCATCGACTATGACAGGAACATTAAATGCACGTGTATAGCTTCCTACTTGATATACTACAGTAGCCTGAGGGCACCCGCAGGCCATGACTTCTTGGGTTATGCATATGGAACCACTGCCCATTCCTGCTCTAAGTGCACCTACTCCAGCAGCTGTAAGACTCTTGGCTTGCATCCTTTACTACTGTTACTACATTATCTCCGATGACTTTCATGTCTGGATAAGTACTTTTAATGTACTTTATCATATTAATTTGGTAGACAGAGTTTCCTTGAAAAGAATCCAGAACTATCACATTTACACTGCTATTGACTAATAAATAATTGTAATCAGTCTTTGTCAGTTTCATGGGTACGTATGGCAGCTCCGACTAATAGTTGTTTGTTTGCATTCTTAGGGTAACTACAAGCCTTTTTTTAAGGTGGTCCTTGCAATTAAGGCTACTAATTCCATGAATCCATTAATAATTGGTAATTTACCTTTTAGCTTTTCTTGAAGAGGTTATTGGCATCTTGTAAAGTGACACCAGATCTTGCTGTAATCATGTCCTATATTGGAGTCATTACATCTTTAAGGCTCAGCTGAGGATCACCCTCCCTTAAGTCAATATCTCTTAATGTCACAATACCAATGACGCGACCACCTATAACTTGCCGTTTTCTGTAATAGGATACCCGGTAAACCCATTTTTCTTTTAGCTTCGTTAACGTCCGCAACTGTGTTTTCAGGAGCCATACACACAGGGTCTCGAATGAATCCATGTTTGTATTTTTTCACTTTGTGCTTGGTACTTAGTTTTTGCTTGGTACTTTGGAGTAGAGTTGTGGTGAATAATCACGATAGCATAGTACCATCACAATCTCCATATCTGTTTTTGTTACAGTGTCCATTGGTGCAGATAAATAAGGAGATTAATTGAGCAGGGTATGTTCTCTTCATGAACCTAAGATCTCCAGAATAGCTCATCTTACTTCACATAGTTACAGATTTTGCTCTGATATCTTGACAGCTATGTTTCATTCCTGCTTGTAAATATGGAAGGAACCACAGAACAGAACCATTGCCCACAATACTCCCACTCACTCCTTGGGCTACTCTGTGCTTGTCTGATTCCTCATGGAAATACCTGCTCATTGCAGCTCCTTTACCATCTTTATTTTCCAACGCTTCTAAGTTTCCCATGCCTCTATATTATTTCAGTCTTCACCATCTGAGAAGAAATATTCACCGGGTGCCTCTGAAGTGCCAGCAAGGAGAGGTCCCATCATAACTGCAGGAGCACCCAATGCAAGGGATTTAACTATATGGCCAACACTCTGGATACCACCATCAGCTATGACAGGAACATTAAATGAACGTGCATAGCTTGCTACTTGATATACTGCAGTAGCCTGAGGGCACCCGCAGGCCATGACTTCTTGGGTTATGCATATGGAACCACTACCCATTCCTACTCTAAGTGCATCTACTCCAGCATCTATAAGATCCTTGGCTTGCATCCTTGTTACTACATTACCTCTGATCACTTGAATGTCTGGATAAGTACTTTTAATGTACTTTATCATATTAATTTGGTAGACAGAGTTTCCTTGAGAGGAATCCAGAACTATTACATTTACACTGTTATTGACTAATAAATAATTGTAATCAGTCTTTGTCAGTTTCATGGGTACGTATGGCAGCTCCGACTAATAGTTGTTGGTTTGCATCTTTTGATGCATTTGGGTAACTACGAGCCTTTTTTTAAGTCGGTCCGTGCAATTAAGGCTACTAATACCATGGATCCATTAATAATAGGTAATTTACCTTTTTTGCTTTTCTCCAAGATGTCATTGGCATCTTGTAAAGTGACACCAGATCTTGCTGTAATCATGTTCTCTATTGGAGTCATTACATCTTTAAGGCTCAGCTGAGGGTCACCATTCCTTAAGTCAATATCTTTTAATGTCACAATATCAATGAGGCCATCAGCTAACTTGCCGTTTTCTGTAATACGATATCTAGTAAACCCATTTCTTCTTTTAGCTTCGTTAACATCCGCAACTCTTTTTTATGGGATTGAGGGCAAACGAGCAGGCGTGACACCTGATGGTAAGCAACCAACGCCGCCCATGGACACCAGCAACACGTATAGTGCTACTGTTGCGTTGCCGACCTTTGAGGGACAGGGGATAGGAAAGGATACGGATGGGAGAAGGGCCTCCGGGTACCTCTCTCACTGAACGAATCGCGGCATGAGCCACTTTACGTCGGTCTTCTGAGAGGTCGTGGTATTTCACCGGTCGAACCGGCCCATTCATGCAGCATACTTCTTGGCTCTACCACTGTTTTTTTTCACTTTGTGCACCTCATTTGCTTGGTACTTCGGAGTACAGTTGTGGTGAATGATACCGATACCACCGCATAGTGCCATAGCAATCGCCGTATCTGTTTTTGTTACAGTGTCCATTGGTGCAGATACATAAGGATATTAATTGGGCAGGGTATGTTCTCTTCATGAACCTAAGATCTCCAGAATAGCTCATCTTACTTTACATAGTTACAGATTTTGCTTTGATATCTTGACAGCATTCATTTGTGCTTGTAAATATGGAAGGAACCACGAAACAGAACCTTTGTCCACTATACTCCCACTCACTCCTTGGGTTATTGTGTGCTTGTCTGATTCCTCATGGAAATACCTGCTCATTACGGGTCCTTTGCCATCTTTATTTTCCGTCGCTTCTAAGCTACCCATGCCTCTATATTATTTCAGTCTTACACCATCTAAAAGGAAATATTCACTAGGTGTTTCTGAAGTGCCAGCAAGGAGAGATTCCATCATAACTTTAGAAGCACAGTTGTGGTGAATGATACAGATGCCGCCACCACATAGTGCCATCGCAATCGCCATATCTGCTTCAGTTACAGTGTCGATATGGAGATACTAATGGATATTTCAGGTTAATCTTCTTGGTACGGGGCTAAGTCTAATCAACTTCGTCTGCAGTGAAATCTATGTATCCCAGAAGCAAAGGGAAGCATTGTGAGTGAGGCCTTCACTGCTCTGAAAAACTTCAGTAGCAGAGAGTCCATTTCGGAGATCCCCGTTGCCTTCCATATTTGTACACGTTTCTTTACAAAAATGCATGTAGTCAAACACCAGGTCCCACAATTGTTTATATAGAGATTTATAACTAAACTAATGTCCCTTTTGTTGTCGAAGACAAAGTAAACAATAATTCTCAAAAATTATACTAATCAATTCTAGTTCTTTAAACAATTATGAAAAACATACTGGCTTACAAGAGTTACAAGCTCTATTTTAGACTGATTTTTGACGAATGAATGACAGTACTTGACAGTAGTGAGTACACATCAAGCAATAGTCAACTCGAGTGGACCATTTCCATTACCAAAGAAGATGAAACATGATTTATGACTACATGCATACAAAATAATCATAGTGTCACATTGTCTTGTATATTTAAAATTAATCTATTTTTTGCCTGTTTCTAAATATAACTTCTAATACACATTTTTATTTGATTGAATCTGTTATCACAATTTGAATGGCTTTTGTAAACACCAAAAAAATATTTCATAAGCATACTCTGTTAATATCAATACCAAAGTTCAATTCCTTAAATTAATAAAATATTTCTCTACTCTTCTCATATACATTTGGAAACATGTCATATAAAACACTACAACTAATCAAAATAACCTTTTTTCGTAAGAGAACAAACCATGCACATTGCCTTCTAATTGTGCAGAGTATGTTCTCTTCATGAACCTAAGATCTCCAGAATAGCTCATCTCACTTAACATAGTTACAGATTTTGCTCCAATATCTTGACAGCTATGTTTCATATCAGCTTGTAAGTATGGAAGGAACCGCAGGACAGATTCTTTATCTACTATACTCCCCCTCACTCCTTGGGCTATTGTGTGCTTGTCTGATTCCTTATGGAAATACCTACTCATTGCGGGTACTATACCATCTTTATTTTCCATCGCTTCTGAGTTACCCATGCCTCTATATTCTTTCAGTTTGACACCATCTGAGAAGAAATATTCACCAGGGCCTTCTGAAGTGCCAGCAAGGAGAGGTCCCATCATAACTGCGGAAGCACCCAATGCAAGGGATTAAACTATATGGCCAACACTCTGGATAACACCATCGGTTATGACAGGAACATTAAATGAATGTGTATAGCTTCCTACTTGATATACTACAGTAGCCTGAGGGCACCTGCAGGCCATGACTTCTTGGGTTATGCATATGGAACAACTACCCATTCCTACTCTAAGTGCATCTACTCCAGCATTTGTAAGATTCTTGGGTTGCGGCCTTGTTACTACATTATCTCCGATCACTTGAATGTCTGGATAAGTACTTTTAATGTACTTTATCATATTAATTTGGTAGACAGAGTTTCCTTGAGAGGAATCCAGAACTATCACATTTACACTGTTATTGACTAATAAATAATTGTAATCAGTCTTTGTCAGTTTCATGGGTACGTATGGCAGCTCCGGCTAATTGTTGTTTGTTTGCATTCTTAGGGTAACTACAAGCCTTTTTTTAAGTTGGTCCTTGCAATTAAGGCTACTAATTCCATGGATCCATTAATAATTGGTAATTTACCTTTTTGCTTTTCTTAAAGATGTCATTGGCATCTTGTAAAGTGACACCAGTTCTTGCTGTAATCATGTCCTCTATTGGAGTCATTACATCTTTAAGGCTCAGCTAAGGATCACCCTCCCTTAAGTAAATATCTCTTAATGTCACAATACCAATGAGGCGACCACCAAATTTGCCGTTTTCGGTAATAGGATACCCGGTAAACCCATTTTTATTTTATTTTCGTTAACGTCCGCAACTGTGTTCTCAGGACCCATACACACAGGGTCTCGAATGAAGCCATTTTGTATTTTTTCATTTTGTGCTTGGTATTTGGTTTTTGCTTGGTACTCTGGAGTACAGTTGTGGTGAACGATACCGATAGTACAGTGCCGTCGCAATCGCCATATCTGTTTCTGTTCCCTTGTCCATTGGTGCAGATACTAATGGAGATTAATTGTGCAGGATATGTTCTCTTCATGAACCTAAGATCTCCAGAATAGCTCATCTCACTTTACATAGTTACAGATTTTGTTCTGATATCTTGACAGTTATGTTTCATTCCTGCTTGTAAATATGGAAGGAACCACAGAAAAGAACCTTGGTCCACTATAGTCCCCCTCACTCCTTGGGCTATTGTGTGCTTGTCTGATTCCTTATGGAAATACCTGCTCACTGCGGGTACTATACCATATTTATTTTCCATCGCTTCTGAGTTACCCATGCCTCTATATTCTTTCAGTTTGACACCATCTGAGAAGAAATATTCACCAGGGCCTTCTGAAGTGCCAGCAAGGAGAGGTCCCATCATAACTGCGGAAGCACCCAATGCAAGGGATTAAACTATATGGCCAACACTCTGGATAACACCATCGGTTATGACAGGAACATTAAATGAATGTGTATAGCTTCCTACTTGATATACTACAGTAGCCTGAGGGCACCTGCAGGCCATGACTTCTTGGGTTATGCATATGGAACAACTACCCATTCCTACTCTAAGTGCATCTACTCCAGCATCTGTAAGATCCTTGGGTTGCGGCCTTGTTACTACATTATCTCCGATCACTTGAATGTCTGGATAAGTACTTTTAATGTACTTTATCATATTAATTTGGTAGACAGAGTTTCCTTGAGAGTAATCCAGAACTATCACATTTACACTGTTATTGACTAATAAATAATTGTAATCAGTCTTTGTCAGTTTCATGGGTATGTATGGCAGATCCGGCTAATTGTTGTTTGTTTGCATCTTTTGATGCATTTGGGTAACTACGAGCCTTTTTTTAAGTCGGTCCTTGCAATTAAGGCTACTAATACCATGGATCCATTAATAATAGGTAATTTACCTTTTTTGCTTTTCTCCAAGATGTCATTGGCATCTTGTAAAGTGACACCAGATCTTGCTGTAATCATGTTCTCTATTGGAGTCATTACATCTTTAAGGCTCAGCTGAGGGTCACCCTTCCTTAAGTCAATATCTCTTAATGTCACAATATCCATGAGGCGACCAACTAACTTGCCGTTTTCTGTAATAGGATATCTAGTAAACCCATTTCTTCTTTTAGCTTCGTTAACATCCGCAACTCTGTTTTCAGGACCCATACACACAAGGTCTCGAATGAATCCATGTTTGTATTTTTTTTTTATGGGATTGAGGGAAAACGAGCAGGCGTGACACCTGATGGTAAGCAACCAACGCCGCCCATGGACACCAGCAAGACATTTAGTGTTACTGTTGCGTTGCCGACCTTTGAGGGACAGGGGATAGGAAAGGATACGGATGGGAGAAGGGCCTCCGGGTACCTCTCTCACTGAACGAATCACGGCATGAGCCACTTTACGTCGGTCTTCTGAAAGGTCGTGGTATTTCACCGGTCGAACCGGCCCATTCATGCAGCATACTGCTTGGCTCTACCACTGTTTTTTTTCACTTTGTGCACCTTATTTGCTTGGTACTTCAGAGTACAGTTGTGGTGAATGATACCGATACCACCGCATAGTGCCATCACAATCGCCATATCTGTTTTTGTTACAGTGTCCATCGGTGCAGATACATAAGGATATTAATTGAGCAGGGTATGTTCTCTTCATGAACCTAAGATCTCCAGAATAGCTCATCTTACTTTACATAGTTACAGATTTTGCTTTGATTCCTGCTTGTAAATATGGAAGCAACCACGAAACAGAACCTTTGTCCACTATACTCCCACTCACTCCTTGGGTTATTGTGTGATTGTCTGATTCCTCATGGAAATACCTGCTCATTACGGGTCCTTTACCATCTTTATTTTCCGTCGCTTCTGAGCTACCCATGCCTCTATATTATTTCAGTCTTACACCATCTAAAGGAAATATTCACTAGGTGTTTCTGAAGTGCCAGCAAGGAGAGATTCCATCATAACTTTAGAGACACAGTTGTGGTGAATGATACCGATACTGCCACCACATAGTGCCATAGCAATCGCCATATCTGCTTCGGTTACAGTGTCGATCCGGAGATACTAATGGATATTTCAGGTTAATCTTCTTGGTACGGGGCTAAGTCAAATCAACTTCGGCTGCAGTGAAATCTAAGTATCCCAGAAGCAAAGGGAAGTCATTGTGAGTGAGGCCTTCACTGCTCTGAAAAACTTCAGTAGCAGAGAGTCCATTTCGGAGATCCCCGTGGCCTTCCATATTTGTACACATGTTTCTTTACAAAAATGCATGTAATCAAACACCAGGTCCCACAATTGTTTATATAGAGATTTATAATTAAACTAATGTCCCTTTTGTTGTCGAAGACAAAGTTAACAATAATTTTCAAAAATTAACTAATCAATTCTAGTTCTTTAAACAATTATGAAAATGTACTGGCTTACAAGCTCTACTTTAGACTGATTATTGACGAATGAATGACAGTACTTGACAGTAGTGAGTACACATCAAGCAATAGTCAACTCGAGTTGACCATTTCCATTACCAAAGAAGATGAAACATGATTTATGACTACATGCATACAAAATAATCATAGTGTCACATTTGTCTTGTTTATTTAAAATTAATCTATTTTTTGCCTGTTTCTAAATATAACTTCTAATACACATTTTTACTTGATTGAATCTGTTATCACAATTTGAATGGCTTTTGTAAACACCAAAAAAATATTTCATAGGCATACTCTGTTAATATCAATACCAAAGTTCAATTCCTTAAATTAATAAAATATTTATCTACTCTTCTTAAATACATTTGGAAACATGTCATATAATAATAATAATATATCTTGGATACAAATCACACAGCGCCCTCTAGTTCCAAACTAAGCAACTAAATGCTTGTGCTATGGATACTAGATAACGGATACTAATACATATATACTTTTCTTTTGTAAATACATACTTATAATACATAGAAAAACACCCAGATATGTCAAAACACTACAACTAATCAAAATAACCTTTTCTCGTACGAGAACAAACCATGCACGTTGCCTTCTAATTGTGCAGAGTATGTTCTCTTCATGAACCTAAGATCTCCAGAATAGCTCATCTCACTTAACATAGTTACAGATTTTGCTCCAATATCTTGACAGCTATGTTTCATTCCTGCTTGTAAATATGGAAGGAACCGCAGAACAGAACCTTTGTCCACTATACTCCCACTCACTCCTTGGGCTACTCTGTGCTTGTCTGATTCCTTATGGAAATACCTGCTCATTGCAGCTCCTTTACCATCTTTATTTTCCATCGCTTCTAAGCTACCCATACCTCTATATTTTTTCAGTCTTACACCATCTGAGAAGAAATATTCACCAGGTGCTTCTGAAGTGCCAGCAAGCAGAGATCCCATCATAACTGCAGAGGCACCCAATGCAAGGGATTTAACTATATGGCCAACACTCTGGATACCACCATCAGCTATGACAGGAACATTAAATGAACGTGCATAGCTTGCTACTTGATATACTGCAGTAGCCTGAGGGCAACCGCAGGCCATGACTTCTTGGGTTATGCATATGGAACCACTACCCATTCCTACTCTAAGTGCATCTACTCCAGCATCTATAAGATTCTTGGCTTGCATCCTTGTTACTACATTACCTCCGATCACTTGAATGTCTGGATAAGTACTTTTAATGTACTTTATCATATTAATTTGGTAGGCAGAATTTCCTTGAGAGGAATCCAGAACTATCACATCCACACCGTTATTAACTAATAATTGTAATCTGTCTTTGTCAGTTTCACGGGTACCTATGGCAGCTCCTACTAACAGTTGTTTGTTGGCATCTTTTGATGCATTTGGGTAACTACGAGCCTTTTTTAAGTCGGTCCTTGCAATTAAGGCTACTAATTCCATGGATCCATTAATAATCGGTAACTTACCTTTTTTGCTTTTCTCCAAGATGTCATTGGCATCTTGTAAAGTGACACCAGATCGTGCTGTAATCATGTCCTCTATTGGAGTCATTACATCTTTAAGGCTCAGTTGAGGATCACCCTCCCTGAAGTCAATATCTCTTGATGTCACAATACCAATGAGGCGACCACCTAACTTACCGTTTTCTGTAATAGGATACCCGGTAAACCCATTTTTTCTTTTAGCTTCGATAACGTCCGCAACTGTGTTTTCGGGACCCATACACACAGGGTCTCGAATGAATCCATGTTTGTATTTTTTCACTTTGTGCACCTCATTTGCTTGGTACTCCGGGGTACAGTTGTGGTGAATGATACCGATGCCACCGCATAGTGCCATCGCAATCGCCATATCTGCTTCGGTTACAGTGTCCATCGGTGCAGATACTAATGGAGATTTCAGGTTAATCTTTTTGGTCAGAGGCGAAGTCAAATCAACTTCGTCTGCAGTGAAATCTATGTATCCCGGAAGCAGAAGGAAGTCATTATAAGTGAGGCCTTCCCTGCTCTGAAAAACTTCAGCAGCAGAGAGTCCATCTCGGAGATCACTCTGGCCTTCCGCCTTTGTACACATGTTTCTTTACGAAAATGCACGTGGTCAAACACCGGGTCACACAATTGTTTTGATAGGGATTTATACCTAAACGAATTCCGGTTTTGTCGTCGAAGACGTAAACTAAACAGTAATTCTCGAAAATTATAATAATCAATTCAAGTTCTATAGACAAATATTTAGGAAAAAAAAACGTACCGGCTTCCAAGATCTGCTACGATTGATTAGGATTGATTGTTGACGAATGAATGACAGTCAGTTAGGGTCGTGAGGGATGATTGATATTCATCAATGTTGGATAAACATCGATGTTTAACTATAAAACATCGATGTTTTAATATCAATCGGTTAACTTCGATATCATCGAAACATCGATGTTACCTGCATAAAATATCAAAACGGCAATTATTCTCTTGGGCGCGGTTTAGCGTGCAGTAGGTGTACTACCTTCAAGTAGAAATATTGCATAATTATCCCTAAAAATTACTGGGAATTGACGGGCCTCGTGGCGGTTGAGGTCGGGGGTTCGATTCCCACCCGAGCACAAATATTTGTGACAAACGTGAATATTTGTGTGGCACCTGGGTGTTTCTCTATGTATTATAAGTATGTATTTACAAAAGAAAAGTATATGTGTATTAATATCCGTTATCTAGTATCCTCACAAGCATTTAGTTGCTTAGCTTGGAACTAGACGGCGCTGTGTGTATGGTGTCCAAGATATTATTATTTATTTATTAATGTTAATTTTTTAACATTTGTTATTTCTAGCGCATTTATCGAATAATTTAAACTTTTCATAAATATTGTCGACAATTTTATTTGTTTCTAAAAACATCGATGTTTTAAAAATATCGATGTCTTTCGACCGATATTTATAGAGTCAGTCAGTGCTGACAGCCCCAACAAATCAATAAACAACAGTTCTCTCATACTCTCATTAGAAAACAGTAGATGGGTTCATAAAGACAGGTTTCATAATTTTCTCATATAACATAATTTAAACAGTGGTAGACCAAGCAGTTTGCTGCATGAATGGTAGGCTTGGGCAAAAAATATCGATATATCAAAATATCGATATTTTTCTGCGATACTTTTTTCCGCGATATATCAATTTTCGATATTTATTTTCGGATATCAAAATCGATATATTTTTAAAGCTCTGCTGTCTGCTCATGCGTCACATCATGTTTTTGACCAATCCGATTTCTTAAATTTAGAAAATATGTAGTAGGCTGTATGAGTTTAGTTTCTTTGCTTCAAACACAAACAAAAATTACACTATGACTTGCTTGTCTATGACAATGACATTGCTTGTTGGTTTGGTTGGTAAACTCTCAGTCAGCCGGGAGCGAAATAAAAACATATGGCTGACAAGCTTATACAGCACAACACCGAAAAATGGCGGGATAACCATTCAAAAATTTGGGTCAACCTAAATGTTCTTGATGGGGGCGGGCAGCAGCGTCCCTATCTACAAGAGGTTTACCCCTGCGGTCTCCAACCCGTTTGCCCAGCGTGGGGACTATGGGCATAAACCTCCCTATGGAAAAAGCACCAAAACAACGGCCCCCAGTTCCCGGTGGTCCCGCTATTCCCGGCCAAGGCAGCGGTCGTGGTAACGGTGGGACAGGGGGTGCGAAGAATCTCCGGGTTACGGCAGGCTGCCAAAAACAACTACTCGTGGCCACTTATAATGGACGCAGTCTTCGGCTGGACCAACACCTCACCGAACTCGAGGTAGAGCTGAGTTGCTTGAACTGGCATATTCTAGGGCTATCTGAAGTCCGGCGAGAGGGGGAGGACACGATAACCCTACAGTCAGGCAACTTACTCTACTTTCGGGAAGGTGATCAGCTCTCCCAGGGGGGTGTCGGTTTCCTCGTTCACAAAGACCTCGTTAGCAGCGTTGTGGAGATCAGTAGTGTGTCGACCAGGGTAGCGTACCTTGTACTGAAACTCACCAACAGGTACACCCTGAAGGTTATACAGGTATATGCGCCGACCTCGACATACTCTGACGAGATAGCCGAGGCTATGTACGAGGATATTGCGAAAGCAATACATTGTACCGCCAAGGCTCACTACAGCGTTGTTATGGGGGACTTCAATGCCAAAGTGGGAGTACAAGAACGCGGCGAATCGAAAATCGGTCCATATGGCTTGGGGTGCCGGAATCACAGGGGCCAGATGCTGGTCAACTTCCTGGAGTCTGAAGGGCTTTTCTTGATGAATTCATTCTTCAAGAAGAGTCTCCACAGGAGGTGGACTTGGCGAAGCCCCGATTCTGTGACAAGGAACGAGATAGATTTTATCATTACGGATAGTAAGCATATATTTAGAGATGTCTCTGTGATCAACAGGTTCAATACTGGAAGTGATCACCGACTTCTTCGAGGCTCTCTAAACATTAACTTCAAAGCTGAAAGGACCCGGAAGATAAGGTTTATTCTCCGACCTACGCCACTCCAAATAGCCGAAACCGAAAAGTTCCAAACGGAACTTAAAAATCGATTCGATCTGCTGGAAACCACAGGCAACGTGGACGAAAAAGTCGACACTGTGGTCGACACGCTGAGGAAAGTGTCTCAAAGGCTGTTCCCGATATCGCAGAAAAAGGAGTCCAAGCTCTCTGCTGAGACACTCGAGCTGATGAGGCAAAGACGAGAAACTCCATCCGACCAGCTGTCTTCGTCAGAATGGAAAAGCCTAAACCAGCGTATTAGAAAGCTGATGCGGCGTGACCTTCGTCGATCGAATACTCGAGCAATCGAGGACGCGATCGACCGCAACAAAGGGTCGAAAGTGTTCGCTCAGCAGCTTGGAAGGCCCCATCTGACGAAGCTGAAAACTGCGGATGGACGTGTCGTCACCTCTAAGCCTGAGATTCTCGCAGAGATAGAATCTTTTTATGGGCTCCTTTATTCCACACGGATGACCAAGCCGACGAGACACAGCGATGATGACCACAGAGCCCCGCTAACGCGTCACTATAGTGAGGACATTCCCGATGTCACTGAAAGCGAGATTAGTGCGGCTCTCGGGCAACTTCAGAACAACAAGGCACCCGGTGATGACGGAATTACTACAGAGCTTCTTAAAGCCGGCGGGACTCCTATCCTAAAGGAATTAGCAAGTCTTTTTAATTCCGTCATACACCAGGGCATAACACCACAGGCTTGGGGCAGGAGTGCGGTGGTGCTGTTCTTCAAAAAAGGTGATAAAACCTTACTGAAGAATTACAGACCCATCTCACTTCTGAGCCATATCTACAAGTTGTTCTCGAGGGTCGTCACGAATCGTCTCGCTGCAAGACTCGACGAATTCCAGCCTCCGGAGCAGGCCGGGTTTCGAAAAGGCTTTAGTACCGTGGACCACATCCATACTGTTCGGCAGATTGTACAGAAGACCGAAGAGTACAATCAGCCGCTGTGTATGGCATTCGTGGACTACGAAAAAGCCTTCGACTCCATCGAAACTTGGGCAGTTCTGGATGCACTGCAGCGATGTCGGATTGACTGGCGTTATATCGAGGTGTTGAGATGCTTGTATGACACCGCCACGATGGCTGTCCAGATACAGGACCAGGCGACGACCGCCATTGAGCTGAATAGAGGTGTAAGACAGGGAGATGTTATATCTCCCAAACTCTTCACCAATGCTCTGGAGGACGTTTTTAAGACACTGGATTGGACTGGACAGGGTATCAACGTGAACGGTGAGTACATCTCGCATCTTCGGTTTGCCGACGACATTGTTGTAATGGCAGAGTCGCTGGAACAGTTAAGCGGAATGCTGCGCAGCCTGGACGAGTCCTCCCGGCGCGTCGGTTTGGGCATGAACTTGGACAAGACCAAGGTTATGTTCAATGAACATGTCGTGCCCGGACCGATAAGCGTCGAAGGGTCAATTCTCGAAGTCGTTAACAAATACGTCTACCTAGGCCAAATCATCCAGTTAGGTAGACGAAACTTCGAGAAGGAGGCCGAAAGGAGGATTCAGCTTGGTTGGGCTGCATTCGGCAAACTGCGTCGAGTCTTCAGCTCGCCTATACCGCAATGTCTGAAGACCAAAGTCTTTGACCAGTGCGTCTTACCGGTAATGACCTACGGTGCCGAAACGTGGACACTCACGGTGGGGCTAGTCCACAAATTCAAAGTCGCTCAGCGAGCTATGGAGCGGGCTATGCTCGGGGTATCTCTGAAAGATAAACTCAGGAATGAGTATATCCGCCAGAGAACTGGAGTAACCGACATAGCTCGTAGAATAAGCTCGCTGAAGTGGCAATGGGCTGGTCACATCTGCCGAAGGACCGACGGTAGATGGAGCAAGAAGGTCATAGAGTGGAGACCGCGTCTTGGCAAACGCAGCGTAGGACGCCCACCAGCCCGATGGTCAGATGACCTCAGAAAGGCTGCTGGTAAAGACTGGATGCGGAAGGCAGAGAATCGGATGTTGTGGCGCACATTGGGAGAGGCCTATGTCCAGCAGTGGACTGCAATAGGCTGATGATGATGATGATGATTGGTTGGTATCACTGCACTGGACTGACTGCATTTTAGATAGTTGGTAGGAACGTTGTTTTGTTGTGTTGTCACGAGTAAGCTAAGCACAGCTCATTGTTATTTTTTTTGTGTGAATTGTATTTATGTGAAGCTGTTTCTTGCAACTTGTGCGGTAAAACGTATAAAACTTGTGGAAACACTACAAATTTGGCAACACATTTAAATACGAAGCACCATTTTGCTTATTTACAAATGGTAGACATACAAAATTCATCGAAAGAAACCGAAAAGTCTAAAATTAAAATTAAATAATAAAACTTATGTTGAAACAGCCAGATGTGTATTTGCTTTAAAATTTCGATAATTTTGTCAATTTTTATAAATAATTGAAAATTGGGCAAAAAATATCGATATATTGAAATATCGATATTTATTGTTTGCTATATATCGATATATTAGAAAAATATCGATATTTTTTTTCCATTTGCCCATCCCTAATGAATGGGCCGGTTCGAGAACCTGCACAAATTTAGCACCCCATCGAAGGATTTTTGAACTCAAAATGACCTTAATCGATAGGTCTACGTTAGGTCTGTATAGGTCCACCATCATTTTTGTTAGGTCACTTATAGTTTTTTTATAAATAATTTTTTAAATTTTGTAAAAAAAAAATTACATCTTAGCATCTCATTTAAACGGAAACTCATTTAACTTTATATTTCTGCATTCTTTATCGTTAGGTCAGTATTGGTCTATAGTTTTTGCTTTTATATTATTCATTTAATTCTTTTTATTAACAATTATAAATAATTTATCACTGGCGCATGCGCTTTCTGCACAAATTTAGCACCCCATCGAAGGATTTTTGAACTCAAAATGACCTTAATCGATAGGTCTACGTTAGGTCTGTATAGGTCCACCATCATTTTTGTTAGGTCACCTATAGTTTTTTTATAAATATTTTTTTAAATTTTGCAAAAAAATATTTACATCTTAGCATCTCATTTAAACGGAAACTCATTTATCTTTATATTTCTGCATTCTTTATCGTTAGGTCAGTATTGGTCTATAGTTTTTGCTTTTATATTATTCATTTAATTCTTTTTATTAACAATTATAAATAATTTATCACTGGCGCATGCGCTCAACGCACCTAGTCATAGCATGGTGCGAAATTTAAAGTTTTCCCGTTCCGTTTTCATTGCTTTCATTATCAAAACACAAACTTCTCTCATGAAGCTCAAATAATCTCATAATTTTAATCTCTAATTACTCCTCTACTACTCTAATAAAAAATCAACACGACGAATACTAATGCTAAGATGTAAATATTTTTGTGCAAAATTTAAAAAAATATTTATAAAAAAACTATAGGTGACCTAACAAAAATGATGGTGGACCTATACAGACCTAACGTAGACCTATCGATTAAGGTCATTTTGAGTTCAAAAATCCTTCGATGGGGTGCTAAATTTGTGCAGAAAGCGCATGCGCCAGTGATAAATTATTTATAATTGTTAATAAAAAGAATTAAATGAATAATATAAAAGCAAAAACTATAGACCAATACTGACCTAACGATAAAGAATGCAGAAATATAAAGATAAATGAGTTTCCGTTTAAATGAGATGCTAAGATGTAATTTTTTTTTTACAAAATTTAAAAAATTATTTATAAAAAAACTATAAGTGACCTAACAAAAATGATGGTGGACCTATACAGACCTAACGTAGACCTATCGATTAAGGTCATTTTGAGTTCAAAAATCCTTCGATGGGGTGCTAAATTTGTGCAGGTCAACCGATCGATGTTAAAACATCGATGTTTTATAGTTAAACATCGATGTTTATCCAACATTGATGAATATCAATCATCCCTTACGACCCTAACAAGTCAATTTATTAGAACACACAATAAATAATAACCTAGATATGCTACAATTTATAGAAGATAATAAAAAATATATTTTATATACACTGATGGGAGCAAGGGTAATGGATATGTGCATGTAGCTTGGTATGATCCACAATCAAATTTTTCTCAAAGCTATATCCTACTAGAAACCTGCTCTATATTCACAGCAGAGATTTATGCAGTATATCAGGCATTACTGAGAATTAGAGATATCCATAATTGTAAATATTTTTTAATAGTATCTGATTCTTTATCTATGTTAAAAGCTCTATACAACCTTACTGTTAAATTTAAGTCAAATTTCATCTTATATTTTATAAAAGAAATAATTCATCAATATTACCTTCAAAATATAGAAATCACCTTCCTCTGGGTTCCTTCACACAGAGGTATACATGGAAATGAAATGGCCGATAAATCTGCACAAGTTATCAATGCTGTTGTTGTTAAAAATACAATGGATGTTCCAATGACGGATTATCTGCAATATATCGATAAAAGTATTAATCAGTTATGGTTAGAAATGTGGAAAAAAGATCAAGATACAAAGGGAAAATGGTATGGAAGTATCCAAGAGAACTTACCGACTAAACCTTGGTACTATCAATTCAAAGATGCCAGTCGAGATTTTATTGTTACCATTAATAGACTGCGCTTTGGTCATCACTCCAGTCCGTCACACCTTAAAAGAATTGGAATTGTTGCTAACGACATTTGCCCACATTCCGAATCAACTAAGGGAACCGTTGAAAACATGATGATGATGATATAGAGTCTGGCCAACGAAAGCTGTCCAAGAAAAAAGGCGGGAATTTTAAAAAATCAAGAGCTGTTAACCCTGGCTATACACTGCATAAACGGAGTTAATACTATTTATTTTTCAGCAAGTACATTTTTTTCGAGTTGAAAAAATTTTGTTTTGTTAACAACTGTTGTTGCAATTTTCGATTGTATTATGAAGAATATCAAATAAAAGATTTTAAACTTTTAATTCTGTCTTTTTATTATTTTCAAATAATCTATTATTTATGTACAGTCGAGGACCCCGAGGAGCCGTACAAATATAGGAGCTATGAGTCATAGTTAAAATCGGATTCCAAAAACTCTACACCTGATATTGAATCAGCTTCATTGCTTTCTTCGCTGCTACTGCTACTGTCCCCAACATGTATTATGAATGGTTCAAGTTCGTTTTCAGTAATATGGTCCCTTAATTTGTACTGATTTTCCACATTTAGTACATGATCAGTGTACTTCTTCCAGTCATCAGCAGTTATGGATAGAAAACATTCTTTTATTAAATTTTGCATTTCAGACCCTGGTATTCCTATATTTTTGCTTGCTACTTTTCTCTTCGCTTGACTCCATACAAGCTCAATAGCATTGAGGTCACAATGATACGGTGGCAACAACAAAATTTCGTGATTGTGGATATGACTGTGTTTTTTAGAAGCACTTCTGCTTCGTAAACAACGGCAGGTTTATTATCTTTCACCAAACACATTAATTCAGCTTTGGTGTGATATTCTTCGAAATGAATATTATTTTCTTGAAGCCATATTCGGAGATTAGCTTTAGAATCAGACATAGTAGGGGGTTTGTTTACTTGTTTCACATGGTAACTTGCATTGTCCATCACGATTACACTAGGTTTAGTGAGATTAGGTATCAACATTTCCTCAAACCATTTCATAAAGTTGGTAGCATTCATATCATCATGGTAGTCAGCTGATTTGGATTTTGTGCTGAATACCAATAATGCACCTGGCACAAACCCTTCCTCCGATCCGGCATGCACAATAATATGTCTTTTTCCTGATGATATATTAGTAGTGACACCGCTTGTTGAAGGTCCTTGCCATGATTTTTTAACTTTATAGTTCTGATGTACATATGTCTCATCAAGGTAAATAATCTGTTTACCTTCTAGCCTCTTTTTATGTATTGTCCTCAGGAATCTATGTCTCCATGCCGCAATTTCATATTTTTCTGTAAGTAAAGCCCGTTCATTTTTATTGTTTTGAAACTCAAACCCGTTCTTGTGTAAAATTTTTCTAAGGGTTTCACGGCATCCCTTAAATTCAATTGCTTCCTTCAGCTCATTGTGCAGGCTTCTCAGTGTTGGGACTTGTTTTCTAACTCCATAAAATTCGTTTATTTTGTTTCTTATAGCTGAAATATCAAAATTATCCAAATTGGAAACTGTTGCTGAATGTGGACGATTTTTCCCCGGAGTATTCCACTGTCCTTGATTTTTGGACCCTTCAATTTTAATTCTTCTTAGAGTCTTCACACTGACATCTGAAGATAACAAATACAATAAATTATGTATGTAACAGTATATTATTAATTATTAGTCATTAAAGTCAAAAACCATAATAATATACAAAGACATTATTACAAAACCATAATATTATATTATTTAATTTAGCCATCCATACATTGTCATAAATTTATATAACTCTTCGAAGTAACTGTTAAAATCTATAATTTCTAAAGTAATACCTGTCATTGAAGATATCTTTTCTAAATAATGTGTTTCAGAAGTCGCCATTTCGTTTTTTTCGAGAGTTTTCAATTTCTGTACTGCTTCCACAATTTTAAGTTTTGTCTCCTCGTTGTTAATACTTCCTGAAAAGTAGATACACCATGAAAAATATTGCGATTTGTCTTAAATAGTCTAAAAGTATCAAAATGGTTCATTAGAAATTCAATAAACTAACCTGAAAGTGAAAGGATTGAATCCAGTCGTAGTATTTTCTCTGCAGATTTCTGATTTAAATCACTTTTTATGTCTTTATATTTGTCAATCATAGTAAATAGAAGCTTCCTCGTCGAACTTTTAATTGTTCTCGGCATTATTTTAAACAAAATCAATGAAAATATGATGCACATAAACCAACGTAAACAGAAGATGACTCAAGTACGAAACGTCAAAGTGTCAATTTTGACAGTCTTAAATTATTGCCATATCAAAACTTCTGAAAATAATACATGGACAGCTTTCGTTGGCCAGACTCTAATAATTCACTCAATGTGAGTAGGCAAAGGTCGTTGACCATACAGCCATTTCTTATGTTATTTTTTTCCTTATCTTATCTTGTAAAGCTGAGCTCACTAGACTCTAAAAAAAATGAACGATTTCCGAAGTACGCGTGGCTTATCTTTCAGACGCCATCCGTTGAACACATGATCTTCAACTGTCAAAAATTTTTTATAAATTATCTTATAAATAAATACTATTACTATGCTATACTCTTACTATAAGAATATGAGTAATGGAAGAGCAGAGAACCTAAATACAAGCCCATGGCTTAAATAGGATCTCTGGTCAGATTTAATGTAATATTTACAAAATGTTGATATTGAATAAATTTTATTATTATTATTATCGATATTTTTAAGAAAAAATATCGATATTCCGATATAGCGATATTTTATCAAGTCTTATTGACTCCAGTCACCAGGTCGTGGTATTTCACCTCTCGAACCACCTGCACAAATTTAGCACCCCATCGAAGGATTTTTGAACTCAAAATGACCTTAATCGATAGGTCTACGTTAGGTCTGTATAGGTCCACCATCATTTTTGTTAGGTCACCTATAGTTTTTTTATAAATAATTTTTTAAATTTTGTAAAAAAAAAATTACATCTTAGCATCTCATTTAAACGGAAACTCATTTATCTTTATATTTCTGCATTCTTTATCGTTAGGTCAGTATTGGTCTATAGTTTTTGCTTTTATATTATTCATTTAATTCTTTTTATTAACAATTATAAATAATTTATCACTGGCGCATGCGCTCAACGCATCTAGTCATAGCATGGTGCGAAATTTAAAGTTTTTGACGTGACAACGTCTTAAATTAGATTGCGGCTGGGAGTCACTTATGAAAAAGTGTAACGCTCGGTAACGTTACGATGAGTCACCGAACGAGAGAGAGGCCCGCCGAATGCCTTGCGTCTCTCTCCCACTCAACTATGATCGGTCTGCCGCGCGCGCAGCACTAGAGAATTAGGCGCATTGAATCGGCGCATGCTTGTGTCTCTGTCTTTGTCTTTCTCGAACGTTCTTGGCGTTGGAAAAACAAGAAAGCGTCATAATACAAGTTCACACGTGTGGTTAAAGTATCGTCAGCTGTGTCTGTAGTGAAAATGTGGAGTGCTTAGATTCGTCATTTACAACAACTACAACAATAAAGGTAAATAATTGTACACTGATATTTCATTATCGTAAACTATGATTGATTGATTAATTGTTAGATTGACACAAAAGTTGAGAAACTGAGTTTATAGGTTATGTCATACTATTGATAAATGTTGATAGTGTTAAGTAAATTATTAGTTTAAAATTAATTAATTAATTAATTATTATTTTACAAATTTTCATTAATTTCAAATTTATTTAGCAAAAATTTGAACCTTCGATCTGAATAAATGTTTTGATTTTCGAATTGATTCTTTAAAATTACAAATATTAAGAAAAAGTGGCAGATATAAGAAAACTTGATTTAAACTGTGTTGAGCAAGAATTTTAACATCTAATTTAAGTAAATGTTTTAATTTTCAACTTCATCATTTACAATTACAAATTTTAATTAATTTCAAATTTATTTAGCAAAAATTTGAACCTTCGATCTGAATAAGTGTTTTGATTTTCAAATTGATTCTTTAAAATTAAAAATTCATCCATTCAATTTCAAATGTTCAACAGGAATCACCACTCTCAAAACAATGGAAACGGACGAGCAAATGCCTTCAACTTAATTATATTCATATCAATAAATATTCTACCGAGAAAAAGACGTTGTCACGTAAAATCTTCGCCCGTAAAACCGACTTTACAGGCAACCAGATTTTTTTCGTTCCGTTTTCATTACGTCAATAAAAAAATTAATTAAACTACAAACTGCTCTCATAGCGTATAATTCCTAGCTATTTCACGTAAAAACTGAATAATTGGTATGGTACTGGCCACCTTTAAACATAACTAAGTATTGCATGTAGTGTCTTAATTTTTTAAGGATACATGTGAAGATATATGATAAAAATATAACATAATTTTTAAATTAAAAAAAATCTGGTTGCCTGTAAAGTCGGTTTTACGGGCGAAGATTTTACGTGACAACGTCTTTTTCTCGGTAGAATATTTATTGATATGAATATAATTAAGTTGAAGGCATTTGCTCGTCCGTTTCCATTGTTTTGAGAGTGGTGATTCCTGTTGAACATTTGAAATTGAATGGATGAATTTTTAATTTTAAAGAATCAATTTGAAAATCAAAACACTTATTCAGATCGAAGGTTCAAATTTTTGCTAAATAAATTTGAAATTAATTAAAATTTGTAATTGTAAATGATGAAGTTGAAAATTAAAACATTTACTTAAATTAGATGTTAAAATTCTTGCTCAACACAGTTTAAATCAAGTTTTCTTATATCTGCCACTTTTTCTTAATATTTGTAATTTTAAAGAATCAATTCGAAAATCAAAACATTTATTCAGATCGAAGGTTCAAATTTTTGCTAAATAAATTTGAAATTAATGAAACTTTGTAAAATAATAATTAATTAATTAATTAATTTTAAACTAATAATTTACTTAACACTATCAACATTTATCAATAGTATGACATAACCTATAAACTCAGTTTCTCAACTTTTGTGTCAATCTAACAATTAATCAATCAATCATAGTTTACGATAATGAAATATCAGTGTACAATTATTTACCTTTATTGTTGTAGTTGTTGTAAATGACGAATCTAAGCACTCCACATTTTCACTACAGACACAGCTGACGATACTTTAACCACACGTGTGAACTTGTATTATGACGCTTTCTTGTTTTTCCAACGCCAAGAACGTTCGAGAAAGACAAAGACAGAGACACAAGCATGCGCCGATTCAATGCGCCTAATTCTCTAGTGCTGCGCGCGCGGCAGACCGATCATAGTTGAGTGGGAGAGAGACGCAAGGTATTCGGCGGGCCTCTCTCTCGTTCGGTGACTCATCGTAACGTTACCGAGCGTTACACTTTTTCATAAGTGACTCCCAGCCGCAACCTAATATAAGACGTTGTCACGTCAAAAAATTTAATTTCAACCAGTGATTCGCAATCAGCCAAGGCTCTAAAAAAAGTCTCCCCACTGCCGCGATGATTTGTGCCATTTACAGTGCCTGGAATAGGAAAAAATTAAAAAGTTCCTGAAACTAGAGGATGTTACCCGTACGAAAACGAATTGAAATTTATTAAAATGACGGATTATGAAAGAAAGTTTTGAAACTTCGCGTGAACATTTGATAATTTTTTTGCCTGTTAGTCACATTTTTTATTCAATCAGAAAACTGGAATTCTCGGTACCGAGAAACATGTATAGAAAAAGCTGAAAAATAAGCAAGTACTCCTCAGATAAGACTGTAACTCTTGTACTAATTGATATATGCTCTTGAAATTTTAGTACGTCATTTTTAAGAGTATAGATTATCAAAATATACAAAAAAATAGATTTTTTACCTTCATTTTATGAAAGTTTATAATTTTTAAAGTTTGGGAAGTGTTTAATTTTGGTCCTATTTTGAAAAATCGAGTTTTTATCAAATCTTTATGCCTAGATATCTTAGGAATTCGCACTGCTATATTTTTGACTGGACGTTCGACCGTGAGTGTATGCATGAAAGTATTTATAAAAATGAAACCTTGTCGTGCAAAAAAAATTTGTTTATTTTTTTCACTGGAAAATTATTATCCTTGAAATTACCCAACAATATGAATTCTTTTAATACTTCTGTTGCTTCATCCACTGACACTTTTGGTTTTCTTGGCATATAACAAATCTAAAAAAAAAAATATATTTTCAACTGTCAATAACTGGGTCTTTTACTTTAGACAAAAATTAATCTTTTTAAAAAAAACTATCTACTATAAGTATATTATAAATTTTAATACATTTATTAATTTATTTCATGCTATAAAATTCAAATTGATACTTTAATTTTTATTATAAACTTATAAGTACATTCCAAAAATTCGAAAATTGCTTATGAAAGTTATTTATGTAAGTCTTTTGATTTAAAAAAATTCTAATTAAATCAACCTATGCATAGATACAAACCTATGTTATTATATTAGAATAGAAAGATACAATACTTATTGTTTTTTTAACAATAACGGCATTGATTTTCATTACTTACCAGATTTGATTTCTTCTTGATGACAATTATTCAACTCACGGAAATACTTCATTATTAAAATTCCTTGTGTATAATATGATATATACTGATTTTAGCGCCAATGGCTTTTATTCGTGTACTGAATTCCAGTATTGACAGTAACAACAATTCCATTATTACATTGTTGATAAATTAGCTCATACCAATTTCAGGGACCATCACTTACAAAATATTCATCCAACAGATTCAAATAATTTTTCTGTTACACACTATACGAAATAGTTTCCAATGAAGAAAAAATATGAGAGCGCACTCTTACGTCCCATTCTTTAAGCAGGAGTGAAAGAGCGGGAGTTTTTAAAAATGTATAATTAAAAATAGTCGGAGACAATTTTTATGTCATAAATCCAATAATTATTTACAGCTAATATAATTCATAAATAGATATGTATTACAAAAACAATTATTAAAAAGCCGATCAAGAATCTGATGTTGTCTGATGAACATGTAAAAAATGTTAGTTGAGGTAATTTACATGGTTTACCATATAATTACCATTGAGTCAATTTTAGTATTCGTCGTGCTGATTTTTTATTAGAGTAGTAGAGTAGTAGAGGAGTAATTAGAGATTAAAATTATGAGATTATTTGAGCTTCATGAGAGAAGTTTGTGTTTTGATAATGAAAGCAATGAAAACGGAACGGGAAAACTTTAAATTTCGCACCATGCTATGACTAGGTGCGTTGAGCGCATGCGCCAGTGATAAATTATTTATAATTGTTAATAAAAAGAATTAAATGAATAATATAAAAGCAAAAACTATAGACCAATACTGACCTAACGATAAAGAATGCAGAAATATAAAGATAAATGAGTTTCCGTTTAAATGAGATGCTAAGATGTAAATATTTTTTTGCAAAATTTAAAAAAATATTTATAAAAAAACTATAGGTGACCTAACAAAAATGATGGTGGACCTATACAGACCTAACGTAGACCTATCGATTAAGGTCATTTTGAGTTCAAAAATCCTTCGATGGGGTGCTAAATTTGTGCAGAAAGCGCATGCGCCAGTGATAAATTATTTATAATTGTTAATAAAAAGAATTAAATGAATAATATAAAAGCAAAAACTATAGACCAATACTGACCTAACGATAAAGAATGCAGAAATATAAAGATAAATGAGTTTCCGTTTAAATGAGATGCTAAGATGTAATTTTTTTTTTACAAAATTTAAAAAATTATTTATAAAAATACTTTAAGTGACCTAACAAAAATGATGGTGGACCTATACAGACCTAACGTAGACCTATCGATTAAGGTCATTTTGAGTTCAAAAATCCTTCGATGGGGTGCTAAATTTGTGCAGGTCACGAAATGCGTTATGCAGTCACAGAGCATATAAATAAGAGTCGGCACTCCATACAATGTCCTGAGCTCTTTATAGTCACAGAGCATATAAATAAGAGTCGGCACTCCATACAATGTCCTGAGCTCTTTATAGTCACAGAGCATATAAATAAGAGTCGGCACTCCATACAATGTCCTGAGCTCTTTATAGAAACACTCTTTATAGCGATACGCCATTCTCTATTACGAAGAAATGTGTTCATATTTGTAGACAGTAAATATTTATTTTTGTAAATAAATACCGTAAAAACATGTAGAAAAAAACACCCCCAGACGAGGGATCGAACCCGCCCCGACCTTGTGTTATCGGTAGTGCGGTTTACCGATGCACCACGAGGGCCGAATGTATAATCGTCTAATTACCGTCCTCTTTACCAATTTCGACACATTTTCTAGGATCGGGTTTGTTTGTTTGTTTGTTTTTTACATACATACATATACGTAAGTACGTATTGCAGGCGGAGAAAAAAAAAATTATATTATTTATAAATTGTGTTTTTATAAATTGTGTTTTTTGAAAATTATATTTAAGTACGAATTACATACTAATAAAATAATGAAATATCAATAATATTTTTCGATCTTTGGTAATGAAACGAGGGGCGCCACAGTAGCATCGCCAACATCGTACTCCTAATAAAAAGTGTGTGAATCTCGGAATCGGCTCCAACGATTTTCATGAAATTTAGTATATAGGGGGTTTCGGGGGCTATAAATCGATCTAGCTAGGAATCATTTTTAGAAAATTTCATTTTATCGTGTTTTATCGATAATTAACTTAAACATCAACTTACTTTTTTATTGGAATTCCTGACATCTATTGGCGAATGTGAATTATTTTAAATTGTGAGCACTTAACTTGCTTTAACGACAACAACACTAAAGCTATTCCAGCAGATGGCGTTGTTAACTAATTCCAGCAGATGGCGTTGTTAACTAATTACTATTTGTTTCTAATATAATATGTTAGTACATAGTATATATTAGTATATATTTATTATTGGAGTTTACTCCTTAAGAATCGATTTACAATATATAATAATAAGAGTCGGCACTCCATACAATGTCCTGAGCTCTTTATAGTCACAGAGCATATAAATAAGAGTCGGCACTCCATACAATGTCCTGAGCTCTTTATAGAAACACTCTTTATAGCGATACGCCATTCTCTATTACGAAGAAATGTGTTCATATTTGTAGACAGTAAATATTTATTATTTTATTTTATAATCGTTCTTGAGGAGTAAACTCCAGTCGTGCGTCGGAGCGGACACACACTTTTACTTTTTTTCATATCGTAGGTATTTGCTCAAGTTATAAAATCGTTGGTCACAGAGTAGCATCGATTAATCGAGACAGCTTAAGTCCACAGTGTAGTGAAAGAAATTAATTGTTTTCAGTATCGATTATCGTTTCACTTGATTCCATTACAATAATCGATTATACTTTTTAATTTTTTTTATATTTTGGAATTGTTTATTTGTTTATTTTTTTTTTTAATAAAAATGTCTGCCTTTGCTTCCGTTAAGGACTCGGCGGGTAAAATCCGCTCAGAATTAAGATGGTTCTCAACTGCAGCCGCTTTGGTGGACAGGCACGATAGGAACGAGTCATTGCTGGACCGGTACAGCAAATTGGATAAACGTCAAGAGTTTGTGGATGACATGTACCGCAAATTTAATACCTTTATACAGGATGTCACCTTTGATGAATACTCGGAATCGCATCGTGAGTTAGTACATGCTGATTATGACCAAATTCTGGAGTGTGTTGATCGAATCTCTCAGCGTGCACGAAATATCTTGGCTTCCAAAGGAAGTGAGCCTCACCTCACCACAGAGGTCAAGTGTTCCTCGATAGGTTTGTTGAGTAAACTCCCTACGTTAGATTTGCCGCGTTTTGACGGGCGTTTGGACCGCTGCTGGCTGGGCTTTATTAACTTGTTTGAAAGCTTAGTCCACGCAAGACCAGATTTAGGTTCAGCACAGAAGTTAGCGTACTTGTTTTCCGTATTGGATGGCGAGGCAAGGGGTCTGGTACAGCATCTAGAAATCAACGATGACAATTACATGGTTGCACGAACGTTATTGTTAAAACGCTACCAAAATAAGCGCTGTCTGGCAGATACACATATTTGCCAGCTTTTAAATTTGCCATTGGTTTCCAGGGTCTCGACATTGAGGTCCAATTTGTTGAACCCTCTGATGATAGCCATTAACGCACTGGAGAGGTTGGAACTACCAGTTGGCGCTTGGTCATACATGCTCGTTCACATGGTTTTGAAAAAACTGCCTTCTGATCTTAGGGCTCGATTCGAACAGAAATATGGTGGTGACGATGCCACATATCTTCCTTCATTTGAAGAACTGAAAAAGTTTTTAGAGGACGAGTGTCGTATGTGTGACATGACAGTCACTGACAGGCTAGTTAGGCAACAACTGCCACAGCCGCGCTTACCGAATCGTAACCTCGCCCATGGGGGACCAGAGGGACGCCGGCCCCCTCGTTTTGCGGTTACTCATTCTAGGCTGGAGTGTGCCTATTGTAAGGCGTCTGGGCACAAGGTTGCAAATTGTCTGGAGTTTGCTGCGCTGCATGTGGCCTCACGCCGTCGTTTGGCCAAGGCTCGAGGTTGGTGTTTCTCCTGTTTAGGGGATCACTTCCAGCGCTCTTGTGCGGACCCTCGCCCATGTGTTGTTTGTGGAGGGCAGCATCTGAAGCTATTGTGTGCGAATGCGAATAGAATTGAGCATCATCATGACGGCCGGGGATCAGTCACAGGCGGGTATCAGCGGAATCAAAATCGTAGTTTAGAGCCACGCCCATGCTCTCCTCGCATTGTCGACCATGGTATCGTGAGCCATCCACAGACTCGTCACACTCCGTCTCCACCCCGTGACCACCGTCTCCGTCTTGAGTCCAGCTCGCCCAATTACAGGCGGGTAGAACAGGCTTCGTCGTCGCGTGGTGTAACTGATAACCGCTCTCGACGGGTTGTTCGCTCACCTATTCGAGGTGATTGTTTGCTACCTAGGCGTGAATAGGAACCAGGCGTCTGCCCCCGCTATGTACCTCCCCCATTTGAGACCGTACTCCTGCCTACTGCATATGTCAGAGTCTGGGGACGGACGGGTGCCTCTGTTGTGGTTCGGGCAATTCTGGACACAGGCTCTCAGGGGTGCATAGTGTCTTCTTGGTTGGCGGGGCAGATACGCCTACAGGTTCGAAGGTATCCTTTTGTTACAAGAGGAGTCGGGAACGCAGTTGTGGCCAATGTGAGGGGCCAAGCCTTGTTTGCGTTCTCTCCGATTGAGTCATCAGAGCCGTCCATTGGATCGTCGGCTATAGTGATGGACAACATTTTGGGTAACCATCCAGAGAAACAGTTGTCTCCGGCGGTTATCAATTTGGCTTCAAATTTGAACTTGGCAGATCCCAATTTTGGTACACCTGGATCGGTCGACTTGTTGCTTGGCGCCGATGTCTTAGGTAAAATAGTATTAGGCAATATAAGGTTTTTGCAGCCAGGTGGCATGGTGATTGTGCCTACAATATTCGGCAAGGCATTAATGGGGCCTGTACTTACTACAGCCACCCCTCCACTTGAACCAGACACTGTATTGTCTGTTGGCTCTGCTCTTTCTGATGCAGTTCAGAAGTTTTGGGAGACCGAGGAGCCACCACAAGCGTCACGCGTAAACCCGGAACACGAGGAGTGTGAACGGTTCTACAAAAAACACACTAGTCGTCTCCATTCTGGCCGTATTATGACCCGATTGCCGTTTCTTGCTGTACGGCCGCCTCTTGGCATCTCGCGACCTACAGCAGAAAAGCGTTTGTTGGCTATGGAGCGTCGCATGAGCAGGGATCCACTTCTCAAGGAGAAGTATGTCGAATTTATGCGTGAGTATGAAGAATTGGGACACATGTCTGTGTCAAAATTAGATTGGGCTTCAGAGGAGCACTTTTTTCTACCCCATCATGCGGTGATCAAACCATCCAATGGCAAGTTGCGCACTGTGTTTGATGGTTCTGCGCAGACTTCAACGGGTGTTTCTTTGAATCACTGCCTACATGGTGGTCCCAAATTGCTTAAGGATCTATGCGACGTCATCACGCGTTTTAGACGTCACCAGGTCGTTTTTGTTGCTGACATCAAAATGATGTTCAGACAAACGATTATACACCCTGACGACCGACGTTATCAGTTAATATTGTGGCGAGAAAACCCTCACGATCCCATCATTGTTTATGAGCTCAATACGAACACATACGGGCTAAAGTCAAGCCCCTTTTTGGCAATTCGTTCGCTTTGGGAGCTTTCGGATCGGGAGCGGTCTGCCTATCCTCGAGCGTCAGCTATCTTGAAGGAGGATCTGTACGTTGACGACATTTGTACTGGTGCCTCGTCAAATGAGGAGGCTGTCCAGCTACGGAATGAAATTATCGATATTTTGGCCTCCGCAGGTTATGAGTTGCGTAAATGGATGTCCAACTCACCTGATCTTCTAAATGATCTACCCGACGACCATCAGCAGGACCCATATTTATTTGAAAATGTGGAAAACCCTGCTATGATCACTGTCCTTGGCATTCAATACAAACCAGTCCAAGATATTTTCACATATAACGTTGATTTAGAGATCCCGTACACTTGGTCTAAACGATTGGTGTTGTCCACCGTTGCCAGGACCTTTGACCCTAATGGGTGGGTATGTCCTGTGATATTTTGGGCGAAATGCTTCCTGCAAAGGCTTTGGACTGCAGGACTCACCTGGGACGAGCCTCTTAGAGGAACTTTTGTGGAGGACTGGCTTGAATTCGTGTCTTCTCTTCCTGACATCAACAAAATCTCGCTCCCTCGATGCATACTTCCCTCTGGGAAGTATACAGCAACCCTTCATGGGTTCTCGGATGCCTCTGAACGCGGTTATGCTGCGGTGGTATTCTTGCGTGCTGTTTGTTCGAATGGCGACGTAATGGTTTCGCTGGTCATGGCAAAGAGCAAGGTCGCACCGCTTAGAACCGCGTTGACGATACCAAAATTAGAGTTATCGGGTGCCACTCTTCTTGTTCGACTATTAAACCACGTACATCAATTGTTGTGCCAGACGGTAAATATCAGAGCCACCTATGCCTGGACTGACAGTCAAATTGTTTTATGTTGGTTGAAGGCGTCAGTTCACACCTTGGAAGTTTTTGTGGCCAACCGGGTCTCTCAGATACAAAGTTCTGAGGTGCCGTTGATTTGGAGACACGTACCTGGTGAGATCAATCCAGCTGATTGCGCGTCTCGGGGTTGTATGGCCTCTAGTTTGATTGACCACCCTCTTTGGTGGGGACCAGACTGGTTAAAGTGTCCAGAAGCTGACTGGCCCCAAACGCCCGCCTTGGAGGTTAATTCGTTGCCTGGATTGCGAACCCTTGCCATCGAAAAGAGAGACTGTTTGTTTGATCCTGATTTCTTGCTGAATCGTTACGGCTGTTTAGATAAATTGGTGTGTGTCACCGCTTGGATTAGGCGCTTCTATTACAATTGTAGACACCCGAATAGTCGGCACGTAGACCCATTCTTGACACCACAAGAGCGACAGGATGCTCTTTTGTATTGGGTTCGATTACTGCAAGGAGTCCATTTCGAAAATGAAATTGATATTTTAAAATCTGGAAATTCTAAATTGTCTGGCACTATTCGCAAGTTGAGCCCTTTTCTTGACGACTCTGGTATCTTACGTGTTGGAGGACGTTTGAAAAACGCGAACATACCATATGGTGCACAATTGTTGGTGTCTGATCGTCACATTAAAAACTCTCACGCTGGATGCAATGCCCTATTAGCTATATTGCAACGAGAATTTTGGATACTTGCAGCTCGAAGAGTTATACGTAGTGTGGTCTTCCGTTGCATGCCTTGTTATCGGCTTAAAGCCGCTACCATGCAACCTATGATGGGTGACCTCCCCTCAGATCGTGTCACAGAGGCAAGACCATTTGCTGGAGTTGGTACAGACTTCGCTGGCCCCTTTTGTATCAAGACTTCTACTTTACGCAATAGTAAGACGGTCAAGGCTTATTTGTGTGTCTTCGTTTGTTTGTCCACTAAGGCGGTGCATTTAGAGTTAGTCTCATCCCTTTCTACTGAGGCCTTTGTTGCGACACTAGACCGATTTGTTTCAAGAAGGGGACTGCCTACTTTGATTAGATCCGACTGCGGAACAAACTTTAAGGGTACAAATAATTATATAAAGGATGTACATGAGTTCTTGACAAACAACCAAACAAATATTGGCCATAGATTATCTAGCCGCAGGATAGCTTGGCGTTTCAGTCCGGCAGCCTGCCCACATTGGGGCGGCATTTTTGAAGCCGTAGTTAAAATCACAAAAACACATTTACGACGAGTTATCGGTGACTCAATATTAACATTTGAAGAACTCGCCACTGTCTTTTGTAAAATCGAAGCCGTATTGAACTCACGCCCATTGTGCCCGATCTCTTCAGATCCGAATGATTTGGAGGCCCTTACGCCGGGTCATTTTTTGATAGGACAGCCACTCAACGCCCTGCCGGAATATCCTTTTGACAATGTACAATCTAATCGTCTCTCGCGATTTGAACTAGTGCAACAGCTCACTCAAAGCTTTTGGAAACGTTGGAATTTAGAGTATCTACATATTTTACAACAGCGCGTTAAGTGGACTGACAAAACTGATCCACCTCGGGTTGGTGACCTCGTTTTGGTGAAAGATGTCAACTTGCCGCCATTATCTTGGCGTAGAGGGCGCATCCTTAATTTAGTTTATGGTACCGATGGTGTGCCTCGATTTGCCGAAGTTAAGGTGGACGGTTCGGTACTGAAGAGAGCGGTGGCAACATTATCGCGATTGCCAGTTGAATAACGGCCAGGTTGACCTGGCCGAGGCGGGTAGATGTTCTGTACAAACAAGTACCTATGTTTTGAGTTTCGCGGTTTATCATTTTATGTAAGTTGAGGGTAGTTATTTTTATGGCTATGTAAGATTTGATCGATTTGAGCAGACGTTGTTCGGTCGTTCGTAATTGTAATTGTTAAGAAGAACAGTGTGCTTTTTATTGATTTGCTTTTAATGAAAGTATTGTGTAAATTGGGAAACTATATTTGTGAGTAGTGTTGACTCGAGTTGTGGGGCCCTATTGTGTCGTCGGTCGCTGCTTTTAAGATAAGTCCTAACAGTTTTCTATTTTGATTGGCCAATCCGAGATTAACTGAGTAGGTTTAACAGGTAGCAGACCCTTACTTCGGTAAGTCTATTGCCCTTTTTTTAAGTACATTTAACCACCAATAATATTAGCCTTGCGCAACGCAAGCTTTAGTTCGTGCCCCTTTGCACCCTCACTGCCCTGGTGTATCTTCCACTGCGCACCCTGGGTCAGCGAGGGACGGTACTGAACACTACCACTGCTTTTTTTCTTGAACTAATGAGGGTTTTATAGAAATTTAACATGATAACATTAAAACAACTTCTTAGGATTATATCGCGTTCATTTAATACTTATTTTTATTTATATCCCGACCGTTCGAACTCTTTACAGAGATCATTTTCATGAGTGTATAGTTTGTTATATACTCTTTGATGCTGTAGTTGGAACATAACGTTAAGTATTATGCCGCATAATGCTGTAATTGGAAAACTACGATTGTCGTCAAAACTCCCTATAGATCAGGGTTGATAATTTATAAAACAAAAAAAAGAAAAACTAGGATGAGACCCATCAGAAAAGAAGGGGAATATTATAAAAATAAAATGTAAAATAATTTACGGTCGATCTGAGGTCGGGAAGGGGGTGGGGGTGAGTTTTTAAGGGTACGAAACTGTTTTTCACTGTTCTTGAGATACAACCTGGTGACAGACACACTGACAAGGAGACTCGATGACAAGATGACTATCATTTTTCTGCTCTTTCCCCACTGGGGTTATTAAATGGGGTCGACACAATATGTCTTCCTTTTCTTTTGTTACCCAGTGGAAACCCGTTAAAGGTACCACCAGCACTGGGGGGTACTGGTGGTTATGTTGGAATCCCCATCCCGCTTAATCACAAACACCGGGACGGTATACCAACTAAAACCATTGGGGTGTTCCTCCTCACCACCTACGACGAGATCGCGGGAAACGTGCTAACAAACACCTACCGACCCCGTGTGTGGTTGCCCTCCCCGGGGGGGCATGCTCGGTCACCCGTTCATCTCCATGTGAGGCGCTCCGGAACGCCTGGAGCGCCCTCCTCCTCGGGACCTTGCCCCCTATCAAGCGATGAAACCCCCGGTCCACCGCTCAGAGGTCCGATTATGGGGGTAAGCGGGCGGCTCAAGCCCGCCTCCTGCGGCCCTTCTTGCGCGGCGGATCAAGGGCGCAAGAGGGCTATTTTCGCGCGTCCTCTCCATGGCCTCCTTCCAGGACATGACAGCGCCAGCAAAGACCAGCACCGCCTCCCAAGCCAGCCTGCTCACTACCCACCATTGCACGAACAACACTGGGCAGCGAGAAGTCTGCCCCGATGATCGAGATGAGTGTCGTGCGCTCGCTCGGCCATGTGGGGCACACGGCGTGGGTGTGATGCGCCGTGTCTTCAGCCGCGCCACAATGGTGGCACTCCATTGTGGGCTCTCTACGTGCAACCTGGCACAGGTAACGGCCAAAGCAGCCGTGACCTGTGAGGAGCTGCGCCAGATGGAAGGTGAGGGCGCCCCACCTTCGTTCGGCCCAGTCTCTAATTGGCCGAAAGGCTGCCACCAAATCGTGGCTTGCGGCCGGAATAAAATGTGTGACAAACATGAATATTTGTGTGGGGTCTGGGTGTTTTTCTATGTATTATAAGTATGTCAATGTACAAACAAAGTATATATGTATTAATATCCGTTATCTAGTATCCATAACACAGGCATTTAGTTGCTTAGCTTGGAACTAGACGGCGCTGTGTGTATGGTGTCCAATATATTATTATTAGTGTAAATAGAGCGCCTTGGGCGAATACCTGGGCGCATACAATCTGAGCAACATAACCCAGCCCGCTATTCATAGTGCGGTACTGATCCCAACACTAACTTATGAAGGCGAGAGTTGGGAATGGCAGAGGGTGCATAAAAATAATGATAAAGCAATCGAAATGAGGTTACTGTGCAAAATTTGCGGTATGCGGTTCACTGACCGAGTCCAAAAAAAGGATATGAGGAAAAATTTTTTAAAGAGGATTGGAGGAGAGTGTCAGTGTAAAAATTAAGGATGCACATCCTTAATTTTAGAAATACACTCTCTTCCCATCCTCCGATTCCAATACTCCGATGGTTAGGACACGTACAAAGAACGATTGAAGCAAGATTAACTAAGCACATGTACAGTACAGAAGTGGAAGGATGTTGTTATCGATAAGAGTGACCACATACTTTCCATGATTTAATTAAACGAAAGGTGATGCCACGAGACTTAAAAACTGGATGTTTCGCCGAAACTCGGCCGAAACTGAAACCGAACTTTCAGTCGGTCACTAGTTTTAATGTAAATTATTGTGTTCAAAAAAATATTTTCATAAAAATATCGAAAGTCGATAAGTAAATTTGAATATCGAACGTTTTTTCAGTATTTAACGTCAAAAAAAAATATAGGTGATAAATATCGATCTCCTATGCAATTCGGCTTTAGAAAAGGTAAATCTACGGAAGATGCAGTCACTGCCCTAACGTCACTAGTAATTGAACAGCTAGATAAAGGTAATAAGAGCGTAGCGGTGTTTCTCGATCTGAAAAAAGCCTTCGATACAGTATCCACTCCGATACTTATACACACAAAATGGAGCTCATCGGTATCAGAGGAATACCCCTAAAGCTTTTCACTGACTACTAGTTAGTGAGGATGTGAATGTCACCTATGGAGTCCCTCAAGTAGCGTCCTTGGTCCAACGCTATTTTTGATTTACATAAACGATCTTTGCAATTTGACAATAAAAAATGCCAGCCTCTATTCGTATGCTGATGATACAGCCATTGTATTCTCAGAAAGGTCCTGGAAAGCAGTCCAAAACAGTGCTGAAAGGGGTATGGCTCAAGTAGCAACATGGCTTAAATCAAATCTTTTAACATTAAATACTTCATTTGCTTCAGTATTAGTAATCGCACTCAACCTCAGACTGGATTTAGTTTAAAGGTTCATGAATGTGCTAATTCTTACCCAGATTGTGATTGTCCTAGTATTAATAAGATATCGCAAACTAGATACTTGGGGATAATTATTGATTACAGGCTGTCATGGTACCCACACTTAGAGCAAGTATCGAGTAGAATAAGAAAGCTTATATGGATTTTTAAAACTCTTCGACATATTGTACCTAAAAAAAGCTTACTTTCCTCTCGCAATGTACTAAATGATATTTATGTGGCCTTGGCGCAATCTATCTTGATATATTGTATACCGGTTTGGGGTGGAGCGCTTAAAACTAAATTTATCACGCTTGAGCGGTCACAACGCGCATTGATAAAAACCATGTATTTTTAAAAAATTACATACTCTACCGACAAAATTTATAATATCAGCAACTTACTTTCAGTCAGGAAGCTATATATAATTAATTTACTAGTCAAAAAACATAAATCGCTGACATACGATGAAAAGAATCGGAAGCAAAGAAAGAACACAACTGCAGTGCAGATACCGAAATGTAAAACTGTTTTCGCTTCCAACCAGTATAATTCTCGAGCAGCCAATCTTTATAATAAAATAAATAAATACTGTAATATATATACAAAACGGATATCAGAATGTAGGCGAACTATACTTAAGTGGATAAAGCCTTTAGCTTACGATGAGGTGGAAATTTTATTAACACAGGTTAAATAGTAATAACATACATACATACAATACCCAGCCACATATCTATATATATATATATATATATATACGCAAATTAACATGCATACCCGCGTACATATACCTACATACGCTCAAACTCACACATACACGCAACTTCTCAGCCTTACACAGCCTTATACACCTTTAGACACACAATCACCATCGTTCAACTGCACTTCAGGACAGTAACAGCGTTAAATTCAAATATTTGAATTAATTTATTTGAAGAACATACAATTATCTTATAAATAAATACTATTACTATGCTATACTCTTACTATAAGAATATGAGTAATGGAAGAGCAGAGAACCTAAATACAAGCCCATGGCTTAAATAGGATCTCTGGTCAGATTTAATGTAATATTTACAAAATGTTGATATTGAATAAATTTTATTATTATTATTATCGATATTTTTAAGAAAAAATATCGATATTCCGATATAGCGATATTTTATCAAGTCTTATTGACTCCAGTCACCAGGTCGTGGTATTTCACCTCTCGAACCGGCCCATTCATTAGGGATGGGCAAATGGAAAAAAAATATCGATATTTTTCTAATATATCGATATATAGCAAACAATAAATATCGATATTTCAATATATCGATATTTTTTGCCCAATTTTCAATTATTTATAAAAATTGTCAAAATTATCGAAATTTTAAAGCAAATACACATCTGGCTGTTTCAACATAAGTTTTATTATTTAATTTTAATTTTAGACTTTTCGGTTTCTTTCGATGAATTTTGTATGTCTACCATTTGTAAATAAGCAAAATGGTGCTTCGTATTTAAATGTGTTGCCAAATTTGTAGTGTTTCCACAAGTTTTATACGTTTTACCGCACAAGTTGCAAGAAACAGCTTCACTTAGATACAATTCACACAAAAAAAATAACAATGAGCTGTGCTTAGCTTACTCGTGACAACACAACAAAACAACGTTCCTACCAACTATCTAAAATGCAGTCAGTCCAGTGCAGTGATACCAACCAAACCAACAAGCAATGTCATTGTCATAGACAAGCAAGTCATAGAGTGTAATTTTTGTTTGTGTTTGAAGCAAAGAAACTAAACTCATACAGCCTACTACATATTTTCTAAATTTAAGAAATCGGATTGGTCAAAAACATGATGTGACGCATGAGCAGACAGCAGAGCTTTAAAAATATATCGATTTTGATATCCGAAAATAAATATCGAAAATTGATATATCGCGGAAAAAAGTATCGCAGAAAAATATCGATATTTTGATATATCGATATTTTTTGCCCAAGCCTACCATTCATGCAGCAAACTGCTTGGTCTACCACTGTTTAAATTATGATATATGAGAAAATTATGAAACCTGTCTTTATGAACCCATCTACTGTTTTCTAATGAGAGTATGAGAGAACTGTTGTTTATTGATTTGTTGGGGTTGTCAGCACTGACTGACTCTATAAATATCGGTCGAAAGACATCGATATTTTTAAAACATCGATGTTTTTAGAAACAAATAAAATTGTCGACAATATTTATGAAAAGTTTAAATTATTCGATAAATGCGCTAGAAATAACAAATGTTAAAAAATTAACATTAATAAATAAATAATAATATCTTGGACACCATACACACAGCGCCGTCTAGTTCCAAGCTAAGCAACTAAATGCTTGTGAGGATACTAGATAACGGATATTAATACACATATACTTTTCTTTTGTAAATACATACTTATAATACATAGAGAAACACCCAGGTGCCACACAAATATTCACGTTTGTCACAAATATTTGTGCTCGGGTGGGAATCGAACCCCCGACCTCAACCGCCACGAGGCCCGTCAATTCCCAGTAATTTTTAGGGACAATTATGCAATATTTCTACTTGAAGGTAGTACACCTACTGCACGCTAAACCGCGCCCAAGAGAATATAATATATTGCCGTTTTGATATTTTATGCAGGTAACATCGATGTTTTGATGATATCGAAGTTAACCGATTGATATTAAAACATCGATGTTTTATAGTCAGGTTAAGGTCAGAGGTCTTTGCTGGTAGAAGTCTGTCCGACGTCTATTGGTGAGATTTGGGTGTGCGACCCCAACCTCCTCGAGCTGCTGCTGCTACATCCCAGTCCTTCCGTAACAGCAGTATCCCAACCTTGATATCCTAACTTATCTATAATAGTCCTTATGTTCACCCTCTCCCTCTCCTTTTCCGCCAATCCATTGGTCTGCCGTGCCAAAGGATGCATGTGCAGGGGCGAGTCTGCATGCTAGCGTGCCGGATATCTGGAAGTGGTGCCCCCAGATACTATTTAACCTTCCCGTTGCATGCGGGGCTCTGCATTGTGGTGACACTTCATTTCCCTAGCTACTCGTGGGAACTAAATGGCAGCTAAAGAAAAATATACCGAAGGCGGCGATAATGCTCGCCACATATCACGCCAAGGTATTCCACGGGGCGAAAAGCGGGCCGCGGAGTGCCGCATAGCTACGCTGAATGTGCAGGGAGGAATGAGTGATAAGATGAATGAATTATGTCAGGTAGTGAAAGAAAGACGTATAGATCTGATGGTAGTAAGTGAGACTAAAAGGAAAGGCATGGGCATTTCTCAACACGGTGATCTAACGGCGCTATGGTCGGGAGTTCCAGAAGGAGAACGCGCGTGCCAAGGTGTTGGGGTTGTCCTGTCGGAGCGTCTGAAGAATTGTATGAAAGATTTTGAGTGTGTTAGTCCTAGACTTTTGTGGATCCGACTAAAGCTGGGTCTGCTTCGTGTATTTCTGGTAGCTGTTTACGCACCGGATACCGGGCGCCCAGTGTCGGAGAAGGAGGAGTTCTGGGATAGTGTGAGATTGTTGTTAAGTAAATGCGAGAATAATGAGAGGATTATGGTAATAGGAGATTGTAATAGCTGGGTTGGAGTGGAAAGAGAGGGTTTTGAAAGAGTTTTAGGAAAGTATGGTGATGAAAGAATAAACGAGAGTGGCTCCAGTTTGCTACAAGTGTGTGTGGAAAAGGACCTTGTGGTTACGAATACTCTGTTCAACCACAAGGATATCCATAAGTATACATGGGAGAGGAATGAAAGTAGGAGTATGATCGATTTTGTGATTGTAGACCATAGGCTCAAAAGTAAAGTCGTAGATACCAGGAGCTATCGTGGCGTCAGTGTGGGAACAGATCACTATTTGGTGGTAAGTCGAATTAGGGATGTGTTTAAAGCCTGGCGTCACTGGAACAAAAAGCCGACAACGAGTCTTGGTCGAATAAAAGTTGAAAAACTGAGTGACATAGACGTGCAAGCGGAATATTTGAGGGAAATGGTAGAAAGGACAAAGCACGTATGGGATGTATCATATGCGGGTGGAATGAATGATATATGGGAGGTTGTCAAAAGTAGTATGGTTGGAGCAGCTGCCAAAGTATGTGGAGAGACTAAAAGAAAGAAAGGAAGGTCTTTGGATGAATGCTGGTGGGATGCAGAAGTTAAGAAAGTAGTGGAATGTAAGAAAAAGGCGTGGTTGGATGGACTAGCCATCAAAGCGAAAGGTAATGAAAGTCATACAGAGAACGTATACCAGGTAAGAAATGCAAAAAGTGTGTATGTGGAAGCAAAGAAGAAAGCTAAAATTGTGGTACAGGAAAAGAAGAAGTGTATGAAAGAGAAGTTTGACAGAAAGATGTCTGAGAATTTCAGGGCCAATTTAAAACTGTTTTGGAAGCAGGTTAGATTGAGTCGCGGCGGTTCAAGGTCATCTGAGTTGGACGTTATAAGAGCGAAAGATGGACGATTGTTGAGTATTGAAAGGGATGTTCTGCATCGTTGGAAAAGTTACTTCGAAGAACTCTTTGAGTGTAGTGAGGGACATCTTCACAATAATGAGCCGGTGAACATTCCAACTCCCACTCACTCACAAAACGATGCAGTTCAAGAAATTACGGAAGATGAAATAGTGAATGCAATAAAAAGTACGAAATTGGGTAAGTCTGCAGGGTATGACAGGATAACTACCGAGATGCTGAAAAGTGGCAAAGGGGTTGTTGTAAGATTGCTGCGACTACTTTTCAATGTGTGTTGGCGTGATGGCTGTGTTCCGGACGACTGGACCAAAGCAGTCATTGTGCCCTTGCACAAGGGGAAGGGGTCGCGGCAGGACTGCAAAAACTACCGAGGCATTAGTCTTCTCAGTGTTGTAGGTAAATTGTATGCGAAGATTCTTATTGAAAGAGTGACGAATGTAACAGATGAGAAATTGTGGGATGTACAAGCGGGATTTAGGAGAGGAAGGGGGTGCATCGATCAGATCTTCTCTCTGCGGACCATCTGTGAAAAACATTTAGCCAAGTCCAAAAAAGTATTTTGTGCTTTTGTAGATCTGGAGAAGGCCTATGATCGTGTACCCAGGAATGAATTATGGTCAACGCTGTCGAATACATATGGGGTTGACGAGCGCCTGGTGCGGGCTTTAAATTCTCTATATGAGAATTCTAGAGCCTGCATCAGGGTGAATGGGGCGCACTCAGACTGGTTTAACATCTATAAAGGTGTTCGACAGGGATGTGTTGCGTCACCGTGGCTCTTCAATCTCTATATGGATAGTTGTCTGACAAATCTGAAAGAGACTGAATGTGGTTTAAGCATGGAAGAGGTGCGTGTCAAGTGCCTACTGTACGCCGATGACCAGGTATTACTTGCTTCGTCGGCGTCGGAGTTACAAGACATGCTAATCTTGGTGAATGAAGGGTTTAGAGAAAGAGGTATGAAAATAAATGTAAGCAAGACGAAAGCTATGGTTGTGGAGAGAGAGAAAGAGGTCACACTGTGTGATATTATATTGGATGGCGAGAAATTGGAGCAAGTGAATGAGTTTGTATATTTGGGAAGTATGTTTACAAGAGACGGAAAATGTGAGGAAGATATTGAAAGGAGAGTGACTGCGGGTAACAGAGTTAATGGTGCACTGCATGCCTTGATGCGTAGTCAGGCTGTGTCTGAAAAGGCACGCTTGACGATTCACAATGGTGTGTTGGTACCAACTCTGACGTACGGGAGTGAGTGTTGGGTGTGGCAGACGAAGCATGAAAGTAAGGTGAATGCAGTGGAAATGCGTTCTCTGAGAAGTATGTGTGGAGTCACCATTGCGGATCGAATAAAAAATAGCGTGATAAGGGAGAAATGCAAGTTGAAGGATGATGTGGTGACCAAAGTGGAGAGAAGTATGTTAAGATGGTTTGGTCATATTGCAAGAATGGATGAAAGCCGAATGACTAAAAGAGTATACGAAGCGAATGTGAGTGGCAGGGTCGGGATCGGGAGACCAAGACGGAGCTACCACGACCAAATAAGTGGTCTGTTTAAAAAAGGCAAAATGCGTAGCACCCGAAACCGACGTAAATGCATGACGAGATGTATGACTGTGGATGAGGCGAAAGATGTGTGTCAGGATCGTAGCTTGTGGAAAGCCAAAGTCTCTGCCTACCCCCATGGGATACAGGCGTGAGCTTATGTATGTATGTATGTATGTTTTATAGTTAAACATCGATGTTTATCCAACATTGATGAATATCAATCATCCCTCACGACCCTAACTGACTGTCATTCATTCGTCAACAATCAATCCTAATCAATCGTAGCAGATCTTGGAAGCCGGTACGTTTTTCCTAAATATTTGTCTATAGAACTTGAATTGATTATTATAATTTTCGAGAATTACTGTTTAGTTTACGTCTTCGACGACAAAACCGGAATTCGTTTAGGTATAAATCCCTATCAAAACAATTGTGTGACCCGGTGTTTGACCACGTGCATTTTCGTAAAGAAACATGTGTACAAAGGCGGAAGGCCAGAGTGATCTCCGAGATGGACTCTCTGCTGCTGAAGTTTTTCAGAGCAGGGAAGGCCTCACTTATAATGACTTCCTTCTGCTTCCGGGATACATAGATTTCACTGCAGACGAAGTTGATTTGACTTCGCCTCTGACCAAAAAGATTAACCTGAAATCTCCATTAGTATCTGCACCGATGGACACTGTAACCGAAGCAGATATGGCGATTGCGATGGCACTATGCGGTGGCATCGGTATCATTCACCACAACTGTACCCCGGAGTACCAAGCAAATGAGGTGCACAAAGTGAAAAAATACAAACATGGATTCATTCGAGACCCTGGGTGTATGGGTCCCGAAAACACAGTTGCGGACGTTATCGAAGCTAAAAGAAAAAATGGGTTTACCGGGTATCCTATTACAGAAAACGGTAAGTTAGGTGGTCGCCTCATTGGTATTGTGACATCAAGAGATATTGACTTCAGGGAGGGTGATCCTCAACTGAGCCTTAAAGATGTAATGACTCCAATAGAGGACATGATTACAGCACGATCTGGTGTCACTTTACAAGATGCCAATGACATCTTGGAGAAAAGCAAAAAAGGTAAGTTACCGATTATTAATGGATCCATGGAATTAGTAGCCTTAATTGCAAGGACCGACTTAAAAAAGGCTCGTAGTTACCCAAATGCATCAAAAGATGCCAACAAACAACTGTTAGTAGGAGCTGCCATAGGTACCCGTGAAACTGACAAAGACAGATTACAATTATTAGTTAATAACGGTGTGGATGTGATAGTTCTGGATTCCTCTCAAGGAAATTCTGCCTACCAAATTAATATGATAAAGTACATTAAAAGTACTTATCCAGACATTCAAGTGATCGGAGGTAATGTAGTAACAAGGATGTAAGCCAAGAATCTGATAGATGCTGGAGTAGATGCACTTAGAGTAGGAATGGGTAGTGGTTCCATATGCATAACCCAAGAAGTCATGGCCTGCGGTTGCCCTCAGGCTACTGCAGTATATCAAGTAGCAAGCTATGCACGTTCATTTAATGTTCCTGTCATAGCTGATGGTGGTATCCAGAGTGTTGGCCATATAGTTAAATCCCTTGCATTGGGTGCCTCTGCAGTTATGATGGGATCTCTGCTTGCTGGCACTTCAGAAGCACCTGGTGAATATTTCTTCTCAGATGGTGTAAGACTGAAAAAATATAGAGGTATGGGTAGCTTAGAAGCGATGGAAAATAAAGATGGTAAAGGAGCTGCAATGAGCAGGTATTTCCATAAGGAATCAGACAAGCACAGAGTAGCCCAAGGAGTGAGTGGGAGTATAGTGGACAAAGGTTCTGTTCTGCGGTTCCTTCCATATTTACAAGCAGGAATGAAACATAGCTGTCAAGATATTGGAGCAAAATCTGTAACTATGTTAAGTGAGATGAGCTATTCTGGAGATCTTAGGTTCATGAAGAGAACATACTCTGCACAATTAGAAGGCAACGTGCATGGTTTGTTCTCGTACGAGAAAAGGTTATTTTGATTAGTTGTAGTGTTTTGACATATCTGGGTGTTTTTCTATGTATTATAAGTATGTATTTACAAAAGAAAAGTATATATGTATTAGTATCCGTTATCTAGTATCCACAGCACAAGCATTTAGTTGCTTAGTTTGGAACTAGAGGGCGCTGTGTGATTTGTGTCCAAGATATATTATTATTATTATTATTATATGACATGTTTCCAAATGTATTTAAGAAGAGTAGATAAATATTTTATTAATTTAAGGAATTGAACTTTGGTATTGATATTAACAGAGTATGCCTATGAAATATTTTTTTGGTGTTTACAAAAGCCATTCAAATTGTGATAACAGATTCAATCAAGTAAAAATGTGTATTAGAAGTTATATTTAGAAACAGGCAAAAAATAGATTAATTTTAAATATACAAGACAAATGTGACACTATGATTATTTTGTATGCATGTAGTCATAAATCATGTTTCATCTTCTTTGGTAATGGAAATGGTCAACTCGAGTTGACTATTGCTTGATGTGTACTCACTACTGTCAAGTACTGTCATTCATTCTTCAATAATCAGTCTAAAGTAGAGCTTGTAAGCCAGTACATTTTCATAATTGTTTAAAGAACTAGAATTGATTAGTATAATTTTTGAAAATTATTGTTAACTTTGTCTTCGACAACAAAAGGGACATTAGTTTAGTTATAAATCTCTATATAAACAATTGTGGGACCTGGTGTTTGATTACATGCATTTTTGTAAAGAAACATGTGTACAAATATGGAAGGCCACGGGGATCTCCGAAATGGACTCTCTGCTACTGAAGTTTTTCAGAGCAGTGAAGGCCTCACTCACAATGACTTCCCTTTGCTTCTGGGATACTTAGATTTCACTGCAGCCGAAGTTGATTTGACTTAGCCCCGTACCAAGAAGATTAACCTGAAATATCCATTAGTATCTCCGGATCGACACTGTAACCGAAGCAGATATGGCGATTGCTATGGCACTATGTGGTGGCAGTATCGGTATCATTCACCACAACTGTGTCTCTAAAGTTATGATGGAATCTCTCCTTGCTGGCACTTCAGAAACACCTAGTGAATATTTCCTTTAGATGGTGTAAGACTGAAATAATATAGAGGCATGGGTAGCTCAGAAGCGACGGAAAATAAAGATGGTAAAGGACCCGTAATGAGCAGGTATTTCCATGAGGAATCAGACAATCACACAATAACCCAAGGAGTGAGTGGGAGTATAGTGGACAAAGGTTCTGTTTCGTGGTTGCTTCCATATTTACAAGCAGGAATCAAAGCAAAATCTGTAACTATGTAAAGTAAGATGAGCTATTCTGGAGATCTTAGGTTCATGAAGAGAACATACCCTGCTCAATTAATATCCTTATGTATCTGCACCGATGGACACTGTAACAAAAACAGATATGGCGATTGTGATGGCACTATGCGGTGGTATCGGTATCATTCACCACAACTGTACTCTGAAGTACCAAGCAAATAAGGTGCACAAAGTGAAAAAAAACAGTGGTAGAGCCAAGCAGTATGCTGCATGAATGGGCCGGTTCGACCGGTGAAATACCACGACCTTTCAGAAGACCGACGTAAAGTGGCTCATGCCGTGATTCGTTCAGTGAGAGAGGTACCCGGAGGCCCTTCTCCCATCCGTATCCTTTCCTATCCCCTGTCCCTCAAAGGTCGGCAACGCAACAGTAACACTAAATGTCTTGCTGGTGTCCATGGGCGGCGTTGGTTGCTTACCATCAGGTGTCACGCCTGCTCGTTTTCCCTCAATCCCATAAAAAAAAAATACAAACATGGATTCATTCGAGACTCGTAGTTACCCAAATGCATCAAAAGATGCCAACAAACAACTGTTAGTAGGAGCTGCCATAGGTACCCGTGAAACTGACAAAGACAGATTACAATTATTAGTTAATAACGGTGTGGATGTGATAGTTCTGGATTCCTCTCAAGGAAATTCTGCCTACCAAATTAATATGATAAAGTACATTAAAAGTACTTATCCAGACATTCAAGTGATCGGAGGTAATGTAGTAACAAGGATGCAAGCCAAGAATCTGATAGATGCTGGAGTAGATGCACTTAGAGTAGGAATGGGTAGTGGTTCCATATGCATAACCCAAGAAGTCATGGCCTGCGGTTGCCCTCAGGCTACTGCAGTATATCAAGTAGCAAGCTATGCACGTTCATTTAATGTTCCTGTCATAGCTGATGGTGGTATCCAGAGTGTTGGCCATATAGTTAAATCCCTTGCATTGGGTGCCTCTGCAGTTATGATGGGATCTCTGCTTGCTGGCACTTCAGAAGCACCTGGTGAATATTTCTTCTCAGATGGTGTAAGACTGAAAAAATATAGAGGTATGGGTAGCTTAGAAGCGATGGAAAATAAAGATGGTAAAGGAGCTGCAATGAGCAGGTATTTCCATAAGGAATCAGACAAGCACAGAGTAGCCCAAGGAGTGAGTGGGAGTATAGTGGACAAAGGTTCTGTTCTGCGGTTCCTTCCATATTTACAAGCAGGAATGAAACATAGCTGTCAAGATATTGGAGCAAAATCTGTAACTATGTTAAGTGAGATGAGCTATTCTGGAGATCTTAGGTTCATGAAGAGAACATACTCTGCACAATTAGAAGGCAACGTGCATGGTTTGTTCTCGTACGAGAAAAGGTTATTTTGATTAGTTGTAGTGTTTTGACATATCTGGGTGTTTTTCTATGTATTATAAGTATGTATTTACAAAAGAAAAGTATATATGTATTAGTATCCGTTATCTAGTATCCACAGCACAAGCATTTAGTTGCTTAGTTTGGAACTAGAGGGCGCTGTGTGATTTGTGTCCAAGATATATTATTATTATTATTATTATATGACATGTTTCCAAATGTATTTAAGAAGAGTAGATAAATATTTTATTAATTTAAGGAATTGAACTTTGGTATTGATATTAACAGAGTATGCCTATGAAATATTTTTTTGGTGTTTACAAAAGCCATTCAAATTGTGATAACAGATTCAATCAAGTAAAAATGTGTATTAGAAGTTATATTTAGAAACAGGCAAAAAATAGATTAATTTTAAATATACAAGACAAATGTGACACTATGATTATTTTGTATGCATGTAGTCATAAATCATGTTTCATCTTCTTTGGTAATGGAAATGGTCAACTCGAGTTGACTATTGCTTGATGTGTACTCACTACTGTCAAGTACTGTCATTCATTCTTCAATAATCAGTCTAAAGTAGAGCTTGTAAGCCAGTACATTTTCATAATTGTTTAAAGAACTAGAATTGATTAGTATAATTTTTGAAAATTATTGTTAACTTTGTCTTCGACAACAAAAGGGACATTAGTTTAGTTATAAATCTCTATATAAACAATTGTGGGACCTGGTGTTTGATTACATGCATTTTTGTAAAGAAACATGTGTACAAATATGGAAGGCCACGGGGATCTCCGAAATGGACTCTCTGCTACTGAAGTTTTTCAGAGCAGTGAAGGCCTCACTCACAATGACTTCCCTTTGCTTCTGGGATACTTAGATTTCACTGCAGCCGAAGTTGATTTGACTTAGCCCCGTACCAAGAAGATTAACCTGAAATATCCATTAGTATCTCCGGATCGACACTGTAACCGAAGCAGATATGGCGATTGCTATGGCACTATGTGGTGGCAGTATCGGTATCATTCACCACAACTGTGTCTCTAAAGTTATGATGGAATCTCTCCTTGCTGGCACTTCAGAAACACCTAGTGAATATTTCCTTTAGATGGTGTAAGACTGAAATAATATAGAGGCATGGGTAGCTCAGAAGCGACGGAAAATAAAGATGGTAAAGGACCCGTAATGAGCAGGTATTTCCATGAGGAATCAGACAATCACACAATAACCCAAGGAGTGAGTGGGAGTATAGTGGACAAAGGTTCTGTTTCGTGGTTGCTTCCATATTTACAAGCAGGAATCAAAGCAAAATCTGTAACTATGTAAAGTAAGATGAGCTATTCTGGAGATCTTAGGTTCATGAAGAGAACATACCCTGCTCAATTAATATCCTTATGTATCTGCACCGATGGACACTGTAACAAAAACAGATATGGCGATTGTGATGGCACTATGCGGTGGTATCGGTATCATTCACCACAACTGTACTCTGAAGTACCAAGCAAATAAGGTGCACAAAGTGAAAAAAAACAGTGGTAGAGCCAAGCAGTATGCTGCATGAATGGGCCGGTTCGACCGGTGAAATACCACGACCTTTCAGAAGACCGACGTAAAGTGGCTCATGCCGTGATTCGTTCAGTGAGAGAGGTACCCGGAGGCCCTTCTCCCATCCGTATCCTTTCCTATCCCCTGTCCCTCAAAGGTCGGCAACGCAACAGTAACACTAAATGTCTTGCTGGTGTCCATGGGCGGCGTTGGTTGCTTACCATCAGGTGTCACGCCTGCTCGTTTTCCCTCAATCCCATAAAAAAAAAATACAAACATGGATTCATTCGAGACCTTGTGTGTATGGGTCCTGAAAACAGAGTTGCGGATGTTAACGAAGCTAAAAGAAGAAATGGGTTTACTAGATATCCTATTACAGAAAACGGCAAGTTAGTTGGTCGCCTCATGGATATTGTGACATTAAGAGATATTGACTTAAGGAAGGGTGACCCTCAGCTGAGCCTTAAAGATGTAATGACTCCAATAGAGAACATGATTACAGCAAGATCTGGTGTCACTTTACAAGATGCCAATGACATCTTGGAGAAAAGCAAAAAAGGTAAATTACCTATTATTAATGGATCCATGGTATTAGTAGCCTTAATTGCAAGGACCGACTTAAAAAAAGGCTCGTAGTTACCCAAATGCATCAAAAGATGCAAACAAACAACAATTAGCCGGATCTGCCATACATACCCATGAAACTGACAAAGACTGATTACAATTATTTATTAGTCAATAACAGTCTAAATGTGATAGTTCTGGATTCCTCTCAAGGAAACTCTGTCTACCAAATTAATATGATAAAGTACATTAAAAGTACTTATCCAGACATTCAAGTGATCGGAGATAATGTAGTAACAAGGCCGCAACCCAAGGATCTTACAGATGCTGGAGTAGATGCACTTAGAGTAGGAATGGGTAGTTGTTCCATATGCATAACCCAAGAAGTCATGGCCTGCAGGTGCCCTCAGGCTACTGTAGTATATCAAGTAGGAAGCTATACACATTCATTTAATGTTCCTGTCATAACCGATGGTGTTATCCAGAGTGTTGGCCATATAGTTTAATCCCTTGCATTGGGTGCTTCCGCAGTTATGATGGGACCTCTCCTTGCTGGCACTTCAGAAGGCCCTGGTGAATATTTCTTCTCAGATGGTGTCAAACTGAAAGAATATAGAGGCATGGGTAGTTACCCATGCCTCTATCTTTCTTTCTTTCTGAGTTCAGAAGCGATGGAAAAGGACCCGTAATGAGCAGGTATTTCCATAAGGAATCAGACAAGCACACAATAGCCCAAGGAGTGAGGGGGACTATAGTGGACCAAGGTTCTTTTCTGTGGTTCCTTCCATATTTACAAGCAGGAATGAAACATAACTGTCAAGATATCAGAACAAAATCTGTAACTATGTAAAGTGAGATGAGCTATTCTGGAGATCTTAGGTTCATGAAGAGAACATATCCTGCACAATTAATCTCCATTAGTATCTGCACCAATGGACAAGGGAACAGAAACAGATATGGCGATGCGACGGCACTGTACTATCGGTATCGTTCACCACAACTGTACTCCAGAGTACCAAGCAAAAACCAAATACCAAGCACAAAATGAAAAAATACAAAATGGCTTCATTCGAGACCCTGTGTGTATGGGTCCTGAGAACACAGTTGCGGACGTTAACGAAAATAAAATAAAAATGGGTTTACCGGGTATCCTATTACAGAAAACGGCAAATTTGGTGGTCGCCTCATTGGTATTGTGACATTAAGAGATATTTACTTAAGGGAGGGTGATCCTTAGCTGAGCCATAAAGATGTAATGACTCCAATAGAGAACATGATTACAGCAAGAACTGGTGTCACTTTACAAGATGCCAATGACATCTTTAAGAAAAGCAAAAAGGTAAATTACCAATTATTAATGGATCCATGGAATTAGTAGCCTTAATTGCAAGGACCAACTTAAAAAAAGGCTTGTAGTTACCCTAAGAATGCAAACAAACAACAATTAGCCGGAGCTGCCATACGTACCCATGAAACTGACAAAGACTGATTACAATTATTTATTAGTCAATAACAGTGTAAATGTGATAGTTCTGGATTCCTCTCAAGGAAACTCTGTCTACCAAATTAATATGATAAAGTACATTAAAAGTACTTATCCAGACATTCAAGTGATCGGAGATAATGTAGTAACAAGGCCGCAACCCAAGAATCTTACAAAAGCTGGAGTAGATGCACTTAGAGTAGGAATGGGTAGTTGTTCCATATGCATAACCCAAGAAGTCATGGCCTGCAGGTGCCCTCAGGCTACTGTAGTATATCAAGTAGGAAGCTATACACATTCATTTAATGTTCCTGTCATAACCAATGGTGTTATCCAGAGTGTTGGCCATATAGTTTAATCCCTTGCATTGGGTGCTTCCGCAGTTATGATGGGACCTCTCCTTGCTGGCACTTCAGAAGGCCCTGGTGAATATTTCTTCTCAGATGGTGTCAAACTGAAAGAATATAGAGGCATGGGTAACTCAGAAGCGATGGAAAATAAAGATGGTATAGTACCCGCAGTGAGCAGGTATTTCCATAAGGAATCAGACAAGCACACAATAGCCCAAGGAGTGAGGGGGACTATAGTGGACCAAGGTTCTTTTCTGTGGTTCCTTCCATATTTACAAGCAGGAATGAAACATAACTGTCAAGATATCAGAACAAAATCTGTAACTATGTAAAGTGAGATGAGCTATTCTGGAGATCTTAGGTTCATGAAGAGAACATATCCTGCACAATTAATCTCCATTAGTATCTGCACCAATGGACAAGGGAACAGAAACAGATATGGCGATGCGACGGCACTGTACTATCGGTATCGTTCACCACAACTGTACTCCAGAGTACCAAGCAAAAACCAAATACCAAGCACAAAATGAAAAAATACAAAATGGCTTCATTCGAGACCCTGTGTGTATGGGTCCTGAGAACACAGTTGCGGACGTTAACGAAAATAAAATAAAAATGGGTTTACCGGGTATCCTATTACAGAAAACGGCAAATTTGGTGGTCGCCTCATTGGTATTGTGACATTAAGAGATATTTACTTAAGGGAGGGTGATCCTTAGCTGAGCCTTAAAGATGTAATGACTCCAATAGAGGACATGATTACAGCAAGAACTGGTGTCACTTTACAAGATGCCAATGACATCTTTAAGAAAAGCAAAAAGGTAAATTACCAATTATTAATGGATCCATGGAATTAGTAGCCTTAATTGCAAGGACCAACTTAAAAAAAGGCTTGTAGTTACCCTAAGAATGCAAACAAACAACAATTAGCCGGAGCTGCCATACGTACCCATGAAACTGACAAAGACTGATTACAATTATTTATTAGTCAATAACAGTGTAAATGTGATAGTTCTGGATTCCTCTCAAGGAAACTCGTGTCTACCAAATTAATATGATAAAGTACATTAAAAGTACTTATCCAGACATTCAAGTGATCGGAGATAATGTAGTAACAAGGCCGCAACCCAAGAATCTTACAAATGCTGGAGTAGATGCACTTAGAGTAGGAATGGGTAGTTGTTCCATATGCATAACCCAAGAAGTCATGGCCTGCAGGTGCCCTCAGGCTACTGTAGTATATCAAGTAGGAAGCTATACACATTCATTTAATGTTCCTGTCATAACCGATGGTGTTATCCAGAGTGTTGGCCATATAGTTTAATCCCTTGCATTGGGTGCTTCCGCAGTTATGATGGGACCTCTCCTTGCTGGCACTTCAGAAGGCCCTGGTGAATATTTCTTCTCAGATGGTGTCAAACTGAAAGAATATAGAGGCATGGGTAACTCAGAAGCGATGGAAAATAAAGATGGTATAGTACCCGCAATGAGTAGGTATTTCCATAAGGAATCAGACAAGCACACAATAGCCCAAGGAGTGAGGGGGAGTATAGTAGATAAAGAATCTGTCCTGCGGTTCCTTCCATACTTACAAGCTGATATGAAACATAGCTGTCAAGATATTGGAGCAAAATCTGTAACTATGTTAAGTGAGATGAGCTATTCTGGAGATCTTAGGTTCATGAAGAGAACATACTCTGCACAATTAGAAGGCAATGTGCATGGTTTGTTCTCTTACGAAAAAAGGTTATTTTGATTAGTTGTAGTGTTTTATATGACATGTTTCCAAATGTATATGAGAAGAGTAGAGAAATATTTTATTAATTTAAGGAATTGAACTTTGGTATTGATATTAACAGAGTATGCCTATGAAATATTTTTTTGGTGTTTATAAAAGCCATTCAAATTGTGATAACAGATTCAATCAAATAAAAATGTGTATTAGAAGTTATATTTAGAAACAGGCAAAAAATAGATTAATTTTAAATATACAAGACAATGTGACACTATGATTATTTTGTATGCATGTAGTCATAAATCATGTTTCATCTTCTTTGGTAATGGAAATGGTCCACTCGAGTTGACTATTGCTTGATGTGTACTCACTACTGTCAAGTACTGTCATTCATTCGTCAAAAATCAGTCTAAAATAGAGCTTGTAACTCTTGTAAGCCAGTATGTTTTTCATAATTGTTTAAAGAACTAGAATTGATTAGTATAATTTTTGAGAATTATTGTTTACTTTGTCTTCGACAACAAAAGGGACATTAGTTTAGTTATAAATCTCTATATAAACAATTGTGGGACCTGGTGTTTGACTACATGCATTTTTGTAAAGAAACGTGTACAAATATGGAAGGCAACGGGGATCTCCGAAATGGACTCTGCTACTGAAGTTTTTCAGAGCAGTGAAGGCCTCACTCACAATGCTTCCCTTTGCTTCTGGGATACATAGATTTCACTGCAGACGAAGTTGATTAGACTTAGCCCCGTACCAAGAAGATTAACCTGAAATATCCATTAGTATCTCCATATCGACACTGTAACTGAAGCAGATATGGCGATTGCGATGGCACTATGTGGTGGCGGCATCTGTATCATTCACCACAACTGTGCTTCTAAAGTTATGATGGAATCTCTCCTTGCTGGCACTTCAGAAACACCTAGTGAATATTTCCTTTTAGATGGTGTAAGACTGAAATAATATAGAGGCATGGGTAGCTTAGAAGCGACGGAAAATAAAGATGGCAAAGGACCCGTAATGAGCAGGTATTTCCATGAGGAATCAGACAAGCACACAATAACCCAAGGAGTGAGTGGGAGTATAGTGGACAAAGGTTCTGTTTCGTGGTTCCTTCCATATTTACAAGCACAAATGAATGCTGTCAAGATATCAAAGCAAAATCTGTAACTATGTAAAGTAAGATGAGCTATTCTGGAGATCTTAGGTTCATGAAGAGAACATACCCTGCCCAATTAATATCCTTATGTATCTGCACCAATGGACACTGTAACAAAAACAGATACGGCGATTGCTATGGCACTATGCGGTGGTATCGGTATCATTCACCACAACTGTACTCCGAAGTACCAAGCAAATGAGGTGCACAAAGTGAAAAAAAACAGTGGTAGAGCCAAGAAGTATGCTGCATGAATGGGCCGGTTCGACCGGTGAAATACCACGACCTCTCAGAAGACCGACGTAAAGTGGCTCATGCCGCGATTCGTTCAGTGAGAGAGGTACCCGGAGGCCCTTCTCCCATCCGTATCCTTTCCTATCCCCTGTCCCTCAAAGGTCGGCAACGCAACAGTAGCACTATACGTGTTGCTGGTGTCCATGGGCGGCGTTGGTTGCTTACCATCAGGTGTCACGCCTGCTCGTTTGCCCTCAATCCCATAAAAAAGAGTTGCGGATGTTAACGAAGCTAAAAGAAGAAATGGGTTTACTAGATATCGTATTACAGAAAACGGCAAGTTAGCTGATGGCCTCATTGATATTGTGACATTAAAAGATATTGACTTAAGGAATGGTGACCCTCAGCTGAGCCTTAAAGATGTAATGACTCCAATAGAGAACATGATTACAGCAAGATCTGGTGTCACTTTACAAGATGCCAATGACATCTTGGAGAAAAGCAAAAAAGGTAAATTACCTATTATTAATGGATCCATGGTATTAGTAGCCTTAATTGCAAGGACCGACTTAAAAAAAGGCTCGTAGTTACCCAAATGCATCAAAAGATGCAAACCAACAACTATTAGTCGGAGCTGCCATACGTACCCATGAAACTGACAAAGACTGATTACAATTATTTATTAGTCAATAACAGTGTAAATGTAATAGTTCTGGATTCCTCTCAAGGAAACTCTGTCTACCAAATTAATATGATAAAGTACATTAAAAGTACTTATCCAGACATTCAAGTGATCAGAGGTAATGTAGTAACAAGGATGCAAGCCAAGGATCTTATAGATGCTGGAGTAGATGCACTTAGAGTAGGAATGGGTAGTGGTTCCATATGCATAACCCAAGAAGTCATGGCCTGCGGGTGCCCTCAGGCTACTGCAGTATATCAAGTAGCAAGCTATGCACGTTCATTTAATGTTCCTGTCATAGCTGATGGTGGTATCCAGAGTGTTGGCCATATAGTTAAATCCCTTGCATTGGGTGCTCCTGCAGTTATGATGGGACCTCTCCTTGCTGGCACTTCAGAGGCACCCGGTGAATATTTCTTCTCAGATGGTGAAGACTGAAATAATATAGAGGCATGGGAAACTTAGAAGCGTTGGAAAATAAAGATGGTAAAGGAGCTGCAATGAGCAGGTATTTCCATGAGGAATCAGACAAGCACAGAGTAGCCCAAGGAGTGAGTGGGAGTATTGTGGGCAATGGTTCTGTTCTGTGGTTCCTTCCATATTTACAAGCAGGAATGAAACATAGCTGTCAAGATATCAGAGCAAAATCTGTAACTATGTGAAGTAAGATGAGCTATTCTGGAGATCTTAGGTTCATGAAGAGAACATACCCTGCTCAATTAATCTCCTTATTTATCTGCACCAATGGACACTGTAACAAAAACAGATATGGAGATTGTGATGGTACTATGCTATCGTGATTATTCACCACAACTCTACTCCAAAGTACCAAGCAAAAACTAAGTACCAAGCACAAAGTGAAAAAATACAAACATGGATTCATTCGAGACCCTGTGTGTATGGCTCCTGAAAACACAGTTGCGGACGTTAACGAAGCTAAAAGAAAAATGGGTTTACCGGGTATCCTATTACAGAAAACGGCAAGTTATAGGTGGTCGCGTCATTGGTATTGTGACATTAAGAGATATTGACTTAAGGGAGGGTGATCCTCAGCTGAGCCTTAAAGATGTAATGACTCCAATATAGGACATGATTACAGCAAGATCTGGTGTCACTTTACAAGATGCCAATAACCTCTTCAAGAAAAGCAAAAAGGTAAATTACCAATTATTAATGGATTCATGGAATTAGTAGCCTTAATTGCAAGGACCACCTTAAAAAAAGGCTTGTAGTTACCCTAAGAATGCAAACAAACAACTATTAGTCGGAGCTGCCATACGTACCCATGAAACTGACAAAGACTGATTACAATTATTTATTAGTCAATAGCAGTGTAAATGTGATAGTTCTGGATTCTTTTCAAGGAAACTCTGTCTACCAAATTAATATGATAAAGTACATTAAAAGTACTTATCCAGACATGAAAGTCATCGAAGATAATGTAGTAACAGTAGTAAAGGATGCAAGCCAAGAGTATAGTAGATAAAGAATCTGTCCTGCGGTTCCTTCTATACTTACAAGCTGGTATGAAACCTAGTTGTCAAGATATTGGAGCGAAATCTATTAGTATGCTTAGTGAGATGAGCTATTCGGGAGATCTTAGGTTCGTGAAGAGAACATATCCTGCACAATTAATCTCCATTAGTATCTGCACCGATGGACAAGGGAACAGAAACCAATATGGCGATTGCGATGGCACTGTGGGTGCCATTCACGGTCGGTATCATTCACCACAACTGTACTCAGGAGTACCAAGCAAATGATGTGCACAAAGTGAAAAAATACAAAAACGGATTCATTTGAGACTTAAAAAAGGCTTGCATGGGTAGCTTAGAAGCAATGGAAAATAAAGATCCAGAGTGTTGGCTATATAGTTTAATCCCTTGCATTGGGTGCTTCCGCAGTTATGATGGGACCTCTCCTTGCTGGCACTTCAGAAGGCCCTGGTGAATATTTCTTCTCAGATGGTGTCAGACTGAAAGAATATACAGGCATGGGTAACTCAGAAGCGATGGAAAATAAAGATGGTATAGGACCCGCAGTGAGCAGGTATTTCCATAAGGAATCAGACAAGCACACAATAGCCCAAGGAGTGAGGGGGAGTATAGTGGACCAAGGTTCTTTTGTGTGGTTCCTTCCATATTTACAAGCAGGAATGAAACATAACTGTCAAGATATCAAAGCAAAATCTGTAACTATGTAAAGTGAGATGAGCTATTCTGGAGATCTTAGGTTCATGAAGAGAAAATATCCTGCACAATTAATCTCCATTAGTATCTGCACCAATGGACAAGGGAACAGAAACAGATATGGCGATTGCGACGGCACTGTACTATCGGTATCGTTCACCACAACTGTACTCCAGAGTACCAAGCAAAAACCAAGTACCAAGCACAAAATGAAAAAATACAAAATGGCTTCATTCGAGACCCTGTGTGTATGGGTCCTGAAAACATAGTTGCGGACGTTCACGAAAATAAAATAAAAATGGGTTTACCGGGTATCCTATTACCGGGCCTCCAAACGGCTAGGAAAGTTGTACGGAGTTGGGCGAACACGAGCATGTGGGAAGGCACTTCGCCCAACTTCGTGCAACTTTGCCTCGCCTCGGACTACTTTCGGAAGTTGATCCGACCGTCCACACGGCTAGGAAAAGTTGTACGGAGTGGAAGTGCTTGTCGTGTGGGAACGCACTTCGCCCTACCTCGTCCAACTTTGCCTCGCCTCGCTCGACTTCCATTTGTTGTCGGTTTTTTAGCCCGAGTCAAAGGGCCCGAGCATAGATACCTATTACCTACATAGTTTTTTGTATATTTATATATAGTTATTGCACATGTGCGTACACGAAATGAATGACTACACTTCAGTAGTAAATCAGACGTCGTCTGAGCACGTTGTGTTATGCAGATCTGTAAAATTTCTTTAAACGAATAAACCATTTGAAGAAATTTGACAGATATTTGTATAAGTCGATGTGTGGTATGAATGTATAGTTATTGTCTTCTAATTGTAGGTACTTATTAGTAAGTATATATTATAACGCAATTTTTGCACTTGATTACTATTAAAGTGTGTGATTGTAATACATATAAACATGATTTTTTTTTTTCAATTTTTACGTATCCGTCTGATTGTTTCGGGTAATCTCTGAAATGGCTGGACCTATTTTGGCGGAACATTTATTTGCGAGTTATTTTAGAGAAAAAATATTTATATATTACTTCCGAGGCGAAACAAAGTTCAGCCGGTTCAGCCTTTACCTAATAAAGTTACAGCAATTATTTTTTAAAGAATTATCAAATCAACATATTTTATTCCTGCTACTATATTACCTACCACTAGAGATAGTTTTTGTAAAGGAACTTTTGGTCGTCTCATTCATAATTTACCTACATAGTTTTTTGTATATTTATTTATAGTTATTGCATATAGTGCGTTCACGAAATAAATGACTACAATTCAGTAGTAAATCAGACGTCGTCTGAGCACGTTGTGTTATGCAGATCTGTAAAATTTCTTCAATCGAATAAATCATTTGACGAAATTTGACAGATATTTGTATAAGTCGACGTGTGGTATGAATGTATAGTTAATGTCTTCTAATTGTAGGTACAAAATAGTAGGTGTATATAAGACAATTTTTGCACTTGATTACTATCAAGTTATTATCGTCACAATGTAAATATAAACATATAAATAAAATTAAAGTGTGTGTTTGTAATATTGAAATAACTGCATACTACTACATTCATATGAACATAAAAAGACTAATTTTTTTTTTTAATTTTTACGTATCCGTCTGTTTGTTTCGGGTAATCTCTGAAATGGCTATTTTGACGGAACTTTTATTTGCGACTTATTTTAGAGAAAAAAATAATATTTATTGTTCCCGAGCCGAAACAAAGTTCAGCCGGTTCAGGCAGTACATAATAAAGTTACAGCAATTATTTTTAAAGAATTATCAAATCAACATATTTTATTCCTGCTACTATATTACCTACCACTAGAGATAGTTTTCGTAAAGGAACTTTTGGGTGTCTCATTCATAATTTACCTACATAGTTTTTTGTATATTTATTATTATTTATGTATAGTTATTGCACATAGTGCGTTCACGAACTAAATGACTACAATTCAGTAGTAAATCAGACGTCGTCTGGGCACGTTGTGTTAAGCAGATCTGTAAAATTTCATCAATCGATTAATCATTAAAAGAAATTTGACAGATATTTGTATCAGTTGACGTTAATGTCTTCTATTTGTAGGTACTTACTAGTAAGTATATATAAGGCAATTTTTGCACTTGATTACTATCAAGTTAATATCATCACAAATCTAAACATTTATATAACATTGAAATGCGTGTTTGTAATATTGAAATAACTGCATTCTACTACATTCCTATGTATCATAATGTATGTATATATCATATGTTTTCATATGAATAGTCTTTTTCAATTTTGTCCGTCCGCCTGTTTGTTCCGGGTAATCTCTGAAATGGGTGGACCTATCTTGACGAAACTTTTATTTGCTGGTGTAACAACGAGTAACTTAGGCGAATTATTATTATTACTATTTCTCCGGGTCAGCTAGTACCTGGTAAAAATAGTAATGGTTTTTTGAGAATTATCAATTTAATTAATCAATCAATATTTTATTCCGGCTACCCATATTACCTACGACTATAGATAGTTTTCGCAAAGGAAATTTTTGAGCGTCTCATCGAAAGAAGCTAATCATGAAAATTCAGTTTATTAATTTTATATCTTTAGGTACTACTTCTGTCGAGCATAATGCACCGCTTGGTTTGATAATATGAAAGTTAAGTTATAATAATACTAAAAACATAACTTCACGCCTTTTTCTACCAGAAAAGGTGTAGGCAGTGGCTGTTAAAGCCTTGACTCGCCGGACACAAAAATAATTGGTATACGTCTGGAATCGAACCCACGGCTTCTGTATCAAAAGACTATATAAATCAATTAAAAAAGAGCAAAATTAATTCGATACATGTTGGAAAAAGGGGACTCTTTGATCAGACCATTTAAATTTTTAGGACAAATATTTATTCAAATAATTTAAATATTTATCTTAAGATTACTAGAGAACTATCAGTTACTATATTTTTTTTTTGTAAAAAGATCAAATTAATCACATCTTAGTGTGATATATATTCACGTAATTAAAATACGCGAACAACGGCAGCTGCTACTTGAGCGTGCATAACATACGTGCGCAAGCGATGGGCACTGTAGAGCGACTGAGAACTTTCGGACAGTTTCGGAAGTTGTACAAGAATGCACAAATGCACCGCTTGATTTGATAATATGAAAGTTAAGTTATAATAATACTAAAAAAACATAAATTCACGCCTTTTTCTACCAGAAGGTGTAGGCAGTGGCTGTTAAAGCCTCGACTCGCCGGACACAAAGTTGTCAGTCCTCGATATTAATAATTTTCCAAAAAAGTCCGAAAAATGATTGGTATGAGTCTGGAATCGAACCCACGGCTTCTGTATCAGAAGACTATATAAATACTAATCTATTAAATAAAGAGCTAAATTAATTCGATAAATGTTGGAAAAAGGGGACTCTTTGATCAGACCATTTAATTTGTAGGACAAATATTTATTCAAATAATTTAAATAGTTATCTTAAGATTACTAAAGAAACCATCAGTTACTATAAAAATTTTAATAAGAAGATTAATATTCACGTAATTAAAATACGCGAACTACGGCAGCTGCTACTTGAGCATCCATAACATGCGTGCGCAAGCGATGGGCACCGTAGAGCGACTGAGAAGTGAGAACTTTCGGAAGTTGTACGAGAATGTGGAGAGCCACTTCGAACTTTCTCGAAGTCGCACGAGGAACTTTTTCCGAGCACTCCGCTATAATTTGGACGCTCCATTACAGAAAACGGCAAGTTATAGGTGGTCGCGTCATTGGTATTGTGACATTAAGACATATTGAATTAAGGGAGGGTGATCCTCAGCTGAGCCTTAAAGATGCAATGACTCCAATAGAGGACATGATTACAGCAAGATCTGGTGTCACTTTACAAGATGCCAATGACTTCTTCAAGAAAAGCAAAAAAGTTAAATTACAAATTATTAATGGATTCATGGAATTAGTAGCCTTAATTGCAAGGACCAACTTAAAAAAAGGCTTGTAGTTACCCTAAGAATGCAAACAAACAACAATTAGCCGGAGCTGCCATACGTACCCATGAAACTGACAAAGACTGATTACAATTATTTATTAGTCAATAACAGTGTAAATGTGATAGTTCTGGATTCCTCTCAAGGAAACTCTGTCTACCAAATTAATATGATAAAGTACATTAAAAGTACTTATCCAGACATTCAAGTGATCGGAGATAATGTAGTAACAAGGATGCAACCCAAGAATCTTACAGATGCTGGAGTAGATGCACTTAGGAGTGGGTAGTTGTTCCATATGCATAACCCAAGAAGTCATGGTCTGCAGGTGCCCTCACGCTACTGTAGTATATCAAGTAGGAAGCTATACACATTCATTTAATGTTCCTGTCATAACCGATGGTGTTATCCAGAGTGTTGACCATATAGTTTAATCCCTTGCTGGCACTTCAGAAGGCCCTGGTGAATATTTCTTCTCAGATAATGTCAAACTGAAAGAATATAGAGGCATGGGTAACTCAGAAGCGATGGAAAATAAAGATGGTATAGTACCCGCAATGAGCAGGTATTTCCATAAGGAATCAGACAAGCACACAATAGCCCAAGGAGTGAGGGGGAGTATAGTAGATAAAGAATCTGTCCTGCGGTTCCTTCCATACTTACAAGCTGGTATGAAACATAGTTGTCAAGATATTGGAGCGAAATCTATTAGTATGCTAAGTGAGATGAGCTATTCGGGAGATCTTAGGTTCGTGAAGAGAACATACTCTGCACAATTAGAAGGCAGTGTGCGAATTTTATTAATTTAAGGAATTAAACTTTGATATTGATAACAGAGTATGCCAATGAAATATTTTTTGGTGTTTACTAAAGCCATTCACATTGATAACAGATTCTAGCTAATAAAAATGTGTATTTAGATTTTATATTTATGTAATGAGCATATAAAAATTAGATTACTTACTGATGTAGAAAGAAATTGTATTGACTTTCTGTATATTGTATTTCATAAAATGAATGAGGGCTATATATTTGCTAGCCAGATTGTATATTATTCTAGTATTTTATACCTACGAGGGGAGGTCCAAAAGTTCGTGGAATGAAAGGGTTTTAGTAAAAATGAAACAGTAAATTTATTTTTCCTTTTCAATATAATCACCCTTAAGCTGAATACATTTATTAGATCTATGAATTAATTTTTCTAAACCATCGTAAAAATATTTTTTATCTTTTCCCTCAAAATGAGCCAAAATTGCCTCCTTTACCTCATTGTCGTCGGAAAATTTCCTTCCCCTTAAGTCTTTTTTTAAATTGGAGAACAAATAAAAATCACTTGGGGCCAGATCTGGACTATAGGGTGGGTGGACTAGTGATTCGAAGCCATGCGTGTGTAGAGCAGCCATTGCAACTTTGCTCTTGTGAACCGGCGCGTTGTCTTGCAAGAGCAACACGCCCTTGGTCAATTTTCCCCGACGTTTTTCTTTGATGGCATCCTTTAATTTTTCTAGTATTGTTGCGTAGTATTCTCCGGTTATGGTCCTGCCCTTTTCTTTATAATCAATCAGTATTATCCCCTCACAATCCCAAAAAACAGTAGCCATCAACTTTCCAGCCGACTCCGACACTTTGAATTTCTTTGGCGGTGGTGTCCCCTTTTTATGCCATTGCATGGACTCTTGTTTGGACTCAGGCTCAAAATGATGAACCCATGTTTCATCGCCGGTAACAATTCGCTCCAAAATCGGTCCAGGATCGTCGCCACACAACTCCAAAAAATGTTTTGACGCTTCGACGCGCCGCTGTTTTTGAAGCGGCGTGAGCATTCTCGGTACCCATCTTGCACTGACTTTTGTCATACCCAGGTGGTCATGTAGGATTCGCAAAATGGTGGTATCTGATACTCCAACTAATGCAGATAACTGTTTTTTCTTCAAACGGGTGTCCTCCAGTACAATTTTTTCCACTTTTTCGACGATGTCTGATGTGGTGGCCTCAACTGGCCTTCCTGAGCGGGGGTCGTCTTCAATCGACTCCCGACCATGTTTAAAAAATTTGTAAATCATTGATTTACTAGGGCACTGTTCCCCGTAAACAGTTTCCATTTCATTCAAAATGGTCTGAGCGTTCTTTCCTTGCTTGGTAAGGAATTTAATGACCGCACGGTGTTCAATTTTCTCCATAGTTTCAGTTTTCTTCCGGATTGACGTGTTTAGCAGGCGAGTGTTCGTAAACGAATGACGCAATAGGGCTGAAACTCCATTTATATACTAATTATGAGTCCCCAATTAGTATGACACTAAGCGAGCGCCCCTATCCCCACTCCATCCCCTCCATTCCACGAACTTTTGGACCTCCCCGCGTACATTAGTACCTATATAAACTAAAAGATAATTTTATTTCAATTAAATGTTTGTAAAATATACTAATAGTTTTTGTTTTACTAATTTTGTGTTTGTCTTGGTAGTCCAGTGGTCAGCTCACTGCTTCTGATTCAGTAGTCGTGGGCTCTCAATGGTTTCTCTGAATTATTTTCTGAAGTTGGTTGTGATAAATATCAATGACTGACAACTTTATGCCCGTTGTTCGGTTCACCACCTATTCCATTTGGGATGTAACTTAAGTAGCTTAACAGCCACTACCTCCCTAAGGCGTGAAGTTATGTTGTCAAACACAAGCTGCTCAGAAATGCTCTTTCCCTATTAAATATTTTATGTTATAAAAATAGATACGCAATAATATAAATTTGAAATCAGTAAGTAAAATAAGTTTAAATATTAAAATAAGTGCAGCTACAGTAATTTCATGTTTAGGGGATTTTTAATCATCACCTACTATGTGTCTGATTAAATAAATTATACCTAGATATCCGACGAGCCTTATGGTGCATTCGTACAGGTACCAAGCGCAGAATTGAAGTTGGCGGGTTCGATTCCCACCCGAGTACAAATATTTGTGTCAAGAATGAATGTTTGAATGGCGTCTGGGTGTTTTTCTATGTAATAAATAAGTATGTATTTACAAAAGAAAAGTCTAATATTCGCTAAGTATTAATATACGTTATCTAGTAATCATAGCAAAAGCATTTAGTTGCTTCGTTTGGGACTAGAGGGCGGTGTGTGTATTGTGTCCAACTAATAATTATATTCATATATTAAGTTAGAAACTTCACCGCAAATAGGACAAGAATCTTTGAATCCTTGAAGCTATTCTTGAAAAAACAGATATCTCATTTCAAAAGTGCAATTTCAATCAGCATCACGGAAAAACAAGTAGGTAAGTGAGTTTTACGGTATAAACAGGACAACAATGGAGAACTGATTAGAAATAACAACACTAAAGTTTTTGAAATGGAAATTCTAATCTCTCCTGCAATCGTTGTAAGTCTGCGGCCCCCATACGACCACAAAAGGTAATATCGTAGACATCCTACTAATTACTACTCAATAATAGCAGGATATACACTGGCCAATTTAATATCCAACTTATAACATTTCATATCGCATGTATTTGAACTGTAGGTTATGATAGACATTGGAGACCACAGAAATAGATCAAGATAGAACGGCCGCGATGGCATATTTCCATACATTTCGAGCGTGTCACTTTTTTGAAAAACCACGCCCTCAGCGTGACGTCATTTTCATTGTGAGCGAGGCGACTAGTTAGGAGACACATTAGATTATCGATGTTAATATCGGCAACGTGTGTTAATTTTATTATTTTTATATTTTAATAACTTTATTGATTTTGTGTAACGATAATCATAGAAAGTAAAACATGTTAAATACTTCAATCCGACATATTAAAACCTAAAACATATTTTTCCAACAGTATATAAAATTTAATTATAAATATTTTACTGTCCTTGAAACTATACATATTTATTAAATATTTGCCTTTTTGTAAGGGTTGGCCTCACAGTCCTGGTTAAATAACGAAGCCGAACGTCTACATATACCTCGGTTACTGCCCATTTGAGAAGAACGAGATGATTTTCCATCGGCGATTGGTCAAATTGGTGAAAACTTATACTGTCAAATAAACTGCTGCCAATGTAATTACGAAACACTTAGGTTGAAATTTGTGGTGTTAGAATAAAGTAGGGACAAAGCAAGATATGAGCTGATATTCAAATTATTATAGAATTAATTTATCGATAAGTCCTAAGACTCAACGATACATGGAGTGCCCATCTCTAACATTCGAATCACAGTGATTAACAGACACAGCGATCAACTGGCAGGTGTATTGTGTATTTCGTTCGATTCGACGTACATTACGCGTATAATTTATACGCGCAATGTTTTTGTATACGAGCGTTGAATGCGAACAGCAATGGATGTTTATCATAACGAAAAAATATACAACTTGTGATCGTAATTATTGAACATAGTAAAAGTAAAACAATAATTTATAATCTCAAAAAAATACTTTCTACTGATTTTCTGTACTTACTGATCATACGAAATATTTCCTTTTTTCATATTTGATTCACTACTTTTGTTTTTACAATTTTTCACAGCATAATAAGGCATATATGTGACGTTTTATCTATTTTTTTACGTCCTGAACGCATGGCTGGAACGCTCGTTGAGTAATGAGAGCGAGTTTCGAAAAGCATGCAATATAGTGCAGGGTTTTGGCACGCTTGCCACGCCTATTCGCCGTTCTATCTTGATCTATTTCTGTGTTGGAGACCATCCAAGATGGTGGAATAAATTATTTTTAATGCGTGTCTTAATGGATAACAAATGAAAGGGATTGTTGCTAGTAGGTAGCTATACAAATAATATGGCGTCATTCTAAATCCAACATGGCAGACCAGCTAAACTAGAGAAGTGGTTCATAATAAACTTCTGCAGTATTGGTCTAACGTTTAACGCATAGAAAATACCTAGACCCATATAAATAGGTACAAAAACCCGTTGTAATATAAGTCGGATCATGTCAATTATCCTCTTTTCACATTTAATCATTAGTAATCATTATAGGTAGGTACATAATTATGATTATACTATTTCATTATACAAACCAACTCGTTGATACCCTCTATCTATTGTTAAAAAGCCGTATCAAAATCCGTTGCGTAGTTCCTAAGATATAAGAATTTATGGGGACAGACAGCAGAAAACGACTTTATTATAAATTAAGTAATGATTGCGTTGACATACAAATATGGGATAATGTTGTGTCGGAGGCAAAATAAAAGTACCCCAAATGGTGCAACCACCAGATCCTTTCCGCGCTTTACTTTCTGGCATTGGAAAAAAAAATTAAGCAGTTCTTGGTCAACCAATATTCAAAAATAAAAATATAAGAGGTCGTTTGTTTTTATAATTTATGTATAATGTATTAAAGAATAAAATTACTTTAAAAAAAAGTTAAACCGTTTTCTAGAGACGTAAACCACCACCACCATCTTTATGTAGATGAAATCTACTACCTTCATAACTAAAAAGCGATAAACAATGTAACTAATTTGAATACTAAATACAATATACAAAACGTTATACATTTATAAAGTCATAATACTTAAAGATTTTGTGGTTTACGTTTCTAGAAGTAGGTTAAAAAGTGATAAATTTCGAGACTTAGGACTTATTGCTAGCTTGATATGATTTAGGAGTTATTGCAAACGCTGGCCGAACCCTAAGTGATAGATCAAAATAACTTGCTACATTATTAAATACCTTCAGAAGGTCTACAAAAACTTTCGCGGTGGTGTATGTCCATCTCTTAGTGATAACCTACTTAATGACCATTTTATTTCTTAGGAGGCGAAACAAAGTTCGCTGGGTCAACTAGTATGTTATGAATATATGTACCTATGTTACAAAGTTTCATTTCTTTAGCGCGCAGGGACCCCACGCCATATTCTTTTTTAAGCATTAGTTACATAACTAGCTGACCCGGCATACTCTGTTTCGCATCAAAAGTAATAACTGCTGCCCCGCTATGTTAATACTGCAATATCTTCGACAAATTTGAAGTCGATAGCTGACCCGGCAAACTCTGTTTCGCATCAAAAGTAATAACTGCTGCCCCGCTATGTTAATACTGCAATATCTTCGACAATTTTGAAGTCGATAGCAGCTATAGGTTAAAAATGGGAATTTTCCATTGTTAACACCCCCGCAACCCCCCTTGTGGGTGGAATTTCGTAAAATCCGTTCTTAGCTGACCTCTACTCGGCGAAAGGAATAATCCTACCAAATTTCAAGTCGCTACGCCTTATGGTTCCAGAGATATCGTGATGAGTCAATATATAGGTGGAAATCACTTATATATATATATATATAGATAGATAGATAACAACAAAACAACATATTATCAATTTAATATTACTAACATTAGGTACTTACTTATTAGTTAGTATAATTTACGAAATAGCCGCTATCCATAGCTTACCAATGGCTGTAACAAATATTTAGTGGTGTATCCCACATTGACAATAATAGATAGCACTGCAACGATGAACGTTGCACGGTGAATCTGCCACAATGTCAAGGACCGTTGGCAGTGTTTCTAATTATACGTCCACCACTGTTTATGACGCACAATCAGACAGACGTGATCTCATCATTATATTAATCAAAGTGGTTCTTACCTTATTGAGAATATTGGATATATCCAATTATGTATATTTTATGTGGAGTTGCTCATAGCTATAAATTTAGTATGACTCTAACAAATGTGACTCACATTTTAACAATATATTCACGTCTCTCCATACATATACATCATATTTTCATTTTTTCCATCCTTTTTTTTCCCCTGTACCCACTATTTGAGGTCGGCACCACAGATTTTTCTTATTCACAATTCCATATCATGCACCTAAATGCACTAACTTTTCATATACTACTTATATATATATATATAATATACTAGCTGTGCCCGCGACTTCGTACGCGTGGAATTTGTGATCAGATAGCTATATTTTTACATAGACAGTTGAGAAGTAATTACCTCTAAAATGAAATTGTAACTGGTAGGATAAGTACAGATTGCGGTAGCAATGGTTGTTGCCCGCATTGTTTATTTTCATTTTAACAGGAATTTTTGTAGTATAGCTGTAGCCCGCGACGTCATCTGCCTGAACGCTATACAGCACCAAAAATACCTACGATTATACCTTTTAAAATAACATTTATTTACCCGTTACTTCTTTACATTTCATAAATACAGAAAGTACAGTAACAGAGGGAGACTGTCTTTTGTAAAATTGTTGAACTTCAAAAGTGCTGATTTTCAGTCTGCTTTGAATAAATGACTTTATGGTGATTCTGCTGAATTAAGTAATAAGTTGCGACTGAAGCAAATGTAGAAAATAATGAATAAGAAAATATAAATATGGTTACGACACGAGACGTTGTCTATGAAAGATGTGTTTTTGTTAGCTCCCTAATTTAATTATAAATAATCGGTTCAAAGTGAATATAAGATCTTATAATTTGTGCTCTCTGACCAAAATAAACAATAATAAGTGTCTCAATAACTTTCTAATACGAACTAACTAGTTTACGTGAGTAAATAGGTAATAACTTTTATAACTAATAGACGCATGTTACAAAAGTTCAATAGTAGAAATAATTTTAGATCTACCCGTCATAATTTATATTTGCCGATAAACAGTACTTGTTGGTGTTTCAAGTCGCAATAAATTTATTACAAACGCCAATAATAATATAGTTGAACAATATAGATTGGAATTATGGTTCAGTGCGCGGCGTGCGGGAAGTTCATGAATGCTAGGGAGGGTGTCACTTGTCCTAAGTGCAAGTCTAAAAGCCATCATGAATGCGTCAGAGTGCCAGATGGAGTCACTGTATCTAGTACCTGGAGATGCGGCGAATGTCAGTTGAAGACGCCAAAGGCTCGGGACCTCTCCACTCCGATCAGGGGTGTGCAAGATAGTTACTTGCCGTCTCCGCGAAACGAGGATACTGCTGTTGCTTCTGGTCCCTCCTCCAGTGGTACTCATAAGATGAATAATTTGGACATGGTTCGTGCGCTTAGAGATGAAATGCGCGCTGAGTTCGGCCATTTAAACGAAGTCATGTCCAGGGAATTCAAAAACTCCAAGGATAAATTGGGATCTTTTTTTGTGGAAATGGCTGAACTTAAACAGGAGTTGGCAGCGACACGATCTCTTTTTAATGAGCGCTTCGGGACTTATGATTCTCGTCTCGAAGCTCTTGAATTATCTCAAAAACAGGATGCTACGGCTCTTAAACAGGAGGTAAATACTTTACAGCAAGCCCTTGAGGAGGTTAAGGAGCAACTCAATGACCGCGAACAGGAATTTCTCCTCAATGATGTGGTTATTTCTGGTATCCATGAGCACAAGGGGGAAAATACCATGCATTTTGTAACACTCCTGGGAACTAAGTTGGGTCTCACGCTGGACGATCGTGATATCGTTATGTCGGAGAGGGAGGGCGCACAGCGGCCAGTGCCCCGTGACTCATCATCACTACCTCGCTCGCGCCGTATTGTGGTTCGGTTCGTGAGACGTGCTAATCGAGATGCGTTTCTCCAGGCAGCTCGTGTGCGGCGGGGTCTCACCTCATCTGATCTCGGCACAGATGGCGCTGCTGCTCATATTTATGTAAATGAGAGGCTCACCAGAAAGAATGGCCAGCTGTTTGCAAGGGCTCGAGAGGAGTGTCGAACCCATAACTGGAAGTACTGTTGGTCCAAAAATGGACGCATTTTCGTCCGCAAGGAACATGGTAGCTCTTCTGCCAGAATTAGATTTCAAAAGGACTTGGACAGAATTTTTGGAATTGCTTCTGCTTGAATTTGTTTATATTATATTTTATGTGCCCTTTGAAGCCTATAAAATGCTTTGTCTATGGTCTGAATTTGTAATGAGTTCCTATATACCATGCATTGTTTACATTTTGAACCAGTTTTGTTTTTGTTATGTTGTTATCATTATTAGTAATTATCAAGGTTGTTCGGTTTTCTTTTTTTATATACAATCTTTAGATTTATGTCTGTTTGTGTATTTTATGAGGTTATTAAATTTAAACCTGGACCTATTACCAACTTTTCTTCTTTTTTATTATTATTTCGTAGCCCCAGGCAGGTGTGAACTAAGCCAAGTTGCAGGTGTAATGCCAGTTTCCCCTAAACAAAAGCACTATTTTTGTATTGTGTATTTGTTTGTTATTTTTATATATATGTTATATATTTTTATATATTTTTATATATACGTTATATTTGTATTGTGCTTTAAGTTCTTCTACTATAAAAATCGATTATTTTATAATTACCTATATATACTGTCCTATACTACGTTAATTAGAATCTTTTATTTTATTGGTTATTCTTTAAGACGAATTTTAATCGTGATTGTAGCATCTATATTGTTTTTAACTAATGGTGATTATTGCAAGTTTGTAACATTATTTTTCTCCTATAATATACAGTTATCTTATGGTACCCTATATATACTGTCGTTTATTGGCCTACGTGTAGCCTATTATTTTATTGATGGTTATTATGGTCGATATTTTACCTTGAACATAGCATCTATAGCGATTTTAATTACCGGTAATTATTGCAAATTTGTATCCAGCGGTTATATATTTTTTAAATATTATATAACAATACGAGGATCTTGTCTCCTCTTTTTTTTTCTCTTTTGTTTCTCTCAGTGGTTAGTAAAATACTATAATGGTGAACAATAGTAAGTTTCTTACTGTTGGCTTATATAATGCTGGATCATTGAATACGGACCATGATAATTTTATTGCAGCGATGGGTAAATACTCGGTTGACATCATGGCGATTAACGAGACTTGGCTGAGATTGGGTCAAAATGACCGAGCACCCGTTGTATCGGATTATAGGTTCAGACACATTCCGCGGCCGGCTGGCATTAGAGGCGGTCGTGGTGGCGGAGTGGGATTTTACATTAAGCGTGGTCTTAATGTACGAACCTGTCATCACCCTGGCGACTCTGATGTCGAGCAAATGTGGATAAGTTTAACGATTAAGTCAAATAAAATACTTATAGGTACAGCATATCGCCCGCCTTGGCTCGATGTAAATTTATTTTTCGATGCGCTTATGGAGTCTGTGGCATTTTTTTCAGCGTATGACAAGGTTATAGTTTTAGGTGATTTCAATATAAATTTGGTATCTGTAAATGATACAAAAACTAAAATATTTCAAGATTTTCTGGCTTGTGTTAACCTTGCTCAACTTGTTGATAGGTATACTCATGTTACAAATAACACACAAACCCTTATTGACGTTGTATGCTCAAATGTGCCGGTGCGTAGTGTGTGCATTGAGCATGTGGGGTCTTCTCTTGGTCACGCGTTCATTACGTGTGAATTCATTTTTAAAAAACCTAAACCAGTACCTAGGCATATCTCTTTTCGACCTTTTAAGGATATTTGTCCTAACCTTTTTAATATCGACCTCGACAATATCAGATGGGATCTCATTCTTTTAGAAAGAGATGTAAACAACATGGTTGCGGCTTTTACTGATACTTTAATACTTCTGTATGATCTTCATGCCCCGATCATGAGTAAAATTACTCGTGAGCTACCTAGTCCGTGGATAACGGATAACGTCAAACTAATGATGCGCTTACGTGATGCTGCGCTAGCTAAATTCCATAACTCAAAGCTAGAATCGGATCGCATATATTACAAAGATTTAAAGTGTTTGACCAATTTCTCGCTTTATACCGAAAAATCTAATTTCTTTAGCCATCATGTGAATAAAAATGTTAAAAATACTAAAGTATTATGGAAAACTTTGAAGTCAAAAGTGTTGCCACCGAAGTCCATGGAACTACCCATTATTTTTGACAATCCAAATTCTATAAATGATCATTTCCTTAATATTCCCAACGTTTCACCCTGTTCTATATCGGACTTAACCTATTTCGAATTTCATAAATTCAATGATAATCTTACTTTCTCGCTTAAACCTACAACTTCTACTATCATCTTAAAATATATTAGGGAAATTAAATCCAATGCGCTTGGCATTGATAACATTTCTATAGATATGTTATCCCTCACACTTCCTCAAAGTTTGGATACCATTACTGCAATTGTTAATTTATCTATCTCTTCCTCAACATTTCCAACTTCCTGGAAAACTGCCATAGTCAAGCCAATTCCTAAATTACCTAACCCTTTGGAAATCAAGGATTTGCGTCCCATTAGCATCTTACCCTGCCTCTCCAAGTTGTTGGAGAAGGTGGTCTGCTCGCAGTTAACAGCGTATCTTGAAAGCAATAATATTTTACCTGATTTGCAATCGGGCTTTCGCAAGAAGAGGGGCACTAATACTGCACTATTAGACGTTACTGACAACATATTAGCAGCACTCGACAGAGGCATGGGGACCATTCTTGTACTGTTAGATTTTTCGAGGGCATTTGATTCAATTGATATCTCGCTTCTTCTTTCCAAGCTTCACTTTTACGGCTTCGATACCCAGTCGGTAAAATGGTTTCATTCATACCTATGTAATAGGTCACAGTACGTTAAGCTTCAAAAAGATAGTGGAGAGGAGTTGATCTCTGAAACTCGCAATGTTACTGGAGGAGTCCCCCAAGGTTCAATACTTGGCCCCCTACTTTTTATTTTGTTTAGCGCCGATATAACTAACCAGATAAAATTTTGTAGGTTTCATATGTATGCTGATGATATTCAGTTGTACCTGTCTTTTAAACCCGAGAACATTCGAGATGCCGAGGCGAAGCTCAATGAGGATCTTGAAAGAATTCAGTTCTGGGCTACTTCCAATTCCCTTTTGCTTAATGCAAAAAAAACTAAATTTATGATTTTAGGGTCCAAAGATAAGATTCATAAAATAGCTCAGATGGGCCCACAGGTGTCTATTGCGGGGGAAGCTATTGAACGTGTTTCTGTTGCGCGTAACCTAGGGTTGCTGTTTGATGAGCAGCTCAGGTTTGAAAAATATATCTCTGAAATAGCCAGTAATTGTTTTTATAGACTAAGTGTGCTATATAAAATTAGGCCGTATTTAAGCACCGACATAAGAATTCTGCTTGTTGATTCCCTTATTTTGTCGCGTTTCAGTTACGTTGACGTAGTGTATGGTTCTCGTCTGCTATCAAGAACTTCTCGTCTGATTCAACGAGTTCAAAATGCGTGTACTCGCTTTTGTTTTCATGTTCCGTCGCGTAGTCACATTTCACCTTTTCTTAACAAGCACGGCATTCTGAACATGGAGCACAGGAGGAAGGTTCACATGGCCTCTTTAATGTTTGGTGTGGTTAAAACTCGCCAGCCAGAATATTTATTCGCGAAACTTGACTGGGCACATCATCACAACAGATATTCCGCTCGATTGCCGTACTTTCTACGTATCCCCGCACACCGCACTGTTGCGTTTCGTGGCAGTTTCCGTTTTGCTGCCACCAAATGTTGGAATAGTTTACCTCCACCTCTGCGATTGTTAACTTCTAAGTGTAGCTTTCGTAAGAAGTTTAAGTTGCACATACTTCAACTACAAAGATCCATTTAGGTGTACATCATTTAAATTATTTACTAGCAAACCGCGCGAACTTCGTACCGCTGTATTGTATGTGGTTTGCCGCCTCACGGTGTTGCTCGCGTGCAAGCGGAATGTTGATGACGACGATGATTACACATAGCCTATGTTACTCAGTGATAAAGTAGCTTTCTAAAGGAAAAAGAATTATTTAACACGGTCCAGTACTTTTTTGGGTTTATTCGTTACATACAGGAGTGCAAATCTTTCCTCTTTGTGATTTAAGGGTAGTTTTAGATGCTGATACTTTTGGGTGAATTCTCAGAAATGGAAGTAATTATCTATTTATAATAAGTACTATGGTTTTTTAATTGTTTTGTTTATTTTTAAGTATTATTTATTTTTTATTTATATTATGTATCTATTTTTTACGTTTCGTGTCTCCCAGGGTGTGGGCTGAAAATCAGCGTTGTGGACTAGTCCTCAACACATGCTGAGCTCAAACCTAGTCTGGCTGACACTACATTATCACTTGAGCTATCTTCTTCACGCTTGCCTTGGATATATGTCTTTTTTAATTTATTTTACTTTAAATTTATAAGTGTTGGTATTAAGTGATGTTCTGTTTCTTTCATTCTTGAATTTGTGTTCTGTAGTGTCTGCCAAATAAATGTTTCTCATTTCATTTTCATTTCAAATATAGAAAAGGATAAAAATATATACTTATAAAACTTCTCTATAAACAACATTGCTGGTTTGGCTCTCCGCAGCCAAAATGTAAAGAGAGTCAGGACTGGTGACGCGGGAGCAAGCGACGTACAGCTGCCCGTGTGAGAAGCAGCTCGTCCTGAGGTCGACACCCGCTGCTCTCAGTGTCTGCCCCTGCGACTTATTGATGGTCATCGCGAAGCAAACACTCACGGGGAACTGTACGCGCTTGAACTGGAACGGGAAGTTATGAGGTATGAGGGGAATGCGTGGTACAAATACTGCCTCGCCTACGCCACAACCCGTAAGAATTTCCGCCTCAATGCTGTGTCTGTGGAGCGAGATGACTTTAAGGCGGGTCCCGTTACACAACTTCGGAGGAGATAGGTTCCGAAGAAGCATAATCGGGACACCGACTTTCAGCTTGATAGTATGCGCTGGAAGTCCACTTGCTGACAGAGAGTTCAGAAATTCCACGGGATAATGTGTGGCATCATCTTGCTCGATGACAGTGTTTATAGAGGTGTAAACCACTTCATTCCCCTCAATTTTCGAGAGAATGCATTCGTTGATTGCTTCAGCCTGACCATTTTTGGGCGTCAAAATTGCCCGCTCACATACCCAAGAATTCTGCTGGTGCGGTATATGACTGATGTCCCCGTACACACAGCGAATGAGTTCTTCTAAGCTGGATACGACTCTACCGAGAGACTCTGGAAGCACCACCTGCCCACCTCTCTCCTCTGGTAGAGTGCCTTCGCCAAGACTTAGAAGAACATCGGAGAATTCTTGAGCACGTGCATTGCCGCCGAGCCGAGCTCTCATATTAATGGTCAAGCGCAGCGTACGAACTCGTGACCACAGCGAAGATCGTTTCAACGAAGCATTCACCTCGTCAGCCCTCGATCCCCGCGTCACCACGGGAAGCGTTTGTCGGAAATCGCCACTGAATAGAACTGTGACACCACCCATCAAGTGTTCGTTCCTGCGGATGTCCTGCAGGGTTCTGTCCACGGCCTCAACTGCTTTTCTATTGGCCATCGTACACTCATCCCATACGATCAGAGAGCAATCCTTCAGCACGTGTCCCTTATCACTATTGCGTGACACACCACAAACAGGCGTTTCGGTGCTCTCTAAATCGATGGGAATTTTAAACATGGCATGTGCTGTCTTGCCACCCGGAAGCAGTGTGGCAGCGATTCCCGACGACGCTACAGCAATGGCAATTTTGCCTTGCCTCCTGACCTCTGCAAGTATGCCAGTGGTAACAAATGTTTTTCCTGTTCCACCAGGAGCATCCAAGAAAAACATTTTACCCTGGTTTTGCCCAACGCTTTTAAGAACAGTGTCATAAATTTGTTTTTGCTCTGAAGAGAACAAAGCGACATGGTGATTTCGTATGGTGGTCATTTCGCTCGGATCGTAAATTGTCTCAGCGTTATACTCTCGATTTCCACGGTCTTGATGCGGTGATGATTGGGGAGCTAGTAACCCATATTCGACCAATGGATTGCCGCCGATGGAAATGACCACGTCTTGAAGTGAACTAAGACAGGTGTTCAGCACGCGTTCATCAGTTACTTCGACTTCGTCTCCAGTAGCACGCCTCAAAGCTCGTAGAAAATCTTCAGATAGATGATGTCGATATTTTTCCCACAAAGCTACCGGGTTCGTGACTCCACAAAACACCAAGATGACGGCAAACAGATGACGCATACGGCTGGGGCTGTTACTGACGCTCGCCTCCGCGAGGGTGTCATCCCAGTTTTGGTCACCGTCGAGAAGGTGACGTGCTACACAGGCTGCGCGGTAAGTGGGATACTCCACGCCATCAAATGTTCTCAGAAAGGCAAAAGACGTTGGGCCTCGGATCGTGTGAAGTAATAACCGCAGAAAATAGCATTCGCCATTATTCGGGTGCACGGTATAAACTCTACCCAATACGGTGTCCTTGAAAATTCCCGGAAAACCTTCGACAGCACCTCCTCTTCGACGTCGGTTAAATATTCCCCTTTGCTTGTCGTACGTGTAATATGAAGGCACCTCGTCATACGTAAGGAACCTCGCAAACTGGTCGATTTCGCAGAGCCTGAAAAATGCCAAGAGAGTTGTTTGGCGCGGATTTTCTAAGCGCTCAGCAACGTTGTTGGGATCAAAATATATGCGCTGACCGTTTTCTAGGTGGACGTCTAAATGCATGACGGCAGGATGCCTGTCATGTATAGAGAACGCCAGTATCCGCCAAACTGCTTCAGACGTGCTGATGTAGCGACCGGACTGATACTTGGTCACCTCGTCTCTGTCAGTGTTCTGTAAAGCAAACGTCGCCTGATCGCTACCTTTGTTCACGTATTTGCAGATATATTTGATCGACCCGACGCTGGTGCACGACTCGACGTTGATGTGCGTCTGGAAGGTCCTGGACAGTACTGGTGAGTAAGGAACAATCCATCGGTTATCGACCGGTCGCGCCTGGCCACGCACGCTCAGCTCAGTGGAATGCCCGCCCTCTGCTGGTGATCGGCGCCGGTATGAGGGATATCCATCCTCACCAGTAATGGTTTCGTTGGTAAATTTTTTTGGGAATCTTTTTGTACAACGTCCGTCTTTCATACAAGGGGAACTTGGATTTAACGTGCCACAGGGGCCATGCACCATGTGACTTTTAACAATTTGATGCAGAACAGGATCAACGTCAGGGTCCGGAAGCTCTGCACTTATGACTTGATCAATCTGGATAGGCCTGATCTTTTCTTCCAACCACAAAAGCAGATGCGCGTGTGGCAAGCCGCGTTTTTGCCATTCCACGGAGTACATATGACATCGGACTGTACCAAACACTTTTGCCTTTGTTAGAAGATCCATAAGGCATTTCAACTTCAGGTGGAATACGCGAGAGATCAAGTCGTGCCTGTCGTACGAAACCTGTCCTGCAAGGAGTTGAGCTGTTATTTCAGGCCACTTTGGGTTGGTAGTGATAGTAATAAAGAGGTCCGGGCGACCAAACTTTCGCACATAGCAAAATGCATCTTGGGTCCTCTCGTGCATGTACCGCGGACCTCCTGTGAAGGTGGAGGGGAGAATGACCATCCTTCCTACATCTTGAGCATTGGCATCATTCTGCATGGCATCTCTGAGATGGACGTAGTTCTCAGCTCTCAGCTTTCTTTGATTGGACCTTATAAATACCAAACGCTCTGTCTCAATTTTGGCATACATGTCCACCAGAAACTGACTAAAGAGTGTACGATGATGGTGGAGATAAGAGCCATTGTTCACCCTCAGCTGGATCAAGAAGCTGTAGAACTGCATGGCGGACGTTTTTTTGTTATAATTTGGGGAGCCTGTCTGGGGGTCTACATTATAGTGGGCGAAATGGTAGCCATCCTCTCCGCGACAAAACATGAGCGGATATTGAAGAGAATCGTACGCGCGGTGAGTTTCGCTGATCCTTTGAAGCCGGTCATCGTGCGTGCGTAAGACGATATCTCTTTTATCACACTCCTGATCGACTAAGAGAACGGCGACCTCATTCGTCGTTGGCGCATTATATCGTCCCGGATGGGCTGCAATCGGCTTTCTATCTGCACTGATGACAAACTTAAAGCGGTTGCGCTCGTTCTCAGGCACCGACGCCAGAGCGGCTTTGAAGTTGCCAATGTGCGGATTAACGTTATGCAACATACTTTGCAATCCTCTGACCAGAACAGGGTCCAAATTGGGGATGTGTCTACTTCGTAGGTTTGCTTGTTCTTCAAAATCACTTACAAAATAAATTTGCAAAAATTTTGGAATGTCTGTAGGTAGCAGCGAACCGATTTGATGGTAAACTTGCCCCTGGACCTTGAATGTCGGCATGAAACCTCCTTCAACGATTTGATTTGCACCAAACGAAGTCATCTGGAAGGCGCTGTTATAAGCTCGGATGTTTTTCAAAAAATGGCTGGACTTCGGATGTTCGCCATTTAGTAAGATTCTTAACAGATCTGGTGGGTCTTGCATAGACTCCAAGCGTACCTTACCAGATGCACAACACATCCCATTGGGCTCTCCTTTCCATTTGCGGGCTTGACAGTGGGCACACACTTCTTCTAAGACACCAATATCTCCGTGTGCGGCGTAGTTAATCGCAACATTGTACATAAATCCACTTCCCTCTTTATTTAGCCACGATTGCTCTTCGATATCGTAAACCATGGATTCATCGTCAGATGTTGAAAGTTGATTCATGCTACGCCGCAGACGATCTAGTTCTAGTTGTGCCGCACGCTGTTCACCCGACCAAGATCCTCGAAACTCTTGAATTCTATCCCGTTCTAGCGATAGATGAGCAGACGTATCGCCACACACGTCGTGGTACCGCTGCCGAGCAGCTGCACGACGTTCTTCACGCTGCTCATCGTTCTCTAACGACCGTGAAAGGGCATGCTGAGAACGATCTCTTCTTAACCGGGTCATCCGCTCTTCATGATCTTCGATCGACCGAGAAAGAGAAGTGCGACTCCGCTGCGAATTCAACCTCGTCTCTCGCTGCGTGTATGTCTCTGACGCGCGAGACTCGGCGTGGCGCTCCCGGTCGCTTTCCAGTCGCGCTTCTCGCGCTTCGACACTCTCATAAAATCGAGCGGCATCTGAGCGAGAGCGCTGGGAACTCAACCTCGTCTCTTGCTGCGTGTACGTCTCTGACGCGCGAGACTCAGCGTGGCGCTCCCGGTCGCTTTCCAGTCGAGCTTCTCGCGCTTCGACACTCTCACAAAATCGAGCTGCATCTGTGCGAGAGCGCTGGGAACTCAACCTCGTCTCTTGCTGCGTGTACGTCTCTGACGCGCGAGACTCAGCGTGGCGCTCCCGGTCGCTTTCCAGTCGAGCTTTTCGCGCTTCGACACTCTCACAAAATCGAGCTGCATCTGTGCGAGAGCGCTGGGAACTCAACCTCGTCTCTAGCTGCGTGTACGTCTCTGACGCGCGAGACTCAGCGTGGCGCTCCCGGTCGCTTTCCAGTCGAGCTTCTCGCGCTTCGACACTCTCACAAAATCGAGCTGCATCTGTGCGAGAGCGCTGGGAACTCAACCTCGTCTCTAGCTGCGTGTACGTCTCTGACGCGCGAGACTCAGCGTGACGCTCCCGGTCGCTTTCCAATCGAGCTTCTCGAATTTCAGCACTCTCGCACGATCGAGCGGCATAAGTGCGGCTGCGCTGCAAACTCAGTCTTGTCTCTTGTTGCGTGTATGTCTCTGACGCGCGAGACTCAGCATGGCGCTTCCGATCATTTAATAGCCGCATTTCGTATGCTTCTATACTTTCCAGAGACCGCAACGATGCATTTTGAGTGCGCATAGTATCTAATCGGGACTGGCGCGACGTACTACTTTCTCCATCTCGAATTTCCGCATTGTGTTCTCGAAGAGTAGCTATCCTTGCCTCACGCTCAATGGTGGTTTCAAGAGATCGAGCTAACCTTTTCCTTCGACTATCGTTTGAGGATTGGGATAGATTAGACCGTTTTCTAGGCATTTTGATTATTTTAAGTTTGAAAAATAACAGAAAATAATTTACACGCTGAGAATTTACACACAGATAATGATAGCTAAGCAGTAAGCAGTAGTCCGATTCCGAATGAAGTTTATTTAAGTAAATATTTTTTTTTTAAATTATATTTCAGGAAAGTATTTTCAGTTTTCACGTTAAATTCGACTAAGCACACGATAACTTATAGCAACGCAGGTAACCCCAGTTTCTATGAGTTGTCGCGGCGACATCCGTACTCATAACATCACTTTTGGTGAACGAAATTATAGCGCGATCTAATTCGACGCCAACGCCATCTAGTTAGCGAATAGGAAACATTTTTTTTTAATGGTGTAAAATTATAAAATTACGAAGCAATCATTACACCAATAAATACCGAACAAAAATATTAACAGTTTTTAGCATATACAAATACATTTTTTTAATTGTCTTGCTCATCTCTGAAAAGAATTAACGATACAATTTTAAAGAAGAAAATGCACAACTCCATCTATGACTCTTAAAAACATCTATTGACCGCAAGCGCATGATGAAATTTCAATTATTTATATTCAAAAAGTGTTTAAACATGTAATTCGACTTGATGTTTTTAAAATCTCAAAGATTTATTTATATCTAAAACCAAAAAGTGCTTACACGTGTAATTCAACTTAATGTTTTCTGTTTTGTAAATCTCATAGATGGCACTGTTTTAAAATTGTCTGTTATGTTTAACGGCATAAGTTAATTAAAATGTGAAGCTAACTTATATTATATTATTATTATTATTATATGTATAGATTAAAGCATGGTTATTAACATAATAACACCATAACAACATACAAATATGCGTCGTTAGATTACACGTTGCTACAGAATACATTGAAGAAATAAAGGTTCACTGCTCGTTCCTCGTAGGTGATAGCGTGATAATATGTAGCCTATATGTTGACCCGACTTCTTAATAATTTTCGTGCCAAATTTGAAGTAAATCCATGCAGTACTTTTTGAGTTTATCCCGGACATACATACAGACAAACAGACAAAAATTCTAAAAAGTATATTTTTGGCTTCGGTATCGATTGCAGATCACACACCAAGTATTCTTTTTAAAAAATATTCAATGTACAGTTTTGACTTTTCTACAATTTTATTATATGTATAGATAGATATGCCAGCTCAGGGAACATACAACAATCCAGAAATGAAGTATTTATGACGCGAAAGAAGTACCTACCGAATGTTTTAAAATAATTTAACATGCCATTTTTTAAATTTAACTGTTAGCAGCAATGAACTGCTTGGCTGCTTTATAACGCTGGCTTGTATCGTAACTTAGGTATTGTAATATGAAAATTTCATTAGTTCATTAGCCAGGCCACTCGGGCAGAGGCACAAGCACGAACTAGTAAAGAATTGCTAGCACTAGTTTTAATTTAATAATATATATATAAATTACGTGTCACGATGTTTGTCCGCGATGGGCGCCTGAACTACATAACCGATTTCATTCAAATTTGCACTCCGTATGCAGTTTGCTTCCAACTTAAATGATATTTTATATCTCAATTTATAGTCGCGACTTTCTTTCTTCTCTCTTTTACTGCAAATTATTTGTTTATTTTATTTGTTAACTCCAAACTATAGCGTACATATGTGGTGATATCTGTTGATTGGATTAAGTTAATATTCAATAGATGTCGCTATGTTAAAAGTTTTGGAACGAGCTGTATTCCACTGATCCGGCAATAGATTATTGTGCCAGATGAGACCATTGGAGAAATGTTAATAATTTGTAAATATTGTTAGGCGTTGAAATACAATAGTGCAACCACCAGATACTTTTCGTGGAAATGATTTGGAAATGGAAATGATTTTAGATTGGTAGAGTTCCAATCCAAGCAGTTCGCTGCATGAATGGCCCGGTTCGACCGGTGAAATACCACGACCTCTCAGGGGATCGACGTAAAGTGGCTCATGCCGCGTTTCGTTCGGTGAGAGAGGTACCCGAAAGTCCACCCCCGTTCCTCGCCATCTTCTCTATTCCCTATCCCTCAAAAGTCATTAGTGTGAGCCAGGATTCGGAACCGCGACCTTTTGATTTGAAGCGAGGTGCTCGACCACTGAACCACCGAGACTATAATAAGTAGTTTTTTAAATTATAAAGTGTAAGTCAGAATTTGTTTATTTTAGCGAAATAAATTTCGTGAGCATGACTGTTTCTGTACTTGGCGATTACTCTTTATAATATTGGATTTGGATATTGAATTCCTGTATATTATGAATGGCTTCTGTAATGGCAATAGAACCTTAGTAGTATCGGTTTCAACAAATTGAAATTAAATTTAAAAGCAAGAAAGCTCCGACTGTTCGCACAGAAAGAATGGAAAATGTAAGATTAACTAAGCAGATATAGAGCACAAAAGCGGAAGGATGTTACGAGTTGACGACGGCTCCGCTCCGTCCTTGAGGAAGGTGATGTCAGGAGCATTAAAAACCGACGAGCGTGTATGACAACAATAATGAAAGTCAAACAAGCGAGAGTGTTGTATATGAATCTTTCCTCATGGCCCTCTGTTCTCTCTGCCCACCCCACAAATGACTTATCGTAATGTTATGTATATATGTAGTCTCGGTGGCGCAGTGGTCGAGCACACGGCTTCTGATCCAGAGGTCAGGGTTCGAATCCTGACACTGGCTCACACCAATGACTTTGCGAAATTGTTTCGGAAGTTAAGTGTGATAAATATAGATGACTGAAAACTAACTGACTGAAAACTGTGCCCGGTATAACAATAGGTTCGCCACCTATTCCATTTGGGACAGCCGCTGCCTATACCTTCGGGTAACAAAAGGCGTGAAGTTATGTTTTTTTTATGATTATGTAAATTAATAGAACATCGACAGTCAAAGCATAAATAAGCTTCTCCTTGATATTTAACAATTTGTTTAAATTAACATAATTGTGGAAAAATAGCAATGTTACTTCCGTCAACATAAATATTATTATGCATATAATCTTGAAATTACCTATTAAGTATTGCTCTATCAAAGGAGTAGACATGAGTTTCTTTTGGACAACACGGACCATTTTCCTTTTAGGCAGCGGAAAATACCCGAAAATACGTGCTAAATACCCGAGATGCCAGATTAATTTTACCAAATGTGTGGTCCCAAGGTGAGGAAATCCACACACACACGGACAGGGCATGGCTTTGTTAGTCATCGATATTTATCGCTCTTATCATGAGGAAAGTCACTGAACCTCTGAACTTGAAGTCGGACTTCTGAATGACAAGGATACTAGATATGCCTTGCGTGTTACAAATAGTCTTAGCTATCCACGCCAGACAAAGGTTTTTCACTGTATACTACACTTATTTTTTGGTGACCATGAATATAACTCTTTTGTTTTAAGTTCAAGCATAGCATTCGCCATTATTCGGGTGCACGGTATAAACTCTACCCAATACGGTGTCCTTGAAAATTCCCGGAAAACCTTCGACAGCACCTCCTCTTCGACGTCGGTTAAATATTCCCCTTTGCTTGTCGTACGTGTAATATGAAGGCACCTCGTCATACGTAAGGAACCTCGCAAACTGGTCGATTTCGCAGAGCCTGAAAAATGCCAAGAGAGTTGTTTGGCGCGGATTTTCTAAGCGCTCAGCAACGTTGTTGGGATCAAAATATATGCGCTGACCGTTTTCTAGGTGGACGTCTAAATGCATGACGGCAGGATGCCTGTCATGTATAGAGAACGCCAGTATCCGCCAAACTGCTTCAGACGTGCTGATGTAGCGACCGGACTGATACTTGGTCACCTCGTCTCTGTCAGTGTTCTGTAAAGCAAACGTCGCCTGATCGCTACCTTTGTTCACGTATTTGCAGATATATTTGATCGACCCGACGCTGGTGCACGACTCGACGTTGATGTGCGTCTGGAAGGTCCTGGACAGTACTGGTGAGTAAGGAACAATCCATCGGTTATCGACCGGTCGCGCCTGGCCACGCACGCTCAGCTCAGTGGAATGCCCGCCCTCTGCTGGTGATCGGCGCCGGTATGAGGGATATCCATCCTCACCAGTAATGGTTTCGTTGGTAAATTTTTTTGGGAATCTTTTTGTACAACGTCCGTCTTTCATACAAGGGGAACTTGGATTTAACGTGCCACAGGGGCCATGCACCATGTGACTTTTAACAATTTGATGCAGAACAGGATCAACGTCAGGGTCCGGAAGCTCTGCACTTATGACTTGATCAATCTGGATAGGCCTGATCTTTTCTTCCAACCACAAAAGCAGATGCGCGTGTGGCAAGCCGCGTTTTTGCCATTCCACGGAGTACATATGACATCGGACTGTACCAAACACTTTTGCCTTTGTTAGAAGATCCATAAGGCATTTCAACTTCAGGTGGAATACGCGAGAGATCAAGTCGTGCCTGTCGTACGAAACCTGTCCTGCAAGGAGTTGAGCTGTTATTTCAGGCCACTTTGGGTTGGTAGTGATAGTAATAAAGAGGTCCGGGCGACCAAACTTTCGCACATAGCAAAATGCATCTTGGGTCCTCTCGTGCATGTACCGCGGACCTCCTGTGAAGGTGGAGGGGAGAATGACCATCCTTCCTACATCTTGAGCATTGGCATCATTCTGCATGGCATCTCTGAGATGGACGTAGTTCTCAGCTCTCAGCTTTCTTTGATTGGACCTTATAAATACCAAACGCTCTGTCTCAATTTTGGCATACATGTCCACCAGAAACTGACTAAAGAGTGTACGATGATGGTGGAGATAAGAGCCATTGTTCACCCTCAGCTGGATCAAGAAGCTGTAGAACTGCATGGCGGACGTTTTTTTGTTATAATTTGGGGAGCCTGTCTGGGGGTCTACATTATAGTGGGCGAAATGGTAGCCATCCTCTCCGCGACAAAACATGAGCGGATATTGAAGAGAATCGTACGCGCGGTGAGTTTCGCTGATCCTTTGAAGCCGGTCATCGTGCGTGCGTAAGACGATATCTCTTTTATCACACTCCTGATCGACTAAGAGAACGGCGACCTCATTCGTCGTTGGCGCATTATATCGTCCCGGATGGGCTGCAATCGGCTTTCTATCTGCACTGATGACAAACTTAAAGCGGTTGCGCTCGTTCTCAGGCACCGACGCCAGAGCGGCTTTGAAGTTGCCAATGTGCGGATTAACGTTATGCAACATACTTTGCAATCCTCTGACCAGAACAGGGTCCAAATTGGGGATGTGTCTACTTCGTAGGTTTGCTTGTTCTTCAAAATCACTTACAAAATAAATTTGCAAAAATTTTGGAATGTCTGTAGGTAGCAGCGAACCGATTTGATGGTAAACTTGCCCCTGGACCTTGAATGTCGGCATGAAACCTCCTTCAACGATTTGATTTGCACCAAACGAAGTCATCTGGAAGGCGCTGTTATAAGCTCGGATGTTTTTCAAAAAATGGCTGGACTTCGGATGTTCGCCATTTAGTAAGATTCTTAACAGATCTGGTGGGTCTTGCATAGACTCCAAGCGTACCTTACCAGATGCACAACACATCCCATTGGGCTCTCCTTTCCATTTGCGGGCTTGACAGTGGGCACACACTTCTTCTAAGACACCAATATCTCCGTGTGCGGCGTAGTTAATCGCAACATTGTACATAAATCCACTTCCCTCTTTATTTAGCCACGATTGCTCTTCGATATCGTAAACCATGGATTCATCGTCAGATGTTGAAAGTTGATTCATGCTACGCCGCAGACGATCTAGTTCTAGTTGTGCCGCACGCTGTTCACCCGACCAAGATCCTCGAAACTCTTGAATTCTATCCCGTTCTAGCGATAGATGAGCAGACGTATCGCCACACACGTCGTGGTACCGCTGCCGAGCAGCTGCACGACGTTCTTCACGCTGCTCATCGTTCTCTAACGACCGTGAAAGGGCATGCTGAGAACGATCTCTTCTTAACCGGGTCATCCGCTCTTCATGATCTTCGATCGACCGAGAAAGAGAAGTGCGACTCCGCTGCGAATTCAACCTCGTCTCTCGCTGCGTGTATGTCTCTGACGCGCGAGACTCGGCGTGGCGCTCCCGGTCGCTTTCCAGTCGCGCTTCTCGCGCTTCGACACTCTCATAAAATCGAGCGGCATCTGAGCGAGAGCGCTGGGAACTCAACCTCGTCTCTTGCTGCGTGTACGTCTCTGACGCGCGAGACTCAGCGTGGCGCTCCCGGTCGCTTTCCAGTCGAGCTTCTCGCGCTTCGACACTCTCACAAAATCGAGCTGCATCTGTGCGAGAGCGCTGGGAACTCAACCTCGTCTCTTGCTGCGTGTACGTCTCTGACGCGCGAGACTCAGCGTGGCGCTCCCGGTCGCTTTCCAGTCGAGCTTTTCGCGCTTCGACACTCTCACAAAATCGAGCTGCATCTGTGCGAGAGCGCTGGGAACTCAACCTCGTCTCTAGCTGCGTGTACGTCTCTGACGCGCGAGACTCAGCGTGGCGCTCCCGGTCGCTTTCCAGTCGAGCTTCTCGCGCTTCGACACTCTCACAAAATCGAGCTGCATCTGTGCGAGAGCGCTGGGAACTCAACCTCGTCTCTAGCTGCGTGTACGTCTCTGACGCGCGAGACTCAGCGTGACGCTCCCGGTCGCTTTCCAATCGAGCTTCTCGAATTTCAGCACTCTCGCACGATCGAGCGGCATAAGTGCGGCTGCGCTGCAAACTCAGTCTTGTCTCTTGTTGCGTGTATGTCTCTGACGCGCGAGACTCAGCATGGCGCTTCCGATCATTTAATAGCCGCATTTCGTATGCTTCTATACTTTCCAGAGACCGCAACGATGCATTTTGAGTGCGCATAGTATCTAATCGGGACTGGCGCGACGTACTACTTTCTCCATCTCGAATTTCCGCATTGTGTTCTCGAAGAGTAGCTATCCTTGCCTCACGCTCAATGGTGGTTTCAAGAGATCGAGCTAACCTTTTCCTTCGACTATCGTTTGAGGATTGGGATAGATTAGACCGTTTTCTAGGCATTTTGATTATTTTAAGTTTGAAAAATAACAGAAAATAATTTACACGCTGAGAATTTACACACAGATAATGATAGCTAAGCAGTAAGCAGTAGTCCGATTCCGAATGAAGTTTATTTAAGTAAATATTTTTTTTTTTAATTATATTTCAGGAAAGTATTTTCAGTTTTCACGTTAAATTCGACTAAGCACACGATAACTTATAGCAACGCAGGTAACCCCAGTTTCTATGAGTTGTCGCGGCGACATCCGTACTCATAACATCACTTTTGGTGAACGAAATTATAGCGCGATCTAATTCGACGCCAACGCCATCTAGTTAGCGAATAGGAAACATTTTTTTTTAATGGTGTAAAATTATAAAATTACGAAGCAATCATTACACCAATAAATACCGAACAAAAATATTAACAGTTTTTAGCATATACAAATACATTTTTTTAATTGTCTTGCTCATCTCTGAAAAGAATTAACGATACAATTTTAAAGAAGAAAATGCACAACTCCATCTATGACTCTTAAAAACATCTATTGACCGCAAGCGCATGATGAAATTTCAATTATTTATATTCAAAAAGTGTTTAAACATGTAATTCGACTTGATGTTTTTAAAATCTCAAAGATTTATTTATATCTAAAACCAAAAAGTGCTTACACGTGTAATTCAACTTAATGTTTTCTGTTTTGTAAATCTCATAGATGGCACTGTTTTAAAATTGTCTGTTATGTTTAACGGCATAAGTTAATTAAAATGTGAAGCTAACTTATATTATATTATTATTATTATTATATGTATAGATTAAAGCATGGTTATTAACATAATAACACCATAACAACATACAAATATGCGTCGTTAGATTACACGTTGCTACAGAATACATTGAAGAAATAAAGGTTCACTGCTCGTTCCTCGTAGGTGATAGCGTGATAATATGTAGCCTATATGTTGACCCGACTTCTTAATAATTTTCGTGCCAAATTTGAAGTAAATCCATGCAGTACTTTTTGAGTTTATCCCGGACATACATACAGACAAACAGACAAACAGACAAAAATTCTAAAAAGTATATTTTTGGCTTCGGTATCGATTGCAGATCACACACCAAGTATTCTTTTTAAAAAATATTCAATGTACAGTTTTGACTTTTCTACAATTTTATTATATGTATAGATAGATATGCCAGCTCAGGGAACATACAACAATCCAGAAATGAAGTATTTATGACGCGAAAGAAGTACCTACCGAATGTTTTAAAATAATTTAACATGCCATTTTTTAAATTTAACTGTTAGCAGCAATGAACTGCTTGGCTGCTTTATAACGCTGGCTTGTATCGTAACTTAGGTATTGTAATATGAAAATTTCATTAGTTCATTAGCCAGGCCACTCGGGCAGAGGCACAAGCACGAACTAGTAAAGAATTGCTAGCACTAGTTTTAATTTAATAATATATATATAAATTACGTGTCACGATGTTTGTCCGCGATGGGCGCCTGAACTACATAACCGATTTCATTCAAATTTGCACTCCGTATGCAGTTTGCTTCCAACTTAAATGATATTTTATATCTCAATTTATAGTCGCGACTTTCTTTCTTCTCTCTTTTACTGCAAATTATTTGTTTATTTTATTTGTTAACTCCAAACTATAGCGTACATATGTGGTGATATCTGTTGATTGGATTAAGTTAATATTCAATAGATGTCGCTATGTTAAAAGTTTTGGAACGAGCTGTATTCCACTGATCCGGCAATAGATTATTGTGCCAGATGAGACCATTGGAGAAATGTTAATAATTTGTAAATATTGTTAGGCGTTGAAATACAATAGTGCAACCACCAGATACTTTTCGTGGAAATGATTTGGAAATGGAAATGATTTTAGATTGGTAGAGTTCCAATCCAAGCAGTTCGCTGCATGAATGGCCCGGTTCGACCGGTGAAATACCACGACCTCTCAGGGGATCGACGTAAAGTGGCTCATGCCGCGTTTCGTTCGGTGAGAGAGGTACCCGAAAGTCCACCCCCGTTCCTCGCCATCTTCTCTATTCCCTATCCCTCAAAAGTCATTAGTGTGAGCCAGGATTCGGAACCGCGACCTTTTGATTTGAAGCGAGGTGCTCGACCACTGAACCACCGAGACTATAATAAGTAGTTTTTTAAATTATAAAGTGTAAGTCAGAATTTGTTTATTTTAGCGAAATAAATTTCGTGAGCATGACTGTTTCTGTACTTGGCGATTACTCTTTATAATATTGGATTTGGATATTGAATTCCTGTATATTATGAATGGCTTCTGTAATGGCAATAGAACCTTAGTAGTATCGGTTTCAACAAATTGAAATTAAATTTAAAAGCAAGAAAGCTCCGACTGTTCGCACAGAAAGAATGGAAAATGTAAGATTAACTAAGCAGATATAGAGCACAAAAGCGGAAGGATGTTACGAGTTGACGACGGCTCCGCTCCGTCCTTGAGGAAGGTGATGTCAGGAGCATTAAAAACCGACGAGCGTGTATGACAACAATAATGAAAGTCAAACAAGCGAGAGTGTTGTATATGAATCTTTCCTCATGGCCCTCTGTTCTCTCTGCCCACCCCACAAATGACTTATCGTAATGTTATGTATATATGTAGTCTCGGTGGCGCAGTGGTCGAGCACACGGCTTCTGATCCAGAGGTCAGGGTTCGAATCCTGACACTGGCTCACACCAATGACTTTGCGAAATTGTTTCGGAAGTTAAGTGTGATAAATATAGATGACTGAAAACTAACTGACTGAAAACTGTGCCCGGTATAACAATAGGTTCGCCACCTATTCCATTTGGGACAGCCGCTGCCTATACCTTCGGGTAACAAAAGGCGTGAAGTTATGTTTTTTTTTATGATTATGTAAATTAATAGAACATCGACAGTCAAAGCATAAATAAGCTTCTCCTTGATATTTAACAATTTGTTTAAATTAACATAATTGTGGAAAAATAGCAATGTTACTTCCGTCAACATAAATATTATTATGCATATAATCTTGAAATTACCTATTAAGTATTGCTCTATCAAAGGAGTAGACATGAGTTTCTTTTGGACAACACGGACCATTTTCCTTTTAGGCAGCGGAAAATACCCGAAAATACGTGCTAAATACCCGAGATGCCAGATTAATTTTACCAAATGTGTGGTCCCAAGGTGAGGAAATCCACACACACACGGACAGGGCATGGCTTTGTTAGTCATCGATATTTATCGCTCTTATCATGAGGAAAGTCACTGAACCTCTGAACTTGAAGTCGGACTTCTGAATGACAAGGATACTAGATATGCCTTGCGTGTTACAAATAGTCTTAGCTATCCACGCCAGACAAAGGTTTTTCACTGTATACTACACTTATTTTTTGGTGACCATGAATATAACTCTTTTGTTTTAAGTTCAATAGTTTGTTTAATAGGTCCGTTGGTCGGTGGTCCAGTGGTCAAGCACCCCGCTTCTGAATCAAGTGGTCGCGGGTGTTCAAATCATGGCTCACACCAATGACTTTTCCAAATTAATTTCTAAATTATTGTGTGATATCGATGACTGAAAACTTTGTGCCCAATATGGCAATGTGTTCGCCACATATTGGAACGAAAGTTGTGTTTTCGTTCGAAGAAAAGGGCGTGAAGTTATATTATGTGCTCTGGAGGAAGGTGATGTTAGGAGCCGCAAAAATCGACGCGCGTGCATGAAAAGACTTATGAAAGTCAACGAAGTGAGTAAGGTGTGTAAGACTTGTGCCTTATGGCGCTCGGTTCTCTCTGCCTACCCCGCTAGGGGATTCGGCGTGAAGTTATGTATGTATGTATTTTCATTTTCATTTTTATTAAACTTTAACATTATCCATACTGAAATTCATGATCGACGTTAAATCTTAAAAAGTATTCTTATGTGAAACAGCGTTTAGATACGTAATATGTAACATTTAACATGGCTATATTAATGCGTATGTCTTTCAATTCGTCTTTGATTTGAAACATAATAGACAGCTTGGGGGAGGCAGGTATATAAACACAATATAAATAAAGTGTAGATCCGATCCGCGTATCTCCAGATTAAGCAAACGTCTAACATTATTTACACCGTGTGATCCCAGCCAACGGTACTACGCCTCCAACTGTAGAACGTATTTTTACCAAAAGTATATTCATATTAGATAACCGAGGCTCCAATGCCACCAGGCTGTATCGAGAATGTCGTCGATACATACGATACTTTATTCGATTCAACTGTAGAACACCGGCCGCGACACAGTGCAGTGTCAAATAAATACAAGTTGAATTTATATCTCCTGTCGTGTTCTGTGATCCTGGTATATAAATACAATAGGTCTGTACGCGCCGTTTAAAAACGATGAATTTTTTTTTTTCGTTTCTAGTGTTGTTCGGATATTTTTTCACGTGGAGCGCGGGAATGCTGTACCGGAGGGATTCGGATAATGTTTTGAAACCCGGTGAGTTTTTTTTTTGGTAATTGCGTCGTCCATATTATGTTCGAGCGGTGGTATGCAAAAAAATAATTGTTCGTTTGTCAGAATTTATTTATTTATAAAAAATATTTTTTTAAACAGGTACGCGTATATTAGTCAATTTGAAAAGATTTGTTTTTTTTGGGAGAATAGTAAAAACTCGTTACTTAGAAACATTTTTTACCTGTCTACTACAGTCTTTACGTTAAACAATAAGTTACAGTTAAGTATGTCTGGAACGTGGGCCACAACGAAACAGTTACCTACTTAGGAGCAGAGCAGAGCATTGTTGAGTCACATAAAAACGATGACACGCCAATTACCAAACATTGGTTACAATTGATTCCGTTCTTGATAATGAGGACTAATAATTTATATTATACTTCCCAAAAAGTTTGTATATAATATTATTTGACTTAAAAAACAATGCGTCAGCTTTTTTACCCTCAACATAATAAAGAAAGAGTGGAGTATTATTTAAATGCGTATTTTTAAAGGCATATTCAACGTAATATGCAGTGTCTGGTCGCAGGCTGTACAGGTTGCAACCTGTACCAGCCTCACCTTGATCCGGCGAACTATACTTTTGTACCGGCTATTGAATACTTTCAAACTGTATCAGTCCGCGTTGATGCTTTTTTTATTAGCCCCAAAGTTTAAAAAGTACCTAATTGTTATATAAGGCGATCGTATAAAAAAACTTTTGCGTTTTAGAATAAGTGGGGGGTTAGTTAGGAAGTATTATGGTGTTACCAGTTTCGGTTTAAAAGGGACAAAGATGGGTAGAGAGAGATCGCTATTTTAGTTAGTTATTGAAATTCCACAAAATATATGGTAATGGTATCCATGTTAAATGTTAAAGAAAATCCTGTTTACTTTCTTTTTTTTATGGGATAGGAGGGCAAACGAGCAGGCGTGTCACCTGATGGTAAGCAATCAACGCCGCCCATGGACATCAGCAACACATATAGTGTTACTGTTGCGTTGCCAACCTTTAAGGGGTTGGGGATAGGAAAGGATGGGGAAGGGGGTGGGCCTCCGGGTACCTCTCTCACCGAACGAAACGCGGCATGAGCCACTTTACGTCGGTCTTCTGAGAGATCGTGGTATTTCACTGGTCGAGCCGGCCCATTCATGCAGCTAACTGCTTGGCTCTACCACTGTTCACTTTGGAAGTCTGATGAAAGTAAGATTTCAGTAAGTCTTATGATATTAGATAAATCTTCCGTTATCATAATTATAATACTGGTTGGACTAAAAATGTCTATTTCAATCGTCTAGGTAGCTAAAAATATATATTATTTCTTTTTTAAATACCAGGGGTCAGTACGGTACGACCGAAATGGTAATAGACCTTACGTAATTCGTTTAGGCATGAGCATATTAATTATATTATTATAATATTAATTTACAATTAATGTTTTATAAACTGCGCAACCAATATAAAGTTAAATCTATTTAGTATTTTATGGCAATAGGTTTGCCACCTATTCCATTTGGGACGTAAACATAACGGCGAGACGAGGCTTAAGAGCCGCTGCCTACACTTTCGGGTAACATTCGGCCGAAATCAATCAAATCAATCAATCTCCAATCCAAGATTGAAGCTAATCTAAGATCATGGTGTATCAGTCGATCGACTCCCCCAAACAAAATCAATCCACGGATTGATTATTGGCACGCTTATTAGTAGAAAGGGATTGAATTGAGAAGCACAATTTGGATTGGATTTATTATTGGTTTCGGTCGATAAGCGTGAAGTTATGTTATGTAGTATTTTAAATTTTTCATTTTTTTAAATTGTGACTTAATATTACATTTTCCAAAAGTGAAATACAATGACCTCTCAGAATATTGACGTAAAGCGGCCCATGCCGCGGTTCGTTTCTTCCACCTCCCTTCTAATCTTCCCTTAAAGGTTGGCAACGCAACTGTAACGTTGTCTGTGTTGCAGGTGGCCATGGGCAACTTTAGTTACTTACTATTGGGCTCTTACTAATAATTAAAGTATGTGTTTGATCTTATGCAGATTAACTCTTGTACCACAAGTCACCAAGGACTAGCGGTTTAGCGTGTCTGCTTCTTATTAAGAGAGCCCGAACTCAAATCCAGATACACACTTTTAGGAAACCATGTGTTATAAACATCGATAAATAACACAATCCCACTTCCTTAAAGGCCGGTAATACAATTGTAACACTATCAGTGTTACAGGTGTCTATGGGCGGTAGTTGCTTATCATCAGGTTGACCCGCTTGCTGGTTTGCCTCCTATTCCATAAAAAAAAACTTGTAACCCGAAATATAATACTCGTCTATACCTACAGATATAAATTAAGGTCGTGATGTTACAGTAGTAGTGTTACCCAAATAATTGCTACTCGCGGCCATTAGATTTGTTTTGCAGTTTCTTTTTATCTAACCAGTTAAAAAGTAGAACATAACCTTGTACCTATCGTATAAATAGGTAACACGTAAGTACTATTGTAAATTATAATGTCTCGATGGTCCAGTGGTTGAGCACCCCCGATTCTGAATCAAGAAGTCGTTGTTTCCAAACCGGGCCCACACCAATAACTTATTGGAATTAGTTTCGGAAGTTATGTGTGATAAATATCGATTACTGAAAACTTTGTGCCCGGTATGGCAATAGGTTCGCCACCTATTCCATTTGAGACGGAAACATAGCGGCGAGTCGAAGCTTAACAGTCGCTGCCAGAAGTTCGTATTGACTTTTGTTTAAGATATTTAACGTTTTTTTTTCTTTTGTCTAATATAACGCTATTTGGTGTATTAGCCACAGATGTTTGGTTTCAAATGTTGGAGGTAGTTTGCGTTTGATAATACAGCATTTGCGTGTCACCAGATAGTGTTACAGTTCCGTTGCCGGCCTATAAAATGAGATAGGGACGACGACGATTCCTTCTAGATATATAAGTAAATACAGTCGACTCTTGTTAATTCAAACCTGCGATAATTCAAACCTCTCGATAATTCAAAGATATCACGAGTTCCCTACAAAATCTCTTTATATTTCGAACTAAATCAATACATTTTTAAACTCTTGGTAATTCGTACGAAAATATCATTGCTATTTAACAAAACGACGCGTTAATTCGAACTTATCGGCGTCCAACACTCGACAATTCGAAGTTGCAGAGAGAAAGATTGTAAGTATGTACATACATTTTGCGACAAGATCAAACTTGTATTAACTTGTTTGTTATTTGAGCCTTTGTTTAGGCTATGATTACAGTGTTTGACTAATGGTACTGTTACACATGCTTTTTATTAGTACGAAAGCATGCCAACACCAAGCAACTGCTCAATAGTAGCATGTGTGTTGATACATTGCTAATAATGAGCATGTTAATGTGAAAATCGACAGACATGCTAATATCGACCATGTATATTCTAATTCAAGAAGTAGTGGGTTCAAATCCTGACACTGGCACATACCAATGACTTTTCGAAATTCTTTTCGGAAGTTATGGTATTTTCGGAAGGTAAACAGGTATTACAGAATTCTTTCAAAATAATAATTAATTAACATTATGAATACGTTAGTGTATGTACACGAATGTACCTCTAAAGTTCTGTCATTGTTATAGAATAGCAGTTAATAAATAAGAATTGATCAACACTTAATAATTCGAAGTTTTCTTCAATTTCTCTCACAAATTTCGAACTATTTAATATTTCGAACACTCGATAATTCGTAATATTTTAAGAGTCCCTCGAGTTTCGAATTAACGAGAGTCGACTGTAGTAACTTTTTATGGTTTGGTTTTGGTTTATGGAACAGGAGGGCAAACGAGCTGGCGTATCACCTGATGGTAAGCAACCATCGCCGCCCGTGGACACCAGCAACACATTTAGTGTTACTGTTGCGTTGCCGACCTTTAAGGGATAGGGGATAGGAAAGGATGAGGAAGGGGAGTGGGCCTCCGGGTACCTCTCTCACCGAACAAAACGCGGCATGAGCCACTTTACGTCGGTCTTCTGAGAGGTCGTGGTATTTCACCGGTCGAGCCAGCCCATTCATGCAGCGAACTGCTTGGCTCTACCACTGTAGTACTTATATAATTGTTTTAAAAATATTTGACATACATCTCTATTCAGCATCATTCCTCGCTTAGTCAATCTCAATTTTTAGCCATTCCGAGCGGATTTTACCGGCTGAGACTTTAACGGAAGCAAAGACAGATTTTTTAATTTAAAAGTACACATACTAATAAACAAATACAAAATACAAAAAATATAATATTAATCGATTATTATAATTTAACGAGAATTTTAATGCAAAGAGTTTAACACGAGTCAACCAAACAATCACACAAATAAGTTTTATTAGCCGAAATATTTTTTACTAGGAACGTAATGAACTAACTGTAAAACAGTACAAATATTAGCTTATTGCGATAAACTAAATGAAAGAAACAATTACGTAAGTATTTTACTAAACAACTATACTTATTCAGGGCTGGCTGAAAAAAACAAATATTATTAACTGCGAATATATAGCCAGGTGCAAGATATACCGGGCCAGGGTGCAAAAGGGCACGAACAAAGGCTTGGGTTGCACAAGAAATAATATGATGGTGATTAATACTTATATAACTTAATCAGTATAGTCTCGGATTAGCAAATCAAAATAGAAAAATGTTAGGACTTATCTTAGTAGTAGAGAACAACGACAAAATAAGTCCCCTCAGCGCGAGTCGGCATCACTCAATCTTCACAAGTATCCATCCAATAGTTACCACCAATCAATAGTAAATCGCAAAATCAATAAAATGCGACACCTTCTTAACAATTGCAACCAACAACGAGCAACTACCAAAAACGACTGCTGTAACAATTTTACTTAATCTATCTCATAGTAAAATCAACTAAATATACTAAATATACACCGCGAATTTTTTTTATGGGATTGCGGGGTAAACGGGCAGGTGTGTCACTCGATGACAAGCAAGAAATGTCGCTCATGGATACCCGAACAGACTCAGTTGTGTTGCCGGCCCTCACCATGGAATATGGAAGGGTTCGAAAAGGGATGGGAAGGGGAGAGGCAAGTGGTTGGGCCTTCGGATATCTCTCACTGAACCAAACGATATCTACAGCCACTTTACGTCGACATTCTGAGATTCATGCAGCGAACTGCGTATCTAGAAGTAAATAATAACATCTTTGTTTAATTGTTTTTTATTTATAAAACCTCCTTATATGAAACCTAAAGAATATTTACGTCTCCCGGAAATAGATGAGGCTACTATGTTATTTAGTTATGTACATTCTTGGCGCCTTTAAAACTTTAGCCTTCATTAATTTACAATCACTGTTAATAAGTCAATAAGTATGTAATAATATTTTATCACAATTTTTTTTACGTGTTCGGAGGGCAAACGAGCAAGTGAGTCTGCTGGGTAACTTTCCACCGCCCATGAACACCGTAGTCCGTTGCCGTCCTATAAGGGAGTAGGAGGGGAAAGGAAGGGGAAAGGGGATCGGGCCTCCGGATACATCTCTTACGAACGAAACCCGGCACGAGCCACTTCACGCCTATATTTCGAGAGGTCGTGTCGTATTTCACCAGTCGAGGCGGCTGGTTAAGTTCAATATTGAACTATGACCTTGACGCCCTTTTTACCTTAAAATGCAGGCAGAGGCCATTACGTCTCGCATAATTTTTCTACCCCTAAACTTCGCCCGCATAAAAAGTTCCTCTCTATCCCTTGTCAAAATATATAGGGTATTTAAATTACAATTAATTTATTGCATAAAAAATATTTAATTACTTAATAATCGGAACAAATAGGTACTGTAAACTTGGTCAGTGAGCGTTTTTTGAACTGTACTAGCCTTGCACACCTTGCGTTGAGGTCAGGGTCAAAATTTGTTTGCAAGTGATATAATATTATAAAGAAACTTAAGTATTATCTTTGTATATACTTGTTCTACCTAGACTTTTATTTTAACAAAATATTCATATTTTGAAACTTAATTACGATTTTTTTTATCGGATAGGAAGGCAAACGAGCAGGCGTATCACCCTCATCATCATCATCAGCCTATTGCAGTCCACTGCTGGACATAGGCCTCTCCCAATGTGCCCCACAACATCCGATTCTCTGCCTTTCGCATCCAGTCTTTTCCAGCAGCCCTTCTGAGGTCGTCTGACCATCGGGCTGGTGGGCGTCCTACCAAGTCGCGGTCTCCACTCAATGACCTTCTTGCTCCATCTACCATCGGTCCTTCGACAGATGTGACCAGCCCATTGCCACTTCAGCGAGCTTATTCTACGAGCTATGTCGGTTACTCCTGTCACCCGACGGCAAGCAACCAATGCCGCCCATGGACACCAGCAACACATATAGTGTTACTGTTGCGTTGCCGACCTTTAAGGGATAGAAAAGGATGGGGCAAGGGGGTGGGCCTCCGTATACCTCTCTCATCGAACTAAACGTGGCACGAGCCACTTTATGCCGAACTGCAAGACTCTACCACTGCTTTTTTTCTTGAACTAATGAGGGTTTTATAGAAATTTAACATGATAACATTAAAACAACTTCTTAGGATTATATCGCGTTTATTTAATACTTATTTTTATTTATTTCCCGACCGTTCGAACTCTTTACAGAGATCATTTTCACGAGTGTATAGTTTGTTAAATACTCTTTGATGCTGTAGTTGGAACATCAACGTTAAGTATTATGCCGCATAATGCTGTAATTGGAAAAGTACGATTGTCGTCAAAACTCCCTATAGATCAGGGCTTATAATTTATAAAACCAAAAAAAGAAAAACTAGGATGAGACCCATCAGAAAAGAAGGGGAATATTATAAAAATAAAATGTAGAATAATTTACGGGCGATCTGAGGTCGGGAAGGGGGTGGGGGTGAGTTTTTAAGGGTACGAAACGGTTTTTCACTGTTCTTGAGATACAACCTGGTGACAGACATACTGACAAGGAGACTCGATGACAAGATGACTATCATTTTTCTGCCCTTTCCCCACTGGGGTTATTAAATGGGGTCGGCACAATATGTCTTCCTTTTTTTTTGTTACCCAGTGGAAACCCGTTAAAGGTACCACCAGCACTGGGGGGTATTGGTGGTTATGTTGGACTCCCTATCCCGCTTAATCACAAACACCGGGACGGTATACCAACTAAAACCATTGGGGTGTTCCTCCTCACCACATACGACGAAATCGCGGGAAACGTGCTAACAAACACCTACCGACCCCGTGTGTGGTTGCCCTCCCCGGGGGGCCATGCTCGGTCACCCGTTCATCTCCATGTGAGGCGCTCCGGAACGCCTGGAGCGCTTTCCTCCTCGGGACCTTGCCTCCTATCAAGCGATGAAACCCCCGCTCCACCGCTCAAAGGTCCGATTATGGCGGCAGGCGGTCGGCTCAAGCCCGCCTCCTGCGGCCCTTCTTGGGCGGCGGATCAAGGGCGCAAGAGGGCTATTTTCGCGCGTCCTCTCCATGGCCTCCTTCCAGGACATGACAGCGCCAGCAAAGACCAGCACCGCCTCCCGGAATAGAATGTGCGACAAACATGAATATTTGTGTGGGGTCTGGGTGTTTTTCTATGTATTATAAGTATGTGAATGTACAAACAAAGTATATATGTATTAATATCCGTTATCTAGTATCCATAAGACAGGCATTTAGTTGCTTAGCTTGGAACTAGACGGCGCTGTGTGTATGGTGTCCAAGATATTATTATTAGTGTAAATAGAACGCCTTGGGCGAATACCTGGGCGCATACAATCTGAGCAACATAACCCAGCCCGCTATTCATAGTGCGGTACTGATCCCAACACTAACTTATGAAGGCGAGAGTTGGGAATGGCAGAGGGTGCATAAAAATAATGATAAAGCAATCGAAACTCATTTCGATTGCTTTATCATTATTTTACCTAACCTAGTAACCTCAGTTACTGTGCAAAATTTGCGGTATGCGGTTTACTGATCGAGTCCAAAAAAAGGATATGGGGAAAAAAATTTTAAAGTGTGTGTCAGTGTAATCTCTCTCCTCCTCCAATCCTCCGATTCCAATACTCCGATGGTTAGGACACGTACAAAGAATGATTGAAGCAAGATGTACTGTACATCTGCTTAGTTAGCAGATGTACAGTACAGAAGTGGAAGGATGTTGTTATCGATAAGAGTGACCACATACTTTCCATGATTTAATTAAACGAAAGGTGATGCCACGAGACTTAAAAACTGGATGTTTCGCCGAAACTCGGCCGAAACTGAAACCGAACTTTCAGTCGGTCACTAGTTTTAATGTAAATTATTGTGTTCAAAAAAATATTTTCATAAAAATATCGAAAGTCGATAAGTAAATTTGAATCGAACGTTTTTTCAATATTTAACGTCCAAAAAATATAGGTGATAAATATCGATATTTTTAAGAAAAAATATCGATATTCCGATATAGCGATATTTTATCAACAGTCCTATTGACTCCAGTCACCAGGTCGTGGTATTTCACCTCTCGAACCGGCCCATTCATGCAGCGAACTGCTTGTCTACCACTGTTTAAATTATAATATATGAGAAAATTATGAAACCTGTCTTTATGAACCCATCTACTGTTTTCTAATGAGAGAACTGTTCACAGAGCATATAAATAAGAGTCGGCACTCCATACAATGTCCTAAGCTCATTTAGACTGCATCTTTCACCAACATAATAATCATTCGTTTTTCCTCTGTACCTAATGTTGGCATCGTTGCCGTCATTGCCAAACGTCAGTGTCACTGTCAAACGTCAGTGTCACTGTCAAATGTCAGTGGCACTGTCAAATGCCAGTGTCACTGTCAAATGTCAGTGTCACTCAAACGTCAGTGTCACTGTCAAAGATCCTCATCCATATTATTAGTCGTAGGAAAAAATAAAACATTTTATTTTGATGTAATTGATATATTTCGTAATATATAAAATGATTTTACATTCAGTCAGGGTAAATAGACAAATAATAATGCATATTTCATTCACACATCTAAGTATTGATAAGAAAATTAAAAGCGATATTAATTCAAACTCAACTTTGTTAAAGTCTTTAGTTAACCTAAGCAAAGAAAAGCAGGTCATTTGCAATATTTTCAGCGATGTTACTATTAGTAACGCCCCGTTTCCCCATTATCGCTGAAAAGTGGCCTTAGCCGCGTTTCACTAGCTGAGAGAGGTATTTGGAGGCCCAATCCCTTTCCCCCTCCCCTTCTGAAACCCACTCCCGACCCCATCCACATCCCATTGTAGGGGCCGGCATTTTTCTAGTTTGTGTTGATTATAATGTAACGCGTAAATTCTTGATTTTGTGATTTAAAGCGTCTGTGAGACAATGAAACTGTATTTGTTACAATATACCTTTGGTTTCAACATTTGCCTTATTCCTTTGATAATTTTTCACATTCACCATGTGTGAAGGTCCCGGTACTTGTGGTGAATCTGAAGTATGCAAAAAGAAATGTTTAGATTAAAAAAATACTATTACAAATAGATAAACAACCGTGTTACATGTTGTATTAGTAGTCCCTTTATTAACACTAGCTTTGATCAATTGTATGTCATGAAAGATGGAGATAATGCATATGCGTTTCTTTAAGATAATCACCGCAACCTTAGATAGCTACACCACAATTAAGTCTGGTACACCATAGTAACCTTTTCTGAGTAGCTATTTGTATAATAAATTAAATGCTTTTTTGAATATATATCACCTTCCTAGAAAGAAATGCAAGCAATACATACTATTAACAGTGGTAGAGCCAAGCAGTTCGGTGCATAAATGGGCCGGCTCGACATGTGAAATACCACGACCTCTCAGAAGATTGACGTAAAGTTGCTCATGCCGCGTTTCGTTCGATGAGAGAGGTACCCGGAGGCCCACCACCCTTTCCCCATCCTTTCCTTTCCCCTATCCCTTAAAGGTCGGCAACGCAACAGTAACACGTTAGTATATGTGTTGCTGGTGTCCATGGGCGGCGTTGGTTGCTTATAGAGTAAGAGCCAGCGACCGCCAGACCTTCGTTATTTTATAAAGCCTGAAAGTTTGTCAGCTTGTAGTCTCAGTACATGTAAGAACGATGGCCAATTATTATGTTTGGGCCATAGTTACTTTGGCAGGTACGGGGTACCAAAGATGGAAATAAATTATTCTACTTTCGTTATTTTATAAAGGTTGAGCTTTTGATATTATCTTTAGAATAATATTAAAAACCACGATTTTAATTGCCGGACAGTTAGCATGGTGGCAACCCCTTGCCAGACAGCCTTAACGTTCATGAAATTATAGATGACCTACATACCGAACTTCGTCAATGTATAAGGATTCATTTTTATAATTTTCCTTCAGAATATTATTAGAAATCACGTTTTCCATCACCAAACACAAAGCGTCGTAGCAACCCATAGCCAAACACCCCTTATATATTCATAAAATTATAGGTAATTATTCTTTCGTCAAAGTAGAAAGCTTTGTATTAGAATTTTACCGTCAAAATATTATTAAAAAACACATATTGCCAGACCTTTAGCGTCCTGGCAACTCGTCGTGGCAACATTAAACGTTTTTGCCAGATTCCCTTAATGTATTTATAAAATTAAATAAATACAAAATATTATTTATAAATATAAAATATTTATAGAATTCAACGGAGAGGCGGGCTAAAAGACTAATTGGCGGTCTTATAACATTCGACAATGATCTGCAAAGCCTCGAGCACAGGCGAAGGTGTCCAGCCTCTCGGTCTTCTATAGGCTACACTCTGATGAATGTGCGCAAGAGTTACACAAGCTGATTCCCTTTCTATCGGCGAACTACCCGACGTACTTACTGTCTACACCCCTACGTTGTTGAAACCCCACCTGTACGAACTAAGCGCTTTGCATCTTCCTTCATCATCCGCACGGCTGGTGGATAGAACAAACTACCTGCGTCGGTTTTCCCCGTTAGCCATGACATAGAGAGTGAAACTAACGGGACAGTGAGCTTTACCATCAACGGCCTCCTCGCTACCCAGTAAAATATAAAAAACAAATTTATAGTGGTCGAGCCACACACGGCTTCTGATTCAGAGGTCCGGGTTCGGATCCTGACACTAGCTCACACCACATTTCGAAATTGTTTTCGGAAGTTAAGTGTGATAAATATCGATGATTTAGAACTTTGTGCCGGTATGGCAATAGGTTCGCCACCTGTTCCATTTGGGATGTAAACATAACCGCGAGACGTGCCTTAACAGCCGCTGCCTACACCTTCGGGTAACAAAAGGAGTTAAGTTATGTTATGTTAAAAATAATATAGGCTATTCAACTTTGATCAAAGTGAAGCTTTGTACCCGGTACGCCAATAGGTTTGACACCTATTCCATTTGGGACATAAACAAAACGGCGATTCGAGGCTTAACAGCCACTGCCTACACTTTCAGGTAGAAAAAGGCGTGAAGTTATGTTATATGTATGAAACTTTATACATTGACGAAAGTACATCGGTATGTAGGTCATCTATAATTTCATGAACGTTAAGGCTGTCTGCCAAGGGGTTGCCACCATGCTAACTGCCCGGCAATTAAAATCGTGGTTTTTAATATTATTCTGAAGATAATATCAAAAGCTCAACCTTTATAAAATAACGAAAGTAGAATAATTTATTTCCATCTTTGGTACCCCGTACCTGCCAAAGTAACTATGGGCCAAACATAATAATTGGCCATCGTTCTTACATGTGCTGGGACTACGAGCTGACAAACTTTCAGGCTTTATAAAATAACGAAGGTCTGGCGGTCGCTGGCTCTTGGGCCATTACCATCAGGTGACACGCCTGCTTGTTTGCCCTCCTATCCCATAAAAAAAAAAAAAAATTGTCCTCATACAATTACTCCCGCATTATAAAAATTATTACTAATTGATTTAAATAAATAACTTTATGGCACTTGATAGAAATATTGATAGTGTAGTACATTTCTTATTATTTTGTCGTTGGCTTAGAACAACTCGTGATTTTTCTTGTAAGCTGTAGTTTTGGGGGGGGCTGGTAATCTGTATGACAGGGAATCCTAGTTCGGATGCCAGTCCCCCACAAAGAATTGAGAATGTTACAATGTGCTTTATACCTCGGATGAACAACATAATTATTTAATCTCGGAAAATTTAAAAAAATGTCTCGGTGGCGCAATGGTCGAGCGCTCGGCCTCTGATCGAGAGGTCCGGGTTCGATTCCAGACATTGGCTCACATGACTTTTCGAAATTGTTTTCGGAAGTTATGTGTGATAAATATCGATGACTGACGAACTTTGTGCCCGGTATGGCAATAGGTTCGCCACCTATTCCATTTGGGACGTAAATATAAAGGCGAGACGAGGCTTAACAGCCGCTGCCTACACCTTCGGGTAACACTTAAAGGCGTGAAGTTATGTTATGTAAAAAAATCTATTATTTTCTTCATCCAAAACTAAATATTTCAATCTACCCGTATACCGTTTAACAGTGGGAGAGCCAAGCAGTTCGCTGCATGAATGGGCCGGCTCGACTGGTGAAATACCACGACCTCTCAGAAGATCGACGTAAAGTGGCTCATGCCGCGTTTCGTTCGATGAGAGAGGTACCCGGAGGCCCACCACCCTTTCCCCTATCCCTTAAAGGTCAGCAACGCAACAGTAGCACGTTAGTATATGTGTTGCTGGTGTCCATGGGCGGCGTTGGTTGCTTACCATCAGGTAACACGCCTGCTCGTTTGCCCTCCTATCCCATAAAAAAAAAATACAATTATTTGTCCTCATACAATTACTCCTGCATTATAAAAATTATTCCTAATTGATTTAAATAAATAACTTTATGGTACTTGATAGAAATATTGATAGTGTAGTACATTTCTTATTATTTTGTCGTTGGCTTAGAACAACTCGTGATTTTCATGATTGCAAAAGATATTTTGAAAGACATTTTGTACATTAGAGACTGTAAAAATGCTTATAAAGGTAATAGTATCACTTATTATACAGGCAACTTATCCATTTAGTCACTTATTATGTCATAACAACTATGTAAACAAGTTTGGTAAAACATACAATACAACCCCACCTACATTGTACAAAATGTTTATTTTCCTGTCTTATAATGTTGTATTAATGCACATCAAAATAATATCTACGATGAATACTGAATATTTAAGAGTGGTAGAACCAAGCAGTTCGCTGCATGAATGGGCCAGCTCGACCGGTGAAATACTACCACCTCTCAGAAGATCAACGTAAAGTGGCTCATGCCGCATTTTGTTTTGTGAGCGAAGTACCCGGAGAGACCTACTCCTACTCCTTTAAAGGTTAGCAACGCAACTGTAATACTATATGTGTTGCAGGTGTCCATGAGCGGCGTTGGTCGCGCCTGATTTTAATCAGGTGACACACCTGCTCGTTTGACCTCCTATCCCATTAAAAAAATATATTGAAAAACATAAGAAATCCTAAAGAATATGATGATAAATCATCATAAAAAAAGTTACCCTAAAACTCGAGTAACATAGTTTCTTTTGTTTATCAGGTAATATTTGAACTTATACTTTGCATTCATATTATTATTTTCTATAGTTTAAGCTATAGTTAGTGTAGTGTAGTGTAGTTTAGTGCGTTTATTTCTAATTTGGTCACCAGGATTCGTGTATATTTACTATCGATTCTACTAGTTTTTAGCTACTCAACTTACATACATATTTATTAGTAACAAGTTGAAATCAACAAACAATTGTTATATGTAGTATAAGTGACTGAAATGGCAATAAAAATACCTCTAATCCTGGGCATAAGATACTTTTTGTTTATTTATTGATAAAGGGGTTAAAGTCATAAATACACTTAAATGGACATTTTGGTGTTATAACTGTATATGTTACAACATACCTTTGGTTTCAACATTTGGCCTGTTCCTTTGATAATTTTTTCATTCACCATGTGTGAAGGTCCCGGGTGCTTGTGGTGAATCTGAAATATGCAAAAAGAAATGTTTAGATTAAAAAAATACCTAGAAATTGTAGTCAATTGGTTCTTAGGCACAATAATTCTAATGGTTTCTTTTATGTAGTCTTTAAAAATGTTTATGTAAAAATATAGATAGGTACTATGTACTAGAGTTCTAATATTTGATTAAATCTATATACAACATAGGAATAGTGAATGGAACTAATCATGAGACAGAATCTGATACTAATTAAATATTATTTAAATAGCAAAAAAGTGTCAAAGACAGAAACAAACTTAATTAAAACATTTTATTGATAGAAATTTATTTTACATTTGCCTTTTCAAAACTATTGTGTTACATACATACAATATGTTGTCAGTAAGAATAGTTATGCCAAGCTAATAGCCAGTACACATCATGAATCATTTAAGGTTTAAAGAGATGATTGATGATTACTTACATGTCGGATGTTGGCCAAAATACACAGGGAAATTAACAAATAGTTCATCTTCTACAGGTGTGGGTAAATTAATTGTTGGTACAGCATGTGTTAAGAGTCTTGTTCTTAGTTTATTATTGTGTTCTTCACTAAAATGTTCGAAATACATACATACATCAGTTCATGAAACTTCTCTATAGGTAAGACGACCAGATCTTCTTGACCAACGGCTATTACCACTGGCAACATCTATAAAATACATCAGATTTTTATTTGTTTTCCACAATTTAGTAGGCTGTAGGCAAATATTCTGTAGTAATATGATGTATGGTTACTATTTTTTTTTATAAAAATGAGGTATATCTGAAAACTTAATCTGTTCATTTTGTGCTTAATATTTATTTGTTCTTTGTATTGGGTTAAAAAGATAATGTAAACTGGTGCAGAAATGTAAAATTATATTAATACAGAAATATAAGAAATAAATTTAATATTATCCTATTAATATTATAAATGGGAAAGTTTGTGAGGATGTATGGATGTTTGTTACTCTTTCATACATCAACCGTTGAACAGATTTTGATGAAAATTGGCACACAGGTAGAAACACTTCCTGGATTAACATATAGGATACTTTAATCCCAGTAAAGCCTATGTCCCCTCGGGATGTTTTTACTTTTTACGCAAGCGGAGTTGCGGGCAGAAGCTAGTTAACATATAAATACAAACCTAATGCACGATAGAGTATATTTAAGGTTTTACATAATAAATACTTTAAAGACGAAGCTGGATTGTTTGTGTTTTTGTGCTTGCATTAATCTTCAAAACGTCGGCAGATTAGATATCGGGTTAATAACACAAGATGACCGTTTTTAACTAGTGATATTTTGAAAACAATATTTTAGCCAATATTGTTTCCGTGGATAGATATGCTATGAAATAGTTACAATAATTTAGCGTTTATATTTGAAGTCTTTAGTTTTAGTTTATATTTCAAAGCAAATACAATAACAAGTATAAATAAATTGATGATCACCATGTGGATATGTAACTTATAAGAATTAATAAGATGTCCATAAGAATTTCATACCTGTCAGGGTCCAGCGGTAATTTAGCCAAATGTACATTAGAGCCAGGGACACGCCTTTTACTGCAAATGATGCATTTTTTATAAATCCTTGATGCGTAATTGTGATTTCGTGAATGCTCCATGTTGAAAAGAAGAAATTAGAAAAATCTTCTATCGACGTCAAACTAATGTAAAATATTAATTTAACGAGGAACTAGAGTTCAAATCAAGCAATTTTCAGAGTAATTTGGATAAATGAGGAAGAAAATTATTGTAATTTATTGCGATTAAAATTTGCGAAGAAATTTTGCCAAGCTTAAGACAGAAAATGGCGGTTTTAGACAAAGAGTATATAAATGATATTAGATATTTTTCATTTTGACATCGACGATCCTATTGGTTAATCATGGTCGGCCATGATTTTGAATTCGACGATTCTATTGGTTAAAAAATACCTCGTACAGATAAAACAAACTTAAATTATTTTTGTTCTAAAGTGAGTACCGGCTGGAACTGTTGTTTTTTGATTTGTTGGGGCTGTCAGCACTGACTGACTCTAGGGATGGTCGATATTAGGCAAACATCGATGTTGACATCGATTCTAACATCGAATCAAAAGTATCGATATACAATAAATATCGGTCAAAAGAGATCAATATTTTTAGAACATCGATGTTTTTGGAAACAAATAAAATTGTCTACAATATTTATGAAAAGTTTAAATTAATCGATAAATGCTCTAGAAATAACAAAAATGTTAAAAAATTAACATTTAATAAATAAATAATAATATCTTGGACACCATACACACAGCGCCGTCTAGTTCCAAGCTAAGCAACTAAATGCTTGTGTTCATAGATACTAGTTATCGGATATTAGTACACATATACTTTTCTTTTGTAAATACATACTTATAATACATAGAAAAACACCCAGGCGCCACACAAATATTCATGTTTGTCACAAATATTTTTGCTCGGGTGGGAATCGAACCCCCGACCTCAATGCGCCACGAGGCCCGTAAATTCCCAGCATTTTTTAGGGATAATTGTGCAATATTTCTACTTGAAGGTGTACCTACTGCACGCTAGACCGCGCCCAAGAGAATAATTGCTGTTTCGATATTTTATGCAGGTAATATCGATGTTTCGATGATATCGAAGTCAACCGATCGATGTTAAAACATCAATGTTTTATAGTTAAACATCGATTCTAATCCAACATTGTTGAATATCAATCATCCCTAACGACCTTAACTAACTGTCATTCATTCGTCAACAATCAATCCAAATCAATCGTAGCAGATCTTGGAAGCCGGTACGTTTTTCCTAAATAATAATAATAATAATAATAATAAAGAGATTTATTTCAGATTGTCACATCCATATACAACAAAATTAATTTTAAATTTGGTACAAATGTTACTTACATTAAAAAAAAAAACAGTATAAAAAGAAATTATCAGACCTCATAGGCTACAATCAACACAGTCAAATTAAAAAAAAAAAAAACAATAATTAAAAAAGAACATTAACAACAGACTATATAAAATCATACACTAATTAACATCAGTAATAATACACCCAAAAATTACATAAAACAAATAGAATTAAAATAATAAATAAATAAATAAATATTCAATTACAGTCAATGAAATGTTTTCACGATTACATTAAAAATAGCATTAAAAAACAATAATTCGGAATAAAAATGTCATCAAAATTACATAAAAAAAAAAAACAATAAAAATTCATAGGATAATTTTCTAAATAAAATATCATCAAAATTACAATAAAAATAAAACAATAAAAATTCATAGAGTAATTACAAAGAATAAAGTCTGTCTACAAAAATACCGAGCCCAACAGCTACGCTGCTATCTCTAGCCATCGCTTAAACATCCTTGTGGTGTGCAGTCTACTCGCCAACTCCCGAATGATGGAATTCTCACACGTAGTTACTCTGGACAAGAATGACGCAATCCTTCCTCTCTGTATGGCATTAAAGGCATTCAATCTTGCCTGATTAAACATTTCAGAGGCACTGCAAAATCGCTTTAAGCCCATAAGGTGTCTAAAAATGTTATTATATTGAATACGGATGCCATCCCATGATTTTTTTGTATAATCGATCCAAAGTTGACACGTGTAAAAATTCTGACAGTACGTCCTGAATAGGTGAACCTTAGTCTGTACGCTCGCTTTGAAAAAACGTCTAGCTAGCATGTTACCCACAACAGACAATGCACGACGTTGACGATCGATGTCAGCGTCATCCCTCATATCAGACGTCAGCACATGCCCGAGATATTTGAACCTCTCAACAATTTTCACAGCCTGTCCCCCTATACTCACTGGTGGAACATTATCAGGCCCTTTTCCATATCTAAATATCATCAGCTCTGTCTTCTTGGCATTATATATAAGATCATGTTTACTAGCATATAGTTCACAGATACGCAGCAGTGTCCTTAAACCCTTGATTGACGGACTGATCAGAACCATATCGTCGGCATAACTTAAATTGTTGACATAACGACTACCTAACTGCAGCCCCACTGGCGTCTTACTCAACTCCTCGATCAAATCATTTATGTATAGATTAAACAAATCGGGAGAGGTCAGTCCACCCTGTCGAACACCACACGACAGCTTGTAATCATCAGAGAAAGAACCACACCATCTGACATTATTACACTGATTACGATACCAGTATCGAACCAGTCCAACAATACCGGACGGAACATTATTGTTAATAAGCTTGTCCCATAATAGGTTATGATTTATGGAATCAAACGCGCGACTTAGGTCCAGAAAGCAGGCATAAACACTGGTCTTGTTCTCAGTATAATATTTTACAACCTGCTTGAGGGAGAATATAGCCATATCCGTAGAAACGCCAGGCCGGAACCCAAACTGACCATCATTAATACTCAATGACGGACCCAACTGTTTATGTATCAGACGTTCAAGTACCTTCGCCACTACTGTTGCGAGCGAGATAGGTCTGTAATTGGACATGCTTGACATATCACCAGTCTTGTTTTTCGGTACAGGAACAACTACTGTTCTCATGAGACTTGGAGGCAAGTAACAGTGTTGGGCACAGATATTAAAAAACTTCGCTAAAATATCACAAATGTACTGGCCTGCATGAATTAGGTGCTCTAAGCTGAGCCCGTCATGTCCCGGGGACTTACCCCTCCCCATGCTTTGAAGTACAGAAGAAACATCCTCCGGTGTCACGTGAAAGACCCTCGCACCGACTGAACTTTGTCCCCTGACACTATCTGTATTAATGCACTTATCAATTGTAGGCATGGACGGACGAACATTAAAATGTTCTCGAAATTTATTGGCAATCCTTTTCTTATCCGATTCTCCGTCCATGCTCAATGGAGCACCACTCTTAGGACTTAGCTTTTTAACCTGCTTCCAAAATTGTACAAAATTCTTTGATGATTCGTGACAAGCCAGTACCTCCAATTTGATTTTGTCTTGATTATTTTTCACATATTTAAGAGCGCTCTTAAACTGTTTACGCGTATCAGACATGTGTTTATAATAGTATCCCGAGCAAGGTCTACCACACGCAACCCATTTCAAAAAGGCCTCCCTGGCCCGCATGTGATGCTCTCTTACGTGATAGTTCCAACCAGCAAGGACGCACTTTCTTGTGGTCCTGCTAGCTAAAGCACACTCAGCTGACTCCTGTAATGTTTTAATTATGTCAAAATAAAAAACATCAATGAGATCCTCAGTATCGCTACTCGTATTAAATTTATAATTCGTGGGCAATTTAAAATAATTATTGTTGTATAATCTTCTAAGATTAACATTACATAATTCATAATACTTATTTATTTCTTTGTAATCCCTATTACCCCATATATACTTTAAATTATTGTCACTAGAACTATCTACAACTTTGCAACTAATATTGTTAAAAAATATCTGTACTACAAGTGGGAAGTGATCGGACACGAACGCGTCGTACAATACGCTGACATCACTCACAATCGCTTCGGCGGCCGCCGTGACAACACAGTGATCCAGCCAGCGGAGCGACCCACTTGCCTCACTCATATAAGTATGTGTGTTAGTATCGAGCCGTTTCAGATCAATACAAGATAACGATTCGTCGCTACAGTATTCTAATAACTCCTTACCAAACAATGTAGCTGGGTGCGCGTTAAAGTCTCCTAAAACAAATACAATTTCAGTGTCCACACTCTCGATTATAGCACTTACATTTGCCAAACATTGTGAGAATACAGGTAGGTTATCTTGACAATTAGTAGGCATGTACACACTAAACACAAGTAAACTACGATCGCCGCGGCCGAGTTTCACTGCGACCATACGGTCATTGTTACACTGCACTATCTCAGCCGCTGTAAACAATGTCTTGTCCCATAGTAGGGCTACGCCGCCGTACGGTCTTCCACACACCATACCTTGCTCCACATCTATCGATGATATGCCGTGGCAGCCAAACCTCGGACTAATTGAACCCAATATTCCTAAATCGTGAGGGAACAACCATGTTTCCTGCAAAGCAATTATATGGTGCTCTTCACAAAGGTGTGCTATTTCTTCCATAGAAGTTTTAAGTGATCGACAATTATATGATATGAGTTTAATTTTATTATCCATAATATATTTAAAGATTATATTTTATTTATAGACGTTCTTTGGACTGTCGTGCGGCTACGCTCCCAGAATTTCCTAAAAACTATATCTGCAGGCCAGAGTTGGTCACCCTTATCGTTTAAAAAAATATCTATCTTATTTAATGGTACTATAACTTTGAAAGCGTTAAATTCGTTATTTACCGTGTTGATTTTAGTGGCTTGTACAGTTAGATCCGTTTTGTACTTAATGAAGCCTTCAATATCAACAGAAGTAGTATCTTTGTGTACTCGTGACACATATAGAGAGACAGTCCTTTCCGCTGCTCTGAAATTGAATTGCTCCAGTGGTGGTGCAACACCACGCCTGTTTTGTATTTTGTGGCGCTTGTACTGGACTTTCGTCCAACCTTCCTCATTCTTATCCAGACTTCCGTCGGGCATTCTGGAAGCATTCTTAACTACATCAGCCATGGTAGGTCTAATCATATTCTGATTATTGTGATATACTACGTCATCGGTCCCGTTCAAAGTACGTTGGCTAGTAGAAATCCTCACCGAGGCGGCATTTCGTATCTCCGACCGTTTGCGTTCAAATTCCGTAATCGCTACCTCCGGGCCGATTACAATATCTGCGTCTACCCTCCGCGTGTTTTTATTATTTTCATTATGCTCAACCAAGACAGATGGTGAATTAGAGTCCAGTAATGGTTTCTGCGGTGACACAGCATTACTTTTTAGCGTACACACTTCATGCACTAAACCTTTTAACATCTGTATTTCATTTTTCAAAGACTCGAAATCAGCGAATATTTGTCTATAGAACTTGAATTGATTATTATAATTTTCGAGAATTACTGTTTAGTTTACGTCTTCGACGACAAAACCGGCATTCGTTTAGGTATAAATCCCTATCAAAACAATTGTGTGACCCGGTGTTTGACCACGTGCATTTTCGTAAAGAAACATGTGTACAAAGGCGGAAGGCCAGGTTGATCTCCGAGATGGACTCTCTGCTGCTGAAGTTTTTCAGAGCAGGGAAGGCCTCACTTATAATGACTTCCTTTTGCTTCCGGGATACATAGATTTCACTGCAGACGAAGTTGATTTGACTTCGCCTCTGACCAAAAAGATTAACCTGAAATCTCCATTAGTATCTGCACCGATGGACACTGTAACCGAAGCAGATATGGCTATTGCGATGGCACTATGCGGTGGCATCGGTATCATTCACCACAACTGTACCCCGGAGTACCAAGCAAATGAGGTGCACAAAGTGAAAAAATACAAACATGGATTCATTCGAGACCCTGTGTGTATGGGTCCCGAAAACACAGTTGCGGACGTTATCGAAGCTAAAAGAAAAAATGGGTTTACTGGGTATCCTATTACAGAAAACGGCAAGTTAGGTGGTCGCCTCATTGGTATTGTGACATCAAGAGATATTGACTTCAGGGAGGGTGATCCTCAGCTGAGCCTTAAAGATGTAATGACTCCAATAGAGGACATGATTACAGCACGATCTGGTGTCACTTTACAAGATGCCAATGACATCTTGGAGAAAAGCAAAAAAGGTAAGTTACCGATTATTAATGGATCCATGGAATTAGTAGCCTTAATTGCAAGGACCGACTTAAAAAAGGCTCGTAGTTACCCAAATGCATCAAAAGATGCCAACAAACAACTATTAGTCGGAGCTGCCATAGGTACCCGTGAAACTGACAAAGACAGATTACAATTATTAGTTAATAACGGTGTAGATGTGATAGTTCTGGATTCCTCTCAAGGAAATTCTGCCTACCAAATTAATATGATAAAGTACATTAAAAGTACTTATCCAGACATTCAAGTGATCGGAGGTAATGTAGTAACAAGGATGCAAGCCAAGAATCTTATAGATGCTGGAGTAGATGCACTTAGAGTAGGAATGGGTAGTGGTTCCATATGCATAACCCAAGAAGTCATGGCCTGCGGTTGCCCTCAGGCTACTGCAGTATATCAAGTAGCAAGCTATGCACGTTCATTTAATGTTCCTGTCATAGCTGATGGTGGTATCCAGAGTGTTGGCCATATAGTTAAATCCCTTGCATTGGGTGCCTCTGCAGTTATGATGGGATCTCTGCTTGCTGGCACTTCAGAAGCACCTGGTGAATATTTCTTCTCAGATGGTGTAAGACTGAAAAAATATAGAGGTATGGGCAGCTTAGAAGTGATGGAAAATAAAGATGGTAAAGGAGCTGCAATGAGCAGGTATTTCCATAAGGAATCAGACAAGCACAGAGTAGCCCAAGGAGTGAGTGGGAGTATAGTGGACAAAGGTTCTATTCTGCGGTTCCTTCCATATTTACAAGCAGGAATGAAACATAGCTGTCAAGATATTGGAGCAAAATCTGTAACTATGTTAAGTGAGATGAGCTATTCTGGAGATCTTAGGTTCATGAAGAGAACATACTCTGCACAATTAGAAGGCAATGTGCATGGTTTGTTCTCATATGAAAAAAGGTTATTTTGATTAGTTGTTGTGTTTTATATGACATGTTTCCAAATGTATATGAGAAGAGTAGATAAATATTTTATTAATTTAAGGAATTGAACTTTGGTATTGATATTAACAGAGTATGCCTATGAAATATTTTTTTGGTGTTTACAAAAGCCATTCAAATTGTGATAACAGATTCAAGCAAGTAAAAATGTGTATTAGAAGTTATATTTAGAAACAGGCAAAAAATAGATTAATTTTAAATATACAAGACAAATGTGACACTATGATTATTTTGTATGCATGTAGTCATAAATCATGTTTCATCTTCTTTGGTAATGGAAATGGTCAACTCGAGTTGACTATTGCTTGATGTGTACTCACTACTGTCAAGTACTGTCATTCATTCGTCAATAATCAGTCTAAAGTAGAGCTTGTAAGCCAGTTCGTTTTTTATAATTGTTTAAAGAACTAGAATTGATTAGTATAATTTTTGAAAATTATTGTTAACTTTGTCTTCGACAACAAAAGGGACATTAGTTTAGTTATAAATCTCTATATAAACAATTGTGGGACCTGGTGTTTGACTACATGCATTTTTGTAAAGAAACATGTGTACAAATATGGAAGGCCACAGGGATCTCCGAAATGGACTCTCTCCTACTGAAGTTGTTCAGAGCAGTGAAGGCCTCACTCACAATGACTTCCCTTTGCTTCTGGGATACATAGATTTCACTGCAGCCGAAGTTGATTTGACTTTGCAACGTACCAAGAAGATTAACCTGAAATATCCATTAGTATCTCCAGATCGACACTGTAACCGAAGCAGATATGGCGATTGCGATGGCACTATGTGGTGGCAGTATTGGTATCATTCACCACAACTGTGCTTCTAAAGTTATGATGGAATCTCTCCTTGCTGGCACTTCAGAAACACCTAGTGAATATTTCCTTTTATATGGTGTAAGACTGAAATAATATAGAGGCATGGGTAGCTCAGAAGCGACGGAAAATAAAGATGGTAAAGGACCCGTAATGAGCAGGTATTTCCATGAGAAATCAGACAATCACACAATAACCCAAGGAGTGAGTGGGAGTATAGTGGACAAAGGTTCTGTTTCGTGGTTGCTTCCATATTTACAAGCAGGAATCAAAGCAAAATCTGTAACTATGTAAAGTAAGATGAGCTATTCTGGAGATCTTAGGTTCATGAAGAGAACATACCCTGCTCAATTAATATCCTTATGTATCTGCACCAATGGACACTGTAACAAAAACAGATATGCCGATTGCGATGGCACTATGCGGTGGTATCGGTATCATTCACCACAACTACTCAGAAGTACCAAGCAAATAAGGTGCACAAAGTGAAAAAAAACAGTGGTAGAGCCAAGCGGTATGCTGCATGAATGGGCCGGTTCGACCGGTGAAATACCACGACCTCTCAGAAGACCGACGTAAAGTGGCTCATGCCGTGATTCGTTCGGTGAGAGAGGTACCCGGAGGCCCTTCTCCCATCCGTATCCTTTCCTATCCCCTGTCCCTCAAAGGTCGGCAACGCAACAGTAACAATATATGTGTTGCTGGTGTCCATGGGCGGCGTTGGTTGCTTACCATCAGGTGTCACGCCTGCTCGTTTGCCCTCAATCCCATAAAAAAAAAATACAAACATGGATTCATTCGAGACCTTGTGTGTATGGGTCCTGAAAACAGAGTTGCGGATGTTAACGAAGCTAAAAGAAGAAATGGGTTTACTAGATATCCTATTACAGAAAACGGCAAGTTAGTTGGTCGCCTCATGGATATTGTGACATTAAGAGATATTGAATTAAGGGAGGGTGATCCTCAGCTGAGCCTTAAAGATGTAATGACTCCAATAGAGAACATGATTACAGCAAGATCTGGTGTCACTTTACAAGATGCCAATGACATCTTGGAGAAAAGCAAAAAAGGTAAATTACCTATTATTAATGGATCCATGGTATTAGTAGCCTTAATTGCAAGGACCGACTTAAAAAAAGGCTCGTAGTTACCCAAATGCATCAAAAGATGCAAACAAACAACTATTAGTCGGAGCTGCCATAGGTACCCATCAAACTGACAAAGACTGATTACAATTATTAGTTAATAACATTGTAAATGTAATAGTTCTGGATTACTCTCAAGGAAATTCTGTCCACCAAATTAATATGATAAAGTACATTAAAAGTACTTATCCAGACATTCAAGTGATCAGAGGTAATGTAGTAACAAGGATGCAAGCCAAGAATCTTATAGATGCTGGAGTAGATGCACTTAGAGTAGGAATGGGTAGTGGTTCCATATGCATAACCCAAGAAGTCATGGCCTGCGGTTGCCCTCAGGCTACTGCAGTATATCAAGTAGCAAGCTATGCACATTCATTTAATGTTCCTGTCATAGCTGATGGTGGTATCCAGAGTGTTGGCCATATAGTTAAATCCCTTGCATTGGGTGACTCTGCAGTTATGATGGGATCTCTGCTTGCTGGCACTTCAGAAGCACCTGGTGAATATTTCTTCTCAGATGGTGTAAGACTGAAAAAATATAGAGGTATGGGTAGCTTAGAAGCAATGGAAAATAAAGATGGTAAAGGAGCTGCAATGAGCAGGTATTTCCATAAGGAATCAGACAAGCACAGAGTAGCCCGAGGAGTGAGTGGGAGTATAGTGGACAAAGGTTCTGTTCTGCGGTTCCTTCCATATTTACAAGCAGGAATGAAACATAGCTGTCAAGATATTGGAGATTCAAGTGATCAGAGGTAATGTAGTAACAAGGATGCAAGCCAAGAATCTTATAGATGCTGGAGTAGATGGACTTAGAGTAGGAATGGGTAGTGGTTCCATATGCTTAACCCACGAAGTCATGGCCTGCGGGTGCCCTCAGGCTACTGCAGTATATTAAGTAGCAAGCTATGCACGTTCATTTAATAGGCGATATGGTATCCAGAGTGTTGGCCATATAGTTAAATCCCTTGCATTGGGTGCTCCTGCAGTTATGATGGGACCTCTCCTTGCTGGCACTTCAGAGGCACCTGGTGAATATTTCTTCTCAGTTGGTGAAGACTGAAATAATATAGAGGCATGGGAAACTTAGAAGCGTTGGAAAATAAAGATGGTAAAGGAGCTGCAATGAGCAGGTATTTCCATGAGGAATCAGACAAGCACAGAGTAGCCAAAGGAGTGAGTGGGAGTATTGTGGGCAATGGTTCTGTTCTGTGGTTCCTTCCATATTTACAAGCAGGAATGAAACATAGCTGTCAAGATATCAGAGCAAAATCTGTAACTATGTGAAGTAAGATGAGCTATTCTGGAGATCTTAGGTTCACGAAGAGAACATACCCTGCTCAATTAATCTCCTTATGTATCTGCAGCAATGGACATAGTAACAAAAACAGATATGGCGATTGTGATGGTACTATGCTATTGTTATCATTCACCACAACTCTACTCCAGAGTACCAAGCAAAAACCAAGTACCAAGCACAAAGTGAAAAAATACAAACATGGATTCATTCGAGACCCTGTGTGTATGGGTCCTGAAAACACAGTTGCGGACGTTAACGAAGCTAAAAGAAAAATGGGTTACCGGGTATCCTATTACAGAAAACGGCAAGTTATAGGTGGTCGCGTCATTGGTATTGTGACATTAAGAGATATTGAATTAAGGGAGGGTGATCCTCAGCTGAGCCTTAAAGATGTAATGACTCCAATAGAGGACATGATTACAGCAAGATCTGGTGTCACTTTACAAGATGCCAATGACTTCTTCAAGAAAAGCAGAAAAGTTAAATTACAAATTATTAATGGATTCATGGAATTAGTAGCCTTAATTGCAAGGACTAACTTAAAAAAAAGACTCCTAGTTACCCTAAGAATGCGAACAAACAACAATTAGCCGGAGCTGCCATAGGTACCCATCAAACTGACAAAGACTGATTACCATTATTTATTAGTCAATAACAGTGTAAATGTGATAGTTCTGGATTCCTCTCAAGGAAACTCTGTCTACCAAATTAATATGATAAAGTACATTAAAAGTACTTATCCAGACATTCAAGTGATCGGAGATAATGTAGTAACAAGGCCGCAACCCAAGAATCTTACAGATGCTGGAGTAGATGCACTTAGAGTAGGAATGGGTAGTTGTTCCATATGCATAACCCAAGAAGTCATGGCCTGCAGGTGCCCTCAGGCTACTGTAGTATATCAAGTAGGAAGCTATATACATTCATTTAATGTTCCTGTCATAACCGATGGTGTTATCCAGAGTGTTGGCCATATAGTTTAATCCCTTGCATTGGGTGCTTCTGCAGTTATGATGGGACCTCTCCTTGCTGGCACTTCAGAAGGCCCTGGTGAATATTTCTTCTCAGATGGTGTAAGACTGAAAGAATATAGAGGCATGGGTAACTCAGAAGCGATGGAAAATAAAGATGCTATAGTACCCGCAATGAGTAGGTATTTCCATAAGGAATCAGACAAGCACACAATAGCCCAAGGAGTGAGGGGGAGTATAGTGGACAAAGGTTCTGTTCTGCGGTTCCTTCCATATTTACAAGCAGGAATGAAACATAGCTGTCAAGATATTGGAGCAAAATCTGTATCTATGTTAAGTGAGATGAGCTATTCTGGAGATCTTAGGTTCATGAAGAGAACATACTCTGCACAATTAGAAGGCAACGTGCATGGTTTGTTCTCTTACGAAAAAAGGTTATTTTGATTAGTTGTAGTGTTTTATATGACATGTTTCCAAATGTATATGAGAAGAGTAGATAAATATTTTATTAATTTAAGGAATTGAACTTTGGTATTGATGTTAACAGAGTATGCCTATGAAATATTTTTTTGGTGTTTACAAAAGCCATTCAAATTGTGATAACAGATTCAATCAAGTAAAAATGTGTATTAGAAGTTATATTTAGAAACAGGCAAAAAATAGATTAATTTTAAATATACAAGACAAATGTGACACTATGATTATTTTGTATGCATGTAGTCATAAATCATGTTTCATCTTCTTTGGTAATGTAAATGGTCAACTCGAGTTGACTATTGCTTGATGTGTACTCACTACTGTCAAGTACTGTCATTCATTCGTCAATAATCAGTCTAAAGTAGAGCTTGTAAGCCAGTTCGTTTTTTATAATTGTTTAAAGAACTAGAATTGATTAGTATAATTTTTGAAAATTATTGTTAACTTTGTCTTCGACAACAAAAGGGACATTAGTTTAGTTATAAATCTCTATATAAACAATTGTGGGACCTGGTGTTTGACTACATGCATTTTTGTAAAGAAACATGTGTACAAATATGGAAGGCCACAGGGATCTCCGAAATGGACTCTCTCCTACTGAAGTTGTTCAGAGCAGTGAAGGCCTCACTCACAATGACTTCCCTTTGCTTCTGGGATACATAGATTTCACTGCAGCCGAAGTTGATTTGACTTTGCAACGTACCAAGAAGATTAACCTGAAATATCCATTAGTATCTCCAGATCGACACTGTAACCGAAGCAGATATGGCGATTGCGATGGCACTATGTGGTGGCAGTATCGGTATCATTCACCACAACTGTGCTTCTAAAGTTATGATGGAATCTCTCCTTGCTGGCACTTCAGAAACACCTAGTGAATATTTCCTTTTATATGGTGTAAGACTGAAATAATATAGAGGCATGGGTAGCTCAGAAGCGACGGAAAATAAAGATGGTAAAGGACCCGTAATGAGCAGGTATTTCCATGAGGAATCAGACAATCACACAATAACCCAAGGAGTGAGTGGGAGTATAGTGGACAAAGGTTCTGTTTCGTGGTTGCTTCCATATTTACAAGCAGGAATCAAAGCAAAATCTGTAACTATGTAAAGTAAGATGAGCTATTCTGGAGATCTTAGGTTCATGAAGAGAACATACCCTGCTCAATTAATATCCTTATGTATCTGCACCAATGGACACTGTAACAAAAACAGATATGCCGATTGCGATGGCACTATGCGGTGGTATCGGTATCATTCACCACAACTACTCAGAAGTACCAAGCAAATAAGGTGCACAAAGTGAAAAAAAACAGTGGTAGAGCCAAGCGGTATGCTGCATGAATGGGCCGGTTCGACCGGTGAAATACCACGACCTCTCAGAAGACCGACGTAAAGTGGCTCATGCCGTGATTCGTTCGGTGAGAGAGGTACCCGGAGGCCCTTCTCCCATCCGTATCCTTTCCTATCCCCTGTCCCTCAAAGGTCGGCAACGCAACAGTAACAATATATGTGTTGCTGGTGTCCATGGGCGGCGTTGGTTGCTTACCATCAGGTGTCACGCCTGCTCGTTTGCCCTCAATCCCATAAAAAAAAAATACAAACATGGATTCATTCGAGACCTTGTGTGTATGGGTCCTGAAAACAGAGTTGCGGATGTTAACGAAGCTAAAAGAAGAAATGGGTTTACTAGATATCCTATTACAGAAAACGGCAAGTTAGTTGGTCGCCTCATGGATATTGTGACATTAAGAGATATTGAATTAAGGGAGGGTGATCCTCAGCTGAGCCTTAAAGATGTAATGACTCCAATAGAGAACATGATTACAGCAAGATCTGGTGTCACTTTACAAGATGCCAATGACATCTTGGAGAAAAGCAAAAAAGGTAAATTACCTATTATTAATGGATCCATGGTATTAGTAGCCTTAATTGCAAGGACCGACTTAAAAAAAGGCTCGTAGTTACCCAAATGCATCAAAAGATGCAAACAAACAACTATTAGTCGGAGCTGCCATAGGTACCCATCAAACTGACAAAGACTGATTACAATTATTAGTTAATAACATTGTAAATGTAATAGTTCTGGATTACTCTCAAGGAAATTCTGTCCACCAAATTAATATGATAAAGTACATTAAAAGTACTTATCCAGACATTCAAGTGATCAGAGGTAATGTAGTAACAAGGATGCAAGCCAAGAATCTTATAGATGCTGGAGTAGATGCACTTAGAGTAGGAATGGGTAGTGGTTCCATATGCATAACCCAAGAAGTCATGGCCTGCGGTTGCCCTCAGGCTACTGCAGTATATCAAGTAGCAAGCTATGCACGTTCATTTAATGTTCCTGTCATAGCTGATGGTGGTATCCAGAGTGTTGGCCATATAGTTAAATCCCTTGCATTGGGTGACTCTGCAGTTATGATGGGATCTCTGCTTGCTGGCACTTCAGAAGCACCTGGTGAATATTTCTTCTCAGATGGTGTAAGACTGAAAAAATATAGAGGTATGGGTAGCTTAGAAGCAATGGAAAATAAAGATGGTAAAGGAGCTGCAATGAGCAGGTATTTCCATAAGGAATCAGACAAGCACAGAGTAGCCCGAGGAGTGAGTGGGAGTATAGTGGACAAAGGTTCTGTTCTGCGGTTCCTTCCATATTTACAAGCAGGAATGAAACATAGCTGTCAAGATATTGGAGATTCAAGTGATCAGAGGTAATGTAGTAACAAGGATGCAAGCCAAGAATCTTATAGATGCTGGAGTAGATGGACTTAGAGTAGGAATGGGTAGTGGTTCCATATGCTTAACCCACGAAGTCATGGCCTGCGGGTGCCCTCAGGCTACTGCAGTATATTAAGTAGCAAGCTATGCACGTTCATTTAATAGGCGATATGGTATCCAGAGTGTTGGCCATATAGTTAAATCCCTTGCATTGGGTGCTCCTGCAGTTATGATGGGACCTCTCCTTGCTGGCACTTCAGAGGCACCTGGTGAATATTTCTTCTCAGTTGGTGAAGACTGAAATAATATAGAGGCATGGGAAACTCAGAAGCGTTGGAAAATAAAGATGGTAAAGGAGCTGCAATGAGCAGGTATTTCCATGAGGAATCAGACAAGCACAGAGTAGCCAAAGGAGTGAGTGGGAGTATTGTGGGCAATGGTTCTGTTCTGTGGTTCCTTCCATATTTACAAGCAGGAATGAAACATAGCTGTCAAGATATCAGAGCAAAATCTGTAACTATGTGAAGTAAGATGAGCTATTCTGGAGATCTTAGGTTCACGAAGAGAACATACCCTGCTCAATTAATCTCCTTATGTATCTGCAGCAATGGACATAGTAACAAAAACAGATATGGCGATTGTGATGGTACTATGCTATTGTTATCATTCACCACAACTCTACTCCAGAGTACCAAGCAAAAACCAAGTACCAAGCACAAAGTGAAAAAATACAAACATGGATTCATTCGAGACCCTGTGTGTATGGGTCCTGAAAACACAGTTGCGGACGTTAACGAAGCTAAAAGAAAAATGGGTTACCGGGTATCCTATTACAGAAAACGGCAAGTTATAGGTGGTCGCGTCATTGGTATTGTGACATTAAGAGATATTGAATTAAGGGAGGGTGATCCTCAGCTGAGCCTTAAAGATGTAATGACTCCAATAGAGGACATGATTACAGCAAGATCTGGTGTCACTTTACAAGATGCCAATGACTTCTTCAAGAAAAGCAGAAAAGTTAAATTACAAATTATTAATGGATTCATGGAATTAGTAGCCTTAATTGCAAGGACTAACTTAAAAAAAAGACTCCTAGTTACCCTAAGAATGCGAACAAACAACAATTAGCCGGAGCTGCCATAGGTACCCATCAAACTGACAAAGACTGATTACCATTATTTATTAGTCAATAACAGTGTAAATGTGATAGTTCTGGATTCCTCTCAAGGAAACTCTGTCTACCAACTTAATATGATAAAGTACATTAAAAGTACTTATCCAGACATTCAAGTGATCGGAGATAATGTAGTAACAAGGCCGCAACCCAAGAATCTTACAGATGCTGGAGTAGATGCACTTAGAGTAGGAATGGGTAGTTGTTCCATATGCATAACCCAAGAAGTCATGGCCTGCAGGTGCCCTCAGGCTACTGTAGTATATCAAGTAGGAAGCTATATACATTCATTTAATGTTCCTGTCATAACCGATGGTGTTATCCAGAGTGTTGGCCATATAGTTTAATCCCTTGCATTGGGTGCTTCTGCAGTTATGATGGGACCTCTCCTTGCTGGCACTTCAGAAGGCCCTGGTGAATATTTCTTCTCAGATGGTGTAAGACTGAAAGAATATAGAGGCATGGGTAACTCAGAAGCGATGGAAAATAAAGATGGTATAGTACCCGCAATGAGTAGGTATTTCCATAAGGAATCAGACAAGCACACAATAGCCCAAGGAGTGAAGGGGAGTATAGTAGATAAAGAATCTGTCCTGCGGTTCCTTCCATACTTACAAGCTGGTATGAAACCTAGTTGTCAAGATATTGGAGCGAAATCTATTAGTATGCTAAGTGAGATGAGCTATTCGGGAGATCTTAGGTTCGTGAAGAGAACATATCCTGCACAATTAATCTCCATTAGTATCTGCACCGATGGACAAGCGAACAGAAACAGATATGGCGATTGTGATGGCACTGTGGGTGCCATTCACGGTCGGTATCATTCACCACAACTGTACTCAGGAGTACCAAGCAAATGATGTGCACAAAGTGAAAAAATACAAAATCGGATTCATTTGAGACTTAAAAAAGGCTTGCATGGGTAGCTTAGAAGCAATGGAAAATAAAGATCCAGAGTGTTGGCTATATAGTTTAATCCCTTGCATTGGGTGCTTCCGCAGTTATGATGGGACCTCTCCTTGCTGGCACTTCAGAAGGCCCTGGTGAATATTTCTTCTCAGATGGTGTCAAACTGAAAGAATATAGAGGCATGGGTAACTCAGAATCAATAACAGTGTAAATGTGATAGTTCTGGATTCCTCTCAAGGAAACTCTGTCTACCAACTTAATATGATAAAGTACATTAAAAGTACTTATCCAGACATTCAAGTGATCGGAGATAATGTAGTAACAAGGCCGCAACCCAAGAATCTTACAGATGCTGGAGTAGATGCACTTTGAGTAGGAATGGGTAGTGGTTCCATATGCATAACCCAAGAAGTCATGGCCTGCGGGTGCTCTCAGGCTACTGCAGTATATTAAGTAGCAAGCTCTGGGTGCCTCCGCAGTTATGATGGGATCTCTGCTGGCACTTCAGAAGCACCCGGTAAATATTTCTTCTCATATGATGTAAGGCTGAAATAATATAGAGGCATGGGTTGCTTAGAAACAATGGAAAATAAAGACGGTAAAGGAGCCGCAATGAGCAGGTATTTCCATTAGGAATCAGACAAGTATAGAGAAGCCCAAGCAGTGAGTGGAAGTATAGTTAATTTAGTAGCAAAGATTCTGTTCTGTGGTTCCTTCCATATTTACAAGCAGGAACCAAACATAGCTGTCAAGATATCAGAGCAAAATCTGTAGCTATGTAAAGTGAGATGAGTTATTCTGCAGATCTTAGGTTCATGAAGAGAACATATCCTCACAATATCCATTAGTATCTGCATCGATGGACACTGTAACAGAAACAGATATGGCGATTGCGATGGCAATATGCGGTGGTATCGGTATCATTCACAACAACTGTACTCTGGAGTACCAAGCAAATAAGGTGCACAAAGTGATAAAATACGAACGTGGATTCATTGATGCCATTGCCATGCCATTTGATGCCAATGACTTCTTCAAGAAAAGCTAAAAAGTTATATTACAAATTATTAATGGATTCATGGAATTAGTAGCCTTAATTGCAAGGACCAATTTAAAAAAAGGCTTGTAGTTACCCTTAGAATGCAAACAAACAACAATTAGCCGGAGCTGCCATACATACCCATGAAACTGACAAAGACTGATTACAATTATTTATTAGTCAATAACAGTGTAAATGTGATAGTTCTGGATTCCTCTCAAGGAAACTCTGTCTACCAAATTAATATGATAAAGTACATTAAAAGTACTTATCCAGACATTCAAGTGATCGGAGATAATGTAGTAACAAGGCCGCAACCCAAGAATCTTACAGATGCTGGAGTAGATGCACTTAGAGTAGGAATGGGTAGTTGTTCCATATGCATAACCCAAGAAGTCATGGCCTGCAGGTGCCCTCAGGCTACTGTAGTATATCAAGTAGGAAGCTATACACATTCATTTAATGTTCCTGTCATAACCGATGGTGTTATCCAGAGTGTTGGCCATATAGTTTAATCACTTGCATTGGGTGCTTCCGCAGTTATGATGGGACCTCTCCTTGCTGGCACTTCAGAGGGCCCTGGTGAATATTTCTTCTCAGATGGTGTCAGACTGAAAGAATATAGAGGCATGGGTAACTCCGAAGCGATGGAAAATAAAGATGGTATAGGACCCGCAGTGAGCAGGCATTTCCGTAAGGAATCAGACAAGCACACAATAGCCCAAGGAGTGAGGGGGAGTATAGTGGACCAAGGTTCTTTTCTGTGGTTCCTTCCATATTTACAAGCAGGAATGAAACATAGTTGTCAAGATATTGGAGCGAAATCTATTAGTATGGTAAGTGAGATGAGCTATTCGGGAGATCTTAGGTTCGTGAAGAGAACATATCCTGCACAATTAATCTCCATTAGTATCTGCACCGATGGACAAGGGAACAGAAACAGATATGGCGATTGTGATGGTACTATGCTATTGTTGTCATTCACCACAACACTACTCCAGAGTACCAAGCAAAAACCAAGTACCAAGCACAAAGTGAAAAAATACAAACATGGATTCATTCCAGGAATGAATCCAATTCGAGACCCTGTGTGTATGGGTCCTGAAAACACAGTTGCGGACGTTAACGAAGCTAAAAGAAAAATGGGTTTACCGGGTATCCTATTACAGAAATCGGCAAGTTATAGGTGGTCGCGTCATTGGTATTGTGACATTAATAGATATTGAATTAAGGGAGGGTGATCCTCAGCTGAGCCTTAAAGATGTAATGAATCCAATAGAGGACATGATTACAGCAAGATCTGGTGTCACTTTACAAGATGCCAATGACTTCTTCAAGAAAAGCAAAAAAGTTAAATTACAAATTATTAATGGATTCATGGAATTAGTAGCCTTAATTGCAAGGACCAATTTAAAAAAAGGCTTGTAGTTACCCTTAGAATGCAAACAAACAACAATTAGCCGGAGCTGCCATACATACCCATGAAACTGACAAAGACTGATTACAATTATTTATTAGTCAATAACAGTGTAAATGTGATAGTTCTGGATTCCTCTCAAGGAAACTCTGTCTACCAAATTAATATGATAAAGTACATTAAAAGTACATATCCAGACATTCAAGTGATCGGAGATAATGTAGTAACAAGGCCGCAACCCAAGAATCTTACAGATGCTGGAGTAGATGCACTTAGAGTAGGAATGGGTAGTTGTTCCATATGCATAACTCAAGAAGTCATGGCCTGCAGGTGCCCTCAGGCAACTGTAGTATATCAAGTAGGAAGCTATACACATTCATTTAATGTTCCTGTCATAACCGATGGTGTTATCCAGAGTGTTGGCCATATAGTTTAATCCCTTGCTGGCACTTCAGAAGGCCCTGGTGAATATTTCTTCTCAGATAGTGTCAAACTGAAAGAATATAGAGGCATGGGTAACTCAGAAGCGATGGAAAATTAAGATGGTATAGTACCCGCAATGAGCAGGTATTTCCATAAGGAATCAGACAAGCACACAATAGCCCAAGGAGTGAGGGGGAGTATAGTAGATAAAGAATCTGTCCTGCGGTTCCTTCCATACTTACAAGCTGGTATGAAACATAGTTGTCAAGATATTGGAGCGAAATCTGTTAGTATGCTAAGTGAGATGAGCTATTCGGGAGATCTTAGGTTCGTGAAGAGAACATACTCTGCACAATTAGAAGGCAGTGTGCGAATTTTATTAATTTAAGGAATTAAACTTTGATATTGATAACAGAGTATGCCAATGAAATATTTTTTGGTGTTTACTAAAGCCATTCACATTGATAACAGATTCTAGCTAATAAAAATGTGTATTTAGATTTTATATTTATGTAATGAGCATATAAAAATTAGATTACTTACTGATGTAGAAAGAAATTGTATTGACTTTCTGTATATTGTATTTCATAAAATGAATGAGGGCTATATATTTGCTAGCCAGATTGTATATTACTCTAGTATTTTATACCTACATTAGTACCTATATAAACTAAAAGATAATTTTATTTCAATTAAATGTTTGTAAAATATACTAATAGTTTTTGTTTTACTAATTTTGTGTTTGTCTTGGTAGTCCAGTGGTCAGCTCACTGCTTCTGATTCAGTAGTCGTGGGCTCTCAATGGTTTCTCTGAATTATTTTCTGAAGTTGGTTGTGATAAATATCAATGACTGACAACTTTATGCCCGTTGTTCGGTTCACCACCTATTCCATTTGGGATGTAACTTAAGTAGCTTAACAGCCTCTACCTCCCTAAGGCGTGAAGTTATGTTGTCAAACACAAGCTGCTCAGAAATGCTCTTTCCCTATTAAATATTTTATGTTATAAAAATAGATACGCAATAATATAAATTTGAAATCAGTAAGTAAAATAAGTTCAAATATTAAAATAAGTGCAACTACAGTAATTTCATGTTTAGGGGATTTTTAATCATCACCTGCTATGTGTCTGATTAAATAAATTCAATTATACCTAGATATCCGTCGAGCCTTATGGTGCATTCGGGTTCGAAAGGGTTCGATTCCCACCCGAGTACAAATATTTATGTCAAGAATGAATGTTTGAATGGCGTCTGGGTGTTTTTCTATGTATTATAAGTATGTATTTACAAAAGAAAAGTCTAATATTCGCTAAGTATTAATATTCGTTATCTAGTAACCATAGCATAAGCATTTAGTTGCTTCGTTTGGGACTAGAGGGCGGTGTGTGTATTGTGTCCAACTAATAATAATATTCATATATTAAGTTAGAAACTTCTAATAGGACAAGAATCTTTGAATCCTTGAAGCTATTCTTGAAAAAACATAGATATCTCATTTCAAAAGTGCAATTTCAATCAGCATCACGGAAAAACAAGTAGGTAAGTGAGTTTTACGGTATAAACAGGACAATAATGGAGAACTGATTAGAAATAACAACACTAAAGTTTTTGAAATGGAAATTCTAATCTCTCCTGCAATCGTTTAAGTCTGCGGCCCCCATACGACCACAAAAGGTAATATCGTAGACATCCTACTAATTACTACTCAATAATAGCAGGATATAAACTGGCCAATTTAATATCCAACTTATAACATTTCATATCGCATGTATTTGAACTGTAGGATAAGATAGACATTGGAGACCATCCAAGATGGTGGAATAAATTATTTTTAATGCGTGTCTTAATGGATAACAAATGAAAGGGATTGTTGCTAGTAGGTAGCTATACAAATGATATGGCGTCATTCTAAATCCAACATGGCAGACCATCTAAACTAGAGAAGTGGTTCATAATAAACTTCTACAGTATTGGTCTAACGTTTAACGCATACCTATATACCTAGACCCATATAAATATGTACAAAAACCCGTTGTAATATAAGTCGGATCATGTCAATTATCCTCTTTTCACATTTAATCATTAGTAATCATTATAGGTAGGTACATAATTATGATTATACTATTTCATTATACATAAATTATAATTTACAAACCAACTCGTTGACACCCTCTATCTATAGGTAGTCAAAAAGCCTTATCAAAATCCGTTGCGTAGTTCCTAAGATATAAGAATTTATGGGAACAGACAGCAGAAAACGACTTTATTATAAATTAAGTAATGATTGCGTTGACATACAATTATGGGATAATGTTGTGTCGGAGGCAAAATAAAAGTACCCCAAATGGTGCAACCACCAGATCCTTTTCGCGCTTTACTTTCTGGCATTGGAAAAAAAATTAAGCAGTTCTTGGTCAACCAATATTCAAAAATAAAAATATACGAGGTCGTTTGTTTTTAAAATTTATGTATAATGTATTAAAGAATAAAATTACTTTAAAAAAAAGGGTAAACCGTTTTCTAGAAACGTAAACCACCACCACCATCTTTATGTAGATGAAATCTACTACCTTCATAACTAAAAAGCGATAAACAATGTAACTAATTTGAATACTAAATACAATATACAAAACGTTATACATTTATAAAGTCATAATACTTAAAGATTTTGTGGTTTACGTTTCTAGAAGTAGGTTAAAAAGTGATAAATTTCGAGACTTAGGACTTATTGCTAGCTTGATATGATTTAGGAGTTATTGCAAACGCTGGCCGAACCCTAAGTGATAGATCAAAATAACTTGCTACATTATTAAATACCTTCGGAAGGTCTATAAAAACTTTCGCGGTGGTGTATGTCCATCTCTTAATGATAACCTACATTGACCATTTTATTTCTTATGAGGCGAAACAAAGTTCGCTGGGTCAACTAGTATGTCATAAATATATGTACCTATGTTACAAAGTTTCATTTCTTTAGCGCGGAGGGACCCCACGCAATATTCTTTTATAAGCATTAGTTAGGTACTTATTAACAACAAAACAACATATTATCAATATATTATTACTAACATTAGGTACTTACTTATTACTTAGTATAATTTACGAAATAGCCGCTATCCATAGCTTACCAATGGCTGTAACAAATATTTAGTGGTGTATCCCACATTGACAATAATAGCACTGCAACGATGAACGTTGCACGGTGAATCTGCCACAATGTCAAGGACCGTTGGCAGTGTTTCTAATTATACGTCCACCACTGTATATGACGCACAATCCAATCAGACAGACGTGATCTCATCATTATATTAATCAAAGTGGTTCTTACCTTATTGAGAGTACTTATTGGATATATCCAATTAGGTATATTTTATGTGGAGTTGCTCATAGCTATAAATTTAGTATGACTCTAACAAATGTGACTCACATTTTAACAATATACTCATGTCTCTCCATACATATACATCATATTTTCATTTTTTCCATCCTTTTTTTCCCCTGTACCCACTATTTGAGGTCGGCACCACAGATTTTTCTTATTCACAATTCCATATCATGCACTTAAATGCACTAATTTTTCATATACTACATATATATAATATATAGATATGCCAGCTCAGGGAATATACAACAATCCAGAAATGAAGTATTTATGACGCGAAAGAAGTACCTACCGAAAGTTTTAAAATAATTTAACATGCCATTTTTTAAATTTAACTACATATCAGCAGCAACGAACTGCTTGGCTGCTTTATAACGCTGGCTTGTATCGTAACTTAGGCCTTGTAATATGAAAATTTCATTAGTTCATTAGCCAGGCCACTCGGCACAGGCACGAACTAGTAAAGAATTGCTAGCACTAGTTTTAATTTATTATTATAAATAAATTACATGTCACGTTGTGTGTCCGCGATGGACGCCTGAACTACTTAACCGATTTAATTCAAATTTGCACTCCATATGCCGTTTGCTCCAACTTAAAAGGTAGTTCTATCTCAATTTATATTCGCGACTTTATTTTATTGCAAATTATTTGTTTATTTTATTTGTTAACTCCAAACTATAGCGTACATATGTGGTGATATCTGTTGATTGGATTAAGTTAATATTCAATAGATGTCGCTATGTTAAAAGTTTTGGAACGAGCTGTATTTCACTGATCCGGCAATAGATTTTTGTGCCAGTTGAGACCATTGGAGAAATGTTAATAATTTGTAAATATTGTTAGGCGTTGAAATACAATAGTGCAAGCACCAGATACTTTTCGCGGAAATGATTTGGAAATGGAAATGATTTTAGATTGGTAGAGTTCCAATCCAAGCAGTTCGCTGCATGAATGGCCCGGTTCGACCGGTGAAATACCACGACCTCTCAGGGGATCGACGTAAAGTGGCTCATGCCGCGTTTCGTTCGGTGAGAGAGGTACCAGAAAGTCCACCCCCGTTCTCGCCATCCTTTTCTATCCCCTATCCCTCAAAAGTCATTAGTGTGAGCCAGGATTCGGACCCGCGACCTTTTGATTTGAAGCGAGGTGCTCGACCACTGAACCACCGAGACTATAATAAGTAGTTTTTTAAATTATAAAGTGCAAGTCAAAATTTGTTTATTTTAGCGAAATAAAGTTCGTGAGCATGACTGTTTCTGTACTTGGCGATTACTCTTTATAATATTGGATTTGGATATTGAATTCCTGTATATTATGAATGGTTACTGAAATGGCAATAGAACCTTAGTAGTGTCGGTTTCAACAAATTGAAATTATTATAAATTTAAAAGCAAGAAAGCTCCGACTGTTCGCACAGAAAGAATGGAAAATGTAAGATTAACTAAGCAGATATAGAGCGCAAAAGTGGAAGGATGTTAGGAGTTGACGACGGCTCCGCTCCGTCCTTGAGGAAGGTGATGTCAGGAGCATTAAAAACCGACGAGCGTGTATGACAACAATAATGAAAGTCAAACAAGCGAGTGTGTTGTATATGAATCTTTCCTCATGACCCTCTGTTCTCTCTGCCCACCCCACAAATGACTTATCGTAATGTTATGTATATATGTAGTCTCGGTGGCGCAGTGGTCGAGCACACGGCTTCTGATCCAGAGGTCAGGGTTCGAATCCTGACACTGGCTCACACCAATGACTTTGCGAAATTGTTTTCGGAAGTTAAGTGTGATAAATATAGATGACTGAAAACTTTGTGCCCGGTATAACAATAGGTTCGCCACCTATTCCATTTGGGACAGCCGCTGCCTATACCTTCGGGCAACAAAAGGCGTGAAGTTATGTTGTTTTTTATGATTATGTAAATTAATAGAACATCGACAGTCAAAGCATAAATAAGATTCTCCTTGATATTTAACAATTTGTTTAAATTAACATAATTGTGGAAAAATAGCAATGTTACTTCCGTCAACATAAATATTATTATGCATATAATCTTGAAATTACCTAATAAGTATTGCTCTACAAAGGAGTAGACATGAGTTTCTTTTGGACAACACGGACCATTTTCCTTTTAGGCAGCGGAAAATATACATACGTGCTAAATACCCGAGATGCCAGATTAATTTTACCAAATGTGTGGTCCCAAGGTGAGGAAATCCACACACACACGGACAGGGCATGGCTTTGTTAGTCATCGATATTTATCGCTCTTATCATGAGGAAAGTCACTGAACCTCTGAACTTGAAGTCGGACTTCTGAATGACAAGGATACTAGATATGCCTTGCGTGTTACAAATAGTCTGAGCTATCCACGCCAGACAAAGATTTTTCACTGTATACTATACTTATTTTTTGGTCTCGTGGCAATGGTGACCAACCTATAGCCATGAATATAACTCTTTTGTTTTAAGTTCAATAGTTTGGTTAATAGGCCCGTTGGTTGTCCAGTGGTCAAGCACCCCGCTTCTGAATCAAGTGGTCGCGGGTGTTCAAATCATGGCTCACACCAATGACTTTACCAAATTATTTTCGAAATTATTGTGTGATATCGATGACTGAAAACATGGTGCCCGATATGGCAATATGTTCGCCACATATTGGAACGAAAACATAACAGCTAGTCTTAACAACCACTGCTTACACCTTCGGGTAGAAAAGGGCGTGAAGTTATATTATGTGTTCTGGAGGAAGGTGATGTTAGGAGCCGCAAAAATCGACGCACGTGCATGAAAAGAGTTATAATAAATAAAATAGTTATAATAAGTTAAATAAATAGAAAGTCAACGAAGTGAGTGAGGTGTATAAGACTTGTGCCTTATGGCGCTCCGTTCTCTCTTTCTACCCCGCTAGGGATTCGGCGTGAAGTTATGTATGTATGTATTTTCATTTTTATTAAACTTTAACAGTTACTCTGTGAAGACCTATGAAAATAAAGCTTATTTTGACTTTGACTTTGACTTGACTAACATTATCATATGAAATTCATGATCGACGTTAAATCTTAAAAAGTATTCATGTGTGAAACAACGTTTAGAAATGTAATATGTTACATTTAACATAGCTATACTAATGCGTATGTCTTTCAATTCGTCTTTAATTTGAAACATAATAGACAGCTTGAGAGAGGGAGGTATATAAATACAATATAAATAAAGTGTAGATCCGATCCGCGTATCTCCATATTAAGCATACGTCTAACATTATTTACACCGTGTGATCCCAGCCAACGGTACTACGCCTCCAACTGTAGAACGTATTTTTACCAAAAGTATATTCATATTAGATAACCGAGGCTCCAATGCCACCAGGCTGTATCGAGAATGTCGTCGATACATACGATACTTTATTCGATTCAACTGTAGAACACCGGCCGCGACACAGTGCAGTGTCAAATAAATACAAGTTGAATTTATATCTCCTGTCGTGTTCTGTGATCCTGGTATATAAATACAATAGGTCTGTACGCGCCGTTTAAAAACGATGAATTTTTTTTTTTCGTTTCTAGTGTTGTTCGGATATTTTTTCACGTGGAGCGCGGGAATGCTGTACCGGAGGGATTCGGATAATGTTTTGAAACCCGGTGAGTTTTTTTTTTGGTAATTGCGTCGTCCATATTATGTTCGAGCGGTGGTATGCAAAAAAATAATTGTTCGTTTGTCAGAATTTATTTATTTATAAAAAATATTTTTTTAAACAGGTATGCGTATATTAGTCAATTTGAAAAGATTTTTTTTTTAGGGATAATAAAAAAACTCGTTACTTAGAAACATTTTTTACCTGACTACTACAGAGGTCTTTACGTTATACAATAAGTTACAGTTAAGTATGTCTGGAACGTGGGCCACAACGAAACAGTTTACTGAGGAGCAGAGCAGAGCATTGTTGAGTCACATAAAAACGATGACACGCCAATTACCAAACATTGGTTACAATTGATTCCGTTCTTGATAATGAGGACTAATATTTTACTTCCCAAAAAGTTTGTATTATTTGACTTAAAAAACAATGCGTCAGCTTTTTTACCTTCAACATAATAAAGAAAGAGTGGAGTATTATTTAAATGCGTATTTTTAAAGGCATATTCAACGTAATATGCAGTGTCTGGTCGCAGGCTGTACAGGTTGCAAAGCCTCACCTTGATCCGGCGCACTATACTTTTGTACCGGCTATTGAATACTTTCAAACTGTATCAGTCCGCGTTGATGCTTTTTTTTATTAGCCCCAAAGTTTAAAAAGTACCTAATTGTTATATAAGGCGAATGTATAAAAAAAAGTTTGCGTTTTAGAATAAGTGGGGGGTTAGTTAGGAAGTATAATGGTGTTACCAGTTTCGGTTTAAAAGGGACAAAGATGGGTAGAGAGAGATCGCTATTTTAGTTAGTTATTGAAATTCCACAAAATATATGGCAATGGTATCCATGTTAGGCTGACATAAAGAAAATCCTGTTCACTTTGGAAGTCTGACGAAAGTAAGATTTCAGTAAGTCTTATGTTATTTGATAAATCTTCCGTTATCATAATTATACTACTTGTTTGACTAAAAATGTCTATTTCAATCGTCTAGATTGCTAAAAATATATATTATTTCTTTTTTAAATACCAGGGGTCAGTACGGTACGACCGAAATGGTAATAGACCTTACGTAATTCGTTTAGTCATGAGCATATTAATTATATTATTATTATATTAATTTACAATGAATGTTTTGTAAACTGCGCAACCGATATAAAATTAAATCTATTTAGTATTTTATGGCAATAGGTTTGCCACCTATTCCATTTGGGACGTAAACATAACGGCGAGACGAGGCTTAAGAGCTGCTGCCTACACTTTTGGGTAACATTCGGCCGAAATCAATTAATCTTCAATCTAAGATTGAAGCCAATCTAAGATCATGGTGTATCAGTCGATCGACTCCCCCAAACAAAATCAATCCATGGATTGATTATTGGCACGCTTATTAGTAGAAATGGATTGAAATATTGATCTTAGATAGCACAATTTGAATTGGATTGATTATTGGTTTCGGTCGATAAGCGTGAAGTTATGTTATGTAGTATTTTAAAATTTACATTTTTTAAAATTGTGACTTAATATTACATTTTCCAAAAGTGAAATACAATGACATCTCAGAATATTGACGTAAAGCGGCCCATGCCGCTGTTCGTTTCTTCCACCTCCCTTCTAATCCCACTCCCTTAAAGGTAGGCAACGCAACTGTAACGTTGTCTGTGTTGCAGGTGGCCATGGGCGACTTTAGTTACTTACTATTGGGCTCTTACTAATAATTAAAGTATGTGTTTGATCTTATGCAGATTAACTCTTGTACCACAAGTCACCAAGGACTAGCGGTTTAGCGTGTCTGCTTCTTATTAAGAGAGCCCGAACTCAAATCCAGATACACACTTTTAGGAAACCATGTGTTATAAACATCGATAAATAACACAATCCCACTTCCTTAAAGGCCGGTAATGCAATTGTAACACTATCAGTGCTACAGGTGTCTATGGGCGGTAGTTGCTTATCATCAGGTTGACCCGCTTGCTGGTTTGCCTCCTATTCCATAAAAAAAAACTTGTAACCCGAAATATAATACTCGTCTATACCTACAGATATAAATTAAGGTCGTGATGTTACAGTAGTAGTGTTACCCAAATAATTGCTACTCGCGGCCATTAGATTTGTTTTGCAGTTTCTTTTTATCTAACCAGTTAAAAAGTAGAACATAACCTTGTACCTATCGTATAAATAGGTAACACGTAAGTACTATTGTAAATTATAATGTCTCGATGGTCCAGTGGTTGAGCACCCCCGATTCTGAATCAAGAAGTCGTTGTTTCCAAACCGGGCCCACACCAATAACTTATTGGAATTAGTTTCGGAAGTTATGTGTGATAAATATCGATTACTGAAAACTTTGTGCCCGGTATGGCAGTAGGTTCGCCACCTATTCCATTTGAGACGGAAACATAGCGGCGAGTCGAAGCTTAACAGTCGCTGCCAGAAGTTCGTATTGACTTTTGTTTAAGATATTTAACGTTTTTTTTTTCTTTTGTCTAATATAACGCTATTTGGTGTATTAGCCACAGATGTTTGGTTTCAAATGTTGGAGGTAGTTTGCGTTTGATAACACAGCATTTGCGTGTCACCAGATAGTGTTACAGTTCCGTTGCCGGCCTATAAAATGAGATAGGGACGACGACGATTACTTCTAGATATATGTATAAGTAAATAGTAACTTTTTATGGTTTGGTTTTGGTTTATGGAACAGGAGGGCAAACGAGCTGGCGTATCACCTGATGGTAAGCAACCATCGCCGCCCGTGGACACCAGCAACACATTTAGTGTTACTGTTGCGTTGCCGACCTTTAAGGGATAGGGGATAGGAAAGGATGAGGAAGGGGAGTGGGCCTCCGGGTACCTCTCTCACCGAACAAAACGCGGCATGAGCCACTTTACGTCGGTCTTCTGAGAGGTCGTGGTATTTCACCGGTCGAGCCAGCCCATTCATGCAGCGAACTGCTTGGCTCTACCACTGTAGTACTTATATAATTGTTTTAAAAATATTTGACATACATCTCTATTCAGCATCATTCCTCGCTTAGTCAATCTCAATTTTTAGCCATTCCGAGCGGATTTTACCGGCTGACACTTTAACGGAAGCAAAGACAGATTTTTCAATTTAAAAGTACACATACTAATAAACAAATACAAAATACAAAAAATATAATATTAATCGATTATTATAATTAAACGAGAATTTTAATGCAAAGAGTTTAACACGAGTCAACCAAACAATCACACAAATAAGTTTTACTAGCCGAAATAATATTTTTTACTAGGAACGTAATGAACTAACTGTAAAACAGTACAAATATTAGCTTATTGCGATAAACTAAATGAAAGAAACAATTACGTAAGTATTTCACTAAACAACTAGATTTATTCAGGGCTGGCTGAAAAAAACAAATATCATTAACTGCGAATATATAGCCAGGTGCAAGATATACCGGGCCAGGGTGCAAAAGGGCACGAACAAAGGCTTGGGTTGCACAAGAAATAATATTATGATGGTGATTAATACTTATATAACTTAATCAGTATAGTCTTGGATTGGCAAATCAAAATAGAAAAATGTTAGGACTTATCTTAGTAGTAGAGAACGACGACACAATAAGTCCCCTCAGCGCGAGTCGGCATCACTCAATCTTCACAAGTATCCATCCAATAGTTACCACCAATCAATAGTAAATCGCAAAATCAATAAAATGCGACACCTTCTTAACAATTGCAACCAACAACGAGCAACTACCAAAAACGACTGCTGTAACAATTTTACTTAATCTATCTCATAGTAAAATCAACTAAATATACTAAATATACACCGCGAATTTTTTTTATGGGATAGCGGGGTAAACGGGCAGGTGTGTCACTCGATGACAAGCAAGAAATGTCGCTCATGGATAACCGAACAGACTCAGTTGTGTTGCCGGCCCTCACCATGGAATATGGAAGAGTTCGAAAAGGGATGGGAAGGGGAGAGGCAAGCGGTTGGGCCTTCGGATATCTCTCACTGAACCAAACGATATCTACAGCCACTTTACGTCGACATTCTGAGATTCATGCAGCGAACTGCGTATCTAGAAGTAAATAATAACATCTTTGTTTAATTGTTTTTTATTTATAAAACCTCCTTATATGAAACGTAAAGAATATTTACGTCTCCCGGAAATAGATGAGGCTACTATGTTATTTAGTTAAGTACATTCTTGGCGCCTTTAAAACTTCAGCCTTCATTAATTTACAATCACTGTTAATAAGTCAATAAGTATGTAATAATATTTTATCACAATTTTTTTTACGTGTTCGGAGGGCAAACGAGCAAGTGAGTCTGCTGGGTAACTTTCCACCGCCCATGAACACCGTAGTCCGTTACCGTCCTATAAGGGAGTAGGAGGGGAAAGGAAGGGGAAAGGGGATCGGGCCTCCGGATACATCTCTTACGAACGAAACCCGGCACGAGCCACTTCACGCCTATATTTCGAGAGGTCGTGTCGTATTTCACCAGTCGAGGCGGCTGGTTAAGTTCAATATTGAACTATTATCTTGACGCCCTTTTTACCTTAAAATGCAGGCAGAGGCCATTACGTCTCGCATAATTTTTCTACCCCTAAACTTCGCCCGCATAAAAAGTTCCTCTCTATCCCTTGTCAAAATATATAGGGTATTTAAATTACAATTAATTTATTGCATAAAAAATATTTAATTACTTAATAATCGGAACAAATAGGTACTGTAAACTTGGTCAGTGAGCGTTTTTTGAACTGTACTAGCCTTGCACACCTTGCGTTGAGGTCAGGGTCAAAATTTGTTTGCAAGTGATATAATATTATAAAGAAACTTAAGTATTATCTTTGTATATACTTGTTCTACCTAGACTTTTATTTTAACAAAATATTCATATTTTGAAACTTAATTACGATTTTTTTTATCGGATAGGAAGGCAAGCAGGCGTATCACCCTCATCATCATCATCAGCCTATTGCAGTCCACTGCTGGACATAGGCCTCTCCCAATGTGCGCCACAACATCCGATTCTCTGCCTTTCGCATCCAGTCTTTTCCAGCAGCCCTTCTGAGGTCGTCTGACCATCGGGCTGGTGGGCGTCCTACCAAGTCGCGGTCTCCACTCAATGACCTTCTTGCTCCATCTACCATCGGTCCTTCGACAGATGTGACCAGCCCATTGCCACTTCAGCGAGCTTATTCTACGAGCTATGTCGGTTACTCCTGTCACCCGACGGCAAGCAACCAATGCCGCCCATGGACACCAGCAACACATATAGTGTTACTGTTGCGTTGCCGACCTTTAAGGGATAGAAAAGGATGGGGCAAGGGGGTGGGCCTCCGGGTACCTCTCTCACCGAACGAAACGCGGCATGAGCCACTTTACGTCGGTCTTCTGAGAGGTCGTGGTATTTCACCGGTCGAGCCGGTTCAGCGGTCGATTCATGCAGCGAACTGCTTGGCTCTACCACTTTTAAAAGCTGTACAAGCGTACCGAACTAAATGGGATGAAATTTAAATATTCGTTTTGCAATAAAGATCTAAATAGTCTAATATTGAAATTGTTTTTAAATATAAACTTTTAAATTCACTTGACGCTTCTTGGTAACAGCTGCTATCTAGCACATAGACGAATATCCACAGAAATATATCAAGATAGAACGGCGAATAGGCGTGGCAAGCGTGCCAAAACCATGCACTATATTGCATGCTTTTCGAAACTCGCTCTTATTACGCAACGAGCGTTCCTGCCATGCGTTCAGGACGTAAAAAAATAGATAAAACGTCACATATATGCCTTATTATGCTGTGGCAAATTGTAAAAACAAAAGTAGTGAATCAAATATGAAAAAAGGAAATATTTCGTATGATCAGTAAGTACACTAATGTGTGTGTCTCCTAACTAGTCGCCCCGCTCACAATGAAAATGACGTCACGCTGTGGGCGTGGTTTTTCAAAAAAGTGACACGCTCGAAATGTATGGAAATATGACATCGCGGCCGTTCTATCTTGATCTATTTCTGTGAGTGACACGCTCGAAATGTATGGAAATATGACATCGCGGCCGTTCTATCTTGATCTATTTCTGTGGGTACGAAGTTCGCGCGGACGAGTATTAAATAAAATCGATTAAGTATACAATAATTTTTAATTATAAAGTTATCAAAGCGAATTATCTTTACATTATCATCCATCTCTGGAGCATTATTCCTACATCGATATAAAGTAAGCGTAAGGATAATGGAAAAAAGATATTTTATTCTTATTCTAATACAAAATGTTCATTTAATTATAATGACCTATAATTTCTTTCAACTTAGAACCATCTGTCGAGCCTTTGAAATGAGCCAAATGTTTTGTGATGTCAATTTTAATTCAAGAGGTCGAAGTAGAATTATCATTACATAGTATAAAACAAAGTCGCTTTCCGTTGTCTGTCCCCTTATATGCTTAGATCTTTGAAACTACGCAACGATAGAGTGTCAATGCGGTGGTTTTTATGCATAATTCATGTATAATGTAGTAAAGAAAAAGTGATAATTTTCGAGATTTAGCACTTTAATTGTAAACTCTGTAAAAATTACTTTTGATGCGGAACAAAGTTCGCAGAGTGAGCTAGTTAAGAATTAAACAAAACACTAGATACACCATTTTCTATTTTCGATTACTTTTCAGAAATCTATTCGATTAGGCGGGAAATATTAAACTTTCAAAATTGTGCTAGAATGGCAACAGGGCCACTATCCCATTTATCCTATTGTAAGGGCCGGCAACGCAACTGTAACGCCATATAATAGGTTGGGGAAAAAGTATTTTCGTATTTTTGTATGAAAAGTCAAGACATTTTTTTCAAAGTTTATTTACATTTATTTACAATATATATGTACCGTTTTGTTGAATAACTTTCTGCCATTTTGTGGGCAGAGACATTATCCCGTTACTGTAGAAACTTTGGGACTTCTGATCAAAAAAACGGGACAAATAGTTTTGGCAGTCCTCTCTTGAGGTCAACCTTACAGAACCTAAAGAATTCTGAAGAGACCGAAACAGGTGAAAATCTGAAGGCGCAAGGTCAGGGCTATATGGTGGATGCACTAGGACCTCCCAGTCGAACTCTCTTAATTTTTGCTGAGTGGCTAAAGATGTGTGTGGTCTAGCGTTATCGTGATGAAAGACCACACCCTTCCTGTTGATCAATTCCGGCCGTTTTCTCTCGACTGCTTCCTTTAATCTCATCAGTTGCTGGCAGTAAAGATCAGAATCGATGGTTTTGCCGGACGGTAAAAGCTCATAATGAACAATGCCCTTCCAATCCCACCATACACACAGCATCACCTTATTTCGTGTTAGGCCAGGTTTGGCCACAGTCTGTGAAGCCTGGCCAACTTTCGACCACGACCTTTTTCGCACGTTCTTGTCGTACGTGATCCACTTTTCATCGCCAGTTATCAATCTCTTCAAAAACGGCTCGGTTTCATTACGTCTCAATAATGAATCGCAAATGAGTACACGGTTCATTAAGTTTCTTTGAGTGAGCTCGTGTGGCACCCAAATATCGAGCTTTTTTGTATAACCAGCTTTCTTCAAATGGGTCAAAACTGTTTTGTGGTCAATTCCCAGTTCTTCAGCTACATCGTAACTACTAATATGCCGATCTTGCTCCACTCTTTCAAAAATGGCGTCCATTTTATTCGTAACAGGGCGACCAGAGCGAGGTGCATCTTTAACATCAAAATTTCCGGACTGAAAACGTTTGAACCAAATTTGTGCTACTCTTACTGACACTGCATCAGGTCCATAAACATCACAAATTTTTTTCACTGCTTGAGTTGCATTTTTGCCTTTTTTATAATAAAATTTTAAAATGTATCGAATTTCTTCATTAGATTCACTCATTTTTACGGAGAGAAAAACAAATGAAAAATAGCGGGAAACAACTTGTTTTTATTTTTTTCTTTTCTTTATAATGTAACCTTTTTAATGTTACCAAAACCAGCCAGACACAAATAGTACAGTCAAAGACATTTTATAATAAGTTTATACCTACGTTATGCGAAAAGACTTTTTCCCCGACCTAATCCGTCTTATTACAAAACGATGTACTAAAACAGCTAGTTAGGCTGGTTTATCGGATCGTGGGCTGATTCGATACCAAATGGTTAGTGCTCCTCCTCATTACAAATCGCAAACTATACCGAGTCTTGATTGTACTAAGATTGGCATCTCCCCTCACAGAGTAGAGTACACAATGATTCATTGATTTGAATGTAATTCGGTCTTATCGTTCAGTTTTGAAAGGTATAACCTGGCGGTGGTCCAGTGGTCCCCACTTTGCCAATAACGAAAGAAGCCTTGATAAAGCAATTTATTGTCCCGGAATGTAAATAACAATTGTAATATATTTGTAAAATGATGCGATAAGTGTGTGAACTGGACGCCACGCTAGCATTCAGTATCTTTGACTACTTCTTGTCATTAGGTCGGTTTAGATTCATGGATATAGCTTTTATATTTTAAAATGGATCAATAAAAGATACAAAGTGGTAAAACTGGAGTCCTGAAATATATCTGGACAGGAAATATAACGCCAGCTGATTTCCGAGTCGAAACATATAGTAGAATATAAATTCTTACATACACATACATACATAACTTCACGCCAAATCCCTTGCGGGGTAGGCAGAGAGAACAGAGCGCCAGAGGGCACGATTCTTACACGCTTCACTCGCTTCGTTGACATTCATAACTCTTTTCATGCACGCGCGTCGGTTTTTGAGGCTTTTAACATCACCTTCCTCCAGAACACGTTCTATTTGGTCATGGAATGTGTGTCTAGGCCGTCCTCGACTCGTACATCCATCCGCTTTTGCATTGTATATCTGCTTAGTCAGTCTTGCATCAACCATTCTTTCTACATATCCGAACCATCGGAGCATGCCCTTTCTTACTTTTACACCGACACTCTTTCAAACCAACTTCCTTCCTTACAACCTTGTTTTATACGCGGTCAGCGAGAGTCACTCCGCAGATTTTGCGTAGTGCCCTCATTTCCACCGCGTTTATTCTACTTTCATGCACACTCTGCCATACCCAGCTCTCACTTCCATAAGTTAGCGTTGGGATCAGGACTGCATTGTGGATTGCTAGCTGGGCTTTTCTGCTAATGTTTTTTGAGACCAGGAATCTGCCCAACGCTCCATTTACGCTATTTCCTATCGCCACTCGTCTTTCTACTATATAAAATACTATATAAATTCTTACCGTCTTATTACAAAACGATGTACTAAAACAGCTAGTTAGGCTGGTTTATCGGATCGTGGGCTGATTCGATACCAAATGGTTAGTGCTCCTCCTCATTACAAATCGCAAACTATACCGAGTCTTGATTGTACTAAGATTGGCATCTCCCCTCACAGAGTAGAGTACACAATGATTCATTGATTTGAATGTAATTCGGTCTTATCGTTCAGTTTTGAAAGGTATAACCTGGCGGTGGTCCAGTGGTCCCCACTTTGCCAATAACGAAAGAAGCCTTGATAAAGCAATTTATTGTCCCGGAATGTAAATAACAATTGTAATATATTTGTAAAATGATGCGATAAGTGTGTGAACTGGACGCCACGCTAGCATTCAGTATCTTTGACTACTTCTTGTCATTAGGTCGGTTTAGATTCATGGATATAGCTTTTATATTTTAAAATGGATCAATAAAAGATACAAAGTGGTAAAACTGGAGTCCTGAAATATATCTGGACAGGAAATATAACGCCAGCTGATTTCCGAGTCGAAACATATAGTAGAATATAAATTCTTACATACACATACATACATAACTTCACGCCAAATCCCTTGCGGGGTAGGCAGAGAGAACAGAGCGCCAGAGGGCACGATTCTTACACGCTTCACTCGCTTCGTTGACATTCATAACTCTTTTCATGCACGCGCGTCGGTTTTTGAGGCTTTTAACATCACCTTCCTCCAGAACACGTTCTATTTGGTCATGGAATGTGTGTCTAGGCCGTCCTCGACTCGTACATCCATCCGCTTTTGCATTGTATATCTGCTTAGTCAGTCTTGCATCAACCATTCTTTCTACATATCCGAACCATCGGAGCATGCCCTTTCTTACTTTTACACCGACACTCTTTCAAACCAACTTCCTTCCTTACAACCTTGTTTTATACGCGGTCAGCGAGAGTCACTCCGCAGATTTTGCGTAGTGCCCTCATTTCCACCGCGTTTATTCTACTTTCATGCACACTCTGCCATACCCAGCTCTCACTTCCATAAGTTAGCGTTGGGATCAGGACTGCATTGTGGATTGCTAGCTGGGCTTTTCTGCTAATGTTTTTTGAGACCAGGAATCTGCCCAACGCTCCATTTACGCTATTTCCTATCGCCACTCGTCTTTCTACTATATAAAATACTATATAAATTCTTAATCTCTAATAAAATTTTGAAGAAACAAAAAGAATGAGAGTATTTTAAATAAGTAAGTACAATTTGCTGCCTATAATTTGCACTAATTAAGCAATTTTATATGATGTTAAATTTCTAGATTATACATACTAACAGGGAACACAAGTTAAGAAAGTGAACTTAAATTGGCTTGGAAAAGGCGATCATCTTTTAGCAACTACAGATTCAGAGAGCTGGTAGTGAAAACCCACCATCAGTTTCACAGGACCAAGCAGTAATTAAAATCTGTCCTCGTGATTATGGTATTGTGGCGTTAACTTTGACAGTGACGCAGTGCAGGCAATGATTTAAGTTCTTCGGGTTATGTATTCTTTTATTATAGTAAAGTATGTACTTAATATTATTTTGCTATAGATTTATAATGGTCCCAATGTTGATGTCAGTGAACCGAGCTGTATGTAGTTCAGAAACACCCGTTAACATAGAACTAACCAAGAATTGAGAAAAAAGGTTAGTGATAAAAACAATATTCTAATTAATTTAATATTGTAATATTATTTTTAATTTTATTGGTGCAACAGGATAAAAAATGTGTTATAAAATGTATTTTCAATTTAATAAAATATACCATATTTTACAAATGATTACTTCAGCACAGTGAAACAAAACTAAATTCTTTTCTTAATAATGCAGAATATCAGTAGTACTTCTATTCACAAAAATATGTATATAAAATATTCTTATACTTAATACATGTGGTCTATTATGATGTTTATATATAAATATTGTATTTTATTACTAAAAGTATTTTTTATTTAAATTTACAGGAAAGATACTAAAAGATATTCCGTTAAAGAGGTTTTCTTTTAGTATTCAATATTGCTATCTAATAGTTGTAGTTATTGAAAGTTGAACACTCATATAATATTAAAATAGTCAATATAAATTAAAAATTAAGATTTGCTACCTAGACAATAAGATAAATTTAATTATAGAAAAAAGGTCAACTAAACAATACATATGTGTTAATAATTAAAATGTTCTTTTTACCCTTATTTTTTTATCCTATCACCATCAAAGGATAATAATATGTAATTACTAACAGGTTTTGCTTACAGATTTCCGCTGCTTTCAAGTTATCCATTAATATTAAATGAGTTATTATAATTAATGATACCATTTTAAGACATATTAAAAGTAATTTGGAATTGATTGTTTTTTTTTTAATATTTCCATGTACAGTATTGGTTACAATGGGTGATATTCTTTCAAGACCACTAGATTTGGCCACCAACATTGTCATCTTCTGCTGGAAACAAGCCTTCCTTCTTATCAATGGAAATGTTATGAACCTATAAAAATAAATTCACTAGTTATTGTAAGAATATATAGTCTTGGTGGTCCAGTGGTCGAGCACATGGTTTCTGAATCCAGAGGGTGCGGGTTCCATTCCTGGCTCACACCAATGATTTTTCGAAATTAATTAATTTCGAATGTTATGCGTGATAAATATCGATGACTTAAAACTTTGTGCTAGATATGGCAATTGGTTTGCCACCTATTGGGACGTATCCCACATATTTGGGACGTAAACATAACGGCGAGTTCAGGCTTAACAGCCACTGCCTACACCTTTGGGTAGAAAAAGAGGTGAAGTTATGCTATGTATGTTTATAAAGGAATACAATCGTAAACTATTATGTTAACTATTATGTTAAATACACTATTACTTACTGCCCAACTTCGCAATGCACATGCTACCTGGATTTCTCCACGAGAATCATTGGATAAATCCTCTTATTAATATATTAATCTGTTTACCAAAATCTTCTATATTGATTGCGAAAATTGTCATCACTTTACTCTCACTTTATTTACGTATTCATATGAGACTGTTGTTTTAGAGGTCGGTGAATAGTTTGGATTAATTTTAAATCTTCAAAATCCATTTAATTAGTCCTATTGTCTTCCATTTTATAAAATATTTCCATATTGATGAGAAATACAACAACTCAAGCTAACCTCAAAAGTAAACACTTTTGACGTTTATGCAGTTGGTACCATCGTTAAACTAGGGGTCTGGCGAGACTAACTTTTTTTCCAAACATAGACCACCTATTTGCGATAATCTTCATTTTGTAATAAGAATTTTATTTGTTACTTATCATAAACCTGACTCTTTCCTTAGTCTGTGTTTTGTAATAAGACGGAATATGTTCAAGTGTCCATGGGCGGGGTTTGTTGCTCACCATCAGGTGACACGCCTGCTCGTTTGCCTCCCTATAACATAAAAAAGGACTCAATGCTGCATGTCCTTGCCAACATTTATTAAGGGCAGATGCTTCAAATGATCTCATCGATGGAACATTGGTTTCATGGAGGGTCGCGACCTCCTCATTGATTTTAAATTTTCAACTTTATTATTTGTCTTTATTTATATTTGAAGAGCTGTTCACAAATTTCAGCACAATTTACAACATTTACTTTGAGTAACATAACGTTAGAAAAGTATTTGTCAAATGGAATTTTTAAGCGCCTGTCCATATTAAAAAGCAATCTACCGAATGGTGGCGTAATACAAAATTGCTTTTATTATTTTACAGATCTTCTAGCGGTGTCCTCTACTGTAATGCCTCTCCAGTTCTACTCTGTCTACGGCTATGAGAAGATATTACTTCGAGATAAAAATAAGAAACGACCCAAGGGGACAATCTCACTTGTAACTAAATCACCTAAATAAAAACTCACACATGCAAATGTAGAAGCATCACATTATCTAACCCAAATGAATGTATAAAAAATAAAGAATATTGTAAATTGTAATTAAAAACGATATTAAAACAAACTGTTTTTTTTTTACTTTTGCTAGAAAAAGTCTCAAATCCGAATAATTTCCGAAAGGACTGAAATTTGTTTTATTGTGTGTATTATTAAAATATATACTTCGCTGGTATTAATGTTTTTACCAAAATAACTGAAAAATCTCGTTCGATTCAAAACTCCTTCGAAACGGTTTGTTTGATTTTAATGAACAGCATAAGCAACAAGGTTTGAATTGACATGCCGGCCATAGCAAAAAAGTTAGAATGAAGTTTTACAAAATCAGAAGTATATTTTTTAGACGATAATGGAGTTGACCTGAGTGCGTTGCAACACGCTATAAATCTTTCAATGTGAAATTTATATGGTATTTCTCACGTTCAGAGACGATAAATTTAATATAGTACAGCCTACAGTTATAGTCTGTCGTCTGCCGCAGGGAAGAGGTGAGTAACTGACATATTATCTATCGCCGCTTCGATCCGAACTTGTACAACTGAAAATAATGAGAAAAGTTATTGAAAAAAAGGAAAAACAACGTGCGTCCGCCTCATAGACTAGAACGGGGGTATTGGGAAAATTCTTTCCTTTCGTGGAATTGAGCTATAAGTATTAGTAAACGTAGGTAGCAAAAAAGATAATACCTAAACTTGAAACATTTCTAATAGGCAGGTAGGGATGTCATGATATAAATAAAATGAAAAAAAAAACAGATAAATGATAGTGCTTGCTGACTGCTCTTAGATGCGTAATTACTAGGATAAAGGTAGGTACTCTGCCGATGTGGAAAAAAGAGTGTCATCAGGGAACACAGATAAATACGGGGTAGTAAGAACGACAGCTTTTGGAAGCGATAAATAATCAGGTATGGCATATTGCGGCTGAATGTAAGCTTGTAGACTGACTGTTGCGACTAAAATAGAAGGTTCGGCCAACTACATTGATGGGATTCTATAGGAAGGTGTAAGGAGCCATAAAAGCCAACGAGAATGTATGACAATAGTTGTGAAAGTTAGCTAGGGCGTCGCGTAAGTAACATGTTTTGTCACACATGTTTCTGTCTACCCCGCAAGTTAGTTTCGTACAAACCTTCACACTTCCATCGAAATATAAACTTATTAATATAATTGTGTTTCATATAAATGTATCTGTAACGCGCCCAGTTTGAACTTCGATACGATAAAATTAAATGAAATATGACTGGGCGTTAAATTGTTTTGCGAAGTTTCCCCCTGCTCCAGAAATTGGGATTTCGACAAAATGTTGCCGTACAATTCCTTTAGGCTGAATGGGAAACATTGTTTAGAATTGCAGTTTGTTTGTAACCAGTTGTAACTTGATATAATGATTATTTATTAAATTTAGAGAGTAGTTAAACTTTATACTAGTATACCTATAGTTAGCAATTAAAAATATTATCCATTATCTACACTAATATTATAAAGAGGAAAGAATTGTATTTTTGTATGTAACGAATAATCTCAAAAAGTACTGGACCGATTTTAATAATTCTTTTTTCTTTAGTAAGTTACATTATCATTGAGTAACATAGGCTATGTGTAATCATCGTCGTCATCGACATTTCGTTTGTACGCGAGTACCTAACACCGTGAGGCAGGAAGCTACGTACAATATAGCGGTACGAAGTTCGCGCGGTCTGCTAGTCTACACTAATATTATAAAGAGGAAAGATTTGTATTTTTATATGTAACGAATAAACTCAAAAAGTATTGGACCGATTGTAACAATTCTTTTTTCTTTAGAAAGCTACATTATCACTGAGTAACATAGGCTATATGTAATCATCGTCGTCATCGACATTTTGTTTGTACGCGAGTAAAGGCGGAAACATATTTATGTGTCGTGGCGTGTCGTGACGATTACTGTCGTGACGGTGAGTGTGCACACTAAAGTGTCGTGTCGTGGCGTACTCTGGCGTTATTTCTGAACAGTACTTGACGAACCTTTGCAGCGTTCAAACATAAATAATGTTTTCTTCTGATTCGGATAGTGATTTTGATGAAGACCTTCAATTTCTCTTAGCAATGAAACTTCTTAAGAGCAAAAAAAAGAAAAGAAGATACTGGGTTCACCCTATAAACAGAGGGAGACAAGACAAAGGTGAATTTCATCGTCTTGTTAGAGAACTGGAGAGTGACGATGAGAAATTTCATCAGTACTTTAGGATGAACCAAGCACAATATGAGGAAATCCATTCGCTGATTGAAGGAGACATAAAAAAAGTACATACGAAATTTCGTGAACCCATAGGTACTAAAGAAAGACTTGCGTTATGTTTAAGGTAAGTTTTATTTTCTTTGAAAAATATAATTGACTGTGCTGTCATAGTGTCATAGTATATATACTGTCATAGTATGCTTTCATAGTATGCTTTCATGTTATCTGAAACAACAGGTTTTGAGTGTGATCCGGATGGAAATGATGATGACTGGATATATGTGGGTGACTGAGCGTGTATAGGTGACTGGGTGCATGTTAGTGATTGATGAACGTCTGCAGTAGTTTGGATGTATGTTGAAGAATCAGCATGATTTTGTGCGCGAGATGTAGTAGGAATTGATAACTCGATATATGTGGGTGACTGATCGTGTGAGGGTGACTGGTTGTATATTGGTAATTCAGCGTTTGCAGTAGTTTGGATGTATGTTGAGGACTGATGTTGTGGAGTTGATTGGATGAATCTTTGAGTTGTTATTTTTATAGGCGTTTTTAAAATTTTGTCTCTGTGTTCCAATTGCCGTATTAATGCTTGGGAAATAGCGGTGTGCAAGTCTAATTTTATTTTTGTTTGTTCAAGTTTTGGCAGCGCTTTTAATTCTTTACTCATGCTAAGGAAAAATAGATCAGTTTCGTCCATGTCTTGTCTAAAATTTTGCTTCTGACGTCTTAAATCTTGGGAAGATTTCATCAAATCATACAACTCTTGTAATTTGGGTTCTTTATTAGGTTTTCCACGTGAGGAACTGGATTGTGATTGACTGCGTGAAGTACTGGGACTTTCTGGAAGACTTTCGTCGGGAGACTCTTCTGTGGGTGGTGATTCTGGTGTAGTTGTCACATTTGTTTTTGTACTTCTACATTCCATATAAGGAAGAAGAAAACTCAAGCTTTCTTCATATTTCCAGGGCACCAACGCCGCCGCAGCCTGCCCACTTTTCTTATTCCTTCGTCGCTTCAAAGCGCTGGCGAAAGCATTCCTTAGTTTTGCCCAGTCATCCTTGCATTTATTTACTGTAACAAATAATAATAATTGTTTATTTCTTTTCAGATTTTTAGCTACTGGAAACACTTTTCGATCATTGGCCTTCAACTATCGAATGGGATTTTCTACTGTGAGAGTTATAGTACAAGAAGTGTGTGAAGCCATTTGGAAAAATATGGCACCTATTGTAATGCCTACACCTTCTGAACAAATGTGGAAAGATATTGCAAATAACTTTAAACAATTTTGGCATTTTCCAAATTGTATTGGAGCATTAGATGGCAAACACGTTAACATAATTTGTCCTATAAACGCAGGTTCTACTTTCTATAACTATAAACAAGAACACTCCATAGTTTTACTTGCATTAGTTGATGCTCAATACAAATTTATCATGATTGACGTAGGTGCGTATGGTCGAAACAGTGACGGTGGCATATACGAGAAATCTTTGATGGGAAAATTATTTGAGCAAAAAGCATTAAATGTACCACAGGATGAACCACTGAGTGTAAACTCACAACCTATGCCATACACTATTGTTGCTGATGCAGCATTCCCGTTGAAACCATATTTGTTAAAACCTTATCACAAAGACAAGCTAGTTAACAATGATGCAAATAAAATATTTAATTACCGCTTATCACGTGCACGCCGGTGTGTAGAAAATGCGTTTGGTATTTTACGGGCTCGATTTCGTGTATTTCATGGACCTATGCAAGTCCAACCGGACATGGTAGACAAGATTGTGCTAGCTGCCTGCTGCTTACATAATTTTTTAAGAACAGAAACATTGCTCCCTGAAGAAAATTTGATGGATTCTACTGACCATAGCAGCAACATCGACTGTCTAATTAATATTGAATCTTTACCAAGAAACCCATCAAAAAACGCTGTTTATGTCAGAGAGAAATACAAAGAGTATTTTATTAGTCCAGAAGGGAGAGTACCATGGCAAATAGAAATTATTCGCCGAGGTAGACAAAATTCTTAAATAGTATTAATTGTTAATTTTGTATATTTATTCATTATCTCTTTTCAAATAAATAATAAAGTAAAATACAACTTTATTGACTTACCTGGTTGTTCTAAGATTTCAGCGATTTCTTCCCAAGCAGCATTTCTCATGAAATGATCCTTGTAATCTTTACACTTAGAATCATATATAACTTTTCTTTGGCGTACGAGTTCTATGAGATCGTCAGTCATTTTTTAAATTAAAATTTAAACCCGCTAGATGTTTGCGCCACGAGCCACGCGCCGTATAGAAACACATTTGTCTGTTGTGCCGTGTCGCGCCATAACCCCCACCACCGCTCTGGCGCAATCGGTGGCGACACAGAAATAAATCAAGATAGAACGGCGAATAGGCGTGGCAAGCGTGCCAAAACCCTGCACTATATTGCATGCTTTTCGAAACTCGCTCTCATTACGCAACGAGCGTTCCTGCCATGCGTTCAGGACGTAAAAAAATAGATAAAACGTCACATATATGCCTTATTATGCTGTGAAAAATTGTAAAAACAAAAGTAGTGAATCAAATATGAAAAAAGGAAATATTTCGTATGATCAGTAAGTACAGAAAATCAGTAGAAAGTATTTTTTTGAGATTATAAATTATTGTTTTACTTTTACTATGTTCAATAATTACGATCACAAGTTGTATATTTTTTCGTTATGATAAATATCCATTGCTGTCCGCATTCAACGCTCGTATACAAAAACATTGCGCGTATAAATTATACGCGTAATGTACGTCGAATCGAACGAAATACACAATACACCTGCTAGTTGATCGCTGTGTCTGTTAATCGCTGTGTTTGGCCTTCGAATGTTAGAGATGGGCACTCCATGTATCGTTGAGTCTTAGGACTTATCGATAAATTAATTCAATAATAATTTGAGTATCAGGTCATGTCTTGCTTTGTCCCTACTTTATTCTAACACCACAAATTTCAACCAAAGTGCTTCGTAATTACATTGGCAGCAGTTTATTTGACAGTATAAGTTTTCACCAATTTGACCAATCGCCGATGGAAAATCATTTCGTTCGTCTCAAACGGGCAGTAACCGAGGTATATGTAGACGTTCGGCTTCGTTATTTAACCAGGACTGTGAGGCCAACCCTTACAAAAAGGCAAATATTTAAAAAAAGATTGTGTGGTTTTATGAAACCACCGTAAAAGTGAAACTTTTTTTCACATTATAGACATTTAACTAAAAATAAATGTTAAATAAAATTAAATATATTGAATGGACCGAATATAAATAAAAAGACTTAATTTAATATTCATACAAAATAAGTTAATTAATAAATTCAAGCACTCAAAATTAAAATAAATCCATAAACAACAACATGGCCGCCATATTGGCCTCGGATAAAGTGAAAGGCGCTCTGACGAGCGCCTTTCACTTTATCCCTACTCCGCGGCCGACCGTCACGCGACATGCAACACACAGACGAAAAAGTTTGAGACGATGTAATAAAAGTTTCACTTTAATAAATATGTATAGTTTCAAGGACAGTATAATAATTATAACTAAATTTTATATACTGTTGAAAAAATATGTTTTAGGTTTTAATATGTCGGATTAAAGTATTTAACATGTTTTACTTTCTATGATTATCGTTACACAAAATCAATAAAGTTGGTAAAATATAAAAATAATAAAATTAACACACGTTGCCGATATTAACATCGATAATCTAATGTGTGTGTCTCCTAACTAGTCGCTTGCTCGCTAGTCGCTAACAATGAAAATGACGTCACGCTGTGGGCGTGGTTTTTAAAAAAGTGACACGCTCGAAATGTATGGAAATATGACATCGCGGCCGTTCTATCTTGATCTATTTCTGTGGGTGGCGAGCAGTCCGCGCCACGACAGAACGCTTTGCGTCACGACACGACACGCAAATATGTCCCTAACCATATTAAATGTATGAAACCGATATGCTCCTGGCGCGCCACGACACGCCACGACACGTAAGTATGTTTCCGCCTTAACACCGTGAGGCGAGAAGCTAAATACAATATAGCGGTATCAAGTTCGCGCGGTCTGCTAGTTCTTAATATGTTGGTATGACAATAGGTAAGGTCAAGGTACAAATATTATACAGGGTGGAATCCACTCATATGTAATAATTGATACCAGATGTAGATCATAATTTCAGTAAACGTTGTACAAAATATTAAGACGATCGGTACAGTAATTAGGTCAATAACGACAGTTTTCATTTTCATGTAATTGAACACTCCCTATAAATGTATGAACTGGAATAAACTCTTCTCAGCTGTTCGTCCTGTCAAGGCCGCTTCGACTTTGTCATAAACGAAAATCATTCACAAAGAAGCCGACGTGTGAATATGGCGGGCGCGGGTTGAAGTGCGTGGCCCCCCCGCTTGAAGTACGGGGGGGGTTTTGAAATTAGGGGCACGAAACAATTATCGTCCGTCACACCTTAGAAATTAATAAAAAATACTGAAGTAGTTTTATGTGCTGGGATTTTCATTCAATTTATAATTAATGGAATTTATAGCTTTAGTTACGACATTTTATTTTCAGAAATATTATAACTGTAATCATTTTAAAGAATTGACTAAATATCTAACTAAAGTACAAAACTTTAAAAGCTTACATTTATTTGTTGTTATGATATTTCTGAACAAAGAAGAACAGTTTAAAAAATTGTATTTATGACAATGTTATTTAAGGAAATATCCCCTGGACAAATCAAATCTAAATAGACAGTAGGTACTGTAACGAGCTCAATGTAACGAGCTCGGACTATCGAGTCTCTCATATATTTATATAGGGTTCATCTCTCAGCTCCTCAATTTATTGAATATGGGAATGCTGCATTGAGATCCTCCTCTTAAATGACAATGTAACTTGTCAGGTTAATCTGATATAGGGGTATTACAAGCTCAGTGCATGTGTGTTAAATAAATAGTCAGATAAATTAAATCATAGATATATTATTCATGTTATTAAATTAATCAGAGCACTACTTAAATTGAAAGAATACATGCCCATAAAATTTGGTTTGACGTGTTGCTCCGCATCACTCCTTCGTTGCGCTGCCCTCGGCTCCACGTCCACATCAATTCATTAACTTTACTTTTGATTAAACGATTAATATTTTAATACTCGAACTCAATCAGTATATGCGCGGCGTCGCGATGCTAATTTTGCTATTTCATTCGAGTTGCAATTATATACTGCCCTTTCTAATTTTCTGACATATTAATATTACATTAATCAAAAATGTTTTCTTAAAAATTCAAAAATATAAATTTAGAAATGTGCAAAAGAGTTTATATTTAACAATACCAAAGAGTTCGCTCGTATCATCCTCACATTATCCCCCCCTTATTAAAGCCTAGATTATAGCTGTTAAGCGTTTAATCATGGCCAACAAAATACAATTACCAATGAGGATGATGCCCCTACAGACTTAACGATGCCCTACCTATTGTGGGGGTTGTCCTATGCCAGCCACTCAAGATGTGGAATTTACTCAAGCAGTATATCAACCTCCTTGAATAAATTTTGCCAAGCAAAACCCACGAAAAGCTTGACACTGGGAAAACTCCTACCAATACAATGTTTGGGTCCTGACCCCTACACAAACAATATTACATATTTTTTTATTTACCTCATCTAACTCTACCTACCCGACCTAGCATTTGACGAATCCATTGTCACTGAAACATATAAACAAGCTGCATAAACTGTTCAAGAAATACACAATATGTCCTGTAAAATCACACAAAATATTATACAAGTTATCTTTGAGAAACTGAAAAAATCACAAAATATTAACTATAATAAATCATGGGATATATACTTTAAAAGAAATTAAATTAATCAAATAACAATATATGATAATCGAATATCATAGTAACATCAAATCCCAATATATCAATTAATCAATTTAAAATATTATTATCAATAAATTTTATTTCAATATATTAAATTAATTCATTTAAGTTAAATTAAGTACAGTGTAGCACCTTCAAAAATTAATTATACCATTCCTATCACATCAATTAATATAATGAACATATGTTTCATTATACCAACCTATTCCTCCCATATTCCAACATAACTTCACACCACCATTCATGTATCATTGATACGAGGATTGAATCTACTATGGATTCATAACTCCCCCAAACCATATATCAAACCAATATCATACCAAATACCATCATTAACTATTCATAACCATATTATATACCATAACCATACCACTTGCTACACACTCCATCCTATAAGATAAATCATTTTATGTTAAATATGCTTTTTCTACATATCTATATAAAAATAATAAACAAAGTAAAATTCTACTCCAATCTTCTAATATTACCATTAACTAACTAACAACTACTAATTACTAGGTTTACTAATTAAGTGGCATCCTAGTTTTATAAATTTTAACCCTATTCCTATGAATGGGACGCGTTATCCTATTCGATCCTATCTTCCTTAATACCAAATTATTGTGTGGTAAAGTCTGGATAACAGCATATGGTCCAACATACACCTTCCTTAACTTATCTGAATAACCACTCCTCCTTTTATATGAGTGTAATAATACTTGATCTCCAACGTTGATTACTTTTGGAGAAGCCTTCTTGTCAAACTGATTCTTCTGTTTTCCTTGAGCTCTCGCCATATTCCTTCTTACTATATTTTTCAAACGCCTCATATAATCCATCCGTTCCATCTGGTTCCTTACTGGTACATGTCCTGTCAGATGTAAAAAATTATCCAATGGGATTTTTGGACTCCTTGCTAAAAAAATTTCAAATGGACTAACTCTTGTGGAATGTTGCCTTGAAATATTGTATGCATGACAAACTTCACTCACAATCCTATCCCAGTTCTCTTGCTCTTCAGAATCATACTTTGCTAACATATTCGTCAAACTTTTAATAGCAACCTCAGATAAACCATTAGACATGGGATGACTTAGACTACTGAATGTATGTCTAATTCCCAACTCGTTCAATCTTGTATTGAAACTCCTAGAACGAAAAACTGATGCTCGATCTGTCACAATTTCTTCTAAACCTCCATATGTTCTAATAATTTTCTCTAAAATAAAATTTATAATATTAGCTGAAGTACAAGACCTAATCGCCTTGGCAATAATAAATCTTGAAAATGATTCCACAGCAACCACCACATATCTATTATTCCTACTTGTTCTTCTCAATGGTCCTAAAACATCAATATGATACCGAAGTCCTAATTCTTTTGGCTGAATTGATTCTAATAACTCCTTACTTGTATTCTCCTTCCTCCTCTGGCATATATCACAACTTTTAATGTACTCATCAATCTTCTTTCTAGCATCTGGATAGTAAAATCTTTCCTGAAATTTTCCTAGACACTTATACAATCCTAAATGACCACCTGTTTCCTTCTTATCATGCAATTCTTCCAAGACTTCATATAAGAGAGATTTAGGTAGAACTAACCTGTCTATCTCCATCTCCATGTATCTCCTTTTATGAATAAGTTTACCATCTTGAATAGAAAAACCTTTAAATCTATTTACTTGTCTATTTCTTAGTCTATCAAATATTCTGCAACAAAATTCATCATGCTCCTGTTCTAATAATAATCTATCTAAAGTCAAAGCATATAATACCAAATTATCTTCAAAATCTTTTTCCTCCTTCTCACATAGTGGATTTCTTGATAAAAAATCTGCTATCACGTTCTCTCTACCTTTACAGTGTGCAATTTCAAAATCAAACTCCTGTAACGCAATGGCCCATCTAGCTAATTTTCCATTTTGATTCCTATTAGTAGATAACCAACATAGAGCTTTATGATCTGTTGCTACTTGAATCTTCTTTCCCCATATGAAATGCTTGAAATAATTTAAAGACCATATTAAACCAAGACACTCTCTCTCTGTAGCTGCATAATTAATCTCTGCTGCCGATAATTTCCTTGAGGCAAACATCACTGGTAACAACTCCTTATCGGTTTTACCTTGCATGAGAGTTGCTCCTAAACAAGTTGAACTTGCATCTGTATAAATTCTAGTTATTAAATCTTCCTCATCTGAAAAATATTTTAAAATAGGTGGATTCTTGATCTTCTCTAACAGCACAGATAAAGCTTCTTCTTGTCTGTCCGTCCATTTAAATCTTCTTCCTTTTCTTAGCAAATCTGTCAATGGCAAGGCAATCTTTGCAAAGTTTGGAATAAATTTCCTATAATAAGATAGAAATCCTAATATAGATCTCAGACTCTTCATGTCTTTTGGTTTATTCACTGATTCTATCTTACTGACCTTAGTCTTATCAGGTAAAATTCCTTGTTTTGAAATAACATGTCCTAATATATTCAACTCCTGAAATCCAAATGAACACTTTGACGGTTTCAATGTCAAATTAACCTCCTGTAACCTATCTAATACCTTAGTCAACACTTCACATAAACCATTGAAAGTTTTATGATACAACACTAAATTATCTACATAAATAAGAACTCCTTTACCTACTAAATCTCTAAATACTACATCCATTGTCTTTTGAAAAAAAAATTGGCTATTTCGCAAACCGAATGGCAAAACATTCCATTGATAAACACCTCTATGACAAATAAACGCAGTCTTGTGTCTCTCACTCTCCTGAACACCTAATTGAAAATAGCCAGAATTTAAATCTAACTCACAAAAATACTCTGCTCCCTTCAACTTCTGTAAAATATCATCCACCCTAGGTATTGGATATCTCACCTCCTTCGTCTTCTTATTCTTCTTATTCAACTTCCTATAATCAACACAAAATCTCCACGTATTATCTTCCTTTTTCACTAACACAACAGGACTAGCATAACTACTAAACGACTCACTAATTACACCCATACTTAACATATCATCAATCTGTTCATCAATTATACTCGCTTGAGCAGCTGACACTCTATACGGCTGTTGAAAAACTGGAACATCATCTGTCAAATCTACACTAATTGGAACAATACTACATCTGCCCAATTGATTTTTCTGAAATGCGAAACACCTTTCATATCCCATTAAAATCCTATTTAACTTACTCTTCTCTTGTACACATAACTTTTCATCCAATTTAAATTGAAAAGATGCTAAACTGTCACAACTGTCATACGGATCCTCCCGCAAAATTTTAGTTGCACACAGGTTATAAACGTCCTTTGGGACATTTTTCAATTTGATAAATTGGGACTCATTCCAATATCTAACTAACCTATTATTAATTACAACACTCCTATTACGAAAATTAATCTGTACACCTAAATCTGAAAGACAGTTAACACCAAGAATTATCGTCTCTACCGAATCACATACGACAAAATCACCCATATACTCTTCCTCCGCAATCTTGATCTTGATTTTTTTTAAATGTCCATGTATTTCTCTTCCATCGACTGCTCTCATGATAGTAGCCGATTTAAATTCATCCATCTTCCCTCTTCGCTGCTTGAAAATGTGACCGGGGAATACAGATAACTCCGCTCCTGTGTCTATTAAAGCTGTATAAGATTCGTTGTCTATTTCTATTTGCAATGTTGGACAACCTATATTCCCGGTACCGTTTAATTGTCATTGATTCCTAGGGCGCAAATTATATCCATTACCAGCACCTCTAGTTTCTCCATTCTGTGGTATGTTTTGTCTTCTCATCATAGACATTTCACCACTATTGTTATTCCTGTTGTCTATTTGTGCTCTTCTCCGCCAATGAAATTGATTATCTTGAACAAATTTTCTTTCTTCATTATTTTCTTTATTCATTTGTTGATGTTGAAAATATTTTCGTTCTTCATTTTTTTCTTTATTCATTTGTTGATGATTTTGACATTTCCTTTTTTCGTCCAGGTTTTTATTCATATGTTTTACCAAAATGGGTATATCCTCAATGCTTTTATATACGCATTTCTCTAATTTGTTTTTCCATGTGTATGTCAAACTCTCCTCAAATTTTCGAATTATCACCTTTTCATCTACAATACTCGCTGTTTTGGCTAATACTAGCAATCTTAGCCAGAATTCTTCTGGACCTTCTTCCTCTCTCATCCTTAATGCGAAGAATTTTTCCAGATCGGTTTTACTATCACATTTGCTAATGATAAATTTCTTTACTTCTTCATAGTTTCTTTCATTCCCGACAAACTCTAGGAAGAATATATTTTGCAGCTTTTCTGGTAATAAGTGTTTTAGAATGGCACACTTATTTTTATCCTCAACTGCATTTAAAATAAAATACAAATCTAATTGTTCTACTGCTTTCTCTGGATAGTTCCAGTCTAGTCTAGTTATATTACAGATGCTCTCCATTATTAATATTCAATAGGGCACAAAATATATACATAAATTATACATTTAACACATGCATTCAGATCATAAGGGCGCCTCCACCAATGTAACGAGCTCAATGTAACGAGCTCGGACTATCGAGTCTCTCATATATTTATATAGGGTTCATCTCTCAGCTCCTCAATTTATTGAATATGGGAATGCTGCATTGAGATCCTCCTCTTAAATGACAATGTAACTTGTCAGGTTAATCTGATATAGGGGTATTACAAGCTCAGTGCATGTGTGTTAAATAAATAGTCAGATAAATTAAATCATAGATATATTATTCATGTTATTAAATTAATCAGAGCACTACTTAAATTGAAAGAATACATGCCCATAAAATTTGGTTTGACGTGTTGCTCCGCATCACTCCTTCGTTGCGCTGCCCTCGGCTCCACGTCCACATCAATTCATTAACTTTACTTTTGATTAAACGATTAATATTTTAATACTCGAACTCAATCAGTATATGCGCGGCGTCGCGATGCTAATTTTGCTATTTCATTCGAGTTGCAATTATATACTGCCCTTTCTAATTTTCTGACATATTAATATTACATTAATCAAAAATGTTTTCTTAAAAATTCAAAAATATAAATTTAGAAATGTGCAAAAGAGTTTATATTTAACAATACCAAAGAGTTCGCTCGTATCATCCTCACAGTACCTTAGTTTATTACATAGTAGAATAAGATAAATCGTGAAAAAACCCTTTATTATCATTTCTTTTATGATACAACTTTTAAAATCGTAATAACACAAATATTCTTATTCTAATGTAATTATAATTTTTCTAAAGCGCATTGACATAAATGTGGTCGTTTACCCTATTTACCTATGATTTTCAACAGATTTTTTATTTCCATTAATTTTGCTTTTAGTTGACCGCCTGTGCCGCTTTGTGTGTGACGTATCGCCTGCAAATTACTCTTTTCGAATTTGTATTATTTATTAGTCTAAGTTATTTTATTGTTTTTTTTTTTTATTAACACTTAGTTATTTGAGTTTTGTGTGTGTTATAGTGTTATTTATAGTAAAAAACTTTTGTGCAACTTTTATAAAATGCCACGACGTTTTTATACCGCTAGTGAATATACGGACATGGTACTGTATGGTGAGTGTGGGATTGATTTCTTTTTGTGGGGGTTCATTAAAAATGAAGTTTACTCAGTTTAGGGATGGGCAAATGGAAAAAAAATATCGATATTTATCGTATCGATATTTTTCAAATATATCGATATATATCAAACAATAAATATCGATAATTCGATATATCGATATTTTTTGCCCAATTTTGAATTATTATAAAAATTGTCAAAATTATCGAAATTTTAAAGCAAATACACATCTGGCTGTTTCAACATAAGTTTTATTATTTAAAAAATTTTTTTCGAATTGCTCGATGTAAAAAAAAGAAACATAATAAACAAAAACATTATTCAAACCAGTATTTGTTTGATATTGACATCAGGAGCACTCTTTGTTTGATGTGTTCCCCTGTTAATCTGCTCCTATCATTTGGCACAGCCAAATTTACCACTGAAGCTACTCTTTCAGATGACACTGAAGATGCTTGACAAATCAAATATTTTAGAGCGATATGCGAGAGAACCGGCGTGATATGTTGACAATTTACCCAGAACTTTATTGGATCGGATTTTCTTTCTAAAAGTGGTTGGTCCAAATACTGCTTCAGTTCATTGGGGACACAGCTACTGCTTGGAACCTCTGACGTAGCTATGCTCAGATTTAATAATTTCTCATGTCTGGACCAGATAGAGGACCCACTAGGCCCACTAGCTTGTTCTGATCCCGCTTGATCAGGATTTTTATCCGGAGACCGTTGTCCTCTACGCTGATAAATACAATTCACACAAAAAAAATAACAATGAGTTGCGCTTAGCTTACTCGTGTCAACACAACAAAACAACGTTCGTACCAACACTCTAAAATGCAGTCAGTCCAGTGCAGTGATACCAACCAAACCAACAAGCAATGTCATTGTCATAGACAAGCAAGTCATAGAGTGTAATTTTTGTTTGTGTTTGAAGCAAAGAAACTAAACTCATACAGCCTACTACATATTTTCTAAATTTAAGAAATCGGATTGGTCAAAAACATGATGTGACGCATGAGACAGCAGAGCTTTAAAAATATATCGATTTTGATATCCGAAAATAAATATCGAATATTGATATATCGCGGAAAAAAATATCGCTAATTTATATCGATATTTTTCTGAAAAAATATCGATATTTTGATATATCGATATTTTTTGCCCAAGCCTAACTCAGTTAATGTACGCTATGTATTGCTGCTCGTGGTGGACATTTTGAAAACTTTAAGATTTAATTTTGTGCCTAAATAATCCGCTTTAACGGAATTTAGTTAGTTCAGTGTAGTTAACAATAGACGTAGGTACCTATTCGTAAAATGACAAATTACTATCAACTAGTGACAGTGAAATTTGATAGTCAAAAGAAAAGTCAGTGCCACACGCACACGTTGGCACACCGTGTACCTCTGACGGTGTGGCAACGTGTGCGTGCTTTCTCTATACGGGTGATTTAGTTTTGATGCATTTTAATGCGATTTAGTTTGTTTGAAATTTGTATTTTTTTTAAATTCGCCCAGGAGTTAAAATGTTATTTTTAAGAGACTCCTATGGACTAGTACTACATCTGATTTCGTTTATATCATAAGAGTAAAATCCATATTGTATATGTAAATACACCTTCACCCTCTCAACACTCAAAGGTAACGTAACGTTAAAATAATGCGTGGAAGATATGAACAAACATTTTTACTAAAGGCTCTTCTATAAACATATCACTGTTAAATAATATTACAAGCTCAGGTATAGCCTCCGTGTATTATCGTTGAATATCATACAAATTCCATTACCTGGACATGTAAAAGTCTCCTTCAATTCCGCTGAGAATGCAACTTTAAGAAACACCTTCGACCTTTGGCATATTAGAATCTCCCAGGACGCCACCATGTTTTGTGATATTATAATGAATATTGTAATACTGTTTATTATATTAGGATCTCTATCAAATCCTAATGTTTAATTTGATAAAGTTCTCAGGCTAGTTGTTTGTTGGTGTTGGAGTAATATAAATGAATTGTTTGTCGATGAATTGCTATATAGTGGTAAAGCACAAAGAAGAACGAATTTTGCTGTATGAATAGATCTGCTCGACCAGTGAAATACCATGAACTCTTGAAGAACCAGCGTAAAGTGACTAATGCCGCTGTCTAAATATGTGACTGTTTGTCATGAATGCGTCCGTCAGTATCATCAAACATAACTTCGCATAAATTATTGGACGTGGGCTAGAATTATACGTTATATACCTTAATTTGATTTTAAGTGTTTAAAGTAATGAAACGTGCTCTCGGTATCTTAGATCTGGAATAATAAATTTATATTGGGAAATATGTTATTACCATGATTGTAAAGAGGGTAACCATGATGACAATAAACTGTAATTTTATATCTACACTGAAATATAAATCTATTTGTTTGATTTTTCATAAAATTTCGAGATAAAAATGTGTTGCTCGCTGGCACCTTTTTTAAGTTTGTAATGATTATTCGATAAATTAAGGAGCATTACAGACATTCCTAAATATATGAAGTCATTCAGACACAAAACAAGCCAAGCTGTAAGTTGAGAATTGTTGAATCAGTCAATGGCATACGTTATAAATAAGTGCATGATTACGAAAATAAAGACTAAAAAACCTTAAAAATAACAATCATCAAAATAATCGTCATATTGTTGGAAGAGAAGGGTGGATAATAGGTCTATCGCGATCCGTAGACGATTGATCACGTAGACGATAACTCATCATATCATATCTCTTCATAAAACTAAATTAAAAAAAATAAAAATTAAACGATATGTCTAGCTATGATATCTATAATAGGAGCGGTACAAATTTGATATGATATTAATATCTCTGGAATTTTATTCTCCTAACAAAAGTCGCATGCAAATGCTTGTTCTAGTTTGACTGTAATCCAAATTATACCCTTTCTATTTCATTTTAATGATTTTTAATTTGAAATGGTGACACGCAATACGGCTGACACATGAACGGCAGTTATAACTGTGACAACACCAATCAACATCGAACAATTGCTATTTCATTCGACGTGGCAATGGAAACCTTCGTAATATACGTGTTTATTGCTCTATTAATTGCAACAGAAATTGATGGTACTACGTTGATAGAAGAAGCTGTTTTTATAACACAGAAATATTACAAACATCACTTTGTAACCACCGTGGTATCGGCCTCAGAAGATGACGCAGAAGATATTAATGAGTTTTTGGTAAAATTTTCTGGATCTGTAGTGGTCAGTCAATGGTCTAATAATGATACTGACAGTATTGTCGAAACTGCAGGATATGCTCAAACAGTGTTCTTTGCAACAAATACTGAGAATTTCGAACAGTTTCTGACTGTAATTCACCGAAAACTGAAGTTTTCTATACGTTTAGTATTAATTTATAAAAAAGTCATAAGTGAAATCTCAGAATTGTATGATTTAAACAAAATAGCCTGGTTGAACAATCTAGCCGATTTGATAATTGTGAGTAAAAGTGTTAGTGATATAGATATCTCTACCTACTATCCGTACGCCGGTGGTGTGTGTGGAAACTATAATCCTGTAAAATTGGATCGCAGGGACAACCTGTTCCCTAAAAAGTTTAATAATTTCAACAAATGTCCCATAAGGGTCACCGCTGTTCATTTCAAAATATATGTAGATGTACTTATTAATAATGGAAGCGTTTCTGTTGTTGGTGGTTATGATTACATTACACTGGAACAAGTTAAAAAAACAATCAATGCATCATTTCAATTCAATACTGAATCTGACGGCAATGGCGTGGGAACCTATGAGAATGGAAAAGCAACAGGTTCTCTGCACGACATGATTAGTAATAAAACTGATATGGTCATACCAGCTGGAATTCTTAGTCTTGGAAGATATTCCATCACACAGGTGACTCATGCGTATCACCATTTAGATATACGTTGGATTGGTCCGAAGCGTCGGGAAATTTATCACTGGATTAAAGTTTTGGTTCCATTCTTAAATATAGTCACGCCTTTGCTTGTGTTCGCTTATTTATCATTTATTTTGATTGTAAAATTAATAAGTCGTTTGAAGCTTGATGGAATCCTCAAAAATAACGCTGTTTACTTTCAAGCATTTACTTTGTTAGTTGGTCAAACAGCGGATTTCATAACAATTGTGCCGATGCTCAATAACTTATATTTGCTGTGGATCTGTTTCTGTTTCATCATTCGCATAGTATACCAAGGTGATCTAGTTGATGCTCTTCAAACGCCTTTTTTGGAGCCACCTTTCGATAAAATTGAGGAAGCAGTGACAAGAGTAGACAACTATGGTGGAACAGATGTCATGTTAGAGTTCTACAGAAATACCTCTTTAGAGAAACGTTTTACAGTATTTCCGTTGGCAGACTTTTATCCAAATGTTGACGGTATTGCCGAAGGCAAACGATTTCTAGTTGTTTCTGATAAGTTCCTTATTCGACGAGTGCGCAGTTCTGTTCAGATCTTGGATAGGCAAATTAATTCGGGCTGGGCTTGTTTCTACATGCGGCCTGGGTGGCCAGCCGCTCCTACAATAAGCTCTATAGTCCTCCGCCTAACAGAATCGGGTTTTATGGAGAAACTTTTAAATATGGACAACAAACCGTTTCAGAGTGAAATCAACCAGGACTCGAATGTGACACCCTTAGACATGACAACGTTCAGCGCCTGCTTCTATATAATGGCCGTAATATGGGTTATATGTCTAGTAATATTTATTATGGAAATTATCCAACAGAAATATGCGCGTAATAAGGATAAATACTATATCGACGGCTAAGGTGTTGCTCTTTCTCATATGTTACGTTAAAATTTGCGTTTTTTTAACAGGTATAGGTATTTTTGTGGTAAAGATTCCATTCCATCAAAGCTTATTAGAAGCTTCTTCCCTTGTCTAAATAAATGAACAAATCTACAGGTAACGCAAAATGAATTTTACAAATTAGATGAGTAGTTTGTAAGTAAAGTCCTTCTATTTTACTCAAAAAAGTCTGCAGTGTCCACAGAAACCAATAAAAATGCATGACATTTTTATTGGTTTCTGTGGACAAAGACTTTTTTTAGTAAAATAAGGACACTTGTGATATTGTTTGCTTTTTTGTGTCTTATTTATATATTCTTGTTTTAACTGTAGCTATTGAGAAATAAAGATAGAAACGATATGAAATGTTGATCAAATTAGTAATATTATAAAGCAAGCTATTATTTCTGCTAGCAACCTGCATGTTTCGTACAGCTTGTTGTCCGATGTTATTATGAAACTAATTTAAACTAAGCTACCGTTGTTTGTTTAGTATAAATGGCAGAACATGCTCAGTGATATAATAACTTCATAAAGTTAGAATATTTGACAGCTTTTTCATAAAAAGAGTAAAAAACATGTTGTTGCTTGAATTTCAGAAGAAATTGTTACTAGGCTATTTAAATTCATAATATGATAGAAATGTTTCTAAAACAATTTCTGTATAATAATTTTTACTCTCTTGTTTCCATGTCTGCATATTTTACCCAGAGACTAGATAGCGTCGTGTAAATTGTCTTCACACATTACGTTTACATTTAGTTAAATTATATTAATGAAAAACGTCATTACAGTAAAGTCGAGACCAACAACAATTTGCGGAATGAACTCGTAGACGACAGTTTTGAAATTAACATTCGCCAGATTCTGTGTCGCTGGCATTTTAATAACAACATTGTTTAGTTACGTTCAGGTACTAGAATATTTATGTGTACCTACCTACTGTACGGTATATGAACAATATTGGCCAAAGATTTTACTTACTAACATATTTAACTTCATACCCAGTCTGTACAGGTGTGGGCAGCAAGAATAGAGCGTCATAAGACACCATTCTTACTCACTTTACTAGCTTTAGTCCGTTGAATTTGGTCGCTTTTGCACTGTATATCTGCTTAGCCTATCTTACATCATTCAGTGTGAGCCATTGTTAGTTAAATCATATTCATTATTAGTTTAGTAAAATACCAAATTATTAAATGTGTATACGTGTTCCATTCGAAAAAAAGGCTGTTGCTAGTCGTCCAGCTAACCGGATGAATAAATTTAATTATTCGTCCGATTGTCGGATGAATAAAATAATTTAATCGTCCGACAAAATCAAATTATTATTTTTTCATTATTATTATTTATTCTCCTACCGATACTAACACCGAAATCGGTGTTATTGGTACCTTTAGGTCTCCCTTTTCTTTTAATCGCAGGTTGAACGACAATGTTGGACAATATCTCGAAGAATTAAGAAACCTATACAAGTCAATGCAATATTTTCATTTTTTTCGTTCTTGGTGTACTTCCAGTCGTTACTGTTGTTAGTTTTTGTATGATCGTTTTTATTTATCGCTGAGTTATCGTCAAAAATTAAAAAAAAAATAACCTAACTAACCTAACTTTTTTTTGGAAAAATTTAATACATAGGATTATTTAGTCAACCGTTTACCGGACGATTAATTTATTTTATTCGTCCGATAATCGTACGAATGATTAATTTTATTCATCCGATTACTGGACGACTAGACACTTTGCGAAAAAAAACGATGTTATTTATTTTAAGAAAGAAAATTTGTTGTCATTTAATCCGTATGATAAATGGATATCAATATATCCATTTATCAGACGGATAAATAAAATAAAATCATAATATATCGAATATTGTTCCAATCTAATAATTGACACATGTTACAAACCATTCTAGTGAAGTTTGAAATGAATTCAAAAAGCAAGCAAAGAGTAAAACTGTCCAACAAAGAGGTTCATTATATATAAGGTTAAATTTAAATATGGCACTATACTATTTGAGTGTTATAAATCCAACTGACCCTAACAAAATGGAAACTGGACCCAAAACTTGAACAATGGGACGCTTTTCACGAGCACAATGTGCAAAAACATTACATTGACAGTTTGAAAAACATGACAAATGAACTACTTTCGGCCACTATATGGAGCTTGCAGTGCATCAGCCGGAATTGTTCCGAGGCATTATTAATGAACTGGCTGACACATATTGAGACTACTCTGCAAAGAGTAAAATGTGTATACATCTCTTTTCTCGCCACCCGACATAGAAAATGGCTGAAGCAGCAGTGCCCTATGAAAGGTGGAAGCACCTCGTCAACAATCGACGAGGTCAGGAAGGAGCCAAGACCCATTTCATCGCTTGGGACCGGATTGGCCAGCCCGCCAGAACTCCTTTGGAAAGCTACTTTCTTCCCTGTAACCTTCATCTATAATAATTTTGAATTTTTAGCTCTTAGATAATATTACTGGCGAGTGAGATTTTTTTCTGTTTAACACAATATTTACTACGAAACTCAAAATAACAGATAACTCATTTATACAAAATGTGACCGGCAAACGGACGTAGCCGTAGTCCCCCGGGAAGAATAAAAATAATATACACACAAGCTACGGTTTAATGATATGATATATGAGGGTTTTAATTAGGGTCCGACCGAAACTGGTTTTCCAGCCGAAACCGAAAACGAAACCGAATGTTCGGCCGCCACTTCAGTTTCGGCCGAAACCGAAACTCACGTGTTCGCATATAAAATTCCATAAAATACTAAAATTTGATGCTTTTGCCCAATATTTTGTGTCAATTAGAAGAGGAAATGAAAAACAATATGGGTATATGTATTAATTTTGTTGCAAACAACAATATAATTTCACGCCTTTTTCTACCTGAAGGTGTAGGCAAAATGTTTACCAGATATAAGAAAGTAAAACATATATATTATCCAATATTCAAATCGCTAATTGTTTTTTTAATGAAATACTAAGTAATGGTATGTTGAGATTTTACTATTTAATACATTATTTTGTATTTATTTTTTTAAGAATCGTCAATCTCTTTTGAGCTACTGCTTATCTAAAAATAATCCTGTCCTTTTCCCACTTTATGTGGGGTCGGCACAGTATGTCATCTCATAAAAATATTCATGTTGTCAAAAGATTTGGCTGCGGTTTTATGACCGTCCGCCTGCCTGACGTATTCCTCCTTCGGAATGTCTTCGTTAGTGGGATAGGAAAGGAGTTGGAAGTGGAATGAGGAGGCGAGAGGGTTAGGCTTTGGGCCTCGAGATCCTTCCCTCACCGAGCAAAAAGCGGCCTCAGTCACTTGACGCTGATATTCTCAGAGGTCGTAGTTTTTACCGGTCGATCCGGTCTATTCATGCAGCGAACTGCGCGGCTCTATCACTCATCTACATACATACATAACTTCGCGCCAAATCCCTTGCGGGGTAGGCAGAGAGAACAAAGCGGAACAAAGAACAAAAGGCACGATTCTTACACACTTGAACCGCTTCGTTGACTTTCATAACTCTTTTCATGCACGCGCGTCATTTTTTGAGTCTCCTAATATCGCAGGATAAACCCTGAACCTTCTTCCAGAACACGTTCTATTTGGTCATGGAATGTAAGTCTTGGCCGTCCACGACTCCTACATCCATCCGCTTTTGCATTGTATATCTGCTTAGTCAATATTGCGTCATCCATTCTTTCTACACGTCCGAACCGTCGGAGCATGCTCTTTATTACTTTTACAGCGACAGTCTCTTTCAATCCGACTTCCTTCCTTAAAACCTTGTTTTCGACGCGGTCAGCGAGGTTCACTCCGTATATCTTGCGCAGTGCTTCATTTCGAGCGCGTTTACCCTACTTTCATGCACACTCTGCCATACCCAACTCTCACTTCCATAAGTTGGCGCTGGGATTAGTACCGCATTATAAATAGCTAGCTGGGCTTTTCTGCTAACATTCTTTGCGCCCAGAAATCTGCCCAACTCTCCATTTACGCTGTTTTCTAACGCCAATCATCTTTTTACATTCATCTCATCTCATCTCATAATAATAATTACTTAAATTACTGTTACACTGTGAAAGTAGAAAGCACAGTAAAATTATAAAACCGTGTTAAAAGAGGTATACCTGGGAGCAAACAATCTGACCAAAAAAACCCAGCTCTAACTTATGAAAGCGTTGGGCATGGCAGAGGGTGCATGAAAATAATGATAAAGCAGTCGAAATGCTCATCGGGTCATGTTGGACTCGACATACTTTCCATGATCAGATTAAACGTGTCCTTAAGAAAGGTGATGCCAGGAGTCTTAAAAACCGGCGAACATGTGTTACATTGTTGATTGAAAGTCAAGGATGTAAGAATCGTGCCTAGTGGCGCTCTGTTTTCTCTGCCTACCCCTTATACATGGTATAAAGATATGTAGGTATGTATGTACTATTACACTCTCAACAAAGTTAACCACGAGTCAAAATTTGTACTACAATAGTTTCGGTTTCGGCAAAAGTTTCGGCCAGATTTGGCCGAAACCGAAACTTCCGCTGAAACTCGATTTTTGGCCGAAACTCGGCCGAAACCGAAACCGAACTTTCGGTCGGACACTAGTGTTAATATTATACGCGTACTGAATATAATGCGTCTATGTTACTATAGCTTAGGGGATTATAAATAATCGCGCATAATCTATCTGCATCTATTCGAATTCGACCACAAGATTATTGGATCAGGGAAACTGCCATTAATGACAAAAAAATATCCTAATGATATTGTGTTTCGTTTGATTTATATAGACTTATCAGTCATAATTTAAATAATCAATTGTGTTGCTTGTTCTAACAAAAAGTTTGCTCCAACTGTAGAAGATCCGAACCTACATCGACCTTCACCGAGCTGATAATAGAATAAAATTTATTTTATAATAAATTTAGTATATTAAAAAATATATTAAAAGAGGGTTGTCAAAAAAAATCCTGGACAGTATATTATTAAATTAAAATTAAAATTTTTAAAATTAGGACTTATTAGGACCAAATTTTTTGCAGACAACCCTATATCAACGTGTTCGTAATAAAACAGCGATTATACTGATATATTTTTTTTTATTATCATAACAAGTGAAAGTAACTAATATCGATATACCTGTTATATTAGCTTGTCCAGGTAAATTATAGACAACCCTACGTCTGCACATTCTATATGTTTAATACTTTAAGTCCAGCATAAAATTTTCTTATTATCTTGATGTTGCAACATTTAATGAAAAACAATTTTTTAAAAAATAATTAAAAATATACTGTCCAGGATTTTTTTTGACAACCCTATTTTAATATATTTTTTAATATGCTAAATTTATTATAAAATAAATTTTATTCTATTATCAGCTCGGTGAAGGTCGATGTACGAGTAGGTTCGGATCTTAGACCATAAAAGATGGGTTAGTTTATATCTCATGTTGATATGGTCACATATTTGTTTATTTTATTTGTTATGTCCAAACGATTCAAACAGATGGCGAAAAATATATTGAATTATTAGTCTTTCATTAAGAACTTTGTCTAATATCCTAATGGCTTGGTATATCATACGGTACATCGTCTGTCGCGTCCGGTATTGAATAGCTAATAAGATATTTATAACATTTAAATGTAACTAAGGCAATATAAATATAATTCTCAAAACTTTTTGTGTTTAATATTTTCAAAAATTAACTCATAAAATGAATAGTTCTCATAGAAAGCGACTCTCAGTCACCCGGGAACGAAAGAAAAACATGCCATGATGCCACAACATGATGCCTAAGGTGTCGAAATGTGGACACTCACGGCTAGTCCACAAATTTAAAGTCGCTCAGCGAGCTATGGAGCGAGCTATGCTCGGGGTATCTCTGAAGGATAAACTCAGGAATGAGTATATCCGCCAGAAAACTGGGGTAACCGACATAGCTCGTAGAATAAGCTCGCTGAAGGGACAATTGGCTGATCATATCTGCTGAAGGACCGACGTTAGATGGAGTAAGAAGGTCATAGTAACAAGGTCAGGTTTCGGACTGGGGCCGACTAAACTTAGTCCAATTCAACCCTAAGAAGACACAGGTTTGCGCGTTTACCGCTAAAAAGACACCCTTTGTCGTAGCTCCCTGTTTTGAGAGCACTCCCTTACTCGCCTCAGCCGCTATCGGAATTCTTGGTGTCGACTTGTCGAGTGACGTCCAGTTCCGCGGTCATCTGGAGGGCAAGGCCAAATTGGCCTCCAAAAAGCTTGGTGTGCTCAATAGAGCGGGACAGTATTTCGCGTCAGGTCATCGCCTGCAACTTTACAAGGCGCAGGTCCGTCCTCACGTGGAATACTGTTCACATCTTTGGGCGGGGGCACCCCAGTACCAGCTTACTCCATTTGACCGCATCCAACGACGCGCGGTTCGGCTTGTCGACAACCATGTTCTTACTGATCGGCTTGATCCTCTGGCGTTGCGGAGAGAGGTGGCATCTCTATGCATCCTCTACCGCATATACCACGGGGAGTGCTCTGAGGAATTGTTCGGATTAATACCGCCAGCTGATTTCCGCCACCGTTCGACGCGCCAACGCTACCACCCGCATTGGCTGAATGGTTGGCGGTCGACAACAGTGCGTTTTAACAGGCACTTCTTGCCACGCACTGTTCCCTCATGGAACCAGTTGCCGGCGACGGTATTTCCGGACCGCTACGACCTAGGAACCTTCAAGAAACGAGCCTATTCCCATCTGAAAGGCCGGCAACGCTGATGTGATGCCCCTGGTATTGCAGACGCCATGGGCGGCGGTGATTGCTTTCCATCAGGTGACCCGCAAGCTCGTTTGCCCCTTCTCCCATAAAAAAAAAAAAAAAATAATAATAATAATAATAATGTGGAGACCGGGTCTTGGTAAACGTAGTGTAAGACGTCCACCAGCCCGATGGTCAGACGACCTCAGAAAGGCTGCTGGAAAAGACTGGATGCGGAAGGCAGAGAATCGGATGTTGTGGCGCACATTGGGGGAGGCCTATGTCCAGCAGTGGACTGCAATAGGCTGATGATGAACTCATAAAATGAATAGTTCTCCTAGAAAAACCATCCACGAATCAACCAAACACCAACCAATAATTAGGAGAGTATTCGCTCCATTAACAGTTAAAAGGACAATGACCAATATAAGAACCTGTGAAATCTAAAACTTACTCAAATACACAGTATTTTTTATTTTAGAAATACAATTTAATTTTCCCATACAAACGATTCGTTTACACTTTGACACACAAGGCAATTTGACCTTTAACCCTACAATGCATTCTGTACCAAATATGGTACAATCAAAATAATTACATCTACCATTCATTTGAAGATAACTAGCGTCGTCTGTCGGGCAAAGTAAGAATCTCTACATACCTAGCAACGATTTAGTAATGGCTATTGTCACTAGATAGTGCTAGCTCTCAATTGATATTCTTATTCCTGTACAATTTGATAGATCATCGAGTGCTCGTGGTTAACGTAAATTGAAAATTATTAAAAAAATAGTTTTTTGAGTATTTGAAGGCGAAAAAAAAATTTACATTGGAAATAGTCTATATTACATGAAGGTAAGTTCTTTTTTTTGTTTTATGTACTAATAAATCAACTTATTCAAATGTTCCAGATATGGTACACTATGCATTAGTTCGTATCTAATATTTTGTATCGGTGGGATTTTATTACAGATTATGGCAAAGAAGGTTTTATCTAACCAGCTAATTAAGCAGTATTTAAATATACTATCAGGGTGTAAAGATGGTGAAGACATTTCGGGTGCTGAAAGTGAAGATGGCATGGTGAGAATCAGAGAAAACTTGCAGCAAATGGATGATGATAGTGACTCTGATGTTAAGCCTGCTACTTATGCGCCATTATCCTCTGATATTTGTGGTACTATCTACGTTGAAGATGTAAATAAACAATCAACAATTCCTCAATCCAGCCTCTCAGGGCCGAGTACGTCATTACGCCAAAGTAGATGTTCTTTCACTGTACCAGTTAGAAGAAATTAATTTTCGAATAATGTAAGTGCATAAAAAAGGAAGAAAAGAAATTTGATTTGGAAAAACAAATCTTTACAGGCTGACCTACCCCCATTTTGGGAATACATCTTTAGGCCTACCAGTCATTAGTTTGGATACTCTATTGCAATATTTTTTATATTTTTTTGAAGATGACCTACTAAGCCACATAGTTGAGGAAATGCATAAATTCAGTGTTAAAAAGACCCATATAATCCATTCCATATCACCACATATGAATTAAAAGTTTTTAGGTATATGTATGCTCGAGAGCATTGCTCTATTACCTAATATGATGTACTGGAAATCAGAGTTAGGTATACATATATAGTAAGAGAGACGATGATCGTGAACCATTTTGAGAAGATAAGACAAGTTTTGCATTTTAACGACTCTTTTCAAGTACCCTTAGGTCACCCAAGGCATGATCGCAGAACTCTAAAAAGAAATGTCAGAATATAACCTAAGAGGGAAACATTATCCGTGGACGTAATATCCACAGTGTGTGATATCAGTTCGATGATATCGAAGTCAACCGATCGATGATAAAACATCGATGTTTATCCAACATTGATGAATATCAATCATCCCTAACAACCCTAACTGACTGTCATTCATTCGTCAACAATCAATCCAAATCAATCGTAGCAGATCTTGGAAGCCGGTACGTTTTTCCTAAATATTTGTCTATAGAACTTGAATTGATTATTATAATTTTCGAGTATTACTGTTTAGTTTACGTCTTCGACGACAAAACCGGCATTCGTTTAGGTATAAATCCCTATCAAAACAATTGTGTGACCCGGTGTTTGACCACGTGCATTTTCGTAAAGAAACATGTGTACAAAGGCGGAAGGCCAGGGTGATCTCCGAGATGGACTCTCTGCTGCTGAGGTTTTTCAGAGCAGGGAAGGCCTCACTTATAATGACTTCCTTCTGCTTCCGGGATACATAGATTTCACTGCAGACGAAGTTGATTTGACTTCGCCTCTGACCAAAAAGATTAACCTGAAATCTCCATTAGTATCTGCACCGATGGACACTGTAACCGAAGCAGATATGGCGATTGCGATGGCACTATGCGGTGGCATCGGTATCATTCACCACAACTGTACCCCGGAGTACCAAGCAAATGAGGTGCACAAAGTGAAAAAATACAAACATGGATTCATTCGAGACCCTGTGTGTATGGGTCCCGAAAACACAGTTGCGGACGTTATCGAAGCTAAAAGAAAAAATGGGTTTACCGGGTATCCTATTACAGAAAACGGTAAGTTAGGTGGTCGCCTCATTGGTATTGTGACATCAAGAGATATTGACTTCAGGGAGGGTGATCCTCAACTGAGCCTTAAAGATGTAATGACTCCAATAGAGGACATGATTACAGCACGATCTGGTGTCACTTTACAAGATGCCAATGACATCTTGGAGAAAAGCAAAAAAGGTAAGTTACCGATTATTAATGGATCCATGGAATTAGTAGCCTTAATTGCAAGGACCGACTTAAAAAAGGCTCGTAGTTACCCAAATGCATCAAAAGATGCCAACAAACAACTGTTAGTAGGAGCTGCCATAGGTACCCGTGAAACTGACAAAGACAGATTACAATTATTAGTTAATAACGGTGTGGATGTGATAGTTCTGGATTCCTCTCAAGGAAATTCTGCCTACCAAATTAATATGATAAAGTACATTAAAAGTACTTATCCAGACATTCAAGTGATCGGAGGTAATGTAGTAACAAGGATGCAAGCCAAGAATCTTATAGATGCTGGAGTAGATGCACTTAGAGTAGGAATGGGTAGTGGTTCCATATGCATAACCCAAGAAGTCATGGCCTGCGGTTGCCCTCAGGCTACTGCAGTATATCAAGTAGCAAGCTATGCACGTTCATTTAATGTTCCTGTCATAGCTGATGGTGGTATCCAGAGTGTTGGCCATATAGTTAAATCCCTTGCATTGGGTGCCTCTGCAGTTATGATGGGATCTCTGCTTGCTGGCACTTCAGAAGCACCTGGTGAATATTTCTTCTCAGATGGTGTAAGACTGAAAAAATATAGAGGTATGGGTAGCTTAGAAGCGATGGAAAATAAAGATGGTAAAGGAGCTGCAATGAGCAGGTATTTCCATAAGGAATCAGACAAGCACAGAGTAGCCCAAGGAGTGAGTGGGAGTATAGTGGACAAAGGTTCTGTTCTGCGGTTCCTTCCATATTTACAAGCAGGAATGAAACATAGCTGTCAAGATATTGGAGCAAAATCTGTAACTATGTTAAGTGAGATGAGCTATTCTGGAGATCTCAGGTTCATGAAGAGAACATACTCTGCACAGTTAGAAGGCAACGTGCATGGTTTGTTCTCTTACGAAAAAAGGTTATTTTGACTAATCAAAATAACCTTTTTTCGTAAGAGAACAAACCATGCACGTTGAACAAACCATACATTTGGAAACATGTCATATAAAACACTACAACTAATTGTAGTGTTTTATATGACATGTTTCCAAATGTATATGAGATTAATTTAAGGAATTGAACTTTGGTATTGATATTAACAGAGTATGCCTATGAAATATTTTTTTGGTGTTTACAAAAGTCATTCAAATTGTGATAACAGATTTAATCAAGTAAAAATGTGTATTAGAAGTTATATTTAGAAACAGGCAAAAAATAGATTAATTTTAAATATACAAGACAAATGTGACACTATGATTATTTTGTATGCATGACTATAAATCATGTTTCATCTTCTTTGGTAATGGAAATGGTCAACTCGAGTTGACTATTGCTTGATGTGTACTCACTACTGTCAAGTACTGTCATTCATTCGTCAATAATCAGTCTAAAGTAGAGCTTGTAAGCCAGTACATTTTTCATAATTGTTTAAAGAACTAGAATTGATTAGTATAATTTTTGAAAATTATTGTTAACTTTGTCTTCAACAACAAAAGGGACATTAGTTTAGTTATAAATCTCTAGCAGTGAAGGCCTCACTCACAATGACTTCCCTTTGCTTCTGGTATACATAGATTTCACTGCAGCCGAAGTTGATTTGACTTAGCCCCGTACCAAGAAGATTAACCTGAAATATCAATTAGTATCTCCAGATCGACACTGTAACCGAAGCAGATATGGCGATTGCGATGGCACTATGTGGTGGCAGTATCGGTATCATTCACCTCAACTGTGCTTCTAAAGTTATGATGGAATCTCTCCGTGCTGGCACTTCAGAAACACCTAGTGAATATTTCCTTTTAGATGGTGTAAGACTGAAATAATATAGACGCATGGGTAGCTCAGAAGCGACGGAAAATAAAGATGGTAAAGGACCCGTTATGAGCAGGTATTTCCATGAGGAATCAGACAATCACACAATAACCCAAGGAGTGAGTGGGAGTATAGTGGACTAACGTTCTGTTTCGTGGTTGCTTCCATATTTACAAGCAGGAATCAAAGCAAAATCTGTAACTATGTAAAGTAAGATGAGCTATTCTGGAGATCTTAGGTTCATGAAGAGAACATACCCTGCTCAATTAATATCCTTATGTATCTGCACCAATGGACACTGTAACAAAAACAGATATGGCGATTGCGATGGCACTATGTGGTGGTATCGGTATAATTCACCACAACTGTACTCCAACTACTACCAAGCAAATAAGGTGCACAAAGTGAAAAAAAACAGTGGTAGAGCCAAGCAGTATGCTGCATGAATGGGCTGGTTCGACCGGTGAAATACCACGACCTCTCAGAAGACCGACGTAAAGTGGCTCATGCCGTGATTCGTTCAGTGAGACAGGTACCCGGAGGCCCTTCTCCCATCCGTATCCTTTCCTATCCCCTGTCCCTCAAAGGTCGGCAACGCAACAGTAACACTATATGTGTTGCTGGTGTCCATGGGCGGCGTTGGTTGCTTACCATCAGGTGTCACGCCTGCTCGTTTGTCCTCAATCCCATAAAAAAAAAATACAAACATGGATTCATTCGAGACCTTGTGTGTATGGGTCCTGAAAACAGAGTTGCGGATGTTAACGAAGCTAAAAGAAGAAATGGGTTTACTAGATATCCTATTACAGAAAACGGCAAGTTAGTTGGTCGCCTCATGGATATTGTGACATTAAGAGATATTGACTTAAGGAAGGGTGTCCTTCAGCTGACTCCAATAGACAACATGATCACAGCAAGATCTGGTGTCACTTTACAAGGCACTTCAGAAGCACCTGGTGAATATTTCTTCTCAGATGGTGTAAGACTGAAAAAATATAGAGGTATGGGTAGCTTAGAAGCAATGGAAAATAAAGATGGTAAAGGAGCTGCAATGAGCAGGTATTTCCATAAGGAATCAGACAATCACACAATAACCCAAGGAGTGAGTGGGAGTATAGTGGACAAAGGTTCTGTTTCGTGGTTGCTTCCATATTTACAAGCAGGAATCAAAGCAAAATCTGTAACTATGTAAAGTAAGATGAGCTATTCTGGAGATTTTAGGTTCATGAAGGGAACATACCCTGCTCAATTAATATCCTTATGTATCTGCACCAATGGACACAGTAACAAAAACAGATATGGCGATTGTGATGGTACTGTGCTATTGTTGTCATTCACCACAACACTACTCCAGAGTACCAAGCAAAAACCAAGTACCAAGCACAAAGTGAAAAAATACAAACATGGATTCATTCGAGACCCTGTGTGTGTGGGTCCTGAAAACACAGTTGCGGACATTAACGAAGCTAAAAGAAAAATGGGTTTACCGGGTATCCTATTACAGAAAACGGCAAGTTATAGGTGGTCGCGTCATTGGTATTGTGACATTAAGAGATATTGAAATAAGGGAGGGTGATCCTCAGCTGAGCCTTAAAGATGTAATGACTCCAATAGAGGACATGATTACAGCAAGATCTGGTGTCACTTTACAAGATGCCAATGACTTCTTCAAGAAAAGCAAAAAAGTTAAATTACAAATTATTAATGGATTCATGGAATTAGTAGTCTTAATTGCAAGGACCAACTTAAAAAAAGGCTTGTAGTTACCCTAAGAATGCAAACAAACAACAATTAGCCGGAGCTGCCATACGTACCCATGAAACTGACAAAGACTGATTACAATTATTTATTAGTCAATAACAGTGTAAATGTGATAGTTCTGGATTCCTCTCAAGGAAACTCTGTCTACCAACTTAATATGATAAAGTACATTAAAAGTACTTATCCAGACATTCAAGTGAATGGAGATAATGTAGTAACAAGGCCGCAATCCAAGAATCTTACAGATGCTGGAGTAGATGCACTTAGAGTAGGAATGGGTAGTTGTTCCATATGCATAACCCAAGAAGTCATGGCCTGCAGGTGCCCTCAGGCTACTGTAGTATATCAAGTAGGAAGCTATACACATTCATTTAATGTTCCTGTCATAACCGATGGTGTTATCCAGAGTGTTGGCCATATAGTTTAATCCCTTGCATTGGGTGCTTCCGCAGTTATGATGGGACCTCTCCTTGCTGGCACTTCAGAAGGCCCTGGTGAATATTTCTTCTCAGATGGTGTCAAACTGAAAGAATATAGAGGCATGGGTAACTCAGAAGCGATGGAAAATAAAGATGGTATAGTACCCGCAATGAGTAGGTATTTCCATAAGGAATCAGACAAGCACACAATAGCCCAAGGAGTGAGGGGGGTATAGTAGATAAAGAATCTGTCCTGCGGTTCCTTCCATACTTACAAGCTGGTATGAAACTTAGTTGTTAAGATATTGGAGCGAAATCTATTAGTATGCTAAGTGAGATGAGCTATTCGGGAGATCTTAGGTTCGTGAAGAGAACATATCCTGCACAATTAATCTCCATTAGTATCTGCACCGATGGGCAAGGGAACAGAAACCAATATGGCGATTGCGATGGCACTGTGGGTGCCATTCACGGTCGGTATCATTCACCACAACTGTACTCAGGAGTACCAAGCAAATGATGTGCACAAAGTGAAAAAATACAAAAACGGATTCATTTGAGACTTAAAAAAGGCTTGCATGGGTAGCTTAGAAGCAATGGAAAATAAAGATCCAGAGTGTTGGCTATATAGTTTAATCCCTTGCATTGGGTGCTTCCGCAGTTATGATGGGACCTCTCCTTGCTGGCACTTCAGAAGGCCCTGGTGAATATTTCTTCTCAGATGGTGTCAGACTGAAAGAATATAGGCATAGGTAACTCAGAAGCGATGGAAAATAAAGATGGTATAGGACCCGCAGTGAGCAGGTATTTCCATAAGGAATCAGACAAGCACACAATAGCCCAAGGAGTGAGGGGGAGTATAGTGGACCAAGGTTCTTTTCTGTGGTTCCTTCCATATTTACAAGCAGGAATGAAACATAACTGTCAAGATATCAGAGCAAAATCTGTAACTATGTAAAGTGAGAGGAGCTATTCTGGAGATCTTAGGTTCACGAAGAGAACATATCCTGCACAATTAATGTCCATTAGTATCTGCACCAATGGACAAGGGAACAGAAACAGATATGGCGATTGCGACGGCACTGTACTATCGGTATCGTTCACCACAACTGTACTCCATAGTACCAAGCAAAAACCAAGTACCAAGCACAAAATGAAAAAATACAAAATGGCTTCATTCGAGACCCTGTGTGTATGGGTCCTGAGAAAACAGTTGCGGACGTTAACGAAAATAAAATAAAAATGGGTTTACCGGGTATCCTATTACAGAAAACGGCAAGTTTGGTGGTCGCCTCATTGGTATTGTGACATTAAGAGATATTGACTTAATGGAGGGTGATCCTTATCTGAGCCTTAAAGATGTAATGACTCCAATAGAGGACATGATTACAGCAAGAACTGGTGTCACTTTACAAGATGCCAATGACATCTTTAAGAAAAGCAAAAAGGTAAATTACCAATTATTAATGGATCCATGGAATTAGTAGCCTTAATTGCAAGGACCAACTTAAAAAAAGGCTTGTAGTTACCCTAAGAATGCAAACAAACAACAATTAGCTGGAGCTGCCATATGTACCCATGAAACTGACAAAGACTGATTACAATAATTTATTAGTCAATAACAGTGTAAATATCAATTCTGGATTCCTCTCAAGGAAACTCCGTCTCTCAACTTTATATGATAAAGTACATTAAAGTACTTATCCAGACATTCAACTGATCGGAGATAATGTAGTAACAAGCATGCAAGCCAAGAATCTTACAGATGCTGGAGTAGATGCACTTTAAGTAGGAATGGGTAGTGGTTCCATATGCATAACCCAAGAAGTCATGGCCTGCGGGTGCTCTCAGGCTACTGCAGTATATCAAGTAGCAAGCTCTGCACGTTAATTGAATAGGCAATGTTGGTATCCAGAGTGTTGGCCATATAGTGAAATCCCTTCTATTGGGTGCCTCCGCAGTTATGATGGGATCTCTGCTGGCACTTCAGAAGCACCCGGTGAATATTTCTTCTCAGATGATGTAAGACTGAAATAATATAGAGGCATGGGTTGCTTAGAAACAATGGAAAATAAAGACGGTAAAGGAGCCGCAATGAGCAGGTATTTCCATTAGGAATCAGACAAGTATAGAGAAGCCCAAGCAGTGAGTGGAAGTATAGTTAATTTGGTAGCAAAGATTCTGTTCTGTGGTTCCTTCCATATTTACAACCAGGAACCAAACATAGCTGTCAAGATATCAGAGCAAAATCTGTAGCTATGTAAAGTGAGATGAGTTATTCTGGAGATCTTAGGTTCATGAAGAGAACATATCCTCACAATATCCATTAGTATTTGCATCGATGGACACTGTAACAGAAACAGATATGGCGATTGCGATGGCAATATGCGGTGGTATCGGTATCATTCACAACAACTGTACTCTGGAGTACCAAGCAAATAAGGTGCACAAAGTAATAAAATACGAACATGGACTCATTCGAGACCCTGTGTGTATGGGTCCTAAAAACACAGTAGCGAATGTTAACGAAGATAAAAAAAAAATGGTTTACCGAGTATCCTATTACAGAAAACGGCAAGTTAGGTGGTCGCCTCATTGGTATTGTGACATCAAGAGATATTGACTTCAGGGAGGGTGATCCTCAGCTGAGCCTTAAAGATGTAATGACTCCAATAGAGGACATGATTACAGCAAGATCTGGTGTCACTTTACAAGATGCCAATGACTTCTTCAAGAAAAGCAAAAAAGTTAAATTACAAATTATTAATGGATTCATGGAATTAGTAGCCTTAATTGCAAGGACCAACTTAAAAAAAGGCTTGTAGTTACCCTAAGAATGCAAACAAACAACAATTAGCCGGAGCTGCCATACGTACCCATGAAACTGACAAAGACTGATTACCATTATTTATTAGTCAATAACAGTGTAAATGTGATAGTTCTGGATTCCTCTCAAGGAAACTCTGTCTACCAAATTAATATGATAAAGTACATTAAAAGTACTTATCCAGACATTCAAGTGATCGGAGATAATGTAGTAACAAGGCCGCAACCCAAGAATCTTACAGATGCTGGAGTAGATGCACTTAGAGTAGGAATGGGTAGTTGTTCCATATGCATAACCCAAGAAGTCATGGCCTGCAGGTGCCCTCAGGCTACTGTAGTATATCAAGTAGGAACATTAAATGAATGTGTATAGCTATACACATTCATTTAATGTTCCTGTCATAACCGATGGTGTTATCCTGAGTGTTGGCCATATAGTTTAATCCCTTGCATTGGGTGCTTCCGCAGTTATGATGGGACCTCTCCTTGCTGGCACTTCAGAGGGCCCTGGTGAATATTTCTTCTCAGATGGTGTCAGACTGAAAGAATATAGAGGCATGGGTAACTCCGAAGCGATGGAAAATAAAGATGGTATAGGACCCGCAGTGAACAGGCATTTCCGTAAGGAATCAGACAAGCACACAATAGCCCAAGGAGTGAGGGGGAGTATAGTGGACCAAGGTTCTTTTCTGTGGTTCCTTCCATATTTACAAGCAGGAATGAAACATAGTTGTCAAGATATTGGAGCGAAATCTATTAGTATGGTAAGTGAGATGAGCTATTCGGGAGATCTTAGGTTCGTGAAGAGAACATATCCTGCACAATTAATCTCCATTAGTATCTGCACCGATGGACAAGGGAACAGAAACAGATATGGCGATTGTGATGGTACTATGCTATTGTTGTCATTCACCACAACACTACTCCAGAGTACCAAGCAAAAACCAAGTACCAAGCACAAAGTGAAAAAATACAAACATGGATTCATTCGAGACCCTGTGTGTATGGGTCCTGAAAACACAGTTGCGGACGTTAACGAAGCTAAAAGAAAAATGGGTTTACCGGGTATCCTATTACAGAAAACGGCAAGTTATAGGTGGTCGCGTCATTGGTATTGTGACATTAATAGATATTGAATAAAGGAAGGGTGATCCTCAGCTGAGCCTTAAAGATGTAATGAATCCAATAGAGGACATGATTACAGCAAGATCTGGTGTCACTTTACAAGATGCCAATGACTTCTTCAAGAAAAGCAAAAAAGTTAAATTACAAATTATTAATGGATTCATGGAATTAGTAGCCTTAATTGCAAGGACCAATTTAAAAAAAGGCTTGTAGTTACCCTAAGAATGCAAACAAACAACAATTAGCCGGAGCTGCCATACGTACCCATGAAACTGACAAAGACTGATTACAATTATTTATTAGTCAATAACAGTGTAAATGTGATAGTTCTGGATTCCTCTCAAGGAAACTCTGTCTACCAACTTAATATGATAAAGTACATTAAAAGTACTTATCCAGACATTCAAGTGATCGGAGATAATGTAGTAACAAGGCCGCAACCCAAGAATCTTACAGATGCTGGAGTAGATGCACTTAGAGTAGGTATGGGTAGTTGTTCCATATGCATAACTCAAGAAGTCATGGCCTGCAGGTGCCCTCAGGCTACTGTAGTATATCAAGTAGGAAGCTATACACATTCATTTAATGTTCCTGTCATAACCGATGGTGTTATCCAGAGTGTTGGCCATATAGTTTAATCCCTTGCATTGGGTGCTTCCGCAGTTATGATGGGACCTCTCCTTGCTGGCACTTCAGAAGGCCCTGGTGAATATTTCTTCTCAGATGGTGTCAAACTGAAAGAATATAGAGGCATGGGTAACTCAGAAGCGATGGAAAATAAAGATGGTATAGTACCCGCAATAAGTAGGTATTTCCATAAGGAATCAGACAAGCACACAATAGCCCAAGGAGTGAGGGGGAGTATAGTAATAAAGAATCTGTCCTGCGGTTCCTTCCATACTTACAAGCTGGTATGAAACATAGTTGTCAAGATATTGGAGCGAAATCTATTAGTATGCTAAGTAAGATGAGCTATTCGGGAGATCTTAGGTTCGTGAAGAGAACATACTCTGCACAATTAGAAGGCAGTGTGCAAATTTTATTAATTTAATGAATTAAACTTTGATATCGATATTAACAGAGTATGCCAATGAAAAATTTTTTGGTGTTTACTAAAGCCATTCACATTGATAACAGATTCTAGCTAATAAAAATGTGTATTTAGATTTTATATTTATGTAATGAGCATATAAAAATTAGATTACTTACTGATGTAGAAAGAAATTGTATTGACTTTCTGTATATTGTATTTCATAAAATGAATGAGGGCTATATATTTGCTAGCCAGATTGTATATTATTCTAGTATTTTATACCTACATTAGTACCTATATAAACTAAAAGATAATTTTATTTCAATTAAATGTTTGTAAAATATACTAATAGTTTTTGTTTTACTAATTTTGTGTTTGTCTTGGTAGTCCAGTGGTCAGCTCACTGCTTCTGATTCAGTAGTCGTGGGCTCTCAATGGTTTCTCTGAATTATTTTCTGAAGTTTGTTGTGATAAATATCAATGACTGACAACTTTATGCCCGTTGTTCGGTTCACCACCTATTCCATTTGGGATGTAACTTAAGTAGCTTAACAGCCACTACCTCCCTAAGGCGTGAAGTTATGTTGTCAAACACAAGCTGCTCAGAAATGCTCTTTCCCTATTAAATATTTTATGTTATAAAAATAGATACGCAATAATATAAATTTGAAATCGGTAAGTAAAATATGTTCAAATATTAAAATAAGTGCAACTACAGTAATTTCATGTTTAGGGGATTTTTAATCATCTTTTTTTTTTTTTTTTTTTTTTTTTTTTTTTTTCGCGAGGAAATGCTTTATGCACACCCCCCGCCTGGGGACGGCAGGGGGTAGTGTGGGACTCCCAAAACAGTAAACTGAAATCCGATCCTAGGGTTACCCACTAAAACCTCGCGGCGGCCTTCCTCCGGCGTTGGGGTGGTCCAGGATTCGGATAAACCCCTCTGGTCCACCCCGCCGTCGCCCCCCCTCCGTCACGAGGGGGTGCTCATCCTCGGGGAGCCTCGGCGAGACTCCCCCGGGCGGGGCGGCTCCGACCGCGCGCTGTAAAGAGGCGCGCGGCCGGCGGCGCCCCCGACGACCCTCCCCGGCCGCCCCGGGGGGTCATCCTTCCCGGGCCGCGACCCGAGCGCACCCGCGGGGTGTGCACCCTCGCGGCCCGCCGGCGGCGGCGATCACTGAGCTCGCCGCCGCCGCCTTCGAGCGGGATCGGCTCTCTCCCGACCCCGCTCGGCGGCCTCCTTCTGGAGCATGACAGCTTCGCAGAAAGAGACCACAGCCCTCCACTCCTCCTCGCCCGCCAGCATTGCCGCGACCAACGCCGGCGGGGACAAGTCTCGCCCGATCCCGTCGACCAGGACTCAGCGCTCGGCCGCCCAGGCCGGGCAGACCTCCAGCGTGTGCTGGGCCGAGTCCAGGTCGGATGCGCAATGGTGGCATCTCGCCGTCACTTCACGTACTATGTGTCTGATTAAATAAATTAAATTATACCTAGATATCCGACGAGCCTTGAGGTGCATTCGTACAGCTACCATGCGCAGAATTGAAGTTGGCGGGTTCGATTCCCACCCGAGTACAAATATTTGTGTCAAGAATGAATGTTTGTATGGCGTCTGGGTGTTTTTCTATGTATTTATTTACAAAAGAAAAGTCTAATATTCGCTAAGTATTAATATTCGTTATCTAGTAACCATAGCAAAAGCATTTAGTTGCTTCGTTTGGGACTAGAGGGCGGTGTGTGTATTGTGTCCAACTAATAATTATATTCATATATTAAGTTAGAAACTTCACCGCAAATAGGACAAGAATCTTTGAATCCTTGAAGCTATTCTTGAAAAAACATAGATATCTCATTTCAAAAGTGCAATTTCAATCAGCCTCACGGAAAAACAAGTAGGTAAGTGAGTTTTACGGTATAAACAGGACAACAATGGAGAACTGATTAGAAATAACAACACTAAAGTTTTTGAAATGGAAATTCTAATCTCTCCTGCAATCGTTTAAGTCTGCGGCCCCCATACGACCACAAAAGGTAATATCGTAGACATCCTACTAATTACTACTCAATAATAGCAGGATATAAACTGGCCAATTTTATATCCAACTTTAATTATAACATTGCATATCGCATATATTTGAACTGTAGGTTATGATAGACATTGGAGACCATCCAAGATGGTGGAATAAATTATTTTTAATGCGTGTCTTAATGGATAACAAATGAAAGGGATTGTTGCTAGTAGGTAGCTATACAAAAAATATGGCGTCATTCTAAATCCAACATGGCAGACCATCTAAACTAGAGAAGTGGTTCATAATAAACTTCTACAGTATTGGTCTAACGTTTAACGCATAGAAAATACCTAGACCCATATAAATAGGTACAAAAACCCGTTGTAATATAAGTCGGATCATGCCATTATCCTCTTTTCACATTTAATCATTAGTAATTATTTTTTTTATACTATTTCATTATACATAAATTATAATATACCTATAAACCAACTCGTTGACACCCTCTATCTATTGTTAAAAAGCCGTATCAAAATCCGTTGCGTAGTTCCTAAGATATAAGAATTTATGGGGACAGACAGCAGAAAACGACTTTATTATAAATTAAGTAATGATTGCGTTGACATACAATTATGGGATAATGTTGTGTCGGAGGCAAAATAAAAGTACCCCAAATGGTGCAACCACCAGATCCTTTTCGCGCTTTACTTTCTGGCATTGGAAAAAAAATTAAGCAGTTCTTGGTCAACCAATATTCAAAAATAAAAATATACGAGGTCGTTTGTTTTTATAATTTATGTATAATGTATTAAAGAATAAAATTACTTTAAAAAAAAGGTAAACCGTTTTCTAGAAACGTAAACCACCACCACCATCTTTATGTAGATGAAATCTACTACCTTCATAACTAAAAAGCGATAAACAATGTAACTAATTTGAATACTAAATACAATATACAAAACGTTATACATTTATAAAGTCATAATACTTAAAGATTTTGTGGTTTACGTTTCTAGAAGTAGGTTAAAAAGTGATACATTTCGAGACTTAGGACTTATTGCTAGCTTAATATGATTTAGGAGTTATTGCAAACGCTGGCCGAACCCTAAGTGATAGTTCAAAATAACTTGCTACATTATTAAATACCTTCGGAAGGTCTACAAAAACTTTCGCGGTGGTGTATGTCCATCTCTTAGTGATAACCTACTTAATGACCATTTTATTTCTAATGAGGCGAAACAAAGTTCGCTGGGTCAACTAGTATGTTATAAATATATGTACCTATGTTACAAAGTTTCATTTCTTTAGCGCGCAGGGACCCCACGCAATATTCTTTTTTAAGCATTAGTTACATAATAACAACAAAACAACATATTATCAATATATTATTACTAACATTAGGTACTTACTTATTACTTAGTATAATTTACGAAATAGCCGCTATTCATAGCTTACCAATGGCTGTAACAAATATTTAGTGGTGTATCCCACATTGACAATAATAGCACTGCAACGATGAACGTTGCACGGTGAATCTGCCACAATGTCAAGGACCGTTGGCAGTGTTTCTAATTATACGTCCACCACTGTTTATGACGCACAATCAGACAGACGTGATCTCATCATTATATTAATCAAAGTGGTTCTTACCTTATTGAGAGTATTGGATATATCCAATTATGTATATTTTATGTGGAGTTGCTCATAGCTATAAATTTAGTATGACTCTAACAAATGTGACTCACATTTTAACAATATATTCACGTCTCTCCATACATATTTACGTCACATCATATTTTCATTTTTTCCATCCTTTTTTTGCCCTGATTTTTCTTATTCACAATTCCATATCATGCACCTAAATGCACTAACTTTTCATATACTACATATATATAAGAGATTTCCACCTATATATTGACTCATCACGATATCTCTGGAACCATAAGGCGTAGCGACTTGAAATTTGGTAGGATTATTCCTTTCGCCGAGTAGAGGTCAGCTAAGAACGGATTTTACGAAATTCCACCCACAAGGGGGGTTGCGGGGGTGTTAACAATGGAAAATTCCCATTTTTAACCTATAGCTGCTATCGACTTCAAATTTGTCGAAGATATTGCAGTATTAACATAGCGGGGCAGCAGTTATTACTTTTGATGCGAAACAGAGTTCGCCGGGTCAGCTATCGACTTCAAATTTGTCGAAGATATTGCAGTATTAACATAGCGGGGCAGCAGTTATTACTTTTGATGCGAAACAGAGTTCGCCGGGTCAGCTATCGACTTCAAATTTGTCGAAGATATTGCAGTATTAACATAGCGGGGCAGCAGTTATTACTTTTGATGCGAAACGGAGTTCGCCGGGTCAGCTAGTACTACATATATATAATATATATATGCCAACTCAGGGAACATACAACAATCCAGAAATGAAGTATTTATAACGCGAAAGAAGTACCTACCGAATGTTTTAAAATAATATAACATGCCATTTTTTAAATTTAACTGTTAGCAGCCACGAACTGCTTGGCTGCTTTATAACGCTGGCTTGTATCTTAACTTAGGCGTTGTAATATGAAAATTTCATTAGTTCATTAGCCAGGCCACTCGGGCAGAGGCGCAGGCACGAACTAGTAAAGAATTGCTAACACTAGTTTTAATCTAAACAATGAATTTATGGGGCAATGGCAATATATTACTATGGGGCAATGGCTATACGTATGCACTTTCTGTACACCATCACTCACTTGCAGCGAACACTGTAACTTGTGCACACTTACTCTTTTGCACACTTGAATTCTACATTTTTCTGCATATTAACCTCAATTAAACAACATAAGTCTGTACCTCCAAAATTGTTGCTGCTGCCTTCTTGGACTAGAATTGTTTTTCCTTAGACTAATGTATAAATAGTATTATATAAAAGTATTATAAGTGTATTATATATAAGGTATAGGTTTTAGATTAAATTTCATTGTACTGTGTCATCTGTGGAGAAGAAACTGTCAGCTGAAACACAGCCACGGCTAGCTCAGCTGACAGGGATTCTAACACTCTGTGTCTATTTTATTTTATAATCAAATAAATATTTTCATTTTTTAAATATTTTCATTTTTTTCAATTTAATAATATATACATATAAATTACGTGTAACGTTGTTTGTCCGCGATGGACAAACTACTTAACCGATTTCATTCAAATTTGCACTCCGTATGCAGTTTGCTCCAACTTAAAAGGTAGTTCTATCACAATTTATAGTCACGACTTTCTTTTACTGCAAATTATACATACATACATACACATACATATATAACTTCACGCCAAATCCCTTGCGGGGTAGGCAGAGAGAACAGAGCGCCATAGGGGACGATTCTTTCACGCCTCACTCGCTTCGTTGACTTTCATAACTCTTTTCATGCACGCGCGTCGGTTTTTGAGGCTCTTAACTTCACCTTCCTCCAGAACAAGTTCTATTTGGTCATGGAATGTGTGTCTTGGCCGTCCTCGACTCCTACATCCATCCGCTTTTGCATTGTATATCTGCTTAGTCAGTCTTGCATCTACCATTCTTTCTACATGTCGGAACCATCAGAGCATGCCCTTTCTTACTTTTACACCGACACTCTTTTTCAAACCCACTTCCTTCCTTACAACCTTGTTTTCTACGCGGTCAGCGAGAGTCACTCGCAGATTTTGCGTAGTGCCCTCATTTCTACCGCGTTTATACTACTTTCATGCACACTCTGCCATACCCAGCTCTCGCTTCCATAAGTAAGCGTAATGCAAATTATTTGTTTATTTTATTTGTTAACTCCAAACTATAGCGTACATATGTGGTGATATCTGTTGATTGGATTAAGTTAATATTCAATAGATGTCGCTATGTTAAAAGTTTTGGAACGAGCTGTATTCCACTGATCCGGCAATAGATTATTGTGCCAGATGAGACCATTGGAGAAATGTTAATAATTTGTAAATATTGTTAGGCGTTGAAATACAATAGTGCAACCACCAGATACTTTTCGCGGAAATGATTTGGAAATGGAAATGATTTTAGATTGGTAGAGCCAAGCAGTTCGCTGCATGAATGGGCCGGCTCGACCGGTGAAATACCACGACCTTTTAGGAGATCGACGTAAAGTGGTAAGTTTCGTTCGGTGAGAGAGGTACCAGAAAGTCCACCCCCGTTCTCGCCATCCTTTTCTATCCCCTATCCCTCAAAAGTCATTAGTGTGAGCCAGGATTCGGACCCGCGACCTTTTGATTTGAAGCGAGGTGCTCGACCACTGAACCACCGAGACTATAATAAGTAGTTTTTAAAATTATAAAGTGTAAGTCAAAATTTGTTTATTTTAGCGAAATAAATTTCGTGAGCATGACTGTTTCTGTACTTGGCGATTACTCTTTATAATATTGGATTTGGATATTGAATTCCTGTATATTATGAATGGTTACTGTAATGGCAATAGAACCTTAGTAGTATCGGTTTCAACAAATTGAAATTAAATTTAAAAGCAAGAAAGCTCCGACTGTTCGCACAGAAAGAATGGAAAATGTAAGATTAACTAAGCAGATATAGAGCGCAAAAGCGGAAGGATGTTAGGAGCATTAAAAACTGACGAGCGTGTATGACAACAATAATGAAAGTCAAACAAGCGAGTGTGTTGTATATGAATCTTTCCTCATGGCCCTCTGTTCTCTCTGCCCACCCCACAAATGACTTATCGTAATGTTATGTATATATGTAGTCTCGGTGGCGCAGTGGTCGAGCACACGGCTTCTGATCCAGAGGTCAGGGTTCGAATCCTGACACTGGCTCACACCAATGACTTTGCGAAATTGTTTTCGGAAGTTAAGTGTGATAAATATAGATGACTGAAAACTTTGTGCCCGGTATAACAATAGGTTCGCCACCTATTCCATTTGGGACAGCCGCTGCCTATACCTTCGGGTAACAAAAGGCGTGAAGTTATGTTGTTTTTTATGATTATGTAAATTAATAGAACATCGACAGTCAAAGCATAAATAAGATTCTCCTTGATATTTAACAATTTGTTTAAATTAACATAATTGTGGAAAAATAGCAATGTTACTTCCGTCAACATAAATATTATTATGCATATAATCTTGAAATTACCTAATAAGTATTGCTCTACAAAGGAGTAGACATGAGTTTCTTTTGGACAACACGGACCATTTTCCTTTTAGGCAGCGGAAAATATACATACGTGCTAAATACCCGAGATGCTAGATTAATTTTACCAAATGTGTGGTCCCAAGGTGAGGAAATCCACACACACACGGACAGGGCATGGCTTTGTTAGTCATCGATATTTATCGCTCTTATCATGAGGAAAGTCACTGAACCTCTGAACTTGAAGTCGGACTTCTGAATGACAAGGATACTAGATATGCCTTGCGTGTTACAAATAGTCTGAGCTATCCACGCCAGACAAAGGTTTTTCACTGTATACTACACTTATTTTTTGGTCTCGTGGCAATGGCGACCAACCTATAGCCATGAATATAACTCTTTTGTTTTAAGTTCAATAGTTTGTTTAATAGGTCCGTTGGTCGGTGGTCCAGTGGTCAAGCACCCCGCTTCTGAATCAAGTGGTCGCGGGTGTTCAAATCATGGCTCACACCAATGACTTTTCCAAATTAATTTCTAAATTATTGTGTGATATCGATGACTGAAAACTTTGTGCCCAATATGGCAATGTGTTCGCCACCTATTGGAACGAGAACATAACAGCGAGTCTTAACATTTATTTTCATTTATATCATTTTGGATGGCCAAGACACACATTCCATGACCAAATAGAACGTGTTCTGGAAAAAGGTGATGTTAGACATAACTACTTACATAACATAACATAACTTCACGCCTTATGTTACCCGAAGGTGTAGGCAGCGGCTGTGTGCAACAGAGAACAGCCGCAAAAATCGACGCGCGTGCATGAAAAGAGTTATGAAAGTCAACGAAGTGAGTGAGGTGTATAAGACTTATGCCGTATGGCGCTCCGTTCTCTCTGCCTACCCCGCTAGGGATTCGGCTTGAAGTTATGTATGTGTGTATTTTCATTTTTATTAAACTTTAACATTATCCATACTGAAATTCATGATCGACGTTAAATCTTAAAAAGTATTTTTGTGTGAAACAGCGTTTAGATACGTAATAGTAACATTTAACATAGCTATACTAATGCGTATGTCTTTCAATTCGTCTTTGATTTGAAACATAATAGACAGCTTGGGGGAGGCAGGTATATAAACACAATATAAATAAAGTGTAGATCCGATCCGCGTATCTCTAGATTAAGCATACGTCTAACATTATTTACACCGTGTGATCCCAGCCAACGGTACTACGCCTCCAACTGTAGAACGTATTTTTACCAAAAGTATATTCATATTAGATAACCGAGGCTCCAATGCCACCAGGCTGTATCGAGAATGTCGTCGATACATACGATACTTTATTCGATTCAACTGTAGAACACCGGTCGCGACACAGTGCAGTGTCACATAAATACAAGTTGAATTTATATCTCCTGTCGTGTTCTGTGATCCTGGTATATAAATACAATAGGTACGCGCCGTTTTAAAACGATGAATTTTTTTTTTTCGTTTCTAGTGTTGTTCGGTTATTTTTTCACGTGGAGCGCGGGAATGCTGTACCGGAGGGATTCGGATAATGTTTTGAAACCCGGTGAGTTTTTTTTTTTGGTAATTGCGTCGTCCATATTATGTTCGAGCGGTGGTATGCAAAAAAATAATTGTTCGTTTGTCAGAATTTATTTATTTATAAAAAATATTTTTTTAAACAGGTAGGTACGCGTATATTAGTCAATTTGAAAAGATTTGTTTTTTTGGGAGAATAGTAAAAACTCGTTACTTAGAAACATTTTTTACCTGACTACTACAGAGGTCTTTACGTTATACAATAAGTTACAGTTAAGTATGTCTGGAACGTGGGCCACAACGAAACAGTTTACTGAGGAGCAGAGCAGAGCATTGTTGAGTCACATAAAAACGATGACACGCCAATTACCAAACATTGGTTACAATTGATTCCGTTCTTGATAATGAGGACTAATATTTTACTTCCCAAAAAGTTTGTATTATTGGACTTAAAAAACAATGCGTCAGCTTTTTTACCTTCAACATAATAAAGAAAGAGTGGAGTATTATTTAAATGCGTATTTTTAAAGGCGTATTCAACGTAATATGCAGTGTCTGGTCGCAGGCTGTACAGGTTGCAAAGCCTCACCTTGATCCGGCGAACTATACTTTTGTACCGGCTATTTTAATACTTTCAAACTGTATCAGTCCGCGTTGATGCTTTTTTTTATTAGCCCCAAAGTTTAAAAAGTACCTAATTGTTATATAAGGCGAACGTATAAAAATGTTTGCGTTTTAGAATAAGTGGGGGTTTAGTTAGGAAGTATTATGGTGTTACCAGTTTCGGTTTAAAAGGGACAAAGATGGGTAGAGAGAGATCGCTATTTTAGTTAGTTATTGAAATTCCACAAAATATATGGTAATGGTATCCATGTTAGGCTGACATAAAGAAAATCCTGTTCACTTTGGAAGTCTGATGAAAGTAAGATTTCAGTAAGTCTTATGTTATTTGATAAATCTTCCGTTATCATAATTATAATACTTGTTGGACTAAAAATGTCTATTTCAATCGTCTAGGTTGCTAAAAATATATATTATTTCTTTTTTAAATACCAGGGGTCAGTACGGTACGACCGAAATGGTAATAGACCTTACGTAATTCGTTTAGGCATGAGCATATTAATTATATTACATATTATAATATTAATTTACAATGAATGTTTTATAAACTGCGCAACCGATATAAAATTAAATCTATTTAGTATTTTATGGCAATAGGTTTGCCACCTATTCCATTTGGGACGTAAACATAACGGCGAGACGAGCCTTAAGAGCCGCTGCCTACACTTTCGGGTAACATTCGGCCGAAATCAATCAAATCAATCAATCTCCAATCTAAGATTGAAGCTAATCTAAGATCATTGTGTATCAGTCGATCGACTCCCCCAAACAAAATCAATCCATGGATTGATTATTGGCACGCTTATTAGTAGAAATGGATTGAAATATTGATCTTAGATAGCACAATTTGGATTGGATTGATGATTGGTTTCGGTCGATAAGCGTGAAGTTATGGTATGTAGTATTTTTTTTTTTTAAATTGTGACTTAATATTACATTTTCCAAAAGTGAAATACAATGACCTCTATTTACGTATTATTGACGTAAAGCGGCCCATGCCGCGGTTCGTTTCTTCCACCTCCCTTCTAATCCCACTCCCTTAAAGGTAGGCAACGCAACTGTAACGTTGTCTGTGTTGCAGGTGGCCATGGGCAACTTTAGTTACTTACTATTGGGCTCTTACTAATAATTAAAGTATGTGTTTGATCTTACGCAGATTAACTCTTGTACCACAAGTCACCAAGGACTAGCGGCTTAGCGTGTCTGCTTCTTATTAAGAGAGCCCGAACTCAAATCCAGATACACACTTTTAGGAAACCATGTGTATAAATATCGATAAATAACACAATCCCACTTCCTTATAGGCCGGTAATGCAATTGTAACACTATCAGTGTTACAGTGTGCCTAGTGTGAGTTTTTACACGTTGACCATCACGTTATAGTTAACGCAGATTTGTATGGCATTGAAATAGCGCCACCCCGTGCCATACGTGAGAACTAAAAACTGCGAGTGCGAGATTTCGACGAAGTGAAGACCGTACACTTCTCACGTCGAAGTTGGTATTTACTATCAAAAGTGACATTAGCGCGAGTGCGAGTTAACATTTTGATGGATTTGACAGCTCGTTAACGTAAAATCGTCACTTTCGTGTTGGTTAAGTCTAACGCGGTGTAAATTTGTTTTCACCTAAAATTTTCTCGTGAGAGCGTGATATTTTAAACTTTTTATTAATTGTAACTTTGTCGAAAATGATGGAATCACGTTATTAATTTGCTTGGAACATGTTTGCGACCGCTACAGCCCCAAATAAACGTAATTTGTTGTCTAGTGGTCGCGCAAAAGGTTTGAAATACAATATCGACATATTAAATCTACCAAGTGTGGAATTCACCCGAGTTTACGAAGTAAAAAGCTAAAACTATCTTATTTAAAGATTTCTCATCGTAACTTTAGAAGATAAAGAAAGCAATATAATTGTGAGTTCAGAATAATAATAACTGTTTCAATCAAACTTCTAATTTGAAGCTTATGAAGGTAGGTATATTCCTATCAGCGGCCTATCGTATGTATCAAAATATGAGCATGAATAGATGAAGAGGTTACCAAGACTCTCATAAAGAAACATGATAAATAAATACATATGTTCCCTGATACTCCGAGTGCAGCAAGACAGACAAGCAATTAGTGGAAGAACATATCAAAGTTATTATATAGATAGCTTGCAATAGAGATAATATGCAAACAATATTCACTTTATTTTAGGTTTTATACTAAATATATGATACAGAGTGAGTGGATGCATTGATAGTAGCTAGTTCACAATTTCTGGGACACCTAGGTCTGAAAAACATCTGTATTACTGTCATAAGCACTACTGCACAATCAATGTTAAAATGGTTAGTATGTAGGTATCTATTAATAGTTAGTACACTTACTAATGCCTGTTATGAATTTATATTTGTTGTTTTTCTTGTTCGAGTAATACTATTTTTGTTGTGGTATGTTGTAACTGATATTATATGTATTTATATACATTTTTTAATTATTATTGAGTCTGATTTACAGATATTGTGATATATGGTGATCATTATAGTATTTTAACTGTCAAAAACAAATTTGGAGGTACAAATCATGGATGGTTTGTTTTGGAAAAACATTGAGATCAATAACCATATGCAGATGTTATACAAAAATGGGGAAATGGTGTAGCTTTTAAGAAGATAACATATATTTATAAAGAAATATTATTTGATATAATAATGCGGTTATGATTTTAGGAGGCTCTGGTTATTTGCCAAGACCTAATGACTCCAATTTTGGTTGCTGTATCACACTAGATGCTATCACAGGCATGTTGCAGTCCGAGTTGTAATTGGGAGGGTGAAGAATGGTTGTGCTTAAACAAAGACACACTTCTAACAATGAGTTGTTAAAATCTGCCTGAATTAAACAAGCTTGTTGTTTGATAAATAACTTTGGCATTGATTGTGACAAATTAAAGAAGTTATTACTGGTATGGCATCCCATTATTACTTGAATTGGTATTCTGCTTATCTCTTTAATATTCTATTAATAGAATACATATTTATAACAAAAATTGTTTTAGGGTTAGAATGAAATGTGAACAAGACTCCAAGGCAACCATTACTGAACAGGGAGTCATCAAGTGTAACATCTAAATTAATAGGAGGAGATTCTGGAGGAGCAATTAAAAGACTAGAGCGATTAATATTTTTAATTTAGTGTCATGTTATTGTTGGTTACTATAATTATACAATAATTTTAAACATGAAACTTTTATTTTACATTTACAAACTAATAAATAGGAACATGAACTCATAGTGAATCAATTACATCAATTACCTTGTTTAATAAGAATGTTACATTTAGAATACATTTAATTTACACAATCTTTTAACTTAAAACTATTCCATATCTAACTTATTTTCATTAGTTTTCTACAATATTCAATACTCTAGTGCCTAACACCTTCCAGTATCTTACTCTCTTAGGTTGACATAGTCCTGCCGTTGTTGTTTGAAAATTTTCCACTTACTCTGAAAACAAAGGCAATTCTATATTATATTAAATGAAATGTCACTATCAATCTTTAAACTTAGGACTATTCTATAATAAACTTATTTACATTTTTTCTAAAATATCCAATGCTCTAGTGCCTAACACCTGTTTTGAGCCTGCATCTCTGTTTCCATAATTCTATTCTGCTCTCGGACATAATGCTGTTGTTGTTTGAAATTCCTCCACATACTCTGAAAGGCAATTCTATATAAAATTAAATGTCACTATCAATATTTAAATTTAAGACAATTCCATATCAAACTTATTAACATTCTTTAAAAATATACTTTCCAATACTCTAGTGCCTGCACCTGCCAGTAAGTTTGAGCCTGCACCTCTGTCTCCCTAATTCTATTCTGCTCGCTTAGGTTAACATAGTCCTGCCATTGTCGTTTGAAATTTCTCCACATACTCTGAAAACAAAGGCCATTCTATATTTAATTAAATGTCACTATCAATATTTAAATTTAACACAATTCTATATCCAACTTATTTACATTTTTCTAAACTATACTATCCAATACTCCAGTGCCTGCACCTGCCAGCCTTTTTGAGCCTGCACCTCCGTCTCCCTAATTCTGTTCTGCTCTACTATGTTGACAATGTCTTGCTGTTGTAGTTTGAAACTTCTCCAATGTGTCAATATCAAATCAATAAGTGTACCTCACTTACTCTGAAAACAAAGGCAATTATAACAGCAATTGTTACATATTATATTACACTATAATTTAACATATTTATGTACTGAAGCAATGAATTTGTCACAAAAGTTACATTTCCCCATTACTCAGTACTTCTAGATTTGCCACTATCATCACAATGTAATATTTGGGTGGATTTTCACAAACTTCCCACTTTTGCAAGCCTTTTATTCTATCTCTAGCATTGCTGGACAACTTTCCGAGCTCTCCATGCCGAAAAAACAAAACAATCTTGTCTTTTTTACATATTTCGTATTAGCCCAATCCAAAGAACACGTAACAATTGATATTCTGTTTACTCATCCATAAATGTCACTATTCTAGCGAATTGAAAAGCACTCGTTCCCATTTTTTAAATTAGCTTACAAATTTCTAATTTAAATTAAATCTTGCAAACACAAAACTTACTAACATATTATAACCAAAAAGTTTCTGATAAGTACTTACCAAAGAGTATATAAATACTTACAAAACAATAATATAGCCCGCACAATTTCAAAGGTCGACTACTCGCTAACGAATCATATTAAAGTAGAGTAAAGAAATGACCTTCTTAATTTTCTGGGATTATATGGACTAATCTGAAGTTGATACACTTCATAAACGCTAATTCGAGTGAGTAAACGGGAAGCCATACGTTAACGAATGTATCAACTCGCACTCGGGTGTTATCCATATACGTTGAAGTATACGTTTACTCGATTGACGCGATGGTGAACTTAACGCGTTAACTTTGGCAAACTCGCACTAAGCACACAGGTGTCTATGGGCGGTAGTTGCTTATCATCAGGTTGACCCGCTTGCTGGTTTGCCTCCTATTCCATAAAAAAAAACTTGTAAGCCGAAATATAACCGGGCCTCCAAACGGCTAGGAAAGTTGTACGGAGTTGGGCGAACACGAGCATGTGGGAAGGCACTTCGCCCAACTTCGTGCAACTTTGCCTCGCCTCGGACTACTTTCGGAAGTTGATCCGACCGTCCACACGGCTAGGAAAAGTTGTACGGAGTGGAAGTGCTTGTCGTGTGGGAACGCACTTCGCCCTACCTCGTCCAACTTTGCCTCGCCTCGCTCGACTTCCATTTGTTGTCGGTTTTTTAGCCCGAGTCAAAGGGCCCGAGCATAGATACCTATTACCTACATAGTTTTTTGTATATTTATATATAGTTATTGCACATGTGCGTACACGAAATGAATGACTACACTTCAGTAGTAAATCAGACGTCGTCTGAGCACGTTGTGTTATGCAGATCTGTAAAATTTCTTTAAACGAATAAACCATTTGAAGAAATTTGACAGATATTTGTATAAGTCGATGTGTGGTATGAATGTATAGTTATTGTCTTCTAATTGTAGGTACTTATTAGTAAGTATATATTATAACGCAATTTTTGCACTTGATTACTATTAAAGTGTGTGATTGTAATACATACATATAAACATGAATTTTTTTTTTCAATTTTTACGTATCCGTCTGATTGTTTCGGGTAATTTCTGAAATGGCTGGACCTATTTTGACGGAACATTTATTTGCGAGTTATTTTAGAGAAAAAATATTTATATATTACTTCCGAGGCGAAACAAAGTTCAGCCGGTTCAGCCTTTACCTAATAAAGTTACAGCAATTATTTTTTAAAGAATTATCAAATCAACATATTTTATTCCTGCTACTATATTACCTACCACTAGAGATAGTTTTTGTAAAGGAACTTTTGGTCGTCTCATTCTTAATTTACCTACATAGTTTTTTGTATATTTATTTATAGTTATTGCACATAGTGCGTTCACGAAATAAATGACTACAATTCAGTAGTAAATCAGACGTCGTCTGAGCACGTTGTGTTATGCAGATCTGTAAAATTTCTTCAATCGAATAAATCATTTGACGAAATTTGACAGATATTTGTATAAGTCGACGTGTGGTATGAATGTATAGTTAATGTCTTCTAATTGTAGGTACAAAATAGTAGGTGTATATAAGACAATTTTTGCACTTGATTACTATCAAGTTATTATCGTCACAATGTAAATATAAACATATAAATAAAATTAAAGTGTGTGTTTGTAATATTGAAATAACTGCATTCTACTACATTCATATGAACATAAAAAGACTAAATTTTTTTTTTAATTTTTACGTATCCGTCTGTTTGTTTCGGGTAATCTCTGAAATGGCTATTTTGACGGAACTTTTATTTGCGACTTATTTTAGAGAAAAAAATAATATTTATTGTTCCCGAGCCGAAACAAAGTTCAGCCGGTTCAGGCAGTACATAATAAAGTTACAGCAATTATTTTTAAAGAATTATCAAATCAACATATTTTATTCCTGCTACTATATTACCTACCACTAGAGATAGTTTTCGTAAAGGAACTTTTGGGTGTCTCATTCATAATTTACCTACATAGTTTTTTGTATATTTATTATTATTTATGTATAATTATTGCACATAGTGCGTTCACGAACTAAATGACTACAATTCAGTAGTAAATCAGACGTCGTCTGGGCACGTTGTGTTAAGCAGATCTGTAAAATTTCATCAATCGATTAATCATTAAAAGAAATTTGACAGATATTTGTATCAGTTGACGTTAATGTCTTCTATTTGTAGGTACTTACTAGTAAGTATATATAAGGCAATTTTTGCACTTGATTACTATCAAGTTAATATCATCACAAATCTAAACATTTATATAACATTGAAATGCGTGTTTGTAATATTGAAATAACTGCATTCTACTACATTCCTATGTATCATAATATATGTATATATCATATGTTTTCATATGAATAGTCTTTTTCAATTTTGTCCGTCCGCCTGTTTGTTCCGGGTAATCTCTGAAATGGGTGGATCTATCTTGACGAAACTTTTATTTGCTGATGTAATAACGAGTAACTTAGGCGAATTATTATTATTACTATTTCTCCGGGTCAGCTAGTACCTGGTAAAAATAGTAATGGTTTTTTGAGAATTATCAATTTAATTAATCAATCAATATTTTATTCCGGCTACCCATATTACCTACGACTATAGATAGTTTTCGCAAAGGAAATTTTCGAGCGTCTCATCGAAAGAAGCTAATCATGAAAATTCAGTTTATTAATTTTATATCTTTAGGTACTACTTCTGTCGAGCATAATGCACCGCTTGGTTTGATAATATGAAAGTTAAGTTATAATAATACTAAAAACATAACTTCACGCCTTTTTCTACCAGAAAAGGTGTAGGCAGTGGCTGTTAAAGCCTTGACTCGCCGGACACAAAAATAATTGGTATACGTCTGGAATCGAACCCACGGCTTCTGTATCAAAAGACTATATAAATCAATTAAAAAAGAGCAAAATTAATTCGATACATGTTGGAAAAAGGGGACTCTTTGATCAGACCATTTATATATATATATAAATGCACCGCTTGATTTGATAATATGAAAGTTAAGTTATAATAATACTAAAAAAACATAAATTCACGCCTTTTTCTACCAGAAGGTGTAGGCAGTGGCTGTTAAAGCCTCGACTCACCGGACACAAAGTTGTCAGTCCTCGATATTAATAATTTTCCAAAAAAGTCCGAAAAATGATTGGTATGAGTCTGGAATCGAACCCACTACGTCTGTATCAGAAGACTATATAAATACTAATCTATTAAATAAAGAGCTAAATTAATTCGATAAATGTTGGAAAAAGGGGACTCTTTGATCAGACCATTTAATTTGTAGGACAAATATTTATTCAAATAATTTAAATATTTATCTTAAGATTACTAAAGAAACCATCAGTTACTATAAAAATTTTAATAAGAAGATTAATATTCACGTAATTAAAATACGCGAACTACGGCAGCTGCTACTTGAGCGTCCATAACATGCGTGCGCAAGCGATGGGCACCGTAGAGTGACTGAGAACTTTCGGAAGTTGTACGAGAATGTGGAGAGCCACTTCGAACTTTCTCGAAGTCGCACGAGGAACTTTTTCCGAGCACTCCGCTATAATTTGGACGCTCCATAATACTCGTCTACCTACAGATATAAATTAAGGTGTTACAGTAAATGTTACAGTAGTAGTGTTTCCCAAATAATTGCTACTCGCGGCCATTAGATTTGTTTTGCAGTTTCTTTTTATCTAACCAGTTAAAAAGTAGAACATAACCTTGTACCTATCGTATAAATAGGTAACACGTAAGTACTATTGTAAATTATAATGTCTCGATGGTCCAGTGGTTGAGCACCCCCGATTCTGAATCAAGAAGTCGTTGTTTCCAAACCGGGCCCACACCAATAACTTATTGGAATTAGTTTCGGAAGTTATGTGTGATAAATATCGATTACTGAAAACTTTGTGCCCGGTATGGCAATAGGTTCGCCACCTATTCCATTTGAGACGGAAACATAGCGGCGAGTCGAAGCTTAACAGTCACTTCACTTCACTTCACTTCTTACTATTGGCTTCGCATACTAGCTAATGCGACTTAGCCACCCTCTTTATTTTCTACTTCGAACGCTTCAGACAGAAGAATTTGAACGGTTAGGAGGAGAATATGGCCAGTTAAGATGACCGCAGGATTTCTTCAACCAGCGTAGAAAATGAAAACAGAGTCCTCCTTCATTGGCGCGTATTTATAATGACTGGTTGTTATTTATATTCTGCCAGGCTTAGTTGCATTGATGTCATAAACCAGAGGAAACAGATGAAGAAAGGATTTTAATAAACAAAATTTCGATTGAGTATTTTATGACCCATATGATTTAAACATACAACTACTTTCTACGCTTTCTACCTACAACAAAAAAGAAACAAACACTATTACCAATTACTACCTGAACACTTATAAAAAATGAATATAATAAAAATATGAATTTTAAACTAGCAATTATAATGATATAATTATTTACATTAATGCTACAATTTACAAGAAAATATTATTTTTTTTAACAAATTTACATAAGATGCACCGTACTGAATGTGAAGATATGAGAGAGAGTAGGCATTTGAGAGATGTAGGACGAGGAATTTCGGAGGGAAGGACATCATAGAGGGATTGTCGCAATCTCGGACATGAGAAAAAAAGGTGATTGACATTTCCTTCATCCAGTCCGCATTCGCAAAGAGATGAATTCCTGATCCTGAGCTTAGAAAGAAATACAGGGGTACAAGAATGACCAAGTCTAAGGCGGCAAATAGTGGAAACTGTACGTTTGTCCGCTTTACATGACCTAAAAAACCATGGAGATGACGGAATGTCCGATTGGACATCGGCGTAATGCTTACCTTTGATTAATTTAGATGCATTCCAGGCAGCAGTCCATGATTTATTCTGCAGCGACTTAGCAAGTAGACAAAGGTCCTGAGAATAGGTTTGAAAATGTTCTAGAGTGCCAAGCTTAACAGTCGCTGCCAGAAGTTCGTATTGACTTTTGTCTAAGATATATAACGTTTTTTTTTCTTTTGTCTAATATAACGCTATTTGGTGTATTAGCCACAGATGTTTGGTTTCAAATGTTGGAGGTAGTTTGCGTTTGATAATACAGCATTTGCGTGTCACCAGATAGTGTTACAGTTCCGTTGCCGGCCTATAAAATGAGATAGGGACGAAGACGATTCCTTCTAGATATATAAGTAAATAATAACTTTTTATATAATTGTTTTAAAAATATTTGGCATACATCTCTATTCAGCATCATTCCTCGCTTAGTCAATCTCAATTTTTAGCCATTCCGAGCGGATTTTACCGGCTGAGACTTTAACGGAAGCAAAGACAGATTTTTTAATTTAAAAGTACACATACTAATAAACAAATACAAAAAATATAATATTAATCGATTATTATAATTTAACGAGGATTTTAATGCAAAGAGTTTAACACGAGTCAACCAAACAATCACACAAATAAGTTTTACTAGCCGAAATAATATTTTTTACTAGGAACGTAATGAACTAACTGTAAAACAGTACAAATATTAGCTTATTGCGATAAACTAAATGAAAGAAACAATTACGTAAGTATTTTACTAAACAACTATACTTATTCAGGGCTGGCTGAAAAAAACAAATATTATTAACTGCGAATATATAGCCAGGTGCAAGATATACCGGGCCAGGGTGCAAAAGGGCACGAACAAAGGGTTGCACAAGAAATAATATTATGATGGTGATTAATACTTATATAACTTAATCAGTATAGTCTTGGATTGGCAAATCAAAATAGAAAAATGTTAGGACTTATCTTAGTAGTAGAGAACAACGACACGTCCCCTCAGCGCGAGTCGGCATCACTCAATCTTCACAAGTATCCATCCAATAGTTACCACCAATCAATAGTAAATCGCAAAATCAATAAAATGCGACACCTTCTTAACAATTGCAACCAACAACGAGCAACTACCAAAAACGACTGCTGTAACAATTTTACTTAATCTATCTCATAGTAAAATCAACTAAATATACTAAATATACACCGCGAATTTTTTTTATGGGATAGCGGGGTAAACGGGCAGGTGTGTCACTCGATGACAAGCAAGAAATGTCGCTCATGGATACCCGAACAGACTCAGTTGTGTTGCCGGCCCTCACCATGGAATATGGAAGGGTTCGAAAAGGGATGGGAAGGGGAGAGGCAAGCGGTTGGGCCTTCGGATATCTCTCACTGAACCAAACGATATCTACAGCCACTTTACGTCGACATTCTGAGATTCATGCACCGAACTGCGTATCTAGAAGTAAATAATAACATCTTTGTTTAATTGTTTTTTATTTATAAAACCTCCTTATATGAAACCTAAAGAATATTTACGTCTCCCGGAAATAGATGAGGCTACTATGTTATTTAGTTAAGTACATTCTTGGCGCCTTTAAAACTTTAGCCTTCATTAATTTACAATCACTGTTAATAAGTCAATAAGTATGTAATAATATTTTATCACAATTTTTTTTACGTGTTCGGAGGGCAAACGAGCAAGTGAGTCTGCTGGGTAACTTTCCACCGCCCATGAACACCGTAGTCCGTTGCCGTCCTATAAGGGAGTAGGGGGGGAAAGGAAGGGGAAAGGGGATCGGGCCTCCGGATACATCTCTTACGAACGAAACCCGGCACGAGCCACTTCACGCCTATATTTCGAGAGGTCGTGTCGTATTTCACCAGTCGAGGCGGCTGGTTAAGTTCAATATTGAACTATGACCTTGACGCCCTTTTTACCTTAAAATGCAGGCAGAGGCCATTACGTCTCGCATAATTTTTCTACCCCTAAACTTCGCCCGCATAAAAAGTTCCTCTCTATCCCTTGTCAAAATATATAGGGTATTTAAATTACAATTAATTTATTGCATAAAAAATATTTAATTACTTAATAATCGGAACAAATAGGTACTGTAAACTTGGTCAGTGAGCGTTTTTTGAACTGTACTAGCCTTGCACACCTTGCGTTGAGGTCAGGGTCAAAATTTGTTTGCAAGTGATATAATATTATAAAGAAACTTAAGTATTATCTTTGTATATACTTGTTCTACCTAGACTTTTATTTTAACAAAATATTCATATTTTGAAACTTAATTACGATTTTTTTTATCGGATAGGAAGGCAAACGAGCAGGCGTATCACCCTCATCATCATCATCAGCCTATTGCAGTCCACTGCTGGACATAGGCCTCTCCCAATGTGCCCCACAACATCCGATTCTCTGCCTTTCGCATCCAGTCTTTTCCAGCAGCCCTTCTGAGGTCGTCTGACCATCGGGCTGGCGGGCGTCCTACCAAGTCGCGGTCTCCACTCAATGACCTTCTTGCTCCATCTACCATCGGTCCTTCGACAGATGTGACCAGCCCATTGCCACTTCAGCGAGCTTATTCTACGAGCTATGTCGGTTACTCCTGTCACCCGACGGCAAGCAACCAATGCCGCCCATGGACACCAGCAACACATATAGTGTTACTGTTGCGTTGCCGACCTTTAAGGGATAGAAAAGGATGGGGCAAGGGGGTGGGCCTCCGTATACCTCTCTCATCGAACTAAACGTGGCACGAGCCACTTTATGCCGAACTGCAAGACTCTACCACTGCTTTTTTTCTTGAACTAATGAGGGTTTTATAGAAATTTAACATGATAACATTAAAACAACTTCTTAGGATTATATCGCGTTTATTTAATACTTATTTTTATTTATTTCCCGACCGTTCGAACTCTTTACAGAGATCATTTTCACGAGTGTATAGTTTGTTATATACTCTTTGATGCTGTAGTTGGAACATCAACGTTAAGTATTATGCCGCATAATGCTGTAATTGGAAAAGTACGATTGTCGTCAAAACTCCCTATAGATCAGGGCTTATCTATAATATAAAAATGAATCGCAAAATGTGTTGGTAAGCGCATAACTCAACCACGCCTGGACCAATTTGGCCAAATCTTTTTTTAAAATGTTCGTTGAAGTTCAAGGATGGTTTTTACGGCGAGAAAAATTAGAATTATTGCTGGGAAAACCCTAAAAATAGCCCTTTTCTTTTTCCCATACAAATGATTTGTAACTAAAACGTAGTCAATTTGAGCTTTATTGCTATAGTATAAAGTTCATATTAAATTACAAGCACTCACTGTTGTCTAAGCAATGTAGGTGTGTTCCTAACGTCAAAGATCATATCTATCAAAACAATGTGCGTGTGTGCGTTGGAGCACAGAATACATAGTTGAAGGAGTTTAATGTCGCGTTCCGAAACTCGCGTTTCTTTTGTATTAGTTTCGGCACGCGAGATAAAATGCATCAGTTTCCACGTCATTACATCAGTCAAACAAAAACCAACAGTGTTTTTATATTATTTATAATATCCAAATTTTAAATAAATAAAACAATTCGTACGGCTTAAAAGGATTTGACTTCAAGTCATATAAAATTTAAAAAAAAAAAAGTTGTCTGTTACCATTAGGTAACAGACAACTTTTTTTTTTAGTTTAGTTTAGTAGATTACTACTGAGTTGCTTTTGTCAACTGATACACGAAACAAATTCGTATAACGTGTTTTGTGCAGAGTGTTTAGTTAGTTAGTGTTTGTTTAGTTCGTGATTAGTGTGTTATGTAACAATGTCCGTGTGTAACATCTGTCTCCATTGTCCCTGCTACATCGTCCCTCGTAATTGTAAATGCAATAAATAAAACAACGAAACATGAAACTAAATAGGATGTAATAAAATAAGCAAGTAATAAGACTTTATTGTCCCTCGCAAAGGCAATACCAGTGCAATGTAAAACATTAGACCATTGTCCTTTTACTGCAGTTTTAAAGAACCCGAAGACCGTAATAAATCAGTGACCATCCCAAGTAACGAGAAAGCGTGGGAAAGCCATCACTCGGAAGACACTGGACCGGACCCCCATTGTTTCCTGGATGTGAAGAGCTGTAGCATTAGACATTCTATATCTAGCATCGATCAGGATCACACCTTAGTTTAGTTAGCTCCTGCCGAGAGGTGAAATCCAGACATCGATCTCGAAGATACCAAGATCCAGTTAATGTGAGTACACCTTAAATCGATTCTGTGTGTTGCTCTCAAAAGTGTCCTTATTCCTTTAAGTCATTTGCAGATTTTTTTTCTTAATTATCAGTGAATATTTAATTAATAACTATTTCTTATAATAAGGAAATTGTCTCTAAAGAGCTATCGCGCTCTAGACAGGCCCGTATATTACAAATAGATTTATATAGAGATCTTAATTTAGAATTAGAATATATTAGTGATAGTTTAGTTAACTCTCAGCACTATATTTTATCCGTGAAAAATACAAAATATCATTTAATATGGCTGACGTTGATTTAATTTTTAAAATTCTCCGTTTTGTACCGGACTTTGATGGCAATCCGCATGTGTTGCCTAGATTTATACAATTTTGTGATCATATAGTAGCCGAATGTATTGAATCCAACCCTAACAATAATTTGGCTAGATTATATCTTCTTATCGGCATCTTAAACAAAATAACTGGCCAAGCAGCACGAATAATTAATGCCAACGGTATACCCGAAGATTGAGCTAGCATTAAAAGAGCATTAATTAATATTTTTTCTGATCAAAGAGATGAGACCACACTATATAATGAGCTCATGTTAGCTTCACAGGGCAGTAGCTCACCACAAGAGTTTTATGATCACTGTGTTAGTTTATTTTGTACAATAATGACATATGTAACTTTACATGAATCGATCAATACCACTATAGAGGCAAAACAAACGGCAAAAATTAACTATGCAGGCATTTGTACGAGGGTTAAAGGAACCTTTAGGGTCCCGTATCAGATGTATGCGTCCTGACACCGTAGAAAAAGCATTAGAATTTGTACAAGAGGAACTAAATATTTTATATTTACAAAATCGTACCGAATGTAATATAGATAGAAAATCACATAATAATTTAATAAGCCATTTTACTCATACGAACAATTTTATACGGCCGATGCCTACAGCGACTAACTACTCGCAATTACCTCAATCCCCGTGGCAACCGAATAATTCGTATAATAACCCTATCAACTTCTATAGACATTATTCAGAAATGCCGACGCGCACACAGCAGAAGTTCCACGCACCGTCGTCAAATTATAACCAATATAATAATTATTTAAATACAATACAACAAAGACCCTTAATGCAAATCAACGCAGGCCTTAAGCCAATGAGTGACATTACTAATTTCGCTACTAGAGATAAAACTCCAAATGTACAACTAACTGGGCATGATTGGCGTAAGAGAGATAATCCACCCCCTTCTAACTACTCCAAAACTCAGGAAATTAATATTAACGAATTTACAGACTGAAAAGTCCTATGATAATTCTTATTTGAATAATGCAGAGTACCATGATGTCGAACTGATAGGTCATACAAACGAAAACGCAAACGTTGATAATTATTCTGACGCCCAGACTTATCATTCCAATAACCAACAAGAATCTCTCTCGATTAATGAAAAGGATTTTCAGAATTCAATCAATCAATCAATCATTTATTTATTCACAATTTTGGGTATTTACAATATGGTTACAATAAATTTTTAAGTTTCTTTCAGAATAGGCAGATTAGACAAGAAAAAACAGAAAGTGAAAATAAAATTGAGTTAAACCTGCAGTCCCAGAAACAACTGCCATACATTGAAATCACAGAACTCCGGCTCGAACCGAAAAAACTTAAGTAGTGAAAAAATAATTTATATTTGATATGCCTCCTATAAGACGCAGCAATTTAGGTAGAAGAACCAGAAATGCTACAAACCAAGCTAATTACCGATCTAATCGTACTGCACAAGAACGTGACGACGGAAATGAACGTGAAAGAATTCGGATATCACAAACGCGTGAAGCGCGAGCGCGACATTCAACTAATAATCGCGCAAGTTTGAATCGAGCTGCTTTCAGTTACGATGTGTCAATTGACTACAGTAACTACCAATGTGTTGTTATTGGTTCTATGAACTCGGTTTGCTCACACTGTAAGGCATTAAAATACAAAAACGAAGCCAATGGATTGTGTTGCGCAAATGGTAAAGTGAAATTGATACCATTGGATCCACCACCAGAACCATTGTACTCATTGGCTTCAGGAATAGGAACAGATTCTATACATTTTTTGACACATATCCAACAATATAACAATTGCTTTCAAATGACTTCATTTGGGGCAACAAATGTAGTTCGGGAAAATTTTATGCCAACTTTCAAGGTATGTATTATAGCAGTTACTCATAATTATTTTAGCGAACAAAATTTTCTGTCACCAAAGTTAAGATGTGTCACTAATCTTCAATTTCTTAATCACTTATATATCACTTAGTCATCATATTATATGGTGATTCAGTTTCAGTGACACTTTTATTATATTTTATACTTGATAGATATTAGTTAAAACTAAATATATACTTTTTAAGATCAAATATTATTTAAGTTTGATCACTGACAATTCATTAATTTATACCATACCATAATATTTTTTTTTTATTTACAGATACAAGGGCAAATATATCACAGAGCAGGTTCACTGTTACCAGTGTCAGATAGCGACAACAAATTCCTGCAATTTTATTTTATGGGCAATTCACCACAAGAAATTGATCTGCGTTGTGCACATAACAATTTAGTAAAGAGGTCTATTGTAGAACAATTACAAACTTTATTTCACCAACACAATCAATTGATTATATTGTTTAAAACTGCCCTGGATCTGATGCCATCCGATAATCACAAAATTGTAATCAGAGCTGATAAAACACCTGCAGGTCAACATACAAGACGTTTTAATGCACCAACTATTGATGAAGTTGCTATCGTTGTAGTTGGAGAAAACTTGGAATCCCGTGATATTGTTTTACATCGTCGGAATGATCAATTACAACGTATAAAGGAAACACACCGCTCATATGATGCACTGCAATATCCCATTATATTTTGGCAAGGTGAAGATGGCTACGATTTCTCAATAAAAATGATAAATCCCATTACAGGTAACTAAAATATTAGTTTAGCTATGGCGATAATTTTATATTTGAATGTTATTAAAACAAAATCTATTTACAGGTTCTGAAACCAACAAAAAAGTCAGTTCAATGAACTATTATTCTTACCGCCTAATGATTCGGGAACATGAAGATAATCACATATTGAAATGTCGGCGATTATTTCACAACCATTGATCGTCATGTCACATGATTAACAATAAAGCGATTACTTACTTTTAAATCCTTATATATGTTTTATTTAATTATTTTTTATTCACAACGCCCTATCACCAGGGTGACGGTTCTGTTCAGGAGAATTTTTTAAAATACGTAGGCACAAAAACTGCCACATTACAAATCTTTTTGACAGGACGAAGTCTGTCGGGTCAGCTATCTAATATATAAAATTCTCGAGTCTAGATGTGCGTAATAGAAATTTTGTGTGCATATCGGGTAGGTCTGAAAATAGGACAACATCTATTTTTCATCCCCCTAAATCACAAGGGTAGCCCACCCCTCAATATTTTTTTTTAATTTTTCGACATTTTTCTGTTTCTTATTTTTTTTTATAAAACGGGATACAAACATACATACAACCCTAATATTTCAACCCCCTACGATCAACCCTTATTTTTTAAATATTATTTTTCGGCAAAACAACGTTTGCGGGGTCAGCTAGTAATTTATAAAACCAAAAAAAGAAAAACTAGGATGAGACCCATCAGAAAAGAAGGGGAATATTATAAAAATAAAATGTAGAATAATTTACGGGCGATCTGAGGTCGGGAAGGGGGTGGGGGTGAGTTTTTAAGGGTACGAAACGGTTTTTCACTGTTCTTGAGATACAACCTGGTGACAGACATACTGACAAGGAGACTCGATGACAAGATGACTATCATTTTTCTGCCCTTTCCCCACTGGGGTTATTAAATGGGGTCGGCACAATATGTCTTCCTTTTTTTTTGTTACCCAGTGGAAACCCGTTAAAGGTACCACCAGCACTGGGGGGTATTGGTGGTTATGTTGGACTCCCTATCCCGCTTAATCACAAACACCGGGACGGTATACCAACTAAAACCATTGGGGTGTTCCTCCTCACCACATACGACGAGATCGCGGGAAACGTGCTAACAAACACCTACCGACCCCGTGTGTGGTTGCCCTCCCCGGGGGGCCATGCTCGGTCACCCGTTCATCTCCATGTGAGGCGCTCCGGAACGCCTGGAGCGCTTTCCTCCTCGGGACCTTGCCTCCTATCAAGCGATGAAACCCCCGCTCCACCACTCAAAGGTCCGATTATGGCGGCAGGCGGTCGGCTCAAGCCCGCCTCCTGCGGCCCTTCTTGGGCGGCGGATCAAGGGCGCAAGAGGGCTATTTTCGCGCGTCCTCTCCATGGCCTCCTTCCAGGACATGACAGCGCCAGCAAAGACCAGCACCGCCTTCCGGAATAGAATGTGCGACAAACATGAATATTTGTGTGGGGTCTGGGTGTTTTTCTATGTATTATAAGTATGTGAATGTACAAACAAAGTATATATGTATTAATATCCGTTATCTAGTATCCATAAGACAGGCATTTAGTTGCTTAGCTTGGAACTAGACGGCGCTGTGTGTATGGTGTCCAAGATATTATTATTAGTGTAAATAGAACGCCTTGGGCGAATACCTGGGCGCATACAATCTGAGCAACATAACCCAGCCCGCTATTCATAGTGCGGTACTGATCCCAACACTAACTTATGAAGGCGAGAGTTGGGAATGGCAGAGGGTGCATAAAAATAATGATAAAGCAATCGAAATGAGGTTACTGTGCAAAATTTGCGGTATGCGGTTTACTGATCGAGTCCAAAAAAAGGATATGGGGAAAAAAATTTTAAAGTGTGTGTCAGTGTAATCTCTCTCCTCCTCCAATCCTCCGATTCCAATACTCCGATGGTTAGGACACGTACAAAGAATGATTGAAGCAAGATGTACTGTACATCTGCTTAGTTAGCAGATGTACAGTACAGAAGTGGAAGGATGTTGTTATCGATAAGAGTGACCACATACTTTCCATGATTTAATTAAACGAAAGGTGATGCCACGAGACTTAAAAACTGGATGTTTCGCCGAAACTCGGCCGAAACTGAAACCGAACTTTCAGTCGGTCACTAGTTTTAATGTAAATTATTGTGTTCAAAAAAATATTTTCATAAAAATATCGAAAGTCGATAAGAAAATTTGAATCGAACGTTTTTTCAATATTTAACGTCCAAAAAATATAGGTGATAAATATCGATATTTTTAAGAAAAAATATCGATATTCCGATATAGCGATATTTTATCAACAGTCCTATTGACTCCAGTCACCAGGTCGTGGTATTTCACCTCTCGAACCGGCCCATTCATGCAGCGAACTGCTTGTCTACCACTGTTTAAATTATAATATATGAGAAAATTATGAAACCTGTCTTTATGAACCCATCTACTGTTTTCTAATGAGAGAACTGTTGTTTTTTTGATTTGTTGGGGCTGTCAGCACTGACTGACTCTAGGGATGGTCGATATTAGGCAACATTCTGCGTCCGAAAGTGATATCGAGCAATCGGTTGTAGAGTGTGGTTTTATATTTAACTGATAATCGGCCTTATTTCAACAGTTTACTTACCAGTGTGATTAGTGTATATGGTTTGTGTTGTCCTTGTGGTGTCGGTAAGTAATTATTAGTTGTAGAATAGTATTTGTGTGTATTATTAACACTAGCGTGTTTGAGGTTAGCCTCAAACATGCAAAATAGTAGTGAAGATGAGTTGGTGTTAACCCCAGCTCCCGATCCTCCTCCCCCTGATCCTCCAGATCCTATGATTACAGAAACGGTACCAAACAATCTGAAGAGACGTTTGGTAGCAGATGATGCAACCCTTCCAAAAAAAATGATCACCTCGCCTGATCTTGCTGTTGCATCTATTCAAACCCTGTATACCCATCCTTCATATGTAATTGGAGCTATTAATACATACTCCAATAAGGACAACGGCCCTTTCATTGTCCATGTATCCCGTACATCCCCAGACCCGGCAGCTGGTACTACCATTCGTCCGCTTAAGTTTGGCCAATTCCTATCCACTCACAAGGTTAAAGGTGTCTGTAGAGATGGTGTTAAAAAAGTCGGCCGTAATAAAATTTCAGTAGAATTTTCTTCGGCTGAGGATGCTAACAACTTTTCGATTTCACCCATACTCTCTTTGTGTAAATACAATGCTTCCATTCCTACTTTTAACGTCACTAGAATGGGCTTAGTTCGACAGATTCCCACTGATCTGTCTATGGATGATTTTGTAAAGGACTTGGTCCTTCCTGCAGGCTGTGGAATGGTAATCAAAGCGCGCAGATTAAATAGGAAAAGTACTGAAGATAACAAGGTAACTTGGGTGCCGACCCAGTCTGTAGTCCTAACTTTCCTAGGACAAAAACTCCCGGATAGAATTTACCTTTATTACACCTCCCTTCCTGTAGTTATATATGAATATCCAACCATTATCTGCCTCTCCTGCTGTCGATATGGACACACAAAAGCACAGTGCAGGTCGAAGCCTAGGTGCTTTCGATGTGCACAGGAACATGGTGGGGATAGCTGTAATGTGGTGGAGGATAAAGCCTCCTGTATTAACTGTACTGGTCGGCACTTTGCTACCAGCCACAAATGTCCTGAATTCGAAAGGCAAAAATCTATCAAACATGTTATGGCTCATCAATGTGTTTCATATCAAGAAGCATCCTTACAATTCCCTCCAGTCACTCGCTCCTATTCTGAGGTAGCCAGAGAACTTTTCTCTCAACCTCCTCAGCACACATACCAACAGAAACAAACCTCTGTTGGCTCCTCTCATTCTCAATCTGTATCCCATCCTTCACATACCTCTGTCAAAACTTTATATTCCAGCCCTCGCCCCAGAGCCCCCCTTGGTAAATCCTACAATAAAAAATTACATTCCGAAATAGTTTCCACCCCTAGGTCATCAATGCCTAATGGTTGTGCTTTGGACAACAACCAATTACCTGTCAACAAGGAAAATATGTTAGAATCAATGTTAACATTATTAATTGACTTCATTTTAATTAATCCTCAAAACCTACCGTCCCACGTTGCCTCTAAATTTAACCAACTCTACTCCTTACTACATAATAATGGACCCAGTGGGTCTACTGCAGTGGAACTGTCGTAGCATCCGCGCCAAAAAACATGAGCTCACTCACCTTATCACATCCCTCCATCCTTCCATTGCTGCTATCTCGGAGACTTGGTTGAGGCCTGGTTCCCCTTTTAGGGTACCTGGCTTTTGCTGCCTTCGGGATGACGGACTTGATGGATATGCAGGTAGTGCTTTATTAATAAAGCGCTCCCTCCCTTTTACTCAAATTCCTCTCCCTCCCCATCCCCCAGGCATCAACATTGTTGGTGCTCGGGTTTTCAATATTTCTTTTATTTCATTATACATACCTCGTCCCAATTCTTCTTTAATCCCTGACTTGCTGTCCCTACTCTCATCTTGCCCCCCTCCTATGATCCTTATGGGCGACTTTAATGGCCACAACACTGTATGGGGTCATAGCCACTCCGACTTGTTTGGTCATTCCCTACTAGACATCTTTGATGAAGTCAATTTATGCCTTCTCAATGATGGTTCCCCTACCCGTAGAGTCCTCCCTTCCCAAAATCTGAGAAGTGCTGTTGATCTCTCGTTATGTTCACCTACACTTTTACCCACCATTACTTGGAATATCCTTTCAACTACTTATGGTAGTGATCATTTTCCCATTTCTATTTCTTTCCTTCCCTCTAATAGAGTTCACCCCTATAGTAACCCCTCTCCCTCATTTAAATATAAGCTGTCTGGTGCAGATTGGACATCATATGCCAATGCCCTTGACACTAAGCTTGAGCATTCCCCTATAACCACTCCCAATTCTATCCTCTCCGCATACAGGAAGTTGACTGACAGTATGGTTACTTGCGCAGACCTTCATATACCTCGCAAAAAAACGGTAAGGGGCTTCAGAATCTCACCTCCTTGGTGGGATGAAGAATGTACCCGTTTAGTAACAGCTAGGAAGGAAGCAGAGAAACGGTACTGTCGGTCAATGACTGTGGAAAATTTTCTAAATTATAAGAATATCTCTGCTAAATTCACTAAACTAATTAAAAAAAGAAAACGCCAAGGATGGATAGGTTTTTGCGAAAACTTATCCCCCAGGACCCCTGCAACTCTTATCTGGGAACAGATTAGACGTTACAGAGGCTCTTGCTCCCTTGATAGCACTTCAGCTAATGACCCTCAGTCATGGTTAGAGGCCTTCTCTGATATCCTAGCCCCACCAACTGCCCCTTGTTCCCGATCTTTACCACTCCCTATTACATTCCTCACTTCCCAGAGTCCTTTAGATCAACCTTTCACTTTTAATGAACTATCTTTTGCCCTGAACGGACGGACTGACTCATCCCCAGGCATTGATGGCATTCCTTACTCTTTTCTTACAAAGTCCTCTGACAAATGTAAATCCATGTTCCTTTCCATCATAAATTCATTCCTCGATTCTGGCATAATCCCACCCCAATGGAAAACTCAAGTTATAGTTCCCATCCTGAAACCCGGTAGAGACCCTAGAGATCCTAAAAATCGAAGACCTATAGCCTTATCTTCGACTTTAGCAAAGGTAACCGAGCTGCTAATTAAGCACCGACTAGAATGGTTTGTCGAAAATAGCTTTATAGTCGCCAAAAGTCAGTTCGGTTTTCGCAAGGGTTTTAGTACGATGGACAGCCTCAGCATAATCACTACAGACATCCAAATTGCTTATAAAAAAAAACAATACCTAGTTGGAGTTTTTTTAGATATTACGGCCGCCTACGACAACGTACTGCTTCCAGTACTCAGGAGAAAACTCTCACAGCTGAGTATCCCCGAGAGGCTTGTACGTTTCATCCATAACCTATTGGTGGAAAGATCAGTCGTAGTGAGATCCAATTCTAGTTTTTCTTCTCATAGGACTGTCTGGAAGGGTTTGCCTCAGGGCTCAGTTTTGAGTCCGCTCCTCTATAATCTCTACACCTATGATCTCGAACAATCTGTAGAATCCTTCTGCGAAATATTGCAATATGCTGATGACATAGCATTGTACTTTGCTTCGTCATCCATCGAGGAGTGCACTACTCGTCTTAACTCTGCTCTAAACTATCTAGCCGACTGGTTAGATCAGCATGGTTTATCTCTTTCTCCAGCTAAGAGCACTGTTATAGTTTTCACTAAAAAAAGAGTAATTCCTTCTGTCAACATTTCTGTTCGTGACGAGATCCTGCCTCAGTCTAACGTGGTCAAATTTTTGGGTGTTAAGTTGGACTCTAGAATGACTGGATTACCTCACTTATCCCTCATTTCACAGAAATGTGAAAAGAATATTAATATCCTTCGTTCCCTTTCTGGTGTATGGTGGGGATCTCATCCTTACACACAGAAACTCCTCTACAACGCCATAATCCGAAGTCATTTGGATTATGGATCCTTCCTTTTTGACTCCTTTAATAAATCTAACCTAGACATATTAAATAAGATCCAATCCAAGTGTCTTCGCATTATTCTTGGAGCAATGAAATCTTCACCCATAAATGCTATGCAGGTAGAATGTGGTGAACCGCCCTTGAATTTACGAAGACTATTCCTATCCGACAGGTTTTGGTTCAAAGTAGTTCAAAACTCAAACCACCCCCTTCCTCCTAAGTTAATCTACCTCCAGGAACTACTTCAAAACCCTAATAAAACTCCATCGCTTCTCCAAAGCCATAAGACCCTATCACAACTTCCTTATCGAGTTATTCAGTTTCCAAGGAACCCACTTTTTCTCACTCCGTATGACGCGTTAGTTTTTAATCCCAAAGTCATACTTCATTTCGGCGTCGACAAACGGAGCACCGATGCTCGAAAAACTTTTAACACCTATCTAATGCAGAACTTTCTTGGATGGCATTTCGTCTATACCGATGCATCAAAAGCATCTACGGATAGTGCGGTTGGTGCGGCGGTGTGGATTCCTTCCACTAAAATTTCCCTTTCTTTCAAATGTCCTTCAGCAACCTCAGTGTTCACTGGCGAAGCTGTGGCCCTCCTAGAAGCTATCCTTTTTATCAAATCCCATTCCCTAAACAATTCCATTATTTTCTCCGACTCTAAAAGCTGTCTTGAAGCAATCCTCTCCAACCCATTCCGATCTGCAAGTTTTCCCATAATCCTTAAAATCAAACAAATTCTGTATGAGTGCCATAATCTGAACATCAATATAGTTTTAGCATGGATTCCTGGTCATTCAGGAATCCCCGGTAATGAGACTGTTGACTCCTGTGCCAAGCTCGCTGCTCAATACGGTACATTAGAACACTATCACTCTTACTCCCATGACTTATGTACCCTGGCCCACTCCCTCCTCACAAAATCCTGGAAGGCAGCTTGGAATTCATCCAAACTGTTAACAGGTAAATATTATGCCCAAATCCAACCTGAAATTCCCCACTCCCCATGGTTCTTCAAATTCCGTAAAGCCAACAAGCACACAACATCTACCATCTGCCGTCTAAGATTAGGTCACTCCTGCAATCCGGTTTTCCTGGCTAAGCTTAGGATTAGGAATACTTCTTTGTGCGAGTGTGGTCTAGCTGACGGGGACGTTGATCACATGTTTTTTTCTTGCTCCAACCTTCGTCACTCCTTATATGAATTTTTACCCCCTGAGATTCCTCGTCCTACATCCATTAAATGTCTACTTTCTCATACACTTTTCCCGTCTATCATCCAAATCCTCTGTAATTTTGTACATAGAAGTAATTTAAAACTATAAATATACATGTATATATCCTAACAATAAAATTTAGCTATAGTTCTGTCTTTAACTCTTCTGTATAAAGTAATTTTGTATTTTATTTATATTGTATAGTTGTGTTTGTTGTAGGTTAATCACTCGGGTCGTAATGATTGTCACAAATTACATAAAGCTGGCCAAATTCTAAATAATACTTGCTCTCCTCAGTTTGTGAAAGTATCATCTAGGGCATCCATTGGCAGAATCGGGCTAAAGTCACGATAGCCACACTCAAAGAAGAAGAAGAAGAAGAAGAAGATATTAGGCAAACATCGATGTTGACATCGATTCTAACATCGAATCAAAAGTATCGATATACAATAAATATCGGTCAAAAGAGATCAATATTTTTAGAACATCGATGTTTTTGGAAACAAATAAAATTGTCTACAATATTTATGAAAAGTTTAAATTCTTCGATAAATGCTCTAGAAATAACAAAAATGTTAAAAAATTAACATTTAATAAATAAATAATAATATCTTGGACACCATACACACAGCGCCGTCTAGTTCCAAGCTAAGCAACTAAATGCTTGTGTTCATAGATACTAGTTATCGGATATTAGTACACATATACTTTTCTTTTGTAAATACATACTTATAATACATAGAAAAACACCCAGGCGCCACACAAATATTCATGTTTGTCACAAATATTTTTGCTCGGGTGGGAATCGAACCCCCGACCTCAATGCGCCACGAGGCCCGTAAATTCCCAGCATTTTTTAGGGATAATTGTGCAATATTTCTACTTGAAGGTATACCTACTGCACGCTAGACCGCGCCCAAGAGAATAATTGCTGTTTCGATATTTTATGCAGGTAATATCGATGTTTCGATGATATCGAAGTCAACCGATCGATGTTAAAACATCAATGTTTTATAGTTAAACATCGATTCTAATCCAACATTGATGAATATCAATCATCCCTAACGACCCTAACTGACTGTCATTCATTCGTCAACAATCAATCCAAATCAATCGTAGCAGATCTTGGAAGCCGGTACGTTTTTCCTAAATATTTGTCTATAGAACTTGAATTGATTATTATAATTTTCGAGAATTACTGTTTAGTTTACGTCTTCGACGACAAAACCGGCATTCGTTTAGGTATAAATCCCTATCAAAACAATTGTGTGACCCGGTGTTTGACCACGTGCATTTTCGTAAAGAAACATGTGTACAAAGGCGGAAGGCCAGGTTGATCTCCGAGATGGACTCTCTGCTGCTGAAGTTTTTCAGAGCAGGGAAGGCCTCACTTATAATGACTTCCTTTTGCTTCCGGGATACATAGATTTCACTGCAGACGAAGTTGATTTGACTTCGCCTCTGACCAAAAAGATTAACCTGAAATCTCCATTAGTATCTGCACCGATGGACACTGTAACCGAAGCAGATATGGCTATTGCGATGGCACTATGCGGTGGCATCGGTATCATTCACCACAACTGTACCCCGGAGTACCAAGCAAATGAGGTGCACAAAGTGAAAAAATACAAACATGGATTCATTCGAGACCCTGTGTGTATGGGTCCCGAAAACACAGTTGCGGACGTTATCGAAGCTAAAAGAAAAAATGGGTTTACTGGGTATCCTATTACAGAAAACGGCAAGTTAGGTGGTCGCCTCATTGGTATTGTGACATCAAGAGATATTGACTTCAGGGAGGGTGATCCTCAGCTGAGCCTTAAAGATGTAATGACTCCAATAGAGGACATGATTACAGCACGATCTGGTGTCACTTTACAAGATGCCAATGACATCTTGGAGAAAAGCAAAAAAGGTAAGTTACCGATTATTAATGGATCCATGGAATTAGTAGCCTTAATTGCAAGGACCGACTTAAAAAAGGCTCGTAGTTACCCAAATGCATCAAAAGATGCCAACAAACAACTATTAGTAGGAGCTGCCATAGGTACCCGTGAAACTGACAAAGACAGATTACAATTATTAGTTAATAACGGTGTAGATGTGATAGTTCTGGATTCCTCTCAAGGAAATTCTGCCTACCAAATTAATATGATAAAGTACATTAAAAGTACTTATCCAGACATTCAAGTGATCGGAGGTAATGTAGTAACAAGGATGCAAGCCAAGAATCTTATAGATGCTGGAGTAGATGCACTTAGAGTAGGAATGGGTAGTGGTTCCATATGCATAACCCAAGAAGTCATGGCCTGCGGTTGCCCTCAGGCTACTGCAGTATATCAAGTAGCAAGCTATGCACGTTCATTTAATGTTCCTGTCATAGCTGATGGTGGTATCCAGAGTGTTGGCCATATAGTTAAATCCCTTGCATTGGGTGCCTCTGCAGTTATGATGGGATCTCTGCTTGCTGGCACTTCAGAAGCACCTGGTGAATATTTCTTCTCAGATGGTGTAAGACTGAAAAAATATAGAGGTATGGGCAGCTTAGAAGCGATGGAAAATAAAGATGGTAAAGGAGCTGCAATGAGCAGGTATTTCCATAAGGAATCAGACAAGCACAGAGTAGCCCAAGGAGTGAGTGGGAGTATAGTGGACAAAGGTTCTATTCTGCGGTTCCTTCCATATTTACAAGCAGGAATGAAACATAGCTGTCAAGATATTGGAGCAAAATCTGTAACTATGTTAAGTGAGATGAGCTATTCTGGAGATCTTAGGTTCATGAAGAGAACATACTCTGCACAATTAGAAGGCAATGTGCATGGTTTGTTCTCATATGAAAAAAGGTTATTTTGATTAGTTGTTGTGTTTTATATGACATGTTTCCAAATGTATATGAGAAGAGTAGATAAATATTTTATTAATTTAAGGAATTGAACTTTGGTATTGATATTAACAGAGTATGCCTATGAAATATTTTTTTGGTGTTTACAAAAGCCATTCAAATTGTGATAACAGATTCAAGCAAGTAAAAATGTGTATTAGAAGTTATATTTAGAAACAGGCAAAAAATAGATTAATTTTAAATATACAAGACAAATGTGACACTATGATTATTTTGTATGCATGTAGTCATAAATCATGTTTCATCTTCTTTGGTAATGGAAATGGTCAACTCGAGTTGACTATTGCTTGATGTGTACTCACTACTGTCAAGTACTGTCATTCATTCGTCAATAATCAGTCTAAAGTAGAGCTTGTAAGCCAGTTCGTTTTTTATAATTGTTTAAAGAACTAGAATTGATTAGTATAATTTTTGAAAATTATTGTTAACTTTGTCTTCGACAACAAAAGGGACATTAGTTATAAATCTCTATATAAACAATTGTGGGACCTGGTGTTTGACTACATGCATTTTTGTAAAGAAACATGTGTACAAATATGGAAGGCCACAGGGATCTCCGAAATGGACTCTCTCCTACTGAAGTTGTTCAGAGCAGTGAAGGCCTCACTCACAATGACTTCCCTTTGCTTCTGGGATACATAGATTTCACTGCAGCCGAAGTTGATTTGACTTTGCAACGTACCAAGAAGATTAACCTGAAATATCCATTAGTATCTCCAGATCGACACTGTAACCGAAGCAGATATGGCGATTGCGATGGCACTATGTGGTGGCAGTATCGGTATCATTCACCACAACTGTGCTTCTAAAGTTATGATGGAATCTCTCCTTGCTGGCACTTCAGAAACACCTAGTGAATATTTCCTTTTATATGGTGTAAGACTGAAATAATATAGAGGCATGGGTAGCTCAGAAGCGACGGAAAATAAAGATGGTAAAGGACCTGTAATGAGCAGGTATTTCCATGAGGAATCAGACAATCACACAATAACCCAAGGAGTGAGTGGGAGTATAGTGGACAAAGGTTCTGTTTCGTGGTTGCTTCCATATTTACAAGCAGGAATCAAAGCAAAATCTGTAACTATGTAAAGTAAGATGAGCTATTCTGGAGATCTTAGGTTCATGAAGAGAACATACCCTGTTCAATTAATATCCTTATGTATCTGCACCAATGGACACTGTAACAAAAACAGATATGCCGATTGCGATGGCACTATGCGGTGGTATCGGTATCATTCACCACAACTACTCAGAAGTACCAAGCAAATAAGGTGCACAAAGTGAAAAAAAACAGTGGTAGAGCCAAGCGGTATGCTGCATGAATGGGCCGGTTCGACCGGTGAAATACCACGACCTCTCAGAAGACCGACGTAAAGTGGCTCATGCCGTGATTCGTTCGGTGAGAGAGGTACCCGGAGGCCCTTCTCCCATCCGTATCCTTTCCTATCCCCTGTCCCTCAAAGGTCGGCAACGCAACAGTAACAATATATGTGTTGCTGGTGTCCATGGGCGGCGTTGGTTGCTTACCATCAGGTGTCACGCCTGCTCGTTTGCCCTCAATCCCATAAAAAAAAAATACAAACATGGATTCATTCGAGACCTTGTGTGTATGGGTCCTGAAAACAGAGTTGCGGATGTTAACGAAGCTAAAAGAAGAAATGGGTTTACTAGATATCCTATTACAGAAAACGGCAAGTTAGTTGGTCGCCTCATGGATATTGTGACATTAAGAGATATTGAATTAAGGGAGGGTGATCCTCAGCTGAGCCTTAAAGATGTAATGACTCCAATAGAGAACATGATTACAGCAAGATCTGGTGTCACTTTACAAGATGCCAATGACATCTTGGAGAAAAGCAAAAAAGGTAAATTACCTATTATTAATGGATCCATGGTATTAGTAGCCTTAATTGCAAGGACCGACTTAAAAAAAGGCTCGTAGTTACCCAAATGCATCAAAAGATGCAAACAAACAACTATTAGTCGGAGCTGCCATAGGTACCCATCAAACTGACAAAGACTGATTACAATTATTAGTTAATAACATTGTAAATGTAATAGTTCTGGATTACTCTCAAGGAAATTCTGTCCACCAAATTAATATGATAAAGTACATTAAAAGTACTTATCCAGACATTCAAGTGATCAGAGGTAATGTAGTAACAAGGATGCAAGCCAAGAATCTTATAGATGCTGGAGTAGATGCACTTAGAGTAGGAATGGGTAGTGGTTCCATATGCATAACCCAAGAAGTCATGGCCTGCGGTTGCCCTCAGGCTACTGCAGTATATCAAGTAGCAAGCTATGCACGTTCATTTAATGTTCCTGTCATAGCTGATGGTGGTATCCAGAGTGTTGGCCATATAGTTAAATCCCTTGCATTGGGTGACTCTGCAGTTATGATGGGATCTCTGCTTGCTGGCACTTCAGAAGCACCTGGTGAATATTTCTTCTCAGATGGTGTAAGACTGAAAAAATATAGAGGTATGGGTAGCTTAGAAGCAATGGAAAATAAAGATGGTAAAGGAGCTGCAATGAGCAGGTATTTCCATAAGGAATCAGACAAGCACAGAGTAGCCCAAGGAGTGAGTGGGAGTATAGTGGACAAAGGTTCTGTTCTGCGGTTCCTTCCATATTTACAAGCAGGAATGAAACATAGCTGTCAAGATATTGGAGATTCAAGTGATCAGAGGTAATGTAGTAACAAGGATGCAAGCCAAGAATCTTATAGATGCTGGAGTAGATGGACTTAGAGTAGGAATGGGTAGTGGTTCCATATGCTTAACCCACGAAGTCATGGCCTGCGGGTGCCCTCAGGCTACTGCAGTATATTAAGTAGCAAGCTATGCATGTTCATTTAATAGGCGATATGGTATCCAGAGTGTTGGCCATATAGTTAAATCCCTTGCATTGGGTGCTCCTGCAGTTATGATGGGACCTCTCCTTGCTGGCACTTCAGAGGCACCTGGTGAATATTTCTTCTCAGTTGGTGAAGACTGAAATAATATAGAGGCATGGGAAACTTAGAAGCGTTGGAAAATAAAGATGGTAAAGGAGCTGCAATGAGCAGGTATTTCCATGAGGAATCAGACAAGCACAGAGTAGCCAAAGGAGTGAGTGGGAGTATTGTGGGCAATGGTTCTGTTCTGTGGTTCCTTCCATATTTACAAGCAGGAATGAAACATAGCTGTCAAGATATCAGAGCAAAATCTGTAACTATGTGAAGTAAGATGAGCTATTCTGGAGATCTTAGGTTCACGAAGAGAACATACCCTGCTCAATTAATCTCCTTATGTATCTGCAGCAATGGACATAGTAACAAAAACAGATATGGCGATTGTGGTGGTACTATGCTATTGTTATCATTCACCACAACTCTACTCCAGAGTACCAAGCAAAAACCAAGTACCAAGCACAAAGTGAAAAAATACAAACATGGATTCATTCGAGACCCTGTGTGTATGGGTCCTGAAAACACAGTTGCGGACGTTAACGAAGCTAAAAGAAAAATGGGTTACCGGGTATCCTATTACAGAAAACGGCAAGTTATAGGTGGTCGCGTCATTGGTATTGTGACATTAAGAGATATTGAATTAAGGGAGGGTGATCCTCAGCTGAGCCTTAAAGATGTAATGACTCCAATAGAGGACATGATTACAGCAAGATCTGGTGTCACTTTACAAGATGCCAATGACTTCTTCAAGAAAAGCAGAAAAGTTAAATTACAAATTATTAATGGATTCATGGAATTAGTAGCCTTAATTGCAAGGACTAACTTAAAAAAAAGACTCCTAGTTACCCTAAGAATGCGAACAAACAACAATTAGCCGGAGCTGCCATAGGTACCCATCAAACTGACAAAGACTGATTACCATTATTTATTAGTCAATAACAGTGTAAATGTGATAGTTCTGGATTCCTCTCAAGGAAACTCTGTCTACCAAATTAATATGATAAAGTACATTAAAAGTACTTATCCAGACATTCAAGTGATCGGAGATAATGTAGTAACAAGGCCGCAACCCAAGAATCTTACAGATGCTGGAGTAGATGCACTTAGAGTAGGAATGGGTAGTTGTTCCATATGCATAACCCAAGAAGTCATGGCCTGCAGGTGCCCTCAGGCTACTGTAGTATATCAAGTAGGAAGCTATATACATTCATTTAATGTTCCTGTCATAACCGATGGTGTTATCCAGAGTGTTGGCCATATAGTTTAATCCCTTGCATTCGGTGCTTCTGCAGTTATGATGGGACCTCTCCTTGCTGGCACTTCAGAAGGCCCTGGTGAATATTTCTTCTCAGATGGTGTAAGACTGAAAGAATATAGAGGCATGGGTAACTCAGAAGCGATGGAAAATAAAGATGGTATAGTACCCGCAATGAGTAGGTATTTCCATAAGGAATCAGACAAGCACACAATAGCCCAAGGAGTGAGGGGGAGTATAGTGGACAAAGGTTCTGTTCTGCGGTTCCTTCCATATTTACAAGCAGGAATGAAACATAGCTGTCAAGATATTGGAGCAAAATCTGTATCTATGTTAAGTGAGATGAGCTATTCTGGAGATCTTAGGTTCATGAAGAGAACATACTCTGCACAATTAGAAGGCAACGTGCATGGTTTGTTCTCTTACGAAAAAAGGTTATTTTGATTAGTTGTAGTGTTTTATATGACATGTTTCCAAATGTATATGAGAAGAGTAGATAAATATTTTATTAATTTAAGGAATTGAACTTTGGTATTGATGTTAACAGAGTATGCCTATGAAATATTTTTTTGGTGTTTACAAAAGCCATTCAAATTGTGATAACAGATTCAATCAAGTAAAAATGTGTATTAGAAGTTATATTTAGAAACAGGCAAAAAATAGATTAATTTTAAATATACAAGACAAATGTGACACTATGATTATTTTGTATGCATGTATTTTGCATAAATCATGTTTCATCTTCTTTGGTAATGTAAATGGTCAACTCGAGTTGACTATTGCTTGATGTGTACTCACTACTGTCAAGTACTGTCATTCATTCGTCAATAATCAGTCTAAAGTAGAGCTTGTAAGCCAGTTCGTTTTTTATAATTGTTTAAAGAACTAGAATTGATTAGTATAATTTTTGAAAATTATTGTTAACTTTGTCTTCGACAACAAAAGGGACATTAGTTATAAATCTCTATATAAACAATTGTGGGACCTGGTGTTTGACTACATGCATTTTTGTAAAGAAACATGTGTACAAATATGGAAGGCCACAGGGATCTCCGAAATGGACTCTCTCCTACTGAAGTTGTTCAGAGCAGTGAAGGCCTCACTCACAATGACTTCCCTTTGCTTCTGGGATACATAGATTTCACTGCAGCCGAAGTTGATTTGACTTTGCAACGTACCAAGAAGATTAACCTGAAATATCCATTAGTATCTCCAGATCGACACTGTAACCGAAGCAGATATGGCGATTGCGATGGCACTATGTGGTGGCAGTATCGGTATCATTCACCACAACTGTGCTTCTAAAGTTATGATGGAATCTCTCCTTGCTGGCACTTCAGAAACACCTAGTGAATATTTCCTTTTATATGGTGTAAGACTGAAATAATATAGAGGCATGGGTAGCTCAGAAGCGACGGAAAATAAAGATGGTAAAGGACCCGTAATGAGCAGGTATTTCCATGAGGAATCAGACAATCACACAATAACCCAAGGAGTGAGTGGGAGTATAGTGGACAAAGGTTCTGTTTCGTGGTTGCTTCCATATTTACAAGCAGGAATCAAAGCAAAATCTGTAACTATGTAAAGTAAGATGAGCTATTCTGGAGATCTTAGGTTCATGAAGAGAACATACCCTGTTCAATTAATATCCTTATGTATCTGCACCAATGGACACTGTAACAAAAACAGATATGCCGATTGCGATGGCACTATGCGGTGGTATCGGTATCATTCACCACAACTACTCAGAAGTACCAAGCAAATAAGGTGCACAAAGTGAAAAAAAACAGTGGTAGAGCCAAGCGGTATGCTGCATGAATGGGCCGGTTCGACCGGTGAAATACCACGACCTCTCAGAAGACCGACGTAAAGTGGCTCATGCCGTGATTCGTTCGGTGAGAGAGGTACCCGGAGGCCCTTCTCCCATCCGTATCCTTTCCTATCCCCTGTCCCTCAAAGGTCGGCAACGCAACAGTAACAATATATGTGTTGCTGGTGTCCATGGGCGGCGTTGGTTGCTTACCATCAGGTGTCACGCCTGCTCGTTTGCCCTCAATCCCATAAAAAAAAAATACAAACATGGATTCATTCGAGACCTTGTGTGTATGGGTCCTGAAAACAGAGTTGCGGATGTTAACGAAGCTAAAAGAAGAAATGGGTTTACTAGATATCCTATTACAGAAAACGGCAAGTTAGTTGGTCGCCTCATGGATATTGTGACATTAAGAGATATTGAATTAAGGGAGGGTGATCCTCAGCTGAGCCTTAAAGATGTAATGACTCCAATAGAGAACATGATTACAGCAAGATCTGGTGTCACTTTACAAGATGCCAATGACATCTTGGAGAAAAGCAAAAAAGGTAAATTACCTATTATTAATGGATCCATGGTATTAGTAGCCTTAATTGCAAGGACCGACTTAAAAAAAGGCTCGTAGTTACCCAAATGCATCAAAAGATGCAAACAAACAACTATTAGTCGGAGCTGCCATAGGTACCCATCAAACTGACAAAGACTGATTACAATTATTAGTTAATAACATTGTAAATGTAATAGTTCTGGATTACTCTCAAGGAAATTCTGTCCACCAAATTAATATGATAAAGTACATTAAAAGTACTTATCCAGACATTCAAGTGATCAGAGGTAATGTAGTAACAAGGATGCAAGCCAAGAATCTTATAGATGCTGGAGTAGATGCACTTAGAGTAGGAATGGGTAGTGGTTCCATATGCATAACCCAAGAAGTCATGGCCTGCGGTTGCCCTCAGGCTACTGCAGTATATCAAGTAGCAAGCTATGCACGTTCATTTAATGTTCCTGTCATAGCTGATGGTGGTATCCAGAGTGTTGGCCATATAGTTAAATCCCTTGCATTGGGTGACTCTGCAGTTATGATGGGATCTCTGCTTGCTGGCACTTCAGAAGCACCTGGTGAATATTTCTTCTCAGATGGTGTAAGACTGAAAAAATATAGAGGTATGGGTAGCTTAGAAGCAATGGAAAATAAAGATGGTAAAGGAGCTGCAATGAGCAGGTATTTCCATAAGGAATCAGACAAGCACAGAGTAGCCCAAGGAGTGAGTGGGAGTATAGTGGACAAAGGTTCTGTTCTGCGGTTCCTTCCATATTTACAAGCAGGAATGAAACATAGCTGTCAAGATATTGGAGATTCAAGTGATCAGAGGTAATGTAGTAACAAGGATGCAAGCCAAGAATCTTATAGATGCTGGAGTAGATGGACTTAGAGTAGGAATGGGTAGTGGTTCCATATGCTTAACCCACGAAGTCATGGCCTGCGGGTGCCCTCAGGCTACTGCAGTATATTAAGTAGCAAGCTATGCATGTTCATTTAATAGGCGATATGGTATCCAGAGTGTTGGCCATATAGTTAAATCCCTTGCATTGGGTGCTCCTGCAGTTATGATGGGACCTCTCCTTGCTGGCACTTCAGAGGCACCTGGTGAATATTTCTTCTCAGTTGGTGAAGACTGAAATAATATAGAGGCATGGGAAACTTAGAAGCGTTGGAAAATAAAGATGGTAAAGGAGCTGCAATGAGCAGGTATTTCCATGAGGAATCAGACAAGCACAGAGTAGCCAAAGGAGTGAGTGGGAGTATTGTGGGCAATGGTTCTGTTCTGTGGTTCCTTCCATATTTACAAGCAGGAATGAAACATAGCTGTCAAGATATCAGAGCAAAATCTGTAACTATGTGAAGTAAGATGAGCTATTCTGGAGATCTTAGGTTCACGAAGAGAACATACCCTGCTCAATTAATCTCCTTATGTATCTGCAGCAATGGACATAGTAACAAAAACAGATATGGCGATTGTGGTGGTACTATGCTATTGTTATCATTCACCACAACTCTACTCCAGAGTACCAAGCAAAAACCAAGTACCAAGCACAAAGTGAAAAAATACAAACATGGATTCATTCGAGACCCTGTGTGTATGGGTCCTGAAAACACAGTTGCGGACGTTAACGAAGCTAAAAGAAAAATGGGTTACCGGGTATCCTATTACAGAAAACGGCAAGTTATAGGTGGTCGCGTCATTGGTATTGTGACATTAAGAGATATTGAATTAAGGGAGGGTGATCCTCAGCTGAGCCTTAAAGATGTAATGACTCCAATAGAGGACATGATTACAGCAAGATCTGGTGTCACTTTACAAGATGCCAATGACTTCTTCAAGAAAAGCAGAAAAGTTAAATTACAAATTATTAATGGATTCATGGAATTAGTAGCCTTAATTGCAAGGACTAACTTAAAAAAAAGACTCCTAGTTACCCTAAGAATGCGAACAAACAACAATTAGCCGGAGCTGCCATAGGTACCCATCAAACTGACAAAGACTGATTACCATTATTTATTAGTCAATAACAGTGTAAATGTGATAGTTCTGGATTCCTCTCAAGGAAACTCTGTCTACCAAATTAATATGATAAAGTACATTAAAAGTACTTATCCAGACATTCAAGTGATCGGAGATAATGTAGTAACAAGGCCGCAACCCAAGAATCTTACAGATGCTGGAGTAGATGCACTTAGAGTAGGAATGGGTAGTTGTTCCATATGCATAACCCAAGAAGTCATGGCCTGCAGGTGCCCTCAGGCTACTGTAGTATATCAAGTAGGAAGCTATATACATTCATTTAATGTTCCTGTCATAACCGATGGTGTTATCCAGAGTGTTGGCCATATAGTTTAATCCCTTGCATTGGGTGCTTCTGCAGTTATGATGGGACCTCTCCTTGCTGGCACTTCAGAAGGCCCTGGTGAATATTTCTTCTCAGATGGTGTAAGACTGAAAGAATATAGAGGCATGGGTAACTCAGAAGCGATGGAAAATAAAGATGGTATAGTACCCGCAATGAGTAGGTATTTCCATAAGGAATCAGACAAGCACACAATAGCCCAAGGAGTGAGGGGGAGTATAGTGGACAAAGGTTCTGTTCTGCGGTTCCTTCCATATTTACAAGCAGGAATGAAACATAGCTGTCAAGATATTGGAGCAAAATCTGTATCTATGTTAAGTGAGATGAGCTATTCTGGAGATCTTAGGTTCATGAAGAGAACATACTCTGCACAATTAGAAGGCAACGTGCATGGTTTGTTCTCTTACGAAAAAAGGTTATTTTGATTAGTTGTAGTGTTTTATATGACATGTTTCCAAATGTATATGAGAAGAGTAGATAAATATTTTATTAATTTAAGGAATTGAACTTTGGTATTGATGTTAACAGAGTATGCCTATGAAATATTTTTTTGGTGTTTACAAAAGCCATTCAAATTGTGATAACAGATTCAATCAAGTAAAAATGTGTATTAGAAGTTATATTTAGAAACAGGCAAAAAATAGATTAATTTTAAATATACAAGACAAATGTGACACTATGATTATTTTGTATGCATGTATTTTGCATAAATCATGTTTCATCTTCTTTGGTAATGTAAATGGTCAACTCGAGTTGACTATTGCTTGATGTGTACTCACTACTGTCAAGTACTGTCATTCATTCGTCAATAATCAGTCTAAAGTAGAGCTTGTAAGCCAGTTCGTTTTTTATAATTGTTTAAAGAACTAGAATTGATTAGTATAATTTTTGAAAATTATTGTTAACTTTGTCTTCGACAACAAAAGGGACATTAGTTATAAATCTCTATATAAACAATTGTGGGACCTGGTGTTTGACTACATGCATTTTTGTAAAGAAACATGTGTACAAATATGGAAGGCCACAGGGATCTCCGAAATGGACTCTCTCCTACTGAAGTTGTTCAGAGCAGTGAAGGCCTCACTCACAATGACTTCCCTTTGCTTCTGGGATACATAGATTTCACTGCAGCCGAAGTTGATTTGACTTTGCAACGTACCAAGAAGATTAACCTGAAATATCCATTAGTATCTCCAGATCGACACTGTAACCGAAGCAGATATGGCGATTGCGATGGCACTATGTGGTGGCAGTATCGGTATCATTCACCACAACTGTGCTTCTAAAGTTATGATGGAATCTCTCCTTGCTGGCACTTCAGAAACACCTAGTGAATATTTCCTTTTATATGGTGTAAGACTGAAATAATATAGAGGCATGGGTAGCTCAGAAGCGACGGAAAATAAAGATGGTAAAGGACCCGTAATGAGCAGGTATTTCCATGAGGAATCAGACAATCACACAATAACCCAAGGAGTGAGTGGGAGTATAGTGGACAAAGGTTCTGTTTCGTGGTTGCTTCCATATTTACAAGCAGGAATCAAAGCAAAATCTGTAACTATGTAAAGTAAGATGAGCTATTCTGGAGATCTTAGGTTCATGAAGAGAACATACCCTGCTCAATTAATATCCTTATGTATCTGCACCAATGGACACTGTAACAAAAACAGATATGCCGATTGCGATGGCACTATGCGGTGGTATCGGTATCATTCACCACAACTACTCAGAAGTACCAAGCAAATAAGGTGCACAAAGTGAAAAAAAACAGTGGTAGAGCCAAGCGGTATGCTGCATGAATGGGCCGGTTCGACCGGTGAAATACCACGACCTCTCAGAAGACCGACGTAAAGTGGCTCATGCCGTGATTCGTTCGGTGAGAGAGGTACCCGGAGGCCCTTCTCCCATCCGTATCCTTTCCTATCCCCTGTCCCTCAAAGGTCGGCAACGCAACAGTAACAATATATGTGTTGCTGGTGTCCATGGGCGGCGTTGGTTGCTTACCATCAGGTGTCACGCCTGCTCGTTTGCCCTCAATCCCATAAAAAAAAAATACAAACATGGATTCATTCGAGACCTTGTGTGTATGGGTCCTGAAAACAGAGTTGCGGATGTTAACGAAGCTAAAAGAAGAAATGGGTTTACTAGATATCCTATTACAGAAAACGGCAAGTTAGTTGGTCGCCTCATGGATATTGTGACATTAAGAGATATTGAATTAAGGGAGGGTGATCCTCAGCTGAGCCTTAAAGATGTAATGACTCCAATAGAGAACATGATTACAGCAAGATCTGGTGTCACTTTACAAGATGCCAATGACATCTTGGAGAAAAGCAAAAAAGGTAAATTACCTATTATTAATGGATCCATGGTATTAGTAGCCTTAATTGCAAGGACCGACTTAAAAAAAGGCTCGTAGTTACCCAAATGCATCAAAAGATGCAAACAAACAACTATTAGTCGGAGCTGCCATAGGTACCCATCAAACTGACAAAGACTGATTACAATTATTAGTTAATAACATTGTAAATGTAATAGTTCTGGATTACTCTCAAGGAAATTCTGTCCACCAAATTAATATGATAAAGTACATTAAAAGTACTTATCCAGACATTCAAGTGATCAGAGGTAATGTAGTAACAAGGATGCAAGCCAAGAATCTTATAGATGCTGGAGTAGATGCACTTAGAGTAGGAATGGGTAGTGGTTCCATATGCATAACCCAAGAAGTCATGGCCTGCGGTTGCCCTCAGGCTACTGCAGTATATCAAGTAGCAAGCTATGCACGTTCATTTAATGTTCCTGTCATAGCTGATGGTGGTATCCAGAGTGTTGGCCATATAGTTAAATCCCTTGCATTGGGTGACTCTGCAGTTATGATGGGATCTCTGCTTGCTGGCACTTCAGAAGCACCTGGTGAATATTTCTTCTCAGATGGTGTAAGACTGAAAAAATATAGAGGTATGGGTAGCTTAGAAGCAATGGAAAATAAAGATGGTAAAGGAGCTGCAATGAGCAGGTATTTCCATAAGGAATCAGACAAGCACAGAGTAGCCCAAGGAGTGAGTGGGAGTATAGTGGACAAAGGTTCTGTTCTGCGGTTCCTTCCATATTTACAAGCAGGAATGAAACATAGCTGTCAAGATATTGGAGATTCAAGTGATCAGAGGTAATGTAGTAACAAGGATGCAAGCCAAGAATCTTATAGATGCTGGAGTAGATGGACTTAGAGTAGGAATGGGTAGTGGTTCCATATGCTTAACCCACGAAGTCATGGCCTGCGGGTGCCCTCAGGCTACTGCAGTATATTAAGTAGCAAGCTATGCATGTTCATTTAATAGGCGATATGGTATCCAGAGTGTTGGCCATATAGTTAAATCCCTTGCATTGGGTGCTCCTGCAGTTATGATGGGACCTCTCCTTGCTGGCACTTCAGAGGCACCTGGTGAATATTTCTTCTCAGTTGGTGAAGACTGAAATAATATAGAGGCATGGGAAACTTAGAAGCGTTGGAAAATAAAGATGGTAAAGGAGCTGCAATGAGCAGGTATTTCCATGAGGAATCAGACAAGCACAGAGTAGCCAAAGGAGTGAGTGGGAGTATTGTGGGCAATGGTTCTGTTCTGTGGTTCCTTCCATATTTACAAGCAGGAATGAAACATAGCTGTCAAGATATCAGAGCAAAATCTGTAACTATGTGAAGTAAGATGAGCTATTCTGGAGATCTTAGGTTCACGAAGAGAACATACCCTGCTCAATTAATCTCCTTATGTATCTGCAGCAATGGACATAGTAACAAAAACAGATATGGCGATTGTGGTGGTACTATGCTATTGTTATCATTCACCACAACTCTACTCCAGAGTACCAAGCAAAAACCAAGTACCAAGCACAAAGTGAAAAAATACAAACATGGATTCATTCGAGACCCTGTGTGTATGGGTCCTGAAAACACAGTTGCGGACGTTAACGAAGCTAAAAGAAAAATGGGTTACCGGGTATCCTATTACAGAAAACGGCAAGTTATAGGTGGTCGCGTCATTGGTATTGTGACATTAAGAGATATTGAATTAAGGGAGGGTGATCCTCAGCTGAGCCTTAAAGATGTAATGACTCCAATAGAGGACATGATTACAGCAAGATCTGGTGTCACTTTACAAGATGCCAATGACTTCTTCAAGAAAAGCAGAAAAGTTAAATTACAAATTATTAATGGATTCATGGAATTAGTAGCCTTAATTGCAAGGACTAACTTAAAAAAAAGACTCCTAGTTACCCTAAGAATGCGAACAAACAACAATTAGCCGGAGCTGCCATAGGTACCCATCAAACTGACAAAGACTGATTACCATTATTTATTAGTCAATAACAGTGTAAATGTGATAGTTCTGGATTCCTCTCAAGGAAACTCTGTCTACCAAATTAATATGATAAAGTACATTAAAAGTACTTATCCAGACATTCAAGTGATCGGAGATAATGTAGTAACAAGGCCGCAACCCAAGAATCTTACAGATGCTGGAGTAGATGCACTTAGAGTAGGAATGGGTAGTTGTTCCATATGCATAACCCAAGAAGTCATGGCCTGCAGGTGCCCTCAGGCTACTGTAGTATATCAAGTAGGAAGCTATATACATTCATTTAATGTTCCTGTCATAACCGATGGTGTTATCCAGAGTGTTGGCCATATAGTTTAATCCCTTGCATTGGGTGCTTCTGCAGTTATGATGGGACCTCTCCTTGCTGGCACTTCAGAAGGCCCTGGTGAATATTTCTTCTCAGATGGTGTAAGACTGAAAGAATATAGAGGCATGGGTAACTCAGAAGCGATGGAAAATAAAGATGGTATAGTACCCGCAATGAGTAGGTATTTCCATAAGGAATCAGACAAGCACACAATAGCCCAAGGAGTGAGGGGGAGTATAGTGGACAAAGGTTCTGTTCTGCGGTTCCTTCCATATTTACAAGCAGGAATGAAACATAGCTGTCAAGATATTGGAGCAAAATCTGTATCTATGTTAAGTGAGATGAGCTATTCTGGAGATCTTAGGTTCATGAAGAGAACATACTCTGCACAATTAGAAGGCAACGTGCATGGTTTGTTCTCTTACGAAAAAAGGTTATTTTGATTAGTTGTAGTGTTTTATATGACATGTTTCCAAATGTATATGAGAAGAGTAGATAAATATTTTATTAATTTAAGGAATTGAACTTTGGTATTGATGTTAACAGAGTATGCCTATGAAATATTTTTTTGGTGTTTACAAAAGCCATTCAAATTGTGATAACAGATTCAATCAAGTAAAAATGTGTATTAGAAGTTATATTTAGAAACAGGCAAAAAATAGATTAATTTTAAATATACAAGACAAATGTGACACTATGATTATTTTGTATGCATGTATTTTGCATAAATCATGTTTCATCTTCTTTGGTAATGTAAATGGTCAACTCGAGTTGACTATTGCTTGATGTGTACTCACTACTGTCAAGTACTGTCATTCATTCGTCAATAATCAGTCTAAAGTAGAGCTTGTAAGCCAGTTCGTTTTTTATAATTGTTTAAAGAACTAGAATTGATTAGTATAATTTTTGAAAATTATTGTTAACTTTGTCTTCGACAACAAAAGGGACATTAGTTATAAATCTCTATATAAACAATTGTGGGACCTGGTGTTTGACTACATGCATTTTTGTAAAGAAACATGTGTACAAATATGGAAGGCCACAGGGATCTCCGAAATGGACTCTCTCCTACTGAAGTTGTTCAGAGCAGTGAAGGCCTCACTCACAATGACTTCCCTTTGCTTCTGGGATACATAGATTTCACTGCAGCCGAAGTTGATTTGACTTTGCAACGTACCAAGAAGATTAACCTGAAATATCCATTAGTATCTCCAGATCGACACTGTAACCGAAGCAGATATGGCGATTGCGATGGCACTATGTGGTGGCAGTATCGGTATCATTCACCACAACTGTGCTTCTAAAGTTATGATGGAATCTCTCCTTGCTGGCACTTCAGAAACACCTAGTGAATATTTCCTTTTATATGGTGTAAGACTGAAATAATATAGAGGCATGGGTAGCTCAGAAGCGACGGAAAATAAAGATGGTAAAGGACCCGTAATGAGCAGGTATTTCCATGAGGAATCAGACAATCACACAATAACCCAAGGAGTGAGTGGGAGTATAGTGGACAAAGGTTCTGTTTCGTGGTTGCTTCCATATTTACAAGCAGGAATCAAAGCAAAATCTGTAACTATGTAAAGTAAGATGAGCTATTCTGGAGATCTTAGGTTCATGAAGAGAACATACCCTGTTCAATTAATATCCTTATGTATCTGCACCAATGGACACTGTAACAAAAACAGATATGCCGATTGCGATGGCACTATGCGGTGGTATCGGTATCATTCACCACAACTACTCAGAAGTACCAAGCAAATAAGGTGCACAAAGTGAAAAAAAACAGTGGTAGAGCCAAGCGGTATGCTGCATGAATGGGCCGGTTCGACCGGTGAAATACCACGACCTCTCAGAAGACCGACGTAAAGTGGCTCATGCCGTGATTCGTTCGGTGAGAGAGGTACCCGGAGGCCCTTCTCCCATCCGTATCCTTTCCTATCCCCTGTCCCTCAAAGGTCGGCAACGCAACAGTAACAATATATGTGTTGCTGGTGTCCATGGGCGGCGTTGGTTGCTTACCATCAGGTGTCACGCCTGCACGTTTGCCCTCAATCCCATAAAAAAAAAATACAAACATGGATTCATTCGAGACCTTGTGTGTATGGGTCCTGAAAACAGAGTTGCGGATGTTAACGAAGCTAAAAGAAGAAATGGGTTTACTAGATATCCTATTACAGAAAACGGCAAGTTAGTTGGTCGCCTCATGGATATTGTGACATTAAGAGATATTGAATTAAGGGAGGGTGATCCTCAGCTGAGCCTTAAAGATGTAATGACTCCAATAGAGAACATGATTACAGCAAGATCTGGTGTCACTTTACAAGATGCCAATGACATCTTGGAGAAAAGCAAAAAAGGTAAATTACCTATTATTAATGGATCCATGGTATTAGTAGCCTTAATTGCAAGGACCGACTTAAAAAAAGGCTCGTAGTTACCCAAATGCATCAAAAGATGCAAACAAACAACTATTAGTCGGAGCTGCCATAGGTACCCATCAAACTGACAAAGACTGATTACAATTATTAGTTAATAACATTGTAAATGTAATAGTTCTGGATTACTCTCAAGGAAATTCTGTCCACCAAATTAATATGATAAAGTACATTAAAAGTACTTATCCAGACATTCAAGTGATCAGAGGTAATGTAGTAACAAGGATGCAAGCCAAGAATCTTATAGATGCTGGAGTAGATGCACTTAGAGTAGGAATGGGTAGTGGTTCCATATGCATAACCCAAGAAGTCATGGCCTGCGGTTGCCCTCAGGCTACTGCAGTATATCAAGTAGCAAGCTATGCACGTTCATTTAATGTTCCTGTCATAGCTGATGGTGGTATCCAGAGTGTTGGCCATATAGTTAAATCCCTTGCATTGGGTGACTCTGCAGTTATGATGGGATCTCTGCTTGCTGGCACTTCAGAAGCACCTGGTGAATATTTCTTCTCAGATGGTGTAAGACTGAAAAAATATAGAGGTATGGGTAGCTTAGAAGCAATGGAAAATAAAGATGGTAAAGGAGCTGCAATGAGCAGGTATTTCCATAAGGAATCAGACAAGCACAGAGTAGCCCAAGGAGTGAGTGGGAGTATAGTGGACAAAGGTTCTGTTCTGCGGTTCCTTCCATATTTACAAGCAGGAATGAAACATAGCTGTCAAGATATTGGAGATTCAAGTGATCAGAGGTAATGTAGTAACAAGGATGCAAGCCAAGAATCTTATAGATGCTGGAGTAGATGGACTTAGAGTAGGAATGGGTAGTGGTTCCATATGCTTAACCCACGAAGTCATGGCCTGCGGGTGCCCTCAGGCTACTGCAGTATATTAAGTAGCAAGCTATGCATGTTCATTTAATAGGCGATATGGTATCCAGAGTGTTGGCCATATAGTTAAATCCCTTGCATTGGGTGCTCCTGCAGTTATGATGGGACCTCTCCTTGCTGGCACTTCAGAGGCACCTGGTGAATATTTCTTCTCAGTTGGTGAAGACTGAAATAATATAGAGGCATGGGAAACTTAGAAGCGTTGGAAAATAAAGATGGTAAAGGAGCTGCAATGAGCAGGTATTTCCATGAGGAATCAGACAAGCACAGAGTAGCCAAAGGAGTGAGTGGGAGTATTGTGGGCAATGGTTCTGTTCTGTGGTTCCTTCCATATTTACAAGCAGGAATGAAACATAGCTGTCAAGATATCAGAGCAAAATCTGTAACTATGTGAAGTAAGATGAGCTATTCTGGAGATCTTAGGTTCACGAAGAGAACATACCCTGCTCAATTAATCTCCTTATGTATCTGCAGCAATGGACATAGTAACAAAAACAGATATGGCGATTGTGGTGGTACTATGCTATTGTTATCATTCACCACAACTCTACTCCAGAGTACCAAGCAAAAACCAAGTACCAAGCACAAAGTGAAAAAATACAAACATGGATTCATTCGAGACCCTGTGTGTATGGGTCCTGAAAACACAGTTGCGGACGTTAACGAAGCTAAAAGAAAAATGGGTTACCGGGTATCCTATTACAGAAAACGGCAAGTTATAGGTGGTCGCGTCATTGGTATTGTGACATTAAGAGATATTGAATTAAGGGAGGGTGATCCTCAGCTGAGCCTTAAAGATGTAATGACTCCAATAGAGGACATGATTACAGCAAGATCTGGTGTCACTTTACAAGATGCCAATGACTTCTTCAAGAAAAGCAGAAAAGTTAAATTACAAATTATTAATGGATTCATGGAATTAGTAGCCTTAATTGCAAGGACTAACTTAAAAAAAAGACTCCTAGTTACCCTAAGAATGCGAACAAACAACAATTAGCCGGAGCTGCCATAGGTACCCATCAAACTGACAAAGACTGATTACCATTATTTATTAGTCAATAACAGTGTAAATGTGATAGTTCTGGATTCCTCTCAAGGAAACTCTGTCTACCAAATTAATATGATAAAGTACATTAAAAGTACTTATCCAGACATTCAAGTGATCGGAGATAATGTAGTAACAAGGCCGCAACCCAAGAATCTTACAGATGCTGGAGTAGATGCACTTAGAGTAGGAATGGGTAGTTGTTCCATATGCATAACCCAAGAAGTCATGGCCTGCAGGTGCCCTCAGGCTACTGTAGTATATCAAGTAGGAAGCTATATACATTCATTTAATGTTCCTGTCATAACCGATGGTGTTATCCAGAGTGTTGGCCATATAGTTTAATCCCTTGCATTGGGTGCTTCTGCAGTTATGATGGGACCTCTCCTTGCTGGCACTTCAGAAGGCCCTGGTGAATATTTCTTCTCAGATGGTGTAAGACTGAAAGAATATAGAGGCATGGGTAACTCAGAAGCGATGGAAAATAAAGATGGTATAGTACCCGCAATGAGTAGGTATTTCCATAAGGAATCAGACAAGCACACAATAGCCCAAGGAGTGAGGGGGAGTATAGTGGACAAAGGTTCTGTTCTGCGGTTCCTTCCATATTTACAAGCAGGAATGAAACATAGCTGTCAAGATATTGGAGCAAAATCTGTATCTATGTTAAGTGAGATGAGCTATTCTGGAGATCTTAGGTTCATGAAGAGAACATACTCTGCACAATTAGAAGGCAACGTGCATGGTTTGTTCTCTTACGAAAAAAGGTTATTTTGATTAGTTGTAGTGTTTTATATGACATGTTTCCAAATGTATATGAGAAGAGTAGATAAATATTTTATTAATTTAAGGAATTGAACTTTGGTATTGATGTTAACAGAGTATGCCTATGAAATATTTTTTTGGTGTTTACAAAAGCCATTCAAATTGTGATAACAGATTCAATCAAGTAAAAATGTGTATTAGAAGTTATATTTAGAAACAGGCAAAAAATAGATTAATTTTAAATATACAAGACAAATGTGACACTATGATTATTTTGTATGCATGTATTTTGCATAAATCATGTTTCATCTTCTTTGGTAATGTAAATGGTCAACTCGAGTTGACTATTGCTTGATGTGTACTCACTACTGTCAAGTACTGTCATTCATTCGTCAATAATCAGTCTAAAGTAGAGCTTGTAAGCCAGTTCGTTTTTTATAATTGTTTAAAGAACTAGAATTGATTAGTATAATTTTTGAAAATTATTGTTAACTTTGTCTTCGACAACAAAAGGGACATTAGTTATAAATCTCTATATAAACAATTGTGGGACCTGGTGTTTGACTACATGCATTTTTGTAAAGAAACATGTGTACAAATATGGAAGGCCACAGGGATCTCCGAAATGGACTCTCTCCTACTGAAGTTGTTCAGAGCAGTGAAGGCCTCACTCACAATGACTTCCCTTTGCTTCTGGGATACATAGATTTCACTGCAGCCGAAGTTGATTTGACTTTGCAACGTACCAAGAAGATTAACCTGAAATATCCATTAGTATCTCCAGATCGACACTGTAACCGAAGCAGATATGGCGATTGCGATGGCACTATGTGGTGGCAGTATCGGTATCATTCACCACAACTGTGCTTCTAAAGTTATGATGGAATCTCTCCTTGCTGGCACTTCAGAAACACCTAGTGAATATTTCCTTTTATATGGTGTAAGACTGAAATAATATAGAGGCATGGGTAGCTCAGAAGCGACGGAAAATAAAGATGGTAAAGGACCCGTAATGAGCAGGTATTTCCATGAGGAATCAGACAATCACACAATAACCCAAGGAGTGAGTGGGAGTATAGTGGACAAAGGTTCTGTTTCGTGGTTGCTTCCATATTTACAAGCAGGAATCAAAGCAAAATCTGTAACTATGTAAAGTAAGATGAGCTATTCTGGAGATCTTAGGTTCATGAAGAGAACATACCCTGTTCAATTAATATCCTTATGTATCTGCACCAATGGACACTGTAACAAAAACAGATATGCCGATTGCGATGGCACTATGCGGTGGTATCGGTATCATTCACCACAACTACTCAGAAGTACCAAGCAAATAAGGTGCACAAAGTGAAAAAAAACAGTGGTAGAGCCAAGCGGTATGCTGCATGAATGGGCCGGTTCGACCGGTGAAATACCACGACCTCTCAGAAGACCGACGTAAAGTGGCTCATGCCGTGATTCGTTCGGTGAGAGAGGTACCCGGAGGCCCTTCTCCCATCCGTATCCTTTCCTATCCCCTGTCCCTCAAAGGTCGGCAACGCAACAGTAACAATATATGTGTTGCTGGTGTCCATGGGCGGCGTTGGTTGCTTACCATCAGGTGTCACGCCTGCTCGTTTGCCCTCAATCCCATAAAAAAAAAATACAAACATGGATTCATTCGAGACCTTGTGTGTATGGGTCCTGAAAACAGAGTTGCGGATGTTAACGAAGCTAAAAGAAGAAATGGGTTTACTAGATATCCTATTACAGAAAACGGCAAGTTAGTTGGTCGCCTCATGGATATTGTGACATTAAGAGATATTGAATTAAGGGAGGGTGATCCTCAGCTGAGCCTTAAAGATGTAATGACTCCAATAGAGAACATGATTACAGCAAGATCTGGTGTCACTTTACAAGATGCCAATGACATCTTGGAGAAAAGCAAAAAAGGTAAATTACCTATTATTAATGGATCCATGGTATTAGTAGCCTTAATTGCAAGGACCGACTTAAAAAAAGGCTCGTAGTTACCCAAATGCATCAAAAGATGCAAACAAACAACTATTAGTCGGAGCTGCCATAGGTACCCATCAAACTGACAAAGACTGATTACAATTATTAGTTAATAACATTGTAAATGTAATAGTTCTGGATTACTCTCAAGGAAATTCTGTCCACCAAATTAATATGATAAAGTACATTAAAAGTACTTATCCAGACATTCAAGTGATCAGAGGTAATGTAGTAACAAGGATGCAAGCCAAGAATCTTATAGATGCTGGAGTAGATGCACTTAGAGTAGGAATGGGTAGTGGTTCCATATGCATAACCCAAGAAGTCATGGCCTGCGGTTGCCCTCAGGCTACTGCAGTATATCAAGTAGCAAGCTATGCACGTTCATTTAATGTTCCTGTCATAGCTGATGGTGGTATCCAGAGTGTTGGCCATATAGTTAAATCCCTTGCATTGGGTGACTCTGCAGTTATGATGGGATCTCTGCTTGCTGGCACTTCAGAAGCACCTGGTGAATATTTCTTCTCAGATGGTGTAAGACTGAAAAAATATAGAGGTATGGGTAGCTTAGAAGCAATGGAAAATAAAGATGGTAAAGGAGCTGCAATGAGCAGGTATTTCCATAAGGAATCAGACAAGCACAGAGTAGCCCAAGGAGTGAGTGGGAGTATAGTGGACAAAGGTTCTGTTCTGCGGTTCCTTCCATATTTACAAGCAGGAATGAAACATAGCTGTCAAGATATTGGAGATTCAAGTGATCAGAGGTAATGTAGTAACAAGGATGCAAGCCAAGAATCTTATAGATGCTGGAGTAGATGGACTTAGAGTAGGAATGGGTAGTGGTTCCATATGCTTAACCCACGAAGTCATGGCCTGCGGGTGCCCTCAGGCTACTGCAGTATATTAAGTAGCAAGCTATGCATGTTCATTTAATAGGCGATATGGTATCCAGAGTGTTGGCCATATAGTTAAATCCCTTGCATTGGGTGCTCCTGCAGTTATGATGGGACCTCTCCTTGCTGGCACTTCAGAGGCACCTGGTGAATATTTCTTCTCAGTTGGTGAAGACTGAAATAATATAGAGGCATGGGAAACTTAGAAGCGTTGGAAAATAAAGATGGTAAAGGAGCTGCAATGAGCAGGTATTTCCATGAGGAATCAGACAAGCACAGAGTAGCCAAAGGAGTGAGTGGGAGTATTGTGGGCAATGGTTCTGTTCTGTGGTTCCTTCCATATTTACAAGCAGGAATGAAACATAGCTGTCAAGATATCAGAGCAAAATCTGTAACTATGTGAAGTAAGATGAGCTATTCTGGAGATCTTAGGTTCACGAAGAGAACATACCCTGCTCAATTAATCTCCTTATGTATCTGCAGCAATGGACATAGTAACAAAAACAGATATGGCGATTGTGATGGTACTATGCTATTGTTATCATTCACCACAACTCTACTCCAGAGTACCAAGCAAAAACCAAGTACCAAGCACAAAGTGAAAAAATACAAACATGGATTCATTCGAGACCCTGTGTGTATGGGTCCTGAAAACACAGTTGCGGACGTTAACGAAGCTAAAAGAAAAATGGGTTACCGGGTATCCTATTACAGAAAACGGCAAGTTATAGGTGGTCGCGTCATTGGTATTGTGACATTAAGAGATATTGAATTAAGGGAGGGTGATCCTCAGCTGAGCCTTAAAGATGTAATGACTCCAATAGAGGAAATGATTACAGCAAGATCTGGTGTCACTTTACAAGATGCCAATGACTTCTTCAAGAAAAGCAGAAAAGTTAAATTACAAATTATTAATGGATTCATGGAATTAGTAGCCTTAATTGCAAGGACTAACTTAAAAAAAAGACTCCTAGTTACCCTAAGAATGCGAACAAACAACAATTAGCCGGAGCTGCCATAGGTACCCATCAAACTGACAAAGACTGATTACCATTATTTATTAGTCAATAACAGTGTAAATGTGATAGTTCTGGATTCCTCTCAAGGAAACTCTGTCTACCAAATTAATATGATAAAGTACATTAAAAGTACTTATCCAGACATTCAAGTGATCGGAGATAATGTAGTAACAAGGCCGCAACCCAAGAATCTTACAGATGCTGGAGTAGATGCACTTAGAGTAGGAATGGGTAGTTGTTCCATATGCATAACCCAAGAAGTCATGGCCTGCAGGTGCCCTCAGGCTACTGTAGTATATCAAGTAGGAAGCTATATACATTCATTTAATGTTCCTGTCATAACCGATGGTGTTATCCAGAGTGTTGGCCATATAGTTTAATCCCTTGCATTGGGTGCTTCTGCAGTTATGATGGGACCTCTCCTTGCTGGCACTTCAGAAGGCCCTGGTGAATATTTCTTCTCAGATGGTGTAAGACTGAAAGAATATAGAGGCATGGGTAACTCAGAAGCGATGGAAAATAAAGATGGTATAGTACCCGCAATGAGTAGGTATTTCCATAAGGAATCAGACAAGCACACAATAGCCCAAGGAGTGAAGGGGAGTATAGTAGATAAAGAATCTGTCCTGCGGTTCCTTCCATACTTACAAGCTGGTATGAAACCTAGTTGTCAAGATATTGGAGCGAAATCTATTAGTATGCTAAGTGAGATGAGCTATTCGGGAGATCTTAGGTTCGTGAAGAGAACATATCCTGCACAATTAATCTCCATTAGTATCTGCACCGATGGACAAGCGAACAGAAACAGATATGGCGATTGTGATGGCACTGTGGGTGCCATTCACGGTCGGTATCATTCACCACAACTGTACTCAGGAGTACCAAGCAAATGATGTGCACAAAGTGAAAAAATACAAAATCGGATTCATTTGAGACTTAAAAAAGGCTTGCATGGGTAGCTTAGAAGCAATGGAAAATAAAGATCCAGAGTGTTGGCTATATAGTTTAATCCCTTGCATTGGGTGCTTCCGCAGTTATGATGGGACCTCTCCTTGCTGGCACTTCAGAAGGCCCTGGTGAATATTTCTTCTCAGATGGTGTAAGACTGAAAGAATATAGAGGCATGGGTAACTCAGAAGCGATGGAAAATAAAGATGGTATAGTACCCGCAATGAGTAGGTATTTCCATAAGGAATCAGACAAGCACACAATAGCCCAAGGAGTGAGGGGGAGTATAGTGGACAAAGGTTCTGTTCTGCGGTTCCTTCCATATTTACAAGCAGGAATGAAACATAGCTGTCAAGATATTGGAGCAAAATCTGTATCTATGTTAAGTGAGATGAGCTATTCTGGAGATCTTAGGTTCATGAAGAGAACATACTCTGCACAATTAGAAGGCAACGTGCATGGTTTGTTCTCTTACGAAAAAAGGTTATTTTGATTAGTTGTAGTGTTTTATATGACATGTTTCCAAATGTATATGAGAAGAGTAGATAAATATTTTATTAATTTAAGGAATTGAACTTTGGTATTGATGTTAACAGAGTATGCCTATGAAATATTTTTTTGGTGTTTACAAAAGCCATTCAAATTGTGATAACAGATTCAATCAAGTAAAAATGTGTATTAGAAGTTATATTTAGAAACAGGCAAAAAATAGATTAATTTTAAATATACAAGACAAATGTGACACTATGATTATTTTGTATGCATGTATTTTGCATAAATCATGTTTCATCTTCTTTGGTAATGTAAATGGTCAACTCGAGTTGACTATTGCTTGATGTGTACTCACTACTGTCAAGTACTGTCATTCATTCGTCAATAATCAGTCTAAAGTAGAGCTTGTAAGCCAGTTCGTTTTTTATAATTGTTTAAAGAACTAGAATTGATTAGTATAATTTTTGAAAATTATTGTTAACTTTGTCTTCGACAACAAAAGGGACATTAGTTATAAATCTCTATATAAACAATTGTGGGACCTGGTGTTTGACTACATGCATTTTTGTAAAGAAACATGTGTACAAATATGGAAGGCCACAGGGATCTCCGAAATGGACTCTCTCCTACTGAAGTTGTTCAGAGCAGTGAAGGCCTCACTCACAATGACTTCCCTTTGCTTCTGGGATACATAGATTTCACTGCAGCCGAAGTTGATTTGACTTTGCAACGTACCAAGAAGATTAACCTGAAATATCCATTAGTATCTCCAGATCGACACTGTAACCGAAGCAGATATGGCGATTGCGATGGCACTATGTGGTGGCAGTATCGGTATCATTCACCACAACTGTGCTTCTAAAGTTATGATGGAATCTCTCCTTGCTGGCACTTCAGAAACACCTAGTGAATATTTCCTTTTATATGGTGTAAGACTGAAATAATATAGAGGCATGGGTAGCTCAGAAGCGACGGAAAATAAAGATGGTAAAGGACCCGTAATGAGCAGGTATTTCCATGAGGAATCAGACAATCACACAATAACCCAAGGAGTGAGTGGGAGTATAGTGGACAAAGGTTCTGTTTCGTGGTTGCTTCCATATTTACAAGCAGGAATCAAAGCAAAATCTGTAACTATGTAAAGTAAGATGAGCTATTCTGGAGATCTTAGGTTCATGAAGAGAACATACCCTGTTCAATTAATATCCTTATGTATCTGCACCAATGGACACTGTAACAAAAACAGATATGCCGATTGCGATGGCACTATGCGGTGGTATCGGTATCATTCACCACAACTACTCAGAAGTACCAAGCAAATAAGGTGCACAAAGTGAAAAAAAACAGTGGTAGAGCCAAGCGGTATGCTGCATGAATGGGCCGGTTCGACCGGTGAAATACCACGACCTCTCAGAAGACCGACGTAAAGTGGCTCATGCCGTGATTCGTTCGGTGAGAGAGGTACCCGGAGGCCCTTCTCCCATCCGTATCCTTTCCTATCCCCTGTCCCTCAAAGGTCGGCAACGCAACAGTAACAATATATGTGTTGCTGGTGTCCATGGGCGGCGTTGGTTGCTTACCATCAGGTGTCACGCCTGCTCGTTTGCCCTCAATCCCATAAAAAAAAAATACAAACATGGATTCATTCGAGACCTTGTGTGTATGGGTCCTGAAAACAGAGTTGCGGATGTTAACGAAGCTAAAAGAAGAAATGGGTTTACTAGATATCCTATTACAGAAAACGGCAAGTTAGTTGGTCGCCTCATGGATATTGTGACATTAAGAGATATTGAATTAAGGGAGGGTGATCCTCAGCTGAGCCTTAAAGATGTAATGACTCCAATAGAGAACATGATTACAGCAAGATCTGGTGTCACTTTACAAGATGCCAATGACATCTTGGAGAAAAGCAAAAAAGGTAAATTACCTATTATTAATGGATCCATGGTATTAGTAGCCTTAATTGCAAGGACCGACTTAAAAAAAGGCTCGTAGTTACCCAAATGCATCAAAAGATGCAAACAAACAACTATTAGTCGGAGCTGCCATAGGTACCCATCAAACTGACAAAGACTGATTACAATTATTAGTTAATAACATTGTAAATGTAATAGTTCTGGATTACTCTCAAGGAAATTCTGTCCACCAAATTAATATGATAAAGTACATTAAAAGTACTTATCCAGACATTCAAGTGATCAGAGGTAATGTAGTAACAAGGATGCAAGCCAAGAATCTTATAGATGCTGGAGTAGATGCACTTAGAGTAGGAATGGGTAGTGGTTCCATATGCATAACCCAAGAAGTCATGGCCTGCGGTTGCCCTCAGGCTACTGCAGTATATCAAGTAGCAAGCTATGCACGTTCATTTAATGTTCCTGTCATAGCTGATGGTGGTATCCAGAGTGTTGGCCATATAGTTAAATCCCTTGCATTGGGTGACTCTGCAGTTATGATGGGATCTCTGCTTGCTGGCACTTCAGAAGCACCTGGTGAATATTTCTTCTCAGATGGTGTAAGACTGAAAAAATATAGAGGTATGGGTAGCTTAGAAGCAATGGAAAATAAAGATGGTAAAGGAGCTGCAATGAGCAGGTATTTCCATAAGGAATCAGACAAGCACAGAGTAGCCCAAGGAGTGAGTGGGAGTATAGTGGACAAAGGTTCTGTTCTGCGGTTCCTTCCATATTTACAAGCAGGAATGAAACATAGCTGTCAAGATATTGGAGATTCAAGTGATCAGAGGTAATGTAGTAACAAGGATGCAAGCCAAGAATCTTATAGATGCTGGAGTAGATGGACTTAGAGTAGGAATGGGTAGTGGTTCCATATGCTTAACCCACGAAGTCATGGCCTGCGGGTGCCCTCAGGCTACTGCAGTATATTAAGTAGCAAGCTATGCATGTTCATTTAATAGGCGATATGGTATCCAGAGTGTTGGCCATATAGTTAAATCCCTTGCATTGGGTGCTCCTGCAGTTATGATGGGACCTCTCCTTGCTGGCACTTCAGAGGCACCTGGTGAATATTTCTTCTCAGTTGGTGAAGACTGAAATAATATAGAGGCATGGGAAACTTAGAAGCGTTGGAAAATAAAGATGGTAAAGGAGCTGCAATGAGCAGGTATTTCCATGAGGAATCAGACAAGCACAGAGTAGCCAAAGGAGTGAGTGGGAGTATTGTGGGCAATGGTTCTGTTCTGTGGTTCCTTCCATATTTACAAGCAGGAATGAAACATAGCTGTCAAGATATCAGAGCAAAATCTGTAACTATGTGAAGTAAGATGAGCTATTCTGGAGATCTTAGGTTCACGAAGAGAACATACCCTGCTCAATTAATCTCCTTATGTATCTGCAGCAATGGACATAGTAACAAAAACAGATATGGCGATTGTGATGGTACTATGCTATTGTTATCATTCACCACAACTCTACTCCAGAGTACCAAGCAAAAACCAAGTACCAAGCACAAAGTGAAAAAATACAAACATGGATTCATTCGAGACCCTGTGTGTATGGGTCCTGAAAACACAGTTGCGGACGTTAACGAAGCTAAAAGAAAAATGGGTTACCGGGTATCCTATTACAGAAAACGGCAAGTTATAGGTGGTCGCGTCATTGGTATTGTGACATTAAGAGATATTGAATTAAGGGAGGGTGATCCTCAGCTGAGCCTTAAAGATGTAATGACTCCAATAGAGGAAATGATTACAGCAAGATCTGGTGTCACTTTACAAGATGCCAATGACTTCTTCAAGAAAAGCAGAAAAGTTAAATTACAAATTATTAATGGATTCATGGAATTAGTAGCCTTAATTGCAAGGACTAACTTAAAAAAAAGACTCCTAGTTACCCTAAGAATGCGAACAAACAACAATTAGCCGGAGCTGCCATAGGTACCCATCAAACTGACAAAGACTGATTACCATTATTTATTAGTCAATAACAGTGTAAATGTGATAGTTCTGGATTCCTCTCAAGGAAACTCTGTCTACCAAATTAATATGATAAAGTACATTAAAAGTACTTATCCAGACATTCAAGTGATCGGAGATAATGTAGTAACAAGGCCGCAACCCAAGAATCTTACAGATGCTGGAGTAGATGCACTTAGAGTAGGAATGGGTAGTTGTTCCATATGCATAACCCAAGAAGTCATGGCCTGCAGGTGCCCTCAGGCTACTGTAGTATATCAAGTAGGAAGCTATATACATTCATTTAATGTTCCTGTCATAACCGATGGTGTTATCCAGAGTGTTGGCCATATAGTTTAATCCCTTGCATTGGGTGCTTCTGCAGTTATGATGGGACCTCTCCTTGCTGGCACTTCAGAAGGCCCTGGTGAATATTTCTTCTCAGATGGTGTAAGACTGAAAGAATATAGAGGCATGGGTAACTCAGAAGCGATGGAAAATAAAGATGGTATAGTACCCGCAATGAGTAGGTATTTCCATAAGGAATCAGACAAGCACACAATAGCCCAAGGAGTGAAGGGGAGTATAGTAGATAAAGAATCTGTCCTGCGGTTCCTTCCATACTTACAAGCTGGTATGAAACCTAGTTGTCAAGATATTGGAGCGAAATCTATTAGTATGCTAAGTGAGATGAGCTATTCGGGAGATCTTAGGTTCGTGAAGAGAACATATCCTGCACAATTAATCTCCATTAGTATCTGCACCGATGGACAAGCGAACAGAAACAGATATGGCGATTGTGATGGCACTGTGGGTGCCATTCACGGTCGGTATCATTCACCACAACTGTACTCAGGAGTACCAAGCAAATGATGTGCACAAAGTGAAAAAATACAAAATCGGATTCATTTGAGACTTAAAAAAGGCTTGCATGGGTAGCTTAGAAGCAATGGAAAATAAAGATCCAGAGTGTTGGCTATATAGTTTAATCCCTTGCATTGGGTGCTTCCGCAGTTATGATGGGACCTCTCCTTGCTGGCACTTCAGAAGGCCCTGGTGAATATTTCTTCTCAGATGGTGTCAAACTGAAAGAATATAGAGGCATGGGTAACTCAGAATCGATGGAAAACAAAGATGGTATAGGACCCGCAGTGAGCACGTATTTCCATAAGGAATCAGACAAGCACACAATAGCCCAAGGAGTGAGGGGGAGTATAGTGGACCAAGGTTCTTTTCTGTGGTTCCTTCCATATTTACAAGCAGGAATGAAACATAACTGTCAAGATATCAGAGCAAAATCTGTAACTATGTAAAGTGAGATGAGCTATTCTGGAGATCTTAGGTTCATGAAGAGAACATATCCTGCACAATTAATCTCCATTAGTATCTGCACCAATGGACAAGGGAACAGAAACAGATATGGCGATTGCGACGGCACTGTACTATCGGTATCGTTCACCACAACTGTACTCCAGAGCACAAAATGAAAAAATACAAAATGGATTCATTCGAGACCCTGTGTGTATGGGTCCTGAGAACACAGTTGCGGACGTTAACGAAAATAAAATAAAAATGGGTTTACCGGGTATCCTATTACAGAAAACGGCAAGTTTGGTGGTCGCCTCATTGGTATTGTGACATTAAGAGATATTGACTTTTTGAATTAAGGGAGGGTGATCCTCAGCGGAGCCGCTGAGCCTTAAAGATGTAATGACTCCAATAGAGGACATGATTACAGCAAGAACTGGTGTCACTTTACAAGATGCCAATGACATCTTTAAGAAAAGCAAAAATGTAAATTACTAAAGGATCCATGGAATTAGTAGCCTTAATTGCAAGGACCAAATTAAAAAAAGGCTTGTAGTTACCCTAAGAATGCAAACAAACAACAATTAGCTGGAGCTGCCATACGTACCCATGAAACTGACAAAGACTGATTACAATTATTTATTAGTCAATAACAGTGTAAATGTGATAGTTCTGGATTCCTCTCAAGGAAACTCTGCCTACCAAATTAATATGATAAAGTACATTAAAAGTACTTATCCAGACATTCAAGTGATCGGAGATAATGTAGTAACAGGCATGCAAGCCAAGAATCTTACAGATGCTGGAGTAGATGCACTTTGAGTAGGAATGGGTAGTGGTTCCATATGCATAACCCAAGAAGTCATGGCCTGCGGGTGCTCTCAGGCTACTGCAGTATATTAAGTAGCAAGCTCTGGGTGCCTCCGCAGTTATGATGGGATCTCTGCTGGCACTTCAGAAGCACCCGGTAAATATTTCTTCTCATATGATGTAAGGCTGAAATAATATAGAGGCATGGGTTGCTTAGAAACAATGGAAAATAAAGACGGTAAAGGAGCCGCAATGAGCAGGTATTTCCATTAGGAATCAGACAAGTATAGAGAAGCCCAAGCAGTGAGTGGAAGTATAGTTAATTTAGTAGCAAAGATTCTGTTCTGTGGTTCCTTCCATATTTACAAGCAGGAACCAAACATAGCTGTCAAGATATCAGAGCAAAATCTGTAGCTATGTAAAGTGAGATGAGTTATTCTGCAGATCTTAGGTTCATGAAGAGAACATATCCTCACAATATCCATTAGTATCTGCATCGATGGACACTGTAACAGAAACAGATATGGCGATTGCGATGGCAATATGCGGTGGTATCGGTATCATTCACAACAACTGTACTCTGGAGTACCAAGCAAATAAGGTGCACAAAGTGATAAAATACGAACGTGGATTCATTGATGCCATTGCCATGCCATTTGATGCCAATGACTTCTTCAAGAAAAGCTAAAAAGTTATATTACAAATTATTAATGGATTCATGGAATTAGTAGCCTTAATTGCAAGGACCAATTTAAAAAAAGGCTTGTAGTTACCCTTAGAATGCAAACAAACAACAATTAGCCGGAGCTGCCATACATACCCATGAAACTGACAAAGACTGATTACAATTATTTATTAGTCAATAACAGTGTAAATGTGATAGTTCTGGATTCCTCTCAAGGAAACTCTGTCTACCAAATTAATATGATAAAGTACATTAAAAGTACTTATCCAGACATTCAAGTGATCGGAGATAATGTAGTAACAAGGCCGCAACCCAAGAATCTTACAGATGCTGGAGTAGATGCACTTAGAGTAGGAATGGGTAGTTGTTCCATATGCATAACCCAAGAAGTCATGGCCTGCAGGTGCCCTCAGGCTACTGTAGTATATCAAGTAGGAAGCTATACACATTCATTTAATGTTCCTGTCATAACCGATGGTGTTATCCAGAGTGTTGGCCATATAGTTTAATCACTTGCATTGGGTGCTTCCGCAGTTATGATGGGACCTCTCCTTGCTGGCACTTCAGAGGGCCCTGGTGAATATTTCTTCTCAGATGGTGTCAGACTGAAAGAATATAGAGGCATGGGTAACTCCGAAGCGATGGAAAATAAAGATGGTATAGGACCCGCAGTGAGCAGGCATTTCCGTAAGGAATCAGACAAGCACACAATAGCCCAAGGAGTGAGGGGGAGTATAGTGGACCAAGGTTCTTTTCTGTGGTTCCTTCCATATTTACAAGCAGGAATGAAACATAGTTGTCAAGATATTGGAGCGAAATCTATTAGTATGGTAAGTGAGATGAGCTATTCGGGAGATCTTAGGTTCGTGAAGAGAACATATCCTGCACAATTAATCTCCATTAGTATCTGCACCGATGGACAAGGGAACAGAAACAGATATGGCGATTGTGATGGTACTATGCTATTGTTGTCATTCACCACAACACTACTCCAGAGTACCAAGCAAAAACCAAGTACCATGCACAAAGTGAAAAAATACAAACATGGATTCATTCCAGGAATGAATCCAATTCGAGACCCTGTGTGTATGGGTCCTGAAAACACAGTTGCGGACGTTAACGAAGCTAAAAGAAAAATGGGTTTACCGGGTATCCTATTACAGAAATCGGCAAGTTATAGGTGGTCGCGTCATTGGTATTGTGACATTAATAGATATTGAATTAAGGGAGGGTGATCCTCAGCTGAGCCTTAAAGATGTAATGAATCCAATAGAGGACATGATTACAGCAAGATCTGGTGTCACTTTACAAGATGCCAATGACTTCTTCAAGAAAAGCAAAAAAGTTAAATTACAAATTATTAATGGATTCATGGAATTAGTAGCCTTAATTGCAAGGACCAATTTAAAAAAAGGCTTGTAGTTACCCTTAGAATGCAAACAAACAACAATTAGCCGGAGCTGCCATACATACCCATGAAACTGACAAAGACTGATTACAATTATTTATTAGTCAATAACAGTGTAAATGTGATAGTTCTGGATTCCTCTCAAGGAAACTCTGTCTACCAAATTAATATGATAAAGTACATTAAAAGTACTTATCCAGACATTCAAGTGATCGGAGATAATGTAGTAACAAGGCCGCAACCCAAGAATCTTACAGATGCTGGAGTAGATGCACTTAGAGTAGGAATGGGTAGTTGTTCCATATGCATAACTCAAGAAGTCATGGCCTGCAGGTGCCCTCAGGCAACTGTAGTATATCAAGTAGGAAGCTATACACATTCATTTAATGTTCCTGTCATAACCGATGGTGTTATCCAGAGTGTTGGCCATATAGTTTAATCCCTTGCTGGCACTTCAGAAGGCCCTGGTGAATATTTCTTCTCAGATAGTGTCAAACTGAAAGAATATAGAGGCATGGGTAACTCAGAAGCGATGGAAAATTAAGATGGTATAGTACCCGCAATGAGCAGGTATTTCCATAAGGAATCAGACAAGCACACAATAGCCCAAGGAGTGAGGGGGAGTATAGTAGATAAAGAATCTGTCCTGCGGTTCCTTCCATACTTACAAGCTGGTATGAAATATAGTTGTCAAGATATTGGAGCGAAATCTGTTAGTATGCTAAGTGAGATGAGCTATTCGGGAGATCTTAGGTTCGTGAAGAGAACATACTCTGCACAATTAGAAGGCAGTGTGCGAATTTTATTAATTTAAGGAATTAAACTTTGATATTGATAACAGAGTATGCCAATGAAATATTTTTTGGTGTTTACTAAAGCCATTCACATTGATAACAGATTCTAGCTAATAAAAATGTGTATTTAGATTTTATATTTATGTAATGAGCATATAAAAATTAGATTACTTACTGATGTAGAAAGAAATTGTATTGACTTTCTGTATATTGTATTTCATAAAATGAATGAGGGCTATATATTTGCTAGCCAGATTGTATATTACTCTAGTATTTTATACCTACATTAGTACCTATATAAACTAAAAGATAATTTTATTTCAATTAAATGTTTATAAAATATACTAATAGTTTTTGTTTTACTAATTTTGTGTTTGTCTTGGTAGTCCAGTGGTCAGCTCACTGCTTCTGATTCAGTAGTCGTGGGCTCTCAATGGTTTCTCTGAATTATTTTCTGAAGTTGGTTGTGATAAATATCAATGACTGACAACTTTATGCCCGTTGTTCGGTTCACCACCTATTCCATTTGGGATGTAACTTAAGTAGCTTAACAGCCTCTACCTCCCTAAGGCGTGAAGTTATGTTGTCAAACACAAGCTGCTCAGAAATGCTCTTTCCCTATTAAATATTTTATGTTATAAAAATAGATACGCAATAATATAAATTTGAAATCAGTAAGTAAAATAAGTTCAAATATTAAAATAAGTGCAACTACAGTAATTTCATGTTTAGGGGATTTTTAATCATCACCTGCTATGTGTCTGATTAAATAAATTCAATTATACCTAGATATCCGTCGAGCCTTATGGTGCATTCGGGTTCGAAAGGGTTCGATTCCCACCCGAGTACAAATATTTGTGTCAAGAATGAATGTTTGAATGGCGTCTGGGTGTTTTTCTATGTATTATAAGTATGTATTTACAAAAGAAAAGTCTAATATTCGCTAAGTATTAATATTCGTTATCTAGTAACCATAGCATAAGCATTTAGTTGCTTCGTTTGGGACTAGAGGGCGGTGTGTGTATTGTGTCCAACTAATAATAATATTCATATATTAAGTTAGAAACTTCTAATAGGACAAGAATCTTTGAATCCTTGAAGCTATTCTTGAAAAAACATAGATATCTCATTTCAAAAGTGCAATTTCAATCAGCATCACGGAAAAACAAGTAGGTAAGTGAGTTTTACGGTATAAACAGGACAATAATGGAGAACTGATTAGAAATAACAACACTAAAGTTTTTGAAATGGAAATTCTAATCTCTCCTGCAATCGTTTAAGTCTGCGGCCCCCATACGACCACAAAAGGTAATATCGTAGACATCCTACTAATTACTACTCAATAATAGCAGGATATAAACTGGCCAATTTAATATCCAACTTATAACATTTCATATCGCATGTATTTGAACTGTAGGATAAGATAGACATTGGAGACCATCCAAGATGGTGGAATAAATTATTTTTAATGCGTGTCTTAATGGATAACAAATGAAAGGGATTGTTGCTAGTAGGTAGCTATACAAATGATATGGCGTCATTCTAAATCCAACATGGCAGACCATCTAAACTAGAGAAGTGGTTCATAATAAACTTCTACAGTATTGGTCTAACGTTTAACGCATACCTATATACCTAGACCCATATAAATATGTACAAAAACCCGTTGTAATATAAGTCGGATCATGTCAATTATCCTCTTTTCACATTTAATCATTAGTAATCATTATAGGTAGGTACATAATTATGATTATACTATTTCATTATACATAAATTATAATTTACAAACCAACTCGTTGACACCCTCTATCTATAGGTAGTCAAAAAGCCTTATCAAAATCCGTTGCGTAGTTCCTAAGATATAAGAATTTATGGGAACAGACAGCAGAAAACGACTTTATTATAAATTAAGTAATGATTGCGTTGACATACAATTATGGGATAATGTTGTGTCGGAGGCAAAATAAAAGTACCCCAAATGGTGCAACCACCAGATCCTTTTCGCGCTTTACTTTCTGGCATTGGAAAAAAAATTAAGCAGTTCTTGGTCAACCAATATTCAAAAATAAAAATATACGAGGTCGTTTGCTTTTATAATTTATGTATAATGTATTAAAGAATAAAATTACTTTAAAAAAAAGGGTAAACCGTTTTCTAGAAACGTAAACCACCACCACCATCTTTATGTAGATGAAATCTACTACCTTCATAACTAAAAAGCGATAAACAATGTAACTAATTTGAATACTAAATACAATATACAAAACGTTATACATTTATAAAGTCATAATACTTAAAGATTTTGTGGTTTACGTTTCTAGAAGTAGGTTAAAAAGTGATAAATTTCGAGACTTAGGACTTATTGCTAGCTTGATATGATTTAGGAGTTATTGCAAACGCTGGCCGAACCCTAAGTGATAGATCAAAATAACTTGCTACATTATTAAATACCTTCGGAAGGTCTACAAAAACTTTCGCGGTGGTGTATGTCCATCTCTTAGTGATAACCTACTTAATGACCATTTTATTTCTTATGAGGCGAAACAAAGTTCGCTGGGTCAACTAGTATGTTATAAATATATGTACCTATGTTACAAAGTTTCATTTCTTTAGCGCGCAGGGACCCCACGCAATATTCTTTTTTAAGCATTAGTTACATAATAACAACAAAACAACATATTATCAATATATTATTACTAACATTAGGTACTTACTTATTACTTAGTATAATTTACGAAATAGCCGCTATTCATAGCTTACCAATGGCTGTAACAAATATTTAGTGGTGTATCCCACATTGACAATAATAGCACTGCAACGATGAACGTTGCACGGTGAATCTGCCACAATGTCAAGGACCGTTGGCAGTGTTTCTAATTATACGTCCACCACTGTTTATGACGCACAATCAGACAGACGTGATCTCATCATTATATTAATCAAAGTGGTTCTTACCTTATTGAGAGTATTGGATATATCCAATTATGTATATTGTATGTGGAGTTGCTCATAGCTATAAATTTAGTATGACTCTAATAAATGTGACTCACATTTTAACAATATATTCACGTCTCTTCATACATATACATCATATTTTCATTTTTTCCCATCCTTTTTTTGCCCTGTACCCACTATTTGAGGTCGGCACCACAGATTTTTCTTATTCACAATTCCATAGCATGCACCTAAATGCACTAACTTTTCATATACTACATATATATAATATATAGATATGCCAGCTCAAGGAACATACAACAATCCAGAAATTAAGTATTTATGACGCGAAAGAAGTACCTACCGAATGTTTTAAAATAATTTAACATGCCATTTTTTAAATTTAACTGTTAGCAGCAATGAACTGCTTGGCTGCTTTATAACGCTGGCTTGTATCGTAACTTAGGTCTTGTAATATGAAAATTTCATTAGTTCATTAGCCAGGCCACTCGGGCAGAGGCACAAGCACGAACTAGTAAATAATTGCTAGCACTAGTTTTAATTTAATAATATATATAAATTACGTGTCACGTTGTTTGTCCGCGATGGGCGCCTGAACTACATAACCGATTTCATTCAAATTTGCACTCCGTATGCAGTTTGCTTCCAACTTAAATGATATTTTATATCTCAATTTATAGTCGCGACTTTCTTTCTTCTCTCTTTTACTGCAAATTATTTGTTTATTTTATTTGTTAACTCCAAACTATAGCGTACATATGTGGTGATATCTGTTGATTGGATTAAGTTACTATTCAATAGATGTCGCTATGTTAAAAGTTTTGGAACGAGCTGTATTCCACTGATCCGGCAATAGATTATTGTGCCAGATGAGACCATTGGAGAAATGTTAATAATTTGTAAATATTGTTAGGCGTTGAAATACAATAGTGCAACCACCAGATACTTTTCGCGGAAATGATTTGGAAATGGAAATGATTTTAGATTGGTAGAGCCAAGCAGTTCGCTGCATGAATGGGTCGGCTCGACCGGTGAAATACCACGACCTTTTAGGAGATCGACGTAAAGTGGTAAGTATCGTTCGGTGAGAGAGGTACCAGAAAGTCCACCCCCGTTCTCGCCATCCTTTTCTATCCCCTATCCCTCAAAAGTCATTAGTGTGAGCCAGGATTCGGACCCGCGACCTTTTGATTTGAAGCGAGGTGCTCGACCACTGAACCACCGAGACTATAATAAGTAGTTTTTTAAATTATAAAGTGTAAGTCAAAATTTGTTTATTTTAGCGAAATAAATTTCGTGAGCATGACTGTTTCTGTACTTGGCGATTACTCTTTATAATATTGGATTTGGATATTGAATTCCTGTATAATAGGTTGGGGAAAAAGTATTTTCGTATTTTTGTATGAAAAGTCAAGACATTTTTTTCAATGTTTATTTACATTTATTGACAATATATATGTACCGTTTTGGTGAATAACTTTCTGCCATTTTGTGGGCAGAGACATTATCCCGTTACTGTAGAAACTTTGGGACTTCTGATCAAAAAAACGGGACAAATAGTTTTGGCAGTCCTCTCTTGAGGTCAACCTTACAGAACCTAAAGAATTCTGAAGAGACCGAAACAGGTGAAAATCTGAAGGCGCAAGGTCAGGGCTATATGGTGGATGCACTAGGACCTCCCAGTCGAACTCTCTTAATTTTTGCTGAGTGGCTAAAGATGTGTGTGGTCTAGCGTTATCGTGATGAAAGACCACACCCTTCCTGTTGATCAATTCCGGCCGTTTTCTCTCGACTGCTTCCTTTAATCTCATCAGTTGCTGGCAGTAAAGATCAGAATCGATGGTTTTGCCGGACGGTAAAAGCTCATAATGAACAATGCCCTTCCAATCCCACCATACACACAGCATCACCTTATTTCGTGTTAGGCCAGGTTTGGCCACAGTCTGTGAAGCCTGGCCAACTTTCGACCACGACCTTTTTCGCACGTTCTTGTCGTACGTGATCCACTTTTCATCGCCAGTTATCAATCTCTTCAAAAACGGCTCGGTTTCATTACGTCTCAATAATGAATCGCAAATGAGTACACGGTTCATTAAGTTTCTTTGAGTGAGCTCGTGTGGCACCCAAATATCGAGCTTTTTTGTATAACCAGCTTTCTTCAAATGGGTCAAAACTGTTTTGTGGTCAATTCCCAGTTCTTCAGCTACATCGTAACTACTAATATGCCGATCTTGCTCCACTCTTTCAAAAATGGCGTCAATTTTATTCGTAACAGGGCGACCAGAGCGAGGTGCATCTTTAACATCAAAATTTCCGGACTGAAAACGTTTGAACCAAATTTGTGCTACTCTTACTGACACTGCATCAGGTCCATAAACATCACAAATTTTTTTTACTGCTTGAGTTGCATTTTTGCCTTTTTTATAATAAAATTTTAAAATGTATCGAATTTCTTCATTAGATTCACTCATTTTTACGGAGAGAAAAACAAATGAAAAATAGCGGGAAACAACTTTTTTTTATTTTTTTCTTTTCTTTATAATGTAACCTTTTTAATGTTACCAAAACCAGCCAGACACAAATAGTACAGTCAAAGAAATTTTATAATAAGTTTATACCTACGTTATGCGAAAAGACTTTTTCCCCGACCTAATATTATGAATGGTTACTGTAATGGCAATAGAACCTTAGTAGTATCGGTTTCAAAAGCTCCGAAAGCTCCGACTGTTCGCACAGAAAGAATGGAAAATGTAAGATTAACTAAGCAGATATAGAGCGCAAAAGCGGAAGGATGTTAGGAGCATTAAAAACTGACGAGCGTGTATGACAACAATAATGAAAGTCAAACAAGCGAGTGTGTTGTATATGAATCTTTCCTCATGGCCCTCTGTTCTCTCTGCCCACCCCACAAATGACTTATCGTAATGTTATGTATATATGTAGTTTCGGTGGCGCAGTGGTCGAGCACACGGCTTCTGATCCAGAGGTCAGGGTTCGAATCCTGACACTGGCTCACACCAATGACTTTGCGAAATTGTTTTCGGAAGTTAAGTGTGATAAATATAGATGACTGAAAACTTTGTGCCCGGTATAACAATAGGTTCGCCACCTATTCCATTTGGGACAGCCGCTGCCTATACCTTCGGGTAACAAAAGGCGTGAAGTTATGTTGTTTTTTATGATTATGTAAATTAATAGAACATCGACAGTCAAAGCATAAATAAGCTTCTCCTTGATATTTAACAATTTGTTTAAATTAACATAATTGTGGAAAAATAGCAATGTTACTTCCGTCAACATAAATATTATTAAGCATACCTATAATCTTGAAATTACCTAATAAGTATTGCTCTATAAAAGGAGTAGACATGAGTTTCTTTTGGACAACACGGACCATTTTCCTTTTAGGCAGCGGAAAATATACATACGTGCTAAATACCCGAGATACCAGATTAATTTTACCAAATGTGTGGTCCCAAGGTGAGGAAATCCACACACACACGGTCAGAGCATGGCTTTGTTAGTCATCGATATTTATCGCTCTTATCATGAGGAAAGTCACTGAACCTCTGAACTTGAAGTCGGACTTCTGAATGACGAGGATACTAGATATGCCTTGCGTGTTACAAATAGTCTTAGCTATCCACGCCAGACAAAGGTTTTTCACTGTATACTACATTTATTTTTTGGTCTCGTGGCAATGGTGACCAACCTATAGCCATGAATATAACTCTTTTGTTTTAAGTTCAATAGTTTGTTTAATAGGTCCGTTGGTCGGTGGTCCAGTGGTCAAGCACCCCGCTTCTGAATCAAGTGGTCGCGGGTGTTCAAATCATGGCTCACACCAATGACTTTTCCAAATTAATTTCTAAATTATTGTGTGATATCGATGACTGAAAACTTTGTGCCCAATATGGCAATGTGTTCGCCACCTATTGGAACGAGAACTTAACAGCGAGTCTTAACATTTATTTTCATTTATATCATTTTGGATGGCCAAGACACACATTCCATGACCAAATAGAACGTGTTCTGGAAAAAGGTGATGTTAGACATAACTACTTACATAACATAACTTCACGCCTTATGTTACCCGAAGGTGTAGGCAGCGGCTGTGTGCAACAGAGAACAGCCGCAAAAATCGACGCGCGTGCATGAAAAGAGTTATGAAAGTCAACGAAGTGAGTGAGGTGTATAAGACTTATGCCGTATGGCGCTCCGTTCTCTCTGCCTACCCCGCTAGGGATTCGGCTTGAAGTTATGTATGTATGTATTTTCATTTTTATTAAACTTTAACATTATCCATACTGAAATTCATGATCGACGTTAAATCTTAAAAAGTATTCTTGTGTGAAACAGCGTTTAGATACGTAATATGTAACATTTAACATGGCTATATTAATGCGTATGTCTTTCAATTCGTCTTTGATTTGAAACATAATAGACAGCTTGGGGGAGGCAGGTATATAAACACAATATAAATAAAGTGTAGATCCGATCCGCGTATCTCCAGATTAAGCAAACGTCTAACATTATTTACACCGTGTGATCCCAGCCAACGGTACTACGCCTCCAACTGTAGAACGTATTTTTACCAAAAGTATATTCATATTAGATAACCGAGGCTCCAATGCCACCAGGCTGTATCGAGAATGTCGTCGATACATACGATACTTTATTCGATTCAACTGTAGAACACCGGCCGCGACACAGTGCAGTGTCAAATAAATACAAGTTGAATTTATATATCCTGTCGTGTTCTGTGATCCTGGTATATAAATACAATAGGTACGCGCCGTTTTAAAACGATGAATTTTTTTTTTTCGTTTCTAGTGTTGTTCGGATATTTTTTCACGTGGAGCGCGGGAATGCTGTACCGGAGGGATTCGGATAATGTTTTGAAACCCGGTGAGTTTTTTTTTTTGGTAATTGCGTCGTCCATATTATGTTCGAGCGGTGGTATGCAAAAAAATTATTGTTCGTTTGTCAGAATTTATTTATTTATAAAAAATATTTTTTTAAACAGGTATGCGTATATTAGTCAATTTGAAAAGATTTGTTTTTTTGGGAGAATAGTAAAAACTCGTTACTTAGAAACATTTTTTACCTGACTACTACAGAGGTCTTTACGTTATACAATAAGTTACAGTTAAGTATGTCTGGAACGTGGGCCACAACGAAACAGTTACTGAGGAGCAGAGCAGAGCATTGTTGAGTCACATAAAAACCATGACACGCCAATTACCAAACATTGGTTACAATTGATTCCGTTCCTGATAATGAGGACTAGATAATAATTTATATTATACTTCCCAAAAAGTTTGTATTATTTGACTTAAAAAACAATGCGTCAGCTTTTTTACCTTCAACATAATAAAGAAAGAGTGGAGTATTATTTAAATGCGTATTTTTAAAGGCATATTAAACGTAATATGCAGTGTCTGGTCGCAGGCTGTACAGGTTGCAAAGCTTCACCTTGATCCGGCGAACTATACTTTTGTACCGGCTATTGAATACTTTCAAACTGTATCAGTCCGCGTTGATGCTTTTTTTATTAGCCCCAAAGTTTAAAAAGTACCTAATTGTTATATAAGGCGAATGTATAAAAAAAAGTTTGCGCTTTAGAAGTAGTAAGTCTTATGTTATTTGATAAATCTTCCGTTATCATAATTATAATACTTGTTTGACTAAAAATGTCTATTTCAATCGTCTAGGTTGCTAAAAATATATATTATTTCTTTTTTAAATACCAGGGTTCAGTACGGTACGACCGAAATGGTAATAGAACTTACGTAATTCGTTTAGTCATGAGCATATTAATTAAATTATTATTATATTAATTTACAATGAATGTTTTATAAACTGCGCAACCGATATAAAATTAAATCTATTTAGTATTTTATGGCAATAGGTTTGCCACCTATTCCATTTGGGACGTAAACATAACGGCGAGACGAGGCTTAAGAGCCGCTGCCTACACTTTCTGGTAACATTCGGCCGAAATCAATCAAATCAATCAATCTCCAATCTAAGATTGAAGCTAATCTAAGATCATTGTGTATCAGTCGATCGACTCCCCTAAACAAAATCAATCCATGGATTGATTATTGGCACGCTTATTAGTAGAAATGGATTGAAATATTGATCTTAGATAGCACAATTTGGATTGGATTGATTATTGGTTTCGGTCGATAAGCGTGAAGTTATGTTATGTAGTATTTTAAATTTTACATTTTTTAAAATTGTGACTTAATATTACATTTTCCAAAAGTGAAATACAATGACCTCTCAGAATATTGACGTAAAGCGGCCCATGCCGCGGTTCGTTTCTTCCACCTCCTTTCTAATCCTCCCTTATAGGTAGGCAACGCAACTGTAACGTTGTCTGTGTTGCAGGTGGCCATGGGCGACTTTAGTTACTTACTATTGGGCTCTTACTAATAATTAAAGTATGTGTTTGATCTTACGCAGATTAACTCTTGTACCACAAGCCATCAAGGACTAGCGGCTTAGCGTGTCTGCTTCTTATTAAGAGAGCCCGAACTCAAATCCAGATACACACTTTTAGGAAACCATGTGTTATAAATATCGATAAATAACACAATCCCACTTCCTTAAAGGCCGGTAATGCAATTGTAACACTATCAGTGTTACAGGTGTCTATGGGCGGTAGTTGCTTATCATCAGGTTGACCCGCTTGCTGGTTTGCCTCCTATTCCATAAAAAAAACTTGTAAGCCGAAATATAATACTCGTCTATACCTACAGATATAAATTAAGGTCGTGATGTTACAGTAGTAGTGTTACCCGAATAATTGCTACTCGCGGCCATTAGATTTGTTTTGCAGTTTTTTTTATCTAACCAGTTAAAAAGTAGAACATAACCTTGTAACTATCGTATAAATAGGTAACACGTAAGTACTATTGTAAATTATAATGTCTCGATGGTCCAGTGGTTGAGCACCCCCGATTCTGAATCAAGAAGTCGTTGTTTCCAAACCGGGCCCACACCAATAACTTATTGGAATTAGTTTCGGAAGTTATGTGTGATAAATATCGATTACTGAAAACTTTGTGCCCGGTATGGCAATAGGTTCGCCACCTATTCCATTTGAGACGGAAACATAGCGGCGAGTCGAAGCTTAACAGTCGCTGCCAGAAGTTCGTATTGACTTTTGTTTAAGATATTTAACGTTTTTTTTTCTTTTGTCTAATATAACGCTATTTGGTGTATTAGCCACAGATGTTTGGTTTCAAATGTTGGAGGTAGTTTGCGTTTGATAATACAGCATTTGCGTGTCACCAGATAGTGTTACAGTTCCGTTGCCGGCCTATAAAATGAGATAGGGACGACGACGATTCCTTCTAGATTAATAAGTAAATAGTAACTTTTTATATAATTGTTTTAAAAATATTTGACATACATCTCTATTCAGCATCATTCCTCGCTTAGTCAATCTCAATTTTTAGCCATTCCGAGCGGATTTTACCGGCTGAGACTTTAACGGAAGCAAAGACAGATTTTTTAATTTAAAAGTACACATACTAATAAACAAATACAAAATACAAAAAATATAATATTAATATCGCTGTTTTGCACTGAACAAAACAGTTATTATGTGTTGAACGTAGCACACAGTGTTGAGATGAAGAAAGCTGTTGTGAATATGCCATAAATACATTAAAAACATACCAGATTGTCGATGGTTCTATACCTCTCTCGCTCTTACACCAGCGGGCGCACTTGTCTAACATCGGATGATGCCCTGACGTAAGCTGTCTTCTCATAGATTCTTCAGCTCACCAGCAAGAGTATTGCTGCAACACTGTGTGCTACGTTCAACACATAATAACTGTTTTGTTCAGTGCAAAACAGCGATATTATGTGTCTCACTGCACACAGTGTTGAGATGAAGACCTGTTTGGTATCTGCTGGTGGTACACACAAACGCTATGATGATTGTGATTGTGTTTAAAAAATAAAATAATATTATTCTGAAAATGAAATACTTTAGCTGTAGCTAATTATTAGAACATATACAATGTAACCGTCATTAGAGTCATTAATCTACTATACATACATACATCAAAACATATTATTATTTGTTTTATGTCTATGTTGTGACATTCAACTTATATCATAATATTGAGATCTTTCTCTTATAACTTTGGATATAAATGATAAATATTTGATAAGTTAGTATTTAAAGGAAATTTGTAATAGATATGGGACGAGAATAACATTTCTGAATTGTTAAACTCGGCACCCTCTCTCTCTCATATGTACTATTTCCCAGTAAAGGTTACTGGCCAGCTTCGTTAAACCACTACTAATCTATACGTGCTATACGTAGCACGTAATATAATAAACATGTAATAGTAGGTGGAGCATAAATTTTAGCTTCCTTATAAATGCTACGAAACCAACCTAATATAATAGTTTCTGATACAGGTGTAATCGGTCCTGATAAAAAGATCAATAAACCTATGATATTGCTGTCCGTACTTACTTCAGATTTCTGAAGATACATCATAATGTGTGGATCTGGGCACACGTGATAATCGGAATATTTCCGCAATATGTGCTCGAATTATCTATCTGAAGATACATCTGGGCACATGTGACAATCGGGATGTTTCCGCAACATTCGATTGTGTGCCGGATGGAACAACTTTAATAAGTGCAACTGGGCACACTCATTATAAATAATTACGAAATTTTTAAGATTTCTGTCCAATAAAATGCGATCGTGCCACTGGCATAATATAAATCGCAAAATAATCAAAGGTCCGGCCAGCGACTTAGCCCCCACTCGATGAATCGTTACATCTCAAGTGGAATATGTGGCTAAACTATAGCCATACAGCGGGCACAAAGTTGTCAGTCATCGACATCACGCATAACTTCCGGAAAAATATTCGAGAAATCATTTTCTCATAGTCAATCCCACAACTTCTGAATCCGAAGCGGGGAGTTTGACCACTGGGCCAACGTGAACTATTCTAGCATTTGTTGACCCTTGGGTAATTTATGGTTGACATTATTATTCCCGCATCATAGTAACCACCTTTTAATTGGTGATTTGTAAGTTATAAAAGTAGATGTCCGCCAAGTACTTTTTAATAACTTGGACCTGGTTCTGACCTGACCTGATCGACCCACCTCCAACATTATCCAACGATGGTGGACGACTGTCCTATGTCAGATCTAATAACACATTTCGCATGTGTTTCATTGGAAGCGGTTGCATTATATCTCTCGCTTTCAGGTTGGGCAACCATAAGCACCTGTGCTATAATGGAGCTACCAAGATATAAGTTCCCCTAGCACTACTTAAGTGAGAGAGAACTCTCAGTATTAAGCTGGGTGGATAAAACATCCAACCTAGCTTGTAGTTCCGTAGTTGAAGCTGTGGCAAAAAATTGCAGAATCATATCTGGATTCTAACATTACGTACACCTGTACGACAGCCATTTGTTTAACGCAAACGAGTATAAGTCTAGGCAGTCCTAAAATCTAAATATAGCCTCCGAGGCTTGGGGTAGTAGATGCCACTCTAATAGGTACTTTGCGGCCCCTTGAGAGGCGATCCACAATTTGTTTATCCTCCCCGGGAGGTAGGTGGCAGAAAGTGTTATTTGTTACTTTCACTTGTACTACTTGTACTGCTACTACTTGTACTGGCTAGATGTTTAAATTGATATCATGGTAGGACATGATCATCAAGGATCATGTACCGCCCTCGTTCCTGAGGCACGCTACTAGGATCCTGTTGTTGAACTGAACTAATACGTGTCCAGTGCCATTTTAAAGTCATCCGCTGACTCTTTATAACTGCAAATACTGCATACATCTCTTTCACAATGCAGAGCCAGCACGTCCGGTATGGGGCCCATATACCTTTAGGTAAATGTTGTTTAGTTAAACATATACTGTACCAGTCGTGAAAAAATGAGTAGCACTTTCCTTGACTATCGGAGATAAGCTGTATATTTATTAGTTTTGCCTCTGTCTGTTTGTATGTTCTGAAAACACATTTGCGTTTTGCGATACAAAGTCACCCATTTTAAATTGCGTAGTTACAACATTGAACATACTTAACAAAGAATGAACTTTCCCTAGAGAACTGTATCCACGATTCTACACTTGTAAAACTTATTGACAGAAAGTTTCAAATGATTTTGGTCGGTATTCCATAATATACCGAGAAATTTGATGACTTGTAAAGGTTTGGTAAAATACTTTAGGTAAAATTACCACAGACATCTAAATAGATGTCATCTCAAGAATTTTCTAGGAGTATCTTGAAGGTTTCCGCAACCTGAAGAGCAGATATTGTACTGCTTTGATGGGCAAGTAAATAGATTAAGTATACTATTACCCTGATGCCTCGTGCTCATAGGATTTTCGCAATCCAATTTGTCACTGTGGCAACTATCTTTGGACTTGAAGATAGGCCAAACAGTTGGGCAGTTAGTTGAAGTATATATATATATATATATATATATATATATATATATATATATATATATATATATATATATATATATATATATATATATTTGTAAACAATTACTAGAAGGAACCTCCGAGATACCTTAAAGTATCGTATAGTAACGTAAATCTGGTGAAATTCTATCTTTACTGACCGATTCTTTATCTATAAGTATAATAAACCTGCCAAGTCTGTTTGTAAAATCAAATGAGAATGATGATCCACTGGTGGATGAATCAAATCACTCACTGCATATTGCACATACAAACAGAGACCTCCGCGGTCCAGGTTAGTCGGTCGCAGTTTACGGTCCGACTTTTTTTTTTTTTTTTAACAAGAAATATTAGCTTGTATATAGGAAGCCGGGGTTTATGTATAGTGCAGTCTTTAGTTCGTTTTTGTGTTAAATGAAGGATCATGTCCGCCATGTCCTTATTTGAATGTAATGTAAAAGTTAACCCAAAAAATAAGATTAACTGCTTGTTATTACTTTTATATCGTGGTTATGAGCAACCTGGGGGCCTATTATAAGCTCTGGAATCCAGCCCTAGCTTAGGAATTAGTCGTTGAAAATAAGAATTCGCAAGGCAGCGCGTACGCTGGCTGTAATTGAGAGCTGATAATACGCCAGCTGCTCTTGCCATATCTGGGCATACATAGGCTACCCCTCCCCCCTGAAACTTCTGACTGAATAGTCATTGTGTGAGTTTATTATTGGAGTTGTTGGTAGTGTCCCTTTGGGCTGCCGTGATGAAAAGGCTGCTTGTATCAAATTTATCTTTTTGGAATATGTGATTATAAATAACAAAATCCATGATGAATTAAATCTGTTAAGGCCACATGTGAGTACAGCGTAGAGATGCTCTGAAAAAAGTTTGAATTTTCGGTCTCATCTTATCGCACTCTGCTAGCTTACCGCAAAATATCTGCATTGCGGTTTTGTGACCCCTTCTATAGTGAGCTAGGACAACAGTACCTGAGATATTGTTAACCAATGAACTATAATTTGAACAGTTGGGGTATGTTTATTCCCAATCAATACGCTAGAAAATCAGAGCGTTACAAATGTCTTTGTTCCGACAATTATTAATTAAACTGACTAATAATAGCCAAATAATCTCTACTTTTATTAAAATGGCACAATTCCTCATAAAGTTAAGACCTACAAAACCGGGACTAGCAATGCAAGATTAGTTTTGATCGCATCAGTTATTCTTCCCAGAATGTGTATCAAAACTTTTGAAGACATCATAACTCTTGAAATCTCTGGTTTGTATTTGCAATCGGTACAATTGTCCGCTTATCAAACCCGATACTTTTTTCTTTTAAATTAGCTTTTCCAATTCGCTTTTACAATATTTTAGGATAGATAAATAACTAAAACGTGCCTGAGCTGCATGAGTAGTGTCCTGGTGACTAGTTAATGGTGTATTTAAATTTAAATGACTTATTAAGTGACAAATATTAAAATGACAACGCGATTGTCCGTTATTTTTGAAAATTTTGATACTCACGGGAACTCTTACTTCGTTTATAAGGCGGAGGTGAAGCGATACCATCCTCCGAGGATGAAAATGATGACTCCTCCGAGATCATCTAACTCGAAAGCTGATCTTCCAACGAAGTATCAGTATTCGAAATTTCGCTTGTTTCCTCTGACAATAGATTTGCAAATTTCCAGAATTAATTTGTCCGCCCCTACGAAAATATCACTGTGTTAACGTTCTTAGCAAATATAAATTACTTTAAAATGAATTTAAAGATTAAATTAGAACGAAAATTTTATATTTTAAATTTTGCGATGTTATATCGGCAAAATTCACAAACGCTATCTGCGCTGTAAGCTGTCTTCAGCTTACGTCAGGGCATCATCCGATGTTAGACAAGTGCGCCCGCTGGTGTAAGAGCGAGAGAGGTATAGAACCATCGACAATCTGGTATGTTTTTAATGTATTTATGGCATATTCACAACAGCTTTCTTCATCTCAACACTGTGTGCAGTGAGACACATAATCGATTATTATAATTAAACGAGAATTTTAATGCAAAGAGTTTAACACGAGTCAACCAAACAATCACACAAATAAGTTTTACTAGCCGAAATAATATTTTTTACTAGGAACGTAATGAACTAACTGTAAAACAGTACAAATATTAGCTTATTGCGATAAACTAAATGAAAGAAACAATTACGTAAGTATTTCACTAAACAACTATATTTATTCAGGGCTGGCTGAAAAAAACAAATATTATTAACTGTGAATATATAGCCAGGTGCAAGATATACCGGGCCAGGGTGCAAAAGGGCACGAACAAAGGCTTGGGTTGCACAAGAAATAATATTATGATGGTGATTAATACTTATATAACTTAATCAGTATAGTCTTGGATTGGCAAATCAAAATAGAAAAATGTTAGGACTTATCTTAGTAGTAGAGAACGACGACACAATAAGTCCCCTCAGCGCGAGTCGGCATCACTCAATCTTCACAAGTATCCATCCAATAGTTACCACCAATCAATAGTAAATCGCAAAATCAATAAAATGCGACACCTTCTTAACAATTGCAACCAACAACGAGCAACTACCAAAAACGACTGCTGTAACAATTTTACTTAATCTATCTCATAGTAAAATCAACTAAATATACTAAATATACACCGCGAATTTTTTTTATGGGATAGCGGGGTAAACGGGCAGGTGTGTCACTCGATGACAAGCAAGAAATGTCGCTCATGGATACCCGAACAGACTCAGTTGTGTTGCCGGCCCTCACCATGGAATATGGAAGGGTTCGAAAAGGGATGGGAAGGGGAGAGGCAAGCGGTTGGGCCTTCGGATATCTCTCACTGAACCAAACGATATCTACAGCCACTTTACGTCGACATTCTGAGATTCATGCAGCGAACTGCGTATCTAGAAGTAAATAATAACATCTTTGTTTAATTGTTTTTTATTTATAAAACCTCCTTATATGAAACCTAAAGAATATTTACGTCTCCCGGAAATAGATGAGGCTACTATGTTATTTAGTTAAGTACATTCTTGGCGCCTTTAAAACTTTAGCCTTCATTAATTTACAATCACTGTTAATAAGTCAATAAGTATGTAATAATATTTTATCACAATTTTTTTTACGTGTTCGGAGGGCAAACGAGCAAGTGAGTCTGCTGGGTAACTTTCCACCGCCCATGAACACCGTAGTCCGTTGCTGTCCTATAAGGGAGTAGGAGGGGAAAGGAAGGGGAAAGGGGATCGGGCCTCCGGATACATCTCTTACGAACGAAACCCGGCACGAGCCACTTCACGCCTATATTTCGAGAGGTCGTGTCGTATTTCACCAGTCGAGGCGGCTGGTTAAGTTCAGTATTGAACTATGACCTTGACGCCCTTTTTACCTTAAAATGCAGGCAGAGGCCATTACGTCTCGCATAATTTTTCTACCCCTAAACTTCGCCCGCATAAAAAGTTCCTCTCTATCCCTTGTCAAAATATATAGGGTATTTAAATTACAATTAATTTATTGCATAAAAAATATTTAATTACTTAATAATCGGAACAAATAGGTACTGTAAACTTGGTCAGTGAGCGTTTTTTGAACTGTACTAGCCTTGCACACCTTGCGTTGAGGTCAGGGTCAAAATTTGTTTGCAAGTGATATAATATTATAAAGAAACTTAAGTATTATCTTTGTATATACTTGTTCTACCTAGACTTTTATTTTAACAAAATATTCATATTTTGAAACTTAATTACGATTTTTTTATCGGATAGGAAGGCAAACGAGCAGGCGTATCACCCTCATCATCATCATCAGCCTATTGCAGTCCACTGCTGGACATAGGCCTCTCCCAATGTGCCCCACAACATCCGATTCTCTGCCTTTCGCATCCAGTCTTTTCCAGCAGCCCTTCTGAGGTCGTCTGACCATCGGGCTGGTGGGCGTCCTACCAAGTCGCGGTCTCCACTCAATGACCTTCTTGCTCCATCTACCATCGGTCCTTCGACAGATGTGACCAGCCCATTGCCACTTCAGCGAGCTTATTCTACGAGCTATGTCGGTTACTCCTGTCACCCGACGGCAAGCAACCAATGCCGCCCATGGACACCAGCAACACATATAGTGTTACTGTTGCGTTGCCGACCTTTAAGGGATAGAAAAGGATGGGGCAAGGGGGTGGGCCTCCGTATACCTCTCTCATCGAACTAAACGTGGCACGAGCCACTTTATGCCGAACTGCAAGACTCTACCACTGCTTTTTTTCTTGAACTAATGAGGGTTTTATAGAAATTTAACATGATAACATTAAAACAACTTCTTAGGATTATATCGCGTTTATTTAATACTTATTTTTATTTATTTCCCGACCGTTCGAACTCTTTACAGAGATCATTTTCACGAATGTATAGTTTGTTATATACTCTTTGATGCTGTAGTTGGAACATCAACGTTAAGTATTATGCCGCATAATGCTGTAATTGGAAAAGTACGATTGTCGTCAAAACTCCCTATAGATCAGGGCTTATAATTTATAAAACCAAAAAAAGAAAAACTAGGATGAGACCCATCAGAAAAGAAGGGGAATATTATAAAAATAAAATGTAAAATAATTTACGGGCGATCTGAGGTCGGGAAGGGGGTGGGGGTGAGTTTTTAAGGGTACGAAACGGTTTTTCACTGTTCTTGAGATACAACCTGGTGACAGACATACTGACAAGGAGACTCGATGACAAGATGACTATCATTTTTCTGCCCTTTCCCCACTGGGGTTATTAAATGGGGTCGGCACAATATGTCTTCCTTTTTTTTTGTTACCCAGTGGAAACCCGTTAAAGGTACCACCAGCACTGGGGGGTATTGGTGGTTATGTTGGACTCCCTATCCCGCTTAATCACAAACACCGGGACGGTATACCAACTAAAACCATTGGGGTGTTCCTCCTCACCACATACGACGAGATCGCGGGAAACGTGCTAACAAACACCTACCGACCCCGTGTGTGGTTGCCCTCCCCGGGGGGCCATGCTCGGTCACCCGTTCATCTCCATGTGAGGCGCTCCGGAACGCCTGGAGCGCTTTCCTCCTCGGGACCTTGCCTCCTATCAAGCGATGAAACCCCCGCTCCACCGCTCAAAGGTCCGATTATGGCGGCAGGCGGTCGGCTCAAGCCCGCCTCCTGCGGCCCTTCTTGGGCGGCGGATCAAGGGCGCAAGAGGGCTATTTTCGCGCGTCCTCTCCATGGCCTCCTTCCAGGACATGACAGCGCCAGCAAAGACCAGCACCGCCTTCCGGAATAGAATGTGCGACAAACATGAATATTTGTGTGGGGTCTGGGTGTTTTTCTATGTATTATAAGTATGTGAATGTACAAACAAAGTATATATGTATTAATATCCGTTATCTAGTATCCATAAGACAGGCATTTAGTTGCTTAGCTTGGAACTAGACGGCGCTGTGTGTATGGTGTCCAAGATATTATTATTAGTGTAAATAGAACGCCTTGGGCGAATACCTGGGCGCATACAATCTGAGCAACATAACCCAGCCCGCTATTCATAGTGCGGTACTGATTCCAACACTAACTTATGAAGGCGAGAGTTGGGAATGGCAGAGGGTGCATAAAAATAATGATAAAGCAATCGAAATGAGGTTACTGTGCAAAATTTGCGGTATGCGGTTTACTGATCGAGTCCAAAAAAAGGATATGGGGAAAAAAATTTTAAAGTGTGTGTCAGTGTAATCTCTCTCCTCCTCCAATCCTCCGATTCCAATACTCCGATGGTTAGGACACGTACAAAGAATGATTGAAGCAAGATGTACTGTACATCTGCTTAGTTAGCAGATGTACAGTACAGAAGTGGAAGGATGTTGTTATCGATAAGAGTGACCACATACTTTCCATGATTTAATTAAACGAAAGGTGATGCCACGAGACTTAAAAACTGGATGTTTCGCCGAAACTCGGCCGAAACTGAAACCGAACTTTCAGTCGGTCACTAGTTTTAATGTAAATTATTGTGTTCAAAAAAATATTTTCATAAAAATATCGAGTCGATAAGTAAATTTGAATCGAACGTTTTTTCAATATTTAACGTCCAAAAAATATAGGTGATAAATATCGATATTTTTAAGAAAAAATATCGATATTCCGATATAGCGATATTTTATCAACAGTCCTATTGACTCCAGTCACCAGGTCGTGGTATTTCACCTCTCGAACCGGCCCATTCATGCAGCGAACTGCTTGTCTACCACTGTTTAAATTATAATATATGAGAAAATTATGAAACCTGTCTTTATGAACCCATCTACTGTTTTCTAATGAGAGAACTGTTGTTTTTTGATTTGTTGGGGCTGTCAGCACTGACTGACTCTAGGGATGGTCGATATTAGGCAAACATCGATGTTGACATCGATTCTAACATCGAATCAAAAGTATCGATATACAATAAATATCGGTCAAAAGAGATCAATATTTTTAGAACATCGATGTTTTTGGAAACAAATAAAATTGTCTACAATATTTATGAAAAGTTTAAATTATTCGATAAATGCTCTAGAAATAACAAAAATGTTAAAAAATTAACATTAAATAAATAATAATATCTTGGACACCATACACACAGCGCCGTCTAGTTCCAAGCTAAGCAACTAAATGCTTGTGTTCATAGATACTAGTTATCGGATATTAGTACACATATACTTTTCTTTTGTAAATACATACTTATAATACATAGAAAAACACCCAGGCGCCACACAAATATTCATGTTTGTCACAAATATTTTTGCTCGGGTGGGAATCGAACCCCCGACCTCAATGCGCCACGAGGCCCGTAAATTCCCAGCATTTTTTAGGGATAATTGTGCAATATTTCTACTTGAAGGTATACCTACTGCACGCTAGACCGCGCCCAAGAGAATAATTGCTGTTTCGATATTTTATGCAGGTAATATCGATGTTTCGATGATATCGAAGTCAACCGATCGATGTTAAAACATCAATGTTTTATAGTTAAACATCGATTCTAATCCAACATTGATGAATATCAATCATCCCTAACGACCCTAACTGACTGTCATTCATTCGTCAACAATCAATCCAAATCAATCGTAGCAGATCTTGGAAGCCGGTACGTTTTTCCTAAATATTTGTCTATAGAACTTGAATTGATTATTATAATTTTCGAGAATTACTGTTTAGTTTACGTCTTCGACGACAAAACCGGCATTCGTTTAGGTATAAATCCCTATCAAAACAATTGTGTGACCCGGTGTTTGACCACGTGCATTTTCGTAAAGAAACATGTGTACAAAGGCGGAAGGCCAGGTTGATCTCCGAGATGGACTCTCTGCTGCTGAAGTTTTTCAGAGCAGGGAAGGCCTCACTTATAATGACTTCCTTTTGCTTCCGGGATACATAGATTTCACTGCAGACGAAGTTGATTTGACTTCGCCTCTGACCAAAAAGATTAACCTGAAATCTCCATTAGTATCTGCACCGATGGACACTGTAACCGAAGCAGATATGGCTATTGCGATGGCACTATGCGGTGGCATCGGTATCATTCACCACAACTGTACCCCGGAGTACCAAGCAAATGAGGTGCACAAAGTGAAAAAATACAAACATGGATTCATTCGAGACCCTGTGTGTATGGGTCCCGAAAACACAGTTGCGGACGTTATCGAAGCTAAAAGAAAAAATGGGTTTACTGGGTATCCTATTACAGAAAACGGCAAGTTAGGTGGTCGCCTCATTGGTATTGTGACATCAAGAGATATTGACTTCAGGGAGGGTGATCCTCAGCTGAGCCTTAAAGATGTAATGACTCCAATAGAGGACATGATTACAGCACGATCTGGTGTCACTTTACAAGATGCCAATGACATCTTGGAGAAAAGCAAAAAAGGTAAGTTACCGATTATTAATGGATCCATGGAATTAGTAGCCTTAATTGCAAGGACCGACTTAAAAAAGGCTCGTAGTTACCCAAATGCATCAAAAGATGCCAACAAACAACTATTAGTAGGAGCTGCCATAGGTACCCGTGAAACTGACAAAGACAGATTACAATTATTAGTTAATAACGGTGTAGATGTGATAGTTCTGGATTCCTCTCAAGGAAATTCTGCCTACCAAATTAATATGATAAAGTACATTAAAAGTACTTATCCAGACATTCAAGTGATCGGAGGTAATGTAGTAACAAGGATGCAAGCCAAGAATCTTATAGATGCTGGAGTAGATGCACTTAGAGTAGGAATGGGTAGTGGTTCCATATGCATAACCCAAGAAGTCATGGCCTGCGGTTGCCCTCAGGCTACTGCAGTATATCAAGTAGCAAGCTATGCACGTTCATTTAATGTTCCTGTCATAGCTGATGGTGGTATCCAGAGTGTTGGCCATATAGTTAAATCCCTTGCATTGGGTGCCTCTGCAGTTATGATGGGATCTCTGCTTGCTGGCACTTCAGAAGCACCTGGTGAATATTTCTTCTCAGATGGTGTAAGACTGAAAAAATATAGAGGTATGGGCAGCTTAGAAGCGATGGAAAATAAAGATGGTAAAGGAGCTGCAATGAGCAGGTATTTCCATAAGGAATCAGACAAGCACAGAGTAGCCCAAGGAGTGAGTGGGAGTATAGTGGACAAAGGTTCTATTCTGCGGTTCCTTCCATATTTACAAGCAGGAATGAAACATAGCTGTCAAGATATTGGAGCAAAATCTGTAACTATGTTAAGTGAGATGAGCTATTCTGGAGATCTTAGGTTCATGAAGAGAACATACTCTGCACAATTAGAAGGCAATGTGCATGGTTTGTTCTCATATGAAAAAAGGTTATTTTGATTAGTTGTTGTGTTTTATATGACATGTTTCCAAATGTATATGAGAAGAGTAGATAAATATTTTATTAATTTAAGGAATTGAACTTTGGTATTGATATTAACAGAGTATGCCTATGAAATATTTTTTTGGTGTTTACAAAAGCCATTCAAATTGTGATAACAGATTCAAGCAAGTAAAAATGTGTATTAGAAGTTATATTTAGAAACAGGCAAAAAATAGATTAATTTTAAATATACAAGACAAATGTGACACTATGATTATTTTGTATGCATGTAGTCATAAATCATGTTTCATCTTCTTTGGTAATGGAAATGGTCAACTCGAGTTGACTATTGCTTGATGTGTACTCACTACTGTCAAGTACTGTCATTCATTCGTCAATAATCAGTCTAAAGTAGAGCTTGTAAGCCAGTTCGTTTTTTATAATTGTTTAAAGAACTAGAATTGATTAGTATAATTTTTGAAAATTATTGTTAACTTTGTCTTCGACAACAAAAGGGACATTAGTTTAGTTATAAATCTCTATATAAACAATTGTGGGACCTGGTGTTTGACTACATGCATTTTTGTAAAGAAACATGTGTACAAATATGGAAGGCCACAGGGATCTCCGAAATGGACTCTCTCCTACTGAAGTTGTTCAGAGCAGTGAAGGCCTCACTCACAATGACTTCCCTTTGCTTCTGGGATACATAGATTTCACTGCAGCCGAAGTTGATTTGACTTTGCAACGTACCAAGAAGATTAACCTGAAATATCCATTAGTATCTCCAGATCGACACTGTAACCGAAGCAGATATGGCGATTGCGATGGCACTATGTGGTGGCAGTATCGGTATCATTCACCACAACTGTGCTTCTAAAGTTATGATGGAATCTCTCCTTGCTGGCACTTCAGAAACACCTAGTGAATATTTCCTTTTATATGGTGTAAGACTGAAATAATATAGAGGCATGGGTAGCTCAGAAGCGACGGAAAATAAAGATGGTAAAGGACCCGTAATGAGCAGGTATTTCCATGAGGAATCAGACAATCACACAATAACCCAAGGAGTGAGTGGGAGTATAGTGGACAAAGGTTCTGTTTCGTGGTTGCTTCCATATTTACAAGCAGGAATCAAAGCAAAATCTGTAACTATGTAAAGTAAGATGAGCTATTCTGGAGATCTTAGGTTCATGAAGAGAACATACCCTGCTCAATTAATATCCTTATGTATCTGCACCAATGGACACTGTAACAAAAACAGATATGCCGATTGCGATGGCACTATGCGGTGGTATCGGTATCATTCACCACAACTACTCAGAAGTACCAAGCAAATAAGGTGCACAAAGTGAAAAAAAACAGTGGTAGAGCCAAGCGGTATGCTGCATGAATGGGCCGGTTCGACCGGTGAAATACCACGACCTCTCAGAAGACCGACGTAAAGTGGCTCATGCCGTGATTCGTTCGGTGAGAGAGGTACCCGGAGGCCCTTCTCCCATCCGTATCCTTTCCTATCCCCTGTCCCTCAAAGGTCGGCAACGCAACAGTAACAATATATGTGTTGCTGGTGTCCATGGGCGGCGTTGGTTGCTTACCATCAGGTGTCACGCCTGCTCGTTTGCCCTCAATCCCATAAAAAAAAAATACAAACATGGATTCATTCGAGACCTTGTGTGTATGGGTCCTGAAAACAGAGTTGCGGATGTTAACGAAGCTAAAAGAAGAAATGGGTTTACTAGATATCCTATTACAGAAAACGGCAAGTTAGTTGGTCGCCTCATGGATATTGTGACATTAAGAGATATTGAATTAAGGGAGGGTGATCCTCAGCTGAGCCTTAAAGATGTAATGACTCCAATAGAGAACATGATTACAGCAAGATCTGGTGTCACTTTACAAGATGCCAATGACATCTTGGAGAAAAGCAAAAAAGGTAAATTACCTATTATTAATGGATCCATGGTATTAGTAGCCTTAATTGCAAGGACCGACTTAAAAAAAGGCTCGTAGTTACCCAAATGCATCAAAAGATGCAAACAAACAACTATTAGTCGGAGCTGCCATAGGTACCCATCAAACTGACAAAGACTGATTACAATTATTAGTTAATAACATTGTAAATGTAATAGTTCTGGATTACTCTCAAGGAAATTCTGTCCACCAAATTAATATGATAAAGTACATTAAAAGTACTTATCCAGACATTCAAGTGATCAGAGGTAATGTAGTAACAAGGATGCAAGCCAAGAATCTTATAGATGCTGGAGTAGATGCACTTAGAGTAGGAATGGGTAGTGGTTCCATATGCATAACCCAAGAAGTCATGGCCTGCGGTTGCCCTCAGGCTACTGCAGTATATCAAGTAGCAAGCTATGCACGTTCATTTAATGTTCCTGTCATAGCTGATGGTGGTATCCAGAGTGTTGGCCATATAGTTAAATCCCTTGCATTGGGTGACTCTGCAGTTATGATGGGATCTCTGCTTGCTGGCACTTCAGAAGCACCTGGTGAATATTTCTTCTCAGATGGTGTAAGACTGAAAAAATATAGAGGTATGGGTAGCTTAGAAGCAATGGAAAATAAAGATGGTAAAGGAGCTGCAATGAGCAGGTATTTCCATAAGGAATCAGACAAGCACAGAGTAGCCCGAGGAGTGAGTGGGAGTATAGTGGACAAAGGTTCTGTTCTGCGGTTCCTTCCATATTTACAAGCAGGAATGAAACATAGCTGTCAAGATATTGGAGATTCAAGTGATCAGAGGTAATGTAGTAACAAGGATGCAAGCCAAGAATCTTATAGATGCTGGATTAGATGGACTTAGAGTAGGAATGGGTAGTGGTTCCATATGCTTAACCCACGAAGTCATGGCCTGCGGGTGCCCTCAGGCTACTGCAGTATATTAAGTAGCAAGCTATGCACGTTCATTTAATAGGCGATATGGTATCCAGAGTGTTGGCCATATAGTTAAATCCCTTGCATTGGGTGCTCCTGCAGTTATGATGGGACCTCTCCTTGCTGGCACTTCAGAGGCACCTGGTGAATATTTCTTCTCAGTTGGTGAAGACTGAAATAATATAGAGGCATGGGAAACTTAGAAGCGTTGGAAAATAAAGATGGTAAAGGAGCTGCAATGAGCAGGTATTTCCATGAGGAATCAGACAAGCACAGAGTAGCCAAAGGAGTGAGTGGGAGTATTGTGGGCAATGGTTCTGTTCTGTGGTTCCTTCCATATTTACAAGCAGGAATGAAACATAGCTGTCAAGATATCAGAGCAAAATCTGTAACTATGTGAAGTAAGATGAGCTATTCTGGAGATCTTAGGTTCACGAAGAAAACATACCCTGCTCAATTAATCTCCTTATGTATCTGCAGCAATGGACATAGTAACAAAAACAGATATGGCGATTGTGGTGGTACTATGCTATTGTTATCATTCACCACAACTCTACTCCAGAGTACCAAGCAAAAACCAAGTACCAAGCACAAAGTGAAAAAATACAAACATGGATTCATTCGAGACCCTGTGTGTATGGGTCCTGAAAACACAGTTGCGGACGTTAACGAAGCTAAAAGAAAAATGGGTTACCGGGTATCCTATTACAGAAAACGGCAAGTTATAGGTGGTCGCGTCATTGGTATTGTGACATTAAGAGATATTGAATTAAGGGAGGGTGATCCTCAGCTGAGCCTTAAAGATGTAATGACTCCAATAGAGGACATGATTACAGCAAGATCTGGTGTCACTTTACAAGATGCCAATGACTTCTTCAAGAAAAGCAGAAAAGTTAAATTACAAATTATTAATGGATTCATGGAATTAGTAGCCTTAATTGCAAGGACTAACTTAAAAAAAAGACTCCTAGTTACCCTAAGAATGCGAACAAACAACAATTAGCCGGAGCTGCCATAGGTACCCATCAAACTGACAAAGACTGATTACCATTATTTATTAGTCAATAACAGTGTAAATGTGATAGTTCTGGATTCCTCTCAAGGAAACTCTGTCTACCAAATTAATATGATAAAGTACATTAAAAGTACTTATCCAGACATTCAAGTGATCGGAGATAATGTAGTAACAAGGCCGCAACCCAAGAATCTTACAGATGCTGGAGTAGATGCACTTAGAGTAGGAATGGGTAGTTGTTCCATATGCATAACCCAAGAAGTCATGGCCTGCAGGTGCCCTCAGGCTACTGTAGTATATCAAGTAGGAAGCTATATACATTCATTTAATGTTCCTGTCATAACCGATGGTGTTATCCAGAGTGTTGGCCATATAGTTTAATCCCTTGCATTGGGTGCTTCTGCAGTTATGATGGGACCTCTCCTTGCTGGCACTTCAGAAGGCCCTGGTGAATATTTCTTCTCAGATGGTGTAAGACTGAAAGAATATAGAGGCATGGGTAACTCAGAAGCGATGGAAAATAAAGATGGTATAGTACCCGCAATGAGTAGGTATTTCCATAAGGAATCAGACAAGCACACAATAGCCCAAGGAGTGAGGGGGAGTATAGTGGACAAAGGTTCTGTTCTGCGGTTCCTTCCATATTTACAAGCAGGAATGAAACATAGCTGTCAAGATATTGGAGCAAAATCTGTATCTATGTTAAGTGAGATGAGCTATTCTGGAGATCTTAGGTTCATGAAGAGAACATACTCTGCACAATTAGAAGGCAACGTGCATGGTTTGTTCTCTTACGAAAAAAGGTTATTTTGATTAGTTGTAGTGTTTTATATGACATGTTTCCAAATGTATATGAGAAGAGTAGATAAATATTTTATTAATTTAAGGAATTGAACTTTGGTATTGATGTTAACAGAGTATGCCTATGAAATATTTTTTTGGTGTTTACAAAAGCCATTCAAATTGTGATAACAGATTCAATCAAGTAAAAATGTGTATTAGAAGTTATATTTAGAAACAGGCAAAAAATAGATTAATTTTAAATATACAAGACAAATGTGACACTATGATTATTTTGTATGCATGTATTTTGCATAAATCATGTTTCATCTTCTTTGGTAATGTAAATGGTCAACTCGAGTTGACTATTGCTTGATGTGTACTCACTACTGTCAAGTACTGTCATTCATTCGTCAATAATCAGTCTAAAGTAGAGCTTGTAAGCCAGTTCGTTTTTTATAATTGTTTAAAGAACTAGAATTGATTAGTATAATTTTTGAAAATTATTGTTAACTTTGTCTTCGACAACAAAAGGGACATTAGTTTAGTTATAAATCTCTATATAAACAATTGTGGGACCTGGTGTTTGACTACATGCATTTTTGTAAAGAAACATGTGTACAAATATGGAAGGCCACAGGGATCTCCGAAATGGACTCTCTCCTACTGAAGTTGTTCAGAGCAGTGAAGGCCTCACTCACAATGACTTCCCTTTGCTTCTGGGATACATAGATTTCACTGCAGCCGAAGTTGATTTGACTTTGCAACGTACCAAGAAGATTAACCTGAAATATCCATTAGTATCTCCAGATCGACACTGTAACCGAAGCAGATATGGCGATTGCGATGGCACTATGTGGTGGCAGTATCGGTATCATTCACCACAACTGTGCTTCTAAAGTTATGATGGAATCTCTCCTTGCTGGCACTTCAGAAACACCTAGTGAATATTTCCTTTTATATGGTGTAAGACTGAAATAATATAGAGGCATGGGTAGCTCAGAAGCGACGGAAAATAAAGATGGTAAAGGACCCGTAATGAGCAGGTATTTCCATGAGGAATCAGACAATCACACAATAACCCAAGGAGTGAGTGGGAGTATAGTGGACAAAGGTTCTGTTTCGTGGTTGCTTCCATATTTACAAGCAGGAATCAAAGCAAAATCTGTAACTATGTAAAGTAAGATGAGCTATTCTGGAGATCTTAGGTTCATGAAGAGAACATACCCTGCTCAATTAATATCCTTATGTATCTGCACCAATGGACACTGTAACAAAAACAGATATGCCGATTGCGATGGCACTATGCGGTGGTATCGGTATCATTCACCACAACTACTCAGAAGTACCAAGCAAATAAGGTGCACAAAGTGAAAAAAAACAGTGGTAGAGCCAAGCGGTATGCTGCATGAATGGGCCGGTTCGACCGGTGAAATACCACGACCTGTCAGAAGACCGACGTAAAGTGGCTCATGCCGTGATTCGTTCGGTGAGAGAGGTACCCGGAGGCCCTTCTCCCATCCGTATCCTTTCCTATCCCCTGTCCCTCAAAGGTCGGCAACGCAACAGTAACAATATATGTGTTGCTGGTGTCCATGGGCGGCGTTGGTTGCTTACCATCAGGTGTCACGCCTGCTCGTTTGCCCTCAATCCCATAAAAAAAAAATACAAACATGGATTCATTCGAGACCTTGTGTGTATGGGTCCTGAAAACAGAGTTGCGGATGTTAACGAAGCTAAAAGAAGAAATGGGTTTACTAGATATCCTATTACAGAAAACGGCAAGTTAGTTGGTCGCCTCATGGATATTGTGACATTAAGAGATATTGAATTAAGGGAGGGTGATCCTCAGCTGAGCCTTAAAGATGTAATGACTCCAATAGAGAACATGATTACAGCAAGATCTGGTGTCACTTTACAAGATGCCAATGACATCTTGGAGAAAAGCAAAAAAGGTAAATTACCTATTATTAATGGATCCATGGTATTAGTAGCCTTAATTGCAAGGACCGACTTAAAAAAAGGCTCGTAGTTACCCAAATGCATCAAAAGATGCAAACAAACAACTATTAGTCGGAGCTGCCATAGGTACCCATCAAACTGACAAAGACTGATTACAATTATTAGTTAATAACATTGTAAATGTAATAGTTCTGGATTACTCTCAAGGAAATTCTGTCCACCAAATTAATATGATAAAGTACATTAAAAGTACTTATCCAGACATTCAAGTGATCAGAGGTAATGTAGTAACAAGGATGCAAGCCAAGAATCTTATAGATGCTGGAGTAGATGCACTTAGAGTAGGAATGGGTAGTGGTTCCATATGCATAACCCAAGAAGTCATGGCCTGCGGTTGCCCTCAGGCTACTGCAGTATATCAAGTAGCAAGCTATGCACGTTCATTTAATGTTCCTGTCATAGCTGATGGTGGTATCCAGAGTGTTGGCCATATAGTTAAATCCCTTGCATTGGGTGACTCTGCAGTTATGATGGGATCTCTGCTTGCTGGCACTTCAGAAGCACCTGGTGAATATTTCTTCTCAGATGGTGTAAGACTGAAAAAATATAGAGGTATGGGTAGCTTAGAAGCAATGGAAAATAAAGATGGTAAAGGAGCTGCAATGAGCAGGTATTTCCATAAGGAATCAGACAAGCACAGAGTAGCCCGAGGAGTGAGTGGGAGTATAGTGGACAAAGGTTCTGTTCTGCGGTTCCTTCCATATTTACAAGCAGGAATGAAACATAGCTGTCAAGATATTGGAGATTCAAGTGATCAGAGGTAATGTAGTAACAAGGATGCAAGCCAAGAATCTTATAGATGCTGGAGTAGATGGACTTAGAGTAGGAATGGGTAGTGGTTCCATATGCTTAACCCACGAAGTCATGGCCTGCGGGTGCCCTCAGGCTACTGCAGTATATTAAGTAGCAAGCTATGCACGTTCATTTAATAGGCGATATGGTATCCAGAGTGTTGGCCATATAGTTAAATCCCTTGCATTGGGTGCTCCTGCAGTTATGATGGGACCTCTCCTTGCTGGCACTTCAGAGGCACCTGGTGAATATTTCTTCTCAGTTGGTGAAGACTGAAATAATATAGAGGCATGGGAAACTTAGAAGCGTTGGAAAATAAAGATGGTAAAGGAGCTGCAATGAGCAGGTATTTCCATGAGGAATCAGACAAGCACAGAGTAGCCAAAGGAGTGAGTGGGAGTATTGTGGGCAATGGTTCTGTTCTGTGGTTCCTTCCATATTTACAAGCAGGAATGAAACATAGCTGTCAAGATATCAGAGCAAAATCTGTAACTATGTGAAGTAAGATGAGCTATTCTGGAGATCTTAGGTTCACGAAGAGAACATACCCTGCTCAATTAATCTCCTTATGTATCTGCAGCAATGGACATAGTAACAAAAACAGATATGGCGATTGTGATGGTACTATGCTATTGTTATCATTCACCACAACTCTACTCCAGAGTACCAAGCAAAAACCAAGTACCAAGCACAAAGTGAAAAAATACAAACATGGATTCATTCGAGACCCTGTGTGTATGGGTCCTGAAAACACAGTTGCGGACGTTAACGAAGCTAAAAGAAAAATGGGTTACCGGGTATCCTATTACAGAAAACGGCAAGTTATAGGTGGTCGCGTCATTGGTATTGTGACATTAAGAGATATTGAATTAAGGGAGGGTGATCCTCAGCTGAGCCTTAAAGATGTAATGACTCCAATAGAGGACATGATTACAGCAAGATCTGGTGTCACTTTACAAGATGCCAAGAAAAGCAGAAAAGTTAAATTACAAATTATTAATGGATTCATGGAATTAGTAGCCTTAATTGCAAGGACTAACTTAAAAAAAAGACTCCTAGTTACCCTAAGAATGCGAACAAACAACAATTAGCCGGAGCTGCCATAGGTACCCATCAAACTGACAAAGACTGATTACCATTATTTATTAGTCAATAACAGTGTAAATGTGATAGTTCTGGATTCCTCTCAAGGAAACTCTGTCTACCAAATTAATATGATAAAGTACATTAAAAGTACTTATCCAGACATTCAAGTGATCGGAGATAATGTAGTAACAAGGCCGCAACCCAAGAATCTTACAGATGCTGGAGTAGATGCACTTAGAGTAGGAATGGGTAGTTGTTCCATATGCATAACCCAAGAAGTCATGGCCTGCAGGTGCCCTCAGGCTACTGTAGTATATCAAGTAGGAAGCTATATACATTCATTTAATGTTCCTGTCATAACCGATGGTGTTATCCAGAGTGTTGGCCATATAGTTTAATCCCTTGCATTGGGTGCTTCTGCAGTTATGATGGGACCTCTCCTTGCTGGCACTTCAGAAGGCCCTGGTGAATATTTCTTCTCAGATGGTGTAAGACTGAAAGAATATAGAGGCATGGGTAACTCAGAAGCGATGGAAAATAAAGATGCTATAGTACCCGCAATGAGTAGGTATTTCCATAAGGAATCAGACAAGCACACAATAGCCCAAGGAGTGAGGGGGAGTATAGTGGACAAAGGTTCTGTTCTGCGGTTCCTTCCATATTTACAAGCAGGAATGAAACATAGCTGTCAAGATATTGGAGCAAAATCTGTATCTATGTTAAGTGAGATGAGCTATTCTGGAGATCTTAGGTTCATGAAGAGAACATACTCTGCACAATTAGAAGGCAACGTGCATGGTTTGTTCTCTTACGAAAAAAGGTTATTTTGATTAGTTGTAGTGTTTTATATGACATGTTTCCAAATGTATATGAGAAGAGTAGATAAATATTTTATTAATTTAAGGAATTGAACTTTGGTATTGATGTTAACAGAGTATGCCTATGAAATATTTTTTTGGTGTTTACAAAAGCCATTCAAATTGTGATAACAGATTCAATCAAGTAAAAATGTGTATTAGAAGTTATATTTAGAAACAGGCAAAAAATAGATTAATTTTAAATATACAAGACAAATGTGACACTATGATTATTTTGTATGCATGTAGTCATAAATCATGTTTCATCTTCTTTGGTAATGTAAATGGTCAACTCGAGTTGACTATTGCTTGATGTGTACTCACTACTGTCAAGTACTGTCATTCATTCGTCAATAATCAGTCTAAAGTAGAGCTTGTAAGCCAGTTCGTTTTTTATAATTGTTTAAAGAACTAGAATTGATTAGTATAATTTTTGAAAATTATTGTTAACTTTGTCTTCGACAACAAAAGGGACATTAGTTTAGTTATAAATCTCTATATAAACAATTGTGGGACCTGGTGTTTGACTACATGCATTTTTGTAAAGAAACATGTGTACAAATATGGAAGGCCACAGGGATCTCCGAAATGGACTCTCTCCTACTGAAGTTGTTCAGAGCAGTGAAGGCCTCACTCACAATGACTTCCCTTTGCTTCTGGGATACATAGATTTCACTGCAGCCGAAGTTGATTTGACTTTGCAACGTACCAAGAAGATTAACCTGAAATATCCATTAGTATCTCCAGATCGACACTGTAACCGAAGCAGATATGGCGATTGCGATGGCACTATGTGGTGGCAGTATCGGTATCATTCACCACAACTGTGCTTCTAAAGTTATGATGGAATCTCTCATTGCTGGCACTTCAGAAACACCTAGTGAATATTTCCTTTTATATGGTGTAAGACTGAAATAATATAGAGGCATGGGTAGCTCAGAAGCGACGGAAAATAAAGATGGTAAAGGACCCGTAATGAGCAGGTATTTCCATGAGGAATCAGACAATCACACAATAACCCAAGGAGTGAGTGGGAGTATAGTGGACAAAGGTTCTGTTTCGTGGTTGCTTCCATATTTACAAGCAGGAATCAAAGCAAAATCTGTAACTATGTAAAGTAAGATGAGCTATTCTGGAGATCTTAGGTTCATGAAGAGAACATACCCTGCTCAATTAATATCCTTATGTATCTGCACCAATGGACACTGTAACAAAAACAGATATGCCGATTGCGATGGCACTATGCGGTGGTATCGGTATCATTCACCACAACTACTCAGAAGTACCAAGCAAATAAGGTGCACAAAGTGAAAAAAAACAGTGGTAGAGCCAAGCGGTATGCTGCATGAATGGGCCGGTTCGACCGGTGAAATACCACGACCTCTCAGAAGACCGACGTAAAGTGGCTCATGCCGTGATTCGTTCGGTGAGAGAGGTACCCGGAGGCCCTTCTCCCATCCGTATCCTTTCCTATCCCCTGTCCCTCAAAGGTCGGCAACGCAACAGTAACAATATATGTGTTGCTGGTGTCCATGGGCGGCGTTGGTTGCTTACCATCAGGTGTCACGCCTGCTCGTTTGCCCTCAATCCCATAAAAAAAAAATACAAACATGGATTCATTCGAGACCTTGTGTGTATGGGTCCTGAAAACAGAGTTGCGGATGTTAACGAAGCTAAAAGAAGAAATGGGTTTACTAGATATCCTATTACAGAAAACGGCAAGTTAGTTGGTCGCCTCATGGATATTGTGACATTAAGAGATATTGAATTAAGGGAGGGTGATCCTCAGCTGAGCCTTAAAGATGTAATGACTCCAATAGAGAACATGATTACAGCAAGATCTGGTGTCACTTTACAAGATGCCAATGACATCTTGGAGAAAAGCAAAAAAGGTAAATTACCTATTATTAATGGATCCATGGTATTAGTAGCCTTAATTGCAAGGACCGACTTAAAAAAAGGCTCGTAGTTACCCAAATGCATCAAAAGATGCAAACAAACAACTATTAGTCGGAGCTGCCATAGGTACCCATCAAACTGACAAAGACTGATTACAATTATTAGTTAATAACATTGTAAATGTAATAGTTCTGGATTACTCTCAAGGAAATTCTGTCCACCAAATTAATATGATAAAGTACATTAAAAGTACTTATCCAGACATTCAAGTGATCAGAGGTAATGTAGTAACAAGGATGCAAGCCAAGAATCTTATAGATGCTGGAGTAGATGCACTTAGAGTAGGAATGGGTAGTGGTTCCATATGCATAACCCAAGAAGTCATGGCCTGCGGTTGCCCTCAGGCTACTGCAGTATATCAAGTAGCAAGCTATGCACGTTCATTTAATGTTCCTGTCATAGCTGATGGTGGTATCCAGAGTGTTGGCCATATAGTTAAATCCCTTGCATTGGGTGACTCTGCAGTTATGATGGGATCTCTGCTTGCTGGCACTTCAGAAGCACCTGGTGAATATTTCTTCTCAGATGGTGTAAGACTGAAAAAATATAGAGGTATGGGTAGCTTAGAAGCAATGGAAAATAAAGATGGTAAAGGAGCTGCAATGAGCAGGTATTTCCATAAGGAATCAGACAAGCACAGAGTAGCCCGAGGAGTGAGTGGGAGTATAGTGGACAAAGGTTCTGTTCTGCGGTTCCTTCCATATTTACAAGCAGGAATGAAACATAGCTGTCAAGATATTGGAGATTCAAGTGATCAGAGGTAATGTAGTAACAAGGATGCAAGCCAAGAATCTTATAGATGCTGGAGTAGATGGACTTAGAGTAGGAATGGGTAGTGGTTCCATATGCTTAACCCACGAAGTCATGGCCTGCGGGTGCCCTCAGGCTACTGCAGTATATTAAGTAGCAAGCTATGCACGTTCATTTAATAGGCGATATGGTATGCAGAGTGTTGGCCATATAGTTAAATCCCTTGCATTGGGTGCTCCTGCAGTTATGATGGGACCTCTCCTTGCTGGCACTTCAGAGGCACCTGGTGAATATTTCTTCTCAGTTGGTGAAGACTGAAATAATATAGAGGCATGGGAAACTTAGAAGCGTTGGAAAATAAAGATGGTAAAGGAGCTGCAATGAGCAGGTATTTCCATGAGGAATCAGACAAGCACAGAGTAGCCAAAGGAGTGAGTGGGAGTATTGTGGGCAATGGTTCTGTTCTGTGGTTCCTTCCATATTTACAAGCAGGAATGAAACATAGCTGTCAAGATATCAGAGCAAAATCTGTAACTATGTGAAGTAAGATGAGCTATTCTGGAGATCTTAGGTTCACGAAGAGAACATACCCTGCTCAATTAATCTCCTTATGTATCTGCAGCAATGGACATAGTAACAAAAACAGATATGGCGATTGTGATGGTACTATGCTATTGTTATCATTCACCACAACTCTACTCCAGAGTACCAAGCAAAAACCAAGTACCAAGCACAAAGTGAAAAAATACAAACATGGATTCATTCGAGACCCTGTGTGTATGGGTCCTGAAAACACAGTTGCGGACGTTAACGAAGCTAAAAGAAAAATGGGTTACCGGGTATCCTATTACAGAAAACGGCAAGTTATAGGTGGTCGCGTCATTGGTATTGTGACATTAAGAGATATTGAATTAAGGGAGGGTGATCCTCAGCTGAGCCTTAAAGATGTAATGACTCCAATAGAGGACATGATTACAGCAAGATCTGGTGTCACTTTACAAGATGCCAATGACTTCTTCAAGAAAAGCAGAAAAGTTAAATTACAAATTATTAATGGATTCATGGAATTAGTAGCCTTAATTGCAAGGACTAACTTAAAAAAAAGACTCCTAGTTACCCTAAGAATGCGAACAAACAACAATTAGCCGGAGCTGCCATAGGTACCCATCAAACTGACAAAGACTGATTACCATTATTTATTAGTCAATAACAGTGTAAATGTGATAGTTCTGGATTCCTCTCAAGGAAACTCTGTCTACCAAATTAATATGATAAAGTACATTAAAAGTACTTATCCAGACATTCAAGTGATCGGAGATAATGTAGTAACAAGGCCGCAACCCAAGAATCTTACAGATGCTGGAGTAGATGCACTTAGAGTAGGAATGGGTAGTTGTTCCATATGCATAACCCAAGAAGTCATGGCCTGCAGGTGCCCTCAGGCTACTGTAGTATATCAAGTAGGAAGCTATATACATTCATTTAATGTTCCTGTCATAACCGATGGTGTTATCCAGAGTGTTGGCCATATAGTTTAATCCCTTGCTGGCACTTCAGAAGGCCCTGGTGAATATTTCTTCTCAGATAGTGTCAAACTGAAAGAATATAGAGGCATGGGTAACTCAGAAGCGATGGAAAATTAAGATGGAATAGTACCCGCAATGAGCAGGTATTTCCATAAGGAATCAGACAAGCACACAATAGCCCAAGGAGTGAGGGGGAGTATAGTAGATAAAGAATCTGTCCTGCGGTTCCTTCCATACTTACAAGCTGGTATGAAACATAGTTGTCAAGATATTGGAGCGAAATCTGTTAGTATGCTAAGTGAGATGAGCTATTCGGGAGATCTTAGGTTCGTGAAGAGAACATACTCTGCACAATTAGAAGGCAGTGTGCGAATTTTATTAATTTAAGGAATTAAACTTTGATATTGATAACAGAGTATGCCAATGAAATATTTTTTGGTGTTTACTAAAGCCATTCACATTGATAACAGATTCTAGCTAATAAAAATGTGTATTTAGATTTTATATTTATGTAATGAGCATATAAAAATTAGATTACTTACTGATGTAGAAAGAAATTGTATTGACTTTCTGTATATTGTATTTCATAAAATGAATGAGGGCTATATATTTGCTAGCCAGATTGTATATTACTCTAGTATTTTATACCTACATTAGTACCTATATAAACTAAAAGATAATTTTATTTCAATTAAATGTTTGTAAAATATACTAATGGTTTTTGTTTTACTAATTTTGTGTTTGTCTTGGTAGTCCAGTGGTCAGCTCACTGCTTCTGATTCAGTAGTCGTGGGCTCTCAATGGTTTCTCTGAATTATTTTCTGAAGTTGGTTGTGATAAATATCAATGACTGACAACTTTATGCCCGTTGTTCGGTTCACCACCTAATCCATTTGGGATGTAACTTAAGTAGCTTAACAGCCTCTACCTCCCTAAGGCGTGAAGTTATGTTGTCAAACACAAGCTGCTCAGAAATGCTCTTTCCCTATTAAATATTTTATGTTATAAAAATAGATACGCAATAATATAAATTTGAAATCAGTAAGTAAAATAAGTTCAAATATTAAAATAAGTGCAACTACAGTAATTTCATGTTAGGGGATTTTTAATCATCACCTGCTATGTGTCTGATTAAATAAATTCAATTATACCTAGATATCCGTCGAGCCTTATGGTGCATTCGGGTTCGATTCCCACCCGAGTACAAATATTTGTGTCAAGAATGAATGTTTGAATGGCGTCTGGGTGTTTTTCTATGTATTTTAAGTATGTATTTACAACAGAAAAGTCTAATATTCGCTAAGTATTAATATTCGTTATCTAGTAACCATAGCATAAGCATTTAGTTGCTTCGTTTGGGACTAGAGGGCGGTGTGTGTATTGTGTCCAACTAATAATAATATTCATATATTAAGTTAGAAACTTCTAATAGGACAAGAATCTTTGAATCCTTGAAGCTATTCTTGAAAAAACATAGATATCTCATTTCAAAAGTGCAATTTCAATCAGCATCACGGAAAAACAAGTAGGTAAGTGAGTTTTACGGTATAAACAGGACAATAATGGAGAACTGATTAGAAATAACAACACTAAAGTTTTTGAAATGGAAATTCTAATCTCTCCTGCAATCGTTTAAGTCTGCGGCTCCCATACGACCACAAAAGGTAATATCGTAGACATCCTACTAATTACTACTCAATAATAGCAGGATATAAACTGGCCAATTTAATATCCAACTTATAACATTTCATATCGCATGTATTTGAACTGTAGGATAAGATAGACATTGGAGACCATCCAAGATGGTGGAATAAATTATTTTTAATGCGTGTCTTAATGGATAACAAATGAAAGGGATTGTTGCTAGTAGGTAGCTATACAAATGATATGGCGTCATTCTAAATCCAACATGGCAGACCATCTAAACTAGAGAAGTGGTTCATAATAAACTTCTACAGTATTGGTCTAACGTTTAACGCATACCTATATACCTAGACCCATATAAATATGTACAAAAACCCGTTGTAATATAAGTCGGATCATGTCAATTATCCTCTTTTCACATTTAATCATTAGTAATCATTATAGGTAGGTACATAATTATGATTATACTATTTCATTATACATAAATTATAATTTACAAACCAACTCGTTGACACCCTCTATCTATAGGTAGTCAAAAAGCCTTATCAAAATCCGTTGCGTAGTTCCTAAGATATAAGAATTTATGGGAACAGACAGCAGAAAACGACTTTATTATAAATTAAGTAATGATTGCGTTGACATACAATTATGGGATAATGTTGTGTCGGAGGCAAAATAAAAGTACCCCAAATGGTGCAACCACCAGATCCTTTTCGCGCTTTACTTTCTGGCATTGGAAAAAAAATTAAGCAGTTCTTGGTCAACCAATATTCAAAAATAAAAATATACGAGGTCGTTTGTTTTTAAAATTTATGTATAATGTATTAAAGAATAAAATTACTTTAAAAAAAAGGGTAAACCGTTTTCTAGAAACGTAAACCACCACCACCATCTTTATGTAGATGAAATCTACTACCTTCATAACTAAAAAGCGATAAACAATGTAACTAATTTGAATACTAAATACAATATACAAAACGTTATACATTTATAAAGTCAGAATACTTAAAGATTTTGTGGTTTACGTTTCTAGAAGTAGGTTAAAAAGTGATAAATTTCGAGACTTAGGACTTATTGCTAGCTTGATATGATTTAGGAGTTATTGCAAACGCTGGCCGAACCCTAAGTGATAGATCAAAATAACTTGCTACATTATTAAATACCTTCGGAAGGTCTACAAAAACTTTCGCGGTGGTGTATGTCCATCTCTTAGTGATAACCTACTTAATGACCATTTTATTTCTTATGAGGCGAAACAAAGTTCGCTGGGTCAACTAGTATGTTATAAATATATGTACCTATGTTACAAAGTTTCATTTCTTTAGCGCGCAGGGACCCCACGCAATATTCTTTTTTAAGCATTAGTTACATAATAACAACAAAACAACATATTATCAATATATTATTACTAACATTAGGTACTTACTTATTACTTAGTATAATTTACGAAATAGCCGCTATTCATAGCTTACCAATGGCTGTAACAAATATTTAGTGGTGTATCCCACATTGACAATAATAGCACTGCAACGATGAACGTTGCACGGTGAATCTGCCACAATGTCAAGGACCGTTGGCAGTGTTTCTAATTATACGTCCACCACTGTTTATGACGCACAATCAGACAGACGTGATCTCATCATTATATTAATCAAAGTGGTTCTTACCTTATTGAGAGTATTGGATATATCCAATTATGTATATTGTATGTGGAGTTGCTCATAGCTATAAATTTAGTATGACTCTAACAAATGTGACTCACATTTTAACAATATATTCACGTCTCTTCATACATATACATCATATTTTCATTTTTTCCCATCCTTTTTTTGCCCTGTACCCACTATTTGAGGTCGGCACCACAGATTTTTCTTATTCACAATTCCATAGCATGCACCTAAATGCACTAACTTTTCATATACTACATATATATAATATATAGATATGCCAGCTCAAGGAACATACAACAATCCAGAAATTAAGTATTTATGACGCGAAAGAAGTACCTACCGAATGTTTTAAAATAATTTAACATGCCATTTTTTAAATTTAACTGTTAGCAGCAATGAACTGCTTGGCTGCTTTATAACGCTGGCTTGTATCGTAACTTAGGTCTTGTAATATGAAAATTTCATTAGTTCATTAGCCAGGCCACTCGGGCAGAGGCACAAGCACGAACTAGTAAATAATTGCTAGCACTAGTTTTAATTTAATAATATATATAAATTACGTGTCACGTTGTTTGTCCGCGATGGGCGCCTGAACTACATAACCGATTTCATTCAAATTTGCACTCCGTATGCAGTTTGCTTCCAACTTAAATGATATTTTATATCTCAATTTATAGTCGCGACTTTCTTTCTTCTCTCTTTTACTGCAAATTATTTGTTTATTTTATTTGTTAACTCCAAACTATAGCGTACATATGTGGTGATATCTGTTGATTGGATTAAGTTACTATTCAATAGATGTCGCTATGTTAAAAGTTTTGGAACGAGCTGTATTCCACTGATCCGGCAATAGATTATTGTGCCAGATGAGACCATTGGAGAAATGTTAATAATTTGTAAATATTGTTAGGCGTTGAAATACAATAGTGCAACCACCAGATACTTTTCGCGGAAATGATTTGGAAATGGAAATGATTTTAGATTGGTAGAGCCAAGCAGTTCGCTGCATGAATGGGTCGGCTCGACCGGTGAAATACCACGACCTTTTAGGAGATCGACGTAAAGTGGTAGATAAGTATCGTTCGGTGAGAGAGGTACCAGAAAGTCCACCCCCGTTCTCGCCATCCTTTTCTATCCCCTATCCCTCAAAAGTCATTAGTGTGAGCCAGGATTCGGACCCGCGACCTTTTGATTTGAAGCGAGGTGCTCGACCACTGAACCACCGAGACTATAATAAGTAGTTTTTTAAATTATAAAGTGTAAGTCAAAATTTGTTTATTTTAGCGAAATAAATTTCGTGAGCATGACTGTTTCTGTACTTGGCGATTACTCTTTATAATATTGGATTTGGATATTGAATTCCTGTATATTATGAATGGTTACTGTAATGGCAATAGAACCTTAGTAGTATCGGTTTCAACAAATTGAAATTAAATTTAAAAGCAAGAAAGCTCCGACTGTTCGCACAGAAAGAATGGAAAATGTAAGATTAACTAAGCAGATATAGAGCGCAAAAGCGGAAGGATGTTAGGAGCATTAAAAACTGACGAGCGTGTATGACAACAATAATGAAAGTCAAACAAGCGAGTGTGTTGTATATGAATCTTTCCTCATGGCCCTCTGTTCTCTCTGCCCACCCCACAAATGACTTATCGTAATGTTATGTATATATGTAGTTTCGGTGGCGCAGTGGTCGAGCACACGGCTTCTGATCCAGAGGTCAGGGTTCGAATCCTGACACTGGCTCACACCAATGACTTTGCGAAATTGTTTTCGGAAGTTAAGTGTGATAAATATAGATGACTGAAAACTTTGTGCCCGGTATAACAATAGGTTCGCCACCTATTCCATTTGGGACAGCCGCTGCCTATACCTTCGGGTAACAAAAGGCGTGAAGTTATGTTGTTTTTTATGATTATGTAAATTAATAGAACATCGACAGTCAAAGCATAAATAAGCTTCTCCTTGATATTTAACAATTTGTTTAAATTAACATAATTGTGGAAAAATAGCAATGTTACTTCCGTCAACATAAATATTATTAAGCATACCTATAATCTTGAAATTACCTAATAAGTATTGCTCTATAAAAGGAGTAGACATGAGTTTCTTTTGGACAACACGGACCATTTTCCTTTTAGGCAGCGGAAAATATACATACGTGCTAAATACCCGAGATACCAGATTAATTTTACCAAATGTGTGGTCCCAAGGTGAGGAAATCCACACACACACGGACAGAGCATGGCTTTGTTAGTCATCGATATTTATCGCTCTTATCATGAGGAAAGTCACTGAACCTCTGAACTTGAAGTCGGACTTCTGAATGACGAGGATACTAGATATGCCTTGCGTGTTACAAATAGTCTTAGCTATCCACGCCAGACAAAGGTTTTTCACTGTATACTACATTTATTTTTTGGTCTCGTGGCAATGGTGACCAACCTATAGCCATGAATATAACTCTTTTGTTTTAAGTTCAATAGTTTGTTTAATAGGTCCGTTGGTCGGTGGTCCAGTGGTCAAGCACCCCGCTTCTGAATCAAGTGGTCGCGGGTGTTCAAATCATGGCTCACACCAATGACTTTTCCAAATTAATTTCTAAATTATTGTGTGATATCGATGACTGAAAACTTTGTGCCCAATATGGCAATGTGTTCGCCACCTATTGGAACGAGAACATAACAGCGAGTCTTAACATTTATTTTCATTTATATCATTTTGGATGGCCAAGACACACATTCCATGACCAAATAGAACGTGTTCTGGAAAAAGGTGATGTTAGACATAACTACTTACATAACATAACATAACTTCACGCCTTATGTTACCCGAAGGTGTAGGCAGCGGCTGTGTGCAACAGAGAACAGCCTCAAAAATCGACGCGCGTGCATGAAAAGAGTTATGAAAGTCAACGAAGCGAGTGAGGTGTATAAGACTTATGCCGTATGGCGCTCCGTTCTCTCTGCCTACCCCGCTAGGGATTCGGCTTGAAGTTATGTATGTATGTATTTTCATTTTCATTTTTATTAAACTTTAACATTATCCATACTGAAATTCATGATCGACGTTAAATCTTGAAAAGTATTCTTGTGTGAAACAGCGTTTAGATCGTACCTATTAAGTAACATTTAACATGGCTATATTAATGCGTATGTCTTTCAATTCGTCTTTGATTTGAAACATAATAGACAGCTTGGGGGAGGCAGGTATATAAACACAATATAAATAAAGTGTAGATCCGATCCGCGTATCTCTAGATTAAGCATACGTCTAACATTATTTACACCGTGTGATCCCAGCCAACGGTACTACGCCTCCAACTGTAGAACGTATTTTTACCAAAAGTATATTCATATTAGATAACCGAGGCTCCAATGCCACCAGGCTGTATCGAGAATGTCGTCGATACATACGATACTTTATTCGATTCAACTGTAGAACACCGGCCGCGACACAGTGCAGTGTCAAATAAATACAAGTTGAATTTATATCTCCTGTCGTGTTCTGTGATCCTGGTATAAAAATACAATAGGTACGCGCCGTTTTAAAACGATGAATTATTTTTTTTCGTTTCTAGTGTTCGGATATTTTTTCACGTGGAGCGCGGGAATGCTGTACCGGAGGGATTCGGATAATGTTTTGAAACCCGGTGAGTTTTTTTTTTGGTAATTGCGTCGTCCATATTATGTTCGAGCGGTGGTATGCAAAAAAATAATTGTTCGTTTGTCAGAATTTATTTATTTATAAAAAATATTTTTTTAAACAGGTATGCGTATATTAGTCAATTTGAAAAGATTTGTTTTTTTTGGGATAATAGAAAAAACTCGTTACTTAGAAACATTTTTTACCTGACTACTACAGAGGTCTTTACGTTATACAATAAGTTACAGTTAAGTATGTCTGGAACGTGGGCCACAACGAAACAGTTACTGAGGAGCAGAGCAGAGCATTATTGAGTCACATAAAATTGATGACACGCCAATTACCAAACATTGGTTACAATTGATTCCGTTCTTGATAATGAGGACTAATAATTTATATTATACTTCCCAAAAAGTTTGTATATAATATTATTTGACTTAAAAAACAATGCGTCAGCTTTTTTACCTTCAACATAATAAAGGAAGAGTGAAGTATTATTTAAATGCGTATTTTTAAAGGCATATTAAACGTAATATGCAGTGTCTGGTCGCAGGCTGTACAGGTTGCAAAGCTTCACCTTGATCCGGCGAACTATACTTTTGTACCGGCTATTGAATACTTTCAAACTGTATCAGTCCGCGTTCATGCTTTTTTTAATTAGCCCCGAAGTTTAAAAAGTACCTAATTGTTATATAAGGCGAACGTATAAAAAAACGTTTGCGTTTTAGAATAAGTGGGGGGTTAGTTAGGAAGTATAATGGTGTTAACAGTTTCGGTTTAAAAGGGACAAAGATGGGTAGAGAGAGATCGCTATTTTAGTTAGTTATTGAAATTCCACAAAATATATGGTAATGGTATCCATGTTAGGCTGACATAAAGAAAATCCTGTTCACTTTGGAAGTCTGACGAAAGTAAGATTTCAGTAAGTCTGTTATTTGATAAATCTTCCGTTATCATAATTATACTACTTGTTTGACTAAAAATGTCTATTTCAATCGTCTAGATTGCTAAAAATATATATTATTTCTTTTTTAAATACCAGGGGTCAGTACGGTACGACCGAAATGGTAATAGACCTTACGTAATTCGTTTAGGCATGAGCATATTAATTATATTATTATAATATTAATTTACAATGAATGTTTTATAAACTGCGCAACAGATATAAAGTTAAATCTATTTAGTATTTTATGGCAATAGGTTTGCCACCTATTCCATTTGGGACGTAAACATAACGGCGAGACGAGGCTTAAGAGCCGCTGCCTACACTTTCGGGTAACATTCGGCCGAAATCAATCAAATCAATCAACCTCCAATCTAAGATTGAAGCTAATCTAAGATCATTGTGTATCAGTCGATCGACTCCCCCATACAAAATCAATCAATGGATTGACTATTGGCACGCTTATTAGTAGAAATGGATTCAAATATTGATCTTAGATAGCACAATTTGGATTGGATTGATTATTGGTTTCGGTTGATAAACGTGAAGTTATGATAAGTAACATAACATAAACATAACATAACTTCACGCCTTTTGTTACCCGAAGGTGTAGGCAGCGGCTGTTAAGCCTCGTCTCGCCGTTATGTTTACGTCCCAAATGGAATAGGTGGCGAACCGATTGTCATACCGGGCACTAAGTTTTCAGTTATCGATATTTATCACACTTAACTTCCGAAAACAATTTCGATAAGTAATTGGTGTCAGGATTCGAAGCCGGACCTCTGGATCAGAGGTCGTGCGCTCGCCCACTGCGCCACCGAGACTACCACTATATGATAAGTAGTATTTTAAATTTTACTTTTTAAAAAATTGCGACTTAATATTACATTTTCCAAAAGTGAAATACAATGACCTCTCAGAATATTGACGTAAAGCGGCCCATGCCGCGGTTCGTTTCTTCCACCTCCCTTCTAATCCCACTCCCTTAAAGGTTGGCAACGCAACTGTAACGTCTGTGTTGCAGGTGGCCATGGGCAACTTTAGTTACTTACTATTGAGCTCTTACTAATAATTAAAGTATGTGTTTGATCTTATGCAGATTAACTCTTGTACCACAAGTCACCAAGGACTAGCGGTTTAGCGTGTCTGCTTCTTATTAAGAGAGCCCGAACTCAAATCCAGATACACACTTTTAGGAAACCATGTGTTATAAATATCGATAAATAACACAATCCCACTTCCTTAAAGGCCGGTAATGCAATTGTAACACTATCAGTGTTACAGGTGTCTATGGGCGGTAGTTGCTTATCATCAGGTTGACCCGCTTGCTGGTTTGCCTCCTATTCCATAAAAAAAAAACTTGTAAGCCGAAATATAATACTCGTCTATACCTACAGATATAAATTAAGAATAGAATAGAATAGAATACGCTTTATTGTACGCCATTTAAGTAATTAATACATAGTAAAAGTTTACATACATCAAGTACAAAAGGCGGTCTTATCGCATTTTGCGATCTCTTCCAGACAACCTTTGGATGGACATGTTGAACTAGAAAGAGTAATACGCGGTGTACAGCTTGTTTGAAATCTATATCATCGATGCACATCTAGATAAATACATAAATATCTACATAAATACATACATATAAATTAAGGTCGTGATGTTACAGTAGTAGTGTTACCCGAATAATTGCTACTCGCGGCCATTAGATTTGTTTTGCAGTTTTTTTATCTAACCAGTTAAAAAGTAGAACATAACCTTGTAACTACATTAAATCGTATAAATAGGTAACACGTAGGTACTATTGTAAATTATAATGTCTCGGTGGTCCAGTGGCTGAGCACCCCCGCTTCTGAATCAAGAAGTCGTGGTTTCCAAACCAGGCTCACACCAATGACTTATCGAAATTAGTATCGGAAGTTATGTGTGATAAATATCGATTACTGAAAACTTTGTGCCCGGTATGGCAATAGGTTCGCCACCTATTCCATTTGAGACGGAAACATAGCGGCGAGTCGAGGCTTAACCGCCGCTGCCTGAAGTTCGTATGGACTTTTGTTTAAGATATTTAATATAACGCTGTTTGTAATGATGAAATGAATGGAATTTACAATCACTGTTAATAAGTCAATAAGTATGTAATAATATTTTATCATAATTTTTTTTACGTGTTCGGAGGGCAAACGAGCAAGTGAGTCTGCTGGGTAACTTTCCACCGCCCATGAACACCGTAGTCCGTTGCCGTCCTATAAGGGAGTAGGAGGGGAAAGGAAGGGGAAAGAAAGGGGAAAGGGGATCGGGCCTCCGGATATATCTCTTACCGAACGAAACCCGGCACGAGCCACTTCACGCCTATATTTCGTGAGGTCGTGGTATTTAGTCGAGCCGGCTGGTTAAGTTCAATATTGAACTACTAACGAAAATTTCCCAAAATAAATGGACCTGTACCTTGACGCCTTTTTTACCTTAAAATGCAGGCCATTACGACTCGCATAATTTTTCTACCCCTAAACTTCGCCCGCATAAAAAGTTCCTCTCTATCCCTTGTCAAAATATATAGGGTATATAAATTACAATTAATTTATTGCATAAAAAATATTAAATTACTTAATAATCGGAACAAATAGGTACTGTAAACTTGGTCAGTGAGCGTTTTTTGAACTGTACTAGCCTTGCACACCTTGCGTTGAGGTCAGGGTCAAAATGTGTTTGCAAGTGATATAATATTATAAAGAAACATAAGTATGTATTATCTTTGTATATACTTGTTCTACCTAGAGTTTTATTTTAACAAAATATTCATATTTTGAAACTTAATTACGATAAACACGGAATTGGCTAAATATTTATATTTACAAGCCTACCAACCTAAACGGGATGAAATTTAAATATTCGTTTTGCAATAAAGATCTAAATAGTCTAATATTGAAATTGTTTTCAAATATAAACTTTTATATTCACTTGACGCTTCTTGGTAACAGCTGCTATCTAGCACATAGCCGAATATCATTATCACTACATATACTAACGTAGTTTAAAATAAAGTCACTCTCCGCTGTCTGTCCCCTTATTATATGCTTAGATCTTTGAAACTACGCAAAGAATTTTGTTGCGGTTTTTTTTCAAATAGATAGAAGATTTCAACGGGGTAGTTTTTATCTATAATTCATGTACCTATGATATAAAAAAGAAAAAGTGATGATTCGAAAATTTGCTTATTTATTACTTTTGAAGCGAAACAAAGTTCGCCGGGTCAATTTGTCTACACTAATATTATAAAGAGGAAAGATCTGTATTTTTGTATGTATCGAATAAACTCAAAAAGTACTGGACCGATTTTAATAATTCTTTTTTCTTTAGAAAGGTACATTATCACTGAGTAGATAACATAGGCTATATGTAATCATCATCGTCAACGACATTCTGTTTGTACGCGAGTAACACCGTGAGGCGACATACAATATAACGGTACGAAATTCGCGCGGACGAGTATTTAATAAAATCGATTAAGTATACAATAATTTTTAATTATAAAGTTATCAAAGCTAATTATCTTTACATTACCATCCAACTCTGGAGCATTATTCCTACATCGATATAAAGTAAGCGTAAGGATAATGGAAAAAAGATATTTTATTCTTATTCTAATACAAAATGTTCATTTAATTATAATGACCTATAATTTCTTTCAACTTAGAACCATCTGTCGAGCCTTTGAAATGAGCCAAAGGTTTTGTGATGTCAATTTTAATTCAAGAGGTCGAAGTAGAATTATCATTACATAGTATAAAACAAAGTCGCTTTCCGCTGTCTGTCCCCTTATATGCTTAGATCTTTGAAACTACGCAACGATAGGGTGTCAATGCGGTGGTTTTTATGCATAATTCATGTATAATGTAGTAAAGAAAAAAGAAAAAGTGATAATTTTCGAGATTTAGCACTTTAATTGTAAACTCTGTAAAAATTACTTTTGATGCGGAACAAAGTTCGCAGAGTGAGCTAGTTAAGAATTAAACAAAACACTAGAAACACCATTTTCTATTTTCGATTACTTATCAGAAATCTATTCGATTAGGCGGGAAATATTAAACTTTCAAAATTGTGCTAGAATGGCAACAGGGCCACTATCCCATTTATCCTATTGTAAGGGCCGGCAACGCAACTGTAACGCCATATATGTTCAAGTGTCCATGGGCGGGGTTTTTTGCTCACCATCAGGTGACACGCCTGCTCGTTTGCCTACCTATAACATAAAAAAGGTCTCAATGCTGCATGTCCTTGCCAACATTTATTAAGGGCAGATGCTTCAAATGATCTCATCGATGGAACATTGGTTTGATGGAGGGTGGCGACCTCCTCATTGATTTTAAATTTTCAACTTTATTATTTGTCTTTATTTATTTTTGAAGAGCTGTTCACAAATTTCAGCACATTTTACAACATTTACTTTGAGTAACATAACGTTAGAAAAGTATTTGTCAAATGGAATTTTTAAGCGCCTGTCCATATTAAAAAGCAATCTACCGAATGGCGACGTAATACAAAATTGCTTTTATTATTTTACAGATCTTCTAGCGGTGTCCTCTACTGTAATGCCTCTCCAGTTCTACTCTGTCTACGGCTATGAGAAGATATTACTTCGAGATAAAAATAAGAAACGACCGAAGGGGACAATCTCACTTGTAACTAAATCACCTAAATAAAAACTCACACATACAAATGTAGAAGCATCACATTATCTAACCCAAATGAATGTATAAAAAAATATATTATAATTTGTAATTAAAAACGATATTAAAACAAACTGTGATTTTTTTTACTTTTGCTAGAAAAAGTCTCAACTCCGAATAAACGTTTTTTTGCCGAAAAATCTGGACTATTTTCATGGTTTTTATTCATTTCTTTTATTGTGTGTATTAATATAATATATACTTCGCTGGTATTAATAATGTTTTTTACCAAAATAATTGAAAACTCTCGGTTCATCGTTTGTTTCAAAACTCCTTCGAAACGGTTTGTCTCATTTTAATGAACAGCATAAGCAACAAGGTTTGAGTTGACATGCCGGCCATAGCAAAAAAGTTAGAATGGAGCTTTACAAAATTAGAAGTATATTTTTTAGACGACAATGGAGTTGACCTGAGTGCGTTGCAACACGCTATAAATCTTTCAATGTGAAATTTATATGGTATTTCTCACGTTCAGAGACGATAAATTTAATATAGTACATCCTACAGTTATAGTCTGTCGTCTGCCGCAGGGAAGAGGTGAGTAACTGACATATTATCTATCGCCGCTTCGATCCGAACTTGTACAACTGAAAATAATGAGAAAAGTTATTGAAAAAAAAGGAAAAACAACATGCGTCCGCCTCATAGACTAGAACGGGGGTATTGGGAAAATTATTTCCTGTCGTGGAATTGAGCTATAAGTATTAGTAATCGTAGGTAGCAAAAAAGATAATACCTAAACTTGAAACATTTCTAATAGGTAGGTAGGGATGTCATGATATAAATAAAATGAAAAAAAAAACAGATAAATGATAGTGCTTGCTGACTGCTCTTAGATGCGTAATTACTAGGATAAAGGTAGGTACTCTGCCGATGTGGAAAAAAGAGTGTCATCAGGGAACACAGTGTTCGATAAATTCGGGGTAGTAAGAACGACAGCTTTTGGAAGCGATAAATAATCAGGTATGGCATATTGCGGCTGAATGTAAGCTTGTAGACTGACTGTTGCGACTAAAATAGAAGGTTCGGCCAACTACATTGATGAGATTCTATAGGAAGGTGTAAGGAGCCATAAAAGCCAACGAGAATGTATGACAATAGTTGTGAAAGTTAGCTAGGGCGTCGCGTAAGTAACATATTTTGTCACACATGTTTCTGACTACCCCGCAAGTTAGTTTCGTACAAACCTTCACACTTCCATCGAAATATAAACTTATTAATATAATTGTGTTTCATTTAAATGTATCTGTAACGCGCCCAGTCTGAACTTCGATACGATAAAATTAAATGAAATATGACTGGGCGTTAAATTGTTTTGCGAAGTTTCCCCCAGCTCCAGATATTGGGATTTCGACAAAATGTTGCCGTACAATTCCTTTAGGCTGAATGGGAAACATTGTTTACAATTGCAGTTTGTTTGTAACCAGTTGTAACTTGATATAACGAGTATTTATTAAATTTAGAGAGTAGTTAAATTTTACCTATAGTTAGCAATTAAAAATATTGGAATCCCTTCAGTATATAAAATATAAAATGTTGTTCACAACAATGAAGATTTAGTATCGAAATGATAATACAAGGCAGCTGGTAATTTGGAAAACGCTTACAATCTTACATAGAATAAAGTATTTTGTTTTTGTTTGTTCCTTCACGCTTTTAACACACGAAAGTGTAGGCGATTGTAATGCCTCGTCTTGCTGAATCAAATATACGATCACCTGAGTAACTTTGTCAAATAACATTTATCAGATAATGATATCATCAAACATAACTTCGCATAAATTATTGGACGTGGGCTAGAATTATACGTTATATACCTTAATTTGATTTTAAGCGTTTAAAGTAATGAAACGTGCTCTCGGTATCTTAGATCTGGAATAATAAATTTATATTGGGAAATATGTTATTACCATGATTGTAAAGAGGGTAACCATGATGACAATAAACTGTAATTTTATATCTACACTGAAATATAAATCAATTTGTTGTTTTTTCATGAAATTTCGAGATAAATTTTTTTTAAGTTTGTAATGATTATTCGATAAATTAAGGAGCATTACAGACATTCCTAAATATATGAAGTCATTCAGACACAAAACAAGCCAAGCTGTAAGTTGAGAATTGTTGAATCAGTCAATGGCATACGTTATAAATAAGTGCATGATTACGAAAATAAAGACTAGAAAACCTTAAAAATAACAATCATCAAAATAATTGTCATAGTGTTGGAAGAGAAGGGTGGATAATAGGTCTATCGCGATCCGTAGACGATTGATAACTCATCATATCATATCTCTTCATAAAATTAAATTTAAAAAAATAAAAATAAAACGATATGTCTAGCTATGATATCTATAATAGGAGCGGTACAAATTTGATATGATATTAATATCTCTGGAATTGTATTCTCCTAACAAAAGTCGCATGCAAATGCTTGTTCTAGTTTGACTGTAATCCAAATTATACCCTTTCTATTTCATTTTAATGATTTTTAATTTGTAATGGTGACACGCAATATGGCTGACACATGAACGGCAGTGTCACATAACTGTGACAACACCAATCAACATCGAACAATTGCTATTTAATTCGACGTGGCAATGGAAACCTTCGTAATATACGTGTTTATTGCTCTATTAATTGCAACAGAAATCGATGGTACTACGTTGATAGAAGAAGCTGTTTTTATAACACAGAAATATTACAAACATAACTTTGTAACCACCGTGGTATCGGCCCCAGAAGATGACGCAGAAGATATTAATGAGTTTTTGGTAAAATTTTCTGGATCTGTAGTGGTCAGTCAATGGTCTAATAATGATACTGACAGTATTGTCGAAACTGCAGGATTTCTCAAACAGTGTTCTTTGCAACAAATACTGAGGATTTCGAAAAGTTTCTGACTGTAATTCACCGAAAACTGAAGTTTTCTATACGTTTAGTATTGATTTATACAAAAGTTATAAGTGAAATCTCAGAATTGTATGATTTAAACAAAATAGCCTGGTTGAACAATCTAGTCGATTTGATAATTGCGAGTAAAAGTGTTAGTGATATAAATATCTCTACCTACTATCCGTACGCCGATGGTGTCTGTGGAAACTATAATCCTGTAAAATTGGATCGCAGGGACAACCTGTTCCCTAAAAAGTTTAATAATTTCAACAAATGTCCCATAAGGGTCACCGCTGTTCATTTCAAAATATATGTAGATGTGCTTATTAATAATGGAAGCGTTTCTGTTGTTGGTGGTTATGATTACATTACACTGGAACAAGTTAAAAAAACAATCAATGCATCATTTCAATTCAATACTGAATCTAACGGCAATGGCGTGGGAACCTATGAGAATGGAAAAGCAACAGGTTCTATGCACGACATGATTAATAATAAAACTGATATGGTCATACCCGCTGGAATTCTTAGTCTTGGAAGATATTCCATCACACAGGTGACTCATGCGTATCACCATTTAGATATACGTTGGATTGGTCCGAAGCGTCGGGAAATTTATCACTGGATTAAAGTTTTGGTTCCATTCTTAAATTTAGTCACACCATTGCTTGTGTTCGCTTATTTATCATTTGTTTTGATTGTAAAATTAATAAGTCGTTTGAAGCTTGATGGAATCCTCAAAAATAACGATGTTTACTTTCAAGCATTTACTTTGTTAGTTGGTCAAACAGCGGATTTCATAACAATGGTGCCGATGCTCAATAACTTATATTTGCTGTGGATTTGTTTCTGTTTCATCATTCGCATAGTATACCAAGGTGATCTAGTTGATGCTCTTCAAACGCCTTTTTTGGAGCAACCTTTCGATAAAATTGAGGAAGCAGTGACAAGAGTAGACAACTATGGTGGAACAGATGTCATGTTAGAGTTCTACAGAAATACCTCTTTAGAGAAACGTTTTACAGTATTTCCGTTGGCAGACTTTTATCCAAATGTTGACGGTATTGCCGAAGGCAAACGATTTCTAGTTGCTTCTGATAAGTTCCTTATTCGACGAGTGCGCAGTTCTGTTCAGATCTTGGACAGGCAAATTAATTCGGGCTGGGCTTGTTTCTACATGCGGCCTGGGTGGCCAGCCGCTCCTACAATAAGCTCTATAGTCCTCCGCCTAACAGAATCGGGTTTTATGGAGAAACTTTTAAATATGGACAACAAACCGTTTCAGAGTGAAATCAACCAGGATTCGAATGTGAAACCCTTAGACATGACAACGTTCAGTGCCTGCTTCTATATAATGGCCGTAATATGGGTTATATGTCTAGTAATATTTATTATGGAAATTATCCAACAGAAATATGCGCGTAATAAGGATAAATACTGTATCGACGGCTAAGGTGTTGCTTTCTCTCATATGTTACGTTAAAATTTGCGTTTTTTTAATAGGTATAGGTATTTTTGTGGTAAAGATTCCATTCCATCAAAGCTTATTAGAAGCTTCTTCCCTTGTCTAAATAAATGAACAAATCTATAGGTAACGCAAAATGTATTTTACAAATTAGATGAGTAGTTTGTAAGTAAAGTCCTTATTTTACTAAAAAAAGTCTGCAGTGTCCACAGAAACCAATAAAAATGCATGCATTTTTATTGGTTTCTGTGGACACTGCAGACTTTTTTTAGTAAAATAAGGACACTTGTGATATTGTTTGCTTTTTTGTGTCTTATTTAAATATTCTTGTTTTAATTGTAGCTATTGAGAAATAAAGTTAGAAACGATATGAAATGTTTATCAAATTAGTAATATTTTATAGCAAGCTATTATTTCTGCTAGCAACCTGCATGTTTCGTACAGCTTGTTGTCCGATGTTATTATGAAACTAATTTAAACTAAGCTACCGTTGTTTGTTTAGTATAAATGGCAGAATATGCTCAGTGATATAATAACTTCATAAAGTTAGAATATTTGACAGGTTTTTCATAAAAAGAGTAAAAAAACATGTTGTCGCTTGAATTTCAGAAGAAATTGTTACTAGGCTATTTAAATTCATAATATGATAGAAATGTTTCTAAAACAATTTCTGTATAATAATTTTTACTCTCTGGTTTCTATGTCTGCATATTTTATCCGGAGACTAGATAGCGTCGTGTAAATTGTCTTCACACATTACGTTTACATTTAGTTAAATTATATTAATGAAAAACGTCATTACAGTAAAGTCGAGACCAACAACAATTTGCGGAATGAACTCGTAGACGACAGTTTTGAAATTAACATTCGCCAGATTCTGTGTCGCTGGCATTTTAATAACAACATTGTTTAGTTACGTTCAGGTACTAGAATATTTATGTGTACCTACCTACTGTACGGTATATGAACAATATTGGCCAAAGATTTTACTTACTAACATATTTAACTTCATACCCAGTCTGTACAGGTGTGGGCAGCAAGAATAGAGCGTCATAAGACACCATTCTTACTCACTTTACTAGCTTTAGTCCGTTGAATTTGGTCGCTTTTGCACTGTATATCTGCTTAGTCTATCTTACACCATTCAGTGTGAGCCATTGTTAGTTAAATCATATTCATTATTAGTTTATTAAAATACCAAATTATTAAATGTGTATACGTGTTCCATTCGAAAAAAAGGCTGTTGCTAGTCGTCCAGCTAACCGGATGAATAAATTTAATTATTCGTCCGATTGTCGGATGAATAAAATAATTTAATCGTCCGACAAAATCAAATTATTATTTTTTCATTATTATTATTTATTCTCCTACCGATACTAACACCGAAATCGGTGTTATTGGTATCTTTAGGTCTCCCTTTTCTTTTAATCGCAGGTTGAATGACAATGTTGGACAATATCTCGAAGAATTAAGAAACCTATACAAGTCAATGCAATATTTTCATTTTTTTCGTTCTTGGTGTACTTCCAGTCGTTACTGTTGTTAGTTTTTGTATGATCGTTTTTATTTATCGCTGAGATGTCGTCAAAAATTAAAAAAAAAATAACTTAACTAACCTAACTTTTTTTTGGAAAAATTTAATACATAGGATTATTTAGTCAACCGTTTACCGGACGATTAATTTATTTTATTCGTCCGATAATCGTACGAATGATTAATTTTATTCATCCGATTACTGGACGACTAGACACTTTGCGAAAAAAAACGATGTTATTTATTATAAGAAAGAAAATTTGTTGTCATTTAATCCGTGTGATAAATGGATATCTATATATCCATTTATCAGACGGATAAATAAAATAAAATCATAATATATCGAATATTGTTTCAATCTTATAATTAACACATGTTACAAACCATTCTAGTGTAGTTTGAAATGAATTCAAAAAGCAAGCAAGGAGTAAAACTGTCCAACAAAGAGGTTCATTATATATAAGGTTAAATTTAAATATGGCACTATACTATTTGAGTGTTATAAATCCAACTGACCCTAACAAAATGGAAACTGGACCCAAAACTTGAACAATGGGACGCTTTTCACGAGCACAATGTGCAAAAACATTACATTGACAGTTTGAAAAACATGACAAATGAACTACTTTCGGCCACTATATGGAGCTTGCAGTGCATCAGCCGGAATTGTTCCGAGGCATTATTAATGAACTGGCTGACACATATTGAGACTACTCTGCAAAGAGTAAAATGTGTATACATCTCTTTTCTCGCCACCCGACATAGAAAATGGCTGAAGCAGCAGTGCCCTATGAAAGGTGGAAGCACCTCGTCAACAATCGACGAGGTCAGGAAGGAGCCAAGACCCATTTCATCGCTTGGGACCGGATTGGCCAGCCCGCCAGAACTCCTTTGGAAAGCTACTTTCTTCCCTGTAACCTTCATCTATAATAATTTTGAATTTTTAGCTCTTAGATAATATTACTGGCGAGTGAGATTTTTTTCTGTTTAACACAATATTTACTACGAAACTCAAAATAACAGATAACTCATTTATACAAAATGTGACCGGCAAACGGACGTAGCCGTAGTCCCCCGGGAAGAATAAAAATAATATACACACAAGCTACGGTTTAATGATATGATATCAATCAATCAATCAATCAGCCCTTTATCCTGAACTATTAAAATTGTTCTAGAAGTAAAGTCATCTTAAATAAAGTCTCTTAGTTCAGTGTGCCTTTTGGCATAGGCCTCCTCTAACATTTTCCAATGTAATCTGTCTTTTGCAACTCTCCTCCAGTTGGGCCCCGCTGTTAGTTTCAGTTCATCTTCCCATCTTTTTCGTTGCTTTCCTCTGTTTCTTTTACCATTCCTAGGGTACCATTCAGTAACTATCCTGCTCCATTTTTCCTGAGTACAGCGTAGTAAATGGCCTGTCCACCTCCACTTTAATTGGTCTATCTTGTCTAACACATCCGTAACTCTAGTTTTTGATCTTATGAAAGTGTTTCTTTTCCTATCTTGCTTTTTGACTCCGATCATGCTCCTCTCCATAGCTCTTTGACAATGTACTAAACTGTCTCTTTGGAGTTTAGTGAGGGACCAGGTCTCGCAGCCATATGTGAGGCAAGGAAGGATACAGGTATCAAAAACTTTCCGTTTCATTCCTATGCCTGTTTCTCTAGATTTCATTACTTCTTTCAAAGACCAATATTTTTTCCAGCTATTAGCTATTCTTCTGGGGATTTCTTTGGTAGATTGGTCTTTATGTGAGATGATTTGTCCCAGGTAAATATATTCTTCCACATATTCGAGAGGATAGTTATCAACTTTTATCTCCTGATGTTTGCTATTTGTTAATAGTTTGGTTTTGTTTATGTTCATGTGTAGACCAACGTTCTCGCTTTGTAACCTTAGTTCTTCAATCATTCCTTCTAGCGTGCAAGGATCACTTTCAAATAGGACGATGTCGTCTGCTGATGATATGATATATGAGGGTTTTAATTAGGGTCCGACCGAAACTGGTTTTCCAGCCGAAACCGAAAACGAAACCGAATGTTCGGCCGCCACTTCAGTTTCGGCCGAAACCGAAACTCACGTGTTCGCATATAAAATTCCATAAAATACTAAAATTTGATGCTTTTGCCCAATATTTTGTGTCAATTAGAAGAGGAAATGAAAAACAATATGGGTATATGTATTAATTTTGTTGCAAACAACAATATAATTTCACGCCTTTTTCTACCTGAAGGTGTAGGCAAAATGTTTACCAGATATAAGAAAGTAAAACATATATATTATCCAATATTCAAATCGCTAATTGTTTTTTTAATGAAATACTAAGTAATGGTATGTTGAGATTTTACTATTTAATACATTATTTTGTATTTATTTTTTTAAGAATCGTCAATCTCTTTTGAGCTACTGCTTATCTAAAAATAATCCTGTCCTTTTCCCACTTTATGTGGGGTCGGCACAGTATGTCATCTCATAAAAATATTCATGTTGTCAAAAGATTTGGCTGCGGTTTTATGACCGTCCGCCTGCCTGACGTATTCCTCCTTCGGAATGTCTTCGTTAGTGGGATAGGAAAGGAGTTGGAAGTGGAATGAGGAGGCGAGAGGGTTAGGCTTTGGGCCTCGAGATCCTTCCCTCACCGAGCAAAAAGCGGCCTCAGTTACTTGACGCTGATATTCTCAGAGGTCGTAGTTTTTACCGGTCGATCCGGTCTATTCATGCAGCGAACTGCGCGGCTCTATCACTCATCTACATACATACATAACTTCGCGCCAAATCCCTTGCGGGGTAGGCAGAGAGAACAAAGCGGAACAAAGAACAAAAGGCACGATTCTTACACACTTGAACCGCTTCGTTGACTTTCATAACTCTTTTCATGCACGCGCGTCATTTTTTGAGTCTCCTAATATCGCAGGATAAACCCTGAACCTTCTTCCAGAACACGTTCTATTTGGTCATGGAATGTAAGTCTTGGCCGTCCACGACTCCTACATCCATCCGCTTTTGCATTGTATATCTGCTTAGTCAATATTGCGTCATCCATTCTTTCTACACGTCCGAACCGTCGGAGCATGCTCTTTATTACTTTTACAGCGACAGTCTCTTTCAATCCGACTTCCTTCCTTAAAACCTTGTTTTCGACGCGGTCAGCGAGGTTCACTCCGTATATCTTGCGCAGTGCTTCATTTCGAGCGCGTTTACCCTACTTTCATGCACACTCTGCCATACCCAACTCTCACTTCCATAAGTTGGCGCTGGGATTAGTACCGCATTATAAATAGCTAGCTGGGCTTTTCTGCTAACATTCTTTGCGCCCAGAAATCTGCCCAACTCTCCATTTACGCTGTTTTCTAACGCCAATCATCTTTTTACATTCATCTCATCTCATCTCATAATAATAATTACTTAAATTACTGTTACACTGTGAAAGTAGAAAGCACAGTAAAATTATAAAACCGTGTTAAAAGAGGTATACCTGGGAGCAAACAATCTGACCAAAAAAACCCAGCTCTAACTTATGAAAGCGTTGGGCATGGCAGAGGGTGCATGAAAATAATGATAAAGCAGTCGAAATGCTCATCGGGTCATGTTGGACTCGACATACTTTCCATGATCAGATTAAACGTGTCCTTAAGAAAGGTGATGCCAGGAGTCTTAAAAACCGGCGAACATGTGTTACATTGTTGATTGAAAGTCAAGGATGTAAGAATCGTGCCTAGTGGCGCTCTGTTTTCTCTGCCTACCCCTTATACATGGTATAAAGATATGTAGGTATGTATGTACTATTACACTCTCAACAAAGTTAACCACGAGTCAAAATTTGTACTACAATAGTTTCGGTTTCGGCAAAAGTTTCGGCCAGATTTGGCCGAAACCGAAACTTCCGCTGAAACTCGATTTTTGGCCGAAACTCGGCCGAAACCGAAACCGAACTTTCGGTCGGACACTAGTGTTAATATTATACGCGTACTGAATATAATGCGTCTATGTTACTATAGCTTAGGGGATTATAAATAATCGCGCATAATCTATCTGCATCTATTCGAATTCGACCACAAGATTATTGGATCAGGGAAACTGCCATTAATGACAAAAAAATATCCTAATGATATTGTGTTTCGTTTGATTTATATAGACTTATCAGTCATAATTTAAATAATCAATTGTGTTGCTTGTTCTAACAAAAAGTTTGCTCCAACTGTAGAAGATCCGAACCTACATCCACCTTCACCGAGCTGATAATAGAATAAAATTTATTTTATAATAAATTTAGTATATTAAAAAATATATTAAAAGAGGGTTGTCAAAAAAAATCCTGGACAGTATATTATTAAATTAAAATTAAAATTTTTAAAATTAGGACTTATTAGGACCAAATTTTTTGCAGACAACCCTATATCAACGTGTTCGTAATAAAACAGCGATTATACTGATATAATTTTTTTTATTATCATAACAAGTGAAAGTAACTAATATCGATATACCTGTTATATTAGCTTGTCCAGGTAAATTATAGACAACCCTACGTCTGCACATTCTATATGTTTAATACTTTAAGTCCAGCATAAAATTTTCTTATTATCTTGATGTTGCAACATTTAATGAAAAACAATTTTTTAAAAATTAATTAAAAATATACTGTCCAGGATTTTTTTTGACAACCCTATTTTAATATATTTTTTAATATGCTAAATTTATTATAAAATAAATTTTATTCTATTATCAGCTCGGTGAAGTTCGATGTACGAGTAGGTTCGGATCTTAGACCATAAAAGATGGGTTAGTTTATATCTCATGTTGATATGGTCACATATTTGTTTATTTTATTTGTTATGTCCAAACGATTCAAACAGATGGCGAAAAATATATTGAATTATTTGTCTTTCATTAAGAACTTTGTCTAATATCCTAATGGCTTGGTATATCATACGGTACATCGTCTGTCGCGTCCGGTATTGAATAGCTAATAAGATATTTATAACATTTAAATGTAACTAAGGCAATATAAATATAATTCTCAAAACTTTTTGTGTTTAATATTTTCAAAAATTAACTCATAAAATGAATAGTTCTCATAGAAAGCGACTCTCAGTCACCCGGGAACGAAAGAAAAACATGCCATGATGCCACAACATGATGCCTAAGGTGTCGAAATGTGGACACTCACGGCTAGTCCACAAATTTAAAGTCGCTCAGCGAGCTATGGAGCGAGCTATGCTCGGGGTATCTCTGAAGGATAAACTCAGGAATGAGTATATCCGCCAGAAAACTGGGGTAACCGACATAGCTCGTAGAATAAGCTCGCTGAAGGGACAATTGGCTGATCATATCTGCTGAAGGACCGACGTTAGATGGAGTAAGAAGGTCATAATGTGAAGACCGGGTCTTGGTAAACGTAGTGTAAGACGTCCACCAGCCCGATGGTCAGACGACCTCAGAAAGGCTGCTGGAAAAGACTGGATGCGGAAGGCAGAGAATCGGATGTTGTGGCGCACATTGGGGGAGGCCTATGTCCAGCAGTGGACTGCAATAGGCTGATGATGAACTCATAAAATGAATAGTTCTCCTAGAAAAACCATCCACGAATCAACCAAACACCAACCAATAATTAGGAGAGTATTCGCTCCATTAACAGTTAAAAGGACAATGACCAATATAAGAACCTGTGAAATCTAAAACTTACTCAAATACACAGTATTTTTTATTTTAGAAATACAATTTAATTTTCCCATACAAACGATTCGTTTACACTTTGACACACAAGGCAATTTGACCTTTAACCCTACAATGCATTCTGTACCATATTTGGTACAATCAAAATAATTACATCTACCATTCATTTGAAGATAACTAGCGTCGTCTGTCGGGCAAAGTAAGAATCTCTACATACCTAGCAACGATTTAGTAATGGCTATTGTCACTAGATAGTGCTAGCTCTCAATTGATATTCTTATTCCTGTACAATTTGATAGATCATCGAGTGCTCGTGGTTAACGTAAATTGAAAATTATTAAAAAAATAGTTTTTTGAGTATTTGAAGGCGAAAAAAAAATTTACATTGGAAATAGTCTATATTACATGAAGGTAAGTTCTTTTTTTGAAATATTACTGTTTTATGTACTAATAAATCAACTTATTCAAATGTTCCAGATATGGTACACTATGCATTAGTTCGTATCTAATATTTTGTATCGGTGGGATTTTATTACAGATTATGGCAAAGAAGGTTTTATCTAACCAGCTAATTAAGCAGTATTTAAATATACTATCAGGGTGTAAAGATGGTGAAGACATTTCGGGTGCTGAAAGTGAAGATGGCATGGTGAGAATCAGAGAAAACTTGCAGCAAATGGATGATGATAGTGACTCTGATGTTAAGCCTGCTACTTATGCGCCATTATCCTCTGATATTTGTGGTACTATCTACGTTGAAGATGTAAATAAACAATCAACAATTCCTCAATCCAGCCTCTCAGGGCCGAGTACGTCATTACGCCAAAGTAGATGTTCTTTCACTGTACCAGTTAGAAGAAATTAATTTTCGAATAATGTAAGTGCATAAAAAAGGAAGAAAAGAAATTTGATTTGGAAAAACAAATCTTTACAGGCTGACCTACCCCCATTTTGGGAATACATCTTTAGGCCTACCAGTCATTAGTTTGGATACTCTATTGCAATATTTTTTATATTTTTTTGAAGATGACCTACTAAGCCACATAGTTGAGGAAATGCATAAATTCAGTGTTAAAAAGACCCATATAATCCATTCCATATCACCACATATGAATTAAAAGTTTTTAGGTATATGTATGCTCGAGAGCATTGCTCTATTACCTAATATGATGTACTGGAAATCAGAGTTAGGTATACATATATAGTAAGAGAGACGATGATCGTGAACCATTTTGAGAAGATAAGACAAGTTTTGCATTTTAACGACTCTTTTCAAGTACCCTTAGGTCACCCAAGGCATGATCGCAGAACTCTAAAAAGAAATGTCAGAAATAACCTAAGAGGGAAACATTATCCGTGGACGTAATATCCACAGTGTGTGATATCAGTTCGATGATATCGAAGTCAACCGATCGATGATAAAACATCGATGTTTATCCAACATTGATGAATATCAATCATCCCTAACAACCCTAACTGACTGTCATTCATTCGTCAACAATCAATCCAAATCAATCGTAGCAGATCTTGGAAGCCGGTACGTTTTCCTAAATATTTGTCTATAGAACTTGAATTGATTATTATAATTTTCGAGTATTACTGTTTAGTTTACGTCTTCGACGACAAAACCGGCATTCGTTTAGGTATAAATCCCTATCAAAACAATTGTGTGACCCGGTGTTTGACCACGTGCATTTTCGTAAAGAAACATGTGTACAAAGGCGGAAGGCCAGGGTGATCTCCGAGATGGACTCTCTGCTGCTGAGGTTTTTCAGAGCAGGGAAGGCCTCACTTATAATGACTTCCTTCTGCTTCCGGGATACATAGATTTCACTGCAGACGAAGTTGATTTGACTTCGCCTCTGACCAAAAAGATTAACCTGAAATCTCCATTAGTATCTGCACCGATGGACACTGTAACCGAAGCAGATATGGCGATTGCGATGGCACTATGCGGTGGCATCGGTATCATTCACCACAACTGTACCCCGGAGTACCAAGCAAATGAGGTGCACAAAGTGAAAAAATACAAACATGGATTCATTCGAGACCCTGTGTGTATGGGTCCCGAAAACACAGTTGCGGACGTTATCGAAGCTAAAAGAAAAAATGGGTTTACTGGGTATCCTATTACAGAAAACGGCAAGTTAGGTGGTCGCCTCATTGGTATTGTGACATCAAGAGATATTGACTTCAGGGAGGGTGATCCTCAGCTGAGCCTTAAAGATGTAATGACTCCAATAGAGGACATGATTACAGCAAGATCTGGTGTCACTTTACAAGATGCCAATGACATCTTGGAGAAAAGCAAAAAAGGTAAGTTACCGATTATTAATGGATCCATGGAATTAGTAGCCTTAATTGCAAGGACCGACTTGAAAAAGGCTCGTAGTTACCCAAATGCATCAAAAGATGCCAACAAACAACTATTAGTAGGAGCTGCCATAGGTACCCGTGAAACCGACAAAGATCGATTACAATTATTAGTTAATAACGGTGTAGATGTGATAGTTCTGGATTCCTCTCAAGGAAACTCTGCCTACCAAATTAATATGATAAAGTACATTAAAAGTACTTATCCAGACATTCAAGTGATCGGAGGTAATGTAGTAACAAGGATGCAAGCCAAGAATCTTATAGATGCTGGAGTAGATGCACTTAGAGTAGGAATGGGTAGTGGTTCCATATGCATAACCCAAGAAGTCATGGCCTGCGGTTGCCCTCAGGCTACTGCAGTATATCAAGTAGCAAGCTATGCACGTTCATTTAATGTTCCTGTCATAGCTGATGGTGGTATCCAGAGTGTTGGCCATATAGTTAAATCCCTTGCATTGGGTGCCTCTGCAGTTATGATGGGATCTCTGCTTGCTGGCACTTCAGAAGCACCTGGTGAATATTTCTTCTCAGATGGTGTAAGACTGAAAAAATATAGAGGTATGGGTAGCTTAGAAGCGATGGAAAATAAAGATGGTAAAGGAGCTGCAATGAGCAGGTATTTCCATAAGGAATCAGACAAGCACAGAGTAGCCCAAGGAGTGAGTGGGAGTATAGTGGACAAAGGTTCTGTTCTGTGGTTCCTTCCATATTTACAAGCAGGAATGAAACATAGCTGTCAAGATATTGGAGCAAAATCTGTAACTATGTTAAGTGAGATGAGCTATTCTGGAGATCTTAGGTTCATGAAGAGAACATACTCTGCACAGTTAGAAGGCAACGTGCATGGTTTGTTCTCTTACGAAAAAAGGTTATTTTGACTAATCAAAATAACCTTTTTTCGTAAGAGAACAAACCATGCACGTTGAACAAACCATACATTTGGAAACATGTCATATAAAACACTACAACTAATTGTAGTGTTTTATATGACATGTTTCCAAATGTATATGAGATTAATTTAAGGAATTGAACTTTGGTATTGATATTAACAGAGTATGCCTATGAAATATTTTTTTGGTGTTTACAAAAGTCATTCAAATTGTGATAACAGATTTAATCAAGTAAAAATGTGTATTAGAAGTTATATTTAGAAACAGGCAAAAAATAGATTAATTTTAAATATACAAGACAAATGTGACACTATGATTATTTTGTATGCATGACTATAAATCATGTTTCATCTTCTTTGGTAATGGAAATGGTCAACTCGAGTTGACTATTGCTTGATGTGTACTCACTACTGTCAAGTACTGTCATTCATTCGTCAATAATCAGTCTAAAGTAGAGCTTGTAAGCCAGTACATTTTTCATAATTGTTTAAAGAACTAGAATTGATTAGTATAATTTTTGAAAATTATTGTTAACTTTGTCTTCAACAACAAAAGGGACATTAGTTTAGTTATAAATCTCTAGCAGTGAAGGCCTCACTCACAATGACTTCCCTTTGCTTCTGGTATACATAGATTTCACTGCAGCCGAAGTTGATTTGACTTAGCCCCGTACCAAGAAGATTAACCTGAAATATCAATTAGTATCTCCAGATCGACACTGTAACCGAAGCAGATATGGCGATTGCGATGGCACTATGTGGTGGCAGTATCGGTATCATTCACCTCAACTGTGCTTCTAAAGTTATGATGGAATCTCTCCGTGCTGGCACTTCAGAAACACCTAGTGAATATTTCCTTTTAGATGGTGTAAGACTGAAATAATATAGACGCATGGGTAGCTCAGAAGCGACGGAAAATAAAGATGGTAAAGGACCCGTTATGAGCAGGTATTTCCATGAGGAATCAGACAATCACACAATAACCCAAGGAGTGAGTGGGAGTATAGTGGACTAAGGTTCTGTTTCGTGGTTGCTTCCATATTTACAAGCAGGAATCAAAGCAAAATCTGTAACTATGTAAAGTAAGATGAGCTATTCTGGAGATCTTAGGTTCATGAAGAGAACATACCCTGCTCAATCAATATCCTTATGTATCTGCACCAATGGACACTGTAACAAAAACAGATATGGCGATTGCGATGGCACTATGTGGTGGTATCGGTATAATTCACCACAACTGTACTCCAACTACTACCAAGCAAATAAGGTGCACAAAGTGAAAAAAAACAGTGGTAGAGCCAAGCAGTATGCTGCATGAATGGGCTGGTTCGACCGGTGAAATACCACGACCTCTCAGAAGACCGACGTAAAGTGGCTCATGCCGTGATTCGTTCAGTGAGACAGGTACCCGGAGGCCCTTCTCCCATCCGTATCCTTTCCTATCCCCTGTCCCTCAAAGGTCGGCAATGCAACAGTAACACTATATGTGTTGCTGGTGTCCATGGGCGGCGTTGGTTGCTTACCATCAGGTGTCACGCCTGCTCGTTTGTCCTCAATCCCATAAAAAAAAAATACAAACATGGATTCATTCGAGACCTTGTGTGTATGGGTCCTGAAAACAGAGTTGCGGATGTTAACGAAGCTAAAAGAAGAAATGGGTTTACTAGATATCCTATTACAGAAAACGGCAAGTTAGTTGGTCGCCTCATGGATATTGTGACATTAAGAGATATTGACTTAAGGAAGGGTGTCCTTCAGCTGACTCCAATAGACAACATGATCACAGCAAGATCTGGTGTCACTTTACAAGGCACTTCAGAAGCACCTGGTGAATATTTCTTCTCAGATGGTGTAAGACTGAAAAAATATAGAGGTATGGGTAGCTTAGAAGCAATGGAAAATAAAGATGGTAAAGGAGCTGCAATGAGCAGGTATTTCCATAAGGAATCAGACAATCACACAATAACCCAAGGAGTGAGTGGGAGTATAGTGGACAAAGGTTCTGTTTCGTGGTTGCTTCCATATTTACAAGCAGGAATCAAAGCAAAATCTGTAACTATGTAAAGTAAGATGAGCTATTCTGGAGATTTTAGGTTCATGAAGGGAACATACCCTGCTCAATTAATATCCTTATGTATCTGCACCAATGGACACAGTAACAAAAACAGATATGGCGATTGTGATGGTACTGTGCTATTGTTGTCATTCACCACAACACTACTCCAGAGTACCAAGCAAAAACCAAGTACCAAGCACAAAGTGAAAAAATACAAACATGGATTCATTCGAGACCCTGTGTGTGTGGGTCCTGAAAACACAGTTGCGGACATTAACGAAGCTAAAAGAAAAATGGGTTTACCGGGTATCCTATTACAGAAAACGGCAAGTTATAGGTGGTCGCGTCATTGGTATTGTGACATTAAGAGATATTGAAATAAGGGAGGGTGATCCTCAGCTGAGCCTTAAAGATGTAATGACTCCAATAGAGGACATGATTACAGCAAGATCTGGTGTCACTTTACAAGATGCCAATGACTTCTTCAAGAAAAGCAAAAAAGTTAAATTACAAATTATTAATGGATTCATGGAATTAGTAGTCTTAATTGCAAGGACCAACTTAAAAAAAGGCTTGTAGTTACCCTAAGAATGCAAACAAACAACAATTAGCCGGAGCTGCCATACGTACCCATGAAACTGACAAAGACTGATTACAATTATTTATTAGTCAATAACAGTGTAAATGTGATAGTTCTGGATTCCTCTCAAGGAAACTCTGTCTACCAACTTAATATGATAAAGTACATTAAAAGTACTTATCCAGACATTCAAGTGAATGGAGATAATGTAGTAACAAGGCCGCAATCCAAGAATCTTACAGATGCTGGAGTAGATGCACTTAGAGTAGGAATGGGTAGTTGTTCCATATGCATAACCCAAGAAGTCATGGCCTGCAGGTGCCCTCAGGCTACTGTAGTATATCAAGTAGGAAGCTATACACATTCATTTAATGTTCCTGTCATAACCGATGGTGTTATCCAGAGTGTTGGCCATATAGTTTAATCCCTTGCATTGGGTGCTTCCGCAGTTATGATGGGACCTCTCCTTGCTGGCACTTCAGAAGGCCCTGGTGAATATTTCTTCTCAGATGGTGTCAAACTGAAAGAATATAGAGGCATGGGTAACTCAGAAGCGATGGAAAATAAAGATGGTATAGTACCCGCAATGAGTAGGTATTTCCATAAGGAATCAGACAAGCACACAATAGCCCAAGGAGTGAGGGGGGTATAGTAGATAAAGAATCTGTCCTGCGGTTCCTTCCATACTTACAAGCTGGTATGAAACTTAGTTGTTAAGATATTGGAGCGAAATCTATTAGTATGCTAAGTGAGATGAGCTATTCGGGAGATCTTAGGTTCGTGAAGAGAACATATCCTGCACAATTAATCTCCATTAGTATCTGCACCGATGGGCAAGGGAACAGAAACCAATATGGCGATTGCGATGGCACTGTGGGTGCCATTCACGGTCGGTATCATTCACCACAACTGTACTCAGGAGTACCAAGCAAATGATGTGCACAAAGTGAAAAAATACAAAAACGGATTCATTTGAGACTTAAAAAAGGCTTGCATGGGTAGCTTAGAAGCAATGGAAAATAAAGATCCAGAGTGTTGGCTATATAGTTTAATCCCTTGCATTGGGTGCTTCCGCAGTTATGATGGGACCTCTCCTTGCTGGCACTTCAGAAGGCCCTGGTGAATATTTCTTCTCAGATGGTGTCAGACTGAAAGAATATAGAGGCATAGGTAACTCAGAAGCGATGGAAAATAAAGATGGTATAGGACCCGCAGTGAGCAGGTATTTCCATAAGGAATCAGACAAGCACACAATAGCCCAAGGAGTGAGGGGGAGTATAGTGGACCAAGGTTCTTTTCTGTGGTTCCTTCCATATTTACAAGCAGGAATGAAACATAACTGTCAAGATATCAGAGCAAAATCTGTAACTATGTAAAGTGAGAGGAGCTATTCTGGAGATCTTAGGTTCACGAAGAGAACATATCCTGCACAATTAATGTCCATTAGTATCTGCACCAATGGACAAGGGAACAGAAACAGATATGGCGATTGCGACGGCACTGTACTATCGGTATCGTTCACCACAACTGTACTCCATAGTACCAAGCAAAAACCAAGTACCAAGCACAAAATGAAAAAATACAAAATGGCTTCATTCGAGACCCTGTGTGTATGGGTCCTGAGAAAACAGTTGCGGACGTTAACGAAAATAAAATAAAAATGGGTTTACCGGGTATCCTATTACAGAAAACGGCAAGTTTGGTGGTCGCCTCATTGGTATTGTGACATTAAGAGATATTGACTTAATGGAGGGTGATCCTTATCTGAGCCTTAAAGATGTAATGACTCCAATAGAGGACATGATTACAGCAAGAACTGGTGTCACTTTACAAGATGCCAATGACATCTTTAAGAAAAGCAAAAAGGTAAATTACCAATTATTAATGGATCCATGGAATTAGTAGCCTTAATTGCAAGGACCAACTTAAAAAAAGGCTTGTAGTTACCCTAAGAATGCAAACAAACAACAATTAGCTGGAGCTGCCATATGTACCCATGAAACTGACAAAGACTGATTACAATAATTTATTAGTCAATAACAGTGTAAATATCAATTCTGGATTCCTCTCAAGGAAACTCCGTCTCTCAACTTTATATGATAAAGTACATTAAAGTACTTATCCAGACATTCAACTGATCGGAGATAATGTAGTAACAAGCATGCAAGCCAAGAATCTTACAGATGCTGGAGTAGATGCACTTTAAGTAGGAATGGGTAGTGGTTCCATATGCATAACCCAAGAAGTCATGGCCTGCGGGTGCTCTCAGGCTACTGCAGTATATCAAGTAGCAAGCTCTGCACGTTAATTGAATAGGCAATGTTGGTATCCAGAGTGTTGGCCATATAGTGAAATCCCTTCTATTGGGTGCCTCCGCAGTTATGATGGGATCTCTGCTGGCACTTCAGAAGCACCCGGTGAATATTTCTTCTCAGATGATGTAAGACTGAAATAATATAGAGGCATGGGTTGCTTAGAAACAATGGAAAATAAAGACGGTAAAGGAGCCGCAATGAGCAGGTATTTCCATTAGGAATCAGACAAGTATAGAGAAGCCCAAGCAGTGAGTGGAAGTATAGTTAATTTGGTAGCAAAGATTCTGTTCTGTGGTTCCTTCCATATTTACAACCAGGAACCAAACATAGCTGTCAAGATATCAGAGCAAAATCTGTAGCTATGTAAAGTGAGATGAGTTATTCTGGAGATCTTAGGTTCATGAAGAGAACATATCCTCACAATATCCATTAGTATTTGCATCGATGGACACTGTAACAGAAACAGATATGGCGATTGCGATGGCAATATGCGGTGGTATCGGTATCATTCACAACAACTGTACTCTGGAGTACCAAGCAAATAAGGTGCACAAAGTAATAAAATACGAACATGGACTCATTCGAGACCCTGTGTGTATGGGTCCTAAAAACACAGTAGCGAATGTTAACGAAGATAAAAAAAAAATGGTTTACCGAGTATCCTATTACAGAAAACGGCAAGTTAGGTGGTCGCCTCATTGGTATTGTGACATCAAGAGATATTGACTTCAGGGAGGGTGATCCTCAGCTGAGCCTTAAAGATGTAATGACTCCAATAGAGGACATGATTACAGCAAGATCTGGTGTCACTTTACAAGATGCCAATGACTTCTTCAAGAAAAGCAAAAAAGTTAAATTACAAATTATTAATGGATTCATGGAATTAGTAGCCTTAATTGCAAGGACCAACTTAAAAAAAGGCTTGTAGTTACCCTAAGAATGCAAACAAACAACAATTAGCCGGAGCTGCCATACGTACCCATGAAACTGACAAAGACTGATTACCATTATTTATTAGTCAATAACAGTGTAAATGTGATAGTTCTGGATTCCTCTCAAGGAAACTCTGTCTACCAAATTAATATGATAAAGTACATTAAAAGTACTTATCCAGACATTCAAGTGATCGGAGATAATGTAGTAACAAGGCCGCAACCCAAGAATCTTACAGATGCTGGAGTAGATGCACTTAGAGTAGGAATGGGTAGTTGTTCCATATGCATAACCCAAGAAGTCATGGCCTGCAGGTGCCCTCAGGCTACTGTAGTATATCAAGTAGGAACATTAAATGAATGTGTATAGCTATACACATTCATTTAATGTTCCTGTCATAACCGATGGTGTTATCCTGAGTGTTGGCCATATAGTTTAATCCCTTGCATTGGGTGCTTCCGCAGTTATGATGGGACCTCTCCTTGCTGGCACTTCAGAGGGCCCTGGTGAATATTTCTTCTCAGATGGTGTCAGACTGAAAGAATATAGAGGCATGGGTAACTCCGAAGCGATGGAAAATAAAGATGGTATAGGACCCGCAGTGAACAGGCATTTCCGTAAGGAATCAGACAAGCACACAATAGCCCAAGGAGTGAGGGGGAGTATAGTGGACCAAGGTTCTTTTCTGTGGTTCCTTCCATATTTACAAGCAGGAATGAAACATAGTTGTCAAGATATTGGAGCGAAATCTATTAGTATGGTAAGTGAGATGAGCTATTCGGGAGATCTTAGGTTCGTGAAGAGAACATATCCTGCACAATTAATCTCCATTAGTATCTGCACCGATGGACAAGGGAACAGAAACAGATATGGCGATTGTGATGGTACTATGCTATTGTTGTCATTCACCACAACACTACTCCAGAGTACCAAGCAAAAACCAAGTACCAAGCACAAAGTGAAAAAATACAAACATGGATTCATTCGAGACCCTGTGTGTATGGGTCCTGAAAACACAGTTGCGGACGTTAACGAAGCTAAAAGAAAAATGGGTTTACCGGGTATCCTATTACAGAAAACGGCAAGTTATAGGTGGTCGCGTCATTGGTATTGTGACATTAATAGATATTGAATAAAGGAAGGGTGATCCTCAGCTGAGCCTTAAAGATGTAATGAATCCAATAGAGGACATGATTACAGCAAGATCTGGTGTCACTTTACAAGATGCCAATGACTTCTTCAAGAAAAGCAAAAAAGTTAAATTACAAATTATTAATGGATTCATGGAATTAGTAGCCTTAATTGCAAGGACCAATTTAAAAAAAGGCTTGTAGTTACCCTAAGAATGCAAACAAACAACAATTAGCCGGAGCTGCCATACGTACCCATGAAACTGACAAAGACTGATTACAATTATTTATTAGTCAATAACAGTGTAAATGTGATAGTTCTGGATTCCTCTCAAGGAAACTCTGTCTACCAACTTAATATGATAAAGTACATTAAAAGTACTTATCCAGACATTCAAGTGATCGGAGATAATGTAGTAACAAGGCCGCAACCCAAGAATCTTACAGATGCTGGAGTAGATGCACTTAGAGTAGGTATGGGTAGTTGTTCCATATGCATAACTCAAGAAGTCATGGCCTGCAGGTGCCCTCAGGCTACTGTAGTATATCAAGTAGGAAGCTATACACATTCATTTAATGTTCCTGTCATAACCGATGGTGTTATCCAGAGTGTTGGCCATATAGTTTAATCCCTTGCATTGGGTGCTTCCGCAGTTATGATGGGACCTCTCCTTGCTGGCACTTCAGAAGGCCCTGGTGAATATTTCTTCTCAGATGGTGTCAAACTGAAAGAATATAGAGGCATGGGTAACTCAGAAGCGATGGAAAATAAAGATGGTATAGTACCCGCAATAAGTAGGTATTTCCATAAGGAATCAGACAAGCACACAATAGCCCAAGGAGTGAGGGGGAGTATAGTAATAAAGAATCTGTCCTGCGGTTCCTTCCATACTTACAAGCTGGTATGAAACATAGTTGTCAAGATATTGGAGCGAAATCTATTAGTATGCTAAGTAAGATGAGCTATTCGGGAGATCTTAGGTTCGTGAAGAGAACATACTCTGCACAATTAGAAGGCAGTGTGCAAATTTTATTAATTTAATGAATTAAACTTTGATATCGATATTAACAGAGTATGCCAATGAAAAATTTTTTGGTGTTTACTAAAGCCATTCACATTGATAACAGATTCTAGCTAATAAAAATGTGTATTTAGATTTTATATTTATGTAATGAGCATATAAAAATTAGATTACTTACTGATGTAGAAAGAAATTGTATTGACTTTCTGTATATTGTATTTCATAAAATGAATGAGGGCTATATATTTGCTAGCCAGATTGTATATTATTCTAGTATTTTATACCTACATTAGTACCTATATAAACTAAAAGATAATTTTATTTCAATTAAATGTTTGTAAAATATACTAATAGTTTTTGTTTTACTAATTTTGTGTTTGTCTTGGTAGTCCAGTGGTCAGCTCACTGCTTCTGATTCAGTAGTCGTGGGCTCTCAATGGTTTCTCTGAATTATTTTCTGAAGTTGGTTGTGATAAATATCAATGACTGACAACTTTATGCCCGTTGTTCGGTTCACCACCTATTCCATTTGGGATGTAACTTAAGTAGCTTAACAGCCACTACCTCCCTAAGGCGTGAAGTTATGTTGTCAAACACAAGCTGCTCAGAAATGCTCTTTCCCTATTAAATATTTTATGTTATAAAAATAGATACGCAATAATATAAATTTGAAATCGGTAAGTAAAATATGTTCAAATATTAAAATAAGTGCAACTACAGTAATTTCATGTTTAGGGGATTTTTAATCATCTTTTTTTTTTTTTTTTTTTTTTTTTTTTTTTTCGCGAGGAAATGCTTTATGCACACCCCCCGCCTGGGGACGGCAGGGGGTAGTGTGGGACTCCCAAAACAGTAAACTGAAATCCGATCCTAGGGTTACCCACTAAAACCTCGCGGCGGCCTTCCTCCGGCGTTGGGGTGGTCCAGGATTCGGATAAACCCCTCTGGTCCACCCCGCCGTCGCCCCCCCTCCGTCACGAGGGGGTGCTCATCCTCGGGGAGCCTCGGCGAGACTCCCCCGGGCGGGGCGGCTCCGACCGCGCGCTGTAAAGAGGCGCGCGGCCGGCGGCGCCCCCGACGACCCTCCCCGGCCGCACCGGGGGGTCATCCTTCCCGGGCCGCGACCCGAGCGCACCCGCGGGGTGTGCACCCTCGCGGCCCGCCGGCGGCGGCGATCACTGAGCTCGCCGCCGCCGCCTTCGAGCGGGATCGGCTCTCTCCCGACCCCGCTCGGCGGCCTCCTTCTGGAGCATGACAGCTTCGCAGAAAGAGACCACAGCCCTCCACTCCTCCTCGCCCGCCAGCATTGCCGCGACCAACGCCGGCGGGGACAAGTCTCGCCCGATCCCGTCGACCAGGACTCGGCGCTCGGCCGCCCAGGCCGGGCAGACCTCCAGCGTGTGCTGGGCCGAGTCCAGGTCGGATGCGCAATGGTGGCATCTCGCCGTCACTTCACGTACTATGTGTCTGATTAAATAAATTAAATTATACCTAGATATCCGACGAGCCTTGAGGTGCATTCGTACAGCTACCATGCGCAGAATTGAAGTTGGCGGGTTCGATTCCCACCCGAGTACAAATATTTGTGTCAAGAATGAATGTTTGTATGGCGTCTGGGTGTTTTTCTATGTATTTATTTACAAAAGAAAAGTCTAATATTCGCTAAGTATTAATATTCGTTATCTAGTAACCATAGCAAAAGCATTTAGTTGCTTCGTTTGGGACTAGAGGGCGGTGTGTGTATTGTGTCCAACTAATAATTATATTCATATATTAAGTTAGAAACTTCACCGCAAATAGGACAAGAATCTTTGAATCCTTGAAGCTATTCTTGAAAAAACATAGATATCTCATTTCAAAAGTGCAATTTCAATCAGCCTCACGGAAAAACAAGTAGGTAAGTGAGTTTTACGGTATAAACAGGACAACAATGGAGAACTGATTAGAAATAACAACACTAAAGTTTTTGAAATGGAAATTCTAATCTCTCCTGCAATCGTTTAAGTCTGCGGCCCCCATACGACCACAAAAGGTAATATCGTAGACATCCTACTAATTACTACTCAATAATAGCAGGATATAAACTGGCCAATTTTATATCCAACTTTAATTATAACATTGCATATCGCATATATTTGAACTGTAGGTTATGATAGACATTGGAGACCATCCAAGATGGTGGAATAAATTATTTTTAATGCGTGTCTTAATGGATAACAAATGAAAGGGATTGTTGCTAGTAGGTAGCTATACAAAAAATATGGCGTCATTCTAAATCCAACATGGCAGACCATCTAAACTAGAGAAGTGGTTCATAATAAACTTCTACAGTATTGGTCTAACGTTTAACGCATAGAAAATACCTAGACCCATATAAATAGGTACAAAAACCCGTTGTAATATAAGTCGGATCATGCCATTATCCTCTTTTCACATTTAATCATTAGTAATTATTTTTTTTATACTATTTCATTATACATAAATTATAATATACCTATAAACCAACTCGTTGACACCCTCTATCTATTGTTAAAAAGCCGTATCAAAATCCGTTGCGTAGTTCCTAAGATATAAGAATTTATGGGGACAGACAGCAGAAAACGACTTTATTATAAATTAAGTAATGATTGCGTTGACATACAATTATGGGATAATGTTGTGTCGGAGGCAAAATAAAAGTACCCCAAATGGTGCAACCACCAGATCCTTTTCGCGCTTTACTTTCTGGCATTGGAAAAAAAATTAAGCAGTTCTTGGTCAACCAATATTCAAAAATAAAAATATACGAGGTCGTTTGTTTTTATAATTTATGTATAATGTATTAAAGAATAAAATTACTTTAAAAAAAAGGTAAACCGTTTTCTAGAAACGTAAACCACCACCACCATCTTTATGTAGATGAAATCTACTACCTTCATAACTAAAAAGCGATAAACAATGTAACTAATTTGAATACTAAATACAATATACAAAACGTTATACATTTATAAAGTCATAATACTTAAAGATTTTGTGGTTTACGTTTCTAGAAGTAGGTTAAAAAGTGATACATTTCGAGACTTAGGACTTATTGCTAGCTTAATATGATTTAGGAGTTATTGCAAACGCTGGCCGAACCCTAAGTGATAGTTCAAAATAACTTGCTACATTATTAAATACCTTCGGAAGGTCTACAAAAACTTTCGCGGTGGTGTATGTCCATCTCTTAGTGATAACCTACTTAATGACCATTTTATTTCTAATGAGGCGAAACAAAGTTCGCTGGGTCAACTAGTATGTTATAAATATATGTACCTATGTTACAAAGTTTCATTTCTTTAGCGCGCAGGGACCCCACGCAATATTCTTTTTTAAGCATTAGTTACATAATAACAACAAAACAACATATTATCAATATATTATTACTAACATTAGGTACTTACTTATTACTTAGTATAATTTACGAAATAGCCGCTATTCATAGCTTACCAATGGCTGTAACAAATATTTAGTGGTGTATCCCACATTGACAATAATAGCACTGCAACGATGAACGTTGCACGGTGAATCTGCCACAATGTCAAGGACCGTTGGCAGTGTTTCTAATTATACGTCCACCACTGTTTATGACGCACAATCAGACAGACGTGATCTCATCATTATATTAATCAAAGTGGTTCTTACCTTATTGAGAGTATTGGATATATCCAATTATGTATATTTTATGTGGAGTTGCTCATAGCTATAAATTTAGTATGACTCTAACAAATGTGACTCACATTTTAACAATATATTCACGTCTCTCCATACATATTTACGTCACATCATATTTTCATTTTTTCCATCCTTTTTTTGCCCTGATTTTTCTTATTCACAATTCCATATCATGCACCTAAATGCACTAACTTTTCATATACTACATATATATAAGAGATTTCCACCTATATATTGACTCATCACGATATCTCTGGAACCATAAGGCGTAGCGACTTGAAATTTGGTAGGATTATTCCTTTCGCCGAGTAGAGGTCAGCTAAGAACGGATTTTACGAAATTCCACCCACAAGGGGGGTTGCGGGGGTGTTAACAATGGAAAATTCCCATTTTTAACCTATAGCTGCTATCGACTTCAAATTTGTCGAAGATATTGCAGTATTAACATAGCGGGGCAGCAGTTATTACTTTTGATGCGAAACAGAGTTCGCCGGGTCAGCTATCGACTTCAAATTTGTCGAAGATATTGCAGTATTAACATAGCGGGGCAGCAGTTATTACTTTTGATGCGAAACAGAGTTCGCCGGGTCAGCTATCGACTTCAAATTTGTCGAAGATATTGCAGTATTAACATAGCGGGGCAGCAGTTATTACTTTTGATGCGAAACGGAGTTCGCCGGGTCAGCTAGTACTACATATATATAATATATATATGCCAACTCAGGGAACATACAACAATCCAGAAATGAAGTATTTATAACGCGAAAGAAGTACCTACCGAATGTTTTAAAATAATATAACATGCCATTTTTTAAATTTAACTGTTAGCAGCCACGAACTGCTTGGCTGCTTTATAACGCTGGCTTGTATCTTAACTTAGGCGTTGTAATATGAAAATTTCATTAGTTCATTAGCCAGGCCACTCGGGCAGAGGCGCAGGCACGAACTAGTAAAGAATTGCTAACACTAGTTTTAATCTAAACAATGAATTTATGGGGCAATGGCAATATATTACTATGGGGCAATGGCTATACGTATGCACTTTCTGTACACCATCACTCACTTGCAGCGAACACTGTAACTTGTGCACACTTACTCTTTTGCACACTTGAATTCTACATTTTTCTGCATATTAACCTCAATTAAACAACATAAGTCTGTACCTCCAAAATTGTTGCTGCTGCCTTCTTGGACTAGAATTGTTTTTCCTTAGACTAATGTATAAATAGTATTATATAAAAGTATTATAAGTGTATTATATATAAGGTATAGGTTTTAGATTAAATTTCATTGTACTGTGTCATCTGTGGAGAAGAAACTGTCAGCTGAAACACAGCCACGGCTAGCTCAGCTGACAGGGATTCTAACACTCTGTGTCTATTTTATTTTATAATCAAATAAATATTTTCATTTTTTAAATATTTTCATTTTTTTCAATTTAATAATATATACATATAAATTACGTGTAACGTTGTTTGTCCGCGATGGACAAACTACTTAACCGATTTCATTCAAATTTGCACTCCGTATGCAGTTTGCTCCAACTTAAAAGGTAGTTCTATCACAATTTATAGTCGCGACTTTCTTTTACTGCAAATTATACATACATACATACACATACATATATAACTTCACGCCAAATCCCTTGCGGGGTAGGCAGAGAGAACAGAGCGCCATAGGGGACGATTCTTTCACGCCTCACTCGCTTCGTTGACTTTCATAACTCTTTTCATGCACGCGCGTCGGTTTTTGAGGCTCTTAACTTCACCTTCCTCCAGAACAAGTTCTATTTGGTCATGGAATGTGTGTCTTGGCCGTCCTCGACTCCTACATCCATCCGCTTTTGCATTGTATATCTGCTTAGTCAGTCTTGCATCTACCATTCTTTCTACATGTCGGAACCATCAGAGCATGCCCTTTCTTACTTTTACACCGACACTCTTTTTCAAACCCACTTCCTTCCTTACAACCTTGTTTTCTACGCGGTCAGCGAGAGTCACTCGCAGATTTTGCGTAGTGCCCTCATTTCTACCGCGTTTATACTACTTTCATGCACACTCTGCCATACCCAGCTCTCGCTTCCATAAGTAAGCGTAATGCAAATTATTTGTTTATTTTATTTGTTAACTCCAAACTATAGCGTACATATGTGGTGATATCTGTTGATTGGATTAAGTTAATATTCAATAGATGTCGCTATGTTAAAAGTTTTGGAACGAGCTGTATTCCACTGATCCGGCAATAGATTATTGTGCCAGATGAGACCATTGGAGAAATGTTAATAATTTGTAAATATTGTTAGGCGTTGAAATACAATAGTGCAACCACCAGATACTTTTCGCGGAAATGATTTGGAAATGGAAATGATTTTAGATTGGTAGAGCCAAGCAGTTCGCTGCATGAATGGGCCGGCTCGACCGGTGAAATACCACGACCTTTTAGGAGATCGACGTAAAGTGGTAAGTTTCGTTCGGTGAGAGAGGTACCAGAAAGTCCACCCCCGTTCTCGCCATCCTTTTCTATCCCCTATCCCTCAAAAGTCATTAGTGTGAGCCAGGATTCGGACCCGCGACCTTTTGATTTGAAGCGAGGTGCTCGACCACTGAACCACCGAGACTATAATAAGTAGTTTTTAAAATTATAAAGTGTAAGTCAAAATTTGTTTATTTTAGCGAAATAAATTTCGTGAGCATGACTGTTTCTGTACTTGGCGATTACTCTTTATAATATTGGATTTGGATATTGAATTCCTGTATATTATGAATGGTTACTGTAATGGCAATAGAACCTTAGTAGTATCGGTTTCAACAAATTGAAATTAAATTTAAAAGCAAGAAAGCTCCGACTGTTCGCACAGAAAGAATGGAAAATGTAAGATTAACTAAGCAGATATAGAGCGCAAAAGCGGAAGGATGTTAGGAGCATTAAAAACTGACGAGCGTGTATGACAACAATAATGAAAGTCAAACAAGCGAGTGTGTTGTATATGAATCTTTCCTCATGGCCCTCTGTTCTCTCTGCCCACCCCACAAATGACTTATCGTAATGTTATGTATATATGTAGTCTCGGTGGCGCAGTGGTCGAGCACACGGCTTCTGATCCAGAGGTCAGGGTTCGAATCCTGACACTGGCTCACACCAATGACTTTGCGAAATTGTTTTCGGAAGTTAAGTGTGATAAATATAGATGACTGAAAACTTTGTGCCCGGTATAACAATAGGTTCGCCACCTATTCCATTTGGGACAGCCGCTGCCTATACCTTCGGGTAACAAAAGGCGTGAAGTTATGTTGTTTTTTATGATTATGTAAATTAATAGAACATCGACAGTCAAAGCATAAATAAGATTCTCCTTGATATTTAACAATTTGTTTAAATTAACATAATTGTGGAAAAATAGCAATGTTACTTCCGTCAACATAAATATTATTATGCATATAATCTTGAAATTACCTAATAAGTATTGCTCTACAAAGGAGTAGACATGAGTTTCTTTTGGACAACACGGACCATTTTCCTTTTAGGCAGCGGAAAATATACATACGTGCTAAATACCCGAGATGCTAGATTAATTTTACCAAATGTGTGGTCCCAAGGTGAGGAAATCCACACACACACGGACAGGGCATGGCTTTGTTAGTCATCGATATTTATCGCTCTTATCATGAGGAAAGTCACTGAACCTCTGAACTTGAAGTCGGACTTCTGAATGACAAGGATACTAGATATGCCTTGCGTGTTACAAATAGTCTGAGCTATCCACGCCAGACAAAGGTTTTTCACTGTATACTACACTTATTTTTTGGTCTCGTGGCAATGGCGACCAACCTATAGCCATGAATATAACTCTTTTGTTTTAAGTTCAATAGTTTGTTTAATAGGTCCGTTGGTCGGTGGTCCAGTGGTCAAGCACCCCGCTTCTGAATCAAGTGGTCGCGGGTGTTCAAATCATGGCTCACACCAATGACTTTTCCAAATTAATTTCTAAATTATTGTGTGATATCGATGACTGAAAACTTTGTGCCCAATATGGCAATGTGTTCGCCACCTATTGGAACGAGAACATAACAGCGAGTCTTAACATTTATTTTCATTTATATCATTTTGGATGGCCAAGACACACATTCCATGACCAAATAGAACGTGTTCTGGAAAAAGGTGATGTTAGACATAACTACTTACATAACATAACATAACTTCACGCCTTATGTTACCCGAAGGTGTAGGCAGCGGCTGTGTGCAACAGAGAACAGCCGCAAAAATCGACGCGCGTGCATGAAAAGAGTTATGAAAGTCAACGAAGTGAGTGAGGTGTATAAGACTTATGCCGTATGGCGCTCCGTTCTCTCTGCCTACCCCGCTAGGGATTCGGCTTGAAGTTATGTATGTGTGTATTTTCATTTTTATTAAACTTTAACATTATCCATACTGAAATTCATGATCGACGTTAAATCTTAAAAAGTATTTTTGTGTGAAACAGCGTTTAGATACGTAATAGTAACATTTAACATAGCTATACTAATGCGTATGTCTTTCAATTCGTCTTTGATTTGAAACATAATAGACAGCTTGGGGGAGGCAGGTATATAAACACAATATAAATAAAGTGTAGATCCGATCCGCGTATCTCTAGATTAAGCATACGTCTAACATTATTTACACCGTGTGATCCCAGCCAACGGTACTACGCCTCCAACTGTAGAACGTATTTTTACCAAAAGTATATTCATATTAGATAACCGAGGCTCCAATGCCACCAGGCTGTATCGAGAATGTCGTCGATACATACGATACTTTATTCGATTCAACTGTAGAACACCGGTCGCGACACAGTGCAGTGTCACATAAATACAAGTTGAATTTATATCTCCTGTCGTGTTCTGTGATCCTGGTATATAAATACAATAGGTACGCGCCGTTTTAAAACGATGAATTTTTTTTTTTCGTTTCTAGTGTTGTTCGGTTATTTTTTCACGTGGAGCGCGGGAATGCTGTACCGGAGGGATTCGGATAATGTTTTGAAACCCGGTGAGTTTTTTTTTTTGGTAATTGCGTCGTCCATATTATGTTCGAGCGGTGGTATGCAAAAAAATAATTGTTCGTTTGTCAGAATTTATTTATTTATAAAAAATATTTTTTTAAACAGGTACGCGTATATTAGTCAATTTGAAAAGATTTGTTTTTTTGGGAGAATAGTAAAAACTCGTTACTTAGAAACATTTTTTACCTGACTACTACAGAGGTCTTTACGTTATACAATAAGTTACAGTTAAGTATGTCTGGAACGTGGGCCACAACGAAACAGTTTACTGAGGAGCAGAGCAGAGCATTGTTGAGTCACATAAAAACGATGACACGCCAATTACCAAACATTGGTTACAATTGATTCCGTTCTTGATAATGAGGACTAATATTTTACTTCCCAAAAAGTTTGTATTATTGGACTTAAAAAACAATGCGTCAGCTTTTTTACCTTCAACATAATAAAGAAAGAGTGGAGTATTATTTAAATGCGTATTTTTAAAGGCGTATTCAACGTAATATGCAGTGTCTGGTCGCAGGCTGTACAGGTTGCAAAGCCTCACCTTGATCCGGCGAACTATACTTTTGTACCGGCTATTTTAATACTTTCAAACTGTATCAGTCCGCGTTGATGCTTTTTTTTATTAGCCCCAAAGTTTAAAAAGTACCTAATTGTTATATAAGGCGAACGTATAAAAATGTTTGCGTTTTAGAATAAGTGGGGGTTTAGTTAGGAAGTATTATGGTGTTACCAGTTTCGGTTTAAAAGGGACAAAGATGGGTAGAGAGAGATCGCTATTTTAGTTAGTTATTGAAATTCCACAAAATATATGGTAATGGTATCCATGTTAGGCTGACATAAAGAAAATCCTGTTCACTTTGGAAGTCTGATGAAAGTAAGATTTCAGTAAGTCTTATGTTATTTGATAAATCTTCCGTTATCATAATTATAATACTTGTTGGACTAAAAATGTCTATTTCAATCGTCTAGGTTGCTAAAAATATATATTATTTCTTTTTTAAATACCAGGGGTCAGTACGGTACGACCGAAATGGTAATAGACCTTACGTAATTCGTTTAGGCATGAGCATATTAATTATATTACATATTATAATATTAATTTACAATGAATGTTTTATAAACTGCGCAACCGATATAAAATTAAATCTATTTAGTATTTTATGGCAATAGGTTTGCCACCTATTCCATTTGGGACGTAAACATAACGGCGAGACGAGCCTTAAGAGCCGCTGCCTACACTTTCGGGTAACATTCGGCCGAAATCAATCAAATCAATCAATCTCCAATCTAAGATTGAAGCTAATCTAAGATCATTGTGTATCAGTCGATCGACTCCCCCAAACAAAATCAATCCATGGATTGATTATTGGCACGCTTATTAGTAGAAATGGATTGAAATATTGATCTTAGATAGCACAATTTGGATTGGATTGATGATTGGTTTCGGTCGATAAGCGTGAAGTTATGGTATGTAGTATTTTTTTTTTTTAAATTGTGACTTAATATTACATTTTCCAAAAGTGAAATACAATGACCTCTATTTACGTATTATTGACGTAAAGCGGCCCATGCCGCGGTTCGTTTCTTCCACCTCCCTTCTAATCCCACTCCCTTAAAGGTAGGCAACGCAACTGTAACGTTGTCTGTGTTGCAGGTGGCCATGGGCAACTTTAGTTACTTACTATTGGGCTCTTACTAATAATTAAAGTATGTGTTTGATCTTACGCAGATTAACTCTTGTACCACAAGTCACCAAGGACTAGCGGCTTAGCGTGTCTGCTTCTTATTAAGAGAGCCCGAACTCAAATCCAGATACACACTTTTAGGAAACCATGTGTATAAATATCGATAAATAACACAATCCCACTTCCTTATAGGCCGGTAATGCAATTGTAACACTATCAGTGTTACAGTGTGCCTAGTGTGAGTTTTTACACGTTGACCATCACGTTATAGTTAACGCAGATTTGTATGGCATTGAAATAGCGCCACCCCGTGCCATACGTGAGAACTAAAAACTGCGAGTGCGAGATTTCGACGAAGTGAAGACCGTACACTTCTCACGTCGAAGTTGGTATTTACTATCAAAAGTGACATTAGCGCGAGTGCGAGTTAACATTTTGATGGATTTGACAGCTCGTTAACGTAAAATCGTCACTTTCGTGTTGGTTAAGTCTAACGCGGTGTAAATTTGTTTTCACCTGAAATTTTCTCGTGAGAGCGTGATATTTTAAACTTTTTATTAATTGTAACTTTGTCGAAAATGATGGAATCACGTTATTAATTTGCTTGGAACATGTTTGCGACCGCTACAGCCCCAAATAAACGTAATTTGTTGTCTAGTGGTCGCGCAAAAGGTTTGAAATACAATATCGACATATTAAATCTACCAAGTGTGGAATTCACCCGAGTTTACGAAGTAAAAAGCTAAAACTATCTTATTTAAAGATTTCTCATCGTAACTTTAGAAGATAAAGAAAGCAATATAATTGTGAGTTCAGAATAATAATAACTGTTTCAATCAAACTTCTAATTTGAAGCTTATGAAGGTAGGTATATTCCTATCAGCGGCCTATCGTATGTATCAAAATATGAGCATGAATAGATGAAGAGGTTACCAAGACTCTCATAAAGAAACATGATAAATAAATACATATGTTCCCTGATACTCCGAGTGCAGCAAGACAGACAAGCAATTAGTGGAAGAACATATCAAAGTTATTATATAGATAGCTTGCAATAGAGATAATATGCAAACAATATTCACTTTATTTTAGGTTTTATACTAAATATATGATACAGAGTGAGTGGATGCATTGATAGTAGCTAGTTCACAATTTCTGGGACACCTAGGTCTGAAAAACATCTGTATTACTGTCATAAGCACTACTGCACAATCAATGTTAAAATGGTTAGTATGTAGGTATCTATTAATAGTTAGTACACTTACTAATGCCTGTTATGAATTTATATTTGTTGTTTTTCTTGTTCGAGTAATACTATTTTTGTTGTGGTATGTTGTAACTGATATTATATGTATTTATATACATTTTTTAATTATTATTGAGTCTGATTTACAGATATTGTGATATATGGTGATCATTATAGTATTTTAACTGTCAAAAACAAATTTGGAGGTACAAATCATGGATGGTTTGTTTTGGAAAAACATTGAGATCAATAACCATATGCAGATGTTATACAAAAATGGGGAAATGGTGTAGCTTTTAAGAAGATAACATATATTTATAAAGAAATATTATTTGATATAATAATGCGGTTATGATTTTAGGAGGCTCTGGTTATTTGCCAAGACCTAATGACTCCAATTTTGGTTGCTGTATCACACTAGATGCTATCACAGGCATGTTGCAGTCCGAGTTGTAATTGGGAGGGTGAAGAATGGTTGTGCTTAAACAAAGACACACTTCTAACAATGAGTTGTTAAAATCTGCCTGAATTAAACAAGCTTGTTGTTTGATAAATAACTTTGGCATTGATTGTGACAAATTAAAGAAGTTATTACTGGTATGGCATCCCATTATTACTTGAATTGGTATTCTGCTTATCTCTTTAATATTCTATTAATAGAATACATATTTATAACAAAAATTGTTTTAGGGTTAGAATGAAATGTGAACAAGACTCCAAGGCAACCATTACTGAACAGGGAGTCATCAAGTGTAACATCTAAATTAATAGGAGGAGATTCTGGAGGAGCAATTAAAAGACTAGAGCGATTAATATTTTTAATTTAGTGTCATGTTATTGTTGGTTACTATAATTATACAATAATTTTAAACATGAAACTTTTATTTTACATTTACAAACTAATAAATAGGAACATGAACTCATAGTGAATCAATTACATCAATTACCTTGTTTAATAAGAATGTTACATTTAGAATACATTTAATTTACACAATCTTTTAACTTAAAACTATTCCATATCTAACTTATTTTCATTAGTTTTCTACAATATTCAATACTCTAGTGCCTAACACCTTCCAGTATCTTACTCTCTTAGGTTGACATAGTCCTGCCGTTGTTGTTTGAAAATTTTCCACTTACTCTGAAAACAAAGGCAATTCTATATTATATTAAATGAAATGTCACTATCAATCTTTAAACTTAGGACTATTCTATAATAAACTTATTTACATTTTTTCTAAAATATCCAATGCTCTAGTGCCTAACACCTGTTTTGAGCCTGCATCTCTGTTTCCATAATTCTATTCTGCTCTCGGACATAATGCTGTTGTTGTTTGAAATTCCTCCACATACTCTGAAAGGCAATTCTATATAAAATTAAATGTCACTATCAATATTTAAATTTAAGACAATTCCATATCAAACTTATTAACATTCTTTAAAAATATACTTTCCAATACTCTAGTGCCTGCACCTGCCAGTAAGTTTGAGCCTGCACCTCTGTCTCCCTAATTCTATTCTGCTCGCTTAGGTTAACATAGTCCTGCCATTGTCGTTTGAAATTTCTCCACATACTCTGAAAACAAAGGCCATTCTATATTTAATTAAATGTCACTATCAATATTTAAATTTAACACAATTCTATATCCAACTTATTTACATTTTTCTAAACTATACTATCCAATACTCCAGTGCCTGCACCTGCCAGCCTTTTTGAGCCTGCACCTCCGTCTCCCTAATTCTGTTCTGCTCTACTATGTTGACAATGTCTTGCTGTTGTAGTTTGAAACTTCTCCAATGTGTCAATATCAAATCAATAAGTGTACCTCACTTACTCTGAAAACAAAGGCAATTATAACAGCAATTGTTACATATTATATTACACTATAATTTAACATATTTATGTACTGAAGCAATGAATTTGTCACAAAAGTTACATTTCCCCATTACTCAGTACTTCTAGATTTGCCACTATCATCACAATGTAATATTTGGGTGGATTTTCACAAACTTCCCACTTTTGCAAGCCTTTTATTCTATCTCTAGCATTGCTGGACAACTTTCCGAGCTCTCCATGCCGAAAAAACAAAACAATCTTGTCTTTTTTACATATTTCGTATTAGCCCAATCCAAAGAACACGTAACAATTGATATTCTGTTTACTCATCCATAAATGTCACTATTCTAGCGAATTGAAAAGCACTCGTTCCCATTTTTTAAATTAGCTTACAAATTTCTAATTTAAATTAAATCTTGCAAACACAAAACTTACTAACATATTATAACCAAAAAGTTTCTGATAAGTACTTACCAAAGAGTATATAAATACTTACAAAACAATAATATAGCCCGCACAATTTCAAAGGTCGACTACTCGCTAACGAATCATATTAAAGTAGAGTAAAGAAATGACCTTCTTAATTTTCTGGGATTATATGGACTAATCTGAAGTTGATACACTTCATAAACGCTAATTCGAGTGAGTAAACGGGAAGCCATACGTTAACGAATGTATCAACTCGCACTCGGGTGTTATCCATATACGTTGAAGTATACGTTTACTCGATTGACGCGATGGTGAACTTAACGCGTTAACTTTGGCAAACTCGCACTAAGCACACAGGTGTCTATGGGCGGTAGTTGCTTATCATCAGGTTGACCCGCTTGCTGGTTTGCCTCCTATTCCATAAAAAAAAACTTGTAAGCCGAAATATAACCGGGCCTCCAAACGGCTAGGAAAGTTGTACGGAGTTGGGCGAACACGAGCATGTGGGAAGGCACTTCGCCCAACTTCGTGCAACTTTGCCTCGCCTCGGACTACTTTCGGAAGTTGATCCGACCGTCCACACGGCTAGGAAAAGTTGTACGGAGTGGAAGTGCTTGTCGTGTGGGAACGCACTTCGCCCTACCTCGTCCAACTTTGCCTCGCCTCGCTCGACTTCCATTTGTTGTCGGTTTTTTAGCCCGAGTCAAAGGGCCCGAGCATAGATACCTATTACCTACATAGTTTTTTGTATATTTATATATCGACGGCAAAAAGCAAACCTGTTGTAACCCACATCAGTCACGATTTTTTTTTATTTCATATTTGGATTCAGAAAAAAAAACACAGTCGAATGGTTCTATTCCCGTGGCTCAACGACGATTAGAAATTTTTGTACAGCAATGAAATTAACTTTATTTTTTCAAAAAGACAACTGGTTACTTGCAGTAAATAACATGAAAAACAGCATTTTCCTAGCATTTGTTATTTACACCAACTTCGCTTTTTCCAAATAAAGTAATCATTATAGTCACAGCGCCGTTGTACTCTGGTTAGTGCGCTTTACAGCAAAATTGCATATAATTTTTTAGCAAGGTACCACGTTTACGACATTTAGTATATAATAAACAATTGATCCTTGTAGTTTACTACAAGAATAACAAGTATGATATTGTAGACAATCGCTAATTATCGCAACATAAACACCTAAAATTTTTAGATTCCTGTTATTAATGCCCTTTTTAATACAATAATAATGTGTTGATCATGTGCGTTTGCCGCCATTATATACGCGCGCTCGCGCTTACTTGGTCGCGGCTTACCGCGTCGCTCAGTCACTTCGCAGCACCCAGAAAGGTATGACGTATTTGCTGTTACTAGTCTAGTACTTATAAATATTTATTTATTAAATAGGTACTAAATAAAACTGATTAAATTATAATTTATTTTCAGGATTTAAAAATATGATAAATGAAATTAATATACATAGTCGATTTCAACAAAGAAGCAAATAAAAGGAGAACTACTTTTGAATCTTCGGAAATTTTAGCAATAGCTCAAATGCACAACGGGCCTAGATCAGAAAATAAGGCTAGTAAAGACCACAATGAAAAAAATTTAAAACAATGTTATATTGAAGGTGGTGATGATATAATTAGTATAGCCGAAGATGAGACGGTCTCTGTTTTATCCAGACCCACGAACGAAACATCATTGACAGGTAAACTGTCAATTTCTTATTCTTACTAATCATTTATGTTATAAATGTGATTATAAAATATACCCAATATCAGTTCATTGAACTTGCTTAACCATGATACCAATTGTATTATAGCATTACTTACCTTAACAGCTTCTGAATACACGCAAAACTTGAAAATAAACATCTTTAAGAGAAACGCACACTACAATAAATCCTATATGGACTACATGTCGGATGAGGACGTTCAACAATTTTTAGATAAAGCTTTTCCTTCGGAAGCCTCCAGCGCAGAATATGATACAGAAGAAAGCACAGATACATCTAATGATGAAAGTAAAGAGAGTAAGTGTTGTCAAAGTAAAAATATGGTTACATGTTTGTTCGTATGTATGTTTGTGTGTGTACATATGTGTATAATGCAGTACCATGTGTTTAAATATGAATATTAAAAAATATACGTTATTTAATGAAATAATATAATAAATAATATATTATAGATAAGAAAAACAAGAAGAATAAAAAGAGTAAGCAAGGCAAGAAAATAACAAAGAAAGACATAAAAAATAAAACTGAAGACCATAACATTTCTGCTAAGAAAAAACCAACAAAAGCTTTTATTCGTAAAGAAAACAAGAAAAAAAAAGAAATGGGTGAATCTTATAAAAATCTTAAAGAAGAGTTAATTGAAGCAAAAACATTGAAACCAAATTTATGTGCTGGTAAGAATTGTGGAAATGATTGTGGTAATATAACTGAGGAGAAACGTAAACAATTATTTTCGTATTTTTGGCAACTTAACAGTAATCAAAGAAGAAAAGATTGGATAGCTCAATGTGCTGTGAAAAAGCCAATCAAACGACCAAATAAAGATAATAATATAAGAAGTTGCGCTTACGATTACTTCATAAATGAAGGAGAAGGAAGGAGAAAAGTTTGTCAAAAATATCTTCTAAGTACCTTAGACATAACTCAACGATTCATTCTGTACACATTGGAAAACACAGATGGTGGGTATGCGAAAACGGATGGACGTATATCAAATGGTGGATCTAATAGAACTAACAAAGTAGTTATAGAACATGCAAACAACTTTATAGACTCTTTGCCAAAAATGCCATCGCACTATTGCAGGAAAGACTCGAAACGATTGTATTTTCCCGAAGAATTTAGAAACGTATCGAACCTGCATCGTATTTACAAAGATAACTGCAGGCAAAGTAAAATAAAAGCAATATCTTTTCAAGTATTTAGGACCTGGTTTAAAAAATCTTACAATATCGGTTTCCACGTGCTGAAAAAAGATAAATGTGCCATTTGTGTGAATACCAAAAATAATGAAGAGAAATCCGAAGAAGAAATAAAAAAAATAGAACAGCATATTAATGAAAAGGATGAATCATATAAACGATTTAAATGTCGTCAAAATATACATAAAAAGGATAAAAGTACAATTTGTGTAAGTTTTGATATGCAAAAAGTTTTAAATACTCCGCATGGGGATTCAATGATGCTCTATTACAGTCGAAAGTTAGCGGTTTATAATTTTACGTTATACGAAAGCTCTACTAGAAGCGGATACTGTAATGTGTGGACAGAGATAGATGCAAACCGTGGAGCTAACGAAATTTGTACTTTCTTATATAATTACATCAAAAAATAAGTTCGTCCTTAGCATGATACGTTACGCACTGTCTCAATGCAAGAACATAAAGACAATTCAAATTAATTATTTGATTCCTGGCCATACCTATATGCCAGTGGATAGTGTTCACGCTACCATTGAGGCTAAAATAAGAAAGTGTATCGTTTGGGCACCATCACAATGGCCTACTATAATGGAATTGGCACGTCTGGATCCAGAGCCATATAATGTTGAAGTACTCAATGGAAAAGATTTCATTGGTTTTGACGATATCGTTAACTCTACATTTAAGAAAAAACAGAAGCTAGCAATTTCAAAATTAAGTATTGCTACCTTCAAGAATCAAGAACCTAACTTGATATATATTAAAAATTCAATGTTACCTGACTCGGAAACTTTAACAATTCCTTTAATTCCATTAAAAAATACAACTTGTTTGAAGGATATGTTATACCGTACACCATTAGGAATATCTGCCAAAAAATACAAGGATTTAAAGAGTCTAGTCATAAGAACATAATTCCTTCGAGGTTTGCTGCAGAATACGAAAATTTAAAAGTAAGCATAAAAGCATTACCAGGATTACCAAGGATTACCTAATGGAGACAGATGAAGAAGACATAGAAGAAATAGATAGTGCAACAGAAAACTGATTTAAAAAAAAACTAAACTGATTGTGAAGAGTTTCTCAATATTACATTTTGATTTTATATTATCAATGTTTTTAATTTACCCTAAAATTATTCATTGACTTATTAAAAAAATATTGTTCAGAAAACAAACGAAGGCAAAATTACATTGAAAATAATGTTTTCAATTTGTCTTTTCAGATAAATATTTTAGTTTGTTTTCACAAAATAAATAAATTTCCATAGTTACAGCTTTATGTTTTACCATCCTTTCATCATTTCTAGCAGTAAAGACAAATTAAGTGCATCTAGGTATACACACTAATATCATTTACTTCAGAATTGACACAGATAATTTATTGGTTTATGTAATTACATCAAATATTCTTTACACATAAATGTTTAATTTAGAGTCTCCCATACATTTATATGCTTCATTAACAGCAAATTCACATAACAGAAAAAAAGTTGCTGTTGCTGTAACCAACACAAACACATAATAAAACTTACTTCTGGTAAAATCTTAGTATTCGGATTGATAGAAAACAAAAAAATACATTTTGGTTCTTAAAATGATACTTCTAAGTGTTATAGTTCAGGAGAAAATATTTTTTTTAAAAATAAATATTTTTCTTTTGCCTCTGGTGAACATTTTGCATTTTGTGGGTTACAGCAGGTTTGATTTTTGCCGTCGATATAGTTATTGCACATGTGCGTACACGAAATGAATGACTACACTTCAGTAGTAAATCAGACGTCGTCTGAGCACGTTGTGTTATGCAGATCTGTAAAATTTCTTTAAACGAATAAACCATTTGAAGAAATTTGACAGATATTTGTATAAGTCGATGTGTGGTATGAATGTATAGTTATTGTCTTCTAATTGTAGGTACTTATTAGTAAGTATATATTATAACGCAATTTTTGCACTTGATTACTATTAAAGTGTGTGATTGTAATACATACATATAAACATGAATTTTTTTTTTCAATTTTTACGTATCCGTCTGATTGTTTCGGGTAATTTCTGAAATGGCTGGACCTATTTTGACGGAACATTTATTTGCGAGTTATTTTAGAGAAAAAATATTTATATATTACTTCCGAGGCGAAACAAAGTTCAGCCGGTTCAGCCTTTACCTAATAAAGTTACAGCAATTATTTTTTAAAGAATTATCAAATCAACATATTTTATTCCTGCTACTATATTACCTACCACTAGAGATAGTTTTTGTAAAGGAACTTTTGGTCGTCTCATTCTTAATTTACCTACATAGTTTTTTGTATATTTATTTATAGTTATTGCACATAGTGCGTTCACGAAATAAATGACTACAATTCAGTAGTAAATCAGACGTCGTCTGAGCACGTTGTGTTATGCAGATCTGTAAAATTTCTTCAATCGAATAAATCATTTGACGAAATTTGACAGATATTTGTATAAGTCGACGTGTGGTATGAATGTATAGTTAATGTCTTCTAATTGTAGGTACAAAATAGTAGGTGTATATAAGACAATTTTTGCACTTGATTACTATCAAGTTATTATCGTCACAATGTAAATATAAACATATAAATAAAATTAAAGTGTGTGTTTGTAATATTGAAATAACTGCATTCTACTACATTCATATGAACATAAAAAGACTAAATTTTTTTTTTAATTTTTACGTATCCGTCTGTTTGTTTCGGGTAATCTCTGAAATGGCTATTTTGACGGAACTTTTATTTGCGACTTATTTTAGAGAAAAAAATAATATTTATTGTTCCCGAGCCGAAACAAAGTTCAGCCGGTTCAGGCAGTACATAATAAAGTTACAGCAATTATTTTTAAAGAATTATCAAATCAACATATTTTATTCCTGCTACTATATTACCTACCACTAGAGATAGTTTTCGTAAAGGAACTTTTGGGTGTCTCATTCATAATTTACCTACATAGTTTTTTGTATATTTATTATTATTTATGTATAATTATTGCACATAGTGCGTTCACGAACTAAATGACTACAATTCAGTAGTAAATCAGACGTCGTCTGGGCACGTTGTGTTAAGCAGATCTGTAAAATTTCATCAATCGATTAATCATTAAAAGAAATTTGACAGATATTTGTATCAGTTGACGTTAATGTCTTCTATTTGTAGGTACTTACTAGTAAGTATATATAAGGCAATTTTTGCACTTGATTACTATCAAGTTAATATCATCACAAATCTAAACATTTATATAACATTGAAATGCGTGTTTGTAATATTGAAATAACTGCATTCTACTACATTCCTATGTATCATAATATATGTATATATCATATGTTTTCATATGAATAGTCTTTTTCAATTTTGTCCGTCCGCCTGTTTGTTCCGGGTAATCTCTGAAATGGGTGGATCTATCTTGACGAAACTTTTATTTGCTGATGTAATAACGAGTAACTTAGGCGAATTATTATTATTACTATTTCTCCGGGTCAGCTAGTACCTGGTAAAAATAGTAATGGTTTTTTGAGAATTATCAATTTAATTAATCAATCAATATTTTATTCCGGCTACCCATATTACCTACGACTATAGATAGTTTTCGCAAAGGAAATTTTCGAGCGTCTCATCGAAAGAAGCTAATCATGAAAATTCAGTTTATTAATTTTATATCTTTAGGTACTACTTCTGTCGAGCATAATGCACCGCTTGGTTTGATAATATGAAAGTTAAGTTATAATAATACTAAAAACATAACTTCACGCCTTTTTCTACCAGAAAAGGTGTAGGCAGTGGCTGTTAAAGCCTTGACTCGCCGGACACAAAAATAATTGGTATACGTCTGGAATCGAACCCACGGCTTCTGTATCAAAAGACTATATAAATCAATTAAAAAAGAGCAAAATTAATTCGATACATGTTGGAAAAAGGGGACTCTTTGATCAGACCATTTATATATATATATAAATGCACCGCTTGATTTGATAATATGAAAGTTAAGTTATAATAATACTAAAAAAACATAAATTCACGCCTTTTTCTACCAGAAGGTGTAGGCAGTGGCTGTTAAAGCCTCGACTCACCGGACACAAAGTTGTCAGTCCTCGATATTAATAATTTTCCAAAAAAGTCCGAAAAATGATTGGTATGAGTCTGGAATCGAACCCACTACGTCTGTATCAGAAGACTATATAAATACTAATCTATTAAATAAAGAGCTAAATTAATTCGATAAATGTTGGAAAAAGGGGACTCTTTGATCAGACCATTTAATTTGTAGGACAAATATTTATTCAAATAATTTAAATATTTATCTTAAGATTACTAAAGAAACCATCAGTTACTATAAAAATTTTAATAAGAAGATTAATATTCACGTAATTAAAATACGCGAACTACGGCAGCTGCTACTTGAGCGTCCATAACATGCGTGCGCAAGCGATGGGCACCGTAGAGTGACTGAGAACTTTCGGAAGTTGTACGAGAATGTGGAGAGCCACTTCGAACTTTCTCGAAGTCGCACGAGGAACTTTTTCCGAGCACTCCGCTATAATTTGGACGCTCCATAATACTCGTCTACCTACAGATATAAATTAAGGTGTTACAGTAAATGTTACAGTAGTAGTGTTTCCCAAATAATTGCTACTCGCGGCCATTAGATTTGTTTTGCAGTTTCTTTTTATCTAACCAGTTAAAAAGTAGAACATAACCTTGTACCTATCGTATAAATAGGTAACACGTAAGTACTATTGTAAATTATAATGTCTCGATGGTCCAGTGGTTGAGCACCCCCGATTCTGAATCAAGAAGTCGTTGTTTCCAAACCGGGCCCACACCAATAACTTATTGGAATTAGTTTCGGAAGTTATGTGTGATAAATATCGATTACTGAAAACTTTGTGCCCGGTATGGCAATAGGTTCGCCACCTATTCCATTTGAGACGGAAACATAGCGGCGAGTCGAAGCTTAACAGTCACTTCACTTCACTTCACTTCTTACTATTGGCTTCGCATACTAGCTAATGCGACTTAGCCACCCTCTTTATTTTCTACTTCGAACGCTTCAGACAGAAGAATTTGAACGGTTAGGAGGAGAATATGGCCAGTTAAGATGACCGCAGGATTTCTTCAACCAGCGTAGAAAATGAAAACAGAGTCCTCCTTCATTGGCGCGTATTTATAATGACTGGTTGTTATTTATATTCTGCCAGGCTTAGTTGCATTGATGTCATAAACCAGAGGAAACAGATGAAGAAAGGATTTTAATAAACAAAATTTCGATTGAGTATTTTATGACCCATATGATTTAAACATACAACTACTTTCTACGCTTTCTACCTACAACAAAAAAGAAACAAACACTATTACCAATTACTACCTGAACACTTATAAAAAATGAATATAATAAAAATATGAATTTTAAACTAGCAATTATAATGATATAATTATTTACATTAATGCTACAATTTACAAGAAAATATTATTTTTTTTAACAAATTTACATAAGATGCACCGTACTGAATGTGAAGATATGAGAGAGAGTAGGCATTTGAGAGATGTAGGACGAGGAATTTCGGAGGGAAGGACATCATAGAGGGATTGTCGCAATCTCGGACATGAGAAAAAAAGGTGATTGACATTTCCTTCATCCAGTCCGCATTCGCAAAGAGATGAATTCCTGATCCTGAGCTTAGAAAGAAATACAGGGGTACAAGAATGACCAAGTCTAAGGCGGCAAATAGTGGAAACTGTACGTTTGTCCGCTTTACATGACCTAAAAAACCATGGAGATGACGGAATGTCCGATTGGACATCGGCGTAATGCTTACCTTTGATTAATTTAGATGCATTCCAGGCAGCAGTCCATGATTTATTCTGCAGCGACTTAGCAAGTAGACAAAGGTCCTGAGAATAGGTTTGAAAATGTTCTAGAGTGCCAAGCTTAACAGTCGCTGCCAGAAGTTCGTATTGACTTTTGTCTAAGATATATAACGTTTTTTTTTCTTTTGTCTAATATAACGCTATTTGGTGTATTAGCCACAGATGTTTGGTTTCAAATGTTGGAGGTAGTTTGCGTTTGATAATACAGCATTTGCGTGTCACCAGATAGTGTTACAGTTCCGTTGCCGGCCTATAAAATGAGATAGGGACGAAGACGATTCCTTCTAGATATATAAGTAAATAATAACTTTTTATATAATTGTTTTAAAAATATTTGGCATACATCTCTATTCAGCATCATTCCTCGCTTAGTCAATCTCAATTTTTAGCCATTCCGAGCGGATTTTACCGGCTGAGACTTTAACGGAAGCAAAGACAGATTTTTTAATTTAAAAGTACACATACTAATAAACAAATACAAAAAATATAATATTAATCGATTATTATAATTTAACGAGGATTTTAATGCAAAGAGTTTAACACGAGTCAACCAAACAATCACACAAATAAGTTTTACTAGCCGAAATAATATTTTTTACTAGGAACGTAATGAACTAACTGTAAAACAGTACAAATATTAGCTTATTGCGATAAACTAAATGAAAGAAACAATTACGTAAGTATTTTACTAAACAACTATACTTATTCAGGGCTGGCTGAAAAAAACAAATATTATTAACTGCGAATATATAGCCAGGTGCAAGATATACCGGGCCAGGGTGCAAAAGGGCACGAACAAAGGGTTGCACAAGAAATAATATTATGATGGTGATTAATACTTATATAACTTAATCAGTATAGTCTTGGATTGGCAAATCAAAATAGAAAAATGTTAGGACTTATCTTAGTAGTAGAGAACAACGACACGTCCCCTCAGCGCGAGTCGGCATCACTCAATCTTCACAAGTATCCATCCAATAGTTACCACCAATCAATAGTAAATCGCAAAATCAATAAAATGCGACACCTTCTTAACAATTGCAACCAACAACGAGCAACTACCAAAAACGACTGCTGTAACAATTTTACTTAATCTATCTCATAGTAAAATCAACTAAATATACTAAATATACACCGCGAATTTTTTTTATGGGATAGCGGGGTAAACGGGCAGGTGTGTCACTCGATGACAAGCAAGAAATGTCGCTCATGGATACCCGAACAGACTCAGTTGTGTTGCCGGCCCTCACCATGGAATATGGAAGGGTTCGAAAAGGGATGGGAAGGGGAGAGGCAAGCGGTTGGGCCTTCGGATATCTCTCACTGAACCAAACGATATCTACAGCCACTTTACGTCGACATTCTGAGATTCATGCACCGAACTGCGTATCTAGAAGTAAATAATAACATCTTTGTTTAATTGTTTTTTATTTATAAAACCTCCTTATATGAAACCTAAAGAATATTTACGTCTCCCGGAAATAGATGAGGCTACTATGTTATTTAGTTAAGTACATTCTTGGCGCCTTTAAAACTTTAGCCTTCATTAATTTACAATCACTGTTAATAAGTCAATAAGTATGTAATAATATTTTATCACAATTTTTTTTACGTGTTCGGAGGGCAAACGAGCAAGTGAGTCTGCTGGGTAACTTTCCACCGCCCATGAACACCGTAGTCCGTTGCCGTCCTATAAGGGAGTAGGAGGGGAAAGGAAGGGGAAAGGGGATCGGGCCTCCGGATACATCTCTTACGAACGAAACCCGGCACGAGCCACTTCACGCCTATATTTCGAGAGGTCGTGTCGTATTTCACCAGTCGAGGCGGCTGGTTAAGTTCAATATTGAACTATGACCTTGACGCCCTTTTTACCTTAAAATGCAGGCAGAGGCCATTACGTCTCGCATAATTTTTCTACCCCTAAACTTCGCCCGCATAAAAAGTTCCTCTCTATCCCTTGTCAAAATATATAGGGTATTTAAATTACAATTAATTTATTGCATAAAAAATATTTAATTACTTAATAATCGGAACAAATAGGTACTGTAAACTTGGTCAGTGAGCGTTTTTTGAACTGTACTAGCCTTGCACACCTTGCGTTGAGGTCAGGGTCAAAATTTGTTTGCAAGTGATATAATATTATAAAGAAACTTAAGTATTATCTTTGTATATACTTGTTCTACCTAGACTTTTATTTTAACAAAATATTCATATTTTGAAACTTAATTACGATTTTTTTTATCGGATAGGAAGGCAAACGAGCAGGCGTATCACCCTCATCATCATCATCAGCCTATTGCAGTCCACTGCTGGACATAGGCCTCTCCCAATGTGCCCCACAACATCCGATTCTCTGCCTTTCGCATCCAGTCTTTTCCAGCAGCCCTTCTGAGGTCGTCTGACCATCGGGCTGGCGGGCGTCCTACCAAGTCGCGGTCTCCACTCAATGACCTTCTTGCTCCATCTACCATCGGTCCTTCGACAGATGTGACCAGCCCATTGCCACTTCAGCGAGCTTATTCTACGAGCTATGTCGGTTACTCCTGTCACCCGACGGCAAGCAACCAATGCCGCCCATGGACACCAGCAACACATATAGTGTTACTGTTGCGTTGCCGACCTTTAAGGGATAGAAAAGGATGGGGCAAGGGGGTGGGCCTCCGTATACCTCTCTCATCGAACTAAACGTGGCACGAGCCACTTTATGCCGAACTGCAAGACTCTACCACTGCTTTTTTTCTTGAACTAATGAGGGTTTTATAGAAATTTAACATGATAACATTAAAACAACTTCTTAGGATTATATCGCGTTTATTTAATACTTATTTTTATTTATTTCCCGACCGTTCGAACTCTTTACAGAGATCATTTTCACGAGTGTATAGTTTGTTATATACTCTTTGATGCTGTAGTTGGAACATCAACGTTAAGTATTATGCCGCATAATGCTGTAATTGGAAAAGTACGATTGTCGTCAAAACTCCCTATAGATCAGGGCTTATCTATAATATAAAAATGAATCGCAAAATGTGTTGGTAAGCGCATAACTCAACCACGCCTGGACCAATTTGGCCAAATCTTTTTTTAAAATGTTCGTTGAAGTTCAAGGATGGTTTTTACGGCGAGAAAAATTAGAATTATTGCTGGGAAAACCCTAAAAATAGCCCTTTTCTTTTTCCCATACAAATGATTTGTAACTAAAACGTAGTCAATTTGAGCTTTATTGCTATAGTATAAAGTTCATATTAAATTACAAGCACTCACTGTTGTCTAAGCAATGTAGGTGTGTTCCTAACGTCAAAGATCATATCTATCAAAACAATGTGCGTGTGTGCGTTGGAGCACAGAATACATAGTTGAAGGAGTTTAATGTCGCGTTCCGAAACTCGCGTTTCTTTTGTATTAGTTTCGGCACGCGAGATAAAATGCATCAGTTTCCACGTCATTACATCAGTCAAACAAAAACCAACAGTGTTTTTATATTATTTATAATATCCAAATTTTAAATAAATAAAACAATTCGTACGGCTTAAAAGGATTTGACTTCAAGTCATATAAAATTTAAAAAAAAAAAAGTTGTCTGTTACCATTAGGTAACAGACAAGACAACTTTTTTTTTTAGTTTAGTTTAGTAGATTACTACTGAGTTGCTTTTGTCAACTGATACACGAAACAAATTCGTATAACGTGTTTTGTGCAGAGTGTTTAGTTAGTTAGTGTTTGTTTAGTTCGTGATTAGTGTGTTATGTAACAATGTCCGTGTGTAACATCTGTCTCCATTGTCCCTGCTACATCGTCCCTCGTAATTGTAAATGCAATAAATAAAACAACGAAACATGAAACTAAATAGGATGTAATAAAATAAGCAAGTAATAAGACTTTATTGTCCCTCGCAAAGGCAATACCAGTGCAATGTAAAACATTAGACCATTGTCCTTTTACTGCAGTTTTAAAGAACCCGAAGACCGTAATAAATCAGTGACCATCCCAAGTAACGAGAAAGCGTGGGAAAGCCATCACTCGGAAGACACTGGACCGGACCCCCATTGTTTCCTGGATGTGAAGAGCTGTAGCATTAGACATTCTATATCTAGCATCGATCAGGATCACACCTTAGTTTAGTTAGCTCCTGCCGAGAGGTGAAATCCAGACATCGATCTCGAAGATACCAAGATCCAGTTAATGTGAGTACACCTTAAATCGATTCTGTGTGTTGCTCTCAAAAGTGTCCTTATTCCTTTAAGTCATTTGCAGATTTTTTTTCTTAATTATCAGTGAATATTTAATTAATAACTATTTCTTATAATAAGGAAATTGTCTCTAAAGAGCTATCGCGCTCTAGACAGGCCCGTATATTACAAATAGATTTATATAGAGATCTTAATTTAGAATTAGAATATATTAGTGATAGTTTAGTTAACTCTCAGCACTATATTTTATCCGTGAAAAATACAAAATATCATTTAATATGGCTGACGTTGATTTAATTTTTAAAATTCTCCGTTTTGTACCGGACTTTGATGGCAATCCGCATGTGTTGCCTAGATTTATACAATTTTGTGATCATATAGTAGCCGAATGTATTGAATCCAACCCTAACAATAATTTGGCTAGATTATATCTTCTTATCGGCATCTTAAACAAAATAACTGGCCAAGCAGCACGAATAATTAATGCCAACGGTATACCCGAAGATTGAGCTAGCATTAAAAGAGCATTAATTAATATTTTTTCTGATCAAAGAGATGAGACCACACTATATAATGAGCTCATGTTAGCTTCACAGGGCAGTAGCTCACCACAAGAGTTTTATGATCACTGTGTTAGTTTATTTTGTACAATAATGACATATGTAACTTTACATGAATCGATCAATACCACTATAGAGGCAAAACAAACGGCAAAAATTAACTATGCAGGCATTTGTACGAGGGTTAAAGGAACCTTTAGGGTCCCGTATCAGATGTATGCGTCCTGACACCGTAGAAAAAGCATTAGAATTTGTACAAGAGGAACTAAATATTTTATATTTACAAAATCGTACCGAATGTAATATAGATAGAAAATCACATAATAATTTAATAAGCCATTTTACTCATACGAACAATTTTATACGGCCGATGCCTACAGCGACTAACTACTCGCAATTACCTCAATCCCCGTGGCAACCGAATAATTCGTATAATAACCCTATCAACTTCTATAGACATTATTCAGAAATGCCGACGCGCACACAGCAGAAGTTCCACGCACCGTCGTCAAATTATAACCAATATAATAATTATTTAAATACAATACAACAAAGACCCTTAATGCAAATCAACGCAGGCCTTAAGCCAATGAGTGACATTACTAATTTCGCTACTAGAGATAAAACTCCAAATGTACAACTAACTGGGCATGATTGGCGTAAGAGAGATAATCCACCCCCTTCTAACTACTCCAAAACTCAGGAAATTAATATTAACGAATTTACAGACTGAAAAATCCTATGATAATTCTTATTTGAATAATGCAGAGTACCATGATGTCGAACTGATAGGTCATACAAACGAAAACGCAAACGTTGATAATTATTCTGACGCCCAGACTTATCATTCCAATAACCAACAAGAATCTCTCTCGATTAATGAAAAGGATTTTCAGAATTCAATCAATCAATCAATCATTTATTTATTCACAATTTTGGGTATTTACAATATGGTTACAATAAATTTTTAAGTTTCTTTCAGAATAGGCAGATTAGACAAGAAAAAACAGAAAGTGAAAATAAAATTGAGTTAAACCTGCAGTCCCAGAAACAACTGCCATACATTGAAATCACAGAACTCCGGCTCGAACCGAAAAAACTTAAGTAGTGAAAAAATAATTTATATTTGATATGCCTCCTATAAGACGCAGCAATTTAGGTAGAAGAACCAGAAATGCTACAAACCAAGCTAATTACCGATCTAATCGTACTGCACAAGAACGTGACGACGGAAATGAACGTGAAAGAATTCGGATATCACAAACGCGTGAAGCGCGAGCGCGACATTCAACTAATAATCGCGCAAGTTTGAATCGAGCTGCTTTCAGTTACGATGTGTCAATTGACTACAGTAACTACCAATGTGTTGTTATTGGTTCTATGAACTCGGTTTGCTCACACTGTAAGGCATTAAAATACAAAAACGAAGCCAATGGATTGTGTTGCGCAAATGGTAAAGTGAAATTGATACCATTGGATCCACCACCAGAACCATTGTACTCATTGGCTTCAGGAATAGGAACAGATTCTATACATTTTTTGACACATATCCAACAATATAACAATTGCTTTCAAATGACTTCATTTGGGGCAACAAATGTAGTTCGGGAAAATTTTATGCCAACTTTCAAGGTATGTATTATAGCAGTTACTCATAATTATTTTAGCGAACAAAATTTTCTGTCACCAAAGTTAAGATGTGTCACTAATCTTCAATTTCTTAATCACTTATATATCACTTAGTCATCATATTATATGGTGATTCAGTTTCAGTGACACTTTTATTATATTTTATACTTGATAGATATTAGTTAAAACTAAATATATACTTTTTAAGATCAAATATTATTTAAGTTTGATCACTGACAATTCATTAATTTATACCACACCATAATATTTTTTTTTTATTTACAGATACAAGGGCAAATATATCACAGAGCAGGTTCACTGTTACCAGTGTCAGATAGCGACAACAAATTCCTGCAATTTTATTTTATGGGCAATTCACCACAAGAAATTGATCTGCGTTGTGCACATAACAATTTAGTAAAGAGGTCTATTGTAGAACAATTACAAACTTTATTTCACCAACACAATCAATTGATTATATTGTTTAAAACTGCCCTGGATCTGATGCCATCCGATAATCACAAAATTGTAATCAGAGCTGATAAAACACCTGCAGGTCAACATACAAGACGTTTTAATGCACCAACTATTGATGAAGTTGCTATCGTTGTAGTTGGAGAAAACTTGGAATCCCGTGATATTGTTTTACATCGTCGGAATGATCAATTACAACGTATAAAGGAAACACACCGCTCATATGATGCACTGCAATATCCCATTATATTTTGGCAAGGTGAAGATGGCTACGATTTCTCAATAAAAATGATAAATCCCATTACAGGTAACTAAAATATTAGTTTAGCTATGGCGATAATTTTATATTTGAATGTTATTAAAACAAAATCTATTTACAGGTTCTGAAACCAACAAAAAAGTCAGTTCAATGAACTATTATTCTTACCGCCTAATGATTCGGGAACATGAAGATAATCACATATTGAAATGTCGGCGATTATTTCACAACCATTGATCGTCATGTCACATGATTAACAATAAAGCGATTACTTACTTTTAAATCCTTATATATGTTTTATTTAATTATTTTTTATTCACAACGCCCTATCACCAGGGTGACGGTTCTGTTCAGGAGAATTTTTTAAAATACGTAGGCACAAAAACTGCCACATTACAAATCTTTTTGACAGGACGAAGTCTGTCGGGTCAGCTATCTAATATATAAAATTCTCGAGTCTAGATGTGCGTAATAGAAATTTTGTGTGCATATCGGGTAGGTCTGAAAATAGGACAACATCTATTTTTCATCCCCCTAAATCACAAGGGTAGCCCACCCCTCAATATTTTTTTTTAATTTTTCGACATTTTTCTGTTTCTTATTTTTTTTTATAAAACGGGATACAAACATACATACAACCCTAATATTTCAACCCCCTACGATCAACCCTTATTTTTTAAATATTATTTTTCGGCAAAACAACGTTTGCGGGGTCAGCTAGTAATTTATAAAACCAAAAAAAGAAAAACTAGGATGAGACCCATCAGAAAAGAAGGGGAATATTATAAAAATAAAATGTAGAATAATTTACGGGCGATCTGAGGTCGGGAAGGGGGTGGGGGTGAGTTTTTAAGGGTACGAAACGGTTTTTCACTGTTCTTGAGATACAACCTGGTGACAGACATACTGACAAGGAGACTCGATGACAAGATGACTATCATTTTTCTGCCCTTTCCCCACTGGGGTTATTAAATGGGGTCGGCACAATATGTCTTCCTTTTTTTTTGTTACCCAGTGGAAACCCGTTAAAGGTACCACCAGCACTGGGGGGTATTGGTGGTTATGTTGGACTCCCTATCCCGCTTAATCACAAACACCGGGACGGTATACCAACTAAAACCATTGGGGTGTTCCTCCTCACCACATACGACGAGATCGCGGGAAACGTGCTAACAAACACCTACCGACCCCGTGTGTGGTTGCCCTCCCCGGGGGGCCATGCTCGGTCACCCGTTCATCTCCATGTGAGGCGCTCCGGAACGCCTGGAGCGCTTTCCTCCTCGGGACCTTGCCTCCTATCAAGCGATGAAACCCCCGCTCCACCACTCAAAGGTCCGATTATGGCGGCAGGCGGTCGGCTCAAGCCCGCCTCCTGCGGCCCTTCTTGGGCGGCGGATCAAGGGCGCAAGAGGGCTATTTTCGCGCGTCCTCTCCATGGCCTCCTTCCAGGACATGACAGCGCCAGCAAAGACCAGCACCGCCTTCCGGAATAGAATGTGCGACAAACATGAATATTTGTGTGGGGTCTGGGTGTTTTTCTATGTATTATAAGTATGTGAATGTACAAACAAAGTATATATGTATTAATATCCGTTATCTAGTATCCATAAGACAGGCATTTAGTTGCTTAGCTTGGAACTAGACGGCGCTGTGTGTATGGTGTCCAAGATATTATTATTAGTGTAAATAGAACGCCTTGGGCGAATACCTGGGCGCATACAATCTGAGCAACATAACCCAGCCCGCTATTCATAGTGCGGTACTGATCCCAACACTAACTTATGAAGGCGAGAGTTGGGAATGGCAGAGGGTGCATAAAAATAATGATAAAGCAATCGAAATGAGGTTACTGTGCAAAATTTGCGGTATGCGGTTTACTGATCGAGTCCAAAAAAAGGATATGGGGAAAAAAATTTTAAAGTGTGTGTCAGTGTAATCTCTCTCCTCCTCCAATCCTCCGATTCCAATACTCCGATGGTTAGGACACGTACAAAGAATGATTGAAGCAAGATGTACTGTACATCTGCTTAGTTAGCAGATGTACAGTACAGAAGTGGAAGGATGTTGTTATCGATAAGAGTGACCACATACTTTCCATGATTTAATTAAACGAAAGGTGATGCCACGAGACTTAAAAACTGGATGTTTCGCCGAAACTCGGCCGAAACTGAAACCGAACTTTCAGTCGGTCACTAGTTTTAATGTAAATTATTGTGTTCAAAAAAATATTTTCATAAAAATATCGAAAGTCGATAAGTAAATTTGAATCGAACGTTTTTTCAATATTTAACGTCCAAAAAATATAGGTGATAAATATCGATATTTTTAAGAAAAAATATCGATATTCCGATATAGCGATATTTTATCAACAGTCCTATTGACTCCAGTCACCAGGTCGTGGTATTTCACCTCTCGAACCGGCCCATTCATGCAGCGAACTGCTTGTCTACCACTGTTTAAATTATAATATATGAGAAAATTATGAAACCTGTCTTTATGAACCCATCTACTGTTTTCTAATGAGAGAACTGTTGTTTTTTGATTTGTTGGGGCTGTCAGCACTGACTGACTCTAGGGATGGTCGATATTAGGCAAACATCGATGTTGACATCGATTCTAACATCGAATCAAAAGTATCGATATACAATAAATATCGGTCAAAAGAGATCAATATTTTTAGAACATCGATGTTTTTGGAAACAAATAAAATTGTCTACAATATTTATGAAAAGTTTAAATTCTTCGATAAATGCTCTAGAAATAACAAAAATGTTAAAAAATTAACATTTAATAAATAAATAATAATATCTTGGACACCATACACACAGCGCCGTCTAGTTCCAAGCTAAGCAACTAAATGCTTGTGTTCATAGATACTAGTTATCGGATATTAGTACACATATACTTTTCTTTTGTAAATACATACTTATAATACATAGAAAAACACCCAGGCGCCACACAAATATTCATGTTTGTCACAAATATTTTTGCTCGGGTGGGAATCGAACCCCCGACCTCAATGCGCCACGAGGCCCGTAAATTCCCAGCATTTTTTAGGGATAATTGTGCAATATTTCTACTTGAAGGTATACCTACTGCACGCTAGACCGCGCCCAAGAGAATAATTGCTGTTTCGATATTTTATGCAGGTAATATCGATGTTTCGATGATATCGAAGTCAACCGATCGATGTTAAAACATCAATGTTTTATAGTTAAACATCGATTCTAATCCAACATTGATGAATATCAATCATCCCTAACGACCCTAACTGACTGTCATTCATTCGTCAACAATCAATCCAAATCAATCGTAGCAGATCTTGGAAGCCGGTACGTTTTTCCTAAATATTTGTCTATAGAACTTGAATTGATTATTATAATTTTCGAGAATTACTGTTTAGTTTACGTCTTCGACGACAAAACCGGCATTCGTTTAGGTATAAATCCCTATCAAAACAATTGTGTGACCCGGTGTTTGACCACGTGCATTTTCGTAAAGAAACATGTGTACAAAGGCGGAAGGCCAGGTTGATCTCCGAGATGGACTCTCTGCTGCTGAAGTTTTTCAGAGCAGGGAAGGCCTCACTTATAATGACTTCCTTTTGCTTCCGGGATACATAGATTTCACTGCAGACGAAGTTGATTTGACTTCGCCTCTGACCAAAAAGATTAACCTGAAATCTCCATTAGTATCTGCACCGATGGACACTGTAACCGAAGCAGATATGGCTATTGCGATGGCACTATGCGGTGGCATCGGTATCATTCACCACAACTGTACCCCGGAGTACCAAGCAAATGAGGTGCACAAAGTGAAAAAATACAAACATGGATTCATTCGAGACCCTGTGTGTATGGGTCCCGAAAACACAGTTGCGGACGTTATCGAAGCTAAAAGAAAAAATGGGTTTACTGGGTATCCTATTACAGAAAACGGCAAGTTAGGTGGTCGCCTCATTGGTATTGTGACATCAAGAGATATTGACTTCAGGGAGGGTGATCCTCAGCTGAGCCTTAAAGATGTAATGACTCCAATAGAGGACATGATTACAGCACGATCTGGTGTCACTTTACAAGATGCCAATGACATCTTGGAGAAAAGCAAAAAAGGTAAGTTACCGATTATTAATGGATCCATGGAATTAGTAGCCTTAATTGCAAGGACCGACTTAAAAAAGGCTCGTAGTTACCCAAATGCATCAAAAGATGCCAACAAACAACTATTAGTAGGAGCTGCCATAGGTACCCGTGAAACTGACAAAGACAGATTACAATTATTAGTTAATAACGGTGTAGATGTGATAGTTCTGGATTCCTCTCAAGGAAATTCTGCCTACCAAATTAATATGATAAAGTACATTAAAAGTACTTATCCAGACATTCAAGTGATCGGAGGTAATGTAGTAACAAGGATGCAAGCCAAGAATCTTATAGATGCTGGAGTAGATGCACTTAGAGTAGGAATGGGTAGTGGTTCCATATGCATAACCCAAGAAGTCATGGCCTGCGGTTGCCCTCAGGCTACTGCAGTATATCAAGTAGCAAGCTATGCACGTTCATTTAATGTTCCTGTCATAGCTGATGGTGGTATCCAGAGTGTTGGCCATATAGTTAAATCCCTTGCATTGGGTGCCTCTGCAGTTATGATGGGATCTCTGCTTGCTGGCACTTCAGAAGCACCTGGTGAATATTTCTTCTCAGATGGTGTAAGACTGAAAAAATATAGAGGTATGGGCAGCTTAGAAGCGATGGAAAATAAAGATGGTAAAGGAGCTGCAATGAGCAGGTATTTCCATAAGGAATCAGACAAGCACAGAGTAGCCCAAGGAGTGAGTGGGAGTATAGTGGACAAAGGTTCTATTCTGCGGTTCCTTCCATATTTACAAGCAGGAATGAAACATAGCTGTCAAGATATTGGAGCAAAATCTGTAACTATGTTAAGTGAGATGAGCTATTCTGGAGATCTTAGGTTCATGAAGAGAACATACTCTGCACAATTAGAAGGCAATGTGCATGGTTTGTTCTCATATGAAAAAAGGTTATTTTGATTAGTTGTTGTGTTTTATATGACATGTTTCCAAATGTATATGAGAAGAGTAGATAAATATTTTATTAATTTAAGGAATTGAACTTTGGTATTGATATTAACAGAGTATGCCTATGAAATATTTTTTTGGTGTTTACAAAAGCCATTCAAATTGTGATAACAGATTCAAGCAAGTAAAAATGTGTATTAGAAGTTATATTTAGAAACAGGCAAAAAATAGATTAATTTTAAATATACAAGACAAATGTGACACTATGATTATTTTGTATGCATGTAGTCATAAATCATGTTTCATCTTCTTTGGTAATGGAAATGGTCAACTCGAGTTGACTATTGCTTGATGTGTACTCACTACTGTCAAGTACTGTCATTCATTCGTCAATAATCAGTCTAAAGTAGAGCTTGTAAGCCAGTTCGTTTTTTATAATTGTTTAAAGAACTAGAATTGATTAGTATAATTTTTGAAAATTATTGTTAACTTTGTCTTCGACAACAAAAGGGACATTAGTTATAAATCTCTATATAAACAATTGTGGGACCTGGTGTTTGACTACATGCATTTTTGTAAAGAAACATGTGTACAAATATGGAAGGCCACAGGGATCTCCGAAATGGACTCTCTCCTACTGAAGTTGTTCAGAGCAGTGAAGGCCTCACTCACAATGACTTCCCTTTGCTTCTGGGATACATAGATTTCACTGCAGCCGAAGTTGATTTGACTTTGCAACGTACCAAGAAGATTAACCTGAAATATCCATTAGTATCTCCAGATCGACACTGTAACCGAAGCAGATATGGCGATTGCGATGGCACTATGTGGTGGCAGTATCGGTATCATTCACCACAACTGTGCTTCTAAAGTTATGATGGAATCTCTCCTTGCTGGCACTTCAGAAACACCTAGTGAATATTTCCTTTTATATGGTGTAAGACTGAAATAATATAGAGGCATGGGTAGCTCAGAAGCGACGGAAAATAAAGATGGTAAAGGACCTGTAATGAGCAGGTATTTCCATGAGGAATCAGACAATCACACAATAACCCAAGGAGTGAGTGGGAGTATAGTGGACAAAGGTTCTGTTTCGTGGTTGCTTCCATATTTACAAGCAGGAATCAAAGCAAAATCTGTAACTATGTAAAGTAAGATGAGCTATTCTGGAGATCTTAGGTTCATGAAGAGAACATACCCTGTTCAATTAATATCCTTATGTATCTGCACCAATGGACACTGTAACAAAAACAGATATGCCGATTGCGATGGCACTATGCGGTGGTATCGGTATCATTCACCACAACTACTCAGAAGTACCAAGCAAATAAGGTGCACAAAGTGAAAAAAAACAGTGGTAGAGCCAAGCGGTATGCTGCATGAATGGGCCGGTTCGACCGGTGAAATACCACGACCTCTCAGAAGACCGACGTAAAGTGGCTCATGCCGTGATTCGTTCGGTGAGAGAGGTACCCGGAGGCCCTTCTCCCATCCGTATCCTTTCCTATCCCCTGTCCCTCAAAGGTCGGCAACGCAACAGTAACAATATATGTGTTGCTGGTGTCCATGGGCGGCGTTGGTTGCTTACCATCAGGTGTCACGCCTGCTCGTTTGCCCTCAATCCCATAAAAAAAAAATACAAACATGGATTCATTCGAGACCTTGTGTGTATGGGTCCTGAAAACAGAGTTGCGGATGTTAACGAAGCTAAAAGAAGAAATGGGTTTACTAGATATCCTATTACAGAAAACGGCAAGTTAGTTGGTCGCCTCATGGATATTGTGACATTAAGAGATATTGAATTAAGGGAGGGTGATCCTCAGCTGAGCCTTAAAGATGTAATGACTCCAATAGAGAACATGATTACAGCAAGATCTGGTGTCACTTTACAAGATGCCAATGACATCTTGGAGAAAAGCAAAAAAGGTAAATTACCTATTATTAATGGATCCATGGTATTAGTAGCCTTAATTGCAAGGACCGACTTAAAAAAAGGCTCGTAGTTACCCAAATGCATCAAAAGATGCAAACAAACAACTATTAGTCGGAGCTGCCATAGGTACCCATCAAACTGACAAAGACTGATTACAATTATTAGTTAATAACATTGTAAATGTAATAGTTCTGGATTACTCTCAAGGAAATTCTGTCCACCAAATTAATATGATAAAGTACATTAAAAGTACTTATCCAGACATTCAAGTGATCAGAGGTAATGTAGTAACAAGGATGCAAGCCAAGAATCTTATAGATGCTGGAGTAGATGCACTTAGAGTAGGAATGGGTAGTGGTTCCATATGCATAACCCAAGAAGTCATGGCCTGCGGTTGCCCTCAGGCTACTGCAGTATATCAAGTAGCAAGCTATGCACGTTCATTTAATGTTCCTGTCATAGCTGATGGTGGTATCCAGAGTGTTGGCCATATAGTTAAATCCCTTGCATTGGGTGACTCTGCAGTTATGATGGGATCTCTGCTTGCTGGCACTTCAGAAGCACCTGGTGAATATTTCTTCTCAGATGGTGTAAGACTGAAAAAATATAGAGGTATGGGTAGCTTAGAAGCAATGGAAAATAAAGATGGTAAAGGAGCTGCAATGAGCAGGTATTTCCATAAGGAATCAGACAAGCACAGAGTAGCCCAAGGAGTGAGTGGGAGTATAGTGGACAAAGGTTCTGTTCTGCGGTTCCTTCCATATTTACAAGCAGGAATGAAACATAGCTGTCAAGATATTGGAGATTCAAGTGATCAGAGGTAATGTAGTAACAAGGATGCAAGCCAAGAATCTTATAGATGCTGGAGTAGATGGACTTAGAGTAGGAATGGGTAGTGGTTCCATATGCTTAACCCACGAAGTCATGGCCTGCGGGTGCCCTCAGGCTACTGCAGTATATTAAGTAGCAAGCTATGCATGTTCATTTAATAGGCGATATGGTATCCAGAGTGTTGGCCATATAGTTAAATCCCTTGCATTGGGTGCTCCTGCAGTTATGATGGGACCTCTCCTTGCTGGCACTTCAGAGGCACCTGGTGAATATTTCTTCTCAGTTGGTGAAGACTGAAATAATATAGAGGCATGGGAAACTTAGAAGCGTTGGAAAATAAAGATGGTAAAGGAGCTGCAATGAGCAGGTATTTCCATGAGGAATCAGACAAGCACAGAGTAGCCAAAGGAGTGAGTGGGAGTATTGTGGGCAATGGTTCTGTTCTGTGGTTCCTTCCATATTTACAAGCAGGAATGAAACATAGCTGTCAAGATATCAGAGCAAAATCTGTAACTATGTGAAGTAAGATGAGCTATTCTGGAGATCTTAGGTTCACGAAGAGAACATACCCTGCTCAATTAATCTCCTTATGTATCTGCAGCAATGGACATAGTAACAAAAACAGATATGGCGATTGTGGTGGTACTATGCTATTGTTATCATTCACCACAACTCTACTCCAGAGTACCAAGCAAAAACCAAGTACCAAGCACAAAGTGAAAAAATACAAACATGGATTCATTCGAGACCCTGTGTGTATGGGTCCTGAAAACACAGTTGCGGACGTTAACGAAGCTAAAAGAAAAATGGGTTACCGGGTATCCTATTACAGAAAACGGCAAGTTATAGGTGGTCGCGTCATTGGTATTGTGACATTAAGAGATATTGAATTAAGGGAGGGTGATCCTCAGCTGAGCCTTAAAGATGTAATGACTCCAATAGAGGACATGATTACAGCAAGATCTGGTGTCACTTTACAAGATGCCAATGACTTCTTCAAGAAAAGCAGAAAAGTTAAATTACAAATTATTAATGGATTCATGGAATTAGTAGCCTTAATTGCAAGGACTAACTTAAAAAAAAGACTCCTAGTTACCCTAAGAATGCGAACAAACAACAATTAGCCGGAGCTGCCATAGGTACCCATCAAACTGACAAAGACTGATTACCATTATTTATTAGTCAATAACAGTGTAAATGTGATAGTTCTGGATTCCTCTCAAGGAAACTCTGTCTACCAAATTAATATGATAAAGTACATTAAAAGTACTTATCCAGACATTCAAGTGATCGGAGATAATGTAGTAACAAGGCCGCAACCCAAGAATCTTACAGATGCTGGAGTAGATGCACTTAGAGTAGGAATGGGTAGTTGTTCCATATGCATAACCCAAGAAGTCATGGCCTGCAGGTGCCCTCAGGCTACTGTAGTATATCAAGTAGGAAGCTATATACATTCATTTAATGTTCCTGTCATAACCGATGGTGTTATCCAGAGTGTTGGCCATATAGTTTAATCCCTTGCATTGGGTGCTTCTGCAGTTATGATGGGACCTCTCCTTGCTGGCACTTCAGAAGGCCCTGGTGAATATTTCTTCTCAGATGGTGTAAGACTGAAAGAATATAGAGGCATGGGTAACTCAGAAGCGATGGAAAATAAAGATGGTATAGTACCCGCAATGAGTAGGTATTTCCATAAGGAATCAGACAAGCACACAATAGCCCAAGGAGTGAGGGGGAGTATAGTGGACAAAGGTTCTGTTCTGCGGTTCCTTCCATATTTACAAGCAGGAATGAAACATAGCTGTCAAGATATTGGAGCAAAATCTGTATCTATGTTAAGTGAGATGAGCTATTCTGGAGATCTTAGGTTCATGAAGAGAACATACTCTGCACAATTAGAAGGCAACGTGCATGGTTTGTTCTCTTACGAAAAAAGGTTATTTTGATTAGTTGTAGTGTTTTATATGACATGTTTCCAAATGTATATGAGAAGAGTAGATAAATATTTTATTAATTTAAGGAATTGAACTTTGGTATTGATGTTAACAGAGTATGCCTATGAAATATTTTTTTGGTGTTTACAAAAGCCATTCAAATTGTGATAACAGATTCAATCAAGTAAAAATGTGTATTAGAAGTTATATTTAGAAACAGGCAAAAAATAGATTAATTTTAAATATACAAGACAAATGTGACACTATGATTATTTTGTATGCATGTATTTTGCATAAATCATGTTTCATCTTCTTTGGTAATGTAAATGGTCAACTCGAGTTGACTATTGCTTGATGTGTACTCACTACTGTCAAGTACTGTCATTCATTCGTCAATAATCAGTCTAAAGTAGAGCTTGTAAGCCAGTTCGTTTTTTATAATTGTTTAAAGAACTAGAATTGATTAGTATAATTTTTGAAAATTATTGTTAACTTTGTCTTCGACAACAAAAGGGACATTAGTTATAAATCTCTATATAAACAATTGTGGGACCTGGTGTTTGACTACATGCATTTTTGTAAAGAAACATGTGTACAAATATGGAAGGCCACAGGGATCTCCGAAATGGACTCTCTCCTACTGAAGTTGTTCAGAGCAGTGAAGGCCTCACTCACAATGACTTCCCTTTGCTTCTGGGATACATAGATTTCACTGCAGCCGAAGTTGATTTGACTTTGCAACGTACCAAGAAGATTAACCTGAAATATCCATTAGTATCTCCAGATCGACACTGTAACCGAAGCAGATATGGCGATTGCGATGGCACTATGTGGTGGCAGTATCGGTATCATTCACCACAACTGTGCTTCTAAAGTTATGATGGAATCTCTCCTTGCTGGCACTTCAGAAACACCTAGTGAATATTTCCTTTTATATGGTGTAAGACTGAAATAATATAGAGGCATGGGTAGCTCAGAAGCGACGGAAAATAAAGATGGTAAAGGACCCGTAATGAGCAGGTATTTCCATGAGGAATCAGACAATCACACAATAACCCAAGGAGTGAGTGGGAGTATAGTGGACAAAGGTTCTGTTTCGTGGTTGCTTCCATATTTACAAGCAGGAATCAAAGCAAAATCTGTAACTATGTAAAGTAAGATGAGCTATTCTGGAGATCTTAGGTTCATGAAGAGAACATACCCTGTTCAATTAATATCCTTATGTATCTGCACCAATGGACACTGTAACAAAAACAGATATGCCGATTGCGATGGCACTATGCGGTGGTATCGGTATCATTCACCACAACTACTCAGAAGTACCAAGCAAATAAGGTGCACAAAGTGAAAAAAAACAGTGGTAGAGCCAAGCGGTATGCTGCATGAATGGGCCGGTTCGACCGGTGAAATACCACGACCTCTCAGAAGACCGACGTAAAGTGGCTCATGCCGTGATTCGTTCGGTGAGAGAGGTACCCGGAGGCCCTTCTCCCATCCGTATCCTTTCCTATCCCCTGTCCCTCAAAGGTCGGCAACGCAACAGTAACAATATATGTGTTGCTGGTGTCCATGGGCGGCGTTGGTTGCTTACCATCAGGTGTCACGCCTGCTCGTTTGCCCTCAATCCCATAAAAAAAAAATACAAACATGGATTCATTCGAGACCTTGTGTGTATGGGTCCTGAAAACAGAGTTGCGGATGTTAACGAAGCTAAAAGAAGAAATGGGTTTACTAGATATCCTATTACAGAAAACGGCAAGTTAGTTGGTCGCCTCATGGATATTGTGACATTAAGAGATATTGAATTAAGGGAGGGTGATCCTCAGCTGAGCCTTAAAGATGTAATGACTCCAATAGAGAACATGATTACAGCAAGATCTGGTGTCACTTTACAAGATGCCAATGACATCTTGGAGAAAAGCAAAAAAGGTAAATTACCTATTATTAATGGATCCATGGTATTAGTAGCCTTAATTGCAAGGACCGACTTAAAAAAAGGCTCGTAGTTACCCAAATGCATCAAAAGATGCAAACAAACAACTATTAGTCGGAGCTGCCATAGGTACCCATCAAACTGACAAAGACTGATTACAATTATTAGTTAATAACATTGTAAATGTAATAGTTCTGGATTACTCTCAAGGAAATTCTGTCCACCAAATTAATATGATAAAGTACATTAAAAGTACTTATCCAGACATTCAAGTGATCAGAGGTAATGTAGTAACAAGGATGCAAGCCAAGAATCTTATAGATGCTGGAGTAGATGCACTTAGAGTAGGAATGGGTAGTGGTTCCATATGCATAACCCAAGAAGTCATGGCCTGCGGTTGCCCTCAGGCTACTGCAGTATATCAAGTAGCAAGCTATGCACGTTCATTTAATGTTCCTGTCATAGCTGATGGTGGTATCCAGAGTGTTGGCCATATAGTTAAATCCCTTGCATTGGGTGACTCTGCAGTTATGATGGGATCTCTGCTTGCTGGCACTTCAGAAGCACCTGGTGAATATTTCTTCTCAGATGGTGTAAGACTGAAAAAATATAGAGGTATGGGTAGCTTAGAAGCAATGGAAAATAAAGATGGTAAAGGAGCTGCAATGAGCAGGTATTTCCATAAGGAATCAGACAAGCACAGAGTAGCCCAAGGAGTGAGTGGGAGTATAGTGGACAAAGGTTCTGTTCTGCGGTTCCTTCCATATTTACAAGCAGGAATGAAACATAGCTGTCAAGATATTGGAGATTCAAGTGATCAGAGGTAATGTAGTAACAAGGATGCAAGCCAAGAATCTTATAGATGCTGGAGTAGATGGACTTAGAGTAGGAATGGGTAGTGGTTCCATATGCTTAACCCACGAAGTCATGGCCTGCGGGTGCCCTCAGGCTACTGCAGTATATTAAGTAGCAAGCTATGCATGTTCATTTAATAGGCGATATGGTATCCAGAGTGTTGGCCATATAGTTAAATCCCTTGCATTGGGTGCTCCTGCAGTTATGATGGGACCTCTCCTTGCTGGCACTTCAGAGGCACCTGGTGAATATTTCTTCTCAGTTGGTGAAGACTGAAATAATATAGAGGCATGGGAAACTTAGAAGCGTTGGAAAATAAAGATGGTAAAGGAGCTGCAATGAGCAGGTATTTCCATGAGGAATCAGACAAGCACAGAGTAGCCAAAGGAGTGAGTGGGAGTATTGTGGGCAATGGTTCTGTTCTGTGGTTCCTTCCATATTTACAAGCAGGAATGAAACATAGCTGTCAAGATATCAGAGCAAAATCTGTAACTATGTGAAGTAAGATGAGCTATTCTGGAGATCTTAGGTTCACGAAGAGAACATACCCTGCTCAATTAATCTCCTTATGTATCTGCAGCAATGGACATAGTAACAAAAACAGATATGGCGATTGTGGTGGTACTATGCTATTGTTATCATTCACCACAACTCTACTCCAGAGTACCAAGCAAAAACCAAGTACCAAGCACAAAGTGAAAAAATACAAACATGGATTCATTCGAGACCCTGTGTGTATGGGTCCTGAAAACACAGTTGCGGACGTTAACGAAGCTAAAAGAAAAATGGGTTACCGGGTATCCTATTACAGAAAACGGCAAGTTATAGGTGGTCGCGTCATTGGTATTGTGACATTAAGAGATATTGAATTAAGGGAGGGTGATCCTCAGCTGAGCCTTAAAGATGTAATGACTCCAATAGAGGACATGATTACAGCAAGATCTGGTGTCACTTTACAAGATGCCAATGACTTCTTCAAGAAAAGCAGAAAAGTTAAATTACAAATTATTAATGGATTCATGGAATTAGTAGCCTTAATTGCAAGGACTAACTTAAAAAAAAGACTCCTAGTTACCCTAAGAATGCGAACAAACAACAATTAGCCGGAGCTGCCATAGGTACCCATCAAACTGACAAAGACTGATTACCATTATTTATTAGTCAATAACAGTGTAAATGTGATAGTTCTGGATTCCTCTCAAGGAAACTCTGTCTACCAAATTAATATGATAAAGTACATTAAAAGTACTTATCCAGACATTCAAGTGATCGGAGATAATGTAGTAACAAGGCCGCAACCCAAGAATCTTACAGATGCTGGAGTAGATGCACTTAGAGTAGGAATGGGTAGTTGTTCCATATGCATAACCCAAGAAGTCATGGCCTGCAGGTGCCCTCAGGCTACTGTAGTATATCAAGTAGGAAGCTATATACATTCATTTAATGTTCCTGTCATAACCGATGGTGTTATCCAGAGTGTTGGCCATATAGTTTAATCCCTTGCATTGGGTGCTTCTGCAGTTATGATGGGACCTCTCCTTGCTGGCACTTCAGAAGGCCCTGGTGAATATTTCTTCTCAGATGGTGTAAGACTGAAAGAATATAGAGGCATGGGTAACTCAGAAGCGATGGAAAATAAAGATGGTATAGTACCCGCAATGAGTAGGTATTTCCATAAGGAATCAGACAAGCACACAATAGCCCAAGGAGTGAGGGGGAGTATAGTGGACAAAGGTTCTGTTCTGCGGTTCCTTCCATATTTACAAGCAGGAATGAAACATAGCTGTCAAGATATTGGAGCAAAATCTGTATCTATGTTAAGTGAGATGAGCTATTCTGGAGATCTTAGGTTCATGAAGAGAACATACTCTGCACAATTAGAAGGCAACGTGCATGGTTTGTTCTCTTACGAAAAAAGGTTATTTTGATTAGTTGTAGTGTTTTATATGACATGTTTCCAAATGTATATGAGAAGAGTAGATAAATATTTTATTAATTTAAGGAATTGAACTTTGGTATTGATGTTAACAGAGTATGCCTATGAAATATTTTTTTGGTGTTTACAAAAGCCATTCAAATTGTGATAACAGATTCAATCAAGTAAAAATGTGTATTAGAAGTTATATTTAGAAACAGGCAAAAAATAGATTAATTTTAAATATACAAGACAAATGTGACACTATGATTATTTTGTATGCATGTATTTTGCATAAATCATGTTTCATCTTCTTTGGTAATGTAAATGGTCAACTCGAGTTGACTATTGCTTGATGTGTACTCACTACTGTCAAGTACTGTCATTCATTCGTCAATAATCAGTCTAAAGTAGAGCTTGTAAGCCAGTTCGTTTTTTATAATTGTTTAAAGAACTAGAATTGATTAGTATAATTTTTGAAAATTATTGTTAACTTTGTCTTCGACAACAAAAGGGACATTAGTTATAAATCTCTATATAAACAATTGTGGGACCTGGTGTTTGACTACATGCATTTTTGTAAAGAAACATGTGTACAAATATGGAAGGCCACAGGGATCTCCGAAATGGACTCTCTCCTACTGAAGTTGTTCAGAGCAGTGAAGGCCTCACTCACAATGACTTCCCTTTGCTTCTGGGATACATAGATTTCACTGCAGCCGAAGTTGATTTGACTTTGCAACGTACCAAGAAGATTAACCTGAAATATCCATTAGTATCTCCAGATCGACACTGTAACCGAAGCAGATATGGCGATTGCGATGGCACTATGTGGTGGCAGTATCGGTATCATTCACCACAACTGTGCTTCTAAAGTTATGATGGAATCTCTCCTTGCTGGCACTTCAGAAACACCTAGTGAATATTTCCTTTTATATGGTGTAAGACTGAAATAATATAGAGGCATGGGTAGCTCAGAAGCGACGGAAAATAAAGATGGTAAAGGACCCGTAATGAGCAGGTATTTCCATGAGGAATCAGACAATCACACAATAACCCAAGGAGTGAGTGGGAGTATAGTGGACAAAGGTTCTGTTTCGTGGTTGCTTCCATATTTACAAGCAGGAATCAAAGCAAAATCTGTAACTATGTAAAGTAAGATGAGCTATTCTGGAGATCTTAGGTTCATGAAGAGAACATACACTGCTCAATTAATATCCTTATGTATCTGCACCAATGGACACTGTAACAAAAACAGATATGCCGATTGCGATGGCACTATGCGGTGGTATCGGTATCATTCACCACAACTACTCAGAAGTACCAAGCAAATAAGGTGCACAAAGTGAAAAAAAACAGTGGTAGAGCCAAGCGGTATGCTGCATGAATGGGCCGGTTCGACCGGTGAAATACCACGACCTCTCAGAAGACCGACGTAAAGTGGCTCATGCCGTGATTCGTTCGGTGAGAGAGGTACCCGGAGGCCCTTCTCCCATCCGTATCCTTTCCTATCCCCTGTCCCTCAAAGGTCGGCAACGCAACAGTAACAATATATGTGTTGCTGGTGTCCATGGGCGGCGTTGGTTGCTTACCATCAGGTGTCACGCCTGCTCGTTTGCCCTCAATCCCATAAAAAAAAAATACAAACATGGATTCATTCGAGACCTTGTGTGTATGGGTCCTGAAAACAGAGTTGCGGATGTTAACGAAGCTAAAAGAAGAAATGGGTTTACTAGATATCCTATTACAGAAAACGGCAAGTTAGTTGGTCGCCTCATGGATATTGTGACATTAAGAGATATTGAATTAAGGGAGGGTGATCCTCAGCTGAGCCTTAAAGATGTAATGACTCCAATAGAGAACATGATTACAGCAAGATCTGGTGTCACTTTACAAGATGCCAATGACATCTTGGAGAAAAGCAAAAAAGGTAAATTACCTATTATTAATGGATCCATGGTATTAGTAGCCTTAATTGCAAGGACCGACTTAAAAAAAGGCTCGTAGTTACCCAAATGCATCAAAAGATGCAAACAAACAACTATTAGTCGGAGCTGCCATAGGTACCCATCAAACTGACAAAGACTGATTACAATTATTAGTTAATAACATTGTAAATGTAATAGTTCTGGATTACTCTCAAGGAAATTCTGTCCACCAAATTAATATGATAAAGTACATTAAAAGTACTTATCCAGACATTCAAGTGATCAGAGGTAATGTAGTAACAAGGATGCAAGCCAAGAATCTTATAGATGCTGGAGTAGATGCACTTAGAGTAGGAATGGGTAGTGGTTCCATATGCATAACCCAAGAAGTCATGGCCTGCGGTTGCCCTCAGGCTACTGCAGTATATCAAGTAGCAAGCTATGCACGTTCATTTAATGTTCCTGTCATAGCTGATGGTGGTATCCAGAGTGTTGGCCATATAGTTAAATCCCTTGCATTGGGTGACTCTGCAGTTATGATGGGATCTCTGCTTGCTGGCACTTCAGAAGCACCTGGTGAATATTTCTTCTCAGATGGTGTAAGACTGAAAAAATATAGAGGTATGGGTAGCTTAGAAGCAATGGAAAATAAAGATGGTAAAGGAGCTGCAATGAGCAGGTATTTCCATAAGGAATCAGACAAGCACAGAGTAGCCCAAGGAGTGAGTGGGAGTATAGTGGACAAAGGTTCTGTTCTGCGGTTCCTTCCATATTTACAAGCAGGAATGAAACATAGCTGTCAAGATATTGGAGATTCAAGTGATCAGAGGTAATGTAGTAACAAGGATGCAAGCCAAGAATCTTATAGATGCTGGAGTAGATGGACTTAGAGTAGGAATGGGTAGTGGTTCCATATGCTTAACCCACGAAGTCATGGCCTGCGGGTGCCCTCAGGCTACTGCAGTATATTAAGTAGCAAGCTATGCATGTTCATTTAATAGGCGATATGGTATCCAGAGTGTTGGCCATATAGTTAAATCCCTTGCATTGGGTGCTCCTGCAGTTATGATGGGACCTCTCCTTGCTGGCACTTCAGAGGCACCTGGTGAATATTTCTTCTCAGTTGGTGAAGACTGAAATAATATAGAGGCATGGGAAACTTAGAAGCGTTGGAAAATAAAGATGGTAAAGGAGCTGCAATGAGCAGGTATTTCCATGAGGAATCAGACAAGCACAGAGTAGCCAAAGGAGTGAGTGGGAGTATTGTGGGCAATGGTTCTGTTCTGTGGTTCCTTCCATATTTACAAGCAGGAATGAAACATAGCTGTCAAGATATCAGAGCAAAATCTGTAACTATGTGAAGTAAGATGAGCTATTCTGGAGATCTTAGGTTCACGAAGAGAACATACCCTGCTCAATTAATCTCCTTATGTATCTGCAGCAATGGACATAGTAACAAAAACAGATATGGCGATTGTGGTGGTACTATGCTATTGTTATCATTCACCACAACTCTACTCCAGAGTACCAAGCAAAAACCAAGTACCAAGCACAAAGTGAAAAAATACAAACATGGATTCATTCGAGACCCTGTGTGTATGGGTCCTGAAAACACAGTTGCGGACGTTAACGAAGCTAAAAGAAAAATGGGTTACCGGGTATCCTATTACAGAAAACGGCAAGTTATAGGTGGTCGCGTCATTGGTATTGTGACATTAAGAGATATTGAATTAAGGGAGGGTGATCCTCAGCTGAGCCTTAAAGATGTAATGACTCCAATAGAGGACATGATTACAGCAAGATCTGGTGTCACTTTACAAGATGCCAATGACTTCTTCAAGAAAAGCAGAAAAGTTAAATTACAAATTATTAATGGATTCATGGAATTAGTAGCCTTAATTGCAAGGACTAACTTAAAAAAAAGACTCCTAGTTACCCTAAGAATGCGAACAAACAACAATTAGCCGGAGCTGCCATAGGTACCCATCAAACTGACAAAGACTGATTACCATTATTTATTAGTCAATAACAGTGTAAATGTGATAGTTCTGGATTCCTCTCAAGGAAACTCTGTCTACCAAATTAATATGATAAAGTACATTAAAAGTACTTATCCAGACATTCAAGTGATCGGAGATAATGTAGTAACAAGGCCGCAACCCAAGAATCTTACAGATGCTGGAGTAGATGCACTTAGAGTAGGAATGGGTAGTTGTTCCATATGCATAACCCAAGAAGTCATGGCCTGCAGGTGCCCTCAGGCTACTGTAGTATATCAAGTAGGAAGCTATATACATTCATTTAATGTTCCTGTCATAACCGATGGTGTTATCCAGAGTGTTGGCCATATAGTTTAATCCCTTGCATTGGGTGCTTCTGCAGTTATGATGGGACCTCTCCTTGCTGGCACTTCAGAAGGCCCTGGTGAATATTTCTTCTCAGATGGTGTAAGACTGAAAGAATATAGAGGCATGGGTAACTCAGAAGCGATGGAAAATAAAGATGGTATAGTACCCGCAATGAGTAGGTATTTCCATAAGGAATCAGACAAGCACACAATAGCCCAAGGAGTGAGGGGGAGTATAGTGGACAAAGGTTCTGTTCTGCGGTTCCTTCCATATTTACAAGCAGGAATGAAACATAGCTGTCAAGATATTGGAGCAAAATCTGTATCTATGTTAAGTGAGATGAGCTATTCTGGAGATCTTAGGTTCATGAAGAGAACATACTCTGCACAATTAGAAGGCAACGTGCATGGTTTGTTCTCTTACGAAAAAAGGTTATTTTGATTAGTTGTAGTGTTTTATATGACATGTTTCCAAATGTATATGAGAAGAGTAGATAAATATTTTATTAATTTAAGGAATTGAACTTTGGTATTGATGTTAACAGAGTATGCCTATGAAATATTTTTTTGGTGTTTACAAAAGCCATTCAAATTGTGATAACAGATTCAATCAAGTAAAAATGTGTATTAGAAGTTATATTTAGAAACAGGCAAAAAATAGATTAATTTTAAATATACAAGACAAATGTGACACTATGATTATTTTGTATGCATGTGTAGTCATAAATCATGTTTCATCTTCTTTGGTAATGTAAATGGTCAACTCGAGTTGACTATTGCTTGATGTGTACTCACTACTGTCAAGTACTGTCATTCATTCGTCAATAATCAGTCTAAAGTAGAGCTTGTAAGCCAGTTCGTTTTTTATAATTGTTTAAAGAACTAGAATTGATTAGTATAATTTTTGAAAATTATTGTTAACTTTGTCTTCGACAACAAAAGGGACATTAGTTTAGTTATAAATCTCTATATAAACAATTGTGGGACCTGGTGTTTGACTACATGCATTTTTGTAAAGAAACATGTGTACAAATATGGAAGGCCACAGGGATCTCCGAAATGGACTCTCTCCTACTGAAGTTGTTCAGAGCAGTGAAGGCCTCACTCACAATGACTTCCCTTTGCTTCTGGGATACATAGATTTCACTGCAGCCGAAGTTGATTTGACTTTGCAACGTACCAAGAAGATTAACCTGAAATATCCATTAGTATCTCCAGATCGACACTGTAACCGAAGCAGATATGGCGATTGCGATGGCACTATGTGGTGGCAGTATCGGTATCATTCACCACAACTGTGCTTCTAAAGTTATGATGGAATCTCTCCTTGCTGGCACTTCAGAAACACCTAGTGAATATTTCCTTTTATATGGTGTAAGACTGAAATAATATAGAGGCATGGGTAGCTCAGAAGCGACGGAAAATAAAGATGGTAAAGGACCCGTAATGAGCAGGTATTTCCATGAGGAATCAGACAATCACACAATAACCCAAGGAGTGAGTGGGAGTATAGTGGACAAAGGTTCTGTTTCGTGGTTGCTTCCATATTTACAAGCAGGAATCAAAGCAAAATCTGTAACTATGTAAAGTAAGATGAGCTATTCTGGAGATCTTAGGTTCATGAAGAGAACATACCCTGCTCAATTAATATCCTTATGTATCTGCACCAATGGACACTGTAACAAAAACAGATATGCCGATTGCGATGGCACTATGCGGTGGTATCGGTATCATTCACCACAACTACTCAGAAGTACCAAGCAAATAAGGTGCACAAAGTGAAAAAAAACAGTGGTAGAGCCAAGCGGTATGCTGCATGAATGGGCCGGTTCGACCGGTGAAATACCACGACCTCTCAGAAGACCGACGTAAAGTGGCTCATGCCGTGATTCGTTCGGTGAGAGAGGTACCCGGAGGCCCTTCTCCCATCCGTATCCTTTCCTATCCCCTGTCCCTCAAAGGTCGGCAACGCAACAGTAACAATATATGTGTTGCTGGTGTCCATGGGCGGCGTTGGTTGCTTACCATCAGGTGTCACGCCTGCTCGTTTGCCCTCAATCCCATAAAAAAAAAATACAAACATGGATTCATTCGAGACCTTGTGTGTATGGGTCCTGAAAACAGAGTTGCGGATGTTAACGAAGCTAAAAGAAGAAATGGGTTTACTAGATATCCTATTACAGAAAACGGCAAGTTAGTTGGTCGCCTCATGGATATTGTGACATTAAGAGATATTGAATTAAGGGAGGGTGATCCTCAGCTGAGCCTTAAAGATGTAATGACTCCAATAGAGAACATGATTACAGCAAGATCTGGTGTCACTTTACAAGATGCCAATGACATCTTGGAGAAAAGCAAAAAAGGTAAATTACCTATTATTAATGGATCCATGGTATTAGTAGCCTTAATTGCAAGGACCGACTTAAAAAAAGGCTCGTAGTTACCCAAATGCATCAAAAGATGCAAACAAACAACTATTAGTCGGAGCTGCCATAGGTACCCATCAAACTGACAAAGACTGATTACAATTATTAGTTAATAACATTGTAAATGTAATAGTTCTGGATTACTCTCAAGGAAATTCTGTCCACCAAATTAATATGATAAAGTTCATTAAAAGTACTTATCCAGACATTCAAGTGATCAGAGGTAATGTAGTAACAAGGATGCAAGCCAAGAATCTTATAGATGCTGGAGTAGATGCACTTAGAGTAGGAATGGGTAGTGGTTCCATATGCATAACCCAAGAAGTCATGGCCTGCGGTTGCCCTCAGGCTACTGCAGTATATCAAGTAGCAAGCTATGCACGTTCATTTAATGTTCCTGTCATAGCTGATGGTGGTATCCAGAGTGTTGGCCATATAGTTAAATCCCTTGCATTGGGTGACTCTGCAGTTATGATGGGATCTCTGCTTGCTGGCACTTCAGAAGCACCTGGTGAATATTTCTTCTCAGATGGTGTAAGACTGAAAAAATATAGAGGTATGGGTAGCTTAGAAGCAATGGAAAATAAAGATGGTAAAGGAGCTGCAATGAGCAGGTATTTCCATAAGGAATCAGACAAGCACAGAGTAGCCCGAGGAGTGAGTGGGAGTATAGTGGACAAAGGTTCTGTTCTGCGGTTCCTTCCATATTTACAAGCAGGAATGAAACATAGCTGTCAAGATATTGGAGATTCAAGTGATCAGATGTAATGTAGTAACAAGGATGCAAGCCAAGAATCTTATAGATGCTGGAGTAGATGGACTTAGAGTAGGAATGGGTAGTGGTTCCATATGCTTAACCCACGAAGTCATGGCCTGCGGGTGCCCTCAGGCTACTGCAGTATATTAAGTAGCAAGCTATGCACGTTCATTTAATAGGCGATATGGTATCCAGAGTGTTGGCCATATAGTTAAATCCCTTGCATTGGGTGCTCCTGCAGTTATGATGGGACCTCTCCTTGCTGGCACTTCAGAGGCACCTGGTGAATATTTCTTCTCAGTTGGTGAAGACTGAAATAATATAGAGGCATGGGAAACTTAGAAGCGTTGGAAAATAAAGATGGTAAAGGAGCTGCAATGAGCAGGTATTTCCATGAGGAATCAGACAAGCACAGAGTAGCCAAAGGAGTGAGTGGGAGTATTGTGGGCAATGGTTCTGTTCTGTGGTTCCTTCCATATTTACAAGCAGGAATGAAACATAGCTGTCAAGATATCAGAGCAAAATCTGTAACTATGTGAAGTAAGATGAGCTATTCTGGAGATCTTAGGTTCACGAAGAGAACATACCCTGCTCAATTAATCTCCTTATGTATCTGCAGCAATGGACATAGTAACAAAAACAGATATGGCGATTGTGATGGTACTATGCTATTGTTATCATTCACCACAACTCTACTCCAGAGTACCAAGCAAAAACCAAGTACCAAGCACAAAGTGAAAAAATACAAACATGGATTCATTCGAGACCCTGTGTGTATGGGTCCTGAAAACACAGTTGCGGACGTTAACGAAGCTAAAAGAAAAATGGGTTACCGGGTATCCTATTACAGAAAACGGCAAGTTATAGGTGGTCGCGTCATTGGTATTGTGACATTAAGAGATATTGAATTAAGGGAGGGTGATCCTCAGCTGAGCCTTAAAGATGTAATGACTCCAATAGAGGAAATGATTACAGCAAGATCTGGTGTCACTTTACAAGATGCCAATGACTTCTTCAAGAAAAGCAGAAAAGTTAAATTACAAATTATTAATGGATTCATGGAATTAGTAGCCTTAATTGCAAGGACTAACTTAAAAAAAAGACTCCTAGTTACCCTAAGAATGCGAACAAACAACAATTAGCCGGAGCTGCCATAGGTACCCATCAAACTGACAAAGACTGATTACCATTATTTATTAGTCAATAACAGTGTAAATGTGATAGTTCTGGATTCCTCTCAAGGAAACTCTGTCTACCAAATTAATATGATAAAGTACATTAAAAGTACTTATCCAGACATTCAAGTGATCGGAGATAATGTAGTAACAAGGCCGCAACCCAAGAATCTTACAGATGCTGGAGTAGATGCACTTAGAGTAGGAATGGGTAGTTGTTCCATATGCATAACCCAAGAAGTCATGGCCTGCAGGTGCCCTCAGGCTACTGTAGTATATCAAGTAGGAAGCTATATACATTCATTTAATGTTCCTGTCATAACCGATGGTGTTATCCAGAGTGTTGGCCATATAGTTTAATCCCTTGCATTGGGTGCTTCTGCAGTTATGATGGGACCTCTCCTTGCTGGCACTTCAGAAGGCCCTGGTGAATATTTCTTCTCAGATGGTGTAAGACTGAAAGAATATAGAGGCATGGGTAACTCAGAAGCGATGGAAAATAAAGATGGTATAGTACCCGCAATGAGTAGGTATTTCCATAAGGAATCAGACAAGCACACAATAGCCCAAGGAGTGAAGGGGAGTATAGTAGATAAAGAATCTGTCCTGCGGTTCCTTCCATACTTACAAGCTGGTATGAAACCTAGTTGTCAAGATATTGGAGCGAAATCTATTAGTATGCTAAGTGAGATGAGCTATTCGGGAGATCTTAGGTTCGTGAAGAGAACATATCCTGCACAATTAATCTCCATTAGTATCTGCACCGATGGACAAGCGAACAGAAACAGATATGGCGATTGTGATGGCACTGTGGGTGCCATTCACGGTCGGTATCATTCACCACAACTGTACTCAGGAGTACCAAGCAAATGATGTGCACAAAGTGAAAAAATACAAAATCGGATTCATTTGAGACTTAAAAAAGGCTTGCATGGGTAGCTTAGAAGCAATGGAAAATAAAGATCCAGAGTGTTGGCTATATAGTTTAATCCCTTGCATTGGGTGCTTCCGCAGTTATGATGGGACCTCTCCTTGCTGGCACTTCAGAAGGCCCTGGTGAATATTTCTTCTCAGATGGTGTCAAACTGAAAGAATATAGAGGCATGGGTAACTCAGAATCGATGGAAAACAAAGATGGTATAGGACCCGCAGTGAGCACGTATTTCCATAAGGAATCAGACAAGCACACAATAGCCCAAGGAGTGAGGGGGAGTATAGTGGACCAAGGTTCTTTTCTGTGGTTCCTTCCATATTTACAAGCAGGAATGAAACATAACTGTCAAGATATCAGAGCAAAATCTGTAACTATGTAAAGTGAGATGAGCTATTCTGGAGATCTTAGGTTCATGAAGAGAACATATCCTGCACAATTAATCTCCATTAGTATCTGCACCAATGGACAAGGGAACAGAAACAGATATGGCGATTGCGACGGCACTGTACTATCGGTATCGTTCACCACAACTGTACTCCAGAGCACAAAATGAAAAAATACAAAATGGATTCATTCGAGACCCTGTGTGTATGGGTCCTGAGAACACAGTTGCGGACGTTAACGAAAATAAAATAAAAATGGGTTTACCGGGTATCCTATTACAGAAAACGGCAAGTTTGGTGGTCGCCTCATTGGTATTGTGACATTAAGAGATATTGACTTTTTGAATTAAGGGAGGGTGATCCTCAGCGGAGCCGCTGAGCCTTAAAGATGTAATGACTCCAATAGAGGACATGATTACAGCAAGAACTGGTGTCACTTTACAAGATGCCAATGACATCTTTAAGAAAAGCAAAAATGTAAATTACTAAAGGATCCATGGAATTAGTAGCCTTAATTGCAAGGACCAAATTAAAAAAAGGCTTGTAGTTACCCTAAGAATGCAAACAAACAACAATTAGCTGGAGCTGCCATACGTACCCATGAAACTGACAAAGACTGATTACAATTATTTATTAGTCAATAACAGTGTAAATGTGATAGTTCTGGATTCCTCTCAAGGAAACTCTGCCTACCAAATTAATATGATAAAGTACATTAAAAGTACTTATCCAGACATTCAAGTGATCGGAGATAATGTAGTAACAGGCATGCAAGCCAAGAATCTTACAGATGCTGGAGTAGATGCACTTTGAGTAGGAATGGGTAGTGGTTCCATATGCATAACCCAAGAAGTCATGGCCTGCGGGTGCTCTCAGGCTACTGCAGTATATTAAGTAGCAAGCTCTGGGTGCCTCCGCAGTTATGATGGGATCTCTGCTGGCACTTCAGAAGCACCCGGTAAATATTTCTTCTCATATGATGTAAGGCTGAAATAATATAGAGGCATGGGTTGCTTAGAAACAATGGAAAATAAAGACGGTAAAGGAGCCGCAATGAGCAGGTATTTCCATTAGGAATCAGACAAGTATAGAGAAGCCCGAGCAGGGAGTGGAAGTATAGTTAATTTAGTAGCAAAGATTCTGTTCTGTGGTTCCTTCCATATTTACAAGCAGGAACCAAACATAGCTGTCAAGATATCAGAGCAAAATCTGTAGCTATGTAAAGTGAGATGAGTTATTCTGCAGATCTTAGGTTCATGAAGAGAACATATCCTCACAATATCCATTAGTATCTGCATCGATGGACACTGTAACAGAAACAGATATGGCGATTGCGATGGCAATATGCGGTGGTATCGGTATCATTCACAACAACTGTACTCTGGAGTACCAAGCAAATAAGGTGCACAAAGTGATAAAATACGAACGTGGATTCATTGATGCCATTGCCATGCCATTTGATGCCAATGACTTCTTCAAGAAAAGCTAAAAAGTTATATTACAAATTATTAATGGATTCATGGAATTAGTAGCCTTAATTGCAAGGACCAATTTAAAAAAAGGCTTGTAGTTACCCTTAGAATGCAAACAAACAACAATTAGCCGGAGCTGCCATACATACCCATGAAACTGACAAAGACTGATTACAATTATTTATTAGTCAATAACAGTGTAAATGTGATAGTTCTGGATTCCTCTCAAGGAAACTCTGTCTACCAAATTAATATGATAAAGTACATTAAAAGTACTTATCCAGACATTCAAGTGATCGGAGATAATGTAGTAACAAGGCCGCAACCCAAGAATCTTACAGATGCTGGAGTAGATGCACTTAGAGTAGGAATGGGTAGTTGTTCCATATGCATAACCCAAGAAGTCATGGCCTGCAGGTGCCCTCAGGCTACTGTAGTATATCAAGTAGGAAGCTATACACATTCATTTAATGTTCCTGTCATAACCGATGGTGTTATCCAGAGTGTTGGCCATATAGTTTAATCACTTGCATTGGGTGCTTCCGCAGTTATGATGGGACCTCTCCTTGCTGGCACTTCAGAGGGCCCTGGTGAATATTTCTTCTCAGATGGTGTCAGACTGAAAGAATATAGAGGCATGGGTAACTCCGAAGCGATGGAAAATAAAGATGGTATAGGACCCGCAGTGAGCAGGCATTTCCGTAAGGAATCAGACAAGCACACAATAGCCCAAGGAGTGAGGGGGAGTATAGTGGACCAAGGTTCTTTTCTGTGGTTCCTTCCATATTTACAAGCAGGAATGAAACATAGTTGTCAAGATATTGGAGCGAAATCTATTAGTATGGTAAGTGAGATGAGCTATTCGGGAGATCTTAGGTTCGTGAAGAGAACATATCCTGCACAATTAATCTCCATTAGTATCTGCACCGATGGACAAGGGAACAGAAACAGATATGGCGATTGTGATGGTACTATGCTATTGTTGTCATTCACCACAACACTACTCCAGAGTACCAAGCAAAAACCAAGTACCAAGCACAAAGTGAAAAAATACAAACATGGATTCATTCCAGGAATGAATCCAATTCGAGACCCTGTGTGTATGGGTCCTGAAAACACAGTTGCGGACGTTAACGAAGCTAAAAGAAAAATGGGTTTACCGGGTATCCTATTACAGAAATCGGCAAGTTATAGGTGGTCGCGTCATTGGTATTGTGACATTAATAGATATTGAATTAAGGGAGGGTGATCCTCAGCTGAGCCTTAAAGATGTAATGAATCCAATAGAGGACATGATTACAGCAAGATCTGGTGTCACTTTACAAGATGCCAATGACTTCTTCAAGAAAAGCAAAAAAGTTAAATTACAAATTATTAATGGATTCATGGAATTAGTAGCCTTAATTGCAAGGACCAATTTAAAAAAAGGCTTGTAGTTACCCTTAGAATGCAAACAAACAACAATTAGCCGGAGCTGCCATACATACCCATGAAACTGACAAAGACTGATTACAATTATTTATTAGTCAATAACAGTGTAAATGTGATAGTTCTGGATTCCTCTCAAGGAAACTCTGTCTACCAAATTAATATGATAAAGTACATTAAAAGTACTTATCCAGACATTCAAGTGATCGGAGATAATGTAGTAACAAGGCCGCAACCCAAGAATCTTACAGATGCTGGAGTAGATGCACTTAGAGTAGGAATGGGTAGTTGTTCCATATGCATAACTCAAGAAGTCATGGCCTGCAGGTGCCCTCAGGCAACTGTAGTATATCAAGTAGGAAGCTATACACATTCATTTAATGTTCCTGTCATAACCGATGGTGTTATCCAGAGTGTTGGCCATATAGTTTAATCCCTTGCTGGCACTTCAGAAGGCCCTGGTGAATATTTCTTCTCAGATAGTGTCAAACTGAAAGAATATAGAGGCATGGGTAACTCAGAAGCGATGGAAAATTAAGATGGTATAGTACCCGCAATGAGCAGGTATTTCCATAAGGAATCAGACAAGCACACAATAGCCCAAGGAGTGAGGGGGAGTATAGTAGATAAAGAATCTGTCCTGCGGTTCCTTCCATACTTACAAGCTGGTATGAAATATAGTTGTCAAGATATTGGAGCGAAATCTGTTAGTATGCTAAGTGAGATGAGCTATTCGGGAGATCTTAGGTTCGTGAAGAGAACATACTCTGCACAATTAGAAGGCAGTGTGCGAATTTTATTAATTTAAGGAATTAAACTTTGATATTGATAACAGAGTATGCCAATGAAATATTTTTTGGTGTTTACTAAAGCCATTCACATTGATAACAGATTCTAGCTAATAAAAATGTGTATTTAGATTTTATATTTATGTAATGAGCATATAAAAATTAGATTACTTACTGATGTAGAAAGAAATTGTATTGACTTTCTGTATATTGTATTTCATAAAATGAATGAGGGCTATATATTTGCTAGCCAGATTGTATATTACTCTAGTATTTTATACCTACATTAGTACCTATATAAACTAAAAGATAATTTTATTTCAATTAAATGTTTATAAAATATACTAATAGTTTTTGTTTTACTAATTTTGTGTTTGTCTTGGTAGTCCAGTGGTCAGCTCACTGCTTCTGATTCAGTAGTCGTGGGCTCTCAATGGTTTCTCTGAATTATTTTCTGAAGTTGGTTGTGATAAATATCAATGACTGACAACTTTATGCCCGTTGTTCGGTTCACCACCTATTCCATTTGGGATGTAACTTAAGTAGCTTAACAGCCTCTACCTCCCTAAGGCGTGAAGTTATGTTGTCAAACACAAGCTGCTCAGAAATGCTCTTTCCCTATTAAATATTTTATGTTATAAAAATAGATACGCAATAATATAAATTTGAAATCAGTAAGTAAAATAAGTTCAAATATTAAAATAAGTGCAACTACAGTAATTTCATGTTTAGGGGATTTTTAATCATCACCTGCTATGTGTCTGATTAAATAAATTCAATTATACCTAGATATCCGTCGAGCCTTATGGTGCATTCGGGTTCGAAAGGGTTCGATTCCCACCCGAGTACAAATATTTGTGTCAAGAATGAATGTTTGAATGGCGTCTGGGTGTTTTTCTATGTATTATAAGTATGTATTTACAAAAGAAAAGTCTAATATTCGCTAAGTATTAATATTCGTTATCTAGTAACCATAGCATAAGCATTTAGTTGCTTCGTTTGGGACTAGAGGGCGGTGTGTGTATTGTGTCCAACTAATAATAATATTCATATATTAAGTTAGAAACTTCTAATAGGACAAGAATCTTTGAATCCTTGAAGCTATTCTTGAAAAAACATAGATATCTCATTTCAAAAGTGCAATTTCAATCAGCATCACGGAAAAACAAGTAGGTAAGTGAGTTTTACGGTATAAACAGGACAATAATGGAGAACTGATTAGAAATAACAACACTAAAGTTTTTGAAATGGAAATTCTAATCTCTCCTGCAATCGTTTAAGTCTGCGGCCCCCATACGACCACAAAAGGTAATATCGTAGACATCCTACTAATTACTACTCAATAATAGCAGGATATAAACTGGCCAATTTAATATCCAACTTATAACATTTCATATCGCATGTATTTGAACTGTAGGATAAGATAGACATTGGAGACCATCCAAGATGGTGGAATAAATTATTTTTAATGCGTGTCTTAATGGATAACAAATGAAAGGGATTGTTGCTAGTAGGTAGCTATACAAATGATATGGCGTCATTCTAAATCCAACATGGCAGACCATCTAAACTAGAGAAGTGGTTCATAATAAACTTCTACAGTATTGGTCTAACGTTTAACGCATACCTATATACCTAGACCCATATAAATATGTACAAAAACCCGTTGTAATATAAGTCGGATCATGTCAATTATCCTCTTTTCACATTTAATCATTAGTAATCATTATAGGTAGGTACATAATTATGATTATACTATTTCATTATACATAAATTATAATTTACAAACCAACTCGTTGACACCCTCTATCTATAGGTAGTCAAAAAGCCTTATCAAAATCCGTTGCGTAGTTCCTAAGATATAAGAATTTATGGGAACAGACAGCAGAAAACGACTTTATTATAAATTAAGTAATGATTGCGTTGACATACAATTATGGGATAATGTTGTGTCGGAGGCAAAATAAAAGTACCCCAAATGGTGCAACCACCAGATCCTTTTCGCGCTTTACTTTCTGGCATTGGAAAAAAAATTAAGCAGTTCTTGGTCAACCAATATTCAAAAATAAAAATATACGAGGTCGTTTGCTTTTATAATTTATGTATAATGTATTAAAGAATAAAATTACTTTAAAAAAAAGGGTAAACCGTTTTCTAGAAACGTAAACCACCACCACCATCTTTATGTAGATGAAATCTACTACCTTCATAACTAAAAAGCGATAAACAATGTAACTAATTTGAATACTAAATACAATATACAAAACGTTATACATTTATAAAGTCATAATACTTAAAGATTTTGTGGTTTACGTTTCTAGAAGTAGGTTAAAAAGTGATAAATTTCGAGACTTAGGACTTATTGCTAGCTTGATATGATTTAGGAGTTATTGCAAACGCTGGCCGAACCCTAAGTGATAGATCAAAATAACTTGCTACATTATTAAATACCTTCGGAAGGTCTACAAAAACTTTCGCGGTGGTGTATGTCCATCTCTTAGTGATAACCTACTTAATGACCATTTTATTTCTTATGAGGCGAAACAAAGTTCGCTGGGTCAACTAGTATGTTATAAATATATGTACCTATGTTACAAAGTTTCATTTCTTTAGCGCGCAGGGACCCCACGCAATATTCTTTTTTAAGCATTAGTTACATAATAACAACAAAACAACATATTATCAATATATTATTACTAACATTAGGTACTTACTTATTACTTAGTATAATTTACGAAATAGCCGCTATTCATAGCTTACCAATGGCTGTAACAAATATTTAGTGGTGTATCCCACATTGACAATAATAGCACTGCAACGATGAACGTTGCACGGTGAATCTGCCACAATGTCAAGGACCGTTGGCAGTGTTTCTAATTATACGTCCACCACTGTTTATGACGCACAATCAGACAGACGTGATCTCATCATTATATTAATCAAAGTGGTTCTTACCTTATTGAGAGTATTGGATATATCCAATTATGTATATTGTATGTGGAGTTGCTCATAGCTATAAATTTAGTATGACTCTAATAAATGTGACTCACATTTTAACAATATATTCACGTCTCTTCATACATATACATCATATTTTCATTTTTTCCCATCCTTTTTTTGCCCTGTACCCACTATTTGAGGTCGGCACCACAGATTTTTCTTATTCACAATTCCATAGCATGCACCTAAATGCACTAACTTTTCATATACTACATATATATAATATATAGATATGCCAGCTCAAGGAACATACAACAATCCAGAAATTAAGTATTTATGACGCGAAAGAAGTACCTACCGAATGTTTTAAAATAATTTAACATGCCATTTTTTAAATTTAACTGTTAGCAGCAATGAACTGCTTGGCTGCTTTATAACGCTGGCTTGTATCGTAACTTAGGTCTTGTAATATGAAAATTTCATTAGTTCATTAGCCAGGCCACTCGGGCAGAGGCACAAGCACGAACTAGTAAATAATTGCTAGCACTAGTTTTAATTTAATAATATATATAAATTACGTGTCACGTTGTTTGTCCGCGATGGGCGCCTGAACTACATAACCGATTTCATTCAAATTTGCACTCCGTATGCAGTTTGCTTCCAACTTAAATGATATTTTATATCTCAATTTATAGTCGCGACTTTCTTTCTTCTCTCTTTTACTGCAAATTATTTGTTTATTTTATTTGTTAACTCCAAACTATAGCGTACATATGTGGTGATATCTGTTGATTGGATTAAGTTACTATTCAATAGATGTCGCTATGTTAAAAGTTTTGGAACGAGCTGTATTCCACTGATCCGGCAATAGATTATTGTGCCAGATGAGACCATTGGAGAAATGTTAATAATTTGTAAATATTGTTAGGCGTTGAAATACAATAGTGCAACCACCAGATACTTTTCGCGGAAATGATTTGGAAATGGAAATGATTTTAGATTGGTAGAGCCAAGCAGTTCGCTGCATGAATGGGTCGGCTCGACCGGTGAAATACCACGACCTTTTAGGAGATCGACGTAAAGTGGTAAGTATCGTTCGGTGAGAGAGGTACCAGAAAGTCCACCCCCGTTCTCGCCATCCTTTTCTATCCCCTATCCCTCAAAAGTCATTAGTGTGAGCCAGGATTCGGACCCGCGACCTTTTGATTTGAAGCGAGGTGCTCGACCACTGAACCACCGAGACTATAATAAGTAGTTTTTTAAATTATAAAGTGTAAGTCAAAATTTGTTTATTTTAGCGAAATAAATTTCGTGAGCATGACTGTTTCTGTACTTGGCGATTACTCTTTATAATATTGGATTTGGATATTGAATTCCTGTATAATAGGTTGGGGAAAAAGTATTTTCGTATTTTTGTATGAAAAGTCAAGACATTTTTTTCAATGTTTATTTACATTTATTGACAATATATATGTACCGTTTTGGTGAATAACTTTCTGCCATTTTGTGGGCAGAGACATTATCCCGTTACTGTAGAAACTTTGGGACTTCTGATCAAAAAAACGGGACAAATAGTTTTGGCAGTCCTCTCTTGAGGTCAACCTTACAGAACCTAAAGAATTCTGAAGAGACCGAAACAGGTGAAAATCTGAAGGCGCAAGGTCAGGGCTATATGGTGGATGCACTAGGACCTCCCAGTCGAACTCTCTTAATTTTTGCTGAGTGGCTAAAGATGTGTGTGGTCTAGCGTTATCGTGATGAAAGACCACACCCTTCCTGTTGATCAATTCCGGCCGTTTTCTCTCGACTGCTTCCTTTAATCTCATCAGTTGCTGGCAGTAAAGATCAGAATCGATGGTTTTGCCGGACGGTAAAAGCTCATAATGAACAATGCCCTTCCAATCCCACCATACACACAGCATCACCTTATTTCGTGTTAGGCCAGGTTTGGCCACAGTCTGTGAAGCCTGGCCAACTTTCGACCACGACCTTTTTCGCACGTTCTTGTCGTACGTGATCCACTTTTCATCGCCAGTTATCAATCTCTTCAAAAACGGCTCGGTTTCATTACGTCTCAATAATGAATCGCAAATGAGTACACGGTTCATTAAGTTTCTTTGAGTGAGCTCGTGTGGCACCCAAATATCGAGCTTTTTTGTATAACCAGCTTTCTTCAAATGGGTCAAAACTGTTTTGTGGTCAATTCCCAGTTCTTCAGCTACATCGTAACTACTAATATGCCGATCTTGCTCCACTCTTTCAAAAATGGCGTCAATTTTATTCGTAACAGGGCGACCAGAGCGAGGTGCATCTTTAACATCAAAATTTCCGGACTGAAAACGTTTGAACCAAATTTGTGCTACTCTTACTGACACTGCATCAGGTCCATAAACATCACAAATTTTTTTTACTGCTTGAGTTGCATTTTTGCCTTTTTTATAATAAAATTTTAAAATGTATCGAATTTCTTCATTAGATTCACTCATTTTTACGGAGAGAAAAACAAATGAAAAATAGCGGGAAACAACTTTTTTTTATTTTTTTCTTTTCTTTATAATGTAACCTTTTTAATGTTACCAAAACCAGCCAGACACAAATAGTACAGTCAAAGAAATTTTATAATAAGTTTATACCTACGTTATGCGAAAAGACTTTTTCCCCGACCTAATATTATGAATGGTTACTGTAATGGCAATAGAACCTTAGTAGTATCGGTTTCAAAAGCTCCGAAAGCTCCGACTGTTCGCACAGAAAGAATGGAAAATGTAAGATTAACTAAGCAGATATAGAGCGCAAAAGCGGAAGGATGTTAGGAGCATTAAAAACTGACGAGCGTGTATGACAACAATAATGAAAGTCAAACAAGCGAGTGTGTTGTATATGAATCTTTCCTCATGGCCCTCTGTTCTCTCTGCCCACCCCACAAATGACTTATCGTAATGTTATGTATATATGTAGTTTCGGTGGCGCAGTGGTCGAGCACACGGCTTCTGATCCAGAGGTCAGGGTTCGAATCCTGACACTGGCTCACACCAATGACTTTGCGAAATTGTTTTCGGAAGTTAAGTGTGATAAATATAGATGACTGAAAACTTTGTGCCCGGTATAACAATAGGTTCGCCACCTATTCCATTTGGGACAGCCGCTGCCTATACCTTCGGGTAACAAAAGGCGTGAAGTTATGTTGTTTTTTATGATTATGTAAATTAATAGAACATCGACAGTCAAAGCATAAATAAGCTTCTCCTTGATATTTAACAATTTGTTTAAATTAACATAATTGTGGAAAAATAGCAATGTTACTTCCGTCAACATAAATATTATTAAGCATACCTATAATCTTGAAATTACCTAATAAGTATTGCTCTATAAAAGGAGTAGACATGAGTTTCTTTTGGACAACACGGACCATTTTCCTTTTAGGCAGCGGAAAATATACATACGTGCTAAATACCCGAGATACCAGATTAATTTTACCAAATGTGTGGTCCCAAGGTGAGGAAATCCACACACACACGGTCAGAGCATGGCTTTGTTAGTCATCGATATTTATCGCTCTTATCATGAGGAAAGTCACTGAACCTCTGAACTTGAAGTCGGACTTCTGAATGACGAGGATACTAGATATGCCTTGCGTGTTACAAATAGTCTTAGCTATCCACGCCAGACAAAGGTTTTTCACTGTATACTACATTTATTTTTTGGTCTCGTGGCAATGGTGACCAACCTATAGCCATGAATATAACTCTTTTGTTTTAAGTTCAATAGTTTGTTTAATAGGTCCGTTGGTCGGTGGTCCAGTGGTCAAGCACCCCGCTTCTGAATCAAGTGGTCGCGGGTGTTCAAATCATGGCTCACACCAATGACTTTTCCAAATTAATTTCTAAATTATTGTGTGATATCGATGACTGAAAACTTTGTGCCCAATATGGCAATGTGTTCGCCACCTATTGGAACGAGAACTTAACAGCGAGTCTTAACATTTATTTTCATTTATATCATTTTGGATGGCCAAGACACACATTCCATGACCAAATAGAACGTGTTCTGGAAAAAGGTGATGTTAGACATAACTACTTACATAACATAACTTCACGCCTTATGTTACCCGAAGGTGTAGGCAGCGGCTGTGTGCAACAGAGAACAGCCGCAAAAATCGACGCGCGTGCATGAAAAGAGTTATGAAAGTCAACGAAGTGAGTGAGGTGTATAAGACTTATGCCGTATGGCGCTCCGTTCTCTCTGCCTACCCCGCTAGGGATTCGGCTTGAAGTTATGTATGTATGTATTTTCATTTTTATTAAACTTTAACATTATCCATACTGAAATTCATGATCGACGTTAAATCTTAAAAAGTATTCTTGTGTGAAACAGCGTTTAGATACGTAATATGTAACATTTAACATGGCTATATTAATGCGTATGTCTTTCAATTCGTCTTTGATTTGAAACATAATAGACAGCTTGGGGGAGGCAGGTATATAAACACAATATAAATAAAGTGTAGATCCGATCCGCGTATCTCCAGATTAAGCAAACGTCTAACATTATTTACACCGTGTGATCCCAGCCAACGGTACTACGCCTCCAACTGTAGAACGTATTTTTACCAAAAGTATATTCATATTAGATAACCGAGGCTCCAATGCCACCAGGCTGTATCGAGAATGTCGTCGATACATACGATACTTTATTCGATTCAACTGTAGAACACCGGCCGCGACACAGTGCAGTGTCAAATAAATACAAGTTGAATTTATATATCCTGTCGTGTTCTGTGATCCTGGTATATAAATACAATAGGTACGCGCCGTTTTAAAACGATGAATTTTTTTTTTTCGTTTCTAGTGTTGTTCGGATATTTTTTCACGTGGAGCGCGGGAATGCTGTACCGGAGGGATTCGGATAATGTTTTGAAACCCGGTGAGTTTTTTTTTTTGGTAATTGCGTCGTCCATATTATGTTCGAGCGGTGGTATGCAAAAAAATTATTGTTCGTTTGTCAGAATTTATTTATTTATAAAAAATATTTTTTTAAACAGGTATGCGTATATTAGTCAATTTGAAAAGATTTGTTTTTTTGGGAGAATAGTAAAAACTCGTTACTTAGAAACATTTTTTACCTGACTACTACAGAGGTCTTTACGTTATACAATAAGTTACAGTTAAGTATGTCTGGAACGTGGGCCACAACGAAACAGTTACTGAGGAGCAGAGCAGAGCATTGTTGAGTCACATAAAAACCATGACACGCCAATTACCAAACATTGGTTACAATTGATTCCGTTCCTGATAATGAGGACTAGATAATAATTTATATTATACTTCCCAAAAAGTTTGTATTATTTGACTTAAAAAACAATGCGTCAGCTTTTTTACCTTCAACATAATAAAGAAAGAGTGGAGTATTATTTAAATGCGTATTTTTAAAGGCATATTAAACGTAATATGCAGTGTCTGGTCGCAGGCTGTACAGGTTGCAAAGCTTCACCTTGATCCGGCGAACTATACTTTTGTACCGGCTATTGAATACTTTCAAACTGTATCAGTCCGCGTTGATGCTTTTTTTATTAGCCCCAAAGTTTAAAAAGTACCTAATTGTTATATAAGGCGAATGTATAAAAAAAAGTTTGCGCTTTAGAAGTAGTAAGTCTTATGTTATTTGATAAATCTTCCGTTATCATAATTATAATACTTGTTTGACTAAAAATGTCTATTTCAATCGTCTAGGTTGCTAAAAATATATATTATTTCTTTTTTAAATACCAGGGTTCAGTACGGTACGACCGAAATGGTAATAGAACTTACGTAATTCGTTTAGTCATGAGCATATTAATTAAATTATTATTATATTAATTTACAATGAATGTTTTATAAACTGCGCAACCGATATAAAATTAAATCTATTTAGTATTTTATGGCAATAGGTTTGCCACCTATTCCATTTGGGACGTAAACATAACGGCGAGACGAGGCTTAAGAGCCGCTGCCTACACTTTCTGGTAACATTCGGCCGAAATCAATCAAATCAATCAATCTCCAATCTAAGATTGAAGCTAATCTAAGATCATTGTGTATCAGTCGATCGACTCCCCTAAACAAAATCAATCCATGGATTGATTATTGGCACGCTTATTAGTAGAAATGGATTGAAATATTGATCTTAGATAGCACAATTTGGATTGGATTGATTATTGGTTTCGGTCGATAAGCGTGAAGTTATGTTATGTAGTATTTTAAATTTTACATTTTTTAAAATTGTGACTTAATATTACATTTTCCAAAAGTGAAATACAATGACCTCTCAGAATATTGACGTAAAGCGGCCCATGCCGCGGTTCGTTTCTTCCACCTCCTTTCTAATCCTCCCTTATAGGTAGGCAACGCAACTGTAACGTTGTCTGTGTTGCAGGTGGCCATGGGCGACTTTAGTTACTTACTATTGGGCTCTTACTAATAATTAAAGTATGTGTTTGATCTTACGCAGATTAACTCTTGTACCACAAGTCATCAAGGACTAGCGGCTTAGCGTGTCTGCTTCTTATTAAGAGAGCCCGAACTCAAATCCAGATACACACTTTTAGGAAACCATGTGTTATAAATATCGATAAATAACACAATCCCACTTCCTTAAAGGCCGGTAATGCAATTGTAACACTATCAGTGTTACAGGTGTCTATGGGCGGTAGTTGCTTATCATCAGGTTGACCCGCTTGCTGGTTTGCCTCCTATTCCATAAAAAAAACTTGTAAGCCGAAATATAATACTCGTCTATACCTACAGATATAAATTAAGGTCGTGATGTTACAGTAGTAGTGTTACCCGAATAATTGCTACTCGCGGCCATTAGATTTGTTTTGCAGTTTTTTTTATCTAACCAGTTAAAAAGTAGAACATAACCTTGTAACTATCGTATAAATAGGTAACACGTAAGTACTATTGTAAATTATAATGTCTCGATGGTCCAGTGGTTGAGCACCCCCGATTCTGAATCAAGAAGTCGTTGTTTCCAAACCGGGCCCACACCAATAACTTATTGGAATTAGTTTCGGAAGTTATGTGTGATAAATATCGATTACTGAAAACTTTGTGCCCGGTATGGCAATAGGTTCGCCACCTATTCCATTTGAGACGGAAACATAGCGGCGAGTCGAAGCTTAACAGTCGCTGCCAGAAGTTCGTATTGACTTTTGTTTAAGATATTTAACGTTTTTTTTTCTTTTGTCTAATATAACGCTATTTGGTGTATTAGCCACAGATGTTTGGTTTCAAATGTTGGAGGTAGTTTGCGTTTGATAATACAGCATTTGCGTGTCACCAGATAGTGTTACAGTTCCGTTGCCGGCCTATAAAATGAGATAGGGACGACGACGATTCCTTCTAGATTAATAAGTAAATAGTAACTTTTTATATAATTGTTTTAAAAATATTTGACATACATCTCTATTCAGCATCATTCCTCGCTTAGTCAATCTCAATTTTTAGCCATTCCGAGCGGATTTTACCGGCTGAGACTTTAACGGAAGCAAAGACAGATTTTTTAATTTAAAAGTACACATACTAATAAACAAATACAAAATACAAAAAATATAATATTAATATCGCTGTTTTGCACTGAACAAAACAGTTATTATGTGTTGAACGTAGCACACAGTGTTGAGATGAAGAAAGCTGTTGTGAATATGCCATAAATACATTAAAAACATACCAGATTGTCGATGGTTCTATACCTCTCTCGCTCTTACACCAGCGGGCGCACTTGTCTAACATCGGATGATGCCCTGACGTAAGCTGTCTTCTCATAGATTCTTCAGCTCACCAGCAAGAGTATTGCTGCAACACTGTGTGCTACGTTCAACACATAATAACTGTTTTGTTCAGTGCAAAACAGCGATATTATGTGTCTCACTGCACACAGTGTTGAGATGAAGACCTGTTTGGTATCTGCTGGTGGTACACACAAACGCTATGATGATTGTGATTGTGTTTAAAAAATAAAATAATATTATTCTGAAAATGAAATACTTTAGCTGTAGCTAATTATTAGAACATATACAATGTAACCGTCATTAGAGTCATTAATCTACTATACATACATACATCAAAACATATTATTATTTGTTTTATGTCTATGTTGTGACATTCAACTTATATCATAATATTGAGATCTTTCTCTTATAACTTTGGATATAAATGATAAATATTTGATAAGTTAGTATTTAAAGGAAATTTGTAATAGATATGGGACGAGAATAACATTTCTGAATTGTTAAACTCGGCACCCTCTCTCTCTCATATGTACTATTTCCCAGTAAAGGTTACTGGCCAGCTTCGTTAAACCACTACTAATCTATACGTGCTATACGTAGCACGTAATATAATAAACATGTAATAGTAGGTGGAGCATAAATTTTAGCTTCCTTATAAATGCTACGAAACCAACCTAATATAATAGTTTCTGATACAGGTGTAATCGGTCCTGATAAAAAGATCAATAAACCTATGATATTGCTGTCCGTACTTACTTCAGATTTCTGAAGATACATCATAATGTGTGGATCTGGGCACACGTGATAATCGGAATATTTCCGCAATATGTGCTCGAATTATCTATCTGAAGATACATCTGGGCACATGTGACAATCGGGATGTTTCCGCAACATTCGATTGTGTGCCGGATGGAACAACTTTAATAAGTGCAACTGGGCACACTCATTATAAATAATTACGAAATTTTTAAGATTTCTGTCCAATAAAATGCGATCGTGCCACTGGCATAATATAAATCGCAAAATAATCAAAGGTCCGGCCAGCGACTTAGCCCCCACTCGATGAATCGTTACATCTCAAGTGGAATATGTGGCTAAACTATAGCCATACAGCGGGCACAAAGTTGTCAGTCATCGACATCACGCATAACTTCCGGAAAAATATTCGAGAAATCATTTTCTCATAGTCAATCCCACAACTTCTGAATCCGAAGCGGGGAGTTTGACCACTGGGCCAACGTGAACTATTCTAGCATTTGTTGACCCTTGGGTAATTTATGGTTGACATTATTATTCCCGCATCATAGTAACCACCTTTTAATTGGTGATTTGTAAGTTATAAAAGTAGATGTCCGCCAAGTACTTTTTAATAACTTGGACCTGGTTCTGACCTGACCTGATCGACCCACCTCCAACATTATCCAACGATGGTGGACGACTGTCCTATGTCAGATCTAATAACACATTTCGCATGTGTTTCATTGGAAGCGGTTGCATTATATCTCTCGCTTTCAGGTTGGGCAACCATAAGCACCTGTGCTATAATGGAGCTACCAAGATATAAGTTCCCCTAGCACTACTTAAGTGAGAGAGAACTCTCAGTATTAAGCTGGGTGGATAAAACATCCAACCTAGCTTGTAGTTCCGTAGTTGAAGCTGTGGCAAAAAATTGCAGAATCATATCTGGATTCTAACATTACGTACACCTGTACGACAGCCATTTGTTTAACGCAAACGAGTATAAGTCTAGGCAGTCCTAAAATCTAAATATAGCCTCCGAGGCTTGGGGTAGTAGATGCCACTCTAATAGGTACTTTGCGGCCCCTTGAGAGGCGATCCACAATTTGTTTATCCTCCCCGGGAGGTAGGTGGCAGAAAGTGTTATTTGTTACTTTCACTTGTACTACTTGTACTGCTACTACTTGTACTGGCTAGATGTTTAAATTGATATCATGGTAGGACATGATCATCAAGGATCATGTACCGCCCTCGTTCCTGAGGCACGCTACTAGGATCCTGTTGTTGAACTGAACTAATACGTGTCCAGTGCCATTTTAAAGTCATCCGCTGACTCTTTATAACTGCAAATACTGCATACATCTCTTTCACAATGCAGAGCCAGCACGTCCGGTATGGGGCCCATATACCTTTAGGTAAATGTTGTTTAGTTAAACATATACTGTACCAGTCGTGAAAAAATGAGTAGCACTTTCCTTGACTATCGGAGATAAGCTGTATATTTATTAGTTTTGCCTCTGTCTGTTTGTATGTTCTGAAAACACATTTGCGTTTTGCGATACAAAGTCACCCATTTTAAATTGCGTAGTTACAACATTGAACATACTTAACAAAGAATGAACTTTCCCTAGAGAACTGTATCCACGATTCTACACTTGTAAAACTTATTGACAGAAAGTTTCAAATGATTTTGGTCGGTATTCCATAATATACCGAGAAATTTGATGACTTGTAAAGGTTTGGTAAAATACTTTAGGTAAAATTACCACAGACATCTAAATAGATGTCATCTCAAGAATTTTCTAGGAGTATCTTGAAGGTTTCCGCAACCTGAAGAGCAGATATTGTACTGCTTTGATGGGCAAGTAAATAGATTAAGTATACTATTACCCTGATGCCTCGTGCTCATAGGATTTTCGCAATCCAATTTGTCACTGTGGCAACTATCTTTGGACTTGAAGATAGGCCAAACAGTTGGGCAGTTAGTTGAAGTATATATATATATATTTGTAAACAATTACTAGAAGGAACCTCCGAGATACCTTAAAGTATCGTATAGTAACGTAAATCTGGTGAAATTCTATCTTTACTGACCGATTCTTTATCTATAAGTATAATAAACCTGCCAAGTCTGTTTGTAAAATCAAATGAGAATGATGATCCACTGGTGGATGAATCAAATCACTCACTGCATATTGCACATACAAACAGAGACCTCCGCGGTCCAGGTTAGTCGGTCGCAGTTTACGGTCCGACTTTTTTTTTTTTTTTTAACAAGAAATATTAGCTTGTATATAGGAAGCCGGGGTTTATGTATAGTGCAGTCTTTAGTTCGTTTTTGTGTTAAATGAAGGATCATGTCCGCCATGTCCTTATTTGAATGTAATGTAAAAGTTAACCCAAAAAATAAGATTAACTGCTTGTTATTACTTTTATATCGTGGTTATGAGCAACCTGGGGGCCTATTATAAGCTCTGGAATCCAGCCCTAGCTTAGGAATTAGTCGTTGAAAATAAGAATTCGCAAGGCAGCGCGTACGCTGGCTGTAATTGAGAGCTGATAATACGCCAGCTGCTCTTGCCATATCTGGGCATACATAGGCTACCCCTCCCCCCTGAAACTTCTGACTGAATAGTCATTGTGTGAGTTTATTATTGGAGTTGTTGGTAGTGTCCCTTTGGGCTGCCGTGATGAAAAGGCTGCTTGTATCAAATTTATCTTTTTGGAATATGTGATTATAAATAACAAAATCCATGATGAATTAAATCTGTTAAGGCCACATGTGAGTACAGCGTAGAGATGCTCTGAAAAAAGTTTGAATTTTCGGTCTCATCTTATCGCACTCTGCTAGCTTACCGCAAAATATCTGCATTGCGGTTTTGTGACCCCTTCTATAGTGAGCTAGGACAACAGTACCTGAGATATTGTTAACCAATGAACTATAATTTGAACAGTTGGGGTATGTTTATTCCCAATCAATACGCTAGAAAATCAGAGCGTTACAAATGTCTTTGTTCCGACAATTATTAATTAAACTGACTAATAATAGCCAAATAATCTCTACTTTTATTAAAATGGCACAATTCCTCATAAAGTTAAGACCTACAAAACCGGGACTAGCAATGCAAGATTAGTTTTGATCGCATCAGTTATTCTTCCCAGAATGTGTATCAAAACTTTTGAAGACATCATAACTCTTGAAATCTCTGGTTTGTATTTGCAATCGGTACAATTGTCCGCTTATCAAACCCGATACTTTTTTCTTTTAAATTAGCTTTTCCAATTCGCTTTTACAATATTTTAGGATAGATAAATAACTAAAACGTGCCTGAGCTGCATGAGTAGTGTCCTGGTGACTAGTTAATGGTGTATTTAAATTTAAATGACTTATTAAGTGACAAATATTAAAATGACAACGCGATTGTCCGTTATTTTTGAAAATTTTGATACTCACGGGAACTCTTACTTCGTTTATAAGGCGGAGGTGAAGCGATACCATCCTCCGAGGATGAAAATGATGACTCCTCCGAGATCATCTAACTCGAAAGCTGATCTTCCAACGAAGTATCAGTATTCGAAATTTCGCTTGTTTCCTCTGACAATAGATTTGCAAATTTCCAGAATTAATTTGTCCGCCCCTACGAAAATATCACTGTGTTAACGTTCTTAGCAAATATAAATTACTTTAAAATGAATTTAAAGATTAAATTAGAACGAAAATTTTATATTTTAAATTTTGCGATGTTATATCGGCAAAATTCACAAACGCTATGAGAAGACAGCTTACGTCAGGGCATCATCCGATGTTAGACAAGTGCGCCCGCTGGTGTAAGAGCGAGAGAGGTATAGAACCATCGACAATCTGGTATGTTTTTAATGTATTTATGGCATATTCACAACAGCTTTCTTCATCTCAACACTGTGTGCAGTGAGACACATAATCGATTATTATAATTAAACGAGAATTTTAATGCAAAGAGTTTAACACGAGTCAACCAAACAATCACACAAATAAGTTTTACTAGCCGAAATAATATTTTTTACTAGGAACGTAATGAACTAACTGTAAAACAGTACAAATATTAGCTTATTGCGATAAACTAAATGAAAGAAACAATTACGTAAGTATTTCACTAAACAACTATATTTATTCAGGGCTGGCTGAAAAAAACAAATATTATTAACTGTGAATATATAGCCAGGTGCAAGATATACCGGGCCAGGGTGCAAAAGGGCACGAACAAAGGCTTGGGTTGCACAAGAAATAATATTATGATGGTGATTAATACTTATATAACTTAATCAGTATAGTCTTGGATTGGCAAATCAAAATAGAAAAATGTTAGGACTTATCTTAGTAGTAGAGAACGACGACACAATAAGTCCCCTCAGCGCGAGTCGGCATCACTCAATCTTCACAAGTATCCATCCAATAGTTACCACCAATCAATAGTAAATCGCAAAATCAATAAAATGCGACACCTTCTTAACAATTGCAACCAACAACGAGCAACTACCAAAAACGACTGCTGTAACAATTTTACTTAATCTATCTCATAGTAAAATCAACTAAATATACTAAATATACACCGCGAATTTTTTTTATGGGATAGCGGGGTAAACGGGCAGGTGTGTCACTCGATGACAAGCAAGAAATGTCGCTCATGGATACCCGAACAGACTCAGTTGTGTTGCCGGCCCTCACCATGGAATATGGAAGGGTTCGAAAAGGGATGGGAAGGGGAGAGGCAAGCGGTTGGGCCTTCGGATATCTCTCACTGAACCAAACGATATCTACAGCCACTTTACGTCGACATTCTGAGATTCATGCAGCGAACTGCGTATCTAGAAGTAAATAATAACATCTTTGTTTAATTGTTTTTTATTTATAAAACCTCCTTATATGAAACCTAAAGAATATTTACGTCTCCCGGAAATAGATGAGGCTACTATGTTATTTAGTTAAGTACATTCTTGGCGCCTTTAAAACTTTAGCCTTCATTAATTTACAATCACTGTTAATAAGTCAATAAGTATGTAATAATATTTTATCACAATTTTTTTTACGTGTTCGGAGGGCAAACGAGCAAGTGAGTCTGCTGGGTAACTTTCCACCGCCCATGAACACCGTAGTCCGTTGCTGTCCTATAAGGGAGTAGGAGGGGAAAGGAAGGGGAAAGGGGATCGGGCCTCCGGATACATCTCTTACGAACGAAACCCGGCACGAGCCACTTCACGCCTATATTTCGAGAGGTCGTGTCGTATTTCACCAGTCGAGGCGGCTGGTTAAGTTCAGTATTGAACTATGACCTTGACGCCCTTTTTACCTTAAAATGCAGGCAGAGGCCATTACGTCTCGCATAATTTTTCTACCCCTAAACTTCGCCCGCATAAAAAGTTCCTCTCTATCCCTTGTCAAAATATATAGGGTATTTAAATTACAATTAATTTATTGCATAAAAAATATTTAATTACTTAATAATCGGAACAAATAGGTACTGTAAACTTGGTCAGTGAGCGTTTTTTGAACTGTACTAGCCTTGCACACCTTGCGTTGAGGTCAGGGTCAAAATTTGTTTGCAAGTGATATAATATTATAAAGAAACTTAAGTATTATCTTTGTATATACTTGTTCTACCTAGACTTTTATTTTAACAAAATATTCATATTTTGAAACTTAATTACGATTTTTTTATCGGATAGGAAGGCAAACGAGCAGGCGTATCACCCTCATCATCATCATCAGCCTATTGCAGTCCACTGCTGGACATAGGCCTCTCCCAATGTGCCCCACAACATCCGATTCTCTGCCTTTCGCATCCAGTCTTTTCCAGCAGCCCTTCTGAGGTCGTCTGACCATCGGGCTGGTGGGCGTCCTACCAAGTCGCGGTCTCCACTCAATGACCTTCTTGCTCCATCTACCATCGGTCCTTCGACAGATGTGACCAGCCCATTGCCACTTCAGCGAGCTTATTCTACGAGCTATGTCGGTTACTCCTGTCACCCGACGGCAAGCAACCAATGCCGCCCATGGACACCAGCAACACATATAGTGTTACTGTTGCGTTGCCGACCTTTAAGGGATAGAAAAGGATGGGGCAAGGGGGTGGGCCTCCGTATACCTCTCTCATCGAACTAAACGTGGCACGAGCCACTTTATGCCGAACTGCAAGACTCTACCACTGCTTTTTTTCTTGAACTAATGAGGGTTTTATAGAAATTTAACATGATAACATTAAAACAACTTCTTAGGATTATATCGCGTTTATTTAATACTTATTTTTATTTATTTCCCGACCGTTCGAACTCTTTACAGAGATCATTTTCACGAGTGTATAGTTTGTTATATACTCTTTGATGCTGTAGTTGGAACATCAACGTTAAGTATTATGCCGCATAATGCTGTAATTGGAAAAGTACGATTGTCGTCAAAACTCCCTATAGATCAGGGCTTATAATTTATAAAACCAAAAAAAGAAAAACTAGGATGAGACCCATCAGAAAAGAAGGGGAATATTATAAAAATAAAATGTAAAATAATTTACGGGCGATCTGAGGTCGGGAAGGGGGTGGGGGTGAGTTTTTAAGGGTACGAAACGGTTTTTCACTGTTCTTGAGATACAACCTGGTGACAGACATACTGACAAGGAGACTCGATGACAAGATGACTATCATTTTTCTGCCCTTTCCCCACTGGGGTTATTAAATGGGGTCGGCACAATATGTCTTCCTTTTTTTTTGTTACCCAGTGGAAACCCGTTAAAGGTACCACCAGCACTGGGGGGTATTGGTGGTTATGTTGGACTCCCTATCCCGCTTAATCACAAACACCGGGACGGTATACCAACTAAAACCATTGGGGTGTTCCTCCTCACCACATACGACGAGATCGCGGGAAACGTGCTAACAAACACCTACCGACCCCGTGTGTGGTTGCCCTCCCCGGGGGGCCATGCTCGGTCACCCGTTCATCTCCATGTGAGGCGCTCCGGAACGCCTGGAGCGCTTTCCTCCTCGGGACCTTGCCTCCTATCAAGCGATGAAACCCCCGCTCCACCGCTCAAAGGTCCGATTATGGCGGCAGGCGGTCGGCTCAAGCCCGCCTCCTGCGGCCCTTCTTGGGCGGCGGATCAAGGGCGCAAGAGGGCTATTTTCGCGCGTCCTCTCCATGGCCTCCTTCCAGGACATGACAGCGCCAGCAAAGACCAGCACCGCCTTCCGGAATAGAATGTGCGACAAACATGAATATTTGTGTGGGGTCTGGGTGTTTTTCTATGTATTATAAGTATGTGAATGTACAAACAAAGTATATATGTATTAATATCCGTTATCTAGTATCCATAAGACAGGCATTTAGTTGCTTAGCTTGGAACTAGACGGCGCTGTGTGTATGGTGTCCAAGATATTATTATTAGTGTAAATAGAACGCCTTGGGCGAATACCTGGGCGCATACAATCTGAGCAACATAACCCAGCCCGCTATTCATAGTGCGGTACTGATTCCAACACTAACTTATGAAGGCGAGAGTTGGGAATGGCAGAGGGTGCATAAAAATAATGATAAAGCAATCGAAATGAGGTTACTGTGCAAAATTTGCGGTATGCGGTTTACTGATCGAGTCCAAAAAAAGGATATGGGGAAAAAAATTTTAAAGTGTGTGTCAGTGTAATCTCTCTCCTCCTCCAATCCTCCGATTCCAATACTCCGATGGTTAGGACACGTACAAAGAATGATTGAAGCAAGATGTACTGTACATCTGCTTAGTTAGCAGATGTACAGTACAGAAGTGGAAGGATGTTGTTATCGATAAGAGTGACCACATACTTTCCATGATTTAATTAAACGAAAGGTGATGCCACGAGACTTAAAAACTGGATGTTTCGCCGAAACTCGGCCGAAACTGAAACCGAACTTTCAGTCGGTCACTAGTTTTAATGTAAATTATTGTGTTCAAAAAAATATTTTCATAAAAATATCGAGTCGATAAGTAAATTTGAATCGAACGTTTTTTCAATATTTAACGTCCAAAAAATATAGGTGATAAATATCGATATTTTTAAGAAAAAATATCGATATTCCGATATAGCGATATTTTATCAACAGTCCTATTGACTCCAGTCACCAGGTCGTGGTATTTCACCTCTCGAACCGGCCCATTCATGCAGCGAACTGCTTGTCTACCACTGTTTAAATTATAATATATGAGAAAATTATGAAACCTGTCTTTATGAACCCATCTACTGTTTTCTAATGAGAGAACTGTTGTTTTTTGATTTGTTGGGGCTGTCAGCACTGACTGACTCTAGGGATGGTCGATATTAGGCAAACATCGATGTTGACATCGATTCTAACATCGAATCAAAAGTATCGATATACAATAAATATCGGTCAAAAGAGATCAATATTTTTAGAACATCGATGTTTTTGGAAACAAATAAAATTGTCTACAATATTTATGAAAAGTTTAAATTATTCGATAAATGCTCTAGAAATAACAAAAATGTTAAAAAATTAACATTAAATAAATAATAATATCTTGGACACCATACACACAGCGCCGTCTAGTTCCAAGCTAAGCAACTAAATGCTTGTGTTCATAGATACTAGTTATCGGATATTAGTACACATATACTTTTCTTTTGTAAATACATACTTATAATACATAGAAAAACACCCAGGCGCCACACAAATATTCATGTTTGTCACAAATATTTTTGCTCGGGTGGGAATCGAACCCCCGACCTCAATGCGCCACGAGGCCCGTAAATTCCCAGCATTTTTTAGGGATAATTGTGCAATATTTCTACTTGAAGGTATACCTACTGCACGCTAGACCGCGCCCAAGAGAATAATTGCTGTTTCGATATTTTATGCAGGTAATATCGATGTTTCGATGATATCGAAGTCAACCGATCGATGTTAAAACATCAATGTTTTATAGTTAAACATCGATTCTAATCCAACATTGATGAATATCAATCATCCCTAACGACCCTAACTGACTGTCATTCATTCGTCAACAATCAATCCAAATCAATCGTAGCAGATCTTGGAAGCCGGTACGTTTTTCCTAAATATTTGTCTATAGAACTTGAATTGATTATTATAATTTTCGAGAATTACTGTTTAGTTTACGTCTTCGACGACAAAACCGGCATTCGTTTAGGTATAAATCCCTATCAAAACAATTGTGTGACCCGGTGTTTGACCACGTGCATTTTCGTAAAGAAACATGTGTACAAAGGCGGAAGGCCAGGTTGATCTCCGAGATGGACTCTCTGCTGCTGAAGTTTTTCAGAGCAGGGAAGGCCTCACTTATAATGACTTCCTTTTGCTTCCGGGATACATAGATTTCACTGCAGACGAAGTTGATTTGACTTCGCCTCTGACCAAAAAGATTAACCTGAAATCTCCATTAGTATCTGCACCGATGGACACTGTAACCGAAGCAGATATGGCTATTGCGATGGCACTATGCGGTGGCATCGGTATCATTCACCACAACTGTACCCCGGAGTACCAAGCAAATGAGGTGCACAAAGTGAAAAAATACAAACATGGATTCATTCGAGACCCTGTGTGTATGGGTCCCGAAAACACAGTTGCGGACGTTATCGAAGCTAAAAGAAAAAATGGGTTTACTGGGTATCCTATTACAGAAAACGGCAAGTTAGGTGGTCGCCTCATTGGTATTGTGACATCAAGAGATATTGACTTCAGGGAGGGTGATCCTCAGCTGAGCCTTAAAGATGTAATGACTCCAATAGAGGACATGATTACAGCACGATCTGGTGTCACTTTACAAGATGCCAATGACATCTTGGAGAAAAGCAAAAAAGGTAAGTTACCGATTATTAATGGATCCATGGAATTAGTAGCCTTAATTGCAAGGACCGACTTAAAAAAGGCTCGTAGTTACCCAAATGCATCAAAAGATGCCAACAAACAACTATTAGTAGGAGCTGCCATAGGTACCCGTGAAACTGACAAAGACAGATTACAATTATTAGTTAATAACGGTGTAGATGTGATAGTTCTGGATTCCTCTCAAGGAAATTCTGCCTACCAAATTAATATGATAAAGTACATTAAAAGTACTTATCCAGACATTCAAGTGATCGGAGGTAATGTAGTAACAAGGATGCAAGCCAAGAATCTTATAGATGCTGGAGTAGATGCACTTAGAGTAGGAATGGGTAGTGGTTCCATATGCATAACCCAAGAAGTCATGGCCTGCGGTTGCCCTCAGGCTACTGCAGTATATCAAGTAGCAAGCTATGCACGTTCATTTAATGTTCCTGTCATAGCTGATGGTGGTATCCAGAGTGTTGGCCATATAGTTAAATCCCTTGCATTGGGTGCCTCTGCAGTTATGATGGGATCTCTGCTTGCTGGCACTTCAGAAGCACCTGGTGAATATTTCTTCTCAGATGGTGTAAGACTGAAAAAATATAGAGGTATGGGCAGCTTAGAAGCGATGGAAAATAAAGATGGTAAAGGAGCTGCAATGAGCAGGTATTTCCATAAGGAATCAGACAAGCACAGAGTAGCCCAAGGAGTGAGTGGGAGTATAGTGGACAAAGGTTCTATTCTGCGGTTCCTTCCATATTTACAAGCAGGAATGAAACATAGCTGTCAAGATATTGGAGCAAAATCTGTAACTATGTTAAGTGAGATGAGCTATTCTGGAGATCTTAGGTTCATGAAGAGAACATACTCTGCACAATTAGAAGGCAATGTGCATGGTTTGTTCTCATATGAAAAAAGGTTATTTTGATTAGTTGTTGTGTTTTATATGACATGTTTCCAAATGTATATGAGAAGAGTAGATAAATATTTTATTAATTTAAGGAATTGAACTTTGGTATTGATATTAACAGAGTATGCCTATGAAATATTTTTTTGGTGTTTACAAAAGCCATTCAAATTGTGATAACAGATTCAAGCAAGTAAAAATGTGTATTAGAAGTTATATTTAGAAACAGGCAAAAAATAGATTAATTTTAAATATACAAGACAAATGTGACACTATGATTATTTTGTATGCATGTAGTCATAAATCATGTTTCATCTTCTTTGGTAATGGAAATGGTCAACTCGAGTTGACTATTGCTTGATGTGTACTCACTACTGTCAAGTACTGTCATTCATTCGTCAATAATCAGTCTAAAGTAGAGCTTGTAAGCCAGTTCGTTTTTTATAATTGTTTAAAGAACTAGAATTGATTAGTATAATTTTTGAAAATTATTGTTAACTTTGTCTTCGACAACAAAAGGGACATTAGTTTAGTTATAAATCTCTATATAAACAATTGTGGGACCTGGTGTTTGACTACATGCATTTTTGTAAAGAAACATGTGTACAAATATGGAAGGCCACAGGGATCTCCGAAATGGACTCTCTCCTACTGAAGTTGTTCAGAGCAGTGAAGGCCTCACTCACAATGACTTCCCTTTGCTTCTGGGATACATAGATTTCACTGCAGCCGAAGTTGATTTGACTTTGCAACGTACCAAGAAGATTAACCTGAAATATCCATTAGTATCTCCAGATCGACACTGTAACCGAAGCAGATATGGCGATTGCGATGGCACTATGTGGTGGCAGTATCGGTATCATTCACCACAACTGTGCTTCTAAAGTTATGATGGAATCTCTCCTTGCTGGCACTTCAGAAACACCTAGTGAATATTTCCTTTTATATGGTGTAAGACTGAAATAATATAGAGGCATGGGTAGCTCAGAAGCGACGGAAAATAAAGATGGTAAAGGACCCGTAATGAGCAGGTATTTCCATGAGGAATCAGACAATCACACAATAACCCAAGGAGTGAGTGGGAGTATAGTGGACAAAGGTTCTGTTTCGTGGTTGCTTCCATATTTACAAGCAGGAATCAAAGCAAAATCTGTAACTATGTAAAGTAAGATGAGCTATTCTGGAGATCTTAGGTTCATGAAGAGAACATACCCTGCTCAATTAATATCCTTATGTATCTGCACCAATGGACACTGTAACAAAAACAGATATGCCGATTGCGATGGCACTATGCGGTGGTATCGGTATCATTCACCACAACTACTCAGAAGTACCAAGCAAATAAGGTGCACAAAGTGAAAAAAAACAGTGGTAGAGCCAAGCGGTATGCTGCATGAATGGGCCGGTTCGACCGGTGAAATACCACGACCTCTCAGAAGACCGACGTAAAGTGGCTCATGCCGTGATTCGTTCGGTGAGAGAGGTACCCGGAGGCCCTTCTCCCATCCGTATCCTTTCCTATCCCCTGTCCCTCAAAGGTCGGCAACGCAACAGTAACAATATATGTGTTGCTGGTGTCCATGGGCGGCGTTGGTTGCTTACCATCAGGTGTCACGCCTGCTCGTTTGCCCTCAATCCCATAAAAAAAAAATACAAACATGGATTCATTCGAGACCTTGTGTGTATGGGTCCTGAAAACAGAGTTGCGGATGTTAACGAAGCTAAAAGAAGAAATGGGTTTACTAGATATCCTATTACAGAAAACGGCAAGTTAGTTGGTCGCCTCATGGATATTGTGACATTAAGAGATATTGAATTAAGGGAGGGTGATCCTCAGCTGAGCCTTAAAGATGTAATGACTCCAATAGAGAACATGATTACAGCAAGATCTGGTGTCACTTTACAAGATGCCAATGACATCTTGGAGAAAAGCAAAAAAGGTAAATTACCTATTATTAATGGATCCATGGTATTAGTAGCCTTAATTGCAAGGACCGACTTAAAAAAAGGCTCGTAGTTACCCAAATGCATCAAAAGATGCAAACAAACAACTATTAGTCGGAGCTGCCATAGGTACCCATCAAACTGACAAAGACTGATTACAATTATTAGTTAATAACATTGTAAATGTAATAGTTCTGGATTACTCTCAAGGAAATTCTGTCCACCAAATTAATATGATAAAGTACATTAAAAGTACTTATCCAGACATTCAAGTGATCAGAGGTAATGTAGTAACAAGGATGCAAGCCAAGAATCTTATAGATGCTGGAGTAGATGCACTTAGAGTAGGAATGGGTAGTGGTTCCATATGCATAACCCAAGAAGTCATGGCCTGCGGTTGCCCTCAGGCTACTGCAGTATATCAAGTAGCAAGCTATGCACGTTCATTTAATGTTCCTGTCATAGCTGATGGTGGTATCCAGAGTGTTGGCCATATAGTTAAATCCCTTGCATTGGGTGACTCTGCAGTTATGATGGGATCTCTGCTTGCTGGCACTTCAGAAGCACCTGGTGAATATTTCTTCTCAGATGGTGTAAGACTGAAAAAATATAGAGGTATGGGTAGCTTAGAAGCAATGGAAAATAAAGATGGTAAAGGAGCTGCAATGAGCAGGTATTTCCATAAGGAATCAGACAAGCACAGAGTAGCCCGAGGAGTGAGTGGGAGTATAGTGGACAAAGGTTCTGTTCTGCGGTTCCTTCCATATTTACAAGCAGGAATGAAACATAGCTGTCAAGATATTGGAGATTCAAGTGATCAGAGGTAATGTAGTAACAAGGATGCAAGCCAAGAATCTTATAGATGCTGGATTAGATGGACTTAGAGTAGGAATGGGTAGTGGTTCCATATGCTTAACCCACGAAGTCATGGCCTGCGGGTGCCCTCAGGCTACTGCAGTATATTAAGTAGCAAGCTATGCACGTTCATTTAATAGGCGATATGGTATCCAGAGTGTTGGCCATATAGTTAAATCCCTTGCATTGGGTGCTCCTGCAGTTATGATGGGACCTCTCCTTGCTGGCACTTCAGAGGCACCTGGTGAATATTTCTTCTCAGTTGGTGAAGACTGAAATAATATAGAGGCATGGGAAACTTAGAAGCGTTGGAAAATAAAGATGGTAAAGGAGCTGCAATGAGCAGGTATTTCCATGAGGAATCAGACAAGCACAGAGTAGCCAAAGGAGTGAGTGGGAGTATTGTGGGCAATGGTTCTGTTCTGTGGTTCCTTCCATATTTACAAGCAGGAATGAAACATAGCTGTCAAGATATCAGAGCAAAATCTGTAACTATGTGAAGTAAGATGAGCTATTCTGGAGATCTTAGGTTCACGAAGAGAACATACCCTGCTCAATTAATCTCCTTATGTATCTGCAGCAATGGACATAGTAACAAAAACAGATATGGCGATTGTGATGGTACTATGCTATTGTTATCATTCACCACAACTCTACTCCAGAGTACCAAGCAAAAACCAAGTACCAAGCACAAAGTGAAAAAATACAAACATGGATTCATTCGAGACCCTGTGTGTATGGGTCCTGAAAACACAGTTGCGGACGTTAACGAAGCTAAAAGAAAAATGGGTTACCGGGTATCCTATTACAGAAAACGGCAAGTTATAGGTGGTCGCGTCATTGGTATTGTGACATTAAGAGATATTGAATTAAGGGAGGGTGATCCTCAGCTGAGCCTTAAAGATGTAATGACTCCAATAGAGGACATGATTACAGCAAGATCTGGTGTCACTTTACAAGATGCCAATGACTTCTTCAAGAAAAGCAGAAAAGTTAAATTACAAATTATTAATGGATTCATGGAATTAGTAGCCTTAATTGCAAGGACTAACTTAAAAAAAAGACTCCTAGTTACCCTAAGAATGCGAACAAACAACAATTAGCCGGAGCTGCCATAGGTACCCATCAAACTGACAAAGACTGATTACCATTATTTATTAGTCAATAACAGTGTAAATGTGATAGTTCTGGATTCCTCTCAAGGAAACTCTGTCTACCAAATTAATATGATAAAGTACATTAAAAGTACTTATCCAGACATTCAAGTGATCGGAGATAATGTAGTAACAAGGCCGCAACCCAAGAATCTTACAGATGCTGGAGTAGATGCACTTAGAGTAGGAATGGGTAGTTGTTCCATATGCATAACCCAAGAAGTCATGGCCTGCAGGTGCCCTCAGGCTACTGTAGTATATCAAGTAGGAAGCTATATACATTCATTTAATGTTCCTGTCATAACCGATGGTGTTATCCAGAGTGTTGGCCATATAGTTTAATCCCTTGCATTGGGTGCTTCTGCAGTTATGATGGGACCTCTCCTTGCTGGCACTTCAGAAGGCCCTGGTGAATATTTCTTCTCAGATGGTGTAAGACTGAAAGAATATAGAGGCATGGGTAACTCAGAAGCGATGGAAAATAAAGATGGTATAGTACCCGCAATGAGTAGGTATTTCCATAAGGAATCAGACAAGCACACAATAGCCCAAGGAGTGAGGGGGAGTATAGTGGACAAAGGTTCTGTTCTGCGGTTCCTTCCATATTTACAAGCAGGAATGAAACATAGCTGTCAAGATATTGGAGCAAAATCTGTATCTATGTTAAGTGAGATGAGCTATTCTGGAGATCTTAGGTTCATGAAGAGAACATACTCTGCACAATTAGAAGGCAACGTGCATGGTTTGTTCTCTTACGAAAAAAGGTTATTTTGATTAGTTGTAGTGTTTTATATGACATGTTTCCAAATGTATATGAGAAGAGTAGATAAATATTTTATTAATTTAAGGAATTGAACTTTGGTATTGATGTTAACAGAGTATGCCTATGAAATATTTTTTTGGTGTTTACAAAAGCCATTCAAATTGTGATAACAGATTCAATCAAGTAAAAATGTGTATTAGAAGTTATATTTAGAAACAGGCAAAAAATAGATTAATTTTAAATATACAAGACAAATGTGACACTATGATTATTTTGTATGCATGTATTTTGCATAAATCATGTTTCATCTTCTTTGGTAATGTAAATGGTCAACTCGAGTTGACTATTGCTTGATGTGTACTCACTACTGTCAAGTACTGTCATTCATTCGTCAATAATCAGTCTAAAGTAGAGCTTGTAAGCCAGTTCGTTTTTTATAATTGTTTAAAGAACTAGAATTGATTAGTATAATTTTTGAAAATTATTGTTAACTTTGTCTTCGACAACAAAAGGGACATTAGTTTAGTTATAAATCTCTATATAAACAATTGTGGGACCTGGTGTTTGACTACATGCATTTTTGTAAAGAAACATGTGTACAAATATGGAAGGCCACAGGGATCTCCGAAATGGACTCTCTCCTACTGAAGTTGTTCAGAGCAGTGAAGGCCTCACTCACAATGACTTCCCTTTGCTTCTGGGATACATAGATTTCACTGCAGCCGAAGTTGATTTGACTTTGCAACGTACCAAGAAGATTAACCTGAAATATCCATTAGTATCTCCAGATCGACACTGTAACCGAAGCAGATATGGCGATTGCGATGGCACTATGTGGTGGCAGTATCGGTATCATTCACCACAACTGTGCTTCTAAAGTTATGATGGAATCTCTCCTTGCTGGCACTTCAGAAACACCTAGTGAATATTTCCTTTTATATGGTGTAAGACTGAAATAATATAGAGGCATGGGTAGCTCAGAAGCGACGGAAAATAAAGATGGTAAAGGACCCGTAATGAGCAGGTATTTCCATGAGGAATCAGACAATCACACAATAACCCAAGGAGTGAGTGGGAGTATAGTGGACAAAGGTTCTGTTTCGTGGTTGCTTCCATATTTACAAGCAGGAATCAAAGCAAAATCTGTAACTATGTAAAGTAAGATGAGCTATTCTGGAGATCTTAGGTTCATGAAGAGAACATACCCTGCTCAATTAATATCCTTATGTATCTGCACCAATGGACACTGTAACAAAAACAGATATGCCGATTGCGATGGCACTATGCGGTGGTATCGGTATCATTCACCACAACTACTCAGAAGTACCAAGCAAATAAGGTGCACAAAGTGAAAAAAACAGTGGTAGAGCCAAGCGGTATGCTGCATGAATGGGCCGGTTCGACCGGTGAAATACCACGACCTCTCAGAAGACCGACGTAAAGTGGCTCATGCCGTGATTCGTTCGGTGAGAGAGGTACCCGGAGGCCCTTCTCCCATCCGTATCCTTTCCTATCCCCTGTCCCTCAAAGGTCGGCAACGCAACAGTAACAATATATGTGTTGCTGGTGTCCATGGGCGGCGTTGGTTGCTTACCATCAGGTGTCACGCCTGCTCGTTTGCCCTCAATCCCATAAAAAAAAAATACAAACATGGATTCATTCGAGACCTTGTGTGTATGGGTCCTGAAAACAGAGTTGCGGATGTTAACGAAGCTAAAAGAAGAAATGGGTTTACTAGATATCCTATTACAGAAAACGGCAAGTTAGTTGGTCGCCTCATGGATATTGTGACATTAAGAGATATTGAATTAAGGGAGGGTGATCCTCAGCTGAGCCTTAAAGATGTAATGACTCCAATAGAGAACATGATTACAGCAAGATCTGGTGTCACTTTACAAGATGCCAATGACATCTTGGAGAAAAGCAAAAAAGGTAAATTACCTATTATTAATGGATCCATGGTATTAGTAGCCTTAATTGCAAGGACCGACTTAAAAAAAGGCTCGTAGTTACCCAAATGCATCAAAAGATGCAAACAAACAACTATTAGTCGGAGCTGCCATAGGTACCCATCAAACTGACAAAGACTGATTACAATTATTAGTTAATAACATTGTAAATGTAATAGTTCTGGATTACTCTCAAGGAAATTCTGTCCACCAAATTAATATGATAAAGTACATTAAAAGTACTTATCCAGACATTCAAGTGATCAGAGGTAATGTAGTAACAAGGATGCAAGCCAAGAATCTTATAGATGCTGGAGTAGATGCACTTAGAGTAGGAATGGGTAGTGGTTCCATATGCATAACCCAAGAAGTCATGGCCTGCGGTTGCCCTCAGGCTACTGCAGTATATCAAGTAGCAAGCTATGCACGTTCATTTAATGTTCCTGTCATAGCTGATGGTGGTATCCAGAGTGTTGGCCATATAGTTAAATCCCTTGCATTGGGTGACTCTGCAGTTATGATGGGATCTCTGCTTGCTGGCACTTCAGAAGCACCTGGTGAATATTTCTTCTCAGATGGTGTAAGACTGAAAAAATATAGAGGTATGGGTAGCTTAGAAGCAATGGAAAATAAAGATGGTAAAGGAGCTGCAATGAGCAGGTATTTCCATAAGGAATCAGACAAGCACAGAGTAGCCCGAGGAGTGAGTGGGAGTATAGTGGACAAAGGTTCTGTTCTGCGGTTCCTTCCATATTTACAAGCAGGAATGAAACATAGCTGTCAAGATATTGGAGATTCAAGTGATCAGAGGTAATGTAGTAACAAGGATGCAAGCCAAGAATCTTATAGATGCTGGAGTAGATGGACTTAGAGTAGGAATGGGTAGTGGTTCCATATGCTTAACCCACGAAGTCATGGCCTGCGGGTGCCCTCAGGCTACTGCAGTATATTAAGTAGCAAGCTATGCACGTTCATTTAATAGGCGATATGGTATCCAGAGTGTTGGCCATATAGTTAAATCCCTTGCATTGGGTGCTCCTGCAGTTATGATGGGACCTCTCCTTGCTGGCACTTCAGAGGCACCTGGTGAATATTTCTTCTCAGTTGGTGAAGACTGAAATAATATAGAGGCATGGGAAACTTAGAAGCGTTGGAAAATAAAGATGGTAAAGGAGCTGCAATGAGCAGGTATTTCCATGAGGAATCAGACAAGCACAGAGTAGCCAAAGGAGTAAGTGGGAGTATTGTGGGCAATGGTTCTGTTCTGTGGTTCCTTCCATATTTACAAGCAGGAATGAAACATAGCTGTCAAGATATCAGAGCAAAATCTGTAACTATGTGAAGTAAGATGAGCTATTCTGGAGATCTTAGGTTCACGAAGAGAACATACCCTGCTCAATTAATCTCCTTATGTATCTGCAGCAATGGACATAGTAACAAAAACAGATATGGCGATTGTGATGGTACTATGCTATTGTTATCATTCACCACAACTCTACTCCAGAGTACCAAGCAAAAACCAAGTACCAAGCACAAAGTGAAAAAATACAAACATGGATTCATTCGAGACCCTGTGTGTATGGGTCCTGAAAACACAGTTGCGGACGTTAACGAAGCTAAAAGAAAAATGGGTTACCGGGTATCCTATTACAGAAAACGGCAAGTTATAGGTGGTCGCGTCATTGGTATTGTGACATTAAGAGATATTGAATTAAGGGAGGGTGATCCTCAGCTGAGCCTTAAAGATGTAATGACTCCAATAGAGGACATGATTACAGCAAGATCTGGTGTCACTTTACAAGATGCCAATGACTTCTTCAAGAAAAGCAGAAAAGTTAAATTACAAATTATTAATGGATTCATGGAATTAGTAGCCTTAATTGCAAGGACTAACTTAAAAAAAAGACTCCTAGTTACCCTAAGAATGCGAACAAACAACAATTAGCCGGAGCTGCCATAGGTACCCATCAAACTGACAAAGACTGATTACCATTATTTATTAGTCAATAACAGTGTAAATGTGATAGTTCTGGATTCCTCTCAAGGAAACTCTGTCTACCAAATTAATATGATAAAGTACATTAAAAGTACTTATCCAGACATTCAAGTGATCGGAGATAATGTAGTAACAAGGCCGCAACCCAAGAATCTTACAGATGCTGGAGTAGATGCACTTAGAGTAGGAATGGGTAGTTGTTCCATATGCATAACCCAAGAAGTCATGGCCTGCAGGTGCCCTCAGGCTACTGTAGTATATCAAGTAGGAAGCTATATACATTCATTTAATGTTCCTGTCATAACCGATGGTGTTATCCAGAGTGTTGGCCATATAGTTTAATCCCTTGCATTGGGTGCTTCTGCAGTTATGATGGGACCTCTCCTTGCTGGCACTTCAGAAGGCCCTGGTGAATATTTCTTCTCAGATGGTGTAAGACTGAAAGAATATAGAGGCATGGGTAACTCAGAAGCGATGGAAAATAAAGATGGTATAGTACCCGCAATGAGTAGGTATTTCCATAAGGAATCAGACAAGCACACAATAGCCCAAGGAGTGAGGGGGAGTATAGTGGACAAAGGTTCTGTTCTGCGGTTCCTTCCATATTTACAAGCAGGAATGAAACATAGCTGTCAAGATATTGGAGCAAAATCTGTATCTATGTTAAGTGAGATGAGCTATTCTGGAGATCTTAGGTTCATGAAGAGAACATACTCTGCACAATTAGAAGGCAACGTGCATGGTTTGTTCTCTTACGAAAAAAGGTTATTTTGATTAGTTGTAGTGTTTTATATGACATGTTTCCAAATGTATATGAGAAGAGTAGATAAATATTTTATTAATTTAAGGAATTGAACTTTGGTATTGATGTTAACAGAGTATGCCTATGAAATATTTTTTTGGTGTTTACAAAAGCCATTCAAATTGTGATAACAGATTCAATCAAGTAAAAATGTGTATTAGAAGTTATATTTAGAAACAGGCAAAAAATAGATTAATTTTAAATATACAAGACAAATGTGACACTATGATTATTTTGTATGCATGTATTTTGCATAAATCATGTTTCATCTTCTTTGGTAATGTAAATGGTCAACTCGAGTTGACTATTGCTTGATGTGTACTCACTACTGTCAAGTACTGTCATTCATTCGTCAATAATCAGTCTAAAGTAGAGCTTGTAAGCCAGTTCGTTTTTTATAATTGTTTAAAGAACTAGAATTGATTAGTATAATTTTTGAAAATTATTGTTAACTTTGTCTTCGACAACAAAAGGGACATTAGTTTAGTTATAAATCTCTATATAAACAATTGTGGGACCTGGTGTTTGACTACATGCATTTTTGTAAAGAAACATGTGTACAAATATGGAAGGCCACAGGGATCTCCGAAATGGACTCTCTCCTACTGAAGTTGTTCAGAGCAGTGAAGGCCTCACTCACAATGACTTCCCTTTGCTTCTGGGATACATAGATTTCACTGCAGCCGAAGTTGATTTGACTTTGCAACGTACCAAGAAGATTAACCTGAAATATCCATTAGTATCTCCAGATCGACACTGTAACCGAAGCAGATATGGCGATTGCGATGGCACTATGTGGTGGCAGTATCGGTATCATTCACCACAACTGTGCTTCTAAAGTTATGATGGAATCTCTCCTTGCTGGCACTTCAGAAACACCTAGTGAATATTTCCTTTTATATGGTGTAAGACTGAAATAATATAGAGGCATGGGTAGCTCAGAAGCGACGGAAAATAAAGATGGTAAAGGACCCGTAATGAGCAGGTATTTCCATGAGGAATCAGACAATCACACAATAACCCAAGGAGTGAGTGGGAGTATAGTGGACAAAGGTTCTGTTTCGTGGTTGCTTCCATATTTACAAGCAGGAATCAAAGCAAAATCTGTAACTATGTAAAGTAAGATGAGCTATTCTGGAGATCTTAGGTTCATGAAGAGAACATACCCTGCTCAATTAATATCCTTATGTATCTGCACCAATGGACACTGTAACAAAAACAGATATGCCGATTGCGATGGCACTATGCGGTGGTATCGGTATCATTCACCACAACTACTCAGAAGTACCAAGCAAATAAGGTGCACAAAGTGAAAAAAAACAGTGGTAGAGCCAAGCGGTATGCTGCATGAATGGGCCGGTTCGACCGGTGAAATACCACGACCTGTCAGAAGACCGACGTAAAGTGGCTCATGCCGTGATTCGTTCGGTGAGAGAGGTACCCGGAGGCCCTTCTCCCATCCGTATCCTTTCCTATCCCCTGTCCCTCAAAGGTCGGCAACGCAACAGTAACAATATATGTGTTGCTGGTGTCCATGGGCGGCGTTGGTTGCTTACCATCAGGTGTCACGCCTGCTCGTTTGCCCTCAATCCCATAAAAAAAAAATACAAACATGGATTCATTCGAGACCTTGTGTGTATGGGTCCTGAAAACAGAGTTGCGGATGTTAACGAAGCTAAAAGAAGAAATGGGTTTACTAGATATCCTATTACAGAAAACGGCAAGTTAGTTGGTCGCCTCATGGATATTGTGACATTAAGAGATATTGAATTAAGGGAGGGTGATCCTCAGCTGAGCCTTAAAGATGTAATGACTCCAATAGAGAACATGATTACAGCAAGATCTGGTGTCACTTTACAAGATGCCAATGACATCTTGGAGAAAAGCAAAAAAGGTAAATTACCTATTATTAATGGATCCATGGTATTAGTAGCCTTAATTGCAAGGACCGACTTAAAAAAAGGCTCGTAGTTACCCAAATGCATCAAAAGATGCAAACAAACAACTATTAGTCGGAGCTGCCATAGGTACCCATCAAACTGACAAAGACTGATTACAATTATTAGTTAATAACATTGTAAATGTAATAGTTCTGGATTACTCTCAAGGAAATTCTGTCCACCAAATTAATATGATAAAGTACATTAAAAGTACTTATCCAGACATTCAAGTGATCAGAGGTAATGTAGTAACAAGGATGCAAGCCAAGAATCTTATAGATGCTGGAGTAGATGCACTTAGAGTAGGAATGGGTAGTGGTTCCATATGCATAACCCAAGAAGTCATGGCCTGCGGTTGCCCTCAGGCTACTGCAGTATATCAAGTAGCAAGCTATGCACGTTCATTTAATGTTCCTGTCATAGCTGATGGTGGTATCCAGAGTGTTGGCCATATAGTTAAATCCCTTGCATTGGGTGACTCTGCAGTTATGATGGGATCTCTGCTTGCTGGCACTTCAGAAGCACCTGGTGAATATTTCTTCTCAGATGGTGTAAGACTGAAAAAATATAGAGGTATGGGTAGCTTAGAAGCAATGGAAAATAAAGATGGTAAAGGAGCTGCAATGAGCAGGTATTTCCATAAGGAATCAGACAAGCACAGAGTAGCCCGAGGAGTGAGTGGGAGTATAGTGGACAAAGGTTCTGTTCTGCGGTTCCTTCCATATTTACAAGCAGGAATGAAACATAGCTGTCAAGATATTGGAGATTCAAGTGATCAGAGGTAATGTAGTAACAAGGATGCAAGCCAAGAATCTTATAGATGCTGGAGTAGATGGACTTAGAGTAGGAATGGGTAGTGGTTCCATATGCTTAACCCACGAAGTCATGGCCTGCGGGTGCCCTCAGGCTACTGCAGTATATTAAGTAGCAAGCTATGCACGTTCATTTAATAGGCGATATGGTATCCAGAGTGTTGGCCATATAGTTAAATCCCTTGCATTGGGTGCTCCTGCAGTTATGATGGGACCTCTCCTTGCTGGCACTTCAGAGGCACCTGGTGAATATTTCTTCTCAGTTGGTGAAGACTGAAATAATATAGAGGCATGGGAAACTTAGAAGCGTTGGAAAATAAAGATGGTAAAGGAGCTGCAATGAGCAGGTATTTCCATGAGGAATCAGACAAGCACAGAGTAGCCAAAGGAGTGAGTGGGAGTATTGTGGGCAATGGTTCTGTTCTGTGGTTCCTTCCATATTTACAAGCAGGAATGAAACATAGCTGTCAAGATATCAGAGCAAAATCTGTAACTATGTGAAGTAAGATGAGCTATTCTGGAGATCTTAGGTTCACGAAGAGAACATACCCTGCTCAATTAATCTCCTTATGTATCTGCAGCAATGGACATAGTAACAAAAACAGATATGGCGATTGTGATGGTACTATGCTATTGTTATCATTCACCACAACTCTACTCCAGAGTACCAAGCAAAAACCAAGTACCAAGCACAAAGTGAAAAAATACAAACATGGATTCATTCGAGACCCTGTGTGTATGGGTCCTGAAAACACAGTTGCGGACGTTAACGAAGCTAAAAGAAAAATGGGTTACCGGGTATCCTATTACAGAAAACGGCAAGTTATAGGTGGTCGCGTCATTGGTATTGTGACATTAAGAGATATTGAATTAAGGGAGGGTGATCCTCAGCTGAGCCTTAAAGATGTAATGACTCCAATAGAGGACATGATTACAGCAAGATCTGGTGTCACTTTACAAGATGCCAATGACTTCTTCAAGAAAAGCAGAAAAGTTAAATTACAAATTATTAATGGATTCATGGAATTAGTAGCCTTAATTGCAAGGACTAACTTAAAAAAAAGACTCCTAGTTACCCTAAGAATGCGAACAAACAACAATTAGCCGGAGCTGCCATAGGTACCCATCAAACTGACAAAGACTGATTACCATTATTTATTAGTCAATAACAGTGTAAATGTGATAGTTCTGGATTCCTCTCAAGGAAACTCTGTCTACCAAATTAATATGATAAAGTACATTAAAAGTACTTATCCAGACATTCAAGTGATCGGAGATAATGTAGTAACAAGGCCGCAACCCAAGAATCTTACAGATGCTGGAGTAGATGCACTTAGAGTAGGAATGGGTAGTTGTTCCATATGCATAACCCAAGAAGTCATGGCCTGCAGGTGCCCTCAGGCTACTGTAGTATATCAAGTAGGAAGCTATATACATTCATTTAATGTTCCTGTCATAACCGATGGTGTTATCCAGAGTGTTGGCCATATAGTTTAATCCCTTGCATTGGGTGCTTCTGCAGTTATGATGGGACCTCTCCTTGCTGGCACTTCAGAAGGCCCTGGTGAATATTTCTTCTCAGATGGTGTAAGACTGAAAGAATATAGAGGCATGGGTAACTCAGAAGCGATGGAAAATAAAGATGGTATAGTACCCGCAATGAGTAGGTATTTCCATAAGGAATCAGACAAGCACACAATAGCCCAAGGAGTGAGGGGGAGTATAGTGGACAAAGGTTCTGTTCTGCGGTTCCTTCCATATTTACAAGCAGGAATGAAACATAGCTGTCAAGATATTGGAGCAAAATCTGTATCTATGTTAAGTGAGATGAGCTATTCTGGAGATCTTAGGTTCATGAAGAGAACATACTCTGCACAATTAGAAGGCAACGTGCATGGTTTGTTCTCTTACGAAAAAAGGTTATTTTGATTAGTTGTAGTGTTTTATATGACATGTTTCCAAATGTATATGAGAAGAGTAGATAAATATTTTATTAATTTAAGGAATTGAACTTTGGTATTGATGTTAACAGAGTATGCCTATGAAATATTTTTTTGGTGTTTACAAAAGCCATTCAAATTGTGATAACAGATTCAATCAAGTAAAAATGTGTATTAGAAGTTATATTTAGAAACAGGCAAAAAATAGATTAATTTTAAATATACAAGACAAATGTGACACTATGATTATTTTGTATGCATGTAGTCATAAATCATGTTTCATCTTCTTTGGTAATGTAAATGGTCAACTCGAGTTGACTATTGCTTGATGTGTACTCACTACTGTCAAGTACTGTCATTCATTCGTCAATAATCAGTCTAAAGTAGAGCTTGTAAGCCAGTTCGTTTTTTATAATTGTTTAAAGAACTAGAATTGATTAGTATAATTTTTGAAAATTATTGTTAACTTTGTCTTCGACAACAAAAGGGACATTAGTTTAGTTATAAATCTCTATATAAACAATTGTGGGACCTGGTGTTTGACTACATGCATTTTTGTAAAGAAACATGTGTACAAATATGGAAGGCCACAGGGATCTCCGAAATGGACTCTCTCCTACTGAAGTTGTTCAGAGCAGTGAAGGCCTCACTCACAATGACTTCCCTTTGCTTCTGGGATACATAGATTTCACTGCAGCCGAAGTTGATTTGACTTTGCAACGTACCAAGAAGATTAACCTGAAATATCCATTAGTATCTCCAGATCGACACTGTAACCGAAGCAGATATGGCGATTGCGATGGCACTATGTGGTGGCAGTATCGGTATCATTCACCACAACTGTGCTTCTAAAGTTATGATGGAATCTCTCCTTGCTGGCACTTCAGAAACACCTAGTGAATATTTCCTTTTATATGGTGTAAGACTGAAATAATATAGAGGCATGGGTAGCTCAGAAGCGACGGAAAATAAAGATGGTAAAGGACCCGTAATGAGCAGGTATTTCCATGAGGAATCAGACAATCACACAATAACCCAAGGAGTGAGTGGGAGTATAGTGGACAAAGGTTCTGTTTCGTGGTTGCTTCCATATTTACAAGCAGGAATCAAAGCAAAATCTGTAACTATGTAAAGTAAGATGAGCTATTCTGGAGATCTTAGGTTCATGAAGAGAACATACCCTGCTCAATTAATATCCTTATGTATCTGCACCAATGGACACTGTAACAAAAACAGATATGCCGATTGCGATGGCACTATGCGGTGGTATCGGTATCATTCACCACAACTACTCAGAAGTACCAAGCAAATAAGGTGCACAAAGTGAAAAAAAACAGTGGTAGAGCCAAGCGGTATGCTGCATGAATGGGCCGGTTCGACCGGTGAAATACCACGACCTCTCAGAAGACCGACGTAAAGTGGCTCATGCCGTGATTCGTTCGGTGAGAGAGGTACCCGGAGGCCCTTCTCCCATCCGTATCCTTTCCTATCCCCTGTCCCTCAAAGGTCGGCAACGCAACAGTAACAATATATGTGTTGCTGGTGTCCATGGGCGGCGTTGGTTGCTTACCATCAGGTGTCACGCCTGCTCGTTTGCCCTCAATCCCATAAAAAAAAAATACAAACATGGATTCATTCGAGACCTTGTGTGTATGGGTCCTGAAAACAGAGTTGCGGATGTTAACGAAGCTAAAAGAAGAAATGGGTTTACTAGATATCCTATTACAGAAAACGGCAAGTTAGTTGGTCGCCTCATGGATATTGTGACATTAAGAGATATTGAATTAAGGGAGGGTGATCCTCAGCTGAGCCTTAAAGATGTAATGACTCCAATAGAGAACATGATTACAGCAAGATCTGGTGTCACTTTACAAGATGCCAATGACATCTTGGAGAAAAGCAAAAAAGGTAAATTACCTATTATTAATGGATCCATGGTATTAGTAGCCTTAATTGCAAGGACCGACTTAAAAAAAGGCTCGTAGTTACCCAAATGCATGAAAAGATGCAAACAAACAACTATTAGTCGGAGCTGCCATAGGTACCCATCAAACTGACAAAGACTGATTACAATTATTAGTTAATAACATTGTAAATGTAATAGTTCTGGATTACTCTCAAGGAAATTCTGTCCACCAAATTAATATGATAAAGTACATTAAAAGTACTTATCCAGACATTCAAGTGATCAGAGGTAATGTAGTAACAAGGATGCAAGCCAAGAATCTTATAGATGCTGGAGTAGATGCACTTAGAGTAGGAATGGGTAGTGGTTCCATATGCATAACCCAAGAAGTCATGGCCTGCGGTTGCCTCAGGCTACTGCAGTATATCAAGTAGCAAGCTATGCACGTTCATTTAATGTTCCTGTCATAGCTGATGGTGGTATCCAGAGTGTTGGCCATATAGTTAAATCCCTTGCATTGGGTGACTCTGCAGTTATGATGGGATCTCTGCTTGCTGGCACTTCAGAAGCACCTGGTGAATATTTCTTCTCAGATGGTGTAAGACTGAAAAAATATAGAGGTATGGGTAGCTTAGAAGCAATGGAAAATAAAGATGGTAAAGGAGCTGCAATGAGCAGGTATTTCCATAAGGAATCAGACAAGCACAGAGTAGCCCGAGGAGTGAGTGGGAGTATAGTGGACAAAGGTTCTGTTCTGCGGTTCCTTCCATATTTACAAGCAGGAATGAAACATAGCTGTCAAGATATTGGAGATTCAAGTGATCAGAGGTAATGTAGTAACAAGGATGCAAGCCAAGAATCTTATAGATGCTGGAGTAGATGGACTTAGAGTAGGAATGGGTAGTGGTTCCATATGCTTAACCCACGAAGTCATGGCCTGCGGGTGCCCTCAGGCTACTGCAGTATATTAAGTAGCAAGCTATGCACGTTCATTTAATAGGCGATATGGTATCCAGAGTGTTGGCCATATAGTTAAATCCCTTGCATTGGGTGCTCCTGCAGTTATGATGGGACCTCTCCTTGCTGGCACTTCAGAGGCACCTGGTGAATATTTCTTCTCAGTTGGTGAAGACTGAAATAATATAGAGGCATGGGTAACTCAGAAGCGATGGAAAATAAAGATGGTATAGTACCCGCAATGAGTAGGTATTTCCATAAGGAATCAGACAAGCACACAATAGCCCAAGGAGTGAGGGGGAGTATAGTGGACAAAGGTTCTGTTCTGCGGTTCCTTCCATATTTACAAGCAGGAATGAAACATAGCTGTCAAGATATTGGAGCAAAATCTGTATCTATGTTAAGTGAGATGAGCTATTCTGGAGATCTTAGGTTCATGAAGAGAACATACTCTGCACAATTAGAAGGCAACGTGCATGGTTTGTTCTCTTACGAAAAAAGGTTATTTTGATTAGTTGTAGTGTTTTATATGACATGTTTCCAAATGTATATGAGAAGAGTAGATAAATATTTTATTAATTTAAGGAATTGAACTTTGGTATTGATGTTAACAGAGTATGCCTATGAAATATTTTTTTGGTGTTTACAAAAGCCATTCAAATTGTGATAACAGATTCAATCAAGTAAAAATGTGTATTAGAAGTTATATTTAGAAACAGGCAAAAAATAGATTAATTTTAAATATACAAGACAAATGTGACACTATGATTATTTTGTATGCATGTAGTCATAAATCATGTTTCATCTTCTTTGGTAATGTAAATGGTCAACTCGAGTTGACTATTGCTTGATGTGTACTCACTACTGTCAAGTACTGTCATTCATTCGTCAATAATCAGTCTAAAGTAGAGCTTGTAAGCCAGTTCGTTTTTTATAATTGTTTAAAGAACTAGAATTGATTAGTATAATTTTTGAAAATTATTGTTAACTTTGTCTTCGACAACAAAAGGGACATTAGTTTAGTTATAAATCTCTATATAAACAATTGTGGGACCTGGTGTTTGACTACATGCATTTTTGTAAAGAAACATGTGTACAAATATGGAAGGCCACAGGGATCTCCGAAATGGACTCTCTCCTACTGAAGTTGTTCAGAGCAGTGAAGGCCTCACTCACAATGACTTCCCTTTGCTTCTGGGATACATAGATTTCACTGCAGCCGAAGTTGATTTGACTTTGCAACGTACCAAGAAGATTAACCTGAAATATCCATTAGTATCTCCAGATCGACACTGTAACCGAAGCAGATATGGCGATTGCGATGGCACTATGTGGTGGCAGTATCGGTATCATTCACCACAACTGTGCTTCTAAAGTTATGATGGAATCTCTCATTGCTGGCACTTCAGAAACACCTAGTGAATATTTCCTTTTATATGGTGTAAGACTGAAATAATATAGAGGCATGGGTAGCTCAGAAGCGACGGAAAATAAAGATGGTAAAGGACCCGTAATGAGCAGGTATTTCCATGAGGAATCAGACAATCACACAATAACCCAAGGAGTGAGTGGGAGTATAGTGGACAAAGGTTCTGTTTCGTGGTTGCTTCCATATTTACAAGCAGGAATCAAAGCAAAATCTGTAACTATGTAAAGTAAGATGAGCTATTCTGGAGATCTTAGGTTCATGAAGAGAACATACCCTGCTCAATTAATATCCTTATGTATCTGCACCAATGGACACTGTAACAAAAACAGATATGCCGATTGCGATGGCACTATGCGGTGGTATCGGTATCATTCACCACAACTACTCAGAAGTACCAAGCAAATAAGGTGCACAAAGTGAAAAAAAACAGTGGTAGAGCCAAGCGGTATGCTGCATGAATGGGCCGGTTCGACCGGTGAAATACCACGACCTCTCAGAAGACCGACGTAAAGTGGCTCATGCCGTGATTCGTTCGGTGAGAGAGGTACCCGGAGGCCCTTCTCCCATCCGTATCCTTTCCTATCCCCTGTCCCTCAAAGGTCGGCAACGCAACAGTAACAATATATGTGTTGCTGGTGTCCATGGGCGGCGTTGGTTGCTTACCATCAGGTGTCACGCCTGCTCGTTTGCCCTCAATCCCATAAAAAAAAAATACAAACATGGATTCATTCGAGACCTTGTGTGTATGGGTCCTGAAAACAGAGTTGCGGATGTTAACGAAGCTAAAAGAAGAAATGGGTTTACTAGATATCCTATTACAGAAAACGGCAAGTTAGTTGGTCGCCTCATGGATATTGTGACATTAAGAGATATTGAATTAAGGGAGGGTGATCCTCAGCTGAGCCTTAAAGATGTAATGACTCCAATAGAGAACATGATTACAGCAAGATCTGGTGTCACTTTACAAGATGCCAATGACATCTTGGAGAAAAGCAAAAAAGGTAAATTACCTATTATTAATGGATCCATGGTATTAGTAGCCTTAATTGCAAGGACCGACTTAAAAAAAGGCTCGTAGTTACCCAAATGCATCAAAAGATGCAAACAAACAACTATTAGTCGGAGCTGCCATAGGTACCCATCAAACTGACAAAGACTGATTACAATTATTAGTTAATAACATTGTAAATGTAATAGTTCTGGATTACTCTCAAGGAAATTCTGTCCACCAAATTAATATGATAAAGTACATTAAAAGTACTTATCCAGACATTCAAGTGATCAGAGGTAATGTAGTAACAAGGATGCAAGCCAAGAATCTTATAGATGCTGGAGTAGATGCACTTAGAGTAGGAATGGGTAGTGGTTCCATATGCATAACCCAAGAAGTCATGGCCTGCGGTTGCCCTCAGGCTACTGCAGTATATCAAGTAGCAAGCTATGCACGTTCATTTAATGTTCCTGTCATAGCTGATGGTGGTATCCAGAGTGTTGGCCATATAGTTAAATCCCTTGCATTGGGTGACTCTGCAGTTATGATGGGATCTCTGCTTGCTGGCACTTCAGAAGCACCTGGTGAATATTTCTTCTCAGATGGTGTAAGACTGAAAAAATATAGAGGTATGGGTAGCTTAGAAGCAATGGAAAATAAAGATGGTAAAGGAGCTGCAATGAGCAGGTATTTCCATAAGGAATCAGACAAGCACAGAGTAGCCCGAGGAGTGAGTGGGAGTATAGTGGACAAAGGTTCTGTTCTGCGGTTCCTTCCATATTTACAAGCAGGAATGAAACATAGCTGTCAAGATATTGGAGATTCAAGTGATCAGAGGTAATGTAGTAACAAGGATGCAAGCCAAGAATCTTATAGATGCTGGAGTAGATGGACTTAGAGTAGGAATGGGTAGTGGTTCCATATGCTTAACCCACGAAGTCATGGCCTGCGGGTGCCCTCAGGCTACTGCAGTATATTAAGTAGCAAGCTATGCACGTTCATTTAATAGGCGATATGGTATGCAGAGTGTTGGCCATATAGTTAAATCCCTTGCATTGGGTGCTCCTGCAGTTATGATGGGACCTCTCCTTGCTGGCACTTCAGAGGCACCTGGTGAATATTTCTTCTCAGTTGGTGAAGACTGAAATAATATAGAGGCATGGGAAACTTAGAAGCGTTGGAAAATAAAGATGGTAAAGGAGCTGCAATGAGCAGGTATTTCCATGAGGAATCAGACAAGCACAGAGTAGCCAAAGGAGTGAGTGGGAGTATTGTGGGCAATGGTTCTGTTCTGTGGTTCCTTCCATATTTACAAGCAGGAATGAAACATAGCTGTCAAGATATCAGAGCAAAATCTGTAACTATGTGAAGTAAGATGAGCTATTCTGGAGATCTTAGGTTCACGAAGAGAACATACCCTGCTCAATTAATCTCCTTATGTATCTGCAGCAATGGACATAGTAACAAAAACAGATATGGCGATTGTGATGGTACTATGCTATTGTTATCATTCACCACAACTCTACTCCAGAGTACCAAGCAAAAACCAAGTACCAAGCACAAAGTGAAAAAATACAAACATGGATTCATTCGAGACCCTGTGTGTATGGGTCCTGAAAACACAGTTGCGGACGTTAACGAAGCTAAAAGAAAAATGGGTTACCGGGTATCCTATTACAGAAAACGGCAAGTTATAGGTGGTCGCGTCATTGGTATTGTGACATTAAGAGATATTGAATTAAGGGAGGGTGATCCTCAGCTGAGCCTTAAAGATGTAATGACTCCAATAGAGGACATGATTACAGCAAGATCTGGTGTCACTTTACAAGATGCCAATGACTTCTTCAAGAAAAGCAGAAAAGTTAAATTACAAATTATTAATGGATTCATGGAATTAGTAGCCTTAATTGCAAGGACTAACTTAAAAAAAAGACTCCTAGTTACCCTAAGAATGCGAACAAACAACAATTAGCCGGAGCTGCCATAGGTACCCATCAAACTGACAAAGACTGATTACCATTATTTATTAGTCAATAACAGTGTAAATGTGATAGTTCTGGATTCCTCTCAAGGAAACTCTGTCTACCAAATTAATATGATAAAGTACATTAAAAGTACTTATCCAGACATTCAAGTGATCGGAGATAATGTAGTAACAAGGCCGCAACCCAAGAATCTTACAGATGCTGGAGTAGATGCACTTAGAGTAGGAATGGGTAGTTGTTCCATATGCATAACCCAAGAAGTCATGGCCTGCAGGTGCCCTCAGGCTACTGTAGTATATCAAGTAGGAAGCTATATACATTCATTTAATGTTCCTGTCATAACCGATGGTGTTATCCAGAGTGTTGGCCATATAGTTTAATCCCTTGCTGGCACTTCAGAAGGCCCTGGTGAATATTTCTTCTCAGATAGTGTCAAACTGAAAGAATATAGAGGCATGGGTAACTCAGAAGCGATGGAAAATTAAGATGGAATAGTACCCGCAATGAGCAGGTATTTCCATAAGGAATCAGACAAGCACACAATAGCCCAAGGAGTGAGGGGGAGTATAGTAGATAAAGAATCTGTCCTGCGGTTCCTTCCATACTTACAAGCTGGTATGAAACATAGTTGTCAAGATATTGGAGCGAAATCTGTTAGTATGCTAAGTGAGATGAGCTATTCGGGAGATCTTAGGTTCGTGAAGAGAACATACTCTGCACAATTAGAAGGCAGTGTGCGAATTTTATTAATTTAAGGAATTAAACTTTGATATTGATAACAGAGTATGCCAATGAAATATTTTTTGGTGTTTACTAAAGCCATTCACATTGATAACAGATTCTAGCTAATAAAAATGTGTATTTAGATTTTATATTTATGTAATGAGCATATAAAAATTAGATTACTTACTGATGTAGAAAGAAATTGTATTGACTTTCTGTATATTGTATTTCATAAAATGAATGAGGGCTATATATTTGCTAGCCAGATTGTATATTACTCTAGTATTTTATACCTACATTAGTACCTATATAAACTAAAAGATAATTTTATTTCAATTAAATGTTTGTAAAATATACTAATGGTTTTTGTTTTACTAATTTTGTGTTTGTCTTGGTAGTCCAGTGGTCAGCTCACTGCTTCTGATTCAGTAGTCGTGGGCTCTCAATGGTTTCTCTGAATTATTTTCTGAAGTTGGTTGTGATAAATATCAATGACTGACAACTTTATGCCCGTTGTTCGGTTCACCACCTAATCCATTTGGGATGTAACTTAAGTAGCTTAACAGCCTCTACCTCCCTAAGGCGTGAAGTTATGTTGTCAAACACAAGCTGCTCAGAAATGCTCTTTCCCTATTAAATATTTTATGTTATAAAAATAGATACGCAATAATATAAATTTGAAATCAGTAAGTAAAATAAGTTCAAATATTAAAATAAGTGCAACTACAGTAATTTCATGTTAGGGGATTTTTAATCATCACCTGCTATGTGTCTGATTAAATAAATTCAATTATACCTAGATATCCGTCGAGCCTTATGGTGCATTCGGGTTCGAAAGGGTTCGATTCCCACCCGAGTACAAATATTTGTGTCAAGAATGAATGTTTGAATGGCGTCTGGGTGTTTTTCTATGTATTTTAAGTATGTATTTACAACAGAAAAGTCTAATATTCGCTAAGTATTAATATTCGTTATCTAGTAACCATAGCATAAGCATTTAGTTGCTTCGTTTGGGACTAGAGGGCGGTGTGTGTATTGTGTCCAACTAATAATAATATTCATATATTAAGTTAGAAACTTCTAATAGGACAAGAATCTTTGAATCCTTGAAGCTATTCTTGAAAAAACATAGATATCTCATTTCAAAAGTGCAATTTCAATCAGCATCACGGAAAAACAAGTAGGTAAGTGAGTTTTACGGTATAAACAGGACAATAATGGAGAACTGATTAGAAATAACAACACTAAAGTTTTTGAAATGGAAATTCTAATCTCTCCTGCAATCGTTTAAGTCTGCGGCTCCCATACGACCACAAAAGGTAATATCGTAGACATCCTACTAATTACTACTCAATAATAGCAGGATATAAACTGGCCAATTTAATATCCAACTTATAACATTTCATATCGCATGTATTTGAACTGTAGGATAAGATAGACATTGGAGACCATCCAAGATGGTGGAATAAATTATTTTTAATGCGTGTCTTAATGGATAACAAATGAAAGGGATTGTTGCTAGTAGGTAGCTATACAAATGATATGGCGTCATTCTAAATCCAACATGGCAGACCATCTAAACTAGAGAAGTGGTTCATAATAAACTTCTACAGTATTGGTCTAACGTTTAACGCATACCTATATACCTAGACCCATATAAATATGTACAAAAACCCGTTGTAATATAAGTCGGATCATGTCAATTATCCTCTTTTCACATTTAATCATTAGTAATCATTATAGGTAGGTACATAATTATGATTATACTATTTCATTATACATAAATTATAATTTACAAACCAACTCGTTGACACCCTCTATCTATAGGTAGTCAAAAAGCCTTATCAAAATCCGTTGCGTAGTTCCTAAGATATAAGAATTTATGGGAACAGACAGCAGAAAACGACTTTATTATAAATTAAGTAATGATTGCGTTGACATACAATTATGGGATAATGTTGTGTCGGAGGCAAAATAAAAGTACCCCAAATGGTGCAACCACCAGATCCTTTTCGCGCTTTACTTTCTGGCATTGGAAAAAAAATTAAGCAGTTCTTGGTCAACCAATATTCAAAAATAAAAATATACGAGGTCGTTTGTTTTTAAAATTTATGTATAATGTATTAAAGAATAAAATTACTTTAAAAAAAAGGGTAAACCGTTTTCTAGAAACGTAAACCACCACCACCATCTTTATGTAGATGAAATCTACTACCTTCATAACTAAAAAGCGATAAACAATGTAACTAATTTGAATACTAAATACAATATACAAAACGTTATACATTTATAAAGTCAGAATACTTAAAGATTTTGTGGTTTACGTTTCTAGAAGTAGGTTAAAAAGTGATAAATTTCGAGACTTAGGACTTATTGCTAGCTTGATATGATTTAGGAGTTATTGCAAACGCTGGCCGAACCCTAAGTGATAGATCAAAATAACTTGCTACATTATTAAATACCTTCGGAAGGTCTACAAAAACTTTCGCGGTGGTGTATGTCCATCTCTTAGTGATAACCTACTTAATGACCATTTTATTTCTTATGAGGCGAAACAAAGTTCGCTGGGTCAACTAGTATGTTATAAATATATGTACCTATGTTACAAAGTTTCATTTCTTTAGCGCGCAGGGACCCCACGCAATATTCTTTTTTAAGCATTAGTTACATAATAACAACAAAACAACATATTATCAATATATTATTACTAACATTAGGTACTTACTTATTACTTAGTATAATTTACGAAATAGCCGCTATTCATAGCTTACCAATGGCTGTAACAAATATTTAGTGGTGTATCCCACATTGACAATAATAGCACTGCAACGATGAACGTTGCACGGTGAATCTGCCACAATGTCAAGGACCGTTGGCAGTGTTTCTAATTATACGTCCACCACTGTTTATGACGCACAATCAGACAGACGTGATCTCATCATTATATTAATCAAAGTGGTTCTTACCTTATTGAGAGTATTGGATATATCCAATTATGTATATTGTATGTGGAGTTGCTCATAGCTATAAATTTAGTATGACTCTAACAAATGTGACTCACATTTTAACAATATATTCACGTCTCTTCATACATATACATCATATTTTCATTTTTTCCCATCCTTTTTTTGCCCTGTACCCACTATTTGAGGTCGGCACCACAGATTTTTCTTATTCACAATTCCATAGCATGCACCTAAATGCACTAACTTTTCATATACTACATATATATAATATATAGATATGCCAGCTCAAGGAACATACAACAATCCAGAAATTAAGTATTTATGACGCGAAAGAAGTACCTACCGAATGTTTTAAAATAATTTAACATGCCATTTTTTAAATTTAACTGTTAGCAGCAATGAACTGCTTGGCTGCTTTATAACGCTGGCTTGTATCGTAACTTAGGTCTTGTAATATGAAAATTTCATTAGTTCATTAGCCAGGCCACTCGGGCAGAGGCACAAGCACGAACTAGTAAATAATTGCTAGCACTAGTTTTCATTTAATAATATATATAAATTACGTGTCACGTTGTTTGTCCGCGATGGGCGCCTGAACTACATAACCGATTTCATTCAAATTTGCACTCCGTATGCAGTTTGCTTCCAACTTAAATGATATTTTATATCTCAATTTATAGTCGCGACTTTCTTTCTTCTCTCTTTTACTGCAAATTATTTGTTTATTTTATTTGTTAACTCCAAACTATAGCGTACATATGTGGTGATATCTGTTGATTGGATTAAGTTACTATTCAATAGATGTCGCTATGTTAAAAGTTTTGGAACGAGCTGTATTCCACTGATCCGGCAATAGATTATTGTGCCAGATGAGACCATTGGAGAAATGTTAATAATTTGTAAATATTGTTAGGCGTTGAAATACAATAGTGCAACCACCAGATACTTTTCGCGGAAATGATTTGGAAATGGAAATGATTTTAGATTGGTAGAGCCAAGCAGTTCGCTGCATGAATGGGTCGGCTCGACCGGTGAAATACCACGACCTTTTAGGAGATCGACGTAAAGTGGTAGATAAGTATCGTTCGGTGAGAGAGGTACCAGAAAGTCCACCCCCGTTCTCGCCATCCTTTTCTATCCCCTATCCCTCAAAAGTCATTAGTGTGAGCCAGGATTCGGACCCGCGACCTTTTGATTTGAAGCGAGGTGCTCGACCACTGAACCACCGAGACTATAATAAGTAGTTTTTTAAATTATAAAGTGTAAGTCAAAATTTGTTTATTTTAGCGAAATAAATTTCGTGAGCATGACTGTTTCTGTACTTGGCGATTACTCTTTATAATATTGGATTTGGATATTGAATTCCTGTATATTATGAATGGTTACTGTAATGGCAATAGAACCTTAGTAGTATCGGTTTCAACAAATTGAAATTAAATTTAAAAGCAAGAAAGCTCCGACTGTTCGCACAGAAAGAATGGAAAATGTAAGATTAACTAAGCAGATATAGAGCGCAAAAGCGGAAGGATGTTAGGAGCATTAAAAACTGACGAGCGTGTATGACAACAATAATGAAAGTCAAACAAGCGAGTGTGTTGTATATCAATCTTTCCTCATGGCCCTCTGTTCTCTCTGCCCACCCCACAAATGACTTATCGTAATGTTATGTATATATGTAGTTTCGGTGGCGCAGTGGTCGAGCACACGGCTTCTGATCCAGAGGTCAGGGTTCGAATCCTGACACTGGCTCACACCAATGACTTTGCGAAATTGTTTTCGGAAGTTAAGTGTGATAAATATAGATGACTGAAAACTTTGTGCCCGGTATAACAATAGGTTCGCCACCTATTCCATTTGGGACAGCCGCTGCCTATACCTTCGGGTAACAAAAGGCGTGAAGTTATGTTGTTTTTTATGATTATGTAAATTAATAGAACATCGACAGTCAAAGCATAAATAAGCTTCTCCTTGATATTTAACAATTTGTTTAAATTAACATAATTGTGGAAAAATAGCAATGTTACTTCCGTCAACATAAATATTATTAAGCATACCTATAATCTTGAAATTACCTAATAAGTATTGCTCTATAAAAGGAGTAGACATGAGTTTCTTTTGGACAACACGGACCATTTTCCTTTTAGGCAGCGGAAAATATACATACGTGCTAAATACCCGAGATACCAGATTAATTTTACCAAATGTGTGGTCCCAAGGTGAGGAAATCCACACACACACGGACAGAGCATGGCTTTGTTAGTCATCGATATTTATCGCTCTTATCATGAGGAAAGTCACTGAACCTCTGAACTTGAAGTCGGACTTCTGAATGACGAGGATACTAGATATGCCTTGCGTGTTACAAATAGTCTTAGCTATCCACGCCAGACAAAGGTTTTTCACTGTATACTACATTTATTTTTTGGTCTCGTGGCAATGGTGACCAACCTATAGCCATGAATATAACTCTTTTGTTTTAAGTTCAATAGTTTGTTTAATAGGTCCGTTGGTCGGTGGTCCAGTGGTCAAGCACCCCGCTTCTGAATCAAGTGGTCGCGGGTGTTCAAATCATGGCTCACACCAATGACTTTTCCAAATTAATTTCTAAATTATTGTGTGATATCGATGACTGAAAACTTTGTGCCCAATATGGCAATGTGTTCGCCACCTATTGGAACGAGAACATAACAGCGAGTCTTAACATTTATTTTCATTTATATCATTTTGGATGGCCAAGACACACATTCCATGACCAAATAGAACGTGTTCTGGAAAAAGGTGATGTTAGACATAACTACTTACATAACATAACATAACTTCACGCCTTATGTTACCCGAAGGTGTAGGCAGCGGCTGTGTGCAACAGAGAACAGCCTCAAAAATCGACGCGCGTGCATGAAAAGAGTTATGAAAGTCAACGAAGCGAGTGAGGTGTATAAGACTTATGCCGTATGGCGCTCCGTTCTCTCTGCCTACCCCGCTAGGGATTCGGCTTGAAGTTATGTATGTATGTATTTTCATTTTCATTTTTATTAAACTTTAACATTATCCATACTGAAATTCATGATCGACGTTAAATCTTGAAAAGTATTCTTGTGTGAAACAGCGTTTAGATCGTACCTATTAAGTAACATTTAACATGGCTATATTAATGCGTATGTCTTTCAATTCGTCTTTGATTTGAAACATAATAGACAGCTTGGGGGAGGCAGGTATATAAACACAATATAAATAAAGTGTAGATCCGATCCGCGTATCTCTAGATTAAGCATACGTCTAACATTATTTACACCGTGTGATCCCAGCCAACGGTACTACGCCTCCAACTGTAGAACGTATTTTTACCAAAAGTATATTCATATTAGATAACCGAGGCTCCAATGCCACCAGGCTGTATCGAGAATGTCGTCGATACATACGATACTTTATTCGATTCAACTGTAGAACACCGGCCGCGACACAGTGCAGTGTCAAATAAATACAAGTTGAATTTATATCTCCTGTCGTGTTCTGTGATCCTGGTATAAAAATACAATAGGTACGCGCCGTTTTAAAACGATGAATTATTTTTTTTCGTTTCTAGTGTTCGGATATTTTTTCACGTGGAGCGCGGGAATGCTGTACCGGAGGGATTCGGATAATGTTTTGAAACCCGGTGAGTTTTTTTTTTGGTAATTGCGTCGTCCATATTATGTTCGAGCGGTGGTATGCAAAAAAATAATTGTTCGTTTGTCAGAATTTATTTATTTATAAAAAATATTTTTTTAAACAGGTATGCGTATATTAGTCAATTTGAAAAGATTTGTTTTTTTTGGGATAATAGAAAAAACTCGTTACTTAGAAACATTTTTTACCTGACTACTACAGAGGTCTTTACGTTATACAATAAGTTACAGTTAAGTATGTCTGGAACGTGGGCCACAACGAAACAGTTACTGAGGAGCAGAGCAGAGCATTATTGAGTCACATAAAATTGATGACACGCCAATTACCAAACATTGGTTACAATTGATTCCGTTCTTGATAATGAGGACTAATAATTTATATTATACTTCCCAAAAAGTTTGTATATAATATTATTTGACTTAAAAAACAATGCGTCAGCTTTTTTACCTTCAACATAATAAAGGAAGAGTGAAGTATTATTTAAATGCGTATTTTTAAAGGCATATTAAACGTAATATGCAGTGTCTGGTCGCAGGCTGTACAGGTTGCAAAGCTTCACCTTGATCCGGCGAACTATACTTTTGTACCGGCTATTGAATACTTTCAAACTGTATCAGTCCGCGTTCATGCTTTTTTTAATTAGCCCCGAAGTTTAAAAAGTACCTAATTGTTATATAAGGCGAACGTATAAAAAAACGTTTGCGTTTTAGAATAAGTGGGGGGTTAGTTAGGAAGTATAATGGTGTTAACAGTTTCGGTTTAAAAGGGACAAAGATGGGTAGAGAGAGATCGCTATTTTAGTTAGTTATTGAAATTCCACAAAATATATGGTAATGGTATCCATGTTAGGCTGACATAAAGAAAATCCTGTTCACTTTGGAAGTCTGACGAAAGTAAGATTTCAGTAAGTCTGTTATTTGATAAATCTTCCGTTATCATAATTATACTACTTGTTTGACTAAAAATGTCTATTTCAATCGTCTAGATTGCTAAAAATATATATTATTTCTTTTTTAAATACCAGGGGTCAGTACGGTACGACCGAAATGGTAATAGACCTTACGTAATTCGTTTAGGCATGAGCATATTAATTATATTATTATAATATTAATTTACAATGAATGTTTTATAAACTGCGCAACAGATATAAAGTTAAATCTATTTAGTATTTTATGGCAATAGGTTTGCCACCTATTCCATTTGGGACGTAAACATAACGGCGAGACGAGGCTTAAGAGCCGCTGCCTACACTTTCGGGTAACATTCGGCCGAAATCAATCAAATCAATCAACCTCCAATCTAAGATTGAAGCTAATCTAAGATCATTGTGTATCAGTCGATCGACTCCCCCATACAAAATCAATCAATGGATTGACTATTGGCACGCTTATTAGTAGAAATGGATTCAAATATTGATCTTAGATAGCACAATTTGGATTGGATTGATTATTGGTTTCGGTTGATAAACGTGAAGTTATGATAAGTAACATAACATAAACATAACATAACTTCACGCCTTTTGTTACCCGAAGGTGTAGGCAGCGGCTGTTAAGCCTCGTCTCGCCGTTATGTTTACGTCCCAAATGGAATAGGTGGCGAACCGATTGTCATACCGGGCACTAAGTTTTCAGTTATCGATATTTATCACACTTAACTTCCGAAAACAATTTCGATAAGTAATTGGTGTCAGGATTCGAAGCCGGACCTCTGGATCAGAGGTCGTGCGCTCGCCCACTGCGCCACCGAGACTACCACTATATGATAAGTAGTATTTTAAATTTTACTTTTTAAAAAATTGCGACTTAATATTACATTTTCCAAAAGTGAAATACAATGACCTCTCAGAATATTGACGTAAAGCGGCCCATGCCGCGGTTCGTTTCTTCCACCTCCCTTCTAATCCCACTCCCTTAAAGGTTGGCAACGCAACTGTAACGTCTGTGTTGCAGGTGGCCATGGGCAACTTTAGTTACTTACTATTGAGCTCTTACTAATAATTAAAGTATGTGTTTGATCTTATGCAGATTAACTCTTGTACCACAAGTCACCAAGGACTAGCGGTTTAGCGTGTCTGCTTCTTATTAAGAGAGCCCGAACTCAAATCCAGATACACACTTTTAGGAAACCATGTGTTATAAATATCGATAAATAACACAATCCCACTTCCTTAAAGGCCGGTAATGCAATTGTAACACTATCAGTGTTACAGGTGTCTATGGGCGGTAGTTGCTTATCATCAGGTTGACCCGCTTGCTGGTTTGCCTCCTATTCCATAAAAAAAAAACTTGTAAGCCGAAATATAATACTCGTCTATACCTACAGATATAAATTAAGAATAGAATAGAATAGAATACGCTTTATTGTACGCCATTTAAGTAATTAATACATAGTAAAAGTTTACATACATCAAGTACAAAAGGCGGTCTTATCGCATTTTGCGATCTCTTCCAGACAACCTTTGGATGGACATGTTGAACTAGAAAGAGTAATACGCGGTGTACAGCTTGTTTGAAATCTATATCATCGATGCACATCTAGATAAATACATAAATATCTACATAAATACATACATATAAATTAAGGTCGTGATGTTACAGTAGTAGTGTTACCCGAATAATTGCTACTCGCGGCCATTAGATTTGTTTTGCAGTTTTTTTATCTAACCAGTTAAAAAGTAGAACATAACCTTGTAACTACATTAAATCGTATAAATAGGTAACACGTAGGTACTATTGTAAATTATAATGTCTCGGTGGTCCAGTGGCTGAGCACCCCCGCTTCTGAATCAAGAAGTCGTGGTTTCCAAACCAGGCTCACACCAATGACTTATCGAAATTAGTATCGGAAGTTATGTGTGATAAATATCGATTACTGAAAACTTTGTGCCCGGTATGGCAATAGGTTCGCCACCTATTCCATTTGAGACGGAAACATAGCGGCGAGTCGAGGCTTAACCGCCGCTGCCTGAAGTTCGTATGGACTTTTGTTTAAGATATTTAATATAACGCTGTTTGTAATGATGAAATGAATGGAATTTACAATCACTGTTAATAAGTCAATAAGTATGTAATAATATTTTATCATAATTTTTTTTACGTGTTCGGAGGGCAAACGAGCAAGTGAGTCTGCTGGGTAACTTTCCACCGCCCATGAACACCGTAGTCCGTTGCCGTCCTATAAGGGAGTAGGAGGGGAAAGGAAGGGGAAAGAAAGGGGAAAGGGGATCGGGCCTCCGGATATATCTCTTACCGAACGAAACCCGGCACGAGCCACTTCACGCCTATATTTCGTGAGGTCGTGGTATTTAGTCGAGCCGGCTGGTTAAGTTCAATATTGAACTACTAACGAAAATTTCCCAAAATAAATGGACCTGTACCTTGACGCCTTTTTTACCTTAAAATGCAGGCCATTACGACTCGCATAATTTTTCTACCCCTAAACTTCGCCCGCATAAAAAGTTCCTCTCTATCCCTTGTCAAAATATATAGGGTATATAAATTACAATTAATTTATTGCATAAAAAATATTAAATTACTTAATAATCGGAACAAATAGGTACTGTAAACTTGGTCAGTGAGCGTTTTTTGAACTGTACTAGCCTTGCACACCTTGCGTTGAGGTCAGGGTCAAAATGTGTTTGCAAGTGATATAATATTATAAAGAAACATAAGTATGTATTATCTTTGTATATACTTGTTCTACCTAGAGTTTTATTTTAACAAAATATTCATATTTTGAAACTTAATTACGATAAACACGGAATTGGCTAAATATTTATATTTACAAGCCTACCAACCTAAACGGGATGAAATTTAAATATTCGTTTTGCAATAAAGATCTAAATAGTCTAATATTGAAATTGTTTTCAAATATAAACTTTTATATTCACTTGACGCTTCTTGGTAACAGCTGCTATCTAGCACATAGCCGAATATCATTATCACTACATATACTAACGTAGTTTAAAATAAAGTCACTCTCCGCTGTCTGTCCCCTTATTATATGCTTAGATCTTTGAAACTACGCAAAGAATTTTGTTGCGGTTTTTTTTCAAATAGATAGAAGATTTCAACGGGGTAGTTTTTATCTATAATTCATGTACCTATGATATAAAAAAGAAAAAGTGATGATTCGAAAATTTGCTTATTTATTACTTTTGAAGCGAAACAAAGTTCGCCGGGTCAATTTGTCTACACTAATATTATAAAGAGGAAAGATCTGTATTTTTGTATGTATCGAATAAACTCAAAAAGTACTGGACCGATTTTAATAATTCTTTTTTCTTTAGAAAGGTACATTATCACTGAGTAGATAACATAGGCTATATGTAATCATCATCGTCAACGACATTCTGTTTGTACGCGAGTAACACCGTGAGGCGACATACAATATAACGGTACGAAATTCGCGCGGACGAGTATTTAATAAAATCGATTAAGTATACAATAATTTTTAATTATAAAGTTATCAAAGCTAATTATCTTTACATTACCATCCAACTCTGGAGCATTATTCCTACATCGATATAAAGTAAGCGTAAGGATAATGGAAAAAAGATATTTTATTCTTATTCTAATACAAAATGTTCATTTAATTATAATGACCTATAATTTCTTTCAACTTAGAACCATCTGTCGAGCCTTTGAAATGAGCCAAAGGTTTTGTGATGTCAATTTTAATTCAAGAGGTCGAAGTAGAATTATCATTACATAGTATAAAACAAAGTCGCTTTCCGCTGTCTGTCCCCTTATATGCTTAGATCTTTGAAACTACGCAACGATAGGGTGTCAATGCGGTGGTTTTTATGCATAATTCATGTATAATGTAGTAAAGAAAAAAGAAAAAGTGATAATTTTCGAGATTTAGCACTTTAATTGTAAACTCTGTAAAAATTACTTTTGATGCGGAACAAAGTTCGCAGAGTGAGCTAGTTAAGAATTAAACAAAACACTAGAAACACCATTTTCTATTTTCGATTACTTATCAGAAATCTATTCGATTAGGCGGGAAATATTAAACTTTCAAAATTGTGCTAGAATGGCAACAGGGCCACTATCCCATTTATCCTATTGTAAGGGCCGGCAACGCAACTGTAACGCCATATATGTTCAAGTGTCCATGGGCGGGGTTTTTTGCTCACCATCAGGTGACACGCCTGCTCGTTTGCCTACCTATAACATAAAAAAGGTCTCAATGCTGCATGTCCTTGCCAACATTTATTAAGGGCAGATGCTTCAAATGATCTCATCGATGGAACATTGGTTTGATGGAGGGTGGCGACCTCCTCATTGATTTTAAATTTTCAACTTTATTATTTGTCTTTATTTATTTTTGAAGAGCTGTTCACAAATTTCAGCACATTTTACAACATTTACTTTGAGTAACATAACGTTAGAAAAGTATTTGTCAAATGGAATTTTTAAGCGCCTGTCCATATTAAAAAGCAATCTACCGAATGGCGACGTAATACAAAATTGCTTTTATTATTTTACAGATCTTCTAGCGGTGTCCTCTACTGTAATGCCTCTCCAGTTCTACTCTGTCTACGGCTATGAGAAGATATTACTTCGAGATAAAAATAAGAAACGACCGAAGGGGACAATCTCACTTGTAACTAAATCACCTAAATAAAAACTCACACATACAAATGTAGAAGCATCACATTATCTAACCCAAATGAATGTATAAAAAAATATATTATAATTTGTAATTAAAAACGATATTAAAACAAACTGTGATTTTTTTTACTTTTGCTAGAAAAAGTCTCAACTCCGAATAAACGTTTTTTTGCCGAAAAATCTGGACTATTTTCATGGTTTTTATTCATTTCTTTTATTGTGTGTATTAATATAATATATACTTCGCTGGTATTAATAATGTTTTTTACCAAAATAATTGAAAACTCTCGGTTCATCGTTTGTTTCAAAACTCCTTCGAAACGGTTTGTCTCATTTTAATGAACAGCATAAGCAACAAGGTTTGAGTTGACATGCCGGCCATAGCAAAAAAGTTAGAATGGAGCTTTACAAAATTAGAAGTATATTTTTTAGACGACAATGGAGTTGACCTGAGTGCGTTGCAACACGCTATAAATCTTTCAATGTGAAATTTATATGGTATTTCTCACGTTCAGAGACGATAAATTTAATATAGTACATCCTACAGTTATAGTCTGTCGTCTGCCGCAGGGAAGAGGTGAGTAACTGACATATTATCTATCGCCGCTTCGATCCGAACTTGTACAACTGAAAATAATGAGAAAAGTTATTGAAAAAAAAGGAAAAACAACATGCGTCCGCCTCATAGACTAGAACGGGGGTATTGGGAAAATTATTTCCTGTCGTGGAATTGAGCTATAAGTATTAGTAATCGTAGGTAGCAAAAAAGATAATACCTAAACTTGAAACATTTCTAATAGGTAGGTAGGGATGTCATGATATAAATAAAATGAAAAAAAAAACAGATAAATGATAGTGCTTGCTGACTGCTCTTAGATGCGTAATTACTAGGATAAAGGTAGGTACTCTGCCGATGTGGAAAAAAGAGTGTCATCAGGGAACACAGTGTTCGATAAATTCGGGGTAGTAAGAACGACAGCTTTTGGAAGCGATAAATAATCAGGTATGGCATATTGCGGCTGAATGTAAGCTTGTAGACTGACTGTTGCGACTAAAATAGAAGGTTCGGCCAACTACATTGATGAGATTCTATAGGAAGGTGTAAGGAGCCATAAAAGCCAACGAGAATGTATGACAATAGTTGTGAAAGTTAGCTAGGGCGTCGCGTAAGTAACATATTTTGTCACACATGTTTCTGACTACCCCGCAAGTTAGTTTCGTACAAACCTTCACACTTCCATCGAAATATAAACTTATTAATATAATTGTGTTTCATTTAAATGTATCTGTAACGCGCCCAGTCTGAACTTCGATACGATAAAATTAAATGAAATATGACTGGGCGTTAAATTGTTTTGCGAAGTTTCCCCCAGCTCCAGATATTGGGATTTCGACAAAATGTTGCCGTACAATTCCTTTAGGCTGAATGGGAAACATTGTTTACAATTGCAGTTTGTTTGTAACCAGTTGTAACTTGATATAACGAGTATTTATTAAATTTAGAGAGTAGTTAAATTTTACCTATAGTTAGCAATTAAAAATATTGGAATCCCTTCAGTATATCTTATATCTTTAAACGAGCAATTCTTGTATATATATATATATATATATATATAATTGGAATCTCGGAATCGGCTCCAACAATGTTCATGAAATTTAGTATATAGGGGGTTTCGGGGGCGATAAATCGATCTAGCTAGGAATCATTTTTAGAAAATTTCATTTTATCGTGTTTTATCGATAATCAACTTAAACATCAACTTACTTTTTTATTGGAATTCCTGACATCTATTGGCGAATACTATTATTTGTGAGCAACTAACTTGCTTTAACGACAACAACACTAAAGCTATTCCAGCAGATGGCGTTGTTAACTAATTCCAGCAGATGGCGTTGTTAACTAATTACTATTTGTTTCTAATATAATATGTTAGTACATAGTATTTATTAGTATATATTTATTATTCTGTCGGTAAGATCGAAATTTATAAAAAAAAAAGAAAATACCGAGCAAAGCTCGGTCATCCAGATATTAAAATATAAAATGTTGTTCACAACAATGAAGATTTAGTATCGAAATGATAATACAAGGCAGCTGGTAATTTGGAAAACGCTTACAATCTTACATAGAATAAAGTATTTTGTTTTTGTTTGTTCCTTCACGCTTTTAACACACGAAAGTGTAGGCGATTGTAATGCCTCGTCTTGCTGAATCAAATATACGATCACCTGAGTAACTTTGTCAAATAACATTTATCAGATAATGATATCATCAAACATAACTTCGCATAAATTATTGGACGTGGGCTAGAATTATACGTTATATACCTTAATTTGATTTTAAGCGTTTAAAGTAATGAAACGTGCTCTCGGTATCTTAGATCTGGAATAATAAATTTATATTGGGAAATATGTTATTACCATGATTGTAAAGAGGGTAACCATGATGACAATAAACTGTAATTTTATATCTACACTGAAATATAAATCAATTTGTTGTTTTTTCATGAAATTTCGAGATAAATTTTTTTTAAGTTTGTAATGATTATTCGATAAATTAAGGAGCATTACAGACATTCCTAAATATATGAAGTCATTCAGACACAAAACAAGCCAAGCTGTAAGTTGAGAATTGTTGAATCAGTCAATGGCATACGTTATAAATAAGTGCATGATTACGAAAATAAAGACTAGAAAACCTTTAAAATAACAATCATCAAAATAATTGTCATAGTGTTGGAAGAGAAGGGTGGATAATAGGTCTATCGCGATCCGTAGACGATTGATAACTCATCATATCATATCTCTTCATAAAATTAAATTTAAAAAAATAAAAATAAAACGATATGTCTAGCTATGATATCTATAATAGGAGCGGTACAAATTTGATATGATATTAATATCTCTGGAATTGTATTCTCCTAACAAAAGTCGCATGCAAATGCTTGTTCTAGTTTGACTGTAATCCAAATTATACCCTTTCTATTTCATTTTAATGATTTTTAATTTGTAATGGTGACACGCAATATGGCTGACACATGAACGGCAGTGTCACATAACTGTGACAACACCAATCAACATCGAACAATTGCTATTTAATTCGACGTGGCAATGGAAACCTTCGTAATATACGTGTTTATTGCTCTATTAATTGCAACAGAAATCGATGGTACTACGTTGATAGAAGAAGCTGTTTTTATAACACAGAAATATTACAAACATAACTTTGTAACCACCGTGGTATCGGCCCCAGAAGATGACGCAGAAGATATTAATGAGTTTTTGGTAAAATTTTCTGGATCTGTAGTGGTCAGTCAATGGTCTAATAATGATACTGACAGTATTGTCGAAACTGCAGGATTTCTCAAACAGTGTTCTTTGCAACAAATACTGAGGATTTCGAAAAGTTTCTGACTGTAATTCACCGAAAACTGAAGTTTTCTATACGTTTAGTATTGATTTATACAAAAGTTATAAGTGAAATCTCAGAATTGTATGATTTAAACAAAATAGCCTGGTTGAACAATCTAGTCGATTTGATAATTGTGAGTAAAAGTGTTAGTGATATAAATATCTCTACCTACTATCCGTACGCCGATGGTGTCTGTGGAAACTATAATCCTGTAAAATTGGATCGCAGGGACAACCTGTTCCCTAAAAAGTTTAATAATTTCAACAAATGTCCCATAAGGGTCACCGCTGTTCATTTCAAAATATATGTAGATGTGCTTATTAATAATGGAAGCGTTTCTGTTGTTGGTGGTTATGATTACATTACACTGGAACAAGTTAAAAAAACAATCAATGCATCATTTCAATTCAATACTGAATCTAACGGCAATGGCGTGGGAACCTATGAGAATGGAAAAGCAACAGGTTCTATGCACGACATGATTAATAATAAAACTGATATGGTCATACCCGCTGGAATTCTTAGTCTTGGAAGATATTCCATCACACAGGTGACTCATGCGTATCACCATTTAGATATACGTTGGATTGGTCCGAAGCGTCGGGAAATTTATCACTGGATTAAAGTTTTGGTTCCATTCTTAAATTTAGTCACACCATTGCTTGTGTTCGCTTATTTATCATTTGTTTTGATTGTAAAATTAATAAGTCGTTTGAAGCTTGATGGAATCCTCAAAAATAACGATGTTTACTTTCAAGCATTTACTTTGTTAGTTGGTCAAACAGCGGATTTCATAACAATGGTGCCGATGCTCAATAACTTATATTTGCTGTGGATTTGTTTCTGTTTCATCATTCGCATAGTATACCAAGGTGATCTAGTTGATGCTCTTCAAACGCCTTTTTTGGAGCAACCTTTCGATAAAATTGAGGAAGCAGTGACAAGAGTAGACAACTATGGTGGAACAGATGTCATGTTAGAGTTCTACAGAAATACCTCTTTAGAGAAACGTTTTACAGTATTTCCGTTGGCAGACTTTTATCCAAATGTTGACGGTATTGCCGAAGGCAAACGATTTCTAGTTGCTTCTGATAAGTTCCTTATTCGACGAGTGCGCAGTTCTGTTCAGATCTTGGACAGGCAAATTAATTCGGGCTGGGCTTGTTTCTACATGCGGCCTGGGTGGCCAGCCGCTCCTACAATAAGCTCTATAGTCCTCCGCCTAACAGAATCGGGTTTTATGGAGAAACTTTTAAATATGGACAACAAACCGTTTCAGAGTGAAATCAACCAGGATTCGAATGTGAAACCCTTAGACATGACAACGTTCAGTGCCTGCTTCTATATAATGGCCGTAATATGGGTTATATGTCTAGTAATATTTATTATGGAAATTATCCAACAGAAATATGCGCGTAATAAGGATAAATACTGTATCGACGGCTAAGGTGTTGCTTTCTCTCATATGTTACGTTAAAATTTGCGTTTTTTTAATAGGTATAGGTATTTTTGTGGTAAAGATTCCATTCCATCAAAGCTTATTAGAAGCTTCTTCCCTTGTCTAAATAAATGAACAAATCTATAGGTAACGCAAAATGTATTTTACAAATTAGATGAGTAGTTTGTAAGTAAAGTCCTTATTTTACTAAAAAAAGTCTGCAGTGTCCACAGAAACCAATAAAAATGCATGCATTTTTATTGGTTTCTGTGGACACTGCAGACTTTTTTTAGTAAAATAAGGACACTTGTGATATTGTTTGCTTTTTTGTGTCTTATTTAAATATTCTTGTTTTAATTGTAGCTATTGAGAAATAAAGTTAGAAACGATATGAAATGTTTATCAAATTAGTAATATTTTATAGCAAGCTATTATTTCTGCTAGCAACCTGCATGTTTCGTACAGCTTGTTGTCCGATGTTATTATGAAACTAATTTAAACTAAGCTACCGTTGTTTGTTTAGTATAAATGGCAGAATATGCTCAGTGATATAATAACTTCATAAAGTTAGAATATTTGACAGGTTTTTCATAAAAAGAGTAAAAAAACATGTTGTCGCTTGAATTTCAGAAGAAATTGTTACTAGGCTATTTAAATTCATAATATGATAGAAATGTTTCTAAAACAATTTCTGTATAATAATTTTTACTCTCTGGTTTCTATGTCTGCATATTTTATCCGGAGACTAGATAGCGTCGTGTAAATTGTCTTCACACATTACGTTTACATTTAGTTAAATTATATTAATGAAAAACGTCATTACAGTAAAGTCGAGACCAACAACAATTTGCGGAATGAACTCGTAGACGACAGTTTTGAAATTAACATTCGCCAGATTCTGTGTCGCTGGCATTTTAATAACAACATTGTTTAGTTACGTTCAGGTACTAGAATATTTATGTGTACCTACCTACTGTACGGTATATGAACAATATTGGCCAAAGATTTTACTTACTAACATATTTAACTTCATACCCAGTCTGTACAGGTGTGGGCAGCAAGAATAGAGCGTCATAAGACACCATTCTTACTCACTTTACTAGCTTTAGTCCGTTGAATTTGGTCGCTTTTGCACTGTATATCTGCTTAGTCTATCTTACACCATTCAGTGTGAGCCATTGTTAGTTAAATCATATTCATTATTAGTTTATTAAAATACCAAATTATTAAATGTGTATACGTGTTCCATTCGAAAAAAAGGCTGTTGCTAGTCGTCCAGCTAACCGGATGAATAAATTTAATTATTCGTCCGATTGTCGGATGAATAAAATAATTTAATCGTCCGACAAAATCAAATTATTATTTTTTCATTATTATTATTTATTCTCCTACCGATACTAACACCGAAATCGGTGTTATTGGTATCTTTAGGTCTCCCTTTTCTTTTAATCGCAGGTTGAATGACAATGTTGGACAATATCTCGAAGAATTAAGAAACCTATACAAGTCAATGCAATATTTTCATTTTTTTCGTTCTTGGTGTACTTCCAGTCGTTACTGTTGTTAGTTTTTGTATGATCGTTTTTATTTATCGCTGAGATGTCGTCAAAAATTAAAAAAAAAATAACTTAACTAACCTAACTTTTTTTTGGAAAAATTTAATACATAGGATTATTTAGTCAACCGTTTACCGGACGATTAATTTATTTTATTCGTCCGATAATCGTACGAATGATTAATTTTATTCATCCGATTACTGGACGACTAGACACTTTGCGAAAAAAAACGATGTTATTTATTATAAGAAAGAAAATTTGTTGTCATTTAATCCGTGTGATAAATGGATATCTATATATCCATTTATCAGACGGATAAATAAAATAAAATCATAATATATCGAATATTGTTTCAATCTTATAATTAACACATGTTACAAACCATTCTAGTGTAGTTTGAAATGAATTCAAAAAGCAAGCAAGGAGTAAAACTGTCCAACAAAGAGGTTCATTATATATAAGGTTAAATTTAAATATGGCACTATACTATTTGAGTGTTATAAATCCAACTGACCCTAACAAAATGGAAACTGGACCCAAAACTTGAACAATGGGACGCTTTTCACGAGCACAATGTGCAAAAACATTACATTGACAGTTTGAAAAACATGACAAATGAACTACTTTCGGCCACTATATGGAGCTTGCAGTGCATCAGCCGGAATTGTTCCGAGGCATTATTAATGAACTGGCTGACACATATTGAGACTACTCTGCAAAGAGTAAAATGTGTATACATCTCTTTTCTCGCCACCCGACATAGAAAATGGCTGAAGCAGCAGTGCCCTATGAAAGGTGGAAGCACCTCGTCAACAATCGACGAGGTCAGGAAGGAGCCAAGACCCATTTCATCGCTTGGGACCGGATTGGCCAGCCCGCCAGAACTCCTTTGGAAAGCTACTTTCTTCCCTGTAACCTTCATCTATAATAATTTTGAATTTTTAGCTCTTAGATAATATTACTGGCGAGTGAGATTTTTTTCTGTTTAACACAATATTTACTACGAAACTCAAAATAACAGATAACTCATTTATACAAAATGTGACCGGCAAACGGACGTAGCCGTAGTCCCCCGGGAAGAATAAAAATAATATACACACAAGCTACGGTTTAATGATATGATATCAATCAATCAATCAATCAGCCCTTTATCCTGAACTATTAAAATTGTTCTAGAAGTAAAGTCATCTTAAATAAAGTCTCTTAGTTCAGTGTGCCTTTTGGCATAGGCCTCCTCTAACATTTTCCAATGTAATCTGTCTTTTGCAACTCTCCTCCAGTTGGGCCCCGCTGTTAGTTTCAGTTCATCTTCCCATCTTTTTCGTTGCTTTCCTCTGTTTCTTTTACCATTCCTAGGGTACCATTCAGTAACTATCCTGCTCCATTTTTCCTGAGTACAGCGTAGTAAATGGCCTGTCCACCTCCACTTTAATTGGTCTATCTTGTCTAACACATCCGTAACTCTAGTTTTTGATCTTATGAAAGTGTTTCTTTTCCTATCTTGCTTTTTGACTCCGATCATGCTCCTCTCCATAGCTCTTTGACAATGTACTAAACTGTCTCTTTGGAGTTTAGTGAGGGACCAGGTCTCGCAGCCATATGTGAGGCAAGGAAGGATACAGGTATCAAAAACTTTCCGTTTCATTCCTATGCCTGTTTCTCTAGATTTCATTACTTCTTTCAAAGACCAATATTTTTTCCAGCTATTAGCTATTCTTCTGGGGATTTCTTTGGTAGATTGGTCTTTATGTGAGATGATTTGTCCCAGGTAAATATATTCTTCCACATATTCGAGAGGATAGTTATCAACTTTTATCTCCTGATGTTTGCTATTTGTTAATAGTTTGGTTTTGTTTATGTTCATGTGTAGACCAACGTTCTCGCTTTGTAACCTTAGTTCTTCAATCATTCCTTCTAGCGTGCAAGGATCACTTTCAAATAGGACGATGTCGTCTGCTGATGATATGATATATGAGGGTTTTAATTAGGGTCCGACCGAAACTGGTTTTCCAGCCGAAACCGAAAACGAAACCGAATGTTCGGCCGCCACTTCAGTTTCGGCCGAAACCGAAACTCACGTGTTCGCATATAAAATTCCATAAAATACTAAAATTTGATGCTTTTGCCCAATATTTTGTGTCAATTAGAAGAGGAAATGAAAAACAATATGGGTATATGTATTAATTTTGTTGCAAACAACAATATAATTTCACGCCTTTTTCTACCTGAAGGTGTAGGCAAAATGTTTACCAGATATAAGAAAGTAAAACATATATATTATCCAATATTCAAATCGCTAATTGTTTTTTTAATGAAATACTAAGTAATGGTATGTTGAGATTTTACTATTTAATACATTATTTTGTATTTATTTTTTTAAGAATCGTCAATCTCTTTTGAGCTACTGCTTATCTAAAAATAATCCTGTCCTTTTCCCACTTTATGTGGGGTCGGCACAGTATGTCATCTCATAAAAATATTCATGTTGTCAAAAGATTTGGCTGCGGTTTTATGACCGTCCGCCTGCCTGACGTATTCCTCCTTCGGAATGTCTTCGTTAGTGGGATAGGAAAGGAGTTGGAAGTGGAATGAGGAGGCGAGAGGGTTAGGCTTTGGGCCTCGAGATCCTTCCCTCACCGAGCAAAAAGCGGCCTCAGTCACTTGACGCTGATATTCTCAGAGGTCGTAGTTTTTACCGGTCGATCCGGTCTATTCATGCAGCGAACTGCGCGGCTCTATCACTCATCTACATACATACATAACTTCGCGCCAAATCCCTTGCGGGGTAGGCAGAGAGAACAAAGCGGAACAAAGAACAAAAGGCACGATTCTTACACACTTGAACCGCTTCGTTGACTTTCATAACTCTTTTCATGCACGCGCGTCATTTTTTGAGTCTCCTAATATCGCAGGATAAACCCTGAACCTTCTTCCAGAACACGTTCTATTTGGTCATGGAATGTAAGTCTTGGCCGTCCACGACTCCTACATCCATCCGCTTTTGCATTGTATATCTGCTTAGTCAATATTGCGTCATCCATTCTTTCTACACGTCCGAACCGTCGGAGCATGCTCTTTATTACTTTTACAGCGACAGTCTCTTTCAATCCGACTTCCTTCCTTAAAACCTTGTTTTCGACGCGGTCAGCGAGGTTCACTCCGTATATCTTGCGCAGTGCTTCATTTCGAGCGCGTTTACCCTACTTTCATGCACACTCTGCCATACCCAACTCTCACTTCCATAAGTTGGCGCTGGGATTAGTACCGCATTATAAATAGCTAGCTGGGCTTTTCTGCTAACATTCTTTGCGCCCAGAAATCTGCCCAACTCTCCATTTACGCTGTTTTCTAACGCCAATCATCTTTTTACATTCATCTCATCTCATCTCATAATAATAATTACTTAAATTACTGTTACACTGTGAAAGTAGAAAGCACAGTAAAATTATAAAACCGTGTTAAAAGAGGTATACCTGGGAGCAAACAATCTGACCAAAAAAACCCAGCTCTAACTTATGAAAGCGTTGGGCATGGCAGAGGGTGCATGAAAATAATGATAAAGCAGTCGAAATGCTCATCGGGTCATGTTGGACTCGACATACTTTCCATGATCAGATTAAACGTGTCCTTAAGAAAGGTGATGCCAGGAGTCTTAAAAACCGGCGAACATGTGTTACATTGTTGATTGAAAGTCAAGGATGTAAGAATCGTGCCTAGTGGCGCTCTGTTTTCTCTGCCTACCCCTTATACATGGTATAAAGATATGTAGGTATGTATGTACTATTACACTCTCAACAAAGTTAACCACGAGTCAAAATTTGTACTACAATAGTTTCGGTTTCGGCAAAAGTTTCGGCCAGATTTGGCCGAAACCGAAACTTCCGCTGAAACTCGATTTTTGGCCGAAACTCGGCCGAAACCGAAACCGAACTTTCGGTCGGACACTAGTGTTAATATTATACGCGTACTGAATATAATGCGTCTATGTTACTATAGCTTAGGGGATTATAAATAATCGCGCATAATCTATCTGCATCTATTCGAATTCGACCACAAGATTATTGGATCAGGGAAACTGCCATTAATGACAAAAAAATATCCTAATGATATTGTGTTTCGTTTGATTTATATAGACTTAACAGTCATAATTTAAATAATCAATTGTGTTGCTTGTTCTAACAAAAAGTTTGCTCCAACTGTAGAAGATCCGAACCTACATCCACCTTCACCGAGCTGATAATAGAATAAAATTTATTTTATAATAAATTTAGTATATTAAAAAATATATTAAAAGAGGGTTGTCAAAAAAAATCCTGGACAGTATATTATTAAATTAAAATTAAAATTTTTAAAATTAGGACTTATTAGGACCAAATTTTTTGCAGACAACCCTATATCAACGTGTTCGTAATAAAACAGCGATTATACTGATATAATTTTTTTTATTATCATAACAAGTGAAAGTAACTAATATCGATATACCTGTTATATTAGCTTGTCCAGGTAAATTATAGACAACCCTACGTCTGCACATTCTATATGTTTAATACTTTAAGTCCAGCATAAAATTTTCTTATTATCTTGATGTTGCAACATTTAATGAAAAACAATTTTTTAAAAATTAATTAAAAATATACTGTCCAGGATTTTTTTTGACAACCCTATTTTAATATATTTTTTAATATGCTAAATTTATTATAAAATAAATTTTATTCTATTATCAGCTCGGTGAAGTTCGATGTACGAGTAGGTTCGGATCTTAGACCATAAAAGATGGGTTAGTTTATATCTCATGTTGATATGGTCACATATTTGTTTATTTTATTTGTTATGTCCAAACGATTCAAACAGATGGCGAAAAATATATTGAATTATTTGTCTTTCATTAAGAACTTTGTCTAATATCCTAATGGCTTGGTATATCATACGGTACATCGTCTGTCGCGTCCGGTATTGAATAGCTAATAAGATATTTATAACATTTAAATGTAACTAAGGCAATATAAATATAATTCTCAAAACTTTTTGTGTTTAATATTTTCAAAAATTAACTCATAAAATGAATAGTTCTCATAGAAAGCGACTCTCAGTCACCCGGGAACGAAAGAAAAACATGCCATGATGCCACAACATGATGCCTAAGGTGTCGAAATGTGGACACTCACGGCTAGTCCACAAATTTAAAGTCGCTCAGCGAGCTATGGAGCGAGCTATGCTCGGGGTATCTCTGAAGGATAAACTCAGGAATGAGTATATCCGCCAGAAAACTGGGGTAACCGACATAGCTCGTAGAATAAGCTCGCTGAAGGGACAATTGGCTGATCATATCTGCTGAAGGACCGACGTTAGATGGAGTAAGAAGGTCATAATGTGAAGACCGGGTCTTGGTAAACGTAGTGTAAGACGTCCACCAGCCCGATGGTCAGACGACCTCAGAAAGGCTGCTGGAAAAGACTGGATGCGGAAGGCAGAGAATCGGATGTTGTGGCGCACATTGGGGGAGGCCTATGTCCAGCAGTGGACTGCAATAGGCTGATGATGAACTCATAAAATGAATAGTTCTCCTAGAAAAACCATCCACGAATCAACCAAACACCAACCAATAATTAGGAGAGTATTCGCTCCATTAACAGTTAAAAGGACAATGACCAATATAAGAACCTGTGAAATCTAAAACTTACTCAAATACACAGTATTTTTTATTTTAGAAATACAATTTAATTTTCCCATACAAACGATTCGTTTACACTTTGACACACAAGGCAATTTGACCTTTAACCTACAATGCATTCTGTACCATATTTGGTACAATCAAAATAATTACATCTACCATTCATTTGAAGATAACTAGCGTCGTCTGTCGGGCAAAGTAAGAATCTCTACATACCTAGCAACGATTTAGTAATGGCTATTGTCACTAGATAGTGCTAGCTCTCAATTGATATTCTTATTCCTGTACAATTTGATAGATCATCGAGTGCTCGTGGTTAACGTAAATTGAAAATTATTAAAAAAATAGTTTTTTGAGTATTTGAAGGCGAAAAAAAAATTTACATTGGAAATAGTCTATATTACATGAAGGTAAGTTCTTTTTTTGAAATATTACTGTTTTATGTACTAATAAATCAACTTATTCAAATGTTCCAGATATGGTACACTATGCATTAGTTCGTATCTAATATTTTGTATCGGTGGGATTTTATTACAGATTATGGCAAAGAAGGTTTTATCTAACCAGCTAATTAAGCAGTATTTAAATATACTATCAGGGTGTAAAGATGGTGAAGACATTTCGGGTGCTGAAAGTGAAGATGGCATGGTGAGAATCAGAGAAAACTTGCAGCAAATGGATGATGATAGTGACTCTGATGTTAAGCCTGCTACTTATGCGCCATTATCCTCTGATATTTGTGGTACTATCTACGTTGAAGATGTAAATAAACAATCAACAATTCCTCAATCCAGCCTCTCAGGGCCGAGTACGTCATTACGCCAAAGTAGATGTTCTTTCACTGTACCAGTTAGAAGAAATTAATTTTCGAATAATGTAAGTGCATAAAAAAGGAAGAAAAGAAATTTGATTTGGAAAAACAAATCTTTACAGGCTGACCTACCCCCATTTTGGGAATACATCTTTAGGCCTACCAGTCATTAGTTTGGATACTCTATTGCAATATTTTTTATATTTTTTTGAAGATGACCTACTAAGCCACATAGTTGAGGAAATGCATAAATTCAGTGTTAAAAAGACCCATATAATCCATTCCATATCACCACATATGAATTAAAAGTTTTTAGGTATATGTATGCTCGAGAGCATTGCTCTATTACCTAATATGATGTACTGGAAATCAGAGTTAGGTATACATATATAGTAAGAGAGACGATGATCGTGAACCATTTTGAGAAGATAAGACAAGTTTTGCATTTTAACGACTCTTTTCAAGTACCCTTAGGTCACCCAAGGCATGATCGCAGAACTCTAAAAAGAAATGTCAGAAATAACCTAAGAGGGAAACATTATCCGTGGACGTAATATCCACAGTGTGTGATATCAGTTCGATGATATCGAAGTCAACCGATCGATGATAAAACATCGATGTTTATCCAACATTGATGAATATCAATCATCCCTAACAACCCTAACTGACTGTCATTCATTCGTCAACAATCAATCCAAATCAATCGTAGCAGATCTTGGAAGCCGGTACGTTTTCCTAAATATTTGTCTATAGAACTTGAATTGATTATTATAATTTTCGAGTATTACTGTTTAGTTTACGTCTTCGACGACAAAACCGGCATTCGTTTAGGTATAAATCCCTATCAAAACAATTGTGTGACCCGGTGTTTGACCACGTGCATTTTCGTAAAGAAACATGTGTACAAAGGCGGAAGGCCAGGGTGATCTCCGAGATGGACTCTCTGCTGCTGAGGTTTTTCAGAGCAGGGAAGGCCTCACTTATAATGACTTCCTTCTGCTTCCGGGATACATAGATTTCACTGCAGACGAAGTTGATTTGACTTCGCCTCTGACCAAAAAGATTAACCTGAAATCTCCATTAGTATCTGCACCGATGGACACTGTAACCGAAGCAGATATGGCGATTGCGATGGCACTATGCGGTGGCATCGGTATCATTCACCACAACTGTACCCCGGAGTACCAAGCAAATGAGGTGCACAAAGTGAAAAAATACAAACATGGATTCATTCGAGACCCTGTGTGTATGGGTCCCGAAAACACAGTTGCGGACGTTATCGAAGCTAAAAGAAAAAATGGGTTTACTGGGTATCCTATTACAGAAAACGGCAAGTTAGGTGGTCGCCTCATTGGTATTGTGACATCAAGAGATATTGACTTCAGGGAGGGTGATCCTCAGCTGAGCCTTAAAGATGTAATGACTCCAATAGAGGACATGATTACAGCAAGATCTGGTGTCACTTTACAAGATGCCAATGACATCTTGGAGAAAAGCAAAAAAGGTAAGTTACCGATTATTAATGGATCCATGGAATTAGTAGCCTTAATTGCAAGGACCGACTTGAAAAAGGCTCGTAGTTACCCAAATGCATCAAAAGATGCCAACAAACAACTATTAGTAGGAGCTGCCATAGGTACCCGTGAAACCGACAAAGATCGATTACAATTATTAGTTAATAACGGTGTAGATGTGATAGTTCTGGATTCCTCTCAAGGAAACTCTGCCTACCAAATTAATATGATAAAGTACATTAAAAGTACTTATCCAGACATTCAAGTGATCGGAGGTAATGTAGTAACAAGGATGCAAGCCAAGAATCTTATAGATGCTGGAGTAGATGCACTTAGAGTAGGAATGGGTAGTGGTTCCATATGCATAACCCAAGAAGTCATGGCCTGCGGTTGCCCTCAGGCTACTGCAGTATATCAAGTAGCAAGCTATGCACGTTCATTTAATGTTCCTGTCATAGCTGATGGTGGTATCCAGAGTGTTGGCCATATAGTTAAATCCCTTGCATTGGGTGCCTCTGCAGTTATGATGGGATCTCTGCTTGCTGGCACTTCAGAAGCACCTGGTGAATATTTCTTCTCAGATGGTGTAAGACTGAAAAAATATAGAGGTATGGGTAGCTTAGAAGCGATGGAAAATAAAGATGGTAAAGGAGCTGCAATGAGCAGGTATTTCCATAAGGAATCAGACAAGCACAGAGTAGCCCAAGGAGTGAGTGGGAGTATAGTGGACAAAGGTTCTGTTCTGTGGTTCCTTCCATATTTACAAGCAGGAATGAAACATAGCTGTCAAGATATTGGAGCAAAATCTGTAACTATGTTAAGTGAGATGAGCTATTCTGGAGATCTTAGGTTCATGAAGAGAACATACTCTGCACAGTTAGAAGGCAACGTGCATGGTTTGTTCTCTTACGAAATAAGGTTATTTTGACTAATCAAAATAACCTTTTTTCGTAAGAGAACAAACCATGCACGTTGAACAAACCATACATTTGGAAACATGTCATATAAAACACTACAACTAATTGTAGTGTTTTATATGACATGTTTCCAAATGTATATGAGATTAATTTAAGGAATTGAACTTTGGTATTGATATTAACAGAGTATGCCTATGAAATATTTTTTTGGTGTTTACAAAAGTCATTCAAATTGTGATAACAGATTTAATTAAGTAAAAATGTGTATTAGAAGTTATATTTAGAAACAGGCAAAAAATAGATTAATTTTAAATATACAAGACAAATGTGACACTATGATTATTTTGTATGCATGACTATAAATCATGTTTCATCTTCTTTGGTAATGGAAATGGTCAACTCGAGTTGACTATTGCTTGATGTGTACTCACTACTGTCAAGTACTGTCATTCATTCGTCAATAATCAGTCTAAAGTAGAGCTTGTAAGCCAGTACATTTTTCATAATTGTTTAAAGAACTAGAATTGATTAGTATAATTTTTGAAAATTATTGTTAACTTTGTCTTCAACAACAAAAGGGACATTAGTTTAGTTATAAATCTCTAGCAGTGAAGGCCTCACTCACAATGACTTCCCTTTGCTTCTGGTATACATAGATTTCACTGCAGCCGAAGTTGATTTGACTTAGCCCCGTACCAAGAAGATTAACCTGAAATATCAATTAGTATCTCCAGATCGACACTGTAACCGAAGCAGATATGGCGATTGCGATGGCACTATGTGGTGGCAGTATCGGTATCATTCACCTCAACTGTGCTTCTAAAGTTATGATGGAATCTCTCCGTGCTGGCACTTCAGAAACACCTAGTGAATATTTCCTTTTAGATGGTGTAAGACTGAAATAATATAGACGCATGGGTAGCTCAGAAGCGACGGAAAATAAAGATGGTAAAGGACCCGTTATGAGCAGGTATTTCCATGAGGAATCAGACAATCACACAATAACCCAAGGAGTGAGTGGGAGTATAGTGGACTAAGGTTCTGTTTCGTGGTTGCTTCCATATTTACAAGCAGGAATCAAAGCAAAATCTGTAACTATGTAAAGTAAGATGAGCTATTCTGGAGATCTTAGGTTCATGAAGAGAACATACCCTGCTCAATCAATATCCTTATGTATCTGCACCAATGGACACTGTAACAAAAACAGATATGGCGATTGCGATGGCACTATGTGGTGGTATCGGTATAATTCACCACAACTGTACTCCAACTACTACCAAGCAAATAAGGTGCACAAAGTGAAAAAAAACAGTGGTAGAGCCAAGCAGTATGCTGCATGAATGGGCTGGTTCGACCGGTGAAATACCACGACCTCTCAGAAGACCGACGTAAAGTGGCTCATGCCGTGATTCGTTCAGTGAGACAGGTACCCGGAGGCCCTTCTCCCATCCGTATCCTTTCCTATCCCCTGTCCCTCAAAGGTCGGCAATGCAACAGTAACACTATATGTGTTGCTGGTGTCCATGGGCGGCGTTGGTTGCTTACCATCAGGTGTCACGCCTGCTCGTTTGTCCTCAATCCCATAAAAAAAAAATACAAACATGGATTCATTCGAGACCTTGTGTGTATGGGTCCTGAAAACAGAGTTGCGGATGTTAACGAAGCTAAAAGAAGAAATGGGTTTACTAGATATCCTATTACAGAAAACGGCAAGTTAGTTGGTCGCCTCATGGATATTGTGACATTAAGAGATATTGACTTAAGGAAGGGTGTCCTTCAGCTGACTCCAATAGACAACATGATCACAGCAAGATCTGGTGTCACTTTACAAGGCACTTCAGAAGCACCTGGTGAATATTTCTTCTCAGATGGTGTAAGACTGAAAAAATATAGAGGTATGGGTAGCTTAGAAGCAATGGAAAATAAAGATGGTAAAGGAGCTGCAATGAGCAGGTATTTCCATAAGGAATCAGACAATCACACAATAACCCAAGGAGTGAGTGGGAGTATAGTGGACAAAGGTTCTGTTTCGTGGTTGCTTCCATATTTACAAGCAGGAATCAAAGCAAAATCTGTAACTATGTAAAGTAAGATGAGCTATTCTGGAGATTTTAGGTTCATGAAGGGAACATACCCTGCTCAATTAATATCCTTATGTATCTGCACCAATGGACACAGTAACAAAAACAGATATGGCGATTGTGATGGTACTGTGCTATTGTTGTCATTCACCACAACACTACTCCAGAGTACCAAGCAAAAACCAAGTACCAAGCACAAAGTGAAAAAATACAAACATGGATTCATTCGAGACCCTGTGTGTGTGGGTCCTGAAAACACAGTTGCGGACATTAACGAAGCTAAAAGAAAAATGGGTTTACCGGGTATCCTATTACAGAAAACGGCAAGTTATAGGTGGTCGCGTCATTGGTATTGTGACATTAAGAGATATTGAAATAAGGGAGGGTGATCCTCAGCTGAGCCTTAAAGATGTAATGACTCCAATAGAGGACATGATTACAGCAAGATCTGGTGTCACTTTACAAGATGCCAATGACTTCTTCAAGAAAAGCAAAAAAGTTAAATTACAAATTATTAATGGATTCATGGAATTAGTAGTCTTAATTGCAAGGACCAACTTAAAAAAAGGCTTGTAGTTACCCTAAGAATGCAAACAAACAACAATTAGCCGGAGCTGCCATACGTACCCATGAAACTGACAAAGACTGATTACAATTATTTATTAGTCAATAACAGTGTAAATGTGATAGTTCTGGATTCCTCTCAAGGAAACTCTGTCTACCAACTTAATATGATAAAGTACATTAAAAGTACTTATCCAGACATTCAAGTGAATGGAGATAATGTAGTAACAAGGCCGCAATCCAAGAATCTTACAGATGCTGGAGTAGATGCACTTAGAGTAGGAATGGGTAGTTGTTCCATATGCATAACCCAAGAAGTCATGGCCTGCAGGTGCCCTCAGGCTACTGTAGTATATCAAGTAGGAAGCTATACACATTCATTTAATGTTCCTGTCATAACCGATGGTGTTATCCAGAGTGTTGGCCATATAGTTTAATCCCTTGCATTGGGTGCTTCCGCAGTTATGATGGGACCTCTCCTTGCTGGCACTTCAGAAGGCCCTGGTGAATATTTCTTCTCAGATGGTGTCAAACTGAAAGAATATAGAGGCATGGGTAACTCAGAAGCGATGGAAAATAAAGATGGTATAGTACCCGCAATGAGTAGGTATTTCCATAAGGAATCAGACAAGCACACAATAGCCCAAGGAGTGAGGGGGGTATAGTAGATAAAGAATCTGTCCTGCGGTTCCTTCCATACTTACAAGCTGGTATGAAACTTAGTTGTTAAGATATTGGAGCGAAATCTATTAGTATGCTAAGTGAGATGAGCTATTCGGGAGATCTTAGGTTCGTGAAGAGAACATATCCTGCACAATTAATCTCCATTAGTATCTGCACCGATGGGCAAGGGAACAGAAACCAATATGGCGATTGCGATGGCACTGTGGGTGCCATTCACGGTCGGTATCATTCACCACAACTGTACTCAGGAGTACCAAGCAAATGATGTGCACAAAGTGAAAAAATACAAAAACGGATTCATTTGAGACTTAAAAAAGGCTTGCATGGGTAGCTTAGAAGCAATGGAAAATAAAGATCCAGAGTGTTGGCTATATAGTTTAATCCCTTGCATTGGGTGCTTCCGCAGTTATGATGGGACCTCTCCTTGCTGGCACTTCAGAAGGCCCTGGTGAATATTTCTTCTCAGATGGTGTCAGACTGAAAGAATATAGAGGCATAGGTAACTCAGAAGCGATGGAAAATAAAGATGGTATAGGACCCGCAGTGAGCAGGTATTTCCATAAGGAATCAGACAAGCACACAATAGCCCAAGGAGTGAGGGGGAGTATAGTGGACCAAGGTTCTTTTCTGTGGTTCCTTCCATATTTACAAGCAGGAATGAAACATAACTGTCAAGATATCAGAGCAAAATCTGTAACTATGTAAAGTGAGAGGAGCTATTCTGGAGATCTTAGGTTCACGAAGAGAACATATCCTGCACAATTAATGTCCATTAGTATCTGCACCAATGGACAAGGGAACAGAAACAGATATGGCGATTGCGACGGCACTGTACTATCGGTATCGTTCACCACAACTGTACTCCAGAGTACCAAGCAAAAACCAAGTACCAAGCACAAAATGAAAAAATACAAAATGGCTTCATTCGAGACCCTGTGTGTATGGGTCCTGAGAAAACAGTTGCGGACGTTAACGAAAATAAAATAAAAATGGGTTTACCGGGTATCCTATTACAGAAAACGGCAAGTTTGGTGGTCGCCTCATTGGTATTGTGACATTAAGAGATATTGACTTAATGGAGGGTGATCCTTATCTGAGCCTTAAAGATGTAATGACTCCAATAGAGGACATGATTACAGCAAGAACTGGTGTCACTTTACAAGATGCCAATGACATCTTTAAGAAAAGCAAAAAGGTAAATTACCAATTATTAATGGATCCATGGAATTAGTAGCCTTAATTGCAAGGACCAACTTAAAAAAAGGCTTGTAGTTACCCTAAGAATGCAAACAAACAACAATTAGCTGGAGCTGCCATATGTACCCATGAAACTGACAAAGACTGATTACAATAATTTATTAGTCAATAACAGTGTAAATATCAATTCTGGATTCCTCTCAAGGAAACTCCGTCTCTCAACTTTATATGATAAAGTACATTAAAGTACTTATCCAGACATTCAACTGATCGGAGATAATGTAGTAACAAGCATGCAAGCCAAGAATCTTACAGATGCTGGAGTAGATGCACTTTAAGTAGGAATGGGTAGTGGTTCCATATGCATAACCCAAGAAGTCATGGCCTGCGGGTGCTCTCAGGCTACTGCAGTATATCAAGTAGCAAGCTCTGCACGTTAATTGAATAGGCAATGTTGGTATCCAGAGTGTTGGCCATATAGTGAAATCCCTTCTATTGGGTGCCTCCGCAGTTATGATGGGATCTCTGCTGGCACTTCAGAAGCACCCGGTGAATATTTCTTCTCAGATGATGTAAGACTGAAATAATATAGAGGCATGGGTTGCTTAGAAACAATGGAAAATAAAGACGGTAAAGGAGCCGCAATGAGCAGGTATTTCCATTAGGAATCAGACAAGTATAGAGAAGCCCAAGCAGTGAGTGGAAGTATAGTTAATTTGGTAGCAAAGATTCTGTTCTGTGGTTCCTTCCATATTTACAACCAGGAACCAAACATAGCTGTCAAGATATCAGAGCAAAATCTGTAGCTATGTAAAGTGAGATGAGTTATTCTGGAGATCTTAGGTTCATGAAGAGAACATATCCTCACAATATCCATTAGTATTTGCATCGATGGACACTGTAACAGAAACAGATATGGCGATTGCGATGGCAATATGCGGTGGTATCGGTATCATTCACAACAACTGTACTCTGGAGTACCAAGCAAATAAGGTGCACAAAGTAATAAAATACGAACATGGACTCATTCGAGACCCTGTGTGTATGGGTCCTAAAAACACAGTAGCGAATGTTAACGAAGATAAAAAAAAAATGGTTTACCGAGTATCCTATTACAGAAAACGGCAAGTTAGGTGGTCGCCTCATTGGTATTGTGACATCAAGAGATATTGACTTCAGGGAGGGTGATCCTCAGCTGAGCCTTAAAGATGTAATGACTCCAATAGAGGACATGATTACAGCAAGATCTGGTGTCACTTTACAAGATGCCAATGACTTCTTCAAGAAAAGCAAAAAAGTTAAATTACAAATTATTAATGGATTCATGGAATTAGTAGCCTTAATTGCAAGGACCAACTTAAAAAAAGGCTTGTAGTTACCCTAAGAATGCAAACAAACAACAATTAGCCGGAGCTGCCATACGTACCCATGAAACTGACAAAGACTGATTACCATTATTTATTAGTCAATAACAGTGTAAATGTGATAGTTCTGGATTCCTCTCAAGGAAACTCTGTCTACCAAATTAATATGATAAAGTACATTAAAAGTACTTATCCAGACATTCAAGTGATCGGAGATAATGTAGTAACAAGGCCGCAACCCAAGAATCTTACAGATGCTGGAGTAGATGCACTTAGAGTAGGAATGGGTAGTTGTTCCATATGCATAACCCAAGAAGTCATGGCCTGCAGGTGTCCTCAGGCTACTGTAGTATATCAAGTAGGAACATTAAATGAATGTGTATAGCTATACACATTCATTTAATGTTCCTGTCATAACCGATGGTGTTATCCTGAGTGTTGGCCATATAGTTTAATCCCTTGCATTGGGTGCTTCCGCAGTTATGATGGGACCTCTCCTTGCTGGCACTTCAGAGGGCCCTGGTGAATATTTCTTCTCAGATGGTGTCAGACTGAAAGAATATAGAGGCATGGGTAACTCCGAAGCGATGGAAAATAAAGATGGTATAGGACCCGCAGTGAACAGGCATTTCCGTAAGGAATCAGACAAGCACACAATAGCCCAAGGAGTGAGGGGGAGTATAGTGGACCAAGGTTCTTTTCTGTGGTTCCTTCCATATTTACAAGCAGGAATGAAACATAGTTGTCAAGATATTGGAGCGAAATCTATTAGTATGGTAAGTGAGATGAGCTATTCGGGAGATCTTAGGTTCGTGAAGAGAACATATCCTGCACAATTAATCTCCATTAGTATCTGCACCGATGGACAAGGGAACAGAAACAGATATGGCGATTGTGATGGTACTATGCTATTGTTGTCATTCACCACAACACTACTCCAGAGTACCAAGCAAAAACCAAGTACCAAGCACAAAGTGAAAAAATACAAACATGGATTCATTCGAGACCCTGTGTGTATGGGTCCTGAAAACACAGTTGCGGACGTTAACGAAGCTAAAAGAAAAATGGGTTTACCGGGTATCCTATTACAGAAAACGGCAAGTTATAGGTGGTCGCGTCATTGGTATTGTGACATTAATAGATATTGAATAAAGGAAGGGTGATCCTCAGCTGAGCCTTAAAGATGTAATGAATCCAATAGAGGACATGATTACAGCAAGATCTGGTGTCACTTTACAAGATGCCAATGACTTCTTCAAGAAAAGCAAAAAAGTTAAATTACAAATTATTAATGGATTCATGGAATTAGTAGCCTTAATTGCAAGGACCAATTTAAAAAAAGGCTTGTAGTTACCCTAAGAATGCAAACAAACAACAATTAGCCGGAGCTGCCATACGTACCCATGAAACTGACAAAGACTGATTACAATTATTTATTAGTCAATAACAGTGTAAATGTGATAGTTCTGGATTCCTCTCAAGGAAACTCTGTCTACCAACTTAATATGATAAAGTACATTAAAAGTACTTATCCAGACATTCAAGTGATCGGAGATAATGTAGTAACAAGGCCGCAACCCAAGAATCTTACAGATGCTGGAGTAGATGCACTTAGAGTAGGTATGGGTAGTTGTTCCATATGCATAACTCAAGAAGTCATGGCCTGCAGGTGCCCTCAGGCTACTGTAGTATATCAAGTAGGAAGCTATACACATTCATTTAATGTTCCTGTCATAACCGATGGTGTTATCCAGAGTGTTGGCCATATAGTTTAATCCCTTGCATTGGGTGCTTCCGCAGTTATGATGGGACCTCTCCTTGCTGGCACTTCAGAAGGCCCTGGTGAATATTTCTTCTCAGATGGTGTCAAACTGAAAGAATATAGAGGCATGGGTAACTCAGAAGCGATGGAAAATAAAGATGGTATAGTACCCGCAATAAGTAGGTATTTCCATAAGGAATCAGACAAGCACACAATAGCCCAAGGAGTGAGGGGGAGTATAGTAATAAAGAATCTGTCCTGCGGTTCCTTCCATACTTACAAGCTGGTATGAAACATAGTTGTCAAGATATTGGAGCGAAATCTATTAGTATGCTAAGTAAGATGAGCTATTCGGGAGATCTTAGGTTCGTGAAGAGAACATACTCTGCACAATTAGAAGGCAGTGTGCAAATTTTATTAATTTAATGAATTAAACTTTGATATCGATATTAACAGAGTATGCCAATGAAAAATTTTTTGGTGTTTACTAAAGCCATTCACATTGATAACAGATTCTAGCTAATAAAAATGTGTATTTAGATTTTATGTTTATGTAATGAGCATATAAAAATTAGATTACTTACTGATGTAGAAAGAAATTGTATTGACTTTCTGTATATTGTATTTCATAAAATGAATGAGGGCTATATATTTGCTAGCCAGATTGTATATTATTCTAGTATTTTATACCTACATTAGTACCTATATAAACTAAAAGATAATTTTATTTCAATTAAATGTTTGTAAAATATACTAATAGTTTTTGTTTTACTAATTTTGTGTTTGTCTTGGTAGTCCAGTGGTCAGCTCACTGCTTCTGATTCAGTAGTCGTGGGCTCTCAATGGTTTCTCTGAATTATTTTCTGAAGTTGGTTGTGATAAATATCAATGACTGACAACTTTATGCCCGTTGTTCGGTTCACCACCTATTCCATTTGGGATGTAACTTAAGTAGCTTAACAGCCACTACCTCCCTAAGGCGTGAAGTTATGTTGTCAAACACAAGCTGCTCAGAAATGCTCTTTCCCTATTAAATATTTTATGTTATAAAAATAGATACGCAATAATATAAATTTGAAATCGGTAAGTAAAATATGTTCAAATATTAAAATAAGTGCAACTACAGTAATTTCATGTTTAGGGGATTTTTAATCATCTTTTTTTTTTTTTTTTTTTTTTTTTTTCGCGAGGAAATGCTTTATGCACACCCCCCGCCTGGGGACGGCAGGGCTGGGCACGGCAGGTGGGACTCCCAAAACAGTAAACTGAAATCCGATCCTAGGGTTACCCACTAAAACCTCGCGGCGGCCTTCCTCCGGCGTTGGGGTGGTCCAGGATTCGGATAAACCCCTCTGGTCCACCCCGCCGTCGCCCCCCCTCCGTCACGAGGGGGTGCTCATCCTCGGGGAGCCTCGGCGAGACTCTCCCGGGCGGGGCGGCTCCGACCGCGCGCTGTAAAGAGGCGCGCGGCCGGCGGCGCCCCCGACGACCCTCCCCGGCCGCACCGGGGGGTCATCCTTCCCGGGCCGCGACCCGAGCGCACCCGCGGGGTGTGCACCCTCGCGGCCCGCCGGCGGCGGCGATCACTGAGCTCGCCGCCGCCGCCTTCGAGCGGGATCGGCTCTCTCCCGACCCCGCTCGGCGGCCTCCTTCTGGAGCATGACAGCTTCGCAGAAAGAGACCACAGCCCTCCACTCCTCCTCGCCCGCCAGCATTGCCGCGACCAACGCCGGCGGGGACAAGTCTCGCCCGATCCCGTCGACCAGGACTCGCCGCTCGGCCGCCCAGGCCGGGCAGACCTCCAGCGTGTGCTGGGCCGAGTCCAGGTCGGATGCGCAATGGTGGCATCTCGCCGTCACTTCACGTACTATGTGTCTGATTAAATAAATTAAATTATACCTAGATATCCGACGAGCCTTGTGGTGCATTCGTACAGCTACCATGCGCAGAATTGAAGTTGGCGGGTTCGATTCCCACCCGAGTACAAATATTTGTGTCAAGAATGAATGTTTGTATGGCGTCTGGGTGTTTTTCTATGTATTTATTTACAAAAGAAAAGTCTAATATTCGCTAAGTATTAATATTCGTTATCTAGTAACCATAGCAAAAGCATTTAGTTGCTTCGTTTGGGACTAGAGGGCGGTGTGTGTATTGTGTCCAACTAATAATTATATTCATATATTAAGTTAGAAACTTCACCGCAAATAGGACAAGAATCTTTGAATCCTTGAAGCTATTCTTGAAAAAACATAGATATCTCATTTCAAAAGTGCAATTTCAATCAGCCTCACGGAAAAACAAGTAGGTAAGTGAGTTTTACGGTATAAACAGGACAACAATGGAGAACTGATTAGAAATAACAACACTAAAGTTTTTGAAATGGAAATTCTAATCTCTCCTGCAATCGTTTAAGTCTGCGGCCCCCATACGACCACAAAAGGTAATATCGTAGACATCCTACTAATTACTACTCAATAATAGCAGGATATAAACTGGCCAATTTTATATCCAACTTTAATTATAACATTGCATATCGCATATATTTGAACTGTAGGTTATGATAGACATTGGAGACCATCCAAGATGGTGGAATAAATTATTTTTAATGCGTGTCTTAATGGATAACAAATGAAAGGGATTGTTGCTAGTAGGTAGCTATACAAAAAATATGGCGTCATTCTAAATCCAACATGGCAGACCATCTAAACTAGAGAAGTGGTTCATAATAAACTTCTACAGTATTGGTCTAACGTTTAACGCATAGAAAATACCTAGACCCATATAAATAGGTACAAAAACCCGTTGTAATATAAGTCGGATCATGCCATTATCCTCTTTTCACATTTAATCATTAGTAATTATTTTTTTTATACTATTTCATTATACATAAATTATAATATACCTATAAACCAACTCGTTGACACCCTCTATCTATTGTTAAAAAGCCGTATCAAAATCCGTTGCGTAGTTCCTAAGATATAAGAATTTATGGGGACAGACAGCAGAAAACGACTTTATTATAAATTAAGTAATGATTGCGTTGACATACAATTATGGGATAATGTTGTGTCGGAGGCAAAATAAAAGTACCCCAAATGGTGCAACCACCAGATCCTTTTCGCGCTTTACTTTCTGGCATTGGAAAAAAAATTAAGCAGTTCTTGGTCAACCAATATTCAAAAATAAAAATATACGAGGTCGTTTGTTTTTATAATTTATGTATAATGTATTAAAGAATAAAATTACTTTAAAAAAAAGGTAAACCGTTTTCTAGAAACGTAAACCACCACCACCATCTTTATGTAGATGAAATCTACTACCTTCATAACTAAAAAGCGATAAACAATGTAACTAATTTGAATACTAAATACAATATACAAAACGTTATACATTTATAAAGTCATAATACTTAAAGATTTTGTGGTTTACGTTTCTAGAAGTAGGTTAAAAAGTGATACATTTCGAGACTTAGGACTTATTGCTAGCTTAATAAGAGTATCCTCTCTATTGCTTCCAATGCCATTGGGACCGATAACATCAGCCGTAATATGGTCCTTCCTATTATTGATGAAATCCTTCCCGTTATTTGCCATATCCTCAATCATTCCATTTCCAGTGGTATCTTTCCATCGACATGGAAAGATGCTCAAGTAATTCCACTACCTAAGGTCGTAAAACCTACATCTTTTTCCGAATATCGCCCCATATCCATTCTTCCATTCCTATCGAAAGTCCTTGAACGCCTTGTCCATGACCAATTAAATACATTCCTTAATTCCAACCACCTACTCAACCCCTTTCAATCCGGTTTCCGACCCGGTCACAGTACCACTACCACTCTTGTCAATATTACGGATGATATAAGGTCAGGCATGGAAAATGGAAAGCTAACAGTTCTCTGCTTGTTAGATTTTAGCAATGCTTTTAACACTGTTGACTACGATGTGTTGCTTTCCATATTGGGCTCTCTCAACATATCTCCTGGGGTAATTGACTGGTTTCGAAGTTACCTGTTCGGTCGCCGACAACGCATCCGTTTGGATGATACGTATTCTTCTTGGTCCAAAATTACTGTCGGTGTACCACAGGGTGGCGTTCTATCCCCGTTACTATTTTCTATATTTATAAATTCCATCTCTAACAAACTACTTTCTTCCTACCACCTATATGCGGATGATTTGCAAATATATTCCCAAGAAGTGTTGGAGACTTTATCTAAGGCCATATCTATAATTAATGCCGACTTAGTAAAAATTGAAAAATGGGCCTAAAGGTATGGAATCCTTGTCAACCCTAGCAAAACTCAGGCAATTATAATCGGTAGTTCTCGACAACTGGCTAAGGTCGATTTAACAACATTGCCTAAAGTGAAATTTAATGGTACCATTATCCCTTATAGAGAAAAGGTAAAAAACCTGGGTATATACCTTGACAGTACACTTTCATGGTCTGTACAAGTAGAGAACGTTAGCCGTAAGGTGTTCGGTTCTGCAGGATCGTTAAGAAGATTGCGTAATCTTCTACCCGTTACCACTAAGACTGCGCTTGCCCAATCTATTCTCCTTCCTATTCTTGACTATGCCGATACCAGCTATCTCGATCTCAATGAAAAACTACTTGATAAACTTGAGCGTCTTCAGAACATTTGTATTAGGTTTATATTTGGCTTGCGCAAATATGACCACATTACCGAATTTCGCAATAAGCTCAAGTGGTTGCCCATTCGACTTCGAAGGAATACTCATATTCTCTGTCTTTTGTACAATACTCTTTTCAATCCTGCTGCTCCTCATTATCTTAAAAAACGTTTCACGTTTCTCCATGACACACATGGGAGATGCTTGAGATCATCGGCAGGCTTGACTCTGGAAATACCAGCACACTCTACTAATTTCCTTGACAATTCATTTTTAGTCCAGGCAGCACGCTTGTGGAACGAGCTGCCACTGACTATTCGAAAAGCACAGTCATTGTCTACTTTTAAAAGATTTCTTAAAGAGCACTACCTGTCTCTCTAAATAACTTCACATGTAATCTATTCTGCCTTCTTGTGGGTGTATATAATTATATATATCATTATGTATCATTTGTATATCTATATTATATATATTATTTCGTTTATGTATGTAGGTATCTGTATGTATATATTTTTATGTATGTGTGTTTAAGTATCTATTTATGTAGAATCTATTTATCTAGTTATATATATTTCTTTAATGCAACTGTACACCGCGTATTAATATTTCCAGTTTAACATGTCCATCCAAAGGTTGTCTGGAAGATATCGCAGCACGCGATAAGACCGCCTATTGTACTTGCCAAATATTTACCATGTACTACTTACTGTTATCTATTATATAATTGGTGTGCAATAAAGTATATTCTATTCTATTCTATTCTATTTAGGAGTTATTGCAAACGCTGGCCGAACCCTAAGTGATAGATCAAAATAACTTGCTACATTATTAAATACCTTCGGAAGGTCTACAAAAACTTTCGCGGTGGTGTATGTCCATCTCTTAGTGATAACCTACTTAATGACCATTTTATTTCTAATGAGGCGAAACAAAGTTCGCTGGGTCAACTAGTATGTTATAAATATATGTACCTATGTTACAAAGTTTCATTTCTTTAGCGCGCAGGGACCCCACGCAATATTCTTTTTTAAGCATTAGTTACATAATAACAACAAAACAACATATTATCAATATATTATTACTAACATTAGGTACTTACTTATTACTTAGTATAATTTACGAAATAGCCGCTATTCATAGCTTACCAATGGCTGTAACAAATATTTAGTGGTGTATCCCACATTGACAATAATAGCACTGCAACGATGAACGTTGCACGGTGAATCTGCCACAATGTCAAGGACCGTTGGCAGTGTTTCTAATTATACGTCCACCACTGTTTATGACGCACAATCAGACAGACGTGATCTCATCATTATATTAATCAAACTGGTTCTTACCTTATTGAGAGTATTGGATATATCCAATTATGTATATTTTATGTGGAGTTGCTCATAGCTATAAATTTAGTATGACTCTAACAAATGTGACTCACATTTTAACAATATATTCACGTCTCTCCATACATATTTACGTCACATCATATTTTCATTTTTTCCCATCCTTTTTTTGCCCTGATTTTTCTTATTCACAATTCCATATCATGCACCTAAATGCACTAACTTTTCATATACTACATATATATATAAGAGATTTCCACCTATATATTGACTCATCACGATATCTCTGGAACCATAAGGCGTAGCGACTTGAAATTTGGTAGGATTATTCCTTTCGCCGAGTAGAGGTCAGCTAAGAACGGATTTTACGAAATTCCACCCACAAGGGGGGTTGCGGGGGTGTTAACAATGGAAAATTCCCATTTTTAACCTATAGCTGCTATCGACTTCAAATTTGTCGAAGATATTGCAGTATTAACATAGCGGGGCAGCAGTTATTACTTTTGATGCGAAACAGAGTTCGCCGGGTCAGCTATCGACTTCAAATTTGTCGAAGATATTGCAGTATTAACATAGCGGGGCAGCAGTTATTACTTTTGATGCGAAACAGAGTTCGCCGGGTCAGCTAGTACTACATATATATAATATATATATGCCAGCTCAGGGAACATACAACAATCCAGAAATGAAGTATTTATAACGCGAAAGAAGTACCTACCGAATGTTTTAAAATAATATAACATGCCATTTTTTAAATTTAACTGTTAGCAGCCACGAACTGCTTGGCTGCTTTATAACGCTGGCTTGTATCTTAACTTAGGCGTTGTAATATGAAAATTTCATTAGTTCATTAGCCAGGCCACTCGGGCAGAGGCGCAGGCACGAACTAGTAAAGAATTGCTAACACTAGTTTTAATCTAAACAATGAATTTATGGGGCAATGGCAATATATTACTATGGGGCAATGGCTATACGTATGCACTTTCTGTACACCATCACTCACTTGCAGCGAACACTGTAACTTGTGCACACTTACTCTTTTGCACACTTGAATTCTACATTTTTCTGCATATTAACCTCAATTAAACAACATAAGTCTGTACCTCCAAAATTGTTGCTGCTGCCTTCTTGGACTAGAATTGTTTTTCCTTAGACTAATGTATAAATAGTATTATATAAAAGTATTATAAGTGTATTATATATAAGGTATAGGTTTTAGATTAAATTTCATTGTACTGTGTCATCTGTGGAGAAGAAACTGTCAGCTGAAACACAGCCACGGCTAGCTCAGCTGACAGGGATTCTAACACTCTGTGTCTATTTTATTTTATAATCAAATAAATATTTTCATTTTTTAAATATTTTCATTTTTTTCAATTTAATAATATATACATATAAATTACGTGTAACGTTGTTTGTCCGCGATGGACAAACTACTTAACCGATTTCATTCAAATTTGCACTCCGTATGCAGTTTGCTCCAACTTAAAAGGTAGTTCTATCACAATTTATAGTCGCGACTTTCTTTTACTGCAAATTATACATACATACATACACATACATATATAACTTCACGCCAAATCCCTTGCGGGGTAGGCAGAGAGAACAGAGCGCCATAGGGGACGATTCTTTCACGCCTCACTCGCTTCGTTGACTTTCATAACTCTTTTCATGCACGCGCGTCGGTTTTTGAGGCTCTTAACTTCACCTTCCTCCAGAACAAGTTCTATTTGGTCATGGAATGTGTGTCTTGGCCGTCCTCGACTCCTACATCCATCCGCTTTTGCATTGTATATCTGCTTAGTCAGTCTTGCATCTACCATTCTTTCTACATGTCGGAACCATCAGAGCATGCCCTTTCTTACTTTTACACCGACACTCTTTTTCAAACCCACTTCCTTCCTTACAACCTTGTTTTCTACGCGGTCAGCGAGAGTCACTCGCAGATTTTGCGTAGTGCCCTCATTTCTACCGCGTTTATACTACTTTCATGCACACTCTGCCATACCCAGCTCTCGCTTCCATAAGTAAGCGTAATGCAAATTATTTGTTTATTTTATTTGTTAACTCCAAACTATAGCGTACATATGTGGTGATATCTGTTGATTGGAATATGTTAATATTCAATAGATGTCGCTATGTTAAAAGTTTTGGAACGAGCTGTATTCCACTGATCCGGCAATAGATTATTGTGCCAGATGAGACCATTGGAGAAATGTTAATAATTTGTAAATATTGTTAGGCGTTGAAATACTATAGTGCAACCACCAGATACTTTTCGCGGAAATGATTTGGAAATGGAAATGATTTTAGATTGGTAGAGCCAAGCAGTTCGCTGCATGAATGGGCCGGCTCGACCGGTGAAATACCACGACCTTTTAGGAGATCGACGTAAAGTGGTAAGTTTCGTTCGGTGAGAGAGGTACCAGAAAGTCCACCCCCGTTCTCGCCATCCTTTTCTATCCCCTATCCCTCAAAAGTCATTAGTGTGAGCCAGGATTCGGACCCGCGACCTTTTGATTTGAAGCGAGGTGCTCGACCACTGAACCACCGAGACTATAATAAGTAGTTTTTAAAAGAGCATGACTGTTTCTGTACTTGGCGATTACTCTTTATAATATTGGATTTGGATATTGAATTCCTGTATATTATGAATGGTTACTGTAATGGCAATAGAACCTTAGTAGTATCGGTTTCAACAAATTGAAATTAAATTTAAAAGCAAGAAAGCTCCGACTGTTCGCACAGAAAGAATGGAAAATGTAAGATTAACTAAGCAGATATAGAGCGCAAAAGCGGAAGGATGTTAGGAGCATTAAAAACTGACGAGCGTGTATGACAACAATAATGAAAGTCAAACAAGCGAGTGTGTTGTATATGAATCTTTCCTCATGGCCCTCTGTTCTCTCTGCCCACCCCACAAATGACTTATCGTAATGTTATGTATATATGTAGTCTCGGTGGCGCAGTGGTCGAGCACACGGCTTCTGATCCAGAGGTCAGGGTTCGAATCCTGACACTGGCTCACACCAATGACTTTGCGAAATTGTTTTCGGAAGTTAAGTGTGATAAATATAGATGACTGAAAACTTTGTGCCCGGTATAACAATAGGTTCGCCACCTATTCCATTTGGGACAGCCGCTGCCTATACCTTCGGGTAACAAAAGGCGTGAAGTTATGTTGTTTTTTATGATTATGTAAATTAATAGAACATCGACAGTCAAAGCATAAATAAGCTTCTCCTTGATATTTAACAATTTGTTTAAATTAACATAATTGTGGAAAAATAGCAATGTTACTTCCGTCAACATAAATATTATTAAGCATACCTATAATCTTGAAATTACCTAATAAGTATTGCTCTATAAAAGGAGTAGACATGAGTTTCTTTTGGACAACACGGACCATTTTCCTTTTAGGCAGCGGAAAATATACATACGTGCTAAATACCCGAGATGCTAGATTAATTTTACCAAATGTGTGGTCCCAAGGTGAGGAAATCCACACACACACGGACAGGGCATGGCTTTGTTAGTCATCGATATTTATCGCTCTTATCATGAGGAAAGTCACTGAACCTCTGAACTTGAAGTCGGACTTCTGAATGACAAGGATACTAGATATGCCTTGCGTGTTACAAATAGTCTGAGCTATCCACGCCAGACAAAGGTTTTTCACTGTATACTACACTTATTTTTTGGTCTCGTGGCAATGGCGACCAACCTATAGCCATGAATATAACTCTTTTGTTTTAAGTTCAATAGTTTGTTTAATAGGTCCGTTGGTCGGTGGTCCAGTGGTCAAGCACCCCGCTTCTGAATCAAGTGGTCGCGGGTGTTCAAATCATGGCTCACACCAATGACTTTTCCAAATTAATTTCTAAATTATTGTGTGATATCGATGACTGAAAACTTTGTGCCCAATATGGCAATGTGTTCGCCACCTATTGGAACGAGAACATAACAGCGAGTCTTAACATTTATTTTCATTTATATCATTTTGGATGGCCAAGACACACATTCCATGACCAAATAGAACGTGTTCTGGAAAAAGGTGATGTTAGACATAACTACTTACATAACATAACATAACTTCACGCCTTATGTTACCCGAAGGTGTAGGCAGCGGCTGTGTGCAACAGAGAACAGCCGCAAAAATCGACGCGCGTGCATGAAAAGAGTTATGAAAGTCAACGAAGTGAGTGAGGTGTATAAGACTTATGCCGTATGGCGCTCCGTTCTCTCTGCCTACCCCGCTAGGGATTCGGCTTGAAGTTATGTATGTGTGTATTTTCATTTTTATTAAACTTTAACATTATCCATACTGAAATTCATGATCGACGTTAAATCTTAAAAAGTATTTTTGTGTGAAACAGCGTTTAGATACGTAATAGTAACATTTAACATAGCTATACTAATGCGTATGTCTTTCAATTCGTCTTTGATTTGAAACATAATAGACAGCTTGGGGGAGGCAGGTATATAAACACAATATAAATAAAGTGTAGATCCGATCCGCGTATCTCTAGATTAAGCATACGTCTAACATTATTTACACCGTGTGATCCCAGCCAACGGTACTACGCCTCCAACTGTAGAACGTATTTTTACCAAAAGTATATTCATATTAGATAACCGAGGCTCCAATGCCACCAGGCTGTATCGAGAATGTCGTCGATACATACGATACTTTATTCGATTCAACTGTAGAACACCGGTCGCGACACAGTGCAGTGTCACATAAATACAAGTTGAATTTATATCTCCTGTCGTGTTCTGTGATCCTGGTATATAAATACAATAGGTACGCGCCGTTTTAAAACGATGAATTTTTTTTTTTCGTTTCTAGTGTTGTTCGGTTATTTTTTCACGTGGAGCGCGGGAATGCTGTACCGGAGGGATTCGGATAATGTTTTGAAACCCGGTGAGTTTTTTTTTTTGGTAATTGCGTCGTCCATATTATGTTCGAGCGGTGGTATGCAAAAAAATAATTGTTCGTTTGTCAGAATTTATTTATTTATAAAAAATATTTTTTTAAACAGGTACGCGTATATTAGTCAATTTGAAAAGATTTGTTTTTTTGGGAGAATAGTAAAAACTCGTTACTTAGAAACATTTTTTACCTGACTACTACAGAGGTCTTTACGTTATACAATAAGTTACAGTTAAGTATGTCTGGAACGTGGGCCACAACGAAACAGTTTACTGAGGAGCAGAGCAGAGCATTGTTGAGTCACATAAAAACGATGACACGCCAATTACCAAACATTGGTTACAATTGATTCCGTTCTTGATAATGAGGACTAATATTTTACTTCCCAAAAAGTTTGTATTATTGGACTTAAAAAACATTGCGTCAGCTTTTTTACCTTCAACATAATAAAGAAAGAGTGGAGTATTATTTAAATGCGTATTTTTAAAGGCGTATTCAACGTAATATGCAGTGTCTGGTCGCAGGCTGTACAGGTTGCAAAGCCTCACCTTGATCCGGCGAACTATACTTTTGTACCGGCTATTTTAATACTTTCAAACTGTATCAGTCCGCGTTGATGCTTTTTTTTATTAGCCCCAAAGTTTAAAAAGTACCTAATTGTTATATAAGGCGAACGTATAAAAATGTTTGCGTTTTAGAATAAGTGGGGGTTTAGTTAGGAAGTATTATGGTGTTACCAGTTTCGGTTTAAAAGGGACAAAGATGGGTAGAGAGAGATCGCTATTTTAGTTAGTTATTGAAATTCCACAAAATATATGGTAATGGTATCCATGTTAGGCTGACATAAAGAAAATCCTGTTCACTTTGGAAGTCTGATGAAAGTAAGATTTCAGTAAGTCTTATGTTATTTGATAAATCTTCCGTTATCATAATTATAATACTTGTTGGACTAAAAATGTCTATTTCAATCGTCTAGGTTGCTAAAAATATATATTATTTCTTTTTTAAATACCAGGGGTCAGTACGGTACGACCGAAATGGTAATAGACCTTACGTAATTCGTTTAGGCATAAGCATATTAATTATATTACATATTATAATATTAATTTACAATGAATGTTTTATAAACTGCGCAACCGATATAAAATTAAATCTATTTAGTATTTTATGGCAATAGGTTTGCCACCTATTCCATTTGGGACGTAAACATAACGGCGAGACGAGCCTTAAGAGCCGCTGCCTACACTTTCGGGTAACATTCGGCCGAAATCAATCAAATCAATCAATCTCCAATCTAAGATTGAAGCTAATCTAAGATCATTGTGTATCAGTCGATCGACTCCCCCAAACAAAATCAATCCATGGATTGATTATTGGCACGCTTATTAGTAGAAATGGATTGAAATATTGATCTTAGATAGCACAATTTGGATTCAAAAAAATCAAAAAAAAAAAATCAAAATCTCATTTATTCAGTTTAGGTCATTAAAGACACTTATGAACGTCAATAATTTCAATCCGCCAATTCGATTACTCACGTCCTGAGAAGAATTGGCAAGAAACTCAGGGGAGTCTTTTTTTTTTTCTTTTTACTTAATTTTAAGTAAACTAAATTACAAATTATTAGAATAATTTATAGAGCAAGATGAGGTTCCTCACGTAAAACTTAGGACACAGTACGTTAATATTCTTTGGACGCTTGAACAGACCAGTCCCCACAAACAGCACCCGTTCACGAGCATGACCCATATCTCAGCCATCGCCTCCCTCGCCATATTTTAGGGAAGGTGGCGACCCGATCAACGACGCCGCTATAAGCAAGGACTTTTCAGTGAGCATGACTTATTCAAGATCCCAGACAAAACAAAAAAAGAAATTAGTAAGCTTGCCGGTGAGAAACGTCATATTGCACACAATCCTACTAATTAACAGTAATGTTTAGTTAGCAGATTAACAATATTTTGCTACAGCAAATACAAACAATATAACACAAGAGAAGCAATTCAATTCCAAACGGTTTTATCATTGATATAATCTGCGATACAGTAATAAGCCCTTGAATATAGTCTACTTTTAACATATTTCTTAAATTTACATAACGATAATTCAACCGCGTCGTTTGGAAGCTTATTATAAAAGCGTACACATTGACCTGGAAACGCGTTAGAAATTTTATGGAGCCTAGTAGTGGACACAGCAAGTTTGTTTTTATTTCTTAAGTTTAATTGATGAATATCACTGTTTTTCTTAAATTTAGTTATATTTTTATGAACATAGATTAAATTATCATAAATATATTGTGAATGTAACGTCATTATTCGTATCTCTTTAAATTTACTTCTCAGTGTATCCCTGGGACTCATCATATAGATAGCACGAATAGCTCGTTTCTGGAGCACAAAGACCGAGTCTACATCCGCAGCACTACCCCAAAGCAATAGACCATATGACATAATGCTGTGAAAATAACTAAAATATACTAAACGTGCAGTATCAACGTCGGTCAGTTGACGTATTTTCTTTACAGCGTAAGCGGCTGAGCTAAGTCTACCAGATAACGTCTCTATATGTGGGCCCCACTGTAGTTTAGAGTCTAATGTTATCCCAAGAAAGACAACCTTATTGACCAATTCCAGTCTCCTGTTGTCCATCACGACACTGGTTTTTACTTGTTTAACATTTTTTGTGAAAAATCTAACATATTTGGTTTTGCTACCATTTAAAAGCAAATTATTAGCACTAAACCAGTTTACTATCTTTGAAAGAGCATTGTTTACATCGTCAATTAATGATAGTTGTCTCTTTACCTTAAAAACTAAAGAAGTATCATCTGCAAACAAAACTATTTCATGATTGTCCTTTACAAGATAAGGTAGATCATTAATGTACAAAAGAAACAGGAAAGGTCCCAAGATAGAGCCCTGCGGCACCCCCATTGCTACGGCTGATCCATGTGATCTCTTTCCGTTAACATCTACTGTTTGGATCCTATTACGTAGGTAAGAAGTAAGAAGATCCAAAGCAATGCCCCTTATGCCATAGTGATGTAGTTTTCTGACCAGAGTCTTATGCTGGACACAATCAAAAGCCTTAGATAGGTCACAAAATACCCCATAGGCATCCTGCGACTCCTCCCAAGCCTCAAATATACTTTCGAGTAATTTTACCCCAGCATCACATGTTGACCGTCCTCGAGTGAAACCGAATTGTTTATTATGCAGCAGACTATTTTCATTAAAGTATTTAAGTAACTGAGCGAGGATTAGTTTTTCGAAAATTTTACTTAATGTAGGTAGTACAGATATTGGTCTAAAGTTAGTGGGTTCTAATGTACTACCTGATTTATGCAACGGAATAATCTTGCTTAGTTTCATCAGGTCAGGAAACACACCACAATCAATACATTTATTAAAAATCACAATTAAAGCGGGAGCGATAGTGCTAAATAAAGATTTTATAATATATACAGAAATGCCCCACAAATCAGCCGTCCTCTTAATATTAATCGATTTAAGCGCGACATTTAGATCAAACCTATCGACATGACGAAACTTAAAACCGTTAAAAAATTCAGGCACGTTTTCTTTAAGTAACGAGTCTGCAAGGGAGGTGGAAGAGCCTAGAGCACTAGTAAGATTGACGGGGAAAACAGAAAAAAAATTTTCAAAGGCATTGGCCACCTCATAATCTGAGCTGGTCTCATGGCCATCGACACATAACTTAAATTCTGAATCCCTAGCCAGACTCTTACCAGTCTCTTCACTGATGACTCTCCAAGTGGCTTTGATTGTGTTACTACTATTTCTTATTTTACATTTAATGAAAATAGATTTCGCTACTTTACAAACGCGTTTGAAAATCTTTGAATATAATTTTACATAATTTCCAAACTCTTCACTGCGGTTGAATTGTCTTTCATAGTACAACATGTACAAAGTTTGCCTACTTTTATGAATCCCTGTGGTTGCCCAGTCGCCAAAGACGGGGCTATTAGCAACAGTGATCTCCCTGGGAGTAAATATTTGGTTAAATTCGCGAAGAAAACAATTAAAAAATAAACTATACATTGAATTCGGTTCTAATTCATTATCTAAAAAAGGTAAGTTATTGGCTAAGTTAGCTTTCATACATTTCAAGCGACCAGCTGTTACTGGCACAAAAGTAATTTTTTTCTTCGCTTCATTTTTATTTTTTAATTTTATTGTAATCATTTGCCCAGAATGATCAGAATCTAATTTATTAATAATACTTTTTTGTGTAGGATTAATATCTGTATATATATTATCCAAACAGGTAGCTGTAGTAGCAGTTGTTCTAGTAGGCTCCATAAATAAATTAACCAAATTATGGGATTTAAAAAGACTTAGAATTTTACAAGTTGCAGTTGTATTAGCAAGAATATTCACATTAAAATCTCCACATACTAAAATACTTTTATCTGAATTACCAACTTTGCATAGGGCTTCATCCATGATTTCTATGAAAGAGTTAAGGTCCGCAGCAGGTGGTTTGTATACACATAAAACAATGAACTGCTCCAATTGTACACAGGACAGTTCTATGGAACATTCTACAGAGAGGGACACAATATCTTTCCGTTCTTTAAATTTAAGGTTTTTATTAAGCAAGATAAGCGACCCCCCATGTACTGTGTTGACCCTGCAGAATGAACTGCCTACCTGGTGGTTGCTGAAATTAAACATAAGCTGATGCTTCTTCAACCAATGTTCAGTGATACACATAATACTAATAATACTAATATTATACTACTAATAATACTGATTGGATTGATGATTGGTTTCGGTCGATAAGCGTGAAGTTATGGTATGTAGTATTTTTTTTTTTTAAATTGTGACTTAATATTACATTTTCCAAAAGTGAAATACAATGACCTCTATTTACGTATTATTGACGTAAAGCGGCCCATGCCGCGGTTCGTTTCTTCCACCTCCCTTCTAATCCCACTCCCTTAAAGGTAGGCAACGCAACTGTAACGTTGTCTGTGTTGCAGGTGGCCATGGGCAACTTTAGTTACTTACTATTGGGCTCTTACTAATAATTAAAGTATGTGTTTGATCTTACGCAGATTAACTCTTGTACCACAAGTCACCAAGGACTAGCGGCTTAGCGTGTCTGCTTCTTATTAAGAGAGCCCGAACTCAAATCCAGATACACACTTTTAGGAAACCATGTGTATAAATATCGATAAATAACACAATCCCACTTCCTTATAGGCCGGTAATGCAATTGTAACACTATCAGTGTTACAGTGTGCCTAGTGTGAGTTTTTACACGTTGACCATCACGTTATAGTTAACGCAGATTTGTATGGCATTGAAATAGCGCCACCCCGTGCCATACGTGAGAACTAAAAACTGCGAGTGCGAGATTTCGACGAAGTGAAGACCGTACACTTCTCACGTCGAAGTTGGTATTTACTATCAAAAGTGACATTAGCGCGAGTGCGAGTTAACATTTTGATGGATTTGACAGCTCGTTAACGTAAAATCGTCACTTTCGTGTTGGTTAAGTCTAACGCGGTGTAAATTTGTTTTCACCTAAAATTTTCTCGTGAGAGCGTGATATTTTAAACTTTTTATTAATTGTAACTTTGTCGAAAATGATGGAATCACGTTATTAATTTGCTTGGAACATGTTTGCGACCGCTACAGCCCCAAATAAACGTAATTTGTTGTCTAGTGGTCGCGCAAAAGGTTTGAAATACAATATCGACATATTAAATCTACCAAGTGTGGAATTCACCCGAGTTTACGAAGTAAAAAGCTAAAACTATCTTATTTAAAGATTTCTCATCGTAACTTTAGAAGATAAAGAAAGCAATATAATTGTGAGTTCAGAATAATAATAACTGTTTCAATCAAACTTCTAATTTGAAGCTTATGAAGGTAGGTATATTCCTATCAGCGGCCTATCGTATGTATCAAAATATGAGCATGAATAGATGAAGAGGTTACCAAGACTCTCATAAAGAAACATGATAAATAAATACATATGTTCCCTGATACTCCGAGTGCAGCAAGACAGACAAGCAATTAGTGGAAGAACATATCAAAGTTATTATATAGATAGCTTGCAATAGAGATAATATGCAAACAATATTCACTTTATTTTAGGTTTTATACTAAATCTATACATATAATAAAATTGTAGAAAAGTCAAAACTGTACATTGAATATTTTTTAAAAAGAATACTTGGTGTGTGATCTGCAATCGATACCGAAGCCAAAAATATACTTTTTAGAATTTTTGTCTGTTTGTCTGTTTGTCTGTATGTATGTCCGGGATAAACTCAAAAAGTACTGCATGGATTTACTTCAAATTTGGCACGAAAATTATTAAGAAGTCGGGTCAACATATAGGCTACATATTATCACGCTATCACCTACGAGGAACGAGCAGTGAACCTTTATTTCTTCAATGTATTCTGTAGCAACGTGTAATCTAACGACGCATATTTGTATGTTGTTATGGTGTTATTATGTTAATAACCATGCTTTAATCTATACATATAATAATAATAATAATATAATATAAGTTAGCTTCACATTTTAATTAACTTATGCCGTTAAACATAACAGACAATTTTAAAACAGTGCCATCTATGAGATTTACAAAACAGAAAACATTAAGTTGAATTACACGTGTAAGCACTTTTTGGTTTTAGATATAAATAAATCTTTGAGATTTTAAAAACATCAAGTCGAATTACATGTTTAAACACTTTTTGAATATAAATAATTGAAATTTCATCATGCGCTTGCGGTCAATAGATGTTTTTAAGAGTCATAGATGGAGTTGTGCATTTTCTTCTTTAAAATTGTATCGTTAATTCTTTTCAGAGATGAGCAAGACAATTAAAAAAATGTATTTGTATATGCTAAAAACTGTTAATATTTTTGTTCGGTATTTATTGGTGTAATGATTGCTTCGTAATTTTATAATTTTACACCATTAAAAAAAAATGTTTCCTATTCGCTAACTAGATGGCGTTGGCGTCGAATTAGAAAAATAAACAATGCGGGCAACAACCATTGCTACCGCAATCTGTACTTATCCTACCAGTTACAATTTCATTTTAGAGGTAATTACTTCTCAACTGTCTATGTAAAAATATAGCTATCTGATCACAAATTCCACGCGTACGAAGTCGCGGGCACAGCTAGTATATGATACAGAGTGAGTGGATGCATTGATAGTAGCTAGTTCACAATTTCTGGGACACCTAGGTCTGAAAAACATCTGTATTACTGTCATAAGCACTACTGCACAATCAATGTTAAAATGGTTAGTATGTAGGTATCTATTAATAGTTAGTACACTTACTAATGCCTGTTATGAATTTATATTTGTTGTTTTTCTTGTTCGAGTAATACTATTTTTGTTGTGGTATGTTGTAACTGATATTATATGTATTTATATACATTTTTTAATTATTATTGAGTCTGATTTACAGATATTGTGATATATGGTGATCATTATAGTATTTTAACTGTCAAAAACAAATTTGGAGGTACAAATCATGGATGGTTTGTTTTGGAAAAACATTGAGATCAATAACCATATGCAGATGTTATACAAAAATGGGGAAATGGTGTAGCTTTTAAGAAGATAACATATATTTATAAAGAAATATTATTTGATATAATAATGCGGTTATGATTTTAGGAGGCTCTGGTTATTTGCCAAGACCTAATGACTCCAATTTTGGTTGCTGTATCACACTAGATGCTATCACAGGCATGTTGCAGTCCGAGTTGTAATTGGGAGGGTGAAGAATGGTTGTGCTTAAACAAAGACACACTTCTAACAATGAGTTGTTAAAATCTGCCTGAATTAAACAAGCTTGTTGTTTGATAAATAACTTTGGCATTGATTGTGACAAATTAAAGAAGTTATTACTGGTATGGCATCCCATTATTACTTGAATTGGTATTCTGCTTATCTCTTTAATATTCTATTAATAGAATACATATTTATAACAAAAATTGTTTTAGGGTTAGAATGAAATGTGAACAAGACTCCAAGGCAACCATTACTGAACAGGGAGTCATCAAGTGTAACATCTAAATTAATAAGAGGAGATTCTGGAGGAGCAATTAAAAGACTAGAGCGATTAATATTTTTAATTTAGTGTCATGTTATTGTTGGTTACTATAATTATACAATAATTTTAAACATGAAACTTTTATTTTACATTTACAAACTAATAAATAGGAACATGAACTCATAGTGAATCAATTACATCAATTACCTTGTTTAATAAGAATGTTACATTTAGAATACATTTAATTTACACAATCTTTTAACTTAAAACTATTCCATATCTAACTTATTTTCATTAGTTTTCTACAATATTCAATACTCTAGTGCCTAACACCTTCCAGTATCTTACTCTCTTAGGTTGACATAGTCCTGCCGTTGTTGTTTGAAAATTTTCCACTTACTCTGAAAACAAAGGCAATTCTATATTATATTAAATGAAATGTCACTATCAATCTTTAAACTTAGGACTATTCTATAATAAACTTATTTACATTTTTTCTAAAATATCCAATGCTCTAGTGCCTAACACCTGTTTTGAGCCTGCATCTCTGTTTCCATAATTCTATTCTGCTCTCGGACATAATGCTGTTGTTGTTTGAAATTCCTCCACATACTCTGAAAGGCAATTCTATATAAAATTAAATGTCACTATCAATATTTAAATTTAAGACAATTCCATATCAAACTTATTAACATTCTTTAAAAATATACTTTCCAATACTCTAGTGCCTGCACCTGCCAGTAAGTTTGAGCCTGCACCTCTGTCTCCCTAATTCTATTCTGCTCGCTTAGGTTAACATAGTCCTGCCATTGTCGTTTGAAATTTCTCCACATACTCTGAAAACAAAGGCCATTCTATATTTAATTAAATGTCACTATCAATATTTAAATTTAACACAATTCTATATCCAACTTATTTACATTTTTCTAAACTATACTATCCAATACTCCAGTGCCTGCACCTGCCAGCCTTTTTGAGCCTGCACCTCCGTCTCCCTAATTCTGTTCTGCTCTACTATGTTGACAATGTCTTGCTGTTGTAGTTTGAAACTTCTCCAATGTGTCAATATCAAATCAATAAGTGTACCTCACTTACTCTGAAAACAAAGGCAATTATAACAGCAATTGTTACATATTATATTACACTATAATTTAACATATTTATGTACTGAAGCAATGAATTTGTCACAAAAGTTACATTTCCCCATTACTCAGTACTTCTAGATTTGCCACTATCATCACAATGTAATATTTGGGTGGATTTTCACAAACTTCCCACTTTTGCAAGCCTTTTATTCTATCTCTAGCATTGCTGGACAACTTTCCGAGCTCTCCATGCCGAAAAAACAAAACAATCTTGTCTTTTTTACATATTTCGTATTAGCCCAATCCAAAGAACACGTAACAATTGATATTCTGTTTACTCATCCATAAATGTCACTATTCTAGCGAATTGAAAAGCACTCGTTCCCATTTTTTAAATTAGCTTACAAATTTCTAATTTAAATTAAATCTTGCAAACACAAAACTTACTAACATATTATAACCAAAAAGTTTCTGATAAGTACTTACCAAAGAGTATATAAATACTTACAAAACAATAATATAGCCCGCACAATTTCAAAGGTCGACTACTCGCTAACGAATCATATTAAAGTAGAGTAAAGAAATGACCTTCTTAATTTTCTGGGATTATATGGACTAATCTGAAGTTGATACACTTCATAAACGCTAATTCGAGTGAGTAAACGGGAAGCCATACGTTAACGAATGTATCAACTCGCACTTAGGCTTGGGCAAAAAATATCGATATATCAAAATATCGATATTTTTTCAGAAAAATATCGATATAAATTAGCGATATTTTTTTCCGCGATATATCAATTTTCGATATTTATTTTCGGATATCAAAATCGATATATTTTTAAAGCTCTCCTGTCTGCTCATGCGTCACATCATGTTTTTGACCAATCCGATTTCTTAAATTTAGAAATTATGTAGTAGGCTGTATGAGTTTAGTTTCTTTGCTTCAAACACAAACAAAAATTACACTCTTTGACTTGCTTGTCTATGACAATGACATTGCTTGTTGGTTTGGTTGGTATCACTGCACTGGACTGACTGCATTTTAGATAGTTGGTAGGAACGTTGTTTTGTTGTGTTGTCACGAGTAAGCTAAGCACAGCTCATTGTTATTTTTTTTGTGTGAATTGTATTTATGTTAAACGTCATGTCTGCTGTATGGAAATTCTTTAAAAAAAGTGGGAACAAAGAAGCTGTTTCTTGCAACTTGTGCGGTAAAACGTATAAAACTTGTGGAAACACTACAAATTTGGCAACCCATTTAAAAACGAAGCAACATTTGGCTTATTTACAAATGGAAGAAATACAAAATTCATCGAAAGAAACCGAAGTCTAAAATTAAAATTAAATAATAAAACTTATGTTGAAACAGCCAGATGTGTATTTGCTTTAAAATTTCGATAATTTTGACATTTTTTATAAATAATTGAAAATTGGGCAAAAAATATCGATATATCGAAATATCGATATTTATTGTTTGATATATATCGATATATTTGAAAAATATCGATACGATAAATATCGATATTTTTTTTCCATTTGCCCATCCCTACTCGCACTCGGGTGTTATCCATATACGTTGAAGTATACGTTTACTCGATTGACGCGATGGTGAACTTAACGCGTTAACTTTGGCAAACTCGCACTAAGCACACAGGTGTCTATGGGCGGTAGTTGCTTATCATCAGGTTGACCCGCTTGCTGGTTTGCCTCCTATTCCATAAAAAAAAACTTGTAAGCCGAAATATAATACTCGTCTATACCTACAGATATAAATTAAGGTGTTACAGTAAATGTTACAGTAGTAGTGTTTCCCAAATAATTGCTACTCGCGGCCATTAGATTTGTTTTGCAGTTTCTTTTTATCTAACCAGTTAAAAAGTAGAACATAACCTTGTACCTATCGTATAAATAGGTAACACGTAAGTACTATTGTAAATTATAATGTCTCGATGGTCCAGTGGTTGAGCACCCCCGATTCTGAATCAAGAAGTCGTTGTTTCCAAACCGGGCCCACACCAATAACTTATTGGAATTAGTTTCGGAAGTTATGTGTGATAAATATCGATTACTGAAAACTTTGTGCCCGGTATGGCAATAGGTTCGCCACCTATTCCATTTGAGACGGAAACATAGCGGCGAGTCGAAGCTTAACAGTCACTTCACTTCACTTCACTTCTTACTATTGGCTTCGCATACTAGCTAATGCGACTTAGCCACCCTCTTTATTTTCTACTTCGAACGCTTCAGACAGAAGAATTTGAACGGTTAGGAGGAGAATATGGCCAGTTAAGATGACCGCAGGATTTCTTCAACCAGCGTAGAAAATGAAAACAGAGTCCTCCTTCATTGGCGCGTATTTATAATGACTGGTTGTTATTTATATTCTGCCAGGCTTAGTTGCATTGATGTCATAAACCAGAGGAAACAGATGAAGAAAGGATTTTAATAAACAAAATTTCGATTGAGTATTTTATGACCCATATGATTTAAACATACAACTACTTTCTACGCTTTCTACCTACAACAAAAAAGAAACAAACACTATTACCAATTACTACCTGAACACTTATAAAAAATGAATATAATAAAAATATGAATTTTAAACTAGCAATTATAATGATATAATTATTTACATTAATGCTACAATTTACAAGAAAATATTATTTTTTTTAACAAATTTACATAAGATGCACCGTACTGAATGTGAAGATATGAGAGAGAGTAGGCATTTGAGAGATGTAGGACGAGGAATTTCGGAGGGAAGGACATCATAGAGGGATTGTCGCAATCTCGGACATGAGAAAAAAAGGTGATTGACATTTCCTTCATCCAGTCCGCATTCGCAAAGAGATGAATTCCTGATCCTGAGCTTAGAAAGAAATACAGGGGTACAAGAATGACCAAGTCTAAGGCGGCAAATAGTGGAAACTGTACGTTTGTCCGCTTTACATGACCTAAAAAACCATGGAGATGACGGAATGTCCGATTGGACATCGGCGTAATGCTTACCTTTGATTAATTTAGATGCATTCCAGGCAGCAGTCCATGATTTATTCTGCAGCGACTTAGCAAGTAGACAAAGGTCCTGAGAATAGGTTTGAAAATGTTCTAGAGTGCCAAGCTTAACAGTCGCTGCCAGAAGTTCGTATTGACTTTTGTCTAAGATATATAACGTTTTTTTTTCTTTTGTCTAATATAACGCTATTTGGTGTATTAGCCACAGATGTTTGGTTTCAAATGTTGGAGGTAGTTTGCGTTTGATAATACAGCATTTGCGTGTCACCAGATAGTGTTACAGTTCCGTTGCCGGCCTATAAAATGAGATAGGGACGAAGACGATTCCTTCTAGATATATAAGTAAATAATAACTTTTTATATAATTGTTTTAAAAATATTTGGCATACATCTCTATTCAGCATCATTCCTCGCTTAGTCAATCTCAATTTTTAGCCATTCCGAGCGGATTTTACCGGCTGAGACTTTAACGGAAGCAAAGACAGATTTTTTAATTTAAAAGTACACATACTAATAAACAAATACAAAAAATATAATATTAATCGATTATTATAATTTAACGAGGATTTTAATGCAAAGAGTTTAACACGAGTCAACCAAACAATCACACAAATAAGTTTTACTAGCCGAAATAATATTTTTTACTAGGAACGTAATGAACTAACTGTAAAACAGTACAAATATTAGCTTATTGCGATAAACTAAATGAAAGAAACAATTACGTAAGTATTTTACTAAACAACTATACTTATTCAGGGCTGGCTGAAAAAAACAAATATTATTAACTGCGAATATATAGCCAGGTGCAAGATATACCGGGCCAGGGTGCAAAAGGGCACGAACAAAGGCTTGGGTTGCACAAGAAATAATATTATGATGGTGATTAATACTTATATAACTTAATCAGTATAGTCTTGGATTGGCAAATCAAAATAGAAAAATGTTAGGATTTATCTTAGTAGTAGAGAACGACGACACAATAAGTCCCCTCAGCGCGAGTCGGCATCACTCAATCTTCACAAGTATCCATCCAATAGTTACCACCAATCAATAGTAAATCGCAAAATCAATAAAATGCGACACCTTCTTAACAATTGCAACCAACAACGAGCAACTACCAAAAACGACTGCTGTAACAATTTTACTTAATCTATCTCATAGTAAAATCAACTAAATATACTAAATATACACCGCGAATTTTTTTTATGGGATAGCGGGGTAAACGGGCAGGTCTGTCACTCGATGACAAGCAAGAAATGTCGCTCATGGATACCCGAACAGACTCAGTTGTGTTGCCGGCCCTCACCATGGAATATGGAAGGGTTCGAAAAGGGATGGGAAGGGGAGAGGCAAGCGGTTGGGCCTTCGGATATCTCTCACTGAACCAAACGATATCTACAGCCACTTTACGTCGACATTCTGAGATTCATGCACCGAACTGCGTATCTAGAAGTAAATAATAACATCTTTGTTTAATTGTTTTTTATTTATAAAACCTCCTTATATGAAACCTAAAGAATATTTACGTCTCCCGGAAATAGATGAGGCTACTATGTTATTTAGTTAAGTACATTCTTGGCGCCTTTAAAACTTTAGCCTTCATTAATTTACAATCACTGTTAATAAGTCAATAAGTATGTAATAATATTTTATCACAATTTTTTTTACGTGTTCGGAGGGCAAACGAGCAAGTGAGTCTGCTGGGTAACTTTCCACCGCCCATGAACACCGTAGTCCGTTGCCGTCCTATAAGGGAGTAGGAGGGGAAAGGAAGGGGAAAGGGGATCGGGCCTCCGGATACATCTCTTACGAACGAAACCCGGCACGAGCCACTTCACGCCTATATTTCGAGAGGTCGTGTCGTATTTCACCAGTCGAGGCGGCTGGTTAAGTTCAATATTGAACTATGACCTTGACGCCCTTTTTACCTTAAAATGCAGGCAGAGGCCATTACGTCTCGCATAATTTTTCTACCCCTAAACTTCGCCCGCATAAAAAGTTCCTCTCTATCCCTTGTCAAAATATATAGGGTATTTAAATTACAATTAATTTATTGCATAAAAAATATTTAATTACTTAATAATCGGAACAAATAGGTACTGTAAACTTGGTCAGTGAGCGTTTTTTGAACTGTACTAGCCTTGCACACCTTGCGTTGAGGTCAGGGTCAAAATTTGTTTGCAATATTATAAAGAAACTTAAGTATTATCTTTGTATATACTTGTTCTACCTAGACTTTTATTTTAACAAAATATTCATATTTTGAAACTTAATTACGATTTTTTTTATCGGATAGGAAGGCAAACGAGCAGGCGTATCACCCTCATCATCATCATCAGCCTAGGCCTGACCTAACATAGGCCTAACTAGGCCTAACATAGGCCTAACATAGGCCTCTCCCAATGTGCCCCACAACATCCGATTCTCTGCCTTTCGCATCCAGTCTTTTCCAGCAGCCCTTCTGAGGTCGTCTGACCATCGGGCTGGTGGGCGTCCTACCAAGTCGCGGTCTCCACTCAATGACCTTCTTGCTCCATCTACCATCGGTCCTTCGACAGATGTGACCAGCCCATTGCCACTTCAGCGAGCTTATTCTACGAGCTATGTCGGTTACTCCTGTCACCCGACGGCAAGCAACCAATGCCGCCCATGGACACCAGCAACACATATAGTGTTACTGTTGCGTTGCCGACCTTTAAGGGATAGAAAAGGATGGGGCAAGGGGGTGGGCCTCCGTATACCTCTCTCATCGAACTAAACGTGGCACGAGCCACTTTATGCCGAACTGCAAGACTCTACCACTGCTTTTTTTCTTGAACTAATGAGGGTTTTATAGAAATTTAACATGATAACATTAAAACAACTTCTTAGGATTATATCGCGTTTATTTAATACTTATTTTTATTTATTTCCCGACCGTTCGAACTCTTTACAGAGATCATTTTCACGAGTGTATAGTTTGTTATATACTCTTTGATGCTGTAGTTGGAACATCAACGTTAAGTATTATGCCGCATAATGCTGTAATTGGAAAAGTACGATTGTCGTCAAAACTCCCTATAGATCAGGGCTTATAATTTATAAAACCAAAAAAAGAAAAACTAGGATGAGACCCATCAGAAAAGAAGGGGAATATTATAAAAATAAAATGTAGAATAATTTACGGGCGATCTGAGGTCGGGAAGGGGGTGGGGGTGAGTTTTTAAGGGTACGAAACGGTTTTTCACTGTTCTTGAGATACAACCTGGTGACAGACATACTGACAAGGAGACTCGATGACAAGATGACTATCATTTTTCTGCCCTTTCCCCACTGGGGTTATTAAATGGGGTCGGCACAATATGTCTTCCTTTTTTTTTGTTACCCAGTGGAAACCCGTTAAAGGTACCACCAGCACTGGGGGGTATTGGTGGTTATGTTGGACTCCCTATCCCGCTTAATCACAAACACCGGGACGGTATACCAACTAAAACCATTGGGGTGTTCCTCCTCACCACATACGACGAGATCGCGGGAAACGTGCTAACAAACACCTACCGACCCCGTGTGTGGTTGCCCTCCCCGGGGGGCCATGCTCGGTCACCCGTTCATCTCCATGTGAGGCGCTCCGGAACGCCTGGAGCGCTTTCCTCCTCGGGACCTTGCCTCCTATCAAGCGATGAAACCCCCGCTCCACCGCTCAAAGGTCCGATTATGGCGGCAGGCGGTCGGCTCAAGCCCGCCTCCTGCGGCCCTTCTTGGGCGGCGGATCAAGGGCGCAAGAGGGCTATTTTCGCGCGTCCTCTCCATGGCCTCCTTCCAGGACATGACAGCGCCAGCAAAGACCAGCACCGCCTCCCGGAATAGAATGTGCGACAAACATGAATATTTGTGTGGGGTCTGGGTGTTTTTCTATGTATTATAAGTATGTGAATGTACCTACAAACAAAGTATATATGTATTAATATCCGTTATCTAGTATCCATAAGACAGGCATTTAGTTGCTTAGCTTGGAACTAGACGGCGCTGTGTGTATGGTGTCCAAGATATTATTATTAGTGTAAATAGAACGCCTTGGGCGAATACCTGGGCGCATACAATCTGAGCAACATAACCCAGCCCGCTATTCATAGTGCGGTACTGATCCCAACACTAACATAAGAAGGCGAGAGTTGGGAATGGCAGAGGGTGCATAAAAATAATGATAAAGCAATCGAAATGAGGTTACTGTGCAAAATTTGCGGTATGCGGTTTACTGATCGAGTCCAAAAAAAGGATATGGGGAAAAAAATTTTAAAGTGTGTGTCAGTGTAATCTCTCTCCTCCTCCAATCCTCCGATTCCAATACTCCGATGGTTAGGACACGTACAAAGAATGATTGAAGCAAGATGTACTGTACATCTGCTTAGTTAGCAGATGTACAGTACAGAAGTGGAAGGATGTTGTTATCGATAAGAGTGACCACATACTTTCCATGATTTAATTAAACGAAAGGTGATGCCACGAGACTTAAAAACTGGATGTTTCGCCGAAACTCGGCCGAAACTGAAACCGAACTTTCAGTCGGTCACTAGTTTTAATGTAAATTATTGTGTTCAAAAAAATATTTTCATAAAAATATCGAAAGTCGATAAGTAAATTTGAATCGAACGTTTTTTCAATATTTAACGTCCAAAAAATATAGGTGATAAATATCGATATTTTTAAGAAAAAATATCGATATTCCGATATAGCGATATTTTATCAACAGTCCTATTGACTCCAGTCACCAGGTCGTGGTATTTCACCTCTCGAACCGGCCCATTCATGCAGCGAACTGCTTGTCTACCACTGTTTAAATTATAATATATGAGAAAATTATGAAACCTGTCTTTATGAACCCATCTACTGTTTTCTAATGAGAGAACTGTTGTTTTTTGATTTGTTGGGGCTGTCAGCACTGACTGACTCTAGGGATGGTCGATATTAGGCAAACATCGATGTTGACATCGATTCTAACATCGAATCAAAAGTATCGATATACAATAAATATCGGTCAAAAGAGATCAATATTTTTAGAACATCGATGTTTTTGGAAACAAATAAAATTGTCTACAATATTTATGAAAAGTTTAAATTATTCGATAAATGCTCTAGAAATAACAAAAATGTTAAAAAATTAACATTTAATAAATAAATAATAATATCTTGGACACCATACACACAGCGCCGTCTAGTTCCAAGCTAAGCAACTAAATGCTTGTGTTCATAGATACTAGTTATCGGATATTAGTACACATATACTTTTCTTTTGTAAATACATACTTATAATACATAGAAAAACACCCAGGCGCCACACAAATATTCATGTTTGTCACAAATATTTTTGCTCGGGTGGGAATCGAACCCCCGACCTCAATGCGCCACGAGGCCCGTAAATTCCCAGCATTTTTTAGGGATAATTGTGCAATATTTCTACTTGAAGGTATACCTACTGCACGCTAGACCGCGCCCAAGAGAATAATTGCTGTTTCGATATTTTATGCAGGTAATATCGATGTTTCGATGATATCGAAGTCAACCGATCGATGTTAAAACATCAATGTTTTATAGTTAAACATCGATTCTAATCCAACATTGATGAATATCAATCATCCCTAACGACCCTAACTGACTGTCATTCATTCGTCAACAATCAATCCAAATCAATCGTAGCAGATCTTGGAAGCCGGTACGTTTTTCCTAAATATTTGTCTATAGAACTTGAATTGATTATTATAATTTTCGAGAATTACTGTTTAGTTTACGTCTTCGACGACAAAACCGGCATTCGTTTAGGTATAAATCCCTATCAAAACAATTGTGTGACCCGGTGTTTGACCACGTGCATTTTCGTAAAGAAACATGTGTACAAAGGCGGAAGGCCAGGTTGATCTCCGAGATGGACTCTCTGCTGCTGAAGTTTTTCAGAGCAGGGAAGGCCTCACTTATAATGACTTCCTTTTGCTTCCGGGATACATAGATTTCACTGCAGACGAAGTTGATTTGACTTCGCCTCTGACCAAAAAGATTAACCTGAAATCTCCATTAGTATCTGCACCGATGGACACTGTAACCGAAGCAGATATGGCTATTGCGGTGGCATCGGTATCATTCACCACAACTGTACCCCGGAGTACCAAGCAAATGAGGTGCACAAAGTGAAAAAATACAAACATGGATTCATTCGAGACCCTGTGTGTATGGGTCCCGAAAACACATTTGCGGACGTTATCGAAGCTAAAAGAAAAAATGGGTTTACTGGGTATCCTATTACAGAAAACGGCAAGTTAGGTGGTCGCCTCATTGGTATTGTGACATCAAGAGATATTGACTTCAGGGAGGGTGATCCTCAGCTGAGCCTTAAAGATGTAATGACTCCAATAGAGGACATGATTACAGCACGATCTGGTGTCACTTTACAAGATGCCAATGACATCTTGGAGAAAAGCAAAAAAGGTAAGTTACCGATTATTAATGGATCCATGGAATTAGTAGCCTTAATTGCAAGGACCGACTTAAAAAAGGCTCGTAGTTACCCAAATGCATCAAAAGATGCCAACAAACAACTATTAGTAGGAGCTGCCATAGGTACCCGTGAAACTGACAAAGACAGATTACAATTATTAGTTAATAACGGTGTAGATGTGATAGTTCTGGATTCCTCTCAAGGAAATTCTGCCTACCAAATTAATATGATAAAGTACATTAAAAGTACTTATCCAGACATTCAAGTGATCGGAGGTAATGTAGTAACAAGGATGCAAGCCAAGAATCTTATAGATGCTGGAGTAGATGCACTTAGAGTAGGAATGGGTAGTGGTTCCATATGCATAACCCAAGAAGTCATGGCCTGCGGTTGCCCTCAGGCTACTGCAGTATATCAAGTAGCAAGCTATGCACGTTCATTTAATGTTCCTGTCATAGCTGATGGTGGTATCCAGAGTGTTGGCCATATAGTTAAATCCCTTGCATTGGGTGCCTCTGCAGTTATGATGGGATCTCTGCTTGCTGGCACTTCAGAAGCACCTGGTGAATATTTCTTCTCAGATGGTGTAAGACTGAAAAAATATAGAGGTATGGGCAGCTTAGAAGCGATGGAAAATAAAGATGGTAAAGGAGCTGCAATGAGCAGGTATTTCCATAAGGAATCAGACAAGCACAGAGTAGCCCAAGGAGTGAGTGGGAGTATAGTGGACAAAGGTTCTATTCTGCGGTTCCTTCCATATTTACAAGCAGGAATGAAACATAGCTGTCAAGATATTGGAGCAAAATCTGTAACTATGTTAAGTGAGATGAGCTATTCTGGAGATCTTAGGTTCATGAAGAGAACATACTCTGCACAATTAGAAGGCAATGTGCATGGTTTGTTCTCATATGAAAGAAGGTTATTTTGATTAGTTGTTGTGTTTTATATGACATGTTTCCAAATGTATATGAGAAGAGTAGATAAATATTTTATTAATTTAAGGAATTGAACTTTGGTATTGATATTAACAGAGTATGCCTATGAAATATTTTTTTGGTGTTTACAAAAGCCATTCAAATTGTGATAACAGATTCAAGCAAGTAAAAATGTGTATTAGAAGTTATATTTAGAAACAGGCAAAAAATAGATTAATTTTAAATATACAAGACAAATGTGACACTATGATTATTTTGTATGCATGTAGTCATAAATCATGTTTCATCTTCTTTGGTAATGGAAATGGTCAACTCGAGTTGACTATTGCTTGATGTGTACTCACTACTGTCAAGTACTGTCATTCATTCGTCAATAATCAGTCTAAAGTAGAGCTTGTAAGCCAGTTCGTTTTTTATAATTGTTTAAAGAACTAGAATTGATTAGTATAATTTTTGAAAATTATTGTTAACTTTGTCTTCGACAACAAAAGGGACATTAGTTTAGTTATAAATCTCTATATAAACAATTGTGGGACCTGGTGTTTGACTACATGCATTTTTGTAAAGAAACATGTGTACAAATATGGAAGGCCACAGGGATCTCCGAAATGGACTCATCCCTACTGAAGTTGTTCAGAGCAGTGAAGGCCTCACTCACAATGACTTCCCTTTGCTTCTGGGATACATAGATTTCACTGCAGCCGAAGTTGATTTGACTTTGCAACGTACCAAGAAGATTAACCTGAAATATCCATTAGTATCTCCAGATCGACACTGTAACCGAAGCAGATATGGCGATTGCGATGGCACTATGTGGTGGCAGTATCGGTATCATTCACCACAACTGTGCTTCTAAAGTTATGATGGAATCTCTCCTTGCTGGCACTTCAGAAACACCTAGTGAATATTTCCTTTTATATGGTGTAAGACTGAAATAATATAGAGGCATGGGTAGCTCAGAAGCGACGGAAAATAAAGATGGTAAAGGACCCGTAATGAGCAGGTATTTCCATGAGGAATCAGACAATCACACAATAACCCAAGGAGTGAGTGGGAGTATAGTGGACAAAGGTTCTGTTTCGTGGTTGCTTCCATATTTACAAGCAGGAATCAAAGCAAAATCTGTAACTATGTAAAGTAAGATGAGCTATTCTGGAGATCTTAGGTTCATGAAGAGAACATACCCTGCTCAATTAATATCCTTATGTATCTGCACCAATGGACACTGTAACAAAAACAGATATGCCGATTGCGATGGCACTATGCGGTGGTATCGGTATCATTCACCACAACTACTCAGAAGTACCAAGCAAATAAGGTGCACAAAGTGAAAAAAAACAGTGGTAGAGCCAAGCGGTATGCTGCATGAATGGGCCGGTTCGACCGGTGAAATACCACGACCTCTCAGAAGACCGACGTAAAGTGGCTCATGCCGTGATTCGTTCGGTGAGAGAGGTACCCGGAGGCCCTTCTCCCATCCGTATCCTTTCCTATCCCCTGTCCCTCAAAGGTCGGCAACGCAACAGTAACAATATATGTGTTGCTGGTGTCCATGGGCGGCGTTGGTTGCTTACCATCAGGTGTCACGCCTGCTCGTTTGCCCTCAATCCCATAAAAAAAAAATACAAACATGGATTCATTCGAGACCTTGTGTGTATGGGTCCTGAAAACAGAGTTGCGGATGTTAACGAAGCTAAAAGAAGAAATGGGTTTACTAGATATCCTATTACAGAAAACGGCAAGTTAGTTGGTCGCCTCATGGATATTGTGACATTAAGAGATATTGAATTAAGGGAGGGTGATCCTCAGCTGAGCCTTAAAGATGTAATGACTCCAATAGAGAACATGATTACAGCAAGATCTGGTGTCACTTTACAAGATGCCAATGACATCTTGGAGAAAAGCAAAAAAGGTAAATTACCTATTATTAATGGATCCATGGTATTAGTAGCCTTAATTGCAAGGACCAACTTAAAAAAAGGCTCGTAGTTACCCAAATGCATCAAAAGATGCAAACAAACAACTATTAGTCGGAGCTGCCATAGGTACCCATCAAACTGACAAAGACTGATTACAATTATTAGTTAATAACATTGTAAATGTAATAGTTCTGGATTACTCTCAAGGAAATTCTGTCCACCAAATTAATATGATAAAGTACATTAAAAGTACTTATCCAGACATTCAAGTGATCAGAGGTAATGTAGTAACAAGGATGCAAGCCAAGAATCTTATAGATGCTGGAGTAGATGCACTTAGAGTAGGAATGGGTAGTGGTTCCATATGCATAACCCAAGAAGTCATGGCCTGCGGTTGCCCTCAGGCTACTGCAGTATATCAAGTAGCAAGCTATGCACGTTCATTTAATGTTCCTGTCATAGCTGATGGTGGTATCCAGAGTGTTGGCCATATAGTTAAATCCCTTGCATTGGGTGACTCTGCAGTTATGATGGGATCTCTGCTGCTGGCACTTCAGAAGCACCTGGTGAATATTTCTTCTCAGATGGTGTAAGACTGAAAAAATATAGAGGTATGGGTAGCTTAGAAGCAATGGAAAATAAAGATGGTAAAGGAGCTGCAATGAGCAGGTATTTCCATAAGGAATCAGACAAGCACAGAGTAGCCCAAGGAGTGAGTGGGAGTATAGTGGACAAAGGTTCTGTTCTGCGGTTCCTTCCATATTTACAAGCAGGAATGAAACATAGCTGTCAAGATATTGGAGATTCAAGTGATCAGAGGTAATGTAGTAACAAGGATGCAAGCCAAGAATCTTATAGATGCTGGAGTAGATGGACTTAGAGTAGGAATGGGTAGTGGTTCCATATGCTTAACCCACGAAGTCATGGCCTGCGGGTGCCCTCAGGCTACTGCAGTATATTAAGTAGCAAGCTATGCACGTTCATTTAATAGGCGATATGGTATCCAGAGTGTTGGCCATATAGTTAAATCCCTTGCATTGGGTGCTCCTGCAGTTATGATGGGACCTCTCCTTGCTGGCACTTCAGAGGCACCTGGTGAATATTTCTTCTCAGTTGGTGAAGACTGAAATAATATAGAGGCATGGGAAACTTAGAAGCGTTGGAAAATAAAGATGGTAAAGGAGCTGCAATGAGCAGGTATTTCCATGAGGAATCAGACAAGCACAGAGTAGCCAAAGGAGTGAGTGGGAGTATTGTGGGCAATGGTTCTGTTCTGTGGTTCCTTCCATATTTACAAGCAGGAATGAAACATAGCTGTCAAGATATCAGAGCAAAATCTGTAACTATGTGAAGTAAGATGAGCTATTCTGGAGATCTTAGGTTCACGAAGAGAACATACCCTGCTCAATTAATCTCCTTATGTATCTGCAGCAATGGACATAGTAACAAAAACAGATATGGCGATTGTGGTGGTACTATGCTATTGTTATCATTCACCACAACTCTACTCCAGAGTACCAAGCAAAAACCAAGTACCAAGCACAAAGTGAAAAAATACAAACATGGATTCATTCGAGACCCTGTGTGTATGGGTCCTGAAAACACAGTTGCGGACGTTAACGAAGCTAAAAGAAAAATGGGTTACCGGGTATCCTATTACAGAAAACGGCAAGTTATAGGTGGTCGCGTCATTGGTATTGTGACATTAAGAGATATTGAATTAAGGGAGGGTGATCCTCAGCTGAGCCTTAAAGATGTAATGACTCCAATAGAGGACATGATTACAGCAAGATCTGGTGTCACTTTACAAGATGCCAATGACTTCTTCAAGAAAAGCAGAAAAGTTAAATTACAAATTATTAATGGATTCATGGAATTAGTAGCCTTAATTGCAAGGACTAACTTAAAAAAAAGACTCCTAGTTACCCTAAGAATGCGAACAAACAACAATTAGCCGGAGCTGCCATAGGTACCCATCAAACTGACAAAGACTGATTACCATTATTTATTAGTCAATAACAGTGTAAATGTGATAGTTCTGGATTCCTCTCAAGGAAACTCTGTCTACCAAATTAATATGATAAAGTACATTAAAAGTACTTATCCAGACATTCAAGTGATCGGAGATAATGTAGTAACAAGGCCGCAACCCAAGAATCTTACAGATGCTGGAGTAGATGCACTTAGAGTAGGAATGGGTAGTTGTTCCATATGCATAACCCAAGAAGTCATGGCCTGCAGGTGCCCTCAGGCTACTGTAGTATATCAAGTAGGAAGCTATATACATTCATTTAATGTTCCTGTCATAACCGATGGTGTTATCCAGAGTGTTGGCCATATAGTTTAATCCCTTGCATTGGGTGCTTCTGCAGTTATGATGGGACCTCTCCTTGCTGGCACTTCAGAAGGCCCTGGTGAATATTTCTTCTCAGATGGTGTAAGACTGAAAGAATATAGAGGCATGGGTAACTCAGAAGCGATGGAAAATAAAGATGGTATAGTACCCGCAATGAGTAGGTATTTCCATAAGGAATCAGACAAGCACACAATAGCCCAAGGAGTGAGGGGGAGTATAGTGGACAAAGGTTCTGTTCTGCGGTTCCTTCCATATTTACAAGCAGGAATGAAACATAGCTGTCAAGATATTGGAGCAAAATCTGTATCTATGTTAAGTGAGATGAGCTATTCTGGAGATCTTAGGTTCATGAAGAGAACATACTCTGCACAATTAGAAGGCAACATGCATGGTTTGTTCTCTTACGAAAAAAGGTTATTTTGATTAGTTGTAGTGTTTTATATGACATGTTTCCAAATGTATATGAGAAGAGTAGATAAATATTTTATTAATTTAAGGAATTGAACTTTGGTATTGATGTTAACAGAGTATGCCTATGAAATATTTTTTTGGTGTTTACAAAAGCCATTCAAATTGTGATAACAGATTCAATCAAGTAAAAATGTGTATTAGAAGTTATATTTAGAAACAGGCAAAAAATAGATTAATTTTAAATATACAAGACAAATGTGACACTATGATTATTTTGTATGCATGTAGTCATAAATCATGTTTCATCTTCTTTGGTAATGTAAATGGTCAACTCGAGTTGACTATTGCTTGATGTGTACTCACTACTGTCAAGTACTGTCATTCATTCGTCAATAATCAGTCTAAAGTAGAGCTTGTAAGCCAGTTCGTTTTTTATAATTGTTTAAAGAACTAGAATTGATTAGTATAATTTTTGAAAATTATTGTTAACTTTGTCTTCGACAACAAAAGGGACATTAGTTTAGTTATAAATCTCTATATAAACAATTGTGGGACCTGGTGTTTGACTACATGCATTTTTGTAAAGAAACATGTGTACAAATATGGAAGGCCACAGGGATCTCCGAAATGGACTCTCTCCTACTGAAGTTGTTCAGAGCAGTGAAGGCCTCACTCACAATGACTTCCCTTTGCTTCTGGGATACATAGATTTCACTGCAGCCGAAGTTGATTTGACTTTGCAACGTACCAAGAAGATTAACCTGAAATATCCATTAGTATCTCCAGATCGACACTGTAACCGAAGCAGATATGGCGATTGCGATGGCACTATGTGGTGGCAGTATCGGTATCATTCACCACAACTGTGCTTCTAAAGTTATGATGGAATCTCTCCTTGCTGGCACTTCAGAAACACCTAGTGAATATTTCCTTTTATATGGTGTAAGACTGAAATAATATAGAGGCATGGGTAGCTCAGAAGCGACGAAAAATAAAGATGGTAAAGGACCCGTAATGAGCAGGTATTTCCATGAGGAATCAGACAATCACACAATAACCCAAGGAGTGAGTGGGAGTATAGTGGACAAAGGTTCTGTTTCGTGGTTGCTTCCATATTTACAAGCAGGAATCAAAGCAAAATCTGTAACTATGTAAAGTAAGATGAGCTATTCTGGAGATCTTAGGTTCATGAAGAGAACATACCCTGTTCAATTAATATCCTTATGTATCTGCACCAATGGACACTGTAACAAAAACAGATATGCCGATTGCGATGGCACTATGCGGTGGTATCGGTATCATTCACCACAACTACTCAGAAGTACCAAGCAAATAAGGTGCACAAAGTGAAAAAAAACAGTGGTAGAGCCAAGCGGTATGCTGCATGAATGGGCCGGTTCGACCGGTGAAATACCACGACCTCTCAGAAGACCGACGTAAAGTGGCTCATGCCGTGATTCGTTCGGTGAGAGAGGTACCCGGAGGCCCTTCTCCCATCCGTATCCTTTCCTATCCCCTGTCCCTCAAAGGTCGGCAACGCAACAGTAACAATATATGTGTTGCTGGTGTCCATGGGCGGCGTTGGTTGCTTACCATCAGGTGTCACGCCTGCTCGTTTGCCCTCAATCCCATAAAAAAAAAATACAAACATGGATTCATTCGAGACCTTGTGTGTATGGGTCCTGAAAACAGAGTTGCGGATGTTAACGAAGCTAAAAGAAGAAATGGGTTTACTAGATATCCTATTACAGAAAACGGCAAGTTAGTTGGTCGCCTCATGGATATTGTGACATTAAGAGATATTGAATTAAGGGAGGGTGATCCTCAGCTGAGCCTTAAAGATGTAATGACTCCAATAGAGAACATGATTACAGCAAGATCTGGTGTCACTTTACAAGATGCCAATGACATCTTGGAGAAAAGCAAAAAAGGTAAATTACCTATTATTAATGGATCCATGGTATTAGTAGCCTTAATTGCAAGGACCGACTTAAAAAAAGGCTCGTAGTTACCCAAATGCATCAAAAGATGCAAACAAACAACTATTAGTCGGAGCTGCCATAGGTACCCATCAAACTGACAAAGACTGATTACAATTATTAGTTAATAACATTGTAAATGTAATAGTTCTGGATTACTCTCAAGGAAATTCTGTCCACCAAATTAATATGATAAAGTACATTAAAAGTACTTATCCAGACATTCAAGTGATCAGAGGTAATGTAGTAACAAGGATGCAAGCCAAGAATCTTATAGATGCTGGAGTAGATGCACTTAGAGTAGGAATGGGTAGTGGTTCCATATGCATAACCCAAGAAGTCATGGCCTGCGGTTGCCCTCAGGCTACTGCAGTATATCAAGTAGCAAGCTATGCACGTTCATTTAATGTTCCTGTCATAGCTGATGGTGGTATCCAGAGTGTTGGCCATATAGTTAAATCCCTTGCATTGGGTGACTCTGCAGTTATGATGGGATCTCTGCTTGCTGGCACTTCAGAAGCACCTGGTGAATATTTCTTCTCAGATGGTGTAAGACTGAAAAAATATAGAGGTATGGGTAGCTTAGAAGCAATGGAAAATAAAGATGGTAAAGGAGCTGCAATGAGCAGGTATTTCCATAAGGAATCAGACAAGCACAGAGTAGCCCGAGGAGTGAGTGGGAGTATAGTGGACAAAGGTTCTGTTCTGCGGTTCCTTCCATATTTACAAGCAGGAATGAAACATAGCTGTCAAGATATTGGAGATTCAAGTGATCAGAGGTAATGTAGTAACAAGGATGCAAGCCAAGAATCTTATAGATGCTGGAGTAGATGGACTTAGAGTAGGAATGGGTAGTGGTTCCATATGCTTAACCCACGAAGTCATGGCCTGCGGGTGCCCTCAGGCTACTGCAGTATATTAAGTAGCAAGCTATGCACGTTCATTTAATAGGCGATATGGTATCCAGAGTGTTGGCCATATAGTTAAATCCCTTGCATTGGGTGCTCCTGCAGTTATGATGGGACCTCTCCTTGCTGGCACTTCAGAGGCACCTGGTGAATATTTCTTCTCAGTTGGTGAAGACTGAAATAATATAGAGGCATGGGAAACTTAGAAGCGTTGGAAAATAAAGATGGTAAAGGAGCTGCAATGAGCAGGTATTTCCATGAGGAATCAGACAAGCACAGAGTAGCCAAAGGAGTGAGTGGGAGTATTGTGGGCAATGGTTCTGTTCTGTGGTTCCTTCCATATTTACAAGCAGGAATGAAACATAGCTGTCAAGATATCAGAGCAAAATCTGTAACTATGTGAAGTAAGATGAGCTATTCTGGAGATCTTAGGTTCACGAAGAGAACATACCCTGCTCAATTAATCTCCTTATGTATCTGCAGCAATGGACATAGTAACTGTTGATTTATATAGTATACATTTATATTGGCAACACTGATTGGAACTTCCCTTTCCAATCAAGATGGCGCAAGCCTGGTAATGTCTTGTCTGTGTGTGCTGGTAATAAAGTGTAAAACCATAAACGGGCCTAATTATTTTAACATGGTAGCAATCCGTGGTTGTAGAATTTGGTTTAATAGAAAAATAAATAGTGAGCTGAAATCAAGAAGTAAGAAAACGGCAAAAGTTAATGTTTAGAAAAGTAACGCGTCAAGTTTTAAGAAAAAATGGCGTCATGTAATAGCGATATTAATATTCCAATTTTCGATGGCACTGATTACAGTAATTGGAAAATACGGATAATTAAGTTTCTACAGTTCAAAAGGTGCAAGGATGTTGTAATGAGGGCGAAAATTGCAACCGATAAAGATGAGTGGGATGATAGAGATATACAAGCAACAAACTATATTTACAGCGCTATAACAAACAAGCAGTTGGAATATATAAGTGAATTAAATACAGCATACGAAATAATACAGAAATTTGATGAGATGTACTTAAAGAAATCAACGGCATTGCAAATAGTATGTCGACATACCCTCGATAGTGTCAAATTAAAAAATTATTCGGAGGTGTCTTTATTTTTCGATGACTTTGAAAAAGCTGTAAATGAGTTAAAAAAGGCCGGTGCAACGGTATCAGAAACAGAAAAACTAAACTACATGTTAAAAGCACTGCCAGTGAGTTACAACTACATAGGTGATTTAATAGATGTCTTGCCAGAGGGTGAAAGGACAGTGGACTATTTAAAAAGTAAAATAAAATTGAAAAGTACAGGAAATGTGGGTGAAATGTCAAATGACACATCAAATGTTTTTAAAGCAAATACTAACCGATCATATAATTGTTTTGGTTGTGGTAAACCTGGTCACCTAAGAAGAGATTGTAAGGCAGAGAATGTAAATCGTGGTCGAGGACATGGTTTTTCAAATTATAGAGGAAATAGTATACAAAATTATAGAGGAAATGGTTTATCAAGTTATAGAGGAAATGGTTTATCAAGTTATAGAGGACACAGTTTGCCAAGACGAGGACATACTTCATACATTAACAGAGGACAAGGTTCAAGAAATTACTACAATAATAATCAAGGAAGTCAAGGTAACAGTTATCATATTACTATTGCAAACAATACATATACAACACAAGAGAATGATAAGCCGAAGGGTCAAATAAATTGGTTACTTGATAGTGGATGTACTGACCACATTGTTAATACCGATGAATACTTCAATACTTATGAGATATTGGACAAACCTATTAAAGTCAAAATTGGTGATGGAACAATATTAAACGCTACAAAAATTGGTAATATTAAAACTTATTTTATAGTCTATGGACAAAAATCTGAAGTCACATTAAACAATGTTTTCTTTGTAAAAGAAATGAAGGCAAATTTACTGAGTTATTCAAAAATTACTGATAGTTGTTCAATCATCTCAAAAGGGAAACTTGCAAAAATTTACAATGAATACAGTAAGATTATAGCAATTGCATTTAAGGATGAAGGACTGTATAAGATGAAAAGTTACATGTGTGAAGAAATATTGGAAGCAAATATTAGTAAAACAAATATGACTGTAAAGGAAAAACTACACCGTACTCTGGGCCATATTAACTTTAAAAATTTGGATTTAATGTGTAAAAATGAATCATTAGAGGGATTACCTAAAGAGATTGAATATGAATATTTAAAGTGTGCAATATGTATTGAAAATAAAATGCATAACTTACCATTTGCTAATAATCGAAGAAAAGCAGAAGACATATTAGAGATTGTTCATACAGATTTAAATGGGCCACATAAGACTACAGGATATAATGGAGAAAAATATTTTTTGAGTTTTATTGACGACTACAGCAAATTAGTAAAAGTTTATTGTATCAAATCAAAAACTGAGGTATATGATTACTTGGTGCAGTATGTAAATGAAGTACAGAACTTAACAGGAAAAATGATAAAGGAACTGCGATGTGACAATGGGAAGGAATATATGAATGAAAAGGTTTTTCAGTTTGCAAAAAAGAAAGGAATAGTGATAAAACCCTGTCCAGCATATGTTCATCAATTAAATGGAACAGCAGAGAGATATAATCGTACGTTGATGGATATGGGTAGATGTCTTTTATCTGAAGCAAAGGTAGAAAGAAGATTTTGGCCTGAAGCAACTAAAACAGCTGCATATCTTAAAAACAGAACCTTAACTAATACTATTGAGAGGAAAACCCCGTATGAGATATTTTTTAAAAGGAAGCCATCTGTGAAAAATCTAAAATTATATGGAAGTAGAGTTTTTGTAAGAATTCCTGAAGAACGAAGAAGGTCTAAGTGGGATAAGAAAGCAGAAGCTGGAATTTTACTTGGTTATACTGATATTGGATACAGAGTGTTAATCAACAACAGAGTTATTATTGCTAGAAATTGTGATATAATTGAGGAAGATGTTAAATTGTGTGGTTTTAAAGATGAGGAAGAAAATGGTGAATATAAAATAAAGGAAAAGGAAGATAAAAGAATCCAAGAGGAAACAAATATGTTAAAATACTCATAAAATGATAAAGAGAATGTAGGAGAAAATGAAAATGAGAATCTGAATAGAAGATTAAGAAGACAAATCAAACCTCCACTTCGTTTTGATGAAGAATTTGGTTATTATTGCATATACTGTAACTACTGCGATGCATCAGCTCCAATTGATTTTCAGGAGGCGATAACATGTGATGAGGCAATGAAATGGAAAGGAGCAATGAATAGTGAGATGGAAAGTTTAATAAAAAATAATACATGGACTCTAGTTGACAGACCCTCCAAGGAAAAAAAAAGGTAATTGATGTGAAATGGGTGTATAAAAGGAAGAGTGAAAATGAATACAAAGCGAGGTTAGTAGTAAGAGGTTTTCAGCAAACAAATTGTATTGAGGATACTTACTCCCCTGTTGCTAAAATGCCTACACTTAAGCTACTATTATCTTATTGTTGTCAAAATAATTTAGCTATTCATCAAATGGATGTAGAAACAGCATTTCTAAATGGCAGAGTATTATCTGAAGTTTATGTAAAGCAACCAATCGGTTATGAAAATGGAACTGATAAAGTTTATAAATTAAATAAATCTTTGTATGGTCTAAAAGAAAGCCCCAGGGCATGGTATGAATGTTTTAATGATTTTTTGATTAATTTTGGTTTTCACAGGAGTAAATATGATTATTGTCTATATGTAAGAAGAGAGAAAAGCTTAATTGTTTATATTCTTTTATTTGTGGATGATTTATTAATTTGTTGCGAAAATGTAGAAGTTATTGCTGTTATAAAAACTAAATTGTCTGAAAGATTCAAAATGAAAGATATTGGTAAAGTAAAAAACTATGTTGGTATTGAGATTGAATATATGTATAATCAGAACAATGTCTTAACTTTGAGTCAGAAATGTTATATTGAATCTTTAGCTAAGAGGTATAATATTGAGAATGCAAAACTGTATAAGACTCCTATGGAAATAAATTTAAAATTGGAACAATTTGATATTAATGAGGATGTAAAATATAGAAATTTGATTGGTGCTCTTTTGTATATTAGTTCAGGTACTAGACCTGATATATCTTACAGTGTAAATTACTTAAGCAGATTTCAAAACTGTTATAGTGAGACACATTTTAATTATGCATTGAGAGTTTTAAAGTATTTGTATTTGACAAAAGATCTTAAATTAACATATTGTAACGATCCTAACGCTGATATTCTAGATTGTTTTGTAGATGCTGATTGGGCAGGAGATATTTTAGATAGGAAATCTACTACAGGATTTGTCATTAGATCGTTTGGAAATATTATTTACTGGAAATCAAAGAAACAAAGTAGTGTAACAAAGTCCTCAACATTTGCTGAATATGTAGCCTTATCAGAAGCAGTAACAGAGTTAAATTTTCTTATGTGTCTAATGGATGATGTATTTAATAAAGTTTGTAAACCAGTTAAAATTTATGAAGATAATTCAGGAGCTGTAGCTATTTCCAAATATGGAAACTTTACTAGGAACTCTAAGCATATTGAAGTTCACTATCATTTTATACATGAAAATGTTAAGTTAGGAAATATTGAAGTTGTAAAAATAGAGTCAGAAAATAATCTTGCAGATATATTTACAAAAGCGTTGGGAAATGTTAAATTCATAAAATTTAGAGAAATGTTAAATCTGAAATAAAGTAAGGATATTGATTATTAAGTTAACAAATTATTAATGATTGTTGTAGCAGTGTTTTGCAATATAAATGTAAGGAGGCGTGTTGATTTATATAGTATACATTTATATTGGCAACACTGATTGGAACTTCCCTTTCCAATCAAGATGGCGCAAGCCTGGTAATGTCTTGTCTGTGTGTGCTGGTAATAAAGTGTAAAACCATAAACGGGCCTAATTATTTTAACAGTAACAAAAACAGATATGGCGATTGTGATGGTACTATGCTATTGTTATCATTCACCACAACTCTACTCCAGAGTACCAAGCAAAAACCAAGTACCAAGCACAAAGTGAAAAAATACAAACATGGATTCATTCGAGACCCTGTGTGTATGGGTCCTGAAAACACAGTTGCGGACGTTAACGAAGCTAAAAGAAAAATGGGTTACCGGGTATCCTATTACAGAAAACGGCAAGTTATAGGTGGTCGCGTCATTGGTATTGTGACATTAAGAGATATTGAATTAAGGGAGGGTGATCCTCAGCTGAGCCTTAAAGATGTAATGACTCCAATAGAGGACATGATTACAGCAAGATCTGGTGTCACTTTACAAGATGCCAATGACTTCTTCAAGAAAAGCAGAAAAGTTAAATTACAAATTATTAATGGATTCATGGAATTAGTAGCCTTAATTGCAAGGACTAACTTAAAAAAAAGACTCCTAGTTACCCTAAGAATGCGAACAAACAACAATTAGCCGGAGCTGCCATAGGTACCCATCAAACTGACAAAGACTGATTACCATTATTTATTAGTCAATAACAGTGTAAATGTGATAGTTCTGGATTCCTCTCAAGGAAACTCTGTCTACCAAATTAATATGATAAAGTACATTAAAAGTACTTATCCAGACATTCAAGTGATCGGAGATAATGTAGTAACAAGGCCGCAACCCAAGAATCTTACAGATGCTGGAGTAGATGCACTTAGAGTAGGAATGGGTAGTTGTTCCATATGCATAACCCAAGAAGTCATGGCCTGCAGGTGCCCTCAGGCTACTGTAGTATATCAAGTAGGAAGCTATATACATTCATTTAATGTTCCTGTCATAACCGATGGTGTTATCCAGAGTGTTGGCCATATAGTTTAATCCCTTGCATTGGGTGCTTCTGCAGTTATGATGGGACCTCTCCTTGCTGGCACTTCAGAAGGCCCTGGTGAATATTTCTTCTCAGATGGTGTAAGACTGAAAGAATATAGAGGCATGGGTAACTCAGAAGCGATGGAAAATAAAGATGGTATAGTACCCGCAATGAGTAGGTATTTCCATAAGGAATCAGACAAGCACACAATAGCCCAAGGAGTGAGGGGGAGTATAGTGGACAAAGGTTCTGTTCTGCGGTTCCTTCCATATTTACAAGCAGGAATGAAACATAGCTGTCAAGATATTGGAGCAAAATCTGTATCTATGTTAAGTGAGATGAGCTATTCTGGAGATCTTAGGTTCATGAAGAGAACATACTCTGCACAATTAGAAGGCAACGTGCATGGTTTGTTCTCTTACGAAAAAAGGTTATTTTGATTAGTTGTAGTGTTTTATATGACATGTTTCCAAATGTATATGAGAAGAGTAGATAAATATTTTATTAATTTAAGGAATTGAACTTTGGTATTGATGTTAACAGAGTATGCCTATGAAATATTTTTTTGGTGTTTACAAAAGCCATTCAAATTGTGATAACAGATTCAATCAAGTAAAAATGTGTATTAGAAGTTATATTTAGAAACAGGCAAAAAATAGATTAATTTTAAATATACAAGACAAATGTGACACTATGATTATTTTGTATGCATGTAGTCATAAATCATGTTTCATCTTCTTTGGTAATGTAAATGGTCAACTCGAGTTGACTATTGCTTGATGTGTACTCACTACTGTCAAGTACTGTCATTCATTCGTCAATAATCAGTCTAAAGTAGAGCTTGTAAGCCAGTTCGTTTTTTATAATTGTTTAAAGAACTAGAATTGATTAGTATAATTTTTGAAAATTATTGTTAACTTTGTCTTCGACAACAAAAGGGACATTAGTTTAGTTATAAATCTCTATATAAACAATTGTGGGACCTGGTGTTTGACTACATGCATTTTTGTAAAGAAACATGTGTACAAATATGGAAGGCCACAGGGATCTCCGAAATGGACTCTCTCCTACTGAAGTTGTTCAGAGCAGTGAAGGCCTCACTCACAATGACTTCCCTTTGCTTCTGGGATACATAGATTTCACTGCAGCCGAAGTTGATTTGACTTTGCAACGTACCAAGAAGATTAACCTGAAATATCCATTAGTATCTCCAGATCGACACTGTAACCGAAGCAGATATGGCGATTGCGATGGCACTATGTGGTGGCAGTATCGGTATCATTCACCACAACTGTGCTTCTAAAGTTATGATGGAATCTCTCCTTGCTGGCACTTCAGAAACACCTAGTGAATATTTCCTTTTATATGGTGTAAGACTGAAATAATATAGAGGCATGGGTAGCTCAGAAGCGACGGAAAATAAAGATGGTAAAGGACCCGTAATGAGCAGGTATTTCCATGAGGAATCAGACAATCACACAATAACCCAAGGAGTGAGTGGGAGTATAGTGGACAAAGGTTCTGTTTCGTGGTTGCTTCCATATTTACAAGCAGGAATCAAAGCAAAATCTGTAACTATGTAAAGTAAGATGAACTATTCTGGAGATCTTAGGTTCATGAAGAGAACATACCCTGCTCAATTAATATCCTTATGTATCTGCACCAATGGACACTGTAACAAAAACAGATATGCCGATTGCGATGGCACTATGCGGTGGTATCGGTATCATTCACCACAACTACTCAGAAGTACCAAGCAAATAAGGTGCACAAAGTGAAAAAAAACAGTGGTAGAGCCAAGCGGTATGCTGCATGAATGGGCCGGTTCGACCGGTGAAATACCACGACCTCTCAGAAGACCGACGTAAAGTGGCTCATGCCGTGATTCGTTCGGTGAGAGAGGTACCCGGAGGCCCTTCTCCCATCCGTATCCTTTCCTATCCCCTGTCCCTCAAAGGTCGGCAACGCAACAGTAACAATATATGTGTTGCTGGTGTCCATGGGCGGCGTTGGTTGCTTACCATCAGGTGTCACGCCTGCTCGTTTGCCCTCAATCCCATAAAAAAAAAATACAAACATGGATGCTGGAGTAGATGCACTTAGAGTAGGAATGGGTAGTGGTTCCATATGCATAACCCAAGAAGTCATGGCCTGCGGTTGCCCTCAGGCTACTGCAGTATATCAAGTAGCAAGCTATGCACGTTCATTTAATGTTCCTGTCATAGCTGATGGTGGTATCCAGAGTGTTGGCCATATAGTTAAATCCCTTGCATTGGGTGACTCTGCAGTTATGATGGGATCTCTGCTTGCTGGCACTTCAGAAGCACCTGGTGAATATTTCTTCTCAGATGGTGTAAGACTGAAAAAATATAGAGGTATGGGTAGCTTAGAAGCAATGGAAAATAAAGATGGTAAAGGAGCTGCAATGAGCAGGTATTAGGAATCAGACAAGCACAGAGTAGCCCGAGGAGTGAGTGGGAGTATAGTGGACAAAGGTTCTGTTCTGCGGTTCCTTCCATATTTACAAGCAGGAATGAAACATAGCTGTCAAGATATTGGAGATTCAAGTGATCAGAGGTAATGTAGTAACAAGGATGCAAGCCAAGAATCTTATAGATGCTGGAGTAGATGGACTTAGAGTAGGAATGGGTAGTGGTTCCATATGCTTAACCCACGAAGTCATGGCCTGCGGGTGCCCTCAGGCTACTGCAGTATATTAAGTAGCAAGCTATGCACGTTCATTTAATAGGCGATATGGTATCCAGAGTGTTGGCCATATAGTTAAATCCCTTGCATTGGGTGCTCCTGCAGTTATGATGGGACCTCTCCTTGCTGGCACTTCAGAGGCACCTGGTGAATATTTCTTCTCAGTTGGTGAAGACTGAAATAATATAGAGGCATGGGTAACTCAGAAGCGATGGAAAATAAAGATGGTATAGTACCCGCAATGAGTAGGTATTTCCATAAGGAATCAGACAAGCACACAATAGCCCAAGGAGTGAGTGGGAGTATTGTGGGCAATGGTTCTGTTCTGTGGTTCCTTCCATATTTACAAGCAGGAATGAAACATAGCTGTCAAGATATCAGAGCAAAATCTGTAACTATGTGAAGTAAGATGAGCTATTCTGGAGATCTTAGGTTCACGAAGAGAACATACCCTGCTCAATTAATCTCCTTATGTATCTGCAGCAATGGACATAGTAACAAAAACAGATATGGCGATTGTGATGGTACTATGCTATTGTTATCATTCACCACAACTCTACTCCAGAGTACCAAGCAAAAACCAAGTACCAAGCACAAAGTGAAAAAATACAAACATGGATTCATTCGAGACCCTGTGTGTATGGGTCCTGAAAACACAGTTGCGGACGTTAACGAAGCTAAAAGAAAAATGGGTTACCGGGTATCCTATTACAGAAAACGGCAAGTTATAGGTGGTCGCGTCATTGGTATTGTGACATTAAGAGATATTGAATTAAGGGAGGGTGATCCTCAGCTGAGCCTTAAAGATGTAATGACTCCAATAGAGGACATGATTACAGCAAGATCTGGTGTCACTTTACAAGATGCCAATGACTTCTTCAAGAAAAGCAGAAAAGTTAAATTACAAATTATTAATGGATTCATGGAATTAGTAGCCTTAATTGCAAGGACTAACTTAAAAAAAAGACTCCTAGTTACCCTAAGAATGCGAACAAACAACAATTAGCCGGAGCTGCCATAGGTACCCATCAAACTGACAAAGACTGATTACCATTATTTATTAGTCAATAACAGTGTAAATGTGATAGTTCTGGATTCCTCTCAAGGAAACTCTGTCTACCAACTTAATATGATAAAGTACATTAAAAGTACTTATCCAGACATTCAAGTGATCGGAGATAATGTAGTAACAAGGCCGCAACCCAAGAATCTTACAGATGCTGGAGTAGATGCACTTAGAGTAGGAATGGGTAGTTGTTCCATATGCATAACCCAAGAAGTCATGGCCTGCAGGTGCCCTCAGGCTACTGTAGTATATCAAGTAGGAAGCTATATACATTCATTTAATGTTCCTGTCATAACCGATGGTGTTATCCAGAGTGTTGGCCATATAGTTTAATCCCTTGCATTGGGTGCTTCTGCAGTTATGATGGGACCTCTCCTTGCTGGCACTTCAGAAGGCCCTGGTGAATATTTCTTCTCAGATGGTGTAAGACTGAAAGAATATAGAGGCATGGGTAACTCAGAAGCGATGGAAAATAAAGATGGTATAGTACCCGCAATGAGTAGGTATTTCCATAAGGAATCAGACAAGCACACAATAGCCCAAGGAGTGAAGGGGAGTATAGTAGATAAAGAATCTGTCCTGCGGTTCCTTCCATACTTACAAGCTGGTATGAAACCTAGTTGTCAAGATATTGGAGCGAAATCTATTAGTATGCTAAGTGAGATGAGCTATTCGGGAGATCTTAGGTTCGTGAAGAGAACATATCCTGCACAATTAATCTCCATTAGTATCTGCACCGATGGACAAGCGAACAGAAACAGATATGGCGATTGTGATGGCACTGTGGGTGCCATTCACGGTCGGTATCATTCACCACAACTGTACTCAGGAGTACCAAGCAAATGATGTGCACAAAGTGAAAAAATACAAAATCGGATTCATTTGAGACTTAAAAAAGGCTTGCATGGGTAGCTTAGAGGCAATGGAAAATAAAGATCCAGAGTGTTGGCTATATAGTTTAATCCCTTGCATTGGGTGCTTCCGCAGTTATGATGGGACCTCTCCTTGCTGGCACTTCAGAAGGCCCTGGTGAATATTTCTTCTCAGATGGTGTCAAACTGAAAGAATATAGAGGCATGGGTAACTCAGAATCGATGGAAAACAAAGATGGTATAGGACCCGCAGTGAGCACGTATTTCCATAAGGAATCAGACAAGCACACAATAGCCCAAGGAGTGAGGGGGAGTATAGTGGACCAAGGTTCTTTTCTGTGGTTCCTTCCATATTTACAAGCAGGAATGAAACATAACTGTCAAGATATCAGAGCAAAATCTGTAACTATGTAAAGTGAGATGAGCTATTTTGGAGATCTTAGGTTCATGAAGAGAACATATCCTGCACAATTAATCTCCATTAGTATCTGCACCAATGGACAAGGGAACAGAAACAGATATGGCGATTGCGACGGCACTGTACTATCGGTATCGTTCACCACAACTGTACTCCAGAGCACAAAATGAAAAAATACAAAATGGATTCATTCGAGACCCTGTGTGTATGGGTCCTGAGAACACAGTTGCGGACGTTAACGAAAATAAAATAAAAATGGGTTTACCGGGTATCCTATTACAGAAAACGGCAAGTTTGGTGGTCGCCTCATTGGTATTGTGACATTAAGAGATATTGACTTTTTGAATTAAGGGAGGGTGATCCTCAGCGGAGCCGCTGAGCCTTAAAGATGTAATGACTCCAATAGAGGACATGATTACAGCAAGAACTGGTGTCACTTTACAAGATGCCAATGACATCTTTAAGAAAAGCAAAAATGTAAATTACTAAAGGATCCATGGAATTAGTAGCCTTAATTGCAAGGACCAAATTAAAAAAAGGCTTGTAGTTACCCTAAGAATGCAAACAAACAACAATTAGCTGGAGCTGCCATACGTACCCATGAAACTGACAAAGACTGATTACAATTATTTATTAGTCAATAACAGTGTAAATGTGATAGTTCTGGATTCCTCTCAAGGAAACTCTGCCTACCAAATCAATATGATAAAGTACATTAAAAGTACTTATCCAGACATTCAAGTGATCGGAGATAATGTAGTAACAGGCATGCAAGCCAAGAATCTTACAGATGCTGGAGTAGATGCACTTTGAGTAGGAATGGGTAGTGGTTCCATATGCATAACCCAAGAAGTCATGGCCTGCGGGTGCTCTCAGGCTACTGCAGTATATTAAGTAGCAAGCTCTGGGTGCCTCCGCAGTTATGATGGGATCTCTGCTGGCACTTCAGAAGCACCCGGTAAATATTTCTTCTCATATGATGTAAGGCTGAAATAATATAGAGGCATGGGTTGCTTAGAAACAATGGAAAATAAAGACGGTAAAGGAGCCGCAATGAGCAGGTATTTCCATTAGGAATCAGACAAGTATAGAGAAGCCCAAGCAGTGAGTGGAAGTATAGTTAATTTAGTAGCAAAGATTCTGTTCTGTGGTTCCTTCCATATTTACAAGCAGGAACCAAACATAGCTGTCAAGATATCAGAGCAAAATCTGTAGCTATGTAAAGTGAGATGAGTTATTCTGCAGATCTTAGGTTCATGAAGAGAACATATCCTCACAATATCCATTAGTATCTGCATCGATGGACACTGTAACAGAAACAGATATGGCGATTGCGATGGCAATATGCGGTGGTATCGGTATCATTCACAACAACTGTACTCTGGAGTACCAAGCAAATAAGGTGCACAAAGTGATAAAACACGAACGTGGATTCATTGATGCCATTGCCATGCCATTTGATGCCAATGACTTCTTCAAGAAAAGCTAAAAAGTTATATTACAAATTATTAATGGATTCATGGAATTAGTAGCCTTAATTGCAAGGACCAATTTAAAAAAAGGCTTGTAGTTACCCTTAGAATGCAAACAAACAACAATTAGCCGGAGCTGCCATACATACCCATGAAACTGACAAAGACTGATTACAATTATTTATTAGTCAATAACAGTGTAAATGTGATAGTTCTGGATTCCTCTCAAGGAAACTCTGTCTACCAAATTAATATGATAAAGTACATTAAAAGTACTTATCCAGACATTCAAGTGATCGGAGATAATGTAGTAACAAGGCCGCAACCCAAGAATCTTACAGATGCTGGAGTAGATGCACTTAGAGTAGGAATGGGTAGTTGTTCCATATGCATAACCCAAGAAGTCATGGCCTGCAGGTGCCCTCAGGCTACTGTAGTATATCAAGTAGGAAGCTATACACATTCATTTAATGTTCCTGTCATAACCGATGGTGTTATCCAGAGTGTTGGCCATATAGTTTAATCACTTGCATTGGGTGCTTCCGCAGTTATGATGGGACCTCTCCTTGCTGGCACTTCAGAGGGCCCTGGTGAATATTTCTTCTCAGATGGTGTCAGACTGAAAGAATATAGAGGCATGGGTAACTCCGAAGCGATGGAAAATAAAGATGGTATAGGACCCGCAGTGAGCAGGCATTTCCGTAAGGAATCAGACAAGCACACAATAGCCCAAGGAGTGAGGGGGAGTATAGTGGACCAAGGTTCTTTTCTGTGGTTCCTTCCATATTTACAAGCAGGAATGAAACATAGTTGTCAAGATATTGGAGCGAAATCTATTAGTATGGTAAGTGAGATGAGCTATTCGGGAGATCTTAGGTTCGTGAAGAGAACATATCCTGCACAATTAATCTCCATTAGTATCTGCACCGATGGACAAGGGAACAGAAACAGATATGGCGATTGTGATGGTACTATGCTATTGTTGTCATTCACCACAACACTACTCCAGAGTACCAAGCAAAAACCAAGTACCAAGCACAAAGTGAAAAAATACAAACATGGATTCATTCCAGGAATGAATCCAATTCGAGACCCTGTGTGTATGGGTCCTGAAAACACAGTTGCGGACGTTAACGAAGCTAAAAGAAAAATGGGTTTACCGGGTATCCTATTACAGAAATCGGCAAGTTATAGGTGGTCGCGTCATTGGTATTGTGACATTAATAGATATTGAATTAAGGGAGGGTGATCCTCAGCTGAGCCTTAAAGATGTAATGAATCCAATAGAGGACATGATTACAGCAAGATCTGGTGTCACTTTACAAGATGCCAATGACTTCTTCAAGAAAAGCAAAAAAGTTAAATTACAAATTATTAATGGATTCATGGAATTAGTAGCCTTAATTGCAAGGACCAATTTAAAAAAAGGCTTGTAGTTACCCTTAGAATGCAAACAAACAACAATTAGCCGGAGCTGCCATACATACCCATGAAACTGACAAAGACTGATTACAATTATTTATTAGTCAATAACAGTGTAAATGTGATAGTTCTGGATTCCTCTCAAGGAAACTCTGTCTACCAAATTAATATGATAAAGTACATTAAAAGTACTTATCCAGACATTCAAGTGATCGGAGATAATGTAGTAACAAGGCCGCAACCCAAGAATCTTACAGATGCTGGAGTAGATGCACTTAGAGTAGGAATGGGTAGTTGTTCCATATGCATAACTCAAGAAGTCATGGCCTGCAGGTGCCCTCAGGCAACTGTAGTATATCAAGTAGGAAGCTATACACATTCATTTAATGTTCCTGTCATAACCGATGGTGTTATCCAGAGTGTTGGCCATATAGTTTAATCCCTTGCTGGCACTTCAGAAGGCCCTGGTGAATATTTCTTCTCAGATAGTGTCAAACTGAAAGAATATAGAGGCATGGGTAACTCAGAAGCGATGGAAAATTAAGATGGTATAGTACCCGCAATGAGCAGGTATTTCCATAAGGAATCAGACAAGCACACAATAGCCCAAGGAGTGAGGGGGAGTATAGTAGATAAAGAATCTGTCCTGCGGTTCCTTCCATACTTACAAGCTGGTATGAAACATAGTTGTCAAGATATTGGAGCGAAATCTGTTAGTATGCTAAGTGAGATGAGCTATTCGGGAGATCTTAGGTTCGTGAAGAGAACATACTCTGCACAATTAGAAGGCAGTGTGCGAATTTTATTAATTTAAGGAATTAAACTTTGATATTGATAACAGAGTATGCCAATGAAATATTTTTTGGTGTTTACTAAAGCCATTCACATTGATAACAGATTCTAGCTAATAAAAATGTGTATTTAGATTTTATATTTATGTAATGAGCATATAAAAATTAGATTACTTACTGATGTAGAAAGAAATTGTATTGACTTTCTGTATATTGTATTTCATAAAATGAATGAGGGCTATATATTTGCTAGCCAGATTGTATATTACTCTAGTATTTTATACCTACATTAGTACCTATATAAACTAAAAGATAATTTTATTTCAATTAAATGTTTGTAAAATATACTAATAGTTTTTGTTTTACTAATTTTGTGTTTGTCTTGGTAGTCCAGTGGTCAGCTCACTGCTTCTGATTCAGTAGTCGTGGGCTCTCAATGGTTTCTCTGAATTATTTTCTGAAGTTGGTTGTGATAAATATCAATGACTGACAACTTTATGCCCGTTGTTCGGTTCACCACCTATTCCATTTGGGATGTAACTTAAGTAGCTTAACAGCCTCTACCTCCCTAAGGCGTGAAGTTATGTTGTCAAACACAAGCTGCTCAGAAATGCTCTTTCCCTATTAAATATTTTATGTTATAAAAATAGATACGCAATAATATAAATTTGAAATCAGTAAGTAAAATAAGTTCAAATATTAAAATAAGTGCAACTACAGTAATTTCATGTTTAGGGGATTTTTAATCATCACCTGCTATGTGTCTGATTAAATAAATTCAATTATACCTAGATATCCGTCGAGCCTTATGGTGCATTCGGGTTCGAAAGGGTTCGATTCCCACCCGAGTACAAATATTTGTGTCAAGAATGAATGTTTGAATGGCGTCTGGGTGTTTTTCTATGTATTATAAGTATGTATTTACAAAAGAAAAGTCTAATATTCGCTAAGTATTAATATTCGTTATCTAGTAACCATAGCATAAGCATTTAGTTGCTTCGTTTGGGACTAGAGGGCGGTGTGTGTATTGTGTCCAACTAATAATAATATTCATATATTAAGTTAGAAACTTCTAATAGGACAAGAATCTTTGAATCCTTGAAGCTATTCTTGAAAAAACATAGATATCTCATTTCAAAAGTGCAATTTCAATCAGCATCACGGAAAAACAAGTAGGTAAGTGAGTTTTACGGTATAAACAGGACAATAATGGAGAACTGATTAGAAATAACAACACTAAAGTTTTTGAAATGGAAATTCTAATCTCTCCTGCAATCGTTTAAGTCTGCGGCCCCCATACGACCACAAAAGGTAATATCGTAGACATCCTACTAATTACTACTCAATAATAGCAGGATATAAACTGGCCAATTTAATATCCAACTTATAACATTTCATATCGCATGTATTTGAACTGTAGGATAAGATAGACATTGGAGACCATCCAAGATGGTGGAATAAATTATTTTTAATGCGTGTCTTAATGGATAACAAATGAAAGGGATTGTTGCTAGTAGGTAGCTATACAAATGATATGGCGTCATTCTAAATCCAACATGGCAGACCATCTAAACTAGAGAAGTGGTTCATAATAAACTTCTACAGTATTGGTCTAACGTTTAACGCATACTACTATATACCTACCTAGACCCATATAAATATGTACAAAAACCCGTTGTAATATAAGTCGGATCATGTCAATTATCCTCTTTTCACATTTAATCATTAGTAATCATTATAGGTAGGTACATAATTATGATTATACTATTTCATTATACATAAATTATAATTTACAAACCAACTCGTTGACACCCTCTATCTATAGGTAGTCAAAAAGCCTTATCAAAATCCGTTGCGTAGTTCCTAAGATATAAGAATTTATGGGAACAGACAGCAGAAAACGACTTTATTATAAATTAAGTAATGATTGCGTTGACATACAATTATGGGATAATGTTGTGTCGGAGGCAAAATAAAAGTACCCCAAATGGTGCAACCACCAGATCCTTTTCGCGCTTTACTTTCTGGCATTGGAAAAAAAATTAAGCAGTTCTTGGTCAACCAATATTCAAAAATAAAAATATACGAGGTCGTTTGCTTTTATAATTTATGTATAATGTATTAAAGAATAAAATTACTTTAAAAAAAAGGGTAAACCGTTTTCTAGAAACGTAAACCACCACCACCATCTTTATGTAGAAGAAATCTACTACCTTCATAACTAAAAAGCGATAAACAATGTAACTAATTTGAATACTAAATACAATATACAAAACGTTATACATTTATAAAGTCATAATACTTAAAGATTTTGTGGTTTACGTTTCTAGAAGTAGGTTAAAAAGTGATAAATTTCGAGACTTAGGACTTATTGCTAGCTTGATATGATTTAGGAGTTATTGCAAACGCTGGCCGAACCCTAAGTGATAGATCAAAATAACTTGCTACATTATTAAATACCTTCGGAAGGTCTACAAAAACTTTCGCGGTGGTGTATGTCCATCTCTTAGTGATAACCTACTTAATGACCATTTTATTTCTTATGAGGCGAAACAAAGTTCGCTGGGTCAACTAGTATGTTATAAATATATGTACCTATGTTACAAAGTTTCATTTCTTTAGCGCGCAGGGACCCCACGCAATATTCTTTTTTAAGCATTAGTTACATAATAACAACAAAACAACATATTAACAATATATTATTACTAACATTAGGTACTTACTTATTACTTAGTATAATTTACGAAATAGCCGCTATTCATAGCTTACCAATGGCTGTAACAAATATTTAGTGGTGTATCCCACATTGACAATAATAGCACTGCAACGATGAACGTTGCACGGTGAATCTGCCACAATGTCAAGGACCGTTGGCAGTGTTTCTAATTATACGTCCACCACTGTTTATGACGCACAATCAGACAGACGTGATCTCATCATTATATTAATCAAAGTGGTTCTTACCTTATTGAGAGTATTGGATATATCCAATTATGTATATTGTATGTGGAGTTGCTCATAGCTATAAATTTAGTATGACTCTAATAAATGTGACTCACATTTTAACAATATATTCACGTCTCTTCATACATATACATCATATTTTCATTTTTTCCCATCCTTTTTTTGCCCTGTACCCACTATTTGAGGTCGGCACCACAGATTTTTCTTATTCACAATTCCATAGCATGCACCTAAATGCACTAACTTTTCATATACTACATATATATAATATATAGATATGCCAGCTCAAGGAACATACAACAATCCAGAAATTAAGTATTTATGACGCGAAAGAAGTACCTACCGAATGTTTTAAAATAATTTAACATGCCATTTTTTAAATTTAACTGTTAGCAGCAATGAACTGCTTGGCTGCTTTATAACGCTGGCTTGTATCGTAACTTAGGTCTTGTAATATGAAAATTTCATTAGTTCATTAGCCAGGCCACTCGGGCAGAGGCACAAGCACGAACTAGTAAATAATTGCTAGCACTAGTTTTAATTTAATAATATATATAAATTACGTGTCACGTTGTTTGTCCGCGATGGGCGCCTGAACTACATAACCGATTTCATTCAAATTTGCACTCCGTATGCAGTTTGCTTCCAACTTAAATGATATTTTATATCTCAATTTATAGTCGCGACTTTCTTTCTTCTCTCTTTTACTGCAAATTATTTGTTTATTTTATTTGTTAACTCCAAACTATAGCGTACATATGTGGTGATATCTGTTGATTGGATTAAGTTACTATTCAATAGATGTCGCTATGTTAAAAGTTTTGGAACGAGCTGTATTCCACTGATCCGGCAATAGATTATTGTGCCAGATGAGACCATTGGAGAAATGTTAATAATTTGTAAATATTGTTAGGCGTTGAAATACAATAGTGCAACCACCAGATACTTTTCGCGGAAATGATTTGGAAATGGAAATGATTTTAGATTGGTAGAGCCAAGCAGTTCGCTGCATGAATGGGTCGGCTCGACCGGTGAAATACCACGACCTTTTAGGAGATCGACGTAAAGTGGTAAGTATCGTTCGGTGAGAGAGGTACCAGAAAGTCCACCCCCGTTCTCGCCATCCTTTTCTATCCCCTATCCCTCAAAAGTCATTAGTGTGAGCCAGGATTCGGACCCGCGACCTTTTGATTTGAAGCGAGGTGCTCGACCACTGAACCACCGAGACTATAATAAGTAGTTTTTTAAATTATAAAGTGTAAGTCAAAATTTGTTTATTTTAGCGAAATAAATTTCGTGAGCATGACTGTTTCTGTACTTGGCGATTACTCTTTATAATATTGGATTTGGATATTGAATTCCTGTATAATAGGTTGGGGAAAAAGTATTTTCGTATTTTTGTATCAAAAGTCAAGACATTTTTTTCAATGTTTATTTACATTTATTGACAATATATATGTACCGTTTTGTTGAATAACTTTCTGCCATTTTGTGGGCAGAGACATTATCCCGTTACTGTAGAAACTTTGGGACTTCTGATAAAAAAAACGGGACAAATAGTTTTGGCAGTCCTCTCTTGAGGTCAACCTTACAGAACCTAAAGAATTCTGAAGAGACCGAAACAGGTGAAAATCTGAAGGCGCAAGGTCAGGGCTATATGGTGGATGCACTAGGACCTCCCAGTCGAACTCTCTTAATTTTTGCTGAGTGGCTAAAGATGTGTGTGGTCTAGCGTTATCGTGATGAAAGACCACACCCTTCCTGTTGATCAATTCCGGCCGTTTTCTCTCGACTGCTTCCTTTAATCTCATCAGTTGCTGGCAGTAAAGATCAGAATCGATGGTTTTGCCGGACGGTAAAAGCTCATAATGAACAATGCCCTTCCAATCCCACCATACACACAGCATCACCTTATTTCGTGTTAGGCCAGGTTTGGCCACAGTCTGTGAAGCCTGGCCAACTTTCGACCACGACCTTTTTCGCACGTTCTTGTCGTACGTGATCCACTTTTCATCGCCAGTTATCAATCTCTTCAAAAACGGCTCGGTTTCATTACGTCTCAATAATGAATCGCAAATGAGTACACGGTTCATTAAGTTTCTTTGAGTGAGCTCGTGTGGCACCCAAATATCGAGCTTTTTTGTATAACCAGCTTTCTTCAAATGGGTCAAAACTGTTTTGTGGTCAATTCCCAGTTCTTCAGCTACATCGTAACTACTAATATGCCGATCTTGCTCCACTCTTTCAAAAATGGCGTCAATTTTATTCGTAACAGGGCGACCAGAGCGAGGTGCATCTTTAACATCAAAATTTCCGGACTGAAAACGTTTGAACCAAATTTGTGCTACTCTTACTGACACTGCATCAGGTCCATAAACATCACAATTTTTTTTTACTGCTTGAGTTGCATTTTTGCCTTTTTTATAATAAAATTTTAAAATGTATCGAATTTCTTCATTAGATTCACTCATTTTTACGGAGAGAAAAACAAATGAAAAATAGCGGGAAACAACTTTTTTTTATTTTTTTCTTTTCTTTATAATGTAACCTTTTTAATGTTACCAAAACCAGCCAGACACAAATAGTACAGTCAAAGAAATTTTATAATAAGTTTATACCTACGTTATGCGAAAAGACTTTTTCCCCGACCTAATATTATGAATGGTTACTGTAATGGCAATAGAACCTTAGTAGTATCGGTTTCAAAAGCTCCGAAAGCTCCGACTGTTCGCACAGAAAGAATGGAAAATGTAAGATTAACTAAGCAGATATAGAGCGCAAAAGCGGAAGGATGTTAGGAGCATTAAAAACTGACGAGCGTGTATGACAACAATAATGAAAGTCAAACAAGCGAGTGTGTTGTATATGAATCTTTCCTCATGGCCCTCTGTTCTCTCTGCCCACCCCACAAATGACTTATCGTAATGTTATGTATATATGTAGTTTCGGTGGCGCAGTGGTCGAGCACACGGCTTCTGATCCAGAGGTCAGGGTTCGAATCCTGACACTGGCTCACACCAATGACTTTGCGAAATTGTTTTCGGAAGTTAAGTGTGATAATAATAGATGACTGAAAACTTTGTGCCCGGTATAACAATAGGTTCGCCACCTATTCCATTTGGGACAGCCGCTGCCTATACCTTCGGGTAACAAAAGGCGTGAAGTTATGTTGTTTTTTATGATTATGTAAATTAATAGAACATCGACAGTCAAAGCATAAATAAGCTTCTCCTTGATATTTAACAATTTGTTTAAATTAACATAATTGTGGAAAAATAGCAATGTTACTTCCGTCAACATAAATATTATTAAGCATACCTATAATCTTGAAATTACCTAATAAGTATTGCTCTATAAAAGGAGTAGACATGAGTTTCTTTTGGACAACACGGACCATTTTCCTTTTAGGCAGCGGAAAATATACATACGTGCTAAATACCCGAGATACCAGATTAATTTTACCAAATGTGTGGTCCCAAGGTGAGGAAATCCACACACACACGGTCAGAGCATGGCTTTGTTAGTCATCGATATTTATCGCTCTTATCATGAGGAAAGTCACTGAACCTCTGAACTTGAAGTCGGACTTCTGAATGACGAGGATACTAGATATGCCTTGCGTGTTACAAATAGTCTTAGCTATCCACGCCAGACAAAGGTTTTTCACTGTATACTACATTTATTTTTTGGTCTCGTGGCAATGGTGACCAACCTATAGCCATGAATATAACTCTTTTGTTTTAAGTTCAATAGTTTGTTTAATAGGTCCGTTGGTCGGTGGTCCAGTGGTCAAGCACCCCGCTTCTGAATCAAGTGGTCGCGGGTGTTCAAATCATGGCTCACACCAATGACTTTTCCAAATTAATTTCTAAATTATTGTGTGATATCGATGACTGAAAACTTTGTGCCCAATATGGCAATGTGTTCGCCACCTATTGGAACGAGAACATAACAGCGAGTCTTAACATTTATTTTCATTTATATCATTTTGGATGGCCAAGACACACATTCCATGACCAAATAGAACGTGTTCTGGAAAAAGGTGATGTTAGACATAACTACTTACATAACATAACATAACTTCACGCCTTATGTTACCCGAAGGTGTAGGCAGCGGCTGTGTGCAACAGAGAACAGCCGCAAAAATCGACGCGCGTGCATGAAAAGAGTTATGAAAGTCAACGAAGTGAGTGAGGTGTATAAGACTTATGCCGTATGGCGCTCCGTTCTCTCTGCCTACCCCGCTAGGGATTCGGCTTGAAGTTATGTATGTATGTATTTTCATTTTTATTAAACTTTAACATTATCCATACTGAAATTCATGATCGACGTTAAATCTTAAAAAGTATTCTTGTGTGAAACAGCGTTTAGATACGTAATATGTAACATTTAACATGGCTATATTAATGCGTATGTCTTTCAATTCGTCTTTGATTTGAAACATAATAGACAGCTTGGGGGAGGCAGGTATATAAACACAATATAAATAAAGTGTAGATCCGATCCGCGTATCTCCAGATTAAGCAAACGTCTAACATTATTTACACCGTGTGATCCCAGCCAACGGTACTACGCCTCCAACTGTAGAACGTATTTTTACCAAAAGTATATTCATATTAGATAACCGAGGCTCCAATGCCACCAGGCTGTATCGAGAATGTCGTCGATACATACGATACTTTATTCGATTCAACTGTAGAACACCGGCCGCGACACAGTGCAGTGTCAAATAAATACATGTTGAATTTATATATCCTGTCGTGTTCTGTGATCCTGGTATATAAATACAATAGGTACGCGCGCGCCGTTTTAAAACGATGAATTTTTTTTTTTCGTTTCTAGTGTTGTTCGGATATTTTTTCACGTGGAGCGCGGGAATGCTGTACCGGAGGGATTCGGATAATGTTTTGAAACCCGGTGAGTTTTTTTTTTTGGTAATTGCGTCGTCCATATTATGTTCGAGCGGTGGTATGCAAAAAAATTATTGTTCGTTTGTCAGAATTTATTTATTTATAAAAAATATTTTTTTAAACAGGTATGCGTATATTAGTCAATTTGAAAAGATTTGTTTTTTTGGGAGAATAGTAAAAACTCGTTACTTCGAAACATTTTTTACCTGACTACTACAGAGGTCTTTACGTTATACAATAAGTTACAGTTAAGTATGTCTGGAACGTGGGCCACAACGAAACAGTTACTGAGGAGCAGAGCAGAGCATTGTTGAGTCACATAAAAACCATGACACGCCAATTACCAAACATTGGTTACAATTGATTCCGTTCCTGATAATGAGGACTAGATAATAATTTATATTATACTTCCCAAAAAGTTTGTATTATTTGACTTAAAAAACAATGCGTCAGCTTTTTTACCTTCAACATAATAAAGAAAGAGTGGAGTATTATTTAAATGCGTATTTTTAAAGGCATATTAAACGTAATATGCAGTGTCTGGTCGCAGGCTGTACAGGTTGCAAAGCTTCACCTTGATCCGGCGAACTATACTTTTGTACCGGCTATTGAATACTTTCAAACTGTATCAGTCCGCGTTGATGCTTTTTTTATTAGCCCCAAAGTTTAAAAAGTACCTAATTGTTATATAAGGCGAATGTATAAAAAAAAGTTTGCGCTTTAGAAGTAGTAAGTCTTATGTTATTTGATAAATCTTCCGTTATCATAATTATAATACTTGTTTGACTAAAAATGTCTATTTCAATCGTCTAGGTTGCTAAAAATATATATTATTTCTTTTTTAAATACCAGGGTTCAGTACGGTACGACCGAAATGGTAATAGAACTTACGTAATTCGTTTAGTCATGAGCATATTAATTAAATTATTATTATATTAATTTACAATGAATGTTTTATAAACTGCGCAACCGATATAAAATTAAATCTATTTAGTATTTTATGGCAATAGGTTTGCCACCTATTCCATTTGGGACGTAAACATAACGGCGAGACGAGGCTTAAGAGCCGCTGCCTACACTTTCTGGTAACATTCGGCCGAAATCAATCAAATCAATCAATCTCCAATCTAAGATTGAAGCTAATCTAAGATCATTGTGTATCAGTCGATCGACTCCCCTAAACAAAATCAATCCATGGATTGATTATTGGCACGCTTATTAGTAGAAATGGATTGAAATATTGATCTTAGATAGCACAATTTGGATTGGATTGATTATTGGTTTCGGTCGATAAGCGTGAAGTTATGTTATGTAGTATTTTAAATTTTACATTTTTTAAAATTGTGACTTAATATTACATTTTCCAAAAGTGAAATACAATGACCTCTCAGAATATTGACGTAAAGCGGCCCATGCCGCGGTTCGTTTCTTCCACCTCCTTTCTAATCCTCCCTTATAGGTAGGCAACGCAACTGTAACGTTGTCTGTGTTGCAGGTGGCCATGGGCGACTTTAGTTACTTACTATTGGGCTCTTACTAATAATTAAAGTATGTGTTTGATCTTACGCAGATTAACTCTTGTACCACAAGTCATCAAGGACTAGCGGCTTAGCGTGTCTGCTTCTTATTAAGAGAGCCCGAACTCAAATCCAGATACACACTTTTAGGAAACCATGTGTTATAAATATCGATAAATAACACAATCCCACTTCCTTAAAGGCCGGTAATGCAATTGTAACACTATCAGTGTTACAGGTGTCTATGGGCGGTAGTTGCTTATCATCAGGTTGACCCGCTTGCTGGTTTGCCTCCTATTCCATAAAAAAAACTTGTAAGCCGAAATATAATACTCGTCTATACCTACAGATATAAATTAAGGTCGTGATGTTACAGTAGTAGTGTTACCCGAATAATTGCTACTCGCGGCCATTAGATTTGTTTTGCAGTTTCTTTTTATCTAACCAGTTAAAAAGTAGAACATAACCTTGTACCTATCGTATAAATAGGTAACACGTAAGTACTATTGTAAATTATAATGTCTCGATGGTCCAGTGGTTGAGCACCCCCGATTCTGAATCAAGAAGTCGTTGTTTCCAAACCGGGCCCACACCAATAACTTATTGGAATTAGTTTCGGAAGTTATGTGTGATAAATATCGATTACTGAAAACTTTGTGCCCGGTATGGCAATAGGTTCGCCACCTATTCCATTTGAGACGGAAACATAGCGGCGAGTCGAAGCTTAACAGTCGCTGCCAGAAGTTCGTATTGACTTTTGTCTAAGATATATAACGTTTTTTTTTCTTTTGTCTAATATAACGCTATTTGGTGTATTAGCCACAGATGTTTGGTTTCAAATGTTGGAGGTAGTTTGCGTTTGATAATACAGCATTTGCGTGTCACCAGATAGTGTTACAGTTCCGTTGCCGGCCTATAAAATGAGATAGGGACGAAGACGATTCCTTCTAGATATATAAGTAAATAATAACTTTTTATATAATTGTTTTAAAAATATTTGACATACATCTCTATTCAGCATCATTCCTCGCTTAGTCAATCTCAATTTTTAGCCATTCCGAGCGGATTTTACCGGCTGAGACTTTAACGGAAGCAAAGACAGATTTTTTAATTTAAAAGTACACATACTAATAAACAAATACAAAATACAAAAAATATAATATTAATCGATTATTATAATTTAACGAGGATTTTAATGCAAAGAGTTTAACACGAGTCAACCAAACAATCACACAAATAAGTTTTACTAGCCGAAATAATATTTTTTACTAGGAACGTAATATAATAATAATAAATCCATTTATTTCCAGGCAATAATTACACCCATAGCATATACATTCAAATAAATACATAATATACAATCACAAAAATAAATTATCAAACATTTAATTTTACAAAATAAAATTCAAATGTCACAAATAATTAATTAAAATGGTCAAGTTATTAGTCAAAATAATAGTGTTAGTCTTCGCCAGGTGTTGTTTTATAAGAACCTCAATATATATACATTTTTAAACACAGCTTGAATGATCGCATTCTCGGAGCCATAAAGACGTATCAAAAAGGACTTTCTGATTTTATCTATAAGTGAAGTAAAATCAGTTACCCTATATTCTGTGAACATACCGGTGGCACTACACCGCCACGGTAGGCGGAGCATAACCCTAAACGCGTTGTTGTATTGCACACGAAGAGTGTTGTACGCACCCCTCGTGTACCTATACCATAGTTGACCAGTGTACAACGATTGACAGTAGGCCTGAAACAGTGTAATCTTTACTTGGTCAGAACAATAGTGGAATCGGCTGGCCAACATGTTACTTTTACAAGCGATACTACGTCTCTGCCTTTCCAAATCACTATCATCTGTCAGGGTGTCGGTTAATATATGACCCAGATATTTGAAGGTTTTTACAACTTTCAGAGGTGTGCCGCACAAGCTGACTGGGAGGATACGATCAAGGTTGCTCTTTGACTTAAAAACCATAATTTCAGATTTATTTACATTGTATTTCAACTGGTGATCATCTGCATATCTCTCACAAATTTTGATAAGTTTTCTTATACCATGGATTGAGGGACTAAGCAGAACCATGTCATCTGCATAACTTAAATTATTTAAACATTCACCATCTATAAAGCAGCCTGCTCTGGTGCCGCGTAGCTCCTCAATAAGGTCGTTTATGTATAAGTTGAACAGAATAGGGGACGTAAGTCCACCCTGTCTCACCCCGCCCGCCAGCCTATAGGGCTCAGATAAGACATTGTTCCATCTTACTTGATTCAGTTGATTTGAATACCAATATTCAAGTATATTTATGATACTGGGGGGGACTTCAGTTTTTCTCAATTTATTCCACAACATTGTATAGTTTATAGTATCAAAAGCACGGCTAAGGTCCAGAAAGCAAGCAAAGACTGATGTACGCCTTGATACATATTTATGTACCGTATTTTTTTAGTGAAAATATCGCTAAATCAGTTGATATGCCCGTGCGGAAACCAAATTGACCGTCACTGAGCTTAATAGTTTTTTCATTTAAATAGATCATTATTAATCGTTCAAAAACTTTAGAAACAACTGTCGCAAGTGATATAGGCCGATAGTTATGCAGGCTAGACACATCACCTGTCCTGTTCTTTACTATAGGTATAACATTCGTTCTCATTAATTGTGTAGGCAAGTAACCGTGATTCACACACACGTTATAAAGATCAGCCATTCGTTCGTATAGCAAAGTAGGTGCGTACACGAGATGTTCCACACTGAGCCCATCGTGCCCCGGGGACTTCCCGCGCTTCATGTCTTTAATACATTTATGTATGTCGTCTGCCGTCACATAGCTTAGGAGCACATTGTTCGGCGGCGGGCTAGATGGACTTGTATCCGTCGGTGCACGCTGGGTCGAGTAATCCATACAACACTGACTTCGCACAGATTCCGGACTAGTAGCTGGTATGATGTTAAAATGATTTGCAAACATGTTAGCTATAGTCTCGGGATTTCCGTGGGCGTTCACAGTAAGAGGGACACTCGGTTTAAAATTTAATTTGTTTGTTTCTTTCCAAAATTTTCCGAAATCTTTATTACGTCTGTGTGAAGCTATAATGTCCATTTTTATTTTTGTTTCATTTAACTGACACCACTTTAACTTATTTTTGAACATTTTCTTTGAATTAATCATACTTTCATATATTTGACCACTAGTAGGACGCCTATACAAGTTCCACAAAACATAAAATTCTCTAGCAACTTTATGAAACTCTTTGACATGGTAGTTCCATCCAGTAATACATTTCTTTTTTTGAAACTTTTTTTAATGATATGACATTCTTGATGACTCAGACAAGCAGTTAATAATGATATTATAATTTTCATCTATTGCACTGTAATGATTTTTATCTTGACAATTCAATTTACACGTGAATTTATTCCAGGAATTAGAATTCAAATATTGATAGCATAAACCGTTATATTTACATTTTTGTTCATAGTCCCTGGTATCCCAAATGACTTTATTAATTACATTGTGGTGACTTACGTCTAGTTTTGGTAGTATAATATTCAGATTACATTCGACCACCAGTGGAAAATGATCCGAGTAAAATACATCATTTAGTACCTTAATAGACTCAATAATATTATAACCAGCGAGGGTGGTGATACAGTGATCCAGCCAACTAGTAGTGCCGTGTGCATCGCTTAAATATGTAAAGGTGTTTGATGACTCACCGAGTAGTTTAAGGTCCGCACAAACCCAGTTTTGTTCCGTACAAAAGTCCAGCAATTCATCACCAAATAAACTTTTTGAACGTGATACATTGGCATTAAAATCACCGAGCACTATCACAGTCTCCACGTCGTTGTTTTCCATAATTGCACTAATGACGCCCAGACATTCTGTAAACAACGGTAAATTGTCCGCGTCTTCCGTAGGCATATACACGGACATCACAATTAAATTATGACCGACACTTAGCTGAATACACACGGCTGTCACGCGCGTCGAACCCGTGTCGATCGGTATCACACTATTAAACACGGTTTTGTTGTACAAAATCGCAACTCCCCCATAGGGTCTTCCCTTTAACACAGAGCCCGTATCCACACCCGAAACTGCACAGTATCCGAAGTTCGGGTGAATCTTGTCTAGAAACCCTAGGTCGTCAGGTAATAACCAGTGTTCCTGTAGTGCGATTACCTCGTTTTGATCACAGAGGTCGGCAACGTGCAGACAAGAACGTTTCACTGATCTACAGTTAAAAGAAGCCAGGCGTATTATCATCCTAATTTATTTTTGAATTCCAGAATATACAGAACTTCTCTTAACCAGGTACCTTCTGTAGACAACCCCTTGAGGCCAAAACTCACCACTGAGAAACGTTTCCTCGTTCTCCTGCTTAACAGTGAGTTTAAATGATGCAAATTCCGTTTCTTTGTTTTGAACAAGTTTTTCAACTTTTTCGACGGTGTGTCCACATTCGTTAATAAAATCCTGTATATCTTTTTCCGTTGTGCCGGTGTCGAAACGTGATGCGTAAATATATGATAATTTGGGCACAATTTTCAATTTACTATTTGTCAATGTTGCTTTTCCCACTTGATTTTTGTTTTTATTTATAAAATTTCTGCGCCTATTTTTCTTGTTTATTACGGTTATAAAATTGTCCTCTGGAGATACGTCCAAGCAAGAATGAGTTTGATGTGTCAGCTATGTTGTTCGTGTGCTGAATATCTGTGTTCTGTTTGTATTTGTTAATGTTATCAGATGCCCGACTAGCAGATGTTCCGGTCGTGTTCGCACTAGCGTGTGATTTTTTCCGATCCGTGGGTAGTGGCGGTAGCGCCTGCGCTAGTGATGTCCGAGTATTCACAACTACCTCACTATTTGGCTGCAAAATTTGTCCGTTACTTATATTATTATTATTGTTAAAATTAGATAAAATTTTATTTTGCTTTATTTGTTCTACGTCTTCTTGTAGTATTAAAATGTCAGATGATTTTACATAATCACATTGAATATGATGAATTTCCTTTTTCAATATTAATATGTCCTTTAGCAGGCTCGTGACATCTACATGGTCAAAGGACACAGGAGGAAGACGGTGTAGATCTCTAGCCACAAATGTCGGTATCGAGGTGGTCTCCGTTTCCTTGAGTACTTTTATGATGTCTTGAAGAAGTCGTTTCCCTTTGCCGTCTCCCTTTCTGCTTGAACGACAGTTCGCTGCTTCGAAAAGGATATTTTTTGCTGCTATTATTTCAGTTTCTTTGAAGTTGGATTCACAGATTTGCACCAGACTAATTTCGTCCACAACATCAATTTTACATTGCAAGTAACATAATAGTTCATTAATCACTAGATCACAGGATTTCGTCATATTTATTTTAATTACTAATTATGAAGGTGGATAACAATTTTACGATTGCAGCGATACACGCGACCGCTTTAGTACGTCACCTGGCGTCGACTGTAATGAACTAACTGTAAAACAGTACAAATATTAGCTTATTGCGGATAAACTAAATGAAAGAAACAATTACGTAAGTATTTTACTAAACAACTATACTTATTCAGGGCTGGCTGAAAAAAACAAATATTATTAACTGCGAATATATAGCCAGGTGCAAGATATACCGGGCCAGGGTGCAAAAGGGCACGAACAAAGGCTTGGGTTGCACAAGAAATAATATTATGATGGTGATTAATACTTATATAACTTAATCAGTATAGTCTTGGGTGCAAATCAAAATAGAAAAATGTTAAGACTTATCTTAGTAGTAGAGAACGACGACACAATAAGTCCCCTCAGCGCGAGTCGGCATCACTCAATCTTCACAAGTATCCATCCAATAGTTACCACCAATCAATAGTAAATCGCAAAATCAATAAAATGCGACACCTTCTTAACAATTGCAACCAACAACGAGCAACTACCAAAAACGACTGCTGTAACAATTTTACTTAATCTATCTCATAGTAAAATCAACTAAATATACTAAATATACACCGCGAATTTTTTTTATGGGATAGCGGGGTAAACGGGCAGGTCTGTCACTCGATGACAAGCAAGAAATGTCGCTCATGGATACCCGAACAGACTCAGTTGTGTTGCCGGCCCTCACCATGGAATATGGAAGGGTTCGAAAAGGGATGGGAAGGGGAGAGGCAAGCGGTTGGGCCTTCGGATATCTCTCACTGAACCAAACGATATCTACAGCCACTTTATGTCGACATTCTGAGATTCATGCAGCGAACTGCGTATCTAGAAGTAAATAATAACATCTTTGCTTAATTGTTTTTTTATTTATAAAACCTCCTTATAGGAAACGTAAAGAATATTTACGTCTCCCGGAAATAGATGAGGCGACTATGTTATTTAGTTAAGTACATTCTTGGCGCCTTTAAAACTTTAGCCTTCATTAATTTACAATCACTGTTAATAAGTCAATAAGTATGTAATAATATTTTATCACAATTTTTTTTACGTGTTCGGAGGGCAAACGAGCAAGTGAGTCTGCTGGGTAACTTTCCACCGCCCATGAACACCGTAGTCCGTTGCCGTCCTATAAGGGAGTAGGAGGGGAAAGGAAGGGGGAAAGGGGATCGGGCACCGGATACATCTCTTACCGACCGAAACCCGGCACGAGCCACTTCACGCCTATATTTCGAGAGGTCGTGGTATTTCACCAGTCGAGCCGGCTGGTTAAGTTCAATATTGAACTACTAACGAAAATTTCCCAAAATAAATGGACCTGTACCTTGACGCCTTTTTTACCTTTTACATTACGACTCGCATAATTTTTCTACCCCTAAACTTCGCCCGCATAAAAAGTTCCTCTCTATCCCTTGTCAAAATATATAGGGTATATAAATTACAATTAATTTATTGCATAAAAAATATTAAATCACTACATAGTATAAAACAAAGTCGCTTTCTCTGTCCCTATGTCCCTTTGTATGCTTAAATCTTTGAAACTACGCAACGGATTTTGATGCGGTTTTTTTAATAGTTAGAGGGTGTCAACGGGGTGGTTTTGATCTATAATTCATGAATAGTGTAGTGAAAAAAAGTGTCAATTTTCAAGATTTAAAACTTTAATCGAAAACGTTGCCTGAACCCTAAGTGATAAATCAAAACAATGTACTACATTATTATACACCTTTAAAAGGTCTATAAAAAAGTCCGCGAGGGCATATGTCTATGTCTTAGGGATAACCCACAATGACCATTATTTTTTTTTTACTTTTTACGAGAAATGATGACTTATTTACGAAGCAATTTTTAACATTACCGCATTAATTTTCATCCAATTAAGTGTCTTAAATAGATCTTGATTTTAATATTGATTAATATAGCCATTTACAGCATGTAATTTAATCTAATATTTACGAAGATATTACAGTATTAACATAGAGGTACATAGCAGTTGCGTTTGCGCGCCAAAACGCGTGCCGATAATAGCACAAATTGAACTTTTTAAGATCCAAATATTATTAATTTATTTCTTTTGATGCGGAACGAAGTTCGCCGGGTCAACTAGAGTTACTTAATAATCGGAACAAATAGGTACTGTAAACTTGGTCAGTGAGCGTTTTGTGAACTGTACTAGCCTTGCACACCTTGCGTTGAGGTCAGGGTCAAAATGTGTTTGCAAGTGATATAATATTATAAAGATACTTAAGTATTATCTTTGGATATACTTGTTCTACCTAGACTTTTATTTTAACAAAATATTCATATTTTGAAACTTAATTACGATAAACACGGAATTGGCTAAATATTTCTATTTAAAAGCGTACCAACCTAAACGGAATGAAATTGAAATTGAAATTGACCGCTCAGATCCGTCCAACTACAGACCTATCGCCATCACCTCCCTATTCTCCAAAATAATGGAAACACTCATCAACCGCCAGCTCCTTAAGTATCTAGAAGAGCACCAGTTGATAAGTGACCGTCAGTACGGATTCCGTCAAGGTCGCTCAGCTGGTGATCTTTTAGCGTACTTAACCCATCGGTGGGCGGAAGCGGTTGAGAGTAAAGGAGAGGCGCTGGCCGTTAGTTTGGACGTAGCGAAGGCCTTTGATCGGGTTTGGCACAAAGCACTTCTTTCGAAGCTTCCATGTTATGGGCTTCCCGAGAAATTATGCGATTGGGTTTCCAGCTTTCTCACGGCTCGGAGCATTAAAGTTGTTGTCGACGGGTCATGCTCCGACTTAAAACCTGTGAATGCTGGAGTCCCCCAGGGCTGTGTGCTATCCCCTACGCTGTTTCTTCTGCATATCAATGACATGCTGCTTAGCAGCAATCTTCATTGTTATGCGGATGACAGTACCGGGGATGCCTTATATACCGGCCACCCGCGTATTTCTCGGGAAAACGTCGACGAGCACCGGAATAAACTTGTGTCTGAAATCGAAACTCTGCTTAGTCAGGTTTCGGAATGGGGCCGACTAAACTTAGTCCAATTCAACCCTAAGAAGACACAGGTTTGCGCGTTTACCGCTAAAAAGACACCCTTTGTCGTAGCTCCCTGTTTTGAGAGCACTCCCTTACCCGCCTCAGCCGCTATCGGAATTCTTGGTGTCGACTTGTCGAGTGACGTCCAGTTCCGCGGTCATCTGGAGGGCAAGGCCAAATTGGCTTCCAAAAAGCTTGGTGTGCTCAATAGAGCGGGACAGTATTTCACGTCAGGTCATCGCCTGCAACTTTACAAGGCGCAGGTCCGTCCTCACGTGGAATACTGTTCACATCTTTGGGCGGGGGCACCCCAGTACCAGCTTACTCCATTTGACCGCATCCAACGACGCGCGGTTAGGCTTGTCGACAACCAAGCTCTTACTGATCGGCTTGATCCTCTGGCGTTGCGGAGAGAGGTGGCATCTCTATGTATCCTCTACCGCATATACCACGGGGAGTGCTCTGAGGAATTGTTCGGATTAATACCGCCAGCTGATTTCCGCCACCGTTCGACGCGCCAACGCTACCACCCGCATTGGCTGAATGGTTGGCGGTCGACAACAGTGCGTTTTAACAGGCACTTCTTGCCACGCACTGTTCCTTCATGGAACCAGTTGCCGGCGACGGTATTTCCGGACCGCTACGACCTAGGAACCTTCAAGAAACGAGCCTATTCCCATCTGAAAGGGCGGCAACGCTGATGTGATGCCCCTGGTATTGCAGACGCCATGGGCGGCGGTGATTGCTTTCCATCAGGTGACCCGCAAGCTCGTTTGCCCCTTATCCCATAAAAAAAAAAAAAAAAAAAAAAAATTTAAAGATTCGTTTTGCAATAAAGATCTAAATAGTCTAATATTGAAATTGTTTTTAAATATAAACTTTTAAATTCACTTGACGCTTCTTGGTAACAGCTGCTATCTAGCACATAGACGAATATCATTATCACTACATATACTTACGTAGTTTAAAATAAAGTCACTTTCCGCTGTCTGTCCCCTTATTATATGCTTAGATCTTTGAAACTACGCAAAGGATTTTGTTGCGGTTTTTTTTAAATAGATAGAAGATTTCAACGGGGTGGTTTTTATCTATAATTCATGTATGATATAAAAAAGAAAAAGTGATGAATCCAAAATTTGCTTATTTATTACTTTTGAAGCGGAACAAAGTTCGCCGGGTCAACTTGTCTACTATCTGTCTATTATAAAGAGGAAAGATTTGTATTTTTGTATGTAACGAATAAACTCAAAAGTACTAGACCGATTTTAATAATTATTTTTTCTTTAGAAAGCTACACTATCGCTGAGTAACATAGGCTATAATATGTAATCATCGTCGTCAACGACATTTTGTTTGTACGCGAGTAACACCGTGAGGCGGGAAGCTACATACGTACCTACGGCGGTACGAAGTTCGCGCGGTCTGCTAGTCATCATTATCATTAAATAGTATAAAAAAAAGTCACTTTCCGCTGTCTGTCCCCTTACATGCTTATATCTTTAAAACTACGCAACGGATTTTGATGCGGTTTTTTCAATTGTTAGAGGGTGTCAACGGAGTGGTTTTGATCTATAATTCATAAATGATGTTCTAAAGAAAAAATGATAATTTTCGAGATTTAGCGCTTTAATTGCAAACGCTGCACTGGCTGAATCCTAAGTGATAGTTCAAAAAAATGTTCTACATTATTAAATACCTTCAGAAGATCTGCAAAAAAGTCCGCGAGGGCATATGTCTATCTCTTAGGGATAACCCACACTGACCATTTTTATTTTTTTACTTTTTACGAGAATTAATGGGTTATTTACGATGTGATTTTAAACATTACAGCATTTATTTTCATCCAATTAATTTTCTTAAATAGATTGTAAATGTAATATAGATGATCTTGGCCATTTACAGTATGTAATTTAAACGAATATTTACGCAGATATTACAGTATTAACATAGCGGGACATAGCAGTAGCGTTGCGCGCCAAAACGCGTGCCGATAAATAGCACAAATTGAACTTTATAAAATCCAAATTTTACTCATTTATTACTTTTGATGCGGAACAAAGTTCGCCGGGTCAGCTAGTATTTAATAAAATCGATTATGTATACAATATTTTTTATTTATAAAGTTAACGAAGCGAATTATCTTTACATTACCATCCATCTCTGGAGCATTATTCCTACATCGATATAAAGTCAGCGTAAGGATAATGGAAAAAAGATATTTTATTCTTATTCTAATACAAACTGTTCATTTAATTATAATGACCTATAATTTCTTTCAACTTAGAACCATCTGTCGAGCCTTTGAAATAAGCCAAAGGTTTTGTGTTAATTTTAATTCAATAGGTCGAAGTAGAATTAGCATTACTTAGTATAAAACAAAGTCGCTTTCCGCTCTGTCTGTCCCACAGAAATAGACATTACTTAGTATAAAATAGATCAAGATCTATTTCTGTGGTCTGTCCCCTTAGGTATATGCTTAGATCTTTGAAACTACGAAACGATAGAGAGTGTCAATGCGGTGGTTTTTATGTATAATTCATGTATAATGTAGTAAAGAAAAAGTTATAATTTTCGAGATTTAGCACTTTAATTGTAAACTCTGTAAAAATTACTTTTGATGCGGAACAAAGTTCGCAGAGTGAGCTAGTTAAGAATTAAATAAAACACTAGATACACAATTTTCTATTTTCGATTACTTTTCAGAAATCTGTTCGATTAGGCGGGAAATATTAAACTTTCAAAATTGTGCTAGAATGGCAACAGGGCCACTATCCCATTTATCCATCCTTTTTTTTTTTTTTTTTTTTTTTAACGCGAGGAAATACTTTATGCACACCCCCCGCCTGGGGACGGCAAGGGGTAGTGTGGGACTCCCAAAACAGTAAACTGAGATCCGATCCTAGGGTTACCCACTAAAACCTCGCGGCGGCCTTCCTCCGGCGTTGGGGTGGTCCAGGATTCGGTTAAACCCCTCTGGTCCACCCCGCCGTCGCCCCCCCTCAGTCACGAGGGGGTGCTCATCCTCGGGGAGCCTCGGCGAGGCTCCCCCGGGCGGGGCGGCTCCGACCGCGCGCTGTAAAGAGGCGCGCGGCCGGCGGCGCCCCGGACGACCCTCCCCGGCCGCACCGGGGGGTCATCCTTCCCGGGCCGCGACCCGGGCGCACCCGCGGGGTGTGCGCCCTCGCGGCCCGTCGGCGGCGGCGATCACTGAGCTCGCCGCCGCCGCCTTCGAGCGGGATCGGCTCTCTCCCGACCCCGCTCGGCGGCCTCCTTCTGGAGCATCACAGCTTCGCAGAAGGAGACCACAGCCCTCCACTCCTCCTCGCCCGCCAGCATTGCCGCGACCAACGCCGGCGGGGACAAGACTCGCCCGATCCCGTCGACCAGGACTCGGCGCTCGGCCGCCCAGGCCGGGCAGACCTCCAGCGTGTGCTGGGCCGAGTCCAGGTCGGATGCGCAATGGTGGCATCTCGCCGTCTCTTCACGCTTTATTCGACTCAGATACTCACCGAAGCACCCGTGCCCGGTGAGTATCTGAGTCAACCTGTAGGTGACAGTGCCCCATTTACGGAGCACCCAGGCCTCGAGGTGGGGCAGGACGGCCCCGACGGCGCGCGAACGCGTACCGCCCTGGAGGACCAGCGCGTCGCGCCAGTCCCCCAGGACCCGCCGGAAGGCCTCCCGCTTCCGCACTTCGTGTCCCCGCGCGTCCCCCCCTCCCCGGCCGAGATCGTACGCGGCTGCGTACATCTCGGCCAGGATGATGAAGGGGGGATAACTCGCGAGGACCGTCGCCGCCTCGTATGAGATGGTACGGTAGCCCCGTACGATCCGTATGGCCATGATCCGCTCCAGGCTCCTCAGCAGAGCCCTGGAGCGGGAGGCCCCGGCAAGGTCTCGCGACCAGACGGGGGCCCCGTACAGGGCCACGGACCGCACGACGCCACCGTATAGGCGGCGAACTCCCTCCCCCGGTCCCCCGAGGTTGGGCAGCAGGCGGTGTAAGGCGCCCGCCACCCGTCGCGCTCGGGGGACCATCCGTACGAAGTGCTCCTCGAAGCTCCAGCGGCTCTCCAGGGTGAGGCCGAGGTACTTCATGTACCGCCCCACCGGGACAGCCGTGTCACCCACCTGGATCCGCGAGGCCGGGGGTTCCCTGCCTCTGGTGAGGCGGTGGAACCACAGTGCCTCACTTTTGTGAGGCGCCACCTCCAGGCCCAGCCCGCGGATCCGTCTGACGACGATTGCCACCCCCAGCTCGGCGAACCTGAGCGTACGCTCGAAGTCGGGCCCCGTGGCGACCACCAGAGTGTCGTCTGCGTAGCACACGACACTCACGCCACGGGGCATCCCATTTATCCTATTGTAAGGGCCGGCAACGCAACTGTACCGCTATATATATTCAAGTGTCCATGGGCGGGGTTTGTTGCTCACCATCAGGTGACACGCCTGCTCGTTTGCCTCCCTATAACATAGAAAAGGTCTCAATGCTGCATGTCGTTGCCAACATTTACCGGTATTAAGGGCAGATGCTACAAATGATCTTATCGATGAAACATTGGTTTCATGGAAGGTGGCGACCTCCTCATTGAGTTTAAAACTTTCAACTTTATTATTTGTCTTTATTTATTTTTGAAGAGCTGTTCACTAATTTCAGCACAATTTATAACATTTACTTTGAGTAACATAACGTTATAAAAGTATTTATTGTCAATTGGAATTTTTAAGCGCCTGTCCATATTAAAAAGCAATCTACCGAATGGTGACGTAATACAAAATTGCTTTTATTATTTTACAGATCTTCTAGCGGTGTCCTCTACTGTAATGCCTCTCCAGTTCTACTCTGTCTACGGCTATGAGAAGATATTACTTCGAGATAAAAATAAGAAACGACCCAAGGGGACAATCTCACTTGTAACTAAACCACCTAAATAAAAACACACACACACACACACACATGCAAACATAAAGCATCACATTAACTAACCCAAATGAATGTATAAAAATAAAGAATATTATAAATTGTAATTAAAAACGATATCAAAACAAACTGTTTTTTTTTACTTTTGCTAGAAAATCCGACTCTCACATAACATAACATAACATAACTTCACGCCTTTTGTTACCCGAAGGTGTAGGCAGCGGCTGTTAAGCCTCGTCTCGCCGTTATGTTTACGTCCCAAATGGAATAGGTGGCGAACCTATTGCCATACCGGGCACAAAGTTTGTCAATCATCGGCATTTATCACACATAACTTCCGAAAACAATTTCGAAAAGTCATTGGTGTGAGCCAGTACCTGGAATCGAACCCCGGACCTCTGGATCAGAAGCCGTGCGCTCGCCCACTGCGCCACCGAGACTGTTATCCGTTATATCCGACTCTCAAATCCGAATAATTTCCGAAAGGACTGAACTTTTTTTGCCGAAAAATCTGGACTATTTTCATGGTTTTTATTCATTTGTTTTATTGTGTGTATTAATATAATATATACTTCGTTGGTATTAATGTTTTTACCAAAATAACTGAAAAATCTCGTCTTATCGTTCGATTCAAAACTCCTTCAAAACGGTTTGTTTGATTTTAATGAACAGCATATGCAACAAGGTTTGAATTGACATACCGGCCATAGCAAAGAAGTTAGAATGGAGTTTTACAAAATCAGAAGTATATTTTTTAGACGATAATGGAGTTGACCTGAGTGCGTTACAACACGCTATAAATCTTTCAATGTGAAATTTATATGGTATTTCTCACGTTCAGAGACGATAAATTTAATATAGTACAGTCTACAGTTATAGTCTGTCGTCTGCCGCAGGGAAGAGGTGAGTAACTGACATATTATCTATCGCCGCTTCGATCCGAACTTGTACAACTGAAAATAATGAGAAAAGTTATTGAAAAAAAGGAAAAACAACGTGCGTCCGCCTCATAGACTAGAACGGGGGTATTGGGAAAATTCTTTCCTGTCGTGGAATTGAGCTGTAAGTATTAGTAATCGTAGGTAGTAAAAGATAATACCTAAACTTGAAACATTTCTAATAGGTAGGTAGAGATGTTATGATATAAATAAAATGAAAAAAAAAAGATAAATGATAGTGCTTGCTGACTGCTCTTAGATGCGTAATTTAATTACTAGGATAAAGGTAGGTACTCTGCCGATGTGGAAAAAAGAGTGTCATCAGGGAACACAGTGTTCGATAAATTCGGGGTAGTAAGAACGACAGCTTTTGGAAGCGATAATCAGGTATGGCATATTGCGGCTGAATGTAAGCTTGTAGACTGACTGTTGCGACTGAAATAGAAGGTTCGGCCAACTACATTGATGGGATTCTATAGGAAGGTGAACTCCGGAGCCATAAAAGCCAACGAGAATGTATGACAATAGTTGTGAAAGTTAGCTAGGGCGTCGCGTAAGTAACATGTTTTGTCACACATGTTTCTGTCTACCCCGCAAGTTAGTTTCGTACAAACCTTCACACTTCCATCGAAATATAAACTTATTAATATAATTGTGTTTCATTTAAATGTATCTGTGACGTGCCCAGTTTGAACTTCGATACGATAAAATTAAATGAAATATGACTGGGCGTTAAATTGTTTCGCGAAGTTTCCCCCTGCTCCAGATATTGGGATTTCGACAAAATGTTGCCGTACAATTCCTTTAGGCTGAATGGGAAACATTGTTTAGAATTGCAGTTTGTTTGTAACCAGTTGTAACTTGATATAATGATTATTTATTAAATTTAGAGAGTAGTTAAACTTTACCTATAGTTAGCAATTAAAAATATTGGAATCCCTTCAGTATATAAAATATAAAATGTTGTTCACGACAATGATGATTTAGTATCGAAATGATAATACAAAGCGGCTGGTAATTTGGAAAACGCTTACAATCTTACATAGAATAAAGTATTTTGTTTTTGTTTGTTCCTTCACGCTTCACACGAAAGTGTAGGCGATTGTAATGCCTCGTCTTGCTGAATCAAATATACGATCACCTGAGTAACTTTGTCATACTCGTGAAAATGATCTCTGTAAAGAGTTCGAAACGTCGGGAAGTAAATATAAATAAATAATAAATAAACGCGATACAATCCTAAAAGTTGTTTTAATCAATGAGTGAGATTCGCGAAAATCTTAGAAACAAATATGTAAACTTTGTCAAATAATATTTATCAGATAATGATATCATCAAACATAACTTCGCATAAATTATTGGACGTGGGCTATAATTATACGTTATATACCTTAATTTGATTTTAAGCGTTTAAAGTAATGAAACGTGCTCTCGGTATCTTAGATCTGGAATAATAAATTTATATTGGGAAATATGTTATTACCATGATTGTAAAGAGGGTAACCATGATGACAATAAACTGTAATTTTATATCTACACTGAAATATAAATCTATTTGTTGTTTTTTCATGAAATTTCGAGATAAATATGTGTTGCTCGCACCTTTTTTAAGTTTGTAATGATTATTCGATAAATTAAGGAGCATTACAGACATTCCTAAATATATGAAGTCATTCAGACACAAAACAAGCCAAGCTGTAAGTTGAGAATTGTTGAATCAGTCAATGGAATACGTTATAAATAAGTGCATGATTACGAAAATAAAGACTAAAAAACCTTAAAAATAACAATCATCAAAATAATCGTCATATTGTTGGAAGAGAAGGTTGGATAATAGGTCTATCGCGATCCGTAGACGATTGATCGCGTAGACGATAGATAACTCATCATATCATATCAGGAGCGGTACAAATTTGATATGATATTAATATCTCTGGAATTGTATTCTCCTAACAAAAGTCGCAAGCAAATGCTTGTTCTAGTTTGACTGTAATCCAAATTATACCCTTTCTATTTCATTTTAATGATTTTTAATTTGAAATGGTGACACGCAATATGGCTGACACATGAACGGCAGTGTCACATAACTGTGACAACACCAATCAACATCGAACAATTGCTATTTAATTTGACGTGGCAATGGAAACCTTCGTAATATACGTGTTTATTGCTCTATTAATTGCAACAGAAATCGATGGTACTACGTTGATAGAAGAAGCTGTTTTTATAACACAGAAATATTACAAACATCACTTTGTAACCACCGTGGTATCGGCCTCAGAAGATGACGCAGAAGATATTAATGAGTTTTTGGTAAAATTTTCTGGATCTGTAGTGGTCAGTCAATGGTCTAATAATGATACTGACAGTATTGTCGAAACTGCAGGATTTGCTCAAACAGTGTTCTTTGCAACAAATACTGAGGATTTCGAAAAGTTTCTGACTGTAATTCACCGAAAACTGAAGTTTTCTATACGTTTAGTATTGATTTATAAAAAAGTCATAAGTGAAATCTCAGAATTGTATGATTTAAACAAAATAGCCTGGTTGAACAATCTAGCCGATTTGATAATTGTGAGTAAAAGTGTTAGTGTTATAAATATCTCTACCTACTATCCGTACGCCGGTGGTGTGTGTGGAAACTATAATCCTGTAAAATTGGATCGCAGGGACAACCTGTTCCCTAAAAAGTTTAATAATTTCAACAAATGTCCCATAAGGGTCACCGCTGTTCATTTCAAAATATATGTAGATGTACTTATTAATAATGGAAGCGTTTCTGTTGTTGGTGGTTATGATTACATTACACTGGAACAAGTTAAAAAAACAATCAATGCATCATTTCAATTCAATACTGAAACTGACGGCAATGGCGTGGGAACCTATGAGAATGGAAAAGCAACAGGTTCTCTGCACGACATGATTAATAATAAAACTGATATAGTAATTCCAGCTGGAATTCTTAGTCTTGGACGATATTCCATGACACAGGTGACTCATGCGTATCACCATTTAGATATACGTTGGATTGGTCCGAAGCGTCGGGAAATTTATCACTGGATTAAAGTTTTGGTTCCATTCTTGAATATAGTGACGCCATTACTTGTGTTCGCTTATTTGTCATTTGTTTTAATTGTAAAATTAATAAGTCGTTTGAAGCTTGATGGAATCCGCAAAAATAACGATGTTTACTTTCAAGCATTTACTTTGTTAGTTGGTCAAACAGCGAATTTCATAACAATGGTGCCGATGCTCAATAACTTATATTTGCTGTGGATCTGTTTCTGTTTTATCATTCGCATAGTATACCAAGGTGATCTAGTTGATGCTCTTCAAACGCCTTTTTTGGAGCCACCTTTCGATAAAGTTGAGGAAGCAGTGACAAGAGTAGACAACTATGGTGGAACAGATGTCATGTTAGAGTTCTACAGAAATACCTCTTTAGAGAAACGTTTTACAGTATTTCCGTTGGCAGACTTTTATCCAAATGTTGACGGTATTGCCGAAGGCAAACGATTTCTAGTTGCTTCTGATAAGTTCCTTATTCGACGAGTGCGCAGTTCTGTTCAGATCTTGGACAGGCAAATTAATTCGGGCTGGGCTTGTTTCTACATGCGGCCTGGGTGGCCAGCCGCTCCTACAATAAGCTCTATAGTCCTCCGCCTAACAGAATCGGGTTTTATGGAGAAACTTTTAAATATGGACAACAAACCGTTTCAGAGTGAAATCAACCAGGATTCGAATGTGAAACCCTTAGACATGACAACGTTCAGCGCCTGCTTCTATATAATGGCCGTAATATGGGTTATATGTCTAGTAATATTTATTATGGAAATTATCCAACAGAAATATGCGCGTAATAAGGATAAATACTGTATCGACGGCTAAGGTGTTGCTTTCTCTCATATGTTACGTTAAAATTTGCGTTTTTTTAACAGGTATAGGTACTTTTGTGGTAAAGATTCCATTCCATCAAAGCTTATTAGAAGCTTCTTCCCTTGTCTAAATAAATGAACAAATCTACAGGTAACGCAAAATGAATTTTACAAATTAGATGAGTAGTTTGTAAGTAAAGTCCTTCTATTTTACTAAAAAAAGTCTGCAGTGTCCACAGAAACCAATAAAAATGTCATGCATTTTTATTGGTTTCTGTGGACACACTTCTGATATTGTTTGCTTTTTTGTGTCTTATTTATATATTCTTGTTTTAATTGTAGCTATTGTGAAATAAAGATAGAAACGATATGAAATGTTTATCAAATCATTATTATAATAAAGCAAGCTATTATTTCTGCTAGCAACCTGCATGTTTCGTACAGCTTGTTGTCCGATGTTATTATGAAACTAATTTAAACTAAGCTACCGTTGTTTGTTTAGTATAAATGGCAGAACATGCTCAGTGATATAATAACTTCATAAAGTTAGAATATTTGACAGCTTTTTCATAAAAAGAGTAAAAAAACATGTTGTTGCTTGAATTTCAGAAGAAATTATGTTACTAGGCTATTTAAATTCATAATATGATAGAAATGTTTCTAAAACCATTTCTGTATAATAATTTTTATTCTCTCGTTTCCATGTCTGCATATTTTATCCAGAGACTAGATAGCGTCGTGTAAATTGTCTTCACACATTACGTTTACATTTAGTTAAATTATATTAATGAAAAACGTCATTACAGTAAAGTCGAGACCAACAACAATTTGCGGAATGAACTCGGAGACGACAGTTTTGAAATGAACATTCGCCAGATTCTGTGTCGCTGGCATTTTAATAACAACATTGTTTAGTTACGTTCAGGTACTAGAATATTTATGTGTACCTACCTACTGTACGGTATATCAACAATATTGGCTAAAGATTTTACTTACTAACATATTTAACTTCATACCCAGTCTGTACAGGTGTGGGCAGCAAGAATAGAGCGTCATAAGACATCATTCTTACTCACTTTACTAGCTTCTTCGACTTCCATAACTCCTACCATTCTTGTTCGTCGGTTTTAAGGTTCCTGATGATGTCCTAAAGTTTAAGTCCGTTGAATTTGGTCGCTTTTGCACTGTATATCTGCTTAGTCTATCTTACATCATTCAGTGTGAGCCATTGTTAGTTAAATCATATTCATTATTAGTTTATTAAAATACCAAATTATTAAATGTGTATACGTGTTCCATTCGAAAAAAGGCTGTTGCTAGTCGTCCAGCTAACCGGATGAATAAATTTAATTATTCATCTGATTGTCGGATGAATGAAATTATTTAATCGTCCGACAAAATCAAATTATTATTTTTTCATTATTATTATTTATTCTCCTACCGATACTAACACCGAAATCGGTGTTATTGGTACCTTTAGGTCTCCCTTTTCTTTTAATCGCAGGTTGAATGACAATGTTGGACAATATCTCGAAGAATTAAGAAACCTATACAAGTCAATGCAATATTTTCATTTTTTTCGTTCTTGGTGTACTTCCAGTCGTTACTGTTGTTAGTTTTTGTATGATCGTTTTTATTTATCGCTGAGTTGTCGTCAAAAATTAAAAAAAAATAACCTAACTAACCTAACTTTTTTTTGGAAAAATTTAATACATAGGATTATTTAGTCAACTGTTTACCGGACGATTAATTTATTTTATTCGTCCGATAATCGTACGAATGATTAATTTTATTCATCCGATTACTGGACGACTAGACACTTTGCGAAAAAAACGATGTTATTTAATTTAAGAAAGAAAATATGTTGTCATTTAATCCGTGTGATAAATGGATATCAATATATCCATTTATCAGACGGATAAATAAAATAAAATCATAATATATCGAATATTGTTCCAATCTAATAATTGACACATGTTACAAACCATTCTAGTGTAGTTTGAAATGAATTCAAAAAGCAAGCAAGGAGTAAAACTGTCCAACAAAGAGGTTCATTATATATAAGGTTAAATTTAAATATGGCACTATACTATTTGCGTGTTATAAATCCAACTGACCCTAACAAAATGGAAACTGGACCCAAAACTTGAACAATGGGACGCTTTTCACGAGCACAATGTGCAAAAACATTACATTGACAGTTTGAAAAACATGACCAATGAACTACTTGCGGCCACTGTATGGAGCTTGAAGTGCATCAGCCGGAATTGTTCCGGGGCATTATTACTGGCTGACACATATTGAGACTACTCTGCAAAGAGTAAAATGTGTATACATCTCTTTTCTCGCCACCCGACAAAGAAAATGGCTGAAGCAGCAGTGCCCTATGAAAGGTGGAAGCACCTCGTCAACAATCGACGAGGTCAGGAAGGAGCCAAGACTCATTTCATCGCTTGGGACCGGATTGGCCAGCCCGCCAGAACTCCTTTGGAAAGCTACTTTCTTCCCTGTAACCTTCATCTATAATAATTTTGAAATTTTAGCTCTTAGATAATATTACTGGCAAGTAAGATTTTTTTCTGTTTAACACAATATTTACTACGAAACTCAAAATAACAGATAACTCATTTATACAAAATGTGACCGGCAAACGGACGTAGCCGTAGTCCCCCGGGAAGAATAAAAATAATATACAAACAAGTTACGGCTTAATGATATGATATATGAGAGTTTTAATTAGGGTCCGACCGAAACTGGTTTTCCAGCCGAAACCGAAACCGAATGTTCGAAACCGAAACCGAAACTCACGTGTTCGCATATAAAATTCCATAAAATACTGAAATTTGATGCTTTTGCCCAATATTTTGTATCAATTAGAAGAGGAAATGAAAAACAATATGGGTATATGTATTAATTTTGTTGCAAACAACAATATAACTTCACGCCTTTTTCTACCTGAAGGTTGTTTTCGACGCGGTCATCGAGGTTCACTCCGTATATCTTGCGCAGTGCTTCATTTCGAGCGCGTTTACCCTACTTTCATGTACACTCTGCCATACCCAACTCTCACTTCCATAAGTTGGCGCTGGGATTAGTACCGCATTTTAAATAGCTAGCTGGGCTTTTCTGCTAACATTCTTTGCGCCCAGAAATCTGCCCAACTCTCCATTTACGCTGTTTTCTAACGCCAATCATCTTTTTACATTCATCTCATCTCATAATAATAATTACTTAAATTACTGTTACACCGTGAAAGTAGAAAGCACAGTAAAATTATAAAACCGTGTTAAACGAGGTATACTTGGGAGCAAACAATCTGACCAAAAAAACCCAGCTCTAACTTATGAAAGCGTTGGGCATGGCAGAGGGTGCATGAAAATATTGATAAAGCAGTCGAAATGCTCATCGGGTCATGTTGGACTCGACATACTTTCCATGATCAAATTAAACGTGTCCTTAAGAAAGGTGATGCCAGGAGTCTTAAAAACCGGCGAACATGTGTTACATTGTTGATTGAAAGTCAAGGATGTAAGAATCGTGCCTAGTGGCGCTCTGTTTTCTCTGCCTACCCCTTATACATGGTATAAAGATCTGTAGGTATGTATGTACTATTACACACTCAACAAAGTTAACCACGAGTCAAAATTAGTACTACAATAGTTTTGGTTTCGGCAAAAGTTTCGGCTAGATTTGGCCGAAACCGAAACTTCCGCTGAAACTCGATTTTTGGCCGAAACTCGGCCGAAACCGGAACCGAACTTTCGGTCGGACACTAGTTTTAATATTATACGCGTACTGAATATAATGCGTCTATGTTACTATAGCTTAGGGGATTATAAATAATCGCGCATAATCTATCTGCATCTATTCGAATTTGACCACAAGATTATTGGATCAGGGAAACTGCCATTAATGACAAAAAAATATCCTAATGATATTGTGTTTCGTTTGATTTATATAGTCTTATCAGTCATAATTTAAATAATCAATTGTGTTGCTTGTTCTAACAAAAAGTTTGCTCCAACTTAAAAGATGGGTTAGTTTATATCTCATGTTGATATGGTCACATATTTGTTTATTTTATTTGTTAAGTCCAAACGATTCTAACAGATGGCGAAAAATATATTGAATTATTTTGTCTTTCATTAAGAACTTTGTCTAATATCCTAATCCTAATCCTTGGTATATCATACGGTACATCGTCTGTCGCGTCCGGTATTGAATAGCTAATAAGATGTTTATAACATTTAAATGTAACTAAGGCAATATAAATATAATTCTCAAAAATAAAAATTCTCTAAATATCAAAAATGAATAGTTCTCATAGAAAGCGACTCTCAGTCAGCCGGGAACGAAAGAAAAACATGCCATGATGCCACAACATGATGACCTACGGTGTCGAAACGTAGACTCTGACGGCTAGTCCACAAATTTAAAGTCGCTCGGCGAGCTATGGAGCGAGCTATGCTCGGGGTATCTCTGAAGGATAAACTCAGGAATGAGTATATCCGCCAGAAAACTGAGGTAACCGACATAGCTCGTAGAATAAGCTCGCTGAAGGGGCAATGGGCTGGTCATATCTGCCGAAGGACCGACGGTAGATGGAGTAAGAAGGTCATAATGTGGAGACCGCGTCTTGGTAAACGTAGTGTAAGACGCCCACCAGCCCGATGGTCAGACGACCTCAGAAAGGCTGCTGGAAAAGACTGGATGCGGAAGGCAGAGAATCGGATGTTGTGGCGCACATTGGGGGAGGCCTATGTCCAGCAGTGGACTGCAATAGGCTGATGATGAACTCATAAAATGAATAGTTCTCCTAGAAAAACCATCCACGAATCAACCAAACACCAATCAATAATTACGAGAGTATTCGCTCCATTAACAGTTAAAAGGACAATGACCAATATAGGAACCTGTGAAATCTAAAACTTACTCAAATACACAGTATTTTTTATTTTAGAAATACAATTTAATTTTCCCATACAAACGATTCGTTTACACTTTGACACACAAGGCAATTTGACCTTTAAAAACATATCATAAAGTTCATTGTTAGTAGAAAAGGCCTTCGTTCGTCAGTATCGTATGAATATTGACATTTAAACTTTCAATCAAATGTCAAAATTTGTTGTGTCATGTCACTGTAATGTGTTTGAAGTATTGCAATTTATAAATATTAAAAATAAGTAAATATTTGGATAAGTTATTTTTAAACTAAAATCTGTGTTAAATTTAAATAATGAAGCATTGGTTTGGAGAAGGCATCACAGAGGCGGTAACAAAAACCAGCAATGGGATGCCATTTTTGTCAAAGTTGTTCAAGCTTCCCACGAAGAGCATGACAATGGTGTATCAGTTCAGATTGCATCTACTATAGATGAAAAAGATGTGGTGAGTCGTCTCTCTGATCAGTCCAATTTCTTCATAGTGACATTCAAGAACACATCAATAAATTACGAGCACACATTTCGCACAAATTTATCAATTTGTAACAATACCGTCTCTATTCTTCAATAGAAGGAATGGTTTTGAACCTAACACCCTGGCGACCATGATCGACAGGATACTAGAATAGTACTGCAAAGACCGTAGTGGTCTATGCAATAGAGTACTTTACCTAGGCTTGCAAAGATTCCAAAAATAAGTGATATTTGTAAATATTATCATTACATATTATAAAACAAAGTCACTTTCCGCCGTCTGTCCAAAAAAATAAATTAAAACAACGTACTACATTATTATACACCTTTAAAAGGACTACAAAAAAGTCCCCGAGGGCTTATGTCTATCTCTTAGGGACAACCCACAATGACCATTTTTATTTTTTTATTTTTACTAGAAATAATGGCCTGCTTACGAAGCGATTTTAAACATTACAGCATTAATTTTCATCCAATTACGTGTCTTAAATAGATTGTGCATGTAATATACATGATCCTGGCACTTTACAGCATGCAATTTAAACAAATATTTTCGAAGATATTACAGTATTAACATAGCGGGATAGCAGTTATTACTTTTGATGCGAAACAGAGTTCGCCGGGTCAGCTAGTACAGTTATAAAGGAATGTAGTTGACACTAATGGCCGCCATGACCTCCATCCATTTTACAAATCAATTATAGTACCTAAACCTGCCACTGATGTCTGTGCACTAATGAAATTCAAGCTTAACAAATTGAATAGTTGTGGTAGAGCCAAGCAGTTCGCTGCATGAATGGGCCGGCTCGACCGGTGAAATACCACAACCTCTCGGAAGATCGACGTAATGTGGCTCATGCCGCGTTTCGTTCGGTGAGAGAGGTACCCGGAGGCCCATCCCCCTTTCCCATCCTTTACTATTAAAAAAATTAAATAAACACTTATTGTGAGATAACTACAATAGTTAGACACATGGTGTCGCGACCTTTTGTGTAGACAATTATATATTCTGCAAAGTTGTAGTACATTGTTTTGCTCTACAATCAATAGTTCTTGCAGCATACGCAATGTAAACATTTTTTCAGGTCCTTTTTTACACCTTGGGTTACATTATTGGACATTTAGTAAAGACCCCTAATTGCTTAGAAAATATAATATAGCCTAAATACTCCCTCTATAAATGGACTATCCACCACTGAAAGAATTTTTAAATTGAATGGTTTCTAAGGTTAGCGCATTCAAAGAAACAAACTATTACGCTTTATAAGTATTAAATGAGTGGTATAGTGCCACCATCAGCTACTATATGTCTATGTACAGATAAAAATCACGCTTAAGCAATTCTCTTCCTGGATTTATAAATAGATCGGTTCAAATTCGTTCTTTCTATTATTATATATAACGTTTTGAGGCCGCAAGGGGGCGTTAAAAGCGTTAAACGGTTGCACGAGACACGAGACATTAGAAATTACACTTCAATAAAATGATTTAGTGCTTACAAAACCATATTGTTTAACAATTTTCTTGCCATATATATTTTTATTATTCTGTTACACTTTAAACATCAATTGCAGCTGTAGCAGTTTATGGGATACAGGTAACCAGACAAACGAAAGTTGTAGAGTTATTTAATTATAAATACCCTCGTTTTAGTCCTTCGTATACGGAACCCTTCAAAAATAACTTAACTAGTAAACATAAATAATACCAACTAGCAAATGCTGTGTCAGATAACGGCCCACTAGCTCGCGTGTCATATAAAATGTTAGTTATGGCCGTTGTAAATATTATAGCAATACGTACACATACGTGATGTGTCCCGGTCATTACAAAAACTTTTTGCTTACATAAACTTTTTATTTAATATTCAAAGAGTTACATCGCTATGTTGTTGAGTTTGAACGAGCTTTGGTATGAGACCATTGATTGGACCGATGTACATGGGTATAGAGCAGTGGTTCTCAAACTTTTTAAATGACGGAACCCTTTTGGGAAGCAAAATACTTGATGGAACCCTACAATAAAACAATTATTTTTATAAGTGTATTCTTTATTAATCAGCATAATAAAAGTACAATGTATCAGTTACTAATTCTTGTTTACTTCACCACTTGGTAAGGACAATAATAGAAAACATTAAAAAAGAAAAAATCTAACTAGTGGGAGGTATGAAACTGTTTTTTATTTTTCATCAATTGCTTGATATCAGGTTTGATGGAAGAAAGTTGGAGTCTCATATCAGCTTCGGCGTCCAGTCTATTGCGATATTTTGTTTTCGTGGCTGCGTAGGTAGAGAATCCTGTTTCGCACAAATATATAGTTGGGAACGGGAGAAGAATATCCAGAGCCATTTGGCCAAGCATTGCATATTCATCTTGGATTCTTCACCAAAAATCATTAAGAGGCGTCGTTTTGAACAATGACTCCATACTTGTGTCTGATGACATTTCTAAAAGAGATTCATATATCTCATTTGACATGTTTTCAGGCTTTTCCAAGTTGGGTAAAAAAGGATTATGAATCCAGGAGTTCACTTTAATTTTTGTATTGTGTTCTTCGGGAAAATACTTTTCAAAAGATGCGCGCATCGAACTGAGATATTGGACCAATTCTTCAAACACATTATCTTCAAACATTTCTGAGTCGTTTTCGCTAACAAACTCACTGAGTAACGTAAAACTTTCTATTTCTTTCTTACCAATGCAAATGATCCAAAAAATCTAATTTTCTTTTAAAAGCAGTTATTTTATTATAGGCCTGAAACACTGTTGTCTGTTTACCTCGCAACGATAAATTTAATTCGTTAAGTTTTTGAAAGATATCCGCCATAAAAGACAATCGGAACAACCAAGTTTTATCATACAAACGGTCCTTCAAATTAAAAGAAGTATCTGCTGAAAAAAACATTTGTAACTCGGCTCTAAGTTCAAATAGCCTTGTTAAAGTTTTTCCCCGAGACAGCCATCGCACTTCTGTATGGAGCAGCAGTGTTTTATGTTTGCTGCCATAAAGATTATGGCAACAACAATAATGAGAACAATCGGGATTGTAGTGGTCGTGATTTGATAAAATTAATTATTTTTACCGCTTCATCCATAACTAATTTTAGATTAGACGGCATTTGCTTCATCGCAAGTGCTTGTCTATGCAGAATACAATGACTGGAACTACAATTAGGCGCTTTATTTTTCATTCGTGACACTGCTCCTGCTGTTTTACCTGTCATCGCCTTGGCCCCATCTGTACAAATGTCAATGCAATTGTTCCAACTGAGATTATGTTCTTCAAAAAATATATTTATTTTATTAAAAATTTCTTCCCCGGTAGTGTTTGTAAGCAGCGATGAACACATAAGCATGTCTTCTTCAAAAGAACTTTTATATGGATATCTCACAATAACCAGCAGGATAGCCAAACCAGCGACATCAGTCGACTCGTCCATTTGCAAAGCGAATCGTGTATTTTGTAGACGTGTAACTAGTTCTTGTTTGACGTAGCTTGCCAGATCATGGATTCGTCGTGAAACAGTATCGTTTGATAGCGGAACAGTAGAAAGATGCTTTGCAGATTTTTCATCGAGCATACATTTTGTTATGTCTAATACACATGGTTTTATTAATTTCTCAGCGATAGTGTACGCTTCAGCTGCTTGTGCAATGCGATAGCTAACTAAATATGATGCCTCCGTGGCCTTTTCGTTGGTAGTTTGTGTTACATGCATCATATTTTTTTGACTTTCTAATAACTGATCTTTTTTGCGAACAAAAAATTCTTTATTCTTGTCTTTAGTCTCGGGGTGTACGGTTTCTAAATGTCGACGCAATTTGGCAGGTGCCATGGAACTATTAGGAAGCAGTTTACTACAGAGCATGCAGAGAGGTGAGCCGTTGGAATCAACAAATCCGAAACTGATATAAGATTCATCATACTTCCTTTTTTTCGTCTTTGAAACCGTCGAGCTTGACGTCGTGGCACTCGTGGCATCATCTTCTGGATCGGTGATTGCTAAATTCTCCGCGCGCATTGCTTTTGAACATTCAGCGTCATTAGAAGATGTTGTTGGAACACGTTTAACACCTTTAAGCCAACGTTCCATTCTTCTTTATTTATAATGTTACAAGTCAGGATAGTGGGGTTTAAATAATGCACAATCGTTACTGCGTATAAGAGACCAAATTTAGAACCTACAGGGAAGAAATGTATAAAACTGAGACAACAGAATACAGCAGGCAGTAAAACAATGGACACTAGTTTCTCGCTAGCGAGCTTGTAAGTAGGTAGTAACTTATCGCTCCGAACGCTAATCATCAACTGACGACGCCAACGCGCGATCGCCGCTTTTATACTTAGTCCTAGACTCGATCTCAAATATTCTCGAAAATACTCGAGTCGGCACCTTTCATAAACAAAAAGCAAAAATAAAAACAGAAATTTAAAAATAGCGTTGTAAACAATATCGACTTTATCCTTTGAAGTTAGAGACGAAAGTCGCTTGTTGACAACTATAGCGTCTAATTCAGAGGCGGCTTTTATCAAAGAGACTGAGCGCTTACAAGTATACTACCCGCTCGTTTTAAGTTTGCCGCTGGCGATAGGTATGAGTGTATGACGTTCGAAATTTTTTATTTAATTGTAACAATAAAAATTGTGTACGTTAGATATTTGGGTAAAACTATGACACATTATAAGTTTTGTTGTCACGTGGGGGAGGGTACGCGCATTCCACAGACCGGCAAACTTAGAGCGAACGCGTTGTACAAGTATAAAATTGTTGAGACCAAACTTATGAGATACTAGCAGACCGCGCGAACTTCGTATCGCCTAAAAAAGGTAAAAAAAATCCACTCATGACCCCGCGCAACATATTTGTCTTAGAAATTGAATACTTAAATTTTGTACACGGTGAATATCTTTTGAATTAAATGTCCAAATGTGATCATTCAAAAAGTTCTAGAAAGGCCTTAAATTTATCTTTTTAATGAAGCAAATTATTTTGTGGAGAGTTAATACCAAGGTACAAAAAAAGAATTTGAAAAACGACATCATTTTAATTAATTTTAAAAAATCAAAAAACCCTTATTGTGCGATAACTATAATATGCTCTCGCGACCTTTTTCGTAGACAATTATACGCTCTATAAAAGTGTAGTATATTGTTTTGTTCTGTACTTAATAGTTTTCGCAGCGTTCGCAATGTAAGGGTCACGTACTTACACCTTGGGTTACATTATTGGTTTTATAGTAGGGATCCCTAATTTATTTGAAAATATAATATAGCCTAAAACCTTCCTCGATAAATGGACTATACGCCATTAAAAGAATTTTTGAAATCGGACTGGTGGCTTCTGAGATTACCTCGTTCAAACAAACAAACAAACAAACTTTTCCGCTTTATAATATAAGTATAGATTGTACCAGCTAATGTAACACAAGCTTATACAAATACAAATAAATAATTAAATAACATTCATAGCGTTTTGTCTCCCCGCGGCCGCGGAGTCCGCACAGCCGCGGAGCGACCAGAGAGAGGTGTTTTGATTTTTTTATTTCTAAATTCTTGCGGAACCCCGACAGAGGTATCACGGAACCCTAGGGTTCCGCGGAGCACACTTAGAGTATAGCTGGTATAGAGAAATAGCAGATTTTACTTAAATATTCTGAATAGACCAAAGAGATATTTTTTTATGTTCTCTATCGGCCGAAACCAATAATCAATCCCAATCCAAACTTTGCTATCTAAGATCAATATTTCAATCCATTTCTACTAATAAGCGTGCCAATAATCAATCCATGGATTGATTTTGTTTGGGGAATCGATCGACAGATACACAATGATCTTAGATTGGCTTCAATCTTAGATTGGAGATTGATTATTAATTTCGGCCGTATGCCTATTAGCTTGTCCGGTTGTGAAGTTATGTATGTATTTATTTTTCTTCAGCAGTTAAAATGACTCTTACACTACTCTTGGTTATATGTATCACACTTCAGACATAGCTAATATATATTTTCTGGTGAACACAAATGTTCTCCAGTTTTTGATGGAATATTCCTCGCCGCTGCAATAAATCAACAAAGTCTTATTTACGTCGTGATTTCTGCGTCACGTCCGGGTACGAAAGTTTTTCTTATATTTGACGCATGTAGCATGTACATAAAATAACTTTACGCCAAAGGAGGGGTAGGTAGAAAGGGCTGATCTCCATAGGGTACACAAACACCTCCACTGACTTCCTTGCTTTGAGTAACTCGCGTTCTGCACACTTGTTAGTTGTAAGGCTCTTAACGTCACAATGAAAAAGGAAAATGTTTTGTAAGGTCGTAAGTTAGTTTCAATTTCTGTAATAAGAGAACGTATTAAGGTTCTATGTACGATTACATAACTCCACGGGTAGTGGGCAGGAGACCCTCATAAAGATAAGGCAGGGATGGGTACGACTTGTTTTAAGGACCTCCGTCGTATCTACGACTATCTTGACGTAATAATCTTCTTTTGAGGTTTTTATATGTCACTTAATTTTGTAATATAAAAAATGACATAGATTTCCTACTAATTTTGGTCCCAGCTCCGCCTATCCACCAAATATTTCACTCTACGAATGTAAATCAACGTTATCTAAGTCTCCCGTAGCGAATGGAGTAAAGTTATAAAATAATATTCGATGGTGATAAATGGTAAGGGAAAAAATAGAGAAATCAGGATAAAAAAATACTTTAAAAAAAAGTTAAACCGACTTCTAGAAACCTAAACCACACAATCAATAAGTATAAGAAAACAGTACCTCTAGAACTAAAAAGCGATAAATAACGTAACTTACTCATTCGTATACTTAATACAATATACAATATGTAATACTTTAATAAAGTCATCTTTAACTATTATAATATTTACAAATGTTACTTATTTTCAGATCCTGGTGAAAATGGGACCATCTCGGAAGTAAATACAACGAAAAAAAAATTTTGAAATCGATCCATAGTTGACGAAATTATCAGTGAACATACATAAAAAAAAATTATACATACAGACGAATTGAGAACCTCCTCCTTTTTTCGAAGTCGGTTAAAAAGAAAGAGGCAGAAAGATTGCCCTTACATCAGTTGAAAAAGTACATGAAGGTCAAGCAAAGCCAAGATTCTGCTGAACCTCATGTGTAATGGAACCATACTTACCGCATACATAATGGTTAAAAATTAAAAAGAATATAAGTTACAAAATGTCAAAAATAATTAATGTCAACAGCAATAAGACCTTCTTGTTATTAACCAGTTAACCCGACGATTTTTTACTTTTTATGTATACACCAGCTACCTGCCAGTCCAGCTATTTCACAAATTACCTGGAACAGACAGACAGAAAGACAGACAAAAATTGAAAAAAAAATGTTATTTTGGGGTATGTACTGTAATTAATATGATTGTAGTAGAAAGCATTATTATTATTATTATTAATTATTATTAATTAAGCATTAGCATTATTATTCGGCATTATAGCAGTTCAATACAACAGAACACAACACAAACAAATAACAAACAGACACTTCAATTTTATTTATATGTATAGATAAATAATAAAGTTATCTATATTAAAAGCTTTCGTAGAATTGTATAGAGACAAATCTCCCTAATCTATATTATTATTATGTTATTTTTAGAAGCAGCCAGAAGCCGCTCAAGAATTTCAAGAGTCAAAATTTAATTTCACCATTGTGCAAAATTGTCTTTACAATGAATTAACTGAATCGTAAGAAGCTACGTGGTTCCTAAGCGACATTTGAATTAAGTCAAAATTCGGTTACAAAGGTATCTCTTTTCCATTTTTTCTTTAATATCTTTGTCTTAATACCTGAAATTATAGGCCACATAATTGTTCCAATTTAACACACTCATTGCTGTGTATCCGGATTCAGTCAATCAGTCGACCAGAATGTGTTGTGTCCATAATGGTCTGAAATTAAAAGATATAATAAAAAATAAACTGAGTATGACTTATTTATAACAGTCTCGAGCCCGAATACTGAACCGCCACTCAAATATATAAGCGCTACTTAAGCGTTTAAGTAGCTGTCACATTAAACAGAATACGTGAAATTTGAGCAATAACTAGCACTTTATTGATTGTCAGATTTGAGTGGCGGTTCAGTATTCGGGCGTAAGTGGTGTTTTTTTTATTTTATTTTTACGCGTAGAAATGCTTTATGCACACCCCCCACCTAGGGACGGCAGGGTGTAGTGTGGGACTCCCAAAACAGTAAACGGTAATCCGATCCTAGGGTTACCCACTAAAACCCCGCGGCGGCGTTGGGGTGGTCCAAGATACGTTTAACCCCTCTGGACCACCCCGCCGTCGGCTCCCCCTGTCACGAGGGGACCTTGGGGAGCCATGGCATGAGGCTCCCCAGAGCGGGGCGCTCCCAACGACCTTCCCCGGCTGCTCTGGGGGTTTATCCTTCCCGGGCCGCGACCCGGGCGCACTTGCGCGTAGAGCGCCCTCGCGGCCCGTTGCCGCGATCAACACCGGCGGGGACTAGTCTCGCCCGATCCCGTCGACCAGGACTTACGTTCGGCAGCCCATGCCGGGCAGACCTCCAGTGTGTGCTGGGCCGAGTCCAGGTCGGATGCGCAATAGTGGCATCTCGCCGTCTCTTCTCGTTTTATTCGACTCAGATACTCACCGAAGCACCCGTGCCTGTTGAGTATCATTTTTTTGTTTTTTTTTTCTGCATACCCTGCCGATGCCGACGGGATTGACGACAACGACGGCAGGGTTGTGTGGGACTCACCGGCACGTTATAGTGTGGTGCCGGAACACCCACTAAACCTCTGCGGCGCACTTCTTCGTCTTAGCTGGGGCGTCAGGGGCTCGGCGAATCGGGCTGCGACCCTGGAGTCAACTCCTATTAGGGTCTGGCTCGTAAAGAGAGATTGACGATAGATCCCCCCGTATGCACATTTACGGAGCACCCAGTCTAGTGTCCAGTGAAGAGAGTTTCTAAAATAAGGTTACATTATTGAAATAACAGGCTACAATGTTAATAATAATATTATCAAAGTATGATTTTAGGTTTTGCAATTCCACTCTAATGCAACGGCCATATAATAAAGAGCTTTTCAGATACCGACGGTAGGGACCGAGGTTCTGTGAAATTTTTAAAACGACAAATATTATTTAATTTCGTACTACGAGGCACAGTTATGTAGTCGTGATTTGCGGCCGAAACCAATAATCAATCCCAATCCAAATTGTGCTATCTAAGATCAATATTTCAATCCATTTCTACTAATAAGCGTGCCAACAATCAATCCATGGATTGATTTTGTTTGGGGAATCGATCGACAGATTCACAATAATCATAGATTGACTTCAATCTTAGATTAGAGATTGATTATTAATTTCGGCCATTAAAGAGGTAAATTATTAGTAACTAGATAGATACTTTGAAAAAATATATAGCTATCTTTTGGCTTTTTATAGTGAACTAAAGGACTGAAGTACCAAAGTGACCTATTTCACAGTTTAGAATAAATTTAATGAATCATATTCCTTCAGAGTCGCTTCTTAGCCGTGAAAAGGCGTGAGGTTACGTTTGTTCTGCCTATTCCATAGAACTAAATATTTTATGCGATGAGTTAACTTTGTTGGTGCCCTTGAATATAAAAAAAATGAATATGAAAATAAAACGACTGCAGAATTGATTGTGTTAAAAACAAAAAAGTACTCAATATAAAGGATATAAAAAAGGATATAAAATGAATCTTGAACAGCATTGTGTTTTAGTATAAATAAAATATTCAAAAGATTATAGTGCTAATGCTGGTCAACTGCTGGAATATCATAAAATGGCGCATTTAAACTTTTCTTTTTGGCGACAGATGTTTGACATCAGGCAGCCATGTTTCTTTAAGACGTAATTTAAGTGAAGAGCCACACAAACTTTGTTTTGTATACGTGAGTAGGAATGATCATTTCCACTTTTATTGAGTTTTTTATTTGTTAATTTTTACAAATTTTGTAAGTACCAAGGTTTGCAACGTCGTCCATGCGGACCAATATTAATAAATTCAATCCAAGACAACCCTATAAAGTAATTCATATTATATTAACTTACCTGATTATTTTTGTGCATTAGGGCTGTCAGACATAAAATTAAAAAGTTTAAAATTTAAATTCGGTGAAATCAGGATTATTAAGTTTATTAATTCAGAATAGTAATACTACACCTTTAAATATTAGAATAGTAAACTTTCAAACCTTGAACCTATTAAATTTTATAGTTTTCCTTTTTAGGATGAAATTAATTATACAGCCTTATATCTCTCGCTATTTATTAGCAATAGCAACTGATTTATTGATTCAATTAGCCAATTGACCACAACAATGAATTACCACAGAATTAATTAGTAAATTAGTCCACTCAGATCAAATTTGAAACCTACTCTGATAAATAACTTTATACTACGTGAGTTGACTTCGTGGCGTGTTAAAAACTGAAACTGCAAACAACTGCTCTCTACGTCATTTATTAACGGCCTGAAGATATAAATGTATAGATACAGGTATATAGTGCCACGAGTCTCGTCACTATTCATGTTTAATATTATTCCATTTGATATAAATTATTATTGAGGAAAAAGATTTTAATAATGCCTCTAATACCGTCAATTTCCGTGTTCTACTAGGTACACTTCACTCCCTTCACATAATATGTCTAATGGCAATTTCTAAGTTTTATACTGATACATTACCTGTTTGGACGCCGAAAACGTATCCGTATTGAAGAGAAATACTCCTAGCCTGGACGACTGGACCAACAGCCACTACAGTTAAGAATTTGGGGATATAATATATCTCCAAATTCTCCGTTTGCTCCTGCGGGGTCCTTACGAAGGTTACAAAATTTCTTGCCTATTGCCACTAAAATTGCACTCACACAATCTCTTCTTCTCGATTCTTCTCTTCTATTCTCGATTATGCTCTTGCCAGCTATCTGAATCTCACTGATGTTGACAAACTTCAAAATATGTGTATTAGATTTGTTGAAAACGATATTTAAACAATTTTTTTGAAGTAAAACTTCTATTGTCTCGTCAGTCTCGTGCAAGAGCGTTTGACGCTTTTAACGCCCCCTTGCGGCCCTCGCGGGGCAATCTATATTAATATTAAGTATTATTTTAAAACATCGAAGTATATATGAAGCTAACTTTTCAATTTGTTAAGCTTGAATTATAATAGTACACAGACATCTAGTGGCAAGTGGAGGTACTAATTGATTTGAAATGTCAATCATATATAAACCCTACGGTAGTGAAACCATAGCGCGATTTAATAAGTTGACGTATGCGAAGCGCGACCTCTATGACCGAAAATGTAAAAACATATTATTAGTAAATAATCGTGACAGTTTGGTACTCTGCTCTATTTGTCTGTTTTTATTAAATATATTCAACTATATACTCCAACTGTAAAGTGTAAATTGGTTTAGGAGTACTTTGTTCTGTAGTAAAGCTTATGAACGTAAAAAATAGTGCATAACGAGTGACGATGAATTAATTTTACTCCGTGAAAGACAATACGACAAAGAGCTTTTGCTTAAACCAAAATTAGTCGTGATTTGAACAAATATATTACTTGTTACTGGATGTACTTACGAATATTTTGGTAATTATATATTTATAAATTGTATTTTCTTTTTTTAATTCATCACATTTAAAATATTGCAAAGCATACCTAAACAACATTAGCTATTTACAGTTTTCTTTATATATTACATAAAACTATGTTATTTATCACGTAACTTGATGTATAATTTTCATTTATAATTTTTAGGAGAATTAATTTTCAAGTATAATATATTTCAAGGATAATTTAATGACAAACTGACTTCAATCATCACTCATGGTTTATACTCATGGTTAACTAATCTTATAAAAAGAAACATTTATAAGTTCAGATTATGGGTTTAAATAATAGTCTGTTTCTGGTCCTCGGTAAAATAATTTCTATATTATGAAATACAAAGATACTGCTATCTACCCATCCAATTTTTACATATACATGAGCCTTGGTTGTTCAAGTCTAATAAATATATATAGTTAATTCATAATTAGTTTGGCAATTACAAGTTACAAGATCTTAGAAATAAGCGCTGAACCAGAGATATTTGGAATAAAATAAGTAAAATACACATTATACATTTTCAAAGTTCAAAGTGATTATTAGTTTTACTAGTGATGTAATAATACCATTAGGTTACACCAACTCAAAGTTAAATTAAAATACTAGTTAGGAACTTAGTTATCATTTGAACTTAGTTATCATTCTAATTTTTAATAGTACCTATAATATTTTAATATTAATAGTCTTGGTGGTTGTGGGATCGATTCCGAGCCAATGATTTCTCTGAATTACTTGATATTAGGTAGGTAGCCCATGGTAAAAATTTGAGATTTGAATAATTCTCCACGCGAAAATGATAATAACAATTCAATTCTTAGTTTTATATAGGATAGGAGGGCAAACGAGTAAGTGGGTCACCTGATGGTAAGAAATTTGACACCGCCCATGAACACTGTGGTGCGTTGCCCTCCTTTAAGAGAGTAGGGGGGAAAGGGGCTCGGACCTTTGGATACCTCCCTCACCGAACGAAAAGCGGCACGAGCAACTTTACGTCGATATTCTTATTCGAACCGCATGGATCGAATTTTTCATTTTGCAATGTAGTATGTAGGTATATATTATGAATGTAATAAATATGTATTACGTAGTTCTTGATCTTACAACTCATTTTTGAAGTTTTCAAACACGAGGAGCCAAGCAGTCCGCTGCATGAATGGGCTGGCTCGCCCGGGAAATACCAATAGCTCTCATTCACAGATAGTTTTAATGCTTTTTTGTGTATCAAATAAAAGGGCTTTTCGATAGTATGTTGAAAAATGTGACGTCATCCTAAATCCAATATTGCGGAATAAGTATTTTAATGCATTTTTACAATATGGGTTGAATGGGCTTGAGCTTGGGGGAGTACCTAAATCAAAGAACAATACGACGTTGAATATGGGGTATCTTCTTAAATAGAGGAGTAATTACCAAATTCTACTCAGGTCTCAGACCCATATTAAGATTTATACTCAAGTGGGGATTGAATCCGCCAATCTCCGTTCTACATTCGATTTTATCAATGCACCACGAGGCCCGTCGTAATGTAAGTAAGATGTGCTCTTTTTAAATTAAGCGTGTTATAAATGTATGTTTGATACAAAGTTTTACTTCCATAGCGCGGAGAGACTCCACGCGAATTTTTTTTTTATTTAACTAATTTTGCTAGTAATCCATAAAGTATGCGTACGTACATACATACATACATAACTTCACGCCAAATCCCTTGCGGGGTAGGCAGTATGCGTAACTCCGAATAATCTCCGAAATAAGTGGAATTTTACTGCCGAGTAATCTGGACTATTTCAATGTTTTTTATTCAATTCTCGTACGGCTTTGCTGGCCAAACTCCTTCGAAACGGCTTCACTGGGTTTAATGAACAGCTTATGCAAATTGTCAGATACACTGCAGATGTGGAAAAGTGAGGGTCATCAGGAAACAGTGTTAGATTGTTCAGTAAATTCGGGTTAGTAAGAAAAACAGAACAGGAAAGCGATAGTTAGGTATAGCATAGTGCGGCTGAAAGTAAACTCGTGGACCACGGTGAACACAACAATATTGAGTGGACAGTTGGACTAAAAGAGAATGTTGGGCGAACTAAATTGATGGGATCCTATAAGAAGGTGAAATCCAGAGCTATAAAAGCCAACGAGAATGTATGACAGTAGTTGTTTTGTCGCACTCTTCTCTTTCTGATTACCCCTCAAGTTACTTTCCTACAAAATAACCTTTAAACTTCCATCGAAATATAAACTTACTAATATAATTGTGTTTTATTTAAATGTATCTGTAATGTGCCCAGTTTGAACTTCGATACGATAAAATTAAATGAAATATGACTGGGCGTTAAATTGTTTTGCGAAGTTTCCCCCAGCTCCAGATATTGGGATTTCGACAAAATATTGCCGTACATTTCCTTTCGGCTGAATGAGGAACATTGTTTAGAATTGCAATTTGTTTGTTACCAGTTGTAACCTGATATAACGAGTATTTTTCAAATATAATATAGAGTATGAATCCAGAACAGATGCAAGGATAATGGTTGATGATGTAGTGCTGGAACAGGTGAATGAAATTGTATATCTTGGATGCGCTTTTAGCAGAGATGGAAGGTACACCGCGGATGTAGAAAGACGAGTGGCGATAGGAAATAGCGTAAATGGAGCGTTGGGCAGATTCCTGGGCGCAAAAAACATTAGCAGAAAAGCCCAGCTAGCAATCCACAATGCAGTGCTGATCCCAACGCTAACTTATGGAAGCGAGAGCTGGGTATGGCAGAGTGTGCATGAAAGTAGAATAAACGCGGTAGAAATGAGGGCACTACGCAAAATCTGCGGAGTGACTCTCGCTGACCGCGTAGGAAACAAGGTTGTCAGGAAGGAAGTTGGTTTGAAAGAGAGTGTCGGTGTAAAAGTAAGAAAGGGTATGCTCCGATGGTTCGGACATGTAGAACGAATGGGTGATGCAAGACTGACTAAGCAGATATACAATGCAAAAGCGGATGGATGTAGGAGTCGAGGACGGCCAAGACACACATTCCATGACCAAATAGAACGTGTTCTGGAGGAAGGTGATGTCGAGAGCCTCAAAAACCGACGCGCGTGCATGAAAAGAGTTATGAAAGTCAACGAAGCGAGTGAGGCGTGTAAGAATCGTGCCCTATGGCGCTCTGTTCTCTCTGCCTACCCCGCAAGGGACTTGGCGTGAAGTTATGTATGTATGTAATATAGAGTAGTTAAACGAAACTATACCTATAGTAAGCAACTAAAAATAATGTCCATTATTCTTAATACGTTGGTATAACTATAGGTAAAGTCAAGGTACAAATGTTATAACTGTAAATAAACATTCACTCTCTCAACACTCAAAGGTAATGTGACGTTAAATATCCCGTGGAATATATGGAATATATTTTTACGAAAGCCTTCTTCTATAAACATATCACTGTTAAATAATATTACAAGCTCAGGTATAGTCTCCGTGTATTATCGTTGAATATCATACAAATTCCATTACCTGGACATGTAAAAGTCTCCTTCAATTCCGCTGAGAATGCAACTTCAAGAAACACTTTCGACCTTTGGCATATTAGAATCTCCCAGGACTACGCCATGTTTTTGATATTCGATAAGGCGAACTAACACTTTACTCGCCCGGCGTAAGCTTTTACTTTTACTAAAATACCCGGCACATTTCTGTACATTGTTGTGATATTATAATGAATATTGTAAAACTGTTTATTATTTTAAGATCTCTATTAAATACTAATGTTTAGTGTGATAAAGTTCTCAGGCTAGTGTGGGTGTTTGTTGGAGTTAATATAAATGAATTGTATAACGATGAATCGCTATATAGTGGTAGAGCATGAAGAAGAACGAATTTTGCTGTATGGTTCTGCTCGACCAGTGAAATACCATGAACTCTTGAAAAACCAGCGTAAAGTGACTATTGCCACTGTATAAAGATGTGACTGTTTGTCATGAATGCGTCCGTCAGTTTCAAGTGTTTGTAAAGTTCTATAATTTAAAATATTTACATTATTATACCTTACAATGTTATAAATGTGGATTGATGTAAATATATAATATTAAAACATAAATATCTAGATATACTTGTTTGTAATGAAGAAAAATCCTCGTTGACCTATTAGTCATGAAGAGTTGAAAATTATTACGAGGAGCTTGTGAACGACTGCTCTGGGATCTTGGGACGAGACACTGAGGCTAATACCGACGTACAGACTGGTTTAAGTTACGTCTTAAAACTCGAGGGAATCCATTCAGCATATAAAATATAAATGTTGTTCACGACAATGAAGATTTAGTATCGAAATAATAATACAAGGCGGCTGGTAATTTGGAAAACGTTTACACTCTGACGTAGAATAAAGTATTTTATTTTTTGTTTGTTTCTTCAGGCTTTTGACACATGAAGGTGTAGGCAAGTGTAGTGCCTCGTCTTGCTGAATGAAATATACGATTACCTGACTAACTTCGTCGAATATTATTTGTCAGATAATGATATCATCAAACATAACTTCGGATAAATTATTGGGCGTGGGCTAGAATTATACGTTATATATCTTAATATCATTTTAAGTATTTAAAGTAATGAAACGTGCTCTCGATATCTTAGATCTGAAATAATAAATATATATAAGAAAGTATGTTATTACAATGATTATAAAGAGGGTTTTCATTGCTAACAGTGAACTGTAATTTTATATCTATACTGAAATACAGATAAAATTGTCTTACTCGCTCGTACTTATTTTTAAATTGTTATCGTTATTAGACAAATTAATGAGCGTTGCAGATATTCCTATAGATAGGAAGTTACACAGACACACAATAAGACCAGGTATAACTAGAGAACTGTTTAATCAGTCAATGGCATAAGATATAGGTATATAAATAAGTGCATAATTACCAAAAGAAAAGGAAAATTACCAAATAAATCCCTCAAAAAAATAATCATTAAAATAATCATCATATTTTTGGAAAAGAGGGATCATATCATATATCATATCATATGTCTACTTAATATTAATATCTTTCAAAGAAACAAAACAAACAGTCTTGCGCTCGTAATAGCTTATGGAGCAGTACAAGTTTGATATGATATTAAAAACTGTGGAATTGTATTCTCCTAACAAAAGTCTAGTTTGACTGTAATCCAAATTATACACTTTCTATTTCATTGTAATGATTTTTAATTTGAAATGGTGACACGCAATATGGCTGACACAATCAACAAAAAAAAATTGCTATTTCATTTGACGTGGCAATGGAAACCTTCGTCACAATATACGTTTTTATTGCTCTATTCGAATCGAAATCGATGGTACTACGTTGATAGAAGACGCTGTTTTTATAACACAGAAATATTATAAACATCACTTTGCAACCACCGTGGTATCGGCTTCAGAAGATGACGCAGAAGATATTAATGAGGTTTTGGTAAAATTTTCTGGGTCTGTAGTGGTCAGTCAATGGTCTAATAATGATACTGACAGTATTGTCGAAACTGCAGGATATGCTCAAACAGTGTTCTTTGCAAGAAATATTGAGGAATCCGAAAAGATTCTGACTGTAATTTACCGAAAACTAAAGTTTTCTATACGTTTAGTATTGATTTATAAAAAAGTCATAAGTGAAATCTCAGAATTGTAAGATTTAAACGAAATAGCCTAGTTGACCAATCTAGCCGATTTGATAATTGTGAGTAAAAGTGTTAGTGATATAAATATCTCTACCTACTATCCGTACGCCGATGGTGTGTGTGAAAACTATAATCCTGTAAAATTGGATCGCAGGGACAACCTGTTCCCTAAAAAGTTTAATAATTTCAACAAATGTCCCATAAGGGTCACCGCTGTTCATTTCAATCAATGCATCATTTCAATTCAATACTGAATCTGACGGCAATGGCATGGGAACTGTAACGACTTCGTTCTCTCTTTATGATATTGGTAGAACCAACGCGAGAACCACTATATAAAATGACTGAGCTCCAATATCATAAAGTTTGGGAAGACGAGAGAACGAAGTCGTTACAGAACCTATGAGAATAGAAAAGCAACAGGTTCTCTGCACGACATGATTAATAATAAAACTGATATAGTAATTCCAGCTGGAATTCTTAGTCTTGGAAGATATTCTATCAAACAGGTCACTCATGCGTATCACCATTTAGATATACGTTGGATTGGTCCGAAGCGTCGGGAAATTAATCACTGGATTAAAGTTTTGGTTCCATTCTTGAATATAGTGACGCCATTGCTTGTGTTCGCTTATTTGTCATTTGTTGTGATTGTAAAATTAATAAGTCGTTTGAAGCTTGATGCAATCCTAAAAAATAACGTTGTTTACTTTCCAGCATTTCCAGAACACGTTCTATTTGGTCATGGAATCTGTGTCTTGGCCGTCCTCGACTCCTACATCCATCCGCTTTTGCATTGTATATCTGCTTAGTCAGTCTTGCATCATCCATTCTTTCTACATGTCAGAACCATCGGAGCATGCCCTTTCTTACTTTTACACCGACACTCTCTTTTAAACCAACTTCCTTCCTTACAACCTTGTTTCCTACGCGGTCAGCGAGAGCCACTCCGCAGATTTTGTGCAGTGCCCTCATTTCTTTTTACTTTTACTTTCATGCACACTCTGCCATACCCAGCTCTCGCTTCCATAAGTTAGCGTTGGGATCAGGACTGCATTGTGGATTGCTAGCTGTGCTTTTCTGCTAATGTTTTTTGCGCCCAGGAATCTGCCCAACGCTACATTTACGCTATTTCCTATCGCCACTCGTCTTTCTACATCCGCGGTGTACCTTCCATCCCTACTAAAAGCGCATCCAAGATATACAATTTCATTCACCTGTTCTAGCACTACATCATCAACCGTTATCCTTGCATCTGTTCTGGATTCCTCCCTTTCAAACACCATAACTTTCGTATTCGTCGCATTCAAATGCTAGCCTTTAATCATGCAATCATCTTTCATAGTAGTGACTAGTGTTTGCAGGTCCGACGGCGATTCGGCTAGAAGCACGGCGTCATCTGCGTAAAGCAGGCAGCTCACAACTAGGTCACCCATTGTGGGTTATATTTTTAGTAATATTTATTATGGAAATAATCCAACAGTATGTATGCGCATATGTGTATATGCGCGTAATAAGGATAAATATTGTAATAACGGCTAGGGTAGGGGCTAGGGGTTATGTTGAAATGTATATCGTTTTGTAATTAGATACTTTTGTATTAATCTGAAGCTTCACCAAACTGGTGTTTGCACGCTTCTTCCATTGTGTAAGTAAATGAACAAATTTCCATGTAACGCAAAATGATTTTTAATAAATAATTGTTTAAAAAAATTAAAAAACACGCTTTTTATAGAAAACCGAACTAAAAAATAGAAAATAAATTTTAATGAATTTAAATTAAGAAAATAGTGTTAAAAATTTCAATGAATATAAATTAATAATAGTGTGAATAAAAAAAATATTATTTTATTTAAAAAAAAGCGTAACCTGCATGTTTCGTACAGCTTGTTGTCCGATGTTATTATGAAACTAATATAAACTAAGCTACAGTTGTTTGTTTAGTATAAATGGCAGAATATGCTCATCAATAGTGATAGAACTTCATACAGCGACATCTACTATATAATTGTTTGTTTTAATACGAATATAAAATATTTTGAATGCCTATAGGTATAGAACATAAGTATTTTTTAATATCTGTGTATCTATTTATAGTTATTTATTTCGGTAATAATTCCTCTGAAGTTTGAGAAGAGAAGAAGAAGAAGAAGAAGTTTATTAAGTAATGACCGAACGCACGTAGATTGTGAGATATGATAAATTTTGTTTGCACAGGGAATTAAAGTAATGTTAAGATTTAAATTAAAATTATTAAAAAAAAACTCTGTTACTGGCTAGTAATTATTAAAAAAAATAAACGTTTGTTTAAAATATTTGACAGCTAGTCCACACAAAGAGTGAAAACAAACATTTTTTTTTGCTTTTTTACGATTTCCTATATATTATTCTATTTCCCTTTAACAACCTGTGATTGCTGGACAAGCAGAGAACTATTTCTATACATTGCCTACCCATGTGTTTTGCCTAATTTTCATGAATACATAATACGTTAAAACTGTTTCTAAAATAATTTCTGTATACTATATTTCATTCTCTGGTTTCTATGTCTGCATATTTTATCCGGAGACTAGATAGCGTCGTGTAAGTTGTTTTCACACATTACGTTTACATTTAGTTATATTATATTAATGAAAAACGTCATTACAGTAAAGTCGAGACCAACAGCAATTTGCGGAATGAACTCGGAGACGACAGTTTTGAAATTAACATTCGCCAGATTCTGTGTCGCTGGCATTTTAATAACAACATTGTTTAGTTACGTTCAGGTACTAGAATATTTATGTGTACCTACCTACTGTACGGTATATGTATAATATTGGTTACGTTATAATATTGGTTATGGTATAATATTAGATACTAGATTTTACTAGATTTTTCATTTAATCCGTTTGTTTAATGGATATATTGCCAAATAAAATTAAATTTTGTATCGAATATTGTTCCAATCTAATCTTTTATTCATGTTGTAACTATTTTAATCCGTTCTACTGTAGTTATAGACTTTGGCAGGCGTTTAAATATTGGGAAACGGATATAAAAAAGCAAGCAAAGAGTAAAACTGTCCAACAAAGAGGTTCATTATATATAAGGTTAAATTTAAATTTGGTACTGTACTACTAGAGTGTTATTAATCCAACCGACCCTAACAAAATGGATACTGGAGCCAAAACTTGAACAATGGGACGCTTTTCACGAGCACAATGTGCAAAAACATTGACAGTTTGAAAAACATGACAAATGAACTACTTGCGGCCACTGTATGGAGCTTGCAGTGCATCAGCCGGAATTGTTCCGGGGCATTATTAATGAACTGGCTGACACATATTGAGACTAATCTGCAATAAGCAAAATATGAATACATCTACAATTGTATATACTACGTATAAAACATAACAGTATCAGGAATGAAATGCACTATATTATTATGACTAAATGTGATGGTGCTCAATGGGAATCTCTTTTCTGATCACCCGACATCAAAAGCTGTAGCAGCAGTGCCCTGTGAAAAATGGAGGCACCTCGTCAACAATCGACGAGGTCAGGAAGGAGGCAAGACCCATTTCATCGCTTGCGTCCGGATTGGCCAGCTGCTTTTGGGAACTTTTCCTTTGGGAAGCTACTTTATTCGCTGTGCCCTTCATCTAAAAAAAAAAATATGCGTGGAGTCTCGCCACGCGTTGGAAGTGTAACTTAGTGTTGTAGAAAGGAAAATAAACAGGGTTAGAAATTGATTCAGAAATAGAGAAAAATAGCACTGCATGAATAGGCCGGCTCGACAGGTGAAATACCACGACCTCTCAGAAGATCGACGTAAACTGGCTCATGCCGCGTTTCGTTCGGTGAGAGAGGTACCCGGAGGCCCACCCTCCTTCCCCATCCTTTCATATCATACTCACTTAGATTTGCCTTTTATCCCATAAAAAATACCATAGGGTACCTCAAATTAACTATTATTAGTTAATTTGAGGTACCCTATGGTATTTTCGCCCGGAATCGATCCCAGGACTCCAGAATCGGAGAGCTCGACTACTTAACTGGACCACCGAGACTATTAATAATTATTACTAATATATTAAACAGTCTCGGTGGCGCAGTTGTTGAGCACAATGCTTCTGATCCAGAGGTCCGGGGTTCGATTCCAGACACTGGCCCACACCAATGACTTTTCGAAATGGTTTTCGGAAGTTATGTGTGATAAATATCGATGATTGAAAAACTTTGTGCTCGGTATGGCAATAGGTTCGCCAGCTATTCCATTTGGGACGTAAACATAACGGCGAGACGAGGCTTAACAGCCGCTGCCTACACCTTCGGGTAACAAAAGGCGTGAAGTTATGTTATGTTAATATATTATAGGTACTATTAAAAATGGGACTGATTATGAGAAATGGTAACTAAGTTCCTATCTAATATTTTATTTAAATTTATGTTTATACAACATACTGATGAAAATTATTTGAACCGAGGATCATAAACAGATTATAATATAAAAGATTTTTTATAAGGTTACTTAACCATCACTATAAATGTGTATCATGTCTTGATTGAAGTTTATTATATTATAATGTTTTATTCGACTCGGCCATAGAGGTCACTATTCGTCAATTTTAAATCGCGCTATGGTTTCACTCCATGGAGTTTATATAAGTATTTAAGAACATATCTATAACTTCTGGTGAAATATTAAAAAAATCAGTTCTACAACACTTAATTATAAATGTTAGGTATTTATTTCTTCAATGGATTTTAGAAATAAAATAATACATTCAATCAAATACAGTTTTAAAGGAATGTAGTTGACACTAAAGGCCGCGTTTCAAGTGTCAATTATAGTACCTACATACATCTAGTGGCGGGAGGAGGTACTATGATTGATTTTAAAAATCAATTATAGTACCTAAACCTAAACTGATGTCTGTGTAGTAATGAAATTCAAGCTTAACAAATTGAATGGTAGTGGGCCGGCTCTACCGGTGAAATACCACGACCTCTCGGAAGATCAACGTAAGGTGGCTCATGCCGCGTTTCGTTCGGGGAGAGAGGTACTCGGAGGCGCATCCCCCTTTCCCATACTTTCCTATTCCTATTTCCTTAAAGGCCGGCAACGCAACTGTAACACTATACCTATGTGTTGCAAGTGTCCATGGGCGGCGCTGGTCACTTACCATCAGGTGACGCGCTTGCTCGTTTGCCCTCGTTTGCCCGGTATGGCCACCTATTCCATTTGGGACGTAAACATAACGGCGAGTGGAGAATTAAAAGCCACTGCCTAGACCTTCGGGTAGAAAAGGCGTGAAGTTATGTTACTATATGAATCGAATACTTATATCGTGGATATTGCGATATCTTTTGAATGAAATGTCCGAATTAAATAATTCAAAAAGTTCCAGGAAGCTATTGAATCTATCTTGAATTGTAAATAATTTATTTTAATCAGAATTAACACCAAAGTACAAAATAAATGGCTTTTAAAACATCATCATTCAAATTATTTTAAAAAATTAAATTAACACTTATTGTGAGATAACTACAATAGTTAGACACATGGTCTCGCAACCATTTGGGTAGACAACTATATATTCTGTAAAGTTGTGGTACATTTTTTTGCTCTACAATCAATACTTTTTGCAGCGTACCCAATGTAAACATTTTTTTAGGTGATTTTTTTACACCTTGGGTTACATTATCGGACTTTTAGTAAAGATCCCTAATTGTTTGGAAAATATAATATAACCTAAATCCTTCCTCTATAAATGGACTATCCACCACTGAAAGAATTTTTAAAATAGAACCAGCGGTTTCTGAGATTAGCGCGTTGAATGAAACAAACTATTATGCTTTATAAGTATTAAATGAGTGGTATAGTGCCACCACTAGCTACTAGATGTCTATGTACAGATAAGAATCACGCTTAAGCAATTCTCTTCCTGGATTTATATATAGACTGGTTCAAATTCGTCCTTTTTATTATTATATAATATGTTTTGTGGCCGCAAGGGGGCGTTAAAAGCGTTAAGCGGTTGCACGAGACATTAGAAGTTACACTTCAATAATTTTAAAATTTTAGCTCTTAGATAATATTACTGGCAAGTGAGATTTTTTCTGTTTAACACAATATTTACTACGAAACTCAAAATAACAGATAACTCATTTATACAAAATGTGACCGGCAAACGGACGTAGCCGTAGTCCCCCGGGAAGAATAAAAATAATATACACACAAGCCACGGCTTAATGATATGATATATGAGGGTTTTAATATTATACGCGTACTGAATATAACGCGTCTATGTTACTATAGCGTAGGGGATTATAAATAATCGCGCATAATCTATCGGCGTCTATTCTAACTTGACCACAAGATTATTGGATCAGAGAAACTGCCATTAATGACGGAAAATATCCTAATGATGTTGTGTTTCGTACGAGTTATATGGTATTATTAGTCATTATATATATAAAGTACGCGGCATGTTGTTTGTCCGCGATAGACATACTATATACTTGAAGGATTTTAATCAATTTTGCACAATTTGTGTTGTTGATCAATTTGTTCCAACTTAAAGGATGGGATAGTTCATAGCTCATGCTGTAATGATCTCATATTTATCTATTTTATTTGTTAAGTCTAAACGATTCTAACAGATGGCGAAAAAGATATTGAATTATTTGTCTTTCATTAAGAACTTTGTCTAATATCCTAATGGCTTGGTATATCATACTGTATATCATCTGTCGCGTCCGGTATTAAATAGCTAATAAGATATTTATAACATTTAAATGTAACTAAGGCAATATAAATATAATTCTCAGAACTTTTTGAAGTGAAACTTCTAATGTCTCGTGCAAGAGCGTTTAACGCTTTTAACGCCCCCTTGCGGCCCTCGCGGGGCAATATATATTAATATACAATAGTACTTTAAAACAGCGAAGTATATATGAGGCTAACTTTTCAATTTGTTAAGCTTGAATTTTATTAGTACACAGACATCTAGTGGCAAGTGGAGGTTCTATGATTGATTTGGAATATCAATCATATATAAACCCTACGGTAGTGAAACCATAGCGCGATTTAAGTTGGCGTATTGCGACCTCTATGACCGAAAACGTAAAAACATATTATTAGTAAACATTCGTGACAATCGTAACACTGACAGTAGGTATTGAGTAGGTACTCCACCCTATTTGTTTTTATGTGCTTTTGTTAAAAATGTTCAACATAATATGTTGAATAGTTGGAGTATACTATACTCCAACTGTAAAAACGACGATAATGTGACGATAAATTTATTTTACTCCCTGAAAGACAACAAAGCTTGTGCTTAAACTAGAATTAGTAGTGATTTGAACAAACATATTACTTGTTACTGGATATACTTACGAATATTTTGGTAATTATAAACTTATAAATTCTATTTTCTTTTTTAATCATATTCAAAATCTTGCAAAGCATACCTAAACAACATTAGCTATTTACAGTTTTCTCTATAGGCATACAAGAACATAATTACTTTGTTTAGTAGGAATATAACATAAAAATATGTTATTTATCAAGTAACATAATGTAGGTATAATTTTCATTTATCATTTTCAAGAGTAATAATTTTCCAGTATATTAATATTTTAAGGATAATTTAATGACAAACTGACTTCAATCATGACATGATAAACATTTATATTCATGGTTAAATAATCTTCTAAAAAGAATAGATTAAGGGTATAAATAATAGTCTGTTTCTGGTCCTCGGTGAAATAATCTCTATATTATTAAATACAAAGATAATTGAGTCTTCGTTGTACAAGTCTAATAAATATATGTAGTTAATTCATAATTAGTTTGAATGGGCTGGCTCGCCCGGGAAATACCACTAGCTCTCATTCACATATAGTTTCAATGCTTTTTAGGGTCTCAAATAAAAGGGCTGTTCGATAATATCTTGAAAAATGTGACGTCATTCTAAATCCAATATTGCGGAATAAATATTTTAATACATTTTTACAGTATGGGTATCAAATTGGCTTGAGCTTTGGGGAGTACCTAAATCAAAGAATAATGCGACGTTGAATATGGCAGGTCCTCTTAAATAGAGAAGTTATTACCAAATTTGACCCAGACCCGTATTAAGATTTATACTTGAGTGGGGATCGAACCCGTCAATCTCCGTTCCACAGTCGGTAGTTTTACCAATGCACCGCGAGGCCCGTCGTAATGTAAGTAAGATGTGCTCTTTTTAAATTAAACGTGTTATAAACGTATGTTTGTTACAAAGTTTCACTTCTATAGCGCAGAGGGACTCCACGCGAATTTTTTTTTGTGTTTAATAATTTCAAAGATTAACTCATAAAAAATCATCCACGAATCAACCAAACACCAACCAATAATTAGGAGAGTATTCGCTCCATTAACAGTTAAAAGGACAATGACCAATATAAGAACCTGTGAAATCAAAAACTTATTCAAATACACAGTATTTTTTATTTTAGAATTATATAATAACACAATCTCTCAACTAAACATCATACAGTGATATCTATCTTTAAACGAAATGAACATTTAAAATACAAATGGCCGGTCCAGTGTTTCCTGAGCGGATTATTTTTTCTCATTTAAGCGACAAGCGTTTGTTGAGAAGCTTATCTTTGAGACTATTAATTTGTGTATCACATTTATAATGGTAACAAAGAACATTTGTATTAAAAATAATACAGGTTATTTCATAACTAAAATATTTTAAAAATGTAGCCGGGCCTAATTTCACGAAATTAGGTAAACTGTCACTGTCACTGTCACTCTCACTGTTAGCATAAATTCAATTCAATTCAACATCCTTTATTGCCCATCAAAAACAAAACATACATACATATTTAAACTCACGCCTGTATCCCATAGGGGTAGGCAGAGACTTTGGCTCTCCACAAGCTACGATCCTGGCACACTTCTTTCGCTTCATCCACAGTCATACATCCCATCATGCATTTACGTCGGTTTCGGGTATTACGCATTTTTCCTTTTCAAAAACAAAAGGATTACATTTAGATGACAACAGAAAAAAAAGCACAAACAGCGGTCTTAACGCTATAGAAGATTTCTTCCCGACAACCATATAATCCCGATACCATTGTAAACTGTAATACAGATAAATACACTTATAAGACATAAATTTCCCTTACAGGGTAAACGGACAAACGGGACACCTGAAGGTGAGTGAATAACGTAGCCCCTGGGCACAACTTTACATTTGCGTAGCGGCTCTAAACTGGCATGGAGAGTGGAATGGCAACGGGAAGGAAGAGGGTTCGGCATCCGGATACCTCTCTCACAGAACAAAACGCTACATGAGCCACTTGACGTTAATTTTACCGTACGATGAAAGCAAAAACTCGGTTTCGTATTCAAACTAATAAATACTTTGTCTGTTCGGTTATATTTTAATTAGGTTTTTCTCGTTTGTTAATAAACAAAAAAGGTCTTCAAAAGGTAAACTAACGAGATTATAGTATCAGCCGTATCAAAGTTTATGTGGAGCCTACTTTCTACCCCCACCCACAGCACTAGTCAGAAGGTTTGTTCGCTGACAAAATCTTTTTTTTTTTGCAAAAGTTCATTAAAATTTTGTCCAAATCGGTCGAACAGCGTTTGCATTTTCTTTGTTCGAACGATGTTTAAAGGATATTAAATTTTGGTAATATCCGAGATGGTTCCTTTTTCTTAACTTTTTAAATTTCCTAATTAGCTTACGCCCTTTTTTCTTTTTTCCCGAAGCTGTAGACAGCGGCTTTTATGCCTTGTCTCACAGAACATTTTATTGCCAACAAACGAATCGATCATATTGTCGACCTTTGATCACAATCCATTACATCCAATACATTTCGAAAAGTCGAAAGATATTGTGATATTGACACCGCACCTTCCGAATCAGTACCGGCGACCTCCAGACTATCGAATCCACGACACACTCATACATGATATAAAATATGTTATTATACAGTTTGTTTTGTGGTTATAACAGTCCCTGTGGTCCAGAGGTCGAGGTTCCCGCTTGTGTTTCAAAAATTGTAACATCGATTTCGGGCTCTAATGATTTCTGGTAATTATTTTCCGACGTTATATGTGATAAATATCGATGTCTGACAACTTTGTGCCCAGTGTAATGCAATGGCCCAGTGTATGTTTATACACATAAACATAAGTTCACGTCTTTTCCTACCCCAAGGTTTAGGCAGCGGCTGTTATCCTCGACTCGCCGTTATTTTTACGTCCCAAATGTGTATACACGTAAAAAAAATCCTGACGCAATAGAGCTTGGACCTAATTTAAATATCACAGATTTGATTTTTTTTTTTATTTGCCCTCTAGTTAAAACTGACAATTCTGTAATTTGCCGTTACCGACCCACGCCATGAGTCATGGGACTACTTAGAGCCCATTGAAGCTCACTTAATTCTGTTCTTCAATTAGCGAGTGGATTTCATCGTGTGAACGTCATTTGTCCGGATTAAGTGTTGTCGTTACGACCAGGGCCCGGTTATGGGCGGTTAAAGCCGGTTATAGTAGACTAAATACTCTTTCCAGAGTATCTGAGGTGTAGTATCGTTAATTGGATACTATTCGTTTGCCGGTAAAATCTTCATTATTTGCGTTTAACAAAACAATTCGAGTGCAATCGGCTAAAACGACATGAAATAATTTTGTGCTTACAGAACTATAATGTTTAAAAAATTTCTTGCCGTATATATTTTTATTATTCTGTTACACTTTGAACATCAATTGCAGATGTAGCAGTTTATGGGATACAGGTAACCAGACAAACGAAAGTTGTAGAGTTATTTAATTATAAAGTCCCTCGTTTTAGTCCTTCGTATACGGAACCCTTCAAAAAATAACTTAACTAGTAAACATAAATAATACAAACTAGCAAAAGCTGTGTCAGATAACGGCGCACTAGCTCGCGTGTCATATAAAATGTTAGTTATGGCCGTTGTAAATATTATAGCAATACGTACACATACGTGATGTGTCCCGGTCATTACAAAAACTTTTTGCTTACATAAACTTTTTATCTTTTATTTAATATTAAAATTGCTAATATATATTTTCTGGTGAACACAAATGTCCAACAGTTGTTGATGGAATATTCATCGCCGCTGCAATAAATCAACAAAGCCTTATTTACGTCGTGACTTCTGCGTCACGTCCGTGTACGAAAGTTTTTCTTATATTTGACGCATGCAGCATGTATAAAAATAACGTTACGCCAAAGGAGGGGTAGGTAGAAAGAGCTGATCTCCTTTGGAGATATAAGCACTCCTCGCTTTTAGTAACTCGCGTTCTGTATACTTGTTAGTTTTAAGGCTCTTAATGCCACAATGCAAAGAAAAATGTTTTGTGAGCTCGTAAGTTAGTTTCAATTTCTGTAATACGAGAACGTATTAAGGTTCTATGCACGATTACATAACTCCACGCCTAGTGGGCAGGAGACCCTCATAAAGATAAGGCAGAAATGGGTACGGCTTGTGTTTGGGACCTCCGTCGTATCTACGACTATCTTGACGTAATAATCTTCTTTTGAGGTTTTTATACGTCACTTAATTTTGTAATATAAAAAGACACTTATTTTTACTAATTTTTGGCCGCAGCTCCGCCTGTCTACCAAATATTTCACCCTATGAATGCTAGATAACGTTGTCTACGTCTCCAGTTGTTAATAGAGTGAAGGTATAAAATAATATTCAATGACCATAAATGATAAGGGAAATAATATAAAACTCGTGATCAAAAAAGAAAAAGAGGTAGAAAGATGGAAAGCTCTTAGTGAAAGATGCCGTCAAGGTCAAGCAAAACCAAGATTCTGTCCACACTGACCACACTGACCGAATACAGAATGACATATATAACATAACATCTTCACGCCTTTTGTTACCCGAAGGTGTAGGCAGCGGCTGTTAAGCCTCGTCTCGCCGTTATGTTTACGTCCCAAATGGAATAGGTGGCGAACCTATTGCCATACCCATGCACAAAGTTTTTCAGTCATGATATTTATCACACATAACTTTCGAAAACAATTTCGAAAAGTCATTGGTGTGAGCCAGTGTCTGGAAATGAACCCGGAGCTCTGGATCATCAGAAGCCGTGTGCTCGACAACTGCGCCACCGAGACTAAATCAAACTAAAAATTAAAAAGAATATAAGTTGCAAAGCTTCAAAAATAAAACAGCAATAAAGATCTTCTTAATACTAACATGCTGACTCGGCGAACTTTTTTCGCCTCGAGAGCAATAAATAAAAGATTTTTTCGGAAAAAAACTAGCCTAAGCTATCCTTATTGCATCAGCTACCAATAAATAAATATCGCGTCGGTCGAGCTATTTAAGATATTACCTGGAACAAACGAACAATTGAAAAAATAATATTTTGGTGTATGTACCATATATCATATGAATGTAGTAGAAAACAGTTATTTTAATATAAAAACAGACACTTCAATTTTATTTATATGTAGGTGTAGATAAATAAGTACGTTAAGTATATTAAAAGATTTCGGAGAATTGTATAGCGACTAATCTTCATAATCTATATTATTATGTTATTTTCAGAAGCAGCTAAAAGCACCTCAAGAATTTCAATAGTCAAATTTAATTTCACTGTTGTCCCGAATTGTCTTTACAATGAATTAACTTAATCTCAAAAAGCTACGTGGGATCTAAGCGAGATTTGAATGAAGTCAAAAGTCGGTTAGAATCGTATGTATTTTATTTATTCTTTCTCTTTATTTTTCAATGCATACATACATACATAACTTGACGCTGAGAGAACGAAGCGCCAGGCACGATTCTTACACACCTGACTCGCTTCGTTGACATTCATAACTCTTTTAATGCACGCGCATCGATTTTGAGGCTCCTAATATCACCTTTCTCGCCTAGGCCGTCATCAACACCTACATCCATTCGATTTTGCATTTTTTATTATCTTTTCATTAATACCTGAAAATATAGGCAGCGCAATAGTTCCAAGGTAAAAACTCATAGGTTTGTAACCGGATTCAGTCAGTCAGTCAATCAATCAGAATGCGGACCGTTTTTATTGGTCTGAAACTAGAAGAAAACATAACATAACATAACTTCACGCCTTTTGTTACCTACCTACAGCGGCTGTTGAGCCTCCCAAATGGCCTGGCGAACCTATTGCCATAACGGGCACAAAGTTTTCAGTCTTCGATTTTTCTCACATATAACTTCCGAAAACAATTTCGAAAAGTCATTGATGTGAGCCAGTGTCAGGAAACCCGGACCTCTGGATCAGAAGCCGTGTGCTCGATCACTGGGCTATTTATCAGGACAGGTTTAAAATTTAAGCTGATTACTAATTCACTAATTAATTCTGTGGTAATTTATTGTCATTAACCTATTCCCATACCGGGCACAAAGTTTTCAATTTTCGATATTTATCACACTTAACTTCCCAAAACTATTTGGGAAAGTCATTGGTGTGAGCCAAACTAAAAGAAATATTAAAAATTATTCATAACAGTCTCGGCGGTCCAGTGGTCGACCTCTCCGCTTTTGATTCAGAAATCGTGAGATTGATTGCGGGCTCCCACCAATGATTTCTCGGAATTCTTTTCGGAATATAAGCTTGATAAATGTCGATGATTGACAACTTTGTGCTTTGTGTGTGGCTGTATGGTCAGAGACCTATTCCATTTGGAGCATCATGTTTCGACGAGTCTATGTTTAACAGATACTGCCTAAAACAAGCCTGAAGTTATGTTATTTATTATACATACCAAATGGAATACGAAGCACTTATGTCTTCTAAAAATTACTTAAAGTTGTATGATTTTGTATAGTTAGATAAAGTTGTATTATTACACGATATAATGTACTTACATCTAACCTGAATTTGATTAAAAATATCTTGACTCTTCTAAGAACAGTTTATGATTACTCTTATTTCTTAGCGAAGAGTGTTTCTTAGTAAGGTTACATTATCTAAATGACAGGCTACAATGTTTTTAATATTATTATCAAAGTATGATGTTAGGGTCGCAATTCTCCCCTAATGCAACGGTCATATTATAAAAAGCTTTTCAGATTCAGACGGTAGGGACCGGTGATGTGGGTAATTTTTAAAACAACATATGTTGTTAAGTACTACGAGGAACTGTCCTGCTGTCGTAATTTAAAGGAGTAAGTTATAAGTAAGTTAATTATTAATAACTAGACAAAATATTTCAATAAATCATATTTCTTCAGAGCCCCTTCTAAGCCGTGAAAGCCTTAGGTGTGAGGTTATTCTTTTTTCTTGTGATCGGTGTCAATGCAGACGCTACCTATTCCATAAGACTAAATATTTTATGCGACAAGATGTGTCAACGCTGTTTGCACCCTTGGATATTAAAGACATGAATGTGTGAACAAAACGACTGCAGAATCAATTGTGTTACAAATAAAAAAATACTCAGTATGAAAAGATATGAAATGAATCTTGAACAGCACTTTGTTTTAGTATAAATAAAATATTCAAAACATTTTAGTGCTAATGCTGGTCAACTGCTGGAATATCATAAAATGGCGCATTTAAACTTTTCTTTTTGGCGACAGATGTTTGACATCAGGCAGCCATGTTTCTTTATGACGTAATTTAAGTGAAGAGCCACACAAACTTTGTTTTGTATACGCGAGTAGGAATGATCATTTCCACTTTGATTGAGTTTTTTATTTGTTCATTTTTACGAATTTTGTAAGTACCGAGGTTCGCAACGGCGTCCCTACGGACCGATATTAAAAAATCCAATCCATGACAACCCTATAAAGTAATTCATAATAAATTAATTATTGATGTACATTAGGGCTGTCTGACTGTTAGACACCCAGTACATACAGTTTCAGAACAAATAAATTCACTAAGCAGTCTATGGAGCAAGCATCCGTATCAGCCATACACAATATACACGATTTTCACGCTTACAAGATGGCTCCAAGAAACTGCTTATTGGTATAATTAAGTACAATAAGAACTAATGGTGGTGGAGCCAAGCAGTTTGCTGCATGAATGGGCCGGCTCGACTGGTGAAATACCACCAGAAGATCGACGTAAAGTGGCTCATGCCGCGTTTCGTTCGGTGAGAGAGGTACCCGGAGGCCCACGCCCGCTTCCCCATCCCTTCCTCCATCCTACCCCATCCCACTCCCTTTAGGTCGGCAATCCAACTGTAACACTATATGTGTTGCAGGTGTCCATGGGCGGCACTGGTCACTTACCATCAGGTGACACGCCTGCTCGTTTGCCCTCCTTACCCATAAAAAAAGTGATATTTGTAACATTCACCTTATTAAATAAAGAACTACGATCTAAATAGTGCGTATACAACAACTACAAGTTAAATACACAACACTGACATAAATTTACATAACATACATAACATAACTTCACGCCTTTTGTTACCCGAAGGTGTAAGCAGCGGCTGTTAAGCCTCGTCTCGCCGTTATGTTTACGTCCCAAATGGAATATAGGTGGCGAACCTATTGCCATACTGGGCACAAAGATTTTCAGTCATCGATATTTATTACACATAACTTCCGAAAACAATTTCGAAAGGCATTGGTGTGAGCCAGTGTCTGGAATCGAACCCGGACCTCTGGATCAGAAGCCGTGCGCTCGCCCACTGCGCCACCGAGACATAAATTTAAAAACATAAAAATGCGGTTAAACATAAATTTAACATAAAGCCGGTGTAATCAGGATCATTTATTAATTGAGAATAGCAATACTAAACTTTCGAACTTTCGAACCTATTAAACTTTATAGTTTTTATCTTTAGGATGAAATTACGCGTAGTTTAACAATTAATTATACAGCCTTATTTATATCTCTCCCTATTTATTAGCAATAGCAACTGATTTATTGATTCAATTAGCCAATTGACCACAACAATAAATTACCACAGAATTAATTAGTGAATTAGTCCACTGAGATTAAATTTTAAACCTATTCTGATAAATAATTTTATACTTCGTTTGTTGACTTCGTGGCGTGTTAAAAACTGAAACTACAAACAACTGCTATCTCCTTCATTCTTTACGGCAAGGTATAGGTAAAAGATAAGATAAGTGATAAGTTTTTTTTTCAGTTGCAGACATAATTCCGGAGTCGAGCCCAACGTCCAATGTTCATAACCAGGTACACACTATAAAGTGCCACGAGGTAGACTATTCATGTTTAATATTGTTTGATTTGATATAAATTATTATTGAGGAAAATAAACATTTAATTGTTTACTTTTATATATAATGCAATGTTTTTTCTAGCTCGCTTTTAGTTCAATAAAGCATTAGAACTTCTGAATTATATTCATATTCTATTCATATTCTGCTCCAGAAACGAGCCGTTCGTGCTATCTATATGACGAGTCCCAGGGATACACTAAGAAATAAATTTAAAGAGATAAGAATTATGACATTTTATTCGCAATATATTTATGAAAATCTTATTTATGTTAATAAATATAAAATTAAATTGAAGAAAAACTGTGATGTTCATAAACTAAATTTAAGAAATAAAAACAAACTCGCTGTGCCCACTATTAGGCTCCATAAAATCTCAAACTCGTTCCCAGGTTTGGCTTCTACAATAAACTTCCAAACGACGCGGTTGAATTATCCATGGGTAAATTTAAGAATTATATTAAAAGTAGATTATATCAAAGGGTTTACTATTGTGTCGCAGATTATATAAACGATAAAAAAGTTTGGAATTGAACTGCTCCTTTTGTGTGGTGTTGATTGTAATTATTACCATTTGTTAAACTGGAAATTGAAAAGAGTCGGTCTTGATTTTCTTGCCTGTTCTTCTCAAGAAGCCTTCACGCCGAACCTGGCACTTAGATTCGCTTTCACATTCAAGACAGTGTGATGGAAGGAAATCCAAGCTCCACGAATTTTACCTAGTAGTTTTGTATGACGATTCTAAGTACTTTGTAAAGTCTAAGGAATAAAGATATTTTGAATTTTAATTTATGAATAAAACAGATTACCAAGCCTTCTACGAGCTAGATCAAACCAAAGGGCTCTTTTGCTGTTTTTTTTTGCGACAACTTTTCTCATTAACGGTTGTTGTAGAAGTTCATGTCGCAGCGACTATCTGGTTTCAGTTTCTTTGAATAATATATATACCAAGTACCGTCCTCTGCTATGGCTCTAGAAGACGAGATCTATCTGTGTTGTCAGGTTTAATGGAACAACAGACACTTTTGCATTGTGTATTATCATGATACATACTGTTTCAAATCATCTGTTTTAAATTATAGCCCATTATTTTTTATTTCTATATGATTACGCAATCGTAATGTTACGAATTTCATTTAGGGGTAGGTTATACGTCTAAAAGCGGAATTGTTTACGTCGGATTCTACTTGGCTTGCCATTTTGAAAGAGCCTCTCATTTTAAACTGGCTGTAGTCGTGTGATTTGATTCCTGGTCGAGATCACGTTTTAAAGCTTCCACAGATAAGAAGCACGCCAACTACAATTGGAGCTGTTAAATAACATTATTTTTTGTCGTTGTGCCTTTATGGGCTTATGACAGATGAATGAGCAAACTTTGGATGGTTACTAATAAAAATAAAATAACTAATTTTGCTTTTATCCTTCTCCGAAAACTTTGATAATACCAGTTTTTCATTACTACAAATAGTTAATCTTCATGAAAGTTTGTCTATCCTTGTCAAAAGAGAAAATCACGTTCCACTCAATATTGCATCGCTAAAGGCGTGCAATATTACTTATGGGTAGAGCGCTTTGTGTCAGATCAGGATCCCCAATGGATTTCCGAGAACTAAGTTCGCGGAGTAACGAACAAGTAAGTAGAAAAGTTTGTAACATAAGTTAGACGTGGTAAGTTCCAGTTGTCTGATATATTGTCGAACAATATCGTAAGAAAAATCTTTTTGATTTGTTATTTTGACGTCAGTTGCAACTTTTCTGCAAATTTTGTGTGAACCGTATTTATTTACACGACCAAGCTAAATCTCTAAGATACTTTCGGAGTTGTCTTTAACATTTTTATGTCTTTAACATATCGAAATTAAAGACCTTCTGTTGCCTTCTAATTGACTTTATTGCTTTTGTGAATTATCATCTTGGTGGCTCGGGGATCAAGAAGCTTCAGTTTTGGATTATGGACCGAAGATGATTCGGTATAAAATATGATATATGATATAAATGTATATGTGATTAATATCCATGACTGGCAAATGGTATTAATTCGATTCGTGTCTCTTTTAAAATAAATGAAGTGATAACAAGTGTTAGCACCGCAGTTCGCTGCATTGATGGGCCGCCACCACCGGTGAAATACCTCCACGAAAATTGTCGTAACGTGTCTTTGTGATGTGTTTAGTTCGATGACAGAGGTATGCAGTTCTATATGTCTGTCCATATCCCGTCTTAGGCGGGTCACCTGATGGAAAGCGGCTACCGCCGCCCATAGAAATCTGCTACACCCAGGGCATCATCCGCGTTGCCGGCCTTTAAGGCGAAAATAGGCTCATTTTTTGAAGGTCCCAAGATCGTAGTGGTCCGGAAATACCGATGCCAGCAACTGGCTCCATAAAGGAACAGTGCGTATTGCAAGTACTTGTGCATCATATCCCATGAAAAATTTTCACCTTACAATAAAATAAAAAATCTGGGTATATCCGAATATATAGTTCATTTGAGTAATCTCTTGTAAGATTTACTTCCACCCTTTAATAACAAACAGAAAAGGTCAGAGGACGACAACAGTAATGAGATTAAAGTTTCAGCGGCAAAAGATATTAATTTTGGTACACCATCACACGCGAAACGTTTGTCAGTTAGTATAAAAATTTAGATGTTAAAATGGAACTAAATAAAGATTTTTCTTCGGGCTGAAAGTGTATGCTCAAATGCACTGCAAAAATATTTTCCACGGAAGTGATCAAAACCATATTAAATAAGATTCTTATGTTATATGGTGACTAAAATCGGACGTAACAACACTATAGGTGTTTAAACGAGTTTTAAGCTCACAAAGATTGACATATTCAACGGTTTTTTATAACTTCGTACCTTTTCTATCCAAAAGTGTGGGCAGTAGCTTTTAAAGCTACGGTACCTACTTCTATGCACCGGCCATCAAGTGGTTGGTCGTCGATATTTATCGCAAATTACTTCCAAAATAAATCCGTGATGTAATTCGATTCACAAAAATGTGAGAATCGATCCCACGACTTTTTGATTTAGAAAAGCAGAGCTCAACCGTCAAGATGATTTTAAATTTATATGGATTTACAATTTACTTGTTGTTTTCACTTTTAAATACAATTTTTTTTTAAATTCATTTCAAAAATTATTGATTAGTTTTCCTTTAAATTTTCTTTTTTTTATATATTATCCATAATTAATACAGGCAGTAAATACATAACTACTAAAACATACAATATTAGCAATGTCTTAGGAAGTTCACTTAATTCTGTACTCCAATTAGCGAGCGGGGGGATATCATCGTTTGAGCATCATTTGTCCGGATTAAGTGTTTTCGCAACGACCGGGATCCGGTTATGGGCAGTTATATCCGGTTATAGACGACAAAGTACGACTTTTTCCCGAGTATTCCGAGGTAATACTCTTAATTGGATGTCCGTCGTGTCCAAGTAATATCTTCATTACGTCCAGTATCTACTCTAGAAGAAAACCTTGTCGACGCTCCAAATTGTATGTACTCAGAATATTATTAAATTACTTCGAGGGTTGTTCTTGCCTTCATATTGCCACAAGTATACAACATATTATTTGATATTAGTTGTGGAATATATATTTTTTGTATATAAATAATATTTACTACGTATTGTATTGAGCGTCCATAGTAAATTGGAGACTGAAGAGAGCTATCATCATTGCTTGATACTACGAATGAGAAAAACTCTTAAAAAAAGATCTTTATATTTATTTAAATAAATACAGTGATATGGTTTTTTACGTCATATAAATTCACATAATCTATTAAACATTTTCTATTTAATTTCTACGTTCACCGCTTCGTCAGTTTAAAACAAAATGCCTCCTAGTGATATGATAGGTTATGTACAAAATTGATACCCAATTCTAGTGAGGTAGAGAAACGAGTAGAGACTAGAAAGAGAAGAGGCTATTTAGTACTTAACAATCAGGTCACTTGATAGTAAGCAACTAGCGCTCCTCATGGACTTTTGCAACACAGTGTCATGGTTAAGTTGCCGGTCTTTAAGATCAGATAGAGAAGGTTATCGGGAGTGGAATAAAGGGAGGGGATAAGGTTATAGCTCCGGATACCTATCTCATCGAATGAAATGAACCACTTTACGTTGCTCTTCAGAGAGTTCGTGGAATTTCACGGATTGAGCCAGCACATTCATGCAGCGAACTGCGTGGTTCTACCACCGTTGTAATTTGACTTGTAATTATAATAAAAATACAACAAGTATATCTAGTCTGAGGATTAACTCGTATTTCATCATATGCACACTCAAGTTCGGCGAAGGTATTAATTAAGAAGCTAACTTCTTACCGTACTACAAACTCAATTCGAATTTCATTTAGCCTCGCATAGCTCCTTGAGATGAAGTGAAGCGAAGCGAAAAAGTAATTTTGATGTAAAGACATTTTTGCTTAACGGTGAAATTAAACTAGAAAATTTACATGTAAATTCCTGAATTCAACTGCTTTTAAATATATATCATTAGTATAGGCCAAATACATATTTGTCTAATGTTTATAAAAGATGAAAGCTATAAATGATGAAGATTATTACATAATCAAAAACCAAAATTCTGAGCCGACCAGAATGTTAATGTTGAAATAGTGTAGTTCCAATTAAGTACAATTTTTTTCACTGCATTTTTTTATTATTTTTTTTTTAATTTTCGGCCAATTTTCGGACACAAAATAAAACATACGGAACTAAATAGCTAAAAATCTTGAAATAATAAAGAATTACCCAATCACTCAAGCAATAAATTATTAACTCTTTTCATATAAGACCTATGAAAACTTATTTCTCTTAATCTATATATATATATAAGAGATTTCCACCTATATATTGACTCATCACAATATCTCTGGAACCATAAGGCGTAGCGACTTGAAATTTGGTAGGATTATTCCTTTCGCCGAGTAGAGGTCAGCTAAGAACGGATTTTACGAAATTCCACCCACAAGGGGGGTTGCGGGGGTGTTAACAATGGAAAATTCCCATTTTTAACCTATAGCTGCTATCGACTTCAAATTTGTCGAAGATATTGCAGTATTAACATAGCGGGGCAGCAGTTATTACTTTTGATGCGAAACAGAGTTCGCCGGGTCAGCTAGTATTATATAAATAAATTCCCTCCCTTAGCGTTATGAAATATAATTAGGTTTATTAAATTGAGTCTACCATATATATTATTTATTTTTGTAAGCAGTATTTATATATAAAAAAGGGAAAATTAACGCTTATTTCATTAAAGGTTACTTTTAAATGCTAATATATAATTATAAGTGTCCATTACTGTCAGTTAAATTGAAATTAAACGGCTCGTTTTCATTGTTACATGATAAAACAACGTAGATAAACAATTGCATCAAGATTGTTTATATATAGCCTCAAAAACTAACTCGAATCTCCCTCTGAAAAACCCCATTCATCATCATCATCATCATGAGCCCAGATTAGTCCACTGCTGAACGTAGGCCTCCCCCTTAGCGCGCCATAACTCCCTATCTTGTGCCAGCTGCATCCAGCGACTCCCGGCTGTTTTTATGAGGTCGTCTGTCCATCTAGTGGGGGGACGGCCTACGCTACGCATACCAACCCGTGGTCGCCACTCAAGAACTTTTTTTCCCCATCGGTCGTCAGTTCTTCGAGTGATGTGGCCTGCCCACCTCCACTTCAGCGTGCTAACTTTATGGGCTATGTCAGTTATTCTCGTACGTCTACGGATCTCCGTATTTCGGATCTTATCCCGTAGAGATACACCGAGCATAGCCCTCTCCATAGCACGCTGAGCGACTTTGAGCTTCTTAATACGGCCAGCATTAAGAGACCATGTCTCAGAACCATATGTCATCGCTGGTAACACACACTGGTCATAGACCTTGGATTTAAGGCACTGAGGAATTTTGGACGAGAAGATATGCCTAAGCTTCCCGAACGCTGCCCAGCCGAGTTGGATCCGTCGGTTAATCTCTTTCTCGAAGTTCGCTCTACCTAGTTGAATAGTTTGTCCTAGGTAAACATAGTGATCGACAACTTCGAGGATCGCATCTCCAACAGTTACCGGTACTTGAATGACATGGACATTGGACATGACTTTTGTCTTGTCCATATTCATTCGTAGACCCACTTGTTGGGATAACTTGTTAAGATCCTTGAGCATTGCACCCAGATCCTCCAGCGACTCTGCCAAGACCACGATATCATCGGCAAATCGAAGGTGAGTGATGTATTCGCCGTTGATATTGATGCCTAGCCCGGTCCAATCTAGGAGCTTGAAGACGTCCTCCAATGCAGCGGTGAACAGCTTCGGAGATATAACATCTCCTTGTCTGACACCTTTCTGCAGTGGAATAGGCTCTGTACTCCCATCTTGGATTCGAACTGACATATTGGCGTTTCTATACAAACACTTCAGCACTTCGATGTATCGATAGTCAATTTGGCACCGCTGAAGAGACTGCAGCACCGCCCAAGTCTCGACGGAATCGAAGGCTTTCTCATAGTCCACAAACGCCAAGCATAGAGGTCGATTATATTCCTCGGTCTTCTCTATGATCTGGCGTAGAGTGTGGATGTGGTCTATGGTACTAAAGCCTCTTCGGAAACCGGCTTGTTCGGGAGGCTGGAAGTCGTCGAGTTTGCGCGAGAGTCGATTTGTAATGACTCTGGAGAACAGTTTGTAGACATGGCTCAGGAGCGAGATTGGCCTATAGTTTTTCAAGCGGGTCCTGTCACCCTTCTTAAAAAACAGCACCACCATACTCCTGGTCCATGCCCCTGGAACGTCGCCCCCGAGCACGACAGAATTGAAAAGCCTCTGAAGGGCTCTTAGAACCGGCTTGCCGCCTGCCTTCAGTAGCTCGGAAGTAATTCCATCGTCACCCGGTGCCTTCCCGTTCTTTAACTGTTTAAGAGCCATTTGGATCTCGTACAGACTGACGTCCGGGATATCTTCAGTAAAGTGTCGAGTTAGCTTGGATCTGGGATCTGGAGCCAAGCCGACAACAGGAATCTGTGAAGATTGGTATAGCTGTCCATAGAACCTTTGAACCTCTCTCAGGATCTCATCTTTAGAAGAAATGACGATGCCGTTGTCTGCCTTCAGCTTGGTCAATTGACTCTGCCCAATAGACAGATCTCTTGCGAATACTTTGGTGCCTTGATTACGCTCAATGGTCTCTTTGATGCGTACTGCATTGTACTGGCGAGTATCGCGTCGAATACTCTTGAAGATCTGCCTATTCAGTAGCCTGAGGTCGGACCAATCAGCTGAGGACTGCACCGACAACTTCTGTCTTTTCTCCATGAGCCCGAGAGTGTGTTCAGAAAGTTTTTTGGTTCTATGAGCACGTTGGTTCTTGAAATATTTGGTACCAACTGTGTGGACTGCTTCCACAAACCTGTTGTTCATATCGTTCACTGTTTCGCATTGGTCTAGGCATTCGAAGCGATTATGAAGTTCAAGCTGAAAGTTTTCCGGGTTCAGGTACTGGACAGGTGTAGGCCGGAGTATAGATCTCATCCGTCGCGAACGTTCGGCCTTAATACAAATATTCAGCATGCCACGGACAAGTCGGTGATCGCTCCCAGTTTTTACTCTGTTGATCACTGTGACATCACTAAATATATGCCGTTTGTTCGCTAAGATGAAATCTATTTCGTTCCTTGTAGAACCATCGGGGCTTATCCAGGTCCATTTCCTTTGAGGCGGTTTCCTGAAGAACGAATTCATCATGTAGAGGTCTTCCCTCTCCAGGAAATCAGCCAGTTTCTGCCCTCTTTGGTTTCTCTGTCCAATTCCATATTGCCCTACCCTCAGCTCATCGTCTTTCCGTCTGCCTAGTTTTGCATTAAAATCTCCCATAACCAACCCCATTCATGCCTTCCTTATCTTTATGAGGGTCCCGTTCCTCACCAGCCGTGGGATTAAGTAATTGCGCGATATATCACCTGAATCGAACTTAGTTCACGCGCTCACAGCATGTTCTCTGCAGCAATATACCTATAATTACCAGGAGGAGAAATGTTGGAATACTCATTTTCTAATGAGATGGACGGGTAAACGAGCAGGCATGTCACCTGATGGTAAGCAAGTACCGCTACACGTGAACACCTGCAATACAAATACTGTTACAGTTGCGGTGTCAGGCTTTAAGGGAGTAGGATGGGAAAAGCTGAGAGAAGGAAGAGGGGCGCCTACAGACACCTGCTACTCATATAGTGTTACAGTGGGCGTGGCGTTAAGTGAGTAGAACAGGAAAGGATAGGTAACGGGGTGGGCCTCAGGGTACCTCTCTCATCGAATGAAACGCGGCATGAGCCACTTTACGTCGCTCTTCTGAGCGGTAGTGGTATTTTACCAGTCAAGCCGGCCTATTCATACAGGGAACTGCTGCTATATCACTATTAAAGATAACTCATGCATTGGCGATGCCAACTTAACGTACAGGTAGCAAAATGGATGTAGGATTTGTACAAGAGGATATTATTTATATTGTAGGTGTAAAATTTTTAAAATTCGGTAGAACCAACTTCGAGAATGAGGTAAACCGATGGATCCAACTCGGTTGGGCAGTGTTCGGGAAACTAAAGCAAATCTTCTCGTCAAGAATCCCTAAGTGCCTTAAGTCCAAGGTCTTTGAATGTTGGCCTCATAACAAAGCTCAAAGTCACTCAGCGTAGTATGGAGCGGGCTAGGTTTTGTTAGGACGCTGAAGTGGACATGGGCAGGCGACATCGCTTGACTAGCCGATAACCGCTGGGGGAAAAACGTTCTTCAGTGGCGACCACGAACTGGGCGACGTGAAGTGGAAAGTTTGCTGGCAGCCACTGGACGCGGAAGGCACAGGACCGTGAACTATGGCGTTCTATGGGGGAGGCCTACTTTCAACAGTGGACAACAAAAGGCTGATGATGAAAATTTGTGTAATATTTAATATATAAAAAATGGTGTAAACTAGATAAATACCACATTCGTAATTGCCGTATTATTATGCTGGTATTGAACCGCATTTAATATCTAGTTGTCGCGTATTTTTAGCATTTTCTAGTTCGCTTTATTATTTCCCAAATATTGACTATACTGATTACACAATCATATTCTTTTAAATTATTATTCTTTTAAATTATCGAAGCAAGACATTACAGGATTCTTGGCTGGATTCCCTCATTACAAGAGCTAGGCTTTACAGAAAACCAAAGTGAAGTAACGCTACCTATTCGTAGTTATAAATTCTTGGGAGGTTTGCAAAGGAGCGATAAAGTGATGTTCTTGGTATTATGTAAGTCCAAAAAACTGGATACTCTCATCCTGGCCAAATATATGCTTTTTTTGTAAATACAAATTCGGTTGTTTGTAAAATCAATATACTGACGTTAGTTAAACGCGAAAACATCATATGATTTAGTTTCATTTTTTTAAAGAGGATTTAAATTAAATTACGACTATTATGAAAAATAAAATTTTATTTAAATTATTGGCGTTCTTAATTGGAACGCCTCAGATAGGGATAACGCCGCATCGAGGTAACGCCGCGTATTTTCGTGGGTGCAGCCGACTCCATCGAATCATAAGTCGTTGTATCGTCAAAAGTTTAAGTTAGTTTCATCGAATTTCTAAGATAAGATAAAAATTCTAAAATAAAAGATAAAAAGTCTCGGTGGTCCAGTGGTCGAGCACACGGTTTCTGAATTTAGAGGTCGCCGGTTCGAATCCTGGCACACACCAATGACTTTTCAATATCAATTAATTGCGAAAGTTATGTGTGATAAATATCGATGACTAAAAATTTTGCGCCCGGTACGGCAATAGGTTCGCCACCTATTCCATTTAGGACGTAAATATAACGGCGAGTCGAGGCTTAACAGTCACTGCTTACTACCTTCGGGTAGAAAAAGGCGTGAGGTTATGAAGATGATGATGAAAATTCTAGGATGCTTTAAAACATGTTTTTTTTCAAAATTTTCATCATATTAGTAAGATTTTCTAATACATTTCGAAACAATTTTCTTGTATATCCTCAATTTAATTATAATATGTAGTATGCTTCATGCGGGTTAATTGTAAACATGTTGACAACAGTTGACAGTACAGTTCCATTTGAGTTGAATAACAACTTTATTTTATTGAAAATTTAATTCATTCAGTATTATAATCCTGAGTGGATTAGACATTACATAGAAAATAGTATTTATGAAACGAACTCATGCAATTATAATAATATTTAATTCCCTATGTGAGGGCCAACTATATTAAGTAATCATACATACATAACTTCACGCCAAATCCCTTGCGGGGTAGGCAGAGAGAACAGAACGGCTTAAGGCACGATTCTTACACGCCTCACTCGCTTCATTGACTATGAAAGTCAACGAAGCGAGTGAACTCTTTTCATGCACGCGCGTCGGTTTTTGAAACTCCTAACACCACCTTCCTCCAGAACACGTTCTATTTGATCATGGAATGTGTATCTTGGCTGTCCTCGACTCCTACATCCATCCGCTTTTGCATTCTATATCTGCTTAGTCAGTCTTGCATCATCCATTCTTTCTACACGTCCGAACCATCGGAGCATGCATTACTTACTTTCTACTTAATAAGTAATCAAATAATATTTAATAGTATTATCATTTAATAATGACACTTCAGTTATTATCTCAATCGCAATAGTTAAAAAAAAAAATATAGCAGGGTGCTCGACCGCCGGACCACCGAGACTGAAATGAAACCATAGATTAAAGAATCATTAAAATAGATGTTTTCCAGAGTTTGTTGATTACAAACCAAATAATTAAACCTTATTCAAGTAATATTAATTTAGATTTAAAAATTGATGACACGTTGTATTTCTCTTTTTAGCAACTCTATCTCTTTTCAAGTAGCGCGCGGCTTATTACGTTCAACGCGAATCAAATTTAATACTAATTAATTCATTACAATTCTTGTTTCTAGCGAGAATATAATCATATGTATACCAAGTAATTACACAGATAATTTAATAATGAATTATTTTTAAAATTATATATATATACGAGTATATGGTCCAGTGGTTGAGCACTCGGCGTCTGAATTAAGAAGTTGCGAGTTCGAATCCTGGCTCACGACCAAAAATTATGTGTGATGAATATCGATGACTGAAAACTTTGTGCCCAGTATGACAATAGGTTCACCACCTATTCCATTTGGGACGTAAACATAACGGCGAGACGAGGCTTAACAGCCGCTGTCTACACCTTCAGGTAGATAAAGGCGTGAAGTTATCTTATGTTATAATTAATTTCATAGATATTAATAGTACAGTACACCTGCTTATGTCTGATCCCGAAACTTAGTTTAATATTTTACTGTAACTGAAAATTTACACGTAAAACTGTCACGACCCATAAACTGTGGGAGGGCAAAAAGGGGAAAGGGGGCTTACAAGTGGTACATCGTAAACACGTTGATAACGGTCAAACTGCGTACCTGTGTGACTCTGAATCGCCCATATGCCCTTGTTTAAAATTTATGGGATGCTTACTATTTCGTTAGGAGAACGATATCAAAGTTATGTACAGTGATTTATTTTATTTTTCTCTACGGCATAGAAGTTGAAGAAGTTTCTTCGAATTTAGAGATCTCGTGTTCGTATTTCTGTACACACTTATGTCTTCTTGAAGATATGATTAATATCGACGATTGACAAATTTTACTCTATCTTTGATTACATTGGAATAAGAAAATCTGCGTCAGCGTTTCTTCAAAAAGCCAACATTAATATCAATTCAAAGTTTATTATTATACTACCTGACCCTAAAATAAAAAAACCTACACTAAAATGCTAAATATCAGATATTAACACTTTACTTCATCACTACATAGTATAAAACAAAGTCGCTTTCTCTTTCCCTATGTCCCTTTGTATGCTTAAATCTTTGAAACTACGCAACGGATTTTGATGCGGTTTTTTTAATAGTTAGAGGGTGTCAACGGGGTAGTTTTGATCTATAATTCATGAATAGTGTAGTGAAAAAAAATGATAATTTTCAAGATTTAAAACTTTAATCGAAAACGCTGCCTGAACCCTAAGTGATAAATCAAAACAATGTACTACATTATTATACACCTTTAAAAGGTCTATAAAAAAGTCCTCGAGGGCATATGTCTATATCTTAGGGATAACCCACAATGACCATTAATGTTTTTTAACTTTTTACGAGAAATAATGGCTTATTTACGAAGCAATTTTAAACATTACAGCATTAATTTTCATCCTATTAAGTGTCTTAAGTAGATTGTGCTTTTAATATAGTTCAATATAGCCATTTACAGCATGTAATTTAAACTAATATTTACGAAGATATTACAGTATTAACATAGCGGTACATAGCAGTTGCGTTTGCGCGCCAAAACGCGTGCCGATAAATAGCACAAATTGAACTTTTTAAGATCCAAATATTACTAATTTATTTCTTTTGATGCGGAACGAAGTTCGCCGGGTCAACTAGTTACGTATAAATTAGACATACAAACCACGCCACCGACACCCTCTATCTACACAAAAATATGCATCTATATCCGTTGCGTAATTTCAAAGATCTAAGCGTAAAAGGGACATTTAAATTGGTTTCATCACTTTTCTCGTCTAGAAATTAACAAATACCTTCTTTACTTTACCCGTCTAAGAATCCTTCCGCTGGAGAACAAACTTACAATGTGTCCTTACTGTGAAGGATTCCGTTTGTTTCAGATATGAATTAACATTTACACACCTATTTACCAATGTAATAATTATTTTGGGGCTTTGTATTATAATGATGGCTGCTTTTAATGGGCTCCCACTGCGACCATTAAGCAGACTCAGATTATTATCATTTAAATTAACAGTAGGTACACGAATAATATAATAATTTGTATGTACTCGTTAGGTAGGTAGATGATATTGCGATTAACGGGGTAGGTAGAAAAAAACTGACTTTTAAATATCTCTTTCGTTTCATGGAAAATTAACAACGATCAATTTCTAAAAAGAAAAGTATACAGTTAGTAGTTCATGGTTTTACTCTATTCCTAGCGTCATTTATCTTTTGCAGTATATACCTGCTTTGTCATTCTCTTATTATCGCATAAACAATGCAGTGTAATAGAATTATCTCTCACTAAATCAAATGTTTATTAGTAAATGAATATCTATTGGAATTATCAAATTTACTCAGGCTAAAAGTACATTAATTACGGGAATCCAGATATTAGTGCTACTTATACAGTAATCATTATTCGGCTTTTAATTACCGACAAATAATCCAATAAATTAGTTGGATAATAGGTGTTCAACAATCCTAATGAAAATTAGAGACTTCATTTAACGTTTGTCTAAATTAAATGCGCCATTACCGATCAACTGAGCGGAACGCGGTCACTCGGAACCTACCTCGTAAATACTCTAAAAGCGGAACAAAAAGGAGGAAAAACGGAGCTGATAAATAGCATGCAATATACTTATACTGTTCGATAATAGTGCCCTATGAGAGTAACTAAGAACTTAGAGTAAGTACTCACCAGACCCGTGCAGATGCTGGTCATGGGAAGCTGAGGAATGTAGTGTACTGATAGATAGGTAGGTGATGTTATGATGTGTCTATTGTCTGAAATATGTGTGTAGATACTTCCCTGAGAATTCGAGACCGGGAGGAATAGCCGAATCCTTGCACACCACACTGAATACCAATTCAAACCAAGACCGGGCACGGTGGCCAAAATATGACCCGATTACTGATTCTAAGAACTACAACCGACGCCTAACTAAATGTCATAGGCAGAGTAAGTTTTTACGCGATAACAAACAACGTGCGAATTTATATGTTACACACGAAAACTATAGCGTTCAGACCGTTCAGACAACGCGGCCATACTCCTACTACTACGAAAAACGCCATCTGGCGGCACACGGTCGCGAACGAACGAACTACCGAAAGAGACCGATAAATATCGAACAGTCCCCCGCCCCAGCCAGACCGTGTCTGGATGAAGGCATTCTAACGGAGGTTAATCAATCGGTAAGCGGGAGAGAGTCGCGACAGCCCGCTTCAAAACTGAATCTCCAACCTTAACTTCAGAGACTCGAGGAATACCATCCGACCCGGGAAATAATTGAAGTATCCGACCGAGCCTCCATTGCAAAGGAGGTAAGTTCGATTCCTTTAAGAGGACAAGATCGCCTACACGCGGTGGGTTAGTTTTATCTGTCCATTTAACCCGTTGCTGCAGCAAATGTAAATACTCCAAGGACCACCGACGGTGGAATGATTGCGTAAGTTGCTGGAGCAGCTCAAAACGCGACAATCGATTGGCAGCGACATCAACAAACGGATACTCTGGCAAGGAAGTCAGGGGACTGCCAATCAAGAAGTGACCTGGAGTTAAGGGTTCCAGGTCACTGGGGTCAGACGAAATAGGACAAAGAGGGCGCGAGTTCAGGACCGCTTCGACCTTACAAAATACTGTCTGCAACTCCTCAAAGGTGAGGATCGTTTCCCCAATCACACGGCGGAGATGGACCTTGGCGACCTTGACGGCAGCTTCGAATATTCCGCCCCACGAAGGATAGCCGGGAGGATCAAAAATCCAAGTCACACCACGTTTGGACAACTCCGAGCCGATGTAGGTGTGATTATCAGATAAGAATTGAACGACTTCCTTCAAGTATCGGTCTGCACCCTTAAAATTTGTTCCACAATCTGAACGGATCAAATGAGGCAATCCGCGCCGACTAACAAACCGTGACAGACATGCAATAAAGGCCTCGGTGGACAGTGCTGAAACGAGTTCCAAGTGCACAGCCTTTGAAAACAAACACACAAATACGCACAAATAAGCCTTAACATGTCTGGCATTACGAACACTTGATGTTTTAACCGAAAATGGACCCGCAAAATCTATGCCAACATTGGCAAAGGGCCGAGCGGGTCTGACCCGATCCGATGGTAAGTCACCCATTAGGGGTTGAGTCAATGTGCCTTTCAATCTATAACACGGAATACATTTAAATATGACACTCCGAGCCGCTCGCCTGGCAGACAAAATCCAAAAGTCACGCTGCAGACAAGCCAGTAATGCATTCAATCCAGCATGACAATTTCGAACATGGCGGTCCTTGATAAGCAGCTCAACAAAATGACCGTGCTTCGGCAATAAAAGGGGATGTCGAGCCCCGTAAGATAATTCTGAATTACGCAGTCGGCCCCCTACTCGCAACAATTCAGACTCGTCAAGAAACAAATTAAGACGAGCAAGACTACCTCGCAGCTGTTGCTTCTACTGACGGAGAAGTTTGATTTCCTTACCAAACGACTGAACTTGCACAATCCTAACGCAAGTGAGGAGGGCATCATGGCGTTCTTGAGGAGATAAGACTGAGGAAACTACTGGCTGTGACCGATTTCGACAGTTGTGAAGAAACCTTCTTATCCAACCGGTCACAGCAATGAGCTTGTCGAGAGTACTAAATCGGTTAAGCATCGGATCCGGCGATCCCTCTTCAGCTATCTCAGCAGCGAATACCTTTAAACCTGGAAGAGGATCGACACACTCTGTCATTGGGGCAGGCCACATATCTTCAGAAGAGGCCAGCCAATCTGGTCCCCACCATAAGGGATGATTGATGATTTGTGAAGCAATCAGCCCACGTGATGCACAATCGGCTGGGTTGATCGGACCTGGTACATGACGCCAATCCATTGAAACCGTTGACGATCGTATTTGAGATACGCGATTGGCCACGAAGGTTTCCAAGGCATGAAGAGGAGCCTTAAGCCATGATAAGACAATTTGGCTATCAGTCCAAGCTGTTACCGAATCAAATTTAATCCATTTCCCTAAGGTGTTGGTAACGACATGACTCAGAAGACGAGTGAGCAAAGCTGCTCCTGACAACTCTAACTTAGGAATTGTTAATTTGGTGCGCAAGGGCGCAACCTTACTTTTTCCTACGACTAACCGAACATGGACTTGACCGCTACTATCAACGGTGCGAAGATAAACAACAGCCGCATAACCATACTCCGATGCATCCGAGAACCCATGAAGACTGGCTCGACAGCAACTGATGGGTAGAATAGAACGAGGTAAATGGATATGCTGAAGGTCTGCGAGTGTCGCATAAAACCGTAGCCAATAGGACAGCAAATCTCCTGTCAAAGGACTATCCCAATCGAGACCAGAGATCCACAACTCCTGCAAGAAACATTTAGCCCAAAAAACCACAGGAGTTACCCAACCATTTGGATCAAATATACGTGCGACCGTGGATAAAACCAAGCGTTTGGTCCACCGTTTCATTGGCTCTGATGGCTCAACCGAATAAGTGAATATATCCTGAGCTGGCCGATACTGAACTCCTAGTACTGCGATGGAGTCCGGATTGTCAGGATTCCTAAAAAGATGAGGTTCCTGCTGGTGTTCTGGCGGCAAACCCTCCAAGACATCTGGAGAGTTAGATATCCATTTCCTTAGCTCGTAGCCACCAGCCTTAAGCAGCCCTATCAACTCATCCTTCAACACCAACGCCTCTTCCACCGACGAGGCACCTGTGCAAATATCGTCGACATATACGTCTGAGGGGAAGACGGCGGCTGCGCGCGGAAATCGCAGACGTTCGCGATCGGCTAAATGCAACAAGGAACGGATTGCAATGAACGGGCTGGACCTCAAGCCGTAAGTGTTTGTATTCAATTCGTATACTTGCAGTTGACAATTAGGATTCTCTCTCCAGAGTATCAGCTGGAAACGCCTATCATCAGGGTGGATTACTACCTGACGGAACATCATTTTAATGTCGGCTACAAAAACGACCCGATGGCGACGAAAACCAGTTAAAATATCCGCAATATCCACTTGAAGCTTGGGACCTGACATCAAGCAATCATTTAAAGAGACACCTGACGATGAAGGTGACGAACCATCAAACACCACCCGAATCTTACCATTCTTGAACACGGCGTGATGAGGAATGAAATAATGCTCATGGTCTTTCCACTTGAACTGTGACAGCGTCATGTGACCCAGCTCCTTGTATTCTCTCATGAATTCTGTGTACTTTATGCGGAATTCGTTATCACGACACATCCGGCGCTCCATAGACAGTAACCTCCTTTCGGCTACAGTCCAGGAGTTACCTAGACGTGGACGGGGATCCAGAAAGGGCAATCGAGTAAAAAATCTACCTGTAGCAAAACGACCAGTATTTGCCAAGAAATATGACTCACATTCGTCATCGACTGGTCGATTCCGGGACGCAGCAGGGGGCTCCTCAACTTCCCAAAAACGCTGAAGAGAATCAGCGAGAGAGAGTCCTACCTGCAACGTGGTATCCGAAACCTGAAAGGCGTGGGAATATACTGGACCCATAATGACAGATCCCAAGTTTGTTGGAATCGCGACTAAACCTCCCGACTGAAGTAAGATAGTTCTGTCCAGTTTCAGTAGACCGATGACATCTGCTCCCAGTAAGAGCTCCACAGGTCTAGGTAGGTGGAAATGAGAGTCGGCTAATGTTAAACCGGATGTAAGACGCCGTACCTCCGGTGATAAAGAAACCTGAGGATGATTACTTAAGACGTTCCTCAAAACAACAGCACTTAAATTATATTTTATACTAGGGTGGAATAAGGAAGAGAAGGAGAACGACACCTTACCTACTACGTTGTCCACCGGAACTCCACCTACTCCAATAATTTCCTGACTCCGTGAGGACATCCTTAAACGGAGACGCCTCGCCAACCCAAATGACATGAGAGACCCCTGAGCACCGGAGTCCAAAATAGCCCGTGCCACTAACCCAGTTCCGCGAGGTGAGTGCACCATAACCTGCGCGGTGGGTAAGACAATAGTCGCTGGAGGGGATGTGGTTGGCGAGACTGCTGCTGCGAGTCAACATAAATCGGCACGCCCTGGCGACTGCTGACTCCAGGATTCCCGTTGCCGCTGTTCTTGAGGTGGACCGAAGGTCATATGGTCATACGAGTCCCACTCGGGCACCGGCGGCAGCCGATTAGCGCGCGACCTCATCGCCGAACCATGGACACTGCTGCCCGCTCGCAACTCACGAGTAACGCGAGGGCGCTCAGACGTAGGTGGCGAGAATGGCCTGTACTCGTTTATGTGTGCCCGCTCCGCGATATTAACTTGAGCGGACGGTGCACCACCATGTGAATACCTATGAGGCGCGACCACCGTCCCTATAATCTGCTGTGAAAAAGACGATGAGGCCTGACGACGCACGGGAGACGAAGGTGAGTGGTGTCAATTCGAACCCCCGCCCGTGTGAGCCGGTAACAACCCACCTTGATTGCCAGTCCGGTTCGGCTGACAGAGGAGTGTGTGGTGAGGCCCACCACAATGCCGACACGGTTGCTTGTCATCACATACATTGGCCATATGTGACCCCAAACAAGTATAACAACGCCCTAACCTACGGGCGAGAAAACGTCTTCGTGACACACTAGCTCTCAGAAACTGAGTACACTCTAAGGGTGTGTGATTTCCCCCATAACACACCCCACACCTACCTGGTCGCTCGACGGCCATAACGCGAGGCGGACGTCCCGGGCCCACGTCTCGCATAAGTTGCGGACGAGGTGGACGGGGCCTGGACGAATCAATAAGATGCGAACGCCCCGGCAATGGCACAGTGGGCAAGTTTTCTATTTTGCGACTCTGATCCTCCAAAAAACCCACTAACAAGTCAAATGTCGGTATGTCCGAGGCCGAGTCTCCACCGTGCAACTGTTCAAAACGAGATCTAATTTCCCCTGGTAACTTATTCAAAATAATATGTAATAATATAAAAGACCACTCGGTTACGGGGAAGTTCAAACCCTTAAGAGCATTTATAGCGACTAAGAGGGGGTTCAAAAGATCGAACCGCAACTGGTGAACCGATGACAGTTGAGGGATTTTTAAAATAGCCGCCACATGTAAATCAGCGATCCGTCGCGTATTTTGATAACGACGGGTTAATAAATCCCGAGCTATACCGTAATTAATATCATTAATTTCCAAATGCTTAACTAAAGAGTGAGGCTCATCTTTTAAACACGTAAGTAAATATCCAAACTTTTGCGAATCCGCCAAGTCCCGACGGCGGTGTACTACGCTTTCAAAAAGTGCTACAAAACTAGGCCATTGTTCAAGAGAACCCGCAAAGGTCGGCACATTTAAGGTCGGCAAACGCTCATGGTAAATACTATCCGACAGCACGATGGGGGGGGTAGGTGATTGGTTAACCTGCCCCGTGGCCGCTGCTTCCATCAGCTGATCAACCATCGTCATGCAATGGTCGTACTCCGAATTACCGTATTCTATTAGTTTGGGGTCATCCGACTGCAGCAATACCCGGTAGACCGAATCCAGGACATCCACCTTGATAGGCACCTTTTCAATACGGTCCTTGAGCGCAGCAACCCTATCCGCACGACCGACTAAAGAAGCAGCTGATGCAAGCCAGCGAGCTATATTCGATAAACTTGCTTTAGCCTCCGCAATTGTTAATGTCGGTGCCATTATTTAAAAATAATAATCGAAACGGTTACAAACGAACTGCTAAACACTCGGATACAAGTTGTAGTAAATAAGATCGATGTAACAAAAATATTATTTTATAATATAATTCAGAACGAACAGACGGTCTGAACGATATATTATGTGTATATGTTCTTCAAACGATATAATCAGATAACAAAAAATAAATAAAATAAATATCGAAAATATTTCAATAACGATATAAGAAAGTAGTCTGCCTACGACACGCAAATAACAGGCGCTATGCAAGTTACGTGAGTTATAAAGTTATAAATGTAAATACCTATTACAATCGACAAGAATAATAGTACCTAGAATACTCTTGAGAATGTTCCTCCAATGAGTCAGTAACTACCTACATTCAGAAAAAAAATATGAACCTACGTATTAGGTACAATTGAATACGATAAAAAAAGTTACCCACTTATTTTAATTCTGATGCAAATAATTTTAATAATTTTCACAAAGGACTCAATAACTATTACGAAACCAATATTTTAATATATTAAACCACGCTCTGCTACCAGAATTGTTCGATAATAGTGCCCTATGAGAGTAACTAAGAACTTAGAGTAAGTACTCACCAGACCCGTGCAGATGCTGGTCATGGGAAGCTGAGGAATGTAGTGTACTGATAGATAGGTAGGTGATGTTATGATGTGTCTATTGTCTGAAATATGTGTGTAGATACTTCCCTGAGAATTCGAGACCGGGAGGAATAGCCGAATCCTTGCACACCACACTGAATACCAATTCAAACCAAGACCGGGCACGGTGGCCAAAATATGACCCGATTACTGATTCTAAGAACTACAACCGACGCCTAACTAAATGTCATAGGCAGAGTAAGTTTTTACGCGATAACAAACAACGTGCGAATTTATATGTTACACACGAAAACTATAGCGTTCAGACCGTTCAGACAACGCGGCCATACTCCTACTACTACGAAAAACGCCATCTGGCGGCACACGGTCGCGAACGAACGAACTACCGAAAGAGACCGATAAATATCGAACATATACCTATTTACGTTATTATTTTCTTTTATTCACTAAAAATGACATGCTATAAATGCAAAATAATGTGGATTCCCATCGATATCGACTCATAGAAAATAACCACCCGTGTAGAGTTGTACGGCCTTTTGCCTCTCCTACTGAAGCCAGCTACATATCAGTAGTCTGGAGAGCGAGCGCCTTACTTGAGAATAAAAAAGTAGTGGGATCGAATCCGGACTCTCACCTATGACTTCTCGGAATACTTTTTGGAAGTTATGTATGACAAAATGCATACTAAAATATAACAAAATGCGTGCCCAGTGTATAGCAATGGGTTCCGCCACATATTCCATTTGGGACGTAGAATTCGGCAAGTAGAGATTTAACAGCCGCAACCCTACACCTACAGTTCGCCGTAAATATCAGCCAGATATTATTAGTTCACGAATATCTTCGCAGATGATGTTCTAAAATCGATCACAGATTTACCATAAGATTTCCTTTACCTGTTCGGCGGAAAGAGCATGTTCAGACATGTACCAGTTGTTAAATTCTCATATGTTATACCAATAAACGGTATAGTACGGTTTATATATTTTTTTTTATCCTGAAGAGAAATCTCAGTCAGTAGTACTCCTGCTGAACGATATCAGCAGGAGTACTACTGATTATGATCAATTATTTCTTTCTCCTTCTCCCATCTTAACCGCCAGCACTGCAACTAAGACCCTCTTGATATCCAAGTTATTTATGCAGAGCTCTAGTCACTTACCATCAGGTGACCCGCTGGCGCATTTGCCTCCTTATCCCATAAATAATCTTGTACCGAGAGAGAGATGGGGTAGGTATCTCTTCTCCTCTTGTCGTATTACGTTAAAGATTCTCGCCATTTTCTCATGTATGGATCGGTGACCGGCAAAGATACGGTGAAAGCGAATCGCTTATTATATTACTTAATTAATTACGCTGTGACATTAAAATATAATGATACCATCTGAAGTTCTAACACTCTCTCATCGAGATTATTAATTTTATCAAAGGCCATTATACAGTTTATGAACTTTTCAGTATATTACAAAACTTAATTAGTTGAGAAATGTTATAAAGGTGGATCGTGAAAAGGTGATATATAAGGGTGAATCCCCAGCGGGTGGTGGCGTTGCAACAACTAATATTGAAAATTTAATAAAGTCATCTTTAACTATTATAATATTTACAAATGTTACTCATTATTGAAGTCGGTGCAACACAATAGAGTACGTTACCTGGGCTGGCACCGACTTCAAAAATAAGTAACATTTGTAAAAAAAAAATTATACATACAGACGAATTGAGAACCTCCTCCTTTTTTCGAAGTCGGTTAAAAATAAACTTGCTACGCCGTTTTTCCGTCTGAAAAAAGTTAATAACTCGTTTATAGGTAATTGTGTACGTTTCTTTAATAAGATTCCTGAAAATGTAATTGAGATGCCGTTTACTAAATGTGTAAAAATGTATGTTAAAAGATATCTCATCAGCATGATGTTTTGGATGACGACAATGTTTTCAAATAAACCGCTCATTACTACTTATACTTGTAACATTGCTGTTAATTAATAAGATTGAGTGCGGTATGACGTTTCTCACCGGGCAAGCTTACTAGTTTTTTTTGTTGTCTGTTTTTTTGAATATGTCATGCTCACTGAAAGGTCTTTGCTTACGGCGGCGTCGTTGAACGGGTCGCCACCTTCCCTAAGATATGGTGAGGGAGGCGATGGCTCAGATATGCGTCATACTCGTGAATGAGTGCTGTTTGTGGGGTCCGGTCTGTTCAAGCGTCCAAAGACCTTTTATTAAAGTACTGTGTCCTAAGTTTGACGTGAGAGACCTCATTTTGCTCTCTGTATTTTCTATTAATTTGTATTGTTAGTGCACAGCACTGTTTAGTAAATAATAATAAAGAAAAACCTCCCTGAGTTTCTTGCCAATTCTTCTCAGTGCGAGAGTAATCGAATTGGCGGAAGTAAAAAAAAAAGTGACCTTCATAAGTGTCTGTACAAGACCTGAATAAATAAGTTTTGATTTTGATTTTATCGGTGATGTCCATCGCTATTCTGCTAACCCTTCCCTTTTGAGACTTAAAAATGTGGCAGTATGCAGTGTAGACGTAACAGCTACTGCCTACACCTCCAAGTAGTGTATAAATGGACCAGATCGGCCAAACCAATACCACGGCCTCTCACAACATCAACGTATAGTGGCTCATGCCGCGTTTAGTTCCGTGAGAGATGTTTCTGGAGGCCCATCCCCCTTCCCCTCCCTTAACTATCCAATTCCATTAAAGCCCGGGAACGCAACTGTAACTTTTCTGGGAATGGGTGTACAATTTTATAATAGAGTCCCTGCGCATGTCCTGGCTCTGTCTTTCGATCGGTTTAGTCGGGCGGTCGTCGGAAGGATCGTCTCGTTGCTGGTGCTTATTACACCATTAATGACTTCATGATGGACAAGTCATCTTGGGACCGTCACGTTGCTTGCTCAACGCGGATTGTGTAGTTTGCGTGTTGAAATTTGTTCACATGTTCTGGAGTGGAGACATTCCGTAATAATTTCTGATAGTTATATACACTTTTCTAATTTAAAATTTGCCTTGATATTGTTTATAAAATATGTACATATAAGTTTTATTTATTGCACAACGTTACCACTCTAAATAAAAAGTGTCGCGTCAGTTGTGCTCGACTAATATATTTGCAGAGATTTTCTTTTTAGGACGTTGATGTTAATTTGCTTGGGCCATAACTGTGATGGTCGAGTATTCTGGCTGCTACACCTTTTATGTATGAGTCTACTGCTTTGTTTTCAGTAGCGATATTAATATTATTGTTATTTATGTTTAATAGTTTAAAAAGAGTATCTGGCACATGAGTTTCTTGCCCGATTCTTCTTATGATAGCCCCTACACTCGGAATCGGGCCGCTCGTGGCGATTGCGTCCGTTTTCTTGTTCCACGGACGCACTTTCCTAAAGCGCTCGTGTTAAGTAGTTCATTTGAAATAATAAGTTAAATTGTACTTGCTGAATATTTTTAAGTGTCTGTGAAGACCTATGAAAATAAAACTTATTTTGGCTTTGACTTTGACTATATGTGTTGCAGGTGTCCATGGGCGGCGGTAGTGGCGGTAGTTGTTTAACATCCTGTGACCCGCTTGCTCGTTTGCAGACAGACAATTAAAATCATTCAAAAAAAAATCTGTAGTGTTTCTATGTTGTCCTTTAATTTTGAAAATTGGATGAACATTCTTCTGTGTATTCAAATGACTAATTTTAGCTTAGAAAATAACATAGGGCTTATTTCATTAAAATATAAGTGATAAAAGTTATCATCACCAGACAGGCCATATGGGCGGAGCTGGGTAAATAAATGAAGGTGTGAGGGTGGAACTTTGTGTCCACGACGTAATTTCTCTTTATTAACTTAGGGTTAAGGCCATTTATTACACGAACAGCTATATAATTTTCTTCGTTATAAATTAAGATCGCCCGAAAGTCAATTCAATCCACTCCCCATCTTGGTTCTAATGGTATGATTAGACAGATTGATGAAATCATTCCAAATAGTTTAGAGGTCTATCCAATTTGACAGTGTCATTAAATTATTGCGATACGCAGGGCCCAATTTTGTTAGTCATTTATCACATATAATTTACGAATATTCTCTGGTGTGATCAAGGATTTGAACCCGGGACTTGTTCATTCAGAATAAGGATGCTCGATTTTCAAACCGGCTTGACTACTCTTTCCATTTTCTTTTGTCAAATTATGCAATTCGCTTTCACTGTTTGTATTTTACGGCTATAGAATAATTGGTATATGGTCATGTGGGGCAAGTGTGCGCAGCAGCTAAGTGTGCATCATCATTACATAGTATAAAACAGAGTCACTTTCCGCTGTCTGTCCCATTACATGCTTATATCTTTAAAACTACACAACGGATTTTAATTTTTTAATAGTTATAGGGTGTCAACGGGTGGTTTTGATCTATTATTCATATATGATGTTGTAAAGAAAAAATGATAATTTTCGAAATTTAGCACTTTAATTTCAAACGCTGGCTGAACCCTAAGTGATAGATCAAAACTTTGTTTAACATTATTAAATACCTTCAGAAGGTCTACAAAAAAGTCCGCGAGGGCATATGTCTATCTCGTAGGGATAACCCACAATGACCATTTTTATTTTGTTACATTTTACGAGAAATAATGGCTTATTTACGAAGCGATTTTAAACATTACAGCACTATTTTTTATCTAATTAAGTGTCGTTAATGGATTGTGCATGTAATACCTATAGATGATCCTGGCCTTTTACAGCATGCAATTTTAACAAATATTTTGGAAGATATTGCAGTATTAACATAACGGGACATAGGAGTTGCGTCGCGCCAGCCAAGACGCGTGACGATATATAAGCACAAATTTAACATTTTAATACCAAAATTTTAGTTATTTCAAGAGGGGGGTTGCCGTTCCTTAGCGCTGTATAATTTTTGTGATATTTAGAACTAGCTGACCCTGCGAACTTTGTTCCGCATCAAAAGTAATTATAGTTAAATAAGCGCTAAGGAACGGCAACCCCCCTCTTGAGTACCCCGCTTGACAGATAAATGGAGATTTTTGCTGAAATATTTACGGTATTTTTCATTATTTTGTCACGTTTGAAGCGTTATCTTTTGTGTCATGTATTTTATCAAAGTATACCTTTTGCTGTCGAGTCAACATAATATTAAGTTTGCTATTAGTCAGTATTTAAGTGGTTATGATAAGACAATAACAAACTATATGCATTTAATTTATTTTCTATGGTTTGGTTGTTGTTTTTTTATGTGCATTCGCATGCACATAAAAAAACAACAACCAAACTTGCCCAGTTTGTGACATCATCAAGTTTGTGTTGATCTCATATACTGATTTTAAACGATTTTCTTAATAACTTTAAGTAACTACGCTGAAAGTTTTATAATTATAATAATTTAAAGAAAAAAACTTTTTTAAAGAAGCTTTTATTTAAACGCTCTAAAAAGAATAAAATAATTTTAACCTTATACATTTTAACTATCAACTTATAACCTTATTATATACAATTTATGTGATAATAAAAGCTTGTCGCTATTTTTAATTACCTATTAGTGGCTATCCATAACCATCTAGAAATATTTTTTTAGATTTAATGATTACTGTGACGGATCGCATTATCCAAATATATTTTTTTGGTTTATAACATATATATGGACACCCGAACACATATAGTGGTACAGTTCCGTTGCCGGCCCTTTCCATGGGAAATGGAAGGGGTCGGAATTGGGATGGGAAGAGGAGGGGGGAAGGGTTGGGTTGAACATAGCGACAAGCTTTTATTATCACATAAATTGTATATAATAAGGTTATAAGTTGATAGTTAAAATGTATAAGGTTAAAATTATTTTATTCTTTTTAGAGCGTTTAAATAAAAGCTTCTTTAAAAAAGTTTTTTTCTTTAAATTATTTTCAAGTTTTTAGTTATCGATGGGTAAGTTTCTCACTCTCCCCTCACCTCATTCAAAGCATCATTGTTACAAGGTCATTTGCCAGTTAATTTCGAACAGTCCAACTCTTCAATGAGGAGACCTCCTAAAGTCTTTTCTCTGATTAAGGCCGCGTATGCTTGACCAGCAGCAAAGAGTTTCGAGCCTAAGTAAACAAATTTTTTTGTTACTTATTTGTTGATTTTGCAACTTAATTTTGTTATGTGGGACTGTTGTTTAATAACAAAATATGTTTAACTACTTGTGATGTGTAACGCCATCTGTTGTTTTAATCAGTACTTTATACTTGCTGACCTGAGTGTAACATAGGAGTGAGTTGTAATAAAAGTTATAGTTCGTTCCCATCATCCACTGTGTTTAATTCTAATAATACCTATAACACCATTAAAATCCGTTAGTGTAGCAATCATGTTAAAGTTATTAAATCCTGTCCAATTTACGTCGGTATCCTGAAAGGGCATGGCATTGCACCGGTCGAACCGGCCCATTCATGCAGCAGATTGCGTGGCTGACCACAATTAAAACACTGTTAACTATTAAAACATAGGTCAACGGAAAGCCGTCGACTGTGATTGACTACCGCCTCAGCCGTAAAGTGGTCGTAAGGTTCTCAATGTTAGCACTAACTCATTTTGATTATAAATTTGGACGCGCCGCTTAACCCTGTATCTTGACATGGTGATTTGGCATCAGTGACTGAATAGTAAACAACAGATTGACTGACACCGGCCAAACAAGCAGGCCACTAACATCTAGCCGCTCATATTGAAAACCTTATGATATATATAATATTTATACACATTCTAATTAGTTTATAACATTAATTAATAACATAACATAGCTCGACTCCTTTTTCTACCCGAAGGTGTAGGCAGCATCTGTCAAGCCTCAACTCGCCACTATGTTTACGTCTCAACGATCTTTAAGGGAGTAGGATGTAGGATATGAGAGTAGGAAGGGATGGGGAAGGGGAGTGGGCCTCCGGGTACCTCTCTCACCCAAAGAAACCCGGCGTGAGCTGGTTGTGGTATTTCACCGATCGAGCCAGCCCATTCATACAGTGAATTGCTGGGCTCTACCACTGTTGCCATACAGCGAGCACAAAGTGGTCAGTCAAAAATATTTATCACACATGACTTTCGAGAGGAATTTCGAAAGACATTGGTGTGAGGCCAAATTCGCACCCAAGACTTCCTGATTCAGAAGCGGACTAGTTTACTGAACCACCGAGACATAGTTTTTGAAGTTCTCATATAACTCTTTAATGAAAGGGCCATTTGATACCCATATAGTAGAAACACAAATATTTATTCCACCATATTGGTTTTAGAATGATGTCACACTATTTTTCGAGCTACTATCAACAAGCCCTTTCATTTGATACCCATATTGTAGAAATGCATTAAAAAAAACTGTTCCTCTATCTTGGATGATCCGCCATATTGGATTTAGAATGACGTCACATTAGTTTTTTAATTGGTCCCAATGAGCCCTTTCATTTGATACCCATATTGTACGAAAGCTTAAAATATATATTCCTTTATCTTGTATATTCCACCATATTGGATTTAGAATGACGTCATATTATATTTTGAGTTACACTCAATAAACCCTTTCATTTGATACCCATATTGCAGAAATGCATTCAAAATATCCATTCCGCCATCTTGGGTCGTCCGCCATATTGGATATAGAATGATGTCATACATTATATCATGCATTGTCATCCAAAGTAAACGTGTATACAAAATTTCAGCTCAATCGGTTGAAGGTATCTACTTCAAAATTGAGTTACAAGATTCCACCGAACATATATACTTACATACATACATACATACATACAGTGCAAGGTAAATAAAAGCTTATAATAAAATAATATTGTTTAATTTGTAAAATATATTTTATTTGGTTGCTGCGCACACTTACCCCGATATTGCCGTAAAAGTGCGAGCACTTAAGAAAGCAAAGAAATGATAGATGATGATTTTTCAAAGTAGTAGAGCCAAGCAGTTCGCTGCATGAATGGGCCGGCTCCACCGCTGAAATACCACAACCTCTTAGAAGATCAGAAAAGAAGAAGAGAGAAGAAGTTTCGTTCGGTGAGAGAGGACGGAGGAGAGGAGGTAACCCGGAGGCCCACGCCCCTTCCCCATCCTTTCCTATGCCCTATCCCTTAAAGGTCGGCAACGCAACAGTAACACTATATAATATGTTGCTGGTGTCCATGGGCGGCGTGGATGGCTTACCATCAGGTGACACGCCTGCTCGTTTGCCCTCCTATCCCATAAAAAATATGAGTATGAAAGGGTTTTTGTTTTCTTTGGTTTCTTATACTGATAAAACTATTGCGGTGTCTAAGTTGATGACAAATAAACAGTCTTGCTAATTAGCACAGTTTTGTGTGATTCTATTAATAATAATAGAGTTTATGAAGTATCAAAGTTTAAGTGCGCACATTTACCCCACATGACTCTACAAAATGATGATAAAATTAATTTTATTTTCAAATGCGTATACGTAATCATATTCATTTTTCATATATTTTACAAATACAAAAGTCATGTGATGAAGAGAATTGACTGCGAAATAAAAAGGGGGGTATTTCATTCGAGTATTTCTTTTTTCTTTGATAACGTAACACATATTAACGTGCGAGCGAGATGCAAGATACAAAAATATTTACCATTTGGGAATCAAAGTTTTAATAACAGCGGTGTTCACCTAATTTTGTGATTATAATCATAAAAGTTCCAAACATTTTCAACTTCAGTATTGTGCTCAGTTTTAATAGCTTGGGCAATTTATTTAATAAAATCTTTAGTAAATCGTATCACGTTATGAAAAATACAATTCAATTAAATATTATTCGCTTCTTTAAGATTGTAACAAATTTGTTCTTATCAGACTGCCAATTTAAAATAATATTAATATTAATTTAAAATCCGATATCACGATAGCTTAGTAGTAGAAATACGTACTCTTTTGCTTAAAAATCTTGGCTTTGGATTCCGTAGATCACACTCCTTTGATTTTTTTGAAATTGTGTATGGTAATAAAATGAAGGCTTATCACAGAGTGGTGAGGAATTAATTATGGTCGACATTATCCTTATATGGGGTAAGCAGTGGCTTGATAAGAGCGATGAAATCATTTTACAGCGATTTCAGAGCTTGTGTTAGGATAGGAGCATAGCAGGAGGGCATATAATATATTTAACACCTAAAAGGGTGTTAGACAGGGATGTGTAACTTCGCCAGGACTGTTTAACCTATATATTGATAATTGTTTAAAAGATTTGAAAGAGAGTGTGTATGGATTAAAAATGAACGATTTAATTATCAAATGCCTTCTTTACGCTGATGAGGAAGAATTGCAGTTGATGATTAATGTATTACATGGGTCTCTGAGAGAGAAAGGGATGAAAGTGAATGTATGCAAGACTAAAGCAATGTTTTTTGAAAGAGATGAAAGTATGTCTAAATGCGAGATTGTGATTGATGGAGAAAAAGTGGAACAGGTGAAAGAGTTCATGTATTTAGGCACAAAGTTTACGAGAGATGGAAAGTATGAATGCGATATTGAAAGACGGGTTTTGGCTGGAAATCAAGTGAATGGGGCCCTGAACGGCTTTATGAACAGCCAGAAAGTGTCCAAAAAGGCACAAATGGCTGTACACAGAGGGGTTTTGGTTCCCACGCTTATATATGGAAGTGAATGTTGGGTATGGCAGGAGAAACATAGAAGTAAGATTAATGTTGTAGAAGGTAGTAGTAGTTGTGGACTTTGAGGAGTATAGCTGGATAAAATGAGAAATAGTTTAATTCGAGAACGTTGTGGTGTGAAAGAAGATATAGTGATAAGGATAGAGCATGGAATGCTTAGATGGTTCGGTCATGTAGAAAGGATGGACAAAAGAAGACTGACTAAACGAATTTATAAGACAAGTGTGAAAGGGCGAACCGGTAAAGGTCGACCTAAGCGGACCTACCACCAACAAATCTACGATGTGTTAGTGAGAGGCCAGGTCAGGAGTGGCCACAACCGACGAGCATGTATAAAAGCGATAATGAGAGTGGTGGAAACAAGAAACGTATGTCAGGATCGTAGCAAGTGGAAAGAATTAGGCTCTGTCTACCCCCATGGGTATGGATGTATAAAATGAAATAACATGTATTTGACGTATAGCAACATGGGCTCGTAATCAATGCCATGGAATCAAATAACACATAGGTAGGACGGCGTAAAAAGGCCGTTGCATAAAACTTCAATATTGAAGAACTACAAGGTACAGAAAAAAAAAGCCAAGTCAGTTGTTTTCAAGTATGCCAGTTCAAAATTTACTAGCATAAAATGTTAGCGTATTTTCAATATACAAAACTAATTTCACATATCCGATATAGTATCCATTAGACGCGGTATTTATAACTTATGCAGCAAAATGGCCGAGCTTATATCATAATTAGTGGATGACATTAATTACTGAACACGTGCGGTTTTCATTGTGAACGCAGCGTTGGCGTTTTGGCGGGAATTCGACTATTAGTCGAGTCTAAACAACACGATAACACACAAGCGTTTAGATAAACTTTAATAACATTAAAATCATTTGCCAAATCATATAATTATTTAATACTGTGACTTCATTATTAGTTTAAGGTTTTGATTTAAGAATCCCAGTTCTTGACCTAGAAGTAAGCAATTGAGCACTGCCCATGGACATCCCAGTGGACCACAGTTACCTTGTCGGCCTTAAAGATCAAATGGGCAGGAGGACGGGAGGGTACGAAGAGAATGATGGCCTCCAGTTACCTCTCTCATGGCATGAATCGCGGCACCAACTACTTTATGTCGATTTTCTGATATAGTCAAGGTCGAGTCAGCTCATACAAGCAGCGCGGCTCTACCACTGCCTATATAACATAACTTCACGCCTTTTCTACTCCGAGGTGTAGGCAGCGGTTGTTAAGCCTCGTCTCGCCGTTACGATTACGTCCCAAATGCAATAGGTGGTGAACCTAATGCCATACCGGACACAAAGTTTTCAGTTTTCTCACTGCCTAAATAGCTATTAAAAATACTGGTCTCAAAATAAAAATCAGTGGGTATGGTGGTATCTTTACCCAGTAGTTAATTCTACCCAAAAAAGCGTATCACATAATTTATAGCTTACATTATACTATTATATAAGTACAACATTCTAATGCACGCGCGTGACGGCTAGCGGATAAATGGTGCATGAAAATGAAAGGATTCATAAATTAGTTTTAAATTCCGGATATACACAGGACGGATATACGGTCAACTGATATATAACCTTCAGTTGGTCCCTTTCATTGGTAATTCAAACACGGAAGGCTGTAAGATTTATGTACACACGCGTCCAACGGAGTCGGACGGACATATTTATTTTTCTTTAGCCTAATGTTACTTCGTGCTCCAAGATCCTAAGGCCACCAGACATTAGTCATTTTATTCTGGACAAAATATGAACAAATTGTAAGAGCATGTACTTACAATGAACAAATATTTATACAGTACGTTTATATTATAAGTTTATATAAAGTCTATTGAAGTCTCGGTGGTCTAGTGGTCGAGCACACAGTTTCTGAATCCAAAGGTCGTGGTTCGAATCCTGATACTGGCTCACACCAATGACTTTTCAAAATTGTTTTCGGAAAGTTATGTGCGATAAATACCGATGACTGAAAACTTTGTACCCGGTATGGCAATAGGTTCGCCACCTATTCCATTTGAGACGTAAACATAACGGCGAGACGAGGCTTAACAGCCGCTGCTTACACCTTCGGGTAACAATGGCGTGAAGTTATGTTTATGTATATTATACATAAATTAATTACATTATTTATAAAATATGCAATTAAAAAACTAGCTGAAATAAAAGCGTGCCCAGAAGCATGGCCGCATTGCCACGCTGCAAGGCAATGATAAGCCTTTGTGCAAAAAATATACCAGCCCTCTGGTCGCGAGACTACACGATCAGTATATTTATATAGATTGTTCTAAGGTCGAAATCTGCAGTTTAGACTGTATGCAAGAATAGGGTCATAAAATCACCTGTGATTATAATAATATGAAACCTCAGGATCTGAGGTGGCTATTTTCATTTATATCTCAGAATAAATGCATAAAAGAAGAAGAATCAGTTCTTACAACAGAAAAATGAAATGGGCGCATTTTATTCGTTTTACCTTTTCACGTATTGGCCGTCAGCCCAAACTATTAGGAATCTGCCCTTCCCAGTAAATAAACACTCCCTTTAATATATTTCGTTCATGAAAAAAACCTTTACCTGGGCACTTGATCTATCAGAAATTTTCATACATTAGTTGACCTGGCAAACTTGGTACCGTCACATTAATATATAATTTTACACAAGGAAAAAAATACTAATCTGATATTTTTTTTACAAACATCGAGTTTTATGGATCGATTAGATCATGATCTAAGCTTAATTCAATCACTATACATATATATATTTATTATATATATATGAATAACCCAGTTTAACAATGGCAGAGCCAAGCTGCATGAAATATCACGGCCTCTTAGAATTTCGAAGTAGAGTGGCTCATACCGCGTTTCGCTCGGTGAAAGAATTGAATTGAAATAAAAAAAACAAATCGGTGAGAGAGGTATCTGGAGGCCCTATAACTTCCCCTCTATCCTATTTATCCCACTTCGGACTCCTTTTCTATCACATTTCATAGGCCTATCATATTTAAACATTGGTCGATAAGTGAAAGATCGACAAACATTCCAAAGACCGAGTTTACTACATTATACATGCCTTATACATACCATCTCCATGCGTCGACCCACTCTATCTATTAAAAAATAAAATGCACATCAAAACCCATTGCGTAGTTTCAAAGATCTAAGCATTTATGGAGACAGACAACGGAAGCGACTTTGTTTTATACTATTGAATGAAATGATAATAATGATATTCTACTAATATTATCTAAACATAAATTTTCTACCGATTTATTTGAGATATATATACAGATTATCCAAAGCTATATGTAGGGGGCAATTTGTATAATTCTGTCTTTTATAAACAGTGTCGTCGTTTTGAAAAACCCGCTGTTTCGCAACGTGCCCAGGGCAAAATATAAATTGCTTTATCCCTATATAATATGCTACGACATTTGAAAGGGGATTCAAACGTTATTTATCAAAAGTTTGTCATTGACATTGGGTATTATATTATAACTTCACGCCTTTTCCTACCCGAAGATGTAGGCAGTTGCTATCAAGCCTCAAGTCATCAAATTGTACGTCCCAAATGGAATAGGTGGCAGAAATTTAAAAGGAAAATCTGTTATCTGTAACGGTTTACTGACAATAGTTGAACGTGACAACGTCTTAAGAAAATACTGATGGAATGGTTTAATTTTTCAAAAGAAAATTTAATTAAATTAGTGGCGTTTCTAAAGGGAGCGTGATAACGCCGCATCGAGTCATGTTTTTGAACACGTGCAGCTGGCTCGGTCGAATAACAAGAGGTTGTTACGCCAAATAAAGGTATTAATCTAGTATCTATCGCCAGTATCATTTGGAAACTAAATATATCCAGTTTAGTAAAATTGGCAAGAATTGACTTGAGTATAGTTTTTTGTATAAGTCTGCCCGTCTGTTCGCTCTTTAAGATTTCAACACGAGGCTGTCTTATATCTTTTAAGTGGACTAATATTCAGTATTCTCGAGAGCAAATCAAATTAAAAATCAAGGATCCACAAAACTTTCGGCGAGGCCCACTGAATACCAAATTCATTTCAGAAACGGACCTCTTTCCGCAAAATTTGGTTGTGAAACGGTTGAGACAACAAAGAGAATTAGACCGCCAAGAAAAATAAATGCGGCGAAACAACGGAGCATACAAAATTAGAGAATAGCAGAGGAGGAGAAGCGACGTGATGATGTACTGGTTAGAAGGCAGGAGATTCTAGCGTTTTGAAAAAAAATGTGTTCAAAATAGGCAGTAAAGCAGTTACGTACGTACCTATTGACATCTGTTTGACCGGTTCTGAGTTTAAATCCATTCGAACTAATGACTTTTCTGAAAAAAAATTGCAAGGTGTGCGTGATAATTGTTGCAGATTGATTTTGTGACAATCTCCCACTCTATACCACGGTATTCATAATATAACCGTTTCGCGGTAAAATTCAGCTGTCAACACCTCTGAGTATAGATGGCATGAAGGTACATTTATAATCAACATCGTTACTCCTTCTAGGTGCACTGCTGGACGTAAGCCTCCCCCATAGGAAACCACAACTAATAGTCCGGACGGTAATTTTAATGCGTAGTGTTGATATTGTTTGATGACTGATTTATTATTAATTTATTTTTGGACATCATATTATCACTGTAATTATTAATTATAGGGTTCTGTAGGCACACAGTTTATTAGTTTAAATAACTTTAAAGGTGAAAGGGATATTATTTATTCAATAATTGTTAATAGACTTTGAATAGTTCAGTGAGTTCATGACTTTGGCTATTGCAATAGCCTTTAACAGCTGAAATGTTGCGATTAGTCAAAAAAACTATATTTTAAAATAACATTGTAACAGAAAGTAGTCTGTACATTGGAAATTTCCGAGAAAAACTCATTTAAGGAACTTCGTTGGAACATCGTACCCGGTAGGTTTTTTGACTGCCTGTCTTTTTGCTTGTCCGTATGTAGGTATGTAAGTGTACTTGTATCATGTTAAAAATTACCGTAACCGTTAACTTAAAATGAAGTTACATTTTTAAACAAATAATATAATTATTTTCTTTGAGAAATCGGGAATTTCCGAAACTACTAAACAGATTTTCATACCGTTTTCACAATTTGATTAAACTTTTTTATAAGGAATAAATAGTTTTTGCCTGTATTCTATAAAAAAGTGCTGCTACCTGTATAACCATGCATTTTGCCTGCTGGGTGTTGGTGCGACTTTTTCCGAAATATCTTTTTGATATTGGACGCTACCTAAAGAAAATATTACAACACCATAAGCTAAATTAATCACTAGATAAAATAAATGACATAACTATCAATAATAAATGATGATGATGATTATGAGTAATTTGTATAATTATATGTATTTTAAATAAAAAGCATTATTGATAAGTGTACGACTGATAAAGTCGTTCTCTTTTACGTTATGGCTAGTCAATATGTTGTTTACACGCTAAAGTATATTGAAAACTTAATTTTATTCATATCTATAAAAACAATAATGTGTTCTAGATTAATCTTTGGTTGTTTTTCTACACCGTTTGAAAACTGCACAATAAAAATCAAGATTATTCTTTTCATATATACCGTTATATTCTCGTCAACACTAATAACTTTTTACATCAATCTCCTGATGAATATAGGTGGATTTCTTTATGGCTGCTGTACAGTACTATCGTATATCGTATGCGTAATTGTGAATTTAACAACCAATGGAGAATATTTTTATAATTTCTTAAACGTAATTTGTAAAGTTGATACACGCCTAGGCATTCAGTCGCACTACGATATACCTATTTCAAGAATGACATTTCTCTGTTACATATTGCAAAAAGTATGTATAGGGATATCGGTTATTTTTATTTATAGTTTGTCTCTAAATCAATTTATGGGAATTCTGCCGTCATTAATAGTTTCTTTTGGATCGACTGTTGCCAATTTAACAAGGATAATGATGTTTGAAATGTTATATGTGCGAATGAAATTGTTGCGAAGACAATTCGAATGTGATTTGTCGACGTCTCGCAGATTCGAAGATGGTGAAATTGTTATGATAGAAAATATAAGGAAGTGGATGATTATATATAAGGAATTGATTTATAGCCTCCGAGAGACAGATGTGCCGATGAAATTTTTGGTAAACAAAATTAGTTACCTTTTATCCGTCAAGCCGAGTTTGTAGTTCCCACTGTAGTCTAAGCTGCTTAGATATTTTTATAATCTGAGGGTCTGAAGCTTGAACTCCTCCTTTTTCAATTAAGAAGTCTCTGGTTCGAATCCAAGCATGTTATGTATGAAAAATATAATATAAAATATCAATGACTGAAAAAAATGTGCCTTAAGTATTGCATTGTGTTCGGCCACCTATTCTATTTGGGATATAGACAATTGATCAGTTGTAGACGTACCAACTTCACTTACATCTTTGATTAGAAAAACGCGTGAAGTTCGAAAAAAATACACTAAAGGATTTCTGCTCATCAAATTATTCAAATTAATCAAAGCTAGTACTTTTTGTCTTATTAATTTCAGGCGACGCTTAAACTTGGATCTGTAATATATTCAGAAGCAAGTTATTAAATTATGGTTTCATTCAGAAAGTTAGACACGCATTAATTTATTTGTTTTTTTTTTGTTTTTGCAGATGTTTGTGGATTTGGCGAGTATTGTTTCTAAAAGTTTGATAATCATATACCAACATTTTAGTAGAACGGCTGTATATGTACGTATATTAACTCAGTAATAATGATATTATTTATATTTATTTAACTGAGGATTGTATAGTTTCAAATTTCAGCCAATTATTTAATAATTTCACTATCCGAACATAATTAATGCTCATATATTTTATTTTGTTTTAATTTGTTACACTTGCTCGATTTCTCTTTGAGGTGGAGAGAATGAGATTGTGTACTGTGAAGCAACTGCTGGTATATAGAGGTAAATTGCAGTGCATTCATATGGTCACTGTAAATAATTATATAGGATTAAAATAGCGTAGCATTATGAGGTTCTCCAGTATAGGGGAAATAAGTATCACTGACATTTACTCACCCTAAGTCACCTGAATACGTACATCAGAGATACCTTTTTTTTACGCGAGGGTAGTGTGGGATTCCCAAAACAGGACAGTGCAATCCGATCCTTGGGCTACCCACTAAAACCTCGCGGCGGCCTTCCTCCGGCGTTAGGGTGATCTAGGATACGGTTGCATCAGAGATATCTGTCGAACTCTTGATGCCAGCATTTATTTGCCATTGTAACAGCTTTTTAACAGGCGTGTGCTTGCCAATCATCATCATGTCATCTTTCAAATTCAACTATAAAAATTCTTACAATAGTTCGATTTCAGCATAGTCTGAACTAATGAAAATAAAGAGGAAGTTATAGTCCTTCATTCAAGCCGAATTTGGTATTTCTGAAACCAAACTCCACCCAGCTTTCGATAAAAAATAACCAACCCTCTGCTGTATCGGGGAAAAATTAAGCGACTTTTTAATGCAAGTTCAATATAGTTCTGGTTGCATTTCAGGTACTAAGGCGCGTATAGTTATCAAAGATGTGGTGAAATATTTTGAGCGGCGGAAACGGCAAAGCCTGCTTTGCTATTCCTTACAGAGACACAGATATCTTCTCCGGCAGACACCTCATATCTCCTATACCCCGGATACAAACTGGAATACAGCTTTGTACCGCGGGCCGGAGTGTGTGTGTTTGTCCGGGAGGATATCTGTGCTCGACGCCTCGGCAGCCTTGAAGGAAGGGACCTATCGACCCTCTGGCTGCGTGTTGATAGCAACGACCACCCCCGCATCTACGCATGTCTTTATAGGTCCCATAGCGGTAATACCGAAACAGACCGACTCATGGACCACGTTCAAACGGCTGCAGATTCCGTACTTCAACAGGTCCCATCCGCGGAAATCGTTATTCTGGGCGATTTCAATGCCCACCACGTCGATTGGCTTGGATCTCGCACCACCGACCACGCGGGTAGATCTGTTCATGACTTTGCTCTAGCATATGATCTAACACAACTGGTTACCGCACCCACGCGAATCCCAGATGTTGATAATCATATACCTTCCCTGTTGGATCTTCTGCTGACCTCCCATCCGGACAGATATGTGGTTTCTGTAGACGCCCCTTTGGGTTCTTCGGACCACTGTCTGATAAGGAGTACGGTGCCACTCACGTGCCCACTTCGACCGCACATTGCGAGTCGCCGCCGTGTGTGGCACTATAGGTCAGCGGACTGGGATGGGATGCGAAATTTCTTCGCATCTTACCCATGGGGGCAAGTTTGCTTCTCGCCGGATGATCCTGACGTCGTTGCCGACTCTGTTGCTGACGTGGTGCTGCAGGGAATGGAGCTCTTTGTTCCATCCTCAGTGGTGCCAATCGGCGGCAGATCCCAGCCCTGGTTTGATCGCTCATGCAAAACGGCATTACGTTTTAAGCATGAGTGTTATCAAGCCTGGGCAAAAGCAGTGGCGTCCCAGGACTCTGACACCGGCCCTCTTAAGAAGAAGTACAACCTTGCCTCCAGGTCCTTCAAAAGAGTTATAGCCGTAGCAAAGTCTCAGTACATAGGCAAAATTGGCGAGAAACTAGTTCGCCTTCCCTCGGGAACCCGTGCGTTCTGGTCGCTCGCCAAGGCTGTTCTTGGGAATTTTTGCAAGCCGTCTCTTCCACCGTTGCACCGGGAGGACCAGTCACTAGCCCACGACGCAAAAGAGAAAGCCGACCTTCTTGGCACTCTTTTTGCGTCCAACTCGACTTTGGACGATATGGGTAACATCGCACCGACTATTCCACATTGCGGTCACGCCATGCCGGAGGTTCGTTTCCGGCAAAGTACTGTGCGACGCATACTTCTATCCCTGGATGTCCACAAGTCGAGTGGGCCTGACGGAATCCCAGCAATTGTGCTGAAGACGTGTGCTCCAGAGTTGGCACCGGTTCTAACGCGTCTTTTCCGGTACTCCTACTCTCTCGGCGCTGTGCCAGCATCATGGAAGGTTGCTTTAGTCCATCCGATCCCTAAAAAAGGTGACCGCTCAGATCCGTCCAACTACAGACCTATCGCCATCACCTCCCTATTCTCCAAAATAATGGAAACACTCATCAACCGCCAGCTCCTTAAGTATCTAGAAGAGCACCAGTTGATAAGTGACCGTCAGTACGGATTCCGTCAAGGTCGCTCAGCTGGTGATCTTTTAGCGTACTTAACCCACCGGTGGGCGGAAGCGGTTGAGAGTAAAGGAGAGGCGCTGGCCGTTAGTTTGGACGTAGCGAAGGCCTTTGATCGGGTTTGGCACAAAGCACTTCTTTCGAAGCTTCCATGTTATGGGCTTCCCGAGAAATTATGCGATTGGGTTTCCAGCTTTCTCACGGCTCGGAGCATTAAAGTTGTTGTCGACGGGTCATGCTCCGACTTAAAACCTGTGAATGCTGGAGTCCCCCAGGGCTGTGTGCTATCCCCTACGCTGTTTCTTCTGCATATCAATGACATGCTGCTTAGCAGCAATCTTCATTGTTATGCAGATGACAGTACCGGGGATGCCTTATACACCGGCCACCCGCGTATTTCTCGGGAAAACGTCGACGAGCACCGGAATAAACTTGTGTCTGAAATCGAAACTCTGCTTAGTCAGGTTTCGGAATGGGGCCGACTAAACTTAGTCCAATTCAACCCTAAGAAGACACAGGTTTGCGCGTTTACCGCTAAAAAGACACCCTTTGTCGTAGCTCCCTGTTTTGAGAGCACTCCCTTACCCGCCTCAGCCGCTATCGGAATTCTTGGTGTCGACTTGTCGAGTGACGTCCAGTTCCGCGGTCATCTGGAGGGCAAGGCCAAATTGGCTTCCAAAAAGCTTGGTGTGCTCAATAGAGCGGGACAGTATTTCGCGTCAGGTCATCGCCTGCAACTTTACAAGGCGCAGGTCCGTCCTCACGTGGAATACTGTTCACATCTTTGGGCGGGGGCACCCCAGTACCAGCTTACTCCATTTGACCGCATCCAACGACGCGCGGTTAGGCTTGTCGACAACCAAGCTCTTACTGATCGGCTTGATCCTCTGGCGTTGCGGAGAGAGGTGGCATCTCTATGTATCCTCTACCGCATATACCACGGGGAGTGCTCTGAGGAATTGTTCGGATTAATACCGCCAGCTGATTTCCGCCACCGTTCGACGCGCCAACGCTACCACCCGCATTGGCTGAATGGTTGGCGGTCGACAACAGTGCGTTTTAACAGGCACTTCTTGCCACGCACTGTTCCTTCATGGAACCAGTTGCCGGCGACGGTATTTCCGGACCGCTACGACCTAGGAACCTTCAAGAAACGAGCCTATTCCCATCTGAAAGGGCGGCAACGCTGATGTGATGCCCCTGGTATTGCAGACGCCATGGGCGGCGGTGATTGCTTTCCATCAGGTGACCCGCAAGCTCGTTTGCCCCTTATCCCATAAAAAAAAAAAAAAAAAAAAAAAAGCTGCATCCTCTCAAGTACACGCTGTACCGTCTGCTAGATGTCGACTTGGGTCTTATATTCATTATAATCAGCATCATTGTGACTTATACTATTGCAATTGTGCAATTTTCACATGTATTCGATTAGAAAATTAAATATGTATTTATTTATTTATTGATTTATTTATTAATAAATAAACGCGATACAATCCTAAAAGTTGTTTTAATTAAATATGTAGTTATTATTATTACCTTGAATTATAAAAACACAGGAATTCGAACGTAATGTTATACTTTATCAAATATTTACGAGGGAATTTTGTCGCCGTTGTCAGTTCTATTTAATACTAAACGCGACGTATGCACACAACTATTAGTGCGTCCGAAATTCTAGCACAGCTGGTGGCAGATAAGAGAACTAAGATCTAAGTTTATTATTGTGTACATTTTTACTATGGGAAAGCCTAGACCGTTAGTGCTTCTGTGTTTCTATATTTTGTGATTATTACAATTATTATTAAAATAGCAAGAATCCTGATCGACTTTTTTTTCATTTATTGTAATAGAACAAGGCGTTCGACAAATAGTGAAAACTGTTCTCGATAGATGGCGTAATAATTAATTGCCAGACACTGATTAGACGGCAGTTTTAGACATTTAAAACCGGTGTCGGTAGAGGTCATAAATATGGAATCACGTAAACAAAAGCAGAATTTTTAATTTCGTAATTAAATATAGAATTTTGTATCTTAGTGTATTTATCATTTATTTATATTCCTCAAAAACCACTGCCTGCTGGAAATGACCACGGTCACATGATCGATAGATTAAATAATCTTTTAATTTAACTAAAACAACCATATATCTAATATTAGGTAATCGGTAACGTTTTAAACAGCAACACAAGAGGCTCTTTCAAATGGTAATTTGATTGTATCCAGTTTACAGCCTTCAAAAGAGTGAAATATTCTTTCCAGTGTTCCCGGACGCCTCAGCAGAATGATTAATGACCGAACAAAACTTTTACATTCACGTACCGAGTTAATTTTAATAACAAGAACGGTAATGAAAAAAAATAAGCACTTATTAATTATTAAAATTATTTGTGTTTGTTTGAAAATTTAATAACTCGCTTAAAACCTGAAGAAAAGAATATGATAATGAATGCGTTTGACACTATCTTAATTAGAAAATTTTAGGGTAGAAAAGGCGTGAAGTTACGTTTACGTTTATCTTATATATTGTTTTACAAAATAGATTACTAAAAAGATTTAACAAAATTTCATAGTTTACATTAGCAAATGTTTTTCTTAGACAGAATGAATACTCACTTATGATCCCAAATTCAGTTCATTTATTGAAAGTGTTATCAGGTCTTCGTTCAAATCGTATTAAATAGCTTAAAAACAATATGATCAGATGTAATTATCAGAATGTCGTAACTCAACGTAGAGTCTGGTATTTGTGACACAAGCTGCAATAGAGAATTATCTTCGACATTCTTGAAATAAATATGAAAAGTGTCTTGTAGTGTACCAGACACTACAATGGATATATGTCGGATATATGGAAAAATGTCTAGCGCCTATTTCAGTAAGTCATATGATTCTTTTGACACGGAGAAAACTTTACCCACATCTTACTGGATATATTAAAAGGGGGTAAGAAATAAAAAATAATTTACGTATTAAAATAACATACACATACATACATAAATTCACGAAAAATTCCCTGCGGTGTAGACAGAGAGCACAGAGAGCCATAAGGCACGAGTTTTACACGCCTCACTCGTTTCTTTGACATTTATAACTCGTTTCATGCACGCGCGTCAGTTTTTGACGCTCCTAACATTATCTTCCTCCAAGACACGTTCTATTTGAACATGGAATGTGGGTCTTGGCCGTCCTCGACTCCTACCTCCATCCGCTTTTGCATTGTATATCCTGCATCATCCATTCTTTCCACCGGAACCACCGGAGCATCGGAGCCCTTTCTTACTTTTAAGTCGACACTTTTTACAATCCAACTTCCATAGCCTCGTGTTTTCGACGCGGTCCGTTAAAATAACAATACAGTTAATATCTGTTGTTATAAACAAAACATCAATTACCTGAGTAACTGAGTAAATTTTTAGCAAAACAACTCCGCTAATTACGTGTAGTCTTGAATGTCTAAAAGTAGTAGGGGGAAGGGTGATTAATTACAAATGATTAAAGCGAAATAACAAAGGTTACGTGAAAGCGTTCAACGTTTCTAAACAGCAACACAAGAGGATCTTTCAAATGGTAATTTGATTGTACCCAGTTTGCAGCTTTCAAAAGAGTGAAATATTCTTTTCAGTGTTCCCGGGCGTCTCTGGAGAATGATTAATGACCGAACGTAACTTTTGCCAAGTTTATATTGACGCGCAAGTCAATGAAGGAAGCGGTGCCGCTGTGGTGAGGAAATATGATCCTTTTGGCCTACGTATCTATTTATCTAGAGGCAGTTTCGGTTAGATTCGATTTTAGACCTAAAGAAACGCACACACATAAGCATTTACGTCGATTTTCTGAGAGTTTGTGGTGTTGAACCAGTTGAGTTCACCAATTCATGGTACTGTGTGACTGTTAAAAAACTCATAGCTAAGCACAGGTATACAGAAATAAAGAAAGGTAACTGGAAAGTATTGAAATATTTTTTATCCTTATTTTCTTTAACATTCTAATGAAGGGCATCGAGTGCAAGACAGAGCTTTCAGGAGACAAAATATACTTTTGGTAAGATAAGAGTTTTTCTTAATATCCTTAATGCAATTTCTCTTGTCATCTACACCATCAATGTTGAGATTTGAATGTACGAAGTTGGTCACAAGATAAAGTGACAGCGTGTGTGACGTGAAGTACGTGTTAGTAAAGTTAGTTTGTAATAATCTCAGGATATATTATACACACATTATAATTAATATAACAGATGATAAATTTCATGTGCTCAAATAAACAACATTAGTAATAAAAATTATGATTGTAGTGAATTGAACTTGCAATCGTTTGTAGAGCTGCAGTCCGGGTTCGAATCGGGGCATACTTAAAGATTGTTTTCTGAACTTTTTTGGAAGTGTAGCCGTAGTCTTTAGGTGATAAGGGGTGAAGTAATACTGAGTTTATAGTATAAGTAAGAAATACCTATTATCTAAAACTGAGTAACGTAAGAGAAAAGACAAGCGGGATAATAAGTAAGAACTGCCTTCAAATAGGAGCAGATTTATTGCAACCACATAACCAAAAATGGAATGCAAATATTGATTCGTAACTGTGCAGTGAAAGCTTTTTATGCTGTCGCACGATTCAGCTGAAATTATGTGGTTGTATTTGTAATATGTGTGGTTGTTAGTGTTAAAAGTTTTATGTATAAATTGGATATCTATATGTACACTTATATTGTAAAGCAGAAAAGTTTGTTTGTTTGAACGCGTTAATCTCAGAAACCACCGGTCCGATTTCAAAAATTCTTTCAGTGGTATATAGTCCATTTATTGAAGAAGTTTTTCGGGTATATTTTATTTTCAAATAAATTGGGGATCCTTACTATAAATCCAATCATAAAACCCAAGGTGTAAGAAAATGACCCAAAACAATTCTTACATCGCGAACGCTGCAAAAACTATTGATTCTAGAACAAAACAATGTACTACACTTTTACAGAACATATCATTGCCTACAAAAAAAGTCGCAACACTATAAGTGCAACTATTGTACAAGATATATATATTTATATAATTAAAAATTCTTTTATTTACTCATTTAATACTTTTGACGTGAAACAAAGTTTGCCGGGTCAGCTAGCGTTCTGTTAAATAACTGTTTTTGTTAAAACCCGTATATAACCCGAGAAGAACTGTAACCGACTGTACCTCTTGTCACGCACAGAGATTCATTGTACATAAACAAGGTTTACCCACACATAGGGCCACGGACATTACTGAGTTAAACTATCTATAATTATCTCACAATAAGTGTTTTTTGATTTTTCTATACTAATATTATAAAGAGGAAAGATTTGTTTGTTTGTTTGTTTGTAATGAATAGGCTCCGAAACTACTGGACCGATTTCAAAAATTCTTTCACCTTTGGAAAGCTATATTATTCCCGAGTAACATAGGCTATATTATATTTAAAAAAAATTAGGGATCCTTACTAAAACTCCAATAATGTAACATAAGGTGTAAAAAAATGCCCTGAAAAATTCCTTACGTCGCGTGCGCTGCGAAAACTATTGATGATAGAACAAAACCATTTACTACGACTTTGCAGAACTCATCATTATCTACAAAAAGTGTCGCGACAGCATTTGTCTAAATATTATAGTTATGTCACAGTAAGCAGTTTTTTATTCTAAAATATTAATTTATATATGCCGCCTCTTGAAAAGGCTCTTCATTTGTACCTTGATATTAATCCTCATCAAAATAAATTACATTATATTCAAGACGGCTTTAATACCTTTTTATAACTTTTTAAATTATTCAATTCGGATATTTCATTCGGAAAAATATGCTTTTGACACTATAGTCGATAGCGTGAATAATAACAAAGGAAAAATATTTTTCTTGCTGCATGAATGGGCCGGCTCGACCGGTGAAATACCACGACCTCTCAGAAGACCGACGTAAAGTGGCTCATGCCGCGTTTCGTTCGGTGAGAGAGGTACCCGGAGGCCCACCCCCCTTCCCCATCCTTTCTTATCCCCTATCCCTTAAAGGTCGGCAACGCAACAGTAGCACTATATGTGTTGCTGGTGTCCATGGGCGGCTTTAGTTGCTTACCATCAGGTGACACGCCTGCCCGTTTGCCCTCCTATCCCATAAAAAAAAAAATTCGCCAGGTGGCACTGGCAAGACTTTTCTTGCAAATTTGATACTAGCTAAGATAAGAGAATCAGGGAAGATAGCGATTGCAGTTGCTTCGTCAGGAATTACCGCAACTCTCTTAAAGGATGGAAAAACGGCTCATTCTACTTTTATACTTCCACTAAAGTAAATCTTGAGCAACAATCGTTATGTTCATTCCGTAAAAACGGCCCTCGTGGTCAATTATTACAAGACGCCTCATTGATTATGTGGGATGAATGCACTATGAGTCACAGAGCGCATATAGAGGCCGTGGACAGAACATTAAAAGACCTTAGAAACTCCTCTGCCCTCATGGGCGGGATTACTTTTGTATTTGCTGGAGATTTCCGACAGACTCTTCCTGTCATTAACAGAGGTACGTGAGCAGATATCATCAAATCATGCTTGATATCGTCTCCCTTATGGACTTCGATAGAAAATTTAAAATTACGGACGAATATGAGAGCTCATCTTCATGGAATCACAGATAGTAATTTCCCACAACAACTGCTAAAACTTGGAGAAGGATTTTTTCCCACTCCAAATTGAAGCAGTTGTGACATCCTGCTGGATGAGTCTGTAGGCTAAATAGTCCATAATTTAGAAAATTTAATAGATGCTGTATACCCTGACATCGAGAATTTGCACGAAAAGGACTTTCATTGGTTGTATTCAAGGGCAATAGTGTCACCCAGGAATGATACTGTCAACGAAATGAACAATCTCATTATTCAAAAAGTCTCCGGCCAAATAAAAAATTACAAATCGATCGATACCGTGACTAATATTGAAGACGCAGTCCATTATCAACAGGAATTTTTAAATTCACTAAACCCTTCTGGACTGCCACCACATGAATTGACGTTAAAAATTGGAATTCCAATAATGCTTTTAAGAAGTTTAAGCTCTCCGAGCATGTGTAATGGGACGAGACTGCTTATTAAGGAATTGAAGGACAATTTAATTGAAGCGACCATTATCACTGGCCCAGCAGCTGGTCAACTGGCTCATATACCGAGGATACCGATGATCCCAACTGATCTGCCAATCCCTTTTAAACGACTTCAGTTTCCGGTGAAATCATCTTTCGCGTTAACTATTAACAAGTCCCAGGGCCAAACCTTCGAATTATTAGGGATCGACCTACGAAAAGAATGTTTCACTCATGGCAAACTGTATGTTGGCGCCTATCACGTGTCGGAGCTCCTGAAAATCAATTTATTTTGCTGCCACAAAATAAAACTACTTCAAATATCGTTTACAGGAAAGCTCTGACTCACTAAAACTAATGGCTTTTGTTTTGTAAATAATATGATATATGTATAAAATTTAAAAATAAAAAAATACAAAAAAACATTAATACAAAATATGAATAAAAAAAATTCATTAAAAAAAATTCAAACTTCCTTTATAATTTTACTTTTTTTTTGAAACCCGATGCAAAAAAAAGGGTGTATGTGTGTGTGTATGTACCCGTGCGAAGCCGGGGCGGGCCGCTAGTTTTAAATAATTAAAATGATTTTAGAAATTCTTTATTTTGTATCTTGGTATAGATTCTACTTCAACAAAAAAAGGAAATAAATACATAAAAATAACTTCAACAAAAAGATAGATTCAATACCTTTCTAGAACTTTTTGAGTGATTCAATTCGACATTTAATTCAAAAGATATCGCAAAATACAAAATGTAAGTATTCGTTTCTTAGGAAAAAATGTACGCAATGAATTGTCAGGACTAGGCACAAGGCGACAGCTAGCAGGTAGATTTATTTATGTTTGTTGTTTTCTGAAAGGTGTCGGCGGTCCAGTGGTCGAGGACCCCGCTTCCGAAACAAGAGGGTTCGAATCCTCGCTCACGTCAATTACTTTTCGAAATTGTTTTTGGAATTTATGTGTGATAAATAGCGATGACTAACAAATTTGTGCATGACAATAGGTTCGCCACCTATTCCATTTGGGACGTAAACATAACGGCGAGACGAGGCTTAACAGTGAAGTTGTGTTGTTGTTTCTTTCTTTGTCATCATTTCGTTCAATACTTTAATTAGAATTTAGCATTTGTAGTATTCAATCGACTTTTGGGGTAATTTTTTTTATAATAGTAATTAGGTTATTTTTTTATAGTATAGGGGGAAAAAGAGCAGGCGTGTCACCTGATAGTAAGCAATAAACGCCGCCAATAAACACCTGAACACATATAGTGTTACAGTTGCGTTGCTTACAATAGGATATGGGTGGGGTGGTGGTGCCACTCCCGTGGCATAGGAAGGGAAGGGGGAAAGGGTTTGGGCCTCCGGATACCTCTCTCACCGAGCGAAACGCGGTAAAAGCCACTTTACGTCGATATTCTGAGAGGTCGTAGTTTTTCCGGTCCAGTCGAGCGGGTCCATTCGTGGAGCCAACTGCGTGACTGATGTGAGATATATTTATAATACTTTCTAGATATAATACATAGTCTCGGTGGTCCAGTGGTACGAGCACACGGCTTCTGATCTAGAGGTCCGGGTTCGAATCCTGACAATGGCTCGCACCAATGACTTTTCGAAATTGTTTTCGGAAGTTAAGTGTGATAAATATCGATGATTGGAAACTTTGTGCCCGGTATGGCAATAGATTCGCCACCTATTCCATTTGGGACGTAAACATAACGGCGAGACGAGGCTTAACAGCCGCTGCCTACATCTTCGGGTAACAAAAGGCGTGAAGTTATGTTATGTTACGTTTAATACATTTTACATTTTTATTATTGTGATATCTTTGAAAATGTAGTGAATTTATTTCGATGGGATTAATCGCAAAATCGACATCATTTTATTTATAAAAAACAATCACTGTGAGTCCCGTGGGTGTCCCGTTTTTTTGTTGAAATTAACAACAATTACCAAATAAAAAAGTCGTTTAAGTAGTATTAAAAAAACTAAAAGTTGACAAAAAACTTCGGACAAGTACCTGGCATTGCTATTAATATTATAAAGCGTTGATTGAAGTTGTAAATATCATCAATGTCTTGGTTGTTAGAACTCGTTAATATCAACAGCTAAGCGAGTGAGGCGTGTAATAATCGTGCCTTATGGTACATTGGCGAAATCTAATACTCTCTATTACTCTTTATGCTACTTACTGAGACAGCGTAGTAGTAGTTATAAATGTAGAAAATTGGCGGAAACGTGATAGGCAGAAAGAAAAGAGCACCATAAGACACGATTTTTACAGTGTTAACTGGTTTCTTTGACCTTCATAAATCTTGTTAAGCTCGCTCCTAGGTTCACCTTTTTATAGAACACGATCAAATTTGTCATGGGACGTCTGTCGTGGTCATGCTGTCAACTTAGTCATGCAGTAATAAGAATAAACAAAATAAATTGTGTAAATAATGGTTGTTTGTTAATATAATGTCGCGCCCACACTGCTACTGTAACACCTATACGAAGATGGTAATGACTTTTAGTCAGTGTTGCTCCGTACCTACTGATAATTTGTGGTCGAGGGACAAAACTCGTTTGTGTCCTTTACCTTTTAGTAACACCCGGCGAACAATTGCTATTATATATATTAACTAGATTTAATGATTTTACCGAGAGTAATGTTAATGAGTATCTTATACTCGGGAAGGATCGCTTAAGTAGAAATAGATGACTGCGGAAAGTAAAGTGACTCATGCCGCGTTTCGTTCGGTGAGAGAGGTACCCGGAGGCCCACTCCCCTTCCCCATGCCTGGGTGGCAACGCAACTGTTACACTATATGTCTATAGGCGGCATTGGTCACTAACCATCAGCTGAAACGCCCGCTTGTTTGCCCTGCTATCCCATAAAAAAACTTAGTTGATATTAATTTGTGTAACGTCGTATCACATTTTCGAAGTTCAATCAGTAATTATGGCATCATTCTGGATAATCATTAATAATTTACTGAAAGACATCGGTATGATCTAGGATTCAAACTTGGGACGTCTTAAGCAGGAGAAGTCGGAGTGTTAGATTTATATGCTGTTGCGATTTATGTTATGAGAGAGATAATGTTTACTTCTGTAATAATATTTCGAAAATTAAGCAATTGTTTTTTTGTAATTTATCGCTTACATACATTTACAAAACGTCACCCGACCCCATAGATTACTCAAGGTCAGGAAAGCGTCCCGGATACAGGTTCCACCATGTTTGATTATTTCAGCATACAATATATCAATTCCTGGTGCCTTACCATTTTTCATACCAACCATTCAATCTCTTCCATAGTAATGTCCTTGTCAGATGTTAGCGCAGCGGCGTCAGTCGTGATTCACTCGCGGCGCCCACATCCGAGGTATACTTGTACATTTCCCCAAAGTGAGAATGCCACCAGCCTTAGACATAATTTCGTCCATTCTAGGTGTTGACGAAGAACCCGAGACTTTCTAACTTCCCTCAGAAGTTCTTCAGAACTTCGAAGAGAACAGTTAATATAAATCGGACTTATAAAATAGTGGACCAATTTTAATAATTTTTGCACCATCAGTTTTTCAATAAAATTCTTTTTTAGATATCAACTGTAAATATCTGAATAAATATTTCAAACATTACCTTACGATATATATACATAGACTGGTTCCCAGTATGTATGTTTGTAAATTATGTTTATAATTAATTGTGTAGTTTGATCCACGGTATTGAGTTGGTAAACAGAACACCCTCAGGTATGATTAATTACACCAAATATAGGTAACTGTCGGTGTTAAATCTCTTTGGAGTTTGTCTAAGATAATAAGTATATAGATATGTCAATGAAAGCTTGAAAATTGCAAGAAAATTTCAGTGAATGCGTCATGCAGTTCGATACAGCAATGGACCAGCTTGCCAGGTAAAATACCATTTCAAAAAATCACACAGTTAAAGTGGCTTTTGCTACGTTTCGTTCGGAGAGAGACTTATCCGGAGACTCATCCCCTATTCCACAAAGTAACTCATGCGTTTGTGTCCAGTCGTTGTACGGGCGGACGTATGCTTTGGCAGCACCTGCTTGAACCGAACTTTACGCCGTATTTTTTCAACCATAAAACAAATAAATAAAAAAAAGAAGCATCAAAAAGAGACGAGTCAAATCTACTTGCATAAAACCATAGGTTTATCCAGAGAATCAAGAACTAAAACATAAATGGTCTCTTTTCACTAAAGTGACACCTAATCAAAAACGTAACACAGCGCACAAAAGTAGTTTCACCGATCAATTAGATGTATTGTTTGATTTTACAAAAAAGGATACTATATTCGAATAATTCTATCTCTCTATCAATAAAATTACGTTTAAGTTTTATTTTAATTTATTTAAGTTTTTTTTTTTAAGTTAACGGGTAATTGCCTGAGAAGTTAACCTGTGGCTTTGAATGTTAAAAAATAGCTAAAGAACTAAAAATTTAACATAACATATTGAAATTTGTGGTGCATTGGCAACTATCCTGAGCAGAGGTCAGTGGCTGCAATTCCTACTCGAGTACAAATATTTATGATGACCATAAATGTCTATATGGTGTGTCGGTGATCCAGGCATTATTACTGATACATACCTCTTTGGATATTAGCGCGAAGTTTCGTTGTTAATTTTACTAAGAACCCTATAAATTGGTAGCATTATTAAGACCGTCTTAAATAAAGTGCGGTAAATAATTCCAAAACCTTAGCGTGTTGTTAAATAATAGCTGTAACATAGTTGCATGTCAGCGAGTTCTCTAAAATTATACTTAAATACGAAATGTTAAAAGGATTTGCTTGTATGTACTGTACAAGTATATTATTTACTACTACTATGTATGTAAATATTAGCTGTAATTATAATATATTTCTAATTATGAAATTATTTAATTACAAAGTAATTAATCTTGATACCGAAGATCGAGAACTTAAAAGTCTTTCGGGCCCAAAACCAAATGACTTTGCGTGTTTTTTTTGTAATATGTGTGGTAAATATCGATGATTGACAAGATTGCCGCTGCTTATATCTAAAACTCTAAAAGGTGTAATTGTGACTCATTAAATTTCAAGAAATCTTCAAGCATTTCTATCGGAGAAACTTATCCGCTAATCTGGCAAAAGTATGTACTCCTATCAGTAAGGTTAATTACAATTGCTGAAGCGACATCTTCAAAATCGTCGGCTTCTAAGATTGTCTAAATTAAAGTTGACGAAAATTTTCTGTACAAGCATATTTGAACTCTTTGCTGTTAGTTTAAGATGTGTCTTTGCTTGCATGTAAAAGAGTGAAAAGTGAAGCAATTAATCACTGTCAGAATCACGATCGCGAGTGTCGAGACACTTGTCTAACAAGGTACTTAATATATTCGCTGAGATGCAGCGGGTTTCGTCAAATTTGCAAGAACGCCCCTAGAGCGCTGTTCACACTGTGAATATTAATTATAGCTTGCAAAATTTGCATGCGTGAACTATATACGTATAGACTTGAATGCTAATGTAATTAATTTAAAGTAATGTATACGTTTTGTATGTTGCGTAATATATTTGATCTGTCTTCGTTTTATTAGCCTTTTGTTGGACGTAGGCACCCATGGAACCCGCACTTCACCGTCCTGTGGCACCTTGATCCAGCGATTTCTGCTATTTTCCTCACTTATTTGCATCCATTTAAAAAGGCTATGGAACTTTACACCTCAAATGGAACTGATGGCGGAATCAATTGCCATACATCTGGCACGATGTCATCACTCGTCGATATTTATCACATTTAAAATCAATTTAAAAAATTTGAGTTAAAGGCGTTAGGATGCGGGGTGGGCGATACCTCTAAGATCACCGAGACGTTTTACAATTTTTATGTCTTAAATAAAACCTAATATTAATACATTTTTCTAATGTAATTCACATCAATTATGTACGTAGATACAGTCTGCCTTTCCCCTGCACAATTTCTTGTCCTGAAGGAATAAAATATATTATGTATTTACTGTGAAGTGACGCAGCACTTATTGAAATTGGCTGCTTTAGAGTTTTATCGTTATTTGAAAAGTAAAAGGATTGGACTCATTCGGACTCTTCATATACTTTTATAGCATGTGCTACAGTTATTGTATCTTCACTCTCTTATTATCTGATGGAGTAGGCAACATGACTACGTTTTAGGTATCTACTTATATATTGGGCACAACGTAGTCACTCTATAAAATCGAGGGTTTTGCGTAGCTATTGGAATATAGGAACGGGTACTATTTAATAATCTGATGAATGCGTAAGGATACAGGATACTGGATCATTATAGAACAACAATATTATTATGTATATTTGCCCGGCCTTGTTTGAGTGCTTAACAATAGATGCATTTAACTATTTTAAGGGTCTTTGAAGACCTATGAAAATAAAGCTTTTTTGACTTTGATAGGTGAAAATTTGTGGTTTTTAGTACAAATCCAGCTTAACAATCCAACTGAACACTGCAAATAACGTATCCTTCCATAAAAATAAGCGAGTTTAAAAAAGTTATGGCATTTAAATATATGTTAGAATATTTATCCATTAACGAATTTACAAGTTACATGTTTTATGCTTATATACTTAAATACATAAAATACACCCTTTTCCGTATAAAAATAAAAAGTGAAAACGGTTTCAATTATCAAATTTTACAGAAATGTCTATTTATACTAAGAAACTATAAAACAAGCATACGCACTAATTCACGCCCACATTTTGCAACTCGCACCGCGCACGTGTCAAGTAAATTCACCAAAACAGTATAAAAAGAAAACCTTTCTTTTTGGAATGTACTACGATTTTTATTGAAATTGTACATATTACCATAATAATATTAAAAGGGGTGTAGGCAGTGGTGAAATCACAGTCTCAGTCTGACCAAAGAATATTCTCTCATCTGAATAACGTATCTATAACAATATACATATATCTTTACCCGCGCTGTCATTATGGTGATTCAATTACAAAAAGAGTTTTATTTGCCAATCTCCTTTATTTTCATAGAGGTAGGTGGGTGTCGAATGATATTGGGGATTGTCAGCTCTTTGGGGGGTAGAAAACCCTTCGGAGAGATAGCGTCAGGTCCATTGAGAGATAAACATTTTATTAGACTTTTCTTTTTAAATCTCTCTCTCTGTTTTTCCCTTTTTGTATGTTTATGTTCCGGTAGGATTGTATTTGATACATATTGAATTACATCTAAGTATGTAGAGTTTGGTTTTACGCTTATTTATATATCTATACATACGAGTTGATTCCCACCCGAGCACAAATATTTGTGACAAACATGAATATTTGTGCGGCGTCTGGGTGTTTTTCTATGTATTATAAGTATGTATTTACAAAAGAAAAGTATATATGTATTAGTATCCGTTATCTAGTATCCATAGTACAAGCATTTAGTTGCTTAGTTTGGAACTAGAGGGCGCTGTGTGATTTGTGTCCAAGATATTATAAAAAAAAAAAAAAAAAAGATATTATTATAAAAGAGTACATACAAATAAATTGAAGTGTCTGTTTGTAATATTCTAATAACTGCTCTCTAGTACATTCAGATGAATATGACATGTAAATGTATATATACCAAAACAGCATTTTTTACAGTTTTTGTCTGTTTACAAGAAAAGTGAGGATCGGAAATAGCTTCAATGGAGCGTTGGACAGATTCCTCGGCGCAGAAAAGCCCAGCTAGCAATCCACAATGCAGTCCTCATCCCAAAGCTATCTTATATTAAATACGTATATATATTAAATAGTATTTATGTATATTAAATAATATATATTTCATTCCGTCTCGGCTGTTGTTCCGGCTAAGTCGCGTACCACGTAGTCTCGCTCGTGTCTACCCCCCCACCGCGCTAACTAGTTACACGCGAGTGATAGTGTGCGTTACAGCTGTCCGTCGACACAGGCTAGCCTTACGACCAGAGACTTCTTATAATTACTCCTAACATGAACACTATGGATGATTCGTTGAATAATTCTGAGACTGAGGAACATCAATCTAATACTAGCGAAATGAGTATCGATGGGTGCCCAACAGAAAAAGCTTCTTCTCCGCATATCACATACCGTAAAGGGACGATCACCCAAGACGCAGATTTACGTACGGAACTTCGCTCCTTCCAAAATGATCTGCTGGCTACTCTCAAATCTTGGTGCCAAAAGCAGGATGAAAAACTGTCTAAGTTTCTCGAAGATTTTGTGGAGATAAAGGCATCTACCAAATTTCTGAGTGACAAATATGACGAGTTGCATACAAAAACGTTAGAGGTTCAAAATCGTATCTGCAAAATCGAAACCAAATTAAAAACATACACTGATAGCGAGCGTCGCCTGGAACTGTTGGAGGATAGACTGCATAAGATGGAACAGGATGCACGTCAATCCAATCTGGAAATTAGTAACCTTCCTGAAAAACGCAACGAGGATCTTGTAACGATTTTTGATAATATCTCTAGTATCATTAAGCTGCCAATAAGTCAACAGGACATCGTTACTATACACCGTGTCCCACAGGCAAGTCCTCAGAACCCTCGCCCAAAAAACATAATTGTCAAGTTCACAAGTCGCACACTACGCGACAATTTCCTTGCTGCAGCTCGTAAACTCAGAGGTATCACATCTGATCAACTAGGTATCAATGGTTCATCACAAAAAATTTACTTCAATGAACACCTTACTCTTCATAATAAATCATTGTTTCGTGAAGCACGCGAGAAAGCGAAAGAAAGCAATTTCAAATTTACATGGATCAAACATGGAACCATACTGGTTAGAGCTAGTGATAATTCGCCTGTGTTTGCTGTGCGATCTAGAGAAGATTTACTCAAATTTAATCGTCGTTAATTTGAACAATATACTATGTATCCAAAACTTAATTTTGTCAAATCTACACTCATGTGAACGTTTACTTGCCTTTAGTGTCTCTGTATTCATTAACTACTCTATGTATTCACGACTTAACTCGCTTAACACTTATTTTACGCTCACCCGCATTAGCAAAAAAATATCACAACCGCTATTAATAATGCTTTATTTACATAGTTTATATCAATTATTGCTCATAAACAGGGTTATAGCAGAAGCGTTTCATACATACAAGTGCCAAATAATTTCATTTTATATCGTTATAGGTATAGACCTCGGTCCAAATGCACGTCCTCCTCAAATTTCATTTAAAATAACATTTGTTTATCGTGTATGGTTGTATTTTTTAAAGAAGTATTATCTGATATATTCTTGTGATATATTGTTATATTATATCTATACAGATTTCTCCTCTGCCAGAACCAGTTGTTATTCATTTCTAAGTTTTCTCATAATATGTAATAATTATGGCCTTGTTATCAATGTCTGATAGAATTTCAATTTATTATCAAAACTGTAGAGGATTAAGAACTAAATTAAATACGCTGTACACAAATATACTGGCAGAAAACTACGATATTCTTATATTAACAGAAACCTGGTTAATACAAAACATTGGGGATTCTGAGTTCATTGATAATCGTTACTTGGTTTTTAGATGCGACCGGAATCGCAATTTAACTGGAAAGCATGATGGTGGGGGTGTCCTCATAGCAGTTCGTCGTGAGCTTCACGCTGTTCGTGGTACTCTCGCGCCGTTCCATATTGATACTGTTGATTTTTCTACACTACCCCCTAACATCGATTATGTTTTATTAAAATTTAACTCAAAAAATCACGGTAAATTTATTACTATTTGTGGTCTATACATCCCGCCCAACCAAAACTATTCTGCATACGAAATAATTCTAGAATCACTTAATAGAGAAATAACATTACATTCCGATATCTTTCACCTTTTCGGGGATTTTAATTTACCTAATTTGACATGGAAAGATCTTAGTCCAACCGCACTTATTCTTGACCCGGCAACATGTCAAAGTAACATAAGCATACTGTTACTCAATTTCATGTCCATAGTTGACGGAAAACAATACAATAAATTACGTAATTGTATGGACCGTATATTGGACCTTCATATATCAAATACAGATTGTAACTGTGAAGTACCGGCGGTTGCTTTAGTACCTGTCGATCAGCTGCACCCCCCATTTTGTGTCGCGGTTAAGCTTAATAAGGCAACCAAACTTATGCCCCGCATTCCCTCCCTTAAGTATCGTTTTCAGGAAGGTAATTACGACAAAATAAGGAGTGAAATTCAGTCTATTGACTGGAATACATTATTGACAGGGGAAACAGTGGAGGATTTGGTTAGTTTATTCTATGAGAAATTATATGAAATTATACGTTTACAAATACCAAAACGGCCGATAAAATCCAATGAGTTTCCTGTGTGGTTCTCGAGGCCTTTATGTCACGTTTTTAAAAACAAAGAAAAGTCTTGGATAAAGTGGAAAAAGTCGGGAAACAAATCCGACTATTTAAATTTCTCTTATATACGTCAACGCTTTAAAAAACTAAGCAAAATATGTTACGACAATTATATGTCACTTGTAGAACATGGCCTTAAAAGCGATATCAAAATATTCTGGTCCTTTGTTAACAGTCGTAAAGATAAATCAGGAATTCCAGATAACATAATTTATAATAATAACAGGTCCGATAATCCGCATGATATTTGTGAGCTGTTCTCAGATTATTTTAGCTCCGTGTATGAAAAAAAGCAACCATCACATAATTTATCTTGTACGAATAATCCCCCTGTCAATATAGGTGACGCTATAGGTGATTTACTATTTACTAGAAATGATATTATTGAAGAACTTGAGTCACTCGATGTAAATAAAGGTCCTGGGCCTGATGGGGTGCCTGCCTTCTTTCTTAAACACACAGCTGATGCTGTAAGCATTCCGATCTGTACTATATTCAATGCTAGCTTGAGGGAAGGCACTGTACCCCAGATATGGAAAAACGCTAATGTCACTCCTGTTCACAAAAGTGGTAGTAGAAATGATGTCACAAATTACCGTCCGATATCCTTGCTATCTATTTTGTCGAAGGTTCTAGAGAAACTAGTACACAAAGCTATCTATCCCTGTCTACATAAAGTCATTATCCCAGAACAACACGGATTTGTATTAAAGCGGTCGACCCTTACAAACCTAACACTATATACATCATTCTTATTTCATAGTCTTGATAACCGTGAACAAGTAGACTCCATTTACACTGATTTTAGCAAGGCTTTCGATAAAGTGGACCATGATTTGCTATTAAAAAAAATAGCCTTCAATGGCATACGTGGCAACTTACTACGCTGGTTTTCTTCCTACATCACAAATAGAACACAGAAGGTAGTAATAAACGGTTACGCCTCGAGTATTATTAGTGTCACTTCTGGTGTACCACAAGGCTCCATTTTAGGGCCGCTGTTGTTTATTTTATTCATAAACGACATAAACTACTGTTTCAAACATAGTAAGTTCCTCTTATATGCCGATGATCTCAAAGTTTTTAGTTGTATTAGAACCGTTGAAGATTGTCACAGATTGCAGGACGATTTGGATCGTCTTTCAGATTATTGTGTAAGAAATAGGCTTCAACTCAGTACGGGCAAATGCAAGAGCATTACGTTTACTAAAAAGATTATTACTGTAAGTTTTAACTACTATTTACACTACACGCCGCTATCTTCAGTTACCGTTATACGAGACCTAGGCATATATCTTGATTCGAAATTACATTTAGATCAGCATATAAATCATATAACAAATAAAGCCTTTCAACTTTATGGGTTCGTTATGCGTACGTGTCGTTCCTTCAAACGTTTTAGCTCTTATATTTATTTATATAAATCCCTAATCAGATCTCAGCTGGAATACTGCACACCTGTTTGGAACCCGTATTACACCAAATATTGTGACCAATTAGAAGCTGTACAGCGTAAATTTGTTAAATCTGTTAACTATAAGTGTTTTAATGCCAAGTCGTCATACTCTTCTCTCATGTCCAAATTTTCTTTACCCAGTCTGAAGACCAGAAGATTACTTATGGATCAAATGTTTCTCTATAACACATGTCATAATAAGTATGATTGCAACGCACTCACTAACCAAATTTATATACGAATCCCAAGTCGCTCTCAACGAATACGTGATGCATATACACATAAACTGTTTGTTCCTAAATTGTGTAGAACTATTGCTGGTGAGCGCGTGCCGCTGGATCGAGCCATGAAATCTTACAATGACTATTTTAGTGATATTGATATCTTTGCCCAATCCAGTGGTACATATAAAAAGCGAATTTTGAATTGTCTCATGGAGCGTTGAGCTCGAGCACATATACATTTATCTTCTTTTTATTTTGCTATTTGCTTATTCTCTTCGTGTTTCTTTTTGTCTAAATATTTTTCATAAATTATAAGAAGTCACATAGTAACATGTGGGTAACGGTGCTGGTTGTACATTAATTTTAGATTGTCTTATCATAATTTATCTCTTTACACTTTATTGTACAATTGTTTGTTATCCTGAATAAATAAAATAAAAATAAAAATAAAATAAAATAAAATATATATGAGACTTAAGTTATTAAAATAAATAGAAAATATTTATGTTCAATTATTAATTGTGTTTTTATAGTCAATTTCCTTTTACTTGTATAAACCCCAATAGCCAAAACTGTTGTTTTATCAAAGTTTTATCACAAATATAATATTTTTGTTATAACAATGTTTCATTCTATCCAAAACGAATATAAAACAAAGCTCAGTCATCCAAGTAATTTCCTTTATATGATATGTATAGACAATTTGCCCTGAGGCCTATAAAAATACAGATAAACTCTTTGAAAGAGAACCAGAAAACAATCTCGGATGTATATCGCGAATGTAAAGTGTAACGGTCCCGTCGCTATCCCCACATCTACATATTATTCAGACCGAAAAAAATGACATAACAAGAAGAAGAAATAAACAAAGAAAATAAACACAACTTACATCAAAATAAAGGGCGACTCACGTATCACAAGTCTTGTACGTGTGAGATTGTATAACGGTCAGAGATTCTCAAACTATAGAAAATCACGACTCCCAGTTTTTTTTAAACTAGTCGCCCATGGACATCTGAAACTTCAATTGAGACACTCCAACTCTTGAAAGGGAGTTATAGCGGCGATGCCTGCTTTTAAAAACATGGAGTGAATATCTTAATCACCGAACGGCATGCGGCATAAGCCACCTTTCATTAATGTTTTGAGAATCTCATGGTATTTCACCGGTCGAGTAGATCCATTGAGCCATACAATGAAATTTGTGGCTCTACTACTAATAATAATACACATACATAACTTCACGCCAAATCCTTTGCGGAGTAGGCAGTGAGAACAGAACGCCATAAAACACGATTCTTACAGGCCTCACTTGAAATATTTATACTCGGATCGGGATAAAACCCACCAACCTCGATTTTGCAATTGGTAGCTTTACCAATGCACCAGGAGGCTCGTCAAACTACTCTTCATCGTTTAGATTCAGTATCAGTATTACGGTTGCGTCCTGGTTACCTAAATAAATAACTTTTGATTCTAAAAATTCTTTTACGTAAATAATCATTTCGATATGTGTACATGATTAGTTTGCACTAGTGTCAGACTTGTAAAGTGTACTCAAGTTTCCAGTAAACCGTGATGGGGACAAATTGTTGTCACCGTGTGGTTTGAGTACCGTTTGCTAGTTTGTACCGTAACCAGTTGTTAGCTTTTAATGCTATTTAATAAATGTTTTCTTTCATAGAAATTGAAAGATACTTTATATTACTTACGTGTATAATTGTTGAGCATTGCATTGAATTACTGCTATTTTCCATCTATTATGTTCTAGTTTGCTATTATAGTTTATATTTAAAAAAAAATGTATCTATTACTCAATAATTGCTTTTATAAGCTTTTTTCCTTACGGGATAGGGGTCAAACGATCAAGCAGGTGACCTGCTGGCAAGTAACTAGTGCCGCCCATAGACATCTGCAACACAAATAATGTCACAGTTGCGTTGCTGTCTTTTTATATGGGATGGAAAGGGCGGTGAAGGAAAAGGAGCGGGAGAGTCCCGGAATACGTCTCTCACCAAATAAAACGTGGCATAAGCCACTTTACTTCGATTTTCCGGGAAGTAGTGGTAATTCATCGGTCAAGTTGGTCCGTTCATACAATAAAATGCGTGGCTCTAGCTACTACTATTAGCTCAGCAAATAAATTTGTGTCTACAAAAATTTCATTAATAAATGCATAAGTGGCAGAGCCAAGCAGTTCGCTGCATGAATGGGCCGGCTCAACTGGTGAAATACCACGACTTCTCAGAAGATTGACATAAAGTGGCTCATGCCGCGTCTCGTACCCGGGGGTACCCGGAGGCCCTCCCCCTTCCCTATCCTTCCCTATCCAGTACCACTATAAGTGTTGCTGGTGTCCATGGGCGGCGTTGGTTGCTTACCATGAGGCGACTCGCCGGCTCGTTTGCCCTTCTATCCCATAAAAAAAAAATATATGGTCATGATCATATTAATAGTAACCTGACCGGTTACTACTAATATTAAAAATAGTTTTTATATTTAAAAACAAATCACCGTGGTTGGCACGTTCAAGACGTTAGACGTTATTAAACAAGAAAAAATAGAGATTTTTAGTGAAGCGAAGCTCAGAAAATAAGCTCAGATATTTCTTCTTCCCGTCTCTATTCTAATACAACAAACTACTTGATTTTTAAATATTCCACCTTGTGCCATTAAAATAAGAGCTATGCTGGAAGAAAACTTATACTTGCACGGAAACTGTCCAGTTTTGTTACAAAGGGAACAATGGATGACCCGAATATTTATAGGAAGAAACAAACTGGTGCTTTTTCGCGGACTATTTTTGTAGAAATTGTTCGTTGCAATTGTGGATGTAATAAATCTGTAAATAAAATGTGTTTTGACATTAAACATGTTCTCTTCTGCAACTTTTTGTATTCCAAGGTATACGTGACTATTAGCCTACTAATTTTCAGGTCCCAAAATTATCAAACTAAACGTAAGATAAGGCACTTTATGTTGATTTTCTGATAGGGCGTGGTATTTCACCGGTGCAGTTCATTCGTGTTTAGGTATCCTCAGTAACCTTCTAAGCTATTGAATGGATTTATTCCAGTTCTCTAGGTAAAATTTGATTTAAAATCTGACTTAAGCTTTAATTTATTAAATCTAATATCGAAGAAAAGAGTTATTTTATAGGCCATATAGGTAGAGGCGCCTTCAAAAACTAATATCTTAAAAATGTATTATAAACAGATATTTTGTATTCAAAACTCCACGTACGTATATATAAAGCTAAATATATCTAAATCACTGAAACCTGAAAAATGGCTGTCCATTTGTTTGACCGAAATTTATCCGCCCCACAACTTGGTCATGTAATTTTATACTCGAGGGCAACGATCCAATAAATATAATGACGTCATTTATAAAACACCAACGTATCGGTGTTGAAATCGCGAGTGGTCAAAGTTTTTAAGGTGAGATTGACTATTTATATATATTACAAGGGCCTCTTGATACAGCTTTCTGCAGGTTAGACATAAAAAACAAAGCACCATTATGCACAATTTTTTTCAGTCACTTCTTCATGATGTCCTGTAAGCCAAGAAAATAGAATAAACGCAACTCAACAGAGGGAATTGTGTAAAAGTTGCGGAGTGACACTTGGTAACCACGTCGAATAAAAGATTGTTAGATAGTATTGGGGGTAATGTATGGAAGGACATGCACCGATGGTTCGGACATATAAAAAGACTGGATGATGTAAGAGTGACTATATACAGTGCAAAAGTGAAAGCATGTAGGTGTTGAGGATGGTCACGATACACTTTTAATGATCAATTCAATCGGAAGACCTCAGTGTATTTGTAAAATAGCCGGATTCGATCCCCACCCCAAAGTTAAGCCTCCGATTTTATTGTAATATGTTTAAACATGAAAAAGTAGACATTATCTTGTCTTCTCTTAACCAAGATTCATTTATACTTCTAATTGAGAGATTCCCTGTCGAATCCCAGTATTCACCCATAACTTTCCAGGGTTTTTCGGAAGTTAATGGAGGCCAATGTTGATGTCAGAAAATTTCTACTAGACTAAGAAGTAATTAGTTCAACATATCTAAGTTTAATTGGCAAAGCATACACCGTTAGGCATTAAGAGTATGAAACTGTAAAAAAAGCATCAATTACTATGTTTTTGAAAACGCCGCTGTTGGCTCAGGTCAAAGAGATGTTCAGTGAAGGTGTCAGCTTTGAGCTTAAAGAGTTCGTTCTCTCTTTGTTTTGAATTTCCTCTAGAGGTCATTGTTCTCCGTGAGAGTGCAGATTGGAGTCATAGCGTCTGATTACGTCACCGTTTTGTTTTTGTACTATTTGATAATCTTCTTTTTTATATGCACACCTGGTAAAGTAAAGCTAGCTGCCTCGATCTCGTTAAGGCGGAGTTAATCATATACAATTTCTTAAATAATTTGTAAGTTTAAATAATTACATAACTATCGAAGTTAATCCGATATGGTACTTGCAACTGCATCTACTTAACAGTGGTAGAATCTTGCAGTTCGCTGCATGAATGGGACGGACCTCTCGGAATATCGGCGTGAAGAGGCTAGTGCCGCATTTCGTTCGGTGAGAGAGGTATCCGGAGGCCCGATACCCTTTACCCTTCGTTTTATCTCTTACTCCCTGAAAGGGCGGCAACGCACTACGGCGTTCATGGGCTTGCCATCAGGTGACCCACTTGCGTGTTCGTTTGCCCTCCTATACCATAAAAACATTTTACTTACAAAAATCTTAATGCTAAATTAGTAGGTAACAAAACTTGTTTTATTATTCTTATAGCCTCACATATGGTCAGAAGAATCTCATATATACACATAAAAATAAGTGTGGCGTGCATTACGAAATATGCTCTGAATTCAGAGGTCCGAACTTCGAAGCCGAGATAGCATTGATAATTCTCACACATACCACAGGTGATATGGTATTGGTGATAGATGATTTAATAACGAAAATTGTGAACAAATTCACTTGCTCCATTGTTATAAGACGCCAGAATATTTTTTCTGCAAAATTTAAATGACCTACGCACAGTGCACATTTATCAACCACGACCTTCCGATAGGGAAGTGTAATTCTCCGGTGATCCTTACAAATGGTACATCCGTTGCAGAGGGGAACGGGATTTTGATAAAATAAGGAGCTACTACGTTATTGAACGGTTTACTACACTTTAAAATAGAGGAGAATTTATCAATTTTATTTTACTTTGAGGTTGAAGTTTAAGAAACTAAACTTATTTTTGCAATACTTCTGTGACTATGTCCGGTGCGGTCCGGAAAAAAGTTGATATAAAACATTTCAATAAATGACGCCAATACTCCGTCTTGATGATGATGATAGCTTATTGGTTAGAGTTTTTTTTTAGTTTTTTAATGACTAAGGTGAAACGACTTTAAATCCAGATTCTTACACAAGAACCACTTTGCAAAAGTCACCTTGTTATTTTAGTATGTAAAAACTGTAAACAAAAATGTTTCTTTTGCGAATATTAAGAAATAAAATGTAATAAAACAAGTCTACGTCACCGATATGAGTGTGATCCAATATTCATTCACGTAATTGATATTGATCGATGTATACACACAAAATTGAATAAGAACTTATCGATATTATTTCCCTTGAAAAAGAAATATATCCGATTCAACTTATCAATATAATTTCGGCTGGAACTGTCATTAATCCACTTATATTGTTATTGGTACCGGCACATGTCTATTTTCTGAAAACCATAACCAGATTTATCAGTGAAGCTCTCGGTTCAATTAAAATAACATTATTATGACCATTTTCTGTGAAATATTGATGGCATTTGAATGAGGAAAAGTTTGGATATCAAATTATTGAGTTATAATTCATGTTTGGTGTCAGAGAAAAAGTTTACTTAATTTAGATCTACTAGCGATTTTTTCATTTCATTAGTTTGTTTTTATATGATATGATGGGGGTATACAAGTAAGCGCGTCACATGATGGTAATTCAACCAGCACCGTTAATGGTCACCTAAGTTGCAGGTGTTTGCGTTGTTAAATTGCTTTAAAGATTATTTTTATGGGGTTTGTATGACCATGTGACTTTCGGTGAATATTTCTAACACCAGTATTACTAGACTTCGTGGTACCAGAACGGTATCAGACAATATTAAGTTTGTCAAATTTGCAGTCTTCACTTCCGAATGGAACATAATTGCTGCCTGTACCTTCAGTTATTAAGGACGTGAAATTATGAGACGCGCGTTAGACATAAATAACAACGCAACTCTTTACACATGGCGCCATCACAGTTCACATCCAGACTGATGTCACGTCTGTACTCCGCGCGCTACCCTTCCACCACGACCGCAAGTCTAATGAGCTTGTTTGTTCTACGGAACAATTGATACGTACTTATTTTGAAGTGAGAAGTAAGCCAGTGTCGGGATTCGAACCCGGAGCTCTGAATCAGAAGCCGCGTGCTCGACCACTGGACCACCGAGACTTATAAAGTATCAGTAAGTAATACCTAGTATCTAAAACTAAGTAATGTTAGGTAATATGTAAGAGAAAGACAAGCGGAATAATAAGATAGATAGGTAAGAACTGCCTTCGAATAGGAGCAGATTTATTGCAACCAAGTTAACCAGAAATGGAATGCAAATATTGAATTCGTAATTGTGCAGTGTAAGCTTTTTATGCTGTCGCACGATTCAGCTGAAATTATGAGGTTGTATTTGTGATATGTGTGGTTATACTGGCAGCGCTAAAAGGATATTATTGTTACATGTTTTGTTTATTAAAAGGATATAAAAAATATGTAGCCCAGCCATATCTTAGCTAGAATTGATCTATCATTACATAGTATAGAACAAAGTCGATTTCCGTTGTCTGTCCCCTTATATACTTAGATATTTGAAATTACGTATTTTGAAATTACTTATAATTATGTTTTTACTAGATACAGGGTGTCAACGGGCTGGTTGCTATGTATAAGGTAATTCATATTTAACTTATTTATCTCTAAGATTTTCGCGAATCACGTTCATGACATTAAAACAACTTTTAGGATTATATCGCGTTTATTTATTACTAATTTCATTTATTTCCCGACGTTTCGAACTCTTTACAGAGATCATTTTCACGAGTGATGAACAAAAAGATGGTCTTTGTTCAAAAGCTATTTTCATTGATACGGAGAGCACCCACTTTTTGGAAATAAAAATCAAAAAGTTGATGTTAAAAATATGATTTTTACTATTGGTAACCACATCAGACCATGAAACAAAAATTAAATATTTATTTACAAGATATATTTACTAAAGAAAAAGTTTGGTTTTTACAGATCCTTTGTTGTATGATTTAATAGGTAACAGTTGTTATTTTTAATTATTAGCTAATTATCTTATTTATTTTAAGTTAGTTGAGATCAGAGTATAACTATTATTAAATATTTATTGATTTTAAATTTAAAGGTAAGTATTATAGTTTATTATGTAACCAAGTATCTTTTCTCAATTTCACAAATAACAGTAGTATCAATAGCCCGTCCAAAATGCAATAATAATCAGTTTTGAAGAACAGCCGCTGAGTTTTCTTGCTGGGTCTTTCTCAGGACTGGCCGCGTTTGTGACCCAGTAGTAGATTTTTTAACAAATACTTACCTTTAAATTTAAAATCAATAAATATTTAATAATATTTATACTCTGATCTCAACTAACTTAAAAGAAATCAGATAATTTGCTAATAATTAAAAATAACAACCTATTAAATCATACAACAAAGGATCTGTGCAAACCAAACTTTTTCTTTAGTAAATATATCTCGTAAATAAATATTTAATTTTTGTTTCATGGTCTGATGTGAGTTACCAATAGTAAAAATCATATTTTTAACATCAACTTTTTGATTATTATTTCCAAAAAGTGGGTGCTCTCCGTATCAATGAAAATAGCTTTTGAACAAATACCATCTTTTTGTTCATCACTCGTGAAAATGATCTCTGTAAAGAGTCAGAAACGTCGGGAAATAAATGAAATTAGTAATAAATAAACACGATATAATCCTAAAAGTTGTTTTAATGTCTTATCTAACTTGGTAAAGAAATTTTTTGAGATGTAGCACTTAAATTTAAACGCTATAAATATTAATTAATTTTAATGCGGAACACAGTGCGCCGGGACAGCTAGAATTTATATAAAAGAGGCCGAATTATGTTTGTATGTGAAACACATAAGTACTTTGAAAGCTCTCAGCCATAGTAACTTTAAATAAAATAAATACTCTATCTTCATGCTACTTACTAAGACAGTGTTATATTAGTTATAAATGGGAGAAAATTGACAGAAACGTGATAGGCAGAAAGAAAAGAGCACCGTTAGACACAAATTTTACAGTGTTAACTCGATTCTTTGACCTTCATAACTCTTGTTAAGCTTGCATATATGTTCACCGTGCTATAGAACACGACCAGATTTGTCATGGAACGTCTGTCGTGGTCCTGCTGTCAACTTAGTCATGCAGTAATAAGAATAATCAAAATAAATTGTGTAAATAATGTTTGTTTGTTTATATAATGCCGCGCCCACACTGCTACTGTTACACCTATACGAAGTTGGTAATGACTTTTAGTCAGTGTTTCTCCGCACCTACTCATAATTTGTGGTCGAGGGACCAAACTCGTTTGTGTTCATAACTTTTTACTAACACCTGACAAACAATTGCAATGATATATATTAACAAGATTTAATGATTTTACCGAGAGTAAAGTTAATGAGTATCTTATACTCGGGAAGGATCGCTTAATTAGAAATAGATGACTGTGGAAATTATAGTGACTAATGCCGCATTTCGTTCGGTGAGAGAGGTACCCGGAGGCACACTCCCCTTTCCCATGCTTAGGTGGGAACGCAACTGTTACACTATGTGTCTATGGGTCGCGCTGGTTACTAACCATCAGCTGATACGCTCGCTTGTTTGCCATGTTTGCCAATATATAAATCGGACTTTAAAAGTAGTGAATTATTTTTTTAATAATATTTGAACCATCATTTTTTCGAAAACATATTTTTTTATATCAACTGTAGATATCTGAATAAATACATATTTCAAACATTATCTTACGATATGTATATACTTAGACTGGTTCCCAGTATGTATGTTTGTAAATTATGTTTATAATTAATTGTGTAGTTTGATCCACGATATTGAGTTGGTAAACAGAACACCCTCTGGTTTGATTAATTACACCAAATATAGGTATTTGTCGGTGCTAAATCTCTTTGGAGTTTAATATCTATAGATAAGATAATAAGTATAATATCTAAGATAATAAGTATATAGATACATCCATGAAAACTTCAAAATTTCATGAAAGTTTCAGTGAATGCGTCATGCAGTTCGAAAAAATATCAGACTTAAAGTGGCTTTTGCTGCGTTTCGTTTGGAGAGAGATTTATCCGGTGACTCATCCCCTATTCTACGAAGTAACTCATGCGTTTGTGTCCAGTCGTTGTACGGGTGGACGTATGCTTTGGCAGCACCTGCTTGAACAGAACTTTACGCCGATTTTTTTCAACCGTAAAACAAATAAATAAAAAGAGCTGCATCAGAAAGAGACGAGCCAAATCTACTTGCATAAAGCCATAGGTTTATACAGAAAATCAAGAGCTAAAACATATTGGACTCTTTTTACAAAAGTTACATTTATTAATAAAAAACGTAAAACAGCACAACAACGCATTCTTTGAATTGAATTTTTTTTAAGTTAACGGGCAACTGTCTGAGAAGTTATCCTGTGGCTTTGAATGTTAAATAATAGCTAAAGAACTAATAATTTAACATAACATTTTGAAATTTGTGGTGCATTGGCAACTTTACTGACATGTTCCTACTCTAGAACAAATATCTAAGATGACCATAAATGTCTGTATGGTGTGTCGGTAATCCAGGCATCATGATCATGATACATACCTTTTTGGATATAAGCGTGAAGTTTCTTTGTTAATTTTACTAAAAACACTATAAATTGGTAGCATTATCTAGACCGGATTAAATAAAGAGCGATATATAATTCCAAAACCTTAGCGTGTTGTTAAATAATAGCTATAATATAGTATGTGTATCGAATTACACTATTGCGGATCGAATGAAAAATAGCGTGATAAGGGAGAAATGCAAGTTGAAGGATGATGTGGTGACCGAGGTGGAGAGAAGTATATTAATATGGTTTCGTCATATTGTAAGAATGGATGAAAGCCGAATGACTAAAAGAGTATACGAAGCGAATGTGAGTGGCAGGGTCGGGATCGGGAGACCAAGACGGAGCTACCACGACCAAATAAATGGTCTGTTTAAAAAAGGCAAAATGCGTAGCACCCGAAACCGACGTAAATGCATGACGAGATGTATGACTGTGGATGAGGCGAAAGATGTGTGTCAGGATCGTAGCTTGTGGAAAGCCAAAGTCTCTGCCTGCCTCCATGGGATACAGGCGTGAGCTTATGTATGTATGTATGTATAACATAGTTGCGTGTCAGCGAGTTCTCTAAAATTATACTTAAATGCGAAATGTTAAAAGGATTTGCTTGTATGTACTGTACAAGTATATTATTTACTACTACTATGTATGTAAATATTAGCTGTAATTATAATATATTTTTAATTATGAAATTATTTAATTACAAACTAATTAATCTTGATGTCGAAGATCGAGAACTTAAAGGTCTTTCGGGTCCAAAACCAAATGACTTTGTGAGTTTTTTTGTAATATGTGCGGTAAATATCGATGATTGACAAGATTGCCGCTGCTTATGTCTAAAACTCTAAAAGGTGAAATTGTGACTCATTAAATTAAGAAATTGTCAAGCATTTCTATCGAAGAAACTTATCCGCTAATCTGGCAAAAGTATGTACTCCTATCAGTAAGGTTAATTACAATTGCTGAAGCGACATCTTCAAAATCGTCGGCTTAAAAGATCGTCTAAATTAAAGTGGACGACATTTTTTCGTACAAGCGTATTTGAACTCTTTGTAGTTAGTTTTAAGATGTGTCTTTGCTTGCATGTTAAAGAGTGAAAAGTGAAGCAATTAATCACTGTCAGAATCACGATCGCGAGTGTCGAGACACTTGTCTAACAAGGTACTTAATATATTCGCTGAGATGCAGCGGGTTTCGTCAAATTTGCAAGAACGCCCCTAGAGCGCTGTTCACACTGTGAATATTAACTATAGCTTGCAAAATTTGAATGCGTGAACTATATACGTATAGACTTTAATGCTAATGTAATTAATTCAAAGTTATGTATAAGTTTTGTATGATGCTTAATATATTTGATCTGTCTTTGTTTTATCAGCCTTTTGGAATCTCCTTTTGGACGTAGGCACCCATGGAACCCGCACTTCACCGTTCTGTGGCACCTTGATCTAGCGATTTCTGCTTTTTTTCCTCACTTCAGCGTGCTAAACTCTTTACGCGTTGTTACTTATTTATTATAATATAATTATTTGCATCCATTTAAAAAGACTATGGAAGTTTACACCTCAAACGGAACTGATGGCGGAATCAATTGACATACGTCGGAACGATTTTATCAGCCGTCGATATTTAACCAAATTCAATTTAAATAATTTAAAGAAAAAAACTTTTTTAAAGAAGCTTTTATTTAAACGCTCTAAAAAGAATAAAATAATTTTAACCTTATACATTTTAACTATCAACTTATAACCTTATTATATACAATTTATGTGATAATAAAAGCTTGTCGCTATGTTTAATTACCTATCAGTGGCTATCCATAACCATCTAGAAATATTTTTTTAGATTTAATGATTACTGTGACGGATCGCATTATCCAAATATATTTTTTTGGTTTATAACATATATATGGACACCCGAACACATATAGTGGTACAGTTCCGTAGCCGGCCCTTTCCATGGGAAATGGAAGGGGTCGGAATTGGGATGGGAAGAGGAGGGGGGAAGGGTTGGGTTGAAGATAGCGACAAGCTTTTATTATCACATAAATTGTATATAATAAGGTTATAAGTTGATAGTTAAAATGTATAAGGTTAAAATTATTTTATTCTTTTTAGAGCGTTTAAATAAAAGCTTCTTTAAAAAAGTTTTTTTCTTTAAATTATTTTCAAGTTTTTAGTTATCGATGAGTAAGTTTCACAGTCTCTTCATCTCATTCAAAGCATCATTATTACAGGGTCATTTGCCAGTTAATTTCGAACAGTCCAACTCTTCAATGAGGAGACCTCCTAAAGTCTTTTCTCTACTTAAGGCCGCGTATGCTTGACCAGCAGCAAAGAGTTTCGAGCCTAAGTAAACAAATTTTTTTGTTACATATTTGTTGATTTTGCAACTTAATTTTGTTATGTGGGACTGTTGTTTAATAACAAAAATGTTTAACTACTTGTGATGTGTAACGCCATCTGTTGTTTTAATCAGTACTTTATACTTGCTGACCTGAGTGTAACATAGGAGTGAGTTGTAATAAAAGTTATAGTTCGTTCCCACCATCCACTGTGTTTAATTCTAATAATACCTATAACACCATTAAAATCCGTTAGTGAAGCAATCATGTTAAAGTTATTAAATCCTGTCCAATTTACGTCGGTATCCTGAAAGGGCATGGCATTACACCGGTCGAACCGGCCCATTCATGCAGCAGATTGCGTGGCTGACCACAATTAAAACACTGTTAACTATTAAAACATAGGTCAACGGAAAGCCGTCGACTGTGATGGACTACCGCCTCAGCCGTAAAGTGGTCGTAAGGTTATCAATGTTAGCACTAACTCATTTTGATTATAAATTTGGACGCGCCGCTTAACCCTGTATCTTGACATGGTGATTTGGCATCAGTGACTGAATAGTAAACAACAGATTGACTGACACTGCCCAAACAAGCAGGCCACTAGTATCTAGCCGCTCATATTGAAAACCCTATGATATATATAATATTTATACACAATCTAATTTGTTTATAACATTAATTAATAACATAACATAGCTCGACTCCTTTTTCTACCCGAAGGTGTAGGCAGCATCTATTAAGCCTCGACTCGCCGCTATGTTTACGTCTTATCTTATCGTATTATTTTATCTTTAAGGGAGTAGGATATAGGATATGGGAGTAGGAAGGGATGGGGAAGGGGAGTAGGCCTCCGGGTACCTCTCTCACCTAAAGAAACACGCCGTGAGCTGGTTGTGGTATTTCACCGGTCGAGCCATCCCATTCATACAGTGAATTGCTGGGCTCTACCACTGTTGCCATACAGCGAGCACAAAGTGGTCAGTCAAAAATATTTATCACACATGACTTTCGAGAGAAATTTCGAAAGACATTGGTGTGAGGCCAAATTCGAACCCAAGACTTCCTGATTCAGAAGCGGGCTAGTTTACTGAACCACCGAGACATAGTTTTTGAAGTTCTCATATAACTCTTTAATGAAAGGGCCATTTGATACGCATATAGTAGAAACGCAAATACTTATTCCACTATATTGGATTTAGAATGACGTCACATTATTTTTCGAGCTACTATTAACAAGCCCTTTCATTTGATACCCATATTGTAGAAATGCATTAAAAAAAACTGTTCCTCTATCTTGGATTATCCGCTATATTGGATTTAGAATGACGTCACATTATTTTTTTAGTTTTCCCAATGAGCCCTTTCATTTGATACCCATATTGTACGAAAGCTTAAAATATATATTCCTTCATCTTGGATATTCCACCATATTGGATTTAGAATGACGTCATATTATATTTTGAGTTACACTCAACAAACCCTTTCATTTGATACCCATATTGCAGAAATGCATTAAAAATATCCATTCCGCCATCTTGGGTCGTCCACCATATTGGATATAAAATAATGTCATACATTATATCATGCATTGTCATCCAAAGTAAACGTGTATACAAAATTTCAGCTCAATCGGTTGAAGGTATCTACTTCAAAATTGAGTTACAAGATTCCACCGAACATACATACTTACATACATACATACATACATACATACATACAGTGCAAGGTAAATAAAAGCTTATAAAAAAGTAAGTCAAAGACGTCTGGTCGATACCTCTAATATCACCGAGACGTTTTAAAATTTTTATGTCCTAAATAAAACCTAATATTAATATATTTTTCTGATGTAATTCACATCGATTATGTACGTAGATACAGTCTGCCTTTCTTCTTCCTCTTCTTCTTAAATATATTAAGTATTTACTGTAAAGTGACGCAGCACTTATTGAAATTGGCTGCTTTAGAGTTTTATCGTTATTTGAAAAGTAAAAGGATTGGACTCATTCGGACTCTGCATACACTTTTATAGCATGTGCTACAGTTATTGTATCTTCACTCCCTTATTATCTGATGGAGTAGGCAACATGACTATGTTTTAGGGCTAGGGGACTATCTATATTGGGCACAACTCTATAAAATCGTGGGTTATGCGTAGCTATTGGAATATAGGAACGGGTACTATTTAACATTCTGATGGATTCGTAAGGATACTGGATACTGGATGGCATGCATACTGGATCATTATAGAACTTAACAATATTATTATGTATATTTGCCCGGCCTTGTTTGAGTGCTTAGTAATAGATGCATTTGACTATTATTAAGGGTCTTTGAAGACCTATGAAAGTAAAGCTTTTTTGACTTTGATATGTGAAAATTTGTGGTTTTTAGTACAAATCCAGCTTAACAATCCAACTGAACACTGCAAATAACGTATCCTTCCATAAGTTGGAATATTTATCAATTATCGGAGTCCATTATCCATTCAGTTATTGTCCAATGCAAGATGCATATAATTCACCCTTTTCCGCATAAAAATAAAAAGTGTAAACGCATTCTTAAATAAATTTTACAGAAATGTCTATTTATACTAAGAAACTATAAAACAAGCATACGCACTAATTCACGCCCACATTTTGCAACTCGCACCGCGCACGTGTCAAGTAAATTCACCAAAACAGTATAAAAAGAAAACCTTTCTTATTGGAATGTACTACGATTTTTATTGAAATTGTACATATTAACATAACATAACATAGCTTCACGCCTTTTGTTACCCGAAGGTGTAGGCAGCGTCTGTTAAGCCTCATCTCGCTGTTATGTTTACGTCCCAAATGGAATAGGTGGCGAACCTATTGCCATACCGGGCACAAAATTTTTCAGTCATTGATATTTATCACACATAACTTCCGAAAACAATTTCGAAATGTGATTGGTGTGAGCCAGTGTCTGGAATCGAACCCGGACCTCTGGATCAGAAGCCGTGTGCTCGACCACTGCGCCACCGTACATATTACCATAATAATATTAAAAGGAGTGTAGGCTGTGGTGAAATCACAGTCTGTCAGACAGTCAGTCAGTAGGAAACCCTTCGGAGAGGTAGCGTCCATTGAGAGAAAAATATTTTATTAGACTTTACTATTTAACTCTCTCTCTCTCTCTGTTTTTCTCTTATTGTATGTTTATGTTCCGGTAGGATTGTATTTGATACATATTGAATTACAGCTAAGTAGGTAGAGTTTGGTTTTACGCTTATCTATATATCTATACATACGAGTACACACAAATAAAATTGAAGTATCTGTTTGTAATATTCCAATAAATGATCTCTAGTACATTCATATGAATATGACGTATAAATGTATATACACCAAAACAACATTTTTTACAAGCCAAGTTAATTGTCTGTCTGTTCATGTTTTGACTGTCTGTCTGCCTGTTTGTTACGGCTACTCTCTGAAATAGCGGGTCCTACTTAGACGGGTAGCCTTAGCCTATCTATTTTTGGAAAAATCTTTTATTTAATCTTTTGATATTTCCGAGGCGAAACAAAGTTCGCAGAGTCATTTAGTAATACGTAAGTATGAAATTTGTTATAAAAATAAAAATATGATGATAGGTGAGAAAAGAATAAATAATAATAATAATAAGTTTTAGACTACAATGGCCCACTTGTTAGTTTACATAGTGCTTATGAACTATGTCAGTAAAAAATAAATAATAGTTTAAAAAAACTAAAAAACACGCTTTTTATAGAAAACCGAACTAAAAAATAGAAAAATAAAAAAAAAATATTTTATTTTAAAAAAAGCGTGGGGTGCATGGTGTCATTAGTTATAAATATTTTATTGACAGATATGAGTAGAGTGATTATCATTTCGATAATATCTTAAAAAGCACCCCACGCTTTTTTTAAAATAAAATACTTTTTTTTTTATTTTTCTATTTTTTAGTTCGGTTTTCTATAAAAAGCGTGTTTTTTAGTTTTTTTAAACGATTATTTATTTTATATTTTTTAGTTCGGTTTTCTATAACAAGCGCGTTTCTTAGTTTTTTAAACTATTGCTTAACTATTTTAAAGCGTGCTAACAACGGATATCAAAACCGAATTTGAGGAATAGCGCCATCTGTGACTTATACAAGGAACTCGTTTCAAGTTGATAACGTAGACTTTCCGCTGATTGCCACTAGATGGTGCGAGAAGTGAACTATGAACACTAAAAAGAAGTCGGTTACAAACATACAAACATACAGGTGAAGCTAATAAAAAGCTAATAACAAAATATAGAAAAACATAAATAACAAAAATATTAACTCTTAATTCTATTTAAGACTAGGATCTCACTAACACTCGCATAAAATGTACAAACATGGGTGTATCAATTTATCCGCGAACGTCCTCAGGATGCTATTGGTACTTGAGCGCACTCTTTCCAGCAGTGATGAGGTCCTGTTTCTCATAATAGCGTAAAAATCGTTTGTGAGATTCTGTGCAAATATGTTGGATGCGCTACAGAAGCGCGGCAAGCCCAACAGCATCCTGAAGCTATTATTATACTGAACGCGCAAAGTGTCTAGAGCCTTCAGGGATCATCTAGATCACAGGCTACTCGTATAAAAAGTTTGGCAGTAAGCTTTGAATAGTGTTATCTTGACGTCCCTACTGCAGCGAGCAAACCTGTGTACCAGCATGTTACTCCTTACAGCCATAGCCCTACGCTCACTTTCAATATCAACGTGATCTTTAAGGTCCTCGGTTAAATAGTGACCCAGGTATTTAAATTTATTCACTTTTTGAATCGGACGACCGTTTTATTCAATTTTCACATTAACGGGTATATTTTTACAAGTCCATGGTCACAAGCATAACTTTCACATTGTTTTAACATGTCTCGTATGGAGTTGGCAGTTGGGCCCAACAGCACCATGTCATCCGCATAGCTCAAGTTATTGACAGCTACATTGTCAACCCAACAACCCGACCTGATGCTGCTACTCGAACTATCAGTTAATTTATATACAAGTTAAAAAGTTTAGGTGAAGTCAACCCGCCCTGTCTTACCCCGCATTCTAAACTGTACGAATCAGAGTGAGTACTACCCCATTTGCCTACATTGACTTGTTTGGAATACCAGTACTGAAAGACGCGTATAATCTCAGCAGGCACGCCTACCTCCCCGAGCTTGTTCCATAGTATTTTATATGACACAAGGTCAAAAGCTTTGGAAAGGTCAAGGAAGCACGCGTTTGCCAGTGTAATATTGAACGGCCTGTTTTAAACGAAATATCGCACTTTCTGTAGATAGTCCTGGCTTAAACCCGAACTGTGCGTCGTGTAAGTGTACATGTTTATCAAGAACTTTATTTAACAGGCCGTCCAACACCTTAGCAATAACAGTCGCGAGAGATATAGGCCTATAATTATTTATATCCGATACATCACCAGTTTTATTTTTTACAATTGGAATGACTATAGTCTGCATTAAATCTGACGGAAAGTAAGAATGCCTAACACACAAAGTGTAAAATAGTGCCAAGACTCGTGTACTCCTGCATACCTAAGGTGTTCGATGCTGAGACCTTCATGCCCAGGTGACTTTTCTCTACTCATATTATTTATAACTCCCATAACATCTTTAGCTAAAAAACGGTTTGAGGGGTCACTATCATACGACTCAACATCAATCACCTGTTCCGAAACACCTAGAAGCGATGACATGTGAAAATGTTGTCTAAACGAATTAGCATACTCGGCTTGAGATCTAGTGCGGTGGTAAGGATAACACAAAAAAATATTTCCTCATATATTGTCAGTTTGTGTTCCGCGAAGAAAATTTTCGATAGAAAGTCTATGTGATAGCACATGGACTTTTTATCGAAAATTTTCTTAATATTTTTTTTTGTGTCATAATGATAATATCCGAGAAAACGGTAGTAATATTTAAATTAAGTAATTTAATTAGGTAAAAATATTTATGTTCAATTATTATTTGTGTTTTTATACTCAATTTCGTTTTACTCGTATCTACTATACCTATACCAATAGCTAAAACTGTTATTTTATCGAAGTTATATCACAGAAATAATATTTATGTTATAAACAAGGTTTGATGCTATCCAAAACGAATATAAAACAAAGCTCAGTCATCCAAGTAATTTCCTTTATATGATATGTATAGACAATTTGCTCTGAGGCCTATAAAAATACAGAAAAACTCTTTAAAAGAGAACCAGAAAACAATCTCGGATATATATCGCGAATGTATTTCACGTAAAGTGTAACGGTCCCGTCGCTATCCCCACATCTACATATTATTCAGACCGAAAAAAATGACATAACAAGAAGAAAAAAAAACAAAAATAAACACAACTTACATCAAAATAAAGGGTATCAAGTATCACAAGTGTTGTACGTGTGAGATTGTATAACGGTCACAGATTCTCAAACTATTGAAAATCACGACTCCCAGCTTTTTATAAGCTAGTGCCGCCCATGGACTTCTGTAACTTCAATTGAGACACTCCAACTCTTGAAAGGGAGTTATAGCTGCGATGCCTGCTTTTAAAGACATGGAGTGGATACCCCAGTCACCTAACGGCACGCGGCATAAGCCACTTTTCGTGAATGTTTTGCAAATCTCATGGTATTTCACCCGTCGAATAGATCCATTGAGACACACAATGAAATTTGTGGCTCTACTACTAATAATAATATACATGAATACATACATAACTTCACGCCAAATCCCTTGCGGGAACAGAGCGCCATAAGACACGATTCTTACAGGCCTCACTTGAAATATTTATTCTCGGATGGGGATGAACCCACCAACCTCGATTCTGCAATCGGTAGCTTTACTATTGCACCAGGAGGCTCGTCGCCAATAACGGGGTTTTTTGCAATAATCGCCACGCTTGGCAGGCGGGTTGGCAATCGCAGTAGGCTGTATTTTCTTGAGAGACAATGCTGCAGCCCATTCTTCTAGCTTTTCCCTTAGTCGCCCTTTCGACGCCCACGGGAAGAGATGGGGTGGCGGTATTCTAAGTAAGACCGTGATGGGGACAAATTGTTGTCACCCTGTGGTTTGAGTACCGTTTGCTAGTTTGTACCGTAACCTGTTGTTAGCTTTTAATGCTATATAATACATGTTTGCTTTCATAGAAATTGAAAGATATTTTATATAACTTACTTGTATAATTGTTGAGCATTGTATTGAATTACTGCTATTTTCCATCTATTAAGTTATAGTTTGCGATTACTCTTAATATTTTAAAAAAATGTCGTATTTATTACTCAATAATATAACATGGAGCTTTTTTCCTTATGAGATAGGGGGCAAACGATCAATGGTGGCAACTAACTAGTGCCGCCCATAGACATCTGCAACACAAATAATGTCACAGTTGCGTTGCTGTCTTTTTATATGGGATGGAAAGGGGGGTGAAGGAAAAGGAGCGGGAGAGTCCCGGAATACGTCTCTCACCAAATGAAACGTGGCATAAGCCACTTTACTTCGATATTCCGGGAAGTAGTGGTAATTCATCGGTCAAGTTGGTCCGTTCATACAATAAAATGAGTGGCTCTACTAGCACTATTAGCTCAGCAAATAAATTTGTGTCTACAAAAATTTCACTAAGCAATGCATAAGTTGATATGGTCATAATCATATTTGTAGTAACCTAACCGGTTACTACGAATATTAAAAATAGTTGTTATGTCTAAAAACAAATCACCGCGGTTCGCACGTCCAAGACGTTAGACGTTATTAAACAAGAGACAATAGAGATTTTTAGTAAAGCGAAGCTCAGATATTTCTTGCTCCCGTCTCTATTCTCATTTCACAAACTGCTTGACTTTTAAATATTCCACCTTGTGCCATTAAAATAAGAGCTATGCTTGATGCAAACATATATTTGCACGGAAGCTGTCCAGTTTTGTTACAAAGGGAACAATGGATGACCCGAATATTTATAGGAAGAAACAAACTGGTGCTTTTTCGCGGACTATTTTTGTAGAAATTGTTTGTTGCAATTGTGGATGTAATAAATCTGTAAATAAAATGTAGTATGACATTTAACATGTTTTCTTCTGCAACTTTTTATATTCTATGGTATACGTGACTACTAGCGGAATTTTCATGTCCCAAATTTAACGAACATTACGCAAGATAAGGAACTTTATGTTGATTTTCTGATAGGTCGTGGTACTTCACCGGTGCAGCCAGCCCATCAATATAGGGAACTGGGTGACTCTACCGCTACTGAGTGTGGCTTTGTAATTATTTATGTATATCCTCACTAACCTTTTAAGCTATAGAATGGGTTTCTTCCAGTTCTCTAGATAAAATATGATTTTAAATTAGTCCTAAGCTTTGTTTTATTAAATCCACTGTAGCCACATGGGTACAGACGCCTTCCAAAAACTAATATCTTAAGAATGTACATATATTACAAACAGATAATTTACATTTAAAACTCCACATACGTATATATAAAGCTAAATATATCTAAATCACTGAAACCTGAAAAATGGCTGTCCATTTGTTTGACCGAAATTTATCCGCCCCACAACTTGGTCATGTAATTTTATACTCGAGGGCAACGAGCCAATAAATATAATGACGTCATTTATAAAACACCAACGTATCGGTGTTGAAATTTCACGAGTGGTCAAAGTTGTTAAGGTGAGATTGACTATTTATATATATTACAAGAGACTCTTGGTGCATACATACAGCTTTCTGCAGGTTAGACATAAAAAACAAAGCACCATAAGGCACAACTCTTACATACTTCAGTCACTTCTTCATGATGTCCTGTAAGCCAAGAAAATCGAATAAACGCAACTTAACTGAGGGAATTGTGTAAAAGTTGCGGAGTGACGCTTGGTAACCACGTCGAATAAAAGATTGTTAGATAGTATTGGGGGTAAAGTATGGAAGGACATGCACCGATGGTTCGGACATATAAAAAGACTGGATGATGTAAGAGTGACTATATACAGTGCAAAAGTGAAAGCATGTAGGTGTTGAGGATGGTCACGACACAATTTTCATGATTATTTCAATCGGAAGACCTCTGAGTGTATTGGAAAAATAACCGAATTTTAAACATAAAAATAACAAGACATTATTTTGTATTTATTTAACCAAAAATCATTGCTACTTCTAATTGGGAGATTCCCTGTGAATTCTAGTATTCACCCATAACTTTCCAGGGTTTTTTCGCAAGTTAATGAAGGCCAATGTTGATGTCAGAAATTTTCTACCAGACTAAGAAATAATTAGTTCAGCCTGTCAAAGTTTAATTGGCAATGCATACAGCACTAGGTGTATCAAAGTGCAAAAAAATATTAATTACTATGTTTTTCAAAACGCCGCTGAGGCTCAGCTCAAAGAGATGTTCAGTGAAGGTGTCAGCTGTGAGCTTAAAGAGTTCGTTCCCTCTTTGTTTTGAATTTCCTCTAGAGATCATTGTTCTCCGCGAGAGTGCAGAATGGAATCATACCTTTTGATTACGTCACCGTTTTGTTTTTGTACTATTTGATAATCTTCTTTTTTATATGCATACGTAGTAAAGTAAAAGTAGCTGCCTCGATCCCGTTAAGGCGGGCTTAGTCATATACTATTTTTAAGTTCGATATACTACTTACAACTGCAACTACTTAACAATGGTAGTGTCTTGCAGTTCACTGCATGAATAGGTCTGTTCGACTACCACTACCTCTCGGAATATCGACGTGAAGGGGCTCGTACCGCATTTTGTTCGGTGAGACAGGTATCCGGAGGAGTTCACTGCATGAATAGGTCTGTTCGACTACCACTACCTCTCGGAATATCGACGTGAAGTGGCTCGTACCGCATTTTGTTCGGTGAGACAGGTATCCGGAGGCCCGATCCCCTTGCCCCTTCTTTATCCATCCTACTCCCTTAAGGAATGGCAAAGCACCACAGTGTTCCTAGGCTTGCCATCAGGTGACCCACTTGCTCGTTTGCCCCCTATACCATTAATTAAAAACATTTCACTAATAAAAGTCTGAATACTAAATTAGTAGGTACTTGTTTTATTAATTTTATAGTCTCACTCACTATAAAATTAATAAATAATTTTGTCGTCTCACATAAGGCCAGAAAAATCCATACCTACATAAACATAAAAATAAGTGTGGCGTGTATTACCAAATGCGCTCTGTATTCAGAGATCCCAAGCCCGAGATTGCATCGATAATTCTTACACATACCAATGTGTTATAATATTGGTAACTAACAAAAACGATATATGATAACGAAGATTATGTTTGAGATGTGGTCAAATGAAAATTGTGAACAAATTCACGAGCGCCATTGTTATAAGACGACAGGATATTTTTTCTGTAAAATTTAAATGGCCTACGCACAGTGCACATTTATCAACCACGACCTACTTACCTTCCGATAGGGAAGTGTAATTCTCCGGTGATCCTTACAAATGGTACATCCGTTGCAAGGAGAGGTGAACGAGATTATGATGAAATAGGTAGGTACTATGTTAGCTAACGGTTTATACTTCAAAATGGAGGAGCATTTTCCAAGTATCTTTTTTATTTTACTATGAGAATAAAAAATAAATGACGCTAATACGCTAACTTAATTACTCGATAGATTATTAGTTAGAATTATAATTTTATATTTTTAATGCCTCTACATGTCTTGAATCATGAGCAAACATTATAACGAATTTAACTAATTAAGTACATCCTGTCCTTTTCCTTTAATCCTGCTAAAACTAAATTTCTGTAACCCAACTGTCAGAGGTACCGACTACAAAGCCAGACTCGTACACATGAACGACAACGGCAAATATTAGTATGTAAAACCTGAAAACAAAAAAGTTTTTATTGAGAATATTAAGGAATAAAATATAATAAAACAAGTCTACGTCACCGATCTGAGTCTGATCCAATATTCATTCACGTAATTGATATTGATCGATGTATACACACAAAATTGAATAAGAACTTAACGATATTATTTCCCTTGAAAAAGAAATATATCCGATTCAACTTATCAATATAATTTCGGCTGGAACTGTCATTAATCCACTTATATTGTTATTGGTACCGGCACATGTCTATTTTCTGAAAACCATAACCTGATTTATCAGTGAAGCTCTCGGTCTAATTAAAATAACATTATTGCGACTGCGACCATTTTCTGTGAAATATTGATGGAATTTGGACGAGGAAAAGTTTGAATATCAAATTATTGAGTTATAATTCGTGTTTAGTGTCAGATAAAAAGTTCTAAAAATAGATTATTTCCTTTATGTGTTTTGTATGACCTTGTGACTTTCGGTATATGTCTTTAAAAGCAGCAACATTAAACCCCGATCGTAATAATGTTTATCAAGTTTGCAGTCTTCATTTCCGAATGGAACATAATTTCAGCCTACACCTCCAGTTATTAAGGGCGTCAAAGTATAAAAACAAATTTTTTGATGTATTTTAAAACATAGGCACTAGTTTATTAATTGAAAAATTGAGAATCTATGAAAGTACTTAACAGATTTTCAGCTGGTTTTGATAGTTTGGTTACGTTTTTAAAATTGTGAACATTACATTTTACATTTTCAACAAAAAAAAAAAGATTTTTTCTTGTTAGAACTCCTAGCCTTTTCCATGTAATGCTTTGACTCGCCAAATTATGCGTCCCAAATGGAGTGGGTGTTGGAACCTATTGCCAAATAAGGGCACAATATTGTCAATCAACTAAATCCGAAAAGAATTTAGAAAAATCATTTAAAAGCCGGCTGCTCTACCATGAGAAAAGTTATCTTCGTTAGAATGGCCACACGTTTGGAGCTGCGGGTAACAACTAGTATGTAATATATACAATATACATCACGCGCGTGTTAGACATAAATAACGACGCAAGTCTTTACACATGGCGCCATCACAGTTCACATGCAGACTGATGTCACGTCTGTACTCCGCGCGCTACCCTTCCACCACGACCGCAGGCCTAATGAGCTTGTTTGTTCTACGGAACAATTGTATACGTACTTATTTTGTAGTTTGCTCTTTGTTTCACATTTCTAAATCTAACAGTGTCTCAGAAAATATATCAAGCATCAGAATAAAACTACTGATCATCCATTTCGTCGACAATAGATTAACAAATTTTTGATAATTTTTAACGGATATTTTTCTCTAGTTCAAACTTTGTGTATAAAAATCCTGTACTAAAAGTTAAAGCATATGTCTTTTTCGTAGTAGTAATTTAGCGAGATTTATCCCAATATTAAAGATTACTGAAATGCTTCGTGCGGTAGTAATATTGTGTTATTAAAATTTGTTACAACATGAAAAGATTGAAAAAATGTCTAAAAAGGTTAGAAATAGTTCGAATAAGTTAGCATTTTTTTAAATTTTTTTTTTTGAGTCATAGAGATTCTTTCAAATATATGTTTTAAATAATATAGATCAACAAAGAAAATTTAACCCAAAAAAACTGAATTATTTATTAAAAATATGTTGTACAAAGTTATTTTTTAAAAATTTCTGAAAAACCATTACAATACCTTAAAGTAAGTAGATATGGATATTTTGTTCTACATAAAAACACGAGAAGAAAACCGGCATTTTAACAGGTTAATTTTATATGAATTTAAACAGTGTTTGCCCTCAGTATCTGATATATATATAGTAAAGTTTCAAAACAAGACCAAGAAGATCAGTCTACATCTGATTACAGCTTTATACACAAAACTAATCAAGTTGAATTAATTAGCTAATTAATAAAATATATTAACGTAATGGCGCCGTCATCATTCCTCCTTGTATGTTAAAACATCACGGCATATAGGTTATGATTAATGACTTCTAAAATTATTAACTTATATATACAATTCTGATATACTTTTTGGTATCTGTAAACTTTTTAACTAATTCAACTCCGGAATGTCAGTCTGTCGACACTGTTACATTTTTAATGTATAAAATGTGAAAATAAAAAAAAATGTAGATCTTTTGCGATTGTGTCCTCAACGGCGGACTGCCGGTATAAAAATAAAAAAATAATTAAAATATACCGATACTGTTGATTGAGTGGCATGCATTCAATTTGTTAATTACTTATTGTTTAAATTAAAAAACTTATTATTTAGTGGAATTACGTGTATGTGGTAATACGTGTACTCGGAAAATCGACCTCAGGCCTAATAACTATCGCAAAGATATATAAAGTACTGCAAAACTCACTGTCCCTTTGGTTTAGTGGTTTGTAATTCCGCTTCTGAATCCTAGATATCGATATCTCGAGGATGAGCACCCCCTCGTGGCAGAGGGGGGGCGACGGCGGGGTGGACCAGAGGGCCGATGCACTGTCCTGGGCCACCCCGACGCTGGAGGAAGGCCGCCGCGAGGTTTTAGCGGGTAGCTCTAGGATCGGATTGCAGTTCACTGTTTTGGGAGTCCCACGCTACCCCCTGCCGTCCCCAGGCGGGGGTGTGCATAAAGCATTTACTCGCGTAATAAAAAAAAGATATCGATATCTATAGTAAGGCCAACGAGACGAGATTAAAAATATAACAGTGGTAGAGCCAAGCAGTTCGCTGCACGAATGGGCCGGCTCGACCGGTGAAATACCACGACCTCTCAGAAGGTCGACTTAAAGTGGCTCATGCCGCGTTTCGTTCGGTGAGAGAGGTACCCGGAGGCCCATCCCCCTTTCCCCATCCTTTCCTCTTCCCTATCCCTTAAAGGTCCGCAACGCAACAGTAACACTATATGTGTTGCTGGTGTCCATGGGCGGCGTTGGTTGCTTGCCATCAGGTGACATGCCTGCTCGTTTGCCCTCCTATCCCATAAAAAAAAAAATAAACAAACGGACCTTTACCGAGTTATCTTGTGACAGTTAGCGATTGACACGAATATCTTAGCGATTGATATCTCTATCCTTGTTATTCCTACGCAGTAAAGATGTCACTAGGTCGAAAACAGCTATTGTTGCCCACTTCGTGGTACACGACAACAGTTGAGCCCGTGGTCGTGAACAGTTGGTCCGTCATTTTGTTAACAAGTTCATTCATGTATGGAAAGCGTTCGAAGTGACTGGTATTTTCATTTCCAGTTTTGGTTATCTTTTTCTTGTTAATAATTTGTTACTGTTTTAGTTTTCTTGTTAATTTGTCATTGTTATTATTGTTACTAACAAGTTGTTGATTTTAATCATGAAAAAATAAAAAAATGTTTTAAGCCCCTGAAACTTTGTTTACAATTTTTGTCTCGTCTCCTTGGCCTTACTACAGTACATACTAATGTATTCAGACTCTAGGTCTTTTGGAAAAATCTTTGCCCAAAACATTAACTTATATGGTTATTTCTCACACTAAATAGTTAGTCTCTCATCGATACACGTTTTCTCTCGTATTTTATGTTTATTATTTCAATGAATCTTTGGATACGCAGTTCGTTTGAAATGTGAATACAATGATGATTATAAATTGCTTTATACAATGAGCTGCCAACTGGAAACAATTCATGGACAATAAATTCATTTCCATACTTATTATAAACCAATTTCTGTTTTATATTTTAATGACTTCAATATTTATAGGTAGAACTAGCTTTACTTACTGAATTAAACCACCAAACACTATTTACCCAATAGTAGATTATGAGACCAAATTACTATGCTAACAACTTTTTATGTCTTCGTATATTTGTATGGTACACATAGCTTCTAAAATAATTGTTTCCAAGAAATCTTTAGCCAATTGTTGGAATTTAGAATCAAATATTCAATCACAGGAAGGCGACAATATTATTCCATACATGATTATATTAAGATCGAGAAGGTACAACAAAGTAAAGTAAGAAAAACTTTAAGATTTCAAATATTATTTATTTTTACAATTATTTAGATAATGCATAATTTCATTATAGCGGTGAAATTATTAGAAAAATATGGTAATTTTTCTATACTAAACTATTCTAGAACAATTATGATATTTGCTATAATTGGAACAGAGCCAAGGGATTTCGCCTATAATTATGTAGAAACTATGTAAATAGAACACTCAGAGGTATAAGTAGTTACATTGGAGTGGTAATTTGGACCGGTTTAGGTACTTACTTCCCAGTTCTTGTTGGCCACGCCTTGGCAATTATGAATCTAATTGCAGTATTTGTTAGATAGTGGGTTTAGGGTCAAATACTTATCAATACCGTTTACTGTAATAAGCATGTATTAAAATGAGATATTATTTATTTATAATATTTTCGATTTAGTGATTATAGTAATATTGTAAATGCGAAAGTAAGTTTAGTTGCTACCTTTTATGCAATAACGAGTCTTGAAGTTAATATTATTAACAAATAATGTTTAACGAAAAAAATAAAATGTTTCTTTGTTTACATGTCTGTTATTGCATTGCCTTTAATATAATTTCAGCAATATTTTCACAGAGGTTTCTGCTGGAAAATTCATAGATATCCTGAAACACGTATCCTCTTGCGGTTTTCTCATTCCGATTAAGTTCCATATGTAACGAGCAATAAGCTTTGTTTAATGTCTGCGCATGTTGGCCGGGTCACCTGATGGTAAGCAACTAGCGCTACCTACGGACACCTGCAACACAGAAAGTGGTGTTGTCTACCTTTATTCCGATATATAGGAGGTCTAAAGTGGTATGGGGAGAGGAGGGAAGAAAGGATAAGGCTTTATGGTACCTCTTTCATCCACGCTTTCAAAACGCAGCAAGAGCTACTTTACGTCGAGATTCGGAGAGGTCGTGTTATGACGGCAGAACACTGAAGTCATTTGAAAACAACATCTGGTAGTCAATAAAATAAGATATCAATATTTAACGTAACTTTTGGGAAAATAATCAATCTGTGTGTGGGGATGTCTTCACCAATAAGGTTCTATATAACTCACTTAATCTAATTTGGTTCGTCCCTACTTCACCTGTCTTATTGTGGCTGATAATTTATTATCAGTCGACTTATCTGCCGAACTTTGTATATTATTATTTAATATTTTATACAAAACATGAATTCCTTTATCTTATTTATCTCTAAGACTTTCGCGAATCACGCTCATGACATTAAAACAGGACTGGCCGCGTTTGTGACCCAGTGGTAGAGTTTTTAACAAATACTTACCTTTAAATTTAAAATCAATAAATATTTAATAATAGTTATACTCTGATCTCAACTAACTTAGAAGAAATAAGATAATTAGCTAATAATTAAAAATAACAACTGTTACCTATTAAAGGATCTGTACAAACCAAACTTTTTCTTTAGTAAATATATCTTATAAATAAATATTTAATCTTTTGTTTCATGGTCTGATGTGGGTTACCAATAGTAAAAATCATATTTTTAACATCAACTTTTTGATTTTTATTTCCAAAAAAGTGGGTGCTCTCTGTATCAATAAAGATAGCTTTTGAACAAATACCATCTTTTTGTTCATCACTCGTGAAAATGATCTCTGTAAAGAGTTCGAAACGTCGGGAAATAATAAATTTAAACAGTGGTAGAGCCAAGCAGTTCGCTGCATGAATGGGCCGGCTCGACCGGTGAAATACCGCAACCTCTCAGAAGACCGACGTAAAGTGGCTTATGCCGCGTTTCGTTTGGTGAGAGAGGTACCCGGAGGCCCATCCCCTTCCCCATCCTTTCCTATCCCCTATCCCTTAAAGGTCGGCAACGCAACAGTAACACTATATGTGTTGCTGGTGTCCATGGGCGGCGTTGATTGCTTACCATCAGGTGACACGCCTGCTCGTTTGACATCCTATCCCATAAAAAAAAAGTAATAAATAAACGCGATATAATCCTGAAAGTTGTTTTAATGTCATTCCTTTATCTTCATCTATTGACTGTAACTATGTTTCACATATATTGATTTTGTGGGAAATTAAACTTAGATAATTTGGACTATTCAAGATATGATCAATTTCTAAACTTCAAAATAGGAAACATCTGTTAAGTTGTTTTCGTTAATAGTTAAAAAATAAATATTATGTGGTTGCACTTTAATGTTGACAGTATATGGAAATAAATACGATCCCATGTGACAGTTTTATAAGTCTCTGTTATCTTACGTGGACCGTTCAGAACGTAGTCACGTTTTGTTTTAAGACTAAAATTACCGTTAGTGTTGTAATATTCAAATAACATTAATCCAAAAATTGTAATCGTAAATCGCATATCTAAAATTGTTGTCGCTGAATTTGGCGAAAATTTATTATCAACGACAATATAATACAATATAGGGAATAGGCTCCACCACCTATTACAGTCATCACGATTTTCCTGCCCACTTTAAGTGCGGTCGGTACAACATGTCATTCTTTCGAAGATTAGGCTGTGGTTTTATGTCCGGTGTCCTGCCTGACGTCAACCATCTTTGGGAATGTTTTTGTTAGTTGGCTAGGGAAAAAGTGGGATGTTCGACGGCGAGGGTAAATCGGAATGAGTTGGGTCCCCGTTCTCAGATCCAAACGCAGCATGAGATACTTTACGCCGATATTCTGAGAAAGGTCAATGTATTTCATGACTCAAACCGGTCCATTGATTCAGCGAATTGCGTGGCACAATTATATCAAAAGACCTATATAACAAAACACACGGGCATGCTTCTTTTTTATGGGATAGGAGCAAGCGTGTCACCTGATGGTAAGCAACCTGCGCCGCTCATGAACACCAGCAACAGATATAGTGTTACCGTTGCGTTGCCGACCTTTAAGGGAGTAGGATAGGAAAGGATGGTGAAGGGGGGTGGGCCTCCAGGTACCTCTCTCACCGAACGAAATGCGATATGAGCCACTTTACGTTGATCTTCCGAGTGGTCGTGGTATTTTAACAGTCGAGACGGCGGATTCATGCAGCGTGAGTGTAGACTCACGCTGCATGAATCCGCCGTCTCGACTGTCTGCTGTCTGTCTGTCCTGTCCCGAACTGTCCCGACTGCCGTAGCATTTGATAGTGGTAGCACTATCAAATGCTACGGCATAATTGTCGCTGTTATCTACGCATATTAAGGTGTCACAATTACGATCTTGGCATGGAATAATTGACCCCAAATTGACATGTGTGACAAGCGAATGTACTGACTACTAATTAATCAGATGTATGACACCACAACGCGGTATTCTCGTGGGTCACTTCTCCGAGCGATGTTATCAGCCAAAACTGACACTAACCTGACATTAACTTCGAATATTCTGTACGCTTGTAACTGGTCTCTTTTAAAGATTGATATTTTTGAAGTTAATTATCAGAGAATTTACTTCTATTAAAAACTAGTTGATCCAGCAAACCTTGTTTTGCCTCACAAAAGAAATAAAACTGGTCACTGTGAGTTATGCCTAAGGGGTAGACACATGCCATCGCGGACTTTGTTGTAGACTTTTACAAGTAGAGTAGAGCCAAGCAGTTTACTGCATAAATGGGCCGGCTCGACCGGTGAAATACCACGTCCTCTCAGAAGACCGACGTAAAGTGGCTCATGCCGCGTTTCGTTCGGTGAGAGAGGTATCCGGAGGCCCACCCCCTTCCCTATCCTTTCCTATCCCCTTCCCTTAAAGGTCGGCAACGCAACAGTAACACTATATGTGCTGCTGGTGTCCATGGGCGGCGTTAGTTGCTTACCATCAGGTGACACGCCTACTCGTTTGCCCTCCTATCCCGTAAAAAAAAAAGTTATTTGGTAATGTAGTACATTGTTTTGATTTATCACTTAGGGTGCGATCAGTGTTTGCAATAAAAGTAATAAATATAAATAAATAATAAATAAACGCGATATAATCCTAAAAGTTGTTTTAATCAATGAGTGAGATTCGCGAAAATCTTAGAAATAAATATGCAATTAAAGTGCGCACTTGGCCCCCATGGACATAAATATATGCTGAATGGCAATGCTTATTCTCTGTGCGAAGAATAGACCAGCTCTCTGGTCGCGAAAGGCTTCGATGAGCCTGTTTGCAAGATCTTTATAAAGTGCACGAGCACTCGGACCACATGTCCCCAATGTCTCAACTCCAAACGGCTCAAATACATAATCACCTACAAGGTTTCTGTATTTGTGCTATAAATAGTGAATATGGATAAGAAATCGTCAAATAATATCGATAGCATAACATGACTTCACATCTTTTTTACAAGAAGGCCACTGCCAGCCACTGCCAGCCACTGCCTAAACCTTTGGGTAAAAAAGGCGTTAAGTTAGGTTATCTAATGCAAGAGATAGTTTAGTCAATTGACATCCCGCTCTAAGTGAGGTCGGCACATCATGTCACCCTTTCCAACTGTTCATGTTTTCATATGATTTGGTTGTGGTTGTATTATCGGCTGCCTGCCGACGTCAACCCAAAAATATAATTCAATTGACATATCGAGACCAAGTTATAGCACTTACGGTTGGTTTAAAAGGTGTGAAGATAAAAGAATATTAAAAAGCTAAATAATACTTCAAAAAAAGAATGATTATAATTCTTGTTAGGTATTTAAATTTTCGTGATATTTCAAATCGAATTAAAGTATTATTATTAATCAATTTAGAACTCTATTTGCTACACAACTAATTTCAATTTGAAAATGACGAATCACCCCTCGCGGAATACAAGGTGGGGCCCGTATTGTAAGTTTACAAAAGGGCTTTTCATGGCAGTTAATTAGTTGTAACGAAAATACAAAGTCAGGTGCAAAATTCGCTGTTAAATGTAAGCCAAAGTAATGAAATCGAAATTAATCTATCTTTTAAAGTGGACTAGAGGGAATTGTATCTGTCTACGCTAAAGGTATAAATCTAATATATAAAATTCTCGAGTCTAGATGTGCGTAATTGAACTCCTCCGAAACGGCTTGACCGATTCTCATGAAATTTTATGTGCGTGTCGGGTAGGTCTGAGAATAAGACAACATCTATTTTTCATCCCCCTAAATCACAAGGGTAGCCCACCCCTCAATTTTTTTTTTAACTTTTCGACATATTTCTGTTTCTTATTTTTTTTATAAAACGGAATACAAAAATACATGCAACCCTAAATTTTCAACACCCTACGATCAACCCCTATTTTTTAAATTTTATTTTTCGGCAAGACAACGTTTGCTGGGTCAGCTAGTAAATGTATATAATTAATAATATACATTTAAGTCGTACAGTTCGCTGCATTAATATACCGACTGGACTGGTGAAATACCACGACTTCTAGGAATATCGGCGTAAAGGGAGTCGTGCCAGGTTTCGTTCGGTGAGAGGTATCCGGAGCCCCTATATCCTTTCTCCTTCCTTTTCCCTCCTACTCCCTTAAAAGACGGCAATGGCACAGTGTTTATGGGCAGTGAGTAGTTGCTTACCATCTGGTTAGCCACTTGCTCGTTTGCCCTCCTATCCCATAAAAAAAATACATGCTAACCGGGTAAACTTCATACTGCCATATTATATACTAGAAAGGTCAATGATCTACGTCAATTGGCTATATGTGATGTTATAGCCAATATCCAGCCCAATAAATGGGCAATCTAGCACTGAATGAATTTGCTAATCAGGTTAGTAGTTCTCAAGATTAGGGAGGGAAAATAAACAAAGTTTTTAGCTTTATAATATTAGTATAAATAGAATGAAACTACTAAGTTTAATGGTTTGTCGAGTTTTATCGAGTACAGTTTCAGCGTGTTTATTATGGGTCAAATGACTCCAATATTTGTCATATTGGAGACTAGATTGGAGTTGTCTTTCTTAACAAAGAAAACTAGAACAGACAACAAACGACTAATAGATATATAAAAAAAAAACAAATCCCGAAATCTATGTCTACGCAGTGAAGCCTTATAATTTATAATATAAACGGATTAATGTCTAGCCCACAGATTTAACTGAGATTATCCACGATACATCATTGGTAACTAAACATAGTTGAAATTGGATTTGGACGACGCACTAGATAGCTTCGTATACTAATAAAAACAAATTTTCTAGACACTAATAATATATTTAAAAAAAAATCTGTACAAAGTTTAATGCCAATTTTAGAAAAAGCTTAAGTTTATTGTTACTTATTGCATAAAAAATTCATATAGGTCTAAATTGTAACCGTACCGTACCGTAACCTACAAATTATAGTTTCTTACCTTGGAACTAGAGGGATCTGTGTGTCCAATATGTATGATGTTAAATAAAACTCTAACTTTTGCTCTATATTATTATAGCCATATTTATACAGCTCGGTATAAAATAAAAAGACACAACTTTTGTACAACGTAGGACGCTAATATAACGTAACCAGTAAATAATTTAAAGAAAAAAACTTTTTTAAAGAAGCTTTTATTTAAACGCTCTAAAAAGAATAAAATAATTTTAACCTTATACATTTTAACTATCAACTTATAACCTTATTATATACAATTTATGTGATAATAAAAGCTTGTCGCTATGTTTAATTACCTATCAGTGGCTATCCATAACCATCTGGAAATATTTTTTCAGATTTAATGATTACTGTGACGGATCGCATTATCCAAATATATTTTTTTGGTTTATAACATATATATGGACACCCATATAGTGGTACAGTTCCGTTGCCGGCCCTTTCCATGGGAAATGGAAGGGGTTGGAATTGGGATGGGAAGAGGAGGGGGGAAGGGTTGGGTTGAACATAGCGACAAGCTTTTATTATCACATAAATTGAATATAATAAGGTTATAAGTTGATAGTTAAAATGTATAAGGTTAAAATTATTTTATTCTTTTTAGAGCGTTTAAATAAAAGCTTCTTTAAAAAAGTTTTTTTCTTTAAATTATTTTCAAGTTTTTAGTTATCGATGGGTAAGTTTCTCAGTCTCTTCATCTCATTCAAAGCATCATTGTTACAAGGTCATTTGCCAGTTAATTTCGAACAGTCCAACTCTTCAATGAGGAGACCTCCTAAAGTCTTTTCTCTACTTAAGGCCGCGTATGCTTGACCAGCAGCAAAGAGTTTCGAGCCTAAGTAAACAAATTTTTTTGTTACTTATTTGTTGATTTTGCAACTTAATTTTGTTATGTGGGACTGTTGTTTAATAACAAAATATGTTTAACTACTTGTGATGTGTAACGCCATCTGTTGTTTTAATCAGTACTTTATACTTGCTGACCTGAGTGTAACATAGGAGTGAGTTGTAATAAAAGTTATAGTTCGTTCCCACCATCCACTGTGTTTAATTCTAATAATACCTACATAGAATCCGTTAGTGTAGCAATCATGTTAAAGTTATTAAATCCTGTCCAATTTACGTCGGTATCCTGAAAGGGCATGGCATTACACCGGTCGAACCGGCTCATTCATGCAGCAGATTGCGTGGCTGACCACAATTAAAACACTGTTAACTATTAAAACATAGGTCAACGGAAAGCCGTCGACTGTGATGGACTACCGCCTCAGCCGTAAAGTGGTCGTAAGGTTCTCAATGTTAGCACTAACTCATTTTGATTATAAATTTGGACGCGCCGCTTAACCCTGTATCTTGACATGGTGATTTGGCATCAGTGACTGAATAGTAAACAACAGATTGACTGACACTGCCCAAACAAGCAGGCCACTAGTATCTAGCCGCTCATATTGAAAACCCTATGATATATATAATATTTATACACAATCTAATTTGTTTATAACATTAATTAATAACATAACATAGCTCGACTCCTTTTTCTACCCAAAGGTGTAGGCAGCATCTATTAAGCCTCGACTCGCCGCTATGTTTACGTCTTATCTTATCGTATTATCTTATCTTTAAGGGAGTAGGATATAGGATATGGGAGTAGGAAGGGATGGGAAAGGGGAGTAGGCCTCCGGGTACCTCTCTCACCTAAAGAAACACGCCGTGAGCTGGTTGTGGTATTTCACCGGTCGAGCCATCCCATTCATACAGTGAATTGCTGGGCTCTACCACTGTTGCCATACAGCGAGCACAAAGTGGTCAGTCAAAAAGATTTATCACACATGACTTTCGAGAGAAATTTCGAAAGACATTGGTGTGAGGCCAAATTCGAACCCAAGACTTCCTGATTCAGAAGCGGGCTAGTTTACTGAACCACCGAGACATAGTTTTTGAAGTTCTCATATAACTCTTTAATGAAAGGGCCATTTGATACGCATATAGTAGAAACGCATATATTTATTCCACTATATTGGATTTAGAATGACGTCACATTATTTTTCGAGCTACTATTAACAAGCCCTTTCATTTGATACCCATATTGTAGAAATGCATTAAAAAAAACTGTTCCTCTATCTTGGATTATCCGCCATATTGGATTTAGAATGACGTCACATTATTTTTTTAGTTTTCCCAATGAGCCCTTTCATTTGATACCCATATTGTACGAAAGCTTAAAATATATATTCCTTCATCTTGGATATTCCACCATATTGGATTTAGAATGACGTCATATTATATTTTGAATTACACTCAACAAACCCTTTCATTTGATACCCATATTGCAGAAATGCATTAAAAATATCCATTCCGCCATCTTGGGTCGTCCGCCATATTGGATATAGAATAATGTCATACATTATATCATGCATTGTCATCCAAAGTAAACGTGTATACAAAATTTCAGCTCAATCGGTTGAAGGTATCTACTTCAAAATTGAGTTACAAGATTCCACCGAACATACATACTTACATACATACATACATACATACATACATACAGTGCAAGGTAAATAAAAGCTTATAAAATATTCATACTCATCACATATTAAAATTTAAATTAATATTTATCTGGAGATATGAGGATTGTGAATTACAAACAAGTACTTCTAGTCGCTACATCATGTGGCCCTCAAAATATTATCCATATTTTTTATAAATTTCGTACTTAGAATGTTAATATTTTCAACTGGTGCTTGATCATTTACTACATCTTTTTATGGGATAGGCGGGCAAACGAGCTGGCGTGTCACCTTATGGTAAGCAACCAACGCCGCCCATGGACACCAGTGACACATATAGTGTTACTGTTGCGTTGCCGACCTTTAAAGGATAGGGGATAGGGAAGACTGGGGGAAGGATGGGGAAGCGGTGGGCCTCCGGGTACCTCTCTCACCGAACGAAACGCGGCACGAGCCACTTTACGTCGATCTTCTAAGAGGTCGTGGTATTTCACCGGCCGAGCCGGCCCAGTCATGCAGCGAACTGCTTGGCTCTATCTTTCTAAGTCAATATTTTCTAAGCCAGAGGCCTCGTGTTCTAATACGGGGGTCAAGATAACTGGTAAGTTAGTGACCTATTGCAGCAGACTACCAATTTACCAATCAGCGTTTGTAACATAATTTCGTCTCCATATATAATCAAAAAATAATAACCAAAAAAATAATCATTCTTTTACCACAGTCGAAGAATAAAAGAATGATAAAAATTAATAATTCTCAATATTCAGTCTACTATTGTATAACTTTGTTAAGTTTTTCATAGGAAAGAAAATTACGAGTGTGGTGCGTGTTCGTTAGTAGCATTGCCGATAGCGATCTGACCCTGGCCTCAAAACACTCTCGAAATAATAAACTAAAGCGTTTCTGATTCTAAGAATATAACCCATGTCGTTAGCTGAACGTCACTTGCTTTGAAACGTTCTGACCACTTTCATTACTAACTAATAGTTGAACTCCGCCACTGGCCAGTCTAATATCAATTTGATGAAGCATATTATAACAGCGTCTGAAACATGGTTGTAAGAATAGAAGTTGTATTGAAAGACAGTGTCGGTGTAAAAGTAAGGAAAAGTTTGGACATATATAAATAATAGATAGATAGATAGATAATACTCTTTATTTGTAGACCTTATAGACTAGGAAAAAACAAGAAACATACATTAGCCTAAATAAAATAAAGTACAAATGGCGGCCTTATCGCTAAAAGCAATTTCTTCCAGGCAACCTTTGGAAGGACAGTTGTGAATATAAAACCACGGGTGATCTTAGGCGACCAAACATAATTAATAAATACATCATTAGACATCTACATAAATACATAATTAAGTATATAAATAAATATATATTTAAATATACAAATAAATAAATAATCTTATATTTAAAATTCTCGTGTCACAGTTTACGTTCCCATACTCCTCCGAAACGGCTTGACCGATTCTCATGAAATTTTCTGTGCATATCGGGTAAGTCTGAGAATAGGACAACATCTAATTTTCATCCCCATAAATCACAACGGTAGCCCAATCACAAGTAATATTTCATTAGTCAAATCTGCCCATTCATGCAGCGAACTGGGTAGCATAGCACAATATCGTCTGTGAATAGAAATATTACTGTTACAACTTTAATATTGAATTTAATATATTTGTTGAATAAATATGTAGTAAAATTTGTGATGCCTCAGAAAATATTTTCGCTATTCATGTTCACTAGACTCAGTAAATCTTCATTCGAAAAGCAATTAGCATATTTCATATTTCAAGAACTTATATCAAAATGTCTGGATACTTACTATGTCTACAATAATTTTATTCTTATACGTTTCTGAAGAATTCCTTGAAATCCCAGCATATCGACGGATAATTCTCGCTGCCTTCTTCTACAGACAGTAAGGGCGTAAAGTTACTCATTTCAATTGCCTGAATTTCTAAAGAATGGTCCGACAATTCACGCCGGATATGTTATCTTGTGATAGGTTTGTGAAACCTATCGACGTATATCGGTCAAAATTCCGTCAGTAAATCATCAATATTTAATAAAAATAACTTTTAGATGCCACGCAGTTCACTGTATGAATAGGCTGGCTCGACCGGTGAAATACCACGGCTTGGCAGAATATCAACAAAAAGTTGCTCATCCCTCGTTTCGTTCGGTGAGAGAGGTACCCGGAGGCCCACCTCCTCCTCCTCCCATTCCCATCCTACCATACCATCCATCTCTTAAATGTCAGCAAAACAAAGTGAGTTAGTGACTCAAGAGTAGATACTTTGAACTAGAACTCGACTGAACTAGAAGTCGGAATATTTACCCTAGGACAAATTGCTTGGTTAGCCTCTTACGACACCCATGAGTACTGTTTACTACTTCGACATCTCATTCCAGTTTATTCCCATAATATGTCATTATAATAAATATAATGTAAATACAGAATGACACTTAGGCGAATAAAACATTATGTCATCGAGTTACCAAGAGAATTTCTTAAAAAAACGTTAACAATATTGAAGGAGGCAGGTCAAGAGAATAAATGGTTCGCTCAACAAAAAACCTTAATGGATATTCGAGAAGCTCTTATATAAAAGTATTTTTCTTTGTTAATCTGTTCCTGTTTAATAAAAAAAAGGGGGAAAACAATCCGTTATCATTATTTACAGTTGCTTTGAGTGGTTCGATCAATTGCACATTCTTTCTATGGCCCTTAGACAAATGATAATGATCTTTACGTAATTTACGATACTTAAATAGGTACTGTTATAAATACTAGCTATATATTTAATTACTGGAAATACATTGTTAGATGCACAATTCACAGCGTGAATACTTAAAAGTCAAACACGAAGAACTTCGACGTCAAGTGACTCATGCCGCGTACCATTTGGTGAGAGAAGTATACGGAGGCCCACCCTAATGCCGTTGCCTTCAACTTCGTCCTATCTTAAAAGCCGGTGCTGGTAACTTACCATCAGATAACCCGCTTGTTTTTTTTTGCATCCTGCCTAATAAAAGAAAATATTTTTTATCTATAAGCTATTTTTTGCGCACACTTCGCAAAACGAGATGTTAATTTATTATCCCCTAGTTAAAGATGAATTGAATTGATTACAAAAACCTTATCTCTTTGGAGTTACTTACACTCTTTGATAAAATATAGTCTATATTTAATTTAAATTTATTGCTGTAAGTTAATGAATGAATGAATGACATATGTTCTTAAGTGATTCGTTCATTACAAAATGTATTAATATAATTTAAAATATTGATGATAGAGATATTTAAAATTTTGCTCGTTCCTAAAGCTCGATTATCCGAAATTGTGATATGATATAGAAATATTTCTATTAAATCATTCGTTAGGATGGATATTTGTCAATGAATTTATACTAAAGTTTCCAAAACGTCGGAATAAATAAGCTGAATAAATAACATTAAAAGAACTTTTTAGGATTATATCGCGTTTATTTATTACATATTTTAATTTATTTCCCGACGTTTCGAACTCTTTACAGATATCATTTTCACGAGTGATGAACCAAAAAAAAAGTTTAGTTAAGTTTAAAAAAGTTTAGTTAAGTTGTTTTAATGTTATGAGTGTTATTCGCGAAATTCTAAGTAATAAATAAGCTGAATAAAGGCGGAGTACTCTCGTTTGTCTAGTGTATGACAGTGAAAATCTGTTAATTGTGGTTAGCTGTTACTGCCGACCGATACATTAAAACGTTACAAGTACTTCACGCTCTTAATTTTCAATGATGTAGGTGAAAGCAATTATGCCTCGACATGCTACATTAAATTTTCTGTCCCACCTTACCTGTGTTCGAGAACATCTTTACAGAAAGTCATTGATGTTTGCTAGGAATCAAACTGGGGATGTCAGAAGTCGAATTGGACTTATAGATGGTGATCGCACCAATCTCTACACCTCTTACAACTCTCACGGAAAGAGATGGAGACTCCTTCAGAGAGAGAGAGAGATATTGTTTAAGCTGTTATACTTATATCAGGCTAAATTGGTAAATATGTCATAAAGCGATAAAACCATTGTATATTTAAAAGTATTGTATATTATTGCCGCTTCACTGACAAATTAAACTTAAGCGACATTCTTAAAGAGACATTTCGTATTTCGCGACTGTGAATATTATAAGGTATTTCAATAGTTAACACGGAATATTATGTTAACAATTCGCCTCGATATGCTTCTTGATAGAACTTTATTGAATAATTCAAACATTGTAAGGCTTAATGCTTCAGTAATGTAATGTTATAAATTATACAAACACATATAAACAATATGTAGGTAAAATAGATACATACATACATAACTTCACGCCAAATCCCTTGCGGGGTAGGCAGAGAGAACAGAGCGCCATAAGGCACGATTCTTACACGCCTCACTCGCTTCGTTGACTTTCATAACTCTTTTCATGCACGCGCGTCGGTTTTTGAGGCTCCTAACATCACCTTCCTCCAGAACACGTTCTATTTGGTCATGGAATTTGTGTCTTGGCCGTCCTCGACTCCTACATCCATCCGCTTTTGCATTGTATATCTGCTTAGTCAGTCTTGTATCAACCATTCTTTCTACATGTCCGAACCATCGGAGCATGCCCTTTCTTACTTTTACACCGACACTCTCTTTCAAACCAACTTCCTTCCTTACAACCTTGTTTTCTACGCGGTAAAAAAGTAATAATAAAAAAGTAAAAAAAAAAAGGTAAAATAATTTTAGGTAAATATGTTTACTCAAATTATGGTTAGACTAATATGAAACGGCAACTAAAGACCATGGAGGTTTTATATACACACAACTTCATGCTAAGTCCTTTGCGAGGTAGATAGAGAGAACAGAACGCCATAAGATTCTTAGACACCACATCCGCTTCTGTGATTTGCATAACTTGTCATACACTCTTGTCGATGTTCATATAATTAAAAGATATTATTAAGGCTGTACCTATATAACCATTTATTATTAAATTAAAAATGCTTTTAACTAGTTAGCTCAGTGAGATATCGGATTTAGTACCGGTGAAAAGATAACTTAAGGAATTGACCTGTCACGGGCTATCTCTCCTATAATAAGTCTCAATTGCCTTGTTAGTTTATAGTTCTAACTTTTGTCTGCTTTTCACCTCAGGGATCCCAAATTCGAATCTTGGATCATTTCTTTCGGGATGATGATCATGATGCATCTATAACTAAGAAAATTGTGTGCGACATGGAGTACAGATTATATCACCAAATAAATTGGTGAATAAAAAAAAACATTCGGCTTATACTGCTTACACCTTCAGGTATGAAAATTATTTATTTGATTGTAATAATATTTAAATGTTGTTGCATTGGAACGCAATGATATTAAGTTTCGAGCTACAGGAAATTGCAAATTAATTATCTCACTAGCAATTAATTTTATTGCTACCCGCCAGAGATTCAATTGATACTGTCTACCTTCATTTACATATTTTATTTATTGTATCGGTGCTTATTTATCCAAATAGGAGTTGGTTTCGTTTGAACGTAATAAATTTTCCGTACTACGATAAAAAGAAAAAAAATAATTGTTTGGTTTGTATTTTAATATTGCCGATTCTGATTGTAATAACTGAAATCGAAATTATTAAATTAGTTATGAAAAACTACCGTCTGCAGAATCGAAGTTGACAGGTTCGATCCCCACCCGAGTAATATTTGTGACATGCATAAATGTTTGTATGTATGGCGTCTGTATATTTTCCTATGTCTTTTAAGTGTGTATTTAAAAAAAAGTATATATGTATAAATATCCAAGAGAAGCAACTAAATGCTTTTGTTAGGGAAACTAGATGGATACTAACCCATCTAGTTTCCCTAACAAAAGCATTTAGTTGCTTCTCTTGGAACTAGAGGGCGTTGTGTGTATTGTGTCCAAGATAATATTAGATATTATTATCTTCATCATTTATTGCACATAAAAGATTTATAAAACAATGTATGAAAAGTCATTGGCTTATACTCTGATTTGAACTCAGGCTGTCTCAACTAGAAGTTTTAGAGCTGTATCACTACTAGTTCATGGAGAAGACGAAAAAATAAATGTTCTCGAAAATGTGGAAACACTGTACTAACGCGAAGTAAGTAGACGGTAACAGATGTGTGTAACATCTGCAAATACAAATCTGGGTTCAACATTCGCCAAAGATCTGAAATAATATTGGAATATCGTTATAATATTGAATCGCGAATATGAAAAACTCACGACAGTGACTTAGTGGAATAAAATACGCCCGTAGCATGACTCATGATTTTAAAAGTCAAGTCCAAGTCATGCTCCGCAATCTGATAATTCAATTAACCTCTAACGGCCGAAATTAATAATCAATCTCCAATCTAAGATTGAAGCCAATCTAAGATCAATGTGTATCTGTCGATCGCTTCCCCAAATAAAATCAATCCATGGATAAATTATTGGCACGCTTAATAGTAGAAATGGATTGAAATATTGATCTTAGATAGCAAAATTTGGATAGGGATTGATTATTGGTTTCGGCCGTAAGAGATCTCAACACATAGAAACACTGTATTTATCGGTCACATAAATTTGATTTAAACAATATTTAAATAATCAGTCGGCGGTCTAGTGGTTGAGCACCGCGCTTCTTAATCAAAAAGACACGGGTTCGAATCCTGGTCCACACCAATGACTTTTCGTAAGTCTTTTCAGAAGTTAGGTGTGATAAATATCGATGACTGAAAACTGTGCCCGGTATGGATACCTATTCCATTTTGGTACGTAAACATAACAGCGAGTCAAGGCTTAACAGCCGCTGCCTACATCTTCGGGTAGAAAAAGGTGTGAAGTCATAACTTCACGCTATGTTATGTTTGTTTATGTTTAAATATATATCTTGAAAAGTTTTACCTTATTTTGTTTGTTTTTCTGCGTAATTAACAGTTTATACTCTTGAACACATTGTGTTATTTTTTTTTGGAAGTTTCCACCTTTCCTCTGTAACATTTTCTCTACGAGTTAACCCGCGTTCGACGACAGACGCAGGCCAAATTTCACTTTAGCCACGGCATCATAAAGTTAATAATTGTTTGCATGACATACGGTTTTCTTTGATAGAGACGTGCCTTTGTGAATTCAAAAACAGGGAGGTAGTCAAAGGGAAAAGTTAGCGAGTTTAAGTCGAATGACTTAGAAATTATTCGCGTGTTATGTTACGTGAATGTCTTACTTCAACTGAAATTTCTTATCACTGTAACACACGAGTGGCGCAGTTGAGTTTTAAATTTATATTAATTTGTAAGTTTAATATTTGATGATGTTTTATATATATCACAAATAATTAACTAAAAATCTGCTGTTTAATGTTTTAAGAACATGATTTGAGTATATTGTACTACCGTACTAACTTAATTTAATACTAAAATAATTTAAAGAAAAAAACTTTTTTAAAGAAGCTTTTATTTAAACGCTCTAAAAAGAATAAAATAATTTTAACCTTATACATATTAACTATCAACTTATAACCTTATTATATACAATTTATGTGATAATAAAAGCTTGTCGCTAGGTTTAATTACCTATCAGTGGCTATCCATAACCATCTACAAATATTTTTTTAGATTTAATGATTACTGTGACGGATCGCATTATCCAAATATATTTTTTTGGTTTATAACATATATATGGACACCCGAACACATATAGTGGTACAGTTCCGTTGCCGGCCCTTTCCATGGGAAATGGAAGGGGTCGGAATTGGGATGGGAAGAGGAGGGGGGAAGGGTTGGGCTGAACATAGCGACAAGCTTTTATTATCACATAAATTGTATATAATAAGGTTATAAGTTGATAGTTAAAATGTATAAGGTTAAAATTATTTTATTCTTTTTAGAGCGTTTAAATAAAAGCTTCTTTAAAAAAGTTTTTTTCTTTAAATTATTTTCAAGTTTTTAGTTATCGATGGGTAAGTTTCTCAGTCTCTTCATCTCATTCAAAGCATCATTGTTACAAGGTCATTTGCCAGTTAATTTCGAACAGTCCAACTCTTCAATGAGGAGACCTCCTAAAGTCTTTTCTCTACTTAGGCCGCGTATGCTTGACCAGCAGCAAAGAGTTTCGAGCCTAAGTAAACAAATTTTTTTGTTACTTATTTGTTGATTTTGCAACTTCATTTTGTTGTGTGGGACTGTTGTTTAATAACAAAATATGTTTAACTACTTGTGATGTGTAACGCCATCTGTTGTTTTAATCAGTACTTTATACTTGCTGACCTGAGTGTAACATAGGAGTGAGTTGTAATAAAAGTTATAGTTCGTTCCCACCATCCACTGTGTTTAATTCTAATAATACCTATAACACCATTAAAATCCGTTAGTGTAGCAATCATGTTAAAGTTATTAAATCCTGTCCAATTTACGTCGGTATCCTGAAAGGGCATGGCATTACACCGGTCGAACCGGCCCATTCATGTAGCAGATTGCGTGGCTGACCACAATTAAAACACTGTTAACTATTAAAACATAGGTCAACGGAAAGCCGTCGACTGTGATGGACTACCGCCTCAGCCGTAAAGTGGTCGTAAGGTTCTCAATGTTAGCACTAACTCATTTTGATTATAAATTTGGACGCGCCGCTTAACCCTGTATCTTGACATGGTGATTTGGCATCAGTGACTGAATAGTAAACAACAGATTGACTGACACTGCCCAAACAAGCAGGCCACTAGTATCTAGCCGCTCATATTGAAAACCCTATGATATATATAATATTTATACACAATCTAATTTGTTTATAACATTAATTAATAACATAACATAGCTCGACTCCTTTTTCTACCCGAAGGTGTAGGCAGCATCTATTAAGCCTCGACTCGCCGCTATGTTTACGTCTCACGATCTATAAGGGAGTAGGATATAGGATATGGGAGTAGGAAGGGATGGGGAAGGGGAGTAGGTCTCCGGGTACCTCTCTCACCCAAAGAAACAAGGCGTGAGCTGGTTGTGGTATTTCACCGGTCGATGCAGCCCATTCATACAGTGAATTGCTGGGCTCTACCACTGTTGCCATACAGCGAGCACAAAGTGGTCAGTCAAAAATATTTATTACACATGACTTTCGAGAGAAATTTCGAAAGAATTGGTGTGAGGCCAAATTCGAACCCAAGACTTCCTGATTCAGAAGCGGGCTAGTTTACTGAACCACCGAGACATAGTTTTTGAAGTTCTCATATAACTCTTTAATGAAAGGGCCATTTGATACGCATATACACTCGAGAGCAATGAATCCGGGTCACTTAAAGAATCCTAAAAATCTCGGAAACTAAAAATGCTAGGTTAATGCAATAAATTGTATTTAATAGACAATGTAATACTCCTTAAATGAAGGTATTAAAACTTCTTAGTTATTGTAAAGTTATATCATAAAAAAATCAAATTTGAAAAAGGGCCACTTTCGAAGATGGAACTACGAAATTACAGCATTTGGTTTTGCTTTTGTTTGTAATCTGTCATTTATGTGGGTACATAAACCATGTTGATAGTGCTCTATATTCATTATTCAAGCTGAAATTATGTCGCTTACGCCTGAAGAATGCACCAGAATACTTACAATGCTGGAAACCGGCCGGAGTCAGCGCGATACAGCCAGGACTGTTGGTGTGTCGCTGTCAACAGTACAAAGAGTTCTCCGACGTTACGAAGAAACTGGTTCTAACCTACGCAGACCAGGAACGGGCAGAACCAGGTATACCACAGCACGAGAAGACCGATACTTGGTGAACACCATGCTTCGAAATCGCTTTCTCACAGGAACTGAACTCACCAATCAGTTTCGACGCCTCGGAGGAAGTAACCCAAGTGCATGGACAGTAAGACGTCGGCTTGCTGAATCTAACTTAAAACCCCTTAGACCTGCAAACGGCCCTAAACTGGAGCGTGGGCATCGTATTTCAAGACTAAGATATGCCCAGGGCCACGTAAATTGGAGTATTGAAGATTGGTCAAAAGTTATGTTCTCCGACGAATCAAAATTTATGCTCTACAAGCACGATGGAAGACACAGAGTGTATCGAAGACCAGGGGAAAGATTCAAGCAAGCATGCATCGAGGAAAAAGTAGCCTACGGTGGTGGGTCTGTACTTGTGTGGGCCGGAATTTCTTCTGAAAGTCGCACAGAGCTGGTGATCATAGAAAACGGCTCTTTAACTAGCGTAAGATATGTGGAAGAAATCCTCAATGATCACGTTGGTCCATTTATGGTCAATTTAGGTGAGGATGCTATATTTATGCATGACAATGCCCGACCTCATACAGGTAGGATTGTGAATGACTACCTTCAAGAGATGAACATTACTCGTATGGAGTGGCCAGCGCGCAGCCCGGATATCAACCCGATCGAGCATGCTTGGGACGAGCTAGGCAGATGCGTAAAACAACGAAACCCTCCCCCAATCACGCTTCGTGAGCTCAAAATTGCTCTCACAGAGGAATGGGAGAATATTCCCCAAAATCGTATAAGGAACTTGGTGTACAGCATGCCAAACCGCGTAAACGCAGTAATGGAAGCACGAGGAGGCAATACGAAGTATTAAAATTCAAGAAAATCGTAATAAAGTTCAAAAATTTCATGTTTCCTATTTTTGTTTTAAGGAGAGATCAGCAGATTTTTTCTTTATGTAATTTTGTGTTAATAAAATGTATGGTGACTCATATTTTTTTTACTTTCATTTAAGGAGTATTACATTGTCTATTAAATACAATTTATTGCATTAAGCTATCATTTTTAGTTTCCGAGATTTTTAACATTCTTTAAGTGACCCGGATTCATTGCTCTCGAGAGTAGTAGAAACGCAAATATTTATTCCACTATATTGGATTTAGAATGACGCCACATTATTTTTCGAGCTACTATTAACAAGCCCTTTCATTTGATACCCATATTGTAGAAATGCATTAAAAAAAACTGTTCCTCTATCTTGGATTATCCGCCATATTGGATTTAGAATGACGTCACATTATTTTTTTAGTTTTCCCAATGAGCCCTTTCATTTGATACCCATATTGTACGAAAGCTTAAAATATATATTCCTTCATCTTGGATATTCCATATTGGATTTAGAATGACGTCATATTATATTTTGAGTTACACTCAACAAACCCTTTCATTTGATACCCATATTGCAGAAATGCATTAAAAATATCCATTCCGCCATCTTGGGGCGTCCGCCATATTGGATATAGAATAATGTCATACATTATATCATGCATTGTCATCCAAAGTAAACGTGTATACAAAATTTCAGCTCAATCGGTTGAAGGTATCTACTTCAAAATTGAGTTACAAGATTCCACCGAACATACATACTTACATACATACATACATACATACATACAGTGCAAGGTAAATAAAAGCTTATAAAAATTATGAAAAAGTAGACGTAGTTTGACGTTTAACGCGTTAACCTTTTGAATGGCCGCTTTCCTCAGACTCGTAAAATCGAGGAAGCGGGTATTTAAGTGGGTAAACCTTGGATTTGGAAGTCCTACACTGGAAGTCCTACTGCCGCTCTCCAGGTGGAGGCTGCGCATAAAGCTTTTTTATTGCGTTAGAAAAAAAATAAGTAGAATTTTTAATCTAATATATAAAATTCTCGAGTCTAGATGTGCGTAATTGAACTCCTCCGAAACGGCTTGACCGATTCTCATGAAATTTTATGTGCGTGTCGGGTAGGTCTGAGAATAGGACAACATCTATTTTTCATCCCCCTAAATCACAAGGGTAAAATTTGACATATTTCTGTTTCTTATTTTTTTTATAAAACGGGATACAAAAATCAACCAAATCAAATCAACATACAAAACAATCAACATACATAACATACAAAAAAGCAACCCTAAATTTTCAACCCCCTACGATCAATCCTTATTTTTTAAATTTTATTTTTCGGCAAGACAACGTTTGCTGGGTCAGCTAGTACTAATATAAAACTGTGGATTAAACTATTTATAGGTCCATTATGAAAATAGGAATATATAGTTAGTTAGTTAGTAGAGTTATAAAAATAACTACGTTATATTGTGAAAGATGAATTAATTCTACTATAGTTGAGTCATAAATATTCAAACAGTAAAAAGAAAGCCATTTTGAAATATAACTGTACCATCCAGATAAACGATTTCGAAGGTTTTATGACTTTTATGCGTTAGTTTTGTTGGCGTTTTGTTTGGACAAGCCGCTTCTAAATAAGAAGTTATATATTCGAATTCTGGCTTACACCTAAGATATTTAGGTGGCCATGTGTGTTTAATATTGTTGATTAAAAAAATTGTAGCCTATGTATTGAGACTAAAACTTTGCGTGTCGAGGCATATTTACTATTACCTACAGCTTCGAGTAGAAGAGACGTGAAGTTATAGTTAAATTAAAGTGATATAATATTATTATTATTGGCCGCATTGCCATTCAGCGTGGCAATGCGGCCAGTCTTCTGGGCACGCTGCCAGTAGACCGAGATGCGGAGAAATTTGATTTCAGGTAGTTTTTTAATTGTATATATTGTAAATAATGTAATAAAAAAAAATATTAAAATCAGTTTATTACCTTTGCCATTACAAACAAATATTTAATTTTTGTATATCATATAAATATAGACAAACACATTGGTGAGGTTAGTAGTTTTTATTATTCAAGATAGCTTAGTCTTAGTATTTTATAAATCGCTCTGAAAAAAAAAAACTCGTATCAAGTGTCTGTGAATCTGATGTGATTCCATTTAATGTTAACCGAACCGTATTTAGTGGATATTACCAAGAGGAGGCTTGACCACGTGAAACCCGCAGATCTGTTTCTGGATCAGTGGTCACGGATATTATTATTTCATAGCCTGGTGTAATCCTACGTATGTACAATTAATTTAAAACTATTTTTTTTTCATACATTATACAGATATAAATCCCGGTGGCGCAGTGGGCGAGCGCACGGCCTCTGATCCAGAGGTCCGGGGTTCGATTCCAGACACTGGCTCACACCAATGACTTTTCGAAATTGTTTTCGGAAGTTATGTGTGATAAATACCGATGACTGACAAACTTTGTGCCCGGTATGGCAATAGGTTCGCCACCTATTCCATTTGGGACGTAAACATAACGGCGAGACGAGACTTAACAGCCGCTGCCTAACGGCTGCTACCTTCGGGTAACAAAAGGCGTGAAGTTATGTTATGTTATGTTAAGTTATGTTATGTTACATTATACAGAATATTGAAAATTATGAATCCTGTCTATCAATGAATTCAGTGAAAGTTAAGTATACGATAAATATCGATGACTGAAAACTTAGTTCTCTCTGTATGGAAAAATATGTGACGCCTATTCCATTTGGCACGTGAACATAACGGTGAGTTGAGGCTTAACAGCCACCCCTCTGGGTAGAAAAAGGCGTGAAGTGTTGTTGTTGAGAAAATTAAGTTATGTATGTATGTAAAAATATCCTACCTAATACTACCTACATATCTAAATACCTACTTGTATCAAAATGTAGACAGCTGCTGTCTAAATCGCTAGGATTTCATACCACCTGCCTTCTGAATATGAGGTTCGGAGTTCGCATCCAGTCACAAATCAATGTTATGTCTTTTGAATGTTATGTGTGACTAAATATAGAAATCTGATAATATTGAACTGGAATCAATGATAATGTAATTACGTAGGACATCTTTTTCGTGAGTCTAAGCATAATATAGGCATGTCGAGGTATTAATTGCTGCTGCCTCACTGACTATACCTTTACTGAATTTTTGTGTTTAGTGAATGAAATATTTCATTTTATACTCATGCATAGGTAGGAAAGAGTCCAAATCATTTAAATGTAGGAGATTGTGAATTTAGGTCGTGGAGCGTGAGAAGCGTAGTTCTACATGAGACGTTTAACATATTCACATCTGGCAACATTTTAGCTGTAAAATATCTATCGATAAATATCTAATAAATAGATTCAAGCAACGATATAATACAAAGGCATATCTTTAAATCTTGAAAATCCCGCCATTTGTCCACTTTCATCAGAACGATTGTACAAAACCACTCAACCCTTTTAAACCCCAATCCAAAGTGCGTCCGATCGTTAGCAGACATTAATAAAAGGTTATTTTACAATGGAAATAACATCGTTCCTGTAATGTTTCTTCGAGAATTTCATGGAACTTAAGTAACAGGTTCCGTCCGCGTGGAACATCGTAATCATTATTTGATATTTTTTTTAAATTTAACGCATGGGAGGTAGGGGAGCAATGGGCATTTGGATGATAAGGAGGTTTGGGCATGCCCAATACTCCCTCTTACTATGTTCAGTGTAGGAGGATTTTTAAAACTATTGGTTTATTTTTAATTAACGTAACATAACTTCACGCCAGTTTTACCCGAAGGAGTAGGCAGCGGCTGTTAAGCCTTGTCTCTCCATTATGTTCACGTCCCAAAAGAAATAGGTGGCGAACCTATTGCCATACCGGGCACAAAGTTGTCAGTCATCGATATTTATCACACATAACTTACAAAAATTACGAAAAGTCATTGGCGTGAGGCAGCATTTGAACCCAATATTTCTTGAATCAGAAGCGGGATGCTCGCCACTGCGCCTCCGCCAAAATTTTTGCGTATTTAATAAACTCAAAAATTTAGTTTAAGTTCATAAAAATATTTTATTATAGGTTCTATAGAGGATTACTGGCAAATTTACAAATTTTCTGACGAAGAAAATAAAAAATTGTCTAGTAGTGGTAGCTCCAAGTACACATTTAATAGTCTTTAAAGGGTTATACTCAATCTCCGATACTTTAAGATACTGTATAAGATGTTTTTTATTTCTTAACTGTCATTCTTAGTTTCTGTTATTTTTGAATTTGGAGGCCGTGCCCAAGCCTCCCACCGGGTATGCCCAAGCCTCCCTCCCATAGGGAGCTTTGGGCACTTTTGTGTATAGTTTATAAAAATATCGCATTATGTTGAGACTGATTGTAATTTTTAACAAAGCTCTTCAAATATATCTAGCCAAATATGTGGTGCAACAAAATTTGGCAATAAAAGTTGATTATCTATAAAATCAAATTTTTTATGCAATTAATAGTCAAAAAGTGCCCGTCCCTCCCCTACCTCCCCGGTACATACAAAAACATCTTAATTTTTTCAAGACTAAGAAGAATTTAACTGAACTCTCCAATTCCTGATTTTTAACCGAGAGTAAATGGTATTTGCTTGTTTGTATTTTTTAAATTAGACCTCAAACAATACTTTGGTAGAACTTCCACGAAAGTCCATTCAGCACTTTCAGCGCATTGCTCGTATAAACAAATGATCTATAAATGAATATAAATAAATATTTATAATAATATATCTTAATATATATATTTCTTGTGTGCGTGTGTATGTGACTGAACTCCTTCTAAACGACTGGACCGATTTTGATGAAATTTTTTGTGTGTGTTCGTGGAGATTCGAGAATGGTTTAGATTTACAATTTGGTCTACTGGGGTCTACAAGGGTAGCCCACCCCTCAATTTTTTTTTAATTTTTCGACATATTTCTGTTTCTTATTTTTTTTACAAAAATACATGCAACCCTAAATTTTCAACCCCCTAAGATCAAACCCTATTTTTTAAATTTTATTTTTCGGCAAGACAACGTTTGCTGGGTCAGCTAGTGGGAATATAAAATTATGGTTACCTTTGTTTTTGAAATTTTATGTATAAATAAATTATTGTACACACACACACAAATCAATAACGTGTATTACACCCACATGCATAGAAATTCTTTTATTTATTGTGAATATTAGTTCGGGAGGTAGCATTGCAAACGGAAAAGTCATAGTATGCCGGCTGATAATGACACCACTTATTGTTGACTTTATATTACTGATGAGTGATACGACCGTAAGCTCTTCAAATAGTTGTGGGTGTAGAGGATCACGAAAGTCATACAAAATGTAAGAATTAAGAAGATGCAATAAAGTTAATTCATAGGAATAATTTTGTATAAACCAAGCTGATAAATTATCATCAAATGACTCAGTAGCATTGGAAAGATCGTCAACTGATGCAATAAAGGTTCAAAATCTTAGCATATTGATACTCCCTGTTTTTTATGAGCACTTGGCACTGCTAAGTAATATTATGTCGACTAAAACGTTTTCCAGAGATCGTTAATAAAATCATTTAAATTAAAGTGATGGTTGCCGGATGAAACGCACGGTCGCCATATAATCACTGCCGGCAAAGCTACCTCCCGGAGCATATACAGGATCACATCACAACTATGTAAAATATATATTTACAACATGATTACCTTTTAGTCCCTTGATGTAATGGATATTCATATAATTTGTTTGAAAAATAGACAAAACTTATTTTAATTTTGGTATTTGATCTGTAATTATAGAAATATAATGAACTTTAATAATTTTCAAACTGTTAACTTAAATTAATTATGGTTGAATGGCCCCGTGGTGGTCAACCAATTTGGGCTGCTAATTATTTAAAGCAAGTAAGTATCGACTTTTTCAACTTTTATTCGGCTCTCATCAGAGTATATTTTTAGAATCTTTCTGCATTTTTTCCTTAAAGTATAGAAAATATGAAAAAAGAACAAACCAAAAAAATATTTCATAATGATTTCTTACCGTAAATTTTGATTTATCACCCTTTGATTTCACACGCCACGACTTGTAATCCCAGAAGAGTTTTTCAAAACAAAATTCGTTTATGATTTTTTTCTCTGGTAGCAAATAAGGCATTGGTGTCAATTGTTTAAGGGCATGCGCAGTGTATTATTTCGAGCGGGCTCGCTCCTGTCTGTCAGTAGGCCGCATGCCTTTCAGTCCGAGCCAGGTTAAGCGGTTTATTCTCCTTCAAGCGAATTTACGCCCGATCGTACTGCCTCGATAGTGAATATAGTATATATAAACAATGAAATAAATACTCGAAAATTTTAACAGTCCATCTTGTGAGTGTTTAAAGATAATTCAATTTCAGTTTTGTATTTGTTTGCTTTAGAAATTCATATTTATGATGTTTAGTTTCAAAAACTTTTATTCGTGTGTTGTGGACTCAAATTTAAATGGATTAATATAAAGGTAAGTTCATGTTCCGTCAAGTTTAGAAACTTTGAAAATTTAAATTAATAATTTCTATTAAAATAAAACGACGCGATGTTTGGTTATTAATTTATATGAAAGAGGTTTTATATCTTTAAATGTATTTACTTTTAAAATATAATAAGATTACATATTATGATTAAACAAAATGACTGAGGGCCGTAGGTTTTTACCTAGAAATCCAGAGCCAGTCAAGGAATCTTCATACAAATATCGGAAATATGTTTTTAAGAACGTATAAAATCCCGATCTCAATTATAAAAATATAATTTCATTATATTTTCATGAGTTAAAGTTAAAGTTATATTTTTAAAAGGTTAAGTATTATAAAATGTTCTTGTATCTATTACAACAAATATTTAATGTTCATTAATTTAAGATAGAAAACGCGATGTAGACAGCACTTAGAATAAATATCATATTAATTTGGATAAAAAATATTAATTTGTCTTGGATAAAACCTATTTAGTCTTCTTAAATTAATTTGAATACATAATCATCACAATTAACCTCTATAAAGATTGAGCTTAAGACATTAAGTTATCAGTGTCAAAATTCCAGAACAAGCTAAAAATATTCGAATATGTTAAATTTTAATTCCTTCAATTATTCCGAAATCTGTAATTAATTATCGGTTCCCTCAATTACACCGCACCTGGGTAGCGATGTTTGTAAAACCAATTAGCGAGAAGTAGCGAATAGCTGATTAGTGTGATCGTGGATTTCACTGGAGAACACAATAACTAGTTTTCGTAAAGGCTTTGTGTAAGTAAAATAATTTTATGGATGCGTGACTGAGCTTAATGATCAACTTAAGCGCGTTGGTACTTCAAAGGGCAACAATGTCGTTATTAAAAATATATATAATATTATATAATGTTGGCCAGCAACAATAGTAGAAACTTAACCATATTACCTAACCTTTTTATTATTTTACCTAACTGCGCAAGATAGAGTTCCGTTTTTATTGGATTTATGTGAGCTATTGTAGCGCGCAGTATGGTCCACACTGTTTGGTAGAATTTGGTTTGAGAGGTGTAATGACAGTTGTTTTAGACGTCAGAAAGGCAGGATATTTATTTATTTAAACAATTCTATTTAAAAGAGACAAATCTTATGAATACCTGAAGTAGCCTACGAGTGCTACGAATTCTCGTAGCATATGCTACGTGATTATTAGCTTACCTTGTAAATGTTCTGTGTATATTGAGTCTATAGCAATTATTATTTTAAATAATGTATAAAATACTCTCGTTTATGTTAAATATGTTAAATTATACAATTATGAAAATATTAAAGCTGAAATTTACTGGAAAAATATTAATCATCGGTTTAATATCTCTAGGACTACGTAAAGAATGTTATAAATTTAGCTATCTTAAACATTGTGTAGCGTTATGATTTCTTATAAAACATAGTATATTTAAGGAGAAACGCAATAAATAGACGGAGAAAGGAGAGACGAAGGAGATTACCTCTACCTTTTAGCTACGGTACAGTCGGGTTTTTCGCCTACCCAAGACCAAATATTTGTAAGATGAACAGGGACTTTTGTTTGTTAAAAATAGTTATATTTTTTTCTGGGATAGTTGGGCAAACAAGCAAATGGGTCACCTGTTGGTAAATAGGGGAGAATTATAAGCCACTTTTTTGTGAGAAGTCATACTTGTGTACACTCATACTTGTATTTCAGCAGTCGAACCAGCCCATTCATTTAGCGAACTGCGTGGCTCAATTTAGACGTGATTCTAAAGGCAATACTCCTGACGCTGAGGTCTAGTATTTATATTATTACATACAAGATATGTATAGACATAGGGGTAGACAGAGAGAATAGAAAAAATAAAAGATACAGGACATACTAGTGGACGGTGTACGATAGAAATGGATGTTAAAGATTATTTCATTCTGTTTCTATAAAACATTGGCTTATATATTTTTCTCTCACCTGCCTATTATTACGTGTTACGTACCAGTATCCAAAAGCAATTTACGTTGGAATATAAATGAAACGTACTTCAGCAAACATCGCTGTAAACGTTTTTTAATACGAATTTCATTTCACGTTTGAATTACACACTGTGCCGTAACTCGTGAGCTTAATACTTGAAGGTATAGGCAGCAGCGGTTACGCTTTGATACGTCTCATATTAAATTTGTAGATCTTTGAAATTACGCAATGAATTTTCATGCGAGGTTTTTTCATACATAAAGGTTGTCTACCGGGTGGTTTGTATATAATTCAAGTATAAAAAAAGTGATAATTTTCGAGATTTAGTACATTAATTACAAACACTGACTGAACCCTAAGTGATAGATCAAATCAATGTACTACATTATTAAACACCTTTAGAAGGTCTACAAAAAATCCGCGGTGGTGTATGTGTATCTCTTAAGGATAATACACAATGACAATTTTTATTTCTTTTGAGGTGAAACAAAGTTCGCTAGGTCAACTAGTTATACATATATAACACATAATCATCATTATCAACCCATCTCCGTCCACTGCTGGACATAAGTAGGCCACTGAGCTCGATCTTCGGCCATTCGTTTCCAAACGCTGCCAGCCACTTTGCGTATATCGTCGCCCCATCTATAACACATACTTTTTAAGAATTATTTAGAATGAAAATACGCTATATTTATTTTTATTTATTTAATGAGGGTTTAGGATGGGTGACGAAAAGAATTTAAAAATACCCTGACATTTTACTTATTCCATGGTTTTTTGTGGTACGGGTAACAGCAGAAAGGTAATATATAATAATATCATGATATTAGAAAGTACGTGTATTAACGAAATGAATTTTGGAAATAAACTATGATAATGAGCATAGTATTGAATAACTAACTCCAAATGATAATGGGTTTATAACGTTCCTAGTTATTAATATTCTATAACGTCGTGTTGGAATACAACTTATTGTTGAGTGTTATTTTTAGCTAATAGCAACTATAGTGATGGCGGTTACAGTAAACCATGGAACAATTGTGGAAAAATTGTTCCAAATCGTGGAACAATTGAACAAGGGATTTTTTTATGGCATAGGAGGGCAAATGAGCGTGGCGTGAGTGAGGCGTGTCACTTGATATTAAGTGACCAGCGCCGCCCATGAATACTTGCATCATATATAGTGTTAAAACTGCGTTGCCCGGCTTCAAGGGAGTATAGGAAAGGGTGGAGATGAAAGATGGGCCTCCGGGTACCTCTCTCACCGAACGAAACGCGGCATGAGCCACTAGACGATTTTCTGAGAGGTCCTGGTATTTTACCGGTCGAGCCGGCCCATTCATGCAGCGAACTACTTGGCTCTACCACTGTTAAATGGTAGTGGTTACAGTAAACCCTAGAAAAATTGTAACTAAAAAACCAGCGAGCACACGGTTTCTGAATCCAGAGGTCGCGGGTTCTAATCGCGGGTAATCTTGGCACACACCAACGACTTTTCGAAATTAATTAATATCAAAGTTATATGTGATAAATATGGATGACTAAAAAACTTTGTGCTGGGCTTGGCAATAGGTTCGACACCTATTTGATTTGGGACATAAACATAACGGCGAGACGAGGCTTAAGACCCGCTGTCTACACCTTCGGGTAAAAAAGGCGTGCAGTTATGTTTATGTAAAAAAAACCAAGGTTTATTATTTTTCCTTATGTCCCAAATGTTTATGGTAAAACTTATACATCTGGTAAATTTTATTGGGCGTCAAAATGTATCACACAAAGCGGACGAGCAGCGATTCGTGCTCGTGTCTTCTAAATACAAGTAAAAGAGCCGAACCACTAAGTTATCGAAACTCGCGAATAGCTGATGGACCTATTGCCATGCCTGGCACAAAATTTTTCAGTCATCGATATTTTTCACACATAACTTCCGAAAAGAACTTCGAAAAGTCATTGGTGTGAGCCAATGTGAGTATTGGAACCCGCGACTGCGCGGGATGCTCGACCACTGAACCACTGAGACCTTCAATTTGAACTAATATAATATCTAATGTACCTGGGTAAATAAGTTCAGGTATTGTGTGTGACCCTCATATATCAATAAAGAAATAATCATATCAATCATACTTTATCAATGATTGACAAAAAAATATTGATAAGGGTATGACAACTCGTTTAACGGTTACGTTAGAACGGTCGTGCCAAATTTCAAAGGAAATTGTTGATCAAATTATTTATTATATTATATAACACATAACATAACATAACTTCACGCCTTTTGTTACCCGAAGGTGTAGGCAGCGGCTATTAAGCCTCGTGTCGCCGTTATGTTTACGTCCCAAATGGAATAGGTGGCGAACCTATTGCCATACCGGGCACAAAGTTTTTCAGTCATCGATATTTATCACACATAACTTCCGAAAACAATTTCGAAAGGTAATTGGTGTGAGCCAGTGTCTGGAATCGAACCCGGACCTCTGGATCAGAAGCCGTGTGCTCGACCACTACGCCACCGAGACTTATTATATATATATATATGTTTTTATTTCTATCGGCGGTGCTCAGTTTCAGTAATATGCATTGTTATGAAAACGTGTTGTTATGAGAACTTATATTTTCATGTTCTTAAATATAAAACTAGCTGACCCAGCAAGCGTTGTCTTGCCAAAGAAATAAAGTTTTTCATCAACTGATTAAAAAGTAGCCAAGTGAAAATTTGGGATAGTATGTATTTGTGCATGTTGTTTCATAAAAACAATTAAGAAAAACAAAAAATTATCGATTTTTTAAAAAAAAAATTTATGAGTGGGCTACACTTAATAATTAGGGGGATGAAAAATAGATGTTGGCATATTCTCAGACCTACCCGATGTGTACACAAAATTTCATGAGAATCGCTCAAACCGTTTCGGAGGAATAGAATTATAAACACAATGACACGAGAATTTTATATATGTCTCCCTAAATGCTTATATCTTTGTGAATATTCAACCGATTTTAATGTGGTTTTTATGAATAGATAGAGGATATCAACGGGGTGGTTTTTATCAATAACTAGCAGACCCCGCGAACTTTGTTCCGCATCAAAAGTAATAACTGCTGACCCGCTATGTTATTACTGCAATATCTTCGAAAATATTCGTTTAAATTGCATGCTGTAAAGGGCCAGGATCATCTATATTACATGTACAATATATTTAAGACACTTAATTGGATAAAAATAAATACTGTAATGTTTAAAATCGCTTCGTAAATAGGCCATTGTCTCGTGAAAAGTAAAAAAATAAAAATGGCCATTATGGGTTATCCCTAAGAGATAGACATATGCTCTCGCGGATTTTTTTGTAGACCTTTTTAAGGTGTATAATAATGTTTTGATTTATCATTTAGGGTACAGCCAGCGTTTGCGATTAAAGTGCAAAATTTTGAAAATTATCACTCTTTTTACTACACTATACATGATCAAAACCACCCCGTTGACACCTTCTAACTATTAAAAAAAACCGCATCAAAATCCGTTGCGTAGTTTTAAAGATATGCGCATATAAGGGAAGAGACAGCGGAAAGTGACTTTGTTTTACACTATGTAATGATTCATGTATGATGTAGAAAAGAAAAAAAACTTGTGTGGTTTTATGAAACCACCGTAAAAGTGAAACTTTTTTTCACATTATAGACATTTAACTAAAAATTTTCGAAATATTATTTTTTTCGAAAATCGAATGTAAGTCACTATTCACGTATTTTAGTTACCATAAAATATTTCCTCCAGTAAATATGATATTTTGATTTATTATGAAAATGTGACAAATACATATATAAAGAGCACTATCTTATCGCTAATAAATTGACGAACATAACTGTGTCACATATATGTAGTTCCGGTGGTCCAGTGGTCGAGCACACGGCTTCCGAATCGCATAGGTCGCGTGTTCGAATCCTGGCACACTTTTTGGAATTGGAAACTTAAGTAAAGTAAGAAAGGCGTCAGTCTGCTTCCTCCACTAATTCGTTAGTTACAAGTCAGTGGCAGTTTTGCAAAGAGAGAGAAAACTAGTTTAATTTGAAACCGAACCGGACGTCACCGGCTTTCAGGGGATTGTGCGATAAGGGCGATTTTAATTTAGTTGCCATCTTGTATTTGTTAATAGGGTTTAATAAATGTTTTTTATTTTACGTGGTCACGACAATAATTCCTAGATGGCGCTACTAGGTTGCTACTATTGATGATTCTGCCGTAATATCGTATTATATCGATATATGTCGCCCGAATCGACAAGTATTCCAGCTACGGCACTAGGGATAACGCGACACCTATTAAACGTTAACAACATTACAACAAAGGATCTTTACAAAACAAAACGATATTTTTTCCTCCAGTAAATATGATATTTTGATTTATTATGAAAATGTGACAAATACATATATAAAGAGCACTATCTTATCGCTAATAAATTGACGAACATAACTGTGTCACATATATGTAGTTCCGGTGGTCCAGTGGTCGAGCACACGGCTTCCGAATCGCATAGGTCGCGTGTTCGAATCCTGGCACACTTTTTGGAATTGGAAACTTAAGTAAAGTAAGAAAGGCGTCAGTCTGCTTCCTCCACTAATTCGTTAGTTACAAGTCAGTGGCAGTTTTGCAAAGAGAGAGAAAACTAGTTTAATTTGAAATCGAACCGGACGTCACCGGCTTTCAGGGGATTGTGCGATAAGGGCGATTTTAATTTAGTTGCCATCTTGTATTTGTTAATAGGGTTTAATAAATGTTTTTTATTTTACGTGGTCACGACAATAATTCCTAGATGGCGCTACTAGGTTGCTACTATTGATGATTCTGCCGTAATATCGTATTATATCGATAGATGTCGCCCGAATCGACAAGTATTCCAGCTACGGCACTAGGGTTAACGCGACACCTATTAAACGTTAACAACATTACAACAAAGAATCTTTACAAAACAAAACGATATTTTTTCCTCCAGTAAATATGATATTTTGATTTATTATGAAAATGTGACAAATACATATATAAAGAGCACTATCTTATCGCTAATAAATTGACGAACATAACTGTGTCACATATATGTAGTTCACTTTTTGGAATTGGAAACTTAAAAGCCTCCGTCGTTTACAATACATACGAATTTATTATATTCCCTTTTATCGTGTCATTATATTAATAATATAATTTTTTTTTTCTCCGCCTGCAATACGTACGTGTATGTATGTAAAAAACAAACAAACAAACAAACCCGATCCTAGAAAATGTGTCGAAATTGGTAAAGAGGACGGTAATTAGACAATCATTCATACGGGCCTCGTGGTGCATCGGTAAACCGCACTACCGATAACACGAGGACGGGGCGGGTTCGATCCCACCCGAGTGCAAACAAACAAATATATTTATTGTATTGTTTGTACGGCGTCTGGGGGTGTTTTTCTATTCTACATGTTTTTACGGTATTTATTTACAAAAATAAAGTGTATATTTGGGTAATTAATTAATAATAAATAAACGATAATAGACGTGGAAGGCGCTCTGACGAGCGCCTTTCACTTTATCCCTACTCCGTGGCCGACCGTCACGCGACATGCAACACGCAGACGAAAAAGTTTGAGACGATGTAATAAAAGTTTCACTTTAAAAATGATAGATCCAATATTTACATATTTATTATTTGTCTTGCGGAATAAAATTCGCCGCGTCAACTAGTAATTTTATATAAAAAATTAACTTCACACACTTGATATCGTGAAATTGACCTTGAGAAGATGATATTGAGAAGGAGGCAGTGGTGATTCTGTCCTAATATCCGGAATCGATGTTTTAGTCACTAGGTGGCGAAACTATTGCAATATATCATTAGTCACCCATATTCAACACATATTGCTTCCAAAAAGCTTTTGGCAAGAGTGATATTCGAACTCGGGACATCTGGACTAGAAATTACAGTGCTGAACCTGCCTCTGGTCATCAAAATTTATGAAATGAGACATAGTCCGCATTTAAATCTAAGTACTTTCTGTTCCATTTTTATTATTTTATGTTCCGCGTGTTGTGGCATCATTGTATCTGCAGCTTTGAGTAGGATTTTGCGTAAAACCTGTGAAAGTTCACTTTTTTATGGGATAGGGGGCAAAAGAACAGGCACGACAAGAAGTGTACGTGTATGAACAGTGTCATTAGGTGGTTAGCAATTAACTCCACTCATGGACACTTCCAATACAGATAGTGTTAAAGTGGCTTTTCCTTTAAAATGGGATAAGGCCTTCCTTATTTGAAGTAGGATTTCTTGTCTGGAGTGGGATGGGGGCGTCCTCTCCCCAAGCCCAACTCTTACCAGAGTGGACGCAGTTGGGCCTCCGCGGGCCTCCGGATATTTCTCTCACCGAATGAGAAGTGATATGAGATGACACTTTATGTCGATTTTCTGAGCTGTCGTGGTATTTCACCGAGTCAGCCCATTCATGCAGCATGTGGCTCTACCCCTTTAAATTTATATATATAATATTTAAAATGACGGGCTTCATGGCGCATTGGTAAAACTACCGGCTGCAGCAATGAGGTCGGGGGTGCGATTCTCACCCGAGCACAAATATTTGTGACAAACATGAATTTGTGTGGCGTCTGGGTGTTTTTCTATGTATCATAAGTATGTATTTACAAAAGAAAAGTATATATGTATTAAATCCATTATCTAGTATCCATAACGTAAGCATTTAGTTGCTCGGCTTGGAACTAGAGGGCGCTGTATGTATTGTCCAAGATATTATATTATAAAATTTAATCTGCAAATATCCAATTTACATCCATGTTACATTTAGTTAGACAACACATCATAAATTCCATCGCTGCTAGTATATATAGTCTGGTGACTTTTACTATTGCAATACATTTTATATTTTTATCAAATTCAATAAACCAATAACTTCTTTTATATGTGTATGAGAAAGTAACGACCAATTTTTCGTAATCTACAAATATTTATACGTTACTTATATACGTATTTGGTGAATTAAATATCAATAAACCACAGCTTTTAGTATGTTTCCTTACCAGATGGTAGTAACTTTTTTTTATTTATGTTTGAGCTTTATAACCGTACCTTCAGAGGTTTTATGAAGCATAACATCTTTTATGAAGTTTTTTACTTATCATAACTATTCCACCTTGATTTTTATTTGCGGGATCATTTACGCTGATATTTAATGTTTTAATTCACTTTAATATTCCTAAAAATCAAGTTTAAAAGAGAAAGAGAATTATGCTATTAAGAGTGCCTGAGAAATTGTTGAGCAGAAAAGCTAAAGATTTTGTTTCTTTGTTTGGCTCTTAAATCTAAAGAACTGCTGATTCAATTTGTAATATCCTTACAGGAATAGACGATTAATTTATCATTAGACTACGAAGAAAAGCAGCAGAACTGTCGATTTAAATTGTCAAGTTAGGTCTATCATATAGTTACACGCGCGATCTTAGTCGAGTCATATATTTAAATTATGTGTCTAAAAGTTTGTCTGCGATCTGATAGTAAAATACTAAGCCGATTTGAATTTTTTTTTCTTACAGCGTGTGTAGCTTTATCCAACTTAGATGAGGTAGATAATTTATGACTTACAATATTTTAATTTTATGTGTTAACATATGACAGAACGAAGTCTGACCGTGCAGCTAGTGTGTTGTAAATTCTATTTTTCATTCGCAAATTACATTTGCCCACTCAGCCGAGTTGTTCACCGTACCTTGTTATTTATGTGGCGTTGAAAATAGAAACATTATTCAGTTCAAATATGTTGCTAAAAGAACATTGTTCTTCTTTATTTTTTATTATTGTAAATTGAGATATTCTCAGCACATACTCCTTGTTTAAAAGCGCTGTGTATTAGAATATTTATTATGTGCACGTTTGCATGTGAACTGAAAGTACGTGTACGTCGAATTTTGCTGTTATAATAAATGTTCCTTTTTTAAAATAACAAATTTTTAAAAAGGAATGAATGTTGGAATAAATGTTCTTTTTTTCAACATTATCAAAATTTAATAAGATATATTTGAATATCTTAGATAAAGATATTGGGGTTTCTCAGTGCCCTGGATGTCGAGCACAGCGATTTTGATACAGATGTTCGGCTTTGGACATACAACTTTTTAGAGTTTTTTCTGAATTTATGTCCATTTTTTTCGATTCCGCTAGCAATGTTATTTGAGAGAAAAAAGAACCTTTTTGAATAATACTGCCTACACCGAAGAGTAGAAGCGAGTATAAACGTGCCTATGTATTTATTTTTAAATTATACTATAATCTTTGCGAAAATATTGTAAAATAATAATTAATATATTCTCCTTGTTTAAATAAACCTGTTGTAATTTTAATATATCAATATTAAATATTCAACTCTGTTCTTAATTTTGTAAGTATATAAAATAACTCTAGGGATTATAATGTTTTGGCAGCAAATTTTAAGGGTTCTATTATATTCATTCTGTACTACGATAAATTGTTTTTATGTTAGTAATATTTCAGTTTATTGATATTTCCAAAGGTGATTGGGTGGAAAAACTGCTAAAAGTCACGTTTTATTATGTCATAATATCCATATTTTAATACGTAAAGCCAAAACTTTAGATCCCTTTTTACGAAAATTGACCTGACGAAGGAGTATGAAATTTCGGACAATTATAGTTTATACAGTGTAGAAGTGACGCATGTCAATTTTCCTTAAAATTATGCATAAATATGTATTATTTTCTATAAATAACACTTTGCATGCACTTGCACTGCAATACCGTGTATAAACACTCATGCACAGATGTTCTTTTGTTTGTGTAAATTCTTAATCCAGGAGGTAGCATCGCAGTCAGACGGAAGTCACAGTAAGCCAAAGAGGAGGAAAAGTCACAGTATGCCGGCTGATATGCTGACACCAGTTGTTGATCTTATATCACTGATGACTGATCTTACCTTCAGTTAATCAAGCAGTATTGATCTCGCTGTTTATTTTGACTACTTGGCTTTTTAGTACTGCTAAGAAAAATTGCGCCGACTAAAACTTTTTCAATAAATTGTTGACATAATTTTGAAAAAAGTCAGCTAGTCGCTTGAACTTATAAAAACACCTAAATTAAAGTGACGCTACGCCGGATGAAACTTAAATTGGGTGATTGACACCCATTGTCACCGCGCGGGTGCGCTAGCGAACCCTTGATTTGATTATGATAATTAATCATCCAAGATCTATTGTAAAGTACTAGACTGAATCAGAATATAATCACCTCCTAAATTGCTATGCTACCTCCCGGACCTACTATGGTCTCACATCACAACTATGTAAAGCATGGTTAGTCTCGGTGATGCAGTGGTGCTGGACCACTTGAGGCAGGTAGGAAGCTGATGTAATAAGAAGTAACTTTGGCTACAATCTAATATATAAAATTCTCGAGTCTAGATGTGCGTAATTGAACTCCTCCGAAACGGCTTGACCGATTCTCATGAAATTTTATGTGCGTGTCGGGTAGGTCTGAGAAAAGGACAACATCTATTTTTCATCACCCTAAATCACAAGGGCACCCCTCAATTTTTTTTTTAATTTTTCGACATATTTCTGTTTCTTATTTTTTTTATAAAACGGGATACAAAAATACATGCAATCCTAAATTTTCAACCCCCTACGATCAACCCCTATTTTTTAAATTTTATTTTTCGGCACGTTGCTGGGTCAGCTAGTTGTTCTATAAAAATATATGTTTGCTCATTTATTAAAGGTCTCGGGGGTCCAGTGGTCGAGCACATAGCTTTTAAATCCAGAGGTCGTGAGTTCGAATCCTAGCGTACACCAATTTCTTATTGAAATTAATTACGACAGCTATGTGTGATAAATATCGATGACTGAAAAACATTGTGCCCGGTATGGCAATAGGTTCGCCACCTATTCCGTTTGGACCTCCCAATGAGAGAGGTATCCGGAAGCTCAATCCCTTTTCCCCTCTTCTTCCCATCGAACTCCCGACGCCGTTCATATCCAATTGCCGGCAAGGCCGGCAACGCATCTGGCACACTATTTGTGTTCTGGTGTCCATGGGCTGCGTTTGTTACTCACCGTCAGTTGACACGCCTGCTCGTTTATCCCCTATACCATAAAAAACACAACAATTTATTTTATAGTTTTTCGTTGTTATATGTTTTCATGAAATACTATCATTTTAGAGGACAAGTCGTAATTTGAAATTTGCGTGTTAGCTTGTGACAATAATGTTATTGTGTTTTATAAATTACATACTTTTGATTCTAGGCTTTGTACAAAAGCTGTTAAGTACCGCTTTGTCAAAATATCGATTGAAATGTACTTTCCAACTTAAGTCAAAATCATTAAGGATTATTACGGTACATGTTTAAAAAGTTAATTGAAAGGCCATGATTCGTATTTAAACATTTTTGTATCATTACATTGTACATAACAAAGTCACTGTCCGCTGTCTGTCCCCTTATATACATAGATTTAGCAAATTTCAATGTAAACGCTGTAAAAATCAAAAGAGTATTATTCTCTTGTCGCTTTTTTATTTCAGTTTTTTACACTACATTTTTTTACACTAATTTAATTTAAGTTTCTTTTTTGTATTGATGATTTTATCACAACGAATTGATGAATATTTAAAATTTTAGAACAGGATGTTTTGATAAATAAATTATTCAACAAATTGCTTCTTGGAAACTTTTTAGTAAACTCGAAGTTTTGGATTCCGGATCAACTTTCTTAACTTACGTGATATCTGGAAGTCTCAAGGATCAATCTTTACGTTCGAAGATCACGCAAAAAGTAAAAAATTGGACCGCAGGTTTACTTCAAAAGTTCTTTAACAAACCACGAAAAAAAAGCGCCGAAGCAAAATGAACACTCCGAGTTACCGTCACTTTGTCAAGCTATTGAGAAAGTTGATATTCATAAAAAAGCAGTACGGTTTTCTTTTTTACTTCAAGCATTCACACTGAATGGAACGTTTTGAAACCTATAGGGATATTATTTATTCCCATAGTTGTGAATGCGCGAAAACGATTCTGATTGTTTTTTGAAAGTGGCCTGGCACTTCTCCGGGTTGATTGATAGTCCAAATTTTACGCACCATTCCTTGAGCAACAGCAGGTCACAGTTCACAGCCTCAACTGTGGAGGAAAGATTATTTACATCTGCTTGCGTGTAGAGCTGCAGGTCATCGGCGTAAAGATGACACGAACACTGAAGATTATGAGTGATTTTATTAATACATAAAGAAAACAAAAGAGGAGAGAGTATGCCGCCCTGAGGGACGCCAGAGTCAAGATCACACCAGTCTGATAAAGTATTATCGATGCATACTGACTGCTGGCGGCCTCGAAGATAAGAGGAGAACCAGCGTTTTACCTTGGTCGAGATCGAAAGGGAAGAAAGTATGGAAGAATGATTAACATTATTAAAAGTGTTTGAAAAGTCAACCAGTACCAGCAGAGTTGCCCTGATGTTCTCTATAGCTTTTCTGACATCAGCAGTCACCCTTTAATAAGGCGGTAATTATGCTATGTCCAGGCCAAAAACCAGATTGTAACGGACAAAGAATTTTATTATTATCTACAAAGCTTGACAGTTGTCTGTAGACACATTTCTCGAGTACTTTAGAAAGGAAAGGAAGAATAGAGATAGGTCTATAGTGGTTTGGGAGAGTAGGATTGGAGACTTTAGGTAGTGGCCGAACAACGCCTTAAATTAAGCGTGCTATAAATATATGTTTTTTATAAAGTTCCACTTCTATAGCGCGGAGTGACAGCGAATTTTTTTATACTAACACGTAAATGGAATTACAATTTCATGAATAACAGTGGTAGAGTTTTGCAGTTCGCGTCATGAATGGACCGGCTGGACCGGTAAAACCCGTAAAATTTTAATAATATTCTTAAAATATTATTCTGAAGATAATACCAATAGCAATAAAAAATCACACTTTATAATTAAGATATGATGAAAGTAGATCGGTATTTTACATGGCTTCAGCACCTGTCAAAGCTACTATAAACCAAACTTCATAAGTGTCCATTGTTCTAAACTGCATTAGGAGAATGAGTTAGATATTAAGCTTTTATATGTAGAAAGTAGACTAGATGTGTGCTGTGTTTCATTCGGTCAAAGAGGTGTCTGGAGGCTCACCTTTCCCATCCTACTTCCTTAAAGGCCGGTAATGCAACTGGGCAATGGACCATTAATGGGCAGCTGCCCAGGACAGTTACTACGTTTGCTCTCCTATACTATAAAAATACGAAGATCTAGAGTTCACGGGCTATCACGCCATAAGTATAAAGCATTATTTGATTTCTAGAAACCAACACTTAAAAATGTACTTTTAACTAAGTTATAAGAATATTTATTTTTGCTGTCGTCGTTAAGCACTCTGTATCTTAAATTGTTAAGAAATAAGTACAGTTTATTCGGGAACCGTTATATTTTCCTTGTTAACTGGTCCCAAAAAAATATTGTTATGAATGCTGTCGGCCGAGAGAATTTTAATAATGGCTGTCTGCTTCGGCCTTAAACTGGTACATTTTATTCCTAATAAAATTTCTCTGCTTCGCTGTTACGCGTTGATTTTAAAGATACATAGTACAGTAGTAGTGAAACGGCATGAATATTTAAATAGTTAATTTAGGTATGTCGTTTTATATTTTCATTTTTAATTATCGATGTGCTGTACACGTGACCTTTTGATAATGTTCACCGGGACCTTTATCAGCTGTTGAACTGAAGGTCACGACGTAGAAGATCCTTGTGACACCAATAATTATTCGAAAAACTCTGCGGAAGCTACGTATTAAGGAAACATCGATTTTTCCAGCAATTATTGGCTAGAAAATGATAATCTTTGAGTACGTATGCACGTACTATTATCAAAAACTTTATTATTTTTCATCGGGATAAGTCTTTACTTATCTAAAACCACCGCTCGTAATATTAATAAAGTTCAGTTCACCGCTTGTACTTCCGTTCCACTATCGAATTTCGATTACGAGAGCTTTCGAATTTGAAACTGAATTAACTTTCGACGCAACTTTTGTTTCTGAATAGTTTGATCTGTAATCGATACTCTTACTGCCAGATATAACAATATCAGTATAAAATAATGTCTGCCGTTTTCTCAGAACCCCACACTACCGGAACTTTTTTATAAATTTACGCCCTCAATACCCTATCAAATAATATACAGAATCGAGTATCAAACATCAAACACTTAATATATAGTAGTGACTAGCGACCGATTGATTCTTTGTCTTTGTTCTCCTGTGGCCAAAAAAATCATCTTCGGCAAAATTTTTGGCTACGGCCAAATTAGTCGGAGCTTTGAAAGATGCCAAAGGTTTGCAAATTGTCAAAATTTGAAATGTACTTTGAAAGGTCCAGTAGTCTAACACCCCGCATCTGATTCAAGAAGTCGTTGATTCGAAAGCATTTGGGATTTATTCCATTTGGAAAATAAGCTTATCGAGATTTGTCCAGGATTAAAAGCCACTGCCTGCACTTTATGTTTTATCATGAGTTAATTAAAGTGCATTTTTGGCTTTAAGTCTAGTCCTACGATATACTACCTAAGGTTTCTTCTTAAAAGTGAACAATGGAGGATGGGTAGGCCTTATAGTTCTTGATTTTACTTCATTTACACTAATATGGTGTATCATCATCATTACATAAAATAAAACAAAGTAATTTTTCGTTGTCTGTCCCCTTATATGCTTAAATTTTTGAAACTACGCAACGGAAAATTACGCAAAGGGGTAATTTTTATCAATAATTCTTGTAGATGTCGCGTCAGTTGCGCTCGACTAATATATTTGCATAGTTTTTCTTTTTAGGACGTTAATTTTAATTTGCTGTGATGGTCGAGTATTCTGGCTGCTACACCTTTTATGCATGAGTCTACTGCTTTGTTTTCAGTAGCGATGTTAATATTATTGTTATTTATGTTTAATGTTTTAAAAAGAGTATTTGGCACATGAATTTCTTGCCCGATTTTTCTTATGATAGCCCCTACACTCGGAATCGGGCCGCTCGTGGCGATTGCGTCCGTGTTTTCCTCAAGCGCTCGTGTTAAGTAGTTAATTTAAAATAATAAAGTTAAATTGTACTTGTTGACTATTTTTAAGTGTCTGTGAAGACCTATGAAAATAAAACTTATTTTGACTTTGACTTTGCAAACAAAATAATCCCTTTGATTATTTATACGATTTAGATATTTTTTACGATTACTCTTGATGCGGAACAAAGTTCGACGGGTCAGCTAGTATTGTATAATTAGGTTAGTTAAACATGGTAGAATTATTATAACAAATAAAGAAAATCATTACATACTTTGAAAAAATAATGCCACCTAGTATAGGTACTCAAATGTTAACCACGGTATACAATACAGCAAGGGTTGTTTTCATTGTAATGGGGTTGACCCAATTCTGTTACGTAATATCTGTAATTAACCATATAACATTATTAAAGCTAAACTAATTAACAGTCGGTTTTATTTATATTTATTTATGTTTCATGTAACGTTGGCTACACAAAGAAACTTCGAACGGTCGTCGGTCGATTTGAAATTAAAAAATGATTCTACTAAATCATACGGGCTTCCTTTGGGCTGACTTTTCACGTTGGCGTGTGGGGTGATTTAGAGACTGCCAGCGCCATCTATCGTGCGTTCATTTTCCACATGTTTTTTTATTATTTTATGTTCTTTCAATGTCTGGCTATAAAATATTTATGTATTAACACATAGGGGGGTAGGCAGAGAGAAAGCAGCGCCATAGGGCACGATTCTTACATACCTCAATCGCTTCGTTGACTTTCATAACTCTTTTCATGCACGCGCGTAGATTTTTGAGGCTCCTAACATCACCTTCCTACATATATTATATACATATATATATTATTAAACTAACCGCTATTAAAAAAGTCTTAAACTGGAAAAGATTATTACCAAATTAAGAATGTATCTACATTGACTAAACATAACATAATTTACAATAAAATTACTTTATAGGTTTCATTATAAGCTGTATATTATCGAACAGTTCCTAAACATTGCCTCGGCTGCGCGCGGTTAAAGGAAAACTGAAAATTGCAAGCAGCTTTCTGTAGTGCATAAATTCAACTGCCCGTCATTAATTATGCAAATGTTGCGAAACATTCACAAAATTCATAAATTACACTGATGGTAAGCACCGGATTCTTTTTATATATGTAAATCTATGCTTTAGTTACGAGATAGAGTTCTATAGACAATTTTCAAGCTAAAAATAGCTAAATAGATGTATACAAAGTTAATTAGTTGTATTTAATCATTCAAACTTTTTCGATAAGCAATTTCGTTCCAGGAGACGCAGCACGCCTGGGGTGAAGTTGCTAATTGGAATAGTGCACTGGGCAACTGCTTCACAGTAATCGCAGCCTAGTCAGGCTGCGATTACTGTGAAGCAGTAAACATTGAATGTTTATGTAGTCACATACATACATAACTTCACGCCTTTTTGGACCCAAAAGTTTAAGCAGCGGCTGTGAAGCCTGCATTCGCCGAATCGCGGCGTCCAGTGTTGCCAACCCTACTGTTTTAACAGTAAATTTACTGTTTTTCAATTCACGTTCCTGTTTTTTGTTTTATTCCAAATTTTTACTGTTTTTTTTTTTTCAATTAGGGTACAGCGCCACCTCATCTCAAATATATTAAGTAAAATAGTAAAATAATTTATATATAATTAAATTTATATATAATATTAAGTAAAATATCTGCAAATATTTTACTATATTATTTTTATGAAATAAAACGCTACATCACTAGATATTTTAATACACGGATATTTTATATACGGCCATATGCTAGTGACAACTACAAGTTAAAACTTTTATTGGAGTCACAACAACTTAGAAATTTTGAACTTGTGAAATATCGACCTTTATATAAAAAAAAAATAAAGTTACGTCTTTTGTCTCTCTCTTCATATTGTCAAGAAAGTGGTAGAGCCACGCAGTTCGCTGCATAAATAGGCTGGCTTGATCGGTAAAAGACGTTAAAGTGGCTATGAGCCAATTTACGTCGATATACGCGTATACGCCGCGTTTCGTGTGGTGAGAGAGATATCCGGAACCCACCCCCCTTCCTCTCCCTCCTCCCTTTAAGGGCTGGCAGTGCAACTGTGACACTATCTATGGGCGGCGGTAGTTGCTTTTCATCAGGTGACACGCTTCTCGTTTGCCTTCCTTTTGGTTATTTTTATTGACATTGGTTATTGTTTTAATTATAAAGTATGTGTAAAGTATGAAATCTGCCTTTTTTAACCCACGTACTGTTTTTTCATTGGGGAACTGTTGTTTTTTCGTTTGTTGGGGTTGGCAACTCTGGCTACGTCCCAAATGAAATAGGTGACGGGATCGATCCCACGACTTTTGAATAAGAAGTGAGGAGCTCGACCATTGTACTAACTAGACTGTTTAAAACTACCCTCAACTGTGCTTTTAAAAATTGAATAGATCATCACAAACTAACTAAAAATATTTAGTACAGTTTAAATAGAAATTCATTAAATAGAAAATAAACCATAGAAACATTATTTTTGGATTTAATCAGGTTTGGGGGACGTGTTCGATGCGTCACAGCCTCCATCCACAAGGCTAATGGATGAAGCTGGTAGCTGTCCCAAAGCCATTACATTATTACTGACGAATACACATTTAGACCAAACGTGTATAGTATCTTTACAAAATTGAAATATTTGTAAAGCCTTTTTGAAGCATATAATATATGTATTTAGTATTTTTTTTTGTTACTTCACGCCTTTACTACCCAGAGGTGTAGGCACCGGCTTTTAAATCTGGGTATCTACTAAATGGAATGGGTGAATGTAATCTATTGCCGTTAATTGAGAATTATGTTGTAAGTCAGCCAAAATAATTCGGAAAAGTCACTGAGCCCCGAATCGATACAACGACTTTTTGATTTTGAATCCGGGAACGCGACCACTGGACCACAGAGACGCGTAATCACACATAGTACTGTAATATTTAATTAAGTATTTTGTAGATTAAATGAATTATTAATGAAAGTTGTTTAAAAATGTTGTTTTACGATGTGGAAAATTGTTGCGTGCAATATGGTTAGTTGTTGTAGTTGTTGAAGCTGTCACTCAAGAGTTATAATCGGGTGAGTTACTTGAGTAATCAAGTAACTCACTCGATAGACTTAAGTGTAGTTAAGTTGTGAAACCTATAGTATGTTAAGGTTGCATCAAATATATCTACTAAGCAAAGATTACTGATATTAACACTATTTTTAAAGTAATCTAGTAACTTCTATTAATCAGCTGATGTATGATATTCATGTTAACATAACATAACTTCACGCTTTTGTTACCCGAAGGTGTAGGCAGCGGCTGTTAAGCCTCGCCTCGCCGTTACGTTTACGTCCCAAATGGTAGGTGGCGAACCTAGTGCCATACAGCGCACAAAGTTTTCAGTTATCGATATTTATCATACTTAACTTTCAAAAACGATTTCGAAAAGACATTGGTGTGAGCCAGTGTCAGGATTCGAATCCGAACCTCTGGATCAGAAGCCGTGTGCTCGACTACTGGATCACCGAGACCAATAAACTAATATTATTTCGAAGCCTAACTATTGTTGCAGTTTTCAGTGAAACTGGTTTGATCCTTCAGAAGCGTTTTTCATCGATCAAAACGTGAATGAGCCACTTTACGTCCTCATTCTGAGAGGTCGTGGTATTACACCGGTAGAGCCGGTCCATTCAACTGCGTGGCTCTACCATTGTTAAAATAATAAATTTAAATGTCAATTATTTTTAAGTGCTCTCAAATATGTATGTATTAGCTTTGAGTTTGAATTAGTAATAAATACTGAACTATACTAAGCTTATGTACAATGAACTATGAACCGATACTGAATGACCGAATGAGTGAATGATTTTAGGAATACTGAATGAATTTAGGCATTAAACGCTTGCAGTTTCCGACCGTACGTTCACAAACTAATCACGACACTGACTAATTTACACCGAGGTAGGTATTGATTTGTGGCCAGCACGTTCCAACTAATATCGGTGTGGAAGTTGTTACCAAAATTGGTCGAATTTCGGCATTAATTAGTTAAAGTATGTTTCTATAATTGACAGCAATCGTGTTGCAGTTGTAAAATTTCTAGCTGTTGAGTAGAAATATCTCTACCCAAGTACAGATAGCTGTGCTTGCTTTACTGTGCAGCATTTATTTTCTCAGAATAAGGGATCGGGAGAGAGAGATCCTGAGATATAGATCCGGAAAGAGGAGGGGTGTTTCTCGGACTATCTCTTTCATCGAAATAAATGTGGTATGAGCCATTTTACGACGATTTTCTGAGTAATATTTCACCAGTCGAGCCGGCTCATTCATGCAGTGAACCATAGCTCTACCACTGTATGTTTTAACAGTAAAAATATGTTATAGGTAATAGTTATTGATTTCCGTTGTCTAGTTAATAATAAAACAAGCATATCAGTTGTTCTGTTTGGAAAGTACTCTTTGTGTTAATATCATAAAAGTTACATTTTAATAATTCAAGTACAAACAAATAATTATTTAATGTGTTTAATTCTTGCTATTGCCTATTGCGTGTGCCTATTTAGTGGGCTCTGTTTTTTGTCAAGAAGGTCTCGTGTTCTAATTCAGTATACTCACCCGTTATTTTTTGGAAAGTATTTGTCAAGTTGTGTTTTGGTGGAAGTCAAAATGATGATAACCGTTTGGCATCGTCAAATACCTCTCAGCTGGCTGAATAGTTAATTGCTGCAATACTAGATTTATACATTTGGAAAGCTGAATATATAAATAACTCTTACCGACTTGAATACATTTAAAGTTCTACGAATTGACACGTTATCACAACTAACTTTTTTACCCACGTGGATACTGTATAGCTTTAGACAACGACGGAATATATATGTATGAAATACTGCAATGCACGAAGTCTGGAATTCGAGCACGCCGTTTCTAAATCAAAAAGTAGAGAGATCAAATCCAGGCTAACAACATCAATGACTTTTCGGATTTTTTTCGCAACTTAAGTGTGATAAATATCAATGACCGATAGCATTCGGTAACAATTCGGCGAGTCATGAAAAAACTTTCTTCTGGTAGAAAAAATCGTAAAATTATAAAAATGAGAAAGACTATGACAAAAAGAGAAAAGACACATTTTTTATATCAGATTTGAGCGTAAATTTCGTAATATTAATTACCATAAATATCCACTTAGCCGGGCGTATATTCCTCGGTGCGGTGATTGTGTTGAAATAAAAGCAATAAAATACGTTTTAAGTCAGCTGTAGTCTCAAATGTCACCCATTCAACTGATAACGTCCCATAATACGACACCCCCGGGAAGTTACGAGGTGTTTTATCCGTATACAACACTTTTGTATTTCCCTGAGGCTATATTAAGTTAAGAATAGTCTACGGGATACTATCCTTTTGATGTGGTATTGGTACCTTGAGATGTAATAGTTGGAACTGTAAGATAATTTTTAAACATAACATAACTTCACGCTTTTTTTTACCCGAAGGTGCAGGCAGACGCTGTTAAGCCTCAACTCGCCGTTATGCTTACGTCCCCAATAAAAGATGACAAACCAATACATTCGTCATCTTTTCCATTGGCACAAATGACTTTTTAAAATTAATTTTGCTAGTTATTTGTGATAAATATCGATAACTGAAAACTTTGTGCCCAGCATGGTATGGCAATAGGTTTGCTTCCTATTCCAATTGGGACGTAAACATAACGGCAAGTCGAGGTTTAACAGCAGCTGCCTACACCTTCTGGTAAGAAAGGCGTGAAGTTATGTTGTGTTAAAATAGAGAATTTTATGTTCATAGTATTCTTATATCCTAAAAAAATAATTGCAGGCGAAAGTGCAAGTGGGTTTGCGCAAGGCGAGGACAATATTTCGTATCATAATATAGCCAAATGGTTCAGTATTTTGGCTGCATGGTTTCGATTCCCAAACTTTGCACTCATGCATAACTTTTCGGAAGTTAAGTGTGACAGATATCGATGACTGACTAAATAAGTTTAGTCACCTGTTACATTTTGGTCAATAATACTTATACAACTTATTAATAATACACACATTTTTTGCTATATGTTTGTTAAATTCTTGAAGTTATAGTTATCAATTTTAGATAATAGGTTGGGGTAAGAGTTTTTTCGAGTATAGTATGTATGAACTTGAAGATTTTCTTAGGCAGTGTCAAGTTAACAAAACGAGAGAACTGCCAAAACCACTTATCGAAAGTTTATGTTCAGAAGTCTCAAAATTTTTATGGCAATGGGATCACGTTCTTACCTACAAGATAGCAAAAACTTAACAAATAAAATGGCACCGTCATCTTTAGTGTAATCTAAATAAACTTTATAAAAAATCTTTTTAAGTGTCTGTGAAGACCTATAAAAATAAAGTTATTTTGACTTTGACTTTGACTTTGAATGTTTAAATAAATAATTTTTTTCCTCAATGTAATATTTATAATTAAAAAATAATTATTATTTAAAAATATTTTCAGTTGTCAGACAACATTTTTTGGGTAATTTATAAATAGAATCTAATTTGACCACTCTCTCCCCGGACATTGGCTTTACAATTTTAATAATTTACTTTGTATTTTTGTTGTTGTTATTATAACGCGTTTTTATCCTGAGAGAGTAGGCAGCGGCAATTACGTCTAAGCAGTGGTAGAGCCACGTAGACTCAGAATATCGACGCAAAGCGGCTCAATTCACGTTTCATTCTGTGGGAAAGGTATCCGGAAGCTCGTTTTCTATTCAAATACGACTCTTTTTCTATTCCATTTTAAAGCCGGCAGCGCAACTGTTACACTGTCTATTAGTTGCTGTCATTATGTAACATGCCCGCTTGTTTGCCTTCCAGTACTATAAAAAAGACTAGCTGAGCTTTTAGGTTTTGAATGGCGAAACTACATATTGCAGTACATCGATCACAATTTTTTCAGCCATTAATTTTCAATTACTGAAAGTTATTAGTCTCGCCCAGAATCGTGCGAATCGAATCCGGGACTTATTCATTCAGACGACATATAGCTTCATAAGACCAAAAAAATAATACACAAGGTCTTCGTAGATCATTCAAATTGATAGAACTTACAAAAATGGATTAAAGACATATGGTATTTTAATAATTTTTTTTATATGAATTTAATTTAATTTATTTTATATTATTTGTATAAATTGTCCTATTAGGAAACGAAGTAATTTATGTACGTGATACGTCACGAGGCAACTGACATATCCATTTATTTCCAACGGAGTAAACAGCACGTGATTCAGCGGTGAATAAGAAATCTTTTTACCTGGTACCCTTTTTTTCTCTATTTACGACTCTCTCCTGTACAAGATTTTCGCATTTAGTGCCAATAATATCGTAATAAAAACTAAATTTCAAAGGTAGAGTAACTTCACGCCAAATCCCTTACGGGACAGACAGTGAGAACTGAATCGAGGCCTTATTATTTCACTCTCTTTTTTGATTTTCTTAACTCTTGTTACACTCTCTAGCCGGTCTACCTGTTCAAGTACATATTCTATTTGACCACAAATAATGTATCGTGGCCGTGCTTGACTTCTTCAGATCAGGTGCGTTTGAGACAGTATTGGAGCATCCATTCTTTCTATACGTCCAAACCATTGGCGAGCGCACTTCGTATTCAAATACAAACCATATGTCTCAATACTATTTTAAATCTGAGAAAATTTATGTACTTATTCATTAGAGCCAAGTAGTTCGCTGCATGAATGGGCCGGCTCGACCGGTGAAATACCACGACCTCTCAGAAGACCGACGTAAAGTGGCTCATTCCGCGTTTCGTTTGGTGAGAGAGGTACCCGGAGGCCCACCCCCTTCCCCAACGTAACAGTAGCGGCTAATCCTTGAATCTCCGAATCTTTGTTATGTCATGTGTCCAATGCCGTGGTGACGAACTTATTGCTAAACACCGACCACAGCATTGTCAGTCATTATTATTTATCACACATAACTTCTGAAAAATATTCCGAGAAATCAATGGATTCGATCCCACGACTTTGAATCGAAAGCAGCGATCACTGGACTGCGATACCTTTTTTTATCATCTAAAAATGAAGCTCCTTCAGAATTGAAACCGATATATTAGGTCGGGGAAAAAGTCTTTTCGCATAACGTAGGTATAAACTTATTATAAAATTTCTTTGACTGTACTATTTGTGTCTGGCTGGTTTTGGTAACATTAAAAAGGTTACATTATAAAGAAAAGAAAAAAATAAAAAAGTTGTTTCCCGCTATTTTTCATTTGTTTTTCTCTCCGTAAAAATGAGTGAATCTAATGAAGAAATTCGATACATTTTAAAATTTTATTATAAAAAAGGCAAAAATGCAACTCAAGCAGTGAAAAAAATTTGTGATGTTTATGGACCTGATGCAGTGTCAGTAAGAGTAGCACAAATTTGGTTCAAACGTTTTCAGTCCGGAAATTTTGATGTTAAAGATGCACCTCGCTCTGGTCGCCCTGTTACGAATAAAATGGACGCCATTTTTGAAAGAGTGGAGCAAGATCGGCATATTAGTAGTTACGATGTAGCTGAAGAACTGGGAATTGACCACAAAACAGTTTTGACCCATTTGAAGAAAGCTGGTTATACAAAAAAGCTCGATATTTGGGTGCCACACGAGCTCACTCAAAGAAACTTAATGAACCGTGTACTCATTTGCGATTCATTATTGAGACGTAATGAAACCGAGCCGTTTTTGAAGAGATTGATAACTGGCGATGAAAAGTGGATCACGTACGACAAGAACGTGCGAAAAAGGTCGTGGTCGAAAGTTGGCCAGGCTTCACAGACTGTGGCCAAACCTGGCCTAACACGAAATAAGGTGATGCTGTGTGTATGGTGGGATTGGAAGGGCATTGTTCATTATGAGCTTTTACCGTCCGGCAAAACCATCGATTCTGATCTTTACTGCCAGCAACTGATGAGATTAAAGGAAGCAGTCGAGAGAAAACGGCCGGAATTGATCAACAGGAAGGGTGTGGTCTTTCATCACGATAACGCTAGACCACACACATCTTTAGCCACTCAGCAAAAATTAAGAGAGTTCGACTGGGAGGTCCTAGTGCATCCACCATATAGCCCTGACCTTGCGCCTTCAGATTTTCACCTGTTTCGGTCTCTTCAGAATTCTTTAGGTTCTGTAAGGTTGACCTCAAGAGAGGACTGCCAAAACTATTTGTGCCGTTTTTTTGATCAGAAGTCCCAAAGTTTCTACAGTAACGGGATAATGTCTCTGCCCACAAAATGGCAGAAAGTTATTCAACATAAACGGTACATATATATTGTAAATAAATGTAAATAAACTTTGAAAAAAATGTCTTGACTTTTCATACAAAAATACGAAAATACTTTTTCCCCAACCTATTACAAACTAAAATATCGAATTATAATAAGTTAAATAGAATAACTACATAACTGTATTCTCCATAATTCGAGCACTTCTATTATTTGTATAGCTATCTTGCTTGGTTTATTTCTCATGAATAGATAATGTTATGACTTGTTTCATGTAAAAACCGGCACATATTGACATATATTATTCAGAAACACGGATCTAAACGACATGAGCCCGACAATATGTAATTTCGTTAATGTTAAAAACTTGGAGACTTTTACTTCGTGTAGTAACCGTTTTTACGATAGAAAATAACGGTATACATATTTTTTATAGCCAACCTAGCCGGCTATTGCCAGTAATTATTGCCGGCTTAACAGTGTTAGGTAAGCTGTTGGATTTACATCCGTGAAAAAAATTTCAACGTTTGTGTTGTAGCAACGATGTAGCAATGGATAAAATATTGTATAAAATAGTTAGATCCTCGATAGCTCAATAAAAAACCAAAGACTGGAAAGTACTCGAACTACTTCGAGTACTTTCGAATACTTTCCAGGCATTCTCAGTTCGAGTCATGTTCCAGTCCAAACTTTATAACTATTAGATAATATTTTGCTGATTCGTAATATCGATAAATTCAATTGTGAAAGCCTCAAACCAGATATCAGATTGAAATCGAACCACACAGACCCCATAACGAATCAATGGGTTTTTGCGAGAAATCAACCCGAGTGTTGATATTGGCTGTCATTTTGATTCTTTGATTAAATTTAATGCTTTTCAGAATTATAGAAGTTGCCTCGCGTTGTTAATCGGGTACAAACTAAATGGTGATGACGATGATGATTAAATATAGCGTTTCCAATAGTGAAAGAATTCCTGTCCAGTAGTTTTTGCGTTTATTCGTTACATACAACAATTTAAATATTTCCTCTTTTATATATATAGACGAGTAAATCTTTGATTTTTAAAATCCAACAATTTTGTCCTAATTTGTTTATATTGCTGCCATGAGCACCTTCAACTATTAAAAGTATCATGTTCGAAAACAAGTTAAACTGCTTGATAAAATAAATTGTTAATACGCTTTAAAAAAAAGCTAATAACATCAAGACGGCGTCTGTGATTTCGGTCTGCTAAGCTGAGAAAAAAAACTATCAACTTACAACTAAGGCGGTACACTTATTAAATTTAATGAAATCTGAACTTGGGTCTCGACTAAGCACAGGTGAATTTTTGTTTACGTAAAATAAGCAAAAGTTCCGCCATCAAAATGTCTTGGACAAAAGGTGGTGAATCGTCTCTCTATCTTGAGATAAAAAGAAAAACCGGATTAAACGCACAGATAGTCGCCACCCATAAAAGATTCTACTTTGTGATAGTGGAAAAGAAAATACTGGCCGAGTATTGTGTACGTAGTCTGAGAAAGGTTTCATTTGAATGTGTTATTATGCAGGTACGTAATAAGATAAAGCTTTATGATCCATCATTTTGAGAAAAAGGATTTAGATTGTTGATTTGATTATTTGAAATAAGATAAAAAAGGGATAGATTTTTTTTTCTAGGATTCGGTTTGGGTGGCTAGATTTTTTATTGAGTTCACCAGAAATCTGATCCGACAGTGGTGGTGGTAGTTTTCAACAGTGGTAGAGCCAAGCAGTTCGCTGCATGAATGGGCCGGCTCGACCAGTGAAATACCACGACCTCTCAGAAGACCAACGTATAGTGGCTCATGCCGTGTTTCGTTCGGTGAGAGAGGTACCCGGAGGCCCACCCCCCTTGCCCGTCCTTTCCTATACCCTATCCCTTAAAGGTCGGCAACGCAGCAGTAACACTATATGTGTTGCTGGTGTCCATGGGCGGCGTTGGTTGCTTACCACCAGGTGACACGCCTGCTCGTTTGCCCTCCTATCCCATAAAAAATATATACCGCGTTAAAGTAGGTGATGCACGGGGATAATGGTAGAAAAGTGAAGATAGAAAAATGTAAGAAAAGATGATTTTGGGCTTATAACATCTATTTATGATTTGTCAACGAAGCGACTATGTGTGTGACTTATGGCGTTCCGTTTTTACTGCCTACCCAGCGAGGGATTTGGCGTGAAGAAATGTATGGTATGTATTTATAATTGTTTAAATTCGATCATACCTAAATAATAAGAAGAATACTGAAAACTATGAGTTAGTCTTAAGCATTACAATGTTTAAGTCTGCCCGCTTCTGAGTCGACTAGTCGTAGAGTACAATCCTGGCTTACAACAAAGACTTTTCAGTATTATATTATCGATGACTGACAAAATTATGTCCGATGTAATAGGTTCTGCTGCCTATTACATTTGGGACGTTAAAATTCGGCCAGCCGAGTCGTAGATACCACTGCCTACGTCTTAGAAACATGGAATTATAAAAAAAGTGTTTTATAATATGACATTAAAAATATCAGAATGTTGGTGGATCGAAAATTTTGAATTTAAATAAAAAATAATACAAATATTTTTTTTAAATATAGATTGGTAGTGGAAGATTTTATTATAATTATTTATGAACCGGTTAAATTCCGTGACTTCTTATTCTAACCGGGGATTGTTTCAATCTAATAATCTTTACTCGCCGCAAGGATTGAAAACGAAACCGAAAAGTATCACGTACGAATTATCCCTCGAGAACAAACCGAGGTTTTTTCCATTCCATTCCATCCATATAATAATGTGTGGAGAAATAGTATATAATAAAGGTAAAGGGCTCGGTGGTCCTTATCGGTGGCATTTGGATTAAGAAGTCGCCGGTTCGAATCCTGGCTCACACATTGGTGTGGCTCACACATTGGGGTGTCTCACACATTGGTGACTTTTCGAATTATTTTCGGAAGTTATGTGTGATGAAATATCGATGACTGAAAAAATTGTGCCCGGTATGGCAATAGGTTCGCAACTTATTCCATTTGAGTTGTAAACATAACGGAGAGACGAGGCTTAACGGCCTGTGCCTACACCTTCGGATATGAAACGCATGAAGTTATATTATGTGTTATCATTACATATTATAAAAAAAAGTCACTTTCCGCTGTCTGTCCCCTTAAATGCTTATATCTTTAAAACTGCGCAACGGATTTTGATGAGGTTTTTTTTAATAGTTAGAGGGTGTCAACGGGGTGGTTTTGATTTATAATTCATATACGATGTTCTAAAGAAAAAATGATAATTTTCGAGATTTAGCACTTTAATTGCAAACGCTGGCTTAACCCTAAGTGATAGTTAAAAAAAATGTTTTACATTATTAAATACCATTAGAAGATCTACAAAAAAGTCCGCGAGGGCATATGTCTATTTATTAGGGATAACCCACACTGACCATTTTTATTTCTTTTACTTTTTACTAGAAATAATGGCTTATTTACGATGCGATTTTAAATATTACAGCATTAATTTTCATTAAATTAATTTTCTTAAATAGATTGTGAATGTAATATAGATGATCTTGGCCCTTTACAGTATGTAATTTAAACGAATATTTTCGAAGATATTACAGTATTAACGCCAAAATGCGCAAATTGAACTTTATAAAATCAAAATTTTACTCATTTATTACTTTTGATGCGGAACAAAGTTCGCCGGGTCAGCTAGTGTTAGTATGTAATAAAGGTAACTTGAAAACGTTTAATGTGAAAATATTGTACGATAAATATAAACTAGCTCTATCTATATTTTTAAAACTTCATAGCATTAATACACGAAGCTGGATTATCCCTGGCATTATCCCTTATCTTGCAGAATTTTTTGGTCCTAGATATTATTTGGTGGAAGAAACGGACGGACAGTAATGGACATATACCATGGAATATTCTAACTCACTCAAGGTTTTATATTCAAAAGCGGAATGTTGCATTGCTAGGACCAGGACGGTAACAAAGTTAATAAATTTTTCAAAACAATATTAAGAGCTTATCAGTGGTAGAGCCATGCAGTTCGCTGCATGATTTGGCCGGTTCAACCGGAAAAATACTACGAACTCTTATCTAAGAACATCGACGTAAAGTGGCTCTTACCTAGTTTCGCTTCGTGAGAAGGCTATCCGGAGGTCTAACCCCTTTCCTCTACCCTTCCTATGCTACTTCCGACCCTGTCCAGATATCCCATTGTGAGGGCCGACGGCGCAACTGTAACACTATATGTGTTTAGGTGTAAAAAAGAGCAGGAATAATTAAAAATTTAACTATTAAAAGCGACCAAATGTTTTGAATATGTATAATATGAAGTACTAATATGAGGTCGCTTTAGCTATCTGTTAGTTTGAATTTTAAAACACTATTCAACAAATAGAGGAGATATTTCTAACGTAAAACAAATGTATATTATAACAGATAAAAGCCAAGATATTAAAAGATCAATTTAAAAGATAATAACGATGCGATAAAAAGTTCTTCGGGTCCACTAGTTTTAATTATATATATCTAAGAGTGTACTTTATAATGAAAGTTTATAATTACATATAAATATCGGACCTTTGTTGTGCGTGTTCATAAAAGCCTTATCGCGATTCGTGTTTTACCAGCTGCATATGATTTGCGGTCGTGGTGCGATGTACTCGTAATAATATGTACCATACGTAAATAAGTAGTTACATACATAACTTCACAACAACAGCAGAACCGAATGCAGGCAGAATGTACTGACCGACATAAGGCATAATTTTTACACACCTCACTCAATTCTTCTCGATTTTATATTATTCTCATGACACACACGATTGAAATCACTGAAATCACTTCCGTTTAATTTGGTCTTAGAAAATGTATTGCGACCGTCCTGCACTACTATATCCTTCCGCTCTTTTTTATGGTATTGGGAGGTAAACGAGCAGGCATGTCACTTGATGGTGAGCAACAAACGCCACCCAAAGACACCTGTCACGAACAGTGTTACAGTTGCGTTGTCGGCCCTTATAATGGGATATGGAAAGAGTCGGAAGTGGGACGGGAAGGGGATGGGATAACGGTTGGGACTCCGGATACCTCTCTCACCGAGCAAATCGCGGCAAGAGCCACTTTACGTCGTTATTCGGAGAGGTCGTGGTATTTCACCGGTCTAGCCGGCCCATTCATGCAGCGGACTGCCTGGCTCTACCACTGTTAAGTATTACATGCTTAGTAAATCCACACAATCCATAATGCTTTAACACCGACAAACAAGTATGTAGATTGTAGGTGTTGTAAAAAAATATATATTTATGTTTACATTTAAATATGGTCAATGTGGATCTACTGCCAGAAATTAATCAATATTCCATTCAATTTCATCAAGTCCATTTTTATGTAAAACTAATATTTAAAAATCGCGTTTAAAAATCTTACTAAAAGAAATCAAATATCAATAAGTAATAAATAAACGCGATATAATTCTAAAAGTTGTTTTAATCAATCAGTGAGATTCGCGAAAGTCTTAGAAATAAATATAAAAAAAAAATCAATGTCATCTAAGCTCAAATGGCTGGTACTATCCATATGCTTTCAAATATTATGTAGAACCCAGTTTCTAACTCTACAAGTGCTAACTTTATAGACTCTAAAACTTAGCCATAATATGTTTTCAGCTTCCGGTTACAGGTACTAATATAATAATTTACTTTACACACCCTCACTAAGTAAGCGCTTGAACTCACAATGTTAGCTTTTTTGACTTTTATAATGCTGGCTAGCAAGTTGCTAAGGCTCCTAATCTTACCTTCTAATAAGGCGCGGTAACTGTGATTATATAAGGCTCGTCACTTCCTTCCCCGACTCCCACGTTCTTCCGCCTTCACATTATTGTACATCCGCCAAGCTTTATAATCTTACGGAAGAATATCATATACATTTTAGAAAAGTCAAGTTTTTTAGATTAAGTTATAAGCTTAAGCGCTATTAAGTTTTATCATATATTATTTTAAGGTATTAAAAATAGGATAATTTTGTGGATATTTTTTATAACGTCAAATTTTCATTTTTCATTCATTTAAAGGTCTCGGTGATGTAGTGGCCGAGCACCCCGCTTCTGAATCAGGAAGTCGCTGGTTCGAATCCTCGAATCAAAATTATTTTCTGAAGATAAGTGTGATAAATATCGATGACTAAAAACTTTGTGCCCTGTATGCAATAGGTTCGCCACCTATTCCATTTGGGATGTAAACATAACGGCGAGCCGAGGCTTAAAAGCTGTTGTCTACACCTTCGGGTAGAAAAAGGCGTGTAGTTATGTATGTATTAAACATACATGTTTGTGTATGTATGTTTAATAAATTATTTAGAAAAAATGCGATACTAATTACAATTGTCCGCTATTTTTGATCAGTTTTTTCTAATCTCTCTTCGAAGAAGCTAAACGGATTATGATTTTTTTGAATCTACGTCAATTTTCCATTATACCTATATTATTTTACTGAAACTAATTCGAATAGGTTAGAATGTAGTTGAATTATTAGCTTCGATAGTCGAATACCACGCCAGAAACTATTCCTCAATATGATAACTATTTAATACCCATACACCGAGACAATATTGACCAATTCCTGGGAAAACTTACACAATGGGGCTTGAACTACTAAAACTTACTAAATCGGAAATTGTGAATTTCGTATTGTATCTATATTGTTTAATAGTAAATATGAACGCATTGTATTGAGGTTGCCATTATTGTTGGCAATACCAAATACACAATGCACCACGCGGGTAGTAAGTCTTAGAGTAAGACAAACTAGGCCTCTTGGTAAGTGCAATCCCGGTGTGGCCAGATGAAATAAATATATTAAAAACCGATGAAGATCAAAGATGATTACAATAGCTGAAGATTCCCGCATATCACTTTAAGTGAAGTCAAATTATTCTCTTTAAAAAAAACGTCATGACGATCTCTTGCTGTGTGGCGCCGGCTTAGAATACCGCCACCCCATCTCTTCCCGTGGGTGTCGTAAAAGGCGACTAAGGGAAAAGGTTGGAAGAATGGGCAGCAGCATTCTTTCTCAACAAAATACAGCCTACTGCGATCGCCAACCCGCCTGCCAAGCGTGGCGATTATGGCAAAATCCCCCCATGATTGAGCGGACCGGCAGTTGTGGCGCTTTATGGGGGAGGCCTGTCCAGCAGTGGACCTCAAAAGGCTAATGATGATGATGATGATCTCTTATAGAATGCAAAACTACAACAAAGGTCTTAAATATTAAAAAAAAACCTTTTTTCATTTATATATTCTAAAAAGAAACCAACATTTCATACCAATAATAATTTTATTCATGCTTGCTTTTGAACGCAAATTTCATTTATTCCATTGACGAGCTACAAAGTTTTATTTATTAATCAAACGCTTCATTACTTCGTTTGATGCAAGACATAGTGAGTAAAAGCAATAATTTCTTGTTCTTTCATTATCATTATTTTGCGAATTTAACTTTGAAAATAAACTAAGCAAAACGTAATTGTGATTTTCTTTTATAAAAAGAAACCTTCAGTTGATTGCGTTGAAGTTTTAAAACCGAGACCATAAAAAAAACACATTGCTAATGCTTTAAAAAACTGTATCCATAAAGCTATATCATCACGCCATAACTTGTCTGCATTAGCATAAGCATCAGCATTTTTATTTATATCCCTAATTATATTTCACCATGAGAAGCCCCCACTTTGCTTCTCATCCAAAATTCATAACGATAACAGCGCGAGTTTCCTCGGCGACTCACGTTACACATAAACACTTCTTATATAATACATGCACTTAAAACTCCGTCTAGTAAGTACGTAACATAATTAAAAGATAACTCACTTCGCCTATGAATAACACCAAAGCACTAAGGCGCTGTTTAAAAATTCAGAAGAAAAAGCGCTGGCGTCCTCCAACTCCGCGCGGCCCTCGAGGGCGTACTTAAAGGAATTCCCCGCGAATTGTGATGAAAATACTTATTTTTGAGTAAATGAAACAAGACAGAAAAGAGAGCGCGGTTAAATTAACGCCCGTGTACAGTATCGAGTATTGTTTTTGTGAAAAGAATATTAATTTTGAAGAAGAATGTTTGGTTATGATGTTTTATATGTTTTGTAATGATGATTAAAACTATTTATATAAACTTGATTGGAATTATTATAATAATAATATCTTGGACACAATACACACAGCGCCCTCTAGTTCCAAGCTAAGCAACTAAATACTTGTGTTATGGATACTAGATAACGAATATTAATACATATATACTTTTCTTTTGTAAATACATACTTATAATACATAGAAAAACACCCAGATGCCACACAAATATTCATGTTTGTCACAAATATTTGTGCTCGGGTGGGAATCGAACCCCCGACCTCATTGCTGCAGCCGGTAGTTTTACCAATGCGCCACGAGGCCCGTCATAGTTATCGATTGGATTATTTCTATTATTTTTTACTTCAGAAACTTAATACTCGAAAGACGCCAGAGTTTGTAAGCAGTAAGTAAGATACAATGTCTTGTAGCCTTGCCAAAAAATAAAGTTTTTGATAAACAAATAGAAAACAGTTGCTGATACAACAGAGGGTGAAAATTTAGCGGTGTATGTATGTAGGGGTGGACTACTTAACATTTAGGGGATCCAAAATAGATGTTGTCATGATACGCTCAGAAAATTTCATGAGAATCGGTTTCGGCGTTTCGGCAGAATTCAATGAGGAACACATAAAATAAAATGATTATGACAATGATTTTAATATGGTTAAAATTTCCAGCAAATAATTATTTTCTTTTTATTACAGAATTGGACTATAACCTGACGACATTTTGAAGAATTGTGTACATTTTGAAAAAATGTAAGATGGGGCGCTTTGTTCGCGCCAATCCTGCGAGAGTTTTATCAGTGTGGACCTTACTGCTCGGATGCTTCAATATTGCAGGTTGGTTAATCTCACCGTTCTTGGAGCTTATTAAATTGTACGTAGAAACTGTGCCAAAATAATAACGTTGATGTTATTTTATAATAATAAGTTAGCTGCTTTACAGCTAAAACTAATGCAATTTACTCTCATTTTAGCTTACGAAATTTAAGTTTGTTAAATTCTTAAACAATAAACAACTTAACTTTTACAGCTGTCGTGTATCTTTACGCGTTAATAGTCAGCACAAATGACACCTGAAAAGATTTCTTAAAAATACCTATCCGAAATTCCAATTTCAGATTCGGAATTGGGAACCTCAAATAAAATATTTGGATTTTATAATATGCAATCGTTGCTTCTCTGGATCGCGGATCCTTTTCAGGATATTTTTTTATTCAATAGGAGGGCAAACGAGCAAGTTAGTCGCTTCATGGTAAGCAACTACTCACCGCTCATAAACACCGAGGTGCGTAGTCGTCCTTTAAGTGAGTAGGAGGGCAAAGGGGATCAGGCCTCCGGATAACTGTTTTACCGAACGAAACGCGGCACCAGCCATTTAAGGCCGATATTCGGAGAGGACGAGGTATTTCACCGGTCGAGCTAGCTCATTCATGGGGCGACCTGCAAGACTCTATACCATGTAAGATGTCTGATATCTGAAAAACTGATATCTGATAAACTGAAAATACCAAAAATCTATATTAATTTTCATCTACATCGGTGCAGTGATTTTAGCATGTAGGGCTAACAAACGGACTTATAAAAATGAACACCTACACGTTAACAGGTATAATTGTCACGTCTCATATATCTAATTAATACGGCGTCAGGCAGAGGTCACGCAGAGGTCACGTTAATATCACAGAGATTTATGATATCTATTATTCTGTTATAATAACTCAGTTGTAGGTAAGTTAATAACATTACCGACCTTGTGATATAACTATACCTACGTGTTCCTACAATATAGTTATAACCAAGTTCCTATAACATAGGTAGTGTATTTGAGGTTAGTTGAAAGGTCACGCCACTTAACCGAGTAGTTATTACATTTTCTTTTGTTCAAATTGTAATCTGAACTGTTAGTGCTGTCTTATGGCGTAGTGGATAACTTTTCAGTACAAGGATACAAGTTTATTTCCGACGTGTAGGAATATTTCGATATTTTGTCGCTATATTATGACAAAGATTTTACAGTGGTAGATCCACACAGCTTGCTGCATGAATGGACCGGCTCGATCGGTGAAATGCCACGACCTCTCAGAATAGCGACGTAAAGTGGCTCTTGTCGCAGTTCGCTCGGTGAGAAAGTTATCCGGAGGTCCAACCCCTTTCTTCTTCACCTCCCTATCACACTTCCGACCCCTTCCGTACCCCATTGTAAGGGCCGGCAACGCAACTGTAACATTATAAGTGTTTAGGTGTCCATGAGCAGCATTTGTTACTTACCATCAGGTGACACGACTGCTTGTTTCGCAGACTACCTAGGCTATATCGGTTTTTCCTGAAAAATTTAATAATGTTTTTAATTAATTTTAATAATAATGATTTTCTCTTTTATTATAATTATATATTTTAAACCAAATATTCGTAGTAAACATTAAATTTTGTTACCGTTCACGAAAGCCAATTACAATATTTCCAAGAATAACTATAATGCCTTTTATATCCAAACAGGGTTTTACAATTTAATGCGATTTCGCAGACGATAACCTAATTTTTATTTTACTTCAAGGAAAACGTGATTTTGGGACACTGTATGTACACAGGAAACGGAAAAAAGGCATTATTACATTTAAAATAACAATTACATGCCTGTTGAACCTATTTTTTAAAATAAAACCATTAAAAAAGAATTGTATAAGATTTTTTGAAGTGTAACTTCTTATGCAACTTGCAATCGTTTAACGCATTTAACGTCCCATCGCTGATTTAATAAGTATCAGGGATATTATAAAAGTCATGGTACGTACATGTTCCTACCAGAAATAGTATATATACATTGTCTGCGTGGTATGCGACATGTTACCTGCCCTAACGGTTAAAAATGGTTTATAGTGAACGACCTACCGACTTGAAAAGGTATATGTCCGCTCACTATAGCCGCACCCTAACTGAAGTCAAAGTGCGGGACCAAGAAGCGGTAGGTCAAGCCACCTCAAGCGTATAGCTCTTGATGGGATGATCATAAGGAGAGTCGCCCCGTGAATGCCTTCGCTCCCCTTTATCCGGTTGGGCTCCGTAGCAGTTTAACGCCTGCTGACCGCGCGCTATGCCCGAAAGTCAGCTGACACGTCAATCCGTACTTGGGACGCCTGTGAAGCCAGCTACCAGTATCCAGCTGGTTCCGGAGCTGTAAAGTAAACCTCACCATGCAAATCCATGTAGCTACTCATCGGCGAAAGCCCAGCAGAGTCGCCTAGCGCAAACCACTAGCGAAAGCCGCGCTACTTGCTATCCAGGCAAGGACCGGAGATGTGGACCGTCCGAAACTAACAATATAAGTATATCATCATCCAAAATATAGTGCAGTTCAGTGCATTCAGCTAGTTTTACTTCTTTTGCTCGGGAGACTCCAAGCAGTATTTTTTTCTAAACTTCTCTTCATATTTGCCGAAGGCAGCGGTTAACAATCGACTCGAATTCTTACGTCCCAAAGGTGGCGAATCCTATTGTCATACACTGGACACAATGTAGTCAGTCATCGATATTTATCCCAAATAACTTCCGAAAATAATTCCAAAAAGTCATTGGGATGAGCCCAGATTTGATCCCGCGGATTATTTATTCAGGAGCGGGATGACCCGTAGACCATAAAGACGAAAAGAGTATTTATAATTGAAATTTGAAAAAGAAATACATGATTTTTTTTCTAAAATTCTATAGTTCTATCTAAAATTTAAAAAAAAATCATTTTATCAAGATCAGCTATTTCTATATTCAAGTACCTATAGTATAAAAAAAAACTCTGCCAAACAGAATATTGTCATTTTGTTGTTAGCCGTTGTTATTAAAAACGATAAAATGTTCATACTCCTTTTGTAATTAGCGTAGAAAACATTGAGAAAAGGGTTGTTCATTTCATGCAGAACAATGAGTAAGCAAGTGATTTCACTTTTTTTTGTTTGTTTTTGCGAGAAAATTCTTGTCTCTCATTATTTTAATTAACTCTCGCCTCTATAGACGGAATCTTTTCAATCTGATTCTTTCATTTAATATAGATATATTGCCGTGTTTAGTTATGATGCCGTGTATTGTTTAAATGAAATTTATTTAGTGTTAGGGTAATAACGGCACATAACAACTTTAGAAAATGGTGGTAAGTCACGATAAAAATTCGAATCGATCGCAAATTTACTTATACAACTATATTGAAATGAAAAAAATATTTCTTTATTAGTGATTGGTATTTTGGCTTCTTCTTGACTGCAGTAGAGTATGGTTAAGTTTATTATATACTAGTTGACCCGGCGAACTTCGTTCCGCATCAAAAGAAATAAATTAGTAATATTTGGATCTTAAAAAGTTCAATTTGTGCTATTTATCGGCACGCGTTTTGGCGCGCAAACGCAACTGCTATGTACCGCTATGTTAATACTGTAATATCTTCGTAAATATTAGTTTAAATTACATGCTGATGGCTATATTGATCTATATTAAAAGCACAATCTATTTAAGACACTTAATTGCATGAAAATTAATGCTGTAATGTTTAAAATTGCTTCGTAAATAAGCCATTATTTCTCGTAAAAAGTTAAAAAATAATAATGGTCATTGTGGGTTATCCCTAAGACATAGACATATGCCCTCGCGGACTTTTTTATAGACCTTTTAAAGGTGTATAATAATGTAGTACATTGTTTTGATTTATCACTTAGGGTTCAGGCAGCGTTTTCGATTAAAGTTTTAAATCTTGAAAATTATCATTTTTTTTCACTACACTATTCATGAATTATAAATCAAAACCACCCCGTTGACACCCTCTAACTATTAAAAAAAACCGCATCAAAATCCGTTGCGTAGTTTCAAAGATTTAAGCATACAAAGGGACATAGGGAAAGAGAAAGCGACTTTGTTTTATACTATGTAGTGATTTATATTTGTTTAGCTTTGCTTTGCTCCTAAACAGCTTCATGGTTTAAAGCTTAGGATGTTGTTGGATCGAAGCTTAGATTTTTTTCCGTCGTCATTATTGTTCCATGGTTAAATGAAAAGTAAAAATAAGGTGGCAAATGTAATCACACCAATGATTTTTCAAAATTCTTTTCGGATACTTCTGCGGATACGGTTACTTCTGATAAATATTGATGACTAAAAAATTTGTGCCCGCTATGGCAATAGGTTCGCCACTATACCGTTTGGGACATAAACATAATGGCGAGACGAGGCTTAACAGCCGCTGCCTACACCTTCGGGTAGAAAAAGGTGTGAAGTTATGTGTGTAGTTAGAAAAATGTTCAGATGTAACTTGGAATTCTCGGAGAACGGGACGATATTGATGATTGACAATATACAGCGTGTCCCACAATGGGTATATCAAGCCGCGATGGGTGGATACAGGATGGAATTGCCTATCGGATGGCTATATTTAAAATGTGATAAGTCGAAATTTTAGATCTGAAAAAAAAAAAAAAATTCCTACTGAGTCCGCAAATAATAATATTTGACATGGTCACCCTACTATAAAGACTTTCATTGATATCACATACACACATACACAAGAAATCGTAACATATGGTACAATTTCTTGTGTACCTACAACACGGATATAAAAATTTAGACCTTATTCTGTAGTAGTAGAGCCGATATTGCTAAGTTATGGTGAGATATAAAATAAAAATTTTGTATTTCATTCTGATTAAATAAAATTCATTCATAGTTTAATACATATCTAACCAGATTTTTCGTTTAAGATTTATGGTGAACACTTACCATTTCTCAGTGTGACTACAAAAAAGGTTCAATGTGCTGTCCTCCTCTCGTAACACATAGGTTTACACGCCGCGATACAGATTGTGTGGCGCGGCTCAGATACTCCGGTGTTAGAGTACCACAAGCTTCCACAATTTTTTGACGCATATCATTCACAGTTTCACACTGCGTAGCATACACCACACTTTTCAAATATCCCCACAAAAAAAAGTCCATTGGCGTTAAATCGGGCGACCGTGGTGGCCATGGAACAGTTCCAGAACGTCCAATCCACGCATCAAAGCGATCGTCCAGATATTCGCGTACAGAACGAGTGTAATGCGCTGGCGCGCCGTCTTGCTGGAAAATCATGTCGCGGTAAACTAACAAAGGAAGGCCTTCAAGTTCTTCCTCCAAGGTGGTCCTCAACATTTCCAAGTAGATTTCACCGTTCAACCGGTCCGGCAAAAATACAGGGCCTATCAATTTGTCACCGATGATACCGGCCCACACATTAATTTTCCACCTGTGCTGAAAATGGCTTTGACGAAAAGCATGTGGATTTTCATGGGACCAGTAGTGCTCGTTGTGGCTATTGGATAGTCCAAAACGAGTAAAGGTAGCCTCATCAGACCATAGAACCCGAGACGAAAACATAGGGTCAGCAGTAACCTGACTACGATACCACTCACAGAATCGCAGTCTCAATAAAAAATCTGCTTCTGTCAGCTGTTGTGTGCGCTGGTAATGGTAAGCATGCTGATTATCTTTTTTTAAAGTTCTCCATACTTTCATTCTAGACACACCTAATACGACAGAGGCTTTTCTAGTACTTCTAGTTGGATCTTCAGCAAAGTGATCCAAAATATTCTGTTCCACACGAGCATCCGCACGGTCACTCGATCGTCCTTCAGAGTTTGGACTGTGGAAAGAACCGTTTGAGTGCAAACGGTTGACCAGCCTCCTGAAGCATGCATAAGAAGGAAGTCTTCGCTGATTCTCCAGCTCTCTTCCATCAATGTGACGTTGTCGATAAAGTTCGCGCGCTGCAGTAAGGATTCCCTCCGATGCACCCACACACATAATCATATCATAGTACTCTGCATTTGAATACTCCGCCATTATAAAATTACGAAATAACGAAAGCACTTTCACTAACTTGACACCGATATATGATACTGACCGATAGAACAAGCGAACAATAATGAAGTGCGTCTAAAAAAATAATCACTAACGAACATTAGTAAGGATGTGAAAAAATAATTGATTATTGAAATAATCGATTAAAAATCAACATCTAAAAGTAAAAAAATCTATTAAATTTAGTAATTATTTTTATATGACTAATCGATTAATAACCGATTATTTTATTAATCATTCAATTACATATTACCGACTTTATTTCATCTGCAACGCCCCGATATTAAGTTTGGCCCGGAACGAAAACTACTAAAGAATACTTTTTCCATAATGTTATTTTTAACGCCATCAATGACCGCATTCCTTCTATACCTTTGAAACAGTTTAGTTATTTATTTATTCCAATATTCACTAGATGGAGTCGATGAATAATTCAATTTTATCAGGCGACATTTGGTTGATATGTTCTCTTTTATTGTATATTTCCAAATTACTAAATATTACATGGATACTTTTTAAAAGTCTCGGTGGCGCAGTGGGCGAGCGCACGGCCTCTGATCCAGAGGTCCGGGGTTCGATTCCAGACACTGGCTCACACCAATGACTTTTCGAAATTGTTTTCGGAAGTTATGTGTGATAAATACCGATGACTGACAAACTTTGTGCCCGGTATGGCAATAGGTTCGCCACCTATTCCATTTGGGACGTAAACATAACGGCGAGACGAGGCTTAACAGCCGCTGCTTACACCTTCGGGTACAAAAGGCGTGAAGTTATGTTATGTTATGTTACATGGATACTCACGCGCTTCGTTGACTTGCATAACTCTTTTCATGCACGCGCGTCGGTTTTTGAGGCTCCTAACATCACCTTCCTCCATAACACGTTCTATTTGGTCATGTAATGTGTGTCTTGGCCGTCCTCGACTCCTACATCCATCCGCTTTTGCATTGTATATCTGGTCAATCGTGTCAAATGCTCGGTCAGTCTTGCATCATCCATCCTTTCTACATGTCCGAACCATCGAACCAACCATGCCCTTTCTTACTTTTACACCGACACTCTCTTTCAAACCAACTTCCTTTCTTACAACCTTGTTTCCTACGCGGTCAGCGAGAGTCACTTCGCAGATTTTGCGCAGTGACCTCATTTCTACCGCGTTTATTCTACTTTCATGCACACTCTACCATACCCAGCTCTCGTTTCCATAAGTTAGCGTTGGGATATGGACTGCATTGTGGATTGCTAGCTGGGCTTTCTGGAATCTGGCCAACGCTCCATTTACGCTATTTCCTATCGCCACTCGTCTCATCCGTGGTGTACCTTCCATCCCTGCTAAAAGCGCATCCAAGATATACTATTTCATTCACCTGTTCCAGCACTACATCATCAACCATTATCCTTGCATCTGTTCTGGATTCCTCCCTTTCAAACACCATAACTTTCGTTTTCGTCGCATTCAACTGCAAGCCTTTAATCATGCAATCATCTTTCATAGTAGTGACTAGTGTTTGCAGGTCCGACGGCGATTCGGCTAGAAGCACGGCGTCATCTGCGTAAAGCAGGCAGCTCACAACTAGGTCACCCATTCGCATCCCTACATTCATCGATCTCATTCTCTGGAGACAACTGTCCAGGTACACGATGAACAGTCGAGCGGAAAGCACGCAACCCTGTTTGACGCCGATATTGACGTCAAACCAGGGGGACAAGCCGCCGTCAGCACGCACACACGCTGTGCAGTCCTCGTAAGTGGACTGCACAGCGCGCAGCAGTGCTCCGCTCACCCCGTAGCCCGGGAGTATATCCCACAGATCCTTTCGTAACACTCTGTCAAACGCTTTTTCCAGATACACAAAACCGCAGAAAACCTTCCGGTTAACAGCCAGTTGTTTCTCCACGATGTCGCGGAGAGAAAAAATCTGATCCATGCACCCTCGTCCGCTTCTAAAACCACCCTGAGCCTCCCACAACACTCCATCAGATATCACCCTCATTCTCCTTTCAATAATTTTCCCATACACTTTTGCTGCTAAACTGATCAAACTGATGGCCCTGTAACTGGCGCACTGCATACGTGATCCCGGCACGTATGCAGTGCGCCTCCAGTCCGTGGGAACCTTACCTGACCTCCAGCACAGATTGCTCAAAGTCAGGAAAGAGTCCCGGGCACAGGTTCCACCGTATTTGATCATTAAGCAGACATCATATCAATTCCAGCTACCTTGCCAGAAACATAGAAACATACCAGGAACATACTCGTACATTTCCCCAAAATACTCACTCCACCTGCCTAATACATCGCTTGGGTTTGCAAGAATGTCACCAGCCTTAGACATAATTTTGTCCATTCTGGATGTTGACGAAGAACCCAGAGACTTTCTAACTTCCCTCCAGAAGAGTTTGTTATTCTCCTCGAAGTTCTCCGTCAACCTCACTTCCTCATTCGCAACTAGTCTTTCACGCTTCGCTTTCACTAAGGCTTTGGTAACATTCCTGCAGCGGCGGTAGCTCTCATACTTTTTCTCTGTCATACTAACATTCTGATTCAAACTTGAGACATAATCCAACCATGCTTTTTTCTTTCTTTCGACGCTGGATTTCACATCCTCGTCCCACCAGGCATCACCTCTCAGAATCCTATGCTTATGCCTCTTTGCACTACCACATACTTCTTTTGCAATATCCACTATACTTTCTTTCATTCTTTCTCAGCATTCTTCAACACCTAAGTCAGAAAGACTCGTCTCATTGAGTCTTTTACTGACTAGGTCTACATACATACGCCGTACACTTTCACCTTCTAATTTCTCACATTTTATCTTTTCAAGCTCTCCGAAATGGGTACGCACTCGCCAGTGTCTCCACTTCTTGAAAGGCCCACGAAACGGCTTACTACCAGGTAGTGGTCCGTATCAAGAGTGGGGCCTCTGTAGGCTCGTGTATCCCTTTAGAGTATTTCGGAGACGACTATCTACCAAAATCATCATGTTCATTCCGTCTCCACGTATACGTGTGAATATCTTTATGACGGAATAATGTGTTAGACACATCGAGGTTCCGTTCCAGGCATACGTCCAAGATGGGCTTACCAGCATCATTGACTCTCTTGTCACCATTCGGAACAAGTACAGCCTCCAGGCCATCTCTCTTGGTTCCGACCCATCCATTAAGATCACCACACAGAATTATCCTTTCATGTCCCTCAGCCAGATTCAGAATATCCCTAACAGATTCCCAAGACTCCTCGAGTTCGCGGGGATCCGCGGAGCTTACGGGAGCATAAGCTGCGACCAGGAAAACTCGCGTGATCCCCAGTTTTATTCGACCCCAAAGATGTCTTGGGCCTACCAACTCATAATCTTTCACTCCGGAAGCAAAGTGGGAGGAGAGAACGACTCCAACACCCCCACTAGGACGGACGTCCTGGTCCACTCCGGACCATAGGGCTACCATGCCACCGGGGAGGTCCTCGGTCTCACTCCCCCTCCGCTTTGTCTCCGTCAAACATAAGGCATCCAGGCATCTCTCATTTAATACATCCATCATCTCATTCATCATTCTGATCATACTACCTCTAACATTCCACGTGCCTATACGGCACTCCCCTCTCCTCGTCCCACCAGGATTGGCGCTGTGTGAAGGGTGGCGTCCCCCTTCGCCGCATGCGCATGCAGCCGCACCGACGGGGGCTAATCGGTGCCCGTCGCTTCTGGGGCACGCCGGAGCAGCCCGTCCGGCTCAGTTTGCTTCGGTCAAGATTGCGTCCCACTGGGACGGCAGGGGTCGCGACGTGCACGCTCTTGACATGACCCCCTAAAACTAATTGTACATATTGCCCAAAAATTTAAAAATCCATTAATTTAAATAAATCGATTATTTTCTTAAATAAATACGATTATTAATTATCGATTTTTTCATTGTAATAAATTAATCGTTTAATCAAAAATCGTTTTCTTATGTTTAATGTCACATTCCTAAATACTAGTGTCTCTGCCATTTTTAATTTCTTAGGGTACCGTTATACCAAAATACGGAACCTTTATACGATAACTTATTTTTTTATAATAACTTTAAAAATACTAGTCGCTGTACTACAGAGTCTACTAGATATTTTAATTTCACTCAAATCTCATCCAAAGCAAATTGGAATAGTATTTTAGAAAATCTCTAAATTTTAAGTAATAATACGCACAATACCGAATACCGGATTTAACATAACATAACTTCACGCCTTACCCGAAGGTGTAGGCAGCGGCCGTTAAGCCCTGTCTCGCCCTTATGTTTACGTCCCAAATGGAATAGGTGGCGAACCTATTGCCATACCGGGCACAAAGTTTTCAGACATCGATATTTATCACACTTAACTTCCGCAAACGATTTTGAAAAGTCATTGGTGTGAGCCAGTGTCAGGATTCGAACCCAGACCTCTGGTTCAGAAGCCTTGTGCTCTCCTATTGGACCACCGAGACTCATAGGATTTACCTACGTAATACTTTTTAAGCTTTCACGTGTTATGCAACATAATGATAATAATAATATACTTTATTAATTTGCGTTGGTACATTAAAATTATACGGACCCATAATAAATAATATTAATATTTCAAAATATTTCACTGTAAATTTAGAAATGCCGACAAATTCTTTTTATAAATGCCGCCTGATGAGTTCAAGGTTACCTTGTGCGAGCCGAAAGGCAGGCGGCAATTCTCAAAGGAAGTTTCGGGCGCGTGTAACAGGTCACAGCACGTGTAAGAGGTGCACACATATACACAGCACATATACACATGACCTACAAATGAATCATTAAGTAGGGTTCACAGTTTTTTGTGTAACTTCACGCCTCAAATACATGAGAGTGTAGGCAGCGAATACTATTTACTGATTATGTTTCATGGTAATTTTATATGATTTCTTATTGCGAACCGAATACAGATAGCTTTTTTTGTGTAACTTCACGCCTCAAATACATGAGAGTGTAAGCAGTGAAAACTATTTACTGATTATGTTTCATGGTAATTCCATGTGGTTTCTTAAACAGATCAGAATGTACTCAGCTTAATATTTTTTTGTAACTTCACGCCCCAAATACATGCGGGTGTAGGCAGCGAAAATTACTTATTGATTATGTTTCATGGTAATTTTATATGATTTCTTATTGCGAACCGAATACAGATAGCTTTTTTTGTGTAACTTCACGCCTCAAATACATGAGAGTGTAAGCAGTGAATACTATTTACTGATTATGTTTCATGGTAATTCCATGTGGTTTCTTAAACAGATCAGAATGTAGTCAGCTTAATATTTTTTTGTAACTTCACGCCCCAAATACATGCGGGTGTAGGCAGCGAAAATTACTTATTGATTATGTTTCATGGTAATTTTATATGATTTCTTATTGCGAACCGAATACAGATAGCTTTTTTGTGTAACTTCACGCCTCAAATACATGAGAGTGTAAGCAGTGAAAACTATTTACTGATTATGTTTCATGGTAATTCCATGTGGTTTCTTAAACAGATCAGAATGTAGTCAGCTTAATATTTTTTTGTAACTTCACGCCCCAAATACATGCGGGTGTAGGCAGCGAAAATTACTTATTGATTATGTTTCATGGTAATTTTATATGATTTCTTATTGCGAACCGAATACAGATAGCTTTTTTTGTGTAACTTCACGCCTCAAATACATGAGAGTGTAAGCGGTGAAAACTATTTACTGATTATGTTTCATGGTAATTCCATGTGGTTTCTTAAACAGATCAGAATGTAGTCAGCTTAATATTTTTTTGTAACTTCACGCCCCAAATACATGCGGGTGTAGGCAGCGAAAATTACTTATTGATTATGTTTCATGGTAATTTTATATGATTTCTTATTGCGAACCGAATACAGATAGCCTTTTTTTGTGTAACTTCACGCCTCAAATACATGAGAGTGTAGGCAGGGAAAACTATTTACTGATTATGTTTCATGGTAATTCCATATGATTTCTTAAACAGATCAGAATGTAGTCAGCTTAAATTTTTTTGTAACTTCACGCCCCAAATACATGCGGGTGTAGGCAGCGAAAATTACTTATTGATTATGTTTCATAGTAATTTTATAAGATTTCTTAATGCGAACCGAATACAGATAGCTTTTTTGTGTAACTTCACGCCTCAAATACATGAGAGTGTAGACCGGGAAAACTATTTACTGATTATGTTTTATGGTAATTCCATGTGGTTTCTTAAAGAATGATTAGAAAGAAGATCAGAATGTAGTCAGCTTAAATTTTTTTTGTAACTTCACATAATTATTAAAAATTAGAGATGACAACCCTATTGATGATCAAAATGGAAAAATGAATGAAATACTTTAGGCGAGTAGTCACAATGAACTCAGTTGTCGTAGGTCATAAGTAGGGTGATCATGGTTCATATTTCTGCGGGATAATTTTTGTAAAAAAAGTTAAAAAAAAATTTTTTTGCCTTTTTTTACTTTCTATAGGATATCTAGATTTCAAAGCATGTCTAGATTCTAGATATAAGTGGTTAGAATAGGGTCTGTGAAGCACCCTGTATATAATATTATTTCTCAAAAATAGGTTTATATTTTAGAATATAGTGAATTTACATACGAGGTATAAGCTATTACAATATCGCGTTCCACTTACACGCCAGTTCATCGCAGTAGAATAATATTATCCTTTTATCTCGCTGAGAAAACACAGATCCTGCGAGTTTTCAAGCGGTTAACATAAGTGGGCGGCATTTGCTACAAATTCATATATTTAATAATGCGGTTCTCGCTAGTGCCTAATATTATATTGTTAAATAGTCTCGTTTATTCATTAATTCTCTAGTTAGAGTAGAAATAATTAATTATCTAATTGAGAAGAAAGCCGTCTCGATCGATAAAACCGACGTAAACAGGCTTGACACAGTTCTACTTTAACTTTCAGAATTGCTGCATGAACTGGCTGGCTCTCAGAATATCGACGGAAAGTGGTTATGTCGCGTTTCGCTAGAGGAGAGAGATATAATCTCCCCTTCCCATGCCCCTCCGACCTTTTCCTTCTCCTATCCAATTTTAAAAGCCAGCAACACCATCAGGTGCCACGCCTGCTCGATTTTCCCCCCTATCTCATAAAAAACTAGAACAATTTCTATTAAAAAAATATCTGATCTAATTTCCAATGCGTCGGCTCCATTTTTTGTACCATTTTATTCTCAATGGTGTAGGCAGTGGATATGGTAGCTATGGCTCTACTCGGTCTTAAACGTAAAAGGTAAAAGAATAAGAAATTAATTATACAAACTGGTACTTTATAGTCTTAGAGAGAGTGAAAGGGTTTCCTTGTTATGATTTCTCTTGAGATCGGCACTTACTTATTAACAAAAATACCCAGGGGTTACTTATTTTATGAGTATTTTATGGTCCTTATTCTTAACTTAAACAGTATGAGTTTAGTATCCATACATTAAATAATATGTTTTAATAATAATCTATACATATAATAAAATTGTAGAAAAGTCAAAACTGTACATTGAATATTTTTTAAAAAGAATACTTGGTGTGTGATCTGCAATCGATACCGAAGCCAAAAATATACTTTTTAGAATTTTTGTCTGTTTGTCTGTTTGTCTGTTTGTCTGTTTGTCTGTATGTATGTCCGGGATAAACTCAAAAAGTACTGCATGGATTTACTTCAAATTTGGCACGAAAATTATTAAGAAGTCGGGTCAACATATAGGCTACATATTATCACGCTATCACCTACGAGGAACGAGCAGTGAACCTTTATTTCTTCAATGTATTCTGTAGCAACGTGTAATCTAACGACGCATATTTGTATGTTGTTATGGTGTTATTATGTTAATAACCATGCTTTAATCTATACATATAATAATAATAATAATATAATATAAGTTAGCTTCACATTTTAATTAACTTATGCCGTTAAACATAACAGACAATTTTAAAACAGTGCCATCTATGAGATTTACAAAACAGAAAACATTAAGTTGAATTACACGTGTAAGCACTTTTTGGTTTTAGATATAAATAAATCTTTGAGATTTTAAAAACATCAAGTCGAATTACATGTTTAAACACTTTTTGAATATAAATAATTGAAATTTCATCATGCGCTTGCGGTCAATAGATGTTTTTAAGAGTCATAGATGGAGTTGTGCATTTTCTTCTTTAAAATTGTATCGTTAATTCTTTTCAGAGATGAGCAAGACAATTAAAAAAATGTATTTGTATATGCTAAAAACTGTTAATATTTTTGTTCGGTATTTATTGGTGTAATGAATGCTTCGTAATTTTATAATTTTACACCATTAAAAAAAAATGTTTCCTATTCGCTAACTAGATGGCGTTGGCGTCGAATTAGATCGCGCTATAATTTCGTTCACCAAAAGTGATGTTATGAGTACGGATGTCGCCGCGACAACTCATAGAAACTGGGGTTACCTGCGTTGCTATAAGTTATCCGTAGATTAGATAAAATCCGCGCCAAACAACTCTCTTGGCATTTTTCAGGCTCTGCGAAATCGACCAGTTTGCGAGGTTCCTTACGTATGACGAGGTGCCTTCATATTACACGTACGACAAGCAAAGGGGAATATTTAACCGACGTCGAAGAGGAGGTGCTGTCGAAGGTTTTCCGGGAATTTTCAAGGACACCGTATTGGGTAGAGTTTATACCGTGCACCCGAATAATGGCGAATGCTATTTTCTGCGGTTATTACTTCACACGATCCGAGGCCCAACGTCTTTTGCCTTTCTGAGAACATTTGATGGCGTGGAGTATCCCACTTACCGCGCAGCCTGTGTAGCACGTCACCTTCTCGACGGTGACCAAAACTGGGATGACACCCTCGCGGAGGCGAGCGTCAGTAACAGCCCCAGCCGTATGCGTCATCTGTTTGCCGTCATCTTGGTGTTTTGTGGAGTCACGAACCCGGTAGCTTTGTGGGAAAAATATCGACATCATCTATCTGAAGATTTTCTACGAGCTTTGAGGCGTGCTACTGGAGACGAAGTCGAAGTAACTGATGAACGCGTGCTGAACACCTGTCTTAGTTCACTTCAAGACGTGGTCATTTCCATCGGCGGCAATCCATTGGTCGAATATGGGTTACCAGCTCCCCAATCATCACCGCATCAAGACCGTGGAAATCGAGAGTATAACGCTGAGACAATTTACGATCCGAGCGAAATGACCACCATACGAAATCACCATGTCGCTTTGTTCTCTTCAGAGCAAAAACAAATTTATGACACTGTTCTTAAAAGCGTTGGGCAAAACCAGGGTAAAATGTTTTTCTTGGATGCTCCTGGTGGAACAGGAAAAACATTTGTTACCACTGGCATACTTGCAGAGGTCAGGAGGCAAGGCAAAATTGCCATTGCTGTAGCGTCGTCAGGAATCGCTGCCACACTGCTTCCGGGTGGCAAGACAGCACATGCCATGTTTAAAATTCCCATCGATTTAGAGAGCACCGAAACGCCTGTTTGTGGTGTGTCACGCAATAGTGATAAGGGACACGTGCTGAAGGATTGCTCTCTGATCGTATGGGATGAGTGTACGATGGCCAATAGAAAAGCAGTTGAGGCCGTGGACAGAACCCTGCAGGACATCCGCAGGAACGAACACTTGATGGGTGGTGTCACAGTTCTATTCAGTGGCGATTTCCGACAAACGCTTCCCGTGGTGACGCGGGGATCGAGGGCTGACGAGGTGAATGCTTCGTTGAAACGATCTTCGCTGTGGTCACGAGTTCGTACGCTGCGCTTGACCATTAATATGAGAGCTCGGCTCGGCGGCAATGCACGTGCTCAAGAATTCTCCGATGTTCTTCTAAGTCTTGGCGAAGGCACTCTACCAGAGGAGAGAGGTGGGCAGGTGGTGCTTCCAGAGTCTCTCGGTAGAGTCGTATCCAGCTTAGAAGAACTCATTCGCTGTGTGTACGGGGACATCAGTCATATACCGCACCAGCAGAATTCTTGGGTATGTGAGCGGGCAATTTTGACGCCCAAAAATGGTCAGGCTGAAGCAATCAACGAATGCATTCTCTCGAAAATTGAGGGGAATGAAGTGGTTTACACCTCTATAAACACTGTCATCGAGCAAGATGATGCCACACATTATCCCGTGGAATTTCTGAACTCTCTGTCAGCAAGTGGACTTCCAGTGCATACTATCAAGCTGAAAGTCGGTGTCCCGATTATGCTTCTTCGGAACCTATCTCCTCCGAAGTTGTGTAACGGGACCCGCCTTAAAGTCATCTCGCTCCACAGACACAGCATTGAGGCGGAAATTCTTACGGGTTGTGGCGTAGGCGAGGCAGTATTTGTACCACGCATTCCCCTCATACCTCATAACTTCCCGTTCCAGTTCAAGCGCGTACAGTTCCCCGTGAGTGTTTGCTTCGCGATGACCATCAATAAGTCGCAGGGGCAGACACTGAGAGCAGCGGGTGTCGACCTCAGGACGAGCTGCTTCTCACACGGGCAGCTGTACGTCGCTTGCTCCCGCGTCACCAGTCCTGACTCTCTTTACATTTTGGCTGCGGAGAGCCAAACCAGCAATGTTGTTTATAGAGAAGTTTTATAAGTATATATTTTTATCCTTTTCTATATTTATATTTTCTTATTCATTATTTTCTACATTTGCTTCAGTCGCAACTTATTACTTAATTCAGCAGAATCACCATAAAGTCATTTATTCAAAGCAGACTGAAAATCAGCACTTTTGAAGTTCAACAATTTTACAAAAGACAGTCTCCCTCTGTTACTGTACTTTCTGTATTTATGAAATGTAAAGAAGTAACGGGTAAATAAATGTTATTTTAAAAGGTATAATCGTAGGTATTTTTGGTGCTGTATAGCGTTCAGGCAGATGACGTCGCGGGCTACAGCTATACTACAAAAATTCCTGTTAAAATGAAAATAAACAATGCGGGCAACAACCATTGCTACCGCAATCTGTACTTATCCTACCAGTTACAATTTCATTTTAGAGGTAATTACTTCTCAACTGTCTATGTAAAAATATAGCTATCTGATCACAAATTCCACGCGTACGAAGTCGCGGGCACAGCTAGTTTATATATAATCCATGAACTATTAAGACCTGACATATCGATAAGGTACTAGTTTCAGGCGCGCTTATTAGTTTGAGGTCTTCCAGTTTAGAGCCTTAGAAAAAAATCCGGTAGTTATTTGTGATAGTTACTGGTTGGAGCTAATTTTGGCCGATATATTATAATTAAAATATGAACCCATATATTTCCCGAAGTGCTTGATATATTGCTTCTGCCTACACATACTAATATCAAGGGGGTGACGTACAACTTTTAACACCACTGATTAACTGCAGAAAGAAGAATTTTGCGATTGTATTCCGAAACGGATGCGAGAAAATCTTACTAAATCTATCCGCAATGCAGTAAATATGTTTCATACGTTGGTAGTTCATTACGTCATTTACATCATGTCAGACTTTAACTTTGCACCAGTGATTTTCAAAGTGATGATTCACATTTTGTTAAAAAAATACATTAACGACTAAAATAAGGAGGGGATGAACGAAAAAAATAAATGAAAATAGTTTGAGATGATCTTAATAAATGCAAGTGCAAAGTATGCTTTTCTGATCATTCTGTTTGTTATTGTTGTTATTTTGCCATTACAAAGAAATTCAGAATTAAGAAAGATTTCTATTTGTTTTTTTTTTCAGAATAATCATAGTTACTACGAAAATATGAAAAAGCTAAAAAATCGGGTATATATTGACAGTAAAAAGTGTTAGTAAAAAGTGCAATGTATTATAAGCGACATCTATTTGTTTCAATGCCGTTGTTTTAAGATGCAATATTAGCTTACGAAGAAGTAAAAGAAGAGAACCTAACTCAGTCTTTCTTAACATTGCTACCACTTTTTACGGATTATATCGCGTTTATTTAGAACTTATTTTCTATTTATTTCTCGACGTTTCGAACTCTTTACAGAGATCATCTAATCTAAGAAATAAATATGAGTCTTTCTTACTAAATCACAGATTAAATATGAATTATTGAAAACAGGGGGTTTAACTGGAAAAAGTTTGAGAAATCATGCATTCTTCTCTAACAAGCGTCAACATAATGAATATTTCATACAAAACGAAAAAAAATGGTAAAAGGGTTGTTTAATGGCTAGCATTTTATAACATTAATTTATATAAACAAATAAAGTAGTATTAAATATGAATAGTGATTACTATTAGACTTTGAAAATAAACAATATCACTTGTTATGTAAGTGAATGCAACAAATAATACATCATCCAGATAAACAATTGAAGGATTTTTTACATTTTTCTACCGATTCTTAAAACCTATTTTTTTTTCAAATTCGATTTTGAAATCATTTTCTAATAACCTCACCAATTTGCAGATTTTACCCCGTAATAATAATATTAGCACAATACTGCGTGATAATGAAAAATACATTTAGTTTTAATAAACACTCAGAAAGTGTAAAGAAATTAAATTATATTAGGAAAGTGTTTATGTTTATATCGCGTGGAATGTGAACTTAAAATAAAATTGAGTGATAAATATCTTTCATGCATTTAGCAAATTTGTCATGTACTATTTTGCCATGTACTTTTAAAAGGAAGAGTTTTTCCTCTTGTAAATAATGTATGGAACCTGCGATTTTTTTCAGAAATGTATCATTGAGAAGCACTTTTATTTGCGCTCCTCCCATATGTATATAAATGAATAGGGTTAACGATGGGTTGAATAAATAAAGGGCTTACAAATAACATATCTTCACGCCTTTTTATACCCGTAGGTGTAGGCATCAGCTGTTAAGCTTCAACTCGCCGTTATGTTCAATAAGCTCGGGCACAAAGTTTTCAGTACTTATCATACATAACTTCCAAAAATAAGCGGAAATAGAAGCGGGCTGTTCGACCACTGGACTACCCAGACCGATGTCTCGAGGTTATAAATATTTAGCACATTAAATAAAAAATCATGATTTTTCTCATATTGAAATCCATCAAGCCGATTCGAATGCATATCCAAATAAATAAATACATTATAGACATTAAAGGTTCTATTTTCAGAGACTCGGTTAAGTCATTAGAGCATAACCTCATTAGTAACTTGTTCATAGACTCATATTTTCATGTAAGTCTTTCGCAAAAGTTAAGCGTCACTTTGTCGCTTAAGATAGCTTCATAAAAAAAGGTTTCATATCTCTGAAAGGCTTGTTAAATAAACTCATATGCTTCTTTCAGCGGTGTCGGTGGTCCAGTGGTGAAATTCCCCGTTTCTAATTTAGAAGTCCTGGGAGCGTTTCCGGGCTCACACAATTATTTTCGAAACGTATGTGTGATATATATCGATGACTGTCTACTCTGTGCACTCTCTATGATATAGGTTCAGTCATCTATTCCATTTGGGACATAACTAGTCGGCGAGTCGAAGCTTGATAGCCGCTGCTTACACTTTTGGGTAGAGAATAACGTGAAGTTATATTATCATATGTTTCAATTGATCTGTTTTTGTTTAATTCACATCGGGTATTTGTCCAGAATAAATACTTTGTCGAATTGTTACGCTTTGTATATAAATAATCTCGATATAACATTCGAATGGAATTCAGTTCTTAATTAATAATTTCAGTAGCAAAATTTGTGCGCGTAAATATATAACGAGTTCTATAAACATATTATATTAAAGGTGCTTTTAATACAATGTTTGCGATGTATACATTTTTTAAACAGCTGAGTGTTTTAAAAATAAAGGCAAGAAATACAGATTTCGAAAAATTCAAATATAATTTATGTAAGTATGATCTTTTCAAAAATACTTTCGACTCTTCTTTGATTTATCCATCATTTATCAAGTATTTTTTCATACCTATAATACCTCCTGAGTGTAGGCAGTGTCACCTCATGTCGTTGAATATAAAACTTGATTCTATGTAGTGTTCAGCTAGTAAAAAATAAATGAATAGTTTCTTTTTTTAATATTAGGTATTTTTATTTTGAAGTAAATATTTCTTTCTATTTTTGTATTTATCGTTTGAAATTGAAAACAAATGTTCCAAAAAATAACGTGTTTAAATCTCTAAGATATGGATCTATCAGAATTTATCGAAACTCCTGCCCGGGACCTTAGCAACTAACCATCTAATACAACTAAATTTATAGCTTTGGTGAAGATAATATTATTATTATAGAAATAACATTATCTAAATACATTAACAAAATATTTTTCAATATTTTGTGTAATATACTAGCATATTATAAATACATACATAACTTCACGCCAAATCCCTTGCGTGTGAGCATATAGATAGGCAGAGAGAACAGAGCGCCATAAGGCACGATTCTTACACGCCTCACTCGCTTCATTGACTTTCATAACTCTTTTCATGCACGCGCGTCGGTTTTTGAGGCTCTTAACATCACCTTCCTCCAGAACACGTTCTATTTGGTCATGGAATGTGTGTCTTGGCCGTCCTCGACTCCTACATCCATCCGCTTTAGCATTGTATATCTGCTTAGTCAGTCTTGCATCAACCATTCTTTCGACATGTCCGAACCATTGGAGCATGCTCTTTCTTACTTACTAGCATATTATAATTCTTAATAACCTTTTCGTGCAAAAACGATTTGGTACATGTTAAAGGCAGGTTCTTATAATAACTTATAATAGAAAAGAGTACTCATTTACTTAGAGAAATTTAAACTCAGTTAAATTAATAATAAATGAATACTCTTGTTTCATAAAAACAAACACACTTTAACAATGTTTTTCCTTATATTATTTATTTAAATATAAAATGATTATATTATTTATTATATCTAAAATGATCTCATGCATTTATGTAAAGATATATATTATGTTAAGATATATATTGGATCACATTATATATATTGTATTGATCACATGTATATAGAAATTTGCTAAATTAATTTCTGGAGTTTCAGAATATTTATGATATTACATAACATAACTGTTATGTTTACTTCCCAAATGAAATAGGTGCAAACCTATTGCCATACCGGGCACAAAGTTTTGAGTCATCGATTTTTATCACATATAACTTCCGAAAATAAATTCAGAAAGTCATTGATGGGAGCCAGTATCAGGATTCAAACCCGCGAGCTCTGGATTCAGAAACGGGGTGCTCGACCACTGGACCACCGAGACTCCGAGACACCGAGATTTATGATTAATATCACAAATCTCGTATCATAAATATTATTATAGTTTCAGGATCAAATTTTATTTCAATTTGTGTACATTTTGAAGTACAGATGTATGAGATTAATATTTTCAAATTAACAAACTTTCAAATAATTTAGAATTAAAATTTGACTATGGCCTTAACTGATGTCACCGGTAAAATAATCCATTTCTAAATATTCGGGCCTAGATTTTCATCTCTTCTTTATCTTTCTTAACTTCCTTCTTTTTAATAGCGGTAGAGTCAAGCACACAGAAATAAATCAAGATAGAACGGCCGCGATGGCATATTTCCATACATTTCGAGCGTGTCACTTTTTTTAAAAACCACGCCCTCAGCGTGACGTCATTTTCATTGTGAGCGGAGCGACTAGTTAGGAGACACTCACATTAGATTATCGATGTTAATATCGGCAACGTGTGTTAATTTTATTATTTTTATATTTTACTAACTTTATTGATTTTCTGTAACGATATTCATAGAAAGTAAAACATGTTAAATACTTCAATCCGGCATATTAAAACCTAAAACATATTTTTCCAACAGTATATAAAATTTAATTATAAATATTTTACTGTCCTTGAAACTATACATATTTATTAAATATTTGCCTTTTTGTAAGGGTTGGCCTCACAGTCCTGGTTAAATAACGAAGCCGAACGTCTACATATACCTCGGTTACTGCCCATTTGAGAAGAACGAGATGATTTTCCATCGGCGATTGGTCAAATTGGTGAAAACTTATACTGTCAAATAAACTGCTGCCAATGTAATTACGAAACACTTTGGTTGAAATTTGTGGTGTTAGAATAAAGTAGGGACAAAGCAAGATATGAGCTGATACTCAAATTATTATTGAATTAATTTATCGATAAGTACTAAGACTCAACGATACATGGAGTGCCCATCTCTAACATTCGAATCACAGCGATTAACAGACGCAGCGATCAACTGGCAGGTATATTGTGTATTTCGTTCGATTCGACGTACATTACGCGTATAATTTATACGCGCAATGTTTTTGTATACGAGCGTTGAATGCGAACAGCAATGGATATTTATCATAACGAAAAAATATACAACTTGTGATCGTAATTATTGAACATAGTAAAAGTAAAACAATAATTTATAATCTCAAAAAAATACTTTCTACTGATTTTCTGTACTTACTGATCATACGAAATATTTCCTTTTTTCATATTTCATTCACTACTTTTGTTTTTACAATTTTTCACAGCACAATAAGGCATATATGTGACGTTTTATCTATTTTTTTACGTCCTGAACGCATGGCAGGAACGCTCGTTGCGTAATGAGAGCGAGTTTCGAAAAGCATGCAATATAGTGCAGGGTTTTGGCACGCTTGCCACGCCTATTCGCCGTTCTATCTTGATCTATTTCTGTGGTCAAGCAGTTCGCTGCATGATTGGGCCGGCTCGACCGGTGAAATACCACGACTCATGCCGCGTTTCGTTCGGTGAGAGAGGTACCCGGAGGTCCACCCCCCTTCCCCATCCTTTCCTATCCCCTATGCCTTAAAAGTCGGCAACGCAACACTAACACTATATGTATTGCTGGTGTCCATGGGCGGCGTTGGTTGCTTACCATCATGTGACACGCCTGCTTGTTTGCCCTTCTATCCCATAAAAAAATCTATAGTCATAGTTATCACTAATTTCATGAGATTAATGAAGTTATCAGTCACAGTCTTGATTCAAAGTTGGATCTTTTAAATTTAAAGTGAAACTCCAAACTTACTAGGTTGTTAAAATTTATGATTTGAGTAAGTAAATATGTCGTTTTCTGACGACACCCAATAAAAGAGATAGGGTGTCACTATTATCCGGAGTGGTGGTACCCGTATAAAATATTTAATGCCAGATTTTACAATGTATTATTCAGTAATCCACGCGTGGAATGTGTTAATTTGCGAGTAGGTTTTAAAGACGAGAGATTTAATTACGTTAATTCACGAGCACACTTCATTTAAAATGAGAGTATACATTATTAATGTTGTGAAAACTTTAGGAGGCGCCTCCAGAGATTATGACGCTCAAGTAAATTCGGTTTAAGGACATTGTTTTTTCAAAATATCAAGTTTTTCTAATGTCTTTATACATTTTTTTTAAAAAAGGTACTCTACTACGGTGTTAATAGATTGATTTTATTCTTTCAGCTGTATTTTTTGTATAATAATATTTGATTGGATTAATCTACACATATAATAAAATCGTAGGAAAGTTTAAACTGTACATTGAATTGTTTTCTTTTTGTATACCTACTTGGGACATGATCTCCAATTGATACAGAAACAAATTGATATTCTTGGTCTGTTTATGCAAGCTGCAAGCTTTTGTGTCCAATTTTGCATAGTTATAGCCAAAAGGTCGGGTCTACACATAAATATTATCACGTTATTACCAGGGAATATGACAGATTAGATCGTTATAAAAATAATATAGCAATAGATTTGATTTAAATAGTTGATTCTAATATAATTGTTAACAGGAATTCGGCCAAGTCAAGGTGTTATAGCTGATACACTTGACATGGCGAAGGTGACGGCGATATCTGGTGGTGACGCTTCACTGCCGTGCGACACACGTTCACCACAATCCTCTGATGTACTATTGCTAGTTGTGTGGTACAAGAATGATCTACCTATATATAGGTAAGTAACATTACAGGATTAATTTATAACATATAAGCGTTTTTTTTTCAATGGTATAACCACTCAGTTCTTTGCATGAATGAGCCGGCTATCGAGAAATACCAATACAGTTAAAAAATCGATATCAAGTGGCTCATTCCGTTTTTGATTTAGTGAGAAAGGTCTTCGATGACCTACCTTTCTTCTTGCTCCCTTCCTATCCCATTGCTATCCCATTCCTATCATATACTAACATAAAATCCGGCAATGCAACTGTAAAACTATCTGAGTTGCAGGTGTACCCGCTTGGATATTTGCCCACACCCCCATCCAATACAAATAAAGTGTACAACAAAAATAAATAATGAAAGACATGCTACGTCGAATCAGCAATTTGGTAAAATAATATCAGCTCGGGACATAATGTATGGTGATTGTAATTTGTCAGGAATGTGAAGGAATTAAGGTCGGCTCCCTCCAAATTATCGTTATTTTATATTCACACATTTTATGAGAGAATAGGGAAATTGACTTAATCCTTTACTGTACGATATGTGGAGCGTTAAATATCAAATTAAATAATAAATGTTGCCAAATTTATTTCATTTAAACATTTGAAAACATTCACGCCACATTCTTATCAATATTGTAGACAGCGGCTGTTAAGCTACAACTCGCCAATTTTTTGTGTCCCAAATGAAATAGGCGGTAGAACCTATTGCTAAAGAGCACAATATAGTCAGTCTTGTTTTAGTTCATTGATCACATATAACTTCGAAAAAAAAAAAGTAATTGATGAGAGCCCGGATTCCAAACCACTATTTCTTAATTGTGAATTAGATTAGAAATAATAAATTGGATATAATGCACATTTTAAAAGTCTAGATTATTGGCATCGATGGAACAACTTATAGTGAAATTCGCTTGGGCGTGAAATTTGTCCACTGTCTGAGTGCGGTCAGATACAGTTAGATTCAGCTGAATTGACAAAATTTTACATGTACTTTTATAAGATTTTTAAAATATTTCATACAGCAACAATGGTAATAGCTACGCTGTTCGTTGAATGACTGGGCCGGCTCGATCGGGGAAATACAAAGTTATAGAGATATATCTGGCGGCCCCCCATTTCCTTTCCATGCCATCCCACTCTCTTAAATGCCGCAACTGTAACTCCAGCTGTGTTGCAGGTGGTCCATGGTCGGCGGTAATTGATTATCATCAGGTAACCCGATCGCTGGTTTGCGACCTATAAAACAAGAAGTTATTGTCCTATAACATATCCTCTTGATAATATGTTGATACACAAACTGACCCGGCCAACTTGGTTCTGTATAAAAGTCAGTGATTGAGCAGAATGCTTTTTGTTATGCCATATATATATATATATGTGTGTTCGTATAATAATAATAACTTAACATAACATAACTTCACGCCTTTTGTTACCCGAAGGTGTAGGCAGCGGCTGTTAAGCCTCGTCTCGCCGTTATGTTTACGTCCCAAATGGAATAGGTGGCGAACCTATTGCCATACCGGGCACAAAGTTTTACAGTCATCGATATTTATCACACATAACTTCCGAAAACAATTTCGAAAAGTTATTGGTGTGAGCCAGTGTCTGGAATCGAACCCGGACCTCTGGATCAGAAGCCGTGTGCTCGACCACTGCGCCACCGAGACTGTTTATACTACTGTATAAACGAGACTGTTTATAATAATAAAGACTTTTTATTTCCTTAATAATATTACAAGCATAGGCTTACAATATATTTTGTTTACTTATTAAGGACCTCTCAATAGAGTACAGGCCTCCTCAATTTTCTACACATTACTTTTAAGTTTCACCTCCTTTTTACTACTTTTCCAAAACATGAACTGCTCATTATTCTGTCTTCACTTTATAATTTGTATTTTAACTTATATTATTCATATGGTTATGAATAATATGGTGGGGGGATGAATTTGGATAGTGGATATCTTTCTATTTTCCAAATTCAAATGCAATTTAGTCTATTCTTAGTCTATTTATTTTCGTATATAATATTTTATAGTTTAGTTTAGTTTTTTTTTTTTTTGTTTTTTTTTTTATATTTTATTTATTCTTAGTCTCGGTGGTGCAGTGGTGGAGCACACGGTTTCTGATCCAGAGGTTCGAGTTCAAATCCTGACACTGGCTCACACCAATGACTTTTCGAAAGTTATGTATGATAAGTATCGATGAATGAAAACTTTGTGCCCGGTATGGCAATAGGTTCGCCACCTATTCCATTTGGGACGTAAACATAAAGGCGAGACTTGGCTTAACAGCCGCTGCCTACACCTTCGGATAACAAAAGGCGTGAAGTTATGTATGTTATATTATGCTAAAATATTTTTTTAAATAACAGCTTACTACTGATACCAAGGGTTACATAGCCTTTCATGATACCAAGTTTCATGACTATCGGTCGAGTATTATTGCGTGAAAAGAATAGCATATATTAAAATTTCACCCAACGAATCCTTGAAGGCTATACAAATATTGTCATAATTATTGATATAAAAAGCTCGTAGCTTTTATAAGTGTGTCAAGTGTCCAGGGCTATAGAATTAAAAAAAAATGTTTTTTTGTCAACAGCTACGACGGACGAATCAAAGGGCCCGATGCGCACTGGGCCGACGATGTCCTTGGCGGTCGCGCAAATTGGCACACCAGTACTCCTTCATCATTAAGGATACATAACTTGGTACCAGCAGACCAAGCTGAGTATAGATGTAGGCTTGACTTTAAAATATCGCCCACACAAAACCATAGAGTACTGCTAGACGTTATAGGTAATTACATTTGTAAGTTCACGCTTTTATGCCCGAAGGTATAGCCAGCAGTAATTATGACACGATTTGGCAAATTCTCGGAAACTTTTATAGTACGTGGGGTTGGTCAGAATTCGATCCTGAGACTTTCGACGTCCGAATCGTGGTGCCGAAACTCGGGGCAAAGGAGACAATAAATAAATTTATATAAAAATACATTTTAAAAATGGAATGGTATTCACAATGTTTTAAAAGTAATCCTTCTAACAACAGGAATTCTTATTTTTTTTTATTATTTAGAGGAAAGTAGGCTTTGAATAATTAAAAGTAAAATTTAATTGAGTAATTATATAACAGAGCAGAGTGGAATTACTTTTATAAAAGGCTACTTATTATTCAGACGTTCTAGTTTTCTTTTGAGAAAGTGCCATCGTAGTAAGAGAACAAACTAGTTTCAGCTTTTGAAGCGATTTAATGAAACACTGAAACAAACGGATGTATTTTCAATGAGCTTCGAAAAATTTTCTGAACAGTTCGTAGTTGGGTAGAAATATTCTTTACAAAGAGAACTTTCATGGAAGGCGTCAATTTGTTTTTTTTATTTTAATATAAATATTCAATTCATACTTCTTTCAACATTATACGTTTTAGATATGACTTTGAATTTATTTTTTTTCTTTTAGATAATTTGAATGAAATGTATATTTAATTTTTGTTATCATAAAATATATTGTTTCAGAGATTCCTGACAAACCTAAGATTTTTGATGACTTCAATAAGGAAATATTCGGCGTTGCTGGTCCTTACGTTGAAAATAGTAGTGTAAAACTCACTTGTATTGTAAGCGGAGGTAATTATTTTATGTAATATTCTTTACATACACATAGTCAATAGTAAAATATTAAATAAAAAAACGGTTTGACGGAATAATCGAAGAGGATACATGGAATTAATATTTACAATGGAACATAGAAGCAGTTTTTTTAAATTGTTTAAATGTAAAAACTTAAGTTTAAGTTTTTTAAGAAAAGAAAATAAAAAAAAATACTTTTTTAAAAAAAAGTATCGATGACTGAAAACTGTGTGCCCGGTATGGCAATAGGCATATAGCATTTTTTCTTTTTTTTTAATGATTTTTTTTCTCTTTTTTTTTTTAAGTTCTTAACTGGAAAATTTAGAATTCCGTTTATATACTATAATGTGCATACAGTAAAGTGTCCATTTACTTTTAATGAAATTAGAATAGTAAATTCATTCATATTTGTAAAATATTATACAAAAAAACATCATTATTATGATTATAAATGTTAATGTCTTAGGTAATCCGATACCACGTGTTCGTTGGTTGAGAGACGACAAAGTTGTACCTACACTTGCAGCAGTGGATGATGGCTCTCGACTTAGCTTACAACTTACTATACCGAAATTAACAAGAGCATACTTTGAAGCTGTATACACTTGTACTGCAGACAATACTGAACTTGTACCAGCTCTCAAAGTTAACGTACAAGTGCAAATGTATTGTAAGTATTCACTTTCCTATGAAAAATGTCTTTATTATCATTCTACGTTGGTTTACCACTCCATATAAACCTTTTTCTTAAAGCGCCTTAATAATAACGCCTAATAATCTGATGATCGTTTACCACCCACATGCAGACAATTTGGGCCATTATATGGACGTCCAGGTCCAGATAGTTGCCATATATCGGCCAAAAGTCTGGATGTAGAGTTTTCTCTTGTAGATTTTTTAACCTTTTGTCGTAGAGCTATACTAGCCTATACTAGGTTCTATGCTAACATTATTACTTACTACCAAAGTAGTAGTAAGAAATTGAGTAAAGGTTAGAAATTGAACCGCTTTTGTATTTAATTCTTATTTTAATTCTTATAGCGAAGACGTGTGAACAGTATATTATTACTCATTACATACATACATAACTTCGTCTTGCGGGGTAGACAGAGAGAACAGAGCGCCATAAGTCACGATTCTTACACACCTCACACGCTTCATTGACTTTCATAACACTTTTTATGCACGCGCGTCGATTTTTGAGGCTCCTATTATCACATCACATCACCTTTCTCCAGAACACATTCTATTTAGTCATGGAATGTGTGTCTTGACCGTCCTCGACTCCTAAATCCACCCGCTTTTGCATTGTATATGTACTACATATTAGTGTTAGTTATTATCATATTGTTCTGATATATGTATGATTAAAAACCATAATTAAGTTAATTTAACAATGTCGAAAATATACCTCATGCCATTATAAAAGGCAGTAAATCTCAAATTTTATTTGTATTATGTATTTGAATTCACATCAAACATCAACAAATAAAAGTGTAATAACGTACACGCGCAGAGTTAAAATGTTTCATAACATCCGGATTATGTTACAAAAAAGAACCTCATTTTCTGTTATTTTAAACTCAATCTCAGTAAATCACTCTCTTTCTCTCTCTGTTGGGCCCATATCAAATGCAATAGTACGCCGGATTATCTCGGAGTTATGATGGTTGACGGGCAAACTGAATTCTTTCGTAACTGCCTATTTGACACCATTAATTTCTATTTGCGTCGCTTTGTGTCGACGTCGACGCTATTTCCAACGATGACAAACAGGAAATTGCTTTCCATTGTCATAGGCCATAATGTCATTAATTTAATAATATATACATTTTGGTCAACTTTTACCGATAAAGCTTAAAAGCTTTGTGTAAAGTTAACAACGGTAACACTTTTCTTTTTTCCTCAAATATATTATGACTTTTAATGTACTTACTTTTATTGGTATTATTAATGTTAAACGTTAAATTGTTAATGGATAGGTTGGATAGGTTTTATTTGGACTTTGATTGTTTTATCAATGTTCTTTTTATTACAAAATAATATTCATCTGTCGTATTTGTGTCCATTTAAACAAGGCAGAGATTTTTTGTTTGGATCTGCTAATCTCATTAGCTACTAAACCTGGTTGAAAGAATATGCTTTGCGGTAGGAGGAACATAAAAAAAAGAGATGACGTCAAAATATATCATTCGTCCTTTGGAGAGATTTTGGATTACTTTTTGATTTATTTCAGTACGACCACTAACAGTGGAGATCTTGTCGAGAGAACAGCCACTGTCTGTGGGCCAGGTGACTGAACTAGTTTGTAAGACGGCCGGTGCTAGACCACCAGCCGCAATAACCTGGTGGCTCGATGACGTCCAGATATCTACCGATGTTGTTCAGAAGGTTGGTATGTACTAAGATTACTGTTGTCTAATTTATTGGCTTGTTTACGATGTTGACTCAATATTATTCAGTTTTGTTATTAAACAGCAGGAATTAGTGAACAAGTAATGAATTAATTTTTATGTTCCTTTAGAACTTCTATATCTAATAGTTTTCTTGTATATACTATGTGTATTTTTCACTTTAAATATTAATAGCCGATTCATTTAATATGTATCATCATTACATAGTATAAAACAAAGTCACTTTCCGCTGCTGTCCACTTATATGCTTATATCTTTAAAACTACGCAACGGATTTTGATGCGGTTTTGTTTAATAGTTAGAGGGTATCAACGGAGTAGTTTTGATCTATAATTCATATATGATGTTGTATAGAAAAGATGATATTTTTTTAGATTTAGCACTTTAATTGCAAACGCTGGCTGAATCCTAAGTGATAGATCAAAACAATGTTCTACATCATTAAACACCTTCAGAAGGCCTACAAAAAAGTCCGCGAGGGCATATGTCTATCTCTTAGGGATAACCCACAATGACCATTTTTATTTTGTTACTTTTTATGAGAAATAATGGCTTATTTACGAAGTGATTTTATACATTACAGCATTAATTTTGATCCAATCCAATCCAATCCAAAAAGGGTCTTAAATAGTTTGTGCATGTAATATAGATGATCCTGGCTGTTTACAGCATGCAGTTTAAACGAATATTTTCGAAGATATTGCAGTATTAACATAGCGGGACAACAGTTAAAGCCGATAAATAGCACAAATTGAACCTCATGATATTTTACAAAAAATTTACTCATTTATTACGCGATTTATTATTTGATGCGGAACAAAGTCCGCCGGGTTAGCTAGTTATTAATAAAATGAAATATAATATGGAATCTATTAACTTAGAGGATTATAGCTCCGGTCTCTATACTTAATTTGACCGAATTTAATTTGAAGAAGTGACAGAAGCTTAGGATAGTCAAAGTTAAAGAAGCTTTATTTACACTTAAAAATAGTCAATGAATGAATGATATAGTAGGCAGAACGGATTATTGATGGATTATTTATTTTGTATTCATGCTCCATAAAGACCACTTTAAATAAAGCTTATTGGATTGTAATTTTATTGAAAGCTTAACAATCATTATTTATATAATAATCAGTTTCTTTTTTTAGGATTCCGCAGACAAAAATGAAAGTGTGTCATATCTGAGATGGACGCCTCGTATGATTCACGATAGCAAAGTATTAAAATGCCGCGCGTCGCATACAAAACATAAATATCCCACGATAGAATCTATCACTACGCTCAATCTACACTGTAAGTATAATTTTACATAACATAACTTCATGCCCTTTTTTACCTGAACGTGTAGGCAGCAGCTGTTAAGCCTCGACTCACCGTTATGTTTACCATCCTATTGCCATCCCGGGCGCAAAGTTTTCAGTCATCGATATTTATCACACATCCCTTCCAAAAACAATTTCTAGAAGTAATTGGTGTGAGCCAGGATTCGAACCCGCGACGTATTGATTGAGAATCGGGGTGCTCGACCACTAGACCACCGAGACTATTAAATTTTAGTTTGATGTTATTCTGTAACTTCACGCCTTTGTCTATTCTTAAACCCATACCTATTGTGTTTTAACTCATCATTTTGCAAATCCGAAATGGATTAAGTGGCGGAACCTATTCCCTTACATAAGTCACAATAATTTCAGACATCAATATTTATCACACTACTTACGAAAATAATTTCGTATAGTAATTGGTATGAGCCCGGAATTGTAATACGACGATTTAATTCTCATATATGTTATCAGAATATTACACTTTAACATTTGTCTATTTTAAAAATCAAATGTACAACTAGTAAATATACTGTACTTCAGTCATAAGTCTGAGAGTAGTAATAAAAAAGAACTAACTATACAATTATTGTGTCGTTTGTTCTGAAGACCGTTCACAATAAAACCAACAATATATAAAAAAAAAAGAAAAACAAAAGGAATTGTTAAACTTTATCTAAGAAATAAATACCGTATACGGTTATGAAATTTAAAATAGTCGGCACTCAGCGGTATAATGATCTGACAGTATTATTAAAACCCTCAAAGGTTCATGATTAAAAGTTTGAAATAATTATAGTTGATGGTATTATTTCAAACTTCATAAAGAGAAGTTTCGTATATGGAGTTTGTTTTCTTTTTTTTAATAAAATGCTACGATATAATGATAATATTTCAAAGTTTTCTTTTGATGTTAGATATTTTTTCAAATACAATGTTATTTTTTTGGTGTAGGCGTCATTTAAATGAATTTATTTCTTCCTTTAATGTTAATCAAAGGCTAGGGAATAAAGTTTTATACGTAGCGGTAGTGTTCAATACTGACAATTAATGATTAAATGTTTGTCTGCTTTTTTAATAAAATTGATTTGTTGTTGTAAACTTTTAGCGAACAATATGACAAAAATTCTAGATGTTTGTTGATCGATATTGTAATACTACTAATACTAACTTCGACTTAACTATTACAGTCACTACTTGGCTGTTATGGGTCATATCTTGAAGATTAAACTGATTGGATAAATGAACTCTCTGCGGTCTACCGGGTTAACAGTATTTGATAGAAAATTAACAATATGAGTCAGCAAAAGTATTTGAATAACGTCTGTCTACTCCTGAACTTTTGTTTATCTAACTTTATCTTTTATCGTCACATTTACAAGAATAATTTTGGGAATAAAAATTATATTAACTACTAATAATCTTTCTACTGCTTTAAAAAGTTCGTCTCAGAAAAAAAAAATACATTTTATTTTTCAAACATCATAGTTATCTCGTAATCTTTGTTATTATACCACATTTCTATACTATATTTGTTTGATATTTTTTTAACAGATGCCCCAATTGTCACCTTACAATTAGGTGCAAAATTAAATCCAAATGATATTGAAGAAGGCGATGATGTGTACTTCGAATGTATTGTAAAATCAAATCCGCCCGTGTATAAAGTTGTATGGGAGCATGATGTAAGTATTTCTATCACATTATTACTACTCAAATTAATGCCTTTGAAAAAATATAAAAGGGTAACTATGGCCCTTGGGGAATACATTACTCAGGTTATCGAACTTCTCATGGTTAAGGTGTAATTTACTACTACAATATGATAACATAACAAAGCTTCACGCCTTTTTCTACCAAAAGGTAGAAGCAGTGGATATTAAGCCCGACTCGTGGTTATATTTACGTCCCTAATGGAATAGGTGGCGAACCTATTGCTATACACTGGACGTAAAGTTTTCAGTTTTTCAGTCATCGATATTTATCACTTATAACTTCCGAAAAGAATTTAAAAAAGACATTGGTGTAAGCCAGGACTTTAAATGTTTAAGGGATAAATATAATTTGTAAGTCTGTTTGTTAGGGCCAAGTTATGACACACAATCAGAGAGCGGGAGTTATAGCGGGATCTGCTCATTTGGCCCTGCAGAGTGTCAACAGGAGCCAATCTGGAATGTACTCTTGTACTGCATCTAATGTTGAGGGCGATGGCAAATCGCCACCAGTACATCTACAGGTTATTTGTAAGTATAATTTTCTTAAAATTGTCTAAGTGGATTTACAGCGCAAAAAATAGGAATCACGGCATGGTTATGAAAGTCTGAAAAGCAATTATGGTTGTGTAAGGGACTGCCCAAGGATCTTGGTGTGTAGTTAGTGAAGTATGGATAATTTTCTACAGTATTTCAGTGGGGGTAGCCAGAGACTACTTTTTTCCATTTGCTACGATCCTGCCACACATTTGTTACGTCTCGACTAGAATAGGTGGCGAACCAATTGCCATTCATCGGGCAAAAAGTTATCAGTCATCGGTATTTATACATATAACTCCCATCGAAGATGCCAAGAAAACATTGCTTTGAGTCCGTAATCGAATACATGACTTCTGAATCAGAAGCGGGAGCTCGACTACCGAGTATTTTACTATTATTTACTTTTACTTATGTTCTCTTATTATTATTACTCTTTTATGGGAAATTATATTTTCATAAATTTAGATGAATATACTTTTTAAATAATAAATAACCATAGACATGTCTGCTTTAACCATAGATATAAGAATAATAGATCGGCAATCGTCACCCAACAACGAGACCAAAAATGGGTTGTTGATGTGTGAGTGACTTATCAATGTGTGCATAAAAAGCGCTTCAAAGTGTCAACTTTTACTTATTGTTCATGTGATGAAATGTAAATATCCTGAAAATCTATTATACGCGGTTGCGTTGTCAGTGATGAATATTAGTACATTTTTCCTGACATGTGCCATCTATTATAGTCTATGCTAAATCTATGGTTTTAACTGTTCTAGTTTTAACTAATATTCCAAGTTAAACATTTACTCAAAATTTGTAGGTATACATACGTATACATAGTTCTCTGCCTCACAGTCCATTGCCAAAGCAAATTGAATTCGCACGCGAAGTGTAACGCATAACTTGCAGATTCATTGAATAACATCGGGATTGGGTTTGATTTTGTATTCAGTGTTTCATACATTATTTATGTATGGCATCTGTTCTAATGTATTCTACAATATACACGTGATGGTAATGTAATTGATATTATCAAGGTTATAATTGTTAATTAATATTGGCTTATACTCATATATACTTTGACGAGTTTAGAATGTAAATATTCATAAGATCAAAGATTTTTTTTTAATTTAAAGTAAATCTATTTAATATACCACAATGACATTTTAGTTTTGTACATGTACCAAACTTTTCTCTTTCTTAGAGAAATTTGATCTCAATTTTAGAGAATAAACATTCTCTAAAATTGAGATCAAATTTCTCTGGCAGATAGAAGATATAAATAATTAGAGTAAGAATGAAAATTTTACGAATTTTATTTACTTGTCTAATTAAACTCATACGAAGTTATGGGGTCACCTAATCAGTAAAGTTTGTTATGTTGCTGTTGCTTTTGTTTTCAATGATGCAAATATAAAAAAATCTGACAAATAGAAATAAAAAATGATGTGGTGTCGTGGGACACCAGGTAGGAACGAAGTTCCTTCGGCTAATGTAGAATCGACACAAATTGCAAAAAAAATCGTGCTCAATTTTATGTAGGTTTTCTTGATTTTTCTCTTAAATTTTGCTGATTAGTTTTTATTTAAGTACAAGAAAGTATTTAGGAAATTCAATATTTTAGAAAATAATAAATTACTTAAAATAAAAAACATCGTAATTCAAATTATCAACTAAAATAACAAAATATGTATCTTTATTTTAAATACGTAAAACGTTTAAATACGTACTCGCTTGTGTATGTGACTGTCGCGCCTGCGCACGTCTCATTTAACGGTTTTATTCCACGCACTTTTTTCCACGGATTTTTTCTTACGGTTTTACTATCACATTTTATTCAGTTCGGTCGCGCAGCAAAATCCCTATCCCCTCCAAGCCTGCCGTAAGGAACTTCGTTCCAAAAAAATCTAACTTCATCATCCAAATATCTGATTTCATTCGAGCACTGTGTTTCAGTAAATATCGTTTCAAATATGTTATAAAAATTACAAGTATTATACAACCAAAAGAGCTCTTTAAATAATATTTATATACTAAATGTACAATTTGTTCGTGTAATGGACTTCTATTCAATATGTCTCGCATTGATAGACCACTTTTGTCGTTACTGAGCTACTACGTACTCCGCTAGTAGAAATAATATTCTGTTTGCTACACCTTTTATTCACCAACCTACTGATTTGTTTTCAGTAGTTATAATAATATTGTTATTTGTTTCAAATGGTTTGAAAAGAGTATTTGGCACATGAGTTTCTTTCCCGATTCTTCTCATGATAGCCCCTACACTCGGAATCGGGCCGCTCGTGGCGATTGCGTCCGTGTCTTTTTTTGTTCCACGGAGGCACTTTCCACAAGCGCTCGTGTTTGTATTTAATTTTAAATAATATGTTATCTGTACTTGTTGACTATTTTTAAGTGTCTGTGAAGACCTATAAAAATAAGTTATTTTGACTTTGACTTTAATCTGTATTTTATTTAATATTAATTTCAGCCTTATTACTCTTTGCGTTACCTGGTAAACCTATAATAAATATACGTACTTTTTTACTTAAACTTCAACCAAATCCCTTGCGGGAGACGCAGAAAGAACAAAGCGCCATAAGACACGGTTCTTACATAACTCACTCGATTTTCTTCGACTTTCATAATACTTGTCCTACACGCTCCTGAAATCACGTTCAATTTGGCCTTGAAGACTCCGTGTCTTGGTCGTCCTCGATTTTTGCATCCTTCTGCTTTTATACTTAGTTCCAGGAAGATTTTCGAAAATTCATTGGTGTTTGGTATTTCTAATAGAAATCTTCTTACTAAATCACTAGAACTGTTAAGACGACTACAGTGATTATTAGAGAAAATATTTTTCGTAACTTCACACCTCATATACTCAAGATGTATAATCAGCTTTTACGTCTCCACTCGCCGATTTTTATTTTTCAAATAGTATAGACATATTGATTCATTCCTATTTATTGCCATTAATTCGGCACAATATCCTCATGGATATGTATCACACAAAATTTGTACAAGTGTTACTGTTAGCCAAGATACGGTTCTACAATTACTTTAATCCCAAGCAGAGTGATCGAGCTGTACCACTGAGACTGACAAGAAGGACGATGCTTAATAATAATTTGTACTCTTGCCAGATAAGCCAATGTGTCTATCAACTGCACCGGTAATAGTAGGCGCTGCTATTAATGAACCCACTAAAGTTTCATGTCATGTGGACGCCTTCCCCGCGCCGAGGAACTTTCAATGGACGCTCAACAATTCCATGGGAACTTTGGAAATGGAAACTGTGAGTAATTTACAAGTTTAATTCATTTATTTACTGTCCGGTGACATTTATTTACTGTCCGGCGTTGCTGTTAAATAAGCTTTTAAAAATTAATAGATATGTTAATCGTGTTATATTAAAGTGAATAGATTTTGTGTGTTGAAAATGGATCTTTGTGACGCCATTTAAATATTGGTAAAATTTAAATAAAAAATACAATTTAACCGTTCTAGTATACATACATTAGTATATTATGATTATCTTTCCACAGAACAAATTCTCAATAGACTCTAAAGGAGTCTCAATTCTCTCCTATACTCCATTGACAGAACAAGACTATGGATCTCTGTCTTGCAGAGCTACAAATCTTGCGGGGAAGCAATTAGAACCGTGTTGGTATTCCTTATTGCCGGCAATCAGACCTGATCGACTAAGAAACTGCACCTGTATCAATCTTACTGATAATACCGCTGAGATCAGATGTGAAGCTGGTAAGGCTTTTTTAATACATAGATTTGCCCTCGAGTAAGTGGGTCAGTGGCAAGGAACGAGTGCCGCCCATAGATACCGGTGACGCAGATAGTGTTACAGTTGCGTTGCCAGCCTTTAAAGGAGACGGGTAGGGAGGTATGGGAAGGAGGGTGAAGTCTCTGGATATCTCCCTCACTAAACGAGGCGCGACATGTGCCTTTTTACGTCGATACTATGAGAGGTCATAGAATTTCACCGTTCGAGCCGGGCCATTTTTGCAGCAAACTGTGTGGCTCTACCACTGTTCAAAAAAGGCTAAAAATTACTTCCACCAAATTAAATAACATGTCACTATTCACAACCTCGGTGTTACACAAAGGTCGTTGTTGTGGGTAAATGAGGAAAATAAACAAACAAAACCCCTTTCCACGCAAACCTTTTCTCGAAACAAAAGCATTTTAAAAGGGATTATACATACCGAGATTCCTCACGCAACAAAGGCAGTCCGACTGCGGAAATATTACTAACCCAAAGGAAACAACGCACTAATAACACTTATGGTCCTTCCTGCTAGAGAGAGTCAGAGGTCAGACGAGAGAGATTTAAAGTATTCCCAATTGTCTTTTACGACATCACCCAAGAGGAATAATTAAAACATAACTGTATAGCACAGAGCACCATAAGTCACTTACTTTCATATTTTATATGATGTATTAAAATCGCAAGCTTGTCGGTTTTTCGGCTTCTAACTTTACTATCCGATAGGACTCAATCAATTTTACGATGGAAAGTGTATCGTGATCGACTCCTACACCGTTTAGGTTTTTTTACCGTATATCTGCTAAGCCAGTTTTTACCTCTCATTATTATGATATTCGAACATCCACTTCTTTACTTTCATACCGAATTTTTTTTACAGAACAGCGTTCTGACTTATAATGTTATTTGCGATACGGTCTGTAGAACTCTACTATACCCAACTCTTTTGATACAAACTCACAGAATTTGACCTTTCTAATTGTAATCACAATATAGGTTTTCCAGTTTTGATATTTTTAAGGGAAAGTAAATATTTTTATTAATATTAAATGAATAATATTGTTGGCTATCATTCGTTTCCTTATAAAATTTAATGAGGTTTGGTTTTGTTGTAGAAATACGCAAATAATGAATGTTTTTGTTATATGTACATTTTATTATATTTGATAAATGAGGTTTTCGGGATATGTTTCTACAAGGTAATCTAAGGTTGCTAAAATTTTGACTGTTTTTTTGGGGCCTATATTATTAGAATTATATAATTCGAGTTTTCTTTTATTTTGTTTTATTAATTTCATTTTGTGCCCTGAATAACTCGTATTTTTATTATTCATATGCCAGTTGTATAGAGTATTATTTATTATTAACATAAATATCATTACTGTATTTTTTATTATGTTTTTAAAATATCAAAAACTAGTTGTTGTGGAACACGACTCTGATATGCATTGAATTTTGTTCCCTCAAGGGTATGATGGTGGACTTCAAACATCGTACTTTGTGGAAGTTTGGGAAGCAAACAATTTGGTTGCGAATGTTTCAACGGCATTCCCCGCCTGGATACTGCGTGGACTGGATTCAGGGAAAACACTGATGTTAATGTTTTACGCATACAACGCTAGAGGTAGATCAGAGTCTACAATAATGAAGATCAAAACTTTGTCCCGTCTCATTTTACTCACAGGTAAATTGTAATTACTTTGGAAAACATTACTTTTAAAGTGAAACTTTTATTACATCGTCTCAAACTTTTTCGTCTGCGTGTTGCATGTCGCGTGACGGTGACGTGAAGGCGCTCGTCAGAGCGCCTTTCACGTCTATTATCGTTTATTTATATTAATTAATTACCCAAATATACACTTTATTTTTGTAAATAAATACCGTAAAAACATGTAGAAAAACACCCCCAGACGAGGGATCGAACCCGCCCCGACTTTGTGTTATCGGTAGTGCGGTTTACCGATGCACCACGAGGGCCGTATGTATAATCGTCTAATTACCGTCCTCTTTACCAATTTCGACACATTTTCTAGGATCGGGTTTGTTTGTTTGTTTGTTTTTTACATACATACATATACGTACGTACGTATTGCAGGCGGAGAAAAAAAATATTATATTATTTATAAATTGTGTTTTTATAAATTGTGTTTTTTGAAAATTATATTTAAGTACGAATTACATACTATTTGAAAATTATATTTAAGTATGAATTACATACTAATAAAATAATGAAATATCAATAATATTTTTCGATCTTACCGACAGAATAATAAATATATACTAATATATACTATGTACTAACATATTATATTAGAAACATATACTTAATTTTTTGCAGTGATAAACTGTAATAAAAGCAAAGCAAACACACATTGACTTCGTGTTAGTTAACAACGCCATCTGCTGGAATAGAAATTTCATGAAAATCGTTGGAGCCGATTCCGAGATTCCAATTTTATATATATATATATATATACAAGAATTGCTCGTTTAAAGATATAAGATAAGATAGTGCTCTTTATATATGTATTTGTCACATTTTCATAATACATCGAAATATCATATTTACTGGAGGAAAAAATATCGTTTTGTTTTGTAAAGATCCTTTGTTGTAATGTTGTTAACGTTTAATAGGTGTCGCGTTATCCCTAGTGCCGTAGCTGGAATACTTGTCGATTCGGGCGACATCTATCGATATAATACGATATTACGGCAGAATCATCAATAGTAGCAACCTAGTAGCGCCATCTAGGAATTATTGTCGTGACCACGTAAAATAAAAAACATTTATGAAACCCTATTAACAAATACTAGATGGCAAGTAAATTAAAATAGCCCTTATCGCACAATCCCCTGAAAGCCGGTGACGTCCGGTTCGAAAACGAAGCCAAAGCAAACTTTTAAAAAAATTGCTGTGAAGTAACTGTTTTACACTGTTGCACTCTAAAAAAATATAAATGTTAATCATTTTATCAGAATCATCAATTTAAAAAACTTACTAACTAAATTATTGAAAAATAATTATTGAAAAAATATTTTGTTTATGTATATTTAAAAAGTAGATTTAAAAATCAATAACTCAAGACTCAATTTTAATAGTTTCACTTTTACGGTGGTTTCATAAAACCACACAATTTTTTTTATCTTTGGGTTAGTGAATAATTTCTAAAATATGTTTTCGGAAATGTGCAACGAAAATGTATTTCAATCCGTTTTTAAAAAGACGTGAGGTCACTCATCAATGACTTTTCGGAAGTTATATGTAATAAATATCTTTGAATTGTACTTTCGGCCCGGTGTTTGGCAATAAATTCTGCCACCTATTCCATTTGGGACGTAAAAACCTGGCGAATCGAGGCTTATCAGCACAAATCTGACTGATCGGTCGGGGGGCGACTCTCCTCATGAGTACCATCAAGAGCTATATTGTTTGAGGTGGCGGCAAGACCTACCGTCTTTGGTTCCGCACTTCGGTTGGAGTGCGGCCATAGTGAGTGGCCATATACCTTTTCAGGTCGGTGGGTCGCTCACTATACAAAATCACTGTTAGGATAGGGAACGTGATCGGTCATTATTGTTTTTTTATTTGAAACCATTTTGCGTACAGAAGCCAAATCACGGAAAGCAGCTGGAATGGATGCCAGCTGGGTCTTGGCAATTAGTGCGGGTATTGCGGGCGGACTGGTAGCTATTGTGGCTATCACCATAATGACCAGAAAGTACCATCAGCCACAACTTCAATACGCAGGTACACTTTATAAATAGCACACACTTTTGATTGAAAACATTTGTCAATACTATAAAATGAGAACAACACTTTTTCACAAATGACATAAATTTATATCTGATCAAATATTTTTAATGTAAGAAGATTTTATTGCTTTTTTTGAACACGTTAAACTTATAAGATTTGTTAGTTATATTTAAGAATAATATTTTTAATTACAAAACCAATTTGTTGGCTAGGAATAAAGTTTTATTATCACTATGCTTCTTACTGGTGTGGTTTATTTCACTGAATGTGTGTGTAAAGTATTTATCTATCAGGTATAAATAATGGGTATCCAGACGTCGCGGGTTTGAATCCTGGCTCACACCAATGACTTTTCGAAATTATCGATGGCGAAAAACTTTGTGCCCGGTATGGCAATAAGTTCGCCACCTATTCCATTTGGGAAGCTAACATAACGGCGAGTCGTTGCTTAACAGCCACAGCCTACAGCTTTGGGTAGCAAAAGCCGTAAAGTTGTTGGCGTTTATGTAATAAATAATAGGTAGTGTTGGTATGTAGCTCTGTCTAGTGGGCGTTGGAATTTATAATAAAACGTAGTTTATGCTTGAAGGTGAGGTATATCAATATATAAAGTTTTGGAGTACGGAGAAGACAGATTAGAAAAAAAGTTTTAACATTATACTGTTCACAAATATGAACAGGGACATATTGTGTACTGAACTATTATTACGTTTATAATTATATAGGTATATACGACGATAGCGTGTCCAAATTTCAAAGCCGGTATGAATCTACCAAGTAATGGTGTTTATTTGTCGTAAACTTTGCATGTGTAATGTCTGTTACTTGTAGTTTAAACGACATAACTTTGAATTTGGCCGTGTAATAGTGGTCTTATAGTGCCAGAACAATTTTACTTTAGACATTTTCAATTTGTACAGTAATTTTACATTTCATCTAACGTCTAAAATTGTTAATGGTGTTTGAGGTTTTATGTGCCGCAGTCAAGATAGTTATACTTAGTTCATATACCACATTACTGTCTTCAACTATACTAAAAATAAAATTCCGTCCCTATAACTATACTAAATATAAGAAATCGTAGGAGTTAAATACAATTTCAGTGCTTTTTCCATAGGTATAAAATTTAAAGTGCCTTAGTCAATTTTGAAAAAGTTAACTTTTTGATAATGATGAAAAAAAATGTGACCATTACTTTCAGAGTGTATTTATCAAAAATAGAATAAAAAACAATACATTACTATTCTTAAAATTAATCTCTGTCTACTTTCCACAACAGACTTGCTACCACCACTTAAAATATGCGACGAGAGACAGGGTCCTTGATGATCCCTCGCGCGTTCCATTATTTGATCTCCCGACGTCATTAGATGAGATCACCTTACCGCGATGATATTCCAAATCTACTTTTTTAGTGGCGTTTTTATCGAATCGTATATTTTTTTGCTAAACAAAAGTACAACTTGTGTGATTAATGTAATTCAGAAGAGGTAGACTCACACAATTCGTCGCTTGAATGGGTCGGCTTGATGTTTGAAACACAACTCTCAGAAAATTGACGTAAAATGAGTCATACCACGTTTCGTTCAGTGAGAGAGATATCTGAATATTCACCGTCTTCCCTTTCTCCTACCTATCCATCTAACATACCTTAAAGGTCGGCAATGCATCTGTGACTCTCCTGGTGAGCCATGTGTTCTTGACGACTATAGTCACATACCACCAGTCAGGCATCGAATCTCCCTTTAAAAAATATGAATTTATTCGTAGTAAAAAACTAATCATATTGAAATATATAGCTCCAATGCAGACGATCAAGGTTCATAAATCTTCAATACAAGGCACTACTCATTCAACGATACAACCCGATGACAAGAACCCTGATGTGGTCCCACTCGGAAAAGATAACAAAGGTGAGAGATGCTTTAAAAAGACTTTTATTTTCGTTGGAAAATAAGGAACTACAAAAAGATATAAGATATCAATCATTTTATTGATTAATTACAGTAAATGAAATGAAATAAATTTTATATCAAAATAATAATCGTAATAAACAATCTATTGATTTTTTCTACAAATTAGAGTACGTAGAGTTCAACGCTGTTCGTGAGATCGAGCGACCTACAGACCCTCCCCCCTATGGGTCAGTTGTGTCACCCCCTGTGAAGTCCTCGAAGAGTTCAAATAGCATTCATCACCAGGGCATGCGACCTGTAACGCCACACACGCCCACATTTGATAAATATGTAAGTATTGTACAGATAAAATTAAACAAATATATCATGTTTTGTTATGTACTCTGTGCCTTTTATATTTTTAGTTTTGGATATCGAACAATTTCTTTGCAAAAATAAATACCTAAATATTGTTTTAACAATTCGAGTTATTGTAACTTTCAATATATCTTGTCTTATTAAGTTATATGTACTTATTGATATAATCTGGACTTTTAAGCACACCAATCTACTGAAATTATAAATCCTTTATCTAAACCATCTGTTAAAAAATAATATACTCGTAATGAAATACTTAAATATATGAAGTTGTTTAAGCAGAAGATACCGTTTTCTATTATATTTTTTATAATTCTCTTTCTATCTAGAATATCAACACGCAAGCGGAAGATCGTCGAGCTGTACCAAACGGTACGTTCCCGCGGCGGACAGAAATCGTCACCACCAGAACTCCACTCTTAGCGAATGCAAGAGAAAGTTGTGTCTAGACTGATTACTTAGTACTAAGCCGTTACAGGACTAACTTTATTGGGTTATTTGTAAATTATTTTTTTACTGTCTAGAATTACGTCTGTGATATGACTTCGGTACTCTGTGGAGCAGCACTCAACCTTCTTACTCTCCATTTCAACAATTTAATTAGTTTTTTAATTCATAGAAATTATTTTTGATTTATTTCGCATTTAGTTCGGTGTAATATGTATCCCACCACCCTCCCTCCCTCTCTATCCCACTTTCAACTCGTTCACTATACAATTTTAAAGGCCTCCTACCATGAGGCTAGTCTCCTACCATGAGCTTGTTCGTTTGTCCACAACAAAAAAAGACATTTTGCTAGCACAAACAACTGTTTCCATATTGAATGATATTCTCACAAGTTGTATGACAGACTTTTTCTAAGGAGTTGGAGCTCGTTATTCACATATCACCCATCATAAGTTTGCTGAAGATTTTTTTATCACTGGTTATGTAAGAAACTGTTAATGGATATGTTTATATTATTAACTTTGTTTCGTCTCGGAAACAATAAATAAAAGAGTTTTTCTAAAAAAGAAGTAGTCCAAGTTACTCCTTATTACAGCAGCTACCTGGCAAAATCGTTTCGGCTATTTCAGAGATTATCCCTAACAAACAGAAATGCAGACAGACAGACAAAAATGAAAAAAATGTTGGTACGGTACATACGGTGGTAACGGTACATACACCAAACCAACATTTTTTTTTTCAATATTACAAACAGAGACTTTAATTTTACTTTTATGTTTAGATGTATATTCATACATGACGTTTAGTTGGCAAATGTAATTTTTCGAATTTATTATATTATTAGTATTCCATTGAAATTTCATAAGGATTCTTTATTTCAAAATTATCTTGTGAAAAATTTACTCCTAATGATAATTCATATCATTTCAAAACATCATAAGTATTTTTTTCCTACTGTTTCATAATGAACGGGAACGAGAATAAATAGTTAGATGTTTATCATTTTGCATTCATTCAAGTATTATTTGTTTAGTATTTTTGTTTTTATTATCATTGCAAATGTAAATACCTGATCTTTTTTAAATCTAAACAGAAATATTTAAATAATATATGAGACATCTTGATCTGTATACTATACATGAAGTGTTTTTGACGTTTTAGAGTTAAAATAATTTATATTGTCTAAGATCAATAGAGAATTAGTATTTATAATTGATTAATATGAAATTCACTGTGATGCTATGAAATTTATAAATGTATAAAATAATACATGTTGTATAAATTATATAATAATATGTATAAAGTCAGTGTTTTTAATTATTATTTATGAAAGTGCTGATTTGTATTTAATTTTTAACGTCTTATTCATTGTAAGTAATCTTGATAGTAGTAGATTATTTTGTTTTGTTTTGCATTGCATTTACTTACTTTTTAATTTTAATTATATCTGAGTTTTACATATCATGGCATCGAAATACTTTGAAAAGGCAAATTATTTATTTTGTCTTTGCACTCATTTCAATATAAATCGATGAATTATGACTTTTTCGTGTTTACTTGGTAGGTCACCAAAATATCAGTTTTATTTAAAATGTTAAGGAAGATTAATCATTTTCTCTGTTTATTTAATCTTATGATTCTGAATTGAAAAATAAATACACATAAAATTAATGAAAAGCTATTTGTAGACAAAAATATTAATCAATTTTTTTTACAATTTTATTGAGTTATAATGTGCAGTTTCACTGTTATTTTTAAATTGGGCGGATTCTCAATTCTGTAACATATCGTAAATAGTAAGTTAATGTTTAACATTTATTTAATGCAATAATAATATAAAATAAATGTGTATATCGGTAAATGGAAATTTGTTTTATTTCTACTGTTCAGTCGTTTGGTTTTGAAACTTGAACAGTATCAAAACAGATATAACTAAGCAGATATCGTCTCGGTGGTCTGGAGGTAGTAGAGCACAAGTCTCTGGTTCGAATCCAGGACTTAACCAATACATTTTCGGAACCCTGTTCAGAATTTGTTTCGAAAGTTATTCATGATAAAAATCAACTGCCGACAAGTTCGGTTTCACCACGTATTACGTTTAGTAAGTACTCTGAAATTTAATTACGCGACGAACTTATTGTGTTGCAAATACCTTTAGGTGAAAATAGCGTGAATTTAAAATACATAGATATAAAAGCAATATTATCAAATATCATTAAGAATAAGTAATATAATATAAGTAATACTGTTAAAAGTTAGTTCTGATAAAAAATCGCATTGTAGAAAATTTAATAAAAAAGTTTCTGCTACAAAACTGTAGAGTGATTTAATATTAACATCTATTGTATACTCGATACAATATTTATCTATTATATATAGTCCGGTCAATTTAGACATTCGAAGTTACATAAAGTCCCGACAAGCTGATTTTCTGTGAAATTGTTCAAAACATAATTATGAACAATGTCTAGAAGTTCCCCATCATTCCCCTGTAAGGAAACATTTTTATTCAAGGTCAAAGGTCAAAAAAATGAGTTTTTCGCGATTTTCAGGAAAACGGTAAGTTTTATCATAAAAGTACCTTAGACAAAAATTGTAGATCATAAAATTATCTATAAAAATGTATCAATACTTTTTTTCTTACGAGCCACCGTTTCTGAGATATAACGATTCAAAAAGTTATAAAAGTTGTTATCGTCATAATATGCACACGTTTCCACGCCACCTATGAGGTAGTGTACTTAGCGCGTTTATTTAACGTGGTTTCCGCAGTAGGCGTACTCCACGGGTCAGTTGTGATCATGTTTAATATAAAACTATTGCGTAATAACGGAAATTTTCAAAGATTGGGAAAAATTAAAGCGATGTAAATTAAAAAAAGTGTTGAAGTTTATTCGTCTTATTCGTAAGTTTCAAATTCTTGTTCTTCTTCTTGTTTTTCTTCTCCTGCTTCTTCTTCATCTTCATATTGAATGCAAGTAAATTGCGTCAATAGCGATGCATCGCATGTTACTTCGTCGGAGTCAAACAAATCCTCCATTGTCTGTGATTCAATATTAGAGCACGACTGGCCTTGACAATTTGTGCATGCCAAAGATCAAGACAGTCCGACTTTTTTGCAACCATAAGTAGCACTTTTTGCAGTTGAAAAAAATAGTGTTCAGCCGTTTTTCCGGCGCAGGTGGAAGTAAAGTTTGAACTGACTCTAATATATTGTTGACCAACTTCCAACCCCAGTCTCTAGGGTCTAAAATAATTAAACATTTAACAACATAAACATAACATAACTTCACGCCTTTTGTTACCCGAAGGTGTAGGCAGCGGCTGTTAAGCCTCGTCTCGCCGTTATGTTTACGTCCCAAAATGGAATAGGTGGCGAACCTATTGCCATACCGGGCACAAAGTTTGTCAGTCATCGATATTTATCACACATAACTTCCGAAAACAATTTCGAAAAGTCATTGGTGTGAGCCAGTGTCTGGAATCGAACCCCGGACCTCTGGATCAGAGGCCGTGCGCTCGCCAACTGCGCCACCGAGACTATTACATTTAACAACATTTAACATATAACAACTCTAGATGTATATACGTGGCGTACTCATGCATATTATGATGATAACAACTGTTATAAGTTTTTGAATCCTTGTATCTCAGAAACGGTGGCTCGTAAGAAACAAAGTATTGATAATTTTTTATAGATAATTTTATGATCTACAATTTTTGTTTAAGGTACTTTTATGATAAAACTTACCGTTTTCCTGAAAATCGCGAAAAACTCATTTTTTTGACCTTTGACCTTGAATAAAAATTTTTCCTTACAGGGGAATGATGGGGAACTTCTAGACATTGTTCATAATCATATTTTGAACAATTTCACAGAAATTCAGCTTGTTGGGACTTTATGTAACTTCACTCTCATTTTTTGGTCTAAATTGACCGGACTAATATTTATATTTCACTATCAAGACGAAAAAATAATGAAAAAAATAAAACAGCCCAGTATATGCAGTTATTTGAGTTAAGCTAGTCGAATGTATTGCCAGCATGCAGTTTATACTCAACGACACGGTTAAACCTGTCCAATTAATCTTGCTTCAAATGATTCAGCGGTTGTGCTGCACAAAACCACAAATACGTGGTATATAGTACGGATATTAAGACAGTTTACAGTCTATTCCATTACCGGAGTAGAGGATGGGGATATAAGCTAACATAACTTCACGCCTTTTCTACCCGAAGGTGTAGGCAGTGGCTGTTAAGCCTCGACTCGCCGTTATGTTTACGTCCCAAATGGAATACTTGCCAAACCCATTGCCATACCGGGCACAAAGTTTTTAGTCCTCGATATTTATCACATAAAACTTTCGAAATTCATTTCGAAAAGTAATTGGTGTGTGCCTGGATTCAAACCCGCGGCCTCTGGATTTAGAAACCGTGTGCTCGACTACTGGACCTCCGAGACCATGGGGATATTTTTTTTTATGGGATAGGAGGGCAAACGAGCAGGCATGTCACCTGATGGTGAGCAACCAACGCCACCCATGGACACCAGCAACATATATAGTGTTACTGTTGCGTTTCCGACCTTTATAGGATAGGGGTTAGGAAGGATGGGAAAGGGTGGTGGGCCTCCGGGTACCTCTCTCACCGAACGAAACGCGGCATGACCCACTTTACGTCGATCTTCTGAGAGGTCGTGGTATTCATGCTTCATGCAGCGAAAAATATAGTCCATTTACTGTTGTTAATATATAAGGCAGAACGAATTGATTACAATAATATTATTGAACTTTATATTTCAGTTAGCAAGTATAGGTATGCTGTTTACGTAATCGATATTTAAGTGCTTGTAGTTGATGTTGGCACGTGGGTCACCTGATGGTAAGCAACCAGCAATGCCCATGGATACTTGCAACATAGATAGTGTCATAGTTGCCTTGCTAGCTTTTACGGAAATAGCATGGGAAGCGAAGGAAAATAGGAATAGGCTTCCGGATACCTCTCTAACCGTGTGTAACGCAATATATCAGCGACCTGGAGGTCGAGCACCCCGCTACCGAATTCAAAAAGTGTCAAGTTTGAAATCCAGGTAAACGTTTAGGACTTTTCAGAAGTTGTGTAATAAATATCGACTGGAATAATTATTCCAGAAGTGTCACTTATTTCAATTTAAGAACTCAATTTATTCCAATTTAAGTCGTGATAGTTTGGCGAGTCCTGGCAACTACCTTCGGTTAGATCTAGCGTTAGTAATTTATTAATAGTACATTTTATGTTTATAAAACACACGCCGATTTTGAAAGATGGTGATGGTGACAATAGACAATAGATTTTGCATCAGTAATTGATTTATTTAGTGCAATACACGACTGTAGGCTTCGATAACTATTCAAGTACAGGCTATTTGCTTAGTTGGATTTATAAAAATAAACTTCCGAATGGGTGGTTCAAAATAAATGACTTGAAAATTAAACCCAGGACGAAGTGCGTTCACTAAAAACGTCATTGTGCGCATAGAATCCAACCGTGCAATCTAAGTTTGGCAATGAAATTATCTAGAGATCCCCCCAAATTGTACTCTCGAATTGTCTAAGGTTTTTGCTTATATCGTTGAAATTTCTGATCGTTCAAGTTTCCGGGTGTACCGATTGTAATCTCTAGTGTAGGAGTAGTAGTATTGTAGTCTTCGGAAACTAGCTAGATTATATGCAAATTTTTAATCAAGTTCTATTGTAACTTACTATTTGAGATTTAATGATTTGAAAGTTCATTGCGGTAGGGCTTGGAAAAAAAAACTAAAATGTCTTGGCGTTAGGTTAAATGTTCAGAAATAATAAGACAACTTTGAATGTAAATATACACATACAATACATGAAAAATAAGCGTCTCCTATACTTTTTACTAAAATATACACAATCACATGTTTTGAACATACTTTTATCTATTTGAGAATCTTGGGTGTAGGCAGTCCTTTTTTAATTGGTATTATGAAATGCTTGGCCCTTGGAACAAAATTGAATAAAATAAACTGCATGTATGGGCCTCGAGCGGTGAAATACCACGATTTCACAGAAGATCGACGTAAATTGGCTCATGCCGCGTTTCGTTCAGTTAGAGAGGTACCCGGAGGCCCAACCCCCCATCCCCATCCCTTCCTATCCTAGCCCCTTAAAGGTCGGCAACGCAACTATAACACTTTATGTGTTGCAGGTGTCCATGGGCGGCGCTGGTGACTTGATATCAGGTGACGCGTCTGCTCGTTTGCCTTCCTATCCCATTAAAAAAAAAACAATTAGGCTAGTACCTAAGACACACAACACTAGTACCTAACAAATCTGGCAAGACTAATTTTGAAAAACAATTGAATTTCACCGATTATACACACATACACATAACTTCACGCCAAAACCCTTGCGGGGTAGGTAGAGAGAACAGAGCGCCATAAGGCACGATTCTTACACGCCTCACTCGCTTCGTTGACTTTCATAACTCTTTTCATGCACGCGCGTCGGTTTTTGAGGCTCCTAACATCACCTTCCTCCAGAGCACGTTCCATTTGGTCATGGAATGTGTGTTTTGGTCGTCCTCGACTCCTACATTCATCCGCTTTTGCATTGTATATCTGCTTAGTCAGTCTTGCATTAACCATTCTTTCTACATGTCCGAACCATCGGAGCATGCCCTTTCTTACTTTTACATCGACACTCTTTTTCAAACCAACTTCCTTCCTTACAACCTTGTTTTCTACGTGGTCATCGAGAGTCACTCCGCAGGTTTTGCGCAGTGCCCTCATTTCTACCGCGTTTTTTCTACTTTCATGCACACTCTGCCATACCCAGCTCTCGCTTCCATAAGTTAGCGTTGGAATCAGGACTGCATTGTGGATTGCTAGCTGGGCTTTTCTGCTAATGTTTTTTGCGCCCAGGAATCTGCCCAACGCTCCATTTACGCTATTTCCTATCACCACTCGTCTTTCTACATCCGCGGTGTACCTTCCATCTCAGCTAAAAGCGCATCCAAGACATACAATTTCATTCACCTGTTCCAGCACTACATCATCAACCATTATCCTTGCATCAGTTCTGGATTCCTCCCTTTCAAACACCATAACTTTCATTTTCTTTGCATTTAACTGCAAGCCTTTAACCATGCAATCATCTTTCATAATAGTGACTAGTGTTTGCAGGTCCGACGGCGATTCGGCTAGAAGCACGGCGTCATCTGCCTAAAGCAGGCAGCTCACAACGAGGTCACCCATTCGCATCCCTACATCCATCGATCTCACTCTCTGGAGACAACTGTCCAGGTACAGGATGAACAGTCGAGCGGACAGCACGCAACCCTATCTGACGCCGAGATCCGGTTAACAGCCAGTCGTTTCTCCACGATGTTACGGAGTGTAAAAATCTGATCCATGCACCCTCGTCCGCTTCTAAAACCACCCTGAGCCTCCCACAACACACCATCATATATCACCCTCATTCTCTTTTCAATAATTTTCCCATACATTTTCGCTGCTAAGCTGATCAAACTGATGGCCCTGTAACTGGCGCACTGCATACCTGATCCCTTACCTTTATACAAGGGCACGATGATAGCGCGCCTCCAGTCCATGGGAATCTTACCCGACCTCCAGCACAGATTGCTCAAGGTCAGGAAAGCGTCCCGGACACAGGTTCCACCGTGTTTGATCATTTCAGCAGACATCATATCAATTCCAGCTGCCTTACCATTTTTCATACTTCGTATCGACCATTCAATCTCTTCCATAGTAATGTCGTCGTCAGATGCTGCCGCAGCGGCGACAGTCGTAGAATCACTCGCGGTGCCCACATTTCCCCAAAATACTCACTCCACCGGCCCAATACGTCGCTTGGGTTTGCAAGAATGTCACCAGCCTTAGACATAATTTTGTCCATTCTGGATGTTGACGAAGAACCCTGAGACTTTCTAACTTCCCTCCAGAAGAGTTTGTTATTCGCCTCGAAGTTCTCCGTCAACCTCACTTCCTCATTCGCAACTAGTCTTTCACGCTTCTCTTTCACTAAGGCTTTGGTAACATTCCTGCAGCGGCGGTAGGTCTCATACTTTTTCTTTGACATACTATCATTCTGATTCAAACTTGAGATATAATCCAACCATGCTTTTTTCTTTCTTTCGACGCTGAATTTCACATCCGCGTCCCACCAGGCATCACCTCTCAGAATCTTATGCCTCTTTGCACTACCACATACTTCTTTTGCACTATCCACTATACTATCTTTCATTATTTCCCAGCATTCTTCAACACCTAGGTCAGAAAGACTCGTCTCACTGAGTCTTTTACTGACTAGGTCTACATACATACTCCGTACACTTCCATCTTCTAATTTCTCGCATTTTATCCTTTCAAGCTCTCCGAAATGGGTACGCACTCGCGAGTGTCTCCACTTCTTGAAAAGGCCCACGAAACGGCTTACCGCCAGGTAGTGGTCCGTATCAAGAGTGGGGCCTCTGTAAGGCTCTTGTATCCCTTAGAGTGTTTCGGAGACGACTATCTACCAAAATCAAATCAATCATACTCTTTTGTTCATTCCGTCTCCACGTATACGTGTGAATATCTTTATGACGTAATAATGTGTTAGACACAAGGAGACTCCGTTCTAGGCATACGTCCAGGATCGGCTTACCAGCATCATTCACTCTCTTGTCACCATTCGGACCAAGGGCAGCCTCCAGGCCATCTCTCTTGGTTCCGACCCATCCATTAAGATCACCACACAGAATTATCCTTTCATTTCTCTCAACCAGATCCAGAATATCCCTAACAGTTTCCTAAAACTCCTCGAGTTCGCGGGGATCCACGGAGCTGACGGGAGCATAAGCTGCGACCAGGAAGACTCGCGTGATCCCCAGTTTTATTCGAACCCAAAGATGTCTCGGGCCTACCAACTCATAATCTTTCACTCCGGAAGCAAAGCGGGAGGAGAGAACGACTCCAACACCCCCACTGACACGGACGCCCGGGTGTCCACTCCGGACCACAGGGCTACCATGCCACCGGGGAGGTCCTCGGTCTCACTCCCCTTCCGCTTTGTCTCTGTCAAACATAAGGCATCCAGGCATCTCTCATTTATTACATCCATCATCTCATTCATCTTTCTTGTCATACTACCTCTAACATTCCACGTGCCTATACGGCACTCCCCTCTCCTCGTCCCGCCAGGATTGGCGCTGCGTGAAGGGTGGCGGCCCCCTTCGCCGCATGTGCATACAGCCGCACCGACGGAGGCTAATCGGTGCCCGTCGCTTCCGGGGCACGCCCTAGCAGCCCGTCCGGCTGAGTTAGACACGGTCAAGATTGCGTCCCACTGGGACGGCAGGGGTCGCGACGTGCACGCTCTTGACATGACCCCCCAAACGATTATATTTATAAATTATCACATTTCACCGATTATATTTATAAATTATTGTAACACATACGATTACTCACTTAAATCCCGAAGCATCACGTCTAATTCAAGACCAAACCATCATTATTTCATAAAGAAAAGCAACAAATAGAAGTTTTAACAGGCTGCGGGTTAGATTTATATCGGCGTTACATGGAGCCTCAAGGAAAATTGGCCAGAAAAAGGGTCGCGAGGAATATTTCAATATGCCATTCGCATTTTTACGATCGTCACGAGTTCACCGCCTTGGTGTTGCGCAAAAACCACAATATTGCCACATATATTCCATTTCGTTCGAGGATTTCTTAGTCTATATCCATTTCATCAGATCAATTTATTTGAGTGACGTTTTCTTAAATCACAGAATCTTCATTAATAAGTATTAATAACAGTCTCGGTAGCCCAGTGGTCGAGCACACGGCTTCTGATCCAGAGGTGCGGGTTCGATTTGTGACACTGGCTCACACCAATGACTTTTCGAAATTGTTTTCGGAAGTTATGTGTGATAAATATCGGTGACTGAAAACTTTGTGCCCGGTATGGCAATAGGTTCGCCACCTATTCCATTTGGGACGTAAACATAACGGCGAAACTAGGCTTAACTGCCGCTGCCTACACCTTTGGGTAACAAAAGGCGTGAAGTTATGTTTATATTCATTAATAAGATAAGGCAACATTTTCTTTAATAAGTCTAATCAATTATGTGATTCACTTTTTGTTATTATTTAGTTGTTCCTTTTTCAAGTTATTCATATCGCGTATAAAAGTGGGCTGAATGCCAAAGGCATTGTCTGCCATCCAAGCTTTTGGTGGTGCAGAAAACGTGAAATTTGTAGGTGCGCAGCTGGTCACATAAATAGGCAATGCTTGTGATTTTTGTAGGCTAGTTTTCTTTATCTGCTAAAGCTATCGAATGTGAACTATGATTTTTCGCTAATAATATTATTGATTAGAAATTTTGATATATCAATTTCAACCGGGGCACAGCCTCGTAATTTTTGCATTAATGACTCCTCGACGACCTCTCAGAAAATTTACCAAAAGTAGTTTAGGACGCGTTTTCTTTGTTGGAGAGGTATTCGGAGACTCATCACCCCTTCCTTTTCCTATTTTAGAGGACGACAACGACAGTCGCCGTGTTGTAGATGTTCATGGGCGATGCTGATAGTAACACGCGTGCTCAGTTGGCTGTTTTCTCACAAAAACCCCTAAACCACTATAAAAATAAAGCTCAAACCACATGATGTGATTGATGTCCCCTTACCTTGCCCCTTTTACACCCAGTTAATAAAGATAAAGATGCTGTGTGGCGCCGGCTTAGAATACCGCCACCCCATCTCTTCCCATGGGTGTCGTAAAAGGCGACTAAGGGAAAAGCTAGAAGAATGCTACTGCGATCGCCAACCCGCCTGCCAAGCGTGGCGATTATGGCAAAAACCCCCCGTGATTGAGCGGACCGGCAGTTGTGACGCTCTATGGGGGAGGCCTATGTCTAGTAGTGGACCTCAAAAGGGCTCAAAAAGACTCCCGTTTTCACGAAGCCACGAATAACCAAATATGTCATTCAAGCTAACAACAAAACTCTGATCATTCTCTCTTAAAATAATTAAACCTTTCAAGTACTAAAAAATATATCAACTGACCTGAATTCATTTTTATATTTAAATATATCAAACATCACAAAAATATATTATTTTTCTCTAAATTGAAACTGTTATTATATCTGTATTTTGCTTCTCTCTCGAGATACGTATTTGAGCGCAGATAAATTATTATTTCAGTACAGCTATCAATTACTGTCAGGTTTTCCTGTTAAATAAAAAGAATGTGATTGACAAAAATAACATATTATTTTTCATCAATATTGAATATCAGTCAGAATTATCAGAGGACTCGTTAACCATGGACCCTATTAATTTGAAAAGGTTTCTTCCGTTCCGGAAATGTATAAAATATTTATATAATTTAATAGAAACAGTCTTTGTGAACTAGTTGCTTCGATATCGCGATATGGAATCAAAAGTCTGGGATTTCAACTCGCCGTTTTTGGAAATCTTTTCGAAATATGAAAATTGTGTCAAATGTTCACCAGTAGAGGGTCTACTGGTGGACATTGGACACAATTTTCTTGTCTCTATTAAATAGACTTCAAGTTTTGGCGTTTTGCGGGGTATTGCAGCTACATAAGTGGTATGCCTACAGGTATTAGGGGCTTCAAGATTATTTTTTTCAACATGTTAATTTTGTAAAAGTACTTTGAGACTATTATAAGGGATTGATTTGCATCCGATGAAAACTCTTAGTTGTCTCTTATTGGATACATATCCCAAAGGGGTAGCCAGAGACTTTGGCTCTCCACAAGCTTCGATCCTGACATACTTCTTCCACAGTAAGCATCTCATCATGCATTCGCGCCGGATTGCCTTTTATAAACAGATCATTTATCTTGGTCTTCTGATCCCGACCCTGTCACTCACATTCGCTTCATATACTTTTTAGTCCCCACCTTGGTCACGACATCATCCTTCAACTGCATTTTTCCCTTAACACGCTATTTTCACGTCTTATATTATACACAAGAAATAAGATGGTGGTTCCACAACTTATCATTTCCCTTTTTTTATCAGCCAGTAATTAAAACGATTGGTTTATCTTATTTTTGGAAGGATAGTCTCGATGGTCCAGTGGTCGAGCACTCCGCTTCTGAATTAGGAGATCGCGGGTTCGAATCCTGGCTCACACCAATGACTTATCAAAATTAATTTCTGTAATTATGTGTGATAAATATTGATGTCTGAATACTTTGTGCCCGATATGGCAATAGGTTCGCTACCTATTCCATTTGGATCATAAACATAACGGCGAGTCGAGGCTTAACAGCTACTGTTATTTTTGATAGTCGGTAAATATAAACCATACAAACAACACTATAATACTAGTATTACCATACAATACTCATACTAAAGATAGTATTCAATTCCAAAATAGAATGAACGAACCATTTCCAGGAAAGCTTTTAAATCAGAATGCTTGTTATGTGACTCACTATATTTATTTATCGAATAACCTCACAAATCTAAATCTAAATCAAATATGTACTAGCATATAGCGGAAACTCCAATGACTCATAACATAAGTAAACAGTATTAAAATTATCGGGAAACACCGCCTCCACGCTTACGTATTTTTACGCATATTTAAAATTGTCGGAATGGACTGACTAAAATGATTAAAAACCACTAGCGTATATGGGTAGTACGTGGGTACATACGTATGTGGGTAGAAAATTTGATAAAAATGCTCTTGAAACTCCTCGGTTTGATTACCTAGAGAATAAGGGACAAACCAGCAACGCGTTACCCGATGGTAAGGGCCTAGTACCACCCAATGCAATACAGACAGTATTAATGAAGTGGTGCTGGTCTTTAAGAGGGTAGGGGGAAAAATCGTCTACCTGCAGATGCCTCTCTCTCCGGACGATACGCGACATGAGCTACTTAACGTGGATATGACGCCCATTTGTAGTGATTAGCTTACCCATTATTCTTTTAAATCTAAACACAATATAACGGTGTCATATACGTCTCAGAACTGTGAATAATACAAAAGCAATTATAAAGTTGATCTCGGAATAAAAATGATTTTTTGATTAAAATTCTCAGGGTGTTGAACAAAAGTTGTTGAATGAACAAAGGCTTGAATGCCAACGTTTTGCTGTGGTCGCTTAATTTCCTTATTTGCAGATGTCGGCTGGATTTTTGTTAATTTTAGCGCAAAAAGTTGGACGTGGAATATAAATGCAGTTGTATTTAGAATTCGCTGACCTGGAGAAATTCCTACGGTCATATTATATAGCTTTACCATTAAAAAGTCAGTGATCCGTTTCAATTAGGCGTATCGTGATTGTATAAAGCTTAAATATAATAATTTATTCACAATAATAAGAAGAAACAAATTAACTACATTATTTATATTATATAGAATTAAGACACTGGCTGAAATCAAGTTTCTCCGCAACCCGTTCTACTGGCAACGTACTCAGAAGACTAGCTCCATGTCCCCAGAGTCTCAACCGCAAATAGCTCAATAACATAATTACCTACAAGATTTCTGTAGTGGTTTCGGTTGAAATTTTCTGCTCAAGCAGCAGCAGCGGTCATGCCTACCGCGCTTAGAAGTTGTGATAGCTAAGGGTGTTGAGACAAGTAGTGTACCACACCAAAGGCCTATCCATCTTCCAATGCAAAAGTGACATTCCATCCGAACTTAAATTCTAAAATATCATGATTTCAAAATCTTATGAGCACATTCATAATATGATTATCTTACAATATTAGTATAAATATCAAGTTATAAAAAACCAAACCCTTGGGCAGAAACGAATTTTGAAATAACTATTTTTGTTGTAGTGTCATCTTCATATATTACTTACTTCTCAATATTTTTGCCAATTGTGGTCTAGTCTAGATGCTTATGCTTCACATGATATGTCGTATACTGTTGAAAGTGCAACGCCAACAGAACAAATTCTATCTCACAACTGGGTAGCATTTGCATTAGTGTATTGACAGATAGTCATGTCTGATACCAGTTGAGTGGATTTGGTTTGCTATGAGAAAGTATATATTATTGTGAACAGACTTTACTAGATATAAAACTTTGTATTTGCTAGCAACCATGTACGCGCTACCTATAAAAAAGTATATGTGTTCTTAGTACGCATTTGTAAGGCAAATAAGTTTATTTGTTATTTTCAAAATAGTTAATATTTATTGTTTCCAGAATAGTTTAAAAATCTTTCAATACATCGTGAATCTTAGAAATTAATGAGCATATTTCCATGCAGTTTTCTTAAATTTTGCAGTAACGAGGGCTAATTATTAGTTGGATAGTTTTTCACCGCTTCATTTGTCCTGCAAAGGAATTGGCGTATAGCTTTGTATGTATGGACATTTATACATTGATTAAAATCGTATTAAAGAATGGTATTTGAGATCCCAAAGATCCCTTGCAATTTTATTACAGTATAATTACAATCCAGATGATTACAACCTAGGTTATTTTAACCCAGATGGTAATATTAGCCAGCATAAAGTCCTGCAAGTTACCATCTCTATGACAAAATATTTATCTCCTAATAAAAAGGCACTTTAAGCAACATGTGGGCAGTATAGCTGGCGACTACAATCAGGTCGTACCACTTTACTTTGGGTAAGTATGCAGTAATTTATATCCGATAAGTTATAGGTCCCCTACTTGCTAACCTACTTGCTAAAAGTATAGATAGAATTTGAATAAATTTAATACAAATGAATTTTGTATAAAAATATTTAACTTGCGATATTTTTCTGGGTATCGAGTAAAACGACGGCTGGTAAGACGACTGCAGAATATTCTATAGGGGTTTCGCAAAGAAATAGACAATTCTTGGTATACTTTTCAGGGAAATGAAAGTTATGAACATGTCGTAATTTGTGTTTACTGACTCCCGCAGGTGTGGTAAACACCAACCCCACGTTCTACGAGCTCACGGAACAGCTAAATTATCTGTTCCTTTTGCTATTTTATTCATCAGTATTTATTAGCTTTATTCAAGACTTTCAATTTATATTTAACAAATTGACTGGGAAACATACTCAGGGTCAAATCAAAATCTGTCATAGGTAGAGGCCTAATAGTAGTACTGCGATATCAATTAATAGTTTTGATCTTTGTATTGTATTTTCTACCGTCAAATTTAATCATGACTAACCTGAGCCTCAACTAATCACATTTCTATCTGATATATATAAAATCCATAATCATTTCTACAAATTATTCAGGTCACTAACTAGAACATGAGAACAATACATGTATTTAATTGATTGGAAACAGCCTGCAGAATATTCTAAATTATTATTAATAACTAATAATTGCCAATCAACATCAAGTTGTTCAAAAGCTCCATTTCAAACAAAACTAATATACAGCTACATTTAAACATATGAACAGCTTTTTGATATGATATATGAACAAAAATTTTAGCATTATTAAAAAAAGGAACAAACAATTTATATCAAAACAAAAGACGTTGGGAAGGTGGACAAACATCGCAAAACGTTACGAAGAAAACTTATTTAGCGTTGCCAGTTTATAGGCTGTGTCATGACATCGCTGATCCCTCATAAAAATGTGTATCGATATTGTAAGAAATATATTACTAGAGACTTACGTTCACAACCTTTGGGAAGTGTACGAGAGAATTTGTGTAGCCAATTTTCACTTTTTATGATATAACGTGCAGAAGGTGAATTTCGGCACGGTGTGCTGAGTAGGGGATATCGTACAGGACTTATAAATAAATTGATATTATATTAAAGAAAATATATATTTGTTAGTTCGTGATATCAGCGCCGTAAGCGAAAAAATATGAAAGTAATGAAGAGATTTTAATTAGAAAATTACTTCCACAAAATATACTAAATATACTTAATATATGCTTTTTCAAAATTAGAACGATGCAATTTTTCTTTTTTAAGTTTTAAATCTTGCTATTTGGACCATAAAGGCCATAAAAGGATATATTAAAGACTAGCTGACTCGGCGAACTTTGTTTCGTCTGAGAAGTAATAAATAAATAAATAAAACAATATTTTTCTAAAATAAAAGTAGTCGGATTTAAAGAGAGTGTCGGTGTAAAAGTAAAAAAGGGTTCCGACATGTAGAATGGTTCGGACATGTAGAAAGGATGGATGATGCAAGATTGAATAAGCAGATATACAATGCAAAAGCGGATGGATGTAGGAGTCGAGGTCGGCCAAGACACACATTCCATGACCAAATTGAACTTGTTCTGAAGGATGGTGACATTTAGAGCATCAAAAATTGACGCACGTGGATGAAAAGAATAATGAAAGTCAACGAACCGAGTGAGCTGTGTAAGAATCGTGCCTTATGGCGCTCCGTTCTCTCTGCCTATCCTGCAAGGGATTTGGCGTGCACTTATGTATGTCTGTATATGTGTAAGTATCGTATATACATTTACAGTTATTTCAATATTTCAAACAGACACTTCAATTTTATTTATTTTTATAGATTACATTTTGTATTTCACCCTAAAGAATACTGACACTCCATGTTCTCTCGTGGGTGTCATAAAAGGCTCCTAAAAGACGCATGATAAGTTGCGACAGCTTAGTGGCTCAGAACTTCGACTAGCGGGCGTGAAGATAGATGCAATTAAATACTCTGATTAATTTAATCAAACGTGATTTTATTATCCGTCCATACCTATCAAACATGACTTTCGGAAAGTTACTGATATGTGGCTGGATTCGAGCATGGCACCTCTTATCTAGAAGTAGGACGTTATGAATTGCGTACTTATTCCGTTCTAGTTTCGCGTATGTGAGGTTTCGATGGGTGTTCAATAATTACTGTTCGATATTAATATAACTATAGTCGATATACTTCCTTTTGTCTTTTTTATGGGATAGGAGGGTAAACGAGCAGGCGTGTCACCTAATGGTAAGCAACCAACGCCGCCCATGGACACCAGCAACACATATAGTGTTACTGTTGCGTTGCCGACCTTTAAGGGATTGGGGATAGCAAAGGACGGGGAAGGGGGGTGGGCGGGATTTTATTCGACTCAAGGTAGAATAAATAGCATTTGCAACTCATAATCCATATTTAAAAGGCTAATTTATATTAGAGTCTCGGTGGCGCAGTGGTCGAGCACACGGTTTCTGATCCAGAGGTCCGGGTTCGATTCCAGACACTGGCTCACACCAATGACTTTTCGAAATTGTTTTCGGAAGTTATGTGTGATAAATATCGGTGACTGAAAAACTTTGTGCCCGGTATGGCAATAGGTTCGCCACCTATTCCATTTGGGACGTAAACATAACGGCGAGACGAGGCTTAACAGCCGCTGCCTACACCTTCGGGTAACAAAAGGTGTGAAGTTATGTTTATGTTATGTTATGTGTAATTTATATTTATTGTATTTTGTAAACTTTTATAACTTATACCGAACTACTTCTTTTATTGAATACCTCATAAGATTCTTAAAATTCGTCAGTAGTATGTCCTAATGTGTGATGGTGGTCATCTGTCGTATACTTTGTATATTTAATGTCTGTTACTTGTAGTATAAACGAAATAAGTTTGAATGAACCCCTTCAATAGTGGTTTAATAGTATCAGAACTATTTTACTCTTTTTTATTAGCTTTTTATTAGCTTCACCTGTATGTTTGTTTGTAGGTTTGTATGTTTGTATGTTTGTAGGTTTGTATGTTTGTATGTTTGTTTGTAACCGACTTCTTTTTTAGTTTCCGGTGATTGCCACTAGATGGTGCGATTTGTGAACTATGAAAGTTCTAGACTAGAAAACCGAACTAAAAAATAGAAAATAAATAATAGTTTAAAAAAACTAAAAAACACGCTTTTTATAGAAAACCGAACTAAAAAATAGAAAAATAAAAAAAAATATTTTATTTTAAAAAAAGCGTGGGGTGCATGGTGTCAATAGTTATAAATATTTTATTGACAGATATGAGTAGAGTGATTATCATTTCGTTAATATCTAAAAAGCACCCCACGCTTTTTTTAAAATAAAATATTTTTTTTTATTTTTCTATTTTTTAGTTCGGTTTTCTATAAAAAGCGTGTTTTTTAGTTTTTTTAAACTATTATTTATTTACGTCTTTAGATCGTGTGTGAAACATTAAATAACATAACATAACATAACATAACTTCACGCCTTTTGTTATCCGAAGGTGTAGGCAGCGGCTGTTAAGCCTCGTCTCGCCGTTATGTTTACGTCCCAAATGGAATAGGTGGCGAACCTATTGCCATACCGGGCACAAAGTTTTTCAGTCATCGATATTTATCACACATAACTTCCGAAAACAATTTCGAAAAGTCATTGGTGTGAACCAGTGTCTGGAATCGAACCCGGACCTCTGGATCAGAAGCCGTGTGCTCGACCACTGCGCCACCGAGACTGGCCGAGACATTAAATAAATTAAAAGAAAATAAGTTTTTAAGAAACCTTTTATTTAAACGGTCTAAATTGAAAAAAAAACAATATTCTTTCTTAAAAATGTCAATCATTATAACCCGTTTAATTTGCTATTTTGATAACAATTCATTTTAACAAAATGATGACGTGTACTTTCTAAGCACCTAAGAATATTATGTTGATGAATACAGTCCCAGTTGGTCTATTATAATCGTATCAAGAGGATGATTGATTAGCCACACATTTCTTGGAAGTAACAAAATATCGCAGAATATATTCAGACATGAAAAAAGAACTATTAAAATGAATACACAATTTTACTTAGGGTATAAAATAAATTATAAATCTTAGTGGTCCAGTGGACGAGCACCCTGATTCTCAGTCAAGAAGTCACCGTTCGTATCCTGGCTCACACCAATAACTTTATCAAATTATTTTCGAAAGTTATGTGTGATAAGTATCGAAGACTGAAAACTTTGTGCGCGGTATGGCAATAGGTTCGCCACCTATTCCATTTGGGACGTAAACGTAACGGCGAGACGAGGCTTGACAGCCGCTGCCTACACCTTCAGGTAAAAAAGTTACATTTGGTATAAAGACAATTAACGTCGAAATATATTTCGGTCAAACACTGATCCGGAGCAAACCCAACCTAATAATGTTTTATTGGACAAGAAAGAATACCCGGTATTGAGCGTCACCGACTATTGAATTTTGAATGGAAACTCAATCGATTGTGTAAAGAGAAACGGATTATTGCTCGATTTTCTCTGATGGATTTATTTCAGTCGCTTATATCAAGGGTAGGGATTTATTTTGTTTTACTTTTTATACGTTATCTTGTATTCATTATATTGCAAAAGGGGGAAGAGGACGGAATGTAACGTAAACCTTACATTTTAACGAGAGTGAACGACCAGAGTTAAATTTAAAAAACCGCGTGAGGTGTCTATTGCACTTTATTACTTACTCTCTGCTTACCCTGCTAGGAATTCTTATGGAAGCATAATTAATGTTATTTCAAAATAATTTTTTTATGAATAATTTGCAGATTTATTCTTGGAAACAAAAAGGCCAACTACGTTCCAATATTTTATTTTTTACAATAATTAGTTTTTATTACGGTTGCAGTGATATCACGATTCCAATCTAAGCGACCAAGACATGTGTTTTAGAATTGGAAAATGGATTAATAAATCATAATTGCTCAATATATGTTTAAGTAAATACAACCCATAAAATGGCTATTCGTCATACTTACACCTACGCATATGATAATTTTATTGCTGATAAGTAATTATTCATAACACAAATCAAATTGAAGAGTAAATACATAGATCTTATGTTGATTCCATCAAATTAATTAAAGCTGACAAGCAATTAATATCATATGTTAATAATGCCCTAACAGTCGATAGACTAATTTACAAATCAAAAACAAACACAGCTATAATTTGATTGGATTATACCAATTAATTAATTTCTTAATATTTTTGGTGGGGTTGGAGACAAATGATCAAGCGTGTTACCTTGTCGCAAGTGACTAATACCACCCATGGGCACGTACTACACAGATAGTAGTGACAGAGTACGGACCCTTAGCGGAGTGAGATAGTAAGGACGGGAAGGGAAATTGGCCTCCCACTACCTCTCTCAGCGAACGAAATGCGGAATGAACTACTTTACGTGGTAGGGTAAAATAATAAATATATGAATGTTGTTGCACGAAATGAATCGCAGAAGGATAAAAAATAAAATAATAATTTTTAATTTAGAAATATCTCGGTGGTATAGTCCTCGAACTCGTGATTCAGAAGTCATGGGATCGATACCGAGTTCACATCAATGAGTTCTCGGTATATTTTTCGAAAGTTCTGTGGGATAAATATCGATGTCAGACAACTTTGTGCGCGGTGTATGGCAATAGATTCCGCCAACTAGTTCTTTTGGCGAGACGAGGCTTACCGGCCTTAATTTATGTCGGTCAAATTTATGTTACTTCAAATTATGGGAACTCTGGAATGGTGAAAGAATTATTAAATCCATTCAATACTTCCGGTGGCCATCGATTAAATATAATATTAGTGCAGATAGAACCTGCAACAGGCTGCGGGTTAGATTTATATCGGTGTTACATAGAGCCTCAAGGAAAATTGCCCAGAAAAAGGGTCTCGAAAAATAATTCAATATGCCATTCGCATTTTTTTTACTATGGTCGTGAGAGCCGCCTTACGATTGCGCGAAAGCCTCAATATTGCCACATAATAAATAATTTCTTTCCATTTTACCTTCCAATAAATTATTGACTGTTTCTAACATTACAGGTTTGATAGCTTAGAGGTTTAAAGGTTATTTTCTCATACACCAATGACTCGGAATATAATTTGACCATTGACGAACTTGTGCCCCGTGATTACTGATAGCACACTTACGATACTAACTTTTCTTAACTATATAATTAGACATAATATAACATAACTTCACGCCTTTGTTACCTGAAGGTGTAGGCAGCGGCTGTTAAGCCCCATACCGCCGTAATGTTTACATCCCAAAGGGAATAGGTGGCGAACCTATTCCCATACCGGGCACAAAGTTTTCAGTCATCAATATTTGTCACACTTAATTTCCGAAAACAATTTCGGAAAGTCATTGGTGTAAGCCAGTGTCAGGATTCGAACCCAGACCTCTGGATCAGAAGCCGTGTGCTCGACCACTGGATCACCGAGACTATATAATTAAATAATATTTAAAACCCCTTTTAATTTTATCTCGCCAGTAGTTGTATAACTCTTCAAATTCTGTTTGACACCAGCTATGCTCATCCACAACCTTGAGTCTGAAATCATATTGCATTATAATATAGTATGTATATTAAATATAATATACCGCCCGAAATATTTATAATACACCCTCTAACTTCAAATACATGAGCAAAGAAGGTACAAAAAGTTCTTAAACTGAGAGAATATTCTATATGCTTTACACGCCGGTAGCTATATGTATATTTTTGCCCGCTTTCATTGACTCTTTTTACATCAGATTGCTTTGATATTCCGTGGAAGACTGCTGGTAAATTAATAATAATATCTTGGACACAATACACACAGCGCCCTCTAGTTCCAAGCTAAGCAACTAAATGCTTGTGTTATGGATACTAGTTATCGGATATTAATATATATGTATGTATATACTTTTTTTTTGTAAATACATACTTATAATACATAGAAAAACACCCAGACACCACACAAATATTCATGTTTGTCACAAATATTTGTGCTCGGGTGGGAATCGAACCCCCGACCTCATTGCTGCAACCGGTAGTTTTTACCAATGCGCCACGAGGCCCGTCTACAATTATTATTTATTTATTCTTCGTGTACAAAATTGGTACACATGGTACTGTAATTGGTACACTTAATGCCTTATGGCATTCTCTGCCAGTAGACCTTCAAAAGGTCTACAAAATAGTTCACGATGGTGTGTGTCTGTTCTTAAGCATAACCCACAATGACCATTTTGATTTTTTCTTTCTGCTTCTGAGGCAAAATAAAGTTTGTTCAACTAGTTAAACCATTTGACTTACAAACAGTATTAAAAGCAAATTTAAATCGAATAGTCAAATAGATATTGCAATAAACGCGTATTTTCCCGCCAATACTTACCTACCTGCATAGTGGGTATAGATTGTAACATAGCAAACGTTAGTGCGATTGAAATCCCATCGTGAGGGTATTTATCTAAGCTTCGAAGCCTTTAATCCACATTGCTGTGTTTGCGCTTAGCAACACGAGGAGACAGCTAATACAGTGGAAATTAATTTATCTGTTGTCTATAAAACAATATAAGTTTTATTTCTCGATTAATACAGCAAAAGACAGATAATATAACAGAAGACAGATTTATAGTCTCGGTGGCGCAGTGGTCGAGCACACGGCTTCTGATCCACAGGTCCGGGTTCGATTCCAGATACAGGCTCAAACTTTGTGCCCGGTATGGCAATAGGTTCGCCACCTATTCCATTTGGGACGTAAACATAGCGGCGAGACGAGGCTTAACAGCCGCTGCCTACACCTTCGGGTAACAAAAGGCGTGCACCACCGAGACTATAATTAAACAGACTAAAACAAATCTAAAAAAATGTGTAATCCCAGTACGGGCAATGACCGCAGGATGTGATAATGCTATGGATGCATATATCCAAATCCATGCTTCGTGACCAATGAGGGAGCCTCAAATTTTAATATTCACAAAAATATGTACACAAATAGACTCATTATAATTATTTTCTCTTTAGCGTTAAGCTTTCAAGATCATACTGTACAGATTTACCCGTAATTATATAGTCTGGTTTGAGTGTTTCAAGTTGAGAGCTTCAAGCTTTTAATGAAATCTTGAATTTAGGTTATCTTAGATAAAATATTGCCACAATAAATAAGTAATTGTGAATACCTTTATATAGTTTAAGTTTCGCTTGTAAAAATAAACAACTAGGATCATGTTTTATTTCCGTAGTTCCCAAATCTAATTGTCGGGTATCTCTTTTTAAAATTTGTTTATAGGACAGGTAAGCTGACAAGAAAGTCACCTAGTGGTAAGTGTATGGCTCTATCCAATACAGAGACTCGTAGTTACTGGCCTTAAAGATGCGATAGTGAGAGGGATAGACAGCAAAGGCGAAAGGGGATGAATGATGACGAAATGAAACACAGTATGAACAACTTTAAATCGATTTTCTAAGAGGTCGTGATACTTCACCGGTCGAGCCTATCCATTCACGTAGCAACTGCGTAACTCTACTACTATTGTGAACACTGCCAAAATAACGATACTATATCAAAGAAAAAAAAACCAGAACGTCGCTAACTAATTCTTACTCAATCCAATCAAATGATTTATATTTATGCTACGTCATTGTTAAGTTGAAGTTCATTTACAAATTGAATTTTGGAGTGCAACGCTTCAAATATCCCCAGAGACCGAGTGGATTCTGTTGCGACTGCAACGAATTTAGAACAAATTCAATTTCCACTACATATATACTTGCAATATTTGTCGCATACCTACTAGTGTCTACACTTTTGTATTTCTTTATGGCCTGAGTGGTATTGAATAATACATTGTGTAAGAATTTTAGTTCTGAAATTGATGATGATTGTTTATTTTTATCCAACCGCGAAGAAATTTAGTGTTTGCATTTATATGATTGTCATGGAAATGGTATTTTGGCGTGGTCTGTCACCTACAATAACATAACATAACTTCACGCCTTTGTTACCCGAAGGTGTAGGCAGCGGCTGTTAAGCCTCATCTCGCCGTTATGTTTACGTCCCAAATGGAATAGGTGGCGAACCTATTGCCATACCGGGCACAAAGTTTTCAGTCATCGATATTTATCACTCATAACTTCCGAAAACAATTTCGAAAAGTCATTGGTGTGAGCCAGTGTCAGGAATCGAACCTGGACCTCTGGATCAGAAGCCGTGTGTTCGACCACTGCGCCACCGACACCTACAACATATTAGTTGAATTCTTGCTTTGTTACAAAAAGTATTATTAAAGGTCTATCTATAATTATCATCTTTATGTCTCGTGGTCCAGTGGTTGAGCACCCAGCTCTTGGATCCAGAGGTCGCGGCCAAACTCCAACCATCACCTTCACGGCTATTAGCTGCTTACCACCACATGACACGCCGGCTCGATTGCCCTATTAAATAAAAAATAATAAAATCTTCAATCTCGAATTGACATTATATTCTTACATTTCCACCAAAAATTGTAAATTCATTCATCACAGTAGGTACCTACAGAATTCATTATTTATAACTTCGCTTCTGACAAAGTTTATTTTATCTTAACAAGTTAGTTACACAAGTCTGTTGGCTATTTGAAGTCGAATTTGCGCTACAGTTATCAAAATAATAATTTGAATGTATAATATTCATAAAGTGCCTAAGAAAAGTTATGTTGTCACAATATTGATCATATTCCATCGCCAGTTAGAAATATCGGTTGTAAATTTGAATTTTAAAATTACCTTACGTATAAATTATATATTGTTTTATTATAGCTTAGTTAAATGTATAAACCTAACGTAACTTCAAACCTTTTTCTACCCGAGGTTGTAGGCAGCGGCTGCAGTCTCGACTCGCCGGATGTCGCCGACCCATGGCGATTACACCAGGCACAAAGTTGTCAGTCATCGATATTTATCACACATAATTTCCGAAAATAATTCCGAGAAATGATTGGAATCAATCCCAGGATTTCTGAATTAGAAGCGGGGAGCTCGACCACTGAACCATCGAGACCTTTATATGTTTATTATTAACTAGCTGACCCAGCGAACTTTGTTCCGCATCAAAAGTAATAAATGAATAAAATTTGGATATTAAAAAGTTCAATTTGTGCTATAGGTATTTATCGGCACGCGTTTTGGCGCGCAACGGAATACTATGTTATTACTGTAATATCTTCGTAAATATTCGTTTAAATTACATACTGTAAAGGACAATATTGATCTATATTAAATGCTCAATCTATTTAATACACTTAACTGGATGAAGATTAATGCTGTAATGTTTAAAATCGCTTCGTAAATAAGCGCTCATTACTTGTAATAAGTAAAAAAATAAAAAGGGTCATTGTGGGTTATCGCGTTAGTTGCTTAATTTGAAATAAGAGGGCGCTGTGTGATTTGTGTTCAAGATATTATTATATATAGGTATATACCACGTGTAATCTCTCTCTTTCTAGGCTCAGTCAGTGAACATTGTAGTGGTTTCAAGAATACTTCAGTTCGGACGAGTAATTCCAGAGATTGATTTGTTCAAACAAACTAAGAATCAGTATCAGAATAGTACCCTAAATTGACGAAATACTCAGTCGTATAAAAAACTTGAAACAATATCGATAAGACAAACTATAAAAAAAATATAAAATAGCTGAAGAAAGCAAAAAAGTTACTACGAAAATTTATGTATCCAAGCAAGTATGTTGTAGGCAGTCATGACTTATGACATTACTGATCCCTCATAAATACATAAATTGATATTGAAAGAAATATATCACTATTATTACTATTAGGTAGAAAAATGCGTGAGGTTACAAAAAAGAAAAAAAAACCTTCTAGACCCCTATGTTCACAACCCCTGGGAAGTGTTACCCCAGAATATAACATGAACATACAATTTGCACGTTTTATAGCAGGAACTAGGTGGCAATATTGCGCGTACTTGCTGACTCAGGGATAGAACATGGGACATATCGAAGAGGTGATACAGGTGTTCACAACTGCAATTTTTTTTTTCCCAATTTTTAATATTAGTAGTTATTTGGATATCGTTTGTTCGAGTAAAGGAGTTTAGGTTAACTTGTGTTACCTGAGTTTTAATTTGATCAAAACCTGTGTTATTACGTCACCATAGTATGAATCGATGCACGAATACGCTGGCTCGTATGGTGAATTACGACGATCTCTCACAAAACCGACGTAAAGTAGCTCATGTCGCGTTTCGTTTCGTGCGAGAGATAGGCTCTCTATTCCATATTAAAATCCTGTAACACAAATTTGTCCCTTTGGGTCAAGATGACCATGGGCTGCTATAGCCGCTTACCACCAGGTAAATCGTATGCTATCTATTATATAAAATCTACTTATCACATATTAAATTGTAAAAATTATAGTAGTAGGTGGTATTATTACGCAGGTAGAATTATTACGTTATCCTTAGAAGCCTACAAAATTAATTATTCAAGTATTAACATTGGATCGAACGTTTTAATCAAACTGGCTTTAATTAATTCATGGTGATATCCCGAGGCATTTCAATTAACGCACTGAACCATCGCTACTTCAACTGCTAAACGAGTTACCATACTTCTGTTACAATATTGCACAAATGAGAATATTGCTACAAACATAACATCACGCCTTTGTTACCCGAAGGTGTAGGCAGTGGCTATTAAGCCTCGTCTCGCCATTATGTTTACGTCCGAAATAGAATAGGTGGCGAACCTATTGCATTGCATAATTATAACACATAACTTTCGAAAACAAGTTCGAAAAGCCAGTGTCAGGATTCGAACCCGCGACCTCTGGATTTAGAAATAGGGTGCTCGACGACTGGACCACCGAGACTAATATACATAATATATTAACTTAATATATATTAAACATTGCTACTAATTATGAAAATTTAATTTTGACTTAAATTAATTTCACGACATTTATGTACGAAGATGGAGAGAGTTGCAAGTTTCGTAGCGATTAATTATTTGATATTATTTCCCATCGCATTGGGGGCTAACGCTATAGCTAATATCGCTATAGCTATGGTTTTTCCATACACCATAAAAAAAAATTATATATTTAAAAAATATACTGACGGAAGAATTTAGGTATTACGAAATTAAGTAAAGACTCAAAATAACGAGATTACAAAAATATAATATTCTAATATAATTTTCACATTTTTCCGAATTAAGATATACTGTTCTCGTTATGAAAACTTTATCCACTCAGATTGGCTATTAATTATCAATCCAATTCATCATCATCATCATCATTAGCCTATTGCAGTCCACTGCTGGACATAGGCCTCTCCCAATGTGCGCCACAACATCCGATTCTCTGCCTTCCGCATCCAGTCTTTTCCAGCAGCCTTTCTGAGGTCGTCTGACCATCGGGCTGGTGGGCGTCCTACGCTACGTTTACCAAGACGCGGTCTCCACTCAATGACCTTCTTGCTCCATCTACCGTCGGTCCTTCGGCAGATATGACCAGCCCATTGCCACTTCAGCGAGCTTATTCTGCGAGCTATGTCGGTTACCCCAGTTCTCTGGCGGATATACTCATTCCTGAGTTTATCCTTCAGAGATACCCCGAGCATAGCCCGCTCCATAGCTCGCTGAGCGACTTTAAATTTGTGGACTAGCCCCACCGTGAGTGTCCACGTTTCGGCACCGTAGGTCATTACCGGTAGGACGCACTGGTCAAAGACTTTGGTCTTCAGACATTGCGGTATAGGCGAGCTGAAGACCCGACGCAGTTTGCCAAATGCAGCCCAACCCAGCTGAATCCTCCTTTCGGCCTCCTTCTCGAAGTTTCGTCTACCTACCTGGATAGTTTGGCCTAGGTAGACGTATTTGTTTACGACTTCGAGAACTGACCCTTCGACGCTTATCGGTCCGGGCATGACATGTTCATTGAACATGACTTTGGTCTTGTCCAAGTTCATGCCCAAACCGACACGCCGGGAGGACTCGTCCAGGCTGCGCAGCATTCCGCTTAACTGTTCCAGCGACTCTGCCATTACAACGATATCGTCGGCAAACCGAAGATGTGAGATGTACTCACCATTCACGTTGATACCCTGTCCAGTCCAATCCAGGGTCTTGAAGACGTCCTCTAGAGCGTTGGTGAAGAGTTTGGGAGATATGACATCTCCCTGTCTTACACCACGATTCAGCTCGATAGAGTTCGTCACCTGGTCCTGTATCTGGACAGCCATCGTGGCGGTGTCATACAAGCATCTCAACACCTCGATATAACGCCAGTCAATCCGACATCGCTGCAATGCATCCAGAACTGCCCAAGTTTCGATGGAGTCGAAGGCTTTTTCATAATCCACGAATGCCATACACAGCGGCTGATTGTACTCTTCGGTCTTCTGTACAATCTGCCGAACAGTATGGATGTGGTCCACCGTACTAAAGCCTTTTCGAAACCCGGCCTGCTCCGGAGGCTGGAATTCGTCGAGTCTTGCAGCGAGACGATTCGTGACGACCCTCGAGAACAACTTGTAGATATGGCTCAGGAGTGAGATGGGTCTGTAATTCTTCAGTAAGGTTTTATCACCTTTTTTGAAGAACAGCACCACCGCACTCCTGCCCCAAGCCTGTGGTGTTATGCCCTGGTGTATGACGGAATTAAAAAGACCTGCTAATTCCTTTAGGATAGGAGTCCCGCCGGCTTTTAGAAGCTCTGTAGTAATTCCGTCATCACCGGGTGCCTTGTTGTTCTGAAGTTGCCCGAGAGCCGCACTAATCTCGCTTTCAGTGACATCGGGAATGTCCTCACTATAGTGGCGCGTTAGCGGGGCTCTGTGGTCATCGTCGCTGTGTCTCGTCGGCTTGGTCATCCGTGTGGAATAAAGGAGCCCATAAAAAGATTCTATCTCTGCGAGAATCTCAGACTTAGAGGCTACGACACGTCCATCCGCAGTTTTCAGCTTCGTCAGATGGGGCCTTCCAAGCTGCTGAGCGAACACTTTCGACCCTTTGTTGCGGTCGATCGCGTCCTCGATTGCTCGAGTATTCGATCGACGAAGGTCGCGCCGCATCAGCTTTCTAATACGCTGGTTTAGGCTTTTCCATTCTGACGAAGACAGCTGATCGGATGGAGTTTCTCGCCTTTGCCTCATCAGCTCGAGTGTCTCAGCAGAGAGCTTGGACTCCTTTTTCTGCGATCTCGGGAACAGCCTTTGAGACACTTTCCTCAGCGTGTTGACCACAGTGTCGACTTTTTCGTCCACGTTGCCTGTGGTTTCCAGCAGATCGAATCGATTTTTAAGTTCCGTTTGGAACTTTTCGGTTTCGGCTATTTGGAGTGGCGTAGGTCGGAGAATCTTCCGGGTCCTTTCAGCTTTGAAGTTAATGTTTAGAGAGCCTCGAAGAAGTCGGTGATCACTTCCAGTATTGAACCTGTTGATCACAGAGACATCTCTAAATATATGCTTACTATCCGTAATGATAAAATCTATCTCGTTCCTTGTCACAGAATCGGGGCTTCGCCAAGTCCACCTCCTGTGGAGACTCTTCTTGAAGAAAGAATTCATCAAGAAAAGCCCTTCAGACTCCAGGAAGTTGACCAGCATCTGCCCCCTGTGATTTCGGCACCCCAAGCCATATGGACCGATTTTCGTTTCGCCGCGTTCTTGTACTCCCACTTTGGCATTGAAGTCCCCCATAACAACAGTGTAGTGAGCCTTGGCGGTACCATGTATTGCTTTTGCAATATCTTCGTACATCGCCTCGGCTATCTCGTCAGAGTATGTCGAGGTCGGCGCATACACCTGTATTACCTTCAGGGTGTACCTGTTGGTAAGTTTCAGTACAAGGTACGCTACCCTGGTCGACACACTACTGATCTCCACAACGTTGCTAACGAGGTCCTTGTGAACGAGGAAACCGACACCACCCTGGGGGAGCTGGTCACCTTCCCGAAAGTAGAGTAAGTTGCCTGACTGTAGGGTTATCGTGTCCTCCCCCTCTCGCCGGACTTCAGATAGCCCTAGAATATGCCAGTTCAAGCAACCCAGCTCTACCTCGAGTTCGGTGAGGTGTTGGTCCAGCCGAAGACTGCGTCCATTATAAGTGGCCACGAGTAGTTGTTTTTGGCAGCCTGCCGTAACCCGGAGATTCTTAGCACCCCCTGTCCCACCGTTACCACGACCGCTGCCTTGGCCGGGAATAGTGGGACCACCGGGAACTGGGGGCCGTTGCATTGGTGCTATTTTCATTGGGAGGTTTATGCCCATAGTCCCCACGCTGGGCAAACGGGTTGGAGACCGCAGGGGTAAACCTTTTTTAGATAGGGACGCTGCTGCCCGCCCCTACCAAGAACATTTAGGGTGACCCATATTTTATGAATGGTTATACCGCCATTCTTCGGTGTAGTGCTGTGTAAGCTTGTCAGCCATATGTTTTTCTTTCGCTCCCGGCTGACTGAGAGTCGCTCCCGGCTGACTGAGAGTCGCTCCCGGCTGACTGAGAGTCCCATGTAGTCCCTGTAGTCCCATGGAAACGTGTGTAATAGATGCTCTATTTAAAAGATAACTTAAAATTAATGAAAATAAAAGAAAATTTCATAGAAAAAAAACTTTTTTAAATGGAGACTTCCATTTAAAAAAGTTTTTTTAAATGGAGCATCTATTACACACCTTTCCATGGGACTACAGGTACAAAGGTGAGGCTACTTAGGCTTTATCTTTTCATTGTAAATCCAAAAGTATTTTTTAAACATTTTTCTTGAAGCTGTTAGAATAACATTTAATTTTTTTATGAAAATTCATTGTCTGGCCGTGCATTCCGAGATATGAATGCTTTTGAGATATGAAAATAAATTGAACATTACAGCCAAATTTTTTTTTTATATTTTTTCCCTCTGTGCTGTTGAATTTCACACATGTCATAAATTTTTATGTAGATTCATTGACTGGCGCTGGATTGTGAAGTATCATAATATCTAACGGCTCTCCACTAATATGTTTACACCACATCTTTCAAAAGAGAAACGAACTTTCTCTAAGGTCAATGTAGATGGCGTTGGAAAATCCTTTGTATAAGTCAGAACAAAACTTCTATGACCGAAGTTCAAATTATATTACAATGTAAAGTTAAATAATATATCAAAAATATATAATAATATATCAATAATTAATATATATTTGTCTTAAATTTTCAGGGAGAGTTTAGAATAAAATTATATTGATAATTGTAAAAAGCGCCACCTATTCATTACTTGCGAAACTTCTTAGGCCGTAGTCTCATAAAAAATTTACCTATATATACGTTATGCTAAGTAGTTAAACATTATACGGATAGATGTATCGCCAGCTATCGTTTAGTAATACAGTTAATAAACCCACGAAGTATAAGATGCAAGGAGACTTAACGTAATGTTGAACGAATGGTCTCAGCGCGCAGCATTTTTTTGAAGTAGATACTTAATCGTATAAATCCTTCCGCGGCAAGTTTTGTGGCTGTCAACAGTTCTGGAAAAGAATCTTGTGAGACGATGAACAGCGCAACACCCTCCCATTTATCCTTATTATTACTTTAAATAAATAAATTAATAATTTAAATAAATTCAGTACTCGCAAATCAACGCGTGTTTACGTGAAACAATAATAATAGCAGCGGCACAAGTTAAATTGTAACGCAGCCAGTGGCAGAAAAGTTAAAAGATAGGGGTTTATTATTGTAAAAGGATATACGTACCGTTCGGATTTCTTGTATGTATTTATAGTTCGTGAAAGAAAAGAATACTTGAAAGTTTTGCAGTTTCGTGTTTTGTGTGCTTTGCAGATTCAATTTGTACATACATACATAACTTCACGCCAAATCCCTTACGGGGTAGGCAAAGAGAACAGAGCGCCATAAGGCACGATTCTTACACGCCTCAGTCGCTTCGTTGACTTTCATAACTCTTTTCATGCACGCGCGTCGGTTTTTGAGGCTCCTAACATCACCTTCCTCCAGAACACGTTTTTTTCAATTCAATTTGTTAGAACTAATAATGTATTTTTTGTTGTGAATTAGATAGAAATAACTGTGATTTTATGAATGTCCCTTATGAGGCCTAGTAGTTGAACCTCACGTTTCAGAATCAGAAGCCCCAGGTCGAAATTGCGAAAATGTGATAGATAGATATAGATGACTGAAAAAGTTTTATCAAATGTTATAGCAATGGGTATAGCTACTTTAAAACATAAGGAACACCATGCCGCTGCCCATATTGTCGGATATATAAAGGGCGGTGTTACATTTTATTTTGTTTCTATCTATGAAATCGTTATTCTATAGAGTAAATAAAATGTTATAGCGTAAATTATAATGAGGTTCCAATCCCATTTAATATTTTATGGTGTTATTATTTTAATACTAAATGAACTTTGTTTCGCTTCAAAAGCAATAAGTGAGTAAATAAAATAATTGTTCCAAAATAAATGTAGCATATGTTACTCCGTATTACATCAGCTATAAAAATCCCGTCAAAGTCGCTCCAGCCATTTCAGAGATTAGCCAATCAGACAGAGAGGCAAAAATTGTTGTATACCGTATAGGTATATATTTTTATGCATGTAGTAAAAGGCAAATATTTAGATATTACAAACAGACACTTTGATTATATTTATAAGTATTAGCATATTAATTTACGATTAATTTTCTTCCGCTATTTAAATTTTACGGAACATTTTACGGGAGCCGACACAAAAATCTCATTAGCTATTATGAGTGTCTGATCCGTTCAGGGTCGAAGCGCTGCCTTTGGGGAATCAACCTTCAGCCTAAAAAGAGATTGCGGACAGTCTAAACGACGCCGTTTGGGTGACCGATATTTTACGCAGAGGATTAGTACTAAGCAGATATAGAATAAAAACGGACGGATGGATGTATGTATGGAGGGGCTCCTTTCCTACTTAGACTTTAATTACTTTTGACTGACACGCTCACCGAATTTTAAGGCTCCTGATATCACTTTCCTCCTGACGTCATGGAAAGTGATTCGTGGCCATCTTCGACTCCTACTCCTCTTTGCTTTTGTATTGTTACTGCTTAATCAATCTTGCATCATCCACCGTTTCGACATGTCCGAACCATCGGAGTATGCTCTTTCTTATTTTTACACCGACAATCCAACTTTCTTTCTTACAACATTGCTTTCGATGCGGTCAGCGAGCATCACTCCGCAAATTTTGCGCATTGCCCTCATTTATATAAAAATACATATTACCATAATAATATTAATGAAAATAATATGTCTAATATATGATTTTGAGTAATTGAAACGATCGTTTTAAGTGAATGTAGGCGGCAACTTCAAACACCCACTTCACCGAACTCGAGCGGCACTCAGGCACAAGCACTTCATCCGGCCGCACTCGAACGTGTACTGAATCGTTCCGAAATGAATTAATAGAGTATTCGTAAGCTATGGCATGGTTTAACATCTCCCCTGTCAATTGCATTCGTCGAACATACTATCATAATTTAATCTCTCATAAATGAGGTCCTAATAGTCTTAAAAATAATTTTAACAGTGGTGGAGTCTTGCAGTTCGCTGCATAAATGGGCCGGCTCGACTGGTGAAATACTACGACCTCTCGGAATATCGGCGTCAAGCGGCTCGTGCTGTGTATCGTTCGGTGAGAGGTATCCGGAGGCCCGATCCACTTCCTTAAAGGATGGCAACGCACCACGGCGTTCATGGGCGGCGAAAATTTGCTTACCATCAGGTGACCCACATTCTAGGTTGCCCTCCTAGCCCATAAAAAGACATTATATATAACTAGCTGACCCGAGGAACATTGTACCGCATCAGAAGTAATTTTTACAGCGTTCACAATTAAAGTGCTAAATCTCGAAAATTATCATTTTTTCTTTACCACATTATACATGAATTATACAAAAAAAAAACACCCCGTGGTGTGGGGGTGTTAAACCTCTGTCTCCTAAAAAAACCAGACAGACTTTGTCGTCGACGATGCAATATATACCGATTACCGAGAGATTTGGATATGAAAATGTCAAAATTGAAAGAAAAATAACACACTACCTAACTTAATGTGTGTGTGTGGTTCAGAGGGGTTAACCGTATCCTGGAATACCCTAACGCCGGAGGAAGGCCGCCGCGAGGTTTTAGTGGGTACCCCTAGGATCGGATTGCAACTTACTGCTTTGGGAGTCCCACACTACCCCCTGCCGTCCCCAGGCGGGGGGTGTGCATAAAGCATTTCCTTGCGTAAAAAAAGCATATGAAAATGTATAAAATTAACGCCAAATAACTTATTTTTCTTAAAACGGTAAAAATGCTATTCATGATCAGATTACTTTCAGTATAGGCAACTTAAATACCGACTGCAGCGCTTTCTGCCGGAATTATTTGTAAATAAAATCCTAAGGAGGGTTAAACTTCAGGGAGGCGGCTGGTCGTAAAACTATAACCAAATCTTTTGACAACATGGATAGTTCGAGATGACATGTTGTGCCGACCCCCCCCCCCCCCATGAAGTGGGATAAGGGTAGGAAAATGAAAAGAAAACGATGATATTATATAAAACGGTTTTACAACAGAATCCATTATTATAAAATGTCGTAAGAGCTGAAATTTGTTCACGAATATAACGTATCACTTACCGTGTCATAATGTCAAAGCTTTTAAATGTCGTAGATGGCTAGCTAACTTTACTGAAATTTTATTTATCAACTTGTAGGGAGGTTGCTAAAATTACCATTGCTTTTATTCACTTCACAACGCTTCGTATATTTTTTCGATCTTTTGAATATATTATTTTTAAATAATGTTTATTTGTTTGGAAGTTTTACAGTGCAATTATATAATATACTGGTTGATCCAGCGAACTTTGTTTCGCCTCACAAAAGAAATAAAAATAGCGGGTTATCCCTAAGGATAGAAATGTACTATCTCAGACTTTTTGTAGATCTTTTGAAGGTGTTTAATAATGTAGTACATTATTTTGATCTATCACTTGGGGTTTAGCCAGCGTTTGCAAATTAAAGTGCTAAATTTTCACTTTTTATTTGCTACAACCGGGGTGGTTGTAGCAAATAAAAAGTGAAAATTGGGGTGAAAACCACCCCATTGACACCCGGTATTATATTACAAAAAAAAAACTCATCAAAATCCGTTGCGTAGTTTCAAACATCTAAGCATTTAAGTGGATAGACAACGAAAACTGACTTTTTTATACTGTATAATGTTAATGATGTTAACAAAATTTTGAGTGGAAACGAAAACCTGTCTCGATAAATTTAGGATTACTAGCTGACCCGGCGAATTTTGTTCCGCAACAAAAGTAATAATTAATTAAATTTTGCATTTATAATTTTTTCTTAACTACACTTATACATTAATTATAGATAAAAACCACCCCCTTGATACCCTCTAGCTATCATAAAAACCGCATCGAAATCTGTTGCGTAATTTAAAAGATATAAGCATATAAGGGGAGAGACAGCGGAAAGCGGCTTTGGCCCGAATACTGAACCGCCACTCAAATCTGACAATCAATAAAGTGCTACTGTGCTCAAATTTCGCGTATTCTGTATAATGTGACAGCTACTTAAACGCATAAGTAGCGCTTATATATTTGAGTGGTGGTTCAGTATTCGGGCTTTTATTTTATATTATGTAATGACTAACACATGTAATTTCATGATCGAATGATATCAGAATCAATGTGGGCAGAGTGAACATTGTCTGACATAACATGTAGTTATGTGTCACATAGACCCTTACATATTAATTGAAGATAATGGAACTGAAATTCATTAATAATAATCGGCTGTTATTGAAATTGTTGGCACGATGTTTAATATTGTAGTGGAAGTAACTTAATATGACTAAATTGTAATATTTGGTTTTAGGCCTTTATTACGAAATTTCACTCTTAGTTCTCTCAGAATATCGACGTAAAGTGGCTCGTTACCTTTGGTGAGAAGGGTGGGTATCCGGAGGCCCAACTTTTTCCTCCCTCCCCTGCCCATATCATTAGTCCACTTCTCAATCTCTTCTTATCTTAAAAGGCTAGCGACTGTTACACTATTAATTTTACAGATGTCAAGGGCGGTGTGAATTGCGTACTGTCAGGTGAAAAACTCTCTTTTTAGACTAGTCCCATAAAAACTGGGCGTCTCTTGTGATTAAATAATATTAAATGTTTTGCATAATATTTGCGTGGTCATGCAGACGAATCTATTGAAATCGAAGACTAAGAAAACAGCTAAGAAAATTATAATATTCTTACTCTTAAAGCCAAGAAGTACGTTGTTAAATACCCGGTTAAATACCATGACCTCTTATAAAATGAACGTAAAGTTACTCATTCCGCGCTTCAGTTAGCGAGAGACGTATCCGGGACGTTACAGTTAGCACTGCCACCATTAAAGACGTAAAAAATTCGTGAATTGAGGCATGACTATCGCTACCTACACCTTCAAATAGAAAAAAGCATAAACATACAAAACAATAGTTAGCTAAATAATGATTGTTAGAGATTATATAAATTATTATTTACTTATTTCCTTACAAACTGAGAGAGAAATAAGTAACGATTGTGTTAGACTAATAAATAATCTAACACAACAATATTTGTTAACCGTGATAGATACATGAATATTTTCTCGATATGAAAGAAAGAAAGAAAGAAAAAGTTTTGATATCGTTTCGGATTATACTTAAATATAACATAACATATAACAAAAAAACATAACTTCACGCCTTTTGTTACCCGAAGGTGTAGGCAGCGGCTGTTAAGCCTCGTCTCGCCGTTATGTTTACGTCCCAAATGGAATAGGTGGCGAACCTATTGCCATACCGGGCACAAAGTTTGTCAGTCATCGGTATTTATCACACATAACTTCCGAAAACAATTTCGAAAAGTCATTGGTGTGAGCCAGTGTCTGGAATCGAACCCCGGACCTCTGGATCAGAGGCCGTGCGCTCGCCCTCTGCGCCACCGAGACACTCAGCCACCGATACTTAAATATACAAATAAAATATGTCTTATATATTATGTCTCGCTGGTTCAGAGATCGATCACCCCGCTTCGGAATCAAGAAGTCGCGGGTACGAATCCTGGCTCACACCAATGACTTATCGAAATTGTTTTCGAAAGTTATTTGTGACTAGCAGACCGCGCGAACTTCGTACCGCTATATTGTATGTAGCTTTTCGCCTCACGGTGTTACTCGCGTACAAACAAAATGTCGATGACGACACTGATTACACATAGCCTATGTTACTCAGTGATAATGTAGCTGTCTAAAGAAAAAAGAATTATTAAAATCGGTCCAGTACTTTTTGAGTTTATTTGTTACATTGTATGTAACGAATAAACTCAAACAGTAAAACAATACAAATATATACAAAAATACAAATCTTTCCTCTTTATAATATTAGTGTAGATTAATATTGATGACTGACAACTTTGTGCCCGCAATGGCAATAGGTTCTTAGTGTTGAGTTATGTTTTCTTGTTATCCACTAATTTATTTTAGTTTTTGGAGACAAAAAACTTATGACGCCTAAAAACAGCAACCAAATGCTCGTGTCATGGAAACTAGACAACATAACATAACATAACTTCACGCCTTTGTTACCCGAGGGTGTAGGCAGCGGCTCTTAAGCCTCGTCTCGCCGTTATGTTTACGTCCCAAATGGAATTGGTGGCAAACCAATTGCCATACCGGGCACAAAGCTTTGAGTTATCGATATTTATCACACATAACTTCTGAAAACAATTTCGAAAAGTCATTGGCGTGGGCCAGTGTCAGCATTCGAACCCAGACCTCTGGATCAGAAGTCGTGTGCTCGACCACTGGACAACCGAGACTTAAAATACGTAATTAATAAATCTACTGACAAATTATTACCAAGTCCACATATAACGTGGTTGCATTTCACAAGTGGCGTGTGCCAATTTCACGCGAAGTTCTCCCGATCACAGTTAGTCGAAGCCAGTAATTATGTTTGGCAACAGCAAGTTGGATGTTCTATCACTTGATAACTTCCAAGTTTGGCCACAACGTTATTATTATATCATCACAGACTACCTACTGCCTGACTGCCTGCCCGCTGTTCATATTGGATGGCACGTTTTTGTAATTAGATATTACTTACAAGGACTTTATGTGAGAACTTCTGTTTCTACATAACAGAGATTGAGAACATTATATTATGAAATCTACATTACCAAATATCATCATGATATATCTTTGAGTGGACTACTGGTTTCGTAGTGGAATTTGTGTTTGGAAAGTCCTGGTTTCTTATCATGATACACACTAATTACTTACACAATTTGTAATCACAATCTGGATGATGACTAAACAAGACCATTTTGAAAGCTCTATTAAATATTTTTTTGACGCTGGTAGAGTCATGAAGCTTGCGTGAATGGGCCCGCTAGACGGTTAATTACCACGGCCTTTCAAAATGTTGGCGTAAAGTGGCTCATGTCGCGATTCATTCGGTGAGAATCCAGAGGCTCAATCTCTTCCCCCTTTGACCTTAAGATCCTACATCTGTCCCCTTGTTTATCCCATTTTAAAGGCCGGCAACTGTAACACTCTGTGTTGCAGGAGCCCATGGGCGGCGCTAGTTGTTAAACGTTAGGTGTCACTTGTTGGCCGTCCTATCGCTAACCCCCTATCCCTATCCTCCCTATCTCCCCTATCCCTATCCTCTCTACCCCTATTTCCCTATCACTATCTACCTAGATATTTGAATTTAGAAGTGCGTTCGTTAACTTCACTTTGTTGAAAATGATTTCGACAATAGTGTTCGGGATAACTTATCCCCGGCACAATGTATAAAGTTCTGCAACGGAACTTGATTGATTATTTTACGTCTCGAAAAAGATATATGTGTTGTAAGAAGTATTATACAATATATTTACGGGAAGAAAACAAAATTTAACATTAAACAGCATCTCGGCTTATTTGATAAATTGTCTATAAAGACAGATTAAAGTTGATCGACGATCTTCCAGTCAATGGTCGTAAGATAAATAGCTAAGCACAGCGGCCATTGAATATTTAACAAATGGTTATGCCGTTTCTCACTCTCTTGTGATGCGGGACAGCCGTTTTGTGCCGACCTGCATCACCCTCACAATGGTCTTCGATATCGACCTTTCCTTTCCTTTCCTTCCCTACACAATGCTATTCATATTGATAGTCTCCTTTTTTGGTGGAAATGATGATATATTTCCGTATTATGAACAAATAGATTTAATATTAAAATGAAATTTGTCATTTTATAAATATAATTTTAACTTTACATTTGTTATTTATATATTTTTATAAGTCACATGTAAGTCTCCAAATGCTTCAGAAATATGAAGGGCACATGAAAATAACTTTCCAATTAAGCCTATAAATATTTTTTTTTTAATTACACGATGTTGATGCCAAGATATTTATAATTTGCCAGCTCTGTTCAATTGTGTATAAATTGTTCAGTCATAATAAACACTAGTCTGGACTAGTTACCATGAATCCTGGAAACCACTGATGAACAGACTGATAACTAGAAGTGCAAAACAACATAATCCAAACGATTATTTAATTTTACAACGTCCACTGTCTTCTATCCCAAATTTATTAGTCCTCATACCAATAAATTATGCCCAACACATCCATAAATAAACCTCTTTTCTGTGTATGTGAAAATAATTCATATACGAGTATACTTCTAAACTGTGCAACAATTTTCATTTTTTCTATTTTCTTTACTTACTTTTAAGTTTTTTTTTTTAACATCTGCAAGACTAGAAATATTAACGCCTAAATGAATGAGATCTGATAAAAGAGTGTGATTGCAGTATGTACCAGGACTCGAATCCGAAACAAACGAAATAGAAGCGACTCGTCGTGTCGTCAAAACATATGCCTATATTTTTATACGCCAATAAGAAAATTTATAAGTATATTTAAAATAATTGAAACTGAAATATACGTAACCTTTTCTATCTATACGATCTAAACAGACTTCTAAATTATATATGAAGTGTTTTTCCAAAGATGTTACTATGTTAATGTTCAATGTTTCTAGATTTAATCTAAAATATAGCAATAATATATATCAGTAATAATAATAATTATATATATATAATAATAATATATATGCTCCGATGGTTCGGACATGTAGAAAGAATGGATGACGCAAGACTGACTAAGCAGATATACAATGCAAAAGCGGACGGATGTAGGAGTCGAGGACGGCCAAGACACACATTCCAAGACCAGATAGAACGTGTTCTGGAGGAAGGGGATGTTAAGAGCCTCAAAAACCGACGCGCGTGCATGAAAAGAGTTATGAAAGTCAACGAAGCGAGTGAGGTGTGTAAGAATCTCTGTTCTCTCTGCCTACCCCGCAAGGGATTTGGCGTGAAGTTATGTATGTATGTATGTATATATCAACTGGCTGACAAAAGTAATATGTGCAGAGTTAACAATTACACTATACATAAATTATTCATACAAACCACATCGTTGTCACCCTTTGTCTATTAAAAAAAAACCCAACTCCAAAATCCGTTGCGTAGCATATAAAATCTAAGCATATACTCGTAAGTGAAGAGACAGCGGAAAACAACTTTTTATACTAGTTGATAAAGAAAGAAATGTTAGCAGGGCCACGCGAACGGATCTGCGTGCAACAACTAGCTTCTTATATATTCCTGAAATAAATTTCGTTTGTCGAATAAATTGACCCGAGTTTTAGAGCTTCGAATAAGCTGGCTAAGCTCTGGCTTATTCTCATCTATATGGGGGTTGTAGGCGGATTACTAAAATATTAATGTGAATTATAAAAATACCCGATACAAAAGTAAGCATAAATGATAGCAACAATATGCGATTTACGTGTATATTTATACGTATTAATAATTATTTTCTTATGGTTGGTTGGTTGATAGACGCGGTGTGGAAGTTTCTTGAGAAAACAAAAGCCCCCGATCACCTTTGCGCACTCTGGAAACTGAAAACTTGTTCAGTCAAGAATATTGAAGAAGATATTACAGGATAAAGGCATTAGTAATCTATACTAATATTGTAAATAGGAAAGATGTGTATTTTTGTGTATTTTGTGTATTGAGCAAACTCAAAAACTACTGGACCGATTTAAAAAGAAACTTTCACCATTGCAAAGCTGCATTCACCCAGAGTAACATAGGTTATATTTTATTCATCATTGCCGTTTTGTTTCTATGCTAGGCGGAAAGCAAGTTATTTATATAATGAATAATTTATTCATCATTCTATAGTTATGAACTTATAGTGAAATTTATCTCACTTCAAATGGAACTGCCTATCCTGAATTTGGATTGTTGTGGAGGGTTGAAGTTTATATATAGATTGAATACTTTCTGGCTTACCACATAGATAATTTTATGAGCCAGTAATGTCTCTGGTATTTTAATTGTTAGGCTGAGGTTGAAAATAAGGACGGAGGTTTGTAAATAATATTAAAATATCTTTAGAATATTCCTTTTTTATAGAAAGAAAACTGATGGAGAGGAATTTAATAATTAAGCAAAAAGAAAACTCGAAGGAGAAAAACATCGAATCAGTTTCGTCTCATTTTTTTTTTGTTTATAACAGAAAGTAGTGTTCGAGGCATGCAACAACACTTGGGAACTATAATTATTAGTTGTGCAAAGAACGCGATCAATGTTTGTTTTTTTATTATTTTTACGTATCTCGTATTCTTAACGAACAATTCTCTAAGAGCGAAGTATTTATCCGGAATTATGCATACTAGTCCACAACACAAATAAAGCAACATTTTTATGTTATTATTAATATTCATTTAACTAACTTTCTTAACTTCACGCCAAGTCTCCTGCGGGGAGTGCAGGAAGAACACAATACCATATGACATGATTATAGTTTGTAATTTCAATGGTTTGTTAAATACGAACTCAGTAATATAACCGTCTACATAACATACATACAATGTACATACATTGTATGTATGTTATTATAACGACGTTTTTAATGATAATATTATTCACCTAATTTGAAATATCATTGCGATTAGTTTTCTTTAACTTGCTTTATGTTTGTATGTATGTATGCATATATGTATGTAAGTATGTATGTTCGGGTGGAAATCTTGGCACTAAATTTTGAAGTAGATATCTTCAAACGATTGAGTTGAAATTTTGTATACACGTTTAATTTGGATGACAATTCACGTTATGATGTGTGACATCATTCTTAATCCAATATGGCGGATCACCCAAGATGGCGGAATGGATAAAGCATTTCTACAGTATGGGTATCTAATGTAAGGGCGTTAAGAGTAACTTGAAAAAGAATGTTACATCATTTTTAATCTATTATGGTAAAATAAATATTTGCATTTCAACAATATGGGTATAAAGCGAAAGGGCTTGCTGAAAGTGACTCGGAAAATAATGTGATGTGAGTCTACGAGCAATATCTTAACTCATCTAATCCATCCAATTCCATCCTACACTCCCATTTTAATCGGTTCGATTTGCTTAAAGAAACAACAAAAGTTTTGAAAAATATACTTCTTTTTATATATTACTAGCTGACCCGGCGAACTTTGTTTCGCATCAAAAGTATTATCTGCTGTCCCGCTATGTTTATACTGCAATATCTTCGAAAATATTTGATTAAATTGCATGCTGTAAAGGGCCAAGATCATCTACATTACATGCACAATCTATTTAAGACAAATAATTGGATAAAAATTCATGCTGTAATGTTTAAAATCACTTCGTAAATAGGCCATTATTTCTCGTAAAAAGTAAAAAACAAAAATAGTTATTGTGGGTTATCCCTAAGAGATAGAAATATGCTCTCCCGGACTTTTTTGTAGACCTTCTGAAGGTGTTTAATAAAGTAGAGCATTGTTTTGATCTATCACTCAGGGTTCAGGCAGTTCAGCAGCGCGAAAATTATCATTTTTTCTTTACAACATCATATATGAATTATAGATAAAAACCACCCCGTTGACACCCTCTAACTATTAAAAAAAAACCGCATCTAAATCCGTTGGGTAGTTTTGAAGATTTACGCATATAAGGGGACAGACAGCGGAAAGTGACTTTGTTTTATACTATGTAATGATTATATATGTTTCTTATTTTATTTGTTTTTTGAAGATACATTACTGTCACAATATTCTGGGATTTCTTTATAAGGCCGCACTGTTTATTCAGCTATTAATATTCATTAGAACATCATCTAATAAATAGCTAATTTGAAATAAATGTAATATTTCACAGACTGACTGATGTAGGAATAAAATTTGCTACGTTATCAAGATTGTATATATTTTACTTTTTTCATAATTTATAATCTTAAATATACAAATTAAAAAAAAACATTTACAATCTATTACAAGCTGTGAAGGTACACTTCATTCTGTGAACAATTAATAATAAAAAATATTAAATATGCCTTAAATATGACTATTTAATAGTCATATTTAAGGCTTATTTAAGACTACGATTGAAAGGTATAATATACCTTTCAATCGTAGTCTCGGTGGTCGAGAACAAGGTCTCTGAATCCAGAGGTCGTGGTTCGAATCCTGACACTGGCTCACACCAATGACTTTTCGAAATTGATTTCGGATACACATACACACTTAAATTTTCACTTCTCTACGATCAACCCCTACTTTTTAATATATTTAATTATAAAATTTGCTGGTCAACGTTTGCTGGGTCAGCTAGTAATATTTAATATTAATTTATTATTGTAACGTATAACTTTATTAATGGCTAAGTATTTTAGGGGTACATAGAGGACAAACAAGACAAGCAATCATTACATAATATAAAATATAGTCTATTTCCGCTGTCTGTGTTCCCTTTATATATTGCTTATATCGTCGAAATTACGCAACATACTTTGATGCGGTTTTTTAGATAGACGGTGTCAACAGAATGGTTTTTATCTATAATGTAGTAAAGGAAAAAATGATAAATCTAAAATGTACATAATTATTACTTTTGATGCGAAATAAAGTTCAAGTTTCAAGTTCAGTCAACAAGTTTATTTATATAGTAGCCAATATTAGTGTTTGTAGCGGACAGCGGCAATGATTATGTGCTACGAATTTATTAATATAGGCAATTATTCTCTCATCAAAAACACTTGTTGTCTACAAATTTGCGACATACTGCCTATATCCATCCGTAATTAGTGGCTACATTTTATTAGGTACCTACCTACTAATACTGGATACCTGCTAATATAATCTATACATGCAAATAAAATTGAATCGACCGTTTGTAATACTAAAAAACAGCTTTGTACTACATTCAAATGTTTTTTTTTTATGGGATAGGAGGGCAAACGAGCAGGCGTGTCACCTGATGGTAACCAACTAACGCCGCCCATGGACACCAGCAGCACATATAGTGTTACTGTTGCGTTGCCGACCTTTAAAGGAAGGGGATAGGAAAGGATGGGGAAGGGGGTGGGCCTCCGGGTACCTCTCTCACCGAACGAAACGTGGCATGGGCCACTTTACGTCGGTCTTCTGAGAGGTCATGGTATTTCACCGGTCGATCCGGACCATTTATGAAGTAAACTGCTTGGCTCTACCACTGTTGAAAATGTATTTAATATATGGTACATACATCAAAATAACGTTTTTTTTTTAAATTATGGTCCTTCTGTGTGTCAGTCTGTTTGTTCCGGGTAATCTTGGATATGGCTAGATTTTGTAGGGAGTTTAATTCATAGGTAGCTGGTGTAATAAGGGGAACATTCTTTTATTTATTGGTCAGCTACTCATTATATAACATGGTATAAAACAAAGTTGCTTTCCGCTGTCTGTCCCCTTATATGATTAGATCTTTGAAACCATAACGGATTTTGATGCGGTTTTTTATAGATAGTGGGCGTCAACGGGGTGGTTTGTACGTTTAATTTATGTATTTATAGTAAAAAAGTGATAATTTTCGAGATTTAGCACTTAAATTGTTAACGCTGTGAAAAATACTTTTGATGTACAACAAAGTTCGCCAGGTCAGCCGGTATACTATGTATTTAAAGACTTACAACAACTTACTGTTTGTATCTGTAGTATAAGTTAAATCTGCAAATTAGAAGACTTTTAAAAACATTCACACTTTTTCTACTGGAAAGCTTAGGCAGCGGCTGTTTAGCCTCGACTAGCCAAATCATTTCATCAAGGAAAAATAGATCATTGCTTTGGAACGGGCTATGCTCGGAATCTCTCTGCGAGACAAAATCTGTGATACGGCGTGATAAGATCTGGCGTGACAGACATAGCACGTTGAAGTGGGATAGGAAAGCCACATTGTTCAACGAACAGATTACCGTTGGTGTAAAAAGGTTATCGAGTGGCGACCACGAGCTGGTCAACACGGAGATGACCTACATCCAGCAGTGGACCTCGAAAGGCTAATGATGATCAGGTCGTTGATTGAGAGGTTATACTTTTTATTTTATAAGGGCTTTGAAATTAGAAAAAAGGTTCTAAGTTTCGTTGTATGTTTTTCTTTAAGAATAAGTCAATAATTCGTGTAAACACGTTTAAAATACGCACAAAGATAAGTGATTATCGCCATCACACAAAGCGGACATGATTCATACTGTAGTCATTTTTAATCTTTTACTCGAATCCAGTTGGCAAACCACATAAAAATTATAAGTAACATATTAAGGCTTTTGAAACTTTTTAATTACGCATTATCAAGGAAAGAAAATTATTTGTGAAGATAAAAAGACATTCTTTATCGATATCAATTTTGTAATTATGAAAATATTTTATTAAAAAAATTGAGCATTTTTGACCTTTGCAAGATTTTATTATTATAATTTTCATAACCGATAGATTGTGATTTTTTGTGTGTTCGGACCGTGCAGGCAGTGAGACGGCAGGAAGGTCAATATGAATAAATGAGTCTCAATATAAAGGGCTGGTTGCTGAGATTGAAAAAGGTTCAAAGGTTATCACGTGAATTTTTATCTAAAGACCATTCCGTGTAAATAGAGTTTATTGCTGGAGATTATTTGGCATTAAGACTATTCTAGCATGTTCTCGATGGATGAAAAAAAATGTCAATTCATTTTTTTTTTTCCTTTGATTTCCAATTTTAACAAAACAAAATTTGTTTTAGATAACTGATTCTAATCTTTCACTGCTCGATTAAAGGTTTTATTAGTTTTATTCTAATATAAGTTTATAATAGTCATAGTAAAACCGAAACCGACGTAAATGCATGACGAGATGTATGACTGTGGATGAGGCGAAAGATGTGTGTCAGGATCGTAGCTTGTGGAAAGCCAAAGTCTCTGCCTACCCCCATGGGATACAGGCGTGAGCTTATGTATGTATGTATGTAATAGTCATAGTTTCGGTGGTCCAGTAGCCAAACAAAAAATATCGATGACCAACAGAAATGTGCCCGGCGTATGATGTTACACAATTGTGATAACAATTTGACGAGTCGAGAGTCGAACGGCAGCTGCCTACACCTTATGATAGATAAAAACGTGAAGTTATGTTATGTGTTGTTGTTATCTATAGTAAAATTGTAATACGTGAAAAACTACAAAAACTGTATTCAAAATCAAATATGGAACCGGCTGCAAGCGAAAATTAGATACGCCATCTTGTTTCAACCACGAATAATTCAACGGTATTACTTTTTTAATAAACTTCCATACATATATAGACGTGCACGTCTGCGGACGGCGGATGGTCGACGCAATTTCTCGTGTCCTTCAAAGTATTGCCATGTTTTATGTCACGTTATGAATATATTTTTAAGAATAAAAAATCTGCGGCCGCCTCCTGCTTGGCCGGATAAAAAGGATATCTTTGTTTTCATAAGGTTTTAATTATCCATCTATTAAGTTTATAGAAATATATTTTTATTATGCTACAAGATAATCTGAGATTAATTAAATTTATATATCTCTTGAACTGTAGTAGACCGTGGTAGAGACACGCAGTTCACTGCACTGCCGGTTCGACCGGTGAGGTGAAACCTTAGAAAATATCGACATAAAAGTGGCTCATGTCGCGTTTTGTTCGACAAAAGTGGTCAAGCTTCATCCCACACCCTTAGGAGCTTGCAACGCAACTGTAATGCTAACTGTGGGTATCCATGGGCGGTATCCATGGGTTAGCAGAATGAGTCTCTGTTTAACTTTAACATGTTTACTATTTGTATTGTCTCTCAGTCAGCCGGGAGCAAAATAAAAACATATGGCTGACAAGCTTACACAGCACAAAACCTGGCGGTATAACCATCCCAAAAACATTGGTCAACCTAAATGTTCGTGGTAGGGGCGGGCAGCAGCGTCCTTATCTATAAGAGGTTTACCCCTGCGGTCTCCAACCCGTTTGCCCAGCGTGGAGACTATGGGCATAAACCTCCCTATGGAAAAAGCACCAATACAACGGCCCCCAGTACCCCGTTGGTCCCGCTATTGCCGGCCAAGGCAGCGGTCGTGGTAACGGTGGGACAGGGGGTGCGAAGAATCTCCGGGTTACGGCAGGCTGCCAAAAACAACTACTCGTGGCCACTTATAATGGACGCAGTCTTCGGCAGGACCAACACCTCACCGAACTCGAGGTGGAGCTGGGTTGCTTCAACTGGCATATTCTAGGGCTATCTGAAGTCCGACGAGAGGGGGAGGACACGATAACCCTACAGTCAGGCAACTTACTCTACTTTCGGGAAGGTGACCAGCTCTCCCAGGGGGGGTGTCGGTTTCCTCATTCACAAGGACCTCGTTAGCAGCGTTGTGGAGATCAGTAGTGTGTCGACCAGGGTAGCGTACCTTGCACTGAAACTCACCAACAGGTACACCCTGAAGGTAATACAGGTATATGCGCCGACCTCGACATACTCTGACGAGATAGCGGAGGCGATGTACGAGGATATTGCGAAAGCAATACATTGTACCGCCAAGGCTCACTACAACGTTGTTATGGGGGACTTCGAGTACAAGAACGCGGCGAAACGAAAATCGGTCCATATGGCTTGGGGTGCCGGAATCACAGGGGCCAGATGCTGGTCAACTTCCTGGAGTCTGAAAGGCTTTTCTTGATGAATTCATTCTTCGATTCGGTGACAAGGAACGAGATAGATTTTATCATTACGGATAGTAAGCATATATTTAGAGATGTCTCTATGATCAACAGGTTCAATACTGGAAGTGATCACCGAATTCTTCGAGGCTGTCTAAATATTAACTTAAAAGCTGAAAGGACCCGGAACATAAGGTCTATTATCCGACCTATGCCACTCCAAATAGCCGAAACCGAAAAGTTCCAAATGGAATTTAAAAATCGATTCGACCTGCTGGAAACCACTGGCAACGTGGACGAAAAAGCCGACACTGTGGTCAACACGCTGAGGAAAGTGTCTCAAAGGCTGTTCCCAAGATCGCAGAAAAAGGAGTCCAAGCTCTCTGCTGAGACACTCGAGCTGCTGAGGCAAAGGCGAGAAACTCCATCCGATCAGCTGTCTTCGTCAGAATGGAAAAGCCTAAACCAGCGTATTAGAAAGCTGATGCGGGGCGACCTTCGTCGATCGAATACTCTAGCAATCGAGAACGCGATCGACCGCAACAAAGGGTCGAAAGTGTTCGCTCAGCAGCTTGGAAGGTCCCATCTGACGAAGCTGAAAACTGCGGATGGACGTATCGTCACCTCTAGGCCCGAGATTCTCGCAGAGATCGAATCTTTTTATGGGCTCCTTTATTCCACACGGATGACCAATCCAACTGGACACAGCGATGATGACCACAGAGCCCCGCTAACGCGTCACTATAGTGAGGACATTCCCGATGTCACAGAAAGCGAGATTAGTGCGGCTCTCGGGCAACTCCAGAACAACAAGGCACCCGGTGATGACGGAATTACTACAGAGATTCTAAAAGCCGGCTGGAGTCCTATCCTAAAGGAATTAGCAAGCCTTTTTAATTCCGTCATACACCAGGGCATAACACCACAGGCTTGGAGCAGGAGTGCGGTGGTATTGTTCTTCAAAAAAGGTGATAAAACCTTACTGAAGGATTACAGACCCATCTCACTCCTGAGCCATATCTACAAGTTGTTCTCGAGGGTCGTCACGAATCGTCTCGCTGCAAGACTCGACGAATTCCAGCCTCCGGAGCAGGCCGGGTTTCGAAAAGGCTTTAGTACCGTGGACCACATCTATACTGTTCGGAAGATTGTACAGAAGACCGAAGAGTACAATCAGCCGCTGTGTATGGCATTCGTGGACTACGAAAAAGCCTTCGACTCCATCGAAACTTGGGCAGTTCTGGATGCACTGCAGCGATGTCGGATTGACTGGCGTTATATCGAGGTGCTGAGATGCTTGTATGACACCGCCACGATGGCTGTCCAGATACAAGACCAGGCGACGCTTAGATTTAGATACTTAGATTCGATTCGCTTTCACATTCAAGACAGTGTGATGAAAGGGAATCTAAGCTCCGTGAATGTTTTTTTATGTGACGATTCTAAGTACTTTGTAAAGTCTATGGAATAAAGATATTTTGAATTTGAATTTGAATTTGACGAACTCTATCGAGCTGAATCGAGGTGTAAGACAGGGAGATGTTATATCTCCCAAACTCTTCACCAATGCTCTGGAGGACGTTTTCAAGACACTGGATTGGACTGGACAGGGTATCAACGTGAATGGTGAGTACATATCGCATCTTCGGTTTGCAGACGACATCGTTGTAATGGCAGAGTCGCTGGAACAGTTAAGTGGAATGCTGCGCAGCCTAGACGAGTCCTCCCGGCGTGTCGGTTTGGGCATGAACTTAGACAAGACCAAGGTCATGTTCAATGAACATGTCGTGCCCGGACCGATAAGCGTCGAAGGGTCAGTTCTCGAAGTCGTAAACAAATACGTCTACCTAGGCCAAATCATCCAGTTAGGTAGACGAAACTTCGAGAAGGAGGCCGAAAGGAGGATTCAGCTTGGTTGGGCTGAATTCGGCAAACTGCGTCGACTCTTCAGCTCGCCTATACCGCAATGTCTGAAGACCAAAGTCTTTGACCAGTGCGTCTTACCGGTGATGACCTACAGCGCCGAAACGTGGACACTCACGGTGGGGCTAGTCCACAAATTTAAAGTCGATCATCGAGCTATGGAGCGGGCTATGCTCGGGGTATCTCTGAAAGATAAACTCAGGAATGAGTATATCCGCCAGAGAACTGGAGTAATCGACATAGCTCGTAGAATAAGCTCGCTGAAGTGGCAATGGGCTGGTCACATCTGCCGAAGGACCGACGGTAGATGGAGTAAGAAGGTCATAGAGTGGAGACCGAGTCTTGGCAAACGTAGCGTAGGACACCCACCAGCCCGATGGTCAGACGACCTCAGAAAGGCTGCTGGAAAAGACTGGATGCGGAAGGCAGAGAATCGGATGTTGTGGCGCACATTGGGAGAGGCCTATGTCCAACAGTGGACTGCAATATGCTGATGGTGATGATGATGATGATGATGTTTACTATTTATAGGCGGTGTTGGTTGTTTACCATCAGGAGACCCGCTTGCTCGTTGCCATATCTTATCCCATAAAAACTACTGACTGTAGAGTATTGAGTAACCATAATATTGATTGATGAGGTCGGTTTTATGGTTTGAATTTTCTTAGTTTTTAATTAAAAAGTTTAGTAGTCAAACAATATATATTTAATTTAATAAATTTATGTTATAATAATACTAATACTTTATGAATAGTATATAAGATATGTTTCGTAACTTGGGCGTATATGTTATGAAGGGGACGGCATAGTTATTTATATTTTCCCTTCGAGGCAATCTATTTTCATAGTAGATTGATAAGACTCGTCTATCATATTGAGTGTCTATCATACGTTTATATTCTGTGGACCGATCGACGCACCAATATTGATAACTAGCTTAACTATGTAAACGAAAAAAATACTGCGAACAGGGAAAAACTCTTATAATATCATTATTGATATTATATTTAGAATTCACGAAAATAACTAAATTACGGCATCAAAAGTTCTAATCTTAATACATAGGTACATATATAATTTCACGCCAAATGCCTTGCGGGGAGGGCAAAGAGAGCAGATCGCCACAACGCATATTTCTTACACGCCTCATTTGCTTCTTTGCCTTTCATAACTCTTGTCATACACGCTCGTTCCTAACGTAAACTTCCTCCAGGTCTTGTTATCTTTGGTCATGGAAGATGTGTCGTGACTGACTTCGACTTTTAAATCCATCTGCTTTTGCATTGTATATCTGCTTAGTCAATCATACAATATCCATTTTTTTAAATGACCGAACCAACGGAAGATGGAACTTCTTCTTTTCTTACTTAGTTTTTAAGGAAATAGTGTTTTAAAAAATATTAGTTTCTAACTATAGCTAAAATTTTATAAGAATCCCTATGCTCTAGTTGAAATATTATTATAGTTAGAGTATCGGGAAATATTATTAAAAAAAACATTTTCAGCCAAAATTCAGGAAAGGAAAAAAATCATTTAATAGAAAACAATGATAAAAGAGTGATAATAATAAATACTAAATATAAGTTCTGTAAAATCTTTAAATAAAAGAACAAAAACGACGTATTTTCTAAACAGTATTAGTTTTCCGGGTCTTAACTTTTAGATCTACTTTCCTCTATTAAGAAACTCTACACGGAAAATATTTAGTTTTTAGCTTCTCCTATTAAAGCAGCCAGTAACTGAAGTCTCGGTCTAATTGGCAACGGTCCAGATTTCGACCCTTTAAATAATTTATGGCCCGATCGGTCTTCCTTGCGGCTTTTCTCGCTGGGGCTTTCCCGAATATCGTGTACAGGTGCATTGAAATAATAAATAGCAATGTATTTATGGAAATGTGAGCTATATGTTTTTGTATGCCTTACAAATTAAAACTAATTTACAGAGTAATGTGTAACTAGATATTTTTACTGTTAATTTTAGTAAAAAATTAAGACAGTACGAGTATAGGGCTGTGCGCGTCAGCGCGCCGTAGGAGCCGTCCTGCCCCACCTCGAGGCCTGGGTGCTCCGCAAATGGGGCACTGTCACCTACAGATTGACTCAGATACTCACCGGGCACGGGTGCTTCGGTGAGTATCTGAGTCGAATAAAACGAGAAGAGACGGCGAGATTCCACCATTGCGCATCCGACCTGGACTCGGCCCAGCACTCGCTGGAGGTCTGCCCGGCTTGGGTGGCCGAGCGCCGAGTGCTGGTCGACGGGATCGGGCGAGACTTGTACCCGCCGGCGTTGATCGCGGCAATGCTGGCGGGCAAGGAGGAGTGGAGGGCTGTAGTCTCCTTCTGCGAAGCTGTAATGCTCCAGAAGGAGGCCGCCGAGCGGGGTCAGGGGAGAGCCGATCCCGCTCGAAGGCGGCGGCGGTGAGCTCAGTGATCGCCGCTGCCGACGGGCCGCGAGAGCGCACGCCTCGCGGGTGCGCCCGGGTCGCGGCCCGGGAAGGATGACCCCCCGGTTCGGCCGGGGAGGGTCGTCGGGGGCCCTGTAAAGAGGCGCGCGGCCGGAGCCGCCCCACCAGGAGTTTACTGCAGTGAGGATTGCAGTTTACTGTTTTGGGAGTCCCACACTACCCCCTGCCGTTCCCAGGCGGGGGATCTGCATAAAGCATTTCCTCGCATAAAAAAAGGTCACGCAATATGCTTCGAAATCGAGAAGTCTCAGTTTTGAATCCTGTTACATACATTGTCTGAAGTTATTCTGTTTGTGCCACCTACACAATTATAGAATACATTACAGTGAGTAGTACATAATAATATTAGGCAAGTACAAAAGGCGGTCTTATCGCATGCTGCGATCTCTGCCAGACAACCTTTATATGGACATAATTAGCTAGGAAGAGTAATACGCGGTGTACTGTCGCTCCTACCAAACCTCGTCAAGATAGACATACATATATATAAGATACATACACATACACAATACACATATAAATACGTATATATTTAAACAGTATATAATATATATTAAGTATATATAATATAATATATATATATATATAATATAATATATAGTAAGTATATAATATATTATTGTATGTGTTCCCGAAGGTTCCATCTGCTGTTATATATGAGAGTATTCCCTCACAATCTCCAATAGTAGTAGCAACGTGTGTCTACAAACATAATTGGTTTTCAATCCCCTCCTCATCTGTCGAATACAGCCTTCAAGTTATGTTTTAACGATGTTGTCACATTGATAAACAATACTGTTCAAATATGTTTGTACAATTCAATGGCGTAGCTGTTTAGGTAGTTAGTGTATAAATTGTATGCAACCTCTTATTAATCCTTCAGGTAAATTCATTCATTTTTTTACTTTTATCATTGTTGCGATGCTTTTTTTAACTTTATTAAATAATTGGTCCCTGTGGTGACAACGGAGTGAATGATACTGGTAAACCAAACAGACGTATGATCGAAACGGAATCCCATTGTGGTCCCTGAAACGCTCTAAAGGCTACAAGAGCCCAAAGAGATGCTGACTCTTGATGCAGACCACTACCTAGTGGTAACCCAGTTCAAGAGATAATTCCAGAAGTGGAGGCGTGCTGTCATCGTGCTTTCATTTAAAGGTGAGGGATTGCGTATGCAATGCGCCAGCAAAATTTCCATCAGTTTGATAAGTTTAGCAGCAAAAGTATGGCGTGTAGTACAAAAAACTGATTGCTGGAAAGTACTTGTTCAATTCCTCAATTAAAGATGTAGCTGCGAGACATATTAGTATAATTTTTTCACAAAAAAGTAGAGCAATAAGTTAACAGAAAATAAAATTGAAATTACTATTTAATTAGCTGCCCACTGTTGTAAATACACCGGAAAAGAAATAAATTTTCCTCGGCATTAGATCCATCTTCAATAGAAATGGACAACAGTGTGAGCACTCGCCTTTCGACTATCACAAATGGTAAAGACCGCACGACTGAACGAGTTCTCAAGGGAGCCAGTATCTGCAGATTACCTTTATATTTAAATATACCCATGATAAATAAAAAATTGCAATTTACATTTCTATTCAACCTTGAAGTTATGAGAATTTACATTAAACCTATTAATAACTTTTTTGTTACACAATCATTACGCTTAAAATGGTAGAGCCGTAGAGTAACAAAAGCCATACAATTTTCTACGTTAATAGCTGGCTAAAGCGGCGAAATACAACAATCTCTTAGAAAATCGACGAAAAGTGACTCATACCGCGTCTAATTCGGTGAGAGAGGACTCCATGAAGACCTCAAACACAGCTCTGCCTCCCTCCGCTAATGCGCTCATCGCTCTATATCAGAACTCTTTTCTCGTTTACCTTAAATAAAAAGAACTATTAGAAGTCAAAATATGTTCCATTTTCAATTTCAAAATACAGCGTTCATAAATCTCTATAGAACACAAAACAAAATAGATTCACCGCACACGTGCGGTCCACCGAACACGCCCTGGCGTACCTACTGGGTTATATTTTTATCAAATTAATAGTTACCCGCCACAATTCTGTTCGTTCGGTTCTGTATAATTGAACAAATTGTTTTAACACAAACGACACGATGATTTATTTCTAAGAAACTTATTCGAGTTCACTTTTATGTGAAATACTTTAAGTTTATGTTCCAATACAAAGACACGGTGTAATCTTTGAGACTTTGGAAAATTTAGTTAAGGCTATTGCAATATATGGAGAACAATTTTGATAGTCATGAATATTTAACGATTTCTCGAAATTCTTTTCGGAAGTTACGTGTTAGTGATTATTGATGACTGGCAACTTTTTCCCGGTATATGGCAATAGGTTCCACCACTTATTCCATTTGGGACGTGATGATTCAAGTCGCGGCTTAGCAGCCTTTGCCTACGTCTTCGGGTACAACAACGCGTGATATTTCGTTACGTATGAATATCTAATTCATGTAACTACAACACCGCCAAAGTTATTGTTGTCTAATCTGGATTCGTACTTATATACTCCAAATCACAAACAGTTAGCCACCAAGACGGTTACGATTCAGAATATCAGCACTAAAAAGGATACTGGTAGGTTATAACCAATAGAGCGAATCTCTATGGAATACCCAAACCTTACTCACACGCAGGTACAACACTATCTGAAAATAATATTACAGGTCTGCGGTGCCCCGTAAGGTTGGGATACCTACCCTGTCTGGGTACTTCACCTTGACCGAGATAAACTTACCCCTTTAGTTAGAATAGGCCACTATTGTATAAGTATGAGCCTCATAATTCCCCACCCCAATCTTCTCGTCCAGCTCCTATAAGAAAAATCACGTGTTCTTTTTTTATGGGATAGGAGCAGGCGTGTCACCTGATGGTAAGCAACCAACGCCGCCCATGGACACCAGCAACACATATAGTGTTACTGCTGCGTTGCCGACCTTTAAGGGATAGGGGATAGGAAAGGATGGGGAATGGGGGATGGGCCTTCGGGTACCTCTCTTACCGAACGAAACGCGGCATGAGCCACTTTACGTCGGTCTTCTGAAAGGTCGTGGTATTTCACCGGTCGAGCCGGCCCATTCATGCAGCGAGCTGCTTGGCTTCTCGGCCTTTTGGCTAAGATCAAAGTGTAGTGTTCTATATTTAAATTTATGTTGAATAGTCTACATTTCGAGCTTACTAAAAAATACACAGCAAAATATTACTTACGTGACTGGGCACGTGGTGAGCAAAATGCCGTCCGGCTACTCGTGATGATAAGAATCTTCTTCTCAAGCAGTCCCTGATACACTGACGCCGTGCAGCCTTTCGGCACGCGTTGCTTATGAGAGCAGAGACAGCTACTAAGAGATGCAAGTCTAACGGTCAACTGTTATAAAAATTATTTACAGTTTTCTAGCGCGGGCGGCAAAATGCTCATAGCGCGCCCTATAGGGTTAATTCATTTTTAATAAAAAAAAAAATTTCAAGTATCAACTTAGAGCCTCAGTATGTACAATTTATATAATAATAAAAGCTTGTCGCGAGGTTTGACTCCCTATCAGTAGGTAATCAAATTGCAATAGATAATATAGTAAAGTTAGTAGATTAATTTACATGAGTGTTTTGCCCATTTCTTCTCATGACAAGCACTCGTGTTTTAATATGTTATGCTTTAAATACAATAATAACTTAAATAGCTGTATTTACGGACTATATTTAACTGTTGATTTGACATTATAAAATTAGTACAGTTTATTTACAACTCGCGCGACAAGCTTTTATTATTATATAAATTGTACATACTGAGGCTCTAAGTTAACTTGACATTTTTAAGGAAATATTATTTTCATATTTTTAGAGCGCTTAAATAAAAGCTTCTTTAAAAAGGCTTTTTGCTTTAATTTATTATACTTTGATAGGAATATTAATCAATTGTTTTTGTTCTTATCACCAGTCTTATGTTCCATTTTTTAATAGTGGCCGGATTTTAAGGGAGTAAGAAGAAAACGGAGGAGGAAAGGGAGTGGGAATCCGGGTGCCTCTCGCACCGAACGAAACGCGGCATGAATCACTTACGATGAAATTCTGACAGGACGTGGCATTGCCCTGGCCGAGCCGACCGGCTAGATCTACAATATGATAAATAATTATTTCATGCATTAAAGCTAATGTATGTACATATAGTAATGTATTTACTTAAATGCATGTAAAATGTATATACACGACATATTATCTTGTTAATAATACATTGATACAATCAGCTTACACGGAACGGAAATAATTCATGTGTGTGATAGTTCATTAATTAATTATTATCACTCTGGATTAATTATCCATCAAGATTGTGTTAGTTTGATCATAATAATTGTAGTTCCGTCCAGCTTGTGTTTATTCAATAAATTAACTAAACTGTATTGTTAGAACGATCTGATTGATAACATTCGGGGCATTCACTCAGTTTATCATTGGGACACATGAGCTAGTTCGGTGCAGTAGCTTGCTTCTCCTCCATTGTCTTATAAGAGGACAAGAGAATATACCTAATATGACGAGTACCATATTTTACATAATGGATCATCATCATCATTATCATCCACGATTAAATATCTTGTAGCTAGTACATATATTTAATCCATAGGAAAAAGTGTACTTTCTATTATAATATAATATCTTAATATCTTGGACACAATACACACAGCGCAATCTAGTTCCAAGCTAAGCAACTAAATGCTTGTGTTATGGATACTAGATAACGGATATTAATACATATATACTTTTCTTTTGTAAATACATACTTATAATACATAGAAAAACACCCAGACGCCACACAAACATTCGTGTTTGTCACAAATATTTGTGTTCGGGTGGGAATCGAACCCCCGACCTCATTGCTGTAGACGGTAGTTTTACTAATGCGCCACGTGGCCCGTCATTGTAAAGGTACTGTGACACAAAAGCAAAAAATTCTTGCACTACTCACTCACTTTTCTGACTTTTACAGCTCTTTTCGCATACGCTCGTCGGCTTTGATGGCTTTGAACCCCATCCTCCATTAAGACGCGGTCATTTGGTTACGTTCATCCATTTTTGCAATAAATTTTTGCTTATTTACTTTTTCATTTACCACCTTTTTTATTGAGAAATCAGTTTGTTAGAGTAGACTTAATAAATTAAGCTATGAAAAAAAAAACTACAAACTATTTTGGTATGTAATGGAAAAGCTGTTTTGCGGTTTATGTGGAATAAACATGTAAACGTGTAAATTGTAAATAGATATGCCGATTACCAAAACATGAACGGAATGAACAACTGATTTCTTTAAAAAGGCAAATAATAATAAAGATAATACTTGAAAATACGCCTTTGACCGTGTGGTCAAAGGTATATATTTAAGATACTTTAGTTTGTTTCATCCATATTCAATGTATTCTATTCTATACTGCTAGTTATATATGTAACTTATATCAAAATTTATCTTTAACTGCGGCGCTAAACCGTAATAAACTCAAATCATTACTTAATATCGAAATATTACTGGAAACTTTGAACACAATTTTATTATGTTCACAGCGGGTCTCATTAGATTAAAAATATCAAATATTGTCGAAGATATTTGTTTTAAATATATGGGCATTCAATTTTTATTTTCAGTGGTAGTGTAATGAGCCTTCTCACCCGGTAAATACCATGATCTCTCCAAATATTGACGTAATAAGCTTTTATAGCGTTTTGTTCTGTGAGAGACGTACCCGAGGACCCAGATTTTTTTATTTCCTATCGAATTTTAAGTACTGGCAACGTAAATATTACATTACGACACTCCATGGGTGGTGCTAGTCACTCACCACACCTATCAAATAAATAAAGCTTGAAAGATTACTCGAAGAGACGCAATATCATTGAAAGACTCACCGCAGATAACATTTAAAGCAATGGACGTAAACTGATATTAGAGCTGTTACGAAAGATTTTACAATATTCCGTCCTTAAAATAAAAATAAACATCTCAACGGAACGGTTGTCAAGAGATACCTACATTGCGGGATGGCAGAGACCGGCACACATTCAGCGCCGCACATAAAGAGTTGAGAAAAACATGTTCTATACGTAAATGGCTTTCCCCCTTTTTACTGGCAACATTACTTTGCAATAATACCTCTTAAGAATAATGTTTCAATGATACAAATATTATTAAGAGTGTAACATGTCTGTTTTTATATTTATTTTTATTTTTACATTAGTCATCCGAAGAGAGATACTTTTAGAAATGTCGACTTCAAAGTCCCTACACCCGAGGTAAAGGAAGTTACAGGAGTTACAAATGTCCATGATTGGCATTTGACAGTTTAATGTAAGGACTGATTATTGATTTGGAACTGTCGATGTTCATGTTCGGTAACAAAAGACAAAAAGTATGCACTATATAGAAGAATTATTTAAGTTGCGTGAATACAGATAGGTCAGTCTATGTTTAAAGCACAACTAATGCAGAGGTTCAAATTTTAGTTGTGATGATCCTAGTTAAGACGAATCAGCCATAATCTATTCACCCGTTTAGGCTACAAGGCATAACACATACATACACGTAAATTTGCGAAAGAAACAAGAATCTAAGAACTATAACTCTATTTCTAGCGCAATGGGATAATATTAAAATCTAATACACTGTAACCCAAGACTCCTAAGACATCTATCTAATCTAAATATCTATTTAAATATAGATACTTTAATAATATATACTCGGGACATCTTTGTCAAAATTTTTTGTATTTTTCACGAATTGCGTGTTCGTGACAATAAAACCAATCCAATATTTAATATCCCAATCATATGTACAGATTTTAATTATAATTAAAGAAAGCCCAGATTATATTCCAAGCAAAGATTAACTAATCTATAGGACGGGAGAAGATATATTATTATAACTAGCTGACCCGGCGAACTTTGTTCCGCATCAAAAGTAATAAATGAGTAAATTTTGGATATCATGAGGTTCTAATTGTGCTATTTATCGGCTTTAACTGCTGTCCCGCTGTGTTAAGCGCGGCATAGAAGCGACTGACAGGCGACTGGTTAATACTGCAATATCTTCGAAAATATTCGTTTAAATTGCATGCTGTAAAGGGCCAAGATCGTCTACATTACATGCACAATCTATTTAAGACACTTAATTGGATGAAGACTAATGTAAGTGTAAGTAACTAATAAGCGATTTTAAACATTACAGAATGTTTAAAATCGCTTCGTAAATACGCCATTGTTTCTCGTAAAAAGTAAAAACATAAAAATGGTCATTGTGGGTTGTCCCTAAGAGAAAGACATGCCCTTTGTAGACCTACTAAAGGCGTTTAATAATGTAGAACATTGTTTTGATCTATCACTTAGGGTTTAGCGTTTGCAATTAAAGTTCTAAATCTCGAAAATTATCATTTTTTCTTTACAACATTATATATGAATTATAGATCAAAACCACCCTGTTGACACCCTCTAATTATTAAAACAAACCGCATCAAATCCGTTGCGTAGTTTTAAAGATATAACTTAAAGGGGACAGACAGCGGAAAGTGACTTTGTTTTATACTATGTAATGATTTAGCAAGTTATCAGGGACTCACACGTGTATACGTAAAAATGTGTTTGTTGTAACTCTCCTTTTTAGTTTAGGTGTTACATAGCTAGAATGTACCAACCAACCTCTAGTTGTGAGTGTTTTGAAATACGATTTTATATTAAATTTGATCGTATGGTATTTTAAGTATCATAAGTCGTTCGTATCATAAGTCTTGATTGTTTAGCACTAAGACTTCAATTTTAGAAAATTTAAGTTCGATTCTCTCATATTGAGCTATAATTAACTGTGTCTTTGGATACTAAGAGCGTGAAGTTAAAGTACGACTGTAGTGTTCCAAATTTACAGATAGTTAAAGCAGCTTATATTAACATAACATAACTTCACACCTTTGTTACCCGAAGGTGTAGGCAGTGCCTGTTAATCCTCGTCTCGCCGTTATGTTTACGTCCCAAATGGAATAGGTGGCAAAACCTTTGCCATACCGGGCACAAAGTTGTCAGGCATCGATATTTATCACACTTCAACTTCCGAAAACAATTTCGAAAAGTAATTGGTGTGAGCCAGTGTCTGGAATCGAACCCGGACCTCTGGATCAGAAGCCGTGTGCTCGACTACTAGGCCACAGCTTATAACATAACATAAACACATAACATAACTTCACGCCTTTTGTTACCCGAAGGTGTAGGCAGCGGCTGTTAAGCCTCGTCTCGCCGTTATGTTTACGTCCCAAATGGAATAGGTGGCGAACCTATTGCCATACCGGGCACAAAGTTTGTCAGTCATCGATATTTATCACACATAACTTCCGAAAACAATTTCGAAAATCATTGGTGTGAGCCAGTGTCTGGAATCGAACCCCGGACCTCTGGATCAGAGGCCGTGCGCTCGCCCACTCACCAATGACTTTTCGAAATTGTTTTCGGAAGTTATGTGTGATAAATATCGATGACTGAAAAATTTTGTGCCCGGTATGGCAATAGGTTCGCCTCAAAGTCAAAGTCAAAAAACTTTATTTTTATAGGTCTTCACAGACACTTAAAAATAGTCAACAAGTACAGATAACATTATGATTTAAAATTTAATAAAAAAAAAAACAAACACGAACGCTTGTGGAAAGTGCCTCCGTGGAACAAAAAAAAGACACGGACGCAATCGTCACGAGCGGCCCGATTCCGAGTGTAGGGGCTATCATGAGAAGAATCGGGCAAGAAACTCATGTGCCTCGCCACCTATTCCATTTGGGACGTAAACATAACGGCGAGACGAGGCTTAACAGCCGCTGCCTACACCTTCGGGTAACAAAAGGCGTGAAGTTATGTTATGTTATATTATTCGTTTGAAATAAAAACCTGTTTATAATCAGACATTCAAATCAAAGGCCAGACCGATCTAAAAACCAGTAATTACGTTTCGCTTTTAAAATCAGGTACTCAGACATTGTACTTGAATTTATTAGTACAACAATTTGTTCATGTTGGTCATTGTATGTATAAAAATAAATTAATCAGTTTAGATATAATATTAACTTACTTCAATGTTTATTATGATTATCTTTTATACGATAATAATATTTTTTTTTGTTTATATTTTGTTAAAATCTTTACTAAGTCTTTGAAATCATATTTTGTAAAATAAAATATTATAGAAAATAACATACGAATTCACAATATAGAATAACTATTATAAATCTCGGTGGTCCAGTGGTCGAGCACCCCGCTTCTGAATCCAGAGGTCACAGGTACGAATCCTGGCTCACACCAATGACTTTTCGAATTTTTTTTCGGAAGTTATGTGTGATAAATCTCGATGACTGAAAACTTTGTGCCCAGCTTGGCAATAGTAGTATGTTTTTAACTATGTATTTACAAGAAGAAAAAAAGGATAAATGTGTGAAAAAATCTTTTGTTTAGTTTCCATGACACGAGCATTTGGTTGCTGGTTTTTGGGCGTGATGTGTTTCTTGTCTCCAAAAATAGTAAATAAGTGGATAACAGTTTTTTCTGTAAGAATGTTCAACGTTTTCAATAATCTAAACGTTGGTTAAGATCTGCAGACACATCTCAGTCTAAAACTATCGCCAATCTATTTTAGGCTACAAAACATTCCAAAGACTTAAATATACACCAGAAAACAAAACTTACCTTAACACTAAGTTGGGTTAAAACCAATAATAAGAAACAAATCTCTTAAATGAACAGCTTAGTATAATGAAAACATTCAAAATAAATTTAATATTTTTTTTCAGCTATCCTTAATTATATTTGGCGAGGTATTTTATTCCTCAAGAAAGTTTCTTATCAAAAGATTTTAAAAAGTTATTACTCAAATTATGATAGCATTTTAATTATAACACAAACAATGTTTTGCTCTCTTAAGTCAACAGATTTAAAAGTTGATTTTGTTCAGGGAAAATAAACAGTGAATTTAACTGGCACTCTTATAACGCTCTATTCTTTTAAATTATGCCCTATATCAGCAAGCAATCAATTAGTTGTAAGTGACTAGTGCCGCCCTAGGACCTCTGCAGCACGGATATTTTTACAGTTGTGCTTCGGGCTTCCAAAGTAAGTTCCAAGGTAGGAAAATAAGTGGAATTGGCAGAGAGAGACTAGGCCTCAAAATACACCGGTCGCGCTCGGGGGACCATCCTCTCGAAGTGCTCCTCGAAGCTCCAGCGGCTGTCCAGGGTGAGGCCGAGGTACTTCATGTACCTCCCTACCGGGACAGCCGTGTCACCCACCTGGATCCGCGAGTCCGGTGGTTCCCGGCCCGAGTGAGCCGGTGGAACCACAGCGCCTCACTCTTGTGAGGCGCCTACTCCAGGCCCAGCCCGCGGATCCGTCTGACGACGTTTGCCACCCCTAGCTCGGCGAACCTGAGCGCACGCTCGAAGTCGGGCCCCGTGGCAACCACCAGAGTGTCGTCTGCGTAGCACACGATATTCACGCCACAGGGCAGACTGGTGCGGAGGACCGGGTCGTAGGCGAGGTTCCACAGCAGGGGCTCTAGCACGGACCCCTGCGGAACCACGCACAAGACTTCCTTCCTCTGCTTCGTCCCGTTCCGGTCGACGTAGTCCACCCGTCTCTCCTGCAGGTAGGCCCCGATGACCGACCTTAGGTCCCAACCTAAGGTCGGTCATCGTGGTAGACGAGGGGCGTACGACGGCGACGAAGGCGTTGACAATTGTCTAGCGCACCGCCAGCGCGACTCCCCCTGATCGGACTGCTGGTTCCGACAGGGCCCGCACACGACGTACCGCGTCGATGGTCGAGCGCCCCTTCCGGAACCTGAACTGGCAGTCCGATATGTCCGGGCCCACCTGCGACAGGTGGCTGCTGATACGGGCGGAGATAACTCTTTCGAAGAGTTTCCTCGCCTCATTCAGCAGGCATATAGGCCGGAACGACGACGGAGCGTCTCCGGTCCTCCCTTGCTTCCTGATGAGCACGACTTCCAGTCGAGGGGGAACACCCCGCAGCGGAGGCAGTTTGAGAACAGGTTCCTCGCCTTATTCCCCAGGACTCCCAGAGCGAGCGCCAGGACCAGCGCCTCCCGCAGCGTCGCTCCTAGCCCGGACGGAATTCCGGGCCAGGAGCGACGCTGCGGGAGGCGAGCCGCGCAACGACTCGCCCGAGCTCGTCCTCCGTCATCTCCAGCTCGTCGGACCACGGAGTATTGTCTGACTGAGACGGAGGATCCGAGGGACCGTCCTGGACCTGGAGCGTATCAACCACTCTTCCCACGACTTCCGGGTCCAGGGATTCCGTCAATGGAGGGACCCACGGGGTCAGCTTGCCCAGCACCATTCGATATGGGCGCCCCCATGGGTCCCTGTCCAGTCCCTCGACGAGCTCGTTCCAGGACCGCTCGCGAGCCTCAGCGATAGCTACGCAAACCCGCATTCCCGTCTGGCTCTGAGAGCCTCCTTGACCGTGGTTCGCCTTCGTCTGCAGGCCCTTTGCCCGGGTCTGAGGTCAGGTCCTGCCACCCACTCCAGAAGCGTCTCCCCCCTGATGTCGTCCGGGGTGTCCACCCACTCCCTCGATTGGGCGTTAAAGTCACCCAGGACGAATACCGGACGGGCGGCGTAACCGCTAAGGCGGCGCACCAGCCCGCCCAGATATGCCTCAAAGACATTGAGGCCACAGTTTGGGGAGGCGTAGCAACCCACTACGACCATGGATCCCCGCTCCACGGCGACGTAGCCTGGACCTTTCCATAGGAGGGAGCAGTAACTCCCTTCCACCCAGTATATCGCCACCGAGCTTGTTTCGTCCCTGAACAATCGCGGGTGGACGGGGACGCGATAAGGCTCGGCGACCACCGCCAGGGCAACCGACCACTCTACCAGCGTCTGCGCAAGCAGGTCTTGCGCAGAGCGGCAGTGGTTTAGGTTGCCCTGGAGAAAGCGGGCGCAGAGGTCCGTGGTTATTGGACCTCTATCGCGTCCGCCTGTCCCCTAGCGGGGGAGGGTGGCCTAGCGGCCGCCGCCTTCCTTTTCGGAGGGGAGCACTTTTTGCCCCCCATCCGTTGATCCGCTGTGCAGCCTAGGTCCGAGCAGAAATTTAAATGTACTTACTAAAAATTATACGAAAAATTTCACAAGCTTCGCTCAATAAAAGCCAATGTTGTCTCTAATATACGCCACTTTAGGTTTTCAATGTAGATTATTTTTTACGGCTCTTATTTAAATTAAGTACCTAACTCTAAAAAGAAAATAAAACTACCGAAAGTCTCGGGCTATATTTTGTCTAATATTACACGTATTAATTATAAATAAAAAAAATATTTATCCCTTTTTGAACATTTAGGTACTTCCTCCCTAAAATTACTCTATTACAAGTAGTATTAGTTCCACGATCTTTAATAAGTTAATATTAGTTAAAGGTTCTGGTAGGTAGGTCGGATGGTAGATTACTTATGTTACTTCTATTTTAGGTATTCTTCTGGCAATCTACTTCTGCTAGATTTCACAAAGCAATAATAATATAGCCATATATACTCACAAAGTGTAAGCCATCATTGGCAAAAACTGATGACCGTACGTCGTTACGTCGTACATATTCAAAATAATCTATTAAAATCATGTCATTTATAGAAAAATACACCATAACATATAACATAACTTCAAGGCAGCGTCCCAAATGGAATAGGTGGCGAAGCTATTGCCATACCGGGCACAAAGTTTTCGATCATCGATTTTTATCTCACATAACTTCCAAAAACAACTTCGAAAAGTCATTGGTGTAGGCAATGATTCGAAGCCGCGACCTCTATATTCAGAAGCCAAATTAACCAAAAATACACCATAACGTTAAAAATAGCAATTTATTTTAAATGTTTAAGAATGCCCATAAATGTCATCGACAGGATAATTTTTGACATGTCAATTCAAGTCAAGATAGAGTCGTATAAATCGGGAACAACTCAAAACAGGCTCGAGTGAGGATGGATGAAGTACAGGCTGCTCCTAGAACTCGAAGTGAAGTGAGTATACAAATCAGGAGAACTCATTCACAAAAATGGGTGGAGGAAATTTGTAGAATTATTATGATGATGGTTATGAAATTATAAAATTTTAATTATTTTTAAATTACTAGTCAGATAAGCAGAGGACAGACATACATACATAACTTCACGCCTTTTGTTACCCGAAGGTGTAGGCAGCGGCTGTTAAGCCTCGTCTCGCCGTTATGTTTACGTCCCAAATGGAACAAGTGGCGAACCTATTGCCATACCGGGCACAAAGTTTGTCAGTCATCGATATTTATCACACATAACTTCCGAAAACAATTTCGAAAAGTCATTGGTTTGAGCCAGTGTCAGGAATCGAACCCGGACCTCTAGATCAGAAGCCGTGTGCTCGACCGTTGCGCCACTGAGACAGAATTTTAGCAAAAGAGCTATTGAGAAGAGATTTATATTTAAACTAGCTTTTAACTGCGACTTCGCTCGCATTGCAGCCATTAAATAAGTATCAAAGGTCATACCATATAAATGAATCAATGTGATAACTCTATTTTATTGCTTATCTGGGATTGGCAATTTTAAAAATTACAACACACAATGACGTTTAAAAAACTTACAATATACTTTATTGAAATGCAACAACAAACGGTAAAATATATTTCTCTGTAACAAAACAAACTAATTTTGGACTTTAACCATTTTATAAGATACTAGCTGACACGGCAAACGTTGTCATGCCAAAAAATAAAATTGTAAAAATAGGAGTTGATCATAGGGAGTTGAAAATTTAGAATTGTATATATTTTTATATCCCGTTTTATAAAAAAATAAAAAACAGAAATATATCGATTAAAAAAAATATTTAGAGGAGGGTACCCTTAACATTTATTCCTTATATTATTATCTATTCTCAGACTTCCCGATATGCACACAAAATTTCAATATCTGCTTCATTCTGCTGCCAGGTTGCAACCTGGTTTTTAATTCAGCCTTTATATATGAAAATTTAAGCAAAACTGTTGTTTTTGCTCCATAAGAAAAGTAGAGTTGTTAACGATACCATTCTTCACAAATTATATTTTTTTATCCATAGAATCTTTCACTACACATTTTTGCTACATAATATATGTATTTTCGTGTCACAACAATAAGACCTGAAGTTCCTAAAATAAGAAAAGAAATAAATATATCTAGTGAAAAAAAAAAATTTTATATATATATATTTATTTTATTTTATATCAAGTGAAAAATAAAACGAATTTGGTATAATGAGATATTTTTATAAAAATTTCAATAAAATATTATAGGCATTTTTTGGCAATCAATCTTTTAATATCATAAAAGTAAATTACTTATGTTTACATATGAAATAGCAATATATACCCGGGAACGCCCTGAAGTATAACAAAAACCCTTGTGTTCTGGTACACAAAAAAAATCATAGCGTCTTTGCTGCGGTTGGTAGACTATTACGGTCAAGTAATTTAATACCAGTTCTAGTATACTTAATACTTTATATACTGGTAAATAGATAAATACCTGGTCCATCGGTATTCATCATGAAAATATCGCGCTTCACTCCCAAAGATCACTTTTAAAATGTTAGAAGTAATTGCAATCGCTTGTCGCTTGTTTTGAACGTGTGTCTAGAAAGACGCTTATTTGATGATTAGGTACAATGGTTGTTATATTAGTAAGTGGATGTCAGTGCGTTCGATGCCCCATCCATGTATATTTGTGATAAGCATGAAATGATATAATTAAGTATAAACTTTATTTAAATATGTAAAAAAATATATAATTAAGGAAAAACTGGACGGTGTTATTGTTTGATTTTTAAAGAATAAAACATTTTTTTAAACATCTTTGTTAAGCGAGTAAGATGTTTGCCTCAAATACTGACATGTAAATGTCGTAATTTAAGTTGATACTTTTTAGAACAACATAGCTGAACACAATTTTGCGGTCAGGGATAAACCCTTACACTGAGACACTAACCGTTCTTTTCTAACCGAAGGTAGCGGCAGTGTGCCTGGACTCGGCAAATTTTAAAAAAGTAGTTTCGGATATTTATCATACACAACTTTTGAAAAAAAATTCATTAGCGCGAGCTCGAATATGATCCCAAGACTTTCTGATTCAGAAGCGGTGTGCAGATATATATTTTTTCATAATAAAACTACAAATGACAAAAATAAAAAGGCAACGCTCGATATGTCTTATTGAACGAAACGATCGCGAAACTAGAATTTATATTCAAGTTAGAAGTACGTCTGCATGTGAGTCACGTACTATCAAGAACATATATCTACATTTGAGCACATTTGGCAACTATATCAATATCTTTCACTAAAATATTATATGAGAATGATATTTTTAGTGAGCACTAGTTGTTTCCCGCCACCTCACACGCGTGGTATTTCTAAGTGCCAGTAGGTTTTTTTTTTCCTTTTTTAATCAAAAACCTCTCGACAAAAATCTTGATTTGGCTGTGAAACTGCATGAAAACCTACTAAGTCAATTTGGGCATTTCAGATTTTCCCGATTGCCAATGTTGACTGCATTCTAATGAGGTTTGAGTATTACGTTTTGTATATTGTCATAAGTATACAAATTAGAAAATACTTTATTTATCGCTTTTTAGATTATAGAGGTACTGTTCTAGAAGACGGTTTACCTTTTTTTTAAAGTAATTTTTTTCAATATAATTATAATGATATCTTAGACAAAACACACACAACGCCCTCTAGTTGCACTCGGGTGGTACTCGAACCCACCAACCTCGATTCTGCTGGTAGTTTTACCAATGCAACACGAGGCCCGTCACCAGATATCAAGGAACTAAGCAAGTAACGATCGTATTTGCAGGCGAAGGGTTCCCGAAGTACCATGTACAAGTTTTATTTTCAGTATAAAATATGCTGTTTTAAAGTGTCAGATACAAAAGACAGTTTAGTCTTAGTAATTAATCAACATGTTTACTCTAGTAAAGAACTTTAAATAAGCCAAAGTAAAAAAATCTGAATGGATGATGCAAGATCGACTAAGCAGTTAAACAATGCAAAAGCGGATGGATGTAGGAGTCGAGGACGGCCAAGACACACATTCCATGACCGAATAGAAGAATTGTGCCTTATGGCGCTCTGTTCTCTCTGCCTACCCCGCAAGGGATTTTGCGTGAAGCTAAGTATGTATATATGCAATAGGCTCTTATTGGCTACTTCATACTATTTCTTCTCACTGACTACTTCAAATTATCGCTTAGCGCTTACGAAAACACATAATTCTGTTTTTTTTAACTTGTAGATATTTTATAGAAACACAACTGCGTAATAGCAAAGTAGAACATAACATAACTTCACGCCTTTTGTTACCCGAAGCTCCGTCTCGCCGTTATGTTTACGTCCCAAATGGAATAGGATGCGAACCTATTGCCATACCGGGCACAAAGTTTTCAGTCATCGATATTGATCACACATAACTTTCGAAAAGTCATTAGTGTAAGTCAGTGTCAGGAATCAAACCCGGACCTCTGGATCAGAAGCCCTGTGCTCGACCACTGGGCCACCGAGACTGTAAGTAGAACATCTTTGATATAAATGAGTTCAAGATGTAATTAGAAAGTATCTTTGAAGATAAGATATCTTTGAATATTCAGCATATATATACTCCTATATAATTATCTGAACTCTATATTACACATAAATATCTTAATAACGTTTTATCTTTAAGAGAGATGAATGAATATATTATTTATACCTGTCGAAGTAGACAGATATGTTGAACAGATGTTACAGTAATTGTTAGCTCGGCAATATTACGACAAATATCAAATACTTGAGGTAAATTCGCGACAAAACTTTGCCGTGGGGGTTATATTGCGTGCGTACTGCAATACCACATTGTTATACCGCGCACTCACTTCACTGGGTAAATATTGGAACTTACTATATTAGATATAGATAGAGTCAATTAATTAAAGAATAATATTGGGAGAAAATTGTTATTATGGTCTCACTGGTTTGGCGGTTGAACACTCCGCTTCTGAATCAAGAGGTCTCGTGTACGAATACTGGTACATCAATGCCATTTGGGTATTTTATTCGAAAGTGACTATCCCTTATAATCATAACAATACTAAATTATAAAAGGGTTTCTCAATAACTCTTTATTTACAATAATTAGAAGAAATAAATTAATTATAATATTTACAATATATACAATTGAAAAAACTACCTGAAATCAAATTTCTCCGCATCTAGGTCTAGTGGTAGCGTGCCCAGAAGACTGGCCGCATTGCCACGCTGAATGAAGAAATATTGTCCATCCAAATTTGGTTGTGAAACCTAGTGCCATAGATTATCAACTTCTTTATCTATTGCGAAAGATGTGCAGGGTAGGTCGAGATGTTTGTATTATTTGACTTCTATTATTAAGTAGCAATTTGCTGCTTGATAATACATACATAACCAAGACCCTATGACAAGCAGACAGAACAAAGCGCCATAAAGCACGATTATCACATACCTCACTTGTTTCTTTGAACTTTTTGTTTTTAAATCTCCTGACACCACTTTCCTCCATTCTTACGCCTTTAACTTTCCACCATCCTCCATCTTTACACTATATTTTTGCTTAGTCAATTTTACATCATTCATTCTTTCTACATGTCCAATAAATAATAATAATGTTTGATAAATTATCTATATTTATATATATACCTTTAAAATTTATCATGGAATTGTTAAGTCGATATACATACCGTCTATTGAATATTTAACAAACGATTATACCGTTTTCACACTCGCTGTGATGCGGGACAGCCGTTTTGTGCCGACCTGCATCACCCCCACAATAGCCTTCGATGCCGTAGATATTGATTATGTTCGGTGCCTATACAATACAGGTTTTATTGATGATCTCCTTTTCAGGAAGTAACATCATGTGTATCTATAAATTTTGTATAATAATTAATATTATATTTATTCATTCTTTATCAAAAAAAATGTTTATAAAGTGGAATTTCAATAAGGTATTTTTTGCTCTTAGAACGACGAGGCTATTAAAAACGGTAGCTGTAGCATATAGTGATATTACATTAAACCAGAAAGTGTGTTATGATATTAAAATTTTATGTGAACTAGAAAATAAAAATATATTCTTAATAAACTTTACTCATGTAGGAATGAACAACGCCAACACATTCACAATTCCGTACAAAACGGTGACCCTGCATAAGTTCGGAAGTTTCTAAAATCTTTAGGAGTTGGCAAACAGCGTCAAATAACAAATCCTTCTGCTCTAGATATTGATTCTCTTAATATTCATTTCTGCTCTTCGTCTAACTTTGATAAGACAACTAAAGCAAATACGTTACAATATCTTTCAGCTCTACCGACTCTTGACTACCCTCCGTTTTTTTTTTCGCCTATTTACTACCAGTGATGTTAAAAAAAGTATCCTCTCTATTGCTTCCAATGCCATCGGGACTGATAACATTAGCCGTAATATGATACTTCCCATCATTGATGAAATCCTTCCCGTTATCTGCCATATTCTTAATAATTCCATTTCCAGTGGTGTCTTTCCATCAGCATGGAAAAATGCCCAAGTAACACCGCTACCAAAAGTCCCGAAACCTCCTCCTCCGGAAACCTCCTTTGCTGAATATCGCCCCATATCCATTATTCCATTCCTATCAAAAGTACTTGAACGCCTTGTCCATGATCAATTAAATTCATTCCTCAATTCCATCAACCTACTTAACTCGTTTCAATCCGGTTTCCGTCCTGGTCACAGTACCACTACCACCCTTGTCAATATTACGGATGATATAAGGTCCGGCATGGAAATTGGAAAGCTAACAGTTCTCTGCCTCTTCGATTTCAGTAATGCATTTAACACTGTTGACTTCGATGTGTTACTTTCCTTATTGGGCTCTCATATAGTTATATCTTATAGTTCACTTTTGTGGTCAGTACAAATAGAAAATGTCAGCCGCAAGGTGTTCGGCTCTGCAGGATCTCTTAGAAGACTCCGTAACCTTCTACCACTTTTTTATGGTATAGGAGGGCAAACGAGCAGGCGTGTCACCTGATGGTAAGCAACCAATGCCGCCCGTGGACGGCAGCAACACATATAGTGTTACTGTTGCGTTGTAGACCTTTGAGGGATAAGGGATAGGGAAGGATTGGGAAGGGGGGTGGGCTTCCGGATACTTCTTTTACCGAACGAAACGCGGCATGTGCCACTTTACTTCGATCTTCTGAGAGGTCGTGGTATTTCACCGGTCGAGCCGACCCATTCATGCAGCGAACTGCTTGGCTCTAGCAGTTACCACGAAGACTGCGCTTGCACACTCAATGTATTCTCCTTCCTATTCTTGACTATGCTGATACCAGCTATATTGATCTAACTGAAAACCAACTTTATAAACTTGAGCGTCTTCAGAATCTTTGTATTAGGTTTATATTTGGTTTAGGCAAATATGACCACGTCACCGAATTCCGTACTAAGCTCACGTGGTTGCCCATTTGGCTTCTAAGGAATACTCATATTGTCAGTCTTCTGTACAATATTCTCTTCAATCCCGCTGCTCCAAACTATCTTAAAAAACGTTTAACGTTACTCTATGACACACATGGGAGATACTTGATATCATCGGCCAGCTTGACTCTGGAAATACCAGCGCACTCAACGAATTTCTTCGATAAATCGTTTTCAGTCCAGGCAGCACGCTTGTGGAATGAACTGCCTCTAACCATTAGACTCGCTCAGACATTGGTAACTTTTAAAAACCTCCTCAATAAGCACTACTTGTCACTGTAAATGACTTCACATTGATGACGTCCTATACGTAGCTGTATTTAGTTACTTATAGATCATTTGTATGTATCCTTTATTATGATGTGTATATATGTTGTATATATGTTACGTATAAATGTGTGTATATGTGTTTATGTATGTGTATATATGTATTTGTATTATTATGTATGTATCTGTAAATGTATGTATATAAGTATCTATCTATTCCATGGCTCTATATAATATAGATTTCAAACAAGTACATCGCATATTACTCTTTCTAGTTCAACATGTCCATCCTAAGGTTGTCTGGAAGAGATCGCAGCATGCGATAAGACCGCCTTTGTACACAGCCATAACATTTATTATTACATTTACATACTGTCATGTATTGTTTATATGGTGTACAATAAAGTGTATTCTATTCTATTCTAATCTTATTAATTTATTTGTAATCTTGTAAATATCAATTGTTTTCTGTTATTGGTATCTGAACAAACAGTATGAAACTTTAAGTGGCGGGAATTAGATTGATCAAATGAATAGAACCTGTCATTATAAACATGATTTATTTGTTTCAATATAATATCTTTACGGTTTTAATGTACTATAGTCCTACCTACCTATGGCATTCCTGACATTCAAGACATTCCCTTTAAGATAGTGGTAAATCTATGACTACTAAAAGCATATCAATAATTCATTCAAAAATTAAATTCAATATATTAAAAATTAAATATTCGCTTCAGTATTTAGCAGTCTCCATTGCGAATACTAGTTCACACCGATGACTCTTCGGAATGATGATTCTTTAGGTAATTATACCTATACAGTGGACCCATCATAATCTGTCCCGGTAATCCGAAATAACCTATTATTTATTATGTAATAAATATATTTGTTTAAATCTTCGCTGATGTGTGATTGATAGAACGCTTAATTGTGTTGTTTAATTGACTAAATTTGACATACATAATTATGTATATTTTTTTCTTCAGAGTACATAAATAAAACAGCTAGAATTTTATCATTGGTTCTATAATTTGTCTTAGCCAGTACTATATATACGGAAAAATTGTTTATAGGACAAGGAGGAAAGTTTATTGGAAAAAACTGTTTATTGGATAACCGGTGGTCTACTGTACGATAAATGTCGATAAATCATAAGATTTCCCTGAATGCACATATTTACATTAAATTTGGTAAAACACTATTGAACGATAACAAAAACTGTCAAAGTCAATATTATGTTTGGAAATGCACGTGTGTTTATATTATCAGGTCAAAATCTGACACAGTGTTGCGTTCTAATTGAATGTGTGTTCTCGCAAATAATCGCGGGTTTGTTTACGGATTTAGTGGGAACGCGTAATGAGATACATAATTGGTTGCATGTCATGATTGGCTTATTTGATGTTCAATAGCTGTCTCGATAGCCGAATATTTTAGCCAACGGATTTTTGTTTCGATTCCGACCACAAGTTTATATCTATCTAAAACAAATATTTGAGTCTCGGTGGTCCAGTGGTCGAATACCCCGCTTCTAATAAATCAAGAGGTTTCGGGTTCGAATCCTGGCTAGCACTTATGACTTTTCGAAAGTTGTGTGTGATAAATATCGATGACTGAAAACTTTGTGCCCGTTATGGCAATAGATTCGCCACATATTCCATTTGGGACGTAAACATAACGGCGAGACGAGGCTTAACAGCGGCTACATTCACGTTCGTGTAGAATAGGGCGTGAAGTTACGTATGTATGGTAAAACAATTATTTTTGAAAGATCTGTATGTTAATTGGCGTTGACTTATGGCCAATGGGATGGCTTACCACTTTCTTTAAAAAAATGCATGGTATATATATGTTACCTTGGTTGTAAGTAGACTCGTTGAATTCTAATTGTGTGTGTTTGTAATAAATTGTAGTTAATATGCGCCGAAGTTAAACATAAAGTTTGATATATATGACATGTATAGTTAGTTGTATAGAACAGAATGTATTTAACAATTTATTTTGTCTGATTTGGCATCCATTACGCACCACAATTATGGATTCTCTTCATATTTTTCATCTTTTCATTCCAAAGTCAACCAGAAAAAAGGATCTATCTTTATAAATAGAAACAGCTATTTTTTATGTAACGAATGTGAACTGATACACTAAATAAGCAGATGTCGTCGGTTAAATCGTAGATCTAAATAACTCACACGTTGACCGAATTGACTTTTTACAGTGGTAGAGCCAAGCAGTTCGCTGCATGAATGGGCCGGCTCGACCGGTACCACGACCTCTTAGAAGATCGACGTAAAGTGGCTAATGTCGCGTTTCGTTCGGTGACAGAGGTACCCGGAGGCCCACCCCTCTTCCCCATCCCTTCCTATCCTTACTCCCTTAAAGGTCGGCAACGCAACTATAACACTATATATTATGTTGCAGGTGTCCATGGGCGGCGCTGGTCACTTAACATCAGGCGACACGTCTGCTCGTTTGCCCATCTATTCCATAAAAAACTGCCATTTTGAAGACCCCGAAATGCACCGCATTTATTGATTTCACAAACATCAAAGTAAAAGAGTGAGTATTGCAAGATATTTCTTACTCGTTTCAACTAAACTTTATGTTTCTAACACGTGGAGAGTAATTTCAATTGACGTAAAGTATATATTGGCCACAAAAAATTTAATCGCATCGATTGTCATCCGATAATGATTATGAACATCGATTATGTAAAATATGATACTCATAATATTTAGATATATTCTTTTGTCATCTCTTATGACATGGGAGGAGAGGAAAGTTACTGTACTGCACTAGTTCCTGTGTTCCAATGATAAACTGAGTGAATGCCCCGAATGTTATCAATTGGACATATATATAAAACATAACTTCACGCCTTTTGTTACCCGAAGGTGTAGGCAGCGGCTGTTAAGCCTCGTCTCGCCGTTATGTTTACGTCCCAAATGGAATAGGTGGCGAACCTATTGCCATACCGGGCACAAAGTTTGTCAGTCATCGATATTTATCACACATAACTTCCGAAAACAATTTCGAAAAGTCATTGGTGTGAGCCAGTGTCTGGAATCGAACCCCGGACCTCTGGATCAGAGGCCGTGCGCTCGCCCACTGCGCCACCGAGACTGTTAAATCAATTGGACAGTTCTAACAATACTGTTTAGTTAATTCATTAAATGAACACAAGCTGCACGGAACTACAATTATTTTGATCAAACTAACATAATCTTGATGGGTAATTAATCCAGAGTGATAATAATTAATTAATGAACTATTACACACATGAATTATTTCCGTTCCGTGTAAGCGGATTGTATCAATGTATTATTAGCAAGATATTACACGATTATATATACGTAAATACACTACTATTTACAAATGAAATACATTACATTTAATTTATGGTGGCTTATCTATGTACCTATACATAAGCCACCATGAATTAAATAACAATCCTAAGATCCATTCAGCAGGCAACTGGCGGCGTAATCGACGTAAAGTGGTTCATGCCGAATTCAGTTCGGTGAGCAATCGACCAATAAAATAAGAAAAGAAATTCAAATTTAGAACACAATGACATCTTTTTGCTTTATGGAACGGAACAAGAAGATTTAGAAAGAAGGATTAGGGAATACATGCTTATACAATAATATTCTATTCAGTAAGTTTCTCCCGGTCAAGGTGAAGAAGTCCGTCCAGGTACGTATCCCAACCTTACCACTGCTCTAAAGAATTAATTTCTGTGAGTGTTTGTCCTGCGTGTGAGTAAGGTCTGAGGATTCATAGGGATTCGCTATAGTATCCATCCACCAGTATCCACGTGACTGCTGATATAATGAAATGTAACAGGTAACAGTGTCGGCTCTGGCTTAGTGGTTGTGATTGAGAGTATTCAGGTACGAATCCAGATAGACATTAATAACTTTGGATGGTGTGGTATTAATATGTAATAAATATTGAAAACTGACAAGATTAATGTCTACGTCGACTATCTAAAGTATTAAAAACAACAGAGTGTCCTTGTATTGGAACATGAACTTCAAATATTTCACATAATAGTGAACTCGAATAAGTTTCTTACAAATAAATTATCGTGTCGTTTGTGTTAAAACAATTTGTTCAATTATACAGAACCGAACGAACAGAATTGTGGCGGGTAACTATTAATTTGATAAAAATATAACCCAGTAGGTACGCCAGGGCGTGTTCGGTGGACCGCACGTGTGCGGTGAATCTATTTTTTTTGTGTTTTATAGAAGTTTTATGAACGCTGTATTTTGAAATTAAAAATGGAACATATTCTGACTTTATTAGAGTTTTTTTTTTATAGAGGAGGTAAATGAAAAAGGAGTTCAGATAGACAGCGATCAGCGCAATAGCACTTCTGCATCATCAAGGGAGCCATAGCTGGGTTTAAGGCCTTTTAAGGGGTATGCCTCTGGATACTTCTATCACGGAAAAAAACGCGGCGTTACTTTACGTAGATTTTCTGAGACGTAGGTAGTAGGTATTTCACCGATCAAGCTGCACATCAAGATGATCAAGATCCTTTAATTTAAATATACGTATGTGGGGTTGTGGTAGGCTTCATATAAAACTTCAAGATTATTGTTATATTACTTTATTTAACTTTAAAAAACACTTTAAAACCTATTTTTCTTTTGGATCGCATGCGCACTCGTTACTTCGTCTTTCCTTTCTTTCCGTCCCTACGCCTTAAAGTTAGCCCTACGCTGAAGGTTCCATCTTTATGTTAAGTTAGGCACTAAATGAGAAATGAGAAGACTTTTATGCATCTTTTAGAACAATTAAGAAAACTATCCGGTTAATATTTTACCTGATATTAATTATAGCGCTTCCTCAGACCACCTTTTCATGTTGTCTGCTGACGTGGCAGTCTTGATCGGCCCCTCATCACTACTGTTAAGCTTCTCGACGTCATAGCGATCATTCCTCTTCACCTTAGTGACTTCATAAGGTCCTAGAAACTTAGGCTTTAGCTTTACGCCTGGGCCAAACTGTGTTCGCTTGATTGCGACCAAATCGCCAATCTCGTACTTCAGGCTTTGCTTTGTCTTCTTATTAAAAGTTCTTCTGTTTTCTTCTTGTATCTTTTGTATTTGATCTTTGGCTTTCTGCCTTAAAGTTTCTCTATCTTTGTCATACTGTGATACACTTTCCTATAGAAGTAGATTTAATATTTCTACATCTTCCTTACAGTTCATCTTAGCACCAGTGAGCAATTGGAACGGTGTTGTATCAATGCTCCTTTGATATGTACTGTTTATCGCTCTTTGCACACGTGCCACATGCTTGTACCAACATGACTGGTCTTCAATGCATAGCTTGGTCAGCATTGGAATCATTATACGGTGAATTCGTTCCACTTGTCCATTACCTCTCGGTACTCCTGTGGTAATTATTACGTGTTGGATACCCTCGTATTCACAGTAATTCTTGAATGCCCCGCTGGTGAAGGCTGTTCCATGATCAGTTACTATACGGTTTGGGTTGCCAAAAGTTTGCTGCAGTAGTTGAAGCTTGCTTATAACTTCTGCACTGCCTGTCGACTTCGTAGGGTAGAGCCACACGAACTTCGTGAAGCCATTCATTGCTTCTTTCATTTTTTTCATAACAAAGTGTCCTTTATTGTGTACTTGCTTGATAATTTCCCTTTCCATAAGGTTCGGTACCACCAGCTGTTTTTGCTCTCCTTTGTACAGAACATTGTTGTCCAGATAGTATTCATTGTATGGACCATCTTTATAAATCAGCTGTTTGATTGCCATCAGGTACTCATCCTTTTCCTGAGCTTGGCTTATCCTGTCATGTAAGCTTATCACTGTGGCAACATATGGAACCCTACTGAGTGCATCTGTATGAGGCATCTTGACACCTGCTCGATGTTCCACTACATAGTCATACTCATCTAGAAGCAACACCCATCTAGCCACCTTGGGAGTAAGATCTTTCTTCCTTAAAGTAAACTCAAAGGCCTGACAATCTGTCACAATTTTGAATCTCTTTCCAAATAGGTAATGACGAAACTTCTTTACACCTTCGATTATTGCAAGTGCTTCGAGCTCATAGCTTGAATAACGACTCTCCGTGTCACTTATCCTTCTACTTCTGTAATATACAGGAAGTAAGTCACCGTCACTATTTTTTTCATGAGGATAGCAGCAAGCGCTTGACAGGATGCATCTGTATGAAGTTCTATTGGTAGCTTTGGGTCAAAGATCTTCAAAACCGGCTCACTTGTTAGCCTCTGTTTTAATTCATTAAATGCTTCTTTTCTTTCTGACAAAAGGCAAAATTCACAGCTTTCTTCAGTAGATCTGTTAGCGGTCTAGCAATCTGTGCATATCCTCTAATGTACTTTCTAAAATAAGATGTCAGCCCGACAAAGCTTTGAATTTGCTTAACATTCACTGGCTCGGGGTACTTGGCAACTGCCGCAATCTTATCAGGACTAGGTTGTACTTGCCCTTGTTTCACGAGGTGTCCCAAGTATTCAATCTCATGGCATATCAGCTTAGCTTTCTTCCAATTGATTTCAAGCCCATATTCGGCTGCAACATTCAGTACACGTCGTAATCGTTGTATTGCATCTTGATTTGTTTGTGCTGGAATGATTATATCATCGATAAATATCATCACAACACCCTCTTGTATTAAATCTTTAAATATTATAGTGATTCACCGGGATATCATCTTTAAAGATGATCTTGAACTGGATAGGTGCCTCCTTCGTCTGGACAGGTTTGTACTGCTCAACTAGTTGTACCACTTCTTCTTTAATACCTTCGTCGCGGATGTGTCCTGCAATATCAACCTCAGTCACACAACAATTCACTTGAGCCAACCATTCCTCATCTTTACCCAACAACATTACTGAACCTTCGCGCATGACCATAACAACGTTATTTAAAAACTCCTGACCTAGTATAATTTTATATGGCATAGAGTCATTAGGCACAATGTGGAAAATCACTTTATTGTAGCACTTTCCGTCTATTATAACACTCTCATAAAACTTGCCGCATGAGTTTATCTTTGAAAGTCCGAGGCCTGCCAAAACAGTGTTATCGTCGCACTTTTCAACATTAAGGTTGTCATACACGTCTTTAGCGATCAAATTTATCTCGCTACCCGAATCTATCAAGGCTTTAATGTTGATACCGCACAAATTAATTTTCTTAAACGGCGTAATATTCCTCGTATTTTGACGTTTGTGTTGACATCTTGCCACTCGTTATCGCGGTCGGCCATGACGCTAAAGTCTGAACTCCTATTGGCCGATAACCCGAACATAGACGATTTCTTCGTCGCCACATCCTGCTTTACCGGCGTGCCATGTCTCGCTTTCTCCATGGACAAGCTGCTTGCCTGCTTTACTGGCGATTGTCCACCTCCACTGGCGCCATCTGTGCTGTTCGGACAATGTTTTCCAATATGCCCATATAAATTACATCGAAAGCACTTTGTTCCGTTTGGACATGACGTACTGTAGTGATCTGGATCGCCGCACTTAAAACATCTGTTACTGCCTTTATGGTTTGCCTTAATAACAGGCGTGATTACTGATGATTTTCTCTTTTCAGCCGCTGCCTTAATTTTGAATTTTTCATACAGCTCCAGCTTATCCTTTAACACTGCGTATGTCGTAACACCATACAACATCATTTTATTAACTTCTTGATCGATAATAACATCTATGATGTACTGTATTGCTATATAATCTGCAAATCTAGCCCTCTTGCCCAGCTCTTTCATCACCAGCATATAGTGATAGCAACTTTCATCGCGGCGCTTTTTTCGGTCTTCAAAACACTTATACACCTTTTCTGACCTTAGCCATAGCTCGGCCGTTCCTGTAAGTGACCTCCGTGCAATTATGAGCGTCTGCTGGTCGGTCCATCCGAATATTTCTCTGTTATCTTCAATGTTTTGGGCCCAATTCATCGTAGAATAGGTTTTATCGTCGCCGCTGAACTTTCTAATACTGTCCGCCATAAAATTAAAGCTTCCTTCGGCCGCCATCTTCTTCGTCGTAGTCCTCGTAAAAAAAATCTTGATAAATAAGCCTAATCCCACTTCTTGGCACCAAATTTATGTGGGGTTGTGGTAGGCTTCATATAAAACTTCAAGATTATTGTTATATTACTTTATTTAACTTTAAAAAACACTTTAAAACCTATTTTTCTTTTGGATCGCATGCGCACTAGTTACTTCGTCTTTCCTTTCTTTCCGTCCCTCTCGCACCTCACATCATCCTTCTCTCTCCCATTATTCCGTTACACGCTATCACCTTACGTTCCGTTCTTACACGTATATATACTTACATATATGATGAGCCTCGTGGTGTATTGGTAAAATTATCACCCGAGTACAAAAATTTATGACAAACATGAATGTTATTATATATGAGAGCTAACGCCGCTGCAGGAATGTCACCAAGCCTTAGTGAAAGAGAAGCGTGAAAGATTAGTTGCGAACCAGGAAGTGAGGTTGATGGAGAACTTCGAAGCCGATAACAAACTCTTCTGGAGGGAAGTTAGAAAGTCTCGGGGTTCTTCGTCAATATCCAGAATGGACAAGATAATGTCTAATGCTAGTGACATTCTTGCAAATTCAAAGATGTATTGGGCGGTGGAGTGAGTATTTTGGGGAAATGTACGAGTATGTTCCGGATGTGGGCGCCGCGAGTGAGTCTACGACTGACGCCGCTGCGCCAACATCTGACAAGGACATTACTATGAAAGAGATTGAATGGTCGATACGAAGTATGAAAAATGGTAAGGCAGCTGGAATTGATATGATGTCTACTGAAATGATCAAACACGGTGGGACCTGTGTCCGGGACGCTTTCCTGACCTTGAGCAATCTATGCTGGAGGTCAGGTAATGTTCCCATGGACTGGAGACGAGCTGTCATCGTGCCCTTATGTAAAGGTAACGGATCACGTATGCAGTGCGCCAGTTACAGGGCCATCAGTTTGATCAGCTTAGCAGCGAAAGTGTATGGGAAGATTATTAAAAGGAGAATGAGAATGATATCTGACGGAGTGTTGTGGGAGACTCAGGGTGGTTTCAGAAGCGGAAGAGGGTGCATGGATCAGATTTATACACTCCGCAACATCGTGGAGTAACAACTGGCTGTTAGCTTGAAGGTTTACTGCGGTTTTGTGGATATGGAAAAACAGTTTGACAGGGTGTTATGAACGAATCTGTGGGATATACTCCCGGGCTATGGGGTGGGCGGCGCACTGCTGCGCGCTGTGCAGTCCACTTATGAGGGTTGCACGGTGTGTGTGCGGGTTGACGGCGGCTTGTCGCCCTGGTTTGACTTCAATATCGGCGTCAGACAGGGTTGGGTTCTGTCCGCTCGGCTGTTTATTCTGTACCTGGATGATACGAATGGGTGACCTAGTTGTGAGCTGCCTGCTTTACGCAGATGACGCCGTTCTCTTAGCCGAGTCGCCGTCTGACCTGCAAACACTAGTCACTATTATGAAAAATGATTGTTTGATGAAAGGCTTACAATTGAATGTGATGAAAACGAAAGTTATGGCTTTTGAAAGGAAGCAATCGACAACGGATGCAAGGATAATGGTTGACGATGTAGTGCTGGAACAGGCGAATGATTGTAAATCTTGGATGCGCTTTTAGCAGGGATGGAAGGTGCACCGTGGATGTAGAAAGAAGAGTGACGTTAGGAAATAGAGTCAATGGAGCGTTGGGCAGATTCCTGGGCGCAAAAAATATTAGCAGAAAAGCCCATCCACAATGCAATACTGATCCCACCGCTTACTTATGGAAGCGAGAGCTGAGTATGGCAGAGTGTGCATATAAATAGGATAAACGCGGTCGAAATGCGGGCATTGCGCAAAATCTATGGAGTGACCCTCTCTGAGCACGTCGAAAACAAGGTTATAGGGAAGGAAGTCGGATTGAAAGACCGTACTGGTGTAAAAGTAAGAATGGTCATGCTCGGATGACTCAGACATGTAGAAAGGATGGAATATGCAAGATTGACTAAACAGATATACAATGCAAAAGCGGATGAATGTAGGAGTCGAGGACGGCCAAGAAACACATTCCATGACCAAATAGAACATGTTCTAGAGGAAGGTGATGTTAGGAGCCTCAAAAATCGACGCACGTGCATGAAAAGAGTTATGAAAGTCAACGAAGCGAGTGAGGTGTGTAAGAATCGTGCCTTATGGCGCTCCGTTCTCTCTGCCTACCCCGCAAGGGATTTGGCGTGAAGTTATTTTATGTATGTATGAATGTTTGTATGGCGTCTGGGTGTTTTTCTATGTATTATAAGTATGTATTTACAAAAGAAAAGTATATTTGTATTAATATCCGTTATCTAGTATCCATAGCCCAAGCATTAAGTTGCTTAATTTGGGTCTAGAGAGCGCTGGTTTATTTGTGTACAAGATATTAAAAAATATTCATAAGCGTGTAATAAAAAGGGTTATTTCAATAATACAAACAGACTTACCAATTTTATCTATATATTTAAATATAAATAGATAGATAGATAGTCTACGGTCACAACAGTGTACGATGGGTCAGTTTTTGAACATGTCAGTGACATACTGGTTCCCTTGGGAACTCATTCAGTCGACCAGTCCATACCGATTGTGATGGACGACAGAGGGCTCTCACACTGTTGGTTATTTCGGTTGGAGATGAATCGAATACCACGGAAAATCGATTTTCTCTTGCTATAGCAGGTCGGTATATATTAAAAGTAAGTTCAATTAATTTTTTTTGTTTATGTTTTTTTTTCTTGTAATCTTTCCAACAAGTATTTTGACAATTACCCGATTTGTGTTCAGAGCTACTACGGTATGGCGTCAAGAATGTAATAATATAATGGAAACCGCATGACATACAAGCTTATAACATAAAACAATTTAAAAATATTGTACACAATATACATACTGATGGAGAAATGTTATTATTGTATAAATGATTTTTTTAATGTGAAAAGGTTTGTGTATTTAAATTAGTGCTTAATATATTAATAAATATAGATACCTTTATTGGCATAAATTTTTCTAATAACTTTGACATTATTTCATTGTTATTATTGACATTTCATGGCACGTAAACATTCACACGCCTTACTGGCAAATTTTGGAGATACATACTAAGCACATACTGTCACCATATTATAAATACCCAGGATTATAAGAATAATAAATGACTGATAGATAGATTGATTGATTGGCTATTAACTAATTTCTGAATTAGGAGACTGGATTCAGTAGTTTCGGAGTCCATTGAAAATATACTGAAATACAGACACGAGAAAATATATATGCTATATAAGTATTTTTCATGTTCTGTTTCTCTTCTCTAATCATGTACATAAATATTACTTCCACTAATTAGTTATTTAATAGTTTCTTGTAATCCTATAGAGATTTCTTATCCTTAATTTGCGACATATTATTATGACGGGCCTCGTGGCGCATTGGTAAAAAAACCGAGTGCGGAATCGAGGTCGCAGTGTCGGATCCCCACCCGAGTACAAATTCATATTTATGATAAGCAAAAAAGATAAGTTTGCATGGTGTCCCGATTTGTTTTTTTATTTTTTTTTTTTTTATGGGATTGGAGGGCAAACGAGCAGGCGTGTCACCTGATGGTAAGCAACCAACGCCGCCCATGGACACCAGCAACACTTATAGTGTTACTGTTGCGTTGCCGACCTTTAAGGGATAGGGGATAGGAAAGGACGGGGAAGGGGAAGGGGGGTGGGCCTCCGGGTACCTCTCTCACCGAACGAAACGCGGCATGAGCCACTTTACGTCGGTCTTCTGAGAGGTCGTGGTATTTCACCGGTCGAGCCGGCCCATTCATGCAGCGAACTGCTTGGCTCTACCACTGTTAAAAAGTAACTGTTAAGTATAAATTTACAAAGTAAAAGTTTATATGTTTTCATATCCGTTATCTAGCTTCCATATCACAAGCATTATTAACTTATCTTGGAATAACTTGAGAACGCTGTGTGTATTGTGTCCGAACATAATATGTATTAAATAAAAATATATAAAGTGTAAAAAAACATCGTAGATATAATAAAAGTTGACAATTCTATAATCAAAAATGATAATTCATAATGATATTATATGTTATATGTCTATTATATTGCATGTAATGTAGACACTAACAAACCAAACAGCTACGCGGCATTGAATTATACAAACATACCTATTTGTACAATATGGTTTATCAATGTAATAACATCGACGTTAAAACATAACTTGAAGGCTGTATTCGACAGGTGGGGAAGGGATCGAAAACCAATTATGTTTGTAGACACACCGTTGTTACTACTGTTGGAGATTGTGAGGGATTATTTTCATATTTAACATCAGATGGATCCTTAGGGAATTCTAACAATAATATAATAATTCCAGAGTGTCGTCACACCTTTTTCTATCTAAACATATTGGTAGGGACTGTTCGCCTCTAGTTGCTATTTTTTTTAAATAGTTCAACAAGTCAATTAATAACATTGAAACAACTTTTTATGGATTATATCGCGTTAATTTAGAACTTATTTTCTATTTATTTCCCGACGTTTCGAACTCTTTACAGAGATCATGTATGGTCAGAGTCTCGGTGGCGCAGTGGGCGAGCGCACGGCCTCTGATCCAGAGGTCCGGGGTTCGATTCCAGACACTGGCTTCACACCAATGACTTTTCGAAATTGTTTTCGGAAGTTATGTGTGATAAATATCGATGACTGACAAACTTTGTGCCCGGTATGGCAATAGGTTCGCCACCTATTCCATTTGGGACGTAAACATAACGGCGAGACGAGGCTTAACAGCCGCTGCCTACACCTTCGGGTAACAAAAGGCGTGAAGTTATGTTATGTTATGTTACAGAGATCATTTTCACGAGTGATGAACAAAAATATTATGGTCGTTCAGAAGCATGAATGAAAATAGCTTCTAAATAAAAAGTTGTTTTAATGTTACGAATGTGATTCGCGAAAATCTAAGAAACAAATCAACTAATAGTTTATCACGCAACTGCCTAAAAGAATTTCAAGACGGCTTTGTTGTGATGCCTACATTGGATCCCATAGTTTCACGTTTCAGAAGCAGGGTGTTCAGATATGATAAATTGAAAGTCATTTCTGTTACTTGAGTTGCAATCAAATATGTTATGTTTTTTAAAAAAGCAACGCTCCATGTGTCTTATTGAACGAAACGATCGTGAAACTAGAATTTATATTCAAATTAGATGTACGTCTGTATGTGAGTCACGTACTATCAAGAACATATATCGACATTTGAACACATTTGGTAATTATATATAGCAACTATATGTCTCGGTGGTCCAGTGGTGGACCACTCCGCTTCTGAATCAAAAATCATCATCCCACTTTACAATAAGCGGATCTAAGTATATCCTGCGGTGTTTTTCGCTTTAGTCTAGGATTATTTTTTTATTTATTTTTATTTATAAGCTTAATGCACTATATGTACAACGGCGGACTTAATGCCTTAAGGCATTTTCTACCAGTCAACCTTTGGGTGGTGTAGGAGACGGAGAATTGTAGGTGCGCATATAAATAAGAGACCAAGGTTAAAAAGAAATATATATATATATATTTACATACATTATTTGTGTTGGCTTATGCGCTTAGTGTATGAGGGAGTGCGCAACAGTAATCAACTGATAATCTTTGGTGTATGTTTAAGCCTTCTGTTTTCAGAGGACATTGTAAATAGTTTGTTTTTGTTGCTTTTTGTGTGTAGCATTTCGCCCTTGCTGTACGGGGGCATGGGTAGCTGCGAGTGTGCATCGCAATTTAAAACACTGATAAAAGTCTTCACCAAGATAACACGTGAGCGCTCTTATTTTAATAGTAAGATAGACATTATTGCATATTTTAACATTTGTGCTAATACATGTATTATTCTAATTTATATTTTACCTATATTATGTTTATATTTTAAATACTTTTCTCTATTGCATATTTTATATATACTTAATGCTTTATATCTTATATATTCATATACTGTCTTATATACACTAAATATTTTTTATATATATCCTATATTTATACACAGTATTAACAGACTTCACTCGCATTACTATATGGCATGGCAGGAATGCTCTTGCTCTGATGGTAACATATCCTGCTTTGTATCAATGGAACTTTTTACTAGTATACCTAATGTTACTTTGAAGCCCATTCCCATTATAATTACATTGGTGGAAATTGTAGGCATTAAATACCCTGGCACCGTTGTTTTGCCAATTATTATTATTATCATTTTTTTTGCGGTATTACCCTCAGCATACCTTTTGTTCTCTGAATATAACTCGTTTACGAAATGATTGATGAAATGAAAAACATCAGTGATAGTATGGACCAATTCTCCGTAACAGAGGTCTACACCTGTACCCCAGAAGAAACTACGGCATATATTCGGCAGCCGAGTGCATATATGAAAATCCTAACTCAAAATATCAGATCAATAAATAATAACCTTCTAAACTTTCAAACGTTCATGTATAGGCTACCTTTTGACAGTGACTTAATAGTTCTAACTGAGTGCTGGTTACCATGTTCTAGCAATCTCACAGTACCTCTTCTTCAAGATTATACTATGCACAGAACCACCAATCATCTTAATCAAAGTGACGGTGTGGTAGTATATACTAAGTCGGAATTGGGTGCCTTATGTGAAGAATTGAATCTTCATCACACGGCTTCTGGACTTTTAATTAAAATAAAATGTGACGTAGCTGTGATTTGCATCTATCGCTCACCCGCACACGATAATATTAGTAATTTTCTTGCAGTTCTTAATGATCTTTTACGTTCACTTGGTAATTTTAAATCCGTGGTTCTAACTGGAGACTTTAACATCGATATCAAAGCCAATACCTCTGACTCACGGTGTCATGAATACCTCAACCTTCTTGCATCTCACGGCTTTCTTGCAGCTCATACTCTCCCTACTAGAGGTAAAAACTGTCTAGACCACACTATTTTAAGAACAAAATCAGCAACTCTTTCTTTCATCTTTGAATCTACAGTCACTGATCACTACCCTACACTACTATGTATTTGTAATAAAAACATTAAGACGATGACCACCAACTTAGTTACCAAAATAGATTATGACGGTCTCGATGACATGATGTCACAAATAGATTTTAACTGTATTTTTTCTATAAAGGATCCCAATGAGGTAACAGAAAAACTGATAAAATTATTGAATACCGCCATAGCCAAAAATACTGCTCTGACAAAAATCCCCTGTAAGAAGAAAATTCTAAAGCCATGGATTACTCCCGGCTTATTACGTTGCATAAACCATAGAGACGCACTACGAAAACTAATGTATGTAAATAAACCAACAAATACATAGATATAACAATAACATATACATATGTAACCAAATACTTAAACACTACATATACATACATACATATAGTCAAAGATACGATAACTCAAGGAAGAATTTATTATGTATTGTTAGCTACAACTAGATCGAAGTATAATTGGTGAACTCTAAACTTAAATTTTTTACGGGATTTAGACCGCCTGATTTCGAGAGGGAGGGCATTCCAAAGGAGAATAGCTTGAATATGGAATGAAGAGTGAACAAGGCTAGATGAGTGTCGTGGACAATTTAACAGAAGATTATTTGAAGAACGAAGATTAGAATTGTGAGTAGAGCAAAGATATCTAAAGTCCGAAGATAAATAGTTAGGGGTATTATTAGAGTTATGGAGTGAGTACAGTAATGATAGTGTGTGTAAGCTCCGGCGCTGACGAATGGGAAGCCAATTCAGTTCTCGCCGAAAAGAAGAGACATGATCATATTTGCGGAGATTAAAAACGAATCGAATGCAATTATTGAGAAGACGGTCAAGTTTGTTAAGTAGATCTGCATTCAGGTCGAGATAGCACACATCACCATAGTCAATTATAGGGAAAACCAATGTTCGAATGAGCATAACTTTTGTTTTAGGTGGCAAGAATTTCCTCAGACGATAAAGAGAACGGAGGGTCCCGGTAACCTTCTTGCTAATATGCGTTACTTGGTTACGCCAATCCAAATCACTGTCAATATGTAGGCCAAGATCTTTAACACTCGAGACTAATGGTATGATTTGGTTATCGTAAGTCACTGGAGGAATTGTGGATTTGTCGACCCTGCTCATCAAGCGCGGACTACCAATGAGGATGGCCTGACATTTCTCTGGATTGACTGATAGTCCGAACTCTTCGGACCATTGTTTAAGTGCCACTAGGTCACGGTTGATAGCATCGACTGCAGTGGAAAGATTGTCTACACCAGCTTGTGCGTAGAGCTGCAGGTCATCGGCGTAAAGATGATACGAACACAGAAGGTTATGGGTGATTTTATTAATAAATAAAGAGAACAGAAAAGGAGAAAGTATGCCGCCTTGGGGAACGCCAGAGTCAAGAACAGATTAATTAGATCAAATTAGATCAATACAGACAAGATTAGTCGGGGTTTCTTCCATCAGAACCTTCGCCAAAGGGTTGGGGTGGTTTTCAATACATTATTTGTAGGTTTTTGTATGGTGTAAGATTTCCTTGACTGTATTGACTTATAATTCGTGGTGTAATTGCTAATTTGTGACCAGGATGCGTTGTTATCATTCTTAGCATTTAGTTCTGAAACCTCTGTATTATTTCCCTCTGTATTTCCCTCTGTATTGTCCCCCATAGCTGTAGACCGTATGTCCAGATGGGTTTGAGTATTGTCTTATACAAAAGAAGTTTACTACTGAATGACAATTGTGGACGCCGACCTATTAACCAGTAGAGTTTGTGTATTTGTAGTCCTAGTTGTTTGCGTTTGGTGAAGATGTGTGTTTTCCATGTGAGTCGCTTATTTAGATGTAAGCCTAAGTACCGTCTGGTCTGTTTGGGGAATCTCAAGGTTGTTGAGATTTACTCTCGGGCAGGTACCCTTTTTCAGGATGAAGGTAATATGGGCTGCTTTGGTTTCATTCGCCTTGATTCTCCACATTTTGAGCCAGTTTGATATCTGGTTTACTCCAGTTTGCAGATTTTGTGTTGCCTCTTTTGGAACTTGATTGGAAGCTAGGATAGCTGTATCATCAGAAAATGTCCCAGTAGTTATGCAGTATGAGGTTGGCAAGTCAGAGGTGAATATAAGGTACAGCAGCGGCCCCAGTACGCTACGCTGTGGAACATCTGCGTTTATACTGTGAAGACCTGATAGTTCGTTACCATACAGCACCAGGAAGTGTCGGTTTTCTATGAACAACTTCAGTATTACGTATACGCGGTTGGGTAGCTGTGATTTTATTTTAAATAATATCCCTCATGCCATACTCTATCGAATGCTTTAGATATGTCAAGGAAGACACTGATACAGTACTTTTAGCTTCGAAGCTTTTGTTTTGTCAATAGTCGAATGCTTTCGTCGGAATCCAAACTAGTGATTGGGAATCACTTTCTGTTGTTCTACGAGTGGTAATATACGTTGTAATAATAGTGATTCATATATTTTCGACAGAATGGACAGTAGACTAATCGGCCGATATGACTGAGGATCCTCTGGTTGTTTCCCTGTCTTTAATATCATTATTATTTGTGTAGTTTTCTAATGTGGTGGGATAAATTTAAGATTGGATATTGCATTATATATTGATGTTAATATCTTTATTCTAGAGTCTGACGATTCTTGAAGGATTTTGTTGGTAATAAGATCATATCCAGGTGACTTTTTTGGGTCGGCTTAGCTTATTACTCTTCTGACTTCTTTGGTTGTGAATCTCATTGGCGTCGTTACGTCTGAGTCTGTTCTTTTGAGGTGTTGAAGTACCATATATTTGTGTTCTGGTGGTCCTTCATACGGGTGGGGTTGGAATACACATATAAGGTGCTCGGAAAACGTGTTAGCTTTTTCCTGGTCGCTGCGTGCCTAGCTATTGTGCGATTTTCTAAGTGCTGAGGTAACAGTGGTGGGACGTTCAATTTTCACTTTCGCTTTTCACAGTGAGTACTCAGAAGCTGCGGTAGCGTCAAGGCTGTCTAGATATATCTGAAACTCTAAATTTCTATCTTGCTCGAGAATACGCTTTAGCTCTACTATTCTAAAATTTAATCTTTTTTTTAGTTTCAGGGCATCTGTTATTTTGCCATTGTTGCCAGAGGGTTATTTTCTCATTTATTTTATCGTGTATATTTGAGGGTATATCTAGGTAATTTTTTATGGGATAGGAGGGCAAACGAGCAGGCGTATCACCCGATGGTAAGCAACCAACGCCGCTCATGGACACCAGCAACACATATATATATAATAGGGGATAGGGAAGGATTGCGAAGGTGGGTGGGCCACCGGGTACTGTGAGGATGATGCGAGCGAACTCTTTGGTATTTTTAAATATAAACTCTTTTACATCTTTCTAAATTTGTATTTTTGAATTTTTAAGAAAACATTTTTGAATAATGTAATATTAGTATGTCAATAAATAAGAAAAGTCAGTTTATTATTGAACTCCAATGGAGTAGCAAAATTAGCATCGCGACGCCGCGTATATACTAAATGAGTTCAAGTGTTAAAGTACTAAGCGCTTAATTAAAAAAAAAGTAAAATAATTCAAGTGGACGTGGTGCCGAGGGCAGCGCAACGAAGGAGTTGATGCGGAGCAACACTTCAAATTTATTATAATGGCATGTATTCTTACAATTATAGTAGTACTCTGAATAATTTAATATATTGAAATATATACTAGTGTTCTTATTTCATCACACACATGCACTGAGCTTATAATACCCCTACAACAGATTAACCTGACAAGTTACATTGTCATATAAGAGGAGGATCTCAATGCAGTATTCCTTGTATTCAATAAATTGAGGAGCTGAGAGATGAACCCTATATATATATAAGAGACTCGATATTCCGAGCTCGTTACAGTACCTCTCTCACCGAACGAAACGCGGCATGAACCACTTTACGTCGATCTTCTGAGAGGTCGTGGTATTTCACCGGTCGAGCCAGCCCATTCATGCAGCGAACTGCTTGGCTCTACCACTGTTATCTGTATTCATAACTCATGCATTTAGTTGTTTAACTTGGTAATTTAAATTGTATATACTTCGTGTTATTATGTTGGAACTAAGATAGTTTAGGTTTTAAAATAAAAACAAATCTATTTATGACATTTTATTAATTCACATTTATTAAAAAACTGTTAGGTTTCTTTTCTCAAACTATTTCAGTCAACCGGAGACATATAATTTCTTGACATTACATTGCGATGGGCAAATTGATTAAACATTTTGGTACAAAAAACGTTTCCTTAAAAAGGAGAATATTGAAGCAATCGTGCATTAATAGTTAGATGAAAAACAGTCACAAAGTTTCAGCAAAGTATTAAAAAAATGTTCAAATCATTCGTCTTTTTTTTTATACAATGACATCATTGTAATCATTTCCATTAGGTACTTACAGTAAGGTCCTCAAAAGAAAAAAAACATATTAAACATCATTTAAAAGGAATATTGCAAATCTACTTATGACCGAGATGAAGTTCTGTTTTATACAAATAAAATAGGCCCAAATGAATAAATATAAATAAATATACAAATAAATTATTTCCTATGAATAATCGCTTTGAAAATATTTTGTTTCATTTCATTTACCTTTTTTTATTTTTTATCAATCACAAAAATTGAAAATAAACATTTTATCAATTACATTACACAGTACCACAAGTAATTCAAAATTGAGATTCTCGATTCAAGAGCGGAATTATTATCACTAAGTTACTGTCACTGATAATATTTTTCTATTATTTCATTTTTGACTTTAGAAGTTGTTGACAAGCCTTTAATGCTGATAGTCGAAATGAATATAAAAGTTTGAATGTATACATATTATTTACATATTGCATACAATATTATGATCGAATTAAACTATATTAATTGCATAGTTCATTTATTATTTTCATTATTGTAATGATCGTCCATTTTAAAACAAATAATCACTTGGTAAATATAATGGGCGCACTGTATAATTAACTTAAAAGAATATTTCGCCAATTTTCGCTAAGCGTCTAGCCGAGAGAGGGTCTTATTTCTTCAAATATGATATGATATGAAAATCGTGTATATTTTCTTTATACTTGTATTTTTTTATTTTATCAACAGTATGTAGTATGTATGGTATGTAGTTTCTAAGGTTTCTTTAGTATTTAGTGTCTACAGTGTATAGTATTCGTTTTATGGAGTCTTTAAGCAATTAATGAAATACATATAATTTGCTCTACATTGTCCATGTAAATTCTTTTAAAATATGTTTTAATATAAGTTGTATTGTTTAATATAAGATGGCAGAAATTAGTGTCAAAATGCGTTAAATTCACTGGTAATTACAACCTCATGTAACTTACAATGGACCAAATAATTATCTATTCAGGATTTTTTATTAATTTGAAAATAAATTTTGCTACGATTTTCGATATTATCATGATAAACAAGATTATAAGGCAATTTTGTGTCAAAAATTTAAAACAATTAAGATACAGCAGATTCCATTATTTCATATTTTTATAATAAAAATCAATAATTTTAACAAATATTTATAAATTCTTTTTATTTTATTTAAGCTTTTAATTAAATAAATACAGATATTGCGGTTTTATGGACATTGTTGTCCATGCTGGATCAAGATGCTACTCAGAAGTCAGGGAATTCGAATCTGATTCAAGTACAAACACATTTGCGCTGAGTAGGTATACCTTATAGTTTTTATGGTGTCAGGTATTTTTTTTTTTGTAATTACTAAAAAAAAGACAATTATACAAAATAAAACAAAACTCAAAATGCTGATTCTATTTCTTTTTGTCCTAAATTAAAATAAAATTAACACGTTATTATATGGCTATTTAGTGCACTTTCTTTAAAAAAATAACGTATTTATATAAATAATAATAATGTGTTCTGTAGTTTAGTTAATTTACAGCGCCAATGTAGACACTTTATCAAACCCTATGTCAGGTAGAGACCCCACATTAATCTTCACTGCGATGGAGGAAACAACAGGTATTGCCCAACAATACAAACGTTAAAAACAATATAGGAATATATTGGCATAAAATGGCTTTTTTCGTTGTAACTTCACACCTTCCTCTATCTAAAGTTATATGCAGTTTTTTTACGTAATGGGTAGCCATGGAAACCTACAGCCATATTATATCGGTCACAAGTTCGTCCGATCACCTAACTTCCAAAGAGACATTGCTGGAAGCCAGAATACGAATCTGAGACTACTAAATTCGGAAGCAGCGTGCCCGACTAAGTTTTCGAATTTATTGCCTGTTGTGTAACGAATTAAAAAAAGTCATTTTATATAATAAAATTTCTTTAAATTTGTTTTAATTCGTTAATATTTTTTTTTGTTAATAGAATGCTGTATTCAGAAACCTGGCAAATAGGGGCTTACTCAATACCAATACAAGGGCTTGCTACCGATAATCCAAAAAATATCAGCTTAAAAGTAAAGTACGTAGATGATTTTTTTTCAAACTATTATTTTATTTGTAAAATTATAAAATAATTACGTCGTAAAATTTCAGGACATGGTACGTATTTGAGTTTTCATTTACTTTTCATTATTTACATTTATACTAAAATTTAATTGCATAAGAAATTAAACGTGATACATCCACGTGAATTTTGGAATGTTTTTTTTTTTATCTTATTCACATGCAAAGGATAGATCCAATTCTAGTTCCCTATTCGGGCAACACAGTTATTCCATGTATTGGTAAAACAAATTGCTAAAACCACGAAGCTATTGAAAATTAATACCAATTTTATTCCTGCTTGCAACTTCATAAAGTATTTTTTTTTGTTTTTGTCGTTTGGTACACGGGAGAAACGAAATTTGATAACAAATTAAATTTTAAAATTTATTAAATATTAGAAACCCGGTGACTGAAAATAGTGACATTATTGCATCTAATTTTCAGTTAATACCATTAATTTTATTACATTATTTTTAAGGAGTTCAATTAAATTCATAATTATTTTTAAACATACGGTATTAAAAATTTGATAATGAACTCATAACCACGCCGCTGGTTAAAGTAACGACACCACAGTTTGTATTTGATGGTTTAATTTTCCTAGAAATTAATTTACGTTGCTGTATTATTTTATGGTTAGGAAACTTGAATTGGATCAATAAGCCTTTTTTAGACAAAGTTAATCGCCTAGCTATTTATTACAGACTAGCTTAGAGCCTTCCGTCATCTCTTAAAGAGTATCTTAGTTATAAGTAGAACAATATTTTAATATAATTATTTAATATAATTACATGATAATTTTTCATCAGTCATTTGTCTTATTTTAATCACTCTACGTAATAAATAAAAAAATATTATTATTCATTTATATAACAAAAGGCATTCAACATAACAAGATTTTGATATCTAATTTAATTTAATTAATAAAAACATTTTACTGAAATTAAAAATAAAACCATATCATAATTGACATTCCAATATCGAAAAAATAAAAAAATAAATTTTGTAACAAAAGAGCTTTATAACGAAAGCTCTTATTTATTTAATTACATTTTTTATGTACAAAATTAACTAATCAATAGATATTTTTGTCCTTACACACAACTTTCTTGATGTGCTGCTAACAATGGTGTTCTGGTTGTTACTATTTCACGATGCAATCTCTTCGCTCCATTGATTATCCCCCGATTTGAATCACTCTGTATAAAACAAAAAAATGTTGCAATGAAATTTGTTAACAAATTAAAATTTAATCTGTCAAATAATAATAATGTAATAATTTACTGAATATCTTATAATAATTTATATAAACGAAACCTAAACTTAATTATTTTAGGAATGAGCGTCACCTTATTTAGTTCGACGTTACCACTTTTTTGGTGAAAAAGGAAACGTCTATGTTTGATTTATTCCAGATAACAAAAACTAAGTAAGTTTAAGATTATATGTTGCAGTGTGAATGTTTGCTTTACCTATCCACACTTGTTTTAATCAACACATCCATATAACCTTTTTCAGTCCTTTTCAAAAAAAAATAAAAAATAACCGATTTTGCCAAATATGTGTTAGGAAAATTCACTTTAGGATCTTAAAAGTATTAAAAATATAGGGGATTTTTAATACTTTTAAGATCCTAAAGTGAATTTTCCTAACACATATTTGGCAAAATCGGTTATTTTTTTATTTTTTTTTGAAAAGGAGGAAACGAGCAAGCGGGTCTATTCACGTGACCCGCTTGCTCGTTTCCCCCTTTTCCTTGCAGGTAAGCAACTAGCGCCGCCCATAACATCGAAGTTTAAAATAGAGTAGGGTGGGCAATGATGAGAGGAAGAAGGTGGAAGAGGTAGGGCAGAAGTTGGCTCATAATCTCTTACAGCGTACGAAACGCGGCATGAGCTACTTTAAGTCAATTTCTGAGAGGTAGTGGTATTTCACTGGTTGAGTGGGCCCATTTCTAGAGCAAACTCCGTGACCCTACCAGTAACTTGTAAGAATTGCAAGAGGTTTGATAAGTAAATAAGATAACAAATTGAATGATATAAGAGCGAATACTCTGAGGGTTTTACTTAATGCATCGTAATGGTGGCTATATCCTAAGATAACATTTATTTAAGGAAAGAAAATATTATATAAGAAAGGGATGTTATTCACTGAGTAGATGGTATAGTGGTTTCACAAGGAGTCTCTATAAAAGGTCTATAAAAGGTTCGAATCTTAATATCATTATCATTTTCAAGCTTTATTTTTGTTTGCTTAAATTTAATTTTTAGTTTATGGGACGGTAAGTTGACAGATCAAATTCGTTTTAACTAGTTAAAGGTGGATGGATTTCCATGAATTTTGCCTCTGTATCTGGTATCACAAAAGTTACAAGCCGTGGTAACCGCTTATCGTCAACCAAACGTCAGCGTTTTAAATAGTGAATAATTTGGATATTGAAATAAATTTAAAAGTGTATTCATAATATATCTCATAGGGTGGGAATGAACAGTAACCAAAACTGAGAGTTTTTTTGGGAGGTATTGGGAGGAAAACGAGCAGGCGTTATACCTGCTAAGCAACAAATGCCGCCCCTGGACACCTTAACACAAATAGTGATACTATTGCCGGCCCTCGCAATGGGATATGGAAGGGGTCGGAAGTGGGATGGGAAGGGGATGGCGAAAGGCTTTGGGTCTCCATTCTCATCGAGCGAAATGCGGCAAGAGTCACTTTACGTCGATATTCTGAGAGGTCGTGGTATTTCACCGGTCGATCCGATCCATTCATGCAGTAAACTGCGTGGCTCTACCACTGTTCGAAAGCTGTTTAAACTACATATAACCTTTCAAATGATTATGAATTCGTGGATTCCCGTTGCCATTACATACTTTTTCTCCTTTTATACCTAATTCCTAATTTGAATAATGCTAGGTGACTTCCCGTTAATATTTTTTTATTCTTTTAACATTCTAAATTTGAATAATTTAAATTTAAAATAGTATTAAATCCAAAAAAGGTTGTATAGCTATGTTTAATAAGTGTAAAGGTGCCAACCTGCATATCGGTGTACAACGTGTGAGATGATACCGGCGTCACCGGTGTCTGCGTGCGGTGCAACGTGCTCGAGCTGTTAGAGTTCTTTGGTGTCGCGATAGTGCTGTACTTTGGTGGGTCTGGTTGAGCTTCTGATATCCCTAATAAAGGAATACTTAAGTTAACTCATGCTTTATTAATTTCACTCACAATAAGCACACGGCTTCTGATCCAGAGGTCCGGGTTCGATTCCTGACACTAGCTCACACCAATGACTTTTCGAAATTGTTTTCGGAAGTTATGTGTGATAAATATCGATGACTGAAAACTTTGTGCCCGGTATGGCAATAGGTTCGCAACCTATTCCATTTGGGACGTAAACATAACGGCGAGACGAGGCTTAACAGCCGCTGCCTACACGTTCACACTTCGGGTAACAAACGGCGTGAAGTTATGTTATGTTATTAATACAATACTATATAGTAACATACTTCGGGTTAAGTTAATAACATTATCCAGAATTTGTTCCGTACATATTTCGCTCTATGAATTTGCATTACTTATGATAAAAGTTAGCACTCGGTATTACTCTGAGAGACTGTGGAGTGGTCAAAGTTTATGAGGAACGAAGCCATAAGAAGGAATACTTAAATTAATATTCAATATTTTATATTATTATGATTTACGACAGTGGTAGAGCCAATTAGTATGCCGCATGAATGGGCCGGCTTGACCGCCGCGTGTGGCTCATGCCGCGTTTCGTTCGGTTAGAGAGGTACCCAGAGGCCCACCCTCCTTCCCCATCCTTCCCTATCCCATATCCCTTAAAGGTTGGCAACGCAACAGTAACTCTATATGTGTTGGTGGTGTCCATGGGCGGCGTTGGTTGCTTACCATCAGGTGACACGCCTGCTCGTTTGCCCTCCTATCCCATAAAAAAAATGATGCTTTTAGTTTACTGCAGTGTGGAAGCGGACCATTTGCTTTTCGTAATACGACAATTTTCCATACAAAAGGGAAAAACTAACTATTAAGTTTATTTACAGTTCGTGCACAGGCCAGTGATAGACTATTCTCAAATCAGTAGTAATGTTAGTTTCGTGGGCATACGACATGATGTTAGCCAGGTAGTTTTATGCAGGTTTTTTTTTAACAACCGTATTAAAATTTGGTCTTTTTGAAGATACAACCTATTTATAACCGAGTTTTGATATAGAATGAAGAAGCGGTTATGGAATGTAAATGGAACCTGATACTCCATTATATATATTATGTTAGTCATTTTTAAATCAGTATCAAAATTTAATAATAATATGATTACTTATTCTATTTGAAGAGTTGAAATATTGCTATTTTAATTTTTTTCCCTTTTTTTATTATAACATACATAACAATACATAACATTCACGCCATTGTTACCCGAAGGTGTAGACAGCGGCTGATTAGACTTGTCTCGCCGTTATGTTTACGTCCCCAATGGAATAGGTGGCGAACGTATTACCATACCGGCCACAAAGTTTTCAGTCATCGATATATATCACACGAAATTTCCGAAAACAATTACGAAAAGTCATTGGTGTGATCCAGCGTCTGGATTCGAACCCAGACCACTGGATCAGAAGCCGTGTGCTCGACCACTAGACCACCGAGACCATTTTTATTATAATTTAGTAATAAAATATTTTGTTGTGTGTCTTGGTGGTCCTGTGGTCGAGCACCCCACTTGTGAATCAAGAAGTCGCGGATTGAAATCCTGGCTCACACCATTGACTTTCCGAAATTAACTGCGAAAGTTATGTGTGATATTTACGGATGACTAAAAACTCTGTGCCACCTATGGCAACAGGTCACTTTGGGACGTATACATAACGGCGAGTCGAGGCTAAACAGCCACTACCTACACTTTCGGGTATATAAATATAGATAATTATATATAGATAATAGATATAGATATAGTTTCTGTGGTACTACGAAATTCAAATGACGTCTTCATTAAAGAGATAGCAATTACTAAAAGTGACTCAAACTGCTCTTGTATGCAAATATCTTATTTAAATGCGTAACTAATAAATAAAAAGTTGATTAATTCAAATTGATTATGGCGTTTAGTTATGTTAGGTTATAAAGTCTTTTACAACTTCTAATACAGTTATCTCAGCATTTATTACTCTACGTATAGAAGATTGGTATTAGCTGATGAAGACATAATTTCCTAAAAAAGCGCAAAAAGTAACGAGACTTATCGTCTGATTATTGTATACAGTCACGCAATAATAACATCTTTAATTCAGTTCATATATCTCATTCAAGGCACTTAGTGGATTAAATAAACAATGGATGCGTTCTTAGGCCCGTAAGATCAATCACAGTTTAAACTATTTTATCTAGTTTAAACCTCATCTGTCGTTTATTTGGTAAGATCAATGCTAGATAAACCTCCAATAACAGTTTAAACTATAGTTTAGCTTATACCAGAAGATTTTGCCGTTTAAACTGTGGTCCTGCCTAGTTTAAAAATGGCGGTCGTTTATCAGCTGACATCTGACACAACGATTGTGGGTTCATACATAGATTTAGCATAGACTACAATAGATGGCACATGTCAGGAAAAATTTACTAATAGCATCGAATAACTGACAGCGTAACTGCGTATATTAGATTTTGGGGATATTTATATTTCCACCCATTAACATTACACCCAACACTATGTAAAAGTTAACGCTTTGAAGCGCTTTTTACGAACACATCATATCATAAGCCCTTTTGACGTCCACTGCTGGACATAGGCCTCCCTCATAAAGCGCCACAACTGCCGGTCCGCGCAATCATGGGGGGTTTTTGCCATAATCGCCACGCTTGGCAGGCGGGTTGGCGATCGCAGTAGGCTGTAGTGTCTTGAGAAAGAATGCTGCTGCCCATTCTTCTAGCTTTTCCATTTTCCCTTAGAACACATTGATAATAATAATAATATCTTGGACACAAATCACACAGCGCCAGTTCCAAACTAAGCAACTAAATGTTTGTGCTATAGTTACTAGAGAACGGATACTAATACATATATACTTTTCTTTTGTAAATATGTAAATACATACTTATAATACATAGAAAAACGCCCAGACGCCGCACAAATATTAATGTTTGTCATAAATATTTGTACTCGGGCGAAAATCGAACCCCCGACCTCAGTGCTGCAGCCGGTTGTTTTACCAATGCGCCACGAGCCCCGTAAGTCACTCACACATTAACAACCCATTTTTGGTCACGTTGTTTGGGTGACTATTGCCGATCTATTTTTCTTAAATCTATGGTCACACTATAAAACTTCATAAAAGAAAGAGAAAAAGAGTTTTTTCACGAAATATGCCACAGACAATGTACAAAAGAGTGAATGATGAGCGAAATATGGACTTTAAATAACCAAATGTTGCCATCTGTCGAAAACTAAACTTAGTTTACGTAATCTATGTCCATTTCGCTGTTGATCTTACGAGGCAGGTTTAAACTCTAGATTAAAATTGACTATAGTTTAGAAAATCGACAGTTTTAACTATGATTGATCTTACGGGCCTTAGGCCCGTAAGATCAATCACAGTTTAAACTATTTTATCTAGTTTAAACCTCATCTGTCGTTTATTTTGTAAGATCAATGCTAGATAAACCTCCAATATCAGTTTAAACTATAGTTTAGCTTACACCAGGAGATTTTGCCGTTTAAACCGTGGTCCTGCCTAGTTTAAAAATGGCGGTCGTTTATCAGCTGACATCTGACACAACGATTGTGGGTTCATACATAGATTTAGCATAGACTACAATAGATGGCACATGTCAGGAAAAATTTACTAATAGCATCGAATCACTGACAGCGCAACCGCTTATATTAGATTTTGGGAACCGCGTATATTTTATTTACATTTCCACACATGAACATTAACTTTGTAAAAGTTAACGTTTTGAAGCGCTTTTTACGAACACATTGATAATAATAATAATAATAATAATATCTTGGACACAAATCACACAGGGCCCTCCAGTTCCAAACTAAGCAACTAAATGCTTGTGCTATGGATACTAGATAACGGATACTAATACATATATATTTATACTTATATATCTATATATATATATATATATATATATATATATATATATATATATATATATATACTTTTCTTTTGTAAATACATACTTATAATACACAGAAAAATACCCAGACGCTGCACAAATATTAATGTTTGTCATAAATATTTGTGCTCGGGTGAAAATCGAAACCCCGACCTCAGTGCTGCAGCCGGTTGTTTTACCAATGCGCCACGAGCCCCGTAAGTCACTCACACATTAACAACCCATTTTTGGTCACGTTGTTTGGGTGACTATTGCCGATCTATTTTTCTTAAATCTATGGTCACACTATAAAACTTCATAAAAGAAAGAGAAAAAGAGTTTTTTTTCACGAAATATGCCACAGACAATGTACAAAAGAGTGAATGATGAGCGAAATATGGTGATTAAATAACCAAATGTTGCCATCTGTCGAAAACTAAACTAAGTTTACGTAATCTATGTCCATTTCGCTGTTGATCTTACGAGGCAGGTTTAAACTCTAGATTAAAATTGACTATAGTTTAGAAAATCGACAGTTTTAACTATGATTGATCTTACGGGCCTTAGAGTATGTTTCCTGGTTAAAATAAATACATTAAAATGTTGTAAGTCTGACTTTACTACAACGGAACGTGGTTTTATTATTTATCTAGGTTTGAATTTAAACATGGCATCTCCTTCCGGTATGTACGTATGTTTTATTTAATATTCTAATCTAAGTCTGAATTAATTTTAAGCATTATTCAGTCTGTGTGTGTATATTGATAAAAAGTCTGCTTGTATATTATTTATTATAATAATATCTCGGGAATTAATAGGCAGTAGACAATTTTATGTTTTTTTATGGGATAAGAGGGCCAACGAGCCGGCGTGTCACCTGATGTAGTACACATGTAGTGTTGCGTTGCCGACCTTTAAGGGATAAGGGATAGGGAAGGATGGGGAAGGGGGGTGGGCATCCGGGTACTTCTCTCACCGAACGATGCGCGAAATTAAATTAAATTAAATTTTTAAATGTTAAACTAAATTTAAAAGTGTTTAGTTGATTGGGTAAAAAACAGATGGCGCTTTTTATGGGATAGGAGGGCAAACGAGCAGGCCGTGTCACCTGATGGTAAGCAACCAACGCCGCCCATGGACACCAGCAACACAAGTGTTACTGTTGCGTTGCCGACCTTTAAGGGATAGGGAAAAGGAAAGGATGGGGAAAGGGGGTGGGCCTCCGGGTACCTTTTTCACCGAACGAAACGCGGCATGAGCCACTTTACGTCTATTTTCTGAGAGGTCGTGGTATTTTACCGGTCGAGCCGGCCCATTCATGCAGCGAACTGCTTGGCTCTACCACTGTAAGTATTATGATTGCGCTGTGTGTATTATGATTTTTTAAATATTATTGAAACGTAATAATAATGATTACCTTTACTTAAAGGGATAAGATCAGGGTTCTTGTCGTCAGTGCCTTGTAGTGAATTCCTTTTCTGTACAATAACTTTTTGAGTTTTCATTGTAGGAAGAGTCACTGCAAAATAACATATTTATTAAAATATTTATAATAGGACCAAACGTAAAGGTCGACAGGTTCGATTCCCAATCGAGTATATTATTGTGACAAATGTTATTTTGCTGAGATATTTGTTATTTCTTTCGTTTGGTTTGTTAATGTGTTGGTATTTATGATTTAGGCGCTGTTCAAAGACGTTAAGATATGATTGGAATGGGTTACCTTCATAATCTCTGGACCTATGATGTATTCGCGTAGCGATGAGAGCCAGACACATGATGAGGCCTATTGTCAAGGCAGCGCCCAGGAAAATGCCGAGCGCCCAGTTCACCTCAACCCAAGGTTCTTGTGGTTCTGTCAAAATAATGTCGATTAAAACATACAAAATAAATGTTGTAGTTTAATCGCGTCATCTCGTACTGTTAACTAGAACGTTTAATTATTATTTTTATTAGTCCTTTAAGGAATTTTCTAAACACAGTCAAGCTGATTTATAAATTCCATCAAATATTAATTTCGGAAAAAATATTTTAAGTACACACATTTATTAATTCACGCCAACTCTGCAGAGAGAACAGAGCGCCAAATGGTACGATTCTTACACGCCCCTCTCATTTCTTTGGCTTTCATAATTCTTCTCATACACGCTCGTCGATTTCCTAAGGCTTCTGAAATCACCTACTCAAGGACTCGTTGTATCTGATCATGGAAAGTGTGTCGTCGCTGACCTCGACTCCTACAGCTACAGATCCTACAGTATTGTATTTCTGCTTAGTCAATATTGTATCATCCTTCTACATGTCCGCACCATCGAAGCATGCCCTTTCTTACTTTTACACGGAGACTCTCTTTCAATCCAACTTCCTTCCTTACAACTATGATTTCAACGTGGCCATCAAGAGTCACATACACTTTTGCCCAGTGCCCTAATTTCCACCGCGATTATCCAACTTTTATACCCACTTTACCATACCGTAGTCGGAACTTTTTTTTGTAGTTTTCAATATTAACTATTGTAGAACACTTGTTTTTCTAGTATGCATAATTTTTCACAGCGAACGCGATGAAAGACATTTTATAGTTAATTTATTGATAGTAATTATCGTAGTGTTATAAATTGTTTCATCGACATCTAATTAGTAGTTTTTACGTGAAAGAGTAATAATAACATACATCCATACTTACAAGCTTTTGCGTTTTCAAATTTCAACAGTGGTAGAAGCACGTAGTTCGCTGCATGAATTGGCCGGCTCAGTCGGTGAAATACCACGACCTCTCGAAATATTGGCGTGAAGTGGCTCTTGCCGCGTTTCGTTCGGTGAGTCCTCCCACTCCCTTAAGGAACGGCCACGCTCCACGGTATTCAAAGGCGGTGAGTAATCGCTTACCATCAGGGGACCCACTCGCTTGTTTCCACTCCCATCTCATTAAATAATAATAATATTAGTATGACAAACCTGTTCTTGGTGACAGTTTCAATGCAGTTTCAACCGTTATCTCTATATGCTCAGATCTTCCCCTGGCATTGGCGGCATATACTTTCATGTGCAGGAGACGGTTAGCACCTAATCTCCTTAGATTCCACAACGCCGAGTCAGTAGTCGCATTTACTACAAGATTTTCCTCGGACCAAACTTCAACAATAAAAACACACTGAAGACCCCCATCATAACCTAAAAAATAAAATCATATAAATATGATAACCCTCTTCGGCACAGATTTTATCGGGTCCAATCGACCCTGGATTATAAGAGAAACTTATTGGGTGCTCGAAGATTCCAAGCCCCTCGAAATTGCGGCAAAATGTTGGATCAAAGCCGGACAACTTTTCACTACAAAATAATAAGAATTTTTATACTTGATGGCTTGGTAATAAAAGTGATATGAAATATTATGATGTTTAAACTATAGGAAATTTTAATATCTATATTTATAAAGGCGCCGGCTTAGAATACCGCCGCCACTCCATCTCTTCCCGTGGGTATCGTAAAAGGCGACTAAGGGAAAAGCTAGAAGAATGGGCAGCAGCATTCTCTCTCAAGAAAATACAGCCTACTGCGATCGCCAACCCGCCTGCCAAGCGTGGCGATTATGGCAAAAACCCCCCATGATTGAGCGGACCGGCAGTTGTGGCGCTCTATGGGGGAGGCCTATGTCCAGCAGTGGACCTCAAAAGGCTAATGATGATGATTTATAAAGGCATGAACCTGATGTCGTTTCATGAAATCAACTTGGTAACATTTGACTGTATGAACGAGATTCTATCAATATTTATAATTGTCATAACCAATTTAAGTACATACAGCTTAACATTGCTACGGAACAGGGAGGGCAGGAGGGTCAGTATGAATAGAGGAGTCTTAATATAAAGGGTTGGTTGCTGAGATTGAAAAAGGTTCAAAGGTTGTCACGTAAACTTTTATCTCAAGAACATTTTGTGAAGTAGGCTTTATTGCAGAAGATTATTACTTGAGCTCAAGATGTTTTTTAATACGTAATATACATAATAGGTTAAATTTTCATTCAAAAATTCAAATTCATAGATTTGACTTTTAGGAATAAAAGAAAATGAATAATAGATTTGAATAAGTATGACAATAACAGGGATACCTTTAGAAGACTCTCATATAACTATGTTCAATAAGTCTGGATATTTTTTATATATTTTAGATTAAGGTTTAAAGAATTTATAAGATAATATTGCATTTTATTAGATGGTTCACACATCTATCTAGCCTTATTTGAGACTAGAAGATTTTGTCGAAATTATGAGCAATATAATTATTTAAAAAGCGGCATTTTCTATCAGAATTTTTGATTAAAAATTTATATTTATGAACATTGGCGAAAAAACATTGATATTGATGTATAAATAATCGCCTATGTAGATTATAAATTTAAGTAACAGATAAAAGAAAACACTATCCTATATTTTTAAGTATTTGACTTAAAACGCAAAATCTGGAACCATAGTCATGTACAAGCCGTATGTACGTACACATATTTTTATACAAGATATATTTTAAGTATATAAAACAGGATGGCAATAGGTTCGCCACTCGTTTCGAATGGAATATTCGAGACGTAAACATAATGGCGAGTCTAAGCTTAACAGCCACTGCCTATACCTTCAGGTAAAAAAAACGTGAAGTTATGCTATATAAAATAGCATAACTTCAGAGTCAGGGCTTTTAAATTTATGCTTAATTAACGATACGATCGACACTTCGAAGACCCGTAACTCTCTTAGTGAGAAATTGGGTGAAGATTACCCCCTCCAACTTACTCCGGAAGAAGTTTTCCAAGTTGACATCTCCACTAAAATATGAAGCGGCACAATATTGGTAAGTTCCATTTTGTGTAAAAACTTTTCTTATATATATATATATCTACACTTATATAGCTTTCGTACAATTTATTATCCAATGGTCTTGCGAATAAAACACCAACTAAAATAAATACATACATACATAAACTCACGCCTGTATTCTATAGAGGTAGGCAGAGACCTTGGCTCCCCACAAGCTGCGATCCTGATACACTTCTTAGCTTTCTCTCACAGTCATGCATTCACGCCGGTTTCGGGTACTATGTATTTTGCCATTTTTAAATAGACCATTTATATGGTCGTGGTAGCCCCCGTCTTGGTCTCCCGATCCCGATCCTGCCACTCACATTCGCTTCGTATACTCTTTTAGTCAGTCGGCTTTCATTCATTCTTGCAACATGACCAAACCATCTTAACACACTTCTCTCCACCTCGGTCACCACATCATCCTTCAACTTGCATTTTTCCCTTATCACGCTATTTTTCATTCGATTCGCAAGGGTGACTCCACAAATACTTTATCCAAAATGTTGATGAATTATAGTAAGTCTATTGTGTTTGGAAGAACATAAGCATAACCTCATAACTTTTTCTACCCAAAGGTGTCGGCAGTAGCTGTTAAGCCACGTCTCGCCGTAATATTTAAGTCCCAAATGGAATATGTGGCAAACCTATTGCCATACCGGGCACAAAGTTTTTAGTCAACGATACATTTCACACATAACTTCCGAAAAAAACTTCGAAAAGTCATTGCTGTGACCCAGTGTGTGGATTCGAACACGCGATCTCTAGATTCAGAAACAGGGTGCTCGACCACTGGACCACCGAGACTATTTGGAAGATATATCGACAGAACCTTTTTTTGCGTAATAATCAAGTTCCAGCAGTCATGCTTATACACCGCAATTTTTAATCGCAAGTAATATTTTTATTTTATTAGCAACTCGAATTAGAAACCAAAACTACCGATTCAGATGCGAGGTACTGACGCTACTAATCCAAAGAGAATATATTAATAAATTTAGTCGTTTAGAATATTCTTCTAATGGTTCCGTTTTCTCATAGTCTTCAATATATTCTCAAGGGGATGGAATTAATATAATATCTTAAGCTTATTAAGGTTGTTCTTAATAACTGTCTCAGGAGAGTTAGCAGTAGGTAGATGGAGGGTCAAGCTGTTCAAATCTATCAAATTATTCATGACTTTTCACCTAGGTAGACTTGTAAAATAGGATGAACTTACTCAACTTGGTTATTTAACTTCAGTCTTTAAAGGAGTTTTCGAAACTATTGTCTTGTACCGAGAAAATTGAAAGTTACGTTAACCAGTATTCACTTGGAAAATTATCGAACATCCAATTAAAAGAAAATTAATGAAAATTTAAGATTAGAATATTTAAAATATTAAATATCAGAACAATTGATAATACCTAATTAAAAGTATGCTTTTTTTTTTTTTTTTTTTTTTTTTATGGGATAAGGGGCAAACGAGCTTGCGGGTCACCTGATGGAAAGCAATCACCGCCGCCCATGGCGTCTGCAATACCAGGGGCATCACATCAGCGTTGCCGCCCTTTCAGATGGAAATAGGCTCGTTTCTTGAAGGTTCCTAGGTCGTAGCGGTCCGGAAATACCGTCGCCGGCAACTGGTTCCATGAAGGAACAGTGCGTGGCAAGAAGTGCCTGTTAAAACGCACTGTTGTCGACCGCCAACCATTCAGCCAATGCGGGTGGTAGCGTTGGCGCGTCGAACGGTGGCGGAAATCAGCTGGCGGTATTAATCCGAACAATTCCTCAGAGCACTCCCCGTGGTATATGCGGTAGAGGATACATAGAGATGCCACCTCTCTCCGCAATGCCAGAGGATCAAGCCGATCAGTAAGAGCTTGGTTGTCGACAAGCCTAACCGCGCGTCGTTGGATGCGGTCAAATGGAGTAAGCTGGTACTGGGGTGCCCCCGCCCAAAGATGTGAACAGTATTCCACGTGAGGACGGACCTGCGCCTTGTAAAGTTGCAGGCGATGACCTGACGTGAAATACTGTCCCGCTCTATTGAGCACACCAAGCTTTTTGGAAGCCAATTTGGCCTTGCCCTCCAGATGACCGCGGAACTGGACGTCACTCGACAAGTCGACACCAAGAATTCCGATAGCGGCTGAGGCGGGTAAGGGAGTGCTCTCAAAACAGGGAGCTACGACAAAGGGTGTCTTTTTAGCGGTAAACGCGCAAACCTGTGTCTTCTTAGGGTTGAATTGGACTAAGTTTAGTCGGCCCCATTCCGAAACCTGACTAAGCAGAGTTTCGATTTCAGACACAAGTTTATTCCGGTGCTCGTCGACGTTTTCCCGAGAAATACGCGGGTGGCCGGTATATAAGGCATCCCCGGTACTGTCATCTGCATAACAATGAAGATTGCTGCTAAGCAGCATGTCATTGATATGCAGAAGAAACAGCGTAGGGGATAGCACACAGCCCTGGGGGACTCCAGCATTCACAGGTTTTAAGTCGGAGCATGACCCGTCGACAACAACTTTAATGCTCCGAGCCGTGAGAAAGCTGGAAACCCAATCGCATAATTTCTCGGGAAGCCCATAACATGGAAGCTTCGAAAGAAGTGCTTTGTGCCAAACCCGATCAAAGGCCTTCGCTACGTCCAAACTAACGGCCAGCGCCTCTCCTTTACTCTCAACCGCTTCCGCCCACCGATGGGTTAAGTACGCTAAAAGATCACCAGCTGAGCGACCTTGACGGAATCCGTACTGACGGTCACTTATCAACTGGTGCTCTTCTAGATACTTAAGGAGCTGGCGGTTGATGAGTGTTTCCATTATTTTGGAGAATAGGGAGGTGATGGCGATAGGTCTGTAGTTGGACGGATCTGAGCGGTCACCTTTTTTAGGGATCGGATGGACTAAAGCAACCTTCCATGATGCTGGCACAGCGCCGAGAGAGTAGGAGTACCGGAAAAGACGCGTTAGAACCGGTGCCAACTCTGGAGCACACGTCTTCAGCACAATTGCTGGGATTCCGTCAGGCCCACTCGACTTGTGGACATCCAGGGATAGAAGTATGCGTCGCACAGTACTTTGCCGGAAACGAACCTCCGGCATGGCGTGACCGCAATGTGGAATAGTCGGTGCGATGTTACCCATATCGTCCAAAGTCGAGTTGGACGCAAAGAGAGTGCCAAGAAGGTCGGCTTTCTCTTTTGCGTCGTGGGCTAGTGACTGGTCCTCCCGGTGCAACGGTGGAAGAGACGGCTTACAAAAATTCCCAAGAACAGCCTTGGCGAGCGACCAGAACGCACGGGTTCCCGAGGGAAGGCGAACTAGTTTCTCGCCAATTTTGCCTATGTACTGAGACTTTGCTACGGCTATAACTCTTTTGAAGGACCTGGAGGCAAGGTTGTACTTCTTCTTAAGAGGGCCGGTGTCAGAGTCCTGGGACGCCACTGCTTTTGCCCAGGCTTGATAACACTCATGCTTAAAACGTAATGCCGTTTTGCATGAGCGATCAAACCAGGGCTGGGATCTGCCGCCGATTGGCACCACTGAGGATGGAACAAAGAGCTCCATTCCCTGCAGTACCACGTCAGCAACAGAGTCGGCAACGACGTCAGGATCATCCGGCGAGAAGCAAACTTGCCCCCATGGGTAAGATGCGAAGAAATTTCGCATCCCATCCCAGTCCGCTGACCTATAGTGCCACACACGGCGGCGACTCGCAATGTGCGGTCGAAGTGGGCACGTGAGTGGCACCGTACTCCTTATCAGACAGTGGTCCGAAGAACCCAAAGGGGCGTCTACAGAAACCACATATCTGTCCGGATGGGAGGTCAGCAGAAGATCCAACAGGGAAGGTATATGATTATCAACATCTGGGATTCGCGTGGGTGCGGTAACCAGTTGTGTTAGATCATATGCTAGAGCAAAGTCATGAACAGATCTACCCGCGTGGTCGGTGGTGCGAGATCCAAGCCAATCGACGTGGTGGGCATTGAAATCGCCCAGAATAACGATTTCCGCGGATGGGACCTGTTGAAGTACGGAATCTGCAGCCGTTTGAACGTGGTCCATGAGTCGGTCTGTTTCGGTATTACCGCTATGGGACCTATAAAGACATGCGTAGATGCGGGGGTGGTCGTCGCTATCAACACGCAGCCAGAGGGTCGATAGGTCCCTTCCTTCAAGGCTGCCGAGGCGTCGAGCACAGATATCCTCCCGGACAAACACACACACTCCGGCCCGCGGTACAAAGCTGTATTCCAGTTTGTATCCGGGGTATAGGAGATATGAGGTGTCTGCCGGAGAAGATATCTGTGTCTCTGTAAGGAATAGCAAAGCAGGCTTTGCCGTTTCCAGGTGGTGGTGAATGGCAAGCAGATTTGAGTGGATGCCCCTGATATTGCAAAAGTCCACGTTTAGCGTGGCAGGGGGAGTCGCAATGCCCTTACGTTTGCCCCGGACAGTTTTTAGTGACGAGCGAGATTTTGCCCTCCCCTGACTACGAGGGGCAGCTTGAGCGTCCACGCCTTGGTGAATACCAAACCGTGGACGCTCAAGGGGGGATTCTCCAGTGCTGTGGCAGCTGGTACCCCCCTGGGGTAAATGATCTTTTAATGTCGCTGCCATTAAGGGGAGGGTGAAGGGGATGGGCCTCCGGATACCTCTCTCACCGAACGAAACGCGGCACAAGCCACTTCACGTCGAAATTCTGAGAGGCCGTGGTATTTCACCGGTCGAGCCGGCCCATTCTTGCAGCGAACTGCTTGGCTCTACCACTTAAGCTTGGCTCTACCACTTAATATATATAATATGCTATAACATAACATAACTTCAAGCCTTTTGTTACCCGTAGGTGTAGGCAGCGGCTGTTAAGCCTCGTCTCGCCTTTATGTTTACGTCCCGAATGGAATAGGTGGCGAACCTATTGCCATGCCGGGCAGAAAGTTTTCAGTCATCGATATTTATCACACTTAACTTTCGAAAAGTCATTGGTGTGAGCCAGTGTCAGGATTTGAACCCGGACCTCTGGATCAGAAGCCGTGTGCTCGACCGCTGCACAACCGTGACTAATTAATAAGACCGAGAATAATTACTGTAATTGGGTAACCGACGCTTTTTGATATTGAGTACCTATTGCCGAAATATATTCATAAAACTCTATTTTTCGTTCATTTTATACCTTGCATAATATAGCATTTTTTCTGTGGCAAATAATTTCTAATGCTCACATTTTTTATCCTTAAATAATAAAAAGAGAAATAAGAAAATCTTCTTAGTTTTAGTTTGAAGAATTAGTTATAAAATGGAGGTAGGTAGATTATCGTATGATGATTATTATAGCGCTAAGAATATTTATTTATTATTTTGTAAGTAAAATGTATAAGATGAAATAAGAAACTTGTATAAGGTAGCTATTTATATACGTCCTTCATAAGTGGCAATCTATTTTCATATTGGATTGATCATGTCTCATCTGTCTTATCGATAATATATAATATAAGTTTATATTTTTAGTTGGCCAATTCATATATCAGAATTAATAGCTAACTATATTTTGTAGTATGAACGTCGATTGCGCTGCTTCTGAATCAACACGTCATAACATTGAATCCGGGATCACAAACGGCAATAAATTTTCCGAAGTTAATCACTGAGAACATTGTGCCCAATGTATGGGTAATAGGTTCCGTCATTTATTCCAGTTGGGACGTAAAAAATCAACTTGTAGAAGCGAAAAAGCCACTGTCTACACCTAAGGGACTAAACATAGATTAAATTTAGTAAAATACAATGTATATGAAATGTTACATCATGATACTATTTCATTTGAGAATCTAAGATTTGTCCAAATAATTGGATCGTGTTACACGTGGGTAACAAAATGGTACTTAATATTTCTACCTTTCTCAAAATTTTAATAAAACATTAGATGTTATTGAAGAAAATCTCTGTAAAAACTTTTTATCGTGATAATTGTTAGCACAGATCCTAATTCATTTCATTATGAAATAATAAGGTACTCGAGAAATGTTTCACCTCAGTTTTTGGTAACACGAAATAAATTAATATATTTCACTCGTTTTAAATGAAAAATTTTCGTTTATAAATTAACATAGAGTTTTCTTCTCTTATTATTTAAGATCCGACGTTATTTTTTACTACACATAATTACTCTTAATTATCCCTGGTACCGAGTAATATATAGAGGAAGAAAGAGAGGGAGAGAGGGAGAATTTTCTTTTGTTAAGGCTGCTTTGATAAATACAGGTGTATTTAACAAGAGACGAGACATGTTGTAATTATTTTCATTAGCAATAAATTTTGAATTGAATATTATTTTTCTAATTTATAAAAAAAACGAGCTAAACACAAAGAGATTGTTTTGGCCTACAAGTTTAAAATTTGTAGATCTATTAGTTACTGATTCAATCTGGGTAAATGGTATTCTATGTAAATCAATATGCTGCGACAATTATTTAATTGGTCCAAATAGTTTAATAAAGCCATAATGTGTCTGCCTACATCTTTGAATTTGGAAGTCGTAAAGTTACGTTTTAATGGAATTTTAATTGTATTCAACAAATTGTATACAGGAGTATCAAATGAGTAGAAAACAATTCCTACTAATGTAGGATAACGCATAATCAGGACAACTGCGTAAAATCAAAAAGGTTAGATAAATAAGTTATTTACTCATTATTCTCAAAAAAACTGTCCATTAATCTATATTTGCGAATATTACTCTACAAATTAAGAATAATATCTTCACATATACACATATTTTATTCAGACCAGCGCTTGACTACACAGCTGGTGCTAAGTAACTGTGAAGCCTTCGGTGAAGCGTATTATTCTGTTGAGAAACAATTCCCTGTATTCTTGAAGACACATATTATTTTGGGATCACTGATTCACCGATCTATTTGTTGACAGTGCGTGTGATTCAGATGTAAAGAGCTATCTTAGTAGTGGCTATATTAATAGTGGCAGAGACAAGCAGTTCGCGCATGAATGGACCGGCTCGACCGGTCAAATAACACGACCACTCAAAATATCGACGTGCCGCGTTTTGTTCGGTGAGAGAAGTACTCGGAGGCCCAACCCCCATGTATTCTTATCCTAATTTCTTAAATGTCGACAAACTGTAGACTATATACTATCCTATTCCATTTGGGACGTAAACATAACGGCGAGACGAGGCTTAACAGCCGCTGCCTACACCTTCGGGTAACAAAAGGCGTGAAGTTATGTTATGTTATGTTAAAATGCTAGATGTATATATAATCTGTTTCGAATATCGACAATGTTTAGATCGACTTGCATAGAAAAGATTGATGGATACATGGCTAGAAGTCAAATGTATTTGCCACTGCATTGACGTCAGAGTAAAAGTTTTTGTACGTAAAAATAAATGTTCGATTTATCAAAAACGATGGCTGGTAAGGGCAGAGGTGTCAGATCGTTTGACAAGATACTGAGATGAGACAAAAACAGACGAGAGAGAAAGGTAGGTACGTACTTCGTATATTTATAATTGAAAAGGTTGAAGCTCCACTCTTATTGGTAACAACGTGATGATACATAGCCTTTAGCCATCGCAATTAAGTGTGGTATTTAACACTATTTCTCTATTTTCTCCAGTAGTATCAGTAATTTTTGAAATTAGCGCGTAGAAGTAAACAAAAATAAAACTAAATTTTCATTAATGTAGATTCTGATGATAAAGATATAGGTACGTACCTGCTGAACACAGCAAATCCAATGAGTCATCAGTCAAGTTATACACAGTACAGTTCGTTGGCGGATCTGGTCTTGTTGCAGGTAATAGAGTGTATACACAAGGTATTACTTGCTGACCTGCTAAATTTGTTGCTTTACATGCTAATGTTCCGTAATCTACGTCTGAAACTGGTGTATACGTCAGAACTGACTTGCCTTCCTTAATTTCCGTTGTAAAGCGATCCTGTCAAAAAGAAATATATTATTATAGAAAATATATATTAATTTGTTCCCTATTCAATGAATCGTGTAAGCTTCACTAGTCCTAAGTTTTACACATCCAAGAATCATTTTTGATCAAATTTAAGGTGAAATTCATAGCTCTTTTTATAGCGGACGTAGCAAGATAAACTAATTATTTAGTATAGGGACGTGTGGAATAGACCATATAGAAAAGCGAAACAGAAAAATCTGCATTGGTTCATGAAAAAAAACTATGAACTGTAAAAAAACAGCGGGATATTGGCAATGCCAAAATTCTCTTTGTGTGCGGACAGAAATAAAAGATAAGAAAGTAGGTAATCAAATGATGTTATGTTGTTAATGAAGATATTTATATTACCGGGAGTACGTAAATGTCTGATGCCCATAAATCTTTTGATAACATTCTTTCTAACCAGTGGTGCAGAAATTGCGCGTCGCGAAGGCACAGCCTATATTGTGCTTGCTAATGTGTCATATAAATTATTTTTTTCTGGAATGTTCGCGTATAATATAACGGTTTATATATATTACTAGCTTTTACCCGCGGCTTCGCTCGCGTTGAAGCCATTAAAAAACTTTTTTAAAAAACTTACAATCAACTTTATTGAAATGCAACAACAAACGATAAAATATATTTCACTGTAACAAAAATAAATAATTATGGACTTTAATAATTTTATAAGATATAAATGCAGAGTAATAATGTAGGATATTTTTGTAGGCTATATCATAAGTTTTTCCTTCGGGTGAAAATATATATAAATTTAAGAAAGTAAGAAGAAAAAAAAGTATCCTATGTTGCTTCTTATACCCCCAAGAATATGTGTACAAAGATTCATGATGATCTGTTGAGTAGTTATCCCGTGAAAGCGTAACAAACAAACTTACATGCACATTTATATATTAGTAGGGTAGGGATAGGGATAGGGATAAGTAAAGTTAAGTATAAGTATAAGTATCAACCCTGAATACTGTAATACCGTCCCTCGCGAGGCATAACAGCCGCTGCCTACACCTTCGGATAGAAAAAGGTGTGAGGTTACGTTATGCTATCTAATTTACGAATACTGTAAAACTTCATTACTGAAGTAGCTAAATTTGACGATTTTTTGACAAACAATTGTTTTATCTTTCGTAAAAAAATTTTTTTTTTTAATATAAAGTACCCTATTTATAGTATGTTACTTCTAATACCTTCAAGAGTATATGTACAAAGTTTAATGATGATCGGTTCAGTAGTTTTTGCGTGAAAGCGTAACAAACAAACTTACATTCGCATTAAGAAAAAAGAAAGTATCCTATATTACTTCTAATACCCCCAAGAATATGTGTACAAAGATTCATGATGATCTGTTGAGTAGTTATCCCGTGAAAGCGTAACAAACAAACTTACATGCACATTTATATATTAGTAGGGTAGGGTAGGGTAGGGATAGGGATTATTTTATATTTATAATATTATAGTATATTATAGTATAGTATAGTATAGTATAGTATAATATTATAGTATAGTATAGTATAGTATAGTATAGTATAGTATAGTATAGTATAGTATAGTATAGTATAGTATAGTATAGTATAGTATAGTATAGTATATTATAGTATAGTATGATGTACATCTTCTTCCGCACATTTTTATCTCACCACCTATGTATTGTATAATATGATTTTTTCCATTGACATAAAGGTATCAAAATATCTTACTTAATTTCTTATAATCCACCAACATTTTACTTTGAAAAAATAAATGTAGACATTTTACACATAATTTTTATCACAAGTACAGCGATATAATGCAAAACTATTGGTGAAAAATATGTATAATAAATTTTGAAAAGAAGAAACAAAAATTGATGCCAAATACTAAAGGAAAATATTGTGAATTCTCCGTAATACTAAATTGGATGGATTGAAAAGATCGTATAATATAAAAAAAAGTAAAAAAAAATAGTAAATTGATTCTTCTTGGCTCAACAAAATTCAATCGAAATGGACAAGCTCTGTGAGTGCTCCCTGTCATCTATAACAAACGGTTTGGATTGATCGACTGAGCCAGTTCCCGAGGGAGCAAGTGTATCACTATCAAGTTTCAAATCTGCCAACTCCACCTACCGACCGTTGTTTTGACTGCTCATAACCCCAAATGGGTCACAAAACAATTTCGTTTCTACGAAAATCCATTTATTTATATTTTTTTTTATATACCATAAATACCTCATTAGTAAAACTGCCTCTCACCATTGACTTTTCGAAAGTTATTTGCAGTAAATATCGCTGACTGATGGGCATGCCTAACAGTAAAAAAATATCATTCAGCCTCCACTGGCGTGGAAGGTGTGAATTTACATTTAACATTTTTTTCAAACATGGATTTATAATATAGATAGTTAAAGACATATATAAGTATATATGGAATTGGAGTAAAAGTTGGATCCAAATCCGAGACTTCTAATGAATAGATGCTAAACTTACAAACCATTGAGACAACCATAACGATGATAAAAATCCAAACATATAATTTATAATTAGGTTTAAATATATATTGACGGACTTCGCTTGTATTGGTAAAATAACCGGCTGCAGAATCGCGGTTGGCGGGTTCGATCTCCACCCGGGTGCAAATATTTTTGACAAACATGAATGTTTTTATGGCGTCTGGATGATTTTCTGTGTATTACAAGTAGGTATGTATTTATAATTGAAAAGTATATATTAATTTCCATAACACAAGCATTTAGTTGCTTGGCTTAGAACTAGAGGGCGCTGTGTGTCCAGGATATTAGTATTATTATATTATCAGTATAATATCAACTTACAGGATCAACGGTGATGGAGGTGGTGGAGCTGTTGAGAGTCCAGTCGAATGTCTCTGGTGGTGGATAGGAGTCTACTTCACATATAACTGTTGTTGATTCTTGAAGTGCAGCTCCTATTACCTTTACTTCTTTTCTGTGGCACACAGGTTTATCTGAATAGAAAAAAAATAGTATTAAAATAAAATATTTATCAGTATTGAGGACAAAGTGGTTCAACACCTGGTACAGAATCAAAAGTCACGGGTTCAAATCCTAGCGTTTACTATTTTAACATAACATAGCTTCACGCCTTTGTTACCCGAAGGTGTAGGCAGCGACTGTTAAGCTTCGTCTTGCCGTTATGTTTACGTCCCAAATGGAATATTGCCATGCCGGGCACAAACTTTTCAGTCATCGATATTTTTCACCTTAACTTCCGAAAACAATTTCTAAAAGTTATTGGTGTGAGCCAGTGTAAGGATTCGAACCCGGAGCTCTGGATCAGAAGCTGTGTGCTCGACCACTGGACCAAGTCATCAATACTATTTTAATATTTTTATATAAGAGTGCAAACGAATAAGCGGGTCACCTCATGGTAAGCAACTACCGCCGTTCATAGACACCTGCTACACACATAGTGTTACAGTTGCGTTGCCAGCCTGTAAGGAAGTAGGATCGGAAAGGAGCGGGAGGAGAGGTGGGCCTCTAGATACCTCTCTCACCGAACAAAATGTGGCATGATCCACTTAACGTCGATATTCTGACGTGGTATTTTATTTCTCAAGTGATATTCACTAACGTGGTATTTCACCGGTCAAGCCGGACCATTTATTCAGCGAACTGCATAGCCCTACCACTGTAGTCTTTTTTTAAAATTTTACGCTTTTAATATTCAAAGTTGTAAAATGTAAGTTGGAGAAACTTGCTACTTTACTTCAGGCACCAATACATAATAGCACTTTACATAATAAAATATAGGCTCACGCTTTTTTCTACCCGAACGTGTAGGCAGCGGCTGGTAATCCGCGACTCACAGTTATGTTTTTACGTCCCAAATGGAATAGGTTGCGAACCAATTGGCATATCCCAGGCACAATGTTTTCAGTCATCGATATTTATCACACATAGCTACCGAAATTACTTCTTACTACTTAGAAATATAACATACATCTTACAAAATTATTTCGATTCGATCATGACAGACACGGATCTCTAACTAGCATGATTCCGTAGCTTTGTTTATTTAATTAACTAACTAAACAGGCAGCGAGGACCATTGAATGGTTTGAATAGTAGTTAGAATCGTCATTGACTCGTTAACACAATAAACTATATATGCTATATCTTCACGCTGTTTAGTTCCGAGAGTGGTGATAGCAATGATTTGTATCAGAATGATGTATTTGATTTTAAGGAATAGGTTTAGGCCTTATAAGAAGTCTTATTTTTGTTGCCAATATTATTGTGCTTTCTACACTTGACTTTTTCAAAACCACATTCATATTTAAATAAAATATCCAATTATCTATACAATACAATACAATACAATATTCTTTATTGTACACCAAAACAAAAGAATACAAACATTATAGACACACAAAGAACAACAATAATGCACAAACGGCGGTCTTATCGCTATCGGCGATCTCTTCCAGACAACCTTTATGGACAAAAAAAAAAGAAGTTAGGGTAGTCGTTGGTGACAAAATTAGAATATAAATAGAAAAGTACAAAATATATAATAGTAACAATAGATAGATTACAGTAGATTCAACAAAACAATAAACATAATGTAGTAAGATATATAGCATACTACATATGCATAAAGCATAAACAACACTTATACATAAATACATATAAATACACATACACATATACTTAAAATATAAACATACATATACATACATATAGATACAGCTTTCGGAATAAGTGTATTCAGGACTAGCTAGAGTAACCTAATTCTATGTGATAGTGATTAATTAGTCGTTTTCTGAATGTACTTAATGATTCAGCAGATCTTATTGATAAAGGTAACCCATTCCACAAGCGTGCTGCTTGTACTGTGAACGATTTATCTAAAAAAGACTTGGCGTGTGGCGGTATTGCCAGTTGCCGGCTTTCGGATGATCTTAGAGATCTCGTATGTGTGTCACATAAGAACTGAAAACGTTCTTTAAGATAGATGGGGGCGCAAGGATGAAACAAGATATTGTAAAGAAGAGAAAGAATATGAGAATTCCGGCGAAGGCGTATAGGAAGCCATTTGAGCTTTGCACGAAATTCGGATACGTGGTCATATTTGCGCAAACCAAATATGAACCTAATACAGACGTTTTGAAGTCGCTCAAGTTTATTTAGTTGGTCCTCGGTGATATCAATATAGCTAGCATCAGCGTAGTCGAGGATAGGTAATAAGAGAGATTGGGCGAGTGTAGTTTTGGTGGCAATCGGAAGAAAATTACGAAGTCTTCTTAAAGATCCAGCAGATGCAAAGATCTTACGACTAATGTTCCCAAGCTGAGGACCCCAAGATAGTGTCCTGTCAATGAGTATCCCGAGGTTTTTTATATGGTTACTGATAGGAATGACGGAACCGCCGAGACATATAGGTGGGATTTGGTCCCAGAGGACTTTAGATATTAGTTTGGAGCTGCCGATAACCAGTGCTTGGCTTTTTGCGGCATTTAAGGAGAGACCATAAGCTTCACTCCATTCCAATATTTCTTTTAAATCCTGGTTGATTCTGTTAATAGCTTCAGGCATATGTTGCAGTGAAGCCTGAGTGTAAACCTGCAGATCATCAGCATAGAGGTGGTAGGACGAGAGAAGTTTAGTTGAAATTGGATTTATAAAAATCGTGAAGAGTAAGGGAGATAAAACGCCACCCTGCGGTACCCCAGCCGTGATATTATTCCAAGACGAGTAAGAGTCATGAAAACGAACACGTTGCCGGCGCCCAGACAGGTAATTATTGAACCAATCAATAACCGTTGGAGATATGTTAAGAAGCCTGAGCATAGCTAGCAATACTTTGAAATCGACAGTATTGAAGGCGTTGCTGAAATCCAGCAAGCAAGCCACAGTAAGCTTACTGCTCTCCATACCCGTTCTAATGTCCTCCGTAATATTGAGGAGTGCAGTTGAGGTACTATGACAAGGACGGAAACCGGATTGGTAAGGGTTAAGGAGCTTGTTTGTGGCAAGGAATTTACTAAGTTGCTCATGGACAAGGCGTTCCAGGACTTTGGATAGAAACGGCAATATTGATATTGGACGGTATTCAGAAAAGGATGAAGGATTAGCTTTTTTGGGCAAGGGTATGACTTGTGCATCTTTCCACATTGAAGGAAAGACGCCACTGGACAGTGAGGAGTTAAAAATATGACAGAGAACAGGAAGGATGATATCAAGGATAGGAAGGATCATATTACGGCTCACAGAGTCAGTTCCAACTGCATTAGAAGTGATTGATAGCACATGCCTCCGAACATCACAATCGGCTAGTTGATTAAAGATGAAAGGATCGAAATCTGGAGTTGGAATAGATGAAAGATTTTCTAAAGTCGAGGCTTTAGTGGCCCTATTAAAATTGGACGAAGACGTGAAGTGTTGATTGAGCAAATCAATATTGAGATCTAAAGGAAATTCTTCGTTAGACTGTTTACCAACTCCTAGCGATTTAAGAAATTTCCATACCTTAGCTTGGTCTACATTTTCAACTGATTTATGGATATACTGGCGTTGAGCTTTCCTACACACCTTGCTGCAGTGATTCCGAGCATTGACGTATCTCTCTAGATTTTCTGACGTAGGACGACGCTTATACCTAGACCTTGCAGCTGCTTTCTTAGCAATTATTGCCTTTATACAAGGTGTTATCCATGGCGATGGAAGCTGCTTCAATTTTATTAGGCGTTCTGGAGCATGTACGTTATACAGCTTATTCAATTTGGATATTAATAAACGGACTTTGTCGTCGACCTCGTTGGCATTGAATAGTTCTGTCCAATCGATGTTCATGCAATCTTCCAAAAGTTTAACATGATCCATGCCACCAAAACTACGCTGCAGAAGAGTTTTAGACCTTGGCTTAGGGATATGAGACTTGTAGGACAGGTAAATAAGATCGTGATAGGAGAAAGAATCAGCTGAGCACTGACCATGTTTAGCAACGTGAGCAGGAGAGGAAACAATTATAAGATCAAGGAGAGAAGGGGTGCAATTGGGAAAATGGTGAGTCGCAGATGAAGGAAGAATGGACAGGTTGCAAGAGTCTATAGTATGGGATAGTAAAGATGACCGATGGTCCATTTTCAGAAGACAGGTGTTAAAGTCGCCCATAATAATGATATGACTGTAGGAACAGACAAGATTCTCAAGAAGAATTTCAAGTGAAGGAAAGTAGTTGATGTGAAGAGAAGGAGAGTAATAAACACCTATAAGGATACGGGTATTGCAGAGTACGACTTCGATAAAAAGATGTTCACCAGCATGTCGTGGTGGTGGCTGCGGAGACATGCTGATTATAGTATAGGATAAGTGCTGGCGAAGATAAATTGCAACCCCACCGCCGCCTCCACTTGAGCGGTCATTGCGTATGAGTTGAAATCCGGGTAAAGAGTAAGATTTAGAAGGAAGACAGGGTTTGAGCCAGGATTCGGAGATAAGAATGGCTTGAATATTCCCACAGTCAAATTCAGCTAGCATATCGGAGAAATGGGCCGGAATACTCTGAGCATTGATGTGAACTACATTGAAATTCCCCGCAACATCAGAAAACCGCAATTTTAAAGTTTCAGAGAGTGAAGGTAAACTAACAAAACTGTCACAGTCGCTGTCTGCTGACTGGAAAGATTCAGAACTGTTACCATCATCAGCATCACACATTAATAAACAATAATTACTAATATATACAAATAATATATAACAAAAAAATAATAATATATATGTTTTCAGTTACTATGTCCAAGTTACCTAAATATATATACTTAAATATATATATATATATATATATATATAAATATAAATACCAATTAAATATACTAAATATATACTCTTATCTTATACTTTTGGAAACAACTAGTTGCCAGTTCAGTGTCCTAGCGAGTTATTTAATTCAAAAAAGAAAAAAAAAGTGTTATAATGCAGCACCACATTTTACAATTCAAGGGCAATATCACACATCACACAGGTTGCGGAACATATAATGGAAGCTAATAGGCAATAACATACTAATAGGTAATAAAAATACGAAATAGTTTGTGAATATGTGTTTGTATCTACACACTCGACATCTTGACTTAAACGATCTGGGTGCCAGGTTGTAGAATTAAGATTAAAACCCAGAAATATAAAAAAATATAAAATGAAAAGTGACAGTTGACAATATGTTGAATATGACAGCGAGTGTCAATTGCTCGCTAATGTAAACAAAGTTACCTACTCCAAACCTTATAGGCTACGTTCCACTTAACGCCCACCAAGACCGCGACCGCGACCGCGGAAATTTCCGTTCCACTAGCGTAAAAACGCCGCGGTCGTTGTGGGCGTATGTTATAAGTGGAACGCAAAACTTGAGCGCTGTGTGCAAGCAATATGGCGGCTGGGAAAATTCATCAAGTTCTGATGACATATGTCATTTTTTTTTGAAAGCCCACGAAGACCTACCAATATTTTGCGGGCGTAGTGGGCGCGATGCGGTCTCGAGCAGTGACGTCATCTATGACGTAGAGCGACCGCTCGCAACGACCGTGGGCTTTATGTCAAGCGCTACTGTGGGCGTTGCGGTCGCCGCGGTCGCTTAGTGGAACTCGGCCATCATATCATAACGTATACAGTGATTTAAAGATAATTAGGGATTGCTAATTACCTTCAGTGCGAATAAAAAAGTATTTAGTTAAGCAAAAGCATAGCAACACGCATGATGGCTATATAACAGGGGCTCATGCCAGATGCAACATGGATTCCGCTACCAATAAATAATGTAAATTACTGAAATTGCTAAGAAAAGTAAGTATAGACAAGGATATCGTGATTTACTTTTTAGTGGCGGCGGCTCGCCTTGTTTTGGTGGTTTTGTCGCTCGGTGCCGCCGCCCTTGACATCTCACTAGCCTCAAGACTATGCAGATCGCCCAGGGTTGCAACCCGGTGTCGAGAGTTGATGCCCATAACATATACGCACCCCTCACGTGTCCAACACTTTGCTACACCAAACTTGTCACGGGCCGCCATGAAAAGTTCATGTCTAGATTTAGTTAAAAACTCAGATATGGTTATTCCAGAACCCTTCAGTTTAGTTTTCGCCCTTCAGTTTCGTTTTAGTTTTCGTTTACAGTATCCACAAATTTTATTAGAATTGGTCGAGGGCTACCAGCTGGCCTAGGCCCACCCAATCGATGGCAACGTTTGATGTCATTGACAGCAATAGTGTCCAGCTTGAGTTTGGCATTTATAACACCTGCAATATCCTTAGTAGTGTCCTCATCCTTGCCCTCGCTTACTCCGTGGAACATTAACATCTTGCGACGCCTCCTCATCTCTAGATTATCAATGTTTGAGGTAAGGACAAAAATTTGTTTTTGCACCATGCTGAAGGACTGCAATACAAACTTTTTAAATACAGCAAACTCAGACATCACAGTGGCAACAGATGGTGCAACAGCTGGCCTCTTTAGCTCTTCCACTTGTGCTTCAAATTCAGCCATCCTTTTTTGAAAAGCCTCCATCAAGGAACTCATTGTGTTTTCAATTGATTCCATATTGCTGGTACTGTACACAATTTTTCTGCTAGTTTAATAGTGACAAATTTTGAGTTTGAAGAAGGAAAAACACTTCACCGGCAAGCAGGTTAACTTAGTTAGTGTTTCTTATCATTACAATATGAAATTACATGTAATAAAAATAGTTATCTAAATTTTTATGCAGAGCTCTTTTTAATCAGTGCTAAGTGCTAAAACTACCCACACGGAAAAAGACCTATCTATCTTATAAGATAAACATACATACATATATTCGCTCAAAGACTCTCGTGGGACAGGCAGTAAATAAATATAATAAGTTCAATAAACGCGATGAGATCTATATATCTTTCAGTTTCATGAATTTCCAATTAACTTTTCCAAAAACTTTCGTGTCCTCGAGTGTTCAAACCAGAGAATTACAGTGGTAGAGCCAAGCAATTCGCTGCATAAATGGGCCGGCACGAACGGTGAAATACCACAACCTCTCAGGAGATCGACGTAAAGTGGCTCATGCCGTGTTTCGTTCGGTGAGAGAGGTACACTGAGGCTGAACCACCTTTCCCCATGCTTTCCTGTCCTACTTCCTTAAAGGTCGGCAACGCAACTGTAACACCATATGTGTTGCAAGTGTCCATGGGCGGTACTGGTCACTTAACATCAGATCACGCGCTTGCTCGTTTGCCCTCCTACCCAATAAAAAAAGAGAAACAGAGAGAGACCAGATTTTCTATGAAAATCTAAAAGTTATGATTTAATGTCATGAACGTGATTCGCGAAAGTCTTAGAGATAAATAATTATGATTTAATAAATTATATGATATAAAATAAAAGTGACTTAAATTAATGATCTAAAAAATACTCCATAGTAAATATAATAAATGTAAATTAAACATAATTGTATCTTTGTTTAATTGCAACGCGTCTGTGTTTGAGTTACTTGATCGATATTGGTTTTCTTATGAAATAGGGGACAAAGGAGTAAGCGGGTCACATGATTATAAGTAATTGCCGCCCATGCACACTAGCAACACATAGTAGCACAGTTTCGTTGTCGGCCGTGTGATTAGTAGGATGGGAAAGAACTGGGAAGGTTGATAGGCTTCTGCATATCTATCTTACCGAATGATACGAGATCGCGATATTTCACCGGCCGACGAACTACTCAAAAATTTCATTCTAAAATCGTAAAACCAAATATCGATTTAGTCATATTAAGTTACTTCCACTACAAATATTAAACATCGTGCCAACAATTTCAATAACAGCTGATTAGTTTCATTATCTCCAATTAATATGTAAGGGTTTATGTGACACATACTAACCTATGTATGTCACACAATCGTGAAAATTCATGTGTTAAGTATAATCCTATGTTTAATATTGAACATTTTATTAATCTTTTCGATTAAATATACATTGCACATAATATTACTAGAACATTTGCCAGAGTCTTTCCAATAGCGAGAACTTTTCCAAAAGCATTAGATATTGAAGAATCGTAAACTATATTCAAGGGAAATCTTCTCGTCTAAAATCTCACAGTGCCTTAAGTCTTAGGTCTATGACCAATGTGTGTTACCAGTGATGACATATGGCGCTGAGACGTGGTCTCTAAATGTTGGCCTCATAACGAAGCTCAAGGTGGCTCAGCGTGAAATGGAACGGGCTATGCTCGGAATCTCTCTGCGAGATAAAATCCTCAATACGGAGATACGCAGGAGATCTGTCGTGACCGACATAGCCCGTAAGGTTAGCACGTTGAAGTGGAGATGGGCTGGCCATATCGCCGATCACCGTTGGGGTAGAAAGGTTCTCGAGTGGCGACCACGAACTGGTCGACGCGGAGTAGGCCGTCCCCCCACCAGGTGGACCGACGACCTTGTGAAATCCGCGGGAGGCCGATGGACTGGCTGCTGTGGCGCTCAATAGGGGAGGCCTACGTCCAGCAGTGGACCTTAAAAGGCTGATGATGAAACTACATTATGTTTCAAGCTAAGATTAACTTGAATCCAAAAATAATCGCTAAATATTTTTTTTAAATCCGAAAAAACATATGAAAACGTATCAATAAATGAAAACCCGACTTCAATAGTTATCTGATGGATGATATAGAACTAGACCGAATAAAATGCTACCATACAGGAAACACCAGCTTACAAATAAAACAGAATTGTCAAAACGGGTTCACGCATTCAAAAGTTCCGAGATAACAAACATATATAACAAAAATCAATGGAATTGAGAACAGATTTTTGAACTCAGTAATTTATTAGTGTTATTCAAACGCCACAAAATATTTGATGGATAAAAGTGCTCCAATGGTTGCGTGAAATTAAATTTCCTCGAAATTTCTCTTCACCCGAGCTATAAAAATGCAGTTTGAAAGATGTAATCTACGGGATAGTCATTACAGTTAACATTTGAAACAATAGACACGAACTGTTGTTGGAGCTGTTACGATAAAAGATTTTACGTTGTCCCGTCCTTAAAATAAAAATAAACATCTCAACAGAATGGTTGGCAAGAGACACCTACATTGTGGGATGGCAGAGAACGGCACACATTCAGCGCCGAACATAAAGAGTTGACAAAAACATGTTCTGTACGTAAATGGTTTTCCCCCTTTTTATAAGCTTTTATTTACCTTGCACTGTATGTATGTATGTATGTATGTATGTATGTAAGTATGTATGTTCGGTGGAATCTTGTAACTCAATTTTGAAGTAGATACCTTCAACCGATTGAGCTGAAATTTTGTGTACACGTTTACTTTGGATGACAATGCATGATATAATGTATGACATTATTCTATATCCAATATGGCGGACGACCCAAGATGGCGGAATGGATATTTTTAATGCATTTCTGCAATATGGGTATCAAATGAAAGGGTTTGTTGAGTGTAACTCAAAATATAATATGACGTCATTCTAAATCCAATATGGTGGAATATCCAAGATGAAGGAATATATATTTTAAGCTTTCGTACAATATGGGTATCAAATGAAAGGGCTCATTGGGAAAACTAAAAAAATAATGTGACGTCATTCTAAATCCAATATGGCGGATAATCCAAGATAGAGGAACAGTTTTTTTTAATGCATTTCTACAATATGGGTATCAAATGAAAGGGCTTGTTAATAGTAGCTCGAAAAATAATGTGACGTCATTCTAAATCCAATATAGTGGAATAAATATTTGCGTTTCTACTATATGCGTATCATGGCCCTTTCATTAAAGAGTTATATGAGAACTTCAAAAACTATGTCTCGGTGGTTCAGTAAACTAGCCCGCTTCTGAATCAGGAAGTCTTGGGTTCGAATTTGGCCTCACACCAATGTCTTTCGAAATTTCTCTCGAAAGTCATGTGTGATAAATATTTTTGACTGACCACTTTGTGCTCGCTGTATGGCAACAGTGGTAGAGCCCAGCAATTCACTGTATGAATGGGATGGCTCGACCGGTGAAATACCACAACCAGCTCACGGCGTGTTTCTTTAGGTGAGAGAGGTACCCGGAGGCCTACTCCCCTTCCCCATCCCTTCCTACTCCCATATCCTATATCCTACTCCCTTAAAGATAAGATAATACGATAAGATAAGACGTAAACATAGCGGCGAGTTGAGGCTTAATAGATGCTGCCTACACCTTCGGGTAGAAAAAGGAGTCGAGCTATGTTATGTTATTAATTAATGTTATAAACAAATTAGATTGTGTATAAATATTATATATAATAATAATATAATAATAATATCGTGGACACAATACACACAGCGCCCTCTAGTTCCAAGTTAAGCAACTAAATGCTTGTGTTATGGATACTAGATAACGGATATTAATACATATATACTTTTCTTTTGTAAATACATACATATAATACATAGAAAACCACCCAGACGCCACACAAATATTCATGTTTGTCACAAATATTTGTGCTTGGGTGGGAATCGAACCCCCGACCTCATTGCTGCAGCCGGTAGTTTTACCAATGCGCCACGAGGCCCGTATATATCATAGGGTTTTCAATATGAGCGGCTAGATACTAGTGGCCTGCTTGTTTGGGCAGTGTCAGTCAATCTGTTGTTTACTATTCAGTCACTGATGCCAAATCACCATGTCAAGATACAGGGTTAAGTGGAGCGTCCAAATTTATAATCAAAATGAGTTAGTGCTAACATTGAGAACCTTACGACCACTTTACGGCTGAGGCGGTAGTCCATCACAGTCGACGGCTTTCCGTTGACCTATGTTTTAATAGTTAACAGTGTTTTAATTGTGGTCAGCCACGCAATCTGCTGCATGAATGGGCCGGTTCGACCGGTGTAATGCCATGCCCTTTCAGGATACCGACGAAAATTGGACAGGATTTAATAACTTTAACATGATTGCTACACTAACGGATTTTAATGGTGTTATAGGTATTATTAGAATTAAACACAGTGGATGGTGGGAACGAACTATACCTTTTATTACAACTCACTCCTATGTTATACTCAGGTCAGCAAGTATAAAGTACTGATTAAAACAACAGATGGCGTTACACATCACAAGTAGTTAAACATATTTTGTTATTAAACAACAGTCCCACATAACAAAATTAAGTTGCAAAATCAACAAATATGTAAAAAAAAAAATTGTTTACTTAGGCTCGAAACTCTTTGCTGCTGGTCAAGCATACCGGGCCTTAAGTAGAGAAAAGACTTTAGGAGGTCTCCTCATTGAAGAGTTGGACTGTTCGAAATTAACTGGCAAATGACCTTGTAACAATGATGCTTTGAATGAGATGAAGAGACTGAGAAACTTACCCATCGATAACTAAAAACTTGAAAATAATTTAAAGAAAAAAACTTTTTTAAAGAAGCTTTTATTTAAACGCTCTAAAAAGAATAAAATAATTTTAACCTTATACATTTTAACTATCAACTTATAACCTTATTATATACAATTTATGTGATAATAAAAGCTTGTCGCTATGTTCAACCCAACCCTTCCCCCCTCCTCTTCCCATCCCAATTCCGACCCCTTCCATTTCCCATGGAACGGGCCGGCAACGGAACTGTACCACTATATGTGTTCGGGTGTCCATATATATGTTATAAACCAAAAAAATATATTTGGATAATGCGATCCGTCACAGTAATCATTAAATCTTAAAAAATATTTCTAGATGGTTATGGATAGCCACTGATAGGTAATTAAACATAGCGACAAGCTTTTATTATCACATAAATTGTATATAATAAGGTTATAAGTTGATAGTTAAAATGTATAAGGTTAAAATTATTTTATTCTTTTTAGAGCGTTTAAATAAAAGCTTCTTTAAAAAAGTTTTTTTCTTTAAATTATTACTGGCAACATTACTTTGCAATAAAACCTCTTAAGGATATCGTTTCAATGATACAAAGATTATTTAGAGGGTAACACACGTGTAATAAGAGTAGAAATTTCTCCATGTTTGCTTTTTTTGCATTTGAGTTTACGATTTTTCAAATACTACTGTATGAACTTGGAGTATGTCAGGGATTTCATAATTTTTTAAAAATGTTGTGATGTTCAGAGAGATGTTATATGAATATTAATTAATGGGGATATTGTTTAGGGTCATTATCATTAGCTTGTTGCAGTCCACTGCTGGACATAGGCCTCTTCCGATTTGCGCCACAACATCCTATTCTCTGCCTTCCGCAACCAGTCTTTTCCAGTAGCCTTTCTGTGGTCATCTGACCATCGGGTTGGTAGGCGTCAAACACTATTTAGGGGATTATTTAGGGTAAATAAGAAGAAACATACTATTTATAGAATGGGTCAAGTCGAGGTGTTCGATCTCCACCAGAATTACACGTATATTATATATATTTTTTAAAGCTCTCTTGTTCTATATTTTACATTCGTTCTTTAGCCTCGGAATTAAATAACACTGTATGTATTGTATGCAAACAGTACACATTATATCCTAGTCTCTACAAACGCACTTATAAATTCGAATTGCTTATTGCCGATGGTAAAATGATTCCCGAGCCTAATATTATTACTATCATAATAAATTTGATGAAATTATTTCTATCAATTTGACGTATTAAGCAATAATTTCAAATATACGAGAAAACGTATATCAAAAATATGGCGAGAAGCGACACGGGCACTATGGCACCGAGGGTTCCGTACTATATGGATTAATATTTGAGTTATGTTTGTGTTCTTACTTATTTAACATTTATTTGAAGAGTAAATAAATATTAATTCAGTACGGTTGGATAAAGTCAGTAATATGAAAGTTTCATTGCCTCGTGGCGCATTGTTAAAAACTACCGGTTGGAGCAATGAGGTCGGGGGTTCGATTCCCAGCCGAGCACAAATTAATATTTGTGACAAACATGAATTTTTGTGTGGTGTCTGGGTGTATTTCTATGTATTATAAGTATTTATTTACAAAAAAAAAGTATATATGTATTAATATCCGTTATCTAGTATCCATAACACAAGCATTTAGTTGCTTAGCTTGGAACTGGAGGGCGCTGTGTGTATTGTGTCCAAGATATTATTATTATTTAGATCTATTTAAAAATACTCGGGTGTTAACCGGTTTTTATATAACGTTTAGGGGTGACAACTAAGTAAAACGGCACTTAATGTTAAACTAGGGAGGGTACTGGGGCTGTTTCATAGCTTTGCATAAACTTTCTTACTGTCCGACATGTATTAACATTGCTGCTTTTTGTATATTGATGAATGTGTTATGAGGTAAATTAAGGAGATTTAAACTAGGATGCAGGTGTCTAGGGATAGCCCCAGTTGTGGAAATAACGATAGGTACTACATATACCTTTTCTACATCCCATATTCGAGTAACTTCTTCTTTGAGTTCAGTGTATTGATTTTATCCATAATAGTTTTTAGTACATTGTGTGTGTTAGGGACAGCTATATCTACTAAGTAAGCAATTTTATCTGATTTATTAAGTATTGTTATATCAGGTCTGTTGAAATGTATAGTTTTATCTGTAAGTATAGCGCGATCGTAATATAATCTATATTTATTATTTTCTAAGACAGGATCAGGGGTGTATTAGTAATAAGGTGTATTTGTATTTGTGGTCAAATTATATATTTAGAAGCAAGTTTCTGATGGATAATATTAACTAAATAGCAGACCGCGCGAACTTCGTACCGCCATATTTTATACATTTTCCACTCAAAAGATTATTGCCGCAATCATATTAATACCCCAAAGCTTTCATCATAAATGGCCTATCTAACACTAATATTTATTTAAATTCAAGTTCTTGATACATACATAACTTCAGGCCAGATCCCTTGCGGGGTAGGCAGAGAGAACAAAGTGCCATAAGGCACGATTATTACACGTGTCACTCGCTTAGCTAGTATGTATTAGCGTACTGACAACCAAGACATTGATATTATTTACAACTTCAAAGAAAGCTTTATTAGCAATGCCACTTATGAACAATGAATATAGCAATGAACTTGTCCCAAGTTTTTGCTCAACCTTTAGTTTTTTTTAATACAACATAAACAATTTTTTTTTACATGGTCACTATTGTTGACTTCAACGAAAAAAACGGGCCACCATATGTTCAAACCAGGGTAGCTAACTCACAGTGAGTGTTTTTTTTTTATAAGTCAAATGATGTCAGTCTAGCGATTACGCTTATCGAAATAAATTTACTACATTTTAAAAGATATCACGATCTTAAAAATGTAAAGTTTATTACATATATCTAGAATGTATTATAAATCAGTCACATCAGTCACACCTTGTCAGTGGTAAAGTCACGCAGTGTTCGCTGCATGAATGGGCCGGCTCGACCCGTGGAATACCACGACCTCTCAGATTATCGCTGAAAAGTGGCCTTAGCCGCGTTTCACTCGCTGAGAGAGGTGTTCGGAGGCCCAATCCCTTTTCCCCTCCCCTACCGAAACCCACTCCCGACCCCACCCATATCCCATTGTAAGCGCCGGCAACGCAACTGTAACACTGCCGGTGGTGAGGTGGCCATGGGCGGCGTTTGTAACTATCATAAGCCTGCTCGTTTGCCCCTTATACAATAAAAATGTAACCTAATTCCTATCCTATCCTACTTCTAATATATAAACTTCTCGTGTCACAATTTTCCCACACTCCTTCGAAACGGCTTGACCGACTCTCATGAAATTTTGTATTCATATCGGGTAAGTCTGAGAATTTTCAACCCCATACGATCAACCCCTATTTTTTAAATTTAATTTTTTGGCAAGACAACGTTTGCCGGGTCAGCTAGTAATATATAAATGTGAATGTAAGTTTGTTTGCGTGCTTTCACGCGATAACTACTCAATCGATCATCATGAAACTTTGTACACATATTCTTTAAAGTAATTTACATATTTTTGAACCCGAAGGAAAAACTTATAAAATAGTCTACAAAAATATCCTACATTAATACTCTGCATTTATATTATATAAAATTGTTAAAGTCCAAAATTATTTATTTTTGTTACAGAGAAATATATTTTACCGTTTGTTGTTGCATTTTAATAAAGCATATTGTGAGATTTTTAAACGTCATACCTAATGTTGTAATTTTGAAAATTGATAATCCCAGCTAAGTAAGAAAATAGAGTTATTATATTGATTCAATTCTATGGTAATGATTTTGATACTTATTTATTGGCTTCAATGCGAGCGAAGCCGCGGGTAAAAGCTAGTACTCTTAAAAAATTGTTACAGTCCAAAATTATTTATTTTTGTTACAGAGAAATATATTTTACCTTAAAAAATGTTGTTAGTTTTTTAAACGTCATTGTAAGTAGTAATTTTAAAACCTAATAATTCCAGCCAAGCAATAAAACAGAGTTATCATATTGGTTAACTTCTATAGTAATGATCTTTGATATCTATTTAATGGATTTAATGCGAGCGAAGCCGCGGGTAAAAGCTAGTAACTTTTATAAATAAAAATACCACAAAATACTATTAAATACTACAAATTTTAAACATAACATAACTTCACGCCTTTTGTTACCCGAAGGTGTAGCCAGCGGCTGTTAAGCCTCGTCTCGCCGTTATGTTTCGTCCCAAATGGAATAGGTGGCGAACCTATTGCCATACCGGGCACAAAGTTTGTCAGTCATCGATATTTATCACACATAACTTCCGAAAACAATTTCGAAAAGTCATTGGTGTGAGCCAGTGTCTGGAATCGAACCCCGGACCTCTGGATCAGAGGCCGTGCGCTCGCCCACTGCGCCACCGAGACTTTTTTAAATTTTAAATTCTGATTAAAGTATTGAGCGATATGATGACAAAGAGTGAAACAACAACAAAACATAACTTCACGCCTTTTCTACTCGAAGGTGTAGGCAGCGGCTGTTAAACCTCGTTTCGCCACTATGTTTTCATCCCAAATGGAATAGGTGGCGAACTTACTGCCATACCAGGCACAAAGTTTATAGTCATCGATATCTAAATACACATAACTTCAGCAAACAATTTCAAAAAGTCATTGCTGTGAGCCAGAACTCGAACCCGCGACTACTTTATACAGAAGTGGGGTTCTCGACATCTGGACCACCGGTACCTTTTAGCAACAAACAAACGTAAAAAAATCTACCTGCTAGCTGTCGCGGTCCGAGCTGTCCGAGTCGGATACATCATCAGTGTAACTAATTATTTCCCTATGAAATGAATTCTTACATTTTGTATTTTGCGATATCTTTGGAATTAAATGTCCGAATTGAATTATTCAAACAGTTCTAGAAAGGTGTTGAATCTGTCTTTTTATTGAAGTAATTTATTTTCAGGAAAGTTAAATTCAAGGTACAAAATAAAGCATTTTTATAACGACATCAATTTAATTATTTTAAAAAACTCAAAAAACACTTATTGTGAGATAACTACAATAGTTAGACATATGCCATCGCGGACTTTTTTATAGACAAATTTATGTTCTGTAAAAGTGTAGTACATTGTTTTATTCTAGAATCAATAGTTTTCGCAGCGTTCACGATGTAAGAATTATTTTCGAGTCATTTTCTTACACCTTGGGTTACATTATTGGACTTATAGTAAGGATCCCTAATTGATTTGAAAATATAATATAGCCTAAAGCCTTCCTCGATAAATGGACTATATACCACTGAAAGAATTTTTAAAATCGGACTGGTGGTTTCTGAGATTAGCGCGTTCAAACAAACAAACAAACAAACAAACAAACAAACAAACTCTTCCGCTTTATAATATTATTAACTAATTGATTATGTCTATGTGTATAATCAGTTTGGGTGAGAGTGGTGCATGCGCCAGTGATATGTTGTATTGTTTCGGGCTGCCGGTGACATTTACGACACTTTTCATTTGATGCATTGGGATCTTTTATTATATGTTTTCTATAATTTTTGGTGTTTATAACTTGGTCTTGTATTGCTATTGTAAAACCTTCAGTTTCAGGGAAAAGATAATTACTGGTGAGCCATCTGTTGGAAGATTGTGAGTCTATATGTGCTTGTTCTAGGTCGTGAGGGTGGCGTCCATGTAGTGTTTTACTCTTGCAATGATCTATTTTTTGTTTTGATTAATAAGCTGTTTCGTTTACAATTTGTGATTCGCTAAGAGATTCTGAAAAATTAAGTGGAGTGAATTTTAAATAAATAAATTTTAAAGGTAATTAAATTCGCAAAACGTTTTGCTAAGATATTCATTACCTAAGTAAGCATTTGCTATAATTAAAATCAAATGAAAAGTACGTAGATAAATGAACCGCAGACGTCAGACAAAATGATTCTGTTGTCCAACATCCTGTGATAATTGTCCGGCGGTTTTTGTGAAATCGTTTCCTGCGAGATTGAGAGGGCACTGAAAGTAGGGTCCGAGAAATTGGAAATCACTTTTAGTGGTCCAGTTTAATATTCTCACAGATAATTTATCTGCATAGCTTCTATGCAGAAAAATTATCTGTGAGAATTAAGCAATCTTTTTCACGACTTTATATTTTTTGTTTGCATTCTTCCAAGTCTGTAATAAGTCCTTTGCACATTTATATCTTGCCATCTTAACAATATTTGTGACACGTTGGACGTCCATTGGATGTTCATAGGTCTGTAGAACCAATCCACTTTGTCAAGTCAAAAATACCGCTGTATGTTTGTTTTTTTATTTTAAGGGATAGGGAGGAAAACGAGCAAAACGTATCACCTGATGGCAAGCTACTAACACCACTCATTAACATTTGTATCACCGTTAGCATAGCAGTTACGATACCAAACTTGGAAGTGGGAAGGGTTTTGGCCACTGGATATTTGTCTCACCGAATTAAGTTAGTTAACCGGCACTTTACGCTTGGTCTAATAAAGGCATGCGATATCTTTTACTTCTTTAATAGTTATGAATTTACTTACACACAACTTGTAACTTTAAGGGTGGCGACTTGCCGTCTCCTTCGACATTGGAAGCTGTACATGTGTATTGACCAGCTTGATGCTTGGACACGTTCTGTAGAGCCAAATTCGTGTTACCCGTCATGATAATACCATTGGCTTGACTATGCTGCAGCAGGCTATCCTGTGAACAATACGATCGATTTCAAATTCATTTTGTAGTCTAACTAATCAACACTGCAACAAAAATATTGTGGTTTATGTAAGTATTGGTAAAAAAATAACATAACATAACTTCACGCCTTTTGTTACCCGAAGGTGTAGGCAGCGGCTGTTAAGCCTCGTTTCGCCGTTATGTTTACGTCCCAAATGGAATAGGTGACGAACCTATTGCCATACCAGGCATAAAGTTTTTCAGTCATCGATATTTATCACACATAACTTCCGAAAACAATTTCGAAAAGTCATTGGTGTGAGCCAGTGTCAGGAATCGAACCCGGACCTCTGGATCAGAAGCCGTGTTGCTCGACCACTGAGCCACTGTCTCGGTAAAAAAGTAAATTTTAAATTGAAGACCAATAACGGGAACGTAAGCAGATAGTTACTTAGCTCTTACTAATTCAGTAGATCATTTTCATAATTCCGTATCATTTTTATATACCTGGCTTTCTAAGTTTTATCATTTCATAGTATAAAATAAAGTCGTTTTCCGCTGTCTGTCCCCTTAAATGCAACTACATAACGGATTTTGATTGGGATTTTTTTTAAGATAGAGTGTGTCAATGGGGCGGTTTATGTGTATAATTCATACATAATGTAGTAAAGAAAATGTGATCAGTTCATAATTATTTATAACTTTTGATGAGGAAGAAGGGTCGCCGAGGAAGAAACTTCGCCGGGTCAACTAGTATTTAATAAATATTAAAGCTTTCAAACCACCCGCCAACCACAGTTTTTATTTTAACACTGTAGGTAGTTGAGTCAGCGTCGGCTTTCATTCAGTGTTCTTTAATTTAAAAAAATGTGCGTTTTTAACTCGAATATTGAAAATATGGCAGTACTCTGCTATTGAGTTAAGGCTTTTGTTCACTGTATTATTATATCTTTTGAAGCTGTTTTTCATATACTCATTTATCATCATTCATCATTAGCCTATTGCAGTCCACTGCTGGACATAGGCCTCTCCCAATTTGCGCCACAACATCCGATTCTCCGCCTTCCGCATCCAGTCTTTTCCAGCACCCTTTCTGAGGTCGTCTGACCATCGGGCTGGTGGGCGTCCTACACTACGCTTACCAAGTCGCGGTCTCCACTCAATGACCTTGCTCCATCTACCATCGGTCCTTCGGCAGATGTGACCAGCCCATTGCCACTTCAGCGAGCTTATTCTACGAGCTATGTCGGTTACTCGAGTTCTCTGTCGGATATACTCATTTCTGAGTTTATCCTTCAGAGATACCCCGAGCATAGCTCGCTCCATAGCTCGTTGAGCGACTTTAAATTTGTGGACTAGCCCCACCGCAAGTGTCCACGTTTCGGCACCGTAGGTCATAACTGGTAAGACGCACTGGTTGAAGACTTTGGTCTTGAGGCATTGCGGTATAGGCGAGCCGAAAACTCGACGCAGTTTGCCAAATGCGGCCCAACCCAGCTGAATCCTCCTGTCGGCTTCCTTCTCGAAGTTTCGTCTACCTAACTGGATAGTTTGGCCCAGGTATTTGTTTACAACTTCGAGAACCGACCCTCCGACATTTATCGGTCTGGGCACGACATGTTCATTGAACATGACCTTCGTCTTGTCCAAGTTCATGCCCAAACCGACACGCCTGGAGGATACGTCTAGGCTGCGCAGCATTCCGCTTAACTGTTCCAGCGACTCTGCCATTACAACGATGTCTCATTTATATTAAAGTAATACTATTATATATTTCTATTAAAAGTATTAATAATCAATACTACTTTTGTTGTTTTTTGATCGTGTGTTCATCATTCTTTTCACGACATGTGCATCATCCCATACCAGGCAAGGCGATTTCCTCTTATCTTCTCAGTTAAGGGAATAAGTTTGAAAGTTGCACTTAACTTTCAAACTTATTCCCTTCCTCCCTTCCTACTTAATCATTCCGTATTTTATCCTTTTTCGTCACTCCACACATCCACCTCAACATTATCTTCTCCGTAGCATGCATTCTTTTTGCATCCGTCCCTTTCATGGCCCAACATTCTGATCCATTCATGATGACAGGTCTGATAATCGTTTTGTATACCTTACTTTTCAATTTGAGAGGCATTCGGGGGTCGCAAATTGTTCCCGTTACCTGTCGCCATTTCATCCATCTAACGGTAGTTCGATGCAGTATGTCGCGGTCAATTGCCATGGCTTTGCACTCTAGATTCCAGGTATTTAAAGTCAGAGCCGACCGGCAGCAGCACGCCGTCAGACCGCCAAAATCAGAAAAACATATATTCTGTTTTGGATCTGCTGGTTCGTAGGCCAAAACTCTCCAGCTTCTGTCTCCACTGCTCTAGTCTGCTCTGTACATCCTGTCCATATTCCCCGACGCAAAGAGCATGCACCAGGGTGCCTCCTCCTGTAGATTCGGTGTCAAAGCGTCCATAACTAGCAGGAGGAGGTAGGTGCTCAAAGCAGACCCCCCACAGTGACACCGAATTCGCCAGTAGTACCCGTGGCCGACCGGACATAGGTACAAGGTGTTTTCTATATTGCACGAACTAGCCTCACATATTTCTAGGGCACAGCTTTCTCCCTTAGGGCCCACCACAATATTAATTATTATATTAGTAAATATAATGTAATATTATTGGAAAGTAAACACATTGGCGCCATCTTCAGAGTAATTGCTAGCTACTCTTTGTTTCGTAACTCATTATAATACTACCCTATAAACTGGTAATACACGTTTTCGAACTAGTATAACTCAGTAAGCCGACGATTAAAAGACAGGGATTCTCAATAATGTAGAGACACACTTCTGGTGATTGCGGCGAGGTGGACGGAAAACCACCGAAGCAGAATGAAGTTCCACTCTTTGCACGTGCACGTGGTAGTACAGTATTGTCGTTGAGATCCGACAGTAACTACTGGTGTCGTAATAGTGCACACTGCCATATTTTACAATAATAATTCTGCTGTTCTGCTGATTGTTACACATTTGTCACATTATTTTGGAAGCTATACTACAGCGCGGTAGTCATCTATCACCGCTCGGGCCAGTTGTGACAAACACTGACGATCTCAATTTCCGACATATTTAATAAACTAGTGGACCCGCACGAACTGTATTCCGCATCAAAAATAATAAATAAGTAAATTTTGGATTTATCAGTTTTTCTTTACTACATAATACATGAATTATACATACAAACCACCCCGTTGACACCCTCTATCTATTAAAAAAGCCGCATCAGAATCCGTTGCACAGTTTTAAAGATTTAAGCATACCTAGGAATATATGGATAGAGAAAGCGACTTTGTTTTATACTAGTAGTGATAAATAAAGTCATTTTTACATGAACTATATTAAACTCGTTAATAAACTAAGTTTTTATTTCAGTGATGTGTGTAGATATTGATTCGTACTCATTTGACAACTAATTTAATTACATAGATTATAACAACTTTCAGGATTATATCGCGTTTATTTATTACTTATTTTTATTTATTACCCGACGTTTCGAACTCTTTACAGAGATCATTTTCACGAGTGACGAACAAAAAGATGGTAGTCGTTCAAAAGCTATTTTCATTGATACAGAGAACACCCATTTTTTGGAAATAAAAATCAAAAAGTTGATGTTAAAAATATGATTTTCACTATTGGTAACCCACATCAGACCATGAAATAAAAAAATTAAAAATTTATTTATAAGATGTATTCAGTAAAGAAAAAAATTTTGTTTGTAAATATCCTTTGTTGTATGATTAAATAGGTAACAGTTGTTATTTTTTAATTTTAGTTAATTATCTTATTTTCTAAGTTAGTAGAATCAGAGTATAACTGTTATTAAATAAAGAGTTATTAAATAAATGAAGAGTTCGAAACGTCGGGTAATAAATAAAAATAAGTAATAAATAAACGCGATATAATCCTGAAAGTTGTTTTAATATATGAGTGAAATTCGCGAAAGTCTAAGAAATAATTTAATTACATTAATATAATTTATTTTAATTCAACTAATACGTTACGTAAATACACGTTACGTTTAAATACACGTTTAACAGTCTCGGTAGCGCAGTGGACGAGCACACGGCTTCTGATCCAGAGGTCCGGGTTCCATTCCTGACACTGGCTCACACCGATGACTTTTCGAAATTGTTCTCGGAAGTTATGTGTGATAAATATTGATGACTGAAAACTTTGTGCCCGGTATGGCAATAATTTCGCCACCGTTGGGACGTAAAACATAACGGCGAGACGAGGCTTAACAGCCGCTGCCTACACCTTCGGGTAACAAAAGGCGTGAAGTTTTGTTAGGTTATGTAAAAACTCGTTCATATTTCATATTTATCTATGCTATATTATAAAGAAGAATGATTTGTATTTTTCTATTTTTATATGTATTTTAAAGAATAAACTCAAAAACTACTGGGCCGTTTTAAAAAAATTTTTCACCATTAGAAAGCAACATTTCTTCATAATAAAATAGGCTATATCTAATTGAAATTTTGTTTATACGCATGTAATACAACGAGGCGGAAGGTCAGTTAACTATAAAGTTTTAAAAACCGGCGAGCGTATATAATAAGAGTTATGAAAGTCAAAGAAACCAGTGAGGTTTGTAAGAATCGTGCCTTATACCGCTCTAGTCTCTCTGCCGATCCCGTTATAGACTTCGCGTGTTGTTATATTGTATGTATGTATAATTTAAAACTTAATGGTTGGCGATCTACGACAGTGCGTTTCAGCCGACATTTTTTGCCGCGCACGTCTCCTCTATGGAACCAGTTGCCGGCAGAGGTATTCCCGGAACGATACGACTTAGGGACCTTCAAGAAAAGAGCATACTCCCACTTAAAAGGCTGGCAACGCTGATTCGACGCCCCTGGTGTTGAGGATGTCTATGGGCAGCGGTGGTCACTTTCCATAAGGTAACCCGCGCGCTCGTTTGCCCTTTTCTCTCATAAAAAAAAAAACTAAAAAATAACATTAATTTTATCTGAACTCCATGAGAGTTTCAGCTATTAGTATCAGTGTTGGGCTCCTGATAGGTAAAGATTTATAGCCTGCATGATAAGAGGCCTAAAATGGTAATTAGGATGAGCTAGATTTAGCTTTATTTAATCGTTACGTAAATCCTGCTTATATAACTGCAAGTACAGATATATAATATAATTTATCTAAGTGATTTATTTTTATTATGATCAGCTATGGTAGCTAATAAAATAAATAAATATTAGAATTTTAATAACAAATTATGACAACATCAGAGATTATTCTTTTAATAACAGCTATTTTTGAACATACGGAAAATAATGAAGAACACTTAAAAATTATTGAACTTTAAAATACACGAACATTTTGAAAGTAATATTTCAAGAGTAAGATTTCAAGAATAAGCTCGCTGAAGTGGCAATGGGGTTGTCATATCTGCTGAATGTCCGATGGTAGATGGAGCAAGAAGATCATAGAGTGTAGACCGCGTCTTGGTAAACGTAGCGTAGGACGCCCAGCAGCCCGATGGTCAGACGACCTCAGAAAGGCTGCTGGAAAAGACTGGATGCGGAAGGCAGAGACTCGAATGTTGTGGCGCACATTGGGAGAGGCCTATGTTCAGCAGTGGACTGCAATGGGCTGATGATGAAGATTTCAAGATGTAACTATTAATCGAGAAAATTAATCAAATATCTGTAACAGTCATCATGTTAAGCCTCGAGTCACTGTTATGTTTACGTCCCAAATGGACTAGTCGGCGAATTTATTGCCATAAATCGGGCACAAAGTTTTCAGTACATACATACATAACTTCACGACAAATCCCTTGTGGGGTAGGCAGAGAAAACGAAGTGCCACAAGACATGATTCTTACACGCTTCATTCGCTTCGTTGACTTTCATAACTCTTTTCATGCAAGCGCCTCGATTTTTAAGGCTCCTATCATCACCTTTCTCCAGAATACGTTCTATTTGGTCATGAATTGTGTGTCTTTGCCGAAAGTTTTCAGTCATCGTTATTACACATAACTTCTGAAAAGAATTTTGAAAATTTCATTGAATCGAACCTATGGCTTCTTGATTCAAGAGCGGGGTGCTCGACCACTGGGCCACCGATACCATAGAAATAAATAAAATACAACTTTACGCGTATTAAAATGAGAATGATATGATATGATGATTTCATAAATACTCTAATATACTCTACATAAATTAGACGCCAATTTGTTCACGCTCCGCCATTTGAATGAGCATTCTAATTCCTTTTATTTTATTTCGGCTTACAATATAGCGTAGTATATACTTCATCTAGGTATTCTGGTTGATAGCTTTGATTTTCATACTCCAAACTCCATACTAGAGTACACCAAAATGACATTATCATGAGGTTTAATCCGTAAATGTTACGGGACATGCGGGTTGTAAATTGAAATGATAAATCACAGATATCCAACCTCAACTCGTTTAACGCAATTATTATTGCAAGCGTTTAATATTTTCCATAATTATTTTGAAATAATCATCAATCTGGCGGTTGATGAGGCGCGCGCGTGTGTATATTATTATAAAATATTTATTTTATTATGTTCCACCGCTTCATAGAGCTGAGCTCGTTCGGAACATAAATAATGAAATTTTTATTTCACCGTGATAATATTAAGGTACATACCAATTTTTAATATTTTGAATGATCACACCGAACGCGTCTGTGCGGAAGAAGGTGACTAAGACTCGCGCCTTATAGCATTCTGTTCTCCCAACCTACAGTACAAGGAACTCAATATGTATATAAGTAAGTATATAATATTGTATCTAGGTACACTTTCCGTGTGGCATCGTTCTGGAGAAAAGTGCCACTTTTCTTCCCATGGGTGCCTTCAGTAGCTACTAAGAGGTTGGACCCAATGTGGAAATCTCTCCTGACGTAAGCTTTGTGACCTCCATTTTGCGATCCCATTTCTAGTTCAAAGATCCCAAGCTCAAATCCTGGATTCCATCAAAATGTTTATGCAAAATATGTATGCTTAATATCGATAGGTATAAACGGGTCAAGAAATAAAAGTCGCTACCTACATCTTCAGATATTAAGGAAGTTAATAATGTTTTTAAATTTAATTAATTTGTTTTCATTGTTATCTAATTGCTGTTTTAAAATAGTTTTATAGTCTCGGTGGTCCAGTGGTCGAGGACACGGCTTCTGAATCCAGAGGTCGCGGCCTCAAATTCTGGCACACACCAATGACTTTTTGAAATGAATTTTGAAAGTTACATGTGATAAATATCGATGACTAAAAAGCATGTGCCCGGCATAGCAATAGATTCGTCACCTATTCCATTTGGGACGTAAACATAACGGCAATTCGAAGCTTAACAACCACTGCCTACACCTTCGGGTAGAAACGGCGTAAAGTTATATTCTGTATGATAAGTTTTAAAAAAGCAAATAAAGTAATTGTACTTATTAGTTATAGACACGTCAGTGACGAGTCAGTTCACGAAATTGACAACGTCACTGGTCGCTTAGTAGAAATTGATCCATATTGTCACTTACATTATGTTCCCAAATAACCTTGTAGGCAGGTGGATTGGCATCAACTTTACATTCGAAGTAAACATCATCCCCCTCTTCAATGTCATGCGGGTTCATATTGACACCAAAATATATTGTTGACTCTGGCATATCTACGAATATTGAAACAATATTATTCTCATATTATACAGCGAATATATTTCAATTATAAACTTTGTTTTTATTTATCGGTGGTAGAATTACGCAGTTCGTAGCATAAATTGGGCAGCTCGAGAGGTGAAATACCACGACCTCTCGGAATATTTTGGTGTGAAGTGGCTCGTGCCGCGTTTCGGCGAGAGAGGTATCCGGAGGCCCACGATCCCCTTTCCCCTCCAAATCGCTTGAGTCCTTTCCGGGCAATGCACCACAGTGTTCATGGGCAGTGAGTAATTGCTTACCATCATGTGACCTACTGCTCGTTTGCCCTCCTATCTCATAAAAAAACACAGTTTTTGTAAGTGTAATAAAGTATGTTCCTGAAGAATTCAAATACAAATTTTTTACTTGTATGTATAGTTTTACAGCTATTGAGTGTCTATGTTAAATATTTAATTTTTATACTTCCACTTTCTTAAATCTAAACGTGTAAGCAGTGTTACCTGTTGCATCTAGAATTATTTAATTTTGGTTATCTATGTTTCGGTTTTTGATTGTTGTATTTCATACTTACAGTAGACATTAAGGGTTAATTTTGACTCAATCTCAGAATGATTGAACTTTGGATGCTCAGCTGTACACGTCAGTGTTTTGCCATTATATTCCTTTCGAGGTATGAGTACTAACAGTGACTCTGTTTCATTTTCATTTGTCATTCTCTGTGAATAAATAAATTAATTAAAATTTTGAAGAACTATTTTGTAAATTTTGTTTTAGTGTATAGTTACACGTATATTTGAAAACGATCAAATATATGAAGCGAATGTGATCGGTAAACCAAAACGGAGCTACTACGACCAAATATATGGTCTCTTTAAAAGAAACAATAAACTTGAAACCGGTATGAATGCATGATGAGATATATGACTGTGGATGAAGATGAAAATGGGTAAATAATATCATAAAATTTCAAAAATTACCGTTTGTTTCGTAACAGAATTCAACTTTTTCCCTCCAAGCCACCAAGTTACGATTGCTGGGGGTCTGGCTCCCGTTGTTTTACACCATAGCTCAGATTTTCTGCCCACAGATAACGGCTGTTCTCGAGATATTATCTCCACAGTTAGAGGTTTTACTGAAACAATTTCTGAATATCAAAAATTAACAATCCAATCTGAAATAAATTAATGTAGCCTATCGCTCTGCCCTATTACTGTCGGTTTTCTAGTGATGATAATATTTTTCATAGATACCTATTAATTTTTTTGCTGTGCTTTAATCTGAGGTCAAAAAATTTCAAATAAATTGTCTAAATGTATTTAAAAAAATTAAAATACATTTCGAAATTTTTAAAATACAAAAAAAAAAACATAATAAAACATCATATAATCTTATTGTCTATTATTACTATTACTGATTTATTGTTTTGTAAATGTGATATATATGTTGGAGCGTGAACTACAGTGGCGCTATCTTTTTAGTATCCCAGAACAACTATTGGTTTCATAACTCAATCTAATACTATCATACGCAATTATTAGTACAGAGTAACTGGATTCCCAGTTGTATCGGAATGCGGTTTTGGTGACTGCGGCAAGGTATACATACTGTCCCTGAGCAGACCGGAGTTCTTCTCATTGGACGTGCATTGGTAGTAAAGCATTCTCGTTACGAGGTGATAGTAACTACTGGTATCGTCAGATACAGATAATACAGATTTGTCACATTAGGCTGGCTATAGAAGCTATAATACAGTATACATATTGATATTAATTTATTAGTATACCACCACTCGCGCCAGTTGTCACACTCTTACATATTATTATATTTTCATGTTGTCTATTAAAAACATATAATTATAAAGAATTCTCGTGTCACAGTGTTTGTAACCATACTCCTCCGAAACGACTTCACCAATTCTTATGAAATTTTCTGCGCATATCGGGTCGGTCTAAGAATAGGACATCATTTATTTTTCATCCCCTTAAATGACCAACCCCAATTTTCGTTTTTAATGAAACAGCAAACAATAATACATTTATAAGCCTAAATTTTCACTCCTGTAAGATAAACCCTAATTTTTTTGTATCAAAATCTTTTTTTTTTTTGGCTAGACAACGTGTAACAACTTGTATAATTATAATACTAAACTAAAAGAAACATAAAGACACATTATTAATTTATATTTCAATCGTGTTCCGAGTCATTATTATGTGATTTTCTATTCCATTGTCTCACGATATCTGGATCCCACCTGTTAGAACCGGTTTTTTTTTCATTTCTCTTCAAATTGATGCTAATGGACCGAATGGAAATTACCAGCGATTTTTTAAAAGATTCCATTAGCTGATAAATTTTCACAAATGTCAACATAAATGTAGCGTGGATATTTTTGAAGAAAACAGTGTGTAGGTTCGTAACAGGTCAGTGCGCTTCACCACCTGCGACAATTCTGCCTGTTCCATCAGTAAAATGAGGTCAAGAGCTGGCTTGTTTGAATTAAAAATGTAGAAGAGAGAAATACTTTAGCCAACTTTGGAATAGCATTATCAAATTTGGATGGATTGAGTATCGTTCCGAAAATTTTACCCATCCCACTTCCGCCCTTCCCTCCCTCCCACACCCCTTCTTTATACCATTGTAAGGGCCAATAACGCAACTGTAACACTATTTGTGTTCAGATGTCGATGGGCGGCGTTTGTTGTTCACCAGCAGTTGACACGTCTGCTCTTTTGCCCTACTAAACCATAAAAAAACACGCTACAGTTTTATAGCAGCGAAATAGATGGCACTGTATTTTACTAGCAAAAAATATTATTTTTTTATCAAAACGAACGTCCCACTTTTTTTTGTAGAAGGGAAACCTTTTATTCACTTAAGGCATGAATTATATCTAATACTTAAGTATCTGCTCAAAAATGTAAGCAGCTGTGTTTAAATATTAAATGATATTTCGGCATTGCGCTATTAGAGGAACATGACAGGCGGGGTCGGCTGACGTATTTTCCGCTACGCTACAATTTTGCACACATCTTCGAGAACATTCCCGTTACAACTTTTCGACATGAATATTATATTAATATTAGCCGGCAAACTTACTTCCCATCGCGTCAGGATAAATTTGGCAGCAGAATCGATCGTATTGATTGCCCTTTCGCGAACGGCCATATTGCTCCAGAATATATGCACAAAGTTTCACGATAATCAGATAAGTAGTTTCTTCTAGCAATCCTTATATTTAAAGTTACATTAACAATTGTAATATTACTTAATTATAAAAAGTTATCGCTATTAGAATGAAAGCAATTTATATTCACTGTAAAATAATATAAAACGTGGCTGCACGAAAAAAGTCCGGCAAATTAGAATTCAAGTGTGCGTGCTAGGACGGTTCTGTTTTAAGGCAGTTTAATAAGTTATATAGTGTATTTTCTTCGACAAAATTAGTAATTATTCTTGTACTGATCAAGGGATACGATTAAAAGTTTTATATAAACAATACGATGAGAAGGTCAAAATACAAATTTCGATTATTGAAAAACCAAGGCTTTTTGTTCACAAACGAGTTCGTGTTGTTATAATTCCGATATAATCTCTAACTATTATTTAGTAAATGGAGCCGATAATCAAAAGTTGGTAAAGCTATCAAGCCTTTCAGCTTGTCTTTTGTAAGTAATAGGCCAATTGGTTTGAACAGTAGTTTTGTGCAAAAGTGTAGCATAAAAAATTTGTTATAATTGTATATTTTATAAACTAAATGTTATATTTATATTATATATTAGCTGACCCGCAATAAACGAATAAATTTGGAAAATCCAAAAGTGCGCGCCTCACACGCTATTTGTCCTAGAAATCGGAGAAATTTGAATTGAATATAAGAAAAAAAGAATATTATCATTGATGAAATAACTGTTTTAACACAGCACTATTTTTTTTTGAATATATAGTCATAAATAAAAAAAAAAATAAAAAAAAAAATAAAAAAAAAAAAATTCTCATAGCACCTGTTGTTGAAAAAATTATTTTCTACATTACCGACAAACGGTGCGAAAAATAAGAAAAAAACAAAAAAAATGGTTGAGATACGGAATTCGTTATTCTGTAGAAGAACTTTCATTTATATCTTTTGAATCGTTCAGAGTTTAATCACGCCAAGCAATAGGGATCATCCTCAGGATGTACAAAAACGTTTAAAAAAAGATTCAACTCATTTCATCGCGTATTTTTTTCTTAATCGATGGAACGCACAGACATACAGACCAACGGACGACAATTTTGTTTTTTTATAAATACATATTTCATCACAATTATTGATGTATATGAAAAAAAAAACCTAACTGAACTAACAATTAGAGTTCCTAGTTGCAGAAACATCCATTTTTTCGCGACATTTATTGATAACTTTTGGTATAAAAACGATTTCATGTTGTAAAATCGTCGCAGAGCGGTCTTTCGAGAATAGAGCACACCCACACGCTAAAGCGTTGTGAGGCGCGCAAAATAGAAATTGTTTTCTCAAAATAAGAAGCCTTAGTTACTTTTTATTACACCAGCTACCTGCTGTAAAAATGGGTCCAGCCGTTTCAGAGATTAGCCAGAACAAACTGACAAAAAAATGTAAAAATATGTTATTTTAGTGTATGTACCGTATATATGAATATAGTAGAAAGCAGTTATTTCAATATTACTAACAGGTACTTCAATTTTATTTATTTGTATAGATTAGATAAAGATATTTCATCAGTTGTGTTGATTTTTATGTATATCTAATATATAAAATTCTCGAGTCTAGATGTGCGTAATTGAACTCCTCCGAAACGGCTTGACTGATTCTCAAGAAATTTTATGTGCGTGTCGGGTAGGTCTGAGAATAGGACAACATCTATTTTTCATCCCCCTAAATCACAAGGGTAGCTCACCCCTCAATATTTTTTTTTAATTTTTCGACATATTTCTGTTTCTTATTTTTTTTATAAAACGGGATACAAAAATACATACAACCCTAAATTTTCAACCCCCTACGATCAACCCCTATTTTTTAAATTTTATTTTTCGGCAAGACTACGTTTGCCGGGTCAGCTAGTTAAGTTATAATATTAAGTCTCAGTGGTCCAGTGGTTGAGCACCCCGCTTCTGAATCCGGAAGTCGCGGGTTCGAATGCTGATACTGGTTCACACCAATTACTTTTCAAAATGGTTTTCGGAAGTTATGTGTGAAAAATATCGATGACTGAAAAACTTTGGGCCCGGTATTGCAATAGGTTCGCTACCTACCCATTTGGGATGTAAACATAACAGCGAGACGAGGCTCAACAGCCGCTGCCTACACCTTCGGGTAACAAAGGCGTGAAGTTATGTTATGTTATAAATTATAATAATTGAATATTTATTTACAGTTTAAACAAATCGTTTCAATATTTTTCAAACTTCCATAACTTTAATACTTAGGTAAAGGGACGCCACCGATAATTCCGATGAAAATTATTTTCCCTATAAACACAAACAAATTAAAAACGAGAAATTGATTGAAACAACCGCTTAGCATAATGGGAACATCCAAATATAAATCTAATTTATTTATTTTTTTCTCTCATCCATCCGTAACTATATTTGCTCCTTTTTTCCTTAGCAAAGTTTACCATCAAAAGACTTTAAAAACTTATTACAAAAATTATGATACAATTCGCAATGTGCTGCGACCAACATTTATTTTTTTTTACTTTTTTTTCCAATTAGTAACTTCCAAGGAGTCTCCGTGAATTAAAAAGTAACAGCAGTATATAAACACATTATAAAGTTAAATCCGGTGGTCCAGTAGTGGAGCACCCCGCTTTTAAATCAATAGGTCGCAGGTTCGAATCCTGGATCACAGCAATGACTTTTCGACAGTTGTGTATGATCAATACTAAAAACTTTGTGCCCGGTATGGCAATAAGTTTGCCATTTATGTCATTTGGGACGTAAACATAACGGCGAGTTAAGGCTTGATAGCCACTGCCTACCTCTTGGGGTAGAAAATAGCGTGAATTTATTTTATGTTATAAAGTAAAATAAGTCTGTTCTTCATATGGAATCGGTATGAAGTGATTCCAATGGATAAACCCACCCCCCTTCCCCATCCTTTCCTATCCTACTCCCTTAAAGGTAGGCAACGCGACGGTAACATTATATGCGTTGCTGGTGTCCATGGGCGGAGAAGGTTTCTTACCATTAGGTGACACACTTGCTCGTTTGCCCTTCTATCCAAAAAAAAATAAAAATAGTTTTAATTGGGATATTTACACGCTAATTTTGATACATCAAGGCGTACACAGATTTCGTAAGATAATTAAAAAGCCCGGAAAAAGTGTATTATTTATTTATAATATCGCTAGACATCATTCTTATGCTCTTATACCACTTTAAGTAGGGTCGGCATAACATGTCATCCTATCGTACTACCCATTTTGTCAAAAGTTTTGGCTGTCATTTTATAACCAACCGCCTGACGTCAACCCTCCTTAAGAATGTTTTTCGTGTTTCGTGGTTTACCTACCACCTGGAGTTAAATGGAGTAATAGAAGATGTTGGGCTCTAGTTTTTAATAGTTACTAGCAACCTGCCCCTGCTTCACATGGGTGTAATGCTGACGCTAAGTACACTACAGAAAAACTATGATGTAATTATACACTTAAGCCTTCCTATTCAATCACTCTATCTATTAAAAAAAACCGCATCAAAATCCGTTGCGTAGTAATATTTAAGCATACATAGGGATACGGGGACAGAGAAAGCGTCTTCATTTTATACCATGTTGTGTTAATATAACTAGAAACTCTCAAATACTGTTTTGTTTCTCCATCTTTGAACAATCCCTGCATAATTCGTGCAAGAGGTATTTAAAAAGCAAAAAAAAAAAACAAGAATCAACTACGAAGAAATATGGTTACTTTTATATCTGATGAATTCTATAATGAAAACAAGACAATAATTAGTTAGTTTTTTATTAAAATATTATTCTGAATCTCAACTGAAATAAGTCCTCAGTCTCCACAGTCATTAACATGCTTTGACAAAAATGTTGAATGGATTTTTTTTTAAATAATACCTACCACTGTAGCGATTCTCTACGTGATTTACTTATTATAGCACTAAGTCTAGAGTGTTATAAGGCACAAATTGTATTTATGTCGAAATTTTTTCATACAAATATCACACAATATATACATTGAAAAGCTATTATGTTGGCAAAATAGAATTGCTAAGGCGTCAAGTAAACCAATAAAATGTAATTTGACATGTGATACATTGATGGTGAATGTAAATGGAAGGATGAACGAATGGAAGAGTGAACGAATGGAGTAACGTTCGTGTATTGCCTTTTTTATATTCCACGTAATATCAAGTAAGTGTCTATTATATTACACGTGTACAGAAATACTTTATTGAATACATTATTTTTATTTAACTATAGATATAAGCAGAAGGGTTCTAGAATGTTTTGTAAAAAACTCATGTAGGTGTTTGTTGAATATATTGTTTGGGAGAATTAATTAAAGTCTTTTCCGGTGATCCCGAGGTAGAGTATCTTACTTGTGAATCAAGAAGTCTCGGGTTCATTCTCTGTCTCAACAATTACTTTTCGGAAGAAATACCATGTATAGATGACTGAAAATAATACGTCGAATGCAGATATAGCAATAGGTTCCGCCACAACATTTGGGAATTAAACATTAGGTGGTACGAGGCATGAACACGTTCAGGTAGAAAAAAAGCATGAGCATAATTTCACACCAAATTTTTATCGGTATAGGCAGAAAGGACTGGGTAATCCAACTATTTTAATAGTATAAAAATAAATCCAATAATACTCACAATACAAATCAACTTTCACAGTTGTTTTTTGTGGGAGTGACAGGAGTGTATTGTCTGCGGAACACGTGTACGTTACTGATAAATGTGATCTCGTAGCATTTCTTACGACGAGCGCCAGAGATCTTGTCTGGGCTATTAATTCTCCGCTACTCAACGTGGATATTACGACATCGTCTTGAAGCCACTGTATTCTGGGTGTTGGATGACCTAAAAAATAAGCTTTATTTATTATATCTGTAATAATAATATCGTAAATTATCCAACGCCGTCTAGTGTCAAGTTAAGCAACCAAAGTTTTGTATTCTGACTTTACAACAAATTTAAACTGAAACAATTTCAATTTTTTCATAATTATTTAGAATACATTATTAATAAATAACCTACAGGTTTGACAAATATTAGTACTGAATTTGGGATCAAGTCAGCTCCAGTTCTTCACACCTCGTAACTCAAAAACTACGAGGCTAATCAAAAATAACTAATACTATCATTGATTTCACTGTGGCTTCTGATTGAATGATCCCGTTTTGCTCGGTTAGAGAGGTATGCGAAGGCCCAACTTATTTCCAATTAGCCCAATTCCAATCCCTTCCCTACCCCATCTTAATGGCTGACAACGCAAATGCCTGTGATGCAGGTGTCCATAGGCGGCGTTGGTTGCTTACCATCAGGTCGCACCCCTGTTCGTTTGGCTCCCTATCCCATAAAAAATAATAGTAATCTGTTCAAAGTGTGGCAGTAAGATCCAAAACATATTCCAATATTATTAAGGCATATATGTTTTGAAGTCGTGATGCGTTTATTACCGCTGCCTTACGCTTTAGAATATTATAAATTGTAGAAAAATATAAAGTACACTTTAAACAAAATTACCAAATTAACAAGTTGTCTTCACAATTCGAGAACGATTCCTGTTGTTATAATATTGCAATTATTATTTAAATTAAGCTTTTCCCATAACAGAAGGAAAGATCTCGCCATTAATATTCATGTTAACAAATTAAAAAAATGGAAAATATCGTTTCGTTACCATCTTACTTTAGAGTAACAGAAATATTCTTGATTGGCTATTTTTTTCAGTCTTTAAATTCGATTTGCTATAGGTATAACTTGAAAAGAGTTTTAAGAACTTCATTGGCTTTCGAATACAACCCTCTACGCAGCGTTATGTGTTCACGCAAACCCTTCTATGAAGCCTTAATTTACGGTTATTGATGACCCTTAAGTAAAGGCGCGGTTTTCTCAAACTTGCCAAATAGCCTATGCCGTTTTATTGAGCCAACACCGATGCCACAAAAACTCACCATTTAATGTCAGAATAGAAATTATGAAATGGAACTCAGTATAAGAATAATTAAATTATTACTAAGTGCAGTTGCTACGCTGCGACATTGGTCAGTCAGTCTGGTTTATATAAAGCTAGTTGACCCAGCGAACTTTGTTTCATCTCTGGAGAAATAAGGAGAAATAAAAATTTTCATTGTGTGGTACCCCTAAGAGATAGACATATGTACACTATTGCGGATTTTTTTTGTAGACCATTAGAAGGTGTATAATAATGTAGTACATTGTTTTAGTTATCACTTAGGGTTTGCAATAAAAGTATTAAATCTTGAAAACTATTATTTTTTACATAAAAATAAAATACCAAAACCACGCCCTTGACACCCTCTATCTACTGAAAAAAAAACACTTCCAAATTCGTTGCGTAATTTCGAAGACCTAAGCATGTAAGAGGACAGGCAGCAGAAAGCGACATTGTTTTAAACTATCAAACTTATAATAATGATCTGTAGGAATCTCATCAAAATCAGTAATACAGCTTGAATGGTATTTGTAATTGACACAAGAATATCAGCCATCAGCGTAATGCACATCCCCACAACCTGAAAACCCAATAGTCAGATACCATGTGGTACCCGAGGAACTATCTCACAAAGATTGCTAAAGTTGAGCTATGAATTCAGGCTAGGATGCTTATAAAAATGGCAACGTGTTTAATATACTGTTAGTCGTTTAGTTTGCTAATAAATTTATGTATATGTATATTTATATATATGTAACAATGACAAATAAATACAAAATTTTAATTATGAATCGACAAAGTATATAAATACAAGATTTTTCAAGCAAGATTATGTTAAAAGTTAAAATAATTGAAGATATATTTTGTATAAGATAAGGGAGTGAGTGTGCGTTTACAGAGGCAGTATACTCAATACATATAAATATATATATATATATATATATATATATATATATATATATATATATATATATATATATATATTTAATTTTGTTAACGAGCGCCTTTGAACAATTTCCGCGCGAGAGAAATTCGAAGCTGTCTCTATGAAACGACGCGAAGATAATTATTGAGAGACGTTTTCATCAATCAATAGGTATCTACTGTAAGAGTTTTGATGATTCAACATTTCATACATTTTAGTTTATTATTAACTAGCTTTTACCCGCGGCTTCGCTCGCATTGAAGCCAATAAATAAGTATCAAAATCATTACCATAGAATTGAATCAATATAATAACTCTATTTTCTTACTTAGCTGGGATTATCAATTTTCAAAATTACAACATTAGGTATGACGTTTAAAAATCTCACAATATGCTTTATTAAAATGCAACAACAAACGGTAAAATATATTTCTCTGTAACAAAAATAAATAATTTTGGACTTTAACAATTTTATATGATATAAATGCAGAGTATTAATGTAGGATATTTTTGTAGACTATATTATAAGTTTTCCTTAGGGTGCAAATATATGTTAATTAAAGAGAGAAATAAGAAAAAAGAAAGTATCCTATATTACTTCTAATACCCCCAAGAATATGTGTACAAAGATTCATGATGATCTGTTGAGTAGTTATCCCGTTAAAGCGTAACAAACAAACTTACATTCAAATTTATATATTAAAAATAAATAAGTAAAGTTAAGTATAAGTATAAGTATCAACCCTGAATACTGTAATACCGTCCCTCGCGAGGCATAACAGCCGCTGCCTACACCTTCGGATAGAAAAAGGTGTGAAGTTACGTTATGTTATCTAATTTACGAATACTGTAAAACTTCATTACTGAAGTAGCTAAATTTGACGATTTTTTGACAAACAATTGTTTTATCTTTCGTAATTTTTTTTTTTTTTAATATAAAGTACCCTATGTTACTTCTAATACCTTCAAGAGTATATGTACAAAGTTTCATGATGATCGGTTCAGTAGTTTTTGCGTGAAAGCGTAACAAACAAACTTACATTCGCATTTATAATATTAAGTATAGATATAGATTTTATTAAAACCTGCGTAGTGACTCTCGCTGACCACGTCGAGAAAAAGGTTGAAAGGAAGGAAGTTGGATTGAAAGATTGTGTGTCGGTGTAAAAGTAATAAAGGGCATGCTCCGATGGTTGAATGCATAAGCGGATGGATGTAGGAGTCGAGGACGGCTAAGACACACATGCCATGAACAAATAGAACGTTTTCTGGAAGAAGGTAATGTTAGGAGCCTCACAAATCGACGCGCGTGCATGAAAAGAGTTATGAAAGTCAACGAAGCGAGTGAGGCATGAAAGAATCGTGCGTTATGGCGATCCGTTTTCTCTGACTATCCCGCAAGGGATTTGGCGTGAAGTTATGTGTATATGTCTTAATTTTAAATTGAATAGTTTTCTGTCAAACAAATTTAATGTCTTTCGTAAATAGAAAAATACATTATCATTTCTAACTTAATTAGTTACTAGTTAAAAACTCGGTCTACTCGAAGATTGCGTGGAATATGTTTCTGTATCATAAGACAAATTTTTCGCCCGACTGCGTCTCAAAGAAGGTTCAAGTTTTTTGAATGTATATACTATGCTTGATAAATTATTGGCACGACTGAATATTGAACGAATTGGTTAATATTGGTAGATGAAAATAGTAATTAATATTAAACATATTCACAAATAATACGGCCTGAAATTAAAATTTATCATAATAGGACAGTGTTAACAGTAGAGAATAATAATATAATAGAATATAATTTAAAAAATAAAATAAAATATGAGTAAGAGAATAGAAAGTCTAATCCTACTTACCGCCAGTGACAGAACAGATGAGTTTGAATTCACCTCCTTCATGATAAGGGCCGGCGGTGCCTGTAATTTCTTTTCCGTATTCATCAAAGATGACCGGTTTGCTCGGAAGCTCTGTAACAGGAAAAAAAGTATATTACCCCACAGGTCTTCATAGAAAATGTTATTTCAGGCTGTAAGTAAAGCTTTTAACGTCTGTGTATAATTGATTTTGGGGACCTCTAAATGAAGAGGAATATCCGTTAATGATTGCGTCATAAAAGACTTCGAAATGAGAGAGATTTTAAATTAACTTTTTATTACTGTAACTGTGTTTATTAACATATTTGAACTGCGGTCATTCGTGTAGTTTAGTGGTTTAGTTGTCCGAATTATATTTGACTCCAGTTTGAATCCAGTTACACACCGATGGCAGAAACCGTCGGTGTATAATCTATTCAATTTATCGATCAAGTAATGTAGATAATTTATCGATGATTGATAAATTTTGCGAGTCATACATTCTTAGTTTAGCAGCCACCTATCTGCGCAGTCATACTCTTCTCCCGAATATTATCCGCCACCGATTTCGAAATTTCTTTGCTAAAAGAAATTTTTTAAATCCTTGATTACAAATTTTGCTAGTATAATATTACTTCCTATTATTGTACTTCATTATTTTCAACAGTGGTAGAGCCAAGCAGTTTACTGCATAAATGGGCCGGCTCGACCGGTGAAATACCACGACCTATCAGAAGACCGACGTTAAGTGACCCATGCCACGTTTCGTTCAGAGAGAGAGGTACCCGGAGGCCCACCCCCTTCCCCATCCTTTTCTATCCCCTTCCCTTAAACGTCGGCAATGCAACAGTAACACTATATGTGCTGCTGGTGTCCATGGGCGGCGTTAGTTGCTTACCATCAGGTGACACGCCTGCTCGTTTGCCCTCCTATCCCATAAAAAAAATATATACAAATAAAAATCTCCAAAAGACGGAAAACATACAAATTAGGACACCAGAAAACACGCTAATAACATTAACATCGACAGCTAAAGATTTTTCTCGAACTCTCCCGATTTCTTCGTGCGCAATAAAAACCAGATTCTGTGTAACGCAAAAATTGTTATTCCACAAAACAAATCGAACCAAGTCTCCGAGTATATTCAAATATGGAATGATAAACAAACTAGAATTGCGTTCAAATGTGCGGGGGTGAACACAAAAATATCTATGTTTAATATAGGTATAACAAAAGAGATTCGTTGGTTTTTTTTCTTTTGCAATAAAAGTAACGCAAAGGCTTCCCACCAATGATGCCAAGCATTTCATATTTCTATAACCACTGTCTATTACTAAACTGAACATCTGGTACGCGTACATTGTTTCGCGATATAATACATTTGCGGGCTAAATTGTAACTGAAAGTTTCGCTTCCAGAATTTCGGATGAGAAAATAGTAGACAATTATTATATTATATAAATATTGTCACATACATTTATTATTGTTTGATTACAGTCTGGTATTTCTCAGTTTGATTACAGTCTCTAATTCTATTTTCAATATCTTAAGTGAAAATTAATTCACGTGAACTTCGAACAAAAACTCATGTGAACGATTTCTAGCTCGCACCAATGACATCGCAAGATTATTTTCGAAAGTTATATATGGTAAATAGAGATGAATCACAGTATTGTTCCGGATATAATATAGCAATAGGTTCCGCCAACAACGCCGCTAACTATATTTTTGTAATTGTAGTCTGTGATATAACATATTTGTTATTTTAAGGATCAAAAACGAGTAGGCTAGTTAATGTTTGATATCCCCAACAGTATAACGTCCAGAAGCTATTGCCATACATTTTGACAGTCAGCTATATTTATCAGCACGATGGTCAGACGACCTCAGAAAGGCTGCTGGAAAAGACTGGATGCGGAAGGCAGAGAATCGGATGTTGTGGCGCAAATTGGGAGAAGCATATGTCCAGCAGTGGACTGCAACAGGCAGGATGATAATGGTGATATATTTATCACAAACAACTTCCGAATTTTCATTGTTCTAAGCCAGAATTAGAACCCGTGACTTCTTGATTCAGACGTGGGGTGCCCCCTCCAACCCGCTAAAACAGAAAAATCAATATAACCTGATATATTATAATAGCAACGAGAGGTATGATAGAATCCTTCAGTTGTCAACTTGTTTCTTTATACCCCACCAATAAAAAAGTTTTGGGTTGAACATAAAAGTTTCACCATACTTCGCCGGGGCGTTTTCGTGTTGATTTTGGCGTGGATAAAGCCGAAACCGGGTAAAGCTTTGCTTTTATCTGATATCTACATGACCATTATTAGAAAATGAACTCGAGTAGAAATACGTGGAGATTTTCGTTAATGGATTCAAATAACAAGATAAGGAATTACAAAAAGGAAGTTTTTAATTAAAGTTTTTGAGAGAGAATATATTCAATATATTTGAATTTAAGTGTAGCATATACAGAAAATTATTTAAACATTGCAAGGTGAGAGTTTTGTTGCAAATTGTGGAATCATATTGAAAGCTAGGCATATGATAACATAACCTACATAACATAACTTCACGCCTTTTTCTACCCGAAGGTGTAGTCAGCGGCTGTTAACACGCCTCGCCTTATGTTTACGTTCCAAATAGAGTAGGTGGCGAAATAGGTTCGCCACATACTATAGGCCATAAGTTTTCAGTTAGCAATATTTGTCACACATAACTTTTGAAAAGTCATTGATGTAAGCCAGCATTCGAACTCTTGATTCAGAAGCGTGAAGGTGTTGGATAGACGGGACGGACAAATCGACGCCCGAGACTTAACATATGATATAGATATAACTGCCACTAAAAAGACTGCCACTTTGGAATTTTGAAAATAAAAAACATTTCTGTCATGTAGTGAAATTATACTGTTTGTTGTATACTTTTGAAAATATTAATCTCAGCCAGTTTTAGCAACATTTTTCATTGTTTTTTTTTATGGGATAGGAAGGCAAACAAGGAGGCGTGTCACCTGATGGTAAGTGACCGGCGCCGCTCATAGACACCTGCATCATATATAGTTTTACCGACCTTTAAGCTTTTTAACACTATTATATATATTATACAATTACTTAAAATTAATTTAAACGACATGGGATCATGTCAAGAGCGTGCACGTCGCGATCCCTGCCGTCCCAGAGGGACGCAATCTTGACCGAATCGAATACAGCCGCGCTGGCTGCTAGGGCGTGCCCCGACAGCGACGGCGGCTGCCCGTGCATGTGCATGTGGCGAAGGGGGCCGCCACCCTTCACGCAGCGCTAAACCGGGCGGGACGAGGACGGGGGAGTGCCGTATAGGCACGTGGAATGTTAGAGGTAGTATGACAAGAAAGATGAATGAGATGATGGATGTAATAAATGAGAGATACCTAGATGCCTTATGTTTGACGGAAATGAAGCGGAAGGGGAATGAAGCCGAGGACCTCCCAGGTGGCATGGTTGCCCTATGGTCCGGAGTGGACCTGGACGTCCGTGCCAGTGGGGGTGTGGGGGTCGTTCTCTCCTACCACTTTGCTTCTGGAATGAAAGACTATGAGGTGGTAGGCCCAAGACACCGTTGGGTTCGTATAAACCTGGGGATCACGCGGGTCTTCCTGGTAGCAGCTTATGCTCCCGTCAGCTTTTTTTTTTTTTTTTTTTTTTTTTATGGAAAAAAGGGGCAAACGAGCGAGCGGGATGAGTTTTGGGAAACTGTTAGGGATATTCGGGATTTGGTTGAAAGAAATGAAAGGATAATTTTGTGTGGTGATCTTAATGGATGGGTCGGAACCAAGGCAGATGGCCTGGAGGCTGTCCTTGGTCCGAATGGTGACAAGAGAGTGTATGATGCTGGTAAGCCGATCTTGGACGTGTACTTGGAACGGAACCTCCTTGTGTCTAACACATTATTCCGTCATAAAGATATTCACACGTATACGTGGAGACGGAATGAACAAAAGAGTATGATTGATCTGATTCTCGTAGACAGTCATCTCCGAAACACTCTAAGGGATACAAGAGCCTACAGATGCGCGTGCACGAAAAGAGTTATGAAAAACAAAAAGCGAGTGTGGTGTGTAAAATTTGTGCCTGATGGCGCTCTATCTGCTCTATCTGCCACGCAAGGGACTTGGCGTGAAGTTATGTATGTATGTATACTAAAAAAAAAATTCTGACGTGTAACGTGTATTTTTATAGCAATGTATATGACGTCCGTAAATCATTGTAGGGCGTGTTTGAACTTACGGTAAAACTTTTCGTGTTGATGCCACGATGATAAGAGAGGGGTCAAGTTTACGATCGTAATAGTTTTTATCGAGATTACTCGTCGAGTCATATAGCCTTAGCGGCAGACGTTTCGAGGTGAATTATTTTTATTAAAACACCCAAAAAATAAAAGAAAAAAAAACAGATTGGAAATAGATAGGGACTTAAGATTGTGCGACAATTTAAGAGGTTTTTTTTTTATATATATCTTCCCCCATATAAGTTGAGATCTAATTCGGATAAAGTCCTCCAATTTTATATTTTCTTTTTATTTTATATTTTCTACAATCAAAGTCACGGTTTCTCTATTATATTAATTTTGTAATTGTGTGAAAAAAATTTAGTCTAGTGGTTTGAGACGGATACTTTTGTCTTGTGTTGAAATCAAATTGAACTTTTGGATTTTATCCACCACTAGCTGACTCGACGAACTTTGTTTCGCATCAAAATATTTTTACAGCGTTTATTATTCAAGTGTTGAAGTTCAAACATTATCAATTTTAATTTACTATATTATATATGAATTATACTTATACGTACAAACCAGCCCATTGACTTCACTACCTATTTAAAAACCGCATCAAAATCCGTTGCGTAGTTTGACAGATTTAAGCATATAAGGGGACAGCAGAAAGCAAGTTCGTAATGATGTTATTCACCAGTGTATGGCATAAGATTCAAACTCGGTATTTCTTACGTGGGATTATTACTTATTATTGTGTATTAAAAATCCGCCATATTACTTTTTTTTACTTGCCAAAGTAATTGGCATGTGTAAGAGTCATTTAGGGAATACATCTGGAAGTTGTGTAATAATAAATGTTATTACATATAAACATTGTTATACAACATATGTTTTCTTGCAAAAAGGAAGAAATATGTAGCCTTGAGTTGTTATTTATTTACAGTGTCTTGGATCTAATCGCCGCGAGCAACTCATTTCACCGTCTTATCAACATTATAATAAAAGACATTATACGTGAAAAGGTAAAAGATCATTTTACTATTCCTTATGAATAATTGAAAATAATAACAATACATGGACAGTACAAATTTAGTGCACATCTTGTTCCTATGGTTAAAAATATAGACAAAAATGTTAATCTAAATAAAGTATAATATAAACATCTTAATTTTTAATTTATCCAGCTGTTGAGGCAACAAAGCGTAGGTTAAATATACAATGACAAATTTATCAGTTACATAAGATGGGTTAAAAGTTTCTTTTTATGGAATAGTAGGACAAAGGAGTAAAATGATCACCTGATGGTAGGAAACTACCGCCGCCCAGATAGTTTTACATAGCGTTGATGACACGGCTTTTAAGAGGGGAAAAGAGGGGCGGGCCTCCTGTTGCCTCTCTCACCGAACGAAACGCACCAAGAACCATTTCCGGCCGTTGTATTTCACCGGTCGAGCCAGCCCATTTATGTAGCAAACCACTCAACTAAATGGCTCGACCACTCTACATTTTATAAAATACTAGCTGACCCGACAAACGTTGTCTTGCCAAAAAATAAAATTAAAAAAATAGGGGCTAGTCGTAGGGGGTTTAAGATTTAGGGTTGTATGTATTTTTGTATCCCGATTTATAAAAAAAAATAAAAAAGAGAAATATATCGAAAAAAATAGAGGGGTAATTTAGGGGGATGAAAAATAGATTTTGGCCGATTCTCAGGCCTACTCAATATGCTCACAAAATTTCATGAGAATCGGTCAAGCCGTTACGGAGGAGTATGGGAACGAAAATTGTGACACGAGCATTTTATATATAAGATTATCGGAGTGCCAAAGTTAAGGCCTGAATAGGCATTCCCATAATAGATGGAGTTTTGAAACAGCTATAACGTTACAGGTGGTCTAGAGGTCCAGGAGTTATAGAATTCCGGGTTCAAATCCTAGCTTACAGGAGTGAGTGACTATTCGGAATTTATGGGTGATAAATATCGACGCCTGAATTTTATTTGCCTGATAATATCCGATTATAAAATGGGCCCTTATTATATGATAATCTTTCATAATTTAACTACCATACCCTTTTACATATTATTATTAATTTGTAATGAGAGAGACAAACTAGACGAGGTCAAACTGTAGATACCAAAATATGTGAAACACTAAAACAACAAAATACGTATAAAAATATGGAAAAAAAACTGGCACAAAATGGCACTGTTTCAAATTAACATTGTTTCAAAATAAATCATTCGCTCAATTAATTTCAATGTAATTTTGGATGGAGAGCAATTAGAATTCGTGATTGTTAGAAACCGGAAGGTTAGAAAATAAAGTAATATGCCTACTCGCGGGAACCACAAATATAATAATAACAAGAGCAATTTCACACAAGGCTAGCAACTAAACTATTATAAATTAATTATTTTATAACATTTATAACTTAACTCAAAGAGAAATTACACGTTACTGTTATGTATGTTACACGTTATGTTTTTAAAGCGACTTCAAAACATGGATTGTATATTAATTAATACAATGTGTATTTCTTAAATTAAGATAAAGTTAAAAAAACCGCTTTGCTGAATTTTGGAAACGACTCGCAAATTAACTAGTTTTTAAGCTTCCGTATTCATAACGAGACCTTATTACGGAGACTTGGCTTTCCATCCATCCATCTGTTACCAGACTATATCAGGAACGGTAAGATGGCTAAACAGTAGAACTTTTCAACTAGATTTTTGTTACCGGTAGTATAGGGTATTTTGCATCTAAAACTACTTATTCATACGGACTCTGCTAAAACTGTCTGAAACTTGAAAAATCAGTTTTTAGATACATTTGGCCGGTTTTAGTAGTTTCACCTCTAATCTATCCAAAAGTGTAGGCAGAATTTAAGTAATGACTTTCCAAATTTTGTATGTCCTAAATGGTACCTATTGCAATACACCGGGTACAGTATTATTTATCATTGATATTTACCCAAACCTAACTTCAATTTCATTGATGGTCACAATTGATGGACTATCGAGATATGCCTAAAATAATAACAATTAACTCAATAAATTATATAATAATACTTGAATATTCAATTAAACTGTTTTTATTAAAGGAAATTCCTACTTGCAAAGTTGAGTTTGACTTGTTCTTTAAACCGACGCAGCTATGTTAGAAAGGTAAACAGGGTTTGTTCAGCTGAAGCTGTTTTGTCGTGAGTAAATAAGTAATGAGTTTTGGGACGAGTTAATAGGGTAGTCACTTTAATAATAAATATTAAACATTCCCCCGAGTAAACTCTTACACGAAGATGTTTAAAAATGTTTTAAAATAGCGTTTAGTAACTTGAGTGCACATTTTTATTTGAAATGAATACAGCCAAACAAATGACCTGATGATAGGGCGACTAGCGTAAGAGTCACTAGGGTCATAGTTGCGTTGCCTATCTTTTAGGTGAGAAAGGGACGATACGAGGAGAGTAGGGGGAATAAGTGGGTGTTCAAAGTCCGCTCAGCCAAGTCACGTTACATCGATTTTTTTAAGAAGTTTCACCGATCAAGCTTGCCCAACCTGCAATAAACGGCGTGGCTTTGCCGCGGATATGTTTGGAAAATTTACTCTTATAAACTAACTAAATTAATGAAATGAAGCAGATTTTTCGCGCAATCAAAAAGAAAACAAGCCTGATTTTTAAACGGCTCATGAAAATATTTAGTTTTGAGGATCTCTTTTTTTTTCATTTGAGAATAAAAATAAGCTAAACGGTCACAACTGTAATAAAGTTTTCATTTTCATTTTGCATTCATCATTCATTTCAGAGACATTTTCTTGAAATGGTTGTTTCTAATGAAATCAAAATTAAAAGTCGTTCTATTGCTCTAATAAATAGTGTGGCATAATAAATATTCCGGAACTTTTTCAACGTAAAAACATGGTGTTGCTTTAATTTCAAATGACATATAGCTATTTATCTTAATTATTTGGACTCGTTACGAATACCCATACTCGCAGTGTGTTAAAATTTCGCTTAAGTACGCGAACAGGTACATCAAGTACCTGTTTCATAAAAAAAACTGGATTTCATGTCAAGTTCTTGGAAAAAAATGAAATAATGTAAAGGAATCGTCCATGCAAAGGTAGTTTACGTTTAATTTATTTCATCTGAATATTGGTTAAAGACTATTATATTGGTTTAATAATTGAGATCCCTCTAAATTGAACAGGAGATTAATAAGTACAAAGCTTTTCTTGTGCTATTGATGAGACCACATACACAAGTACTTATTCAAAACTTCACCTAAAAAGGAGATATTAGTTGGCCGATAATAATTTCGTAAGAGTATTAGTGTATACCTGAATTGAATTCGGATTCTTTGAGTCAGAAGTCTTTATACTAAATAAGAAAGAAAGAAAGAAAGAAAATAAATTTATTTACACAACACAAGACACACAAATGTTTTACAAAAAATGGGACAATACAAAAGTTCACAATAGTGTGTGTCATTGTGGTTGCAAATTGGACACCAGCTCAGCATAATGCTGAGATGTATGTTATACACCCCAGCGCTGATTTTCAGCCAGCACCGTTGGTAGATAATACCCGAAACGCCACACAGATAGATAAACTGTACACGTAACTGTATAATATAAAAATGATAAGCTACATCAAGTAAATTATGTACATATAACATCAAGTATCTTCAGCAAAATGACCAACACATAATTAAATATAAATAAATATAACATAACCTACTAGCCAAGTATACAACACTGCGCGGACTAAAACCATAAGTGAAAAAAAAAAAAAAAAAAAAAAATAAATAAATAAATAACAAATAATTGTGAGTAAAAAAATCAAAAATAGTCTTGTGAAAAAGTGCTGGAAAGGCGAAGAATTAGGTTTTCTGAAGTGACAACAAATAACCTTTAAGCTTTCGCCCAAAGGTGTACCTGCTAGTCACTCCTAGGATGGGAGGGGGAATATCATTCCAGCACTTAGACGCCGCAAACCTAAAACTACCTCGAAATGCCACCGACCGATGCGGCGGCACACTAGCCTTAAGTCTGCGAACACTTTTTAACCATCCCATCTTTTCAAAAAGGTACGAAGGCGTCTTGTGCCGCACTACACCAAACAACAGGGTTGCAAGATGTAGGCGTCTGCGATAGTGCATTTTAAGCAGATCAGCATCACTATACAAAAAAAAAAAAAAATCAAAAAATCACACTAAAAATCACAAAATCACAAAATCAAAAAATCACTATACCCTTGAGACGATCAAACATCGTAAACTTAAATAGGTTAGGTCAGCTTTTGGTTCAAAAGTTTAAGTACTAAAAGAGTCATAATAATTTTAATTAACAAATTTTTATCTATCAAAACGTTGCAGAATATTATTTCAAATAAAATGCAGATATTTCAAGCTTAAACTCATAACTTTAAGTAATGGCCAACTCAATTAAGCTTGCACTTTCAATTAGTAAATGAACGTATAATTTAGCAATTAAAATGTAATAAATTATTATCTGAAGTAGAAAATCTTTTATATTTTTAGGTTACAGCATTAAATAAATTACTTTACAGATTAAATTTGAAAGAGTATGGTTTTGATTGGCAATAATAAAAATTGAAATTGACTTGACGACTTCAGATTATGCAAGGGGACCAATCCCGCTTGGCTGCGAAATGACATGACTCTGTTTGCAGTCATAAATATATAATAAATATTGACAAAGATAGAGAAAAGAACTGTCTAATTTCGAGAAAAAACAGCTTCACTAACTTACCTATGACGTCTAATGAAATTTTAAAATTTCTAGTTTGTGCTGTGTAGAAATCCACACGACATCTGTATATCGCTCGATCTTGAGCTCTAACATCAGTTATCCGAAGTCCTGGTTTTGGAGTGTTATGCCAGAGCACACGACCGGAGTAGGGATCCTCGACCCAGTGTGCTGACGGGCCTGCTTCTCTAGTGTCATAACTGTGAAAGAAGTTAAAATATCAGACATTAGGCATCAGGAATATTATCAGTTCAGTACCAATTATAATGTTTTTGGTAAAGTTTTAGAGTAACTGATATGTCCGTATGGACATCATCTTCATTCAGAGATTAAGAAATTTCTTGCCAGACATCAACACGGTTTGGTAAATCGGAGATCAACTTCTACAAATCTTGTTACATTTATTGAGGCAATTGCTGAGAGCATGGACATGGGTAATGAGGCTGACGCTGTCTATACAGACTTCACTAAGGCGTTTGATAGAATATCTCATAAGCTGCTATACAGTAAATTAAACACGTATGGACTCTCTGACCAGTTCTAGATTGTCTCAGTTCTTATTTGTCTGAAAGATCTTTTTATATCGTAGTGTGTAGATTTTTAGTCTTAAAACGTTAAAATAAATCCGAATGTACCTCAAGGATCGCATCTAGGTCCTATTTTGTTTGATATTTTTATAAATAAGAATGCAGGCTGTTTAAAATGTACTACACCCTTCATATTCGCAGATGATATGAAAATTGTTAAGAGTATAGTGTCTCCTGAAGATGTTATCTCTATACAATTCGATATATACATACTAAATGAGTGGTTTACTCGTAATGTTTCATTGAATCACGAAAAATGCTTTCATATAAAATGTTGTCGAAAATAAAAAAATAAAAAATATCACATAAAATATTGCTAGTCATCTGTTAGTGCAAGTACATTTTATAAAAGATCTTAGTATTACTATAGATGGCTAGTTATATTTTATAAATCATATTGATGATGAATAATAATGAAACAATAAATAGTTGTTAAGCCAGAAAAATAAATAAATAAATATTATCAACATACTTATAATGTTTACATGTTGCCATGAATAAAGCTACCTATCGGCATTACAATAACAATAACATTAGTTTGTAATATTTACACCAAATATTGTATTTATTTTTGTGCAAGCGATAAGGGCCCGCAGCTTTCTGCGTGTAAGGGCTGGCTCAATCGGTGAAATATCTCATTTCTAAATTTCAACGTAAAGTTCCTTACGATGCGTTCGAGAAAGATATCGAGAGAATCACCCTAATCAGCCCCTTCTCTATCTATCTACACAGTGCTGCACATGCCCATCAGCGGCGCTAAACACTTACCACCATTTGACCAGTTTGCTTGTTTAGATCCTATCTCATAAAAAATAAGTGGTAACTTGAAGTCAAAAATAACAAATTGCAATTTCATGCAATAAACTAACAAATATATTTAAGAGTACATTACTTCCGGTCAAGTATAAAGCGAATAAACCTTACAAACTTAACATAGTATTTACACAAATAAGTTTGAAATCTGTTAATTCATCCCGTTTCCCCGGATGAAATTCTACGCTTAATGGTGCAACAAATGTAAATCAGTTAGGATTAATAGTGCCTTAATAAATGCTACCCACCACTTCCGGTGAGCACCGAAGTTAACTGAAGCAAAATGGCCGATTGAAGCGTCGAATCCTTATTGACTATTCACCTAATATATAGCCTGCGTTTAGCACAAATATATATTTAGCTATAAACGTTAAATTGATCTTGTAAATCAAGTACAGTATTATGTTTACTGTTGCTTTGTATTGAACCTATGTATGAACCTTTTTTATGGGATAGGAGGGCAAACGAGCAGGCGTGTCACCTAATGGTAAGCAACCAACCCCGCCCGCCCATGGACACCAGCAACACATATACTGTTACTGTTGCGTTGCCGGCCTTTAGGGGATAGGGGATAGGAAAGGATGGGGAAGGCATGATCCACTTTACGTCGGTCTTCTGAGAGGTCGTGGTATTTTACCGGTCGAGCCGGCCTATTCATGCAGCAAACTGCTTGGCTCTACCACCGTATTATAAACTACTAGCAGACCGCGCGAACTTCGTACCGCCATATTTTATACATTTTCCACTCAAAAGATTATTGCCGCAATCATATTAATACCCCAAAGCTTTCATCATAAATGGACTATCTAACACTAATATTTATTTCAATTCAAGTTCTTGATACATACATACATAACTTCAGGCCAGATCCCTTGCGGGGTAGGCAGAGAGAACAAAGTGCCATAAGGCACGATTATTACACGTGTCACTCGCTTAGCTAGTATGTATTAGCGTACTGACAACCAAGACATTGATATTATTTACAACTTCAAAGAAAGCTTTATTAGCAATGCCACTTATAAACAATGAATATAGCAATGAACTTGTCCCAAGTTTTTGCTCAACCTTTAGTTTTTTTTAATACAACATAAACAACTTTTTTTATATGGTCACTATTGTTGACTTCAACGAAAAAAACGGGCCACCATATGTTCAAACCGGGGTAGCTAACTCACAGTGAGTGTTTTTTTTTATAAGTCAAATGATGTCGGTTTAGCGATTAAGCTTATCGATATAAATTTACTACATTTTAAAAGATATCACGATCTTAAAAATGTAAAGTTTATTACATATATCTAGAATGTATTATAAATCAGTCACATCAGTCACACCTTGTCAGTGGTAAAGTCACGCAGTGTTCGCTGCATGAATGGGCCGGCTCGACCCGTGGAATACCACGACCTCTCAGATTATCGCTGAAAAGTGGCCTTAGCCGCGTTTCACTCGCTGAGAGAGGTGTTCGGAGGCCCAATCCCTTTTCCCCTCCCCTACCGAAACCCACTCCCGACCCCACTCATATCCCATTGTAAGCGCCGGCAACGCAACTGTAACACTGCATGTGATGAGGTGGCCATGGTCGGCGTTTGTAACTATCATAAGCCTGCTCGTTTGCCCCTTATACAATATAAATGTAACCTAATTCCTATCCTATCCTACTTCTAATATATAAAATTCTCGTGTCACAATTTTCCCATACTCCTTCGAAACGGCTTGACCGATTCTCATGAAATTTTGTATGCATATCGGGTAAGTCTGAGAATACAGTCCAAAATTATTTATTTTTGTATTACCGTGTATTATATATTTTACCTTAAAAAAATGTTGTTAGTTTTTTAAACGTAAGTAGTAATTTTAAAACCTAATGATTCCAGCCAAGCAATAAAACAGAGTTATCATATTGGTTAACTTCTATAGTAATGATCTTTGATATCTATTTAATGGATTTAATGCGAGCGAAGCCGCGGGTAAAAGCTAGTAACTTTTATAAATAAAAATACCACAAAATACGATTAAATACTACAAATTTTAAACTAAACATAACTTCACGCCTTTTGTTACCCGAAGGTGTAGGCAGCGGCTGTTAAGACTCGTCTCGCCATTATGTTTACGTCCCAAATGGAATAGGTGGCGAACCTATTGCCATATCGGGCACAAAGTTTGTCAGTCATCGATATTTATCACACATAACTTCCGAAAACAATTTCGAAAAGTCATTGGTGTGAGCCAGTGTCTGGAATCGAACCCCGGACCTCTGGATCAGAGGCCGTGCGCTCGCCCACTGCGCCACCGAGACTTTTTTAAATTTTAAATTCTGATTAAAGTATTGAGCGATATGATGACAAAGAGAGAAACAACAACAAAACATAACTTCACGCCTTTTCTACTCGAAGGTGTAGGCAGCGGCTGTTAAACCTCGTTTCACCACTATGTTTTCATCCCAAATGGAATAGGTGGCAAACTTACTGCCATACCAGGCACAAAGTTTATAGTCATCGATATCTAAATACACATAACTTCAGAAAACAATTTCAAAAAGTCATTGCTGTGAGCCAGAACTCGAACCCGCGACTACTTTATACAGAAGTGGGGTTCTCGACAACTGGACCACCGGTACCTTTTAGCAAGAAACAAACGTAAAAAAATCTACCTGCTAGCTGTCGCGGTCCGAGCTGTCCGAGTCGGATACATCATCAGTGTAACTAAATATTTCCCTATGAAATGAATACTTACATTTTGTATTTTGCGATATCTTTGGAATTAAATGTCCGAATTGAATTATTCAAACAGTTCTAGAAAGGTATTGAATCTGACTTTATATTGAAGTAATTTATTTTCAGGAAAGTTAAATTCAAGGTACAAAATAAAGCATTTTTATAACGACATCAATTTAATTATTTTAAAAAACTAAAAAAACACTTATTGTGAGATAACTACAATAGTTAGACATATGCCATCGCGGACTTTTTTATAGACAAATTTATGTTCTGTAAAAGTGTAGTACATTGTTTTATTCTAGAATCAATAGTTTTCGCAGCGTTCACGATGTAAGAATTATTTTCGAGTCATTTTCTTACACCTTGGGTTACATTATTGGACTTATAGTAAGGATCCCTAATTAATTTGAAAATATAATATAGCCTAAAGCCTTCCTCGATAAATGGACTATATACCACTGAAAGAATTTTTAAAATCGGACTGGTGGTTTCTGAGATTAGCGCGTTCAAACAAACAAACAAACAAACAAACAAACAAACAAACTCTTCCGCTTTATAATATAAGTATAGATTTCACTTTTAATACTGTTCTAAGTGTAATACCCTCACGGTTTTAAGACGCGAAAGTGTGCTCGTAATAAAACAGGTTATTAAATAATGTCATTTAATAACAATATCAACTCATTGATGTCATAAAGTACCTCATGTTTTTTTAGAAAAAAAAAGATAACACATCAGCTGTTGCCTACACCTTCGAGGTACTTAAAGCATGAAACAAACAAACAGGTATAAGAGTATATATTAGTCTTCAGAGAGAAACTCATTGTGTGTAATGAGTTACACACACACACACACACACAAACACACGCACACGTACATAATTTAACCAACTTCCACATTTAGATTAATTAGCGTGATTTAAAGCTAAAACACGTACCGTGTTTCGTGTTCCATTTCAAAGTTCATTACATTTCCTAGCGTAGTGAGTAAAGTCCCGACTTCATAACTTAATAATAAAATTTACACCAGCGCTTGTCACTAGAGGACGGAATCTAGGACTCCGTGATGCCCATTATGCAAACTCGTCTGTACAAGTTGTGCCCTTAACTATAGTCACGATTCGCTAATTCACTAAGCAGAAAATTAATGCAGCAAACACTCAATGGGTATTACTCAACTTGATTTTCGTAATTTAATCAAGGGAATGATAATGACTTTTATATAAGACTTTAAGGAAATAGGTAAAGGTGATACGCGTTTTTTCCTTTTATATATTTTAATAGATTAATTATTTAATATTATTAAAGTAGAATAAATGGCAAAAAGGTCTTATTTATATTACGATAAAAGGTCTCATTTCTTTAATATAATATTAATTATCTTGGACACATAAAACCCTCTAGTTTCAAGCAAAGCAATCAAATGCTTATGTTATGGAAACTAGTTATCGGATATGAATACATGTATTTATTAAACCTATATTTTTTTTGTAAATACATAGGTACATAAAATTAAAAATAATAAGGTACATGAAAATACCCAAACCTAAATCGAACCCACTGACTTTGAATGCGCATTTGGTTGTTTTACCAATGCAACACAAGGCGCGTCAAACTAAATTAAAGAAATAAAAAAATTTGTATTACTGAAATAATTATTATGTTTTTTTTTTGGTATTGTTGGTAATTACTAAGTTTGGCTACCTAAATAATTACATAGGCTACAATATACTGAACAAGCTGGATTTGAAATCTAGCATATTACCAATATATTTTCGAAATTATGTATGTCCAATGGTCGAGCACCCCGCTTCTGATTATAGAAGTCGCGGGTTGGAATCCTGGCTCACACCAATGACTTTTTGAAATTAGTTTCGTAAGTTATGTGTGATAAATATTCATGACTGAAAACTTTGTGCCCAGTATAGCAATAAGTTCGTCACCTATTCCATTTAGGAAACAAACAAAGTCGAGACGAGGCTTAGCAGCTGCTGCCTACACCTTCGGGTATAAAAAGGCTCGAAGTTATGTTATGCTATGTATTATTTAAAAAAACATTATGTATTCCGGCCAATCTCCAGACTATTGGATCGAGATTCTCCACTCAAATAAGCTGTAAGTAGGTTTTCTCAATAAGATTTCCGACTGCGAAGAAATGTAAAAATTGCCAAAACAATTATACGGATGACAGTTATTGCAAAGCAAGAAAGTTACCGCCAAAAACATAAATTGCCTAAATCCTTTAGGCTATTTTACAACATCTAATTTTATATTAAAAAGAAAAAAAACATTCTAAGGCAATATAAATACGAGTATCTAGAATTTAAAATCTTATCGTGCATAATCTGTTCAAATATAAATCAATTCAAATTCTCAGTCCCAAACGGACATATTGTATACAGGGCTGTCCCAAATCAAATATCAGTAGCTTCCAGGAATTATATTATTTGCAAGGGTTGCCACGATGTTGAATATGAACTGAAACTTCGTTGGGCGCGTTAATTTCGCAAACCAAAGTGTAAACCACATCCCCAAACAAGTTTAGGTGGATAAATATTTGAAATTATCGGTTGTGTTAAGCATTATTGTTGAATTTATAAGTAACTTGACTGTCTCGCGAAATAATTTAACAGGGAAAGTTTGTTTGTATAGCTGTTTGTTATTTATTGTTTTACATGAAAATTGAAGAAAAAAAACTGGTTTACATTTTTAACAACATAATAAAGCTTAATGTCGGAAGAAATGGAATTAGAAGTTAAAATACATATATACAATCACGCATTTTGCCAATGGTGGTGGGCAGTTAAGTACTACTTCTTTCCCTTTGCTACGATCTTGACACAACTTTCTCGATTCTTTTACTCTAATTATCGTATTCATACACGCTCAGTTGTTGTGGTCATTCTTGGTGGGTTTTTGGGTTTTTGGTATTCTGGGTTTTCTCTAATACAACACTGATTTGATTATGGTAGGTTTGCCTGGTATACCTTCTCGACCTGGACCTTTGACACTTGGCTTTTATATTTGTTTTGTCAACTTTCTTTTATGTATCCTTTCTACATGACGTTACTTGTCTCTTATTAGAAATTAACATATTATAATATAAACATTACATAACTTCACGTTTTTTTTCCTCCCGAAGCTGAAGGCAGGGACTATTAAGCATCGCCTCACCGAATCTTTTCGCAAATAGGTGCTAGGTGCATTCGGAACCTATTGCCATACTCCCGACACACAGTTATCTATATTAGCCACATATAACTTTCGAAGAGAATCCCGAATAATCATTGATGTGAACCCGATCAATGTCGAGTTCTAAGTCGGGTGCACACCAACGACATTTCTGAAATTACGAATGATAAAAATCACATAACATATCACACAACAAGACAGAGCGGCTGTGAGGCAGGGGCTATCAAGCCACGTCTCGCCGTTAGGTTTACGTCCCAAATGGAATAAGTGGCGAACCTATTGCCATACCGGGCACAAAGTTTTCAACCATCGATATTATCACACGTAACATCCGAAAATAATTTTGGAAAGTCATTGGTGTGAGCCAGGATTCGAACCCGCGACCTCTTGATTCAGAAGCAGGGTGCTCGACCGCCGGACCACCGGATATAAAAATATCAAATATCGTTGACATGAAAATTGTGTTGGATATCTAGACGTAGAAAAAAAACGCACAACATACAATAAAATCTTATTAGCCTGCTGTCTATGTCATCAAATATTAAAGGGGTAAGTAGCACAAAAAAAGTTGAGTCTGCTCCTAAGGAAATGTGGGAAAATTGCTAGAAATATAATAACACAATTTAATGTGACTTGTCTCTAGATAAAATACTCATAAAATATAATGAATATGTAGAAAAAAATAATTACACCACGCAGGCATACAGTCATGTAGATAAATCAATTTAAAAATAAAAAACAGACCCAAAAAGAGCGGTAGGTCGTAGCGGAAAATAAATACAGCGCGATAGTGCACGTTGCCATAAATTATATGGGATCCGTCTGTTCGTGAAAAATATTTGTAACAGTAATAAAGAGACTGGGCAGCATTGTGATCATTTTCATACAAATCTATAAAATTGCAAAAAGCTTTCCGACTACATTACTAGCTGACGTTAGTAAAAGTTACGGCCGGTATAATTTTTAAAATTTGACTCATATGATCCTCGTCTCATCCACCTTGAATCGGGAGGTCCCGAGTTCGAATTCGGACTCCAAATTATACTCGATTTATGGCCATGAGTTTTGTGACTTTATATATTTGGGACTAGAAAATTGCCGCTGCCTGCTCCTTCGCGTTTAAGTTTCTCGTACCTTAGAACATCTTTTAGCAAGGAATTATTAGAAAATAATAAATATTTATTCGACTAAATTAACAGAATCTTGGTATTTTTAGTAATTAAGATGTAGATTTCCGAAGCTTTGATATGAGGCCAACCTCCTTTCCCCATCCTAATCCATTAAAGGTCGGCAACGCAACTGTAACACTATATGTATTGCAGGTGTCCATGGACGGTCACTGGTCACTTACCATCAGGTGACACGCATGCTCGTTTGCCCTCCTATCCATTTTATGGTGTAAATGTGCTGAATGATCCCGCCCCAGTGAAGTTGCGAAGATTTCTTTACACGTAGTTATCTATGTATACATAAATAATATCTGGGCACAAGTAAGCACCTAATTGTACGTATGTAATATTTAAATACGTAGAAAATGTCGGTCTGTCTTGTTGAATATAATATTAATATGTATTTCTTGTTATTTGTATATTGTTTAAGTAGAATAGTTAATAGTAGAAGGTCGTAGCTAATAGTAGTAGCGTAATGGTCTCGGTGGTCCAGTGGTCGAGCACCCCGCTTCTGAATCAATAGGTCACGGGATCGAATCCTGGCTCACACCAATTACTTTACACAATTAATTACGAAAATTATGTGTGATACACATCGATGACTGAAAACATTTGTGCCCAGAATGGCAATAGGTTCGCCACCTATTCCATTTGGGATGTAAACATAACTGCGAGTCGAGGCTTAACAGCCACTGCATACACATTTGGGTAGTTAAAGGTGTGAAGGTATGTTATGTTATGTAATAGTTAATATAGTATTATTTAAGAAGGCCACTGTATCGATTTAGGGGTGTCACCTGTAATCATAGTATGGATTTTAATAAATAAATAAAAAAAACAATAAATAAACAAATTCTTAATTAAGAAAATAGTAACTACTGCTGGTAAGTAATTTTCCGTATGTTGAGTACTATTTTGTTGATTATAAATTAAATGACTTTTGCATCTTCTCTTTTTAATATATTGCACGAAAGTATATTATTCTGACGATTTCCCGTGATGCTATTTAGAAGTCTGGTCTCATAGAATAGACCTCGAGCATCACTTTTGAAGTGTTTTCTGGAGAATACCTACTTTTGTAACCTAACAACAAAGTTCTCATATAGTATTTAATAATCATAAATATGTACCTAATAGCGTATCTTTGTACCTGGCTGGTTATGGTATCATTGAAAGTATTAATTTTAAAAATTTTAGAAGAAAATTAATAAAGAAGAATTTTAAATTAGGAATAAGTATGATTTTCATTTGTTTCTCTTATTGATAAATATAAGGACTCTATTGAAGAAACTCGATACATTTTAAAATTTTACTGCAAAAAAGCTAAAAATCAACACAAGCAGCGAAAAAAATTGTGATTTGGTTTGGATTTGTGATTGCCGCGAAGAAATAGACGAAATTATTAACAGAAGGGGTGTAGTTTTTCACCATAATAACGCTAGACCTCATATATTTTTAGCCACTCAGCAAAAAATACTAGAATTTGGCTGGGAGGTGTTAATACATCTGTCGTAGAGACCTGACCTTGCGACTTCAGATTTTTATCTGTTTCGGTCTCTGCAAAATTTCTTAGACAGTTTCAAGAGGACTGCCAAATTCTAAATTTTTATAGCAATGCGATCACGTCTCTACCAACAAGAAGGCAAAAAGTTATCGAACAAAATGGCACTTACATACTTTAGTCAAAGTTAAATAAACTTTACGAAAAAACCTTTTGAATTTTCGTATAAAATTCTACGAAACTTTTTCCCTAATACATTCTGTCACATATTGAAGATGTCTTGTCTAGTCTCATATTTATTTGGGAAATATGTTGAAAGTCAGTATTTGAAATACATTTTACTATACAGTTTTGGACGTAATTTACCCATTTCTGTATGATTCTAAGGTCAATCAGACGAGACGATAACAGACGAAAAATACTTTTATCCAAAAGCAGGCACTTGTATGAGTATTTAATATAGGATTTATACAAACCAGGAATATGAAATGAAACTACGACGACTGTAATGCTTAATAAGCTATGCGGTTATTTGCCTCGTAAAAACAAAATAAGCAGCGAGCTAGAGGAAAAGTTACAACTTAAAATACATAGTTTAAATATTGTTAAAGTATGCATTTCTGTACGTTGCAAACTTATTTTAGACACTCAATGCTGAATGTTCAACATGGCCCGATGTTGTCACAATATTTGCTGGCGGTGTGTCGCATTGCGCCGTCCGTACGTCGTATGTACAAACGGGAATTTTTGGGAAGTCTTTATGTAAAATTTAGATATGCCTCGCGTGTCCAAACTGGGTCAAAGGCGAGTGTGGTGGAATACTTTTTTTTTGAGAAGCGGATTGTTACAACGTGGACATAGTTGCAAAACATGACATCGGTCTGTTTGACGTGATGGATGTTAGAGAGACCTTTCCGCCCTTTTTTGTTGCTTATTTTAAATGATACACAATGTATAAGGTTTAGAGACAATGTTTATTTATTTGACTAACATACTTTACAGACGTTGGTTTAGTAAAAGAAAAACTTACATTTCGTTAATTGGCGCATTAATATTGTTTAGTATAAGCGTAAATATCTCAAAGCTCCGATTTACTTTTGAATTCTCACGAGATCTTTAGGTAGTGTAATAAAATTTGATTCAGCAGAATGGCTCATGAGTTCAAAGTCCAGACAACAACAATAGCCGTTTCAGTCAACTAATATAAATTTTATTAGACTGAATTAAAACCATATTTTTAACTCGAAGGTTTTGTTTTTAATTTACCAAAGCTATCTCACATTCAATGTATATCTGTATACAGATAGAAGGTGCATTACATAGTGCTGACTAATGCTCTATATAATGCACCTTCTATCTGTAAGTACTACCTACTTCTGAATACTATCATTTATTACGAGAATGAATATTTTATGGCCTCTTGGATGACTTTCTATTTAGTATGACAAAATAGAAAGTTATCCAGTTACCTAAAAGGCTGGAAAGTTTAGTACTTCCGTTAATGAAAATAGAAACACCAACAAAAATCTGCGTGTGAGCTCATCAAGTTACATTGAGAACATCAGCTTAGCAACAACATGGAGTAATTATAAGGAAGGTATTTTATATCACAAACTAAAGAGGTAACATAATATTTAGGTGAGATAAATTAATTACATTGTTTAAAATAAATATATACAATTAAAAGACTAGCCGAAATCAAGTTTCTCTTAAATTTTTGATTGCGTTTTTTGTATTTCTTGAAGTCAGTTTAGATGCCTTTCAAATGTATTTTATTTCTCAATTTTTGATTGTGTTAATGAGTTGTTAATATAGAGAGATGCTATATAGTTACTAATTAAAACGTCCGTTTGTCGACTTGTTCATATTTTAGGAAGCCATAATTGTTGTTATTATTACGTACTTAGTTAAAAAAAAAGTTAGTACTGTATCAAATACACGTTTTAGGTAAGTATGTATTAATATTTTTTCATCATGGATAGACCCAAAAGTCTGCAATTCGAATGAGAGCAAACCGTAACCTGAAATGTAGAAACAGGAAAAAAAAAACAGAAAAATAAACTCTTTTCCAAGAATGGTGTCCTAACTCCTAACCGTTGAAAAGTTCTATAACTTCAGCATTATCATAGAAGAATCAGATGTTGACAGCTTGCAGCGTATACCTGAGTAAGACATGACTATTACGAAACAAAAACACCACAATAGCGTACAATTTTCAGTGGTTACCTTTGATTTCTTCTGGTTATCATCATCCGATCCTGACTTGGTGGAAATATGCAAACCTGGGAAGTACATCCCATCAAAAGGCGCTTACATATCGATGGACATACACAAAGAAAATATTACAAACGTATTGAGAACCTCCTCTTTTTTTTGAAGTCTGTTAAAAACAAGACTCAAGATTCATATAACACAACAATTTATTTACAGAGCAATCTGAAGATCCGATTGTAACCGAAGACGCAATCCCAATGATCAATATATTATTATAGAGAAGCACTTCAAGTCAAGCTACGCCCGATTTAGACTATCCCCGGGATTATCTATTGAGCGTAGTACCGTAACATCTCCAATTGACAATAGATCGATATTGTGCATTGTATTTATACAACGCTATTTAACCAATTTCAGAGTTATTTTTCTTTTAACATAACTTCACCTCATTTTCTAAACGAAAGTGTAGCCTTCAATATCCTACACTTTCATCTCGACTCGTCAATTGTAAACGTTTCAGGTGAAATAAGTAGCAGAATCTATTGCCATAAACCAACATTCTAATCATCGACAGTTATCTCAACCAGCTTCGGAAAAAATCCGAGAACTCATTGTGTGAGTGTGGGATTTGATTCCACGACTTTTTGATGTAATAGCGAAGTGCTCGACCTCCAGATCACCGAGACGATAAAAAATAGAATTTTAAAGTCATCTATAAACTTTTAAGCTTCAAATTATGTCATAAAGTGAAATAAAATAAAAAGTTTCACATTTTTTTTTTATTTGAAAAATATCTTGGACACAATACACACAGCGCCATCTAGTTCCAAGCTAAGCAACTAAATGCTTGTGTTATGGATACTAGATAACGGATATTAATAGATAGATATACTTTTCTTTTGAAAATACATACTTATAATACATAGAAAAACACCCAGACACCAGTGATAATGATGAACGGGAATTAACGCGACCCAGACACCACACAAATATTCATGACTGTCACAAATATTTGTGCTCGGGTGGGAATCGACCCCCGACCTCATTGCTGCAGCCCGTGCCAATGCGCCACGGTTTTAATAAACCTTTTATCGTTGAATTAATGGCTATTCTATGTGAAAACTTTTTTTATATACAGACATGGATTATACAAAACCAAACCGTCTGTTTGAAATAGCACCATCAATATTTATATGTACTTCAAATAAATTCGTATATGTTGGCAGCACGATGATAACAGAAATATTTATTTCTGGTGGGTCCAAAGTAATGGGTAAAATCACTTCTCCATCACAGTAAGCCTAATATCATCGTTATTTTTAACAACAAACATTATACCCGCATATAAACCTTAAATAGCACCAAAGTGTACAGACTATTTGAAAAAAAAATTGCTTAATTATAATAAAATAAACGTTTTATTAAATAAATAATCGAGCATTTAGAATATTTGATGTTATTTAAAAATCGGCAAATGATGAACGAGATTTTTTTTCATTTTGTATTACATTATTTTAATACCTATAAAGGTAAAAAGACCTTTTCAATTTCAAAAAAAGAGCAAGTTAAATGTGTGTTTTATTAAAATAAGACGTAAATATTATTAAACATTGACTGTTTAAGGGCAATGAAACAAACAACTTTTTTATGAAAGCAAAGCGTGGCATTTTGACAATGTTTTCAAATTCGTAATATAATAATTATTTTACTGTTTAAGCAGTGGTCTGGTGGTCTCAGATTCGTACCCCATGATTTTTTCCAATACTTTTCGGAAGTTACGTGTCATAAATATTGATGACTGACAAAGTTGTGTCTGATGTTTGGGACATAAAGATTTGTCGAGGCGAAGCGTAAGAGCCGCTGCCAACATCTTTGCGTATGAAAAGAAAAATAATCATAAATATTATACATTTTTTATTGGAACGAAATTCCTTATCGCGCGTTGTGAAAGGGGGCTAGACGGAAAAAACTGTCATGACACTTTTTCCATGCCAAACTGCACTTTTAAGTATCGGCTTATTTAGATAAATGTATAACTACCCAAATGGTCTAGTGGCTGGGGTACTTTGCTCTCATACAGGGGGCTCGGGTTCGAATCCCGGTATCGAACTATTTTGAAGTTTTATTTTCCATGTTTTCATATTTTATATGTTTTTTTTTAGTTCTAAAATTTTGTTACAATTCATTCATTAAAACAACATTTTCACGAGAAAATGAACTCTGTAAAGAGTTCGAAACGTCGGGAAGTAAATATAATAAGTAGTAAATAAACGCGATATAATCCTAAAAGTTGTTTTAATCAATGAGTGAGATTCGCGAAAGTCTTAGAAATAAATAAATTATTACAATTCCTTCACTAATTAATCGAAAGTAACTTCGTTCCATCCGGGTGTCCCTTGACACCTCTCAAGTTTTTTTACAAATATATAACAATAAAAATGTTTAATGGGCCTTTAAAAGTTAGTGGTAGTTAAATATATTGTTTATTTCATTTTATTATTTTCCTGCCCTTATCCATTACCATAAGTGGGGTCAGCACAACATGTCATCCTTTCGAACTATCCATTTTGTCAACAGATTTAGCTGTGGTTTTATGACTGGTCACCTAACTGACGTCCAATCCATCCTATGATGGTAAAAAAATATTTTAAAAGGTCTGGTTGAGTCATTTACAGCAAAAAATCGATCTTGTTTCTTCCGAAAAAAGATTGTAACTAGGAAACAATATTCTAAGTATACAACTATATTCCTCAGTGTCAGGCATAATCATAGGAAAAGTCAATGTCAATCTATAATCTATAGGTAGTAATTGTATCAACTCACCTATAAACGGGATTGTCGTCTCTATACCAGACGACAAGGAGTAGGCTGTCATTTCGTAATGGAGGCCGGGTGTCGCATGGTAATTCTGCTTCACCACCCACAATAGCTGGTACTCGGGTAATGGTTGTAGCTACAGAAACTAGCGATGAAGATGGCGCAGGACGTCCTGAAACAAAGTTATATTGTTTTAGCATTTTGATTGGAAAATCTATCTAGGTTACGCTAGTAAATGAATTTAAATTATTTTTTCCAATAATATGCATTACTTTGTGGAAGTACTCGTAACTTTAACAGTGGAAGAGCCAAGCAGTTCGCTGCATAAATGGGCCGGCTCGACCGGTGAAATACCACGACCTCTCAGAAGATCGACGTATAGTGGCTCATGCCGCGTTTCGTTCGGTGAGAGAGATACCCGGAGGCCCACCCCCCTGCCCCATCCTCTCCTATCCCCTATCCCTTAAAGGTCGGCAAAGCAACAGTAACAATATATGTGTTGCTGGTGTCCATGGGCGGCGTTGGTTGCTTACCATCAGGTGACACGCCTGCTCGTTTGCCCTCCTATCCCATAAAAAAAAATACTAGTATAGAAATAAATATGTTAAAACTGTTGTGTCTATACACAGTTAAAATATTTCCTACGAAAAATAATGTTATCCATTTGAAATTGTTTGTTATTCTTTCTAGATATATTCCTTTATTTTTTTTAGAAATCTATTGGACTTTCCTAATAAAGTAGTTAGCGTATTTTTGATAATAATGCATTTTGTTAGAAAAATATGATTACAAAGACCGTGCAGAAAAAATCGCAGCATAACGAGCTAAAAATAGCCTAAAATCCATTACTTATGTCTATTCGATTTTGCTAATAGACTAGTCTGTTTTTTTATAACAATTTTTTTTTTTTAAAAATATGATTACAAAGACCGTGCAGAAAAAATCGCAGCATAACTAGCTAGAAATAGCCTAAACTCCATTACGTAATTTGAAAGTGATTTTCGGAGAAAAATAATTTGATAAGAAATACAGATGAATATTCGATCATAGTTATATAGCATATTCAATAATCAATGCACATACAGGTTAAGGAAAAATATATACCATTTATTATATTTAGTAATATAAATTACTAGGAGCAACAGTTAATCTTCGTCACTGTCTTCATTAATAACCTCGTGAATAATTTATGATGTAAATATATCTGATAAAAGTTATTATGGCGTGATATTAACGCGTGGAATATTAGAAGTAATCACTGTCACATTATTAAATAAAAATACAACTACCCCACAACTTATAAAAAAAATGTCTATAGAAATTTCCAAAAACAAGTAAACTATTTTAAGACTTAGTGGCCCAGTGGTCGAGCACACGGCTTCTGATCCAGAAGTCCGGGTTCGATTACTGACACTGGCTCACACCAATGACTTTTCGAAAGTTATGTGTGATAAATATCGATAACTGAAAAACTTTGTGCCCGGTATGGCAATAGGTACGCCACCTATTCCATTTGGGACGTAAATATAACGGCGAGACGAGGCTTAACAGCTGCTGCCTACACCTTCGGGTAACAAAAGGCGTGAAGTTATGTTATGTTATGTAAGTAACCTATGTACTTTTAGAATGTTTCTAATGACAGTTGTTTTTTTGGCGGGAATGTGAAATAGTCATGCCCGTTCTTTGCATTATTGTCTAAAATTCGTATTTCAATGGATATTATTGAATGAAATTCGTGGCGTTTTATTTAATAAGTTTTCGTATATGAGTGCAAATGTGGGACATGATGTAAATATAATGTGTAGCGTGTTCTTCTCCATTGTCGTCAAAACTCCCTCCGAACAACATGCATGAAGTGCCACGACTTCATGGATGTTAAGGTTAGGTTAGTTTATGATAGTTTATCATATTTGAGGTTAGTTTAAGTTAAATGATTTTTAATAAATTGGCCAATTAAATTTTAGATTCCGACTGAAGGACTAATTATTAAAAAAAATATATACTGACACCTATCAAACTAAATCCATCTAACCAATTCCACACTTTTAGCTAGTCAGAAAGAGTGTCAAAATATGACAAACACATATTTTCACTCGAAAACGAGACTTGATTACGAATGTGAACAGTGATGTCTATAATTTAAATTTATACGTCAATAGAATACGTCAATGTACACGCTTATACAAAAAACTTCAAAAGAACGCAGTTCCCATGGGAAAATATGTTAAAATTGGACTATATTAAAAGGCTATAAGCTAACAAAGCCAGTTTTCGCTGTTTGTCTGCGTATATGCTTAAATCTTTAAAATTAGGCTACGGATTTTGATGCATAGTTTTAAAGTTTTCTTTAATAGATACAGACTGTCAATGGGGTGGTTAATATGTATAATTCATGCATTCATATTCAACATTTAGTTCTTTAATTTTAAACGCGATAAAAATTACTTTTGATGCGGAACAAAATTTGCCCGGACAGCTTGTAAAAAATTTAAAGAAGTTTGGAATTAAATTGTTTTTGTTGTTATGTTAATTTTTATTATAGCAATATTGTGAAACGGGCAATAGAAAAGAGTCGACCTTGAGTTTCTTGCTAGTACTTCTCAACACTTCTGACACTGGATCTGGCACTTAGATACGCTTTCACATTCAAGCTAGTGTGATGAAAGATAATCTAAGCTTCGCGGTTTTTAGATAGTAGATTTATATAAGTATCTATAATTTAGAATTAATATATTTTAAGTACTTTGGAAAATCCAAGGAATAAAGATGTTTTGAATTGATTCTACTAAAACTCAAACTAACTGTTGACTTTACTATGAAAGTTAGGTTCACATGATGTTTAAATATTTCCAAATTCAGCTGATAAAATCAGAATGGAATTTTCTTTAGAGGTAATAAGTGCCACTGAAGAATGAAAGCTTTGGTCCCTTTAAATGACCTAAGTTACACTAATATCCAAGTGAGTTGCTATGGTCGTTTAAAAAAAAAATGGTAAACACTTGAAAAAATCTTTAAAAAAATTCACCGTAAAAGATTTCGTTATTAAAAAAAGTCATTAACAATTAACATCAAGCTCGTTCAGAGAGAGAAAATATGAAATATGTATAAATAAAAAGATACATTTCCTTGTTTCATGAAATAAATAATTGTATTGTTGTGGTTGATAAATTTTCAGTTACCTGTAAACGGTTGAATCCCCAAAAAACATTTTCATACGCGAATAATATTTTCGTGCCAAGCCCTTTGAATCCCTGCGCTTATCCACTTGACCTTGTTTCAAACGGTGTTATATTTTAGGGACTACAAAATTATCAACCTGTATATTATACGACCTCAATCAGGATATGAGGTTGTGGCGCTTAAAAAGCGATGGCGATTATATCCAGTTTTTTTTTTATTATTTCTACCGAATGCCATTATCATATTAATTTTACTGTATACATTTTAGTCTAAATTACGTTTCTTATCTATTTTTTTTTGTGGTATAGGGGGTAAACGAGCATGCGTTTCACCAGAAGACAAGCAACTAACGCTGGGCATGGACACCTGCAAAACACATTGCCTCACATTTGTGTTGCCAGCCTGTTGGGTGGGGTGGAAAGGGTTAAGGAGAGAGGGGATGGGCCTCCGGACACCTCTTTCACCAAAGGGATCGTGGAATGTGCCACATTAGGTCGATATTCTAAGAGGTCATGGTATTTCACAGGTCTAAACTGGTCGAAACTGGTTTAAACTGTGGATTTAATTCAGATACCATTCGATATGAAGAAATTATGATGATTAAGACAAAAAATATTTAATAAGATGACTAATAAAATATGTCTGACATCCAAAGGTTAAGACTTAAAAATGGCTGGACCAGACACAAAAAATACAAACACTATCGAAGGCCTAGTGGCAGGTATTACCACCTATGTCCTGATAAGACGTGTCAGTTTTGATTGCAGTTACCGCAGTGTTGAGACATAACTGCTGTTATCCTATATCCATATACCTTTAGGTACAAAACTATCTGATACTAGAAAACGGTCAAGCATAAATCAGTTCTTTAGTTAACTATACACGGAACCCGACGGTACCCAAAAAAAAATATAAAAATATGTAATAGGACTATTGAATTAAACACAACAATGTTGTGGCCGACACGCACAACTTAACTAAAAACCTTTTTGGTATTCCACACTGTACAAAGAAAAGGGCCGGTAGAGCGGGCAGGTATAAAAAAAGTGGAACGGTGCTTTTCTACCCGCATTAGCTCATAATAACACTATGTATTGTAATGTAATATTTATTTTATTAAAACGAAAATGTGCGAGGAATATGAAGAATTAAAAAAAACATTGCTGCGTCCATCCCCTCAAAATATTGTAAATGTTGATGACTGTTGACGGAAAAATTGCAAAAAAAATCACTGTACTAGATAGAGCAAAGATTTTATCTGTTGAAGTGAATGCAACTTTGTGTGATAGTTATCCACGCTTAAATTGCGGCATCAATTTAAATGAAACTTAGTATAGTGATTGCACTGGCGCTGTGGTAGGATTTAGAAGAATTCTCCAGACACATTCAAGAACAGATTTTCACGATGACATGAAACTTTCATAGCAAGGAATTGGTCCGTTAAACGTTGATACGTTTAAATGACTGACTTATGAATGACTTCACTGTTGGATATAGGCCACAATATCTGAAACTCTACCTCTCCTCAGGCTGATTATTGATATGATGATGAGATGGCCCACCAGGCTGGTGGGCCATATCAATAAACCAATTATGTAATATAAAATACGTTATAATTTTGCATAGCGTAGCTTATTGGACAGAGACTGGTTAATTATGGACTATGAGTTGCTGGATTGGAATTGCGCAATAGTTGAAACCTTTGAGAATTATTCATTTGTAAATTTTTAACCAGTAGTAATAACAATTAATTCAATAACTCTAATGAGTTTATTTATAATTAGTTAAAATCCCAACAATTAACATCAGGTAACGTAAATTATATAAATACAAAATACCATTTCATTTGTTATAACATAATATTGTTCACCGGAGTATTTTAAATCCATTGAAATCTGTTGGAACGGTTTCATAATGCGGAATTGCTCATTCTAATGCTGAATTGAATCTAATACTTTATTTGAAAGCAACTAGTTGTTGCCTGGATTCACATGCTAGCTATGCTATCCCATGGGAACTGAATATTTATCCCATAAAAACGCGATATATTAATAAAATCTAATGAAAAGTTTGCACCGTGATAATTCTTTTTGCTTTAAGGGGCTTGATCACACTTACACTCCTGATAGTGGGTAAGTTAGAGCTAGGTCATGGATGGGTTGAACTAACTATTTCTACCTATATAAAGATCCAAATTATTTTCAATGGGCATCACCGATGCTGATATTTTTTTTTCCTTTTTTCATCATATATTATGTAGATAAATGCAGTAGCAAAACGTTAAGTTCGTATGATTTAAAAAACAATAACGATCGTTGGAGTTCACACACAATTCCTGTACACTCTCTCCAGATTATAATACCTACCTACAGAATACCAACAACAGTTTACCTACAGATAATTAGGCTAATAATACTACATCGTCAATAAAATATAATCTCTCTCTTCTCAGAACCAACAGAAAAATAAAGTTAAAGTTAGAGTATCATATCACTACAAAGAAAATCAAAATCGTTATAGTTGGCTGCCGATTCCGTTGAAGTCACTATCATAAAAAATAAATTGGTAAATAAAGATATCTTTGGCAGGAGTAAGTATCCCGATAACCTTATCGTGAATATTTGAAGTCACGCAAGTGTAATCTTACTCTTGCCATATTTAAACGTTTCAGAATATTGTAGTCAGGTACAATGTTTGGAGTAGTCTACAAATTATTGTACAGACTCAACAGAATTGGTACAACACTGGTACGGTTTCATCTATCGAAGACAGGTTCTCAATGTTCAGATAAAATATTGCGCAGTTCAAGTCTTATTTTAGTATTCTCTTTGATGAGTGTTACTGTTATTTGGTTATATACAGAAATAAATGCATAAACATAATTATATAATAATTAATTATTTTATTATGTCGTATCCTACATGAAAGGGAATGATGAAAGGGAGGAATCCAGAACAGATGCAAGGATAATGGTTGATGATGTAGTGCTGGAACAGGTGAATGAAATTGTATATCTTGGATGCGCTTTTAGCAGAGATGGAAGGTACATTGAGGATGTAGAAAGACGAGTGGCAGTGTAGAGAGGGTAGAGAGACGTTGGGCAGATTCCTGGGCGCAAAAAACATTAGCTGAAAAGCCCAGCTAGCAATTCACAATGCAGTCCTGATCCCAACGCTAACTTATGGAAGCGAGAGCTGGGTATGGCAGAGTGTGCATGAAAGTAGAATAAACGCGGTAGAAATGAGGGTACTACGCAAAATCTGCGGAGTGACTCTCGCTGACCGCATAGAAAACAAGGTTGTAAGGAAGGAAGTTGGTATGAAAGATAGTGTCGGTGTAAAAGTAAGAAAGGGCATGCTCCGATGGTTCGGACATGTAGAACGAATGGTTGATGCAAGACTGACTAAGCAGATATACAATGCAAAAGCGGATGGATGTAGGAGTCGAAGACGGCCAAGACACACATTCCATGACCAAATAGAACGTGTTCTGGAGGAAGGTGATGTAAAGAGCCTCAAAAACCGACGCGCGTGCATGAAAAGAGTTATTAAAGTCAACGAAGCGAGTGAGGCGTGTAAGAATCGTGCCCTATGGCGCTCTGTTCTCTCTGCCTACCCCGCAAGGGATTTGGCGTGAAGTTATGTATGTACTCGTATATATGTATGTATCCTACATATTATGTAGTCTATGAATGTATTTATGTATGTCTATGTATGTGTAATTAATTTAAATATGTATTCATGTGTATTTATTAAGGATATGTTTATTACATACATACATACACTAGCAGACCGCGCGAACTTTGTACCGCCATATTTTAAACATTTTCCACTAAAAATATTACTGCCGCGATCATATTAATACCTCAAAGCTTTCCTCATAAATGGACTATCTAACACTATTTTTTTTTTCAATTCAAGTTCCTGATACATACGTAACTTCAGGCCAGATCCCTTGCGAGGTAGGTAAAGAGAACTAAGGGCCATAAGGCACGATTATTACACACCTCACTTGCTTAGCTGTTGATATTAGCGACTAACAACCAAGATATAATATGGTGATAATATTATCAATTTCAATCAACACTTTATAAGTAATATTAATAGAATGTCAGGGACTTAGTCCGAAGCTTTTTGTCAACTTTTAGTTTTTTTTATTACTACTTAAACCCTTTTTTTATTTGGTCATTGTCTTTCTACAAAAAAAGACTGGGTCACCACATGTTTTAACTTGCATGTGTTTTTTATAATTTAAATGGTGTCGATTTGGCACCTTGGTATTACTCTTATCAAAATAAATTCACTACATTTTAAGAGAGATCACGATATAACGTACTGACAACCAAGACATTGATAATATTTACAACTTCAAAGAAAGCTTTATTAGCAATGCCACTTATGAACAATGAATATAGCAATGAACTTGTCCCAAATTTTTTGTCAACCTTTACTTTTTTTTTAATACTACATAAACAACTTTTTTTTTGGTCACTATTATGTAGACTTCAACGAAAAAAACGGGACACCATATGTTCAAACCGGGTTAGCTAACTCACAGTGAGTGTTTTTTTTATAAATCAAATTATGTCGGTTTTGCGATTAAGCTTATCGAAATAAATTTACTACATATCACGATCTTAATAATGTAAAGTTTATTACATATATCTAGAATGTATAATATAACGGTGCTGGCTGAAAATCAGCGCTGGGGTGTCTAACATACATCTCAGCATTATGCTGAGCTAGTGTCCAATTTGCAACCACAATGACACACACTATTTTGAACCTTTGTATTGTCCCATTTTTTGTAAAACATTTGTGTGTCTTGTGTTGTGTAAATAAATTTATTTTCTTTCTTTCTTTCTTTCTATAAATCAGTCACATCAGTCACTCCTTGTCAGTGGTAAAGTCACGCAGTTCGCTGCATGAATGGGCCGGCTCGACCCGTGGAATACCACGACCTCTCAGATTATCGCTGAAAAGTGGCCTTAGCCGCGTTTCACTCGCTGAGAGAGGTATTCGGAGGCCCAATCCCTTTCTCCCTCCCCTTCCGAAACCCACTCCCGACCCCACCCATATCCCATTGTAAGGGCCGGCAACGCAACTGTAACTCTGCATGTGGTGAGGTAGCCATGGGCGGCGTTTGTAACTATCATAAGCCTGCTCGTTTGCCTCTTATACAATAAAAATGTAACCTAATTCCTATCCTATCCTACTTCTAATATATAAAATTCTCGTGTCACAATTTTCATTCCCATACTCCTTCGAAACGGCTTGACCGATTCTCATGAAATTTTGTATGCACATCGGGTAAGTCTGAGAATTTTCAACCTCCTACGATCAACCCCTATTTTTTAAATTTTATTTTTTGGCAAGGCAACGTTTGCCGGGTCAGCTAGTAATATATAAATGTAAATGTAAGTTTGTTTGTGTGTTATGCTTACACGCGATAACTACTCAAACGATCATCATGAAACTTTGTACACATATTGTTTGAGGTAATTTACATATATTTGAACTCGAAGGAAAAACTTATGAAATAGTCTACAACAATATCCTACATATTCTTATAAAATTGTTACAGTCCAAAATCATTTATTTTTGTTACAGAGATATTTTACCTTAAAAAAAATTTGTTAGTTTTTTAAACGTCATTGTATGTAGTAATTTTAAAAATTAATAATTCCAGCTAAGCAATAAAACAGAGTTATCATATTGATTAACTTCTATAGTAATGATCTTTGATACCTATTTAACGGATTTAATGCGAGCGAAGCCGCGGGTAAAAGCTAGTAACTTTTATAAATAAAAATACCACAAAGATTAAATACTACAAATTTTAAATTCTAATTAAAGTATTGAGCGATATGAGGACAAAGAGAGAAACAACAACACAACATAACTTCACGCCTTTTCTACTCGAAGCGGCTGTTAAACCTCGTTTTGCGACTTTGTTTCCACCCCAAATGGAATAGGTGGCGAACTTATTGCATTACCAGGCACAAAGTTTATAGTCATTGATATCTAAATACACAGAACTTCCGAAAACCATTTCAAAAAGTCATTAGTGTGAGCCAGAATTCGAACCCGCGACTACTTTATTCAGAAGTGGGGTTCTCGACAACTGGACCACCGATACCTTTTAGCAAGAAACGAACGTAAAAAAATCTACCTGCTAGCTGTCGCAGTCCGAGCTGTCCGAGTCGGATACATCATCCGTAGTGTAACTAAATATTTCCTTATGAAATGAATACTTACATTTTGTATTTTGCGATATCTTTTGAATTAAATGTCCGAATTAAATTATTCAAAAAGTTCTAGAAAGATATTGAAACTATCTTTTTATTGAAGTAATTTATTTTAAGGAGAACTAATATCAAGGTACAAAATAAAGCATTTTTGTAACGACATCAATTTAATTATTTTTAAAATATTCAAAAAACACTTATAGTGAGATAACTACAATAGTTAGACATATGTCGTCGCGGACTTTTTTATAGAACAGTTTATGCTCTGTAAAAGTGTAGTACATTGTTTTGTTCTGGAATCAATAGTTTTTGCAGCGTTCGCGATTTAAGATTTTTTTTCGGGTCTTTTTCTTACACCTTGGGTTACATTATTGAACTTATAGTAAGGATCCCTAATTTATTTGAAAATATAATATAGCCTAAAGCCTTACTCAATAAATGGACTATACACCAGTGAAAGAATTTTTGAAATCGGACTGGTGGTTTCTGAGATTAGCGCGTTCAAACAAAGAAATAAACAAACAAACAAACTCTTCCGCTTTATAATATTAGTATAGATTAGTATAGATAACTTCACGCCAAATCCCTTGCGGGGTAGGCAGAGAGAACAGAGCGCCATAGGGCACGATTCTTACATTCGGATATGTTTATTGTTGTTTTATATATATTTTTTTAATTCGCCGACAACCATTTATCTACTATCTTTCTTTCCATGAAAAGGTTGTCCGGAAGAAATTGCCTTGAGCGACAGGACCGCCAATTGTATAAATTTGTGTTGTTTATAATTTGATTGTTAATTTCACTATTTTATGTACAATAAAGAGTATTCTATTCTATTTTATAATTAAAATATATTATTAATATTATGTACAAAGATATGCTGAATATGAAATTAATTCTACGTAAATGATTTTTGGTTATTACAACATACGAGTAGTCCGACACAATAGCGTTTCTGTTCTAAAGTCAAAAGTAAATTTAATATTACCATTTTTTTTTATATTAAGAAAAAAAACAATACATTTAGTAATAAAAGCACAAATCCCTGTGGTTCTCGTACCTTTTTCATTTGATTTCAGTACGTAGCAAAGGGAAAGGTAATTTGCCGTCTTAAGTACGGCCGCTAAATAAGGCTTAGAATGATTTCACAAGGATTACCGGATACTTCTCGTCAAACAATTTCATTTCATGTCCATGCCAAGAGGGTTCTAAATAAAAAGGTAATCCACAATTCTGGGGCATCTGTCACATTGGATTTGTACAATATTAACGTCGTCACAAAAATTGTAACATCTGCAATATTTTTTTTTATATTTAGGACTCTTATTTACAGCTTTTATTTGTCTAAATGTTTGATTCGTTTCCCAACAAAAACTTAAATGTTTTTTTATAATTTGATTATCTTGATTTTTTTTATCAAAAGCGGCTACTTTTATAAAATTATTTTATAGAGAGAAAAAAGGGGTATTTTTGTATGCACTAATGCGATTTAAAGGTAATTTGCCTTAGATTGCTAATTTATTGTAAAATTATATAAAAATTGCTAACAAAAACAAACACATAACTTCGCGCCTTTTTCTACCCGAGGCTATATGAAGCACCTGTTAAGCCTCGACTCGCCGATATGTTTCCTTTCCAAATAGAATAGGAGGGCCACCTATTGCCTTACACCGAGCACAAGAATTTCAAAAACTCATTAGTGTGAGCCCGGATTCGAACCTGACGACATCTTGATTCAGAAGCGGAGTGCTCCACTACTGGAGTACATACACTTTTTAACAAACCCAGAATTAACAAGAACTATTTTCAAATTTGAGTCAAATACTGAGGCAATTTGAAACAAAATGCATAATTAGAGCTTGCTTCATGTGTTCGTTGCTTCAGATGTAAGACTGACTAAACAGATATACATTTAAAAACTGAAATAATGCTGGAGTCATTGCTTTAATTATCAAACCGAGTTTTTGACATCAGACACGCTAAAACCAAACCTAAAATCTACGAGCGTGTATAACAAGACTAATGAAAGTCAAAGAAGCGTATATCACAATAGTATGTGTTCTTTGTGTTTATGCCTATACTGCAAGATACTTAGCGTGAAATTATAGTGTTATTATTTTAATATTAATAGGTAATGTGATAACGGAAGATGACCAATCTAAAGATGGATGGATTTCAAATCAAAAGGAGAGTGAATAGGCTACAGTTGGACAGTTCGCTTTACCTTACTTATCATCACGTGAAACGAGATCAAGCGCTGCCTACTAAAATATATAAAATAAAACTCTCAAAGAAAGCATCGGTTATTACGAGCGATAAATAAATGAAACGAACTCTAGATATCATTCCGTTTATTTAAGAGCCGACGTCAGCAAAGTTTAACATTCAAAAACTGAATACGCTTAAGCTTTCGTAACTGTTCAAACAAAGCTTCTTCTCCTGACAAAGTTTTTTGACTGCAATCATTTTATCGTTGTATCTAAAACTTTCTTATACAACGTAATGGATAAAGTCTGAATAAACTTACGAAGTCTGGCCTAGACACTACTGCGCACAAATTCCGAAGTTATGCACAATTATGTATACGGCTACTTAGTGCTAATTGACTCATTAGCCAGTTAGCTAATGAGTCTCTATTGTATCAGTATGCTTTATCCGGCTATTCGGCTATAGTAAATTGCCGGTGATTCTTAAGATAATAATAATTAATTAATATTTCCCTTTTATTATTAAGAAAATGAGTGTAGACCTTCATAAAATTCTATGTTAATTGTTCCCTTAAAAATTTATTTGAATCTTGTACTTGTGCTGGATTAAGATACATTTTATTGTTAAATTTTAATAATAATTTCACTCAATACAAAATTATATCTATTAGTATGTGAAAATTCTAATAGATGTTTTTATTTCAGTTATTATCGTTAGTCTCAGTGGTCCAATGGTTGAGCTCCCTTTTCTGATTCAGAATTCATGCGATCGATTCCGGGCCCACACCAATTATTTCCCGGAATTATTTTCGGAAGTTATGTGTAATAAATATCGATGACTGGATTTTTTTTGCCAGGTGTATGGCAATAAGTTTCGCTATCTAATCCTTTCGGGGCGGTAACATAACGAATCGGTGATATCATTCTTAACAGCCGCATGAGGTAAGTATCAGGAGACTCCCCGTGGCTATCTTCTCAACCAACTTTTTATTTTATCCATATGACCAGCAACGAAACTGTCATAGTTGTAGCATTACCAGGTCATCCGTTAGCTCATTTTTGTCCTATTACTTAAAACATCTATACCATAGGTAGAAAACGGTGGCCTCGTGGTGCATTGGTAAAGCTACGGACTGCAGAATCGAGGGTGGCGGGTTCGATTCCCACCCCGAGTACAAATATTTGTGATAAGCATGAATGTTTGTATGACGTCTGGGTGTTTTTCTATGTATTATAAGTATGTATTTACAAGAAAAGTATTATTATCCGTTATCTAGTATCCATAGCACAAGCATAGTTGCTTAAATTGGAACTAGAGGGCGCTGTGTGATTATGTGTCCAAGGTGTTACAAAAAAAAAATATCACATCAATTCCTCCTGCCCACAACTTTTACTAACTATTGATGGCGTGACTTTACAGAAAGATCTAAAAACTTTATCCATGAATTTTATCGTTGGAGTGCCATTATAAAATAAAATATAGTAATTAAATTGCTTTAATTGACTACGAATCAACAAACGTGATCAAGTTTGTTATTTAATTGCGAGGGTTAATAACACGTTAGGATATTGTGGTTAGAAGCCATAAATCTAAAAGTTCCCTTTATTTGGATAATAGAATTTGATTTTTACAGTTTTCCCTAATTATATTGTTTCTTTGTTTTTGTTACAAAATACGTCAACGTTTCTAAAAAAATGTGCGTTTTTTTTTTTAAAAAAAAACAACAAATAACTTATGATTATTGAATAAATTTAAATGAGTTTTTGAATTCCTACATAATCTTTTCATTTTTTTATTATAATTTCATGACGTTAAAAATACGCCTTTATTTTTGTATTAAATTAAAAATATTGATGAAATCTTGCTGTGGTATAAGAAAAAAAATAATACATAGTTTTTATATAGATCTGAAATTGTGGCCCACGAACGACTCCATTTGTTTCTTTAGGTATATATAATACTAGCAGACCCAGTGAACTTTGTATCGCCCCGGAAGTAACGAATATTTTTTTTTTATTGGATAGGAGGGCAAACGAGCAGGCGTGTCACCTGATGATAAGCAACCAACTCCGCCCATGGACACCAGCAACACATATAGTCTTACTGTTGCGTTGCCTACCTTTAAAGGATAGGGGATAGGAAAGGATGGGGAAGGGGGGTGGGCCTCCGGGTACCTCTCTCACCAAACGAAACGCGGCATGAGCCACTTTACGCCGGTCTTCTGAGAGGTCGTGGTATTTCACCGGTCGAGCCGGCCCATTCATACAGCGAACTGCTTGGCTCTACCACTGTTATAAGTGAGATAAAAGTTTTTTTCTAAAAAAGTAACCTAAGTTATTCCTTATTACACTAGCTACCATCCACGAGCAGGCGTGTCACCTGATGGTAAGCAACCAACGCCGCCCATGGACACCAGCAACACATATAGAGTTACTGTTGCGTTGCCGACCTTTTAGGGATTGGGGATAGGGAACAATGGGGAAGGGGGGTGGGCCTCCGGGTACCTCTCTCACCAAACACCACACCGTATTTCACCGGTCGAGCCGCTCCATTCATGCAGCGAACTGCTTGGCTCTACCACTGTCTAGACTAAATTACAGACACTTCAATTTTATTTAAATATACATAGATATATAGATATCGGATTAGAAATATAAATCTATATATATATAAGAGATTTCCACCTATATATTGACTCATCACGATATCTCTGGAACCATAAGGCGTAGCGACTTGAAATTTGGTAGGATTATTCCTTTCGCCGAGTAGAGGTCAGCTAAGAACGGATTTTACAAAATTCCACCCACAAGGGGGGTTGCGGGGGTGTTAACAATGGAAAATTCCCATTTTTAACCTATAGCTGCTATCGACTTCAAATTTGTCGAAGATATTGCAGTATTAACATAGCGGGGCAGCAGTTATTACTTTTGATGCGAAACAGAGTTCGCCGGGTCAGCTAGTATATATATAAATTAATAACAATTTAAATATTTAGAGAAATAACTAACATTAATAAATACATTAATGACGGCAATGTCCACATATTATGCTATTTAAAGGGTTCACTGAACATATAAATTTTAAAGGCACTTAATAACTTTGAGGCTTAAAACTATTACTTATAGTTGATCGTAGTATTAAGTAATAAAATGTAACACGACCCATAACTGAGCTGCTGCTGGGAGCTGAAGTGATGAGGTAATTTCGTTTAATATGAGTCGTAAAAAAAATTATATATCATTATGTACTTTAACATATGAGTAATAAATGTGAAAATGTATAAACATTTTGCTGTATTCTTTATTATAATATTTGGTTAAATTTTAAAAAATGAGCATGAGTGCGCGGGCTCGACAGGTGAAATACCACGACCCCTCAGAACATCCACGTAAAACGGCCGCGTTCGTGAGAGGTACCCAGAAGCCCACCCTCTACTCCATCCTTTCCTATCCTACACCCTTAAATGTCGGCAACGCAACTGTAATATTATATGAGTTGCAGGTGTCCATTATATGAGTTGCATGTCACTTACCATCAGGTGACACTCCTGCTCGTTTGCCCTGCAATCTCATAAAAAACGTACTTGGAAATAACGTTCTATCGCGATAGTAGTTCCTATTATTCCTAAATTATCTTAAAAATAATTAATTATTATGGTACATGATTTTATGTTTTTAATAGTCTCGGTGGTCCAGTAGTCGAGCACACGGCTTCTGATCCAGAGGTCCGGGTTCGAATCCTGACACCGGCTCACACCAATGACTTTAAGAAATTGTTTTCGGAAGTTAAGTGTGATAAATATTGATGACTGAAAACTTTGTGTCCGGTATGGCAATAGGTTCGCCACCTATTCCATTTGGGACGTAAACATAACGGCGAGACAAGGCTTAACAGCCGCTGCCTACACCTTTGGCTAACAAAGGCGTGAAGTTATGTTATGTTATGATTTCATTTTTCTTGTAATGAATTAGGGCAGATCTAAATCTCACCTGGCTTTGAAGACGGAGTTGGTCGCCCCCAGAGAAGAGTGATTAATCAATTGCTAAATACCGTTATCATCAATTACTTGTTGAAATATTATAGAAGACGTATGTTTTACACAAAAAAAAACGTCTATGTTTCCATTCAAAATCCAAAACTGAATTAAGACTTAAAGCTTTATCTCGCTGTCTTAACGATGATAAGATTGTATTCTTAAATAATTTTTAAAAATATTTTTTTTAAATCTTAAAACACATTTTTATAGTACCTATTATGTACCTATAAGTTACCTACCAACACACACTTAATTATTATTTCTATACAAGTTTTATAACAACAGAAAGAGTTGGGGCCAAAGTTTATAAATTTCAACCATTATAGAGCTTCAACAAAAACACTTAACAAGGATATTGAAATATTGTTGCCAAACCATTTCGAGACTTGATTCTGTCGAAATAAGGAATATTTTAGATCGAAAAATATTTGCATACGTAAAGTGCAAACAGCTCTTGCCTTTCACAGCACCGTCAAAATTCATTAGCTGTTAAGTATTCCGAATAGCTTTATTACATTTGATCTATATCCTTTCAAAGGTTGGGTACTTAATTTATGGAGGGTTAAAATCTGAGAGCAAATTTAGTTGTTTTAAGACCGTTAGATGTCACTAAAACACTGTTTATATTTATATTTTATTTAAAAGCAAATACAGAATTCTAGTACCATTAGACTAATCTCTAAATAAATATGTTAGTGACGATAATAAATATACATCGCAATGGCTTACAATTGGTTTCTGTTTGGAGTTCACCGGCTGTTCTCATTCGGATGGTTTTTCGTAAGTAAATAGACAATTGAAGAGAATAGGACTAATGATGGATGGATATTACAATTTCTAAATAATACTCACTTACAGATTTTATCGGGTTTCTTTATTATTATTTTATTTGTCGTGACATTTTTGTTTAGGCTCCAACATTTTGACAATATAATACAATATAATCTCGGCGTGACCAAAGTAAAATCACAATAGCACTGAACTCGTCTTGTCGTACAGCTCACATTTTATAGGAATATTTTTTCTAGGCCAAGTTCTTAAGAACAAACAAATTACTTGCACTAATAAAGAAAACAGCCAGGTCTATGAGCCAAAAAGTTAGTTTTTATGAGAAACGAATTACCCTAAGGAACGGGATACTTTAAAGAAACGCGTGGTCCTCAAAAAGATATTTTAGGGTAAGATAAAAGGCTTCAGTAAAAAAAAGAGTACGCCTAACGTTATGGTATCAAGTGACCTTAACGTAAAAATGTTATTCGACTACCTGATTTTCTTATAAACTGTTATTTTCTTTATTTATCTCTTATTTTTTTTTGTTATATCTTAATGTTCTGGTTAGTTGGCATCATACTTCTACATACATACATACATACATAACTTCACGCCAAATCCTTTGCGTGGTAGGTAGAGAGAACAGAGCGCCATAAGGCACGATTCTTACACGCCTCACTCGCTTCGTTGACTTTGATATATATTATATACGAGTATATTGACTCTTTTCATGCACGCGCGTCGATTCTTGAGGCTCCTAACATCACCTTCCTCCAGAACACGTTCTATTTGGTCATGGAATAAGTGTCATCATCATACGTCATACTTCATCACACGTCATACTTCTTATTGAAGTAATCTCTAGTTTGAGTCCTGGTTGGTACCAATTACTTTTTGGAGTTGTTTTTGACAATTATGAGTGATAAAATAGTAGTAGATAACTAAATTTAAAATTTAAAATCAATCAATATTTATTAATAGTTATACTCTGATTTCAACTAATTTAGAAAATTAAAATAATTATCTAATAATTAAAAATAACAACTGTTACCTATTAAATCATACAAAAAAGGATCTTTAGAAACACAATTCTTCTTTAGTAAATATATTTTATAAATAAATATTTAATTTTGTTTCATGGTCTGATGTGGGTTACCAATAGTAAAAATCATATTTTTAACTTCAACTTTTTTATTTTAATTTCCAAAATGTGAGTACTTTCTGTATCAATGAAAATAGCATCTGAACGACAACCATCTTTTTGTTCAATACTCGTGAAAATGATCTCAGTAAAGAGTTCGAAACGTCGAAAAATAAATAGAAAATAAGATCTAAATAAACGCGATGGATTATCCATAAAAAGGTGTTTCAATGTTATAGTAGATATCTGTCAATTTTTGTCACCTTGTATGTCATCATCATTCATCATCATTTGCCTTTTGAGGTCCACTGCTGGACAGGCCTCCCCCATAGAGCGCCACAACTGCCGGTCCGTTCACTCATGGGGGGTTTTTGCCATAATCGCCACGCTTGGCAGGCGGGTTGGCGATCGCAGTAGGCTGGATTTTGTTGAGAGAGAATGCTGCTGCCTATTCTTCCAGCCTTTTCCCTTAGTCGCCTTTTACGACACCCACGGGAAGAGATGGGGTGGCGGTATTCTAAGCCGGCGCCACACAGCTTGTATGTCATAAGATTCCGCAACTGCCATTGACTGCACCATTGAGTAGGAAAAAAAAGTCAAGTTACATAGAAAATAAAAATGTTTCTTTAATCTAATTTCTATCAATTTGTATTTTATTTAAGGTTAATTTTTAATTAACTAATAAAAATATTATGTCGCTGTAATATTATTAAAATAATTAATATTGTATGTTGTGTTCTAGTACAAGTATTGTACCTTATTGAAATGCGTGTCAGTACTAAGTTAAATATAATGGTACATTTACCGGGTAAATTATAATTTCATAAATATCAGTGTACTACAAATGCGTGTTTATAGTCAAAGTTCAGTTTATACTAAAAGTGAGTAAGTAAAAAGTTTGCTTTTACTTACGGACGGCGGTAAGTAAACTCGTAATCGGCCTACGTGCAGTTAGTAAATAATTCGCCATAATTAGAAGCAATTATGTGAAGGTGCTGGTAAAATGTTTTATACCCACATAAAATAAATTGGTGCTTCATTTCAAGAACAAGAATGAAAACAGCCAAGCGGAATATAGGCGCAATAGACTAGGTACTAAAATGTAGGTAGAATGATATGTTTATTATTATTTCATACTTTTGTAGCTAACCTATAAGATGGGATAATGTAGGGGGTGGGGTAGAGAGGTCTTAGGGGAGTGGTGTCCAAATACAAATCTAATGATGACAATAAAAACCCACACTACACGAAACTACGTCAAGCCTGCCACATATCGCATTTATTCAATTGGAAAATAATATAATAAATATCAATTTCTATATTAAACAACTAGCTGACCCGGCGAACATTGTTCCGCATCAAAAGTAATAACTGCTTTCCCGTTTTGTTAATACTACAACATCTTCGAAAATTAATGCTGTACTGTTTAAAATCGCTTCGTAAAAAGGCCATCCATTTCTCGTGAAAAGTAAAAAAATAAAAATGGTCTTTGTGGGTTATCCCTAAGAGACATATGCCCTCGCGAACTTTTTTTATGTGTTAAAGGTGTATAATTATGAAGTATATTGTTGATTTAACACTTAGGGTTCAGGCAGCGTTTGCGATTAAAGTTTTAAATCACACACCCTCTAACTATTGAAAAAAACCGCATCAAAATCCGTTACGTAGTTTTAAAGATATGCGCATATAAGGGGACAGACAGCGGAAAGTGACTTTGTTTTATACTATGTAATGATGATAATAGATAAGATAAATAATAATCTAATTTATTGGCAATTTAATAATAACTATTAGAAAAATCTCTGATTGCCTTATCAAAGCGTAGTTCCCGTTTACGCCTACTTCTTTTGATAATAAGAGAGTGAAGTTACCAAAAAAAGAAAACAAAATAAGTGTGATCATCAAAAGCTCCTATTTCAAGAGAAATGACTATATTAGTTTACTGAGACATTATTAATTCTTAAAAACCTGCATAACTTGACAATTTAGTAACCTGTTTAATATGAACTAGTACAGTGGTAGAGCCAAGCAGTTCGCTGCATGAATCGCGGCTCGACCGGTGAAATACCACGACCTCTCAGAAGACCGACGTAAAGTGGCTCATGCCGCGTTTCGTTCGGTAAGAGAGGTACCCGGAGGCCCACCCCCTTCCCTATCCTTTCCTATCCCCTATCCCTTAAAGGTCGGCAACGCAACAGTAACACTATATGTGTTGTTGGTGTCCATGGGCGGCGTTGGTTGCTTACCATCAGGTGACACGCCTGCTCGTTTGCCCTTCTATCCCATAAAAAAAAAACAACGTCGTTGTTTTAATGTCTCCGTGTTCGGTGGTAGGGCATTAATCTTCTAAATATAGAAGTCTCGGAATCGAATCCTAGCTCTCAGTAATGACATTTAAAAAACTTGGTACTTTTGTGTAATATATATCGATGACCTACGAATTGTGCCCGATCTATGGCAAGAGATTTTAACGGCTAACCCATTTGGGACGTAAAAATATAAAACATATTTAAGGCACACTTTCAAGTCCAAATAGAACGAGTCCTTGAGAAAATTGATGTCAGGAGCCTTAAAAATCAAAGAGCTTGTATGATGATAGTTATTAAAGTCAAAGAAACAAGTGAGGGGTATAAGAATCGTACCTTATAGCGGCCCTGTTGTGTCGGCCTACCCCGCAAGGGATTTGGCGAGAAGTTATGTGTGTATGTATTTAAGGCTACACCTTCGGAAGAAGGTATAAAGGTAAATTATGAGTGCGTTTGTTTTTATATTTTATCTTTATCACGTTGAATTTTTTCTGACTGATAATAACTGACTCATAGAATTAGTTTTGTTACTTATCCAACGAGTTTTTATTAGCTTTTTATTAGCTTCACCTGTATGTATGTTTGTATGTTTGTATGTTTGTATGTTTGTAGGTTTGTAGGTTTGTTTGTAACCGACTTCTTTTTTAGTTTCCGCTGATTGCCACTAGATGGTGCGATTTGTGAACTATGAAAGTTCTAGACTAGAAAACCGAACTAAAAAATAGAAAATAAATAATATTTTAAAAAAACTAAAAAACACGCTTTTTATTGAAAACCGAACTAAAAAATAGAAAAATAAAAAAAAAATACTTTATTTTAAAAAAAGCGTGGGGTGCTTTTTAAGATATTATCGAAATGATAATCACTCTACTCATATCTGTCAATAAAATATTTATAACTATTGACACCATGCACCCCACGCTTTTTTTAAAATAAAGTATTTTTTTTTTATTTTTCTATTTTTTAGTTCGGTTTTCAATAAAAAGCGTGTTTTTTAGTTTTTTTAAACTATTATTTATTATCTAACAATTTTTATGTGTGGAGGACTTTTCATCAAATCACCTATAGTCCATTGAAATGTTACATGAGCTTTGCATTTCTTTATCCGCTATCTTGTAAGGCCGCTATCTTGAAAAAGGGGTGAAAACACTTTTTTTTGCGATATCTCGGTAACCATGCGTCTTAAAAGAAATTTTATCATCATCAGTCCACTGCTGGACATAGGCCTCTGGCATGGTGGCCGGATGACAAGGGTGGCGACCTCACAATCTTCAAGTTAAGCTTCTATTGACCAGCTTCTAACAGGTCCCAAAAATAAAATTGCGTTCTCTAAGAAATGCAATATTCGGTCCTAAAATTGTAACTTTTCAATGGACTAGTATATTATAAAGCAAGATATTAATACTAGTATAATACCGAACTTATATTTTCTTCTTAAAACTAAACGTAACCAAGGTGTTTGGAACATTGAAACTCTCCAAATTTGTCTTATAAGCTATTATGTATTTATGAGATACATACGAGTAAGTAACGAGCCTAAGTTAATGTCCATAGTAGAACTTAATTGAATTTGCAGTTAGTTTAGAGTCCAAGTTTACTGCGCACTTGTAAGGAATACAAGTTAATTTAATCAAGGTCTTTTTATTTTCAAATTATCCGTCTCTATGTTTACAGTGAGTAGAGCCGCGCAGTTTGATAAGTTACTGTTAAATAACAAGACTTGGTAAAAAATTTACGCAAAGAGCCTCCGGCCGTTTTACGTTTGGGAGAGAGAAATCCGATCATCCCACTTCCGACCCCTTTCTTATACCATCTCAAAGACCGACAACTGCAACACTGTCTGTGTTACAAGTGTCCATTGGCGACGTTATTCGCGTACCACCAGGTGACTACTTGCTCGTTATCTCCATAAAAAAATAACCAGAAGTATCAAGGGACCAAATCAACTTTTCAGCAGAGTCGAAATACCATTTTTTTTAATTCCTCTGTAACTTTTTCAGTCACCGCTATGTTTACCTCCCAAATGCAATAGGCGGCGAATCGATTGCTATACCGGGCACAAAGTTTTCAGTTCCCAATATTTATTTATTACACATAACAATACACATTTATTACACATTACAATAACTTTCCAAATTAATTTCCTAAAGTCATTGGTCAGACGCGGGGTGCTCGACCACTGAACCACCCAGAGTTATTATTCCATGAGTGAAAATGTATTTATACTCAAAGTTTTGATTTATTTCGAACAATTTGACTAATGGATTTGTTTTAACTGACTAAGACTTTTTTTGGTCTGAGGTACTTGACATGACGTGACGGAAACACTTTATTGAAACAGCATTACGCAGATCAAATTGCGCGGGACAGCTTGAATAAGATAAAGATTAATCCAAACTATTTTTTATCTCATTAATCAGAATTTTCATTGGTACAAACTTTTTTTAGTCAGAGATAAAAATTTTTAGTATTACACTGAGATCCATCTGATTTCTGTTAAATTGAAGCCGTAGGCTACAGGTCTTTGACTTATCAAGGGTAACAGAGCTACAACGTTTAAAAAAAAATAGCAAGAAATGTATTTCAAATATGATTGTTTTGATAATTTGTATATTTTTTCCCGTATATCCTAATTCTGTCTCAACACAAAGGCCATGTGAAAAATGTACTAAACTATACTAAAGTTAAACGTAAGGTAATTGTATTTCAGAAGTGTTTACGTTAATTTCATAACACTTAAAAATATATAATATGTCTGTAATATATCATATTTTATTTAATCAGTCTGGAGTCTAGACCTTCAAAAAAGTGTACTGTGAGGGATAAGGAACAGTTGAGGCTATTTTTATAAGATTTTTTATTTATTTATTGCTTCCAAAAAGAAACAATGTTCGCTGGGTCAGCTAGTTACAAATAGGTATAAGTATTTACATATACCTATTTATATTAGATATTATTATATGTATATATATTTATATTACCTATTAGTTACAAATAGGTATATTTATATATACGCCTTATCGATATACAAGGTATATCGATAAGGCGTATAATTCAGAATTAAATGTGAATGTATACTATTATATAATATATTTTGGCCGAAATCTCACTTCATTAATTACAAAAATGCAGTTCAATATAGCGGCTGATTCTGTGTAATAGCTACGAACGAACTTATTTTTAGGGCGCCATTTTGTCAATTTGTCACAATTACCTTAGCAAAAAGATTTAAAAAGCAATCATTAGTACCTGTGTGTATTTGGATTTGAACACCAGACTTCTAATACAGAAGCAGGATTCTCGCTTCTTCCTTATTCCTGCGCTTGTTCTACTACAAAGATTACTGTAGTCACAATTCATTACATCTTTATATTCAGGTTTTAAATATCAGTGACGTAATCTTTGATAATAAATTAATCATAAAAATTAACCTTTATTTCCCGGCATATCTAGTCTAATAATAAATGAACATCTAAAATAAAACTTAAATCAGTTCCTATCTGAGATTACTGCATTTTTTGCTCTTTTTATACAACTTTTTGTAGAAAATTTCATTAATATCGTTCTAAACATTGGTTTATTTCATTTGCAGTATATCTACCAAGTGTAACTACTCGTTAGGAATCACGGCAGTAACGGAAACCCAATAAACATGTCGAGTGTTCTGATATCAGCTTCATCACACGCGCAAACTTAGCTATACAACGTGGAACAAAACTCATTTAAACAAAAGCAATAATTTGATCGGCATGTTGCCAATATTATTATTTGGCAGAGTTATGATTGTTCCGTGAGTTCCAGTATTTAGAAAAAAAAAGAAGGTATGAATGAAAATAATATTACCCCATTTCTTTCCGTGGATAAATATGGGCCAAGTGTCCGAATCTGGGTTTGCATGTTTGTGTTGCCGGTTGACACCAATGAAACATTTCAACTTATCTATGGCTGGCTAAATTACGTTTAAAGTCATAAAATCTTTATTTTCATTGGTCTTCACAGACACTTTAAAATACTCAACAAATACAAAGATTATGCTTATTAATTTAAATAAAATATTTAAACACAAGCGCTTGAGGAAACTGCCTCCGTGGAACAAGAAAACGCGGATGCAATCGCCACCAGCGGCCCGATTCCGAGTGTACGGGCGATCATGAGGAGAATCGGGTAAGAATCTCAGGTTATATTTTCATTGTTCTAATTTTCTGACATAAATGTGTAACTATGTATTTCAATACAAAAATACACAGCGTCTACTAGTTTTCCAACAATTAGTAATTAAATGCTAGTGTTATTGTGCTATGTTAGATATCAGATAAAACATAGAAAACAACCTAATTTTATACTAACATACATGCTGAATACAAATATTTGGACTCGAGTGGGGCTCGAACCTGACGACATTTAACTCTGCAGTCGGTTCTATTACCAATTTACCACGAGGCCCGTCAGATGAAAACGCCTTTGTATAAGTTTTGTTTTTTAGTTAAATTATTCAAATATATACTCAAGAAGCAGTTATGAATCTTCCAAAGGCTATATCTGTAATAAACAAAGACTTGTCAAAAATACAAAAATGGGCCCATAGATATGGAATCATGGTAAACCCGAGTAAGACTCAAGTGATTTTAATCGGAGGTTCACGACAACTAGCCAAGCTTGACCTGACATCTTTACCTAACGTATCTTTTAATGGCACCACTATCTCTTACAGGGAAAGGGTAAAAAACCTAGGAGTATACTTAGACAGTACTCTTTCGTGGTCGGCACAAGTTGAGAATGTGAGTGGTAAATTGTTTCGCTCTGCTGGATCCCTGAAAAGGCTCCGCAACCTTCTACCAGTTACCACCAAGACCGCACTTGCACAATCTCTTCTTCTTCCTATTCTTGACTATGCTGATACTAGCTATCTTGATCTAAATGAAAACCAACTTGATAAACTTGAGCGTCTCCAGAATATTTGTATTAGGTTTATATTTGGTTTACGCAAATATGACCACATCACAGAGTTCCGTACTAAGCTCAAGTGGTTGCCCATTCGCCTTCGAAGGGATACTCATATTCTTTGTCTTCTGTACAACATTCTCTTCAATCCTGCTACTCCTCACTATCTCAAACAACGTTTTACGTTCCTCCATGACACAAATACAAGAAACTTGAGATCATCGGTAAGCTTGACTCTGGAAGTTCCAGCGCACTCAACAAATTTCCTCGACAAGTCTTTCTCCGTCAAAGCGGCGCCCTTATGGAATGAGTTGCCATTGACAATTCAACACGCAAAGACACTGGAAACTTTCAAGAAACATCTTAAAGAGCACTATATAACATTGTAATTGACTCTACATATAGATATTTATTGTATTTGTGTATATATGTATATATATATATATATATATATATATATATATATATATATATATATATATTTATATTTATTTATTGTGTTTATGTGTATATATACATTATTATATATATATGTGTATGTATGTATTTATGTGGGTATTTATGTAAATGTCTGAAAATTTTAAGTATGTATGTATCTAATTTGGTTGATAATATAAACATATTGTTTGTTTAAACAAGTGTACACCGCAAATTTATTCCCCGAATTTATTTGTCTATGCTAAGATTGTCTGAAGGAGATCGCAGAATGCGATAAGACCGCCGATTGTATTTGTTCTACCATGTACTAAATCACTATAATGTATTTTATAAACTGTGTACAATAAAGAGATATTCTATTCTATTCTATTCACCCCATTTCATAAACCTACATAAGATTGTAACTCACCAAATTGCTAGCGCTACGGAGTTTTTTATTTGCAAAATATTTTCACTCACCAACAGACTGATCTAGTTAATTGAATCAGAAAATATCGGTAAAGTAACCGCAAAATAGCTCATTTTTATCACGCAGTAAAGCTATCGAAACCACTGGTGTAAATAATTTAAAATCGCTATAAATTCATAATTATTGTCATTTATTACTTAATGAATTTAGAATTTGTGACTTTCGGCGTAAAGAGATCGTGCTAAGGTATATTTACAAATACTAATGATGATGGGCTCAGTCATAGATAATAAAAATAGAATTTTAATATTTTCATATTCAAATAAATCGAGTTGGCAAAATTGGTGAGAAGTGTATGACAAGAGTTATCAAAGTCAGTCAAAAGCGAGTGAGTCGTGAATCGTAGCTTATAGGGCTCTGTTGTCTCTGGTTACCACGCAAGGGACTTGGCGGGAAGTTATGTATGTACCTTCTGTGTACTAAGTATCGGGAATTTGTCAATAAAACAAAAAATACAAATTATTCATCTAAATTTATTTTATCGCCTTCAAAGTAGGCCCCATCGCTTGCAATACAACATCTCCACCGCTTCACCCAGTCTTCCATACATTTTTCATAGGCTATTTGCGGTATGGCCTTTAGCTCATTCAGCAAATTTTCTTTTATGGCTTCTATTGACTCAAAACGTTTTCCTCGAAGTGGTAATTTTAACTTGGGAAATAAAAAAAAGTCAGACGGAGCCATATCAGGTGAATAGGGTGCTTGGTCGAGAACGTTTGTTGAATTTTGCGCTAAAAACTCTTTCACTATAATAGCTGTGTGTGATGGTGCATTATCATGGTGCAGCATCCATGAGTTGTGTCGCCACAAATCTGGACGTTTTCGGCGGATACTCTCACGCAAACGCTTCATGACGCCTAAATAATATTCTTTATTCACTGTTTCTACCTCTGGAAGGAATTCGGAGTGAACCACACCACAGTAGTCAAAAAAAACTGTCAGCATCACCTTGATTTTGGTGCGACTTTGCCGCGGTTTTTTGGGTTTCGGCTCGTTTTCGAGACGCCATTCTGGAGACTGTTGGCTTGTTTGCATGTCATACTCATAAACCCATGTCTCGTCGCCAATTATTATACGTTTCATAAAGGTCGGATCCGTAGAAGCTCGGGAAACCATGTCTTCAGCGACATGCTTTCGCTGCCCTTTTTGAACAAAATTGAGCTCTTTTGGAACTAGTCGAGCGGCGAAGCGTTTCATGCCTAAAATGTCAATGAGAATATTGTGGACGGACTTAAAAGATATGTTCACCTCACTAGCCAACTCTCTCAGACTCATACGTCGGTTTTCGAGCACTAGCTTCTTGATTCTGTCGATGTTTTCTTTGGTCGTAGCGGTTGAAGGTCTACCAGAACGAGGCAAGTCTACTACTACTTCTCGGCCTTCTTTAAAAGCCTTATACCATTCATAAGCCCTTGTTTTCGATATACATGATTCGCCGTAGGTATTTCGCAACATTTTTAGTGATTCACCACATGAAATATCATTCGAAACACAAAATTTAAGGCACACTCTTTGTTCAACAATATTTTCCATTGTAAAAATCGCCGAGGACTCAAAACTATGACCAACAAAAAGTTTAGTTTAAAACAAATTAAATGACAGATCCCGTTCAAATTTTGCGCGCTAAATCAGTACAGTGCTACCAACATGCAGTAAAAAAATTAGAACGACCTCTTTTACGCGGGTCTCATTATTGACATATGCCCGATACTTTTTACACGGAGTAGTATGTAAAAGCCTTTATTTTTATAAATTTCGGAGGAAATCAAATCATTATTGGAGCGATGGAAGTCGAAACGGTAGTATTTAGAGCGTTTGTCTATTGGACTAAGAGCCAGTGAACGGATACCTGTATGTATTTGACCAGACCTGGGTGTTTGTACATTGAGGCCCATATACCTACCGTACATGAGATGGGGACTCACTAAGCCCAAAGTGGTGGACGCAGGTAAGACAGGTATCGATTTTTGGCTATTTATAAATGCATTTGACCACGTCTGCCATTTTGATATTTGAAAATATATTATTATTATTAATGGAAAATAACAATGGCAGACCATTATCACGCGTTTAACATTGTGGCAGACAATTTTGAAAATGTTAAAATGAATATTTTTTTGAAATTAATTGACCAGATCTGCCATTAATATATTTTATTTATTATAGTCTTAAAAACTTATATTGATAACGGCAGACGTATTTATTGCGTATAATCATCAGCAGATAAAAAAATTTGAGATACAACCCGGTCAGATGTATGGATGTAGCTATCTTTCTTCTTTCTCCAATGTATTACTATTGTACTCATTCTAGCCTATGGGTGAATATACCCTATTTGGATTTCCATGGTCTTTAGAAAAAAAATATGTTTAACTTATTATATTAGTGTTTCTCTATGCTTAGACAATAAAGAATATGTCCTTTTATCTGGGCCACACAAGACCTATTTAATGTTATTCAACTTTTTGTTTGCCAACTCTACAATGCCAAAAAATCGCAGAACGTCGATGACGGAAGATTCCAACTATTTGTCCGCAATTACAAAGCTTCAGACATCAATGAAAATTTCAGCAAAAAAGTGCAAAATTTTGACGCAACCTCAATTCCACCGTGTAAGAGTGAACTTTACCAACAATTTATGAGAGCTCATTATATTTCTATGATTTGGAAAAATGCTTACAAAAAGCAACCTACTGCTTTAAACCCATTGGATTATGGTTGGATTGAGCAGGACAACAAATTAGTCTTCAAATGGTTCGAAGGAGATCAACTTCCATCTTTTGTGAGTGACTTAATCACCGATGTTCCTGGTAAGTTGATAAAAATCAATTCTTCATCAAATATGTTCGAAGCAATTTACAAATTATTTATATTTTAAAATTTACGTTTAATTTTGCAGAATCCGATTCAATGGATGATGAAGACGAGTTCAATGATAATAAAAAAGGCTTGGATGATGATGATGATGAATGAAGATCAAAATTGATAAATATAAATACATATTGATTTAGTAATGTATGCATGAGTGTTTTTTATTTATCTAACTTTTAAATTTTGTATTCAATAAATAAATGTAAAACATAAAATACAAATTAAAATTATTTTTTTTCTTAGCAGTATACTTTAATATTTAAGATTTTTTTGTAATGTATCTTCTTCTTTATCGTTTAACTTATAAATTTTAGTATATAGACTACATATAAAATATTAATTTCATTAAATACAGTGATAAAATAAACTATAATATAATAATGTAAAACTGCTATCGTAATATATAAACATCTGACCGGGTAGTATCTCAGATTTTTTTTATCTGCTGATGTTTATACGCAATAAATACGTCTGCCGTTATCAATATAAGTTTTTAAGACTATAATAAATAAAATATATTAATGGCAGATCTGGTCAATTAATTAAAAAAAACATTTTTTTTTTAACATTTTCAAAATTGTCTGCCACAATGTTAAACGCGTGTTAATGGTCTGCCATTGTTATTTTCCATTAATAATAATAATATATTTTCAAATATCAAAATGGCAGACGTGGTCAAATGCATTTATAAATAGCCAAAAATCGATACCTGTCTTACCTGCGCACTCGCCGCGTCCACCACTTTGGGCTTACTGAGTCCCCATCTCATATACGGTAGGTATAGGGGCCTCAATGTACAAACACCCAGGTCTGGTCAAATACATACAGGTATCCGTTCACTGGCTCTTAGTCCATATCTTTCAGTAAGTCTGTATATTTTTTAACTACTGCATTGTTTTTAAAATAGTTTTTTAACGACACAACTTAGGTCTGTCTTGTTGAAATATGTGGCATGTGAAAAAAAAATCACTAAACAAGACTAGAGTGAAATAAAAGTTTAAAGACACTCGCTACTAAAATCTTTAAACGGAATAATACATACATACATACAAAACTTCACGCCAAATCCCTTACGGGATAGGCAGGGAGAACAGAGCGCCATAAGGCACGATTTTTACACGCCTCACTTGCTTCATTGACCTTTATAACTCTTTTCGTGCAAGCGCGACGATTTTTGAGGCTCCTAACTTCCTCCAGAACACGTTCTATTTGGTCATGAACGAAATAAAACACACTTTATTGTATTCCAACAAAAAGAAAATATAACAAGATCTCTAAGCAGGTAGGTACAATAGGTAGGTCTTATCGCAAGCCGCCTGCACTGCTTCAAGACGTTTTATATTTACGTACTATTTATGTTAAATAAAATGTGCTTATTTTTAATACATAAACATAACTACAAATATATAAAATATACACATATTAAAATAATGTAATTCTACCACTCCTCAAGAAGATATTTTTAAAAGGTATAGTAAAAGATTGAGAAAAAAGAAGAAGGAAAGAAGAGTGTAAAAGATTTTTGATATATCTTCCTAGGTAATACCCGTGAAATCCACGACCTTTCAGAATTTCTACATAAAGTGGCTCATGCCGCGTTTTGCTTGGTGAGAAAGGTACCCGGAGGCCCAATCCCTTTCCCCTCTTCCCTTTCCATTCCACTTCTAACCCTGTGGAGCTGAAAATCGGTGAGTTGAGCAGTATTGCAACACATTTAGGCATAATAAAGCGTAATTTTGAAACAAAAATGATTTAGTAATGTTATTAAAATGATACAGGTGTATGTGTGTTATTGCGTATTTTACATACATAGCATAACTTCACGTCTTTTTTACCCAAAGGTGTAGGCATGGCAGTTAAACCTCAACTCGTCGTTATGTTTACGTCCCAAATGGAATCGGTGGCGAACTTATTGCCATACCGGGCACAAAGTTGTTTTTTTGTCATCGATATTTATCAGACATAACTTGCGTATTTTAAAAAACTAAAAATCAATGTGTTATATCAACTGTTGTATTTTTTATTGTCAGAAAAAATTAAACAGGCTACGTTTGCGTTGCCTTCGTGTGTTTTGAGTACATAAGTATTATAGCATTTTGAATATTTCATGTTCATTTCTAAGACTTTCGCGAATCTCACTCATTGATTAAAACAACTTTCAGGATTATATCGCGTTTATTTATTATTTATTTATATTTATTTCCCGACGTTTCGAACTCTTTACAGAGAGTTGATCTCTTTACATGAGATGATCTCTGTAAAGAGTTCGAAACGTCGGGAAATAAATATAAATAAATAATAAATAAACGCGATATAATCCTGAAAGTTATTTCATGTTCCTTTATTAGAATAGTCTAAAAAAGATTTTTTTCTTAAATAAGTAGTTTTTCAGCAGAAACCCTACCCGGCCCACTGTCCGCAATATCTGACACGGGCCAAAGATTTATGTATCCATAATGTCTGCCAGACAATACGTTCGGTATATTTTCCTCTAGGCTACCGATGCTTTTATAAAATCACAAATTTACTCGCTAACGAAAACAGCGTGATTTTTTTTCCCTTTTCTAACCCTATAACTAAAAAATTCTGTTCTATTTGAGGTCTTTCTTTTTTATTTTAAGAAATTATTAAAAATATTTAGTACAGCAAAACTATAAGCTCACATCATCATCATCATTATCAGCCTATTGCAGTCCACTGCTAGACATAGGCCTCTCTCAATGTGCCCTACAACATCCGATTCTCTGCCTGCCCCATCCAGTCTTTTCCAGAAGTCTTTCTGAGGTCGTTTGACCATCGGGCTGGTTAGCGTCCTACGCTATGTTTACCAAGACGCGGTCTCCACTCTATGACCTTCTTACTACCATCGGTCCTTCGGCAGATATGAACAGCCCATTGCCAATCATATCTAATTCTGAGATATGATTTATAATATAAGTTACATTAAACTACGAACTAATTTAAACGTCTACATATTGACAGTACTTAACCGACCCCTATATTTACATAAATTAAACAAAAATATCTCTTAAATCATCTTGTTAGGATTGACTTTTGTTTACCACATCTTCTATGTTCTATTCATCGAGGTTCATGCGGGAAGGTCAGCAAAACAATATCAAGTTTGAACTATAATATTATAGTAAATTGTAGATCTGTTCTATAATTCAGATTGTAGAACGCTCGCGTGGGCCAAGTAAGTATAATTTGGTAACTGACTGTTATTTTATTCATATATAAATATTTATTGATGTATATCCAATATCCATTACAAATACTACTAAAATATTTACTTTTTTAAATAATTTCACGCGTTTATTTACCCGATGGTGTAGATAGCGGCTGTTAAGCCTCGACTCTCCTAATTTTTATGTCCCATGTGGAATAGGTCACGTAACTTTTTAACGTAAATCGGGTAAGATATTGTCAGTCAGCGATATTTATAAAACACTAGTTGACCCGGCGAACTTTGTTCCGCATCAAATTTAATAAATAAGTTTACTTTTTATTTAATAGATGATACATGAATTATAGATATAAACCGGCCCTTTAACACCCTCAATCTCTTAAAAAAACCGCATTAAAATCCGTTGCGTAGTTTCAAATATATATGCATACAAGGGGACAGACAGCGGAAAGCGACTTTATACTAAGTTCAAAGAGGGATTCCGAGAAGCTATTGATTTGAGCCTGGATTCGATTCCAGACCACCGTTCTCCACAGCTACATAATATGTACAAATTTGTGACGGCATATATTATTTTTACCTTGTTAAAGGTCAAGTTTAGTATGGAGCAATATAATTGTTTATCAATGACAACAGAAAACTTCAATAATAGGGTATATTTTATTTAGAATCGATTTGTATACTTTACTTGATAAATTTCCAATTGGTTGGTTATATTTTATGAGCTCAGAAAATATGTTTTACCCGACTGCGACAGAAGTAGGATTATTTTCGAGCGTAGGGTAAATTAAAAATCTATATTTCAAGAGCCCCATATTTGGGACACAACACACACATTAATACACAAATATTTGTGACAAAGAAGAATATTTTTGTAGCGTCTGGGTGTTTTTCTATGTATTATAAGTATGTATTTACAAAAGAAAATTATATATGTATTTATACCCGTTATCTAGTATCCATAACACAAGCAATTAGTTGCTTAGCTTGGAACTAGAGGGGGCTGTGTGTATTGTGTTCAAGAAGAATTTACAAATTTCAGTTTGATGTTTCGTAAATTAATTTCCAACAAAGTTATTATAAAAGCTTTTAATTAAATATATTCGATTTCTAATAGAGAATCTAAAATAAGTGATACGAAGTATACTTCCCATTGTATATTTAGGTATATCTAATTTTCCACAAACTTGTTACATTGAAATAACGTAAATTCTGATTATTTTCGTGTTCCAATTTCGCTGATAATTTTATTAATAAATTTTCAATCCCATCAAAGCGAATCATTTCTATAAAACAATAGATCTATTACTAGAAATTGGTGCTTTTGTTTTAGTACTTGGTAACAAGCGCTTTGTAGTTCCGAGGGATTTAATTAAATACAAATTTATAAAAAAATAATCAAAAACGAATAATACAACCAAATTTATTGCGGGGTAAGCAGAAACGGTTGTACAATATGGTTTTTAATTGCCACAATGGCTTAGAGGTGGCGAGTATAATTATTGTCGATTTTAATTAAATAAAATAATAATTAATAAAAACAAAACGTTATGAATCGCGCCTTGCCAGTACTGCCACAGACAAATATTCAAGAAAATTCTTCAACATAACATAACTTCATGGCATTTTTCTACCCGAAGATTTAGGCAGCGGCTATTAAGCCTCAACTCAGTGGTATCTATTGCCATATACCGGGCACAAAGTTATCGGGCATCGATATTTATCACAAATAACTTTTGAAAATAATTCGAGAAAGATCCCATGCCTTCTTGATTCTGAAGCGCGATTTCGGCCACTGGACCACGACTTCTAAAAATCGATTCGATTCGGATTTATAACTTTTCCTTTCTCATTTTAAGAAGTCTTCGAACACAACCCGGTCGTAACTCATCGGAATTTATTATTATTAAGACCGACGTAACGACACCACACACGTAACGGGTATATAAAGGAAACCGGTATAACCAAATATAACGAAAAAAATATATGTTATTTACTAAGATTTTTACTTTAGCACTTTGTACATGTATGCTAGGCTGTAAAGATTTATCTCTGCACCAAAATTTTGTCGGTAGTAAGTGTTGAAGATAAAATTTATATGATATACACGAATATACATAATAAATAATAAAACAGTACGTCTGTGACTAAATTAATGAGATGTGTGGGGTAAGTAATTACTTGCTTGAACAGTTCATTTTGACATTTGAAGCTGACGTCTAGAGAAAACAATTGAATGGGTAGTAGCGGGTTTACGACCGGATATGTACGTTTTTTTTTTGTAGCATTTACGACTTAAATGTATGTCAATTTGTATTATAATTTGTAATTCGTATTTTGTGTCCAATGGTCGAAATCTCCGCTTCGGATTCAGAAGTCGTCGGTTCGATTCCAGACTCACGCCAATAATAACTCGGAATTCTTTTAGAAAGTTATGAATGTCGACCACTGACAACATTTTGCCCGGCGTAAGGGCAATGGGTTTGCCACCTGTTCCATTTGGTATGCCATGAAAACATTTAGCGGATCGAGGCTTTAACTGGTGCTAATTACAGCTTCTGATAGAGAAGGCGTGAAGTTACTTTACTATGTATACCTACTTATATTAAGCTACGAAGTAGTACATAAGTTGCATTAAATTTATGATATTAGCTGACTTGGCTCATATCTATGATACTTTGGGATTAAACGCGATAAATCACAAAAAAAATGCGATTAAATGATGTTGGTAACACTTTTGCTTTGTAAAATGCAAGTAAAAAAAGTTACAATAAAAATCTTCTCCGACACCACTACTGGAACAAATCAATATAATATCGTATACATTGATGATGTATTAAAAAAAGCTTATTAATATTATCACGATAGATACTCTAGTGCGCACAAGTACTGAATATAAACTTCAACATTTTATGAAAGCAAGCATGAGCTTCATTAGTGTTCATAAAAATATGCGGGCGGAAAAAGTACCTATATAAAAAATACATTGTTACACGATTTAGTGCTGAGTTAAAAAATAAAGTTATTTTATTTAATAAAGTTATCTTTAATTAATTTGATGTTCAGTTTTAACAACTTTCTCATGAAGATTAATTATATTTGTTTTATGTTATATATTATTGTCTCGGTGGCGCAGTGGCTAGCACCCCGCTTCTGATTCAAGAAGTAGTGGGTTCAAATCCTGGCACACACCAATGACTTTTCAAAATTTTCGAAAGTTACGTGTGATAAATATCGATGACTGACAACTTTGTGCCCGGTATGGCAATAGGTTCGCCACCTATTCCATTTGGGACGTAAACATAACGGCGAGACGAGGCTTAACAGCCGCTGCCTACACCTTCGGGTAACAAACGGCGTGAAGTTATGTTATGTTATAATAATAATAATAATATCTTGGACACAATACACACAGCGCCCTCTAGTTCCAAGCTAAGCAACTAAATGCTTGTGTTATGGATACTAGATAACGGATATTAATACATATATACTTTTCTTTTGTAAATACATACTTATAATACATAGAAAAACACCCAGACACCACACAAATATTCATGTTTGTCACAAATATTTGTGCTGGGTGGGAATCGAACCCCCGACCTCATTTCTACAGCCGGTAGTTTTACCAATGCGCCACGAGGCCGTTATGTTATGTTATGTTATTATTTGATACGTACAAAACTAATCAGGTACCGACTGATTGAAAATTTTAAATAAGTACTTACTTTTAAGTAAATGAAATTCACAAGCTAGTTCAATAAGTCCGTTTAACTGCGACAGATCTAACCAGTCAAACACTGGTCGGGCTTATCATGTAAGACATCACCACCTCTCAGAAAATCTTCGTAAAGTGGTTCATGCTGCGTTTCGTTTGGTGGGAGATGTATGCGGGGATTCTCCTTAATCGTATTAGAAACATAGACAATCAGATTAACTTTTGAGTATTCTATTCTATTTCTATTCTATATCCGTATTTTCTCGATTAATTTTGAACTGGCCTCTGAATACCTCTTTCACCAAGTGATACGTTGCATGAGCACCTTAAGTTCAATATTCTGAGAGGTTGTGGTATTTCAGCGATCAACTCGGCCCATTCCTGGTCATTGAAATTGTGTGTGTGGCATTCCTCAAGTATTACATTCCTTCCGCTATTATTTTTGTTACTTTTGTAGAAATATTCATTTAAATATGGTATAGCTTAAATAAATATATATTCATCGTTTAACATGTTCACGCCCACTTTCACCTTGAATAGGTCCACAGAGAATAATTAGGGTAGCTATATCATATTATTATGGCACCTTCGTGCCACGCAACATTATCACGCCATCCAACTTATCACGACGCGTTGTAGGCAATATCAAAATTATTTGTAGCTAAATTTCGTATTTTCTGAAATAATTATATAGTAGGTATATCTATGGAAAGCGATATTAGATTAGGAATATAATCTATTTCATATAGTATACATGAACTTTCCAGCAAAAAAAAAACTTAAAAATTACTTTCAGCAGTGATAACGCTTAGTCCCACTACATAATACTACTTAAGACTTCCAGGCTTGGGCGGAGATAGTCGCTTTCCATCTGGTGACACGTTGGCTCGTTTGCCCTTTATCTTAAGAATTTGGACGGCCGTTCTTGGTGTCAGGCTTTTGTAGGATTTTAAATTTTTTTCTTAAACAAAAAAACAAATAGTTTTATCGTCTCGGCAAGTTTAAAAAGAGTATTTTTACTGACTTCTTTAATTAATAAATGTTTTTTATAAAAAGCAATTGTAATTGTAAGCTGAGTTCGTCTGAATTCGGCTTTAACCAGTATTAGTGAATTGAAGTCAAGCCGATGATAATGCTGAATAATGACGTCATAAAGCCGGTCCGATAATGGTCGCGGAAGGAAACCCCGAGGACGTATCGAAACAACATAATAATATACCCATCGTGTTAAGGCTTGTTCGCATTTGTATACTGTACATTCACGCCTTTAATATCCATAAGTGTAGGCAGCTCATTTTTTTTACTACTAACCAGCAGTACCAAAAATGCTAAGTTTATTTCTGAACATTAAATGCGTGATGTTATAAACAAAATTATAAAACATATATTTTTTCAAATAATTTAGGTTGATATTTTTTATAAATCTTTATACTTTTAACAAATATTTACGTTTTTTTAAAGAAACTGTGATAGTGTTGTATAAAAGATCATTTTATGTCTTTTCTTTAAGGTTACGATGTTTTTTTTTATGGGAATAGGATTGCAATCGAGCAGGCGTGTCACCTGATGGTAAGCAACCAACGCCGCCCATGGACACCAGCAACACATATTACTGTTGTGTTGCCGACCTTTAAGAGATAGGGGATAGGAAAGGATGGGGAAGGGGGGTGGGCCTCCGGGTACCTCTCTCACCGAACGAAACGCGGCATGAGCCACTTTACGTCGGTCTGCAGAGAGGTCGTGGTATTTCACCGGTCGAGCCGGCCCATTCATGCAGCGAACTGCTTGGCTCTACCACTGTTAAAATTTATGAGTTTCTAATAAAATTTTAAGAAAGTATTTTTAAAGATTATGTATTACTTATATTATGACTCAAACTCAAATCTTTGTAATACTGCAATGAATATAAGACAATTGTTATAATCAAATTTTACTTGTCAAATTTTACTTAGCGTTAGAGAATTTAACTGAATTACGAAATAGAATATTATACATGAAGTGAATCTTAAATTTCTCTTTTGTTGGATAACCTTCTTATATTTGACCTAAGAACCTCTTTTTTCATGGGATAGGATGGCTAATGGGCAAGTAGATCATGATGTAAGTAACTTTTCACCGCTCATGAACACCGTAGTGCATTGCCGTCCTTTAAGGGAGTAGGAGGAGATAGGAATCGGGCCTACGGACACCTCTCACACCGAACGAAACGAGCCACTTCACGTCTATATTTCGAGAGGTCATGGTATTTCACTGATCGAGCCGGCCCGTGCATGCAGCGAACTGCCAAACTACCACTCTAAGAAAAGTCAGCGTTTAAAGGGCGTAGTAATAATGATATTATTTTTAGGATCGATGTCTCGGTGGCCCAGTGGTCGAGCACACGGCCTCTGATCAGAGTTCGGGTTCGAATCCTGACACTGACTCACACCAATGACTTTTCGAAATTGTTTTCGAAAGTTATGTGCGATAAATATCGATGACTATAAACTTTGTGCCCGGTATGGCAATAGGTTCGCCACCTATTCCATTCGGGACGTAAACAAAAGGGCGAGACGAGGCTTAGCAGCCGCTGCCTACACCTACGGGTAACAAAGGCGTGAAGTTATGTGACGTTAGGTATCTCTCGATTACTGACAATATTATGTCTGGGCAATAAACTCCGCCTCACTTGGGAGGAAATTCAGCGGGTTAAGGCTTAAGTGTCGCTTCCTGAACCTTCAGGTAGAGCGTGGAGTTACAAAAAACTAACTAGACTACTAGCAAACGTTTTATCTACTAAAATTGGGAAAACCGAGGTTTATCTCATTAAATTGTCGTTAAAATGTATCTTTATATTTTGATCAATATAGAAAACATCTTTATTTGGTTTCAGCAGTTTTTTCCCATAATTGATAATTGTAAAATCCAATAAAATTCTTCTTCACTAACTTAAACGTGCGTTTTTGAATTTTAATTTATCTACATATTGCAAAAAATAAACTCGAAAAACATAAAATACTTCTGTTTTTTGTTCTTGGAACTTGTTTTTTCAGCTTGTTACAAATATAATGATGATCACGGGCAAAATAATTTTAAATAAATTTTGTTAATATGAAAAAAAAAATACATTTTATGATAGTAATTTAATTTAAAATCATAAAATAATTGTAAGGTTTTTAGATAAAACGAAAAAAAAAAAGTTTAAAACCCTTGGATACGTATAATAGGTACATGAATAATATATAATGTTTTTAGGTAAGGCTAAGTGATTTAGGGTCCGAGTACCGTCTTTGCAACCGGAAGAACTGAGCAAGAAGCAACAATGGCGCCGTTAAAAGAGGATTGATGGCGAAAAATACATTAACTGAACGGATGTGTTTGTATTGTGTTTTAAGGCTTGCATACAACTTTGTCTGCCATATTGTTTAAAATATGTTTAAACAAATACCGAAACTAAATTACAAATACATTTTTGACTACCTGGCTCAATAAACTTCGTTTCCCTTCAAAAGCAATAAATTAGTAAATAAGACATTATTTCTAAAATTAAATTTGTCCAACCATTTCAGAAATAAGCCGCAATAAACAAACCGACAGAAATACAGAGAACAATTGTAAAAAATGTTATTTTTCTGAATAAACCCTATATATAGATGAAATCAGTCCTGGCAGAAGCTCCTGTCATAAAGTTTTAATTTTATTTATTAGAGCTCTTTTCATTTATCACTCGACTGTATCACAAGAATTGTTATGTATTTATTACTGAAGGCATTGTAATATCATCACTATCAATGATCAATTAACTAGAAGGTATTTTATAAAAAAAAACTGTAATAACATTTAAACAACTTTTAGCATTATATAGCGTTAATTTATTACTTATTTTTATTTATTTCCCGACGTTTCGAACTCTTTACAGAGATCATTTTCACGAGCGATGAACAAAAAGATGGTAGTCGTTCAAAAGCTATTTTCATTGATACAGAGAACACCCACTTTTTGGAAATAAAAATCAAAAAGTTGATGTTAAAAATATTATTTTTACTATTGGTAACCCACATCAGACCATGAAACAAAAAATTAAATATTTGTTTACAAGATATATTTACTAAAGAAACATTTTTTTTTGTAAAGATTCTTTGTTGTATGATTTAATAAGTAACAGTTGTTATTTTTATGTTGTTATTATCTTATTTTCATTCATCATTCATTTTCATTCATTTATATTATTTTTCATTTTAAAACTGTAATATAAAAAAATGGTTAATTCTTAAATCTCTTTATTTGTCTTTAAGATTACCACAAACAAATAAACAAACCCTTTTGTAGTAAACAACTTAAAAAAAAACAGGGTAATAAAAAAAAAACATTCCTAATTCAATTCAATTAATTCGTCTCCAATCTCTCCCCTAACATTTAACTTGGATAATAAGGTCTACGTAGTTCTATATGTATTTATTTAATGCTCCTAATATCGGACAGCGCTTTGGCCCTTATCAGCCCTCAGAAGATTTATTTGGATACCACCCGCACCAATGTTAAAGATATCCGTTTGAAACGAAAATTGATACTGATGTAAAACGTTTGAATGTTAATCTTTTCAGGCTTCCTTTACTGTATTAATTTCCTTTGTAGCTTATTTTATATTTTATATAAATGTATATATAATACTGTTTCTGTTCTCTTAAAATACAGTTTTACATGGCAACAATACAGAATACATATTACATACATACATACACAACTTCAAGCCAAATCCCTTGCGGGATAGGCAGAGAGAACGGAGCACCACAACGCCCGATTCTTACATACCTCACTCGCTTCGTTGACTTTCTTAACTGTTTTCATGCACGCATGCACATCACCTTCCTCCAGAACATGTTCTATTTGTTGATTAAAACAACTTTTAGGATTATATCGCGTTTATTTATTATTTATTTATATTTATTTCCACGTATTTATCGTATTTTCACTAATAATATCATATTTTCACGTAAATGATCTCTGTAAAGAGTTCGAAACGTCGGGAAATAAATATAAATAAATAATAAATAAACGCGATATAATCCTAAAAGTTGTTTTAATCAATGAGTGGGATTCGCGAAAATCTTAGAAATAAATATGTTCTATTTGGTCATGAAATCTGTGTCTTGGCCGTCCTCGATTTCTACATCTATCCGCTTTTGTATTGTATATCTGCTTAGTCAATCTTGCATTATCCATCCTTTCTACATGTCCGAACCATCGGAGCATCGGAGTGTCGGTGTTAAGGTAAGGAAGGGCTCCTTACCTTTACACCGACACTCTCTTTCAAACCGACTTCCTTCCTTATAGCCTTGTTTTCGACGCGGTCAGCGAGGGTCACTCCGCGGATTTTGCGCAATGCCCTCATTTCGACCGCGTTTATCCTACTTTCATGCACACTCTGCCATACCCAGCTCTCGCTTCCATAAGTTAGCGTTGGGATCAGTATTCCATTGTGTTAATGATAGTTACATTACAGTGTACGTATTATATTTTATAATTATTTTAAAATTGCTCTCGGTGATCCAGTGGTCGAGCGCCCGCTTCTCAATCAAGAAGTCGCGGGTTCACATCCTGGCTGACACCAATGACTTTTCGAAATTATTTTCGCAAGTTATGTGTGATAAATATCGATGACTGAAAACTTCGTGCCCGGTATGGCAATAGGTTCGCCACCTATTCCATTTGGGACGTAAATATAACGGCGAAACGAGGCTCTACAGACGCTGGCTATACCTTTGGGTAACAAAAGGCATTAAGTTATGTTAAGTATATTTTATTAAAAACTAGTCATTGTTTTCAGATCTGTTAGCGTTTTTAATGTCGAGTTGTTTCGTACAGACATGAGGTTTTAATGAAACTAATTCCTGAAAATCATAAAATAAGCCAGCTAAGTTTATTCAAACTGGAGCCGATATTACCAGCTCTCGATTCACTATCAATACCTGCTGTAACTTTTATCAAAGTCATTTCTACTTTTAGGTTTGTTAAAGTTTTAACCATTTATTATTTAATAACTGTGCCGACCAATTCATTTGCGTGAATTTTAAGAAGAATTTTAAAAATATCTAAAATAAAAGTGAAATAAGTTACTCTATTATATCAGCTATCTGTAAGACAAAATTCCGTCAAAATTGATCCGGAGTTTTTTAAATTTAGCCGAAACCAACAGACAGGCAAAATGGGTCGATCTATAATAGTAGTGTCAGTACTAGTAAGTAGTTTAAGAACATTTTGAGCATTGTAAATTAACAGAGATTTTTTGTATACAAATCAAAATCCACATAATTGCTTGTTTACATAAAAGGTAAAATACCGCGCGAAATAAATTTAAAATGCAAAATTGATCCACACAAGAAATTGGTTTAAGCCGTTTTCCAAAATGCGTGAACCAAATTTTATACATACATACGAGAGAAGAGTTTGCTCATTTCCGTAAGCAAAACAAGTCTCGTTTGTAAGCAGCTCAACTTTCAGGCCGATTTTAATAAAGCCTTTTTGCAAGTAAAATAAAATGAAGTGACAATTGTTTAACATATTGTATAAATACCAACCTGATAGGACGGTGTTCTGTGTCGCAGACGGCGTGGTCACGGCGAGCAGCAAGAAAGCGACCATTGACCTAGCACACTTAGCTTCATACATTTTGATAAAATACCTAACTAATATATCTTTAACATTAACACTAACTATATAGAACTATTAGAAACTTGTAAGATATAAATTATTCATATACATAAAGATTCGACACCGCCCAAATCTGAAACAAAGGGAAACATAGTTTGTTATTGTAATTGTAGTATTAAAATCAACTATGAAATTATTTCTTGGGAGTTAAGATTTAAAAAAAAATGTGTTTTTAAGGCAGACAGCAGTAAAATATAAACGAGAATTAATCAAAGAAAATCATTAATATAAAGCCGGTCAATTGTGGTAGAATCAAAAACAAATAATCAGGAATTTAGCATCAACTTTCCATTTACTTTTGTAGCTGATACTTAATATAAACTTTCTAGTTCAATAGCTCAATTACAGTTTGGTACTACAGTTTAACTTGTAACACTAGTTTTCAAATCTTTGCGCTAAACAAAATGTTCCAAGTCCATTCCACCGTTTTTCCATCTCGTCGGCCCACAACGTATCTATGAACTTCTCGGTGTTGCAAATGCCCATGGGCAGCGATAGTCGCTAATGAGGTTCTCATTAAAACAAGCTTTTACGTTACATATGTACTTTGCGTTGATCGTTTTTATTATAGATAATACTAGTTCGTTAGAATAAAACTAATTCCTAGATAAAGGCAGCACTCAGCTGATTGTCCCCGTTATTGTTTTACCCCTTACATAGGTATTATCTACTCATCTATTATTCTATAACTATTATAGAGTTTTGTGTATTTAGTCGTTTACTTGTATATCGGTCTTTTTTTTACTATAATATGTATAAATGATATTTGTATTGAGTTTGTATCAAATTACTTTCTGTAGTATTAAGAGTTCTTCATGTACTCTTTTAGTCTATTGGCTAAAAGAGTATATGAACCGAATGTAAGTAACAGATTCGGGATCGGGAGACACCAAGACGAAGCTACCATAACCAAATAAATGGTCTATTTAAAAAAGGTAAAATGACAATGACAAAATGACGTGAATGCATGACGAGATGTATGTCTGTGGATGTGGCGAAAGAGGTGCGTCAGGATCGTAGCTTGTGGAAAGCCAAAGTCACTGCCTACCCCTATGAGATACAGGCGTGAGTTTATGTATATTATGTACCAGTAGACCCGGCGTACTTAGTTCCGCAACAAAAGTTATAAATAAGTAAATATTGGATTGGTCACTTTTTCTTTACCACATCATACATAAATTATAGATAAAAGCCATCCAAGCAACCAACTATTAAAAAACATCATCAAAACCCATTGCGTAGTTTAAAAGATATAAGTATATAAGGGGATAGACAGCGGAAAACAACTTTATTTAATACCATGTAAAATGATTAAATAGAACAATTTAAAACTGATTCCATTTTATCCAAAATCAACCATCCAGACTAATATTTAAATAATTTCATGATTAAAATAAATTAATAATTAAAATGGTACTTCTCCCACGAAAAGGAATATTTTATTACAACTTTTAACATAAAATAACAATATAAATTCACGCCTTTTTCTGCCCGAAGGTGTAGGCAGTGGCTGTTAAGCCTTGACTCGCCATTATGTTACGTCCCAAATAGAATACTTGGCGAACCTATTGTCATACCGGGCACAAAGTTTTTAGTCATCGATATTTATCACACATAATTTTCGAAGTTAATTTCGAAAAGTCATTGGCGTGAGCCAGGATTCGAACTACCGGAGCACCGAGTCTTTATCTTTTAGTACTCTGGAATTGATCTCTATTTTACTCTTTTCTAATATACTACGACCTCTCAGAATATCGACGTAAAGTGACTCTTGCTGCATTTTGTTCAGTGACACAGGTATTTGGAAGCCCTAAGTTCTTCCCACCCTTCGTATTCTACTTCCGATTCCCTCTCTATACAATCTTAATTCCGACAAAACTACAGCACCACTATCTATGTTGCAGTTGCAGTGGGCAGCCCTGGCCGCTTACCATCAGATAGTCCGCTTGTACGTTTGCTTCCTTATCTCATAAAACCTATATATTATACTTTCATGTCAATCATTCTGTTTGATAGACATTTTCAGCAACAAGATTCTCTGACAAGAATATCTACAGCATCAATAGTAAAGCTGACCTTTGACCTAGTTCGTGTTTACTACTTATGAGTGATATTACTCATTCTTGCATCATTTTGAGACCTTTAACTCTTGTTAATTCTATTGTACATAAACGATTTTTTTTTTATTTCGCAATAAATGTTGCAGTATAATCCCTCATTTCAGAACCTTTTAATTAGTCGACGAGCTATAGATACTTACTCAATTGTTGAGTAATATGTTTCTTTTTATATAAAACAGTAGTAAAACCAACTAGTTAGCTGCCCGAGTGGGCCAACTCGATCTGGGAAATACCACGACCTCTCAGAAGATCGAGGTAAACTGGCTCATACCGCGTTCCATTCGGTGAGAGAGGTACCCGGAGTTCTCCATCCTTTCCTATCCTACTGCCATAAAGGTTGACAACGCAATTGTAACACTATAATATGTGTTGCAGGTGTCCATGGGCAGCGCTAGTCACCTACCATCAGGTGACATGCCTGCTCTTTTGTCTACCTAACCCATAACAAAAAATAATTGTGTTTAACACACGCATTTATCCAGTGCCAACTAGTATCAGAAGTCTGTACTCTAATTTATGGGACACGATATGACAAATTTGTACTACTTTTTAAGAATATTGCACATTTATAAAAGTTTGGCATATTGCCAGTGACATTTGGCACAGTTACAGTTTACACGGAGAAGAAGAGCAGATAGAGAATACAAATAAAACCTGCGGTCAAATTTCGACCAATGATGTCAGCCACAAGTAATATTTTACCGCTAGAAACGTGAAACAAAACTCCGTGCATTTAACTGCGTACATATTTATACGTACTTGCATAAATACATTCATAAGTTCACGCGAAGTTCCCAGTGGGGTAATAAGAGTGAATAAATCGCTATAAGACACGATACATATATAACTTACTCGCTTCTTCGACTTTCTCAACTCTTCTCATACACGCTCGTCGGTTTTTAATGCTTCTGACATCACTTACCACAAGGACACGTTTAATTCGGTCACGGCAATTAAGTAAATATTTATAAACACCAAGTCTCCCCTATTATAACTTAGGTAACTGAATATACGCGATAAGTAACAAAGTTTAACTTGTGGAACTAACACACAAGTTTTGATACCCTCTACAGTCTGCAAGTCTTGCCGTTAAACTAATAGCGAGCCACATTGTATAATCATGTGGTGTCAAATAATTACAAATAAATAATATGGAAAAAAATTGTGTGGAGTCCCTCCGCGCTAAAAAAGTGAAACTTTGTAACATACATACATATATATAAGTTTTACTTTTTTAGCGCGGAGGGACTCTGCCCATATATAATATATATAACATACTAAATGTAAAAAGAGCACATTTTACTTACATTACCACGGGCTTGATGGTACTTTGATGTGGAATCGAGATAGCAGGGTTCAATTCCCACCCGAGTATAAATATTTATCTAGTACAATAACTAGAACTATTTTTTGGATGATCTGCCATATTGGATTTAGAATGACGTCGCATTATTTTTCAAGTTACACTCAACAATAACTAGAACAAGTAATACAATAACTAGAGTAGTAGTAGTACAATAACTAGAACTAGTTTTTGGATGATCTGCCACATTGGATTTAAAATAACGTCACATTATTTTTCAAGTTACACTCAACGAGTCCTTTAATTCGATACCCATATTGTAGAAATGCATTCAAAATATCTATTCCGCCATGTTGGATTTAAAATGGCTTTGCATTATTTTTAGAGTTACTCCCAAAAAGCCTTATCATTTGACACCCATATTGTTGAAAAACATTACAGTTATAAAATATATTTAGCCATATTGGGTTTAGAATGACGTCACTTAAGTTTTAAATAAATCTTCAGCTTTAAATATATATCTAGTAAAGAATACATATTTTATTAATTAGTAGAGATGAGCATAGATATTTTTATGCTGATGGTTTTTTATGGATTATAAGTATGGTTTTTTATGTATTTACGAAAATAAGTAACATATATCTTATATAAAAAAGTATTACTTTACTTAGCATAAATATATAACATTTAACAGAAAAAATCACGCACGATTATGCACTTCCAAAACTTTGTAACTTTATAAAAAAAATGCTTTGAAATTATTGAACTGAACCATATGTAACTCTCTGTAGACGGCTACTACAGTGGGTTTTGCTGAGGTGGGTACTTTGCGGTCACTGCGCAGAAGTTTACGCTAATATACTACGCTATATAGTTACTGAAATTGTTTTCTTGGAAAGAAAACTAAAATATTTAATTATTATGTAATTATTCAACGGGTAGAAATACACAATCCTCTGCATGAATGTGGTGGCTGGACCTCTAAAATACGATGTCCTCTAAGTAAATCGACATGAAACGGTTCATGCAGCAACTACAATAAACCTTTATACATAACTAGTTGACCGAGCGAACGTTGTTTTGCCTCAGAAGAAATAAAAATGGTTACTGCGGGATACCCTTAAAAGATACACATACACCATACCGGACATTTTTGTTGACCTTTTAAAGGTGTATAATAATGTCGTACATTGTTTTGTTGAACATCTATCAATTAGAAATCAGCCAGCGTTCGCCATTCAATTGGTAAATCTAGAAAATTATCATTTTTTTTACTACTTTATGCATAAGTTACACACACAAACCCCCTCGTTAACACCCTCTATCTATTAAAAATAACCGCAACAAAATACTTTGCGTAGTTTCCGAGATATATAGTGACATATAAGGCGCATATAAGGTGACAGACAGCGAAACGCGACTTTATTTTATACAATGTAATAATAAACCATCAACGACACAGCAAATCATGAGGGTAGTTGAGTATAAAAGCAATCCATACAAAAACCATCATAATCAAGAAATATAAGAGTTCCTGTCGTTTACGGATCCTTAAAATCTTGACGATAACTCATCATACTCTTTTAATATTAAAAACAATTATAAATTCAATTATCCTTGAACATTGTTTACGAAATGTTTGTGATTGTTGTTATGTTAAATGATAACTTTTGGGCTCTTTTGAAATAAGTATTTTGCAGAAAATTTCTTTATCTGTATACATACATCTATTTACATGTATAATAACATGGTAGGAAAGTTGAAACTGTACATTGAATATTCTTTTTAGAATACTTGGGACATGACCTACAATCCATACCGAACCCGAAAATATGGTTTTTAGAATTTTTGTCTGTTTTTCTGTTTATCTGTGTGTTTTAAACGGATAAACTCTAACAGTACTACATGCTTTTACGTTTGATTGTACAGAAATATAGCCAAGAAGTCGGATCAACACATAGGCTAAATATTATCACGCTATCACTAATTGGGGGTGAGCAATGAACTTAGAGGCACAGTATTTTTGTTGCTTTATGGTGTCCACGCAGACAAAGTATTAAATATATATTATTAAATATATATATTTAGGTAGGTACTTAAAATTTCCTCAAAGGTTATTAATGTTAAGCGTATTAAGGTTTATGACTCCAAGAAATTTTACTTAATGACATAGTGGCAAACAGTACTGGTTGATGGGCGAGTTCGGATTTATCTGTGAACTCATAAAATTGAGACAAACACCAATTATATATAATTGGTACAAACACTATAGGAAGAAATAGAATTTGTTAAGGCATAACCCATAAATACCCTACAATAAAATACGATCATTTTGATCAAGGAACCTGAGTCCTACCGTTTACTTAACGCCTACGCACTTAGATTTTAATAATAATTGTGTATTGTGTAAATATATATATTTATATATATTTTGCTTAGTTATTTTGTCCACTGTTATAAATTTATTACAATACTAGTTGACCTAGCTAATATTGTTTCGCCTCAGAAATAAAATAGTCAATGTGAGTTATCGCTAAAAGATAGACATATGGCATCAGGGACTTTTTTGTAGACCTTTTGAAGGTGTATGTAGTTTTTTTTTATGGGATAGGAGGGCAAACGAGCAGGCGTGTCACCTGATGGTAAGCAACCAACGCCGCACATGCCACACATAGAGTGTTACTGTTGCGTTTAAGGGATAGGGGATAGGAAAGGATGGGGTAGGAGGGTGGGCCTCCGGGTACCTCTCTCACCGAACGAAACGCGGCGTGAGCCACTTTACATCGGTCTTCTGAGAGGTCGTGGTATTTCACCGGTCGAGCTGGCCCATTCATGCAGCGAACTGCTTGGCTCTACCACTGTTAAAGTAACTAGTTCTAGCAAACTATATGACTTATGGCCGAAACCAATAATCAATCTCCAATCTAAGATTGAAGCCAATCTAAGACAGTTGTGTATCTGCCGGTCGATTTTCCAAACAAAATCAATCCAAGGATTGATTATTAGCAGGCTTGTTAGTTGAAATGGATTGAAATATTGATCTTAGATAGCAAAATTCGTATTGGGATTGATTATTTGTTTCGGCCGTTAGGGTACAGCAGTCGTTTGCAATTAAAACTAAAAAAACTAAATCTCGAAAATTATCACTTATGTTCTACAAAAACGAAAATTAATTTTGATATATTATTCAACATATAAAAAAACCACGTTTACCATAAAAAAAACCTCATCAATCTCCGTTGCGTAGTTTCAAAGCTCTAAGCATATAAGGGTACAGACAGCGGATAGCAACTTTGTTTTATACTATGGAATGATTTAAAAAAGATATGTCATACATTCCCACACAATTATTGAGGAAAAATGTAAATTTTCACCACAATTGTGCCACCACTTCTGTAATAATTTACATTTAAATAATTTACCATTCCTATATTGATTGTAGATTTAGATTATCTGATAGTGCACCATCATGATTTAGCTTTATATAAATTGTTACTTGCTGTGTGGCGTCGGCTTAGAATACCGCCACCCCATCTCTTCCCGTGGGTGTCGTAAAAGGCACTAAGGGAAAAGCCAGAAGAATGGGCTGCAGCATTCTCTCTGAAGCAAATACAGCCTACTGCGATCGCCAACCCACCTGCCAAGCGTGGTGATTATGGCAAAAATCCCCCATGATTGAGCGGACCGGCAGTTGTGGCGCTCTATGGAGGAGGCCTTTGTCCAGCAGTGGACCTCAAAAAAACAAGGCTAATGATGATGATGAAATTGTTACTTTCGCTATTCAAATTGCTCCCACATAACCTGATAATTCATAGAATATTTAAAATAAAATATTGCTACTGATTTAAAATTTAGTTCATATAGATTTTTACGGATTTTCGATCGGCTCGGTTATTCAGTAGTCGAGAATTAAGAATCAAATCATATCAATCTTCAGAATAAAGAAGTTGTGGGATCGATTCCGCGCTCATTTCAATTACTTCTCTGTAGTTATTTCTAAAATAACGATGACTATATTGTATACTACAATTGTATACTACAATAGGTGCCGCCACTTATTCCATTGGGTATATATTTGTCACGTCCAGGCTTAACGGCCACTGTCTTTATTTTTGGGTAGAAATAGTTGCGAAGGTAGCATTATATAGATTATTGCAAAATTACCAGCAAAATAATTCTTATATTTCAGCTTATCAAAATATGCTCGTGGCTGCTTTGCATGTTAGGATGTCATTAAGTAAATTCATAACAAAATTGTATCAAGAATTAGTCCCGTTATTAAATGTTTATAACACTCGAATGCAGAATTAATTATTTTATTCGTGACCTGAACTATATCTGAACGAATCACTATATCTTAATTAAAGTATTAATATAGTAATAATTGGAATAATGTGGACAAAAAGGACATTTCAAGTGTATGTAAAATTGTAACACCTCTTTACGTTTAGTTGATTTAGAAAAAAAAATCCAAAGCGAATCGTGGTAGTAGCTAGGCTCGGAACAATATTATTTAAATAATAAATTGAGATATTGAAATAACTAGTAGAATCAGGAAGGCATTTTTCAGTGAAAACCAAAACTTGTTTGTTCTATCGACGGAATTTATTCTTTAGCAGTGGTAGAGCCAAGCAGTTGGCTGCATGAATGGGCCGGCTCGACCGGTGAAATACCATGACTTCTCAGAAGATCGACGTAAAGTGGCTTATACCACGGTTCGTTCGGTGAGAGAGGTACCCGGAGGCCCAACCCCCCTTCCCTATCCCTTCCTATCCTACTCCCTAAAAAGGTCGACAACGCAACTGTAACACTATATATGTGTTGCAGGTGTCCATGGGTGGCGCTGATCACTTAACATCAGGTGACACGCCTGCTCGTTTGCCCTCCTATACCATAAAAAAAAACTAGCTGACCCAGCAAACTTTGTTACGCCTCAGAAGCAATAACAAGAAATAAAAATGGCCACTGTGGGCTATCCGTAGGAGATAGACATACACCATCGCGCTTTGGTGTATGTTTGTATATCCATCAACATATTCATCATCAATTGTGTATGACAATGTAGTACATGGCTTTGATCTATCACTTAGGGTACAGCCAGCTTTTTCAATTAAAGTGCTAAATGTCGAAAATTATCACTTTTTTACTACCTTATGAATTATACATAGAAACCATTGCGTTGATACCCTCTATCTTTTAAATAGCCCGCATCAAAATCCGTTGCCTAGTTTCATAGATATAAGGGGACAGACAGCGGAAAGCGATATTATTTTATACTATGTAATGATAATAATGATGATTTAACAAAAACGTTAAAGTCAAATTATAGGCACTTAAATAAATATTATACGTAACCTTAAAATACTTGAATATTAATATTAAAACAATGTAAAGACCGTTTCGTAATTAAAATTGAATGTCACGAAACTTTGTCAGCTTCACTTTCAATATTTATAATTATTTCCACTGTCTTATACAAGTAGCGACGGTGTGAAATTTCATTTTCGTGAATTTCAATAAAATTGCTTTTCGTACTTCATAATAATGTTTTTATTTCACTGTTCTAATTTTTACTTAAGATGAGTTTCGGGAGCTGATCATAAAACCCATTTCCCGTTTGCAAAAGTAACTTTATGGTAATTAAATGTCAAAAGGTTTTACGCATTTAAGGAAATGTGAGTCTTAATAGCTAGTATAGTAGGTTCAGAGAACTTATAACTTTAGCCCTATGCAGGACAGTATATTTTGTAAAATATTATGTACGAGTATGTATGTGATTACTTTACCTAAAAGAGTTCTAAATCTAGTACTAAATGATTTCGCATCTATCATAGACTTATCTGTGTGATAAATATTCGTGACTGACAAAATGGTTTTGCTACCCAATATCTGATCTAAAATGCCACTGCCCACCCTCAGATGTAAAGGTCATGAATCAACATAATAATAACAGTCTGAAAAACAGCATTTTCTTAAAATATTTCAAATTTTATGACAATTCAACATTATACAAGCCTGTCAACGTACGTCAGTGAAAAACAAAAGTATTTGAAGAAGCGATAGTAGCAACAATAATCGAATATTTCGACGGGACAGGCAATTAGATTGGCATCTCGATCTCTACGAACTGTATTACAACATTGTATAAAATTTGAATAATTTTGCATTGTGATCAAAAATTTTGATGGAATCCATAACATTGGCAGGGAATACAAATAGTTTATACAATATACAACGCGACTATGCATACTGTCAAATTCTAATTTATATTTAGGTCTGGATGAAATTTGATTTGAAATTTATGAAATTGTAATTTCAAAACAGTGGTGGTCCAGTGTTCGAGCACTTCGTTTCTGAATCCAGAGGTCGCGGGTTCGAATCACTGGCTCACACCGATGACTTTTCGAATTTGTTTTCGGAAGTTATGCGTGAAAACTTTGTGCCCGGTATGGGAATAGGTTCGCCACCTATTCCATTTGGATCGTAAACATAACGGCGAGACAAGGCTTAACAGCCGCGTGAAGTTATGTTATGTAATTTAATAAATTTCATTGTCTGACATCTAATCTAATTTTAATATTGATTCTCTTTATTTTTGTTGTAAAACTTATGTGCCCTTAAAAAATATTTGGTTACTGCACTCAGCGAGCTTTATACGTCTTTGCTAATGAAGATCTATCCTTTAAATCTATACGTGCCCTCGGTGGTCTCAAGGTCGCTCCGCACATGACTCAAAAGTCTCGGGTTCGAATCCTGGCTCAAGCCACGAACGACAATGTTTGCTCGATGTTTGGTAAATGTTTCATTTGGGACATTGAACGTTTGACTAGTCGAAATAATCGCTCCCTACACTGGAAGAAAGAGGCGTGAAGGTATAAAATAAAATAATAACTAACAAAACCTTGTCACTTATCAAGAAGTTTTTAATAATTATTTATGAGAAATAACTAAAAATAATAATTAAAATGTTTCCAGGCGATAATAGTTACTATCTTTTTGATAGAGTATTTTGGAGTACATAAATATGAATTAAAACTAAAGATATTAAATGTTATTCATTAAAGAAATTTATTATTTAATTAATTAAATCGACTATGAAATATACACAAGATTATATATAATTGTAACTTCACACTCCGAAAATCCGAAGCATAAACAGCGAAAATTATGCCTCAATGCGCTGGTTGATTTCTAAAGGTCTCAAATGTAAAAGATGACTAAACCTATCGCCATGCATTGGACAACAGAATCAAAAAAAAACCCTTTTTCTCTTTGATTTTAAATTAATTAAAATTTATTTTCTTTATCGAGCTAATTATCTTTAATTTAATGTGTGGCCCAATCATATTTATCTGGCACATTTATACAGCGACATTCCTTAATTGGTAATAATAAGTAATATAAAAGTATTTTGCATTGCACTACAAGCACTGTTACGTGTAACATAATATACATACATACATAACTTCACGCCAAATCCCTTGCAGGGTAGGTAGAGAGAACAGAGCGCCATAGGGCACGATTCTTACACGCCTCACTCGCTTCGTTGACTTTCATAACTCTTTTCATGCACGCGCGTCGGTTTTTGAGGCTCTTAACATCACCTTCCTCCAGAACACGTTCTATTTGGTCATGGAATGTGTGTCTTGGCCGTCCTCGACTCCTACATCCATCCGCTTTTGCATTGTATATCTGCTTAGTCAGTCTTGCATCAACCATTCTTTCTACATGTCCGAACCATTGGAGCATGCCCTTTCTTACTTTTACACCGACACTCAAACCAACTTCCTTCCTTACAACCTTGTTTTCTACGCGGTCAGCGAGAGTCACTCCGCAGATTTTGCGTAGTGCCCTCATTTCTACCGCGTTTATTCTACTTTCAAACACACTCTGTCATACCCAGCTCTCGCTTCCATAAGTTAGCGTTGGGATCAGGACCAGTAACATATTATACCTATCGCCTTTAAATGCCAAAAATAACTTAGAACATTATAAAAGCGAACTCATTCCACTTGAAACCGAGCGTACTTTTAGCGTTTTCTTTTATCAGATCCTCCTCAAGAAGTTACGTTGCTATTAAGAGTTTCTAAAGTAGAAAATATTAAAACTTGCGAATTTACCTACTTAATATTTTACCGACTTACTACTAGGGTTTGCTCTCAGCGGAGTCTGTGTTACGTGTACCATTAAAAATAAGGGTCGATATTAATATAACAGAATGGAATAGAACAAAATGGAATATAATAGGATATACTTTATTGTGTATTGATTTCACAGTGGCAGAGTCATGCAGTTCGGTGCATGGATGGACCGCTCAACTGGTAAAATACCACGACGGTCTCGGAATATCAACTTAAAGTGACACATGTCGCGTTTCGTTCGGTGAGAGAGATATTCGAGAATTCAACCCTCTTCCTTAAAGTGCTTATGATCAGGTGCTCGTTGCTCATTTACCCATATGCTTGTGTACGTATCTAAAAAAAAAAAAAAAACATAAAAAAAAAGATATATAACATAACTTCACGCCTTTTGTTACCACCACCACTGGACCACCGAGAACTCAAGTTTTTGCGTTTTGCGCCATTTTATACTTAAGTTACATAATGTTTTCTAGGGCGAGATTGTGGTTGTGGTGTACTAAATTACTAAACTGACAATAACATCAGTACTTATTTTTACATATATTTCTAGTTTCCTTTGCATTTGTATATATAAAAATAATTAATTATATTATTTATCAACACACTGTTATTGCTACAAGGAGGGTTGACGTCAGGCAGGCAATCTTTTCACAACATGGTTAGTTCGTACGGATGACATGTTGTGCTGATCCCACTTATAGTCAAAAAAGTAATGAAACTGCTATTATATGGGATAATTTGAATTTGGTAAATGGCAACTTGGTTATAAAAATTACGAGAATTCATTCTCGTAATTCTCTGTTTGGATAAAAAATAATAATAATAAAAGATAAGATAGTTGGATAAGATTTTTATTCCAGTACATGAATGCAAACGAAGCAGTTGGTGAAAACTATTTATATATAACGTCTAACCATTCGCCTATCGCTAGCAAGATATCAATTTAGACCGTCCATTAGCTAATGAACTCGAGACACCATTTTATTCAATTGAATATAACATAACTATATGATGACTAGATGATCTACTGACGACACTATCTAACTTTTGATTGAGTCTGGAATTCGAATCTGGAGCCGTTGTGATAATACGTTATGAAGTTACGCGTGTAGACTTCTAATATTAATCAAAAATTTTTGACGTGACGTTTATAATACGATGGAGCCGGCTGCGCGCACCAAAAAAACATGACTCATGCGGCGTTATCGTCTTGACTAGAGTGAGAGATGCGTCCGCGTGGACATCTGCTATTGAATAATAAATTAAAAGTAATTTGAATTGTGATTTAATTAAAATTTTCTTTTGATGAGTGAAACCATTCCATCAGTATTTCCACTAACGTCAATAAACCGAATTTACAGACTATTCCTTATATCGCATAATACTAATAATCTGTTTGAAAATATTGTTAGTTATTTCAAAGATTAACTATTTAATATTTTAAATGCACTAGTACATATATATCAGGGGCATTGTAAATGCTGTAAATTATTTATTGTTATTCCAATTCAATTTTCTTACTTATTAACGCGTAAAATTTGGGAAAAACTAATTTCATTATCGTTATTATAACAAACTTTAAGATTCAATATAAGTTTGATTACTAATGCAAAGACTATTTAAAATAGAAAGTGACGATTTTTGTTTTATCGGTATTATCGAAATAAATCAGAACATTGAATATTTTTTTCTTAGAATATTTGGGACATGTTCTACAATCGATCCCGAACCCAATTTGGAAATTTGTCTGTATGTTTGTTACGAATAATCTCTTAAAGTACTGCATGCTTTTACATCCAATATGGGCTAAATATTATCACGCTATCACTAATTGGGGGTGAGCAATAAAACCTTATAAAGGCACAGGCACAGTATTTTTGCTGTTTTATGGCGGCCACGTAGACGAAGTAGCGGGCAACAGCTAGTTATAAATAAATAAAAATAATAATAAAATTAATTTAATATCTAAAATACTTGAGCAAGTAATTTCAAATATTTCATTAAAGTAAGACGGAAACTTTAAAGCAAAGCGCATTGGAATTTGTTTTATTTGGAGTCACAGTTGAAGTTTAGTTTGTCGTCTCAGTGTTCTAACAGTTCAGCATACCGCTTCTAAATCAGAAGTACCAGGTTTGTACTAGGGTTGGACCAATGAATTTTCTAGCTTTATTTTCGAAATTTACGAACATCTTTATTTGACAATCTTGTATCTCAATGTTTAATTAAGCCGGAGAACAAATAAAAAATCTCGGCGAGTTGATGCATAAGTACCGATATGTATTACCTTGGAGTAATAAAGATATGAAGATTAAAAAACTACATGTGATATAATTTTTTTTGAAAATACCAAACCTTTAGTAATACCTATATTCAAAGTCAAAGAAGCTTATAGTCAACAAGTACAGATTAAACGGATTGTTTAAAATGAAATTTAAAACTAAACACGAGAGCTTGAGGAAATTGCCTCCGTGGAATAAGAACACACGGACGAAATCGCCACGAGCGGCCCGATTCCGAGCATAGAGCTATCAGGAGAAGAATTGGGCAAGAAACTCATGTGGAAAATACTCTTTTTAAACCGTTTGAAATAAATAACAATATTAATAATAATAATAATATCTTTGACACAATACACACAACGTCCTCTAGTTCCAAGCTAAGCAACTAAATGCTTGTGTTATGGATACTAGATAACGGATATTAATACATATATACTTTTCTTTTGTAAATACATACTTATTATACAGAGAAAAACACCCAGACACCACACAAATATTCGTGTTTGTCACAAATATTTGTGCTCGGGTGGGAATCGAACCCCCGACCTCATTGCTGCAACCGGTAGTTTTACCAATGCGCCACGAGGCCCGTCAAAATATTATGATCACTACTGAAAACAAAGCAGTAGGTTTGTGCATAAAAGATGTAGCAGCCAGAATACTCGACCATCACAGTTTACAAAAAAAAATATATAATAAAAATGTATGTATGTAAACACATAATATCTTGGACACAATAGCGCCCTCTAGTTCCAAGCTCAGCAACTAAATGCTTGAGTTATTGATACTAAATAACGGATTATATCGAACAAAAAGAACTTTTTGTTCATTACTCGTGAAAATTATCTCTGTAAAGAGTTCGAAACGTCGGGAAATAATTATAAAATAAGTTTTAAGTAAACGCGATATAATCCATAAAAAGTTATTTCAAAGTTATGGATGGGATTCGCGAAAATCTAAAAAATAAATACGGAATAGAATTTTTCAAAAAAATAATACTGTATTCATTACTCTTGAAATTAAATTTAACATAAAGAAAATATTAAAATATACACCTAACATAACTTCACTCCTTTTGCTACCCGAAGATGTAGGCAGCGGCTGTTAAGCCTCGTCCCGCCGTTATGTTTACGTCCCAAATGGAATAAGTGGCGAACTTATTGCCATACCGGGCACAAAGTTTTTAGTCATCAATATTTATCACACACTAGCTGTCCCGGAGAACTTTGTTCCGCATTATAAGCAATAACTGCTGTTCCGCTATGTTAATACTGCAATATCTTCGAAAATATTTGTTTAAATTGCATGCTGTAAAGGGCCAGGATCATCTATATTACACGCACAATCTATTTAAGACAGTTAATTGGATGAAAATTAATGCTGTAATGTTTCAAATCGCTTCGTAAATAGGCCATTGTTTCTCGTAAAAATAAAAAATAAAAATGGTCATTATGGGTTATCCCTAGGAGATAGACATATGCCCTTGCGGACTTTTTTGTAGACCTTTTAAAGGTGTATAATAATGTAGTACGTTGTTTTGATTTATCACTTAGGGGTCAGGCAGCGTTTGCGATTAAAGTTCTAAAACTTGAAAATTATCACTTTTTTTACTACACTATGCATGAATTATAGATCAAAACCACCCCGTTGACACCCTCTAATTATTAAAAAAACCGCATCAAAATCCGTTGCGTAGTTTTAAAGATATGCGCATATAAGGGGACAGACAGCGGAAAGTGACTTTGTTTTATACTATGTAATGATAACTTACGAAATTAATTTCGAAAAGTCATTGGTGTGAGCCAATGTGAGGATTCAAATTTTCTGGCTTCAGAAGCGGGGTGGTCTTAAATATTCAAAATTCCTGTTTATTTTATTTTCCAATACACTACTATTTTTTTTATTAATAAAAGAACAAACCCGCCTCACTTGTGAAATGAGTACATCCGGTAATCCGTCATACCGTCCGGCTCGATGTAATTTAATATTTCGGGAATTAGCCGCAACATAACAAAATATTGTTACATCCTGTAGACTTACAAGTGTTTCTCAAAGTTTTGTTTTTTCTCAAAAAAATCGTGATTTAATAAAGTTTGCGTCGAAAAGAATCTAAATGATATCTCCGAGAGAAGTAGTCCTTGATAAGAGTGCGTTCAAGGATGCTCTAAAATATTGTGACTCTCCTAATAAAATATGATATGTCGGTATGATATGAATGACATTACATGGATACCTATAATCATGTTATTTCAATATAAATGAAGTACCTTTTTTTATTACCTATATATACAACTGCAATTAAGCTCACTTTACTAGATGTTTCATGGAAAAAGTGTATTGGTGTGATCCATGTGGTAGATCCATGAAGTTCGCTGCACCACCACGGCCTCTCAGAATATTCACTTAAAGTGACTAATTCTGCGTTTCGTTTGGTGAAAGTTGTTTTATATCCAGTATATCCATATGAACAGGCAGATATTGATTTGAAGCCACATAATATTTTATCATTAATTATGACAATGTTTGATTGATATACTGACATCGAAAATAAACTATGTTTGACATATTATCGCAGTAATTTCTTTCCAATCAAACTTATAGATAACAAACACATATAAATCTAATAAGAAACTATTGATTTTCTAATTTAAGATCAGTTATACTCGAAAGCGTAGGCAGCGGTGATTGTGTTTCGACACAGCGATATATCTTTGACCTATGTTACTAATGTCATAGATCGTTTTCCGTTTTACCGGTTGAGCTTTAGTATTTTTTCTGAAAAATCACTGGGTTCAAGGAATTCTTATTCAGAACTGTGGTGGATCAATTGATTCTGATAGAAACATGGCGCATTACAAATGTATTTTTGAATTGCTCTTCTGATAATGTCGAGTGAATCACTATACAATTGAATTCCAATTGTAAAAATCTTTTTACCAACAATTCCTATAAATAAAGCTTTAAAATTCTTTACGTGCATATAATTTGGCCCCTAGGTTTTTTATGAACCGATGAACCGCTTGATGGTGCGCTCTCTTATTCCTTAAAAAACGAGCAAGCAGTCACCTGGCAGTAAGCAACTATCGCCGCCCATAAACACCAGCAGCACAGATAGTGTTACAGTTGCATAGCCAACCTTCAAAAAAGACAGGGAAGCTTATGAAATAGGCAGAGAGTAAATCCAGATGGATCGGAGGAAACGCGCACCAAACAAAACGTGGTATGTGGTTTACGACGATCTTCTGCGGGTTCGTGGTACTTCAGCGGTGAATTCAATAGTCGTTTAATTCAAACACTGGATTCTCGGATACTAGATACGTAAATTCCGAAAATAAAACTTTATTTAAATATTTATTCATACACCTATTATTATCTATGCAGTTATATTCACTTTTTTCTAAATTCCCGCCCGGATATGTAATTATGCTTCAACACGATGTTTTATTTTTTATTATAGTAACCTATTTCAAATACCATTTTGTTTATCTTCAATATTATTACCACAGAGTTTTGTAAAGTTCCTAACTTCTACCAAAATGTTAAATTCTAACACATATAGCATTAGTAATACTGATTTTGCACGATACTCATGCCGCGTTACATTCGACGAGAGATTTATTCATTATTGATAACTATAACACATACAATTTGCAAAGATAAAAAATACTCTCTTTTAACTTCAATAAAACATTCGTAAAGATTATAAGTAATCTTTTTGAGTGATTACACCTTGCATATATAATAAGTTGCATATATATATAAAAATAATATAAATATAAAAAAATCTATCTAACTTATTATATATAATAAGTTAGATAGATTTTTTTTCTTTAAAAGTTAGTATATAATAATAATTTAAAATATTAAGAAATAGACTTCAATTTGTTCGAGAAGCGAAACTCATTTGCTTTGATATCGCAGCTGATCTTAGTTTAACATCAGCTACGAGTTTAATCCGCGGAGAGTACTTCACAGCACAATCACACTTTGCGCGAGGTCAGTTAACTGCAATAATAGAACAGCTCTCCTATGAGCTGTAAGATATTATAAATGTTGTTTATACGATTACTTTTCAGGAATAATATTGGAAACGATAATCAAAGTGATATTTTCTAAATAAAATTTAAGACCTAAATTCCGGCAAGTTGAGACAACTGTCGCTGCTGTCTACACCCGTGCATGTAGCAGGCTTGAAAAATTATGATTATTGGCGTCTGAATTTTTAAATGAAACTTAATTGTATTAATAAATAAAAATGGATTACTGCATATTTATACTGAAGTAATCTATATTCATATTATGAGTAGGCGTTTGTTTGTTTGATAGCTTTTTGCCCACTATTGATTTGTTATATGTATATAGATTATGCATCATTATTCGGCTGTCCAATAGAAACCAGTTATGAGAAATCGATATTTTTGATAATTTATAATGTCGATAAGGTAGTACAACAATAATATAATTAGCAGTTGAAGAATAAAAATTTTTAGCCTGACATTTTTCTTTTAATAGCTGGAAAAATAAAATACCATCTGGAAACAAAAAGCTTTCTATTTTATGATATTTATATAAAATGCTAAGAAATCAGCATCAGATTTTACTAGTACATACAAAATGTCCAGAAAGTAACGTGATGTCCTAAATATAAACTTTCAATCTAGAACATAGCGTCATTTAACTGAGAATACAATTGAAGCCGACGATGAATCGTCCCATTTAAAAAAAAGAACTTCAAGCAAAATGACCTATTAAAGTTTGTCTGGAATGTAATGACCACATATTCTATAGACGCGATGATATTAATACATAAAAAAATAACAAAAAGTTACCAATGTAAAATTTGTTTTATTAATGCAGTGTCTCGGTGGCGCAGTGGTCGAGCACACGGCTTCTGATCCAGAGGTCCGGGTTCGATTCCAGACACCGGCTCACACCAATGACTTTTCGAAATTGTTTTCGGAAGTTATGTGCGATAAATACCGATGACTGAAAAACTTTGTGCCCGGTATGGCAATAGATTCGCCACCTATTCCATTTGGGACGTAAACATAACGGCGAGACGAGGCTTAACAGCCGCGGCCTTTAGGTAACAAAAGGCGTGAAGTTATGTTTATGTTATTATTATGTTTTATTAATATTTACTTAAAAAATAATATGCTAGCTAAATCTATACATACATGTATAGATTTTCAAAAGAATAAACGCGATTGATTCGCGACCAGCAGTGAGAGAAATATATGCACTTAGGGTCGTTGATAGATAAGGTAGACAGACTTTTAATGATAAATAAAAGAATGACTTTGCAAATATAGAGTGGAAATACGGCAGAACATAGGATATTAAGTCCATAACTAAACTGACTGATTATTTTTGTTATCACAGGCGTGAAGTTCTAGTAAAATTAGACAAGAAATTTTTTATTATTTTTAATGGAAGATGTCACACAGAAATTAATAATAACTTAAAACATTTACGAAATTGTTAAGATTCTGTTCAAAAACAAAATCCAAGCTCAACAGTCGCTTGATTAAGATTAACGGATTAAAGCTGAAGTGTTCTTCAGATCTGAAACTGACAAAATTAAGGATTATTTATTATTAATTAACCAGCAAAACTTAAGGCTTCGTTGATCAAGCGACGGAAGTTTGAGTTTTTGACTGCGAGTTATGATATGGTTTCGAATTAAACTCCCTTGAGTTGAATAAAATTAATGTAGTCTTCATTTCAGAACATATCTGCAATTCGAAGTCAAAATATCCCCATTGTTTTATTCAGTAAACATAAACATAACTTCATGCCTTTTTCTACCCGAAAGTGTAGGCAGTGGCTGTCAAGCCCTGTCTCGCCGTTATGTTTACGTCCCAAATGGAATAGGTGGCGAACATATTGCCATACCGGGCACAAAGTTGTCAATCATCGATATTTATCACACGTAACTTTCGAAAATTTTGAAAAGTCATTGGTGTGTGCCAGGATTTGAACCCACTACTTCTTGAATTAGAAGCGGGGTGCTAGCCACTGCGCCACCGATACTTCATTCAGTATATACATATATAGCTTCACGCCAAATCCCTTGCGGGGTAGACAGAGAGAACAGAGCGCCATAGGGCACGATTCTTACACGCCTCACTCGCTTCGTTGACTTTATTTAGTAATTTAGTTATTCAGTAATTAATTAATTCTCGTTCAAAATACATTTATATAAAACCCTAACTTAATATAAAATTAACGCAAATATAACAATTATGGTTCAATACCAGTATATTACTTAATTTATTTTACAAAAGAAAAAAAACTTAATAAACCATCGAAAATGATAATTATTTCTTATTTTTTCCCAAATCACATTCATAACAATGAAAGAACTTTTAAACCGACTTCGAAAAAAGGAGGACTAAAAAAAGAAAAAATAACCATATCAATTTATTTGTTTATTAAGAACTATGTGACCCCGAGAACTTGGTTCTGCATCAAAAGTAATAAAAAAGGAAACTTTGGATTTATCACTTTTTCTTTACTATATTCTACATGCATTATAGCTAAAAACCACCCCGTTGACATTTCCTGTCTATTATAAAAGTCCAAATCGAAATTCGTTGCGTAGTTTCAAAGATATAAGCATATAAAGGGACTGACAGCGGAAACAATTTTAGCACTTATACGGTGTAACATTTGTGACAAGTTAAAACAAAATACATTTTCCACGAATAGCTTTTTTAAAGATTGCGCAGTTTTCAAAAGTTTCATATTTTTTTTACAATTGTTTTTACAAATATGTTCTCTCAAAATATGCATCCATTATTATAAAGTTTAAAATTCTCGACAACCCTGCGCCAAAGTTTCGCAAGCTTGTCCAGTTGCTTGTCTAAACTTTGTGAACTTTAGGGGTGAACATTGAAATTTAATCCATTATACCCCTAATTACATAATCTTTGCTTTATACACAATTAATGAATTTAAGAGGTTTCATTTGATTAATATTCAATTAAATATATGACTTGTTTACCGATTTCAATTTTAAGATTTAGACTGATTTAAAACAAAGGTTTAAAGCGACAATAACTTAAATGATAACGTTGATTGTAATTATTACAACAAATTCTTGAACTGGCAATTGGAAAGAGTCGGCCTTGAATTTCTTGCGAGTTCCTTTCAAGAAGACGCCGGAACTGGCACTTGGATTCGCTATCACATTCAAGACAGTTTGATGAAAAGGAATCTAATCTCTGCAGAGTTTAGATAGTAGTTGTATTAAAGATATTTTGATTTTGTTAATTTATTTTGAAATAAAATAAAATTACTACGGAGGAAAATACTAAAACAATGTAAAATATATATTTTGGAAAATAATTCAATACGAAAGGTTTTCTTATACCTTACTAAAATATTTAACATACATATCATAACGTGTGGTTATGGTATGTATGTTATATATTGCCTTTTTCTACCAGAAGGTGTAGGCAGCGACTGCTAAACCTCGTCTCGCCGTTATGTTTAAGTCCCAAATGGAATAGGTGGCGAACATATTGCCATACCGGGCAAAAAGTTTTCATTCATCGATATTTTTCACACATAACTTCCGAAAACAATTTCGAAAAGTCATTGGTGTGAGCCAGTGTGAGGAATCAAACCCGCGACCTCTAGATTAAGAAGCGGATGCTCGAACACTGGACCACCCAGACTGCCGACATGTATTGACTCTAATCACGTGTAAATAACTCTAGACAGAATAATATCAAGGTTGAATCTACTACCTTACAATAAGCAATTCGTTAATAATTTTGCCCTTGTTACGTTAAAATCTGCGGAGTGACTCTCGCTGACCGCGTAGAAAACAAGGTTGTAAGGAAGGAAGTTGGTGTGAAAGAGAGGGTCGGTGTAAAAGTAAGAAAGGGCATGCTCCGATGGTTCGGACATGTAGAAAGAATGGTTGATGCAAGACTGACTAAGCGGATATACAATGCAAAAGCGGATGGATGTAGGAGTCGATGACGGCCAAGACACACATTCCATGACCAAATAGAACGTGTTCTGGAGGAAGGTGATGTTAAGAGCCTCAAAATCCGACGCGCGTGCTTGAAAAGAGTTATGAAAGTCAACGAAGCGAGTGAGGCGTGTAAGAATCGTGCCCTATGGCGCTCTGTTCTCTCTGCCTACTCCGCAAGGGATTTGGCATGAAGTTATGTATGTATGTATGTATGTTACGTTAAAATAATGATGTCGATTGAATAATGCATCATCATTTTTATAGGACAATTAGGCAAACTAGCAAGTAGGTCAGCTCATGGTAAGCAGCTATACTGCCCATGAACACCTGCTGCAATACAGACAGTGTCACAGTTGCGTTCCCAGCTTTTAAAATGGAAAATAGAAAGGGTGAAAATAGAAATGCAGCGAGCTGCCTGGCTCTATCACTGTCAAAGCTCGTCATAAGAGAGCAATGCGAGCAGAGCTGCATGCACCTACTACTCTTTATATGAATTATAACCTGAATTTGTTCTTTAAAATGCACTTTTTCAACTATAACACGAGTCATAAAATACTAAACATCGTCTGAAATATTATTTAATATTATATTGTACCAGTAAAGAGGAAAAAATCCAAATATTACAGTGTTAATAAACGGTTAATAAAATAAGGTTCATTCACAAAGAATGTTATTGGTTACATATTTCACATGAAACGAATGGTTAAACAGCCACATTCTCGTAATAGCCTTAAGGCATTTGTTTTGCCTGAACGCTATGCGATTTATACGCATCCGTGGTTCAGTATAAATGTATACCACGCTTTGTATTATCAAATACAATAATGAACAAGGTTGAATCACAAATATTTGTTGTATAGCACCATTTTATCTAATCGTGTCATCAACTCGGCGTATCTATTCGAATTTGTTTTTTTTTTTTTCAATTATTTTATAGTTTGCGTCGCTGTTATTCTATATATCGCCACGAAATTTTTATTTTTAAATAGTTATCATCAAGTGGTTATAGGTTATAATATCTCTCTAAAGAATAATGCTGCCTGATCTCTTTTCGTGGATGAAATAAGATCAGGAATTAGTGGATTGATATGATGCGTACCATTTTGTAGGTCAAGAGAACCGTGGTGGAAGAAAGTGGTTGAACACTTCAATTGTTATTCCAGAAATACCAAGTTGGAATCTTGAGCCAAGATGACTTTCGAGAAATGACGTCTGATAGATATGGACGAATAACGAAATTCAGTAAGATGACGTAACAAGTTACGCTGTAAAAAAAAATCCAAAGCGTCGAGGCTTAATTGAATAATTACAATCAATTGTAGAAAAAACAATTTCAGAGAACACAGCATAAAATTTGTCTAAGGGTTGATATATAAATTTATATACTTAGATAGATATTCTTTGAAATGATGAGACTTCATAGTCAAGAGTTAGGTGATAAAATGGGACAGATTTCGATATTATCATCATCGCTTTATTTCGAATATAATAGAAGTTGTTAAAAATATTAATGTTCAAAAATTTGAAATTAAATCTTCAATAATGAATAAAACAACTGGTACCTATTTTCTTTTCAAGCTAAAGTAAATATAATGGAGAACTAATGTTATTTACTACAATTGGAACTAATGCAACAAATATATTTAAATAATTAAAATAGACATTGGTAGAGCCACACATTTCGCTGCCTCAATGGGCTGGATCGACTGCTGAATGAGACTGGTCACAATATCGACGTAAAGTGGCTCAAACAGCGTTTCGCTTAGTGAAGGGGATATCTGGAGCCGCTACCTGTGCCCCTTACACCTTCCCATCTCACTTCCAACCCTATTCCTATCCCACTTTAAACACCGTAAACTCAACTGCTACATTATCTGTGTTACAGATATCCATAGGCGGTATTAGTTGCTTACCATCACACAAACTGCTCATTTACACCCCTATCCTATGAAAAGCAAACACACACTATTGAATAAATAATACATACGCACACGCACCTACACACCCACATACACACACAGACTACACACACAGACGCACACCTAAAATCATCAAACCTACGAACCGAAAAACAAAGGCCATGATTTTTTTTTCTTGAAATAAATACACAGCACATAATAATGTACTGTCTGATTGCTCTTGAAAATTGATTCGACCTTTATTGCAATCCCGCTCGGTATTGTTGCAGATTGGTATTTGCAGTTCGAATTAAATCCATTATAACATGCGTAAATGCGATAATAGATGATATCAAATATTTGAACTACGCGATTCTACTTCATTAACAATCATACCCCTTTAAATTGAGTATGTGGCGCAACACTGAGCACAATGTTGTCAGATATCGATATTTATCACACATAACTTCCGAAAAGAGCTCTAAAAAGTCTAAGCCAGGATTCCGTACTCAAGACTTTTCGATTCAAACGTTAGATGCACGGCTTTTAGACCGCTGAGACAACATTAATATTACACGTAAGAATAAGACCAATATTGACGGAAGAATAATTTTTCACAATCACAACCATTTAAGAAATAAGTTGACGTTAATATTATTATACTAGCTGACCCGGCGAACTCTGTTTCGCATCAAAAGTAATAACTGCTGCCCCGCTATGTTAATACTGCAATATCTTCGACAAATTTGAAGTCGATAGCAGCTATAGGTTAAAAATGGGAATTTTCCATTGTTAACACCCCCGCAACCCCCCTTGTGGGTGGAATTTCGTAAAATCCGTTCTTAGCTGACCTCTACTCGGCAAAAGGAATAATCCTACCGAATTTCAAGTCGCTACGCCTTATGGTTCCAGAGATATCGTGATGAGTCAATACATAGGTGGAAATCTCTTATATATATACTAGCTGACCCGGCGAACTCTGTTTCGCATCAAAAGTAATAACTGCTGCCCCGCTATGTTAATACTGCAATATCTTCGACAAATTTGAAGTCGATAGCAGCTATAGGTTAAAAATGGGAATTTTCCATTGTTAACACCCCCGCAACCCCCCTTGTGGGTGGAATTTCGTAAAATCCGTTCTTAGCTGACCTCTACTCGGCGAAAGGAATAATCCTACCAAATTTCAAGTCGCTACGCCTTATGGTTCCAGAGATATCGTGATGAGTCAATATATAGGTGGAAATCTCTTATATATATATATATAGATAATGTAAGTAATTTAATATAAGGTAAGTCTCGGTGGCGCAGTGGTCGAGCACACGGCTTCTGATCCAGAGGTCCGGGTGCGATTCCAGACACTGGCTCACACCAATGACTTTTAGAATTTGTTTTCGGAAGTTATGTGTGATAAATATCGATGACTGACAAACTTTGTGCCCGGTATGGCAATAGGTTCACCACCTATTCCATTTGGGACGTAAACATAACGGCGAGACGAGGCTTAACAGCCGCTGCCTACACCTTCGGGTAACAAAAGGCGTGAAGTTATGTTATATGTTATGTTATATATATATAGATATTTAAAGGTTAGAAAATAGCACATGGTAAAATAATACACAGAATAAACTACTAAATGTATAAATTTATTCATAATAATCTTCTTTAATCTCTATAGGTAAAGGCTTCAAAGAAACTGGAGTACACCCACAGTTAAACATTGAAAATTATAATATTTTCCAAAATACATTAAATAAATAAAAAACTATACATTAATATTCCCCAGCGGATTAAATATTACACGAATAAAAATTAATTTTTATGATAAAATTTTATGCACATTAAAAATTAAACACTATATAGTATATAGTAATTATACACTTAATTAATGATCTCTAATACAAAGCCTTTAATACAATCATCTCGGTGGTCTCGAAGGGTTGCGATGTGCTTGGTAATCAAGAAGTCATAGATTTGAGTCCGCCAATGACTTTTCGGAAGGTATATGTAATAAATACAGATGACTTTGGCATGTGACAAAATTGTGCCCACTGTATGGCACTAGGTTACCTAACCAATTCAGTTTAAAAATTTGGCAAGCAGAGACAGCTGCTGCTAACTATACTTGTGAGTATAACAGGTGTGAAGCTACAAAGGACGATCTTGAGTCAATTATGAGCATTCAAAAATAAAGATAAATAAACTGCCGGCGTTAATATGAAACAAAACAATTAATCAAATAAATCAGATCTTTGACTATCATATATAAAATTGTATATCTTACCTTGGAAGGGAATAAACATCTCAATACTGTTAACAAACACATGGTTAACACAAAATACCACAATCAACTGCAAACTGTGAACTTAGTAATAAAACTCTACGAAGTTTTTTTTTTTTTTCAATTCACACGCAAACTTATTAACGAAAACGAAACAAACAATTCGCCCTCATTAAAACACCTCCACAAAAGAAACTTTTATTTATATCATTGTTTACATCATAACTAACATTTTTTTATCGTGTATCGGTTTAGTAAAACAGTGTTTCAAATAATAATAGTATACTCGTGTGAACTCAACGAATGCCGCGTCGTCACTAGATTAGAGCATTACTTGACAGATCCTCACTGCGCCTGCGTGAAATGGAGTGACTCTTTTCCTGGTCGGACTTATTCAAGAGTTAATTAATATATTAACCATCTTTTTATCCTTACATATTTCATGAACTGTTTACTATATTAAATAGTATTTACTATATAAATCTCCATAGTTGAAGAGGTTTAACTACCTCTCAGAATATCAGCGTAAAGTGGCTCATGCCTCGTTTCGCTCTGTGAGAGAGGTATTCGGAAGCCCAAAACCTTCTTCTCTCCTCTCTCAATCCTACTGCCCTATCCCACCAACGAAAACATTCACAAGAAGGGCTAGCGTCAGGCAGGCAGACGTCGGTCATAAAACCATAGCCATATCTTTTGACAACATGGAAAGTTCGAAAGGATGATATGTCGCGTCGACCCCAATTAAAGTGAGATAAGGTCGAAATGTCAGTAGACGAGGTTTAATAAATACACTATTGTCTTCACAGTCAAAGTATCAAATCCAAGTACATAAATTTCCCATTGATATTTTTTGAAGTCATAGCTCTGTAAAATAATTCTGGCTATTATGATAACAAGCACAGTACCCATTCCTTGGGTCCAAGTATTTAATAAAATGATACTAAACACAAATATATTATGCTGCGAAGACCTTGGGCCATTATGAGTGCAAGTTATAAAAACGGTCACAAATTCTTTTTACTTGTCTACAAGCAACATCGGAAATTTCTTATTTTAATACTGATACTCCACAGCAAGACTTTAAATGGACAAAATACCCAATATACCACGTCTTTTTTAGATCGAGTAACAATTAATATTTTCATATCATCGTCAAAACACCAGAGTATAGGCAACAGCTCCCAATATTATTTACAAATATCACGAATAATGTCCTTATACCCTAGGAGCGACCCCTGAAGTACTCCACTTGAGACAATAGTCTAGCTAGACATTATTGTATAATTCTCAATAGCCCCTAATTCTACCTCGCAATGTATTTGAAATAAAAGATAAAAGCCTGTTGTAGTACTTAGTGGTAATCCATTCTGTCATAACATATAAATAATCAATCACAGTTTTATATGCTATAGGCAATAGGTTCACCACCTATTCCATTTGGGACCTAAATATAACGGCGAGACGAGGCTTAACAGCCGCTGCCTACACCTTCGGGTAACAAGAGGCGTGAAGTTATGTTATGTTATGTATACTATAATATCACAAGTCGATCATATCTTCAGACATAGGTATATCATACATACACATCACACCAAATCCCTTGCAGGGTAAGCAGGGACACCAGAGATTCTTAAGCACCTCAATCGCTACTTTCAATTTCATAAGTCTTGTCGTATACACTGTTTAAGGCTCCTGATATTAGTGTTCGTAAGGATATCTTGCATTTGGTCATGGAACATGTGGAACATGGAACTGTATAGGACAGTGGCTGTTCTGTATAGTTTCTAAATAAATATTAAATTAAATTGTATAACTGTACAATTGTAACTGTACATGTACAACTGTAACTCGTCGACTCCGCACTTACTCCCTTCATATTTTTATTAAGTTTTATACAGTCCATTCGACCCTTTTTTGTCCTATCTGTACCGATGGATAGACACCATCCATTTTCCACTTTCTATTAATTTAAATCGAAAAAATTAAAACTATTACTATAAGAAGATCAATGAAAAGTTACTAAAGTTTCTTAAAAGATTATTTAACGAAATTAAAAATAACGGCTCTACTATAGATAAGTAGATTATTGTTTATCTTAGGGAGGAATTGGGACTTCGCCAAAAACACAGTCGTTAATCCCAAGAGCTATTAAATGTCATTTGAACTTAATAAAGAGAGGTTACTTTATATTATTTTTACGTGACTTTAACGAGAAATTTTAACAGTATTTGTTTTTTGACAGCCACGCCGGTTCGACCGGTGAAATACCACGACCTCTCAGAAAATCGAAATCGCTCATGTCGCGTTTTTTTCGCTGAGAGAAGTATACAGAGGAATTATTTCTTCCCCTCCACATTCTCCTTTCTATTACATCTTTAAGGCTGACAATCTAACCGTTATCTTCTATGTGTTACAGACGTCCATGAATGGTGCTAGTCGCTTATCATTACGTGACCTGATGCTTTACCCCATCTCTCATAAAAAAAAATATAAACATAACATAACTTCACGCCTTTGTTACCCAAAGGTTTGGTACCAGCGAATGTTAAGCCTCATCTCGCCATTATGTTTACGTCCCAAATGGAATAGGTGGCGAACCTATTGCCATACCGGGCACAAAGTTTTCAGTCATCGATATTTATCACACATAACTTCCGAAAACAATTCCGAAAAGTCATTGGTGTGAGCCAGTGTCAGGATTCGAACCCGGACCTCTGGTTCAGAAGCCGTGTGCTCGACCACTGAACCACCGAGACTGTTTATAAAAAAAATACGAAAACATGCACAAATCATAAAATTTTCAACGTGAACCGACCGGGACGTTCTTATAATTTTAATTTTATAAATTCTCATCATATTTTCTTAACATCATGTACAAAACATAATATTCTGCATGTAAATGGGTAATTAAATTTCTCCGAAGTATCGTTAATTAAGACTGAGTTACTTAAAATTGTTTTTAGCAATTTTGGCATTACTTTTGATAGCGTTTGATGAAGCGATAAAAATTTAAATTCGCGAGAAAGATGATGTTCTGTTTATATCGTGTTGTGGTTCTACAACTAGTCTGACTAGTAGGATCACACAAATAATGCATACTATAAATAGTGCTAAATATACCCCAGAGAGTAGATAAGTGAAAGATTTATCTTGCTGAAAATGGAGGTGCCCAGTCTGATAGTTAGGTACCTCGCCTTACAGATAACCACAGAATATGTCACCGCTCTAGAGAATAGTGCCAATCCATCTCTTCTCGTGGATATTGTAGAATAAAATATGAGAGAAAGTGAGATTGCTAAGGTATGTATATTAATAATTAATTGGTGAATAAATCAATTAGACCCGATGCATAAGACCAAATATTCCCTTTTGTCAACACGAGAAATCGTAGCCTCAAACCATTGGGAATTATCTGTACACTCAATTTAGTCTGAATATCATTATAAATTAATAATGGAAACACGTAGAAATTAATCATTATATAATTCATTAGTCATGCGGGTATATTCCGTCAGAGAGTGTACACTCCCCGGAGATTTTTATTTACTTTTTTGTTGAGGGGATTTTTGCTTTCTGTGTGTATATACAGCGTAATTTTTCAAAGACTGCCTAATTTTTTTTTGCGTTTCGAAAATTGTTAATTCAATCGATTTTTGATAATTTCCATTATTATTGTTTTATTCTATTTTTTGGCCAATTAATTCTATAATAACCAAAATTTATTGTCACTCACTATGATTGAACGAGTCCAATAGTCCACGTAAAACTCATTCATAATTAATTTGACAGCGCACGCGCACAAACATTTTGCATTCGTGACAATTTGTTATGTTAATACCATAGATATATGATAATATATGAATATGAATAGATCGGCAATAGTCACCCAAACAACGAGATCAAAAATAGGATGTTGATGTGTCAGTGACTTAGCAATGTGTGCGTAAAAAGTACTTTCAAGAGTCAACTTTTACTTAATTATATATTGTTCATGTGTTGAATTATGAACATCCTGAGAATCTCATACTCGCGGTCGCGCTGTCAGTGATGATTACTAGTACATTTTTACTGACATGTGCCATCTACTACAGTCTATGATAAATCTATGGTCGATACCTATTTGGACCGACACCTCTTCGTCCGGCACTGCATCCCCTACTAACGAGCGTATGTGTGTGCGTCAGTCTAGTATTTTAATCAATGACCACGCGTACTAACCAAGATTGTTCACAAATTAGAGATCTTTTTTAAATATTTTCAAATGAAGCTAATAAACTAATAAAAATTAAATAAATTAAGGCATATTAGGTATTAAATTTATAACATTATTTATATTTGAAATTATATGAAAATTTGGATACTCTTTGAAATGCCTCCCTGTATATCCCAACGTAAATATATTTTTATGATCTCTTGAGACTAATTTTATATATGTGCATACATTACAAGGCAGAAGAATATTCCATATGTAAGAAAACCGTTGCTATTTTCATTCGGCGAAAATGAATGTTTATACCTGAGGGATTTGTTTTGTAATATAGCCTAATTGTTTATGCAGATGTTAATTTTCTCAGAGATATTGCTTTTTGCAGATAATATTATCATCAGTAATGATTACTCTGTGAGGATTAATTACGTTATTTTTTAATTTTAATTGAGTCCTATTTCTTGAATTACAAAATACTAGATAATAATAGGTTATTGTCTAGCATTTTGTAATTATGACTAACATTATTTACTTTATTTTGATACCCGTAACCTAATAATGTTTTTTTACTTTAGTTTATATGATATTTTTATAGAGAAATGTATTGATCAATTTCAAGAGACTTATTCTTAAAGAACTTTACAATGAATATGTTTAAAATGTAGATTATATTATAAGGTAAATCTGCATATTCTTCAAAAAATTGATGCAATTAAAAGCCGAGCTCACTTTTCTCACTTACCAAACGGTCAAAGTTACTGAGCAAAAGCTCTAAGGGAACAGAGTTACGCAAATTTACATATATTACCATCTATCCTTGAGAAAGTTAGCTCAATAATATATATTCTACTGTGAAATAGAAACGTAGATAAAGTTTCGCTAACGGCAATAGTCTACTTGAATAAATTGTGAATAGCAAGGGAACCGATGACACAATGATCAAGAAAAAAAAACAAAGTAAGAAAGTCAGAAAGTCATTGTTGTACTACTGACCTTCTAAGATGAGTTTCATATCTTTGAGATTACATTCGTTTCAAGTTTAGTGAAGACAATGATAAATCTCGAGTTATATTTGTGCCTAATTAATAAAAAAATATTATAATATCATTATTATTCGATGTTGTAAGCAGTGTTAATTATTCATTGCCGAGGTGAACTATACCTGGCGGAATCTATTGCCATACAACTAGCCCATTATTGTTAGTCATCGATCTTCCTTATACATTACTTTTGAGAAGTCAATGGTTCTCGTCCAAAATTGGAACTTTAAAATTCTGGTTAGAATTTAATTTCAGTTCCAGGAAATTCTTGATTTCAAAAAATATCACAGTTAGTATTTTTCATAAAAAACTAAATCGATAGTAAATCAACGCACTGCTCGCCATAGTAGGCGTTTACTGTGACCTACGGACGGATGTAATTACCAGCGTCGCAAGGACATCATACATAGTACGTTGCTTACTCATTCTATTCACAAAACTAATTTTAAAGAAACGTCTTTGAGTGTCGGCTTGATCTAAAATGTATATTTTAAAACCTCTAATTATTTGATATTTTAGTATTCCTTCATAAATAATGAAGATACTGCACTAAATCCGTTGTTCCTATATTTAGATTCTAGTTTTTACAGCATGGATTTACATATGGCAGATTCGGAACTCGAATAAAATAAACCAAAATTCCAACTAATATAAACCGCTGTGTAAGTATTAGAATGGTATCCAAAATGAGAAACAAACAAGTACATTCGGGAATATTCCCGAAACAGAAAATACCAAGAATAAAACATTTTGTGAGTTCTTTCGTTGGTCGAAGCGAAGTTTGTCGAACCAATAAGTCTGGCATCAGCAGGAAAGTGTTCTAACAATGTTTGCTCTGCAGGCGTTATGTATCTACCGGAATGTCGTAAAGAGAGCTATAAGTTTTCAAACCAATACAGGACTCAATAGCGAAATAGCATTCATTGAAACATATGAGATAATATTGCTTCTGTGGAATTCTGGAAATTATGCAGAAATTTTTTTTTAATGGGATAGGAGGGCAAACGAGCAGGCGTGTCACCTGATGGTAAGCTACCAACGCCGCCCATGGACACCAGCAAAACATAAAGTGTTACTGTTGCGTTGCCGACCTTTAAGGGATAGGGGATAGGAAAGGATGGGGAAGGGGGATGGGCCTCCGGGTACCTCTCTCACCGAACGAAACGCGGCATGAGTTTACGTCGGTCTTCTGAGAGGTCGTGGCATTTTACCGGTCGAGCCGACCCATTCATGCAGCGAACTGCTTGGCTCTACCACTGTTAACTGCACTCTTGCATTCTGCGTACTTGCATTATTTTGGAATAGGTTAATTAGGTCTATGTGTTAGGTACGCAATGGTGATTTTAAATTGTACTTATCGGATTGTTGATATTTAAACCTAAAATTATTTTTATGATGAGAAAAATAGATGAATGTGGAAATAAAATCGCAAAAGGAACTTAAATCGACGACCGTATAAAATAAAATTAAAATTAAAATAAAATTTATTTGCTTAAAATGAAGGTTGAATTACAACAGATATACTAAATACTGTTCATTTATTTTCAAAAATTAATACACCGCACTTCAAGTGGTTTACATTTTAGACAGATGGCAAAAAAGCCAATTAATTTGTTAATATAAAATTGAATGTAAAGTAAACTAATAATTATTGCGTCATGAAATAAAAAATGAATAGAAGTAGCATCATCTGTATATTGTGAACTCATTAGTTCCAAGATGAGAAATGTTAGCGTTACGTCTAGTAAGTTAAGTTAGCGTCTACGAACTGTCTCAGGTGTAAAGCAGAGTCAGTCAATATAGCAACTAGTACTTTAATATTTTGACTACGATCTTATCTTAAAATTAAAACATGATTTCTATTTGAGACTTGTGCAAATCTCAATTATTGATTATTATTAATTATTATTAAAATCATTATTTCAATTAAAAATAATAAATATTAGTAATAAATCATTTCAATCCATCGTTTCATTGACAATTTCAGCTGAAAGATCTGTAGCGTTAATAACTTACCATTAACAAACTGTGGTAAGATCTAAACTTAAATTACAAAGCATAACTTTCCCCGAAAACAATAACACACAAATTTACTCCGGACACAAAGAAGACACTAAGAGACAAACTTGAATACTGTAACGGCATATGTTGAATAAGAATTAGCTTGATGATAGCCCTCCCTGCGACCAATTACATCTAATTGTATTGACCCAAGCTAACCCGACTGATCTAATTCTGTCATGTGACGCATACCCAAACCATACTTGGATAATGGTTCTTACATTAACTTTATTATTAATATTAATAATCATAAAATTAATTGCTTCAATCTATAAAACAACTAATAAACTTTTTTTTGTGACTTCACTCCTTTTACTCACAGCATTGAGCGCATTTTTTAATGGGATAGGAGGGCAAACGAGCAAGCATATCACGTGATAGTAAGCAACCAACACCGACCATGGACAGACCGCAATAACTGCGTCACCGCCGTTTAAGGGAGTAGGGTGGGAAAGAGAGGAAGGGTTTGTGCTTCCGGATACCTCTCTCACTGAGCAAAACGCGACATGAACCAATTTACGCCGATATTCTGAGAAATCGTGGTATTTCACCGGCCGAGCAGGCGCATTCATATGCGTTGCTACCACTGGTAATTATGCCTCTACGACTGTAATAGGTGACGGAACCTATTAATAGTCATCGCTAATTATGACAAATTACTTCCGCGAAATTCCTTGGCGTATATATAAAAACGACAAGGTCTATACTCTTGTACCATAAAAATATTTTAGTCCCAGATAGAACACGAACTGACCGCCCACTATTTTATCTGATTTAATTTTTTACATCACTAAATATTACTGAGAATGTAAGCAATGATGACTCGATAACCTGAAGGAATTGTCTTGGCTACGGCTACGCAACTGGTGGAACAGCATATTACCATGAAATTCAATAGATTTATTTCTGATTTGAAAGATTTCCGAAAAGATAAAAATTATGAAGCTAAGCATGGAATAAAAGTCAAACAGGCAATAGATGATGCTAAGCGACTACCGCCACCCAGAGACACCTGCAACATAGATAGACCTACAGTTTATTTATTAAATTTTTCTGAATCACATTCATAACATTGAAACAACTTTTTATGGATTATATCGCGTTTAAATAGAACTTATTTTCTATTAATTTCCGACGTTTCGAACTCTTTACAGAGATCATTTTCCCGAGTAATGAACAAAAACATGGTAGTCGTCCAGAAGCTATTTTCATTGATACAAAAAGTACATTTTGGAAATAAAAATCAAAAAGTTGAAGTTGTAAATATGATTTTTACTATTGGTACCCACATCAGACCATGAAACAAAATTAAATATTTATTTATAAAATATATTTACTAAAGAAAAAATTTGTTTGTAAAGATCCTTTATTACCACAAAGGATCTTTACAAACAAATTTCCTATCATATGTCATACCTGATTTAATAGGCAACAGTTATTATTCTTAATTATTTTATTTTTCTAAATTAGTTGAAATCAGAGTATAACTATTGTTAAATATTGATTGATTTTAAATTTAAAGGTAAGCATTTCTTAAAGAATTACTTTAATTATTTAAATCTTATTCTAATTCTTAATTACAGTCGCGTTGCCGGCCTTTAAAATTGGTTAGGAAACGAAACAGTATGAGTTGGGGCGAGAGAGAAGGGATGGGCCTCCGAAACGCAAATCAGCTTAAGCCACTTTAGTCAGTTTTTTGACCTGCATATGTTGCGTGACTATATTATTGTTAAAATCTACTACTACTCAGCTGTCTACTGCCGAAATGATTATGAGTTGTAAATACTGGATATTATAGTTTTGAGTTATTACAGCTTAGCTATTTTTGAGTTTATTATAGTTATTATAGCTTGTAATTAATCATTATTTCATTGCCATCTATCGGAGAAATAAACACACTAATTTATTATTCCGCATCATATCGATGTGTAGAGACGGGATCGTAAATTCCGAACAATGGTACTATAAGTCACAGTTGCACCACCTTAACGTCGCCTAGGAATGTACATACACTACTTATATAATGATTTGTTTGAACATCTGAAGCAGTATACTGGGTATTTTACGAGAATTCTTTTCTGCATAATATTACATGTCATTTTTAAAATATATTAAAGACACATTTTTTACGGGATGGGAGGGCAAACGAGCAAGCGATCACCCGATGGTAAGCAACCAACGCCGCCCATGGACACCACCAACACATATAGTGTTACTGTTGCGTTTGCCGACCTTTAAAGGATAGGGAATAGGGGATAGGGGGGATTGGGAAGGGGAGGGTGGGCCTCCGGGTACCTCTCTCACCGAACGAAACGCCACTTTACGTCGATCTTCTGAGAGGTGGTGGTATATCACCGGTCGAGCCAGCCCATTCATGCAGCGAACTGATTGGCTCTACCATTCGTCAAAACCTGCAATACAGATATTTTATTTATTTTCAGAATTGCTTTGCCAGCTTTTAAGTGAGTTTCAGAGGAAGACGAGCTAACCTTCCCTCACCGAATGAAACTCAACATATTTATTTTGAATCATTTTAAGAGAAAAAAATAAATATTCCTTGACTTATTTTTCGAAGATTCGATTGTATTGATGATTCAATTTTTCCGTAAAACGTTAACTACTTATGTACCTACTTAACACATCAGAGACCATTTTAACTTAAATGTGATAAATATTTATTGTGTCAACATAACCCAAATTCTCTGTAACGCATGGTAACATTTATCAAGACCCCTCTTTTTGCCCCCCTAAATTGTGTTATGTAACACTTGAACGCCCCCCTAATAAGGAAAAATTCTGTTTTTTTTTATTGAAGTGTAACTTCTAATGTCTCGTGCAACCGTTTAACGCTTTTAACGCCCCCTTGCGGCCACAAAACATATTATATTATAATACTAAGGACGAAATTGAACCAGTCTATATATAAATCCAGGAAGAGAATTGCTTAAGCGTGATTTTTATCTGTACATAGACATCTAGTAGCTAGTGGTGGCACTATACCACTCATTTAATACTTATAAAGCATAATAGTTTGTTTCTTGGAACGCGCTAATCTCAGAAACTGCTGGTTCTATTTTAAATATTCTTTCAGTGGTGGATAGTCCATTTATAGAGGAAGGATATAGGTTATATTATATTTTCTAAACAATTAGGGATCTTTACTAAAAGTCCGATAATGTAACCCAAGGTGTAAAAAAATCACCTAAAAAAGTAAAAGTGTGTGTCCGCTCCGACGCACGACTGGAGTTTACTCCTCAAGAACGATTATAAAATAAAATAATAATAAATATTTACTGTCTACAAATATGAACACATTTCTTCGTAATAGAGAATGGCGTATCGCTATAAAGAGTGTTTCTATAAAGAGCTCAGGACATTGTATGGAGTGCCGACTCTTATTTATATGCTCTGTGACTATAAAGAGCTCAGGACATTGTATGGAGTGCCGACTCTTATTTATATGCTCTGTGACTATAAAGAGCTCAGGACATTGTATGGAGTGCCGACTCTTATTATTATACATTGTAAATCGATTCTTAAGGAGTAAACTCCAATAATAAATATATACTAATATATACTATGTACTAACATATTATATTAGAAACAAATAGTAATTAGTTAACAACGCCATCTGCTGGAATTAGTTAACAACGCCATCTGCTGGAATAGCTTTAGTGTTGTTGTCGTTAAAGCAAGTTAAGTGCTCACAATTTAAAATAATTCACATTCGCCAATAGATGTCAGGAATTCTAATAAAAAAGTAAGTTGATGTTTAAGTTAATTATCGATAAAACACGATAAAATGAAATTTTCTAAAAATGATTCCTAGCTAGATCGATTTATAGCCCCCGAAACCCCCTATATACTAAATTTCATGAAAATCGTTGGAGCCGATTCCGAGATTCACACACTTTTTATTAGGAGTACGATGTTGGCGATGCTACTGTGGCGCCCCTCGTTTCATTACCAAAGATCGAAAAATATTATTGATATTTCATTATTTTATTAGTATGTAATTCGTACTTAAATATAATTTTCAAAAAACACAATTTATAAAAACACAATTTATAAATAATATATTTTTTTTTTTTCTCCGCCTGCAATACGTACTTACGTATATGTATGTATGTAAAAAACAAACAAACAAACAAACCCGATCCTAGAAAATGTGTCGAAATTGGTAAAGAGGACGGTAATTAGACGATTATACATACGGCCCTCGTGGTGCATCGGTAAACCGCACTACCGATAACACAAGGTCGGGGCGGGTTCGATCCCTCGTCTGGGGGTGTTTTTTTCTACATGTTTTTACGGTATTTATTTACAAAAATAAATATTTACTGTCTACAAATATGAACACATTTCTTCGTAATAGAGAATGGCGTATCGCTATAAAGAGTGTTTCTATAAAGAGCTCAGGACATTGTATGGAGTGCCGACTCTTATTTATATGCTCTGTGACTATAGCGCATAACGCATTTCGTGTGACACTCACGTGACTAGTACGATTTTGGTCCCCATAATTTTCATACCCCGGGCCTATATATGTAAATCGATTCTTAAGGAGTAAACTCCAAAAATGTTTACATTGCGTACGCTGCAAAAAGTATTGATTGTAGAGCAAAAAAATGTACTACAACTTTGCAGAATATATAGTTGTCTACACAAATGGTCGTGACACCATGTGTAGTTGTCTTACAATAAGTGATTATTTAATTTGTTTAAATAATTTGAATGATGATGTTTTAAAAGCCCTTTATTTTGTACTTTGGTGTTGAATCTGATTAAAATAAATTATTTACAATTCAAGATAGATTCAACAGCTTCCAGGAACTTTTTGAATTATTTAATTCGGACATTTCATTCAAAAGATATCGCAATATCCACGATTAAAGTATTCGATTTTTAGGCAAATATGTATTGCGCGCACATATAGTAACATGACTTCACGCCTTTTCTACCTGAAGGTCTAGGCAGTGGCTTTTAAGTCTCCACTCGCCGTTATGTTTACGTCCCAAATGGAATAGGTGGCCAAACTGGGCAAACGAGCAAGCGCGTCACCTGATGGTAAGTGACCAGCGCCGCCCATGGACACCTGCAACACATATAGTGTTACAGTTGCGTTGCCGGCCTTTAAGGAAATAGGAAAGTATGGGAAAGGGGGATGCGCCTCCGGGTACCTCTCTCCCCGAACGAAACATGAGCGACTTTACGTCGATCTTTCGAGAGGTCGTGGTATTTCACCGGTAGAGCCGGCCCATTCAATTTGTTAAGCTTGAATTTCATTACTACACAAACATCAGTTTAGGTTTAGGTACTGTAATTGATTTTTAAAATCAATCATAGTACCCTCCACCCGCCACTAGATGTATGGAGGTACTATAATTGACACTTGAAAAGCGGCCTTTAGTGTCAACTACATTCCTTTATAACTGTATTTGATTAAATGTATTATTTTATTTATAAAATCCATTGAAGAAATAAATACCTAACATTTATAATTAAGTGTTGTGGAACTGGTTTTTTTAATATTTTACCAAAACCTAAAAATTTGTTCTTAAATACTTATATAAACTCCATGGAGTGAAACCATAGCGCGATTTAAAATTGACGAATAGTGCCCTCTATGGCCGAGTTGAATAAAACATTATAATATAATAAACTTCAATCAAGACATGATACACATTTATAGTGATGGTTAAGTAACCTTATAAAAAAACTTTTATATAATAATCTGTTTATGATCCTCGGTTCAAATAATTTTCATCAGTATGTTGCAATTTTATACACAAATTTAAATAAAATATTAAATAGGAACTTAGTTACCATTTCTCTTAATCAGTCCCATTTTTAATAGTACCTATAATATATTAGTAATAAGTATTAATAGTCTCGGTGGTCCAGGTAAGTAGTTCGATCGATTCTACATCACTGATTTCTCGGATTTTTTTGGTATCTTACTATAGTTAATTTTAGGTACTGTAACGATCTCGGACTATCGAGTCTCTCATGTATATATAGGGTTCATCTCTCAGCTCCTCAATTTATTGAATACAAGGAATGCCGCAATGAGAACCTCCTCTTAAATGAAAATGTAACTTGTAAGGTTAATCTGTTATAGGGGTATTATAAGCTCAGTGCATGTGTGATAAAATAAGAACACTAGTAGATCTCAATATTTCTTATTATTCAGAGTATTAAAATAATGGTAACAATACGTGCCCTTTGTAATGAATTCGTAGCGTTGCTCCACATCAACTTCTTTGTTGCACTGCCCATGGCACCACATCCGGCTTCTTATATATTATAATTTTAATTTAATTAAGCGCATACTAATTTTTGCTATAACACCTTTGGTATTTTCGCGACGACGCGACGCTATTTTAGTTTCTCCACTGGAGTCCAATTCTCAACTGCCCTTTTTTATTTATTGACATACTAATATTTTATTAATCAAAATGTTTTCTTAAAAATTCAAAAATGCAAATTTAGAAATATGTAAAAGAGTTTATATTTAAAAATACCAAAGAGTTCACATCATCCTCACATCAGTATTAAATTTATCTTCTCTCCACTTCATGGTTTCTTCTTCATGTACTGTCATATTGTACGTTGTCCGGATTCAGTCCGCACACGTTGATGCGTCCCGACGACAGCATGTATATGTGATACTCCTGTCTCAGATACTCCACCCGCTTCTGACTCAGACCCGTGTAAGACAACATACCGATCTGGTTGATAATGTGGTCCCAATTGCCTTTAGTGCCGAGTTTGATAAGCACTGTTCTTAATGCTTTCTTCTTCATTATCTATACTTATATTATAAAGCGGAAGAGTTTGTTTGTTTGTTTGTTTGTTTGTTTGTTTGTTTGTTTGAACGCGCTAATCTCAGAAACCACCGGTCCGATTTTAAAAATTCTTTCAGTGGTATATAGTCCATTTATCGAGGAAGGCTTTAGGCTATATTATATTTTCAAATTAATTAGGGATCCTTACTATAAGTCCAATAATGTAACCCAAGGTGTAAGAAAATGTCTCGAAAATAATTCTTACATCGTGAACGCTGCGAAAACTATTGATTCTAGAATAAAACAATGTACTACACTTTTACAGAACATAAATTTGTCTATAAAAAAGTCCGCGATGGCATATGTCTAACTATTGTAGTTATCTCACAATAAGTGTTTTTTGAGTTTTTTAAAATGATTAAATTGATGTCGTTATAAAAATGCTTTATTTTGTACCTTGAATTTAACTTTCCTGAAAATAAATTACTTCAATAAAAAGACAGATTCAATACCTTTCTAGAACTATTTGAATAATTCAATTCGGACATTTAATTCCAAAGATATCGCAAAATACAAAATGTAAGTATTCATTTCATAGGGAAATATTTAGTTACACTGATGATGTATCCGACTCGGACAGCTCGGACCGCGACAGCTAGCAGGTAGATTTTTTTACGTTTGTTTCTTGCTAAAAGGTACCGGTGGTCCAGTTGTCGAGAACCCCACTTCTGTATAAAGTAGTCGCGGGTTCGAGTTCTGGCTCACAGCAATGACTTTTTGAAATTGTTTTCTGAAGTTATGTGTATTTAGATATCGATGACTATAAACTTTGTGCCTGGTATGGCAGTAAGTTTGCCACCTATTCCATTTGGGATGAAAACATAGTGGTGAAACGAGGTTTAACAGCCGCTGCCTATACCTTCGAGTAGAAAAGGCGTGAAGTTATGTTTTGTTGTTGTTTCTCTCTTTGTCATCATATCGCTCAATACTTTAATCAGAATTTAAAATTTAAAAAAGTCTCGGTAGCGCAGTGGGCGAGCGCACGGCCTCTGATCCAGAGGTCCGGGGTTCGATTCCAGACACTGGCTCACACCAATGACTTTTCGAAATTGTTTTCGGAAGTTATGTGTGATAAATATCGATGACTGACAAACTTTGTGCCCGGTATGGCAATAGGTTCGCCACCTATTCCATTTGGGACGTAAACATAATGGCGAGACGAGTCTTAACAGCCGCTGCCAAAACCTTCGGGTAACAAAAGGCGTGAAGTTATGTTTAGTTTAAAATTTGTAGTATTTAATCGTATTTTGTGGTATTTTTATTTATAAAAGTTACTAGCTTTTACCCGCGGCTTCGCTCGCATTAAATCCATTAAATAGATATCAAAAATCATTACTATAGAAGTTAACCAATATGATCACTCTGTTTTATTGCTTGGCTGGAATTATTAGGTGTTAAAATTACTACTTACAATGACGTTTAAAAAACTAACAACATTTTTTTAAGGTAAAATATATAATACACGGTAATACAAAAATAAATAATTTTGGACTGTAACAATTTTATAAGAGTATGTAGGATATTGTTGTAGACTATTTTATAAGTTTTTCCTTCGGGTTCAAAAATATGTAAATTACTTTAAAGAATATGTGTACAAAGTTTCATGGTGATCGATTGAGTAGTTATCGCGTGAAAGCACGCAAACAAACTTACATTCACATTTATATTTTACTAGCTGACCCGGCAAACGTTGTCTTGCCAAAAAATTAAATTTAAAAAATAGGGGTTGATCGTAGGGGGTTGAAAATTCTCAGACTTACCCGATATGCATACAAAATTTCATGAGAATCGGTCAAGCCGTTTCGAAGGAGTATGGGAAAATTGTGACACGAGAATTTTATATATTAGAAGTAGGATAGGATAGGAATTAGGTTACATTTTTATTGTATAAGGGGCAAACAAGCAGGCTTATGTTAGTTACAAACGCCGCCCATGGCCACCTCACCACATGCAGTGTTACAGTTGCGTTGCCGGCGCTTACAATGGGATATGAGTGGGGTCGGGAGTGGGTTTCGGTAGGGGAGGGGAAAAGGGATTGGGCCTCCGAACACCTCTCTCAGCGAGTGAAACGCGGCTAAGGCCACTTTTCAGCGATAATCTGAGAGGTCGTGGTATTCCACGGGTGGAGCCGGCCCATTCATGCAGCGAACTGCGTGACTTTACCACTGACAAGGTGTGACTGATGTGACTGATTTATAATACATTCTAGATATATGTAATAAACTTTACATTTTTAAGATCGTGATATCTTTTAAAATGTAGTAAATTTATATCGATAAGCTTAATCGCTAAACCGACATCATTTGACTTATAAAAAAAAACACTCACTGTGAGTTAGCTACCCCGGTTTGAACATATGGTGGCCCGTTTTTTTCGTTGAAGTCAACAATAGTGACCATATAAAAAAGTTGTTAATGTTGTATTAAAAAAAACTAAAGGTTGAGCAAAAACTTGGGACAAGTTCATTGCTATATTCATTGTTTATAAGTGGCATTGCTAATAAAGCTTTCTTTGAAGTTGTAAATAATATCAATGTCTTGGTGGTCAGTACGCTAATACATACTAGCTAAGCGAGTGGCACGTGTAATAATCGTGCCTTATGGCACTTTGTTCTCTCTGCCTACCCCGCAAGGGATCTGGCCTGAAGTTATGTATGTATGTATCAAGAACTTGAATTGAAATAAATATTAGTGTTAGATAGTCCATTTATGATGAAAGCTTTGGGGTATTCATATGATTGCGGCAATAATCTTTTGAGTGGAAAATGTATAAAATATGGCGGTACGAAGTTCGCGCGGTCTGCTAGTTAATATATATACATAAATTATACATTCAACACATGCATTCAGATCATAAGGGCGCCTCCACCAATGTAACGAGCTCGGACTATCGAGTCTCTCATGTATATATAGGGTTCATCTCTCAGCTCCTCAATTTATTGAATACAAGGAATTTTTACCTCTCTCACCGAACGAAACGCGGCATGAGCCACTTTACGTCGATCTTCTGAGAGGTCGTGATATTTCACCTGTCGAGCCGGTCTATTCATGTAGTGGTTATTTTTCTCTATTTCTGAATCAATTTCTAACCCTCTTTATTTTTCTTTCTACAACACGAAGTTACACTTCCAACGCGCGGCGGGACTCTACGCATTTTTTATTTTTTTTATTTAATGTGTTATGTTATGTAATGTGTTATTTAATGTTTTTAATTAATGTGGATCATGGGTGGATGGAGATTTTTTATGAAGCATTTCCTAATAATTGCTCAGTCACACAATAAAAAGGGAATTAAGTATAATTGCTAATCTTGCTTTTTGGAGAAAAAACGTATTACTGATTTTGACCACAGTAACATCCAGAGGATTTTCATGATTGTGTAGACTGGTATTGAGTTAGTTGGAATATGAATACGCCGGAATGACTAAGGGACTCTATTGACAAGTTAAATATAAAATATGTGTTATAAAATTGTGTCAAAGTAAGACAATAAGCGTAGCCATCTATATCATGGAACCAGTAATATCATCATCATCAGCCTATTGCAGTCCATTGCTGGACATAGTCCTCTCACAATATGCGCCACAACATCCGATTCTCTGCCCTCTGCATCCAGTCTTTTCCAGCAGCCTTTGTGAGGTCGTCCGACCATCGGGCTGGTGGACGTCCTACCAGTAATATTGGCTTGTCGAAATATAATCTCGCTGCCTTGGTTGTTGAGGTAGTGAAGTTTTCTTAAGATTAATCAATATGAATAAATCAACTTTGTCTAATACATTAGTTACCCATTCAAATGAGATGTTTGAATACAAGAGTAGTTTGGCTTACTTTTGCTAATTGCCATCTCTACAATGAAGTCGACATTTGAATTTCGTAGTACCACAGAAACTTTTGGTATTGATCTATCTACTTTGAACATAACATAACATAACATAATTTCACGCCTTTTTCTACTCGAAGGTGTAGCTTCGACGCGCCGTTGTGTTTACGTCCCAAATAGTATTCATTCCAATTGGGACGTAAACACAACGGCGCTACCTATTAGTAGCGAACCTATTGCCATAACGGGCTCAAAGTTTCCAGTCATCGATATTTACCACACGTAAATTTCGAAAAAAAAATCGAAAAGTCATTGGATTCGAGCCCGCGTCTTCTTGATTGAGAAATTTATAATATTTTATTTTATTACAACCTGAACCTTTTTTATGGGACAAGAAGCAAACAAGCACGTGGTTAAGTTGATGGTAAGCGATTAGCGTCGCTCAAGGACATCTGGAATTCAGATACTTGGCAACATTTAAGATGGGATGGAAAAATACTTAATACAGGGACAGGGAGGAGAACGGGAAAGGTTTTAGCTTTTTGAATACTTCTCTCACAGAATAAAATTCGACCTGATCTGGTCTACGTCAGTCACTGGAAGATGCACTAAAATATGATTTAGTGAAGACTATTTAATCATAACTGAATCTTCGCTACTATCAGGCTGATGTAACAGACATATCGACCTTCAGATCTTTTGCCAGGCCAGCGGTTTAATTCTACCAGTGTGGCAATTCATTAAATTCAATATAACCTTAATAATAAGTTACAGATTTACGTCTCGAGCCAAAGTTATTTACGATACAACTTGTCTAGCGTTAATAATAAATTTAACTTTCCTTGTGAATAATTTATTATCTATTTTGCTGGTTTTGAGTTTGCACAGAATTTAAAGATTTACCTTCAAGATAACGTTAAAGACAGTGTTCAGGATTTCAATAAAATTACGATTCTATTTTCTAAGTACCATTATAAATTATTTTTAAGAGTATTGAAGATTGCTAAAACAAATTTATTTATTATAAATAAGCATAAAAGACTATACAGTGGCTATGTCTTTAACATTTTCGGTGATAACTGCGTATTCTAGAGCAAGAAATTTAATGTCAGGAATTTTATTCTCACGTAATTGAAAGTGTTGGGACATGATTATGATAATATTGAAATTTGTTTATCGTATATAAATAATATTTTATATTTTGTGAACGTGGCTAGCTAGTAGGTTATTAGGTATTATTTAGATAGTGATTTTTTATTATTGTTGTTTGCAACCCTGCTAATTTATAGACAAGAAGAATTATATTATTGACGGATTGCCTACACCTTTTTTTCTACTTATACTGTAGAGATTATACATTTATTGATCACTCGTACTATATATAACTAATATCATCTTGATGATGCTTTTATCATTTATCAGATTCTTATTTAATCTCATAAGTTCATCGTTCTAAAATTATATACATGGAATCTGTTTTAACTGAAATGATAGAGGAACGACAAATGATTAACTGTTCATTTACAACATATTTATTTACGAGCTTGGTAAAAAGATATGATTATGATATACATAATTTTACGCCAAATCCCTTGCAAGGTAGGCAGAGAGAACGGAAACGCCATAAGACACGATTCTTACACACCTCACTCGCTTCGTTGACTTTCATGCACGAGTGTCGAGTTTTGAGGCTCCTAACATCACCTTCCTCTAGAACACGTTCTATTTGGTTATAGAATGTGTATCTTGGCCGTCCTCGACTGATTATAATATGTTGCATGTAAACTTACAACAGCAATGAAATAGTTACCCGGCTTGAGGCTGAAGAGGAACTTAAGTATTTGTATATAGTACTTAAATCTAGTATTAAAGAAGCGAGTGAGGTGTGTCAAAAATATGCGCTTTCTCTGATTGCCCCCGTAAGTGACACGGCGTGAAGCTAAGTAAGCAACTAAGTAACGAGTATACATGCGGTTATCACAACGATCTTGCAGATTAATTGTTTGCATTTCCATGACTTGAAATAATTGCGTTTTGCTAATGCGTTTTACCTTTTAAATTATACGTTGTAATATAAACTAAATTCTGGTTCATTAAAGACTAGATTCGCGTGAACGTTTTTAGGCAATGCCACACTACTATATCCAGCAATTGTTTAGCGTAATCCACAGTAAAATAGAGCTACGTGGCTTCGCGTAGCGGAAATTGAATTTATTATAGCGTACAGCGGTATCTACATCTATCGTATACAATAAGCCTGGTGGCAAGTGCGTTCTGATGTTAAGCAGATAATCCCATGTAATTACATAAAGCGAATTCCAGGTACAATGCAGACTAATGATTATTAGATGGCAATTTAATATTAATACTGTTGTAAACAACCGATAATTAATTGTAAATACAATAATAATATAGTAATATCTCGGACAAAATACACACATCGCCCTTTAGTTTCAAACTAAGTAACTAAATGCTTTTGCTATGGATACTAAATAACGGATATTAATAAATATATACTGTTATTTGTAAATTGATACTTATAATACATAGAAAAACAATCAGACGCCATACAAACACTCATGCTTGTCATAAATATTTGTACTCGGGTGGGATTCGAACCCGATTCTGCAGTCGCTAGTTTTCCCAATGTACTACGAGGCTCGTCGAAATAAATATTATGTATCTTAAGTTAGATATTCAACTTTCATGACAAGTTTTTTTACCTTGAAATCATCGATCGATCAAGAATTTTCTATACAACCTTTATTTACAATAATAAGAAGAAATAAATTAATTTCATTATTTACAATATATACAATTAAAAAACTACCTGAAATCCTATTTCTCCGCATCTCGGTCTACTGGCAGCGTGCCCAGAAGACTGGCCGCATTGCCACACTGAATGGCAATGCTAATCCTTTGTGCGAAGAATAGACCAGCCCTCTGGTTGCGAGAGGCTTCGATCAGCCTTTTTGATTTTCTATTGTCTCGAAACTGATATTATGGTATCCATTAATTTTCTATTTACAGATAATGGCATTTCGTAATCATTACTACCTATGAGTAAAAAAATGCTTACTTTTACTTAATATCGTTGACGATTGTAACTGACATAGTTCATTTGCAGTTTGTTTCCAATCGAGTGACGACTTTTGTTACTTTTGTTTCTCAAGTTTTTAAGTTTAGTCTATTTTTCTAGTTTCTGTAAACACAAGCATAAAATTGCTCGGCTTGGAAAACTAGAGTATATTAAACATAACTTCACGCCTTTATTATCCGAAAGCCTCGTCTCGCCGTTATGTTTACGTCCCAAATGGAATAGGTGGCGAACCTATTGCCATACCGGGCACAAAGTTTTCAGTCATCGATATTTATCACACTTAACTTCCGAAAACAATTTCGAAAAGTTATTGGTGTGAGCCAGTGTCAGGTTTCGAACCACACTGGGTCAGAAACCGTGTGCTCGACCACCGGACCACCGAGACTTACTACATTACTTACCGACTTACTACATTACTTACATTACTTACCGAGACATACAACGAATGTATATAATGTGCAAAGATATTATCAACATACGTATATGACGGATTAAGCTTTAAATAATTACATATAAAAGTGACGCCAAAAAGGCAAAAAATTTACTGCATTAACAAGTTGAAAAGCTTGTTCGCAATGAAAACCAGACAGAGTTAAATTGCTTTAAATTTTATACTGCTAAAGAATCTAGCATACCCCATAAATTGGTTTAACAAGTACGAACGCTTGAAAAGATCATTCAAGTTTGCTCCAATGGTTTTCAAAGTTAGTAACTAATAACAGCTACTGTTTGAACGCAGTTGTAACTTACTTTGAATTCATGTATATAGAAAATACTAGTGTAATGATGTTTAAATGTAATTTTTTGATGTTATTCGTTGATGTGTCTTGTGGTGCAATAGTAAAACTATCAATCATTTAGTAGAGCCAGTAAGTTTGATCCCTACCCAAGTAGAAACATTTATTAACAGCCGATGTTTGTATCACGTCTAAACTTTTCTCAATAAATTAAATTCTAAATATGGGTCTTTCCAATCATGTGAAGGTCAGAAAAATCCTTTTGAAAATAGATGGGAATGTATTTTCCACAAGTACCAAGAGTTAAAAAAGTCGAAGAAGCGATTGAAGTATACGATTGAAGTGTGTCTTATGGTGCTCTGTTATGTCTTGTGTATTATTTGTGTAAGTATGCATTTCTTGATTTCGGTGGTCTAGGTCCATAACAAAAGCAGTAGCTGTGAGTGTTGTGTCCAAAAACTACTTACCAATATTGAAAGTATTATTTACTAGCTAACCCAACGAGCTTTGCTCCGCATCAAAAGTAATTTTTACAGCGTTTATAATAAAAGTGCTTCATTTCGAAAATTAACACTTTTTCTTTACTACATCAAACATAAATTATACACACAAACCACCTCGTTGACATTCTCTATCTATATAAAGAAACCTCATCAAAATCCGTTGCATAATTTCGAAGATCTAAACATATAAGGGGACAGACAGCGTAAAGCGACTTTGTTTTGCGCTATGTAATTATGATAATAGAGTAAGTTTCAATAATATATTTAGGTCTTTATGAAGACTGTCAGCTCTCTTCAAAAGCTTGGTTAATACTTTTATTACATTTAATTGTCTTACTTGGCATACCAAATCTTTTTGTTGCCGCCGCATTACAATTTCCCAAGAGGTCAAAACTCACTTTGATTGATGTAACTTTTTATACGATGTAATTGCTGTCGATTCTACACGACTACTTAAAAAATATTGATTGAATACTCTTAGTTTATCATCATTTTTTTTTGGACCTTTTTATGGTAAGTAACGAGCAGGGGTGGCATCTTTTCGTAAGTAACTCCGCTTATGGTTATCTGCAACACAGGTAGTATTTCAGTTTGTTTATCGATTAAAGATGGGTTAAGGAAGGGGTTGGAAATGGAATGAGGAGAGGAGAGAAGAAGGGGTCGGGCCTCCGGATACTTCTCTCACGGAGCGAAATGCGGCATGAGACACTTTACGCAGATATTTCTGAACTCAGCCCATTCAAGCAGAGAACAGCGTCACATCGATGATACAAGACGAAGAATTATGGCAAATATTTCCAGTCTCGGTGGTCTAGTGGTCGAGCACACGGTTTCTAAATCCAGAGGTCGTGGTTCGAATCCTGACACTGGCTCACACAAATGACTTTTCAAAATTGTTGTCGGAAAGTTATGTGTGATAAATACCGATGACTGATAACTCTGTGCCCGGTATGGCAATAGGTTCGCCACCTATTCCGTTTGGGACGTAATCATAACGGCGAGACGAGGCTTGACAGCCGCTGCCTACACCTTCGGGTAACAATGGCGCGTGGTTATGGTATGTGTTTATATGAATTACTTCATTGCAAAGGTAATCAAATTCATGGCTATTTCGATAACTACATTCCAGATCTCAACCCCAAATGAAGAGAGCTAATTAATCACACTACTAAGTAAATTAGTCTTGAGTATCGTTTGGAATTAAGTTCGGGTAGTTCGCATGTACAGATCTCTGCAATTATAATACTAATATTTTTTTTAATATTTCCACTAATTGAACAAATAAAGTAAATATAATCCTAAAGTTTGTTTTAATGTCACAAATAAAGTAAATTTGAACACAGTATTCATATTCATCATACATATGAGAAATCACAAGTATTTATTATAGTGATTTTTGTCACTCTTTAAAACTATTTCGAATTGAGAAGATGCATTCGACTTTTAGATGATATTGAATTTGTTTAACGTTTTTATTTTCTGTTATTCCAACTTCTCTGGGAATTCTTATTTAATGGTATGTAAAAGGCTCAATTAAACATCGTCTTTACTATGATATGTAATCTAAAAATAGCACAGAAAGAAAAAGAAATGGAACCTGAATCTAGTAATATATATACTTATATATATATAAACATAACTTCACGCTTTTTGTCAAAGTCAAAATAAGTTTTATTTTCATAGTTCTTCACGGACACTTAAAAATAGTCAACAAGTACAATTTAACTTATTATTTTAAATTAACTACTTAACACGAGCGCTTGAGGAAAGTGCGTCCGTGGAACAAGAAAACACGGACGGAATCACCACGAGCAGCTCGATTCCGAGTGTAGGGGCTATCATGAGAAGGATCGGGCAAGAAACTCATGTGCCATGTGCCAATGTTACCCGAAGGTACAGGCAGCGGCTGTTAAGCCTCGTCTCGCCGTTATGTTTACGTCCCAAATGGAATAGGTGGCGAACCTATTGCCATACCGGGCATCACACATAACTTCCGAAAACAATTTCGAAAAGTCATTGGTGTGAGCCAGTATCAGGAATCGAACCCGGACCTCTGGATCAAAAGCCGTGTGCTCGACCACTACGCTACCGAGACTGTAATTTAATAACAATTGTGTTAATGATGTAGAGAAAAATAATATGAATTGCTAACAGTGGTAAAGTCACCCAGTTCGCTGCACGAATGGGCTGACTTGATCGGTGAAATACCACGCTCTCTCAGAATATCGACGGGAAGTGGATTTTGCTGCGTTTCACTCGGTGAGAGAGGTACCCGGAGGCCCAATCCCTTTTCTCCTTGCCTTCCCATCCCACTCCTTTTGTAAGGGCCGGCAACGCAACTGTAACACTATATGTGTTCAAGTGTCCATGCTTTGTTGCTCACCTTCATGTGACATGCCTGCTTACACTTGACTTGCTGCCCCTATACAAACAAAAAAAAGATTATTGGTGGAAAGCTAAATTTTGAATCTGAATTAACTAGAAAATGTATGTAAATTAAAGTAATTATTTTTATGTACCATAAACATGTACAAATCAACTTACATCACAAAGGTGCAATTAGGCGAGTCTACTTCAAATTGTCCATCTGCCTATTTGACACTTCAATTGGTGTTAATTCCTGAAGATGTAAAGGTCAAAACAATAAAGACTGACATTCGTATAATCTTAGTTAATTAATACTGGCTTATCCTTTAGTTGGTTGGAGGACCTTTTAGGCATTTTACAGATGGGTCCGTTAGATTAATCGGCGGTTTTGGCTCAATTGAAATCACTAGCAATAAATTTAGCTTCTAAAAGGACATCGTTGATATTTGCCAAATACTTATCATTAATATCTTTTTTTATGATAGAAGGGGGCAAACGAGCTTGCGGGTCACCTGATGGAAAGCAATCACCGTCGCCCATGGCCTCTGCAATACCAGGGGCATCACATCAGCGTTGCCGGCCTTTCAGATGACAATAGATTCGTTTCTTGAAGGTTCCTAGGTCGTAACGGTCCGGAAATACCGTCGCCGGCAAATGGTTCCATAAAGGAACAGTGCGTGGCAAGAAGTGCCTGTTGAAACGCACTGTTGTCGATCGCCAACCATTCAACCAATGCGGGTGGTAGCGTTGGCGCATCGAGCGATGGCGAAAATCAGCTGGCGGTATTAATCCGAACAATTCCTCAGAGCACTCCCCGTGGTATATGCGGTAGAGGATGCATAGCGATGCCACCTCTCCACAACGCCAGAGGATCAAGCCGATCGGTAAGAGCTTTGTTGTCGAAGCCGAATCGCGCGTCGTAGGATGCGGTCAAATGGAGTAAGCTGGTACTGGGGTGCCCCTGCCCAAAGATGTGAACAGTATTCCACGTGAGGATGGACCTGCACCTTGTAAAGTTGCAGGCAATGACGTGAAATACTGTCCCGCTCTATTGAGCACACCAAGCTTTTTGGCGGCCAATTTGGCCTTGCCCTCCAGATGACCGCGGAACTGGACGTCACTCGACAAGTCGACACCAAGAATTTCGATAGCGGCTGAGGCGGGTAAGGGAGTGCTCTCAAAACAGGGAGCTACGACAAAGGGTGTCTTCTTAGCAGTAAACGCGCAGACCTGTGTCTTCTTAGGGTTGAATTGGAACAAGGTTTGTCGGCCCCAGTCCGAAACTTGACTAAGCAAAGTTTCGATTTCAGAAACAAGTATGTTCCTGTGCTCGTCGACGTTTTCCCAAGAAATTTGCGGGTAGTTGATATATCAGGCATCCCCGGTACTGTCATCTGCATAACAATGAAGATTGCTGCTAAGCAGCATGTCATTGATATGCAAAAGTAACAGTGTAGAGGATAGCACACAGCCCTGGGGGACTCCAGCATTCGCAGGTTTTAGGTCGGAGCATGACCCGTCGACAACAACTTTAATGCTCCGAGCCGTGAGAAAGCTGGAAACCCAATCGCATAATTTCTTGGGAAGTCCATAACATGGAAGCTTCGAAAGAAGTGCATTGTGCCAAACCCGATCAAAGGCCTTCGCTACGTCCAAACTAACGGCCAGCGCCTCTCTTTTACTCTCAACCGCCTCCGCCCACCAATGGGTTAAGTACGCTAAAAGATCACCAGCTGAGTGACTTTGACGGAATCCGTACTGACGGTCAATTATCAACTGGTGCTCGTCTAGATACTTAAGGAGGTGGCGGTTGATGAGTGTTTCCATTATTTTGGAGAATAGGGAGCTTTATAAATATACATAATAATATATATTACCTTTAATAATATCATTACCATTACACAGTATCAAACCAAGACGCTTTCCGCTGTCTGTCCCCTTATATGCTAAAATGTTTGAAACGGATTTTGATGTGGTTTTTGAAAAAGTGATAAATTTCGAGATTTAGCATTTTAATTGCATATGCTGGCTGAAACCTAAGTGATAGATCAAAACAATTTACTACATTACTATACACCTTGAAAAGGTCTATAAAAAGACCGCAATGGTGTATTTCTACTTCTTAGGGATAATCCGCAATGACAATTTTTATTTCTTCTTACTGCTCCTGAGACGAAACAAAGTTCGCTGGGTCAACTAGTTGGAAAAAAATTGGGAGTGGTTTTAAAAAAACATTTTTTTTTATTGGTTAACGTTGAGTGGATGTTAAGTAACACTTGTGAGATTTCAAAATTTTTTGACGTATTTAAATATACTTAGTCTGCCATAATAAGCCATACAGCCATAAATACTGTTACAACTAAAAATAAAAAAAATATTAAATTTGAATTTGGAATCTGTCATTTTTATACGATTGTTCATTGTGTTTTCTCGTTTTGGCGCCAATACATTGTACAATATTTTACGATATTAAAATGGAGTTGGGTGATAAAGAGAACCGAATCGCTGTGATTGCATTACACAAAGTAGGTATGGAGCCAAATGCAATTTTTAAAACTCTCCATACACTTGGTATTAGTCAAATGTTTGTGTACCGGGCTATTAATAGGTACAATGAGACCTCCTCTGTTTGTGACAGAAAAAGACCTGGCCGTCCACGTAGTGTTCGTACGAAAAAGGTGGTCAAAGCAGTAAGGGAAATAATTCGAAGAAATCCTGTCCGCAAGCAAAAGATTTTATCTCGGGAGATGAAGATAGCACCTAGAACAATGTCGCGAATTTTAAAAGATGACTTAGGACCTGCAGCCTATAAGAGGCGCACTGGTCATTTATTAACTGATAATTTAAAAAAGAATAGGGTGTTAACATCTAAACAAGTACTGAAGCGGTACGCAAAGGGAGGTCACAGAAAAATATTGTTTACGGATGAAAAAGTTTTTACAATTGAGCAAAATTTTAACAAACAAAATGACCGTATTTACGCTCAAAGCTCTAAGGAAGATTCCCAATTAGTTGATAGAGTGCAACATGGGCATGATGGTTTGGTGGCTACGAAGGAGTGACTGAGCCATATTTTTGTGAAAAATATATCAAAACATCGGCACAAGTGTATCAAGATACCATTCTTGAAAAGGTAGTCAAGCCCCTTAACAACACCATGTTCAATAACGTAATATGGTCCTTCCAGGAAGACTCGGCACCGGATCATAAAGCTCGGTCCACGCAATCTTGGTTGGAAGCGAACGTTTCGGACTTCATTAAAGCTGAAGACTGGCCGTCGTCTAGTCCCGATCTTAATCCACTGGATTATGATTTGTGGTCAGTTTTAGAGAGTACGGCTTGCTCTAAACGTCATAATAATTTAGAGTCCCTAAAACAATCCATACGATTGGCAGTGAAGAATTTTCCCATGGAAAGAGTGCGTGTTTCTATTGTTAACTGGCCTCAACGTTTAAAGGCCTGTATTGCAGCCAATGGAGACCACTTCGAATAAGCTTTTTATATTTTATATCGTTTTATATTTATGTATTAAAGTAACACACTGTAAAAGTAATAAATGTTATTTGCTATAAAAAAATTTTTTTTTCTTTGTTACAATATTTATGGCATGACTAAGTATATATGGTAACACCCATGATGCTCTTTTTCCATACCGTGGTTTTGTTATTCTGAAAGTCTTTCTTTCTTGTTAAAAAAATAAGAACTTTTACTTTTTGGAACAAAAAAGGGTAAAAGTTTGAAGGCACTCAAGATCAAACCGCCACCACTCATAACAATTAAACTTGGCGGCTAACCGCTTGGTTAGTAAATGACACCACAGTCCTGTATAACAGTTTTTTTGCCGTAACTTTTCACTCATAACTTTTAAAGGAGTAGGAAGCCATAGGTGGCTTTAACCGAGTACAATTTTACTAGACATCGTTATTAATCACACTTAACAGCTGCAAATTAAATTTGATAATGGGACCTCTAAACTAACAGACCGCTTTAGGTTATACCTAAAGACAAAAATAAAAAAAAATAAAACTACAAAAAAGCACCCTATGCCTTTATAGCTTTTGCTTATATCACAAATCAAAAAAACGGATAACTTGATTTTGAAACAGTTTGCATTCTAAATGCTAAGTTTCGGCTGTTTGTAGAGTCAGTTTACCGCCTCACCAGAGGCCCCCCCCCCCCTTCATCATGAGATGTACGCACCCGCGTACGATCTCGGCCGGGGAGGAGGGGACCCAGATGCGCGGGGACACGAAGTGCGGAGGCGGGAGGCCTTCCGGCGGGTTTTGGGGGACTGGCGCGACGCGCTGGTCCTCCAGGGCTGCGCGCGTCAGCGTGCCGTCGGGGCCGTCCTGCCCCACCTCGTGGCTTGGGTGCTCCGAAAAAGGGGCACTGTCACCTACAGGTTGACTGAGATACTCACCGGGCACGGGTGCTTCGGTGAGTATCTGAGTCGAAAAAAACGCGAAAAGACGGTGAGATGCCACCATTGCGCATCCGACCTGGACTCGGCCCAGCACACGCTGGAGGTCTACCCAGCCTAGGCGGCCGAGCGCCGAGTCCTGGTCGACGGGATCGGGCGAGACTTGACCCCGCCGTTGTTGGTCGCGGCATTGCTGGCGGGTGAGGAGGAGTGGAGGGCTGTTGTCTCCTTCTGCGAAGCTGTAATGCTCCAGAAGAAGGCCGCCGAGTGGGGTCGGGGGCCGCTCGAAAGCGGCGGCGGCGAGCTCAGCAATCGCCGCCACCGGCGGGCCGCTAGGGCGCACACCCCGCGGGTGCGCCCGGGTCGCGGCCCGGGAAGGATGACCTCCGGTGCGGCCGGGGAGGGTCATCGGGAGCGCCGCCGGCCGCGCGCCGCTTTACAGCACGCGGTCGGAGCCGCCCCGCCCGGGGAGCTTCACCGAGGCTCCCCGAGGATGAGCGCCCCCAGGGGGGGCGACGGCGGGGTGGACCAGAGGGCTGATGCACTGTCCTGGGCCACCAACGCCGGAGGAAGGCCGCCGCGAGGTTTTAGTGGGTAACCCTAGGATCGGATTGCAGTTTACTGTTTTGGGAGTCCCACACTACCCCCTGCCGTACCCAGGCGGGGGTGTGCATAAAGCATTTCCTCGCGTAAAAAAAAAGGTATTTTATAGTCGTAAACATAATTTAATGGTCTCATTGCATAGCGGTAAACTATACATCAATATTTATGATAATATTATAGTACATTCACATATTATAAATGTAAATTGTTATTATTCTACCCATATATACTAAAAAGTCGTTCGCCAAGCAGTTCGTTGTATGAATGGCACGTTGCACGAACTCTCAAAAGATCGACGTGAAGTGGTTCATGCCGTGTTTCGTTGGGTGAGAAAGGTACATACCCAGAGGCCCACCCAATACCTATTCCTATCCATCTTATTCCCATAAAGGTTTGCAACGCAACTCTATATGTGTTGCATGTGCCCATGGGCGGCGCGGGTCACATATCATCAGTTTACAATCTCTATCCCGTAAGAAAACTTCTATCCCGTGAAAAATATATTGAATAAAAAAAAATCTTATCCTTAATTGAATTAGTTTCCTAGGTGTTTACAAGAAGACCAAACAACAGCTGTTGCTTGTAGGCGATGGTAAAAAAAAAACCCACTTCAAATTTTTTTACATGAATTGCATATACTTTAAGGCACATCCAATACTTTTAGTTTTTGTTTTACATTTAGTCTAATTATGAATTTAGAGGAATGTTGATGAATTGATCAATGAGTAAGAATAATGATACGAAAGTTGAAAGATTACTATATATCCATCTGCAGGAAAGAATAAACTTTCTGGAAGAAAATTGCATCACATCTCAGGTGAGGTATACCACAATAAAGAGAATGTGGTCGTATTTCCCCGGCGACCGAGTTAATGGTATTAGTCTTTCGGAGATCAACTCGAAAGTTTGAAAGAATTAACTTTACTTAAATGTCCCCTCCAATCCTTACTTTCTGTTAAATAAATTGTAAGCACAATTTTAGTTTAAGTTTTTACTAAAAAAAAAATAGTGAATGCGTATTATTATATAAGAATAAGTTATAATTTTATAATAGCTTTTAAAAAATATTGGAATAAACAGGGCAAAACTTTGCTTTGATTTAATGATTTTTTTATATAATATATATTTTTTTCAAATATAAAAATTTTAAAGTCTGTCGCAATATGCACAGTTATAAGCCAATAAGCCGGAGGCGAGTTCCTATCAAATAAATATTTGAAATGTATGTTATATTAAATGAGTAAAAGTTGTTAGGTATAAGAATTATTTGCACTGCACTAAATTATTCAAATGTATGTATGTCGCTTTTTATGCTCTGTGACATGATGATATGACATTTGTCGAATAAACAGTCCCTAACTATGTATATTCCAAATTTCATGATGATCTTCAAAATTTTCATTATCATTACTTTTTAGTCAATTGTGGTGAAATACTTCCCTAAAATGTTAATTCAAGAAATAAATTCTAAAAGCAACGCATAAAAATGCGCAGCTTTGTTCAACGATTTCTGACCCGCTCGCAACAATAATAAGAAATTCTCTTATCTCTGATGACCTAAATGATAAGAATTGGCTGTTAAATGCCGTAGTTAAAGGGATTTTATAACATTATACGGGAAACAAAGAAGGGTTTACAGACACCCTATTAAAATTGAAACAAATACTTTTTTGTTCTTTTGTTTTTTTTTCTTTTCAAGACTATTCGTTTTTGGCAACTAAGCTTGCGTGCCTTTTCTATTGACTACAACTTTTTGCTTCTGAAACGAAGCAACCCCTAGGTGACTTATACTAAATAATAAAATAATAAAGATATTTTATACATTTATAAAATAGTCACGATAGTATGGAAGTCGTGCACCCTACTTCTAAATAAATAAAATGCGGGAAAGAATTCGGGCTCACACCATTGTCTTTTCCGAATTATTTTCGGAAGTTAAGTGATAAATGTTGATTACCGACAATATTAATTGATTAAAGCGCTACTTATTTAGGTCGTTAAATAGCAGGGACTCATAACAGCTGTTGCGAATACCTTCGTGTAGAAATAAAAATGACATGAAATTATTGATAAAAACAAATGCAATTTTGCGAACATCAACCACGGCATATTAGCTCAGAATTCTATTTTACCTTTTGATAAAAAACAAAAATACAAGGCTTTTGTACATACATACCAAAAAAATCGCTGCCAAATATTTTGTAGGCATTAATTCTTTTGTAATAAACATCATACATTTGTCCACGATTCAAAGAACAAAGAGATATGTCACAGCCATATTAATTTAGGGTCATATATCACAAAATGTATTTAATTATGTATTGTCCGGCCAGCGTTGACTTTTTAATAAAATTATATGTTTGTTTTTATTCATTTTATATACATACTAGTTGACCCGGCGAACTTTGTTCTGCGACAAAAGTAAAAAACTAGTAAATTTTGGATTAACCATTTTTTCTTTAGTACATCATACATGAATTAAAGATAAAAATCACCACTTTGATACCCTCTATCTATTTAAAAAAACGTAGTTTCAAACAAATAAGCATATAAGGGGACAGACAGCGGATAGCGACTTTATTTTATAGGTACTACGCGTATTATTTTATTTTATTTTGTAATTTCACCGAGTTTTCTACTCAAACGGCTATTAAGCATAGATGTTTTGAAGTGTTCAGTTCCAAATGAAATAGGTGGAGTAGCCTAATGGCATAGACCGGGGAGATTGTGTTAGTAATCTATTGCATATCTATTGCAGTAACTTCAAAAAAGTCAGTGGTGCGAGCCAGGATTCGATTTCATGAATTAAAATTTTATATATTCACGCCTTTTAATATCTAAAGGTGTAATCCGTATTCGCCCACAAAGAAACTGTTTATAGAAATCAAATTATAGCTTATAATAGTTATAATTGATGGCTATAATATATAAGAGTCTTGTTAAATATTTATTTTAGTTCAGATATAATTATTTTAAATTACCTTTTCTACTATCGAATCGATTCATATCACTTGAAACATATCAGTATAAGCTTATATATATTTCTAAAAAATTATAAGAAGAAAGTTGTAACACAGAGTTATTTTTATTGAAATTTATATCCAACCAGGATAGAAATTGCAATAGAACTAACGTAATTAACAGTGGCAATAAATAATAACTAAACAATAACGATGTCTTTGTTTAAGATTGCCAATAGAGTATAAAATTTAATATATAATAATAACTTAAATTTTCATCCTTAGTCACTACATAGTATAAAACAAAGTCGCTTTCTCTTTCCCTATGTCCCTTTGTATGCTTAAATCTTTGAAACTACGCAACGGATTTTGATGCGGTTTTTTTAATAGTTAGAGGGTGTCAACGGGGTGGTTTTGATCTATAATTCATGAATAGTGTAGTGAAAAAAAATGATAATTTTCAAGATTTAAAACTTTAATCGAAAACGCTGCCTGAACCCTAAGTGATAAATCAAAACAATGTACTACATTATTATACACCTTTAAAAGGTCTATAAAAAAGTCCGCGAGGGCATAACCCACAATGACCATTATTATTTTTTAACTTTTTACGAGAAATAATGGCTTATTTACGAAGCAATTTTAAACATTACAGCATTAATTTTGATCCAATTAAGTGTCTTAAATAGATTGTGCTTTTAATATAGATCAATATAGCCATTTACAGCATGTAATTTAAACTAATATTTACGAAGATATTACAGTATTAACATAGCGGTACATAGCAGTTGCGTTTGCGCGCCAAAACGCGTGCCGATAAATAGCACAAATTGAACTTTTTAAGATCCAAATATTACTAATTTATTTCTTTTCATGCGGAACGAAGTTCGCCGGGTCAACTAGTAGTATAATAAAGAGAAAAAGTCATTTGTTGGTTTAAGCGCACTTACCTCCAGAACTTTTTATTCAATTTATTTACGTCAGTTTATTTAGTAAGCCAAAACGATGTGTAATGTTATTGCGCTTTTTTCTAAAATTGAGGAGCAGTGATTGGAAATGTTAGCAAATCAGGCAAAAAATATCAATTCTGAGTTTTTTCATGCAAAAAAAAAATCATGTAAATTAATCGATTCTATTTGAAAACTGATTAAATTCTGATAAGTGATTACGTATTGTATTTATTTTTCTAATCTTATTTTAATTCCATCCAATAGGCAACAGATAAAGTCGAAGAGAAGGTCCCGATAGAAGGTCCTGATCCATAAAAAACAACCTGAATGAAGTTGCTTTATATGGATGCTTTATATGGATATGCTGTTAATCATATCTAATTTTATAGTCCAATTATATATATATATATATATATATATATATATATATATATATCGATACCGTAATTTGCAAACCTAATAACTCCACTTTTTCACAATAGTGACCTTTTGATACTGATAGAAACTAGTTAATATCTGGTTGCAAATTAGGGTATCGATAAGTTATCACCGATAGTAACCAAGATAAACGGTGACACGCACCATGTTAAAATTAAATGTACTTAAATATCTAAATAATAATAGTTTATTAGAAGGTTAAGGTAAAGAAAACAGTTGAGGCAAATCAACTTTGCAATAAACTAAATAATAATTTATAACCTTTATTCTAAGTAATGTGATCGCATTTCGTAATTACTATAAATTGGAGCTGAACGGTTCCTCCTTCACTTCTCTCCCCCGGGGACCTCTTGTACCTGCCGTTAACATCAAGTAATTAATCATCTTCATTAAAATTCCATTAAAATTATAAGTTCATTTATATTGAATTTCATATAGCATTTTTTTAACAGAAGGATATGGAGCGGCGTTCTTAAATTAAAAGTATTGTCGAAGAGTTGAAGAGATGAAATACGAATCAGGAGCTGAAACAAATACAGCCATGAAAGCCGGCTAGGAACATTCTGTATATCTTCTTTTCCTACTGATGGAGGAAAATCACCAACGAAAACGTTCCCAAAGAAAGTTAACAATAGGCAGGCGGCTGATAATAAAACCATATCAAATCTTTGGACAACATGCATAGATTAAAAGGGTAACATGTTATGCTGAGCCCAGTTAGACAAGGACAGGATTTTTTTATTTGAATATTATTAAGTAAGTTGAGTAATTTAACTAATGAGTCGTGATTTCTAGGCTAATAAACATCGCATGGTCTCTCGAGCGCAATGGTAGGCAGCAAGCAGGCATGAGAGGTCATGTCCTGGAAACAGACGAAAGAGATAAAAGTCCAACATCACCATTGGCAGCCTTCTGGCACCAGTGGTATTTATAAAAGATTGTCACTGACTTACAAAAAAAATTATTTTAGGCAAGCCTTTCAAAATTATACCTGCTGGGTAAATTACTTAAAATAAATCACCGATCGATGTTTGCACTGAACAGTATGTTGTACGCTAGTGATGGTATTGATAAAAGAAAATGTAGCTTTCTAATTGTCTGCTAAGGGTGGTTCTGTGCCAGATGACTTAAGTAATTTCTAGTCTTGCTGTTCACAAGAACTTATTATAGACGATATGCAGTTTTAGACCTTTCCATAGGTCGTTGAGTGATCTTAAATTTATGGAATAGACGAACCAGAGTCAAAGTGTACGGCTTTATACCAATGAAGAAGGAAATCTATGGAAGTGGCATGTCGACACAAAATTGAAGCCGGGTGTGACGTCATTTGGCCGCATAAAATGGCGGTTTAGTGCTGCGCAGAAGAATTTTATTTATCGATAAACGTTCTTGGTTCACTATTATTGTAATTAATGTTGAGTATTACTTATTTATACAATTAATACTTAAATAGGAAGTAAGTATATTGGTATGCTAAATATTCTGTTTTGGATGTTAAAATAAGAGTACATGTTTTTCTTAGACTACTTACTTCTATTTTACAAACTATTTTGATTTAGTTGCTGACTCTAAAGTAAGTAAATCACTACTGCAATATACCTCTAGATAGGTGCACCCCACAGTATATAATAATTATTCAAATTTTAAATTTATTGAGGGACCGCGTGATAAACAAAAGGAAACATCTTCGATCATTTTTTTAGTTACAAATATATCTCTTATGAATTTCAGTCTAAGATCAGTTAATTATTACATATTTAGCGAATTTGCAATAGATTTTTACTCCTTACGAAATAAAACTAATTTATTTAGATAATTCCTCAAAGAAATTTTGTCGGTAAAATTTTTCCCAACACTTTTTTGCTGGCTAAACTGATAAAAAATCCGCCATACTTTGCGGGAGTTATGGCGTCAGTAGGTATTATCGTAAAATCTAATTTCTGTATTCATTCACTTTATGTACGCACTGAAATACTGTTATACTGTTTTCATACGAGTTACAGAGCTGAGTAAGAACGAGACAGATATATGTTTATGTGTGCGCCGTCGAAATGCCTAATATATAAACAAGCAATTGTACGTATAAAACAATATGTCTCGTCAATGTTTTATACCCTAAGATTTGGACTCACTCATCGAAAACTCGTCTTTTGAAGATTTGCAATATAGGTGAAGGAAATACGTTAGAAATTACATAATACATACCGTATTATAAGTAATGTTGTTAAGGGACATGAAATTAATATTCATCAAAAATATCAGCTCATATATAAGCAGTATAATGATTTAAGTAAAATATTAAACGCCATCATTCTTAGTTTAATTATCTTTACGTTACGTGAGGTAAAATGAATTAGAGGTTGGAATGAAAATATGAGGGCACATGTTTCAGAAAATTGTTATAATCTGTATTGTAAGCGCAAGAATGGCTTGCTTCTTTGTAATATATTTGTATAAATATTTTTACATTGTAATGTCATAAGAAAAACAATGTATTCACTTTTTGTTTTGTGTAAAACTAGGAGTATCTGTCTTCTATCAGCAGCCACCTGTCGCAGGTGGGCCCGGATATATCGGACTGCCAGTTCGGGTTCCGGCAGGGGCGCTCAACCATCGACGCGGTGCGTCGGGTGCGGACCCTGTCGGAACCGGCAGTCCGATCGGGGGGGGTCGCGCTGGCGGTGTCGCTAGACATCGTCAACGCCTTCGGGACCCTCCCCTGGCCGGCCATCAGGGAGGCCCTCGTATACCACGAGGTGCCTCCCTACCTCAGGTCGGTCATCGGGGCCTACCTGCAGGAGAGACGGGTGGACTATGTCGACCGGAATGGGACGGAGCAGAGGAAGGAGGTGACGTGCGGGGTTCCGCAGGGGTCCGTGCTCGGGCCCCTGCTGTGGAACCTCGCATACGATCCGGTCCTCCGCACCAGTCTGCCCCGTGGCGTGAGTGTCGTTTGCTACGCAGACGACACTCTGGTGGTCGCCACAGGGCCCGACTTCGAGCGTACGCTCAGGTTCGCTGAGCTGGGGGTGGCAATCGTCGTCAGACGGATCCGCGGGCTGGGCCTGGAGGTGGCGCCTCACAAAAGTGAGGCGTTGTGGTTCCACCGCCTCACTAGAGGCAGGGAACCCCCGGCCTCGCGGATCCAGGTGGGTGACACGGCTGTCCCGGTGGGGCGGTACATAAAGTACCTCGGCCTCACCCTGGACAGCCGCTGGAGCTTCGAGGAGCACTTCGTACGGATGGTCCCCCGAGCGCGACGGGTGGCGGGCGCGCTTCATCGCCTGCTGCCCAACCTCGGGGGACCGGGGGAGGGAGTTCGCCGCCTCTACGGTGGCGTCGTGCGGTCCGTGGCCCTGTACGGGGCCCCCGTTTGGTCGCGAGACCTCGCGGGGGCCTCCCGCTCCAGGGCTCTGCTGAGGAGCCTGGAGCGGATCATGGCCATACGGATCGTACGGGGCTACCGTACCATCTCGTACGAGGCGGCGACGGTCCTCGCGCGTTCCCCCCCCTTCATCATCCTGGCCGAGATGTACGCAGCCGCGTACGATCTCGGCCGGGGCGGGGGGGACCCGGACGCGCGGGGACACGAAGTGCGGAGGCGGGAGGCCTTCCGGCGACTCCTGGGGGACTGGCGCGACGCGCTGGTCCTCCAGGGCTCTGCGCGTTCACGCGCCGTCGGAGCCGTCCTGCCCCACCTCGAGGCCTGGGTGCTCCGTAAATGGGGCACTGTCGCCTACAGGTTGACTCAGATACTCACCGGGCATGGGTGCTTCGGTGAGTATCTGAGTCGAATAAGGCGCGAAGAGACGGCGAGATGCCACCATTGCGCATCCGACCTGGACTCGGCCCAGCACACGCTGGAGGTCTGCCCGGCCTGGGCGGCCGAGCGCCGAGTCCTGGTCGACGGGATCGGGCGAGACTTGTCCCCGCCGGCGTTGGTCGCGGCAATGCTGGCGGGCGAGGAGGAGTGGAGGGCTGTGGTCTCCTTCTGCGAAGCAGTAATGCTCCAGAAGGAGGCCGCCGAGCGGGGTCGGGAGAGAGCCGATCCCGCTCGAAGGCGGCGGCGGCGAGCTCAGTGATCGCCGCCGTCGACGGGCCGCGAGGGCGCACACCCCGCGGGTGCGCCCGGGTTGCGGCCCGGGAAGGATGACCCCCCGGTGCGGCCGGGGAGGGTCGTCGGGGGCGCCGCCGGCCGCGCGCCTCTTTACAGCGCGCGGTTGGAGCCGCTCCACCCAGGGGAGCCTCCCGAGGTTCCCCGAGGATGAGCACCCCCTCGCGACAGAGGGGGGGCAACGGCGGGGTGGACCAGAGGGCTGACGCACTGTCCTGGGCCACCCCAACGCCGGAGGTAGGCCGCCGCGAGGTTTTAGTGGGTAACCCTAGGACCGGATTGCAGTTTACTGTTTTGGGAGTCCCACACTACCCCCTGCCGTCCCGGCGGGGGGTGTGCATAAAGCATTTCCTCGCGTAAAAAAAAAAAAAAAAAAAAAAAGGTGTATCTGTCTTCCTATCAATCTTACTGAGATTGAGTTTTCGAAGAACTCAGACCAGAAATACAATAAAAATCTCCTACTTGAACTTACAATTGTGTTAAATGATTTGATAATTCATTAATAATTATTAGCTATGATTAACTATTTTACGAAGCATTTATCTAATAAAACATAACTAATTAGCACTATTCATTTTTTTTTATTTACAATAGGTAGTAAGAAGAAATAAAGTAACTAAATTATTTACAATATTTATAATCAAAAGACAAACAGTAAACAAATTTCTCTATATCTTGCTCTACGGGCAGCGTGCCCAGAAGACTGGCCGCATTGCCACGCAGAATGGCAATGCTAATCGTCTGTGCGAAGAATAGACCATCCACTAATCGAGGCCTCTGGTCGCGAGAGGCCTCGATCCGACTTTTTGCAAGATCTTTAAATAAATAAATTATCATAAACTTATTTAAAATTATAGATGGAGAAACTATGTATTTATAATGAATATAGCTTATTGATTTTTATGATATTTACCAAATAATTCAAACGACAATAAGACGTTGAATTGTTCACATCTTTGCATAATCAAGGCGTAAAAGTAATATTTTACAATATAACAAGACTATTTTATAAACATTTTTGTTTTAAAATAAAAGATTTGATGAACTGAAAGTTCAATGTCAGTTGATATCTATGAGGTATGTTAACAAAACCGTAACTCAGGATCAAGGGGTTGAAGTATTCTCCAGTACACAATATCCCATAAAGATCCCGACGTGATCGAATTTACATAAGACCGGTCTGCTTTCTTTTACGTAAATATTGTATTTCTATTTTTCTACTATTCGAGTAACATTGTGTATAAAGACTTTGAACTTATTGAAATGTAAACTGTGTATTTTAATGGTCAAAATGAATTTCATGAAGAAATTTCAATAAATTTCAATTTAAATAAACAGTTTTTGTATAATTTTGTTATATTGATATGGCAGATTATTTTTTTTTAAATCTCTGTTTCTGAACTTGGTTTTCGGAACCGAAAAAATCTCGGTGGTCCAGTGGTCGAACACGCCGCTTCTAAATCCAGAGGTCGCGGGTTCAAATCCTCACATTGGCTCACACCAATGACTTTTCAAAATTGTTTTCGGAAGTTATGTGTGATAAATATCGATGACTGAAAACTTTGTGCCAAGCATGGCAATAGGTTCGCCACCTATTCCATTTGGGACGTAAACATAACCGCGAGACGAGGCTTAACAGCCGCCGCCTACACCTTCGGGTAGAAAAAGGCGTGAGGTTATGTTATGTTCTGTTTCCAAATCCGATGTTCGGGGATCAAATCAGAGAGCGTAACGTAGATTTTTTGTATCAGTTAAACGTAATAATAATTAAGACTAACAAAATTGTGCCATTTATAGGCAAAGCATTCAAATACGAATATTAAGACACAGCTGGTACTTCTCACATTCTAGGGTTAAGGATATGCACTTAAAAAATGATCTTCACTTGTTTAATAAAAGGCAAACTTAAAAAAAATAATTTTAAGACTGCCGTAAACAAATGCCCTGCTTTATTCTTTATTGAATCTCGTCCCTCTCTCAACAATAACAATAAATTTCCTTATCACAGATGACCTCAATGATAAGAATTGAGTGTTAAATACTGTAGTTAAAAAGTTTTATTACATTATAATATACGTATTATGATGATACATATGATGATTTTATCTTTTTAATTCCGTCATATACCAGGGCATAACACCACAGGCTTGGAGCAGGAGTGCGGTGGAGCTGTTCTTCAAAAAAGGTGATAAAACCTTACCGAAGAATTACAGACCCATCTCACTCCTCAGCCATATCTACAAGTTGTTCTCGAGGGTCGTCACAAATCGTCTCGCTGCAAGACTCGACGAATTCCAGCCTCCGGAGCAGGCCGGGTTTCGAAAAGGCTTCAGTACCGTGGACCACATCCATACTGGCAGATTGTACAGAAGACCAAAGAGTAGACGAGTCCTCCCGGCGTGTCGGTTTGGGCATGAACTTAGACAAGACTAAGATCATGTTCAATGAACATGTCGTGCCTAAAACGATTAGCGTCGCAGGGTTAGTTCTTGAAGTCGTAAACAATTACGTCTACCTAGGCCAAATTATCCAGTTAGGTAGACGAAACTTTTTTTTATGGGATGGGAGGGCAAACGAGCAGGCGGGTCACCTGGTGGTAAGCAACCAACACCGCCCATGGACACCAGCAACACATATAGAGTTACTGTTGCGTTGCCAACCTTTAAGGGGTAGGGGATAGGAAAGGACTTCGAGAAGGAGGCCGAAAGGATACTACTACTAGAGGATTCAGCTGGGTTGGGCTGCCTTCGGCAAACTGCGTAGAGTCTTCAGCTCGCCTATACCGTAATGTCTGAAGACAAAGTCTTTGACCAGTGCGTCTTACCGGTGATGACCTACGGTGCCGAAACGTGGACACTCACGGTGGAGCTAATCCACAAATTTAAAGTCGCTCAGCGCGCTATGGAGCGGGCTATACTCGGGGTATCTCTGAAAGATAAACTCAGGAACGAGTATATCCGCCAGAAAACTGGGGTAACCGACATAGCTCGTAGAATAAGCTCGCTGAAGCGGCAATGGGCTGGTCATATCTGCCGAAGGACCGACGGTACATGGAGTAAGAAGGTCATAGAGTGGAGACCGCGTCTTGGTAAACGTAGCGTAGGACGCCCACCAGCCCGATGGTCAGACAATACAATACAATACAATACAAATAAGCTTTATTGTACACATGAAACATTACAATGAACTATTCACAAATTATTAAATGTACAATTGGCGGCCTTATCGCTACAAGCGATCTCTTCCAGGCAACCTAAATGGAGACCTGGAAAGGATAGTATCAGGGGTAGTGTGTACACATGCAGTTCCAATGATATGTACCTAATTATTATCATACTATGATTTAAGCATCATAGCATAATAGCAACCAGGCTAGTATAAACTACATAAATAGATAAATAAATATATACCTACCTATTATATACATACTTAGATTATATACATAAACTATAACATATAAGAGCAGTGGAAACAACAGATTCTTGTTACAGGGAATGCTAAGTGTGGATGTTACTTGATTATTACTGTGATTATAACATGTGATTATTACTGTGACAGATAATACTCCCTCACCAAGGACTTAAATTTGTGTAAGGACTTGGCACTTCTTATAGTTAACGGCAAAGCATTCCACAGACGAATTGCTTGTACTGTAAATGATCTGCCAAGATAGTCCGTGGAATGTGCAGGCATCTTCAGTAGTAACTTCCGGGATGTTCTCAAAAACCCTGAATGCGTGTCAGAAAATTGGAAGCGTTTTTTAAGATACAAAGGAGTTCGGATATTGAAAAGGATACTGTAGAGTAGAGAAAGAATGTGAGCATTCCGGCGAAAGCGGATAGGTAACCACTTGAGTTTGGTTCGAAATATGGAAATATGATCATATTTGCGTATTCCAAAAATGAATCTAATACAGTAGTTCTGAAGTCGCTCAAGTCTGTTAAGTTGGTCCTCCGTAAGATTTGTGTAGCTGGCATCAGCGTAGTCAAGGATAGGTAGAAGGAGAGACTGAGCAAGCGCAATTTTAGTAGCAGTTGGAAGGAGATTTCGTAGTCTTCTCAAGGAACCCATTGATGCGAATATTTTCCTACTCACCTCCTGTAACTGAGGATTCCATGACAGTGTCTCATCAATAATAATGCCTAGATTTTTAACTTTTTTGCTATATGGTATTGCTGTACCATCTAAGACCATTTGCGGCAAATTGGACCAATCAATTCTGGAAATAAAATTAGAGCTACCTATTATGATTAGCTGAGTTTTTATGGGATTTAGACATAGACCATAATCAGCACTCCATTCAGCTATTCTATTTAAATCAGCGTTAACGTGGTTTATAGCCTCTGTCAGCTGGCCAAGAGGAGCTTGGGAATAAATTTGTAAGTCATCTGCATACAGGTGGTAGGATGAGAGAAGGTTAGAGGAGACAGTACTTATAAAAATAGTAAAAAGTAAAGGAGATAATACGCCACCCTGCGGTACACCGGCGGCAGTGATACACCAAGACGATGTTGCATCATCAATTTTTATACGCTGCCGGCGACCAGACAGGTAAGTTTGAAACCATTCAATCACGACCGGAGATATATTAATAGAGCGCATTATCGCCAGTAGAACATCGAAGTCCACCGTGTTGAAGGCACTGCTAAAATCCAGGAGCGAAACTACAGTCAGATTTCCACATTCCATACCCAGCCGGATGTCCTCTGTAATGTTCACTAGAGCAGTAGTTGTGCTGTGCCCAGGACGAAAGCCAGATTGGTAAGGGTTTAAAAGGAAATTTTTGGAAAGAAACGCGGAAATCTGACCATTTACTAGCCGCTCAAGGACTTTGGAAAGGAATGGGAGTAAAGATATGGGACGGAATTCAGAAAATGAGGTGGCATTAGGTTTTTTGGGTAAAGGAATGATTTCAGCGTCTTTCCAACAAGTTGGAAAGGTACGGGAGCTCAAGGAGTAGTTAAGGAGGTGAGAAAGAACTGGAAGTATGGCATCCAGAATGGGAAGGATCATTTTCCGACTTATGCAGTCAGAACCAACCGCGTTGGAAGTAATCGACAACACGCTCTTCTTAATATCACAGTCAGTGATTTCATTGAAAACAAAAGGATCGTAGTTCGGAGTTGGAATACTTGAAATGCGATTTAAGGTCTTGGCTTTAATAGTCCTATTAAATAAAGGAGACGCAGTGAAGTATTGATTAAGTAGTTCGAAATCTATGTCAGGAGGAACAGTATTTTGTCGAGATTTTCCAACCCCGAATGTTCTCAGAAATTTCCAAACCCTTCCCGGATCTCCATTTTGGACAGATTCGTGAACATGTTGGCGCTGGGCTTTCCTACACATCCTGTTGCAATGATTACGAATACTCAAATAGCTTTCCCAATTTTTTGCCGTAGGCTGTCTTTTATGTTTAGTTTTAGCTGCAGATTTTTTTGTTATTAACGCTTTTATGCTAGGCGTAAGCCACGGGGAAGGTAGATGTTTCATTTTTACGCTGCGAACTGGTGCATGGAAGTCATATAGTTTAATTATTTCGTTATGAAATATGTCAACCTTGTCATCCATGGAATTTGATTCAAACAGACGCAGCCAGTCAATGGCCATGGCATCAGCACGGAGCATATCGAGTTTCATGTCACTAAAATTACGCTGGCGAAGAATTTTAGGCTTTGCTTTAGGAGGACGAATTTTATAAGAGAGGAAGATAAGGTCGTGATAGGAGAAGGAATCAGCTGCACATTGACCATGCTTCGCTACGTGAGGAGAAGAGGAAACAATAATTAGATCTAGTAGAGATGGAGTAGTATTGGGAAAGTGATGGGTGGCGGATAGTGGAAGGACGGTCAGATTGCAAGAGCCTAAAACATCAAGAAAAGAAGAAGAACGAGAGTCTTTTTTGAGAAGGCAGGTGTTAAAATCGCCCATAATAATAATGTGACTGTAAGAAGTAACAAATTTTTCGACAATACTTTCAAAAGACGAGAAGAAATTGATTCGTAAAGAAGGGCAATAGTAAACGCCAAGTAGGAGCTTTTGATGGTTTAGGCTGATTTCTATAAATAAGTGTTCACCCGCATCATGCTGGGGAGGTTGAGGTGATTTATCAATAATAGTAAAGGAAATATATTCGCGAAGGTAGATAGCAACACCCCCACCGCCACCACATGTGCGATCGTTGCGTAATAGTCGGAAACCAGGCAAGGAATAAGAGTTAGAGGAGAGGCAAGGCTTAAGCCAAGATTCGGAGACAAGTATAGCATGTATATCCTTGCAGTCAAAAGATGCCAGCAAATCTGGAAAGTGTGCCGGAATGCTCTGAGCGTTGATGTGGACAGCATTAAAGTTTCTGGAAACAACCGAAAAATTAGATTCAAGCGCATCTGCAAGAGCCGGGGTACTAATAAAACTGTCACTGTTGCTCTCATCACTATCAGCTGAGAGGAAATAATCAGAATCAATACTGATATCTAGACTGGTCATGACATATGATACACAAATACAAATATATATGTATATATAAGCATATATATAAATAAATTACTAAATATTGCAATAAGCAATATAATATATTAAAACAAGTTAATAGTTCACCTGCCAGGCAAGTGTTGAAGTTATGAGATTATGCAAATAATATATATTTCCATCACCGAATCTTAAAAACATGTAACATTAATAAAGAAAACATAAAACACAATAATAGCCATCAATAGATCCAGCGCTGCATGTCAATAGTAGCCCTGTTTCCAAGTTCCAAAAGGTATGTGCAATGAATTCAGAGACATATCACCACATTGACAAGAAGAAAAACATACAATACAAAGCATCAACAAGAATTAAACATAATTTTGGACATCTGAGATATATAACATACAAGTAACACAAAACTGGTAATTAAGTTTCAATGGGCACCCATAGTAAATTAGGGATTCTAAACGGAGCAGAAATAATTTACAAAATTAGGAAGAAATTATAAATATTTGTATTATAACATTGTATAGTTGGTTAATAAAGTAGGCACTGCACCCTAGGCTAACTTGTTACTTTTAACTATATTTATAAAACATATAGATAACACAAGCCTTTAATAGTTGTAGTAATACAAAACTAAGTACAAAAATAAGTAACTAAGTTTTAATGAGCAGCTACATAGTATAGAATCAATTTGGCATTCTTAAAGAGAGCAGTATTAATTTACAAAATAGGATTGAAAATAAATATATTTGTTATTATAATATTATATAGCTTGTCAATAAAGTGGACTGCATCCCAGACTATGTTATCACTTTTTACCTGTATTTATACATCTTAATAGATAAGTTACTAATACTAAGTTTCAATAGACAAGGTAATTAATAAATTTGGTATTCTTAAAGGAAGCAGAAATAATTTGCAAAGTAAGGATGACAGTTGAATATATTTGTAACATTGTATTATAACATTGTATTGTTTGTTATTTAAGGTAAATACTGCATCCCAGACTATGTAATTACTTTTTAACTGTATGGCGACAATCAGAAATACACTCAGTAAAAACAATATCAGATCCAGCATCACATGCCAGTTATATTCAGTAGGTAACGCATAAGGCTTAACAATTGTATATAAAAATATATACTACCCAGTAAATGTAAAATTGAGTAATCATAGCAAAAAACAAATAAAAATCAGTTCAACTCCACAAAATATTAATGATAATAATATTAATACAAAAGGCTAACACAATTCTGCATACAACCAAATTCAAGTATATAAAACTTTGCAGTCTTAGAGGCAGCACAGTTCACTGAGAAGAAAACAATATGTAATATACACATAATAATAATATATACATACATACAGCTGTTCCTTTCAAACTGTGTGTAGTCTGAGTAAATCTACCCACCTCATAAAACTATTTACTTAAAACACTATACAGTAAGTCACATCAGTTTCTGCCAATATTAAGACACCTTTAATAAAAGACAAATAGATATGCAGCACTGCAGCTAACAATGACAACCTGGTAAGTATCAACAAGGCTGATTAGCACCAGCCACTCACAGTAATAAAAGCTGTTACAAAAATACCTATTAAGATATGATACAAATTATTTTCTAGTTGTTACAACAGCACGTCTCGTCCTTGTGATGGTAGTAGTTTTGTTTGGAATAGCCTCAGATGGGAGTGCCTCCAAATCCTTCAGCGAAGTGACTCGTATCCGCATGTTGTTGTTACTCAGCATATATACGAAGCCCGCTTTGGTCCAGCATTTACCCACACCGAGTCTGTCTCGTGCAGCCATGAACAAGTTGTGGCGACATTTTGTCAAAAATTCTGACATAGTAATTCCAGAACCTTTCAGCTTTGTCTTTTGGAACCAGAGTGTGTCTCGATTTGTGACATTATCCAACTTGACGAGTAAAGGGCGAGGGGCCGAGCGGGGTTGCCCCATCCGGTAACAGCGCTCAATGTAATCACCACTGAACTCATCAATCTTGAGTTTATCGTGGATGACATCTGTCAGCACCTTTATACTATCTTCACTTTTGTCTTCAGGAATACCGTGGAATAAAAGATATTTACGGCGTCTATGCATTACAATGTCATCTACACTAGAGGCTAACTGTGAGACTTGCTTCTGTAGTAGGCGCAATGCCTCAAGCATAAAACTTTTAAAAGAGGCTACTTCAGAGGCCAAATTAGCAATAGTAGGTGTAGTACCAGGCTTCTTCAGTCCTTCCACCTGGGTTTCCAGATCAGTCATCCTTGTCTGAAACAGACTCATCAAGTTCGACAGGCCGTCCTGAATGGAATCCATTTTGATCGGCAGAAAAATAGTTTACCTTAAAACCAGGAAAAACACGAAACAACACTTCACTGGCAGGTGTTACAGATTACGATTTATATTTAAGCATAAAATGAGTAGTAAAACCTTGAAAAATTAATAATTTGCCGAAATAAGTCCAGAGCTGTGCAAAAAAAAAAAAAAAAAAAAAAAAAAAAAAAAAAAAAAAAAAAAAAAAAAAGACGACCTCAGAAAGCTGCTGGAAAAGACTAGATGCGGAAGGCAGAGAATCGGATGTTGTGGCGCACATTGGGAGAGGCCTACGTCCAGCAGAGGACTGCAACAGGCTGATGATGATCTTTTAATTTCCTTGGAGAATTAGATGATTTATTATAAACTTAATTATTTTTATACTACCAAGTTTATGATCAATTTAAATTTTTATTTATCTTCATTGATTCTAACCATTCACGTCTCTAATATTGCTATAGCACTTAATAGTAGTACCTAGTGTGACACTATACTATAGATATATTGTCTCTTATAATATAACCCAACATAAAATATTTAACTTCATGCCTTTTTCTACCCTAAGGTATAGGCAGCTGCTGTTAAGCCTCGACTCGCAGTTAAATTTGCGTCCCAAATGGCGAACCTATTGCCATACCGGGCACAAAATTTTCAGTCATCCATATTTATTACACATAACTTTCGAAAATAATTTCGAATAGTCATTCGTGTGAACCAGGATTCGAACCCGCGACTTCTAGATTCAGCAGCGGGATGCCCGACGGAGACTTACTTATGTAGATATTCTCAACAGTCATAATTATATACCCACCGGAATCCGAACTCGGGACCTCTCATTGATTAGTGGGAGTACCATTGAAACTAATAAAGTACTGGCTGGATTAATTCCAAATATTCCATTTAACCTCACACAATTTCAATCTAAACTTCTGCACTATTTTGTGTTAATGAAAAACAAACATTAAACAACTTCGTTAGAAACTCGTACAATACACACCCAACACTGGAACCTTTAATAACTTTGAACAAATACAAATACAATTTTAACGGTCAACGAATAATACATATTCAAATACAATAAGTCAGATAGAGATCAGCATTGCTTTTCATGCTTAGTTTGCGTATAGTGGCTCATACCAAAGTCTTCGATCTAGTGAAATCCAAATACTTGAAGTTGATATTTGAAACGACTCATCCGTAAATTGACCTTGTCTAGTTTGTTTTACTTTGTATATTGCTAGTATAAACTAGTTTTCTATTAATATTTAGAAGCTACTTCAATCCGAAGAAACTTTTTTAATTTACCTAAATTGTTCGCAAAAAAAGAATAATAAGAATGACATACTTACTTAAAGAGATACAGATTTATTTTATTTGGTTATTATCAACGTTTCAGATATTTTAGAGCTATCATAAAAATGGAATGATGGATAGATTGTTTTAGTTGCTTACTTTTTGGCTAGACTAACGTAGACAACGTGTTGAAACTTGTGTCAGAAACATTGCTAAGCAATATTATTTAAATCAAATTAATTATTTAAATCAAAGTAGTAAATACTATATTTAACTTAGGATATAGAGTTATTTAATTAATTCAGAATATTACCCTCAAGTATCACAGAAACTGCTTAGTAAGACCACACTTATTAGCGTGCTAGTGACTACGAAATGAAGATGAATTAATTTCTAGTCAGCATTTATGTACATAGTTTCCTGTTGATCTTAAGAATAAATAAAATCTAGTAATAAATATATTACTAAGAATTATATATTATGGTTATTTATTTTCTACAGTCTCAGTGGTCCAGTAGTCGACCACGCGGCTTCTGAACCAGAGGTCCGGGTTCGAATCCTGACACTGGCTCACACCAATGACTTTTCGAAATTGTTTTCGAAAGTTATGTGTGATAAATATCGATGACTGAAAACTTTGTGCCCAGTATGGCAATAGGTTTTCCATTTGGGACGTAAACATAACGGCGAGACGAGGCTTAACAGCCGCTGCCTACACCTTCGGGTAACAAAGGTGTGAAGTTAGTTATGTTATTTATTTTAATCTTCACGTCTTTATTTAACCAAAGGTGTAGGCAGCGGCTATTAGGCCTCGAATCGCTGACATTTTTTGCGTCTCAAATTGTGGCGAAACATATTTGTAATTTATCAGATATAACCTCCAAGAGTTCATTGGTTTAATTCCCGGAATCAAAACCACGAGTTCACGACGGTCCATTGGACCATCGAGACTACTTAACTCAATTATTATTCCTATTATTTTGGTAATGAAAGTATTTAATGTGATAAAATATGTACTTATTAAGGAACTAACTATGCTTTGAATCTAAGTTCAACCGGAGGTACAATACCACACATTAAATTACCTTTATGAAATAAATCTTTAAATAGTATAGGATGAAGTCACTAACGCCGCCTTTTCACTCAAATCTTTTATACTGTTGACACGGTTTTAAGTAATCAGATATGGGTATAGTGATGTTATATAAAGCTTTTAGTAATACACATGCAACGTAAAAGCAAAAAAAAAAACTTTAAAATTAAAGTAAAATTTGGCGTTACCAAGTTCGACAAATCAGGTTGCTAATATAAAAATTAAAAATATGATGTTCTGCTTATCTCTAGTCTCAATAGTTTAATTTTTCAGTGCACCAAGTTTTCTCTGTAAGGTTTCAAGATAAAAAAACAATATTATTATATACTGATGACTTCTTGAAAATGTTTCGTTTCAACAGTGGTAAAGCCAAGCAGTCTGCATGAATAGGCCGGCTCGCCCGGTGAAATACCACGACCTCTCAGAAGATGGACGTAAAGTGGCTCATGCCGCGTTTCGTTCGGTGAGGTACCTGTCTCTACAGGTACTCGGAGGCCCACCCCCTTCCCATCCTTTCCTATCCTACTCACTTAAAGGTCGGCAACGCAACGGTAACACTATACGTGTTGCTATTGTCCATGGGCGGCGCAGGTTGCTTACCATCAGGTGACGCGCTTGCTCGTTTGCCCTCCTATCCCATAAAAAAAGTGTCGATGTTTGAAAAAAAAATATCCGAGTATCAAATATTTTAATAGCAGAGACGAGCTAGCCCACTTTCATTTTACTTAGACAATTGTGGCTTCAAGTATCGTTAATAGGATTACGTTTTACCTATTTATAATATTTAAAATATTATTTTATAATAATGACACTAAGTTGACTGAAGGAAGGGTTCAAAGTTCGCCAATAACATATTTCAAGGTATAATGTACTATGTACTTGTACTATGAATATCGCAATTAAAATTTAAAGACAAAATAATTTCGAGGAGTATGTTTTTATAAATCAATTAAAATGTTTTGGGCTTGTTATTTAGACATACGCCGTATGACTTAGTACTTAAAAGGCGAGAGCTATATATATATATATATTTAAGTACTGGAAATTAAAATTTTGAATTTAATTTATTACAAGTATACTAATACTACATTTTAGGGTTTCATCATCATCATTTGCCTTTTGAGGTCCACTGCTGGACAGGCCTCCCCCATAGAGCGCCACAACTGCCGGTCCGTTCACTAATGGGGGGTTTTTGCCATAATCGCCACGCTTGGCAGGCGGGTTGGCGATCGCAGTAGGCTGTATTTTGTTGAGAGAGAATGCTGCTGCCCATTCTTCCAGCCTTTTCCCTTAGTCGCCTTTTACGACACCCACGGGCAGAGATGGGGTGGCGGTATTCTAAGCCGGCGCCACACAGCAAAGGGTTTTAGGGTTTTAAATAGCTTTTAATTAAGTTTTAGGGTTTTAAATAGCGTAAAAAATACTATCTTTTATAATACGACTGCTGTTTATATAGCGTTAATTGAGGTGATTTATTTAGCATCCTCAGCAAGCCTTATGGAGTCTGTAATACATCTGAAATGTCGAGATAATTACTTAAACAAATTCAACATTATACGAAAATATGTTTTAATTTTGTAAAATAAATAGTACCTACCTTATAAAGTATAAAAATTGTTGATGACTGAGTCGAACTATTGTCAAGAAAAGCTTATTAAATTATCCCGGAAACGAATCGTCATTGAAATTATTCATGCAAAAATTGTTACTCAGAGGAAAGCAGGCCGTTTCTTTAATACATTTGTCATTTTAATCACCCCAAGTTGCCGTCTGCGGGAGTGAAATTATTTCGCTGAATTATTTCGAAAATTAAATTTTAGTGACTTCTCGCTTTGACTAATGGTCTATTTTAAGTAACAGTGTTTATATGTAGTCATGAGTAAGGATTTCAGGTATTTGTTTATGGCTTTTACGACTTTAAAATCACATCAAAAAGAACTTTTATCATCTTTTATTAGAAGGGGAACATACCATTACAGTTTTTTCTACCCAAAGGTGTAGGCAGTGGCTATTATGTGTACGTCCCAAATGGAATAGGTGGTGTGTTGTTGCCATACCGGGCACAAAGTTTTCATTCATCGATATATATCACACATTCCAACCCGCACATCAGAATTCTGACCCGCGACTTCTTGATTCACAAGCGGATAGCTCGACCACTGGACCATCGAAACTTCGACGGGAATATCTATATATGTATATGATGTTAATCATCAGAGACTTGTCCCCGCCTGCGTTGATCGCGGCAATGCTGGCAGGTAAGAAGGAGTGGAGGGTTGTGGTCTCCTTCTGCGAAGCAGTCATGCTCCAGAAGGAGGCCGGGAAAGAGCCAATCCCGCCCCAAGGCGGCGGCGGCGAGCTCAGTGATCGCCGCCGCCGACGCGCCGCGATGGCGTACAACCCGCGGGTGCAGCCGGGTCGCGGCCCGGGAAGGATGACCTCCCGGTGCAGCCGGGGAGGGTCGTCGGGGGCGCCGCCGGCCGCACGCCTCTTTACAGCGCGCGGTCGGAGCCGCCATGCCCGGGGGAGCCTTCTGGAGGATGAGCACCTTCGCGTGACAGAGGGGGGGGGGGGGGTGACGGCGGGATGAACCAGAGGGGTTATCCGAATCCTGGACCATCCCAACGACACGACAAATAGATTAAAGTTACACCAACAAAAAAAGATTTGTAATTTTAAATAAGTACGTCAAATATCTGTCTGTCAGAAATCTGTTATTATTTATAATTACTAAGCAATGAATTGAAATAAATTTCAACAGCTACAGGACGACGAGCTAGCACTAAGTTCGCTTGTGTGGCTTCTCTGAAAACTTTTCTAGTACAGAAGTCTTTCTAATGGGCCGCGTTATTTTTTGACATATATTTAAAAAGTAGTAACACTTTTTGATAAACTTATTTCATAAAAGGCTAAAAAGCTAAAGTGGATTTGAAAAACGAAGAAAGTAGGTCTAAATAAAGAAAAAAAAAACCATCCACCTATCTCAACACATACGCCAGAGAAAAAAGATGACAATGACATAAAATGATACGTATGAAGGAGCAAGGCTTCAGTGTCGGTTCGATTTCCATAAGCGGTGTTCACAACAACGTAACTTAGGATCGAACAGTCGAAATCTCTGGCCGTATACTGTACTCTCATAAAGATTTAGACGTGATCTTATTTACATGAGACTAGTCTGATTTATTTTATGTAAATACTGGTATTTCGCGTTGTAATTTTTCTCTCAATATTACATTTAACATACTGACCAACTTTAAGGGATATATAAGCATTTCAAAAGGGTAAGTTTGTCGAATAATATAATTTAGTCACGACACTACGTGGCGTTCATTGCACTTAAATTATTCTTTAGGAGATTATACCATGTTATAAGCAAAACAACATTCAAAATCTATTCGTATATTAACTAACAATATCACTTTACGTTTAAAGGTAGGTAGTTTGATTTCCATACACTACCATAGTTCTAAAACTCAATCATATCAAACAAATTTCTTTAAAAAAGTATGCTCAACGTACCTATAGTAATTATTATATTGAGTAAAGCGATCGTATTACGCAATTACGAGGAATTGGAACTGAGCAGTTTCCCTTTTACATATCTCTCCGGGGACACCTTGTATCGATAACGTCACTCAATTAATTGTTAATTAAAATACAATTTACATTTTAGGGTATAGTTACATTTTCCATTTACATTTCGGATATAATTACAAATTGTCATTTATAATATAATTATGACCGGTAATAAAATGCAATTGAAATACGAAACAATAAAATTGATCGATCAAGTGGTTTTATTGTGACAAAATTTCAATTTCAGAGATGCTGTTATAATATTTTTTTACAAAGAAAACAAAAAAATCTTTGACTAATTTACTTTATTATCTTCAACAGTAGAAATGTCAAGTAATTCACTGCATGAATGAGCTCGCCCGACCGGTGAAATACCGCAACTTCTCGAAAAATTGACGTAAAGAGGCCCTTGTTATGTTATATTTGGTAAGAAAGATATCCAGATCTAACTCCTTCTCTCCCCAATCCCGCTTTTTCTTCAATCATAAAGACTGGCAACGCAATTATTACTTTCACAGGATTAATAAAGCTATTGCTAGATTCCTCCCATTCCCTTAATAAATATGAATATTGAGTCAATGGACCTTGAGTGAAGAAATCGCAATCTCATACTTAATTTTGAGTCGTTGAAATACATACATACATACATACATAACTTCATGCCAAATCCCTTGCGGGGTAGGCAGAGAGAACAGAGCGCCATAGGTTGAAATGACAGATATAATTTATTTCCCCATTGCGTATTAGGTACTGTCTTTTAAATATGGGTGTATTTTCATAAATAATAATTTTATTATTTTTCTTTTCATAAAATTTTACTTACTAAACATATACAATCCAATATTAATGATATTTTGAACAAAAGAGGTGTAAATGCTTAACGGAAAAAATCGGACTTCAGAATAAATGTAGCTTATTTTACTTTCGCCGTTATAATATATAAATCGGTAAATAAAATCCATCTATGCATATGGGATATAAAAAGCGCCAAAAAAAGAAAATATACAGTACTCATAAAATATAACTCTTTTTTTCGCACAGTCGGATAGCAGCGGAAAAAAACAATTAATAAAAAAAACGTACGCTATGCGGATTTTAATTTTAACCATTTTTAGCAAACAGCAATGCGGGATTTTATGTTCGTTTTAATTTATGCCTAGGCACAGCATGTATAATGTGTTTAAACTTTATCAAATTATGTAGGCATTTTTTTCATATATTATCGCATAGCTTATTTATAAAGTAGGTACTTTCATAGTATATTCATTGTTTTTTATTTAAGCAAAAAAAAAACACCCAGTTCGTTGCATTATATGGCTGACTCGTAAAGTGGGTAATGCCACGTTACTTTTGGTGAGTGAGGTATCCGGAGGCTCATGCCCTTTCCCTCCTGATCTCTGTCCCTATCCTATCTTAAGGGACGGTAAGGCAACTATGACATGCTACTTACACTTAAGGTCGGTACAAGTCACTTAGCACCAGGTGAACAGCTATTTCATAAAAGATCAAATGAATTCTGTCTAGAATAATAGTATATAGAATAGTAGCTTAATTCACTACTATCCAGTTATCAAGCAAGCAACTAAATGTGTCTGTCTGACTGTCTGTTAGGAAAATAGACAGCAGATATCAAGGAATTACTTTAACACTCTCGGTGATACAGTGGTTTGGCATTTCGAATCCGGGGCTCAAACCAATGGCTTTTCGAAATTATTTTCGGAAGTTAAGAGTGATAAATATCGATGACTGAAAACTTTGGGCAAATATATTTACATTTAAATCACTCTAAATTGAGCAAAATAGCATGAGAAATCTCAGTTCACTTACAAATGGGCAATTTTTAATTTTTTTAGAATACTCTAAGTATTCTAAAAAAATTGTTCTAAAATAATGTTAAAATTTACAATACATTTAGAGTCTTCTTCTCATAAGCGTTAATTACCTTAATTACTTCTGCTAATGACTTGAATCAAACTAAATTACTTTTTCAGAAATTTATAATTATGTTTAATACTTGTAAAAATATGAATTCAAATATTATATTATCTCTAAAATTTTAAATAAGTTTTATAAAGGACTCAGTAATAATTGATAATTATAGATATACAAAGTCAAAGTCAAAATAAGTTTTATTTTCATAGGTCTTCACAGACACTTAAAAATAGTCAACAAGTACAATTTAACTTTATTATTTTAAATTAACTACATAACACGAGCGCTTGAGGAAAGTGCGTCCGTGGAACAAGAAAACTCGGACGCAATCGCCACGAGCGGCCCGATTCCGAGTGTAGGGGCTATCATGAGAAGAATCGGGCAAGAAACTCATGTGCCAAATACTCTTTTCAAACTATTACACATAAATAACAATAATATTAATATCGCTACTGAAAACAAAGCAGTAGACTCGTGCATAAAAGGTGTAGCAGCCAGAATACTCGACCATCACAGTTATGGCCCAAGCAAATTAACATCAACGTCCTAAAAAGAAAAACTATGCAAATATATTAGTCGAGCGCAACTGACGCGACATCTTCTATTTAGAGTGGTAACGTTGTGCAATAAATAAAATTTATATGTACATATATTATGAACAATATCAAGGCAAATTTTAAATTAGAAAGTGTATATACATAACTATCAGAAATTATTACGGAACATACATACATACATAAGCTCACGCCTGTATCCCATGGGGGTAGGCAGAGACTTTGGCTTTCCACAAGCTACGATCCTGACACACATCTTTCGCCTCATCCATAGTCATACATCTCGTCATGCATTCACGTCGGTTTCGGGTGCTACGCATTTTGCCTTTTATAAACAGACCATTTATTTGGTCGTTGTAGCTCCGTCTTGGTCTTCCGATCCCGACCCTACCACTCACACCCTACCCTACCACATTATAGATATAGAATGCAATAAATATAGAATAGAAATGATGCTAGTAATAAAATTAGTAAATTTTGATTGAAACTAAGTTTCTCTTTTTTTACAAATGGCAAAGGTTTTTGTTTTTCTTCAAATGTTATTCTTCACATTTATTTGTATTGCAGTTTTTGTATCTTTCAATTTAGCTCAAAGAGTTACTGAAAGCTTTTAATTACTCACAGAGATTTATCACAAAGGTTTAAAAGTTCAGTTCAAAGCTACTTATTCTTTGCTCGGATTTTGTAATGAAATGGCTTATTTTTAGCCTTATTTTTGTTAAAATTTACGCCCTTATTCTACAAAGTTGTACATAGTGTTCCCAAGCCGGTGAATTCCTTTTAAACGACTGGACCGATTCGAATATTTTGTTTGTAAGTGTTCAACTGGATTCGAGGCTGGTTTAGATTTACAAGTAAGCCCGGCAGATGGTGCTGCAATAGATATCTACGTTATTTGTCAATACTGTTAGGATAACTAACCTATTGCATGTTGGAGTGTCGAGGTTGTTGTCATTAGTTGCTTACCACTAGGTGACACGCCTGCTGGTTTGGTCCCCTGTCCTATTCAAAAAAGTATTAACATAAACGTAGAAATGTCGAAAGAGACAGGCAAACAAACTTTCTGAAACTGCTATTTATTTTCTGCATTCTATTTATTGCGTTTTATATCTCCAGTTACAATTATAACTTGATTAACACAAGCTGTTCCAGTTTAAAACCATTGTTTTCTGTTACAATATGTTTTTCAACAAGTGTATGCGGCTTAGTCAGCTGCAACTGAGCCGGTGGCATTATGAAAGACTGAAAGACATCTCATTGTAGTGCAGAGATACAACACAAAAGAACGTTTTCGCCGTCCAGCGTTCAATGTGTGGCTGTCTTGTAGATACATTTGTTTAATGTTGTACCAATTTTTTACTATTTACTTACTACTATTTTTTCCATATCATTTTTTTTATATTTAACGCCAATTATATACTAAAATATAAGGATAAAATTTAAATAGGTAGCTCATCAATACTGAATTTTACTGCTTAAAATACATAAAAATATACACTATATACAACAGAATAGAAATACACAATTGCAATGTTCGTAGTACTAAAACGGTCAAATTTTTCGTAGTTTAAATGTTCGTATTCTGAAGGCATTTTTTAAGTTGGTTGTAAAGTACCTGAGGGTTTGCAAGGACAGAACAGTACGATCCATATTTTCTTAAATTTCCTAATATATAAATATTGTCACACAGTATAACATAACTTCACGCCTTTTTTCTATCCGAAGGTGAAGGCAGTGTTAAGCCTCGTCTCGCTGTTATGTTTACGTTCCAAATGGAGTAGGTGACCTGACACTGGCTTGCACCAATAACTTTTGAAAATTGTTTTCGTAGGTTAAGTGTGATAAATATCGATGACCAAAAAGTTTGTGCCCGGTATGGCAATAGGTTCGCCACCTATTCCATTTGGGACGTTAACATAGCGGTGAGACGAGGCTTAACAGCAGCTGTCCACACCTTCGGATAACAAAGGCCTGAAGTTATGTTATGTTGACAATTATTTGCGTGGTAGGAATCTACGGACAAAAGCAATTCCACGTTAAACGGAATGTTAAAAATCAAAATCAAAATCAAAATCTCATTTATTCAGTTTAGGTCATTAAAGACACTTATGAACGTCAATAATTTCAATCCGCCAATTCGATTACTCACGTCCTGAGAAGAATTGGCAAGAAACTCAGGGGAGTCTTTTTTTTTCTTTTTACTTAATTTTAAGTAAACTAAATTACAAATTATTAGAATAATTTATAGAGCAAGATGAGGTTCCTCACGTAAAACTTAGGACGCTGCGACTCCTCCCAAGCCTCAAATATACTTTCGAGTAATTTTACCCCAGCATCACATGTTGACCGTCCTCGAGTGAAACCGAATTGTTTATTATGAAGCAGACTATTTTCATTAAAGTATTTAAGTAACTGAGCGAGGATTAGTTTTTCGAAAATTTTACTTAAAGTAGGTAGTACAGATATTGGTCTAAAGTTAGTGGGGTCTAATGTACTACCTGATTTATGCAACGGAATAATCTTGCTTAGTTTCATCAGGTCAGGAAACACACCACAATCAATGCATCTATTAAAAATCACAATTAAAGCGGGAGCGATAGTGCTAAACAAAGATTTTATAATATATACAGAAATACCCCACAAATCAGCCGTCCTCTTAATATTAATTGATTTAAGCACGACATTTAAATCAAACCTATCGACATGACGAAAATTAAAACCGTTATAAAATTCTGGCACGTTATCTTTAAGTAACGAGTCTGCAATGGAGGTGGAAGAGCCCAGAGCACTAGTAAGATTGACAGGGAAAATAGAAAAAAAATTTTCAAAGGCATTGGCCACCTCATGATCTGAGTTGGTATCATGGCCATCGATACATAACTTAAATGAACGTTAATATCATAAAATAAATAAGACAATAACGTGTGAAACTTTTACCCGACATATTTTATCATAGTTGTATGTAACATAGGTGACTGCAGTTTATAACATACGCTGACAAAGTTTGCTCAGTCGCGTAGCGAGAGCACCAGCGTACTGCGAACTGTCCTATTCAATCGACGTGTTTGAATAGAACGCAAAATGTATTGACTTAAACAAATACTGCAACACCAATTAATATTTTGAGCACGTATAAAATAAATAAAACAAGTGTTCCAAACTACAAACATGTGTATTGTAAATTATATTTTTTTATTATAGTGTTAGTTGACCAAGCGAACTTTGTTTCGCCGAAGAAGAAATAAAAATGGTCATTGTAGGCTATCCTTAAGAGATAGACATACACTTTACATTTTTGTAGTCTTTGTGAAGGTGTATAGTAATTTAGTACATTGTTTTTATGTATCACTGAGGGTTCCACAAGCGTTTTCAATTAAAGTGCTAAATTTCTAAAATTATCAGATTTTTTACTACATCTTACATGAACTAAACATACAAATCACCCTGTTCTGTCTCTGTCTTTAGCTATTAAAAAAACTCGAAATAAAAATCATTCAGAAATGGTGGAATATGTGTTTTAATTTCAGCTTGTAGCCACCTGAATTAATGCGCTCAAATAATAAAAACACTTAAAATACCTATTAACATAAATCATTATCGTTTACAGGAAACTCAATTTATTAGGGAAATTTAATACTTATTATATTTGTACAATACCCAAAAAACAAATAGCAGCCATACATGCATATCATACAAATATGTATGATGAGCATGTATTTTTTTGTCTTGGTGGTCCAGTGGTCGAGCACCTCGCTTCTGAATCTAGAGATAGCGGGTTCGAATCCTACACTGGCTCTCACCAATGACTTTTCGAAGTTATTTTCGGAAGTTATGTGTGAAAAATGATAACTGAAATCTATATGTCTGGTATCTTCGGTATCGGTTCGCCACCTATTCCTAATCCATTTGGGACGTAAACATAACTGCCTACACCTTCGGGTAGAAAAAGATGTGACTTTATGTTATGTTATAAATATTTTTACTAGGGCTGGGATGGTACCCGTGTACCTCTTCTCATTTTTTATGCTAAGGCAATCACAGAAAAATGTAACTAAATGGATCATGCATTTAATAAAAATGCAAGGCACGTATTGAAAGTAAAAGTACGGTCAAAAATTAAAATATAAACAATTTAACACAGCCCTATTTGACAGGTAAGTTGTTTAAAATATTTGTACCGCGTGTAGAATTTACAATAAGTTCCACGTTGTTTAGAAACCAAAACTTTTGATTAGAGTACAACGCAGTTATTTTGTACAGACCCCTAACGATATTTTGGTCCTCTCAAACCTGCTGCGGATAACACTTTCTAATATATTGTAATTGAAACAAAAAAAGCTTATGCATAATATACGTTTGTGTTTTACTAACAAAAATTTCGAAAGATTTTTAAGTATACGGAAATTTGATTTTAATATTATATGTGAATTTTTGCGAAAAATGGTACTGGGAATCATATTTTTTATAGCTTCACTCCTTTATCAGACAGTATTGGTTGTGGCTGTTAAGTTACTCCACAAATGTAATAGTATCAGATTCTATTTTATACACCGGGCACTAAAATATTGTCAATTATCGATTTTATCACATACCTATGGCTATAACATTAAAACAACTTTTTATGATGATCAGATATTGTTTTTGTTCATTTTGTTCATTACTCGTGAAAATGATCCCTGTAAAGACTTCAAAACGTCGGGAAAGAAATAGAAAATAAGCTCTTAACTAAGCCAATAAATCATTAGTGTAGGCCAGGATAGTAAAAATACTTTTGTAAAAATGTTATTGTAAAGACTGGTATTATTCGTGTGCATTACATAAACTGCTGATTGATAATCTGCGATTATTATATTAGATTTTTTTAAATATAATGACGTTTTAAATATATTTTCGTGTCATTAAAATAAATCCCCCATAATGTAGCTGCCATTGTGAATTCAGCAAAGCCTTCAGTGCTCACAAGAGATTCATGAAAACTATACTATTTATAGTTATTACTTCATTCTTGTCCAAGTAGGAAATGGTTGTAATCCAAATATATAGCACTCAGTAGTTCAATTATTCCGTCGACATAATATTATTACATAACATAATAAGGTTCTACGTACTCAAGTTTATGTATAATTAATGTAAAGTGAATATTATTTGACCTCATCACGCAAACCTCGGAACTAATGTTAGTCCCTTGTCGGCAGAACATGTTTGCACCGACTGTTATTACAGTTATTTTCACAATGATCCTTCAAGAGCTCAAAATAGTAAGAGAAAATATTATAAAATTACATACATATAGCAAGCAATGTCGCTTTAATAAATTGAAAAAAAGCTTGTCGCGCGAGTTGTAAATAAACTGTACTAATTTTATAATGTCAAATCAAACCAAAATAGCTTTATTTTCATGGGTCTTCACACAAAGTTAAATATAGTCCGTAAATACAGATATTTAACTTATTATTATATTTAAAGCATAAAATATTAAAACACGAGCGCTTGAGAAAAATGCCTCCTTGGAACAAAATGCACGGACGATTCTAAGTGTAAGGTTGTCATGAGAAGAAATGGGCAAAACACTCATGTAAATTAATCTACTAACTTTACTATATTATCCATTGCAATTTAATTACCTACTGATAGGAAATCAAACCTCGCTACAAGCTTTCATTATTATATAAATTATACATACTAAGGCTCTAAGTTGATACTTGAAATTTTTAAGGAAATATTATTTTCTTATTTTTAGAGCGCTTAAATAAAAGCTTCTTTAAAAAGGGTTTTGGCTTATAATTTATTTTTTTATTTTTAGTTATAACTGGCTAGGTTAGTGTCATTTCATTCAACGCATCATTATTGCAAGTTAGTTTACCGCTTAATTTCTAACATCATGTAATTCAATTTCAGCTTGGAGCTTTCTTTTCCATTTAATCGCAATGATGATTTTTAGTATATAGCCATATTGTAGAAATGCATCAAAAATATGTATGCCGTCATCTTGGATGGTCCACCGTATTGTATTTAGAATGATGTCACATTATTTTTCGAGTTATTCTTAACAAGCCCTTTCATTTGATACCCATATTATATAAATGCAAATATGGTGGAATATCCGCCATATTGGATTTAGAATGACGTCATATTATTTTTTGAGTTAATTTTAACAAGCCCTTTCATTTGATACCCATATTGTAGAAATGCATTAAAAAAACTGTTCCTCTATCTTGGATATTCCACCATATTGGATTTAGAATGACGTCATATTTTTTTTGACAAACACGAATATTTGTGTGGCGTCTGGGTATTTTTCTATGTATTATAAGTATGTATTTACAAAAGAAAAGTATATATGTATTAATATCCGTTATCTAGTATCCATAACACAAGCATTTAGTTGCTTAGCTTGGATCTAGAGGGCGCTGTGTGTATTGTGTCCCAGACATTAATATTATTACATTATTATTACATACATACATACATACATACATACATACAGTGCAAGTTAAATAAAAGCTTTTAATATATGAATTCACCACTCATACATATATCTGGGCGCATAAGTTTCTAACAACGGTGGAAGCGCAGATGTTATAAAACGGCGTATGCCATCACTCCATGGATCGGTTGAATAAAATATGGAGAAATAGAATCATCATAAAAGCCACAAAAATAAGACGTGTTAGGCATTTGAGAGAAAATTTCAGAGAAAGCGTAAAGAAGAAATATGGCATTCGCCAAGGATGCTTAACTATTATCCAGGAGCCTGGTATTATAAGGCGTATTTCTTCCGTCGTAAAGAGCTGTATTCTGTTTTTTGGGACATATCTTGCATCAAGATAATACATCTGTAGAGCGCCTTATGGTGCAGAGAGCACAAGACCTAGAGGCAGATTACCCATGCTTTGGACCGTGCAAATAAAGACAACAGTTGACGCTCTATTGCACGGATTCACTAAAAAGGCAATGGTCAGGGAAGTCACCAACCTAATCGTGATGACCACGAAAACTCAGCCAAGAGTAGGAATAACCAGCGGAGCCAATGCCAAAAATCGTACACAATTCAGACGAAAATATTTGATTTCAAGATTACTGATTAAGAAATGAATTTATCAATAAAAATTCTAAACCAATTGTAGTTATATGTAGTTATATAAATATTATTTTAAATCTTTCTATGCCTGGGCCAGTAAAATCTTTTATAATCAACGGTGATTGAGATAATATAACCGTATTATCCTTATCATTTGACGGGCCTCGTGGCGCATTGGTAAAAACTACCGGCTGGAGCAATGAGGTCGGGGGTTCGATTCCCGCCCGAGCATAAATATTTGTGACAATCATGAATATTTGTGTGGCGTCTGGGTGTTTTTCTATGTATTATAAGTATGTATTTACAAAAGAAAAAGTATATATGTATTTATATCCGTTATCTAGTATCCATAACACAAGCATTTAGTTGCTTAGCTTGGAACTAGAGGGCGCTGTGTGTATTGTGTCCAAGATATTATTATTATTATTTATACAATCAACAACACCATGCTCTAATGTTAGCCAGATAATATGAGAAGATGGAACATCCACATGTTATATTGTAAGGGATCCAATAACGACCTACGGGAAACATCTGGGGGAAAGAAATATATTATCTTTGATGTTTAGTTCTCCATAAACGTTCAACAGTACATAGATGTCACATGACGCAAATAGATTTAAATGTGATCATAAAGTTTTCTGTCTTCAGTTTTTTTTCTGATAGAAATAGGTCGATATTTACCATTGATAACTTTATTTAAACAAGTATTTCTTTAGAGGCTCCTTGATTCTAACCTTGGTACACAAAAAATACATTTCAAAAGTTATACGTGATATTTTTTACTGATCTATTATACTAGTTAATAATGTAAAGTCACTGTAATTTACAAGTTTCAACAATTTCTGTAGTTTACAAGGTATAATCTATACTTATATTATAAAGCGGAAGAGTTTGTTTGTTTGTTTGTTTGAACGCGCTAATCTTAGAAACCACCGGTCCGATTTCAAAAATTCTTTCACTGGTGTATAGTCCATTTATCGAGGAAGGCTTTAGGCTATATTATATTTTCAAATAAATTAGGGATCCTTACTATAAGTCCAATAATGTAACCCAAGGTGTAAGAAAAAGACCCGAAAAAAAATCTTACATCGCGAACGCTGCAAAAACTATTGATTATAGAAAAAAACAATGTACTACAGTTTCACAGAACATATAATTGTCTACAGAAAAGTCCGCGACGCTATATGTCTAACTATTGTAGTAATCGCATAATAAGTGTTTTTTGAATTTTTAAAAATAATTATAATGAGGTCGTTTTAAAAGATCTTTATTTTGTACCTTGGTATTAACTCTACTCAAAATAAATTACTTCAATATAAAGATAGATTCAATACCTTTCTAGAACTTTTTGAATGATTCAATTCGGACATTTAATTCAGAAGATATCACAAAATACAAAATGCAAGTATTCGTTTCTTAGGCAAATATACCGCGCACGCAATAAATGATCGGGAGTCCCGCCCGACCCGGTCATGAGCGGCGCTCATAGCTGGCAGGTAATTTTTTTTTTAATTTTCGTAGACATTTTTTTGTTTTTTTTGTCCTAATGAGTTTGTATTTAATCGTCTTTTGGGGTATATATATATATTTATTTTGTAATAATTAATAGGTGATGTGAACATATAACATCTAAGACCCCGTGTCTATTTAGACACATAGATTAGAATTTGATCTATTTAAGAGTATAATAAACGGGAAATAACCCAACACGTTTAGGTAAACAAATACTTACTTTTATTATTAGCTTGACGTTTCAGCCTGGTTGCACTGGCCGTAGTCACAAGCAGAGATTTGTTTACCTAAATGTGTCGCGTTATTTTCTGTTCATAATATTTATGTATTAAGCAACTCGAATATTAAAATATTTAAAAATATTTTCATACTTAAGTAACCCAAGTTGGTAACCATTGACCCATGGTTACCAACTTTGTTGTTGTTGTTATCCTTTACAATATTGCAACTTCATCTAAATGGACGAAGCGCAAGATATGCCCACGCACCTCGATCTTGGCGTCTTTTGCTAAAATATAAAGACTTTGCGGGTTTGTTACACGTCTGCATTACACATAGAATTGCCCATCTATATTTACCTTTTTAATATCGTAATCTCTTTTAAAATTTAGTGAATTTATTTTGATAAGAGTAATACCAAGGTGCCAAATCGACATCATTTAAATTACAAAAAAAAAAACACTCACTGTGAGTTAGCCGTACTGGTAAGAACATGTGGTGACCAGGTTTTTTTTTAAATCGACGACAATGACCAGATAAAAAAAAAGGTTCAAGTAGTATTAAAAAAAACTAAAGATTGATGTCAAACTTCTGACAAAGTCCCTGGTAATGCTATTAATTGAAGTTGATAATTTTTTTTACGGGATAGAAGGGCAAAGGAGTAAGCGGGTCACCTGATGGTAAGCAACCTGTGCCGCCCATGGACACCAGCAACACTTATAGTATTACCGTCGCGTTGCCGACCTTTAAGGGAGAAGGATGGGGAAGCGAGGTGGATCCCCAGGTACCTCTCTCACCGAACGAAACTCGGCATGAGCCACTTTACGTTGATCTGCTGAGAGGTAGGGGTATTTCACCGGTTGTGCCGGCCCATTCTTGCAGCTAACTGCTTATTATTTTAACTGCTATTATTTTCATCATATCTAGGTTGTTAGTCGCTAATATCAACAGGTAAGCAAGTAAGGTGTGTAATAATCGTGCCTTATGGCGCTTTGTACTCTCTACCTACCCCGCAAGGGATCTGGCGTGAAGTTATGTATGTATGAATCAGGAACTTGAATTGAAAAAAAATAGTGTTAGTTCATTTATGAGGAAAGCTTTGGGGTATTAATATGATCGCGGCAATAATCTTAAGTGGTAAATGTATAAAATATAGCGGTACGAAGTTCGCGCGGTCTGCTAGTAGAGTATATAGGGCATGAGTTGCTTGCCGACTTCTTCTGATAACAGTTCCTAAATTCAAAATCAGATATCAAATACTTTGTTCATATGTTATGCAAGAATTAAGGGATGTTATGTTAAAAAATTGTGTTGTCAATGTTGAAAAATAATTTAAGACTGCCGTATTTATAGTATCAATATTATCTTGATTTCAGTTTACCATCTATCACTGAAAAATAATGGACTATAGATTACAATTTGCCTGCCGCCTATTCTATACAGATCATATTATTTATTTTAGCGTCATGCGGTATTAATTCTTTATTAAGATATTAAACGTGAGGAGGTATAAGAGATTGAACAAATCTGACACTGAAAAACTTTATATAAAGCAATATATTGTGTAAATAGCCAATGGACATCACATATCTTACTTGAATGTCTAAAAAGGGCGCTTTTAATTAGCATAAACAAGGTCGGAAGTACACATTCACTTCTACGTAATCTCTTAAAAGGCTGTTAAAAAGATTAATAGGAGGATCAATGAGGTCATTGGTTTGTATTTAGGACCCCGAAGAATCTGTGAATACGACTTTTTTTTTTGCTCTGGATAGCTCGGAATTAAATGTTGCCAATAACTTAGGCGTCGTATAAAAATAAACCATTTGACTTTAATCCGTTTAATTAGCTGACTTCACTTACATCCTTTTTAATTTTCATAACTATACCATATAATATAAATAAAAGGATATAAACATACATATAGCGAGATATTATCTCCCTGAAAGTAAACCAGCCCAGCTGATAGTTTTACAGAGCACCTCGGTCAAATAAAAATGTGTTTTGATGTGAGTAAGAATCCAGTAGACCATGAATTTTTGTTGAATTTTATAACGTGGAATTAAGGTATTATTTTTTTAAAGACATGCACAAACCAATAAAAAAAATCAATATAGGTAGGTACTCAGATTGGTAGAATACAAAGTTTGTACGATGTTCTAAGTACTTAATCGGCATAAAAATTAAATATATATATATTGATTGCATGGTCCTGTATTTCATCGCCATCAAAATCTAATTATTTTTGACACAAAGAAAAAAATTTTTTATTTTTTTATTTTGATAGCTATGAAGGACCGGACTGACATTATGAAATGTATTGTATAAAAATAACTTAAATCAACTACTAAAAAAATCACATAAGCTAAAATTAAACGTTCTTCAGTTACATTTAAAAAACATATTTTATACATCCGGATGTTCAAATGTGCGAGAAATAACGGAAGCGAGCGATTATCCCACTTGTGCACACATGTTACAGCCTTTACCCAACGTTGCACGTCATGACGGCTCTGAATCTCTGTGTAGAACCATATAAAAGGTTTGAATATTACCAAAAGAATTACTGCCAAAACCAATATAGAACCAATAGGTATAGACTAGAACAAAATGTGTAAGTTAGGTAGTATTCTAATAAATATATTCTTGAAATATTATGAAGCTGCTTTAGAATAATAGTCCCTCCCTAGGGATGCTGTGAGAAGGAATTTTGCCTAAAGTTTTCGTATCTTAAGACTGTATTTTACTGATTAACTAAGCCCTCTGTTTTGGTTCGACCGGTTAAATATTTTAACTTATCAGAAAATCTAGACTTATGCTGGGTTTCCTTCATTTAGAGAGAGGGAGAGGGACCTCCACTATCTTTATTCTATTCTAAAGGGCGGCAACGCATCTGTGACTCTGTATTGATATTAGTACCTTACCACCAGGTGCAACGCTTGCTTGTTTTCCTCAATTCCCTTAAACAAAAAAGGATTACATCATAATTATGTGTCTGGGTGGTCCATAGGTCAGCACTTCGCTTCTGAATCAAGAAGTCGTGGGTTCGAATCTGGGCTCACATCAATGACTGACTTGACTCTGAAATTCTTTTCCGAAGTTATGTGTGATAAATATCGATGACTGAAACTCTGTACCCGGTGTATGACAATACGTTCTCGCCACCTGTTCCATTTGGTACGTAACCATAATGGCAAGTTGAAGCTTAACAGCCGCTGCTTACACCTTCGGGTAAAAAGAGGCGTGAAGTTATATATGTATGTACGTATTCTACTATTTTAAATATGTAATTGTAGTGCAAATTTCAAACAGAAATGAACAATTGCAGGCTCAGTGACACAACGGATGGTAGCTATAAATAGTTCATTCAGTACAGTATTACCATCTTTATTAGCACTAGATCCTGTGCAGTTCGGCTGGAGCTCTCATATTTACCGTATGAGGTTTATTTCCGTTGCTACCATTTGCATAAAGCAGTGTTACACTCCTGCAATGCTGAGTTGAACATAGCTAAATATCGTTGTCTGATTACGATATTGTTGTGATTACAACAACGATTGCTTACAAAATAAAACTAGGATATTGTAAGGCTTTAACAAACTGAACCTATTATATTATTATATTGAAACATAAATTGAAAAACAACAATAGAAGCTCTTACTTTTTTGAAGAAAATAAAATATTGTAAAAAATCTATATTTAAAAGATGCTGTAGACAGTCGTTTGGAAAAGTTTTTCAAAGAAGTGGCATTTATTTTTTGACATATAGAACAAGTTTTCATAAAATTATAAATATTTAAGTAAATCGTTGTAGGTACGTAACCTTACGCATTTTCTTACCCGCATGTGTAGGCAGTGGCTGTTAAAGCTTCGATTCTGTGATTCGTTACGTTACGTCTCAAATGGAATTGGTGGCGAACCACAAAAGGATTCAAAGGAAAAGAAGATTATTTCGTCAAATTTTAATTAAATAAATTAATTATAGAAAGATAATTAAAAATGTAAAAACCTATTTAACTGTAATTAATGAATAACTTGATTGTTTTTACACACGTTTCTTACCCCAAGGTGTAGGTAGCCGCTGCTACATATTGCCCTCAATATGTATGACATACTTTGAGCAAAATTTTGCCTATCCTCAATCTTTTTGCAATACACAACAATTCTAAAAAGAATTTCGGAAAGTCATTGGTCCTGAAACCACCATTGCATCAAAACGATAATAAAATAAGAAATAATATTTCTAACTAAAACTCTCTAATTTCGAAGCCGTATGAAAACCGATAGTAGAAGGAGATGGGACAAATAATCCGCTTCCAACTTTATCAATATTGCTTCTTATGAGATTAATTCATATCCTGATGCCCTCGGTCACATTTTCCAAGGGAATTTATATCCGAGCAAACGTTAACAAGTGTAACTACAGTTTAATAGGTGTGTCCAAATAATACATATATATTATTATTTTTTTCCTTTTACTCAGACACCAACCGAATATTTAGCATTTATATTATGTGTACGAAATTGCCAAAATCAAACTAGATTATTTATGAACTAGATGGCGTTCAACAATATGTGTGCACATAAATAAAACTTGCTGTGTGGCGCCGGCTTTTGCTGTGTGGCACCGGCTTAGAATACCGCCACCCCATCTCTTCCCGTGTCGTAAAAGGCGACTAAGGGAAAAGCTAGAAGAATGGGCAGCAGCATTCTCTCTCAAAACAATACAGCCTACTGCGATCGCCAACCCGCCTGCCAAGCGTGGCGATTACGGCAAAAAACCTCCATAATTGAGCGGACCGGCAGTTGTGGCGCTCTATGGATGAGGCCTATGTCCAGCAGTGGACCTCAAAAGGGCTAATGATGATGATGATGAAATAAAAGTGTTTACGAAAGGCAGAGATTTGTCAAGAAATATTGACTCATACTTTACTTTGTATTTCATAAATAATAGTGCACGTGACGTAATTTACTCTTAACTTTTAAGCTATGGACTAGTTCTGGTATAGCAATAACTTAAGTCATTGAAAAGATTAATTTTAGTTGCTTCTAATCAAACTATTTAAAGCAAATCTGGGCATTACTTGCTGCTGCTATCACTCTGCTAAAAAGTCTCTGTCGCTTTATCTACATAATAATATTTAAAGTGTACTGATTACCATATTGTTACATCCAAATTGTAACACATGTGTCAGCCATGTTGGAAAAATCCAACAAATTTCAAATGTTTCAAAGAGAGAGACATCTAACATTTCACAACTCTATTCAACCGCTGAACCAAATTATCATAATGCAACATTGCATGGCGCGACAATTTTGATTACATTGCCGTCCCACGACGTGAATGCTAATACCCTGTGCATACAAAAGCAGAACGCTATTCACAAATGTCTATGATTATGCGCAATGTAATATGCAATTTTCTTGCTGGGTATAATAGTGTTGTAAATGTGCCAATATATTTGTCTTCTAATGAAAATAGAGGGTAGTTGTTTTATAAATATTTATTTAATAAATACTCGTTTTTGGTTTGGCCCATGGAATTTAGTTTATATACTTTAATAATTTATTAGACATTTTGAAACTAATTTAGTTTAAAATTTATTGAGGATAAGTAGAATTGATGAAAATTAAAAATATTTGTCCGGAACCTTTTATTAGGTCATCTGTCTTTGTCCGTAATAAGTGTCTAATAATTAAATCAATTTTTATTTTTGTAGAGATTGTATTTATGCTAGTCTTTGCAACTATAATAATATTATGTAGAGGAATAGGAATAGGAATAGGAAATATATATAACTTCACGACTTTTGTTACCCGAATATGTTTACGTCCCAAATGGAATAGGTAGCGAACCTATTGCCATACCGGGCACAAAGTTTGTCAGTCATCAATATTTATCACACATAACTTCCGAAAACAATTTCGAAAAGTCATTGGTGTGAGCCAGTGTCTGGAATCGAACCCCGGACCTCTGGATCAGAGGCCGTGCGCTCGCCCACTGCGCCACCGATAACGATGTAACATATAAGCTCAAAAACCATTTGGGTCGATTTCAAAAATTCTTTCACCGTTGGAAAGCTGCATACACCCAGAGTAACATTGGCTATATTAAATTTAATCATCATCATCATCGTCATTTTGTTTGTGATAAAACTAGTAGTTTTTGATAAAACTAAAATTTAAATATTCTTAAAAATTAAAAATCTAAGTAACAAAATAATCTTTAATAGGGTAGCTAAATAATGATTACAAAATACTAAAGAACAATATTGATTGATTACCTATACTGACATCAGCTATAGATGAGGTCATAATGTCAACATAGAATATATGTTTTATTTGTAAAACGTCTATTGATATTATTCAGGGAGACGTTTGCAATTGTATTAACACCCAAAATAAACATTATATGTAATGAACATTAATGGTACAGACATCTCATGACTTCTTATATTCTTTCTTACTCCATTTGTCAATGACCTTAGCTCTATTTGCGAGACATTTTGCTTTGTGAATATATATATTTCTTAAAAAAGTATTTGGTAAATATTATAAATCGTATTTAGGGACCTGAGCAATATTTAATTTTAATTTTGAAAATTGTATTAACTCCGTTCTCTCTGCCTACCCCGCAAGGGATTTGGCGTGTTGTAATGTATTTATGTATAAACTCGTAATTTGGGAATTCAATACGAGTAAACATCAAAATTTTTTCGAAATTATTTTTAGAAGACTTTGGCTTTCCACTAGCTACGATCCTGACACTCATCTTTTGCATCATCCACAGTCATGCATCTCATCATGCATTCACGTCATGCATTCACATTTTATTATATATTAAACAAAAAATGTAATAAAAGTAAAAATCTCATTTTATTCAAAACAAAGAAAATAGTTAATATTTCAGTTCATTCAACATGTTTCACTTTACAGTTTTCAAACATTTAAAATAAAATAAGAAATCGGTAGCCACAATCGAACGCTTCCAAGTAAAAGAGAAAAAAAAAGTGAACTTTCCCCCACAATCTCACTCTTATTAATTTCAGCCACATTTTCACATTTATTTAAGTTACGCCATAATGAAATCGGCAATGCTTTATTGCGTTCATTTTTACCTGGCGCCAAATTTTTTTGCATGAAAATGAGTGTGTAAATGAGGTCAAAGTCGCTTATGAAACTGCTTTCACAATGAAGTGGCAACAAGAGCAAACAACTGCGCCTATTTTTATAGAAAAAAAGTAATAATATCGTGATGTAGATATTTTACATTGTTAAAAGAAAAAATATACGCTTGTTAGTTGTCTTGCAGTTTATAATGTTTTGTGTATAGTTATCAGAAGTGACATTATAATTGAAAATGTTGTCATGTTTCTTTATTAAATAATTATTCATATCATCATCATCATCATGATGATAATGATATGGAAAATTATTATATATATATATATATATATATATGTCGGAGGAAGCCATTGAAACAGTTGCTTGTTGACTGTACGATAACGCATAACATTGTTATTGTTGTTGTTAATCCTAATTGTTGATCCTAATTTAATTTTATACGATTTTACATTATTATAGAGCCCATAACATATTTCCGAAAATAAATTTGTGATTATAAGAAAGATATACAGTAGAAAGTTATTAACTAGCTATTGTCAAATTAATTACTGTTTGACGCATAGTGTGCATGCGAGACGCCACCTGTTTTAAGGAATTCGACGGTTGTGAGGGGGTCTTCTTGTCTTGTGAATGTGAAACACAGACGGATCGAGTTGGATCCTGGAGTTGTGTTTGAGAGTGGTTTTTAAGATTAGAGTCTTGAACTCGCTGCTCGATTCAAATTATTCATTAAATAATTGTTTACTGATTTTGATATTGTATAACCAAGAATAAATGTGTTCGTTATCATTTATCAATTATTTGTGCTCGGATTATATAGTGATAAACCCACAATTATTATCTCCAGTAAGGAATCGAATAAAAGACTCTCCCATATATATACTTAGTCTGGCCATAAATACTGTTACAACTAAAAATAAAAAAATATTACATTTGAATTTGGAATCTGTCATTTTTATACGATTGTTCATTGTGTTTCTCGTTTTGGCGCCAATGCATTGTACAATATTTTGCGATATTAAACTGGAGTGGGGTGATAAAGAGAACCGAATCGCTGTGATTGCATTACACAAAGTAGGTATGGAGCCAAATGCAATTTTTAAAACTCTCCATACACTTGGTATTAGTCAAATGTTTGTGTACCGGGCTATTAATAGGTACAATGAGACCTCCTCTGTTTGTGACAGAAAAAGACCTGGCCGTCCACGTAGTGTTCGTACGAAAAAGGTGGTCAAAGCCGTAAGGGAAAGAATTCAAAGAAATCCTGTCCGCAAGCAAAAGATTTCATCTCGGGAGATGAAGATAGCACCTAGAACAATATCGCGTATTTTAAAAGATGACTTAGGACTTGCAGCTTATAAGAGGCGCACTGGTCATTTATGAACTGATAATTTAAAAAAGAATAGGGTGTTAAAATCTCAACAACTACTGAAGCGGTACGCAAAGAGAGGTCACGGAAAAATATTGTTTACGGATGAAAAAGTTTTTACAATTGAGCAACATTTTAACAAACAAAATGACCGTATTTATGCTCAAAGCTCTAAGGAAGCTTCCCAATTAGTTGACAGAGTGCAACATGGGCATTATCCGACTTCAGTGATGGTATGGTGGGGTGTTAGCTACGAAGGAGTGACTGAGCCATATTTTTGTGAAAAAGGTATCAAAACATCGTTACAAGTGTATCAAGATACCATTCTTAAAAGGTAGTCAAGCCCCTTAACAACACCATGTTCAATAACGAAGTATGGTCCTTCCAGCAAGACTCGGCACCGGGTCATAAAGCTCGGTCCACGCAATCATGGTTGGAAGCGAACGTTTCGGACTTCATTAGAGCTGAAGACTGGCCGTCGTCTAGTCCCTAAGATTATCATTTGTGGTCAGTTTTAGAGAGTACGTCTTGCTCTAAACGTCATAATAATTTAGAGTCCCTAAAACAATCCGTACGATTGGCAGTGATGAATTTTCCCATGGAAAGAGTGCGTGTTTCTATTGATAACTGGCCTCAACGTTTAAAGGCATGTATTGCAGCCAATGGAGACCACTTCGAATAAGCTTTTTATGTTTTATATCGTTTTATATTTATGTATTAAAGTAACACACTGTAAAAGTAATAAATGGTATTTGCAATTAAAAAAAAAATTTTTTCTTTGTTACAATATTTATAGCATGACTAAGGCCCGTAAGATCAATCATAGTTAAAACTGTCGATTTTCTAAACTATAGTCAATTTTAATCTAGAGTTTAAACCTGCCTCGTAAGATCAACAGCGAAATGGACATAGATTACGTAAACTAAGTTTAGTTTTCGACAGATGGCAACATTTGGTTATTTAAAGTCCATATTTCGCTCATCATTCACTCTTTTGTACATTGTCTGTGGCATATTTCGTGAAAAAAACTCTTTTTCTCTTTCTTTTATGAAGTTTTATAGTGTGACCATAGATTTAAGAAAAATAGATCGGCAATAGTCACCCAAACAACGTGACCAAAAATGGGTTGTTAATGTGTGAGTGACTTACGGGGCTCGTGGCGCATTGGTAAAACAACCGGCTGCAGCACTGAGGTCGGGGGTTCGATTTTCGCCCGAGTACAAATATTTATGACAAACATTAATATTTGTGCGGCGTCTGGGCGTTTTTCTATGTATTATAAGTATGTATTTACATATTTACAAAAGAAAAGTATATATGTATTAGTATCCGTTCTCTAGTAACTATAGCACAAACATTTAGTTGCTTAGTTTGGAACTGGCGCTGTGTGATTTGTGTCCAAGATATTATTATTATTATCAATGTGTTCTAAGGGAAAATGGAAAAGCTAGAAGAATGGGCAGCAGCATTCTTTCTCAAGACACTACAGCCTACTGCGATCGCCAACCCGCCTGCCAAGCGTGGCGATTATGGCAAAAACCCCCCACGATTGCGCGGACCGGCAGTTGTGGCGCTTTATGAGGGAGGCCTATGTCCAGCAGTGGACGTCAAAAGGGCTTATGATATGATGTGTTCGTAAAAAGCGCTTCAAAGCGTTAACTTTTACATAGTGTTGGGTGTAATGTTAATGGGTGGAAATATAAATATCCCCAAAATCTAATATACGCAGTTACGCTGTCAGTTATTCGATGCTATTAGTAAATTTTTCCTGACATGTGCCATCTATTGTAGTCTATGCTAAATCTATGTATGAACCCACAATCGTTGTGTCAGATGTCAGCTGATAAACGACCGCCATTTTTAAACTAGGCAGGACCACAGTTTAAACGGCAAAATCTTCTGGTATAAGCTAAACTATAGTTTAAACTGTTATTGGAGGTTTATCTAGCATTGATCTTACCAAATAAACGACAGATGAGGTTTAAACTAGATAAAATAGTCTAAACTGTGATTGATCTTACGGGCCTATAAGTATATTATGTTTCTTTAATATAATAATTATTCACAATTGTTGAAGAATTATTAGTAGTTTTTTGTGGTATAATCTTTCTTTTTTTTCATCTTTAAAGCACCGTATTTTTAATCCGTAATCTTATCAAACCTTTTTATTTATGGAACTATCATGAAACGAATATTGGAAAAATGGAAGCTTAGTAATAATCTATATTAGTAATAATCTATTTCTATGTAAAAGAAGGTATTCTTGACTCTAATACCCAAAAGCTTAGAGCAATAATTATGCCTAAACAGTTCAGATTAATATTTTAGTCTGGAATGTTATTATTATTGTTTTATGAACGTTTAAATCTGATATAAATTAAAAAAAAATACTTTTTTTTTATTTGCATAAAACCATGACTTTTGGACCTCTAAACGCCATTTCCTTGGCGGGCCAAGGACTTGGCGTTTAGTTTGTATCAACAAAATAATTTATAGTTCCAAGTTAAACTTTAAATTGTTTAGTATACGGCAGATTTCAACAAAATCTGTTGAAATTATGTCAAGTGCATGGGGACACTGCGAGAGGTCTCTTCCATTAATCTTAAATGTCTGTCCCAACGCCTGCATGTCACAACTTGTAATTAAAGGACTCGCGTGGACAGCTGGCTCCTAGACTAAGTTTTCGACGTCCTTGTGATATACTCCATAGCCCAGGTGTCTATAACTAGACATGGATACTTTTCCTCGACCAGTTTTAAATTATAAATGATATTCATTTATGAATATGATTTATTTCACTTCGTAATTTTTGCACGTGAAATTTACTGTTTTCTTTTATAAGATTAAGCCGTCTTTGATGTGGCTGTAGACTGTCAATCACTTGCTTTATTAACTTACAAAAGAAGAGATAAGATTAAAGCAGTAGGTATATAGTTGTTTTTTTAGGCTCTGTAACGTTCTTATGACTTCTATTATGTTCTAAAAATAATATTAAACTAATTAAATATCACAAAAAAACCACTGTCCTTTTCTAACTCTTCGTTCTTCATCAAAAATTAGTAAAAAAATATAGTTTTTACTTCTGATCGGTCTGTCTTGGTGGTTCAGTATTAGAGCATTAGATATCGCTTCTGAATCAAGAAGTCGTGGATTCGAATCCGGGCTCACACTAATGAATTTACGAAATTATTTTCGGAAGTTATGGGTGATAAATATCGATGAGGTTTGCCACTTGGGACTTAAACATAACGGCGACTCGAGGCTTAACAGCCACTATCTACACCTTCGGCTAGGAAGAGGCGTGAAGTTATGTTATGTTATATTTACTTCTGATATTTTATTGATTCATATGTTACTTGCACAAACATTATATGATGTATACAAACTGAATGCTTTTAATCTCTGTTGGAACATTTCATTTTAGCGTCAATTTCAGAAACTCAATGCAATGACAGGAATTACAAAAATGTTTCTGAATTTCCGATTCTGAATCAAGTAGTCGCGGGTACCAATCCTGGCTCATACCACTGACTTTTTGAAATTATTTTAGGAAGTTATCTGTGATTGATATCGATGACTGAAAACTTCGTGCCCGGTATAGCAATAGGTTCACCAACTATTCCATTTGAGTCGTAAACATAACGGCGAGTCGCGGCTTAACAGCCGCTGCCTACACCTGCGGGTAGAAAAAGGTGAAGTTATGTTATGTATCTAGTACTTTAACCAGGATGGATCCAAACAGAAGTGGGTATTCGATTTTCAGAAAATGCGAGCATTTTTCTACCCGAGAAGGAGGATAAGAATAGGTCCTAGACACCGACCATGCTAAACGAAACGCGGCATGCGCTATTTTACTTTTTTTAGATCGTGTTGTTTCACCGGTCGAGCAAGCCCATTTCATGCCGCGAACTGCCTGTACTGACCTTTGTATAAATGTTATCACCATTTCAAAATTCGAACACGAAAACACATAAATCAAACGTGAAAGTCCTTCCAGCCACAATGTCCAGGTAATCTCGTTAGTAGAGCGACGCCAGATACGGGATTGAGACCTGGCCACTGAATTATTGATGAACGACGCGACGCACCACTACCACAGCGTACGTGTACTAATAACTAGGACATTTTCATATGGCATCGCGACACTTGTGTATTGATTTTCAACATTTTAGCTACTGAATTAGTTATACTGAGTTAGTTTAGTCCGGATATTTATTCCCTATTTTTTTAAGGAATACGAGCACAAATAATTGTAACACCAAATGGTAAGCGACTACATTCGCCCATAGACATCTGCAATATCGAAAGGGTCACAGTCGCCATACTTTAGGATGGGATTGTGAAGAAAAGGGTAAACCCAAGAAGTGTGCGTCTAGAGACCTTTGTCATCAAATAAAATGCCGTAGTTTAAGTATAAACTACCTACCTACTCTCTCTCTCTACCTACTCTCCAAAAACCGACAAAAAGCGATAAAATGTAGTAACATTTTATCGCTTTTTGTCGGTTTTTGGAGAGGTGGATATTCCTAGGAGATTTCTATCAACGTTACGTGGCGCAGAGAGGAATCCTGAGTCCACCCCCTCCTTTTTTTCTTTCCTTTCCTACTTTCTTAAACGGAAACGCAACTGTAACACTATCTTTGTTGCAGGGGTCTTTGGGTGACGACAGTTTCTTAAAAACAGGTGACACTCTTGCTCGTTTGCCTCCTATCCCATAAAAAAATAGGTGGTGTTAGTTCATAAGTCGAGCCGTCCCATTTATGCAACGAACTACGTGGCTCTGCCGGTTATTGTGACATTATTATATCAATTATAAATGGATATTTTAATTATGCACCTTATTTTCGTGGTCATCAACGTCTCACAAATATCATCGTATAACCCCAGCGAGATGAGAATCTTTTGCAAGATTTGAATCAAAGTAAGCATTAAGTAATAGTGTCCCACTGTCACCAACTTTCCAAACTTTGTGATGTCTGTAGTAATAAATAGGCAACCATTTTATCCGCTGTCTGATATACAATCTTCAAGTTCATTTTATACAAACCTAAACAATAATCATAGACAAATAATGGCTGAAAGATTATTATCTTATTCAAGCAAAACAAATATTTCTCTGTAATATCCCATAGGTCCATTAAGTTACCCTTCATCGCCGTAGTTCATTCATCTCAATGGACCAGCTAATCTTTTTTGTTAATATCCGAGGAAAATATTGGACTCCATTTTATTGAAGGTCTCCTACGACCATTGTTGTTTTGTTCTTTGTGGATTTTCTTTGTAATTCATATTATGATTTAAATATTAAATTGGATTTACATACAAATATCGGTTTTATGGAAGTTAAATTAAAATTTTTTGAATTACTTTTACTTAAATGGTCCCGGAGGTCCAGTGGTCGAGCACTCCGCTCCTGAATCTATGAGGTCATGGGCTCGAATCCTGGGTCACACCAATGACTTTAAGAAATTAATTTTAAAAGTTATGTGTGATACACATCTTTGACTGAAAACTTTGTGCCGGTATGGCAACAGGCCCGCCACCCATTACACTTGGTACGTAAACATAACGGTGAATCGAGGCTTAACAGGCACTGACTACACTTTTGGGTAGAAAAAGGCGTGAAGTTATGTTATGTTAATGAATTAATTTTACTTAAATAGTCTCGGTGGTTTAGTGGTCGAGCTCCCTGCTTCTGATTCAAGAGGTCGCGGGTTCTGGCTCACACCAATGATTTTTCGAAATTATTTTCGGAAGTTATGCGTGATAAATATCGATGACTGAAAACTTTTAAGCAATTTATATAATTACTAAGTCTTCCGGATTCTATAAAGTTGGTTAGTTATTTTATTTGTATGGAGTTTTGAGATCAAATTTCTCTAGTGAGTCAAATATTGTGGTTACATTATTGCAAATATTGTTCGCAAGAACTCATAAAACAAACTCTTTAGGAATTGTGGTATACTGCTATATATTCAGACTTCTAAATAGAAGTCGGTGGGATCCGTAGCATATACAAATGATACACAAATATGCGTTTTATGTATGAGTTTTTATATATTTACAAATAAAAGTTCTTCTATTAATAGTTGGATTAAAACATAAGAGATGATTTCAAAAGAAAGATAAATGGTGATATTAGTTGTTAATCGTCGATACATTTAGAAACTCCATCATCAATAACGTAGCTCATATAGTTGTCAGCAATCACTAAGGAACTCGCAAAGCGTACATTCATTCAATCATTCATTCATTCACACCTTTTCTATATAGAGGGGCGTTTAAATCGTTAGTAGTTAATGAATGATAGGAAGTAACCATTCTTGTATTTCAATTCAGTTGGTCTATTATCCTCGTTATTATAATTATTAATAATATTTAAAGCTATAAGCGCAAGAACTTAATAGCCGAAGGTGTAGGCAGTGGACATTGCCTCGACAGATTATTAATCTATTTTGTAATACTAAATTTGTTAGTCATCGATATTTATTTCATTATTTTTTTATGATAGAAGGGGCTAACGAGCTGGCGGGTCACCTGATGGAAAGCAATCACCGCCGCCAATGGCGTCTGTAATACCAGGGGCATCACACCAGCGTTGCCGGCCTTTCAGATGGGAATAGGCTCGTTTCTTGAAGGTTCCTAGGTCGTAGCGGTCCGGCAATACCGTCGCCGGCAACTGGTTCCATGAAGGAACAGCGCGTGGCAAGAAGTACCTGTTGAAACGCACTGTTGTCGATCGCCAACCATTCAGCTAATGCGGGTGGTAGCGTTGGCGCGTCGAGCGATGGCGAAAATCAACTGGCGGTATTAATCCGAACAATTCCTCAGAGCACTCCCCGTGGTATATGCGATAGAGGATGCATAGCGATGCCACCTCTCTCCGCAACGCCAGTGGATCAAACCGATCGGTAAGAGCTTGGTTGTCGACAAGCCGAACTGCGCGTCGTTGGATGCGGTAAAATGGAGTAAGCTGGTACTGGGGTGCCCCCGCCCAAAGATGTGAACAGTATTCCACGTGAGGATGGACCTGCGCCTTGTATAGTTGCAGGCGATGACCTGACGTGAAATACTGTCCCACTCTATTGAGCACTCCAAGCTTTTTGGAGGCCAATTTGGCCTTGCCCTCCAGATGACCGCGGAACTGGACGTCACTCGACAAGTCGACACCAAGAATTCCGATAGCGGCTGAGGCGGGTAAGGGAGTGCTCTCAAAACAGGGAGCTACGACAAAGGGTGCCTTTTTAGCGGTAAACGCGCAGACCTGTGTCTTCTTAGGGTTGAATTGGACCAAATTTAGTCGGCCCCAGTCCGAAACTTGCCTAAGCAAAGTTTCGATTTCAGACACAAGTTTGGTCCAGTGCTCGTCGAAGTTTTCCCGAGAAATTCGCGGGCAGCGGTATATAAGGCATCCCCGGTACTGACATCTGCATAACAATGAAGATTGCTGCTAAGCAGCATGTCATTGATATGCAGAAGAAACAGCGTAGGGGATAGCACACAGCCCTGGGGACTCCAGCATTCACAGGTTTTAAGTCGGTGCATGACCCGTCGATAACAACTTTAATGCTCCGAGCCGTGAGAAAACTGGAAACCCAATCGCATAATTTCTCGGGAAGCCCATAACATGGAAGCTTCGAAAGAAGTGCTCTGTGCCAAACCCGATCAAAGGCCTTCACTACGTCCAAACTAAAGGCCAGCGCCTCTCCTTTACTTTCGACCGCCTCCGCCCACCGATGGGTTAAGTACGCCAAAAGATCACCAGCTGAGCGACCTTGACGGAATCCATACGTGACGGTCACTTATCAACTGGTGCTCTTCTAGATACTTAAGGAGCTGGCGGTTGATGGGTGTTTCCAATATCTTGGAGAATAGGGAGGTGATGGCGATAGGTCTGTAGTTGGACGGATCTGAGCGACCTTTTTTAGGGATCGGGTGGACAAAAGCAACCTTTCATGATGCTGGTACAGCGCCGAGAGAGAAGGAGTACCTAAAAAGAAGCGTTAGAACCGGTGCCAACTCCGGAGCACACGTCTTCAGCACTATTGCTGGGATTCCGTCAGGCCCACTTGACTTGTGGACATCAGGACAGGGATAAAAGTATACGTCGCACAGTAATTTGCCGGAAACGAATCTCCGGCATGGCGTGACCTGTTACCCTGTCGTCCAAAGTCGAGTTGGACGCAAAAAGAGTGCCAAGAAAGTTGGCTTTGTCGGGGTCCTCCCGGTGCAACGGTGGAAGAGCCGGCTTACAAAAATTTCCAAGGTCAGCCTTGGCAAGCGACCAGAACGCACGGGTTCCCGAGGGAAGGCGAACTAGTTTCTCGCCAATTTTGCCTATATACTGAGACTTTGCTACGGCTATAACTCTTTTGAAGGACCTGGAGGCAAAGTTGTACCTCTTCTTAAGAGAACCGGTGTCAGAGTCCTGGGACGCCACTGCTTTTGCCCAGGCTTGGTAGCACTCATGCTTAAAACGTAATGCCATTTTGCATGAACGATCAAACCAGGGCTGGGATCTGCCGCCGATTGGCACCACTGAGGATGGAACGAAGAGCTCCATTCCTGCGGCACCACATCAGCGGCAGAGTCGACGAGAACGAGACGCACTCGACATTAGGAGAAAGCATTTAGTCGCCTCTTAAGACATCCACAAAAAGTTTTATTAAAAATAAAATTCATAATATCTTTCCATAAGGGACTTTTAAATGTACTAAAAATCGTCTAACAACTAAAGTACTCGTATCTATCTAAAATACGCGGAGCTTACATTCCCTTTCATCACGTTCTATTGAATGTGAAAGCGTATCTAAATGCTAGTTCCGGCGTCAGGTTTTCTTGAGAAGAACTGGCAAGAAACTCAAGGCCCACTCTTTTTTAGAGCCAGTTTAACTGCTATAGTAAATACAATTAACAAAACACAAGCAATTAAATTCCAAAAGTGTTTATCATTCATATAATCAGTGACACAATAGTAAGCAGGCCCTTTGATGTAGTCCTGTTTTAACATATTTCTTAAATTTACCCATAGATAATTTAACCGCGTCATTTGGAAGTTTATTGTAGAAGTGTATACATTTTGGTCATATTTAAGTCATTATATGAAATATTGGTTTTAAACTAAACAAAAAAATGAAGGCTTAACTAAAACCTGAGATCAAGTATTAAAGCCTCTGTAAGAGCTTCTTAAAACGAAGACCTCAACAGAATCTGTAATGGATTCGTGACAAAACTGTCAATGCTGTGAGGATATCATGCCGCAAAATCGCAAGTTAAAGTAACACAGCTTATATAATAGTTGTTTTTTTCTAAATAAACATTGTTTTTTTATGTAGGTTATTGCGTAAGCGATGTAAAGACAATGTTATTACTAGGCACACTCGCGAAATATTACGTTATAAATACTCACTATATTTGTTGCGAGTGTGCTAACCTGAGTTTCTTAAACAGTTCTTCTCATGATAGCACTCACACTCGGAATCAGCCCACTCAAGCCGACTGGACTCGAATAATATACGAAATTCCTAAATTTATTAAGCTTATTCTCATTGATTTATTTTCTAGTTTTAGGAAGCTTTTATTAGATTTATAAATAATATTAATTAAAATTTCATTTATAATAAATCAACTAATAACTAATATTGTTACCTTGTATCACTATAATAAAAGGTTTTAAAATAACAAATAGTATAAAATGATATAATGTATTGTAAAAAATCGAAACAAAAGTAAATCTTGGTAGTACTTAGACAATATTGCTCAGTTGCGGAATGTAGGCAATCTTGAAAGCTTCCGATCGGCACGCGAAAGTCTTGCAAATGCCGCCAATCTGACTGAGTGCTCTAGCGGGTACATATTGCTTTCCAGTAGCTTTTTTAGTTTCTACAGATGTATGCTATTTTTCCCATTACATTTTATTTTTATTTAATATGATGAATAAGTTTTTATTAATTAATTTTAACACCAAATTTAAACCAATAATAATTATAAATACTTTGTTAAGGAAATTATTAATTTTAAAATAAATATTATAAAATTTAATATTATACACACAAATAAATGCTCTTTGATTTGTATTTAATTCCGACATTTGAAACCTGATTTGTCTTAAGAACTTAATTAAAATTACTCTCAAATCAAAGTTTAAATCAACAGACATTAATTTCTAACAAAGGAAACAAGTTTTTGAACAGAACTGGGCTTTAACCGTTTCACAGTAATGCTCTGAAAAATCGTGGTATTTCACCGGTCGATCTTATCTACTCATATACTCTGTTACTCTACCGCTGTCATTATTGCCGCTAATAAAAAATATAAATAAAAAAACGCATAATACTAATTCGACAGCAGGTGGTAACTGCTCCTAAAAAGTTTTAATTGTAAATATTTAGAACGAAACCTTTTATTTGTTTTAGTAAATAATTTTTTTTCAGCACTTATAATTAATATACGTTTTAAGTAACTTTTGGAATTATGCAGTACTAAAGTAGTTAAAAATAAATCAAATTATTTTATGTGGTGGCATTTTTCTTCCACAATTAAATAATTAAAGCACTTTTGAATACTGTGCACAGTGTAATTGAAATCCGATAATTATGTAAATTTATTCCCGCCGCGACCAAAGTACATTACTGCTGGTCACACTGCAGCCTGAAATCACAGAAGTTGTCAAACGTGTATTACTTATACGTTTACTTATGCATTACCTTAAAAATAAATAAAATATTTAACAATACCTATCCATACATCATTATTTGAAGCAAAAACTTTGGATCTCTATTTACGATAATTAAGTGGACGGAGGAGTATGAAATTTCGAACACTTATAGTTTATACAGTGAACAAGTGACGAATACTAACATATATTTTCTTATATACATTATATATTACTATTATATATTATTTTCAATAAATAACGTGATACACGAACATGCCCAGATATTTTTTTGTTTATTCGGGCTTCTTGGATTCGGGAAAGATGGCGGTGGAAACACTGTCAGTTGACGCAATATAGATTAAAAATATTTGAGTATTAATACTCGTTAAACTACTTTGTTTTAAACACTGCTCATAAGTAATAATTCTGCTAAGTAATAATTTACGCTGACTAAACTTTTTTCACAGATTGTTTACTTAATTATGAGCTGAAAAATAACTGTCAGCTCTATCGTGGATCATACGCCGACTCTTACTGACCGCGTCCAAAACCGGGTTGTAAGGAAGGCCGTTGGATCGAAAGATAATGTCCGTGTAAGAAAGGGCACCCTTTGGTGTTTCGTACGTGTAGAAAGAATAGATCATACAAAATTTACTAAGCAGATATTACAATCTTTGCATAATGAATATGGGCTATATCTAACTTCTTACAAAATAAATGAAACTCCTAAAAACTTTATAGGTATATCGAAGTAGTAACTACGTTTCCACAAGGATTAATGTTTTCTTATGCACCAAGAAAAGTAATTTAATTAATTTAAATTGAGTTCATAATATTATATATCATTGAAAATTGAAACAATATTTTAACGACGATCCAAAGGTAAGTCAATAAATCTTTCTTGAAGTAATTTAAATCCACTTATGTATATCCGTGGCATTACTTGCAGTAAGTCGCCGGGGTCCACGCCGCCCATTCCATGTCGGCCGACCCATAATGACCGTTTCTTTCTAATGTGACCAAATAAAATTGCGATAATAATTAATAATAAATTTAACTTCAATAGTTAAGAAATGTCGACAGAAATATATCGCATTGGAGTTTTCTTATTTATTGATTTTATTAGTTACAAGATACATTGTATACATGATATATTCACTGTCCTACAAAACTGCACAAACAATTTGTTTGTGGGATATTAATATATTTGATCAATTACTAAAATTTTTGAGTACTCCGGGTTTCCCGTGAGAGTTCATTTCTATATAACTACATTTTATACCCTAGATCTCTTGATATGCATTGGCGACATTTATGTGGCCAATGTAAATTTTTAAGGGTTAGCACAAACAGACAGAGAGAAATGACTTTTAAACTGGCTTCAATATCTCACAGATAGCTTCACGCCTGTTTCAACCCGAAAGCAGCTACTGCTAAGCCTCTACTTGCAAATTGTTGCATTGACGTAACAAACATAACATAACATAACTTCACGCCTTTGTTACCCGATGGTGTAGGCAGCGGCTGTTAAGCCTCGTTTCGCCGTTATGTTTACATCCCAAATGGAATAGGTGGCGATCCTATGGGCACAAAGTTGTCAGTCATTGATATTTATCACTCGTAACTTCCGAAAATTTCAAGAAGTCATTGGGGTGTGCCAGGATTTGAACCCACTACTTCTTAAATCAGAACCGGGGTGCTAGCCACTGTGCCACCAAGACTATCATCGTTGACGTAATTCGGAGATTTCATTGGTGTAAGCCTGAAGGCGATCCCACGATTTCTGAATCAGGAGCGGGGAGCTGGACCAATAATCACTGATGTAAATTTGGGATATAGCGATTTAGAAATATAACATTTAGCATTATAAGTATAGATTTTGATGTAAACAAAATATGTCGTAAAATACGCAGACATTTCCCGTCATGTTTGACACAAAACGCAGATCAAATACACCGATAAAAACTAATTATAGATAGAATAAACAAACCATGAAAGTTGTTTTTAACTTTAATATATGACAACTAATATTAATATGCTTTCCTTGTAACTTTAAAATATGTAAAATCTAGAGATACGACATTTTTAATGGTCTACTAACACTTATGCGTCTAAAAGCTTTGAAATGTGTCGATTCAGGCTTATCGTATCTTTACACGCAAAAACCGAATGACGCAATAATACGTTATATTTAAATAAGATTAGACATTTGAAAATTAAAGTATTGTATTATTTCCGTTGAAAGCCGTTCCGAGATTTTCGTGAGCTTATCTCTGAAGTTTAATTATAAGGTTTTAGTACTGCTGTTAATGATGTCATGGTAATTCTATCTGTTTTATATTCCATATACAAAAGGAGAATCACAGTGAAACTGCTCTTTGAAATGTTCTTTTTTAATCTTTCAAAATTTCTCCGTTGACATTACTTTTTAAACGACTTCTAAAGAGCTTCTGATAAGAGCGGCAAATATAATTAGTAACTTACTTTAATTCACGCCAATTCCCTTGCGAGATATGCAGAGAGAGTAGACCTCAACTTTACACCTCACTCGCTTCTTCACTTTCATAACTCACCTCGCTTTCATTTCTCTCTCGTCGTACACGCTGGCGGATTTTACATCACCTTCTCCTGCATGGATTGTTTAAGAAAAGTGTATCGTGGCCATCCTCGTCTCCTACATTTCTCTGCTTATATTACTGTCTATCTACTTGGTGAACCTATTTTTTTGAGCGGAGGAATAGCTGTAATAGCTGATATACCTTGTCGCTATGACCATCTGAGTTCTTCGTAAGAGGGCTACATTCTTGTGGGCAACGATGCTGTCTGGCCCAAATAGGAGCCATACAATGCCATGGTGGAAATCACGCCACTGTACAGTCGTCTACAGGGCGACCCTGATCCACCGATGTTGAGCAGCAGTCTATTACGTGCAGCTGCTGCACTTTCCAGTTTAGGGGCGAGCAGGGCCGTGTAGCCTACGAAACGCCATTTACCGTCCAGACGCAGAGTTACTTCATTTCGACCTGCACCCGAACTTCCACTCCTTGCACATTGAGCGTCGCTCCTGGAGGAGGACATCGGCGGGAGCCGTGGGAGAGGAAAGTCTCTGTCTTGCATACACCCTTCGCCCCAGCATACCGATCAGATCCAGTACGAGCGTCGTTGCGATCTCTGATGCGGCGAAATTCTCTCCCCTTGCCGAGACGATGGTATCGTCGGCGTAGCAGATACTACTACTTAGTCAACCCTGCGACAACTATTCCTTCTCCATGTATGAACTTAATTTTTATATATTTGAAGGCTTCCATTTGAACCGACGGCTGTTTATTTGTTCAAGTTTTTGTTTTTGTGTCAATACAAAATAATATACTTACAACCATCACCAAAATTTATACAATAGCGTATAAATTTTGGCAGAAGTTTTGAAGAAACGGAATTCTATTTATCAAGTAAACGATATGAAGGGTCTTTAACATGTTTAGGTAGGTATAAAGTAACTTGAAGGTAACTACAGTAAAGCTAATTGTCGCAATGCCCATGTGTCACGGCTAAGCACAGATTACACGTTGTAATCGCCTTTGTGGTGTGCAAATACCAAGTTTTACGAGCCGCCCTTTCTAATACTCAACTCCGAAAATTTCACAGCCGCCATTCCGCAGCTCGGTCGTTTGGAAATCGGGTTAAATTTTCAATTTTGATAAATGTGTTGGATATTTTCAATTTAACACCCACACACGAGGAGCTTTTTGAGTGATGAGTATTAGTAAAGTTTATATTATACAAATACAAAGTTAATAATGAATTTATGAAATTTTATATAGTTGTTGGTTATTTTTGAATGTTCTATTTTGAGTTAATTTGCCATAATAAAGTTTGACTAGTTATTGGATGCAACCCCTCCTACGTACAATACAGGCAGCTACTAATTTTAAAAGTTTGAGATTAATTAAATGACGGTTTATACTTTTTTTTAACCTGACACTTACGTTAAACTCATATTAGCTTATATTCTTTGAACAAAAATGGCCCGCTAATGCAAAATATTTTATTATTTATATTTTTTGTATGTATTATTTTGATCTGCTATAAACCCCGACGTAGATTTTTTTTCTCTATAAATCAATAGACTTAAAAAACCTTTAGATGTATACTTATATCAGCTTTTTAAACTTGGAGTTCATTTATAAAAAACCACATTAACAACGTGGCAGTGGCAATCTGGTAGTGGTAGAGTCACGCAGTTAGCTGCACGAATGGGCCGGCTCAACAGGCGAAATACCACGACTATGCCGCAATTTGCTCAGTGAGAGAGGTATCCGGAAGCACAACCCCTTTAATTGTACCCCTCGATTGTACATTAGCCGAAGGAACTTCGTTCCTACTTGGTGTCCCACGACACCACATCTTTTTTTTGCTCACCATCTGGTGACACACCTGCTCGTTTACCCTTATACCAAAAAAAACGACATATTAAATTTTAATATTTTAAATCTAATATTTTTTTCAATTTGAGCTTTGAGTTTCAAAAGCGCGCAAAGAAACACGCAGTTAATATAATGTATCTCATATTTTTCCAGCGAAGAAACGGCAATAAATAATTTCCACGTTTATAGCGACGGTTATTTGACAACGTTGGCGTGGCGCGTCGTGATGACCAATTTGCCGCTTATCAAGTGTAAACTCACTGTCATTCTGCGAAATGAGACATTGTAAATAACCAATTTCACAGGTTCGTATGTATTATAATAATAACAGATGGCGTCACCTGCAATATATTCATTTATTCTTTTATTAACAGCGACAGTGTTATAATATTTGTATATTGCAGAAGTAATGTATAAAAATGAATAATGAATTACCACGCAGATATACAAAGCGAACATAATTTATATTATGTTGTATTATCATATTAAGATGCCAGCTTTAAAAACTGACAAACTTGTATATAAAAAGTCCAAGGAGCTATCGAGTTGTGTAACAACTTTACTGTATCATATGCCGCACAGCTCTTACTGTCTACCCCTGTGAGGTACTAATTGCTTTAAGTTTGTTACTGTTTGATTATACATATTTATACAGTTAATTATTAATTAATAGCTTCAGAATTCAAAGAACTATAAATTAAAACTTTAATGACATGTATTTGTTTTATAATATACTTACTGTAGAATAGAACGAACTGAGTATCTCCATTATAATAATATACTATTTTGAAATTAATATAGCTTATTTATCGTATGTACTAGCGATACGTCGATAAAAGCAGGTGTGAACAAAACTACTAATTATTTGGTAATACAAAGTTTTCTGTCCTACAAAAGTAAAATATTAGATTAACTGCAAATAAATCTGATAAAAACTCGTCAAATAATCAATACTAATCTGTTAATACATACTGGTACAAACGATTATTTGCTATCAAAACAAATAGCCTCATATTGAAAGTAAAATTGAATGAATGAATGAGTGAATGAAACATGGTGAATCAATCGTGTATCGGAACAATTAATGACAAGGTTATTGTTGATACGAATCTGATTAGAATATGTTAATTTTAGATTTAATTTAAAATTGGACTAATTTGCTCACAAAAATACTAATATAATTAATATTCTAACAGTGGTAGTGCCAAGTGGTTCGCTGCATGAATGGGCCGGCTCACCCGGTGAAATATCACGAACTCTCAGAAGATCGACGTAAAGTGCCTCGCGCCGCATTCAGTTGCTTAGCTCGGAACTAGAGGGCGCTATGTGTATTGTATCCAAGATATTAATACTATATATAATTTCTTATAAGTACAAACATAAAATATCTAGTTACATATCAAATTATTTTCTCAACAAAACGCACAAATATCCGATGTCTATAGTTCCAAAAGGTAATTGTACCCTACAATTTCGTTAAAACGTAGAGATACTCTTAAAAGAAAATAGAAAAAAAACCTGTTCACTAAGAGACTGAAAGGCCTCACATGCTAATCAAAGGTATACTTTGTTATTCAATCCCGTTGCTTTCATGAAGAGAAAAAAAAAGAAGGTTCTGAACGAACTTCGAAAAGCGCTTTCACGGGGCAAGAATCATTCTATAATAAGTGGGGTATGGACCGGGTTGTATGTTTGTGCGTCGTTCTACAAACAAGACAAGACGCACTCCTACAAATTGAAACCTCACTCAACTCGTTCATTCGTTCGTTCTCAAGTCGTTGCCATAATCGTAGGCAATCTCTACTCTCTCTCAGGAATGAATCTTAGTTCTAACGGTTTCTGCAAGCACTTTAATGGTGGATAGCGCCGGTTTTTTTGTGTATCATTTTAATAGTTATATTAACTCCATACATGATTAATTGTTTCACATGGCTTCATCGGCTTAAAAATAGTTAACCATTACCCAATAAATATTATTAAGCAATTGACCATGTCTGTGCGATACACATACAAGAGTATTGAAAGAACATTATTCTATTTAGGTGTCTACATACTTTGTACATGTAATGTATTACCTATCATATAAATTCAGATTTAATTCACTAAATACACGAAATAATAAAATTATTTAGCGTGATTTTCCTTATAAAGCTTAATGTAATTAGGTTCTATAAAGAACGGAACTATTTTTTAAAAGATGAAGACAAATCCATGTGAAATTTTGAAAGTTTTGAGGTGACATGTTGAAAAAAAATTTCGATATTTTTGTTTAACTCTTTTTTACATATACGACGTTATACTCATATAATATATAATAAGTAGGTATATATGTTTGAAGTTAGTATTTAAAACTATCTATAATAAATCAATAATACATAGTACATGCGCTGTTAATTTTTTTATTTATTTTTATTGTTAGGAGGGCAAACGAGCAGGCGTGTCACCTGATAGTAAGCAACCAACGCCGCCCATGGGCACCAGCAACACATATAGTGTTACTGTTGCGTTGCCGACCTTTAAGGGATAGGGGATACGGAAGGATGGGGAAGGGAGGGGGGGTGGTCCTCCGGGTACCTCTCTCTTACCGAACGAAACGCGGAATGAGCCACTTTACGTCGAACTTCTGAGAGGCCGCGGTATATCAACGGTCGAGCCGGCCCATTCATGCAGCGAACTGCTTGACTCTACCACGTATAGAGAATAGAAAATATGAAAACAACAGAGAACTGAAATGTTAGCCACAGACATAACTTATGTATGTGTTGAATAACGTGGTTTGGATTTACGAAATGTTTGGTCAACACCAAATACGGATGACCAATATCTTCCTTTAACTCACCCTGTTTGGTGAACTTCTCTACCACGTGGTTCAAATAAGCGATAAGTAGATTATTTTCCAAATCTTTGTGTTTTTGCACTACTAACTAAGACAAATTTGAATCAGTAATTTTAACTGCTCTACTGAACTTCGAATACGAACCGGCTATATTTTTCGCAATTTCCCTCACCAGTTCCTATCATATTTCTTATAATATCTTGTATTAATAAACACAAGTTACAATACATTAGATAAATTAAATTGTCACTTTTACAGGGGGTCATTAATCCCTTATCACTTAGTCTGTGACGAAAAACTGTAGCTAAAGACCTTTTATATAAATATAGGGATGTCTACGTAGTACAAGTAATACGAATGCTCTTTTCAGAATGAAAAGAAAACACTACGATGGTTCCCAACATAAATTCCTGGCACTTGGCGAAATTGAAAAGTCTACTCAGTAGAGGCTTCCGTTTATATAGAAGGCACAATCTCAAATTGTTTACGCTTTCATGCCCCTTAAGACAAGAATGGCCGCCCATAAACGACTAAGGATATGAATATGAGAGTGTTTACATGTTTATTTTCACTTCAATGCCTTATATTTAATATATTTACATAACGCAAATTCACGCCATTTTTACCCAAAGGTGTAGGCAGTGGCTGTCAAACCTCGACTTGCCGTTATGTGTACATCCTAAACGGAATAGGTAGTGAAACTATTGTCACACGCCGGGTACAAAGTTTTTCAGTCATCGATATTTATCACACACTAGCAGACCGCGCGAACTTCGTACCGCCATATTTTATACATTTTCCACTCAAAAGATTATTGCCGCAATCATATTAATACCCCAAAGCTTTCATCATAAATCGACTATCTAACACTAATATTTATTTCAATTCAAGTTCTTGATACATACATACATAACTTCAGGCCAGATCCCTTGCGGGGTAGGCAGAGAGAACAAAGTGCCATAAGGCACGATTATTACACGTGTCACTCGCTTAGCTAGTATGTATTAGCGTACTGACAACCAAGACATTGCTATTATTTACAACTTCAAAGAAAGCTTTATTAGCAATGCCACTTATGAACAATGAATATAGCAATGAACTTGTCCCAAGTTTTTGCTCAACCTTTAGTTTTTTTAATACAACATAAACAACTTTTTTTATATGGTCACTATTGTTGACTTCAACGAAAAAAACGGGCCACCATATGTTCAAACCGGGGTAGCTAACTCACAGTGAGTGTTTTTTTTTATAAGTCAAATGATGTCTGTTCGATTAAGCTTATCGAAATAAATTTACTACATTTTAAAAGATATCACGATCTTAAAAATGTAAAGTTTATTTATATCTAGAATGTATTATAAATCAGTCACATCAGTCACACCTTGTCAGTGGTAAAGTCACGCAGTGTTCGCTGCATGAATGGGCCGGCTCGACCCGTGGAATACCACGACCTCTCAGATTATCGCTTTAAAGTGGCCTTAGCCGCGTTTCACTCGCTGAGAAAGGTGTTGGGAGGCCCAATCCCTTTTCCCCTCCCCTACCGAAACCCACTCCCGACCCCACCCATATCCCATTGTAAGCGCCGGCAACGCAACTGTAACACTGCATGTGGTGAGGTGGCCATGGGCGGCGTTTGTAACTATCATAAGCCTGCTCGTTTGCCCCTTATACAATAAAAATGTAACCTAATTCCTATCCTATCCTACTTCTAATATATAAAATTCTCGTGTCACAATTTTCCCATACTCCTTCGAAACGGCTTGACTGATTCTCATGAAATTTTGTATGCATATCGGGTAAGTCTGAGAATTTTCAACCCCCTACGATCAACCCCTATTTTTTAAATTTAATTTTTTGGCAAGACAACTTTTGCCGGGTCAGCTAGTAATTTATAAATGTGAATGTAAGTTTGTTTGCGTGCTTTCACGCGATAACTACTCAATCGATCATCATGAAACTTTGTACACATATTCTTTAAAGTAATACAATACACACAGTACAATACACAAAGTAATACAATAAGTAACATATTTTTGAACCCGAAGGAAAAACTTATAAAATAGTCTACAACGATATATACATACATACTCTTATAAAATTGTTACAGTCCAAAATTATTTATTTTTGTTACAGAGAAATATATTTTACCTTAAAAAATGTTGTTAGTTTTTTAAACGTCATTGTAAGTAGTAATTTTAAAACCTAATAATTCCAGCCAAGCAATAAAACAGAGTTATCATATTGGTTAACTTCTATAGTAATGATCTTGGATATCTATTTACGAATAAGGCAGCCCCTGTAATGAACACTGTACTTGTTTGATGGAGGCTTGTGGATGGATGGATGTGGAGGCTTGTGTCGCGGCCATAACTGCGGCCCAGGACGCAGGCGATCGACCGCGTGTTCGCTTGCCCTCCACTTGTCTCTAAACAACGAGTCGTTCCGTAGAGTTTAATGAAACGTTCCGAATAATTATGTTTCAATATTCGGCAATAAGATCCGCCATTCATTGTCTTTGGAACATAAAAATTCGAGTCGAGTCTAGGGTAGGCGGAACATTTGCTGTCTACACCTTCGGTTAGAAAAGCGTGTAGTTACAAAAAACAATCCTTTTTTATATTCATGTACATATATTTTTACGTCTGCTAAAGATTGTTTTGGTCTAAGGGTACGTAGTAAATCAAGGAACTTTTACAACTTTCACAGATAGTTCTATCTATATATGTGTAAAATCAAACAGAATGGAGTCTATAAAAATATGTTTTCAGTAAATTTACTTGAATATATGATATTTTTATGGAATATGAGGGACATTTTATGGAAACGAGCAAGCAGTAAGATGGTAAGCAACTACTGCCGCCCATGGATACCTACAATACAGTTGTATTGCTCGCCTTTAAGATAAAGGGATGAACAAGGAGGGGTAAGAGGGTTGGGCCTCTGAATACCTCTTTCACCGAACGAAACATGGTATGAGCCACTTTACGTCGATGGCCGCAAACTGCGTGGATCAACCACTGTTTAAAATGTATAACATTTAAGAACGACATTTCAGTAATCTCGGTGGTCCAGTGGTCGAGCACTCCGCTTCTGAATGCGGAAGTCGCGGGTTTGAATCCTGACACTGGCTCACGCCTCAATGACTTTTCGAAATTGTTTTCGGAAGTTATGTGGAATAAATATCGATGACTGAAAACTTTGTGCTATGGTAATAGGTTTGCCGGTAATTCCATTTGGGACGTAAAAATAATGGCGAGACGAGGCTCAACAGCCGCTGCCTACACCGTCGGGTAAGTCGTTTTTAAGAACGAATCAAATATATATAATTTACCAAAATGACACAATCAACCAAGTTTCCACGGCAAAACGCTTTATATTATTAAATCTATTACTTTACCCCAGTTGTGACATTGTGTTGCAAAATTTAATCACCATATTCCAAGAAATGAATGAAAATGTCTCTCCTAGATTTCAATTTCTAACAAGTTTTCAAATTCAGTTTTGCAAGTTTAAGCCAACTTATGAATAGTGGAACGCTCGTGTGAATTTTCACACAAATCCACTGCGTCGTTGAAAACTTAAACTTTATTTGAACAAGTCTCAATTCAGAAATCGAGAAATGCAATTCAGCACGCTTCTCATCTGTCTCACGTGAATTCAACAAGATTCAGTGTTAAATCACTTCCTGATTGTTGACACATCACGAAACCAATTCGTGAAAGTTTATTTTATCTTGACTATAGACTATAGGTATCTCTGAAAGATAAACTCGGGAATGAGTATATCCGCCAGAGAACTGGAGTAACCGACATAGCTCGTAGAATAAGCTCGCTGAAGTGGCAATGGGCTGGTCACATCTGCCGAAGGACCGACGCTAGATGGAGCAAGAAGGTCATAGAGTGGAGACCGCGTCTTGGCAAACGTAGCGTAGGACGCCCACCAGCCCGATGGTCAGACGACCTCAGAAAGGCTGCTGGAAAAGACTGGATGTGGAAGGTAGAGAATCGGATGTTGTGGCGCATATTGGGAGAGGCCTATGTCCAGCAGTGGACTGCAATAGGCTGATGGTGATGATGATAGATATTAAATCAATTTAACAGTAAAGTAAATTTTATCGAATTAATTTATTGAATATATTTTATCCTAGTGGTTTAATACTCAGATTTAAGATTGGAAAGTTCCCGCGTCGGAATCTAGATATACAAATACATATCAATTACTTTTAGGAAGTTATCTATGACAACGCTAACTGTGTTGGATGAAATAATCATTAATTAGTCTTTATAATAATATAAGATCATAAATTGTACACGAAATCCAAACATAAAATACATTTTTCAATATTGCTATAAAACATTTTTTGTAGGATTATGTGAAAATCAAGCACACAGCTCTTCTGTTGATAAATTTAGTTACCGGGGCCTGTCATAGTAGGAACTAACTTTGGCTTCAGCTTTAATAAATAATAGTCTCTCTGCGAAACACACGCCTTCCAAAACGACAGATGAAATTATTTTTCTAAAAACTGTCATTGTATTTTTTTCATAAAAGCTGTCGAATCAAAAAATTGTTTTATGCTTTCAATGTTTTTTTTTACATTCATTGATCAACATTTCTAGAGATTCATGGTATTTTAAAATCTTATATCTCTTTTATTTGCCAACAAATAAAAGTAGGCATTGACGTATTTTGATTATTGTTCTACGTAGCTTTGTTACATCTTAAAGTAACTTTGAATAACATTCTGCGAGAGTCTGAAAATCACATTCCTGGGATACATAAAGCATTTAACGCTTCTTGTGAAGTCGATCCCTTGCGCCATTACAACGTTGCCAGGGATCCAGTCTAGTCAAGGCCACGGCCCGATTTATTTCTCTCCTCTGTTGCTCTCTTGGTATCTACTATTTGAATAAACACAATAGATACAATATAAAATAATACAATAAAATTTTAAGAAATTGTAAGCCTGAAAACAGTCAGTTTTTATTAAATAGTTCCACTAGACGGGTAATATACGAGGTACGTTTATTATTTTGTACATCAATGTTAATATTATCATAGTTTTTTTTAAATATACTTAGCTAATATTTAGCTAGGCAGAACGAACGCACCATAAGGCGCGATTCTAATAGGCCTCACTCGCTTCTTTGACAGCTAAATAATATTATTTGATTGTCATTATTTACTCTTGCCTTTAACAGAAATAGGTTTTGTTATTAATAGAAATAGAATGGATACGGATGGTTTGTCTATGGCTCCTTATTCTGGGTTATTTGTAGAAAAACTAATAACCGTGGGTCGGGGTAGGTAGATTGATTTAATTTCAGATCGAATACAACGGGGCCAAGAAGGTTCTGCAAGAGTTCCGAGCAAGTTCCGGGCCAAGAGCGAAGCTCATCGGGAGACGCTGGAGAGTCTCGACAGGGACCCTCGGGGGCGCGCATACATTGCGGCGCGACATAAGCTCCGCACTTGCAGGCCCCCTATCCCGGAGACCCTTTAAGAGGGCACCTTATTGAGACTGGTAGGGGCATTGTTCCCGAACACTATGGGACACACGTCCCCGGCTATGGCTCCGGCGGCTCCGGAACGGGGGGAGGAACCCATTCCCCCGTCGAGAATGATGAGCTCGACCGTGCTCTGGCCCGGCTCAAAAATAGGCAGGCACCGGGACCGGATGGTGTCACGGGAAAGGTCCTCGGCATCGCCATGTGGCCGCTCAGGGAGAGCTATTGGGAGCTGCTCGACGTCTGCTTGCGGACAGGGCGGTTCCAGAAGGAGTGGAAAGTCGGATGACTGTACTTGTTGCGGAAGAAGGGGCGTCCGATCGACGCTCCTTCGGCGTACAGACCGCTGATGTTGCTGGACGAGACTTCTGAGATCTTCTCAGAAGGTCATAGCGGCGAGGACAATCAGGGCGTACCGTACCGTGTCGTGGACGGCCGCTACGGTCTTGGCGGGCGACCCGCCGTGGGAGTTACACGCCCGTATCCTGGCGGTAGTCTACCACCAGCGCGTGGAGGCAAGAGGTAGGGGCGAGCTCCCTGAAACCAGGAGGGTGAGGGTTGCCGCCCGCAATATAATGATGAGCGGATGGGGACAATGCCTCAGAGCCCCATCTGCAGGAGCGGAGACCGTGGCGGTGGTGCTTCCTATCCTCAATTGATGGGTTAACCGCCGCCACGGAGTTTTGACTTTCCGTCTGACGCAGGTGCTTACCGGGCACGGCTGCTTTGGTAAGTACTTGTGTCAGATCGCCCGGAGAGAGAGGTGTCCGGGCTGTGTCGAGTGTGGCGCGCCTGAAGACACGGCGCGCCACACCCTCCAGGTGTGCGCCGCCTGGGGGGAGGAGCAGAGAAACGACCTCATCGCCGTTATAGGCGGGGACCTGTCGTTGCCGGCAGTGGTCAGCGCAATGGTCGGTAGCGACAGGTGCTGGCAGGCAGTCGCCAACTTCAGCGAGACGGTTATGATATTTATCTGTGAAAAAAGTATTAATAATATCAATTTACGCGGCTAACACTAGTTAATAGTGAAAGAAATCAATATTTTATTTTATTCAACAACACCTTGAAATAAAAACATTGTACTTTGTCCCTTTTGTTGAAGTAGAAATGTTGCTTGTCAGTATGAGCCAAATTTGGACGGGGACTTTTATTACGTTATCTCAAAATATAAAAAATTGTATCTGATGAAGAAAGAGAAGAATATACACACACACGCACACACAAACACACAGGCACACACAAACACACAGGCACACACAAACACACACACATACATACACACACATATACATACACACATACACACACACACACACACACACACACACACACACACACACATACACACACACACACATACACACAGACATACACACAGACATACACACAGACATCTAGCCTTTGTCCACGTGATATATATCTATACATATAATAAAATTGTAGAAAAGTCAAAACTGTACATTGAATATTTTTTAAAAAGAATACTTGGTGTGTGATCTGCAATCGATACCGAAGCCAAAAATATACTTTTTAGAATTTTTGTCTGTTTGTCTGTTTGTCTGTTTGTCTGTTTGTCTGTTTGTCTGTATGTATGTCCGGGATAAACTCAAAAAGTACTGCATGGATTTACTTCAAATTTGGCACGAAAATTATTAAGAAGTCGGGTCAACATATAGGCTACATATTATCACGCTATCACCTACGAGGAACGAGCAGTGAACCTTTATTTCTTCAATGTATTCTGTAGCAACGTGTAATCTAACGACGCATATTTGTATGTTGTTATGGTGTTATTATGTTAATAACCATGCTTTAATCTATACATATAATAATAATAATAATATAATATAAGTTAGCTTCACATTTTAATTAACTTATGCCGTTAAACATAACAGACAATTTTAAAACAGTGCCATCTATGAGATTTACAAAACAGAAAACATTAAGTTGAATTACACGTGTAAGCACTTTTTGGTTTTAGATATAAATAAATCTTTGAGATTTTAAAAACATCAAGTCGAATTACATGTTTAAACACTTTTTGAATATAAATAATTGAAATTTCATCATGCGCTTGCGGTCAATAGATGTTTTTAAGAGTCATAGATGGAGTTGTGCATTTTCTTCTTTAAAATTGTATCGTTAATTCTTTTCAGAGATGAGCAAGACAATTAAAAAAATGTATTTGTATATGCTAAAAACTGTTAATATTTTTGTTCGGTATTTATTGGTGTAATGATTGCTTCGTAATTTTATAATTTTACACCATTAAAAAAAAATGTTTCCTATTCGCTAACTAGATGGCGTTGGCGTCGAATCGAAAATTGAGGGGAATGAAGTGGTTTACACCTCTATAAACACTGTCATCGAGCAAGATGATGCCACACATTATCCCGTGGAATTTCTGAACTCTCTGTCAGCAAGTGGACTTCCAGCGCATACTATCAAGCTGAAAGTCGGTGTCCCGATTATGCTTCTTCGGAACCTATCTCCTCCGAAGTTGTGTAACGGGACCCGCCTTAAAGTCATCTCGCTCCACAGACACAGCATTGAGGCGGAAATTCTTACGGGTTGTGGCGTAGGCGAGGCAGTATTTGTACCACGCATTCCCCTCATACCTCATAACTTCCCGTTCCAGTTCAAGCGCGTACAGTTCCCCGTGAGTGTTTGCTTCGCGATGACCATCAATAAGTCGCAGGGGCAGACACTGAGAGCAGCGGGTGTCGACCTCAGGACGAGCTGCTTCTCACACGGGCAGCTGTACGTCGCTTGCTCCCGCGTCACCAGTCCTGACTCTCTTTACATTTTGGCTGCGGAGAGCCAAACCAGCAATGTTGTTTATAGAGAAGTTTTATAAGTATATATTTTTATCCTTTTCTATATTTATATTTTCTTATTCATTATTTTCTACATTTGCTTCAGTCGCAACTTATTACTTAATTCAGCAGAATCACCATAAAGTCATTTATTCAAAGCAGACTGAAAATCAGCACTTTTGAAGTTCAACAATTTTACAAAAGACAGTCTCCCTCTGTTACTGTACTTTCTGTATTTATGAAATGTAAAGAAGTAACGGGTAAATAAATGTTATTTTAAAAGGTATAATCGTAGGTATTTTTGGTGCTGTATAGCGTTCAGGCAGATGACGTCGCGGGCTACAGCTATACTACAAAAATTCCTGTTAAAATGAAAATAAACAATGCGGGCAACAACCATTGCTACCGCAATCTGTACTTATCCTACCAGTTACAATTTCATTTTAGAGGTAATTACTTCTCAACTGTCTATGTAAAAATATAGCTATCTGATCACAAATTCCACGCGTACGAAGTCGCGGGCACAGCTAGTGATAAATAAAATAATACATATTATTTTATTTTTATAATAATCACTGTACGTACGCATACAAGAAAAGCGATTCATTATATTACATTATACATAACATAAAACATAACTTCACGCCTTTGTTACCCGAAGGCAGCGGCTGTTAAGCCTCGTGTCGCCGTTATGTTTACGTCCCAAATGGAATAGGTGGCGAACCTATTGCCATACCGGGCACAAAGTTTTTCAGTCATCGATATTTATCACACATAACTTCCGAATACAATGTCGAAAAGTGATTGGTGTGAGCCAGTGTCTGGAACCGAACCCGGACCTCTGGATCAGAAGCCGCTCGACCACTGCGAGAAAAATATATATATAATAAAAAAAAGAATCTGCTAAAAATAAATAAATGTTAACTTGGACCACACAACAATCTAAGAAATTAACTAGCAGGCATATTGTTTTACAGTATTTGCTACCTGGTATAAATTGATTGTCTACCTACTATTTATGTTTTTATTTGTACCCTCAATCTCCATTTTTGAAAATGAGAGGTTTAATAATTAAATAATTACATTATGGATTTATATAATTAATATTGTTACTAAAATGTTTTTATTGTACTTATGTATTCATATGCTAAGGAAGTGCGGGGTCTACTTGGCACAGGTATTTAATACCTAAAAGGTAGCCCCAACCCGGATTATGTTAAACTTTTTTTTTAAGAATAAATAAAAAATAACTAAGTTATTAAAAATAAATTATATTATTATTAAAATGTAAATCACACTACTTACTACGACCACTGTTAATAATAAAGCTCAAAATGTCATAAAATATTACTTGAAAAGAGACAGCATTTCAGTATAAGACATTATTAGAATATTTTTAGTTTTCAAAGTTTCGAAACTATCGACTAACATTTCATTATTTATACATTAAGAAGTTTGAAGCTTGTTTGCCAACTTTCTCTAATTTGTATCGTCATGATCAATTAAAATATCTATAAGGCACAATTATTATTATGTTAGATTTTTATTAATAAAATTTCTAATTGCTAGAGTTATTTTTACTTAATTTTTCATTATTTCTTTCAGTATCACACAAAGAAATATTTAATATATAAAATTCTCGTGTCACAGTGTTAGTTACCATACTCCTTCGAACGTGCTTGACCGATCCTAATGAAATTTGGTGTGCAAATCAGGTAGGTGTAAGAATCAGATAACATATATTTTTCATCCCTCTGAATGTTAAGAATTAACTTTTTTTTTCAATTTATGTTTTTTAATGAAACAGCATACAAAAATACAAAAAACTGTGAATTATCACTTATCTACGACCAAACCCTATTTTTTTCATTTTTTTTTTCAGAAACTTCATTTTTATGGCAAGACAACGTTTGATGGGTCAGCTAGTTTAATGAAAATTTTAACAAGGTTCCTTTATTGATTTCGAAATAAACTCAAAATTCTCTTGGGATCGAATTCATTTTTTTATATAAATAAATAGTAAGCAATGCTGTAAAATGATGGTGTTTTAAACTCGTTAGAGCGCTATCTAGTTTTATTTTTCTGAGTAAGACAGTTCAGCAGACAAATTTGCTTTCTCCTAAAATTGTTAAAGAACTAGATTCAATTATAGTTCATATCAGTCAAGTACTGTGTGAACTAACTACCTTTGACATTAAAACAACTTTTACCTTTTTAACAACTACCCTTATTGAGGATATCAATGACGTCAAGTAAATCTTTGAGTATATTCGGCTTTTAAGATAAATTTCGTGCCAAGAAAAGCAAAGTAGCACCCAATCTTTGTGAAACAATGCATGAGATGCCTTAAAGAAGAAAGATATCAACTCCTTCTCCCTTATAACGATATCGGGTAGAGCCAAGAAGTTCGCTGCATGAATGGGCCGGCTCGACTGGTGAAATACCACCACCTCTCAGAAGATCGATGTAAAAGTGGCTCATGCTGCGTTTCGTTCGGTGAGAGAGGTACCCGGAGGACCATCTCCCTTACCCATCCCTTCCTATCCTACTATTTTAAAGGTTGGCAACGCAACCGTAACACTATATGTGTTGCAAGTGTCCATGGGCGGCGTTGGTCACATAACATCAGGTGACACGCCTGCTCGTTTGCCCTCCTATCCCTTAAAAAAAGTAATGTTTTGGATAATCATGACAAACAACTTCTTAGTGTTGTGTGTGTGTATAAGAATATTTTTAGGAAACGATGACTCGATGCCTACTGAAGCGTGCAAGGAAAATATAGTTATGAGTGTTTATGTTCTATTTTTATACACAAGAAAGCCTCCAGTGAAGGAAGTTTTTTGTTACTTTTTGTTGTAACTGATCTTGTCATTTACTAAATTGCAAGAGTGATCATGAGAAATTTATATTCGAAGTGTCTGTTATTTTGAATTATAACTTTAACTAATTTTTACTACATTCATACAGAACATTGTGCCCGATATATGGTAATAGGATCCGTCACTTATTCCATTTGCGAAATAAATATTCGCCGTGTCGAGGCATAATTACTGCTGACGAATCGTTCAAAAGGTCACAATAAAAAACAAATAATCATCAATCAAGCAAAGGAAGCCTAACTTAGGGCTTTATTTCATTCTGTGTGCGTAATTTGATTATTTGAAAGATAAACAATTGACAATAGGATATAAGTACCTAGTTATCCGACAATAAATAAATGGGTTACATGTTTTGTGTTAACTTTTGTTCGTTACGACATTGGTATAGGAAAAGTTTTCACATTACCACCACCTACCTAAGGTATGTCGGTGACCTGAATTTTCTGTGTAAATTGGAGTTTACACACATCTCTTGATATATTTTGTCGGAGTTTGAAGTTATTACAATATCATTAGTCTTGAAATTAAGTTACACACATGTTTCATGAGTTACGAGTACCTTCAGCAAAAGAGATAAATCAACACATTCATACAATGACATTGGGTATAGTTAGTTCAAAACGTTCGTTCGTCTCGGTGGCGCAGTGGTCGAGCACACGGCTTCTGATCCAGAGGGTCCGGGTTCGATTCCAGACACAGGCTCACACCAATGACTTATCGATATTGTTTTCGGAAGTTATGCGTGATAAATATCGATGAATGAAAAACTTTGTGCCCGGTATGGCAATAGGTTCGCCACCTATTCCATTTGGGACGTAAACATAACGGCGAGACGAGGCTTAACAGCCGCTGGCTACACCTTCGGGTAACAAAAGGCGTGAAGTTATGTTATGTTATGTTATGTTATAAATATAAAATGTGAGTGGTAAAAGAAAATCTAAAACTATCTAGTAACTGATAAGTTTCGACATGCTTAAATTTTACGTCTAAAATAGAATAGGTTTTGAAACTTATTACCATACATTGTTAAGAATGTTTTCAGTCCACGATATTTATCAAGTTTCGGAAAAGATTTTCGAAAAGTTCTTGGTATAAGACTGCATTCGAACCCACAATAGACGGGTTGATCAACTACCAGACCACTGAGACTTTTAACACAATCAAGACTGCAAAATGCAAGTCACAGTGACTTTATTAGTTAAAATATAAGAAAAAACTAAAAGATCCATTTATTTTAGAATAAAATCAAATGTAGAGAGATTGATCTGATATTTATTAGATTAATCTTTATATAAGTCTCGGTAGCCTAGTGGTCGAACACCCCGTTTCTGAATCTACAAGTTGTGGATTCGAATCTTGAGACTGGCTCATACTTTTCGAATTTGTTTTCGGAAGTTATGTGTGATAAATATCGATGACGGAAAACTTGTGCCCGATATGGCAATAAATTCGCCACCTATTCCATTTGGGACGTAAACATAACGGGGAGACGAGGCTTAACAGCCGCTGCCTACATCTTCAGGTAACAAAGGCGTGAAGTTATGTTATGCTATGGTTATATAAATAAATTTTCATCCAGTACATGCTTCTATTGTCAGAGTATCACCGGACGCTACTTATTCTAAAGTTTGTCTAGATGTCGGAATTATTCACTCTACAGACTTGGTTAATTATAACTGACGGGAATAACTCGTATGATATGCACACGCTTTGCTTCGTCTGAACATTGTTTTAGTATTACGGCTTACTACTCATTTTTAACAAGCCAGACATGTTTCATTATTAATTTAAAGAATAATTTATTTAGGTCTTTGGTGTGAGTCATTACATCCGGCGATACCCTTGCCGTCACACCTTCCAAGTAAGGTAGGGGTGGCCGGTGAGACTCTGGGGACATAGGGTCCGAGTGCTCGTGCACTCTATAAAGATCTTGCATGGAGACTGATGGAGGCCGAAAGACCAAAGGGCTGGTCTACGTACAGAGAATTAGCCTTGCCATTCACCGTGGCCATATGCGGCTAGTCGACTTAGATGTGGGAAAATTTGATTTCAGCTAGTTTTTTTTTATTGCATATTATTGGAAATAACGTAATTTATTTATTTATTCTTATCATTCAAAGAAAAATATTGTAATCGCTATCACCTGATAAAATAACATAACATGACTTCTTGTCTATTCCTCACGCATTTTACGCCCGAAGATAGCGGTAGCGGTCGTTATGCCTCGACTTGCCGTTATATTTACGTCCCAAATGTAATATGCGGCGAACCCATTACTATACACACACTATCACACATAATTTCCGAAAAGAATTTCGAAGTCATTGGATTCAGAAGCGGAGTGCTCGACCACTGGACCACCGAGTCTTCCCTGAGCATTATTAATTAAATAAATTATCACTTTCATTTACATTCACAACTCGTTCAGTGAAAGCTGGTTGTGTAGAAATATACAGTTTGTAACGTAGGGATTCCATTTTTTTGAATAAACTGAATTTGAATGATTTCCCCAGAGGCCATATGCTGCGGCTATTCTCTGTGTAAAGGGAATGTTAGTTTAAATAAACACCAATAATCCGTTTACTTTTTGTAATTAATTAAATAAGTGTATTTTTAACAATTAAAAAGAGAATTCTTTTGAATTACGTTCATGATTCTATTGGCATTAAAGATCGTAACATAAATATAACTAATAAAGTTTTAAAAACTCAAAAAAAGCTTTCATATCATGCAAACTAAAATTTTAAAAGCTGGTGCTTATTGCTTGCTCTTTTTGAAAAATACATTTTATACTTTTAGTTTTTATGATATGTACCTAAGCGGATTTTAACTTTTTTAACCATATTTATTTCTTACTTTTTTAGTAAATAGCCACCGGGATATAACGAAAAGAAATATATTTAAATACACACATAAATTATCTATGCACATAAATAAAATTGAAGTGTCTGTTTGTAACATTGAAAGAAATTATTTTTAATACATTCATCATAATTTTCCTGCCGTTTTCCACTTTTAATGGCGTCGGCATAAGATACCATCCATTCCAACTATCCATGTTGTCAAAAGATCTGACTGTATTTTTATGACCGGTCGCCTGCCTGAGGTATACAAAATAACTTTTTTTTTTTGTCTGTCTGTTTGTTTGTTTCTATTAATCTCTGAAAAGGCTAGACTAATTGACGGTATTTTTATTGGCAGGTAGCTGGTGATAAGGCGTTGGCTGCTTTTTTAGATGAACTCTTTCATTTATTGCTTGCGAGGCGAAATAAAGTTCGCCGGGTCAGCTAGTTATAGGATAAATATTATTATGTCACAATAGTACGAAGTCAACGAATGTATACTGAAGACATATACTTTTTAACTTTGTGCCCCGTATGGCAATAGTTTTACCACCTATTCCATTTGTGATCGCACAACGGCGAGACGAGGCTTAACAGCCGCTGCTTACACCTTCGGGTAGAAAAATCGTAAAGTTATGTTTGTTATTTTATACTGAACAAGGCACAATTATTTTACCATAGAGGTCTTAAAGCGTTTCAAGTATACTCAGCGCCCGACTAGCTCAACCTATCGCGTATGCGCATTCTGTAACTTCAAGTGTAACAGAGATTGAGCTAGTCGGAAATAAATTGTCGAATTGTGGCGAATCTAATCAGGATAATCGGATGTTTGATCAAATTTGTGCATTATCATCGATCTCTGACAGGTGTGGAAAGTAGTAACAAATCAAGAATTATTTTATATAGAAACCTAACTTATTTATTGGTATTTAAAACACCTAATATTACTTATTAAAACAACTCTTCAGGATTATATCGCGTTTATTTCTTATTTATTTATATTTATTTCCCGACGTTTTTATAAATAATAGCAATATCAATAGCCCGTTCAAAATGAAATAATAATCAGTTTTGAAGAACAGCCGCTGAGTTTTCTTGCTGGGTCTTTCTCAGGACTGGCCGCGTTTTTGACCCAGTTGTAGATTTTTTAACAAATACTTACCCCCCTTTTAATTTGAAAATCAATCAATATTTAATAATAGTTATACTTTGATCTCAGCCAACTTATAAGATAATATTCTAATAACTCAATAATAACAACTTTTACTTATTAAGTCATACAACAAAGGATTTTTACAAACAAAAATATGAATGCATCTTATAGATAAGTATTTAACTTTTGTTTTCATGGTCTGATGTGGGTTACCAATAGTAAAAATCATATTTTTAACATCAACTTTTTGATTTTTATTTCCAAAAAGTGGGTGCTCTCTGTATCAATGAAAATAGCTTTTGAACAACTACCATATTTTTGTTCATCACTCGTGAAAATTATCTCTGTAAAGAGTTCGAAACGTCGGGAAATAAATATAAATAAATAAGAAATAAACGCGATATAATCCTGAAGAGTTGTTTAATAAGTGTGATTCGCGAAAGTCTTAGAAATAAATACCTAATATTACCTTAAACAAATACAATCATGTTCAATTTGATCTTGAAAATTATACCATGGCCATCCTCATATCCTGCATCCTTCCGCTTTTATACACGGTAATACCAGACATAGCTATACTGACGAAAATTAAATTATTCAATAATAAGCCATGAAAATTCGGATGTTTTGAGACAGCCAAAGTTAACTTTATTTTACTCTACGAAGTTGTGTTACAAACAACCAAGTATATAAAAGAGAGTTGGATTTTTGTTAACTGCCGCATATAACGTCCGGGGCAGTAAACAACAGATAAAATAATCCTTCCAAGGCACAGTACAAATGGCCCATGATACTTCCATTCGAACAGATACGACGAATACCAACGTTTATGGGACATTTTTCCATTTACGATTTTTCGTGGCAATTGTTAAATTTATTTTGTGTATAGTCAAGTAAAGCATTTATCGTTTTGTTTTGTCAGAGTTTAAGTCTAATGACATACCTGCTATATCGTTAAGACTACAGGGTGCTACAGGAATGACATGACATATATACACATTACACCTTTGAAAAACAAGTCTAGTTCATTCGGGTAATAAAAAGTTCGCTGCATGAATGGACCGGCTCGACCGATGAAATTTATTTATTTAATACCACGATTCAATTCACACCAATAAAATACCACGACCTCAGAATATCGACGTAAAATTGCTCGTGCCGCTTTTCGTTCGGTGAGAGAGGTATCCAGACTCTCTTAAAGGAGGGCAACGCACGGGTGTTCACGGGCGGTGTCAAGTTGCTTACCATCAGGTGACCCACTTACTCGTTTGCCCTCCTATCCCATAAAAAAGAAACAATTGAAATGTTACTATCATTTTCGAGTGGAGAATTATCCAAATCTCAATTTTTTACCATGCCAATACCAATTTTTCAACCTATCTAATATCAAGTAATTCAGAGAAATCATTGGCCCGGAATCGATCCCACGGCTCCAGAATCAGAAGCAGAGAGCTCAACTACTAGACCACCGGGACTATTAATATTAAAATATTATAGGTACTATTAAAAATGGAAATGATAGCTAAGTTTAAACGATAACTAAGTTCCTAACTAGTATTTTAATTTAACTTTGTGTTTAAGAATACAACAGACTGATCTGAGGCACTTGAAATTTTGACTTTGAGTTGGTGTAACCTGACGGTATTTTTACATCACAAGTAAAACTAATAATCACTTTGCACTTTGAAAATGTATCATGTGTTGAAATGGAAATTTTAAACGGCATAGCACTTCAAATAGATTGTGATTAACAGACATAAATTAAAATGGTCAACATTATCTTATTGGTGTCTGTATAGATATATATTCGAAATAGCTCTGGTTCAGCCATCATTTCTAAGATCTTGTAACTTGTAACTGACAAAACTAATTATGAATTATCTACTTATATTTATTAGACTTGAACAACCAAGACTCATGAATAATATGCAAAAAATCATATCATAAATAGATTAATCATAATCTAACCAGAGATATTTGGAATATATATCTATACAGACACCATTGTGATAATGTTGACCATTCTATTTTATGTCTGTTAATCACAATCTATTTGAAGTGCATGCCGATAATAATTTACATTTCAACACATTATACATTTTCAAAGTTCAAAGGGATTATATTAAAGATAATATAAAATAATGTAATAATAATATTTGATATTTTTGTATTTCATAATATAGAGATTATTTCACTGAGGACCAGAAACAGACCGGATTAACAGATATTTATACCCTTATTCTGAACTTAATTTATTCCAAATATCTCTGGTTCAGCGTTCATTTCTAAGATCTTGTAACTTGGAATTGCCAAACTAATCATGAATTAACTACATATATTTATTAGACTTGTACAACCAAGACTCAATTATCTTTGTATTTCATAATATAGAGATTATTTCACCGAGGACCAGAAACAGACTATTATTTATACCCTTAATCTGAACTTATAAATGTTTCTTTTTAGAAGATTATTTAACCATGAATGTTTATCATGTCATGATTGAAGTCAGTTTGTCATTAAATTATCATTGAAATATTAATATACTGGAAAATTATTACTCTTGAAAATGATAAATGAAAATTATACCTACATTAAGTCACTTGATAAATAACATATTTTTATGTAATATTCCTACTAAACAAAGTAATTATGTTCCTGTATGCCGATAGAGAAAACTGTATATAGCTAATGTTGTTTAGGTATGCTTTGCAAGATTTTAAATATGATTAAAAAATTGTGTGGTTTTATGAAACCACCGTAAAAGTGAAACTTTTAAAATTGAGTCTTGGGTTATTGATTTTTAAATCTACTTTTTAAATATACATAAACAAAATATTTTTTCAATAATTATTTTTCAATAATTTAGTTAGTAAGTTTTTTAAATTGATGATTCTGATAAAATGATTAACATTTATATTTTTTTAGAGTGCAACAGTGTAAAACAGTTACTTCACAGCAATTTTTTTAAAAGTTTGCTTTGGCTTCGTTTAACTTTAAGTTAAATTAATTAATTCGATAATCTCATCATTTTCAAGTTCTTTGGAAGTTAACGACTGAAGATTAAGAATTCCTAGATGGCGCTACTAGGTTGCTACTATTGATGATTCTGCCGTAATATCGTATTATATCGATAGATGTCGCCCGAATCGACAAGTATTCCAGCTTCGGCACTAGGGATAACGCGACACCTATTAAACGTTAACAACATTACAACAAAGGATCTTTACAAAACAAAACGATATTTTTTCCTCCAGTAAATATGATATTTTGATTTATTATGAAAATGTGACAAATACATATATAAAGAGCACTATCTTATCGCTAATAAATTGACAAACATAACTGTGTCACATATATGTAGTTCCGGTGGTCCAGTGGTCGAGCACACGGCTTCCGAATCGCATAGGTCGCGTGTTCGAATCCTGGCACACTTTTTGGAATTGGAAACTTAAGTAAAGTAAGAAAGGCGTCAGTCTGCTTCCTCCACTAATTCGTTAGTGACAAGTCAGTGGCAGTTTTGCAAAGAGAGAGAAAACTAGTTTAATTTGAAATCGAACCGGACGTCACCGGCTTTCAGGGGATTGTGCGATAAGGGCTATTTTAATTTACTTGCCATCTTGTATTTGTTAATAGGTATTAGAGTTATTTGGAACGCACCCTTATTAGTTAAGGTTTTAGGCGCTTCTTTTGGCGCCACTTGCGCTGTGACACTTGTGACTTGCACTTTTTCTTTTTCTTCATGAGATCGACTGTGAATATGTTACTAGCGAAATAAAAACTCTGTTCTTACACTTTAAATACTTTTTATTTACCACAATCACGCATTATATTCCTTCATGGTAGCAGAGCGTGGTTCAGAAGTGGTACAGTTGAAAATAATCAGAAAAGTGAACTTCAATCCGCAAAAATTGTTGGTGCAATTTAAATTTGAGGGTAAGAAAATTTTTGATCAAAGAAATCCGAAAATATGGGTTCAAATATGTTTAATTTAGAGAAACTGGTCGGAAGGGAAAACTTCGCGACGTGGAAGTTCAGTATGAAAACATATTTGGAACATGAGGATCTATGGTGCTGCGTCGAACACGCCGATCATAAACCTGTAGATGCAGCTAAAGACATAAAGGCGAAGTCGAAGCTGATATTGTGTTGGACCCACAGAATTACGTTCATGTTCAAGAATGCAAGACTGCAAAACAGGTATGGGAGAATTTACAAAAGGCTTTTGACGACAATGGTTTAACAAGGAGGGTAGGTCTCCTTAAAGATTTAATTAATACTACACTGGAGTCAAGCAATAGTGTTGAAGACTATGTTAGTAAAATCATGAACACTGCTCACAAACTGCGCAATATTGGGTTTGATGTTAATGATGAATGGCTAGGTACTTTAATGTTGGCGGGCCTACCAGACGAGTACAAACCGATGATAATGGGATTAGAGAGTTCAGGTATCCAAATAAGTGCTGACTCAGTTAAATCTAAACTCATACAAGAGATTAACACATCAAAGTCAACTGCATTCTACACAAATAGTAAGAAAACTAGAAACAATGTACAGTCAGAGAAATCAAAGGGACCAAGGTGTTACAATTGCAACAAGAATGGCTATTTTGCTAAAAATTGTAAACAGCCCAGGAAACAATCGGCTAAGAAAGGAGAAAGTTCCAGTTTTGTAGCAGCTTTTTCAGCAACTGTCAAAGAGAACATCAATGATTACAAGTGGTTTCTTGACTCCGGTGCATCCACCCACATGACATGTAGGAAGGATTGGATCTACAATGTCACCGAGCCATCTGTAAAGAGTATTACAGTGGCTAACAGAGAGCCATTAGTAGTGAAGGCAGTTGGTTGTGTGGATATACAGATAAGTCAAGATAATGTGATACAAATTAACAATGTTTTATATGTTCCAGGGCTAGCTGCCAATTTACTTTCAGTGAGCACTATTGTAAGCAAGGGATATAAGGTCACATTCAATAACAAGGGTTGTGAAGTTCAAAATGGAAAAGGTGAGGTGGTATGCACTGCAACTTTGAACAACAAGTTATATACCATAGACACCAATAAGGAAGTTGCACATTTAGCCTCCAAGTCTCAGAATAGTAATAATATTTATCTGTGGCACCTGCGTATGGGCCATTTGAACATCCAGGATGTAAAGAAGCTACCCAGTTGTTCTGATGGAGTGACTCTAACTCAGGAACAAAGGAACACATGCACTCACTGTATGGAAGGTAGGCAAGCACGAACACCTTTCAAAAATGTAGGTTCTAGAGCAACAAGGCCGCTAGAATTGATACATTCCGACTTGTGTGGCCCCATGGAGAATACTTCATTTGGCGGTATGAAATATTTCATTACTTACATTGATGACTACACACGAATGGTTTATGTATATTTCCTAAAAGACAAGTTAAATATTTTAGAGACATTTAGAGATTTTAAGTTGAAAGTAGAGAATGAATTGAATCATAAGATAACAAAGCTTCGTACTGATAATGGTAAAGAATATTGCAATATTAACCTTGAAAAGTACTTATCTAATCATGGTATAATTCATCAGACCTCTACTCCGTATACTCCCCAGCAAAACGGCATGGCAGAAAGAATGAACAGGACTTTAGTTGAACGAGCAAGATGCATGCTGTTCTATGCTAACCTAGAGAAGAGATACTGGGCTGAAGCTCTGGCAACGGCTGCATACATCATAAACCGTTCCCCGACAAAGTCACTCAGAGGTAAACCCCATATGAAATGTGGAAAGGTAAGAAACCTATACTATCCCATATGAAGATATTTGGTTCCGAAGCTATGGTTTATGTACCAAAAGAGAAACGCCATAAATGGGATAGAAAATCATTAAAAATGATTTTTGTGGGCTATTGTGACAACACAAAAGGATATCGATTTATGGACCCCAAATCACACAAAGTTGTCAATAGTAGAGATGTTACCTTTATTGAGAAGTATGTTCAGAATGCCAGTGCACTAATTGATTGTGAAACCTATGTTCCAGTAAACGACAGTCAAACAGCTAATGCCAGGTCTGGTTTACAAAAAAATACAATCTCAGGCAGTCAGAATGACAAAATGAACAAGGAGGAGCCATCCACTTCTGCACCTGTGATGTCCAGCAAAGGCTCAGATACACAAGGTAATAGTGATGACTCAAGTGAGTATGACACTGACACGGGAGAACTTGATGAGACTTACTATCCTCCATATGCTATCAGGGAAGATTTCAATAGTAATGTGACACTCAGATCAACACGATTAAAGAATAAAGTAAAAGGGACAGGAAATAACAAGATGGGCTTATTGTGTTTCTTTACTAATCTAGTTGACCCCCAGACTGTTGAGGAAGCACTAGCATCTCCTGATGCGACAGAATGGAAGAGGGCGATGGATGAAGAATATTCTTCTCTAATGAAAAATAAAACCTGGACATTGACAGATTTGCCCCCAGGTAAAAAGGCTCTTCCGTATAAGTGGGTGTTTAAAAGGAAAACAGATCAGACAGGAAATGTTACAAGATATAAGGCACGGCTTGTGATAAAGGGCTATGCGCAAAGATGGGGCACAGAATATGAAGAGATATACTCACCAGTGGTCAGGTATACAACTATCCGCTATTTATTTGCTATAGCAGCTAGATATGGGCTAGCAATAGATCAGATGGATGCTGTATCTGCTTTTCTACAGGGAGAGATTGATAAAGAAATTTACATGCAGCAGCCAGAAGAGTATAAGCATGGACCCCAGGTATGCATGCTACACAAATCTATCTATGGACTCAAGCAGGCCAGCAGACTCTGGAACTTAAAATTAAATTCAGTCCTGCATGAGTTAGGAATGACACAGTCGAAAACAGATCCGTGTGTGTATTATAATGCAGAGAAGAATACTTTTATAGCCATCTGGGTAGATGATTTAATTCTGTTTACTTCTGAAGAAAGTACCAAAAAGGTTTTTAAGGAAAAATTAAAAGAACACTTTGAAATGAAAGATATTGGTCCGGCGAGTCAGTGTGTTGGTCTACACATAACGAGAGACGGGGACAACGTGTTACTGGATCAAGAAAAATACATAAATGAAATATTAGCAAGATTTAGAATGTCAGACTGTAAACCAGTAAAAACACCATTTGAAGTTGGTATGAAACTTGGTGACATAAAAGAGGATGATAAGATCACTGACTGTCCATACCAACAGGCTATTGGCTGCTTACTGTATGTGGCTCAAGGTACACGACCTGATATTTCATTTGCAGTGAACACACTGAGCAGATATAATAAAAATCCCACAGCTACACACTGGACTGCACTCAAACGAGTTTTTAGATATCTGCAAGGTACCAAAGATATGAAATTAATGTACACCAAAGATGGTAACAACAAAATCACTGGTTATTGTGATGCCGATTGGGCGAGTGACGTGCGCGACAGAAAGTCGTGCACAGGTTACATTTTTTTGTTACAGGGTGGTGCGATTTCTTGGAGGTCTCAGAAACAGCAGACTGTGGCCCTCTCCACTGCCGAGGCGGAGTACATGGCGATGTCGTCAGCGGCGCAGGAGGCGCTATGGCTCCAACAACTACATGTTGAACTCGGGCAAGAGGAGAGCAAACCACTCGTTATTTTTAGTGATAACCAGAGTGCAATTAAATTGTCTAATAATGATTGTTACTTGCCAAGGTCACGACATATTGATATACGTTATCATTTTCTTAAGGAGCATGTTAACAATTTAGATATAAAGTTTTGTTATGTTAGAGGTGAGGAAATGGTTGCAGACAATTTGACTAAGGGCACTACAGCCGAGAAACATTTGCATTGTTTATCAAAAATGGGGCTGCGTTCCAAGGGAGGATATTAGAGTTATTTGGAACGCACTCTTATTAGTTAAGGTTTTAGGCGCTTCCTTTGGCGCCACTTGCGCTGTGACACTTGTGACTTGCACTTTTTCTTTTTCTTCATGAGATCGACTGTGAATATGTTACTAGCGAAATAAAAACTCTGTTCTTACACTTTAAATACTTTTTATTTACCACAATCACGCATTATATTCCTTCAATAGGGTTTAATAAATGTTTTTTATTTTACGTGGTCACGACAATAATTCCTAGATGGCGCTACTAGGTTGCTACTATTGATGATTCTGCCGTAATATCGTATTATATCGATAGATGTCGCCCGAATCGACAAGTATTCCAGCTACGGCACTAGGGATAACGCGACACCTATTAAACGTTAACAACATTACAACAAAGGATCTTTACAAAACAAAACGATATTTTTTCCTCCAGTAAATATGATATTTCGATTTATTATGAAAATGTGACAAATACATATATAAAGAGCACTATCTTATCTTATATCTTTAAACGAGCAATTCTTGTATATATATATATATATATATAAAATTGGAATCTCGGAATCGGCTCCAACGATTTTCATGAAATTTCTATTCCAGCAGATGGCGTTGTTAACTAACACGAAGTCAATGTGTGTTTGCTTTGCTTTTATTACAGTTTATCACTGCAAAAAATTAAGTATATGTTTCTAATATAATATGTTAGTACATAGTATATATTAGTATATATTTATTATTCTGTCGGTAAGATCGAAAAATATTATTGATATTTCATTATTTTATTAGTATGTAATTCGTACTTAAATATAATTTTCAAAAAACACAATTTATAAAAAAAAAGAAAATACCGAGCAAAGCTCGGTCATCCAGATATTCACTACTAAATTGACGAACATAACTGTGTCACATATATGTAGTTCACTTTTTGGAATTGGAAACTTAAAAGCCGCCGCCTACGCCTCCGTCGTTTACAATACATACGAATTTATTATATTCCCTTTTATCGTGTCATTTGTTATATTAATAATATAATTTTTTTTTCTCCGCCTGCAATACGTACGTACGTATATGTATGTATGTAAAAAACAAACAAACAAACAAACCCGATCCTAGAAAATGTGTCGAAATTGGTAAAGAGGACGGTAATTAGACGATTATACATACGGCCCTCGTGGTGCATCGGTAAACCGCACTACCGATAACACAAGGTCGGGGCGGGCTCGATCCCTCGTCTGGGGGTGTTTTTCTACATGTTTTTACGGTATTTATTTACAAAAATAAAGTGTATATTTGGGTAATTAATTAATAATAAATAATAGTTTAAAAAAACTAAAAAACACGCTTTTTATAGAAAACCGAACTAAAAAACAGAAAAATAAAAAAAATATTTCATTTTAAAAAAAGCGTGGGGTGCTTTTTAAGATATTATCGAAATGATAATCACTCTACTCATATCTGTCAATAAAATATTTATAACTATTGACACCATGCACCCCACGCTTTTTTTAAAATGAAATATTTTTTTTATTTTTCTGTTTTTTAGTTCGGTTTTCTATAAAAAGCGTGTTTTTTAGTTTTTTTAAACTATTATTTATTTTATATTTTTTAGTTCGGGTTTCTAAAACAAGCGCGTTTCTTAGTTTCGAATTTGAGGAATAGCGCCATCTGTGACTTTATAAGGAACTCGTTTCAAGTTGATAACGTAAACTTTCCGCTAATTGCCACTAGATGGTGCCATTTGTGAACTTTCATAATTTACAAATCGCACCATCTATCGTTCAAAAAAGCGTGGGGTGCATGGTGTTATTGACACCATGAACCCCACGCTTTTTTATTTTTACGCTTTTCACGCTTTTATAAATATTTTATTGACAGATATGAATAGAGTGATTATCATTTCGATAATATCCTAAAAGTTAGAAGTAGATATAATCTTAAAGTTGTTTTAATCAATGAGTGAGATTCGCGAAAATCTTAGAAACAACTATTTTCTTAATTTAAATTCATTAAAGTTTATTTTCTATTTTTTAGTTCGGTTTTCTGTAAAAAGCATGTTTTTTAGTTTTTTTTAAACTATTATTGACATAGTTCACAAATCGCACCATCTAGTGGCAATCAGCGGAAACTAAAAAAGAAGTCGGTTACAAACAAACCTACAAACATACAAACATACAAATATACAAACATACATACAGGTGAAGCTAATAAAAAGCTAATAAATAAACGATAATAGACGTGAAAGGCGCTCTGACGAGCGCCTTTCACTTTATCCCTACTCCGCGGCCGACCGTCACGCGACATGCAACACGCAGACGAAAAAGTTTGAGACGATGTAATAAAAGTTTCACTTTAAAAAAGAAAATAGAGTTTATAAGTTTATAATTACCAAAATATTCGTAAGTATATCCAGTAACAAGTAATATATTTGTTCAAATTACTACTAATTCTAGTTTAAGCACAAGCTTTGTTGTCTTTCAGGGAGGAAAATTAATTTATCGTCACATTATCGTCGTTTTTACGTTGATCGGTTTTACACTTTATAGTTGGAGTATAATATACTCCAACAATTCAACATATTATGTTGAACATTTTTAATAAAAGCACATAAAAACAAATAGAGTGGAGTACCTACTCAATACCTACTGTCAGTGTTACGATTGTCACGAATGTTTATTATTAATATGTTTTTACGTTTTCGGTCATAGAGGTCGCAATACGCCAACTTAAATCGCGCTATGGTTTCACTACCGTAGGGTTTATATATGATTGATAATCCAAATCAATTATAGTACCTCCACTTGCCACTAGATGTCTGTGTACTAATAAAATTCAAGCTTAACAAATTGAAAAGTTAGCTTCATATATACTTCGCTGTTTTAAAGTACTATTGTATATTAATATATATTGCCCCGCGAGGGCCGCAAGGGGGCGTTAAAAGCGTTAAACGCTCTTGCACGAGACATTAGAAGTTTCACTTCAAAAATACTGCATTAATAAAATAAATAAATAATTATAATTGCATAAGTTTGCGTAGCACCCGAAACCGACGTAAATGCATGACGAGAGATGTATGACTGTGGATGAGGCGAAAGATGTGTGTCAGGATCGTAGCTTGTGGAAAGCCAAAGTCTCTGCCTACCCCCATGGGATACAGGCGTGAGTATGTATGTATGCATAAATTGATAAAAAATGCTATGCAATAGCTTTACCGCGGCAGTCTCCGAGTGCCACACGTCTTTTTAAATATTATTTATGGGTAGTGTATGTAGTTTAATAAAATATTTTATTTAATAGAACAGCGATTTTTCTAAAGCGGATTAAAACAACTTTTAGGATTATATCGCGTTTATTTATTATTTATTTATATTTATTTCCCGACGTTTCGAACTCTTTACAGAGATCATTTTCACGAGTCATTTTCATGATCATTTTAATCAATGAGTGAGATTCGCGAAAATCTTAGAAACAAATATTTTCTAAAGCTGTTTTAAAAATATTAAATATATTTATTTACATGATTGCATTCGAGAATAACAATAAAAACGTATAATTCACAAATTGCTTAAATTTGAAAACATTTCTAGACATTCAAATTCCATCCTAAGAAACATTCATCAAATCCAATTAAGCCGATATAAATGTCATCCCTCAAGGGGTTTCGATAAGATAAACCGATTCACTCAAAATTAATCCGCGAGCGAAGGAAACTGTCTTTGCAAATGTATTACGTTTATTATCTTAAATTTTTAAGCGGTTCACGCAAATAAGGCTTAAAAGCTTTTCCACATTTTCTCAATACTCGCTAAAAATGGTGATAATGTTTTCTGTAATTACAATACTTTTCTTTAACAAATATACAGGCAGCGATGATTAAAGATCGACTCGGCCCAAATCAAATATATGGAGGGACCTATTGACATACCGAGCAGAGAGTTTTCAGTCAAATTATTGAATAATAAACAAATTATGAATTTTCTTGTTAGTATTACACATATTGTATTAGACACAACAAAAGCAAAAGTAGACAGCACTTACAGATGTCTACGTCACACTTTACGTGATAAAATAGAACAGTACGAATTTGCAGAAGGTGAAGTCAAGAGTCTTAAAAACCGAGATCGTGAGTGAGTAAAGTTATTAAAGTCCATGAAGTGACTGAGATTTTTAAGAATCGTGCCTTGTGGCATTCTGTTCTCCACGCCTATTCTATGAGGGACTAGGCATGTCTAGGTATACATATACAAAAAATAATTATGACAATATTAAAAAAAACCGACATTATTTATGTATAGAAACGCAATAGTCCCACAAAGTTATGTTATTTGGTAAGGGTTTCATATAATAATGGGTTAGCTACCAAGACGGTCTGCGCTACTTCAATGGTGATATATCACGTAATATACAAACACAAGACCGCCGTACTAAATCTATAATAACGCAATACCTGGAACACGACATAGGTGAATAGTGGTAATCTGCTTCACCATAGCAAGTGCACGAACTGCGCAGTGATCTATCATTTTTATGAGCCCTCCATAAAAGCCTCAAGCTTGAAAGCCGAGTGTGTGTAACAGCCTATATAAAACCATTCTGGCGAGAAATTTACTAAACTTTACCCATGTAATGTCTACACTGTTTCGTAATGTAGTGAGTGTTTGAAACGACTGTTTGATATCAGTTCTATCATTTAAGATGGATAATAAAAAAGAAGATTTGATGATAATAAATTTCATCGAATCTAAAAAAAATAAATTTAGCAGCAAGTATGCTGATAAAATAATAAAATTGAATTTTTTTTTAACGCTTGAAAGTAGCAACAATACCTAAGAGTATAAGTAGAATTTGCATTCCGTAGTATGAGTATATAATAAAAAGGAATAATATGTATTGGAAGAAATAAGAAAAGGAAGACCTGAGTGGGACGGGAGCAAAGTACGAAGATAAGTTTATTTTTATATCTTACGATATTTAACTTTGATAGAAATATGAAAAGAACTCTGACTCTGTAGGCATGTTGAAAATAAACTTAAAATTGTTTACAGAATGTGAGCCGTATGACTGATGTTTATTTGAACTAACGTTTCCCTTAGACAGAGAATAACCGCATTTTTTTGTCATTGAATACACAGTCTCGGTGGTCCAGTGGTCGAGCACCCCGCTTCTGAATCCGGAAGTCGTGGGTTCGAATCCTGACACTGGCTCACACCAATGACTTTTCAAAATTGATTTCGAAAGTTATGGTTGATAAATATCGATAACTGAAAACTTTGTACCCGGTATGGCAATAGGTTCGCCACCTATTCCATTTGGGACGTAAACATAACGGCAAGACGAGGCTTAGCAGCCGCTGCCTATACTTTCGGGTAACAAATTTTGGGCGGGTGTGAAATTATGTTATGTTATGATTACACACATAATAATACTCCGTAAAGATTTCATAAAAGTCACCGAGATTTGATCCCTTGAATTCTCGATTTGAAAGTGGGTTTTTTTTTCATGGTAGATATAATCCATTATATTTCGACCCACCAAAAATATTTTGGTCCAAAATACTGAGAACCGGAATGTGAGAAGGTAAAGAGTGCGTGTTGAAACTGCAAACAATCTAGACGACTTCAAAATTTTAGAATTCAATCAAAATGTTTTAAAGCGTTCAACATATTTTGAAGATTCTTTCGAATTCGATAAATAATTCAACAGTGAAAATGCAGAACAACTTTAAAACTTAAAGTTACATTTAGTAACCTCACACCTTACTTATGTCGATATTCACAACTTGGACGGAGAAAATTTCACCACAAAGTAATTTAAGTACAATACTTCGTAGAACATCGTCCCTAAAGTTAAATAGAAAAAAAATAACTATCAAAGAAAACTTTGAAAACTGTTCAACAAGAAAATTTCCCTTTTGGTATTTTTTTTTCTTTAAGTAAACCTGTAACTTGTAATTATGTTAGACGAGTTTAATTCAAATAACAAGAATTTGAGACATTCATTCGAAATTAATTTTTAGGTCTTCAACTCCTGAAATAAATGTTTTGTTAGGAACAACGGTATTTCTTCAAAAATTTGCTGTAACGTACAGATATACAAGATTTTTTAAAATATGTTACTCGTTATGTTTTCAGTGGTAGAGACACGCAGTTCACTGCATTAATGGGGCGGATGGACCGGTGCGATATCCACCACCTCTCGAAATATCTGCGTAAAACGGCTAATGCTGCATTTCGCTTGGTAAAAGATGAATCCGGAGGCTCAAAACCTTCCCCACTCCCCTCCACATCCCACTTGCAATTTATTGCCTATCCTACCCACAAAAACATTCTCGAGGAAAGAAGGGGTTAGGCAGGGAGCCGGCCTTAACTTTCGATCGCCAAATTTGATTTTTACAGCAAAATCTTTTATGAACATGGATAATTTGAAATAATAACAGTTTTTGCTGATCCCACTTAAAGTGGAAGAACAACAGGAAAATTATGATATTTGTTATGTTCATTGTTATAATGAAAGAACAGACATCATAATTACATTTCTCTGATGACGTATATACCAGTAAATCCTTATAAGACGGTTGATACTTACAATTAAGTTGATGACAAGATCATTTACAACAAAAAGTAACAAACAACTTCTTTCACTGGAAGATTTGTTGTGTATAAAAATAAAACATAAACACTCATAACTATATTTTCCTTGCACGCTTCAGTAGGCATCGAGTCATCGTTTCCTAAAAATATTCTTATACACACACAACACAAAAAAGTTGTTTATCATGATTATCCAAAACATTACTTGCGACGATCTCGTTATACGGAGAAGGAGTTGATATCTTTCTTCTTTACGGCATCTCATGCGTTGTTTCACAAAGATTGGGTGCTATTTTGCTTTTTTTGCGCGACATTTATCTTAAAAGCCAAATATATTCATTCAAATATTCACTTTATGTCATTGATATTGTCAATAAAGGTATGTTGAGCACAATTTGTATGGTGAGCACTGATATTATTAAGGCAAAAACTAGAGGCCGCTGTGCGTCTAAAACAATATTATTTTTAAGTATTGCTTGGGAGTTTATGTCGCGACAAATACATCGATCATAATTGTACATCAAATCCTTTGTGTTTCATCATTTTTCAATTAAATATAAAATATTTTTTTTTTATTAAAACTTATTTTTTTATTAAATAGGGTTAGGCAAACATGCAACTCATCTAGTGGTCAATGACTAGCGCCGACTATGGACATTTACAACAATGATAGTTTTACAGTCGCGTTGCGGACCTTTAATAGACGGAGATTGGATGAGAAGGCGAATCGGGTGGGCCTCCGGATTCCTCTCTCATCAAAACGTGGCGTGAGCTACTTTATGCCGATTTTCTTACAGTTCGTTGTATATAACCAGTCGGCTACCCATTAATGCAGTTAACTGCGTATTTTTGACACTGTCACTGTTTGTCTCTACCACTGTCAAATTGATAAATGCTTATCAATCTGTAATTACAGGTCCCAATAATAATTAGGTAATAGTAAAAATCAGTTTATATTTAGTACATGACTTGAATGCCTTTGTTGAACAAACAAGATTGATACATTTAACCTATGTTAGAAATGGATTCTATTAACATTAAAAGTAATTTGAGTACTATTGTAGTATTATGAAACCGGTACCTAATTTCGATAATGCAGTTCTCTGATTGTCGTCTTTTGAGTATTAGTCTACCCATTATTATTTTATTTGCTATCCTTATTTATGTTATTCCTATGAGCTTTCTTAAGATTATAATTAAACTATAATAAGTCTCGGTGGCCCAGTGGTCGTGCACACAGCTTCTGATCCAGAGGTCCGGGTACGAATCCTGACACTGGCTCACACCAACGACATTTCGAAATTGTTTTCGGAAGTTATGTGTGATAAATATCGATGACTGAAAAATTTTTGTGCTCGGTATGGCAATAGGTTCGCTACTTATTCCGTTTGGGACGTAAACATAACGGCGAGACGAGGCTTAATAGCAGCTTCCTATACCTTCGGGTAACAAATGCGTGAAGTTATGTTATGTAATTAAACTATAATTATCATTAAATTATAATGTGCAAACAGTCTCGGTGGGGCAGTGGGCGAGCGCACGGCCTCTGATCCAGAGGTCCGGGTTCGATTCCAGACACAGGCTCACACCAAAGACCTTTCGAAATTGAATTGTTTTCGGAAGTTATGTGTGATAAATATCAATTACTGAAAAACTGTGTGCCCAGTATGGCAATAGGTTCACCACCTATTCCATTTGGGACGTAAACATAACGGCGAGACGAGGCTTAACAGCCGCTTCCTACACCTTCAGGTAACAAAAGGCGTGAAGTTATGTTATGTTTTAATGTGGTAATGTGTCTTTAAGATAAAGGAGAATAATTTGATCTTTGTAAGAACCATAAAAAACATAGCATTATTTTAATGGGGCAACGATTACTTATACTATGCCTGTTTGTTTATTAAAAGCGTGAAAATATGAAGTATTTTTTTGTTTAGTATTTTAACAATTAAAACTCCAACAGAATGTTGAATTAGCACGAGGAACAAAATAGTACAAGGTAAAAGTTTTATCGACGGGAGACAAACGGGAGTAAGTTTTAATTGCTTTTCCAGAGTATTGACGGCGTATGTCGAGCATGTGGTAGTCAGATAGTTTTTTTACCGACTTCACAAACAAAGCAAACAGAAATTCTATAAATATTTTTTCACAGCTGCATGAATGGGCCGGCTCGATTGGTATCACCACGATCACTTAGAATATATTATTTAGAAATAACTTAAATACACCATTCTAGCCATTTCAACATTCGTTATCATTCTAATCTTTTTAACTGCATATGCCGCTGAGATAGGTCTGCCCGCCAGTTTTTCGATATGAGGGCCCTATTGAAGCCTGTCATCTATAGTGATGCCAAGGAACACGGTGGACTTCCAATCTCATCTCCAAGGTCCAATCTCACACCATTTATTTGCACATTGGTTTCAACCTCCTCCACATTGGGTGTAGTAAATTTAATACACTTTAATAAATAGTTTTGTCGTTTATTATTAAAATTTTATTGAAAATATCAAATCATTATTTTTTGTCGGTATAGTCTCGGCGGCCCAGTGGTTGAGCACACGGCTTCTGATCCAGAGGTCTGGGTTCGATTCCTGACACTAGCTCACACCAATGACTTTTTGAAATTGTTTTCGGAAGTTATGTGTGATAAATATCGATGACTGAAAACTTTGTGCCCGGTATGGCATTAGGTTCGCCACCCCATTTGGGACATAAACATAACCGCGAGATGAGGCTTAACGGCCGCTGCCTACACCTTCGGGTAAGTTATGTTATGTTATTATTTTTTGGTATAGCAATTGTTTATAATAAAATCATAACCCATTTTAAAATTTGACCATGATTTCGTACACTGTAATGAGGTAAGAATCTTACGATATTTATACGATTTTATTATTGACTTTTGAACGTTACTGCGTTACTACAGTACATGAGGTACTGTAGTACCCAATACTTGACTCATGTATATAGAATTCTAAATAAAGCTTAACGTTGCACAGCGGGCTGTAAAGGGGATGCGGTTTGGTATTGCTAGAGCCATAAGCGGCAGACGAGCTTTGTTGATTGCAAATTGCCGCCTCCCCCTATCGGATAGGTAATATTGAATGTATGTATTGAAAAGGTAATAGTTAGACATACAGTCTGGTGATAGTTTGATACACAAAAAGGCATTACATAGCTCGTAACTATATTGACAAAAAATGTGGAAAATATTGATTACAATAAATACCAAGTCAAGGTCAAAAACGATGAATAGCTTTGTAGATAGCATATAAGATATCATATTAAAACGCCGATGTTTATAGTGTAGTAGTCTCGGTGGTCCAGTGGTCGAGCACACGGTTTCTGAATTCAGAGTTCGCGGGTTCGAATCCTGGCACACGCCAATGACTTTTCGAAATTACTTAATTTTGAAAGTTATGTGTTATAAATATCCATGACTAAAAACGTATTCCATTTTTGGACGTAAGCATAACGGCGAGTCGAGGCTTAAAAGTCACTGCCTACATTTTTGGGTAGAAAAAGGCGTGAAGTTATGTTTTTATGTTATATTTATACAAAAAATCATTTTTTAAGATTTCCAAATTTATTTGGAACATCTATATATCCCTGAATTAGTGAATAAAGTTGTACAGGAACGTCGAAAGTAGAACAACTACAATTAAGATTGTAAAATACACCCCATACTACAAGTTATTGAACGTCAAAGCGGGAGTTAGGTAATTAACTCCAATCTTGTGGCAGCAGCCAACAGGTCTAAGGGTGTGGCTCCTAAATTACACACACCAGTACCAAATAAAACTTATTGAAAGAAGAAAAGTGCTTAATTTAAAGTAAAATTTCGAGCTGAATAAATAATATAAAATTATTGGAATCATTGTATACACAAATTTCACAAAATATACGCATATTATTTTTCCTCCACTACAATCATTACGCCATTGCCTCAGATCAATCACAAACTATAGGAAAATGTAATGAATAATTTATTCAAATGCAAAGTTGTACACAGTTCACTGGCTCATCAAATACATTTTATAAAAAGTTTCGATTAAGCAAAACATGAAATAAAGAAATTACGCCAACTAAGGAGCTTTAAGGCAAAACCTACACAAATATATGTTTATATTCAAAAGTGTTCAGACTGAAATTATATGATTTTATTATATAATTTTATATATATTATATAATATATATTTAATTACAAAAGTAAAAATAAATTAATTAATTACGCATCCGTATTTCGGTCTACAGGCAGTGTGCCCAGAAGACGCCGCATTGCCACGCTGAATGGCAATGCTAATCCTCTGTGCGAAGTATAGACCAGCCCTTTGGCCGCGAGTGGTCTCGATTCTCGCTCTTTAGGATATTTATAGAGTACACGAGCATTTGGACCTCAATTCCCTAGCGTCTCGACCCAAAACGGCTCAAAAACATAAATATATCATTTGAGTATGAACTCGGACAAGCCCAAGGTCATGTTCGATAAACATGTCGTGCCCAGACCAATAAATGTCGAAGGGTCGGTTCTCAAAGTTGTAAACAAATACGTCTACCTGGGCCAAACTATCCAGTTAGGTAGACGGAACTTCGAGAAGGAAGCCGACAGGAGGATTCAGCTGGGTTGGGCCGCATTTGGCAAACTGCGTCGAGTCTTCGACTCGCCTATACCGCAATGCCTGAAGACCAAAGTCTTCAACCAGTGCGTCTTACCAGTTATGACCTACGGTGCCGAAACGTGGATGCTCACGGTGGGGCTAGTCCACAAATTTAAAGTCACTCAGCGAGCTGTGGAGCGAGCTATGCTTGGGGTATCTCTGAAGGATAAACTCAGGAATGAGTATATCCGCCAAAGAACTGGAGTAACCGACATAGCTCGTAGAATAAGCTCGCTGAAGTGGCAATGGGCTGGTCAGATCTGCCGAAGGACCGATGGTAGATAGAGCAAGAAGGTCATTGAGTGGAGACCGCGACTTGGTAGGACGCCCACCAGCCCAATGGTCAGACGACCTCAGAAGCGCTGCTGGAAAAGACTGGATGCGGAAGGCAGAGAATCGGATGTTGTAGCGCAAATTGGGAGAGGCCTATGTCCAGCAGTGGACTGCAATAGGCTAATGATGATGATGATGATGATCATTCAATTAGCTGAGTAAGAAAACAAATACATACATATATACATAACTTCACGTCAAACCCCTTGCAGGATAGGCAGAGTGAACAGCATGGCCTTAAGGCACGATTCTTACACACCTCACTCGCTTCGTTGACTTTTGAGGCGCGTCGATTTTTGAGGGTCCTAACATCACCTTCCTCCAGAACACGTTCTATTTAGTCATAGAATGTGTGCTTGGCCGTTCTCAACTCTTACATCTATCCGCTTTTGCATTGTATATCTGCTTAGTCAATTCTTTATCATCCATTCTTTCTACACGTCTGAATCATCATGAACGTGAGAATATATAAATCATATCACGTATTATATTTTGGCGAATGAATGTTTTGATAATGTTTGATATACTTTTTGGTATCCTTCAATTTCATGGCCATAACAAGCGACCGACAAAAGTTTAAAATTCAATCAATTTTGCGCTCGGCATCCTCTAGTCACAGTTTGCTTGTTTTGCCCGCAATTTTCTTTGGGTCGTATTATATTTTCTATTTGCTTTCTGTGTACCGTCATTTATTGTTCTATTACGCGAAAATAACATAAATTTTCTCATATATTATAATAGTATCTTGCTATATGTAAATTGTGGCAACGCCCTTATAAAATAATGTCACCCTATTTCTTTTAGTATGGGTTGTTAAAGGTGAATCAATTTCATCTGATATCTGGCATATTTCGCGTAAAAATCAAAATTTTCTAGTGGTTCAGGTTCTTGTTATGAGGTAGAGACTACGAGTATGGCTTTCCGGAAAATTATGCGTTATTATTATTAGATGGATATCCGGAAATGGATTTCATTGACAACCTTTAACTTAGGATAGGGAAGAAGTTAGAGGTGGGGTGGGTAAGAAGAGGGAAAGGTTGAGCCCTGAGATTCCTCTTACCGAGCGAAATGCGTCGTAAACCACTTTATGCCGATATTCTGGGATGTCGTGGTAATTATTTCACCTGTCGTGCAAGCTTATTCGTGCAGCGAAATGCATGGCTCCACCATATTAAATTTTGATTGCACCATGTCTCTAGACAATTCGTAAAATTATAATTCTAGTACTATTGATTTACGATTTATACGAGCTGGAAAAACTAATATTAAAAATAAAGGTTTCATGTATTCGAAAGAAGTTATCATTTCTACGGAACCATATAATAAACGTTACTGCGGTCTCAAATATGACGTATACGAAGCCTTTGGAACACTTCCAGGGTCGTGTTGCATCCAATCGTGATAGGGTGTTACGTTTTATGTCTTTTATATTTATTGGTGGAAATAAATTGGGTGTGTTAAGAGTAAGGAAAAGAAGTGAAATATGCTTTTCACATTTGACGAGATTATAGATTATATTACACCAACTAGCTGTTGCCCGCTACTTCGAGTACGTGGACGCCATAAAGCAACTGTGCCTGTGCCATTATACGGATTTACTGCTCACCCCCAATTATTTATAGCGTGATAATATTTAGCCTTTGTGTTCACCCGACCTCTTGACTATATTTATGCGGAATTGGAGGTAAAAGCATACAGTACGTTTAGAGTTTATCCGTAATAAATATACAGACAAACAGAAAAAAAATCTAAAAACCATATTTTTGGATTTGGTATCGACTGTAGATCATGTCTCAAGTATTATTATGTGTAAAATGTACAGTTTCAACTATCCTACAATTTTATTATATTATTATGTATAGATAACACAATTAAAGCCTACATATTATTTTCAAAATATACTATAAAAAAAATTGAGTGAAAATATTATGAAAAAGTCATTATTGCGTTTTTCCTAACCTTGGAGTGAGATTCGTCTCCACAGTGAATCTGATGCTAAGTGGTCGTGTCGATTACGTCGAAATTTGTTTCATTTTTAATATTTATATACGGACCTATATCCATTGACTTGATCTGTATTCAGGTCGGCTTCGACCTGTCATTGATTTAGTAAACGTGAATGTCTCAATATGGAACGAGAAAAGGGTTGAAAAGGATAAAAAAATAAAGGAAAATAAATAAAAATCAAGAAAGGAATTTTTGTCTCATATATTTAGGAAAATGATATCTATGCTCAAAAACTAAATTTAACTGAATATCAGAAAGTATTTTACACATTGTCAGATACTTTTCAAATACTTTTCTAGTGTAGGATTTAGGTGTAAGTGACAAGTTTACTTTTTTAAAATGAAAAATAATAGGTAAAACATTTACAAAGTAGAAGTAATATTGATGTTTTAAAACTTAATTTAAAAGATAGATATAAATTTTCAAGAAAAAAATGATACAAAAACTTATTTCTTTATAATAAAACCGTATTAAACCTATACGATAATAAATAAAAATATAATATTAAAAATAATATTTATTTCTAGGACTTTCACGAATCTCACTCATAGATTAAAACAACCTTTAGGATTATATCGCGCTTATTTATCACTTATTTTTATTTATTTCTACTCGTGAAAATGATCTCTGTAAACAGTTCGAAACGTCAGGAAATAAATATAAATAAGTGATAAATAAACGCGATATAATCCTAAAAGTTGTTTTAATCTATATTAAAAATAATATAAAATCTCTAAGCACTATTCAAAGTGTATTTTTATCCTTTCCAACCCTTTTCTCTATACAGTTCACATTTGGCGTCTATTTGTGGTGAATACAGAATATTTTTCTTTAGATATTTTTATCGCACGTTCAGTTTTTCGTTTTCTGCTTATTGAGTTGCCAGGTAATATACTTGTCGGTAATAGAAAGCGTATGAGTGGGTGAAAACTGGCCCAAACGGCGGATGACCACTGTAATCTAGTATAGCTTCCAAAATAATGTCTCAAGACTGTAACTATCAGCCGAATTAATTTTGTAAAATTTGGCAGTGTGCACTATTACGAGAACGTCAGTTACTGTCGCGTTTCAAAGGTCCTCCTCCTTGGAAGGTTCTCTTACAATTATATCTACTAGCAATGCTCGTCCAATGAGCGGAACTTGGGTCTGCTTGGATGTTTGTCCGTACACCTCGTGGTAGTCACTAGAAGTGCGGCTCCAAACAACTTTTTTTTTTATGGGATAGGAGGGCAAACGAGCAGGCGTGTCACCTGATGGTAAGCAACCAACGCCGCCCATGGACACCAGCAACACATGTAGTGTTACTGTTGCGTTGCCGACCTTTAAGGAATAGGGGAGAAGAAAGGATGGGGAAGGGGGGAATGTGCCTCCGGGTACCTCTCTCACCGAACGAAACGCGCCATGAGCCACTTTACGACGGTCTTCTGAGAGGTCGTCGTATTTCACCGGTGAAGCCGGCCTATTCATGCAGCGAACTGCTTGGCTCTACCACTGTTAAAAGTGCGAATATATATAATAATATAATATTGTAATCATCGGTTAATTGAGTACCTACCTGGAAAAAATCGGCTCACTCAGTACGCAGTTATTAATATGTATGTCTGCATAATAATAACAGCGACTAGGAGTAACTTAAGCTACTTTTATCTAGAAATATCTTTTGATTGTAGCTTACGAGGCAAAAAAATTTGGCGTTAACCAATTATTAATGTAACAGTTAAAATTATAAAATAAAATAACGAACTAACTTTAATAATATACTATCATGAGTTATTGACGTCAATATATTCATCAAAATTGTGGGTACATACAAAATTCATCACAACACCAGGCACAATGACTACAAATTTTATCTGATGATTACAATAAAAAAACTTTGGGACCTCCCCCCACGTCTCCCTCCCATCGCTTGGAAAGTTTCTCCAAAATACAATAATCAACAGTCGAGTCACGATTCCTTTAAATTTGCCTAAAGATAATAAACATTTCGGAGGTAAATTAGACAGTTGTTTTATACGGTACGGTACGGTGTTTTTTTTTTGTGTATTTTCGTCGACCACGAATGTCAATGAGTTCTCGTATTGTTTTAATTTACCCTAACGTACTCTTATTAGAGTGAAGCAATGACAGACAAAATATTGTATTTGTGAACTAATTAAATTTCATACGAGACAACCATTGGGATTTTAAATAAAAGAAATCGCTTTTTAGCTCGAAATTATTTTTTTATGGTTCCGTGCCGTTTTTTGTGCTTACAGTGGTATTTATATCAAGAGAGAAGACGTCAATTCCAGGTGATAGGCTATCTTTTTCTAGAATCCTGAACATTTTGCTTACTGACCACGTAGCTGCACTAGAAACAGTTGAGGGTAAATATATTGTACAATTTGTGGTTGGAAGGCTTCCAGGTCTCAGTTGTTTTTCGACTTGGGTTGTTGGTCCTACCAAGCACTGATGTTAAGCTCTGAGATGTAGTGTTGTGGATAAAATTTCTCTTGCTGAAATGACCTGTAATTGTATTACGTCTTGTATTATGTCTGCTTTTTGTTCTTGTTGGTAAAAAATAACGGCTAAGGTAAAGCCATTCCTATCCTAACTACATTTAAGTCACGTTATTTTTTGAAGCCATATTATTATTTTGTCTACTTTTTAGACTCTACAAAATATCATTGAAATGAAAAATCTGGATGTTCTTTTTTTTGAGCTAAAAAGTGTATCTACAGAAGATAGTGACTTAACAGACTAGGTGGTCCAGTGGTAGACTCCCAGCTTCTGAATCAAGAATTTGTGAGATCGATTCCAGGGTTCACTTCAAAAACTTCTTAAAATTATTTGCAGAATTTCTGTGCGACAAATTTCGATGACTGACAACCTTGTGCTCGCCATTTATCAATATATTCCACTACCTATTCCATTTGACGAGGCTTGACAGCCACTATCTACGCCTGTGAGTAGAAAAGATGTGAAATTAAAAAAAAAACTTATTCCTTTCCTTAACAAATATAAACCTAAAGCAAGATAGTATATTGTCGTATTTTCAAATCAAATATTAGAAATGAGGTAAGCTAATTATATGAAATTCTTGTTCCACCGTGTTAGTTACAATACAGCTTGATCGATGCTCATGAAATTTTGTGTGCATATCGGGTAGGTCTGAGAATCGGACAACATCTATTTTATATCCCCCTAAACGTTGAGGGTAGCTCACATCATACAACCATACACAAAATTTTCACGTCTCTACTATCAACCCCTATTTTATTTTCTTGATCAAAACTTTATTTGTTTGTCAAGACAATGCTTGCAGGGTCAGCTAGTTTCTAACATGTTATTTTCTTATTTATTTTCATACAAAAAAAAATAGTTATCAATGCAATTTATGTGTTAAAATATTGCAAATGCATATTTAAATATACATATGCGTTTACTATATTGCTATATTTTATCACACAGTAAGGAAACTGTGAATACATTTTTACAACAAAACACTTTATTTATTCTATGTTGGCAGTGGGCGCGTAAAATTATGGCTTCCTATACAAATTTCCGCGCAGTTACACTGACCATCATACATCATACCGTGAATGGCATTTTTAGCGACTGAACTTTTAGTTCTGACGACTTTTTGTTCTGTAGTTGGATGACGTATAAAATATTGTTGTTGGATTTATTGGCCTTCCAAAGGTTTTCTTTTTTTTAAGTTGTCTCATAACTTTTTGTTTCTTTAAATTCCTTTCATGGTTTAATAGCTTACAAGTTTCTTGACGTAGTAAAGACCTTATATGTTGTTACTAAATCACTGGTCACCCATAGATGAAGATTGGTGTCTATAATATATCGGTACATACATACATAACTTCACGCCAAATCCCTTGCGGGGTAGGCAGAGAGAATCGGTATTTTTTATGAAATAGGTGGAAAACATGCAAACGAGTCACCTGATGATAAGCAACTACTGACGCCCATAGACACCTGCACACTGATAGGTTACAGTTGTGTTGCCTGCCCTTTAGCGAGTGGGATGGGACGGAATGGAGGAAGGGAGTAGGGCTCAGGAGACCTCTCTCACTAAATGAAACGCGACATGTTCTACTTTACGTCGAAATTCTGAGAGGTCGTGGTATTTTACATGTACCGGTCCATTTATGCAGCAAACTGCGTGGCTCTACCGTTTTTTTTAAATTTTTGCTTCAGGTATATGGGTATACATTACATTGCAACAGTATATTTCCGTGGGATGACACTTCAATTATAACAAAAGTTTGGTTTATACTTTATTTGTAAAATACACACAACAAAATAGTTACGCTTTTAAGTTATTTTCACTCTAGAACCTACAAGAAAGTGAATCGTGTGTAAATGCTACTCATCATTAGATAGTATAAAACAAAGTCACTTTTCGCTGTCTGTCCCCTTATATGCTTATATCTTTGAAACTACGCAACGGATTTTGATTTTTTTTTGTGGGATAGGAGGGCAAACGAGGAGGCGTGTCACCTGATGGTAAGCAACCAACGCCACCCATGGACACCAGCAACACATATAGTGTTACTGTTGCGTTGCCGACCTTTAAGGGATAGGGAAAAAGAAAGGATGGGGAAAGGGGGGTGGGCCTCCGGGTACCTCTCTCACCGAACGAAACGCGGCATGAACCACTTTACGTCGGTCTTCCGAGAGGTCATGGTATTTCACCGGTCGAGCCGGCCCATTCATGCAGCGAACTGCTTGGCTCTACCACTGTGAAAATGATGCGGTTTTTTAATAATTAGTAGGTATTAACGGGGTGGTTTTGATTTACGAGTATAATTAATATGATGTTGTAAATGGCCTAGACACACATTCCATGACCAAATAGAACGTGTTATGGAGGAAGGTAATGTCAGGAGCCTCAAAAATCGACGCCCGTGCATAAAAAGAGTTATGAAAGTCAACAAAGCGAGTGAGGTGTGTAAGATTCGTGCCTTATGGCGCTTCGTTCTCTCTGCCTACCCCGCAAGGGATTTGGCGTGAAGTTATGTTGTTATGTTGTAAAGAAAAATATATAATTTTCGAGAGTTAGCACTTTAATTGCAAACGCTGGCTTAACCCTAATTGATAGATCGAAACAATGTTCTACATTATTAAACACCATTAAAAGATCTACAAAAAAGTCGGCGAAGGCACATGTCTATCTCTTAAGGATAACCCGCAATTATAATTATTATTTGTTTTTAACGTAAATTAATGGCTTATTTATGAAGCTATTTTGAACATTACAGCATTAATTTTCATCCAGTTATGTGTCTTTAATAGATTGTGCTTTTAATATAGATCAATATGGCTCTGTACAATATATAATTTAAACGAATATTTACGAAGATATTACAGTATTAACATAGCGGGACATAGCAGTGTTGTTGCGCGCCAAAACGCGTGCCAATAAATAGCACAAATTGAACTATTTAAGATAGAAATTATACTATTTTTTTACTTTTGATGCGGAAAAAAGTTCGCTGGGTTAGCTAGTATCTTATATGTTAAATAGAAGCATTATTTATTCCTACGTTACTACAATTCACGTCGATAGTTCTAGCAATAATTCTGCAGCCATTAATTTGAATTGAATTATTATGTTTGTCTCCAATATAACCAGAACTTCATGAGCTCTTATTTACATCTTCTCGTTTGATAAAAGTATCCTTACAGGAAATGAAGAGGCTCATGTTATATTGGACGTAATTCATTACAGAGGTTCCAGCACAAATGGAAATTATGTCCCAGTTAAGACCCCTGATAACCAAATTGAATTCGGTTGGGTCCAATCAGTGATTAACGGTTACAAGATAGGTGTCCCCCCAAAGGACTGTATTTGATAAGGTGTTAAGTTGAACAAGGCATATATGAAACTTAATATCCTCCACACACCCTCGTCTTGAAACTTTCACGTAACGATATTAATACTGTTCTTTATACCTTTAGAAATTATGAATATTTTTTAATCGTTTATTAATCATATTATTTTTATCGTGGGCTGAAATTTTTATCCATATTTATATGCAATAGGAATACTTATCGACATATTGAATTATATATAAAATACGTTTTATCAAATAAACAAGACGGTAAAGACGGATGTTCAGCAAATCTCCTACTATTAGGTATGTAATTAACATAACCGTATCCTGGACCACCCCAACGCCGGAGGAAAGCTGGCGCGGGGTTGAGTGGGTAGGCCTAGGATCGGATTGCAGTTTACTGTTTTGGGAGTCCCACACTATCCCCTGCCGTCCCTTGGCGGGGGGGTGTGCATAAAGCATAAAAAAATAGGTTTGTAATTTACATAGTTTTGATGTGAGATATGGTCCGAGAGTTAGTGTCTTTTTGGTAGTGATTATATGCCGATCGATTATAATATTTTTCGATAGAATAATGACTAATCCAAAAAGTCCATACGAGCAGCGGGCGTGTATTACCTCGCTTTTAGTAGAAATGGCAGGTACTACCCGGATGTAGAAAGAAGAATGGCGTTAGGAAACCGCGTAAATGGAGCCTTGGGCATATTCCTGGGCGCAAAGAATGTTAGCAGAAAAGCCCAGCTAGCAATCCACAATTCATTACTGAACCCAACGGCAACTTATGGGAACGCGAGTTGGGTGTGGCAGTGTACACGAAAGTTTGATAAGCGCGGTGGAAATGACTGCACAAAATCTGCGGAGTAACTCCCGCAGACCATATCGTCAACAAGCTTGTAAGGAAGGATGTTACATTGAAGGAGACTGTCGATGTAAAAGGGCATCTCCGATGGTTCAGATATGCATTATAAATGGATGATGCAACATTGACTAAGCAATGCTTAAGGGGATGGATATAGAAGTCGAGGACGGCCATGCCACACTTTCCATGACCAAATAGAACGATCCCTTGAAGAAGATGATGTCAGGAGCCGCTCAGAAGTCGCCGAGCGTTAATCACAGGAGTTATGAAACGAGTGACGTGTGTTAGAATCGTCCCTTATGGCGTTGTTCGCTCTGCCTACCCCGCAAGTGATTTTGTATGAAGTTAAGTATGAAAGTTGATATGTCACATTGTTTGACTGCGATCGACGTCCAAACTACTAAAAGGATTTTAATAAAAATTGCACACGGTATGCAGTTTGATACAAGAAAATATACGATAGTTCATATCTTTTATTTTTAGCAAATTATTTGTCTATTTTATTTGCAAGTTCGAGCGATTCTAACAGTTGGAGAAAACTAAGACTTGGCTTATACCAAGTTACTGAATGCGAAGTTATATAAGAATAAATTTACACGATATTATAAAAATAAATCCATCGAAAGGTCAACTTATATGTCAACTTTTATCAAACTTGGTCACTAAGTTACAGAAAGTGAGATCGGAGTACCACATTTATCACGAGTGGCGGATCATCGTATAGCAAAAAATGTCAGACGGTTCTTACACCTTTATAAAGTGACATTGATATAAAAAGTAAAAGTGTGTGTCCGCTCCGACGCACGACTGGAGTTTACTCCTCAAGAACGATTATAAAATAAAATAATAAATATTTACTGTCTACAAATATGAACACATTTCTTCGTAATAGAGAATGGCGTATCGCTATAAAGAGTGTTTCTATAAAGAGCTCAGGACATTGTATGGAGTGCCGACTCTTATTTATATGCTCTGTGACTATAAAGAGCTCAGGACATTGTATGGAGTGCCGACTCTTATTTATATGCTCTGTGACTATAAAGAGCTCAGGACATTGTATGGAGTGCCGACTCTTATTATTATACATTGTAAATCGATTCTTAAGGAGTAAACTCCAATAATAAATATATACTAATATATACTATGTACTAACATATTATATTAGAAACAAATAGTAATTAGTTAACAACGCCATCTGCTGGAATTAGTTAACAACGCCATCTGCTGGAATAGCTTTAGTGTTGTTGTCGTTAAAGCAAGTTAAGTGCTCACAATTTAAAATAATTCACATTCGCCAATAGATGTCAGGAATTCCAATAAAAAAGTAAGTTGATGTTTAAGTTAATTATCGATAAAACACGATAAAATGAAATTTTCTAAAAATGATTCCTAGCTAGATCGATTTATAGCCCCCGAAACCCCCTATATACTAAATTTCATGAAAATCGTTGGAGCCGATTCCGAGATTCACACACTTTTTATTAGGAGTACGATGTTGGCGATGCTACTGTGGCGCCCCTCGTTTCATTACCAAAGATCGAAAAATATTATTGATATTTCATTATTTTATTAGTATGTAATTCGTACTTAAATATAATTTTCAAAAAACACAATTTATAAAAACACAATTTATAAATAATATAATTTTTTTTTTTCTCCGCCTGCAATACGTACTTACGTATATGTATGTATGTAAAAAACAAACAAACAAACAAACCCGATCCTAGAAAATGTGTCGAAATTGGTAAAGAGGACGGTAATTAGACGATTATACATACGGCCCTCGTGGTGCATCGGTAAACCGCACTACCGATAACACAAGGTCGGGGCGGGTTCGATCCCTCGTCTGGGGGTGTTTTTTTCTACATGTTTTTACGGTTTTTAAATAAATGTTTAGAAATGTATTGATATAGTTATGCAGGCGCTACACTGTACATGTATAATGTGTATGCTATTATACACACACAGATATATACTAAACATATACAAGTAAAAGTGTGTGACCGCTCCGACGCACGACTGGAGTTTACTCCTCAAGAACGATTATAAAATAAAATAATAAATATTTACTGTCTACAAATATGAACACATTTCTTCGTAATAGAGAATGGCGTATCGCTATAAAGAGTGTTTCTATAAAGAGCTCAGGACATTGTATGGAGTGCCGACTCTTATTTATATGCTCTGTGACTATAAAGAGCTCAGGACATTGTATGGAGTGCCGACTCTTATTATTATATATTGTAAATCGATTCTTAAGGAGTAAACTCCAATAATAAATATATACTAATATATACTATGTACTAACATATTATATTAGAAACAAATAGTAATTAGTTAACAACGCCATCTGCTGGAATTAGTTAACAACGCCATCTGCTGGAATAGCTTTAGTGTTGTTGTCGTTAAAGCAAGTTAAGTGCTCACAATTTAAAATAATTCACATTCGCCAATAGATGTCAGGAATTCCAATAAAAAAGTAAGTTGATGTTTAAGTTAATTATCGATAAAACACGATAAAATGAAATTTTCTAAAAATGATTCCTAGCTAGATCGATTTATAGCCCCCGAAACCACCTATATACTAAATTTCATGAATGAAAATCGTTGGAGCCGATTCCGAGATTCACACACTTTTTATTAGGAGTACGATGTTGGCGATGCTACTGTGGCGCCCCTCGTTTCATTACCAAAGATCGAAAAATATTATTGATATTTCATTATTTTATTAGTATGTAATTCGTACTTAAATATAATTTTCAAAAAACACAATTTATAAAAACACAATTTATAAATAATATAATTTTTTTTTTTCTCCGCCTGCAATACGTACTTACGTATATGTATGTATGTAAAAAACAAACAAACAAACAAACCCGATCCTAGAAAATGTGTCGAAATTGGTAAAGAGGATGGTAATTAGACGATTATACATACGGCCCTCGTGGTGCATCGGTAAACCGCACTACCGATAACACAAGGTCGGGGCGGGTTCGATCCCTCGTCTGGGGGTGTTTTTTTCTACATGTTTTTACGGTATTTATTTACAAAAATAAATATTTACTGTCTACAAATATGAACACATTTCTTCGTAATAGAGAATGGCGTATCGCTATAAAGAGTGTTTCTATAAAGAGCTCAGGACATTGTATGGAGTGCCGACTCTTATTTATATGCTCTGTGACTATAAAGAGCTCAGGACATTGTATGGAGTGCCGACTCTTATTTATATGCTCTGTGACGCGCATAACGCATTTCGTGTGACACTCACGTGACTAGTACGATTTTGGTCCCCATAATTTTCATACCCCGGGCCTATATATGTAAATCGATTCTTAAGGAGTAAACTCCAAAAAATCAAGATATTAGAATAAAGAAAACATATTTTCAGTTCTTCGCGGTTACTCACAGCGGACGCGCGTGTCCACTGCGCATAAATAGTTGTCGAGTACATTACGCGTGTAGTGATAAGTTAGTCTACCCACATAATTTAATAACGTAATCAGGGCAATTCCTGGCAACAGGAATCCCTGTGCAAAAATGAATCCAACCTCAGTGTGCAAAAATACCAGTAATATTCAACTACCCACAACCGACCCGTTACCCACAACGATCACAACACAACACAAGAATGCTACAAGTTACGCCAATATCACCTCGTCAACGAGCTTTCCAAAAAAAGAACAAGCCATTATACTGAACTCCATCGACGGCATAACCCTGCGAGAGTATATTATTGCATTGTCAAACATAATTAGTTCCACCTCTATAAGATATATATCCCGTATATCAAATGGACGAATCTGTATATATCTGGACTCCAAAACAACAGCAGATAAACTGATAGATGAAAAACGAACATTGATAATACAAAACAACGTTATAGAAATTAAACCTTTAATTACAAGAAATAAAAGAATTGTTCTTTCAAATGTATGCCCAGTTATACCAAATTACATAATAGAACAAAAATTTCAAGAACTAAAGATTAATATTTTGTCACCCATCACCTGTATGAAGATAGGTATGACTGATAGTGGTTTTTCACATATTCTGAGTTTCAGAAGACAAATGTACATAAGTCCAGACGATGAAAAACGTATCCCTGAATCAATTCAACTTACTTTCGAAGAAACAAATTACTGGATATACATATCAACGGATACTCTGAAGTGTTTTACTTGCAATAATACTGGTCATATAGCAAAAAATTGCTCTCAAAATAAAATTACACCAGAAAATTCTATAAATTTACCTCAACACCCAACACAAATCTCGCAAGAAGTAGAAGCCATGGATTTAATCAATGAAGCCTTTAATAGAAACGATAACTTTATACAAGATCACTCACCCAAACCGACCAAGATACAAGAATTTACAGAACCTTCTCCATTAAATTTGAAAGGATTAAAACGAAAGCACTCACCAACTGCAAGCGAATCTTCAAAAATTAATAATAATGAAAAAGCAGAAAACAGGATTATAACAGAAATAGAATCAGATGAAAGTAGCAGCAATTTTTCGACAGAAGATAATGAAAAGAAAACAAAATCTAAGAAAAAATTAAAGAAGATTGATCCGAAGACAGAAGAAGAAGTTTGGAGAGACATTGGAAATATTTTTTCCGAGTTAAATAAGGAAACCCCGTTCCCTATTAGTTTAGATCAATTTATTAGCTTAATAGACAACACACGTGGGAAACAAAACATAACAGATTTAGTACTTTCGTATACAGATAACATAAAAGACCTCATAACAATGTGTAATGAACTCCACTGCAAAATGAACAAAAGTTTAAAAAATAGATGTTCAAGACTATCGAGAAAATTATATGAAATATTAAATGCTTCTTCTGTTACCACTAACACTTAAATATAGTAAATATAAATTTGGTATTATATATTTTTCAATAGATTATATTTTGTATATTATTATATTTGATATAAAACGATATACTCATTTGGGATATAATTAAAATGCACATTTTGCAGTGGAATGTCAATGGTTATTTCAAACGATTAGAAAATATTAAGGTGCTAATGAATCAACTACAGCCAACTTGCATATGTTTACAAGAAACTAACTTCACTTCTGATTTTTGTCGTCTATAAATGGATATGATCACTTCTATAAAAACAGAACGAACGCACAAAGGGCTAGCGGAGGTGTAGTAATATTCGTGAAATCTTACACACTTCATCAACAAATACACTTAGACACTAATATAGAAGCAGTAGCAATTCGCGTTAAATATCCGATATCTCTCACAATATGTAATATTTACCTCCCTAACAGTAATCCTATTAATATTAACGATTTTGATGACATGGTAAAACAACTTCCAACACCTTGCTTAATTTTAGGAGATTTCAATAGCCACCACTTTTATTGGGGATCTAATAAATGTGACACTAGGGGTAATTTAATAGCTAAATGGTTAGATGAAAATGACAATATATTATTACTGAATAATGGCCAACCTACACATTTTAATACTAACAACGGTCACACAAGCAATATAGATCTCACTTTGGCTTCACAAGATATAATGTCATATTTTGAATGGAATGCCCTTGATGAACTATATGATAGTGATCATTATCCGATTTCAATAACTTCTAACATTTCGTATGATTTATCAAATAATATGATAAGATTACCAAAAAAATGGAAATTCGAAAAAGCTGATTGGGTTAAATTCAAAGAAGAAATTGATCATAATGTGTCTAGCCTAATAGATATCTCAGTAATGGCCAGTAACCAAATTAATATTATAGTTGAGGGTTTCACAAAAATAATTCTTGAAGCGGCCGATAAGTATATACCTAAAACTTCTGGTTTTATAAGAAAAAACAATCTTCCTTGGTGGAATGACGATTGCAATAATGCAGTTAGAGAGACAAAGAAAGCTCTAAAAAGATTTAAAAAATACGCTAGAAATAATCCTAACTCAAACTACAAAATAGAATACAAGAAAAAAAGAGCATACTGCAGAAGGCTTTTAAAAGAGAGTAGAAAGAATTATTGGCAAAGTTGGGTCTCATCAATTAACTCTAAAACACCTGTAGGAGATATGTGGAAAAAAATCCAGAAACTTAATTACCGTAAAACCCAATTTAACAACATTGTACTCGAAAGACCTGATAAATCATTTACATGTGATCCTCTAGAGACTTCTTCTCTTTTAGCTAAAACTTTTGCAACAAATTCTAGTTCTAGTAATTATGATGACCAATTTATTCCATTTAAAATTAGCCAAGAGAGTAAATCCAACTTTGATACTGTAGATAATTCCAATCCAATCAATAGTGAAATTTATTTACACGAATTGTTATCAGTTTTATCTCAATTATGTAACTCCAGCCCAGGACCAGACAACCTATCAAATGTCATAATTAAACATTTACCCAATAGCGGCATAAATTACCTACTAAGATTATATAATTATATCTGGAAAACACAAACTTTCCCAGACAGTTGGAAAGAAGCACTAGTAGTACCCATTCTAAAACCAGGAAAAATACCAAGTACACATACAAGTTACAGGCCAATAGCTCTGACATGTAACCTCTGTAAAATTTTTGAAAAAATTATTAGTAAAAGAATTAGGTGGTATCTTGAACATAACAATCACCTTTCTCCTTTTCAATACGGATTTCGTCAATTTCGTTCGACCAATGATTTCCTAATGAATGTTGAAAATGAAGTACTTGATAATTTTGCTAACGGTTATTATACTGTAATTGTTTCACTGGATATTGAGAAAGCATATGAAATGGTTTGGAAAAATAGAGTTTTAAATTTATTACAAGATTTAGGAATAAAAGGAAATGTTTTGGCATTTGTTATAAACTTTCTGACTAATAGGTTTATTAAAGTTAGGGTTAATGACACGGTATCTAATCCTGTTTCTATAGAAAACGGCCTCCCCCAAGGTTCGGTCCTCAGTGTAATACTTTTCTTACTTGCCATTAATGATGTACTAACATGCGCCAAAAACCCAGTTAAAGGTTTCTTATTCGCCGATGATTTAACAATAATCTGTAGTGGTAAAACTATAAAACCTACAATAAAATTGATCCAAAATACTCTGAATAATCTTCAAGATTGGTCATATAAATCTGGTTTTAAATTTTCTAACATTAAATCTGAATTTATCATACTATCCAAAAGGACTAAGAAAGAATTTAAAAATATTACATTAAAATTAAATAACAATAATATAAAAAATGTAAATACTACAAAAATATTGGGTATGACAATTGATAATAAAATGTCTTGGATTATGCATATAAATAAACTTAAATCAGAATGTTATAAGAGATTAAATATAATTAAAGTTCTATCAGCCACGACGTTTGGATCAGATAGAAAATGCTTAATAAATACTTACCATGCACTAATACAACAAAAAATTGATTATGGTTCTATTATATATGATTCAGCAAAACCAAGAACATTAAGATCTCTAAATAGTATCCAAAATACAGCACTTCGTCTGTGTATCGGTGCATTTAAAACTAGTCCAACTGAGAGCATTTTAGTTGAAGCTGGGGAAATTCCATTAGAAATTAGAAGAAAAGAGTTAGTTATCCGATTTGCTATAAATACATTGTCAAAACCAAGCAATCAAACTTATAAATGTTACACAAAGGTTTCGGCAGTAGATAATGAATATGAGTTCCATACAAACTTGTCCCGTCCTCTTAGAATAAGAGCCGCTAAATATATTAAGGAGTTAAATATAAAAATTCCAATGCCATATCCTAAAAGATTGCTCAGTTGTGGTCCATGGAAACCACTTAAATTCCCCATTAATCTTGAGTTAGCCCAACACGCAAAAGAAAATACACCTAATTATATTTATAAAACATTGTTCCATGAATTGAAGAACCAGTACATACATTCTAAATTTTTTTATACAGATGGATCAGTTACAGATGGAAGATCAGGATGCTCTGTAGTAAATGACAACAATTCATATCGATATAGACTTCCTGACTTTTTCTCAATCTTTAGTTGTGAAGCCTCAGCTATTCTCAAAGCACTAGATATAATTAATGCAGAATCTAATATTCATAAATATATCATATGTACTGATTCCAAATCATGTCTAATGGCGTTACAAAACATAGAAAATATAAATCCTTTAATTACTGAAATTAAACAAAAAATTATAAGCCTTATAAATCAACAATATGATTTTGAAATTACATGGGTTCCTAGCCATCAAGGAATTTCTGGTAATGAAAAAGCAGACAATGAAGCTAAAATCGCTACTGATGCCTGTAATACTATTAATACTACATTTAAGGCAAACCTAGATGACGTTTACAAATTTGTTAAGCGGAAAATAAAATCTTTCTGGGATGAAAATTGGAAATCAAGGAACTCTTCAAAGTTATTTAGTGTCAGAAACTCTATTTTTGTAAAACCTCCAGTATTATTTAAGTGCAGGAGAGATCAAGTAGTTATAACTAGATTACGTATCGGTCACACAAATATGACACATATTCATTTAATAACTAAAGGTGAACAAAACATATGCAAGTGTGGAGCAGTTGTGACGGTTTCCCACCTTTTAGTAGAATGTAAGGAATACAGTGTTGAAAAAAGTACATGTAATTTAAAAAGTACTTTCAAAGATTGTTTAAGCCACGATGGATATAAAGAAACTCTGGAATACTTAAAAATGATAAATGTCTACAAGCTTATTTAAGTTAATTTAGTTCTTATTGTAGTCGTTAATGACCTTGATGTTAAAAGGCGACTTTAAATAAATAAATAAAAAAAAAAAAAAAAAACATATTTTAAAAACGTGAAATAACATAGACACGTAATTTCAAGCCTTTTTTTACCCGAAAGTGTAGGTAACGCTGTTGATGATTAAACTCGCCGTTACGTGCCGTCTCAAATGGAATAGGTGTGGACAATTATACTTTTTTTTTTATGGGATAGGACGGCAAACGAGCAGGCGTGTCACCTGATGGTAAACAACCAACGCCGCCCATGGACACCAGAAACACATATAGTGTTACTGTTGCGTTGCCGACCTTTAAGGGATAGGGGAAAGGAAAGGATGGGGAAAGGGGGGTGGGCCTCCGGGTACCTCTCTTACCGAACGAAACGCGGCATGAGCCACTTTACGTCGATCTTCTGAGAGGTCGTGGTATTTCACCGGTCGAGCCGGCCCATTCATGCAGCTAACTGCTTGGCTCTACCACTGTTACATTTTATCTATAAACTAAAAAAGTTGTTGTAGAATTTTACTATCAGAAAAGCTATTTTATGAAGCTATGATACCTAAAAAAATACCATTTATTTTAATTAGGGAAACATTCACGTCTTTATTTTGATTGTTAATGAGGAGACAAATATAAGATAATACATTTATTTTTGGGGTGGAGCTGTGGGCGGTACCTACCTATTTATATTCTTAAGATTTACTGGAATTTCCTTGCATTGAGTGAATTAACCCTGTTCTCTTTGTGGACTCCTCAATAGCCTTGTTATGAATTTATATATAAGTTAAGTATGTAGGTATGTTTTGAGTTATTTTTTATAAAAGTAAAGAATTTTACAAGCTCATATATGATGACAATTGGAAATTTATCCAGAGGAATACAAAGTAGAATTATTATCTCCACATTTCGCGTCAATACTGCCTTCTGTCCCTTTGTAACAATTTTTCAGGCGACTCATGAAGCTACTTTCGGCCAAACAATTACGAAGGGACATTGTCGGAACAAGTTAGCTCTTTGATTAAACTGAGGCCTACAGCTCGGAAACTCGACTTTACTTTGTAACTGACAGAGCAGAACCTTATTTGTTCATTATCAAAATTTGACGGAACAAAAATGTTTTATATTAAGTACACGTATGTACATCTAAGCTCGAATTGATAATGGAAATGAGCTCAACATTATTTTTTTTTATGAAAATAAATATAATGGAGAACTTTTTCTGATTTACAATGAACGAAAAAGTTTAAGGTTTATCTAGTTTCTTGGTAAATAACAGTTTCGACTAGTTATTGGTTTATAATCTCACAATTAATCTGGCGTATTGAACATTTTTTGTTGCTGTCTACGTTTTTTTAATTTTATATCAGTGAAATGAAATAAAAAAGGTGCAAAGAAATTAATGGTCCCCTTAATGGCGTAATTGGTTTGAATCAGTTAATTATAGAAAATACTAAGCATCATTCTAGACTCGACATCATTCTTGTAAATTATAATTTTGAAACAAATGCTTCCCTTAGATGCTGTTACTGACATTGGTATTTTATATAATAAACATACAAACAAAACATAACTTCAGGCCTTTTCTACCCGGAGGTGTAGGCAGTGGCCGTTAAGCCCCATGGGGAAACTATTGCTATACCGGGCACTAAGTTTTCAGTCATCGATATCTATCACACTACACACCAGGATTCGAACCGGCGTTTTCTTGATTTAGAAGCGGGGTGCTCGACCACGCGACCACCGATACATTTTTAGCATAATTTTAGTCACAATGAAGATGTAATTTTTCCGTTATCATAAATAGTCCTCTATCGGTTTAACTTGTTAGCTTTTAAGCCAAGTCTGAACCAGACGAACTGCTTGAGCATACTACGATGCAGCTAAATCTGAAATTGTGAACTGCAATAGAACAGACAGATACATGTATTTAATTAGCGTGTGAGATTTAGATGTAACTAAATGGAAACTATTCAAACCGCAACTGAGAATTGAAGCGGCCACATATATTTCAAACTTGTCAGATGGGTTGTATATGCATATAAATAATATATGTTACACATTTTCTTACTTTATCAATTGTGTTAAACGTAGTTAGCTGCATGTATGGGTTAGCCCAAATCATAACATTTCATAACTTCACGCCTCTTCCTACCCGAATTTGTAGGCAGTGGCTGTTAAGCCTCGACACGCCGTTATGTTTAACTCTCAATTGGAATAGGCTGCGAACCTATTGCCATACCAGGCAAAAAAAAATCCATTTATCACACATAATTCTCGAAAATAATTTTAAAAAGTCATTGGTGTAAGCCAGGCCAAGAACCCGCGACATCTTGATTCAGAAACGGGTCGACCACCGAGACCGATAAAGTTTTTGTAGTTTGTATCGTGTCCAAAATATTAATATAATATTTATATAACGCATATAAATTATTACTCAACGTTAACCAAAGTATACCTAACTGATTCCATTTACTCGTACTTGACAACTCATTTGCATTTGACTCGGTAGGTAGTTATTAGGTTGTATATTTGAGTTTGTTTTCAAAGTATATAAAGTGAATGTAAATTTGCTCAAATATTCGGATTCACACTGGGGGTTAGCAGTTGAATAGATGGTGTGTTTCACTAAAATATTTGCGTAAGATGATTTGTAGATTGATAAGAAAACACGACTACAACATCACGCCCTGGATACACGAAGTTTATTTCTTAGATTGGCACGAATCACATTCATAACATTGAAACAACTTTTTATGGATTATATCGCGTAATATCTATAGACATGAAAAGGATCTCTGTAAAGAGTTCGAAAAGTTGGGAAATAAATAGAAAATAAGTTCTAAATAAACGCGCCATAATCCATAAAAAGTTTTTTCAATGTTATGAATGTGATTCGCGAAAATGTAATAATATAATAATAATATCTTGGACACAATACACACAGCGCCCTCTAGTTCCAAGTTAAGCAAATAAATGCTTGTGTTATAAATACTAGATAACGGATATTAATACATATATACTTTTCTTTTGTAAATACATACTTTTAATACATAGAAAAACACCCAGACGCCACACAAATATTCATGTTTGTCACAAATATTTGTGCTCGGGTGGGAATCGAACCCCCGACCTCATTGCTGCAACTGGTAGTTTTACCAATGCGCCACGAGGCCCGTCGAAGAAATAAGAACTGAAAGAGAACTTTGTGAACTGAAAGAAATAAGAAGAAGTCGTAAGAAACAAATACACGAAGTTGTAAGCAGTGGACAACCACAATGATTTAATCCATATATTAGGTTTAATATGAAGCGTCCCTCAGTGCATTAGTAAAGCCAACGACTGTAGTATCGATGTTTGTGGCCCCTATCCCCAGCGAGTCTAAAAAACATTTATAACAAGCATGAATGTTTGTATGGCGCCTGGGTGTTTTTCTAAGCATTTTAAGTTAGTATTTACTGACGAAAAGTATACATAAGTATTAATATCTGTTATCTAGTTCTCATAACTTAAGCGTTTTGTGGTTTAGCCTGGAACACCATAACGCTTTCTCTGTGTGTATTGTGTCTAAGATAATTTTTTTTGGCATCTCTCGCTAGTAACTATTTCTGTTAACTCATTGAGATTTAAATTCTATGAACTAGAGTTCTGAACCACTTCAGTCAGAGAGAGATGTGACTCATTATAGTCAATGCCTTAAACACTTTTAAAAGTTTTAAGACTGCAATTTCCTAATCGACTAGACCAAAAAGCGTGAATATATAAAACTTTTCATTATAGGTTTGTTTAATAAACTTGTCTACATATAGGTAGGTAGTTACAATACGTTTTGACATGGAAGGGGCGTTCTAATGTAGTATGTGTCGTCTTCCGGTAACTGTGTGCCTGATTGCATATTGTTGTGTACATGTTACATTTAAGGGTCCAATAATTACTTTGTACCACTACTGTTTACCAACTAACGACTATGTATTTGGATATTGTATATTTGTTATTATTATATAATTTAAAATTATTGTTTAATTCTATAATATTTGACATTAATTCTATGCAAATGTTATTAATTTAATTATTATTACTAAAATCATGAATTGCAAAAGTTACTATCTAAATGTTATATGTCTAAATTTTACATTATTATTTAATTCTATAATATTTGAAATTCGTTCTGCAATTATTATTATTTTAATTATTATTATTAAAGTCATTCATTCTTCATCATCCATAAATTTTTGCATGCCTGGTTGGGATAAGGTGTGATATTGTATTGACTTATTATTAAGACCTATTATGTACCCTTATCGCAAAATAAACTATTTGAATTTGATAATAAATGCACTCTACACTTCTTAATCAAGAAGTTGTGTATTTTATTCCAATTTCCGAAGTGTATAATTAAAATCGACGACTTACAACCTCGATGTATAGAATAGAATAGAATAGAATATACTTTATTGCACACCAATTATATAATAGATAACAGTAAGTAGTACATGGTAAATATTTGGCAAGTACAATAGGCAGTCTTATCGCGTGCTGCGATATCTTCCAGACAACCTTTGGATGGACATGTTAAACTGGAAATATTAATACGCGGTATTCAGTATATAGCAATAGGTTCCGCCGCTATTAAATTTGGGATGTCAAAATATCAAAAAGTCGATGCTTAACAGTCGCTGCCGACACCTTCGTGTAGACAATTTTAAAATTATTATTATTAATAGGTTTATATACATTTCAGTCATTTTTTATTTAAGGAAAAATCTCACAGGAGAAATACCTTCAGGGATGTTTGAGTTATCTTATAAATTTACAGTCCTATGGTAGATTAAAACAATTTTTAGCATTATATCGCGTTTATTTCTTACTTATTTATATTTATTTCCTGACGTTTCGAACTCTTTACAGAGATCATTTTCACGATTTTTTGATTTTTTTAGGTTCTTCAGTCCTATGGTAGTTTTATTCGAGACTATATTAACTATTTTAAGATAGTATTTTATTTATATTTATTTATTTTATCAAAATGTATGAATATTTTACAGGTCTTTTGCCTAATGTTATAATAGAAAGAAAGAAAGAAAGAAAATAAATTTATTTACACAACACAAGACACACAAATGTTTTACAAAAAATGGGACAATACAAAAGTTCACAATAGTGTGTGTCATTGTGGTTGCAAATTGGACACCAGCTCAGCATAATGCTGAGATGTATGTTATACACCCCAGCGCTGATTTTCAGCCAGCACCGTTGGTAGATAATACCCGAAACGCCACACAGATAGATAAACTGTACACGTAACTGTATAATATAAAAATGATAAGCTACATCAAGTAAATTATGTACATATAACATCAAGTATCTTCAGCAAAATGACCAACACATAATTAAATATAAATAAATATAACATAACCTACTAGCCAAGTATACAACACTGCGCGGACTAAAACCATAAGTGAAATAACTGTGAGTAAAAAAAAATCAAAAATAGTCTTGTGAAAAAGTGCTGGAAAGGCGAAGAATTAGGTTTTCTGAAGTGACAACAAATAACCTTTAAGCTTTCGCCCAAAGGTGTACCTGCTAGTCACTCCTAGGATGGGAGGGGGAATATCATTCCAGCACTTAGACGCCGCAAACCTAAAACTACCTCGAAATGCCACCGACCGATGCGGCGGCACACTAGCCTTAAGTCTGCGAACACTTTTTAACCATCCCATCTTTTCAAAAAGGTACGAAGGCGTCTTGTGCCGCACTACACCAAACAACAGGGTTGCAAGATGCAGGCGTCTGCGATAGTGCATTTTAAGCAGATCAGCATCGTTCAAGTACGGCGTGATATGGGATCGAGGCGGGACTCTGAAGCAAAAACGAGCACATGCGTTTTGAACTCGTTGGAGCAACCGTCTGGAACGACCAAGTATGCAACCATCATAAACGACATCACAATAATTTAATCTAGACAATACTAGCGATTCACACAGTCGGACACGCAAATCCACACTGAGGTAATCACGAATATTGTACAGAATCCGAAGGCGATAAAAGCAGCTGCTAACCAACTGAGCTACATGGCTCTCGAAGCGTAACTCCCCGTCCATAGTTAGCCCAAGATTTCTTGCTACTTCTACCCTCTCTATTGGTTCGCCCATGATAGCAACACCTTCGGTAGCCAGATTTTCCAGAGTATTACTGATTTGATGCTCAGATCCAAATATAAGAAACTTGGATTTTTTGGGATTCAGAGCCAGGCAGCTCCTCCCCGACCAAGCGGAAACACGATCAAGGTCCGCGTTTATGCTCTTCACGACGTTGACTGCATCTGAAGGCACACTGGATGCATACAGCTGCAAATCATCGGCATAAAGATGATATCCACTGTTCTCGATACAAGAAACGATATCAGCGCTATAAAGTACAAAGAGCAGTGGGCCCAAGATCGAACCTTGGGGCACTCCCCTATTCACAGAACTGAGGGAGGACCGCAAAGCACCACCATGCATCCCGCGCAACTCAACCGCTTGCGCCCGACCGGACAAGTAACTATCGAACCACCTAATAACCATTCCATCAAACCCGTAATATGACATCTTAGATAATAACAAGGGCAAGTTGATGCAGTCAAAAGCCCTAGAGAAATCCAAAAGAACCAAAATGGTACTTCTACCAGTATCCCTCGCCTGTAAGATGTTATCGACTACATCGAGTAACGCAGTAGCAGTCGATCGACCCTTGCGAAAACCCGACTGTAGTTCAGGCAGGATTCTGTTTTTCTCTAGGTATTCCGAAAGCTGATCACAAACTACCCTTTCCAGTATCTTTGACGTACAAGGAAGGATACTTACAGGACGGAGGTCGGATAGGATTATAATATATAATAAATAATGATACAACTTATTTTTTGTAATACGTTTAATCAAGCTATCTTTGATAATTCACTTCATGTACAGTGAAAACTGTCTGCCTTACTGTACATCTCTTATATTGTTTCAAAGATGTAATATAGTTACTGACTATGTTGTATATAGTCACTAAATAAATAAATATTTTCATGTCATAATCTTAGCCAAAATATCTTTTTAATCTCAACCTTTAATATTTGGAGTCTCGCCACATCTTTACGAAAATTATCATGTTCTTTCATCGAAACTTGTTAAAAGAGGCAAGCCAGCCAAACCTCAAAGGACCTCAAAGCAAAATAGCTGACTCCAGTCAAGTGTTAATAGCTGATGCATATCTGCATTTTCGTGAAGCAGATATTATATCTTAGCAGGTATACAACATTTCTCTCATCCCGAAGTGGTTCGAATGCTGAAATTGACGATGCAGAATATATTCCTTAAATGTGTCATGTTTAAATCCAGCTATAATGTAGACGTGGTCTTAATATTCTAATTATTTTCGAAAGTTAATTTAAAGGTTGCCTTTTAAAATCCGTAAACATACCGATAAATTTTAGAAATTCTTTTCGAAAGATATTTGTGAGAAATTAAGATCACAGAAGACAAATTAATCTTTGATAAAACAAATTATACCAGTCTCATAAAGTTGAAAATTTTGTTGGAATAAATATTTTATTCTTTCAAAAATATCGACTCAAAGGTTCCGAAGTTATAAGTTATTTTTTATTATATAATAATTTTTATTTATGTTTTAAAATACAAATCCAGCAAGGTTTTTGAACAATGAAAACCAAACAAAATCTAGCCTTCTAGGTAATAGGTATTGCAGGTGTCCATGGACGTCAGTAGTTCCTTAATATTCTGTTGCCCCGCTCCTCCTATAAAAAAGTAATTGTGTGTAGAACTCGACAAAAAATCAAATCAAATCCAGTGTGTTACAAAGTAATTACCAAAGCACAGAGCTTGCAATAGACCTAATAAATAATAATGGTAGCTACGTGTCAAGTGACATCTAATTCTGAGAATGTTTTGTCTGTAATTTATATTTATGTAGAAAAATAGGCGGGGTTCTTATGTTTGGATTGTTAATTGTGTTTGATCTCAGAAACTACTTATCTAGGTAAAATAAAAAAATATATATCAGACAGAGAGGTGAGAGAACAAGTTGTAGCTATAGAGAGCATAAACCAGTCACCTATTCCTTTAGATATGAGATGAATCTATAAAGTTACAAAAATTCTATTATCATATACCTACTTCAAAACTTTATTTAGTAGTTCATATATACAAACATACATCTGAAATAGTAATAGCTCAGAACGTGAATATTGCCATATAGTAATACTTATTGTAATTTAATAAGAAAAACAAAACACTCAACGAAACAACAACATATCGCTTACACCAAAAAAAGTACACTTAACTTATCAAATTCCCTTCCCCCTTACTCGTCAGTGATTGAGCAATAAAACGTCTTTGACCAAGTGAACCATTCGAGAGTGAAATTCTCGTCACGTGCGTACCAAGTCCCATATGGGATGACTTCACAAGACAAGTTTCAATGTGCCCAACGTTGAAGGGATCCTCTTATAATTTATACGGGGAAAACAAACACGGAGGCCGCAAACATATTTGATAGTTATCTTGTGCGCCTGCTGTTTACGAATTTTCCACTCAAATAAATAAGATTAGTCAACAAACACAAACGCTGTTTATAATATCGGTGAAAATAATAGACATATATATAGATGAAGCTGGAAGACTTCATTTTTTAGGAAATCGACGTAATATGGGGCATGTCACCTTTTGTTTGGGTAGAGGTTATAGCACTCCCTTCTTATTCCTCTCTCCCCTTCCTATCGCATCTTAGAGGCCGGCTACACAACTCGGACCTTCTTGGTGTAGGAGCTGTACACAGGCAGTGTTTCTTGCTCACCATCAGATGACCCGTTCTCTGGTTTAAACGTCGGCGTGGAAGGTTCCAAGCTCTCATTTAGCTACACTAGGAAACATTTCCTTCAGCCATTGAAAGCGTGAAGGTATAAAGCAATTAACTACATAAACAGATAAACTGTTATTTATATAATTTAGTGTAGATATAAATATTCTAGATCTTTGTTCCTTCTCATCCCTTTTAATGTTCAGAAAGCGAGTTATTCAACCGTCTACTCACTTGATAAGCTGGCTGCATTTTATGGCCCTCACGGAAAAGATCGTGGATTTAATTCCTGTTGATATTTTTTTCTGCATTTTATGCCTTAAATACGTAGCTATCTCTTTGCACACAGATATTATCGTGAAAGGACTTAAAAGGATATATTTATCGGGATTGTGATCTATATGAAATCTATAAGATAAGACCATTATAGCGATGAACTACTTTATAAATTTACAATATTTTTTTTCTATATTAAATATGAATTATACATAGAAACTACTTTGTTGACACCTTCTATCTATTAATAAAATCACATCATTATCCGTTGCGTAGATAAAAAGATCTAAGCTTATACTCGTATGTGGCAGACAACGGGAAGCGACTTATTTATTTATTTACTTTTTATTTACTTTTCTTTAAACTACACGTACTTAAAAGTATATGCCGTCAGCCAATTTAAAAATCACCCAGTTCTATAAAACAAACAAAATATAAGTCCACGCCTTTATCTACCCAACGGTGCGGGCAGCGGCTGTTATGCCTCGACTCGCGACATGGAGTAGGCAGTAGAATCTATTGCCAACACATCGGGCATTAGGTTATCAGTCATCGATATTTATCACATTTAACTTCCGAGAAATTATTGCTGTGAGCCCGGAATCGATCCAACAACTTTAGAATCAGAAGCAAGGAGATTTATCAGAGTTCTTTAATTAATACAAATATTTCGCGTCCTAACGGCTCTAAAAACATTTGCTTTATAGATTATCTTTTACACTTACCACTGGTAGTTCTGTAATAATTTGATCTTCTGGGAGTTGGATTAGATTCTGTAACATCAACAAAATTGATTGAGACACTCTAACGGTAACAATTGAATGTTATACAATCAGTGACAACCAAATCAGGTCTGACGCTGACTTGGTACAGTTTAAGACAATGCAGTCTTCATTAGCAAATACTCTACAGATCCCAACCAACAATAGTCGAATGAACAAAGACACATTTTACTTGACAATCGGTTTTCCTGAATATTTTAGGCAGTCGTTAATTGTTATCGGTTAAAAGTATTTTGTTACGAGTACATTCAAACTGTAGAATCAGAAAAGTCTAAATTAGGTCATCCCTGCAATTCTTTAATAGATATATTCTTTACTGTAATAGATAACTGGTAGAATGGAAAATTTGCATAAAAAATATTGACACTTAAAATCGGCTATTACGGATCGTATCCTGGCTCCACACCAAATAAGAAAAATTGCTTTATAAAATCGTTCTGAATGTATGACATCAGGTTGTGAACAAAGACATAACACAACTTCACGCCTTTTCTTCCCGAAAGTGTAGCTGTTAAGCATCTCATAACTCATATCTCATAACTCGCCGTTATATTGATGACCTAAATGGCCCACTGTGTCGAACCGAGTGCCATACCAGGCACAAATGTTTTAATCATTGATATTTATCGTACATGATTTTCAAAAAGTCATTGGTGTGAGCCATTATTCGAACCCGCGACCTCTTGATTCAGAAACGTGACAAATGATAATGTATATAAATAACTTGTAAGTAAATTATATCTCCCAAAATATAATAGCTGTAAATTTGAGTAAACTAAGAACATCAGAGCGCAATTATTAGCCCTGCTACTTAGCCGTAATTTTGAAAGTGTTATATTTTCAGTGAAAATAGCTTTCTGGACTAAAGTGCACTCCAGTGCTCAACTCAACCATTAACGCCTCACCTGATAGTATGTGCATATAATAATATAATTATATCAAACCAAATGGAACACGACCAGAATAACAAATATTTAAGCGAATTTAATATTTAGTATTTCGATAAAAGGATATTCGTTTATTATTTAAATCAGTTATTTATTTATTATTTCATTATTTAAATCAGTATCAGAATTAGAAACCCTACTTTAAGTGAGATCGGGACAACCTTTCGATCAAACCATGTTGTCAAAAGATTTGACTATGGTTTTACGACAGGCCGCTTGCCTGACGTCAACCCTCATCGGGAAATTATGTTTTACAAACAAATAATGGGCACAAAAGTACAGTATAGTACAAAAATTAAATATGTCTTGGCTAAAAACACAAGATTACGAATTTTCTCCAGAAAATTATTACAATTTATTTTATATACATTTATGTATAAGATATTACCTATACATATAAGATACAACCATATGACTACGTATAGTATATCAATTCAGTAAAATACATAGTAGGGATAGCGTGTCGATGCGTCGCCACGGCCTGCATCGCCATGCCAACAAACAGGTTTACTCTCGCCTAGAGATGTCCCACATTAAAAATGTAAACTAGTTTTCTGGTCCTTCCTGTTAAGAGGCGATCATGACTCTTGTTATTTTTCATCGTTTATTTCTGTATCTTTTCATTAATTTTCATTTCATTTAGAGATATGGTCTTGATATGGCTAAATATGGTCTTACGTATGTATATCTTCTAAATTTAATAAAATGAATATTATACAGAATTATGTTTTACCAATAGCTTCTGTAGCTTTGATGGCGTAAACAATAATAAAAAATAAGGTAAAAAATGCATTTACATTTGGACCAAGTAAAGTTTTATCAGTTTTGATTTCGGACTTCATTTCGTATTACTTAAAAGGCATTCCTACTAATTAGTTAAATTTTGAAAACAGGTATACTTTCTCTCGACTAACGGCACCATTTTACCAGGCAGGCACATTTTTGCAAAATTTACTATTTTATTAAAATAACGAACAATATGAAATTCATTAATAAATCAGCAATAACAAATTATAAATTACTTTCTTAAATTTAAATAACTCTAGTCTCTCTAAAAATAAAATTTGTAAATTTGAAAAGGTATATTGAGAACACTGTGAGAAGGTAGATATTTTTAGTGAATTTCCCGAAAGACGACCTGCCCGATGTCAACCTTCCTTAGGGATGCATTGGCAAGTGATACCCAATATCTACGGTCTTATATCATGTCTCAACCACATCCAAGAAAAATAAAACCATGTTATATATATTCATGATCGAACCATATAATAAAATAGAAGTCGTTTTTTTTTCCAAAGTGGCAGTGGCTATTAAGCCTCGACTCGTCGTTATGTTTACGTCCCAAATGGAATAGGTGGCGAACCCATTGTCGGATGGGCTCACACTGGGCACGAAGTTTTCAGTCATCGATATTTATCACACATAACTTTAGAAAACATTTTCAAAAAGTCATTAGTATAAGCCAGGATTTGAACCCGCGACCTCTGGATTCAGAGCGTGCTCGACCACGCAGCTACCGAGACGCCACCAATCACTGTCTACAATAACAAATATGAAAATAAGTACAATTGTTAGATCATGTTAGGGATCATCTCAAGAGCGTGCACGTCGCGATCCCTGCCGTCCCAGAGGGATGCAATCTTGAACGATTCGAATACAGCCGCGCTGGCTACTAGGGCGCGCCCCGACAGCGATGGACACCGATTAGCCCCCGTCGGTGCGGCTGCATATGCATGCGCATGCGGCGAAGGGGGCCGCCACCCTTCACGCAGCGCCAAACCGGGCGGGAAGAGGAGAGGGCAGTGCCGTATAGGCACGTGGAATCTTAGAGGTAGTGTTTTAGCAGATGCTAAAACAGCTATGAAAAATGGTAAGGCAGCTGGAATTGATATAATGTCTGCTGAAATGATGGAACAAACACGGTGGAACCTGTGTCCGGGATGCTTTCCTGACCTTGAGCAATCTATGCTGGCGGTCGGGTAAGGTTCTCATGGACTGGAGGCGTGCTGTAATCGTGCCCTTGTATAGGTAAGGGTAAGGGGTAGGTAAGGGATCCGGGCAGTGTGCCAGTTATAGAAACATCAGTTTGATCAGCTTAGCAGCGAAAGTGTAAGGGAAGATTATTGAAAGGAGAATGAGGGTGATATCTGACGGAGTGTTGTGGGAGGCTCAGGGTGGTTTCAGAAGAGGAGGAGGGTGCATGGATCAGATTTTTCCTGTCCGCAAAATCGTTGAAAAACAAGTGGCTGTTAGCCGGAAGGTTTTATGCGGTTTTGTGGATCTGGAAAAAGTGTTTGACAGGCTGTTACGGAAGGATCTGTGGGACATACTCCCGGGCTACGGGGTGAGCGGCGCACTGCTGCGTGCCGTGCTGTCCACTTATGAGGGCTGCACAACGTGTGTGCGTGTTGACGGCAGCTTGTCGCACTGGTTTGACGTCAATATCGGCGTGAGACAGGGCTGCGTGCTGTCCACTCGGCTGTTCATCCTGTACATGGACAGTTGTCTCCAGAGAGTGAGATCGACGAATGTAGGGATGCGAATGGGTAACCTAGTTATGAGCTGCCTGCTTTAAGTAGATGACGCCGTGCTCTTAGCCGAATCACCGTCTGATCTGCAAACACTAGTCACTATTATGAAAGATGATTGTTTGATGAAAGGCTTACAATTGAATGTGATGAAAACGAAAGTTATGGTCTTTGAAAGGGAGGAATCCAGAACGGATGCAAGGATAATGGTTGACGATGTAGTGCTGGAACAGGTGAATGAAATTGTATATCTTGGATGCGCTTTTAGCAGGGATGGAGCTTATGTAGAAGGAAGAGTAGCGTTATGAAATAAAGTAAATGGGTCGTTGGGCAGATTCCTGGGCGCAAATAATATTAGCAGAATAGCCCTAGCAATTCACGATGCAATACTGATCCCAACGCTAACTTATGGAAGCGAGAGCTGGGTATGGAAGAGTGTGCATGAAAGTATGATAAACGCGGTTGAAATGAGTGCATTGCGCAAAATCTGCGGAGTGACCTTCGCTGACCGCGTGGAAAACAAGGTTATAAGGAAGGAAGTCGGGTCGAAAGCGAGTGTTGGTGTAAAAGTAAAAAAGAGCATGCTCCGATGATTCGGACATGTGGAAAGGATGGATTTATAAGCCTTATGGACGTAACATTTAATCAAAAATTTATCTGCAGTTTTTGCGTGGTTAAAGTAACCACACGCCCATACAAGGTTTCGTGTTTAGTAAGAAAAAAATCTTCACTTTTACTCTAAACTACCGCTTATTAAATTTTATAAGAAAAGTTTGAGAATGACTAAATTTTAATTGAAAATTCCGAGTGTCACTTATACTTGAACGGAAGAGTTTCTCACTATTAAGTTTCTTTGATAATATTCTATATATTCGTATACAATATTCAGCAAAAGCTATTGTAAAGGAAATGTTTCATTGTTCGTTAGGCTATTGTTGAAGGCGTTCGGTACTCGCTAATGGAAACTGCATTGTCTTCAACTGTAGTGAATCAGCGTCAGGCGTCTTGATTTGGAACACTTTACTTAAAGCAATTGTTACCGATGAGGGTGGTCATATTAAGCTAAACTTGAATAAATATTTCTTCATTCAATATCACCCGTACTGGTAGTAGTTTAATACGGTACCTCCGATTTAGAGGTATCGCATTCGAATCCAGGTATAAAGCAATGAGTTTTCTGCAACATCTCTTAAATTTCACTTTACAAAGATCTTGCAAAGAGGCTAATCGAAGCCTCTCGCGACCAGAGGGCTGGTCTATTCTTCGCACAGAGGATTAGCATTGCCATTCAGCGTGGCAATGTGGCCAGTCTACTTATTTAATTTCAGGTAGTTTTTAAATTGTATATATTGTAAATAATGTACCTAAATATTTTATTTCTTCTTATTATTTTAAATCGATAAATAACAACCACACAGAAAATTGCGAACAAACAATCCTAAAACATCATTTTCAGAATTGGCAGAAAGATCTAAGATCGACACGACACGATGCCTTTTCGTTAATATTCATAACTAGTAGCGGAAGTAGTAACGAAAGCCAATTTTACTATATTTACAATATTTATTTTATTTTTTACGAAAATATAATAAATATTGTGGCGTAATTACCGCATCACGTAAATATATATGGATGAAGAAAAATGCATGAAGTTACCAAAAAAACGACACTGTAACTTGGAAGAATTGTCCCAGATATTCACATGAAATAAGTGAGAGAAGAGGGTATCAGCTCAATGCTATCAGTGAAGGGTAGGAGCGAACAAATCGTCAGCCGCCATTCGATATCCCTTGAAATATTGATGACGGATCTCCACCCAAGGGGACGATTATACGGTTCGATTTATATATAGGCATATCGGAAAGTTCGAGAACATTTCGTAGGCACTAGCGACAGGCAATGTTGAAATATTATATGTTCTTATTACGGGTTCATACATAAATTGAAGCTTGAATATGAGGCGTCCGCTCTAGGCGTCCTACGCTACGTTTACCAAGACGCGGTCTCTATCCACTCTATGACCTTCTTACTCCATCTACAATCGGTCCTTCGGCAGATATGACCAGCCCATTGTCAGTTCAGCGAGCTTATTCTACGAGCTATGTCGGTTACCCCAGTTCTCTGGCGGATATACTCATTCCTGAGTTTATCCTTCAGAGATGCCCCGAGCATAGCCCGCTCCATATCTCGCTGAGCGACTTTAAATTTGTGGACTAGCCCCACCGTGAGTGTCCACGTTTCGGCACCGTAGGTCAACACTGATAAGACGCACTGGTCAGTAAATCACTAATCAAATAAAAATATTATTTAACCGATAACAAGGGAGCAACAAGGTATTAATTGTAACAATTGATACCAGGAACTCTACCTAGTACGTATTGGTAGTGAAGAGATTCCAGGTAGGCAAAACTTCGTCGAGTGTAAAAGGCGTGAACTTACTAAAAAAACGTAGATAGATACGGGGTAAATATACTAAAATTATTTAGTTTTACCATACATCGAGTTTTTTTTTTCTGGTCTCTTTTAACTTTTTATAAAGAGTGAAATCTTTGCAAAGTTTACTGAATAAAAGCATGATGGTGGCACGTAAAGCTTGCAATTTTTAATTTACATAAGTTAAAACTTACTTCACTTGACTGTCTTACCTGATAATTAGAACTGTGAAGTTGATTTATAAATATGTTCAGAAAATTTAGGCCTGATAATACTAAATTTTACTTCTTAGAAACAAAAACAACACACACACAACACCTCACTCATCTGTGAAGTTGGTTAAATTATAATTCAGCTGCTTTCATAAAAAAAAATCTTTTCCCAGTAAAATGAGCAATAACTATAAATACTTCAGATTCTACGAAAACCGAACAGGCATCTGCTGAATTCTGGAAAGTTATTACTGTGCTGAAGCCTGATATAAAAAATAATATTCATACAAATAGCAGAAATATATCTACCACTGGTACAGTCTCGTCAGTTGTAAAAAAAGAAAAAAAAATAAGAAACAGTGTTGAGCTTTTCAAGTGTAAGTAATTATATTTATTAATACAATGTAAGAGTGTCGGTGTAAAAATAAAAAAGGGCATGCTCCGATGGTTCGGACAAGTATAAAGAATGGATGATGCAAGATTGACTAAGCAGATAAACAATGCAAAGGCGGATAGATGTAGGAGTCGGGCACGGCCAAGACACACATTCCATGACCAAATAGAACGTGTTCAGGAGGAAAGTGATGTTAGGAGCCTGAAAAATCGACGCGCGTGCTTAAAAAGAGATATGAAAGTCAACGAAGCGAGTGAAGTGTATAAAAATCGTGCCTTATGGCGCTCTGTTCTCTCTGCTAGCCCGCAAGGGATTGGGCGTGAAGTTATCTATACTTATATTATAAAGCGGAAGAGTTTGTTTGTTTGTTTGAACGCGCTAATCTCAGTCGGATCAATCTGTCGGATTTCAAAAATCTTTTCAGTGGTATGTAGTAAATTTATCGAGAAAGGCTTTAGGCTATATTATATTTTAAAATAAATAAGGGATCCTTATTATAAGTCCAATAATGTAACCCAAGATGTAAGAAAATGACTCGAAGAAAAGGCGGTAGAAAAGGCGTGAAGTTGTGTTGTTGTTTCTTTCTTTGTCATCTTAAATGTAAATACTTTAATTAGAATTTAGAATTTGTAGTATTTAATCGTCTTTTGGGGTAGTTTTATTTAATTTTGTAATAGTTATTGGGTTATTTTTTTATAGTATAGGGGATAAACAAGCAGGCGTGTCACCTGATAGTGAGCAACAAATGCCGCCTTGCTGAACACATAATTATAGTGTCACAGTTGCTTTTCCGGGCTTGCCGGCCCTTACAATAGTATATGGGTGGGGTCGGGAGTGGGATAGGAAGGGGAGGGGGAAAGGGATTAGGCTTCCGGAATCTTCTCCCACCGAGCGAAACACTGCAAAAGCCACTTTACGTCGGTATTCTGAGAGGTCGGGGTATTTCACCGGTCAAGCCGGTCCACTCGTGCAGCGAACGTGACTCTACCACTTACAAGGTGTGACTGATGTGAAGTATATTGATAATACTTTCTAGATACAATAAAATTTACATTTTTAATATATTTTTAATAATTAGTTATATCTTTATAAATGAAGTGAATTTTTTTCGATAAGATTAATCGCAAAACCGACATCATTTTACTTGAAAAAAAAAACATTCACTGTGAGTTAGCTACCCTGATTTGAACTTAATATGGTGTCCCGTTTTTTTTGTTCAAATCAACAACAGTGAACAAATAAAAAAGTCGTCATTAGAAAAAAACTAAAGATTGACAGAAAACTTCGGACAAGTCCCTGGCATTGCTATTAATATTATAAATCGTTGATTATAGTTGTAAATATTACCAATGTCTTGGTTGTTAGTACCCGCTAATATCAACAGCTAATCGAGTGAGGCGTGTAATAACCGTGCTTTATGGCACTTTGTTCTCTCTGCCTACCCCGCAAGAAATTTGGCGTGAAATTATGTATATATGTATTAGGAAAGCTTTAGGTTATAAATATCGATCATTGCCAACTTTGTGCCCGGTATGGCAATAGGTTCTATTCCATTTGGGATGTAAGCATAACGGCGAGACGAAGCTTAACAGCCGCTGCCTACATCTTCGGGTAGTAAAAGGCGTGAAGTTATGTTATGTTATAAATATGAGTCGGTTAATAATCTTTTTAGTGAAAAATGTATAAAATATGGCGGTACGAAGTTCGCGCGGCCTGCTAGTGTATGTATTTATAAGTAGTACAATCTGTCACCAAATCAACTTTATGTATTATTTTTATTTCTATAGGTTCTATTCATGTCAGCTAAGAGAGCAACAAAACACACACACAAGCTACAAACAAAATTTTTACTCTTAACTATGAGTAGTAGAATATCTAAAACACTCTATTTTTAACACGATTTTTCTTTGATATTTTAACGATTTAACCACATCTATAGAATGCGTCGCCTGTGGAAAGTACTCACACGTGAATAAGCAAACTTTGCCTTCGGCAATTTGGAAATGGGCGCCAGCTATAGTTTTATACACATCGAAAGTCATTTTGTTAGTCACGACGCATGTGTGATATTAAAACTGGGTCATTTGTGGTGTAGCTATTTTGTACGTGTGTTAAGCTAGAAAGGTCAAGTCAGCAGAATCACTTGTTTTATATCTCAAAATTTAGTGCTCATTTAGTGCTAATTTAGTGCTGATAACAGATATTTAGTGCTGTGATAGGGGGACTGAAAATGAGAACACTGCTAACTTTACATTAAGCTAGCAGTGTACCATTCGTCTCAGTCTGTCTCAGTCGGCAGAATCACTCGTTTTATATCTCAAAATTTAGTGCTCATTTAGTGCTAATTTAGTGTTGATAACAGATATTTTGTGCTGTGATAGGGGGACTGAAAATGAGATTTCTGCTAACTTTACATTAAGCTAGCAGTGTACTATTCGTCTCAGTCTGTCTCAGTCGGCAGAATCACTTGTTTTATATCTCAAAATTTAGTGCTCATTTAGTGCTAATTTAGTGTTGATAACAGATATTTAGTGCTGTGATAGGGGGACTGAAAATGAGATTTCTGCTAACTTTACATTAAGCTAGCAGTGTACCATTCGTCTCAGTCTGTCTCAGTCGGCAGAATCACTCGTTTTATGTCTCAAAATTTAGTGCTCATTTATTGCTAATTTAGTGCTGATAACAGATATTTCGTGCTGTGATAGGGGGACTGAAAATGAGAACACTGCTAACTTTTCATTAAGCTATCAGTGTACCATTCGTCTCAGTCTGTGTCAGTCGGCAGAATCACTCGTTTAATATCTCAAAATTTAGTGCTCATTTAGTGCTAATTTAGTGCTGATAACAGATATTTAGTGCTGTGATAGAGGGACTGAAAATGAGAACACTGCTAACTTTACATTAAGCTAGCAGTGTACCATTCGTCTCAGTCTGTCTCAGTCGGCAGAATCACTCGTTTTATATCTCAAAATTTAGTGCTCATTTAGTGCTAATTTAGTGCTGATAACAGATATTTGGAGCTGTGATAGGGGGACTGAAAATGAGAACACTGCTAACTTTACATTAAGCTAGCAGTGTACCATTCGTCTCAGTCTGTCTCATTCGGCAGAATCGCTCGTTTTATATCTCAAAATTTAGTGCTCATTTAGTGCTAATTTAGTGCTGATAACAGATATTTAGTGCTGTGATAGAGGGACTGAAAATGAGAACACTGCTAACTTTACATTAAGCTAGCAGTGTACCATTCGTCTCAGTCTGTCTCAGTCGGCAGAATCACTCGTTTTATATCTCAAAATTTAGTGCTCATTTAGTGCTAATTTAGTGCTGATAACAGATATTTAGTGCTGTGATAGAGGGACTGAAAATGAGAACACTGCTAACTTTACATTAAGCTAGCAGTGTACCATTCGTCTCAGTCTGTCTCATTCGGCAGAATCGCTCGTTTTATATCTCAAAATTTAGTGCTCATTTAGTGCTAATTTAGTGCTGATAACAGATATTTAGTGCTGTGATAGAGGGACTGAAAATGAGAACACTGCTAACTTTACATTAAGCTAGCAGTGTACCATTCGTCTCAGTCTGTCTCAGTCGGAAGAATCACTCGTTTTATATCTCAAAATTTAGTGCTCATTTAGTGCTAATTTAGTGCTGATAACAGATATTTAGTGCTGTGATAGAGGGACTGAAAATGAGAACACTGCTAACTTTACATTAAGCTAGCAGTGTACCATTCGTCTCAGTCTGTCTCAGTCGGCAGAATCACTCGTTTTATATCTCAAAATTTAGTGCTCATTTAGTGCTAATTTAGTGCTGATAACAGATATTTCGTGCTGTGATAGGGGGACTGAAAATGAGAACACTGCTAACTTTTCATTAAGCTATCAGTGTACCATTCGTCTCAGTCTGTGTCAGTCGGCAGAATCACTCGTTTTATATCTCAAAATTTAGTGCTCATTTAGTGCTAATTTAGTGCTGATAACAGATATTTCGTGCTGTGATAGAGGGACTGAAAATGAGAACACTGCTAACTTTACATTAAGCTAGCAGTGTACCATTCGTCTCAGTCTGTCTCAGTCGGCAGAATCGCTCGTTTTATATCTCAAAATTTAGTGCTCATTTAGTGCTAATTTAGTGCTGATAACAGATATTTAGTGCTGTGATAGAGGGACTGAAAATGAGAACACTGCTAACTTTACATTAAGCTAGCAGTGTACCATTCGTCTCAGTCTGTCTCAGTCGGCAGAATCACTCGTTTTATATCTCAAAATTTAGTGCTCATTTAGTGCTAATTTAGTGCTGATAACAGATATTTGGAGCTGTGATAGGGGGACTGAAAATGAGAACACTGCTAACTTTACATTAAGCTAGCAGTGTACCATTCGTCTCAGTCTGTCTCAGTCGGCAGAATCACTCGTTTTATATCTCAAAATTTAGTGCTCATTTAGTGCTAATTTAGTGCTGATAACAGATATTTAGTGCTGTGATAGAGGAACTGAAAATGAGAACACTGCTAACTTTACATTAAGCTAGCAGTGTACCATTCGTCTCAGTCTGTCTCAGTCGGCAGAATTAATTCGTTCGAGAGATATCGTGAACGAAAGAAAACCGAAAAAGTGTTTTTTCGGGATTACTCCGAAATTTTTGGTTTGATCAATGAAAACCTGGAAATAACTTATGAGGACAATAAAACTGCGTCGCATGCCGCCAACCGCGGGAAAATTGATTGATCCATACAAAAGTTATTGCGTTTTGAAAATTCCAAAAATAGTGTTCTATGAAACTTCTATCAGACTTTTGAGCTGGGAGAGCTCAAATGCATAGAAATATTATTTCTTTGAACTCAGTGAGCTCAAAATATCACATAAATTATATTTTGAGCTCAAAAATCTTTAAAATGTCATAAATAGAATTTTAAGCGCCCAGAAATCGAATTAGCGGGAAGGTGCAGGGATGGCCTTTAGGGTGAACCGTTTTTCTAATTTTTTTTTTAATCTTTTGCTGTACTGACAGCACTAATTGAAGCACTAAATGGTGACGTCATTTGATTACATTAGTTTCCGTTTTCGAGTCTTCTTCTTGCTCTTAAGGCTGCTAGCGTCGTTATACTAGTAGTAGTTGATTTGAAAAAAAAAATTTTTTTAACACACACACACAGCGGCTACATCGCTAGGGCAGCCAGGATCGTTTCCTGTGATCTCATAACGTTGAGATCTGATGAAAACTCGATTTTGCAATACAGAATAAAGCCTATAACTTTTCGATTATTGAAAATCTTCGATTTTTCTAGCAGGCAGTTGAAAAATGATTTTCCTGAAAATTTTTTTGGTTTCACTGGTAGCATTAATTTAGCACTAATTAGAATATTTTTTCAATTTCATCTATGCCGATTTTAAAGTCATCTTTCAGCTCTATGATTGCTCGTATCGTTATGTCAGCAGTTATCTATACTTAAAAATTGAAAAAATGTTTTATTGAAAAATCTGTTTGCTTGTACAGGCAGCACTAATTGAGCACTAAATTATTAGCTGATGTGCCTCTCGCTCCAACTGTATCATAGCGCGGTCACGAATGGTACCTTGCTAGCTTAATGAAAGTTAGCTGTGTTCTCATTTTCAGTCCCCCTATCACAGCACTAAATATCTGTTATCAGCACTAAATTTGCACTAAATGAGCACTAAATTTTGAGATATAAGACGAGCGATTCTGCCGACTGAGACAGACTGAGACGAATGGTACACTGCTAGCTTAATGTAAAGTTAGCAGTGTTCTCATTTTCAGTCCCCCTATCACAGCTCCAAATATGTGTTATCAGCACTAAATTAGCACTAAATGAGCACTAAATTTTGAGATATAAAACGAGTGATTCTGCCGACTGAGACAGACTGAGACGAATGGTACACTGCTAGCTTAATGTAAAGTTAGCAGTGTTCTCATTTTCAGTCCCTCTATCACAGCACTAAATATCTGTTATCAGCACTAAATTAGCACTAAATGAGCACTAAATTTTGAGATATAAAACGAGCGATTCTGCCGACTGAGACAGACTGAGACGAATGGTACACTGCTAGCTTAATGTAAAGTTAGCAGTGTTCTCAATTTCAGTCCCCCTATCACAGCTCCAAATATCTGTTATCAGCACTAAATTAGCACTAAATGAGCACTAAATTTTGAGATATAAAACGAGCGATTCTGCCGACTGAGACAGACTGAGACGAATGGTACACTGCTAGCTTAATGTAAAATTCGCAGTGTTCTCATTTTCAGTCCCCCTATCACAGCTCCAAATATCTGTTATCAGCACTAAATTAGCACTAAATGAGCACTAAATTTTGAGATATAAAACGAGTGATTCTGCCGACTGAGACAGACTGAGACGAATGGTACACTGCTAGCTTAATGTAAAGTTAGCAGTGTTCTCATTTTCAGTCCCTCTATCACAGCACTAAATATCTGTTATCAGCACTAAATTAGCATTAAATGAGCACTAAATTTTGAGATATAAAACGAGCGATTCTGCCGACTGAGACAGACTGAGACGAATGGTACACTGCTAGCTTAATGTAAAGTTAGCAGTGTTCTCATTTTCAGTCCCTCTATCACAGCACTAAATATCTGTTATCAGCACTAAATTAGCACTAAATGAGCACTAAATTTTGAGATATAAAACGAGCGATTCTGCCGACTGAGACAGACTGAGACGAATGGTACACTGCTAGCTTAATGTAAAGTTAGCAGTGTTCTCATTTTCAGTCCCTCTATCACAGCACTAAATATCTGTTATCAGCACTAAATTAGCACTAAATGAGCACTAAATTTTGAGATATAAAACGAGTGATTCTGCCGACTGACACAGACTGAGACGAATGGTACACTGATAGCTTAATGAAAAGTTAGCAGTGTTCTCATTTTCAGTCCCCCTATCACAGCTCCAAATATGTGTTATCAGCACTAAATTAGCACTAAATGAGCACTAAATTTTGAGATATAAAACGAGTGATTCTGCCGACTGAGACAGACTGAGACGAATGGTACACTGCTAGCTTAATGTAAAGTTAGCAGTGTTCTCATTTTCAGTCCCTCTATCACAGCACTAAATATCTGTTATCAGCACTAAATTAGCACTAAATGAGCACTAAATTTTGAGATATAAAACGAGCGATTCTGCCGACTGAGACAGACTGAGACGAATGGTACACTGCTAGCTTAATGTAAAGTTAGCAGTGTTCTCAATTTCAGTCCCCCTATCACAGCTCCAAATATCTGTTATCAGCACTAAATTAGCACTAAATGAGCACTAAATTTTGAGATATAAAACGAGCGATTCTGCCGACTGAGACAGACTGAGACGAATGGTACACTGCTAGCTTAATGTAAAATTCGCAGTGTTCTCATTTTCAGTCCCCCTATCACAGCTCCAAATATCTGTTATCAGCACTAAATTAGCACTAAATGAGCACTAAATTTTGAGATATAAAACGAGTGATTCTGCCGACTGAGACAGACTGAGACGAATGGTACACTGCTAGCTTAATGTAAAGTTAGCAGTGTTCTCATTTTCAGTCCCTCTATCACAGCACTAAATATCTGTTATCAGCACTAAATTAGCATTAAATGAGCACTAAATTTTGAGATATAAAACGAGCGATTCTGCCGACTGAGACAGACTGAGACGAATGGTACACTGCTAGCTTAATGTAAAGTTAGCAGTGTTCTCATTTTCAGTCCCTCTATCACAGCACTAAATATCTGTTATCAGCACTAAATTAGCACTAAATGAGCACTAAATTTTGAGATATAAAACGAGCGATTCTGCCGACTGAGACAGACTGAGACGAATGGTACACTGCTAGCTTAATGTAAAGTTAGCAGTGTTCTCATTTTCAGTCCCTCTATCACAGCACTAAATATCTGTTATCAGCACTAAATTAGCACTAAATGAGCACTAAATTTTGAGATATAAAACGAGTGATTCTGCCGACTGACACAGACTGAGACGAATGGTACACTGATAGCTTAATGAAAAGTTAGCAGTGTTCTCATTTTCAGTCCCCCTATCACAGCACGAAATATCTGTTATCAGCACTAAATTAGCACTAAATGAGCACTAAATTTTGAGATATAAAACGAGTGATTCTGCCGACTGAGACAGACTGAGACGAATGGTACACTGCTAGCTTAATGTAAAGTTAGCAGTTCTCATTTTCAGTCCCTCTATCACAGCACTAAATATCTGTTATCAGCACTAAATTAGCACTAAATGAGCACTACATTTTGAGATATAAAACGAGTGATTCTGCCGACTGAGACAGACTGAGACGAATGGTACACTGCTAGCTTAATGTAAAGTTAGCAGTGTTCTCATTTTCAGTCCCTCTATCACAGCACTAAATATCTGTTATCAGCACTAAATTAGCACTAAATGAGCACTAAATTTTGAGATATAAAACGAGCGATTCTGCCGAATGAGACAGACTGAGACGAATGGTACACTGCTAGCTTAATGTAAAGTTAGCAGTGTTCTCATTTTCAGTCCCCCTATCACAGCTCCAAATATCTGTTATCAGCACTAAATTAGCACTAAATGAGCACTAAATTTTGAGATATAAAACGAGTGATTCTGCCGACTGAGACAGACTGAGACGAATGGTAAACTGCTAGCTTAATGTAAAGTTAGCAGTGTTCTCATTTTCAGTCCCTCTATCACAGCACTAAATATCTGTTATCAGCACTAAATTAGCACTAAATCAGCACTAAATTTTGAGATATAAAACGAGTGATTCTGCCGACTGAGACAGACTGAGACGAATGGTACACTGCTAGCTTAATGTAAAGTTAGCAGTGTTCTCATTTTCAGTCCCTCTATCACAGCACTAAATATCTGTTATCAGCACTAAATTAGCACTAAATGAGCACTAAATTTTGAGATATAAAACGAGTGATTCTGCCGACTGACACAGACTGAGACGAATGGTACACTGATAGCTTAATGAAAAGTTAGCAGTGTTCTCATTTTCAGTCCCCCTATCACAGCACGAAATATCTGTTATCAGCACTAAATTAGCACTAAATGAGCACTAAATTTTGAGATATAAAACGAGTGATTCTGCCGACTGAGACAGACTGAGACGAATGGTACACTGCTAGCTTAATGTAAAGTTAGCAGAAATCTCATTTTCAGTCCCCCTATCACAGCACTAAATATCTGTTATCAACACTAAATTAGCACTAAATGAGCACTAAATTTTGAGATATAAAACAAGTGATTCTGCCGACTGAGACAGACTGAGACGAACAGTACACTGCTAGCTTAATGTAAAGTTAGCAGAAATCTCATTTTCAGTCCCCCTATCACAGCACTAAATATCTGTTATCAACACTAAATTAGCACTAAATGAGCACTAAATTTTGAGATATAAAACGAGCGATTCTGCCGACTGAGACAGACTGAGACGAATGGTACACTGCTAGCTTAATGTAAAGTTAGCAGTGTTCTCATTTTCAGTCCCCCTATCACAGCACTAAATATCTGTTATCAGCACTAAATTAGCACTAAATGAGCACTAAATTTTGAGATATAAAACAAGTGATTCTGCTGACTTGACCTTTCTAGCTTAACACACGTCTATTTTGTTAAAAAAAACCACGAATGCACTCTAACTTTTTATTGTGTCAAAGTCAAAGTGGTTTTATTTTCATAGGTCCTCACAGACACTTAAAAATAGTCAATGTACAAAAATGTTTAAAATTAAAATAATATTTAAAAAGCTAAGCCACGAGCGCTTGAAGCAAGTACCTCCGTGGAACAAAAAAAACACGGAAGCAATCGCCACGAGCGGCCCGATTCCGAGTGTAGGGGCTTTCATGAGAAGAATCGGGCAAGAAACTCATGTTTTATTTGAACGTCGACCAATAATAAAAATTAGTCATATTATACATATGTCACATTCGTATTCATGGAATAATTAGATTTTCGTTTTAAATATTTTTATATTTTCTGTGAAAATGTATTAAAAGCTATGTTCGTTTTTAGGGTTCCGCATCCAACACGGGACCCTATCACAGATACTTGGCTATCCGTTCGTCTGTCACCAGGCTGTATCACAAGAACGGTCATAGCGAGACAGTTGAAATTTTCACATAAGTATGTATTTCTATTGCCGCTATAACAACAAATAATTAAAATGAAATAAAATAAATATTGAAAGGGTTTATCATACAACAAACGTGAAGGATTCCTGCTTAAGAAGATACAGAACCCTTCCTGCGCGAGTCCCACTTGCACTTGGTTATTTTTTTTATTTAAGCTCCTATCATAATAGATGCTTGTACAGTATTTGGTTGTGGTCGCGACCCCATTTAATTGTCCTACAATGGCCATAATATTTATTGAACATAAATTCTTATGAATTTTCAAAAGTGGTTTAAGTATTTATTTATTTTATTTATTTATTTACACTTTATTACACACGTTACTACTTAAAAACTATGCAGGTAAATACGGTACAAATTGCTATCAATGAAGTAGGAAACCTATGGAAGTGGCATGTCGACAAAAAATTGAAGCACCCTGCTTCAATTTTTTATCGACATGACGTCATTTAACCGCATAAAATGGCGGTTAAGTGCTGCGCAAAAGAATTCTATTTATCGATAAACGTTCTTGGCTAATGTTATTAAGAACGTTATTGAGTTTTAATTATTTTTAGAATTAAATTAAATATGTGGTTTTTAATATCAAAATAAAAGTATATGTTTTTCTTAAACTACTTACTTTCATAATTAATATATATGAATATTAATTATTTGTAGAATTAATACTTAAATAGGAAGTAAGTATAGTGTTATGCTAAATATTCTGTTTTGGATGTTCAAATAAGAGTACATGATTTTCTTAGACTACTTACCTCTGTTTTACAAACTATTTTAATTAAGTTGCTCACTCTAAAGTAAGTAGATAACTCACCACTGCAACATACCTCTAGTTAGGTGCGCCCCACAGTAAATAAGAATGATTCAAATTTTAAATTTATAAAGGGACCGCGTGAATCCGCGTGATAAACAAAACGAAACATCTTAAGAACATTGTTTTAGTTACAAATGCATCTCTTATGACTTTCAGTCTAAGATCAGTCAATTATTACATATTTAGCGAATTTACAATAGGTTTTTACTCGTTACGAAATAAAACTAATTTATTTAGAAAATTCTGCAAAGAAATTTTGTCGGTAAAATTTTTCCCAACACTATTTTACTGGCTGAAAAATCCGCCATACTTTGCGGTAAATTTGGCGTCAGTCGATATTATCGGGTTATCCTATTTCCGTATTCATTCACTTTATGTACGCACTGAAATGCTGTTATACTGTTTTCATGCGAGTGACAGCGCTGAGTAAGAACGAGACAGATATATGTTTATGTGTGCGCCGTCGAAATGCCTAATATACTTTATAGGTCCCATAGCGGTAATACCGAAACAGACCGACTCATGGACCACGTTCAAACGGCTGCAGATTCCGTACTTCAACAGGTCCCATCCGCGGAAATCGTTATTCTGGGCGATTTCAATGCCCACCACGTCGATTGGCTTGGATCTCGCACCACCGACCACGCGGGTAGATCTGTTCATGACTTTGCTCTAGCATATGATCTAACACAACTGGTTACCGCACCCACGCGAATCCCAGATGTTGATAATCATATACCTTCCCTGTTGGATCTTCTGCTGACCTCCCATCCGGACAGATATGTGGTTTCTGTAGACGCCCCATTGGGTTCTTCGGACCACTGTCTGATAAGGAGTACGGTGCCACTCACGTGCCCACTTCGACCGCACATTGCGAGTCGCCGCCGTGTGTGGCACTATAGGTCAGCGGACTGGGATGGGATGCGAAATTTCTTCGCATCTTACCCATGGGGGCAAGTTTGCTTCTCGCCGGATGATCCTGACGTCGTTGCCGACTCTGTTGCTGACGTGGTACTGCAGGGAATGGAGCTCTTTGTTCCATCCTCAGTGGTTCCAATCGGCGGCAGATCCCAGCCCTGGTTTGGTCGCTCATGCAAAACGGCATTACGTTTAAAGCATGAGTGTTATCAAGCCTGGGCAAAAGCAGTGGCGTCCCAGGACTCTGACACCGGCCCTCTTAAGAAGAAGTACAACCTTTGCCTCCAGGTCCTTCAAAAGAGTTATAGCCGTAGCAAAGTCTCAGTACATAGGCAAAATTGGCGAGAAACTAGTTCGCCTTCCCTCGGGAACCCGTGCGTTCTGGTCGCTCGCCAAGGCTGTTCTTGGGAATTTTTGTAAGCCGTCTCTTCCACCGTTGCACCGGGAGGACCAGTCACTAGCCCACGACGCAAAAGAGAAAGCCGACCTTCTTGGCACTCTTTTTGCGTCCAACTCGACTTTGGACGATATGGGTAACATCGCACCGACTATTCCACATTGCGGTCACGCCATGCCGGAGGTTCGTTTCCGGCAAAGTACTGTGCGACGCATACTTCTATCCCTCGATGTCCACAAGTCGAGTGGGCCTGACGGAATCCCAGCAATAGTGCTGAAGACGTGTGCTCCAGAGTTGGCACCGGTTCTAACGCGTCTTTTCCGGTACTCCTACTCTCTCGGCGCTGTGCCAGCATCATGGAAGGTTGCTTTAGTCCATCCGATCCCTAAAAAAGGTGACCGCTCAGATCCGTCCAACTACAGACCTATCGCCATCACCTCCCTATTCTCCAAAATAATGGAAACACTCATCAACCGCCAGCTCCTTAAGTATCTAGAAGAGCACCAGTTGATAAGTGACCGTCAGTACGGATTCCGTCAAGGTCGCTCAGCTGGTGATCTTTTAGCGTACTTAACCCATCGGTGGGCGGAAGCGGTTGAGAGTAAAGGAGAGGCGCTGGCCGTTAGTTTGGACGTAGCGAAGGCCTTTGATCGGGTTTGGCACAAAGCACTTCTTTCGAAGCTTCCATGTTATGGGCTTCCCGAGAAATTATGCGATTGGGTTTCCAGCTTTCTCACGGCTCGGAGCATTAAAGTTGTTGTCGACGGGTCATGCTCCGACTTAAAACCTGTGAATGCTGGAGTCCCCCAGGGCTGTGTGCTATCCCCTACGCTGTTTCTTCTGCATATCAATGACATGCTGCTTAGCAGCAATCTTCATTGTTATGCAGATGACAGTACCGGGGATGCCTTATATACCGGCCACCCGCGTATTTCTCGGGAAAACGTCGACGAGCACCGGAATAAACTTGTGTCTGAAATCGAAACTCTGCTTAGTCAGGTTTCGGAATGGAGCCGACTAAACTTAGTCCAATTCAACCCTAAGAAGACACAGGTTTGCGCGTTTACCGCTAAAAAGACACCCTTTGTCGTAGCTCCCTGTTTTGAGAGCACTCCCTTACCCGCCTCAGCCGCTATCGGAATTCTTGGTGTCGACTTGTCGAGTGACGTCCAGTTCCGCGGTCATCTGGAGGGCAAGGCCAAATTGGCTTCCAAGAAGCTTGGTGTGCTCAATAGAGCGGGACAGTATTTCACGTCAGGTCATCGCCTGCAACTTTACAAGGCGCAGGTCCGTCCTCACGTGGAATACTGTTCACATCTTTGGGCGGGGGCACCCCAGTACCAGCTTACTCCATTTGACCGCATCCAACGACGCGCGGTTAGGCTTGTCGACAACCAAGCTCTTACTGATCGGCTTGATCCTCTGGCATTGCGGAGAGAGGTAGCATCTCTATGTATCCTCTACCGCATATACCCCGGGGAGTGCTCTGAGGAATTGTTCGGATTAATACCACCAGCTGATTTCCGCCACCGTTCGACGCGCCAACGCTACCACCCGCATTGGCTGAATGGTTGGCGGTCGACAACAGTGCGTTTTAACAGGCACTTCTTGCCACGCACTGTTCCTTCATGGAACCAGTTGCCGGCGACGGTATTTCCGGACCGCTACGACCTAGGAACCTTCAAGAAACGAGCCTATTCCCATCTGAAAGGGCGGCAACGCTGATGTGATGCCCCTGGTATTGCAGACGCCATGGGCGGCGGTGATTGCTTTCCATCAGGTGACCCGCAAGCTCGTTTGCCCCTTATCCCATAAAAAAAAAAAAAAAAAAATATGCAATTGTACGTATAGAAGAATTTGTCTCGTCCATATATACAAGTCGATGATTGCTATGAAGAGAGAGGTAGCTGTTAGTGCAAATAACAAAATTAATATAAAAATAATAATATAATACATACACATACCCACATATTAACAATAATATATACATACATAAATACATACAACTTTTACATGACTACATAAATTATGTATAGTAAATAGGAAATTTAGCGATTTTGCTGTACTGTGTAGGTAATAATCTTTTACCAAACCTTTTAAAAATGTGTTTCATGTAAGTACTGAAACCGTACTTTAAGATAGGAAGGAGTCAAAGGGTTAAACAGGATGTTATATAGAATTGAGAGAATATGAGCATTCCGGCGATGTCGTATAGGCGACCACTTGAGTTGTTTTCGAAATTGTGAGACGTAATCATATTTGCGCAAGCTAAATATGAATCGAATACAATAATTTTGGAGACGCTCAAGCTTTTCAAATTGGTTTTCGGCAATATCAGGATAGCTGACATCTGCATAATCAATAATGGGCAGTAGAAGGGAATTCACAAGCGCGATTTTGGTGACAGTGAGAAGAAAATTACGCAGCCTCTTTAGATCAACACCGGAGTAAAATATTTTACAGCTCACCTCTTGTAATTGCGGACCCCATGTTAAATCTGAGTCTATCACTATACTTAGATTTTTAACATTATCACTTAAAGGTATGACAGTCCCATCGAAAATTATTGGCGGCAATCGTGGCTTATCAACCCTAGAAGTGAGCCGGCTGCTACCTATTAGAGCTACCTGGGTTTTCAATGCATTCAATGTCAATCCACAATCCTTGCTCCATGCACTTATCCTAGCTAAATCCGTATTGAGGGTATCGACGGTGTAAGTAAGCTGGGTCAATGGACCCTGTAAAGTTAGAGATCATGTGCATAAAGGTGGTAAGAGGAAACGATGTTATTTGGAATGGAATTAATAAAAATTGCGAAAAGTAAAGGAGTTATAACGCCACCTTGGAGTACGCCGACAGATGTACTACACCAGCGAGAGAAGATATTTTCAATGTGTACACGTTTTCGGCGTCCACACAAGTAACTGCGAAACCAATCTATAACCGTCGGAGATATGTTATGGGAGCGAAGTAGGCACAGAAGAATATCAAAGTCCACCGTATTGAACGCATTGCTGAAATCCAGCAGTGCCAGCATTGTTAGTTTGCCACAATCCATACCAGACCTGATATCATTCGTAATATTGAGAAGGGCAGTGGTGGTGCTGTGGCCGGGACGGAAACCGGACTGCATAAGATTCGGGAGGTTATTTTTATGGAAAAAGTTACTTAGTTGTTTGTGGACAAGTTTTTCGAGTACTTTGGAAAGGAAGGGTAATATAGAAATAGGACGGTAGTCAGAAAGGGAAACTGAGTAACTTTTGGGTAAAGGAATAAGTTGCGCATCTTTCCAAGGAGATGGGAAGACGTCAGTGGATATAGAGAAATGATAGGTAGGATCTGGTTCAGGATTGGTAGGATCATATTACGGCTAATACAGTCCCATCCAACTGCGTTAGATGTTATGGATTTTATGCATTCTCTAACATCACAAGCAGTAAATAGATTAAGAAGAAAGGGTGGAGACGCGGGGGTAGGAATGGATGAAAGATAACTAATTGAGAAATTCTGATTCAATAAATCAACGTTGAAATGTATCGGATTTGTTTCTAGCTGAGATTTTCCTATCCCCAAAGTTTTAAGAATCTCCGTTTTCAACGGACTTATGAATGTGCTGGCGTTGTGCATTTCTACACACCTTATTGCAGTGATTTCGGATAGATTTGTATTTTTTTTTAATTCGTGTCAGTAGGTTTTATTTTATATTTGAATTTAGCGGCTGCTTTCTGTGAGATTAGTTGCTTAATATTGTCAGCAGATAAAATATTAGGCTCTAAAACAGTGTTTAGGAGTTTTAGTGCTTACAACAAAATTATAAAACTCGGCAATTGAATAATTAAAATTATATGAAGTATGTAGAATAGGTACATATAGTCGTAGCACTTAGTTTAGATTTTGCTCCGGAACAGGTTGTTGTATGTTAGTTGAGATAAAACGTTACTTCAGAAAAGATTTATGTAATATCACTGATACCTGAATAAGTACTGACACAAATAAAAAATAAAAAGACAACAAACAACAAAAACAACTTATGAATATGTCCACAAGACAGACACACATTGAATGCTGGACGGCGAGAACGTTCTTTTGTGTTGTATCTCTGCACTACAATGAGATGTCTTTCAGTCTTTCATAATGCCACCGGCTCAGTTGCGGCTGACTAAGCCGCATACACTTGTTGAAAAACATATTGTAACAGAAAACAATAGTTTGTGAGTCTACTTCACTAGCACTTGAAATAACATAGCATAACTTCACGTCCCCTGTTACCCGAAGGTGTAGGCAGCGGCTGTTAAGCCTTGTCTCGCCATAATGTTTACGTCCCAAATGGAATAGGTGGCGCACCTATAGCCATACCTGGCACAAAGTTTTCAGTCATATTTAATTATTCATATTTATCACACTTAACTTCCAAAAACAATTTCAAAAAGTCATTGGTGTGAGCCAGTGCCAGGATTCGAACCCGGGACCTCTGGATCAGAAGCCGTGTGCTCGACCGCTGAACCACCGAGACTTATTTTTGAAATAATTGAATAGGAATGATTTGATATATCTATGTTCGTAAGTGTCGTAAGAAGCGATTAAGGGAAATGATCCGCGGCGAGTAAACCCTCATAATATATCATGATTGACAACACTACCAATTTTAGTTAAGAGGTCCCAAAATAATGCCCTAATTTTTTTTCTTTTAATTTCGAATACGTCATTTTTGACATGTCACCAGTAACAATTAGACATTATTATATCAATAAAGTTAAAAAAAAATATGTCTGTTAAATAAGTACAATTCAAAGGAAAGTCATGTTGAACGGAACTTTTAAGGTATTGCGCGATAAATCTCTTGAGTGTAATTAGAAAAGCTTTTAAAGCAGTTCTTTGAGTTAAATTAAAAATAAAGAAGACGCTAGGAAAACAATAAGGAATTGCAGCCGTACCAATTACTTACTGAAATAGTCTATTTTAAGTTAAAAATAAAATATCATTAAAAATTTACCTTTAAATTATTTTTTATATTTCCATAGTCATTTTAATCAACAACAATGTGGTCTCATAAATAGTACAGGATAGAAGAATAACATGACCATATTTCCCTGGTGAGTATGATAAACTCTTCTCATGGCCGACTCAGGCAACAATACAAACTGCATTTACTTCTGTCTAAATTTTTATTCGTCATTACTTTCTTACCCTTATGTCACTTTAAGTAGGGTCGGCATAACATAATATCATCCTTTTGAACTATGCAAATATAATATTAAATATGACATTTGGTCTGCTTTTTTTTCTAATAAATCAAAGTTTAAGTATACTAATCAGATTACAACGTGATTGTTCTATTGAATCTCTTACATAAATCAAGAGTGCCTTACCTTTTCGAAACAGTGGTAGAGAAAAGCAGTTCGCTGCTTGAATCGGCCGGTTCGAACGGTGAAATATCACGACCTCTTAGAAGATCGACGTGAAGTGGATCATGCCGCGTTTCGTTCAGTGAGAGAGGTACTCGGAGGCCCACCCCCTTCCCGATTATTCCCTATCCCACTCCCATAAAGATCGGCAACGCAACGGTAAAACATAATAATAGAAGTGTTGCTGGTGTCCATGGGCGGTGCAGGTGGCATCAGGTGCTAGTTTGCCCTCCTATCCCATAAAAATGTATTTAAATCATATCACATCACATCAATCAATATTGCCATTGCATCGGGCACGATATTTTTGGATATCAACGTTGAAAGAAGTTAGTATAAGCTAGCATTTAAATTTGGAATATTTAAAGAAGAAATCTTTAAGCTGAACCGCCTATATATACAAAACAAGTTTATGCCAGAATTGTTTTTTCGTAACATTTGAATTTGGAACTTTTAGTTTGTTCTTAACAAAAGTGTAGGTAAAAGATACAGGATGTTTTGAAGATAAATAAGACATATGTTGTTATCAAATAAAGTCAAAGGTGGAGTTCTATAATAAAAATAAGGTGCGGTGTTGAGAGTCCCCTGTGCCGTACCTTATCGCGGTCACACAAAAGAAATTCGGTCAAATACAAACCTTGTGTCAGGACATTATTTATGATGTAGCTATTATATTCCTGTAGCCCTGCATTACAAATAATATATATCCGTTCTTCAGGTAGTATATCTATCTTATATATAACACTTTTATGTTACACATATTTGTTACAAAATTCCTTCGAAACAGACAGTGGTAGAGTTATTAACAGACACTCAGTTCGCTGCATGAATGGGCCGGTTCGGCCGTTGTAACACCACAGCTTCACAGAATATCGATATAAAGTGGGTTGTGTCGCGTTTTATTCGATGAGAGAGCTTTCCTCACCTCTCTCTTCAGTCCTATCCCACTCCGTTAAAAGGCGGTTCAGGACAAAACAGTAAGACACTATTTGAATTTAACAGTGGTGGAGCCAAGCAGATCGCTGCATGAATGGGCTGGCTCAACCGGTGAAATACCACGACCTCTCAGAAGACCGTCGTAAAGTGGCTCATGCCGCGTTTCTTTCGGTGAGAGAGGTACCCGGAGGCCCATTCCCCCCTTCCCCATCCTTTCCTCTCCCCTATTCCTTAAAGGTCAGCAACGCAACAGTAACACTATATGTGTTGCTGGTGTCCATGGGCGGCGTTGGTTTCTTACCATCAGGTGACACGCTTGCTCGTTTGCCCTCCTATCCCATAAAATAAAAAATTATAACATAACATAACATAACTTCACGCCTTTTGTTACCCGAAGGTGTAGGCAGCGGCTGTTAAGCCTCGTCTCGCCGTTATGTTTACGTCCCAAATGGAACCTATTGCCATACCGGGCACAAAGTTTGTCAGTCATCGGTATTTATCACACATAACTTCCGAAAACAATTTCGAAAAGTCATTGGTGTGAGCCAGTGTCTGGAATCGAACCCCGGACCTCTGGATCAGAGGCCGTGCGCTCGCCCACTGCGCCACCGAGACTATTTAACTAATTATGATCAATATTTTTTAACTTAATATTCAGTTATATGCAATATACGATTGTTATATATTTCATTTATAAATAAAGTCGCTCGCTGAAGACATACAAGAAAAAAATAGCTTATAATTTCTTAATAATAATACACAAAGTATTGATCAAGAACATGTAGATTAGCAATACATAAGAAAAAATCAGTCAATATTTTTTATTGGTTATTCTCAAAAATATATTATTAATGAAAGATCAAATTTTAGAAAAATCGTCTTGTGTAAGACTAGTTTTAATAACTTCAGTATTTAAATACTTTGAATGAACAGGTTTGTTTTTCTTTTCAGGGATTATCTTTTAAATAGATGAAATGTTAAGACAGTTTTTATTGAGATAAAAAAGTGCCTATTAAAAATCGGTCAAGCAAATAATTATGTTATGTCCCCTTCAATGAACAATTTCAATACAGAATTCGCAAACATTTTAAACATTTTATATTTTTAAATTTAAATAGCGTTAGAAAACAATATAAATAGAGCGCTGGGCATATTTTTGAACACTTTAAACTCGAGCAGAAAAGCCAAGGATGCGTACTGATAGTTGCGAGACCTGAAAATGGCAAAGTGTGCATGAAAGTAGTATAAACGCAGTGAAATGAGGGCACTACGCCAAATATGCTGTGAGTAATACTCACCGACCGTGTGGAAAATAAGGTTATATGGCAGGAAATCATGTTATGAGAGAGTGTCAGTGTAAATTTAAAGAATACTCATATCCTTCATCCTATGCTTAGACATTTTTTTATAAGATTGGAGGGCAAACGAGCATGCATGTCACCTGATGGTAAGTGACCAGCGCCGCCCATGAACACCTGCAACACATATAGTGTTACAGTTGCTTTGCCGACCTTTAAGGGAGTTGGATGGGAATGGATGGGGAAGGAAGCTAGACATCCGAGTACCTCTCTCAAGTAACGAAACGCGGCATGAGCCACTCTACGTCGATCTTCTGAGAGGTCGTGTTATTTCACCGGTCGAGCCGGCCCATTCATGCAGCGAACTGCTTGGCTTACCACTTTTAAAGATAATAAGAATTGATGATGCATGATTGACTAAGCAGATATAAAGTGCAAAAGCGTAACGACAAGTGGTGAAGGACCTAATTGAAGATATCTTTGCGGAATGCGATGTCAAGTTGTCTTAAAAACAGACGAGCGTGAATGACACGAGCCGTAAAAGTCAAAGAAGCGAGTGAGGTATTTGTAAGAATCTTGCTTTATGACGCTATGTTCCCTCTGCTTAGTCTAGACTTGACCTGATCTTATATAATATGTGTGCCTATACCTTATGATAATTCCCTGCTAAAACAGGAGTTCAACAATACAATCATTTCACCTCGTAACATAACAATAAACAATCACGTACACGGCTTGTGTGAGGTAGCCACTTGGTGTACATCCGTATTAAACCGCCCCTTTCATGTTATAAGCGAAGCTGACAACCAAACACGAAGCTATCTTTTGTTGAATGTATATCTAATGAGATACAAGGAAATATCAAGAAATTCAAATATAAATTCTAATTCAAACCTACCGAAAGGCATTTTAGAAATAGCTGAAACAAAAATTTTCAAATACAAATGATGTTCGCGGCGGCCTTCCTCCGGCGCTGAGGTGGCCCAGGACGGTGCATCAGCCCTCTGGTCCACCCCGCCGTCGCCCCCCCTCTGTCACGAGGGGGTGCTCATCCTCGGGGAGCCTCGGTGAAGCTCCCCCGGGTGGGGCGGCTCCGACCGCGCGCTGTAAATAGGCGCGCGGCCGGCGGCGCTCCCGACGACCCTCCCCGGCCGCACCGGGGGATCATCCTTCCCGGGCCGTGACCCGGGCGCACCCGAGGGGTGTGCGCCCTCGCGGCCCATCGGCGGCGGCGATCACTGACCAGCGCGTCGCGCCAGTCCCCCAGGACCCGCCGGAAGGTCTTCCGCCTCCGCACTTCGGGACCCCGCGCGTCCGGGCCCTCCCCCTCCCGGCCGAGATCGTACGCGGCTGCGTACATCTTGGCCAGGATGATGAAGGAGGAGGAACGCGCGAGGACCGTCGCCACCTCGTACGATATCGTACGGTAGCCACGTACGATCCGTATGGCCATGATCCGCTCCAGGCTCCTCAGCAGAGCTCTAGAGCGGGAGGCCCCCGCAAGGTCTCGCGATCAAACGGGGGCCCCGTATAGGGCCACAGACCGCACGACGCCACCGTAGAGGCGGCGAACTCCCTCTTCCGGTCCCTCGAGGTTGGGCAGCAGGCGGTGCAAAGCACCTGCCACCCGTCGCGCTCGGGGGATCATCCTCACGAAGTGCTCCTCGAAGCACCAGCAGCTGTCCAGGGATCTCACCCGAGGTACTTCAGATACCTTCCTACCGGGACAACCGTGTCACCCACCTGGATCCGCGAGGCTGGTGGTTCCCGGCCCCGAGTGAGCCGGTGGAACACAGCACACAGCGTCTCACTCTTGTGAGGCGCCACCTCCAGGGCGAGCCTGCGGATCCATCTGACGACGATAGCCACCCCCAGCTCAGCGAACCTGAGTGTACGCTCGAAGTCGGGGCCCGTGGCGACCACTAGAGTGTCGTCTGCGTAGCAAACACCTCCAGCGCGGTTCCATAGGAGGGAGCAGTAACTCCCTTCCGCCCAGTATATCGCGACCGAGCCCGTGTCGACCCCGAACCATCGGGGGTGGACGGGGACGCGGTAGGGCTCGGCAACCACCGCCAGGGCAACCGACCACTCTACCACCGTCTGCGCAAGCAGGTCTTGCGCAGCGCGGCAGTAGACAAATAAGTACCTATGTTTTTGAATTTCACGGTTTATCATTTTATGTAACTTCAGGGTAGTTATTTTTAATGCTAAGTAATATTTGATTGAATTGAACAGTCGTTGTGCTGTCATTCGTTAATTGTAATTGATAGGAAAAAACGATAGGAAAAAATTTGCTTTTTATTTTTGCTTTTGATAAAATTATTGTGTAAATTATAAATTATTGTGTCCGGGTTCGATTCCTGACACTGGCTCACACCAACGACTTTTTGAAATTGTTTTCGGAAGTTAAGAGTGATAATTATTGAGGACTGAAAACTTTGTGCCCGGTATGGCAATATGTTCGCCACCTATTCCATTTGGGACGTAAACATAACGGCGAGACGAGGCTTAACAGCCACTGCTTACACTTTCGGGTAACAAACGTGAAGTTATGTTATGTTATTGTGTAAATTGGTAAACTATATTTGTGAAGATTGTGAGTAGTGACGACTCGCGCTGAGGGGCCCTATTGTGTCGTCGTTCGCTGCCTTTAACAGCGAGTCGTATCAGATTTCTATTTGATTGGCCATTTCGAGATTTACTGATTGGGTTTAATAAGTAACTGACATTTACTCCGGTAAGTTAATTGCCCTTTTTGGTAGTACTTCTTAACCACAATCGTACTAGCCTTGTGCAACGCAGCTGTAGTTCGTGCCCCTTTGAACCTTCACTACGCAGGTGTAATCTTCCAATTTAAAAAGTCTAAAGACATAATAAGCTAAGTTGACATCACATTTTAAAGTTAAATGAAAAGTGTATTGACATGACATAACTTGTAGTTCTTTATTGTGTTCGTTTGTCATTTAATGTTTTTTCCTAGGACTTGTACTTTAGACGGAAATCGACATAAACTATTTCCTACCCAAGATCGCCCGCAAATTATTTTTGCTTTAATTTTTGTTATGTTCGCGTCCTTTTGTAGCGAGTTTCATCCTATTATATTTTTATTGTTTTCTCAAATTATCGACCCTGGGCTATAACGTGTAATAGTCACCATATAAATGAATATTAATAAGAAAATTAACAATGCAGTATTAATTTAATATCAAATGTTACGTAGCATTGTTATTTTTTTGATCTCTCTCTCTAAGAACATAATCCCTTCCCTATCCCTTACAAACGTAAGGTAAATGCCGTGGAAATGAGAATCTGAGATATGTGCGGAGCCATTGTTGCGATCAATTGAAAAAAAATTGGTAAGGGAGAAAATTATGAAAACATCATAACATACGATTTTGGTTGTGGTGACCAAGCTGGAAAGAAGAAAGATTCATGCATAATATTAAGATGGCATGTTCATATTACAAGAATTGATGAACAAAGTGGACTAAAATAGTGTACAAAGTAATTATGTGTGGCAGAGTTAAGATGCAGTGATTAAGAAGGAGACAGCGACCAAGTAAATGGTCTGTTTAAGAAATAAAGAAAGGTGACCACCAGAAAGCAACGTCAATGCATGATGAGATAAATATGTATGAAGCTAAAGATGTCAGATTTGCAGCTTATAGAAAGCCAAAGTCTCTGCCTACCGGTCGTCTTCTGCTTACCATCATAATTGGTTATCCATAAGAGATAGATATGCCACACCGAACTTTATGTAGACCTTTACGATTCACCTCCATGTATAAAAATGTAAAAATTTGTTTTAATTTATCACTTAAGGGGGTTCAGCCATCGCTAGCAATTAAAGTGCTATTTTTTAAAAAATATCACTTTTTTACTACCTTATACATGAAACATACATACAAACCATTCCGAAGACTAGGTCTATTTTTTGAAAAACCAAATCAAGATCAGTTGCGTATTTTCAAAGACTTAACGCGTATAACGGGACAGACAGCGGAAAGCTATTTTGTGTTATATTGTGTAATGATTTACCAACCACATTTAAAAGTCTAAGCCCATTTTTAGACTACATAGCAGTCTAAAAATTGGTGAGGGAATATCCAAACAAAATACTGAACATTGGTTCGTGAAATATAAATGAAACAAAAAATGAAAACAGACAGTGTCAAAACTGCAAAATTGTACTGCTACACCGTTAACAATGTATACATTTTTAACGAGGTTAAAACTAACTACTTGTTCAAGCAAATTCAACTTTTTAAAGTTAAAATTGCGTTGGGACATAGTTCGTGTCGGCATACACGCGTAGAATTATGTTACCATTTTAAAATGCGCTTCTTTGTAATTTGTGTGTTAATAACGCTGGCAAATGGGCTGCATACCGTAATGATGGGAAACGTGGAAGGCAAACGAAGGACAGGCAGAAGAAACCTATTCTAGCTAAAAAAAACATCAGAGAGTGAATCAGTACTAAAGCCGTGGAATTAAGTTGGCTAAGGACATGAATAAATTCAAGTAGTTAACTATTAACCACTAAGCTGAACAAGATCCAATAGTTTTAAATATAAATTTTATATTTACATATCGCTCACCTAGCATTATAATGGCACATTTACAAAAATAACGAAATTTAGTTTTTACGGCATAAGTATTCAATAGTGTATAATTTATAAAGTGATAAAACAGGACGGCGTTAGTTTTCCTATTTGTTGAGAGAGGGCGTTCAGTGTCAATGTAGTACTTTGTAAATTCCCCCCGCTTCCGCGCAGAACATCGGCTTATTTGTCAGTTGTGCGGATTTTATAATAATCTTTAAACAAGTTTATGAAATACCTACCTTTTCTTTTCAATTATATTCATACTCCTATTATATTCGTTCTTAATAAGTAGGTAAAGAAAGAAGATGTTGTCTGGTTTAAATTTTTGTAACTAGTGTAAGCTTATAGTTTTGATTACTGCTTAGTCAATTAATAAAGATACATAGAGGTTAAGTAAACTTTTTTAAAATTTTGGAATGATAAGGTAAAACTTGATTTAAATCTGAATTTCACTATCGAACCTTTATCAAAACTTAAACTGCCAGGCTTTTAGTGAGATAGTTACTCTCTGTTCTAAAAAAAAACACTTTTGTTTATACAACGCAGAGTACCTAACTATCACACCAAAATTTTAAAAATTTATGATGATTACCCACCTTTACAATTAAGAGAAGATACGTGATTATACTTTATTTTAATTATTATAGTTTGATGTGGACTATTTCTTAATTATTCACAAGCCAAATATAGGTTATTATAATATTTTTGTTGAACTTTTTATGTATGTTAATTTCGGAATAAATCTTTTGTTTTATATTAACCGATTGTCTTAATTTCTTGGTTTTCAAATCCTGTATGATTATGGCTTTGGGGCATATATGACATTTTTGGAAGTTGTTAAAAGTATAACGGCACAATTGCGTGACTCTTCTTCTTCTTTGACTGTTATGAAGCAACTCCTGGAAACCTGAAGTGGATTTTTTTATCCCTAAGTATCTATTAAGGTCTGTACGAGTTGCTAAAACCATACAATCCATAATAAAATGTAAAATGAAGTCATAACTTCGGTTCAAACACTTTCAAAATCTTTGACTCTCATTTCTGTAAAATAAGAAAAAAGTAGATGTGTAGATACTGCTAGGTGAGCGATATATTACCTCTAACAATAGATACGTTAACATTATATTACAATAATGTATTTAGTTTTGTTTAAGAAGGAATAGTAAGGGCATTGAGAGAGGAAAGGTAAGGAAGGCAGTAAGGAAGGTAAAAGCCACTTTACATCAATTTTTTCTCCTAAGATCATGATAGTCATGCTGATCACCGGTATTGTCTGTATTCGTGCAGCAAAAGTATTTGTAAAATGAAAGGTGATTAGCGATATATTTCATAAACTGTAAATTATAAAATTCTTCTCTTGATACCAAAATTATTGTAAATATATGTGGATTTATCCAGTTTCCATTTATGATAGATAATTTTAGAACATAACATAACTTGACGCCTTTGTTACCCGAAGGTGTAGGCAGCGGCAGTTAAGCCTCGTCTCGCCGTTATGTTTACGTCCTAAATGGAATAGGTGGCGAACCTATTGCCATACCCGGGCACAAAGTTTTCAGCCATCGATATTTATCACACATAACTTTCGAAAACAATTGCGAAAAGTCATTGGTGTGAGCCAGTGTCAGGATTCGAAACCGTGATCTCTGGATCAGAAGCCGTGTGCTCGACTACTGGACCACCGAGACTGTGATCTTAGAAGATCTTAGATCTGTAATCTTAGAAGATTTATATAGTAATTCCTTTATGGATCAAATTTATTATACTAATAATTTATTTTTAATATTTCATTACTTAATTTAAAACAAAGTCACTGTCCGCTGTCTGCCCCCATATATGTAGATCTTTGAAACTACACTACGAATTTTGAAGTTGTTTTTTAAAAGATAGAGGTTGTCAACGAGGTGGTTTGTATGTATGACACTTTTATAATGTAGCAGAAAAGAAATAATTTTCGAGATTCGGTACTTTAATTGAATTAAAAACATTTAGTTTACAAATATCTGAGATCTACGTCTCATTCTTTGCTCAAGCAGTTCGCTGCATGAATGGGCCGGCTCGACCGGTGAAATACCACGACCTCTCAGAAGATCGACGTAAAGTGGCTCATGCCGTGTTTCGTTCGGTGAGAGAGGTACCCGGAGGCCCACCCCCCTTTCCCCATCCTTTCCTTTAGATCTATCCCTTAAAGGTCGGCAACGCGACAGTAACACTATATGTGTTGCTGTTGTCCATGGGCGGCGTTGGTTGCTTACCATCAGGTGAAACGCCTGCTCGTTTGCCCTCCTATCCCATAAAAAAAAAAGAAAGACATAGCACATCTATGATAATAAATAATAATATCCTATTTAATGCTAAATCATATAACATTTGAGGTACGTTTTAACAGGTTGATGTTCATTTGAAATTTCCCTTAGATGTTTGAAATGAAGTTGAGTGTAAGAACTTACATCAGCGCTTTACGAAATAACAAGAATGCTGTCTTATATAATAACCACAAAGTTGACTACACATTAAAATAGTTTTCAAGGTTTCATTCATCTTATTAATATTACAAATGCGAAAGATTGTAAATGTCTGGAAGTCTGGATGTTTGTTAACCGTTGAAAAGAAAGGGATGAGAATAGTTCAACCGATGGCTACTTTTATCCCAGCAATAGAATCCCTTGGAGAATACATGAACTTGGTTATTTAATAAAAAGGTGTGTATAATTATCGAAACGTCAAAGAAAATCGAAATTGTCGAAATATAGAATGAAGTGAGTTTTATTTAAGAAGTCTGGCGAAATTTCAGCAATCTCCCAATTAAAACAAAAAAAGATGTTTTGAAAATAAACATTGTCGTGTGAAGCACTCACCTGAATAAACGACGGCTACCTTAAATTTCCGTCTTTGTCGGGGCGTATTGAACTTCTGTGAGATGTGTAAGATTCTTAAAAGTGCGATTCAAGGGAAACTTTTTGAAACAAGTTTGTATGAGAATGGCAGCCAAAGAAAACTAAGCATTCCGGAGTTCCTCTTTTGCTTTCAACGTTTGACGGTGGATTTCTTTTTTGTGGTTTACTTCAGCCGATTGTTAAAGTTGGCACAAAAGGCAGTATTTTCTTTTTTCTATATTATATTTTACAATTTGAGAAGCAATTACATTTTTGAAGTGTTTCAGTAGTAGAGTCACGCAGTTTGCTACATGCATGGGTCGGCTGGACCGGTGAAATACCACGATCTCTCAGAATATCGACGTTAAATGGCTCATGGCGCGTTTCGCTTCGCTCGATGAGTGAGATATTCGCAGGTCCATTCTCTTCTATCACTGGTCGTCTCCACACTTACTTCCTTCAAATCATGTCAAGTTTTGTACGGTCCATCTATACCTTTTTGGCTTTCCTCTACCGATGTCGATACATCACAGGAATTTTCATTACTACCCTTATAACACGACTTTCTTTCCTTGTGTGTGTGATAAATATACACTCATAATCTTATACACCAAATAAGATTTTTTAAAATAAGGCTTGTTTAGACATGATTACTACTGCCTTCCGTATTAAACATGGCGGGTAGAAAAAAATGTGTGAGAATTTGAATAAAAAAAAAACAACATAATTGAAACTGGATTGAACTGCTTCCAAATATTTAGCGGTACTTATTTAGGTCGCACCAGCGGTTCTCGACTAAAAGTTTTAAGGACTTTCTCACCAGACACCCGGCTTCGATGCTGGTCTCGATATTAAAATAGTTGGCCACTTACCTTATTCGACTTTTTTTTGCTTCACCGAACCTATCCACCGTTTTCATACTTGAATTGAAAGCCAAACAGCTTTAAATTTTTTGTATTAATTACTCATCATCAGAATGTGGTATGACGAAGTTTTAAATTGAATTTGAACAAATTCTAATTTGAGTTGTGGACCCTTCTGGAGTTTACTTAAAGTTGCTCTAGTTAAAGTTTAGAAATATATCAAATATATTAAATCAAATAAGAGATGATGACCTTTTGTATGTAATTACAAGAAAAAAAAACACCCACGTAAAAACCATAAACGTAAGAGTTTAACTCAAAAAAATAATATTATCGTAAAGAAAGTCTGTATAAATATGAATCGCTGTTCCCACAAATATTGTTATTCAAATAACACAGTTGCTTCGTTAGACTACACGTCCGGAATCACGGCGCTCACTCGTTGAAATAAAACCCGGCAAAAAGCTAACTCACTTTTTGAAGTGTAACTTCTAATGGCTCGTGCAACCGTTTAACGCTTTTAACGCCCCCTTGCGGCCGCTGAATATATTATATATTAGTATGAATGGCGAAACTGAACCGGTCTATATATAAATCCACGAAGCAAATTGCTTAAGCCTGATTATTCGCAGTATATAGACATCTAGTAGCGCATAGTGGTACTATTAGCGCATAATTGATAGGTATAAATTATTAGTGGAATAGTACCACCATCCGCTGCTAGATGCTGCCACAGTCGCAGCTCCAACCACTAAGATGATAAAAGTTATTATATTGTGAAAATATTTGTGATTACATTATAGCTAAAGTCATTAAAAAACAAAAAATCCTTTCGACTTTAAACCGGCGAATAGTTTATATTCGCCGAATTAAGAACGAACATTATTTTGTACAATAATAGACATGTAGTAGCGGGTGGTGTTAATTATATTGCAAATATAATTAACTCAGTTATGTTTGATCCTAGTAACTATCCTAGTACTAGTACTATCCGTTTCCATAGCAATATTAAAGATAAAAATTAATTTAAAATGTGCTAAAATATAATAATATCTGTTTTCAAAGACATCGTTCAAACATACCTTGCAATCAGAAAAGCAAGTACCTAGTCAATATTTTTTATATTGTGATGTTTCTAGAAGCTACATGTTGCCACGCCCGCTGCTACCACGATTAAGATAAAGTAAAAGTTATTATATTGTGAAAATATATATGATTACATTATACATCATATTACAAAAGTCACCGAAATTAAACTTTAAGTTTTATTTAATAAAGTTTCAAATATTGACGCAGAGCGCTATCTAGCGGCAACTGTAGTCAACTATAGCCGTTTATCATTTTAGGTAATTGATTTATTATACATAATTACATGTTGATATTTATGTGAATATATTACTAAAATCTAATATGAACATCGGTGAAATACACTACATTTATAATTATGAGGTTGAAGTAATTTTTAAGTTATATAGTCACTGTTTTGATGATAATTCCACAACACACGGTTTATTTAATAGATACTTCACTCGCTTCGATGTAGTACCACTGGTTTTCAGTAGATGTCCTTGCTATTAATACTTTTTATCTAATTTTCTTTTCTAAAAATATACTTAAAACACATAGAAAAGCACCTAGACACCATACAAACAGTAATGATTATCATAAATATTTGTTTGATAGAACCGACCTCAATTTCGCAGACGGTTTTTTTTAGTGAATGCACTCCTATGCGCGTCGTAATGTAAGTCAGATAAATTCTTTTTAAATAGTTATTAATAAAAATGAGTTTAATGTACATTTATTTGTGGAGATTGTAAAAAAATAATAAAAAATATAGGCACATAGGCATTTGTGCCTGTTTCCGAATATGTATGTAATTCAATTTGAAAAAAAAAAGTTAGTTGTTTCTTTTGACGGCAGAACATTACAAAACGAGAGGAAAAGAGAAAGAATGATAAAGGTTAGGAAAGAGGAAAGAGAGAGAGTGTGTCAATATCACTCAAAAAATATTGTTTTTTGTGATTTTTCCCGAAGCGAAGCTAGCAGTGTGTAATTAGTTTGTTTACGTGTTTAAAATATTTATATCATCGCATTTTTTTTGTTTTAATTTAATTTATCACTTATAATTTAATAGTGCAGTGATTTTATTTTCGAATTTAGTGGATAAGATTTATAAATAATAAGTGATAACAATCCAAGAGATAATGCGACGGATTTAAAGTTACAATGCCAAGGTGAAGATTTATTTGATTGTTTTTTAATTTGAAAAAATTTAATGACGCATTCACATACATCTACAAAGTACAAATAAGCAGAGATCTGACTTATTTGAAATATTTCTATTTAAAATACAAATACAAAATACCCATTTTGTATTTAAATACCTTTTTGTTGAAAGCATTTTTTATTTTATTTGAAATACCTCTCGAGAGGTATTTTGTATTTTGAATAGTCATTTCAAAATACAAAATATTTTGTGATTAATTTTAGCCAAATTCATTCATAAGATGCCATTTCTTTTTGTAAGTACAAATTTAGTATAGTTTGTTATTATCGTATATACTAAAATTTTAAAGTTTTTATAGGTTATTATAATTTTATAGGTAAAATTTAATAGGTGGTCCAGTGGTCGAGCACCCCGCTTTTAAATCAAGAAGTTGTTGTGGGTTCAAATCCTGGCTCACACTAATGACTTTTCGAAGTGATTTTTGAAAGATATATATACACTAGTTGACCCGGCGGACTTCAGTCCGCATCAAAAGAAATAAATTAGTAATACTTGGATCTTAAAAAGTTCAATTTGTGCTATTTATCGGCACGCATTTTGGCGCGCAAACGCAACTGCTATGTACCGCTATGTTAATACTGTAATATCTTCGTAAATATTAGTTTAAATTACATGCAATGGCTATATTAATCTATATTAAAATCACACAATCACAATCTATTTAAGACACTTAATTGGATGAAAATTAATGCTGTAATGTTTAAAATTGCTTCGTAAATAAGCCATTATTTCTCGTAAAAAGTAAAAAAATAATTATGGTAATTGTGGGTTATCCCTAAGATATAGACATATGCCCTCGCGGACTTTTTTATATACCTTTTAAAGGTGTATAATAATGTAGTACATTGTTTTGATTTATCACTTAGGGTTCAGGCAGCGTTTTCGATTAAAGTTTTAAATCCTAACATTATCATTTTTTTTCACTACACTATTCATGAATTATAGATCAAAACCACCCCGTTTACACCCTCTAACTATTAAAAAAAAACCGCATCAAAATCCGTTGCGTAGTTTCAAAGATAAAGCATACAAATAGGGGATAGGGATAGAGAAAGCGACTTTGTTTTATACTATGTAGTGATACATAACCTCATGCCAAATCGATTGCGAAGTAGGCAGAGAGAACAGAGCACGCTTATTTGATCTTAATTGTTTTTTTAATGATATAAGGAGGCAAAGGAGCTTGCGGGTCACCTGATGGAAAGGCGGTCCTGAAATACCGTTGCCGGCAACTCGTTCCACAACGGAACAGTGCGTGGAGAGAAGTGCCAAGGGTCTAAGCCGATCTGACAGAGTTTGGTTGACGACAAGCCGAAACGCGCGTCGTTGGATGCGTTAAAATGGGGTAAGCTGGTACTCATCTTTTGACAGAGGCACCCCGCCCAAAGATGAGAACAGTATTCCATGTGAGGTCGGAAATGCGCTTTATATAGCTGCAAGCGATTTCCTGACGTGAAATACCGTCCTTTTTCTGAGCTGATTTCGCCTTGCCCTCCAGATAACCGCGAAACTGAACAAGTCAACCCCAAGAATTCCGATATCGGTTAAGGCGGGTAACCGAGTACCCTCAAAAAAGGGGGGTAACAAAATGTGCCTTTTCAGCGGGAAACGCGCAGCGCAGACCTGTGTCTTCTTAGGGTGGAATTAGCTAAGTTGAGTCGGCCTTAGTCCGAAATCTGACTACCCAGAGTTTCGACTGTAGACACAGTTTATTCCGGTACAAATCGACGTTTTCCCGAGAAATCCGCTAGTGGAGTGGCGTACCGTATCCGCATTACAATGAAGATTGCTGTAATGCAGCATGTCATTGATATGCGGAAGAAACAGCGTAGGGGATAGCACTCAGCCCTTGGGGACTCTAGCACTCACGGATTTTAAGTCGGAGCATGACTCGTTGACAACGACCTTAATGCGGCGAGCCGCATGAAAGCTGGAGACCCAATCGCATGATTTCGAATCCGCTTCTCGATCTACTGGCAGAGTGGCCAAAAGACCGACCGCATTGCCACTTCAATGCTAATCCCCTGTGCGAAGAATGGACCAGCCCCCTGGTTAACAGAGCCCTCGATCAGTTTCTTTGCAAGATCTTTATAGAGTGTACTGGGAATCCATGTTCCCAGATTCTCAACCGCAAACGCTCAACCACTGGACCACTGAGACTCATTGAAGATTTTGTCGTGAAAAAAGTACATATAATATTATGTCAAACAATAAAATTATTGTAATGCTACAATAATTTTATTGTGTTATTTCTTTTCTGATATGCAGTTCTCGAATTGTAGAATAAGTATTAAAAAAGAATGAATATACTTTTAGTAGGTACGAAGAGTCAGCTAGTTATTAAGATAAATACATTTTTAAGGGCGAGACGATGAGGCAAGCATTTCCACTGGTTTAAGAGGTCCCAGGAGTAAATGCAATTTTTTTTTTACAATACGAAGTTACACTTCTTTCGCGCGGAGGGACTCCACGTACGTTTTTTTTTTTCTACTGAAACTTGCTCAAAGGGACCTTCACGTTCAATTTAACTGCATTTTCTCATAATGCTTTGACATAGACTTTTGGCGCGCAAATATATTTACATCATCGTAGGTCTCATGGCTGTTTTTCTCAGAGAAAATCGTCATAATCATGTCACGTATACTCTTTTTGTCATTATTATTAGTTTGATTTAGGACATTATTAGTTACATGTTTATTGCATTATCGACTATATTATTTTGAAAGTATAAATAGATACTCCATGGAAAAAGCATCGAAGAACCAGGGCATACCAGTAGTTTTATGATTGAGTTTGCCAAGTTCACAGCACAAGTTCGAAGAAATTTGTCATCAATTTATTTCTCTGACGATTTATCGAGAACGGCATAATTATGACCTTTGTCGAGATTGACTTAGTGTTTTTGTCAACAAGTTAAATTGTGAAAATCGAGATCTGAGACAACAGTAGGTTTAGGCTGGGGCTTTTGCCATGCTCAAATAGAAAAAGTGACGTAATACTGGGCAAAAGAGTCATCGACATTAACAGAAAAGAGTTTTGAGAAATCATTACTTGACATTAAATGACATTAAAACAACTTTTGCAGTGGTAGAGCGAAGCAGTTCGCTGCATGAATGGGCCGGCTCGACCGGTGAAATACCACGACCTCTCAGAAGGCCGACGTAAAGTGGCTCATGCCGCGTTTCGTTCGGTGAGAGAGGTACCCGGAGGCCCAGCCCCCTTCCCCATTCCTTCCTATCCCCTATCCCTTAAAGGTGGGCAACGCGACAGTAACACTATGTGTGTTGCTGGTGTCCATGGGCGGCGTTGGTTGCTTACCATCAGGTGACACGCCTGCTCGTTTGCCCTCCTATCACATAAAAGAAAAAAAAAACTTTCAGGATTATATCGCGTTTATTTATAACTAATTTTACTTATTTCCCAACGTTTTGAACTCTTTACAGAGATAATTTTCACGAGTGATGAACATAAAGATGGTATTTGTTCAAAAGCTATTTTCATTGATACAGAAAGCACACACTTTTTGGAAATAAAAATCAAAAAGTTGATGGTAAAAATATATGATTTTTACTATTGGTAACCCACATCAGACCATGAAACAAAAATTAAATATTTATTTATAAGATATATTTACTAAAGAAAAAGTTTGGTTTGTACAGATCCTTTGTTGTGTAATGTAATAGGTAACAGTTATTATTTTTAATTATTAGCTAATTATCTTATTTCTTTTAAGTTAGCTGAGATCAGAGTATAACTATTATTAAATATTTATTGATTTTAAATTTAAAGGTAAGTATTTGTTAAAAAATCTACCACTGGGTCACAAACGCGGCCAGTCCTGAGAAAGACCCAGCAAGAAAACTCGGCGACTGTTCTTCAAACTGATTATTATTTCATTTTGGACGGGCTATTGATAGTACTATTATTTGTGATATTGAGAAAAGAAACATGGTTACCAAGTTAATAAAAAATATTTTTATTGTATGCTGTACTGTTCAAAATTCTACATTATTTTGGTTTCTGATGTGGGTCTGATCTGCAAACTATACTAATGGTATCCCGCTGTCTTGAGCTGTTTGATTGTGGGTTCCAGCTAGGTGATAGTTTCCAGCCATCATCTCTATTGAAATTTTTTGGATGTTTTTTGATTTCAATAGCCTCGCGTATCATCCTGGGACGATAATGTTGTTCTTTGGCGAGGATTTGTGGTTTGTCAAACCTGATGTAGTGTTTTGGGCCCTCCCTACAGTGTTCACAATCAGCAGACTTATTATAGCGGTTGTGTTTCACATACGCTATGTGTTCTTCGATTCTGGTTTTAATGGACCTCTTTGTTTGTCCGATATAAGAGAATCCACAGTCACAGTCCAGCTTATATACTTCTGGGTCTTGCAAGGGGATGTGGAACTTGACAGATGGTAGAAATTGGCTAACTTTCTTGGGTGGCTTAAAGTATGTTTTAATCGAAGCACGTTTTAAAATATAGCCAATTTTGTCAGTGATTCCCTTTATGTACGGTAAGATGGCAGGTTGGCGCTCAACTGTGGCTCGCTTTACTCGGTTTTTGTGATGATTTCTGGGAACTTTAAGCTGTTTGGCATGTAAGACTACTTTTTTCACATGCTGGATCTCCTCTGTAATGTGTTCCTGTTCACAAATCCCTCGTGCTCTCTAGAACAAAGATTTTGACACGTCAGCTAACTGTGAAGGATGGTGGTGAGATTCACCATTCAGGTATCTATTATCTGTATGGGTTTTTTTTTCGATACACAGTGTGACCCAAAGTATTATTAGAGTTACGAATAACTAACACATCTAAGAATACTAGAGAATTGTTCGACATTGTGAATTGTATTTTGGGATTTATGGAGTTAAGATGGTCTAAGAATACAGTAATTTTATCAGATGGTAAAATTGTGAAAGTGTCATCTACATACCGCTTGTAGAAACGGGGTTTTACAGGTGAACTCATCAAAGCAGTCTCCTCGAAGTCCTCCATGAATATGTCGGCGACGACAGGAGAGACCGGTGAGCCCATGGCCACTCCATCTACTTGCTTGTAGAATTTGTCCTTCCACAGTAGGTAGCCAGATGTGAGGCAGTGTTCTAATAGTTCAGTGTATTCCTTGGCTTTTTGATTTTCAGCTAGCTTCTTAGATATAATATTGATGCAGTGCTGTACAGGTAGGCAAGTAAATAAGGACTGAACATCAAAACTGACCATTGTTTCATTGTCTGCAAGATGTAGATCTTTAATCTCACTGACAAAGTGGTATGAGTCTTTTACAAACGCACTTGTATGTCCTCGAAGTTGTGAGAGGACTTTCGCCAATGTTTGAGCTAATTTATAAGTCGGTGTATCAATCTGACTTACAATTGGGCGTAGGGGTACGTTTGTTTTGTGTATTTTCGGTAATCCATACAGTTTTGCCGGTTTCGCACACGATGGTGTCAGGTATTTGACGTCAAGATTTACTTGAAACTTAGTTTAAACGAGCATCCGAACCTGAAACTTTTTGACTCAGAAGTTTGTTGCTCTACCTTTAGACCGACGAGTCTGTAATCTTTCAGTCATTCTTTCATCTTTTATCAGTAGCAGACAGTATAAAATAGATTACAATACTTCATAACAAATATATCAAATTTAGTCAAGTATGGAGGCTTTCAAGGTCCAAGTATAGTTTCAATTGTGGCTTATTGTGATTTCGTTATGATGGTTCTGCCGCTGACTGGGTGGGCGTTACTTCGAAACCTTCCCTTCTTATATTATTCATAAAGAGCTGGTTATTACTATTTTAGATTTTTGAATCTAAAATTGTGATAACCAGCTTTGACTTTTGAGTCAGACTAATAACATTTTCGTATACATTTTGTTGTTGTTTGTAAATTTATACCTTCAGTAACTTGAACCTAAAACGAGAGCGTACCGTAAAGTACAAGGGTGTATATTTTGTCAGATGATGAAACAATTTTACTTTTCATACATTAGGTAACCATACATTTAGTTATACTCATATAATATATAAGTTGGAAAAAGATTTCCATCCATTTATTAGTGTTTACCTGGATTTACACTCATCACTGTCATGGCGCGAATGACATGACATGACTGACATGACTACGAATTATAGACTTAAAATGCTTTACTCTTTTACAAGATCTAACCTGGTAGAATCTTGCAGTTCGTTATATGAATGGACCGGCTCGAAGGGTGAAATACTACGAACTCTCGGAATATCTGTGAAAAGTGGCTTATGCCACGTTTCGTTCGGCGAGAGAGCCCAATATCGTTTCCCCTTCCTTTTCCCTCCTACTTCCTTAGCGGCAACGCACTACGGTGTTTATTAGCGGTGAGTATTTGCTTACCATCAGATGACCAACTTGCTAGTTTGCCCTCCTATCCCATAAAAAAACACAAATGGAGTTCTGAAGCACTAGGTTTATAGTTAAATATAGTTTTCATTAGTATGTATTAACCTTAATCAGATTTTAAAATGCATTTTATTCATAGATATTTAAAAGCTATTTCATGAACTCTTCAAAACTTCTAAAGAAGATCTCCTTCGCCCGCGGATTAGTTTTGTGCAAATCGGCTTATCTTATCGAAAGCCTCGGGCGATGTCTATCCTATCGGCTTAATTGGATTTGACGAATGTCTCTAAAGCTGCGATAATTGTGAAATGTTCCAAAATCTCTGAGGTCTATTTATAAACGTTATTATTCAGTACGGTATGGTAAGTCTAAGAACAAAAAAATAAAAAATATAGAGAAAAATGAATATAGATGAATCATGAATTCGAGGGTTCAAATTCTGAACCAATGACTGCCTGGGTACGGCAGGGGTACCTCCAAAGCAGCACGCCGCAATCCAATCCTAGGCCTACCCACCCACTAAAACGCTGCGGCAGCCTTTCTACGGCGTTAAGGTAGTCCAGGATGCGGTTCGCCCTTCTAAACCACCCTGCCGTCGCCTCGCCCCCCCCCCCCATTACGAGGGCCGCTCATTCTCGGGGAGCCTCGCCGTGAGGCCGGTGACGCCCCCGACGACCTTCCCTGGCCGCAACCCAAGCGTACTTGCGTATTGTTCGCCCTCGCAGCCTGTCGCCGAGATCGGCTCTCTCCAGATCCCGCTCGACGCCCTCCTTCTGGAGCATTACAATTTCGGACAAGGAGACCACAGCCCTCCACTCCTCCTCGCCCGCCAGCATTGATCGCGGCAGGTCTTGCCCTATCAAGTCGTCTAGGACCCTACGCTCGACCCCAGCCTAGGCACACCTCCAGCGTGTGCTGTGTGCTGTGCGTATGGAATCCTGGTCGGATGCGCAATGGTGGTCTCGTCGTCTCTTCTCTACTTAATCGACTCAGATACTCACCGAAGCACCCATGACCGGTGAGTACCTAAGTCAACCTGTAGCTGTAGTAGTACGGTCTAACTGTGATGGAGGAAGCACCCACTGCCAAAACCTTCAGGTAAAAGAAGGCGTGAAGTTATATTATGCTCATATATTTTGGGCAGTTATAACAATAACAAATTGCAATTTTAACTATTTCGTTTATGCTAATGTATTTTAAATTAGTAAATAAAAATTGGGTTACTGTCATGTTTTCTCTTATAGAACTTGTCAAGTTCTCTCTTACATCTTAAAGTCAAGTAACTGTATACAAAAATCTTATTACTTGTATTGAACTTATTTCATTCACATGACCGACTTTTTCATGTGCAACTTTACGTCGTCCCTTAAATCTTTACCCTAACCCCTTCGAGAGGAGAGGAAAATTGTAGCGAGAGATCGTAAAACTTTATGAGAAAGAAGGTATCATTGAAAATCATCCAGTATTTTTTTACATGATGTGTGAGTTGGATATGCATTGAGTGTGAGTGAATGTGAGTGGAGTCAGCCAAGTTGTAAGTTGTATTGCTAATTAATTGTTTCTAAATGCACCATAACGCTAATAGAATGTGTAAGTATTGTCCACAAGTCTCTTCAGATTCGAAATTGGGACCTATAAATCAGAAGTCGGACAACACGCCGCAGCGGCCCAATTCCGAGTGTAGGGGACATCAGAAGAACCAAGAAATAAATTAATGTGTCGAATACTTTCAAATCATGTATACCTTTATAAACAATATATATCGCTAGAATGAACAAAGCAGTAGGCTAGTGTATACACAGCGTAACAGCCAGAATACACGACGATTAAAATTTCGAACCAACCAAGTTATCAATGAGATCCGATATTTATATAATTACGACCCCATGACTAGATTAGACTAGACCTAGCAAACGTTGTCTTGGCAAACACTAAAGAGCTGTGAAAGCTGCTTCACAAAAAATTTCATGAGAATCGGTCGAGCCATTTTGGAGGGGCATGGTAACTAATACTTTAACATGAGACTTTTATTTATTAGATAAAAGTGTGTTTCAAAATCTAGATGACATAATAGATTGATAGAAAGTTAATTGCCGCTGTCTATTGCGTCGCATATTAAAAGCGTAAAGATATAATATAGATGTAATATGTAGGTATATAAACTTGGTCAAATCTCTAGATAAATTGCACATCGTAAAACAAAATCCCGACCCCATGAGGGTCGCACAGAACATACTCGAGCTAAACCTTATGGATGTGATTAATGAAGGAGTGTAATAAAATATTCTAACGGTTAACTTCAAACTTGCCTGGTCCGTAGTGTATTTCCAGTGTGTGTTTTATTTCAATGCTTCATGAAATTTACATAATTATGAACACTGTACACTTTACGTTACTCATATACCACAGTTTTTGTATATACGTTTATTTTTAAAAGTGAAACATCTAATGCGACTTTCAATTGTTTAACGCGATAAACGCTACCACGTAGGTTTAATAGTGGTAGCTCTAAGCAGTTTGCTACATAAATGGGCCGGCATGACCAGCGAAATACCATGACCTGTCAGAAGATCGACAAAAGTAACTCATAACGCATTTCATACAGTGAAAAAGGTACCCGGAGTACCCCCCCTTCCCCAACCTTTCCTATCCTACTTCCTTAAAGGTCGGCAACGCAGCAATAACACCATTTGTCTTACAAGTGTCAATAAGCGGTGCTGGTCGCTTGCCATCATGTCACACGTCTGCTTGTTTGCCTTCTTATTCCATAGAAAATGTTACCTTGGAACCCGTCAAGATATACCCGTTCATAGGTTCATTCCAATAACTGGGATTTAAAACGTACAGAGACATCTAGTGGACCCATCAGTGGTACTGGTGCCTGGTGGTATAATAATTGGCATTACAAAAATAATATAACATAACATAACTTCACGCCTTTTGTTACCCGAAGGGGTAGGCAGCGGCTGTTAAGCCTGGTCTTGCCGTTATGTTTTACGTCCCAAATGGAATAGGTGGTGAACCTTTTGCCATACCGGGCACAAAGTTTTCAGTCATCGATATTTATCACACATAACTTCCGAAAACAATTTCGAAGTCATTGGTGTGAGCCAGTGTCAGGAATCGAACCCGGACCTCTGGGTCAGAAGCCGTGTGCCCGACCACTGCGCCACCGAGACATTTTTAAAATAATATACTCAGTTTTTAATCAGAATAACTCGCTGGATTCCTAGAATTTGCTTAAAGTAGGTACCAGTTTGCAAGCCTACTATAATTACTTAAATATATTGTAATATTTATTTTCATAGACATCGTACAAACCATGTCTGACGAAACCTTACTTTACGACGAGAAGAGCCTATGCTGTAAACCACTTTTTTATCGTGTCCAAATATTTATGCTAACATAAAACATAAATTGGAATCTACAGCATTTCAGCCATGTGTCCGATAGATACATAAAAACATCATATATCATGATACGACAAATGGCGTGAACTAAAATCAAAGTACACTTATACATAATGATATTTTCAAGATTAGCCTGTGGTATGATTTTTATTAAATATTTCTACGTTGCTCTACTACAACAGTCAACAACGTAATCTCACGTGTACTTCTTTGCATGATAAGCAGAGAGAATAAGTGACAAAAATAATTAAGGAAGTAGTATTTTTGCTGTGCTCGGTATTATGTATGCAGCAAAGAACACGGTTCATTAATTAATTTCCTTGCGTTCTTTGTGTTCCTGGTTACGTTTGATTTGATGCGATTTAAAATGGTCGCCAATATCTTCTACTGGCTCTACTTCTATGTCTTAGTATATTTTTCTCATGAGTAAGATAGTTCATTGTCTTTGTGAGATTTTCATAGCACCGTAGATATGTGAGTACTTTAGTAGCATATATGTAGATTCTACGTTCGCTACGCTATGCAATGTTCGTAGAGGGTCCTTAGCAAAAGTCACATGACCATTCCAAGCATCAATCATTCTAAACATATCATTTTGACATTGAACAAGTCAATTCATCATTGCAGAAAACGGCGACATAACATTATGCCAAAACCGCTGTGGGAGTGAGAATGTACTGACCATTATCAGACATGAAAGCTGACATGACACATAACGACATTGTAAATTGGACTATTTTATATTTCAGTGTTTTATTTTAAGTTTGACATTACTTTTACCGATTATAATTTTACGAAGTGTTATTTATCATTTTGCCTCATCATCATCATCAGCCTATTGCAGTCCACTGCTGGACATAGGCCTCTCCCAATGTGCGCCATAATATCCGATTCTCTGCCTCCCGCATCCAGTCTTTTCCAGCAGCCTTTCTGAGGTCGTCTGACCATCGGGCTGGTGGGCGTCCTACGCTACGTTTGGCAAGACGCGGTCTCCACTCTATGACCTTCTTACTCCATCTACGGTCGGTCCTTCGGCAGATGTGACCAGCCCATTGCCACTTCAGCGAGCTTATTCTACGAGCTATGTCGGTTACTCCAGTTCTCTGGCGGATGTACTCATTCCTGAGTTTATCTTTCAGAGATACCCCGAGCATAGCCCGCTCCATAGCTCGCTGAGCGACTTTAAATTTGTGGACTAGCCCCACCGTGAGTGTCCACGTTTCGGCACCGTAGGTCATCACCGGTAAGACGCACTGGTCAAAGACTTTGGTCTTCAGACATTGCGGTATAGGCGAGCTGAAGACTCGACGTAGTTTGCCGAATGCAGCCCAACCAAGCTGAATCCTCCTTTCGGCCTCCTTCTCGAAGTTTCGTCTACCTAACTGGATGATTTGGCCTAGGTAGACGTATTTGTTTACGACTTCGAGAACTGACCCTTCGACGCTTATCGGTCCGGGCACGACATGTTCATTGAACATGACCTTGGTCTTGTCCAAGTTCATGCCCAAACCGACACGCCGGGAGGACTCATCCAGGCTGCGCAGCATTCCGCTTAACTGTTCCAGCGACTCTGCCATTACAACGATGTCGTCGGCAAACCGAAGATGCGAGATGTACTCACCATTCATGTTGATACCCTGTCCAGTCCAATTCAATGTCTTGAAAACGTCCTCCAGAGCATTGGTGAAAAGTTTGGGAGATATAACATCTCCCTGTCTTACACCTCGATTCAGCTCGATGGAGTTCGTCGCCTGGTCCTGTATCTGGACAGCCATCGTGGCGGTGTCATACAAGTATCTCAGCACCTCGATATAACGCCAGTCAATCCGACATCGCTGCAGTGCATCCAGAATTGCCCAAGTTTCGATGGAGTCGAAGGCTTTTTCGTAGTCCACGAATGCCATACACAGCGGCTGACTGTACTCTTCGGTCTTCTGTACAATCTGCCGAACAGTATGGATGTGGTCCTCGGTACTAAAGCCTTTTCAAAACCCGGCCTGCTCCGGAGGCTGGAATTCGTCGAGTCTTGCAGCGAGACGATTCGTGACGACCCTCGAGAACAACTTGTAGATATGGCTCAGGAGTGAGATGGGTCTGTAATTCTTCAGTAAGGTCCTATCACCTTTTTTGAAGAACAACACCACCGCACTCCTGCTCCAAGTCTGTGGTGTTATGCCTTGGTGTATGACGGAATTAAAAAGGCTTGCTAATTGCTTTAGGATAGGACTCCCGCCGGCTTTTAGAAGCTCTGTAGTAATTCCGTCATCACCGGGTGCCTTGTTGTTCTGGAGTTGCCCGAGAGCCGCACTAATCTCGCTTTCAGTGACATCGGGAATGTCCTCACTATAGTGACGCGTTAGCGGGGCTCTGTGGTCATCATCGCTGTGTCCAGTTGGCTTGGTCATCCGTGTGGAATAAAGAAGCCCATAAAAAGACTCGATCTCTGCGAGAATCTCGGGCCTAGAGGTGACGATACGACGGACCTTCCAAGCTGCTGAGCGAACACTTTCGACCCTTTGTTGCGGTCGATCGCGTTTTCGATTGCTCGCGTATTCGATCGACGAAGGTCGCACCGCATCAGCTTTCTAATGCGCTGGTTTAGGCTTTTCCATTCTGACGAAGACAGCTGATCGGATGGAGTTTCTCGCCTTTGCCTCATCAGCTCGAGTGTCTCAGCAGAGAGCTTGGACTCCTTTTTCTGCGATCTCGGGAACAGCCTTTGAGACACTTTCCTCAGCGTGTTGACCACAGTGTCAGCTTTTTCGTCCACGTTGCCTGTGGTTTCCAGCAGGTCGAATCGATTTTTAAGTTCCATTTGGAACTTTTCTGTTTCGGCTATTTGAAGTGGCGTAGGTCGGATAATAGACCTTATCTTCCGGGTCCTTTCAGCTTTTAAGTTAATATTTAGACAGCCTCGAAGAAGTCGGTGATCACTTCCAGTATTGAACCTGTTGATCACAGAGACATCTCTAAATATATGCTTACTATCCGTAATGATAAAATCTATCTCGTTCCTTGTCACCGAATCGGGGCTTCGCCAAGTCCACCTCCTGTGGAGACTCTTCTTGAAGAATGAATTCATCAAGAAAAGCCTTTCAGACTCCAGGAAGTTGACCAGCATCTGGCCCCTGTGATTCCGGCACCCCAAGCCATATGGACCGATTTTCGTTTCGCCGCGTTCTTGTACTCCCACTTTGGCGTTGAAGTCCCCCATAACAACGTTGTAGTGAGCCTTGGCGGTACAATGTATTGCTTTCGCAATATCCTCATACATCGCCTCCGCTATCTCGTCAGAGTATGTCGAGGTCGGCGCATATACCTGTATTACCTTCAGGGTGTACCTATTGGTGAGTTTCAGTACAAGGTACGCTACCCTGATCGACACACTACTGATCTCCACAACGCTGCTAACAAGGTCCTTGTGAACGAGGAAACCGACACCCCCCTGGGAGAGCTGGTCACCTTCCCGAAAGTAGAGTAAGTTGCCTGACTGTAAGGTTATCGTGTCCTCCCCCTCTCGCTGGACTTCAGATAACCCTAGAATATGCCAGTTCAAGCAACCCAGCTCCACCTCGAGTTCGGTGAGATGTTGGTCCAGCCGAAGACTGCGTCCATTATAAGTGGCCACGAGTAGTTGTTTTTGGCAGCCTGCCGTAACCCGGAGATTCTTCGCACCCCCTGTTCCACCGTTACCACGACCGCTGCCTTGGCTTATCATTTTGCCTACTTGGTCTAAATTTGTATACTAAATAAGGCACGCTCCAGCGTATAAAACATAGGGTTCTCCTTGCGCGTGCTACCCCAAAAACAATTTACTTATTTTAATTATATTATATAAATAATAATAAAAACCAAAATCAGATTGGAACAACTGTATAATTTTTGAAATAATCCTCAGTTTCCGTCACGTTGTTACCACTTTTGTTTTTCTATTATAAGACTATTCCAATTTTTTTTATGGCATAGGAGGGCAAACGAGCAGGCGTGTCACCTGATGGTAACCAACCAACGCCGCCCATGGATACCAGCAACACATATAGTGTTACTGTTACGTTGCCAACCTTTAAGAGATAGTGGATAGGGAAGGATGGGGAAGGCGCTGAGCCTCCGGGTACCTCTCTCACCGAACGAAACGCGGCGTGAGCCACTTTACGTCGGTCTTCTGAGAGGTCGTGGTATTTCACCGATCGAGCCGGCCCATTCATGCAGCGAACTGCTCGGCTCTACCACTGTTAACATAAAACTGTTACATATTAGCTTCTTATAATTTGCTTAACTTTCACTCATAGCATTTTACAATTCTACTATACTCGTACATTCAAAAAAGTTTGTATCACAGTTCAAAAAACTTTCAGTCTCAATGTCAGTCGAGTCCAATCGCCATAAATAATATTCCCAATAGTAGCCAGTAGTATGATTATTATGATTATATTAATTATTTCTAAAGTGGAAAGTAAATAGTAGAAAGAATGAATGATGCAAGACTAACTAAGCAGATTTACAATGCAAAAGCGGATGGATGTAGGAGTCGAGGACGGCCAAGACACACATTCCATGACCAAATAGAACGTGTTCTGGAGGAAGGTGATGGAGAGGAGGAGCCTCAAAAATCGACGCGCGTGCATGAAAAGAGTTATGAAAGTCAACGAAGCGAGTGAGTTGTGTAAGAATCGTGCCTTATGGCGCTCTGTTTTAAATTCATATAAGCTTTAAATTCATATAGTAGCATAATTGAACTGTTTACTTTGCTATATAAATATATGAGAGCATAGCAAGAAAACAACTTGTTTAATAATTTTTGTCGCTTATTCTCTCTGCAAGGGCAAATCCCTGGAGTTTTGTATGTATGTATTTCTAAGCTGCTTTATCACAACAGTTAACAACACAAACTCACGTTTTACTTCGTTGCGTGGTAAGCAGATAGGTTAAGAGACAAAAATTATTTAACAAGTTGTATTCCTGCTATGCTCGCATGTATGTATGCAGCAAAGTAAACAGTTCAATTATGCTACTATATGAATTTAAAGCTTCCGTAACTTCGGAGTGATAATGAAAATAAAAATTATTTAATGAGCAAACAGAAAAAGATTTGGTTATTATAATAAATAGGTACTGATACCATATTGAGATATTTATGAATACGAACGAAAATATGAGAAGAAATATTATATTTTTTTCATTAATACTCTATACGGATATTAACATTCAAAAGTTAAATTAAAAAATTTCACCGCAGTGTGTAATTTCAGTGCAAAATTTGTGAAACATTGTCCAGAAAGTTAAATAGAAAAACTATCAAAGTAGGCTTCGCGAACTTATACCATTATTCAAGTTTTATTAATTTTGTGATAACTTTTTATTGAGGGAATTATAAGTAATATTGCTAGTTTAATATATTTAATACATACAAGACAACATTCCAGGCCATATATAATATTCATCAAAAAATATAACGTAAATAATGATATAATAGATAATAATAGGCACATAGCCATTAAGACAATGTGCTTTTTATACATTTATTTTAGTTTTTTGATGGTATAAGATGGCAAACGAGCATGCAGTTCACCTGATGGTGAGCAACAAACGTTACCCATGTACACCTGAACAAATATAGTGTTACAGTTTTCCAGCCCTTACAATGGGAATGGGTTGGAAGTGGGACGGCAAGAGGTGGGAGAAAGGAGTTGGGCCTGCGGATACCTCTCTCAGAGAGTGCGGCAAGAGCCACTTTACGTCGATAGTCTGATAGATCGTGGTATTTGATCGGTCGAGCCAGCCCATAACACATATTAAATATGTAGAAATTATAAATTTTCTATTAATATATATATATATATATATATATATATATATACATAAAATAACATAACTTCACGCCTTTTGTTACCTAAAGGTGTAGGCAGCGGCTAATTAAGCCTCGTCTCGCCGTTATATTTACGTCCCATATGGAATAGGTGGCGAACCTATTGCCATACCGGACACAAAGTTTTCAGTCGTTGATATTTATCACACTTAACTTACGAAAACAATTTCGAAAAGTCATTGGTGTGAGCCAGTGTAAGGATTCGAATCCGGCCCTCTGGATCAGAAGCCGTATATATATATATACACACATGGCTTCCATATCTCCTATAAATATATATATAGGAGATATTAATATACATACTACTGTCTGCAAGTCACGTAAGAAAATCCATCATGTCAAAACATTTGAGTCAGCAAACAACGCAGCTGAAGTGACAAATTGTCCAAATAACTTGGCCTTTCGTCATTCTGATCATCAAAATTTTAATATACTGCATATTTATACCAGATTATTATGGATTCGAAGATTACCATTATATATTTTGTTTTTAAATGAATCATTCAGATGATTATCAGAAAATATTAGATTTTTTTTGACTTAGAAGTACTAATATATCCCGTGGGTGTTCGATACCCATTTAAGAGATCGCTATCTAATTTATGATTGAGAAATTTAAATTCGATGCATAATTCCCACTGTAGTTGAATGTTCAAGTAAAGTATAATTCCTTTTTGAAATCAGAATAATTTCAGAAAACAAAAACGGTCTCTACCATAGATATAAGAATAATAGATCGGCAATAGTCATCCAAACAACGAGACCAAAAATGGTTTGTTGATGAGTGAGTGACATATCAATGTGTTTTTTTTTTATGGGATAGGAGGGCAAACGAGCAGGCGTGTCACCTGATGGTAAGCAACCAACGCCGCCCATGGACACCAGTAATACATATAGTGTTACTGTTGCGTTACCGACCTTTAAGGGATAGGGGATAGGAAAGTACGAGTACGGGGAAGGGGGGTGGGCCTCCGGGTACCTCTCTCACCGAACGAAACGCGGTATGAGCCACTTTACGTCCGTCTTCTGAGAGGTCGTAGTATTTCACCGGTCGAGCCGGCCTATTCATGCAGCGAACTGCTTGGCTCTACCACTGTTAAAAGTGCGTAAAAAGCGCTTCAAAGTGTCAACTTGAACATACTTAATGTTCACGTGTTGAAATGTAAATATCCTGAAAATCTAATATACTCGGTTGCGTTGTCAGTGATGAATATTAGTACATTTTTCCTGACATGTGCCATCGATTATAGTCTATGCTAAATCTATGGTCTCTACAATATTAATTTATAGTCAATACAAGTACAGACGTCTGTCTGAATCGGTTTTAAAAATAGTCATTCTACAAGCTATGAAAATAATCCAAGGGCAAAAATATTCACCACATAGTATTTTACTAAGAGTAGACAAAAAAGTAATACCATTCATTCTGTAAAAACTGAACCGAAATAAAGCGTCCTGTCTCGCAGTCACTTTTAACGTATAAAATATTAAAACATTTCTTTTTTCGTGTTTGAATATAAATGGTAGACGCTTTTAGATATAGGCATATAGCTAAAGTGAATACGGTTCTGAAGCTGAAAAAAATTCATTTACTTAAACTAACCGCAAAAGAATTACTCGTCGAAGTGAATTTGGTGGTCCAGTGAATTAAGTCATGGGATTGATTCGGAGATCACACCAATGACTTCTCGCAATTGTTTTCGGAAGTTATTGAGACGTATAAAGATAACTGAGAACATTGTGCCCGGTCTATGGCAAAAAAATCCTCTACCTATTCTATTCGGAATATAAAAATTTGGCGATTGGATGCTTAACAGCCGCTGACTACACTTTCGGGTATAAAAAGCTGGAAGTTATGCAAAAATATTTTTTAACTAGCACTCACCGTAGGGTTACCAAAATTTTTTGACTGAGTCATTAAAGTTATCGCTTTCTATTAACTTGTCTATTTAAAATATCATAATCACTCTAGAATAATATACAATTTTATAAGATAGAGAGTAGAGATAAAGACAGTTGGCAATCTTAACACTATTAAATAAACATCTCCATTTAATATACTACATGAATTATAATGAACACGTATTACAATAATATGTTCAACATTCGCTATGAAAACGCAATTAGTAATGACATCTATTATTAATGCGTCACCAGCTGGAATCAAATTATTTTCTAGAAATCATCTACCGGCTACTATAAAGGCAATATACTATTCGTAAAATAAGTATAAAATAAAGAATATAATACCATTTCTTTATATATTCGGACGGCGATATCAGGAGATTTAAAATTCGACCAGCTTGTATTACAAGAGTTATGAAAGTCAAAGAAGTAAGTGAGGTGTGTAATAATCGAGCGGCTCTGTTATTTCTCCCTACACCGCAATGGACTCGGCATGAAGTTATGTTTGTATATATGAGTGATAATATTTCAATATTTGCTCATGTATTACATTTTAATTAGATTTCATAAGAAATGCATAATAGTGATGCGGTCAAATCATTATTTCTTTGTATCCTTTTTAAAAATAAGTATACAAAGTTTCATGACCACCGGTTAAATTATTTCAGCGTGAAAGCATAACTGACATATTTACATTTAAGTGTATTAGTAAGAATAAATGAAGTTATGAAATTTAAAACAAGTAAAAATGTTGACACATATGCTCTTTGACACTCAGCCACGTCCGGATAATTGAATGCTCTTGCTGTGTAAGTGGCACATTTAATACACGAACCGTAATGTATGAAATAGAACGTAGTGTGCATGAAACTGTTACGTTAAAGTTGATATTTTGCATAAAGAATTTGGACGTTGAAAAATGATTACATAACATGACTTTACGGCCAAGTCCCGTGCGGGTAGTCAGAGAAAAAGAGTTTCCTATAGCAAGATTCTTACACTCCTCACTTGATTTTTTAGCTTTCAAAATCATGCTCGTTGATTTTTACGGGCACTGGCATCATCTTCTGAAAGCACACGTTCAATTTGGTCATGTATTAGTTGATATCTAATTATTCGGATCAGCTTGGAATGTCAACAATCATTACATAGTCATATATCAACGTCGCTTTCCGCTGTCTGTCCTCTTATATGCTTAGATCTTTGAAACTACGCAACGGAATTTGATGCGGTTTTTTAAAAGATAGAGGGTGTCAACGGGGTGGTTTTTATCTCTAATTCGTGTATGATATACTAAATAAACAGTGATAATTTTCGAAATTTAGTACTTTCTTTACAAACGCTGGCTAGGTTCGATCAAAGGTAGGTTAGATCAAAACAATTTTGTACATTTCTATACACCTTTAGAAGGTCTCCAAAAAGTCCGCGATGGCATATGCCATCTCTTAGAGATAACCCATTAAGACCATTTTTATTTCTGAGGCGAATCAAAGTGCGCTGGGTTAACTAGTTAAAAATATACCGGTTTAGAAAAAAAAGGGTAGTACGCCCTAACTACTGCTCTTCTTTTAGCTAGTAAATTTAAATGTAAAAACTTTAATAATAATATCTGATGATTTAATATAAATTGGTTTGCTAGCTGGTTTTGTCATTCGAACAATATTGATGTCGAAAGTTTCCAATTTATTGAAACCTGTAGAAAGTAGGTACTGGCGGCGTATAATTTGTTTATTCACATTGTAACAAGACAGTAATAGGAGCGATAAATCGAAACGCGGCCTTGTTCAGGGTGAAGCCTTCGCGGCGATGTAATTGAGGAAGGGGGATCGACTTCACGAGGGGCGTTAAACGTTTTATGTATCCCAAGAATATAATATTGTTATTATTAATAATAAATTTCTTAGTATTCCTTAATTTCATTTAATATTTAAATTTTTGACAAGCCTCACGGTGCATTGGTAAAACTACCGACTGCATAATCGAGGTTGGCGGGTTCGATCCTCACCCGAGTCCAAATATTTATGACATGAATGAATGTTTGTATGGTATCTGCGTGTTTTTCTATGTATTATAACCATGTTTTTACTTTTTTTTATGGATCAGGAGGGCAAACGAGCAGGCGTGTCACCGGTTGGTAAGTAACCAACGCCGCCCATGGACACCAGCAACACATATAGTGTTACTGTTACGTTGCCGACCTTTAAGGGATAGGGGAAAGGAAAGGGTGGGGAAAGGGGGTTGGGCCTCCGGGCACCTCTCTCACCAAACGAAACGTGGCATGAGCCACTTTACGTCGATCTTCTGAGAGGTCGTGGTATTTCACCGGTCGAGCCGGCCCATTAATGCAGCGAACTTTTCGGCTCTACCACTGTAAAATAACTAACTAAAGAAAAGCAAACATGTATATCTGTTATCTAGTTTTCATAGCACAGGCATTTAGTTGCTTAGTTTAGAAATAGAGGGCGCTGTTTGTGTTGTGTCCAAGATATTGTTATTATTATAAAGTTTACATCAAATATATAATTTGACGAGACAAGGTCTCGACAAGAGAGAGATAGAGTTTAAAATACTGTCACGTTAGCAAATGCTGTTATAAGCTGCCTATACCTTAAGATATTAAAGATTTCAAATTATTATTAATATTGAACACACTTTATACATTCATGGTCCATGCACAGCGAGAAATCCATTTAACATACAATGAAGTGCATTGGAACCGAACGAATTGCATTTCTCGATTTCTGAATTGGGACTTGTTCAAATACAGTTTAAGTTTTCAGCAACGCAGTGTATTTGTGTGAAAATTCACACGAGCGTTCACTATTCATAAGTTGGCTTTAACTTGCAAAACTAGATTTAAAAATTTCATTTAACAGTAGTAGAGTCTTGCAGTTCGCTGCATGAATGGACCGGCACAACCCGTGAAATACTACTACTTGTCGGATTATCGCCGTGATGTGGCTTTGGCCTTGTTTCGTTCAGTGAGAGTGGTATCCGGAGGCTCGATCCCCTTCCCCGTTCCTTTCTCCCCCTACTCCCTTAAAGGACGGCAACTTAAAGTATTCATGGGCGGTGAGTAGTTGCTTATCATCAGGTGACACACTTGCTTGTTTGCCCTTCTATCCAATAGAAAAAAACAACAATCATATAAACTACAGGCGTAGAAATTTTGCATATGCTTACATTTGTGTCACACCCTAAGAACAAGGGTAAATTATTTATAATAGATTGATCAATTTATGACTACGGCTTCTACATTCATTGCTAGGAATTGCCAAGAAGTAAAAACTATTCGGAATCATAAAGACCGCCACCCAGATGTGTATTTTCTTAAGATAATACTTAGGTACATTTATAGGTATATATGCAGCATATAGTTTAAACAGTGGTAGAGCTACACAGCTTGTGCATGAATGGGCTGGCTCGATCGGTGAAATACCACGACTTATCAGAATATCGACGTAAGGTGGCTCTTTCCGCGTTTCGCTCGGGGATTATCTCCCCGAGCGAATTATCCCCCCGTATCCGGAGGCCCACCTCTTTCCTCCTCCCCTTATCATCCCAATTTCGACCCCTTCCATATCCCATTGTAAGGGCCGGCAACGCAATTCTAACACTATATGTGTTCAGGTGTTCATTGGTGGCGTTTGTTGCTGACCATCAGGTAACACGCCTGCTCGTTTGCCCCCCTATACCGTAAAAAAATCGCTACCAAATTTATGGGCAACGCAATGAAAGCAATAGCATATCCTTTAAAAATATGTAGACAAAATTTGATTATAACATTCAAAATAATTATTTATAAACTCGAATTTAACACAAATATTGCTTGGAATAATATAAATTAAAAAACTTCTAAATAGGTTTCATAGGGTCAAATGGGAAAAATAAAAATGTTACTAAGCCATTGAATTGTTATTAAGACCCCCTGGTTGTTCATTATACGCATTGCCTGATGCGCTTTTATACAATACTGGCTGACCCGGCGAACTCTGTTTCGCATCAAAAGTAATAACTGCTGCCCCGCTATGTTAATACTGCAATATCTTCGACAAATTTGAAGTCGATAGCAGCTATAGGTTAAAAATGGGAATTTTCCATTGTTAACACCCCCGCAACCCCCCTTGTGGGTGGAATTTCGTAAAATCCGTTCTTAGCTGACCTCTACTCGGCGAAAGGAATAATCCTACCAAATTACAAGTCGCTACGCCTTATGGTTCCAGAGATATCGTGATGAGTCAATATATAGGTGGAAATCTCTTATATATATATAGATTTAAGCAATGTATAAAATAAGTCGTATCATACACACTAACCGAACTTTTGAGACATTGTATAGAATACTAGATACTCTGTACAGTCCTGGATTATACACATCGCCTATAACACATAACTAGCTGGTCCGGTGAGCTTTGTTTCGCTTCAAAAGCAAAAAATTGGCAAGTTATTCCTTATTACATCAGCTACCTGACAAAGTTTCCGTCATAGTCGTTCAAGCCATTTTAGATATTATCAAACAGACAGACATTATTCGAATGCATGTAGTTAAAAACCGGTTATTACAATGTTAAAAACAGACACTTCAATTTTATTTATATGTATATATTTGAAAATAATTGGCACATTTAGGTTATAAATAATGATTCAAAAATTAACCTTACCGAGTCACAAGTCACAGGCAATATATTTTGTACAGTGGAACTCTTATAAGATAAAATAAACATTAATAAAACTTAAAATGTATTTAAAGCCTAGCACTCTGGAGGCAGATTACGATGTATTTAAACTAAGTGGGTACGCTGCAGGTGTTGAATATTCAAAACAAAAGAAATAAGAGGCTTTCATCGCTTCCTAAATTGCTGTTTCCGTTGGATTTGTAAGAAAAAAAAAAGCTCTTTATAGATCCGAATCATTGGTAAGTTATTAGCCAATAATTTTGTACTGCGCAGTACAGTTATTATTATTATAAACAACAGTCGGTAGATATAGTGTCAAAATTAAATGCAATAAAATAGTACCATTATATAATAATAATATAATATTATAATAATATCTTGGACACAATATACACACAGCGCCCTCTAGTTCCAAGCTAAGCAACTAAATGCTTGTGTTATGGATACTAGATAACGGATATTAATACATATATATACTTTTCTTTTGTAAATACATACTTATAAGTATGTATTTACAAAAGAAAAGTATACATACATAAAAAATCACCCAGACACCACACAAATATCCATGTTTGTCACAAATATTTGTGCTCGGGTGGGAATCGAACCCCCGACCTCATTGCTGCAACCGGTAGTTTTACCAATACGCCACGAGGCCCGTCATTATATAGAAATATAGAAAACACTTATGCCTTGCAAGGAAGGAAGTTGGATTGAAATAAAGTGTCGGTATAAAATTAAGAAAGGGCATGTTCCGATGGTTCGGACATGTAGAAAGAATCTATGATGCAAGATTGACTAAGCAGATATACAATGCAAAAGCGGATTGATTTAGGAGTCAAGAATGTGTTCTGGTGGTGATGTTAGGAGCCTCAAAAATCGACGCGCGTGCTTGAAAATTGTTATGAAAGTCAACGAACCGAGTGAGGCATGTGAGAATCGCGCTTTATGGCGCTCTGTTCTGTCTGCCTATCCCGCAAACGTTTTGTTGTGAAGATATGTATGTATCTGATAAGAAAAATCAAGAAGTCGCGGGTTCGAATCCTGGCTTATACCAATGACTTTTCGAAAATTCTTTTCGGAAGTTACGTGTGATAAATATTGATGACTGGATACTTTGTGCCCGGTATGGCAATAGGTTCGCTACCTATTCCATTTGATACGTAGTTAGTTATGTTGAACATAACGGCGAAGCGAAGTTAACAGCGGCTGCCTACACCCTCCCGTAAAAAAAGGCGTGAAGTTATGTTATGTTTTGTAAAAAAACATAAAAATTTCTAAAAATCTTCAACTTGTTGGATCACATTTTTTCAACACTGCCTTTAACTTATAGAGTATAAACTTAACATGAGTTTCTTGTGGATGTCCGACACAATTTTGCCCCAAGGGAAATGTGATTTGTTCCCGCTTTTATCAGGGTCTAATCGCGACAAGACATGACCGGAAACATGGATATTTGGAGGATATTTCCAACTCGCTTTCAAAAGGATCCTCTGATTTGAAAGTGTGATTTTAATTCAAAATATTACTCTACCTTTTTACTGTACCTGTACCTATTATTGTGTAAAAATATCGGCAGATTTTCATTCGTAGTATTATTTAAAAAATCTTTCGCTTAATCTTGGTTCAAACGTGTATTTTTTGGATATCCAGCCATTCGGTATAAGTGGTATTGGCTTAAAAAGGTCAAAGGCTTTTATTTTCATAGGTCTTCACAGACACTTAAAAATAGTCAATGTACAAAAATGTTTAAAATTAAAATATTATTTAAAATGCTTAAACACGAGCGTTTAAAGCATGTGCCTCCGTGGCAAAGTGACAAGAAAACACGGAAGCAATCACCACGAGCGGCCCGATTCTGAGTGTAGGGGCTTTTATGAGAAGAATCGGTTAAGAAACTCATGTGCTAAATACTCTTTTCAAAACCATTTAAAATTTATACAATAGTATTATTATCGCTACTGAAAAAATAGTGCATAAAAGGTGAAGCAGGCAGACTACTCGACAATCACATTTATGATCCAACCAACTTAAAATCATCGTAGTACAAGTAATGAGAGAAATTATATGATATTAGTCGAGCACAATTGACAATAAAAATGCCCGACTGGTGAGGAAGCGGGTATAGCGTACTGAAATACTACTCTCGAGAGCAATGAATCCGGGTCACTTAAAGAATGTTAAAAATCTCGGAAACTAAAAATGATAGGTTAATGCAATAAATTGTATTTAATAGACAATGTAATACTCCTTAAATGAAAGTAAAAAAAATATGAGTCACCATACATTTTATTAACACAAAATTACATAAAGAAAAAATCTGCTGATCTCTCCTTAAAACAAAAATAGGAAACATGAAATTTTTGAACTTTATTACGATTTTCTTGAATTTTAATACTTCGTATTGCCTCCTCGTGCTTCCATTACTGCGTTTACGCGGTTTGGCATGCTGTACACCAAGTTCCTTATACGATTTTGGGGAATATTCTCCCATTCCTCTGTGAGAGCAATTTTGAGCTCACGAAGCGTGATTGGGGGAGGGTTTCGTTGTTTTACGCATCTGCCTAGCTCGTCCCAAGCATGCTCGATCGGGTTGATATCCGGGCTGCGCGCTGGCCACTCCATACGAGTAATGTTCATCTCTTGAAGGTAGTCATTCACAATCCTACCTGTATGAGGTCGGGCATTGTCATGCATAAATATAGCATCCTCACCTAAATTGACCATAAATGGACCAACCTGATCATTGAGGATTTCTTCTACATATCTTACGCTAGTTAAAGAGCCGTTTTCTATGATCACCAGCTCTGTGCGACTTTCAGAAGAAATTCCGGCCCACACAAGTACAGACCCACCACCGTAGGCTACTTTTTCCTCGATGCATGCTTGCTTGAATCTTTCCCCTGGTCTTCGATACACTCTGTGTCTTCCATCGTGCTTGTAGAGCATAAATTTTGATTCGTCGGAGAACATAACTTTTGACCAATCTTCAATACTCCAATTTATGTGGCTCTGGGCATATCTTAGTCTTGAAATACGATGCCCACGCTCCAGTTTAGGGCCGTTTGCAGGTCTAAGGGGTTTTAAGTTAGATTCAGCAAGCCGACGTCTTACTGTCCATGCACTTGGGTTACTTCCTCCGAGGCGTCGAAACTGATTGGTGAGTTCAGTTCCTGTGAGAAAGCGATTTCGAAGCATGGTGTTCACCAAGTATCGGTCTTCTCGTGCTGTGGTATACCTGGTTCTGCCCGTTCCTGGTCTGCGTAGGTTAGAACCAGTTTCTTCGTAACGTCGGAGAACTCTTTGTACTGTTGACAGCGACACACCAACAGTCCTGGCTGTATCGCGCTGACTCCGGCCGGTTTCCAGCATTGTAAGTATTCTGGTGCATTCTTCAGGCGTAAGCGACATAATTTCAGCTTGAATAATGAATATAGAGCACTATCAACATGGTTTATGTACCCACATAAATGACAGATTACAAACAAAAGCAAAACCAAATGCTGTAATTTCGTAGTTCCATCTTCGAAAGTGGCCCTTTTTCAAATTTGATTTTTTATGATATAACTTTACAATAACTAAGAAGTTTTAATACCTTCATTTAAGGAGTATTACATTGTCTATTAAATACAATTTATTGCATTAACCTAGCATTTTTAGTTTCCGAGATTTTTAGGATTCTTTAAGTGACCCGGATTCATTGCTCTCGAGTGTAGTTATGGAGCAGCAAGAGCGTGTAAAGTCAAATGCAGAAAATAAAATGTAAAATTGCAGAAAGCGAGATTAGGGCGGCTCTCAGGCAACTTCAGAACAACAAGGCACCCGGTGCTGACGGAATAACTACAGAACTTATAAAATCCGGCGGAACTCCGGTACTAAAGGAATTAGCGAGTCTTTTTAATTCCGTCATACACCAGGGCATAACATCACAGGCTTGGAGCAGGAGTACGGTGGTGCTGTTCTTCAAAAAAGGTGATAAGACCTTACTGAAGAATTACAGACCCATCTCACTCCTGAGCCATATTTACAAGTTGTTCTCGAGGGTCGTCACGGATCGTCTCGCTGCAACACTCGACGAGTTCCAGCCTCCGGAGCAGGCCGGGTTTCGAAAAGGCTTTAGCACTGTGGACCACATCCATACTGTTCGGCAGATTGTACAGGAGACCGAGGAGTACAATCAGCCGCTGTGTATGGCATTCGTGGATTACGAAAAAGCCTTCGACTCCATCGAAACTTCGGCGGTTCTGGATGCACTGCAGCGATGTCGGATCGACTGGCGCTATATCGAGATGTTGAGATGCTTGTATGACACCGCCACGATGGCTGTTCAGATACAGAACCAGGTGACGAACTCCATCGAGCTGAATCGAGGTGTAAGACAGGGAGATGTCATATCTCCTAAGCTCTTTACCAACGCTCTGGAGGACGTCTTCAAGACCCTGGATTGGACTGGACAGGGTATCAACGTGAATGGTGAGTACATCTCACATCTTCGATTCGCCGACGACATCCTTGTAATGGCAGAGTCGCTGGAACAGTTAAGCGGAATGCTGCGCAGCCTAGACGAATCCTCCCGGCGTGTCGGTTTGGGCATGAACTTGGACAAGACGAAGGTCATGTTCAATGAACATGTCGTGCCCAGATCGTTAAATGTCGGAGGGTCGGTTCTCGAAGTTGTAAACAAATATGTCTACCTGGGCCAAACTATCCAGCTGGGTAGACGAAACTTCGAGAAGAAAGCCGATAGGAGGATTCAGCTGGGTTGGGCCGCATTTGGCAAACTGCGTCGAGTTTTCGACTCGCCTATACCGCAATGCCTGAAGACCAAAGTCTTCAACCAGTGCGTCCTACCAGTTATGACCTACGGTGCCGAAACGTGGACACTTACGGTGGGGCTAGTCCACAAATTTAAAGTCGCTCAGCGAGCTATGGAGCGAGCTATGCTTGGAGTATCTTTGAAGGATAAACTCAGAAATTAGTATATCCGACAGAGAACTGGAGTAACCGATATAGCTCGTAGAATAAGCTCGTTGAAGTGGCAATGGGCTGGTCACATCTGCCGAAGGACCGATGGTAGATAGAGCAAGAAGGTCATTGAGTGGAGACCGCGCCTTGGTAAGTGTAGTGTAGGACGCCCACCAGCCCGATGGTCAGACGACCTCAGAAAGGCTGCTGGAAAAGACTGGATGCGGAAGGCAGAGAATCGGATGTTGTGGCGCAAATTGGGACAGGCCTATGTCCAGCAGTGAACTGCAATAGGCTAATGATGAATAATGAAGAGCGTGTAAATAATCAAAAGAAAACGTTAACCATGAGGTATTCATTTAATATTAAAAGCTTTTATTTAACTTGCACTGTATGTATGTATGTATGTATGTAAGTATGTATGTAAGTATGTATGTTCGATGGAATCTTGCAACTCAATTTTGAAGTAGATATCTGCAACCGATTGAGCTGAAATTTTGTATACACGTTTACTTTGGATGACAATGCATGATATGATGTGTGATATTATTCTATATCCAATATGGCGGACCACCCAAGATGGAGGAATGGATATTTTGAATGCATTTCTGCAATATGGGTATCAAATGAAACGGCTTATTAAGTGTAACTCAAAAAATAATATGACGTTATTCTAAATCCAATATAGTGGAATATCCAAGATGGAGGAAAACATATTTTAAGCTTCTGTACAATATGGGTATCAAATGAAAGGGCTCATTGAGAGTAACTGAAAAAATAATGTGACGTTATTCTAAATCCAATATGGCGGATCATCCAAGATAGATGAACAGTTTTTAATGCATTTGTACAATATGGGTATCAAATGAAAGGGCTTGTTAATAGTAACTCAAAAAAAAAATATGACGTCATTCCAAATCCAGTATGGCGGGAAAAATATTTGCATTTCTACAATATGGGTATCAAATGAAAGGGCTTGTTGAGAGTAACTCAAAAAATAATGTAACGTCATTCTAAATACAATACGGTGGACCATCCAAGATGACGGCATACATATTTTTGATGCATTTCTACAATATATGAATTAAAAATCATCATTGCGATTAAATAGAAAAGAAAGCTCCAAGCTGAAATTGAATTAGATGATCTCCTTATTGAAGAGCTGGACTGTTTGAAATTAAACGGTAAACTAACTTGCAATAATGATGCATTGAATGAAATGACACTAACCTAGCCAGCTATAACTAAAAATAAAAAAATAAATTAAAGCAAAAACCCTTTTTAAAGAAGCTTTTATTTAAGCGCTCTAAAAATATGAAAATAATATTTTCAAAAATTTTAAGTATCAACTTAGAGCCTCAGTATGTACAATTTATATAATAATAAAAGCTTGTCGCGCGAGTTGTAAATAAACTGTACAAAACTGTACATGTCTACAATGTTTTTTTTTAAATCACTGTATAGTGATTTAAAAAAAAAACATTGTAGACATATATTTTCATGAAAATCAGTTTGCACTTCCTAAAGTGTGAGGGGATGGTGAAATAGATATTGCTGTTGGGACTATAAATCTTTAAATATTAAAGTAGATACTCGCATGCTCTGCGGTTACAAAGTTAGTTCAGCTAAATAATAAATAACATTATTTATAAAAAAATATGTATAGATATAAGTGAGATTTTCTTAAAAGGAAAGTTCTTAAGCAACTAGCGCCGCATATGCTATCTGCTTTACTCGAGGGTTCATATTCTATTCCATGGGGTGTGATAAAGGACAGAGGGTCGGGCAATAAATCTTGTGTCGTCCATTTATTTTACTTGTTACAATACTATAATTAATTTCCATGAACATATCTTAAGAAAGTACTATTTTTCGATGCCAATACTATTTCTGGATACGAAAGCCATCTAAGTAAACCGCAACACTTATCTAGACTGTCGATGCAATGAATGTAAATATTTTTCATTTTATTATGGAAAACATAAATAACTACAACAGTGCAAGTCCCTTGCGGGATAAATAGAAAGAGCTAAACGAATTTAAGACATAATTCTTACATACCTCACTTTCAACATTCCGAACAACTCTTGACTGGCACGCTTGTGGTTTTTAATGCTCCCTCCCGATCGCTTTGATCACGATAAGACTTCTTTTTTTCTACTATAGCTGCTTAGTCATTAATTCAAAATGCCCGAAACAAAAGAGTTTGCCCTTTATTATAATAAACAATTTAAATTTCCGACAGTATTAACAATACTTTTTTTTTCATTATTTATAATTTTAGATTTTAGCCGTCCCCCCACGACCTAATAAAAACAGCTGGAAGTCGTTGGATGCGGCTGGCACAGGATCGGAAGTTATGCCGTGCTAAGGGAAGGCCTACGTTCAGCAGTGGACTAATCTAGGCTCATGATGATGCTGATGATGATAATTTTAGATTTGCAGGCTGTGTACATTTATATGCAAAGACATCACTGTCTGTGTGCTATTTACCGATAAAGGCCTCCCCTAACGTTTTCCATTCATTTCTGGTTTCAGAAATTCTGGAACAGATTTGCAAAAACCCAGCAACTATCAGGTCCCACCTTTCTTACTAAAATGTAATAATACAACAATATTGAAATTTATTAATATTTTAATTTATCGAGATGAGTTGTGATCGCAATCTGTTCTCTATGCCTACCCTGCACGGGACTTTGCGTGAAGTTATGTGTGATATTATTAATAAAAATAATTTATTTTTACAGTTACGGACTAACATTTATAATATGTAGGTGTACTGGATATTTACTTTGTACTTTATATAGAAGCAGCTCTTCACCCACTCACTAACCGTCATTATTCACCTTAAGCACGAGTTATCCACAAGGTTCATTTTCCAGGTATATTCCAAAGCTAGAAACCGGATGAAGTCTAAAAGCAAAGTGCATTTGTTACAATGTATTATATTCACTAATTTATCTTCATCCTGGAGGAAAAGGTTACTTATCCTTTAAGTTCACTTGCCTTTTTGTTTTTATCTTTAACATTCTTACTTTTTAGCAAGCTTTCTGACTGAACTAACCAAACTCTTTTTGCCCATTTTTTCATGTTATATAGCACACCATAGCTGTACTAATTCTGATAACATTTGGTAAGGAGATAAAAAAGGTCCGAAGAAGGATCCGCAAATTGAAGAATAAATACATTCTTAGTGAGGAATAAAAAAATAAAAAGAGTATTGTGTTATCACTAATTAAGGCTATTTTTATTTTATATTATTTATTTAAAAACAAAGTACAATTTCGTAATTATAAAAATGTAGTTTCAAACAGACTTAATACCTTTTGAATAACGAGAACGTAATTTTACGCGGGAATCTGAGACCATCAAAAGGGCATTTTGATAAGTTCAAATAATAAACAACCTCTACTTGTTTATCTTATGTTGTTTTTTATTATTATTACACATACATACATACATAACTCCACGCCAAATCCCTTGCGGGGTAGGCAGAGAGAACAGAGCGCCAAAAGGCACGATTCTTACACGACTCACACGCGCGTCGATTTTTAAGGCTCCTTACATCACCTTCCTCCAGAACATGTTCTATTTGGTCATGGAATGTGTGCCTGGCCGTCCTCGACTCCTACATCTATCCGCTTTTGCATTGTATATCTGCTTAGTCAATCTTGCATCATCCATTCTTTCAACATGTCTGAACCATCGGAGCATGCCCTGATTATTATTATTAATGCTTAAATAAAAAGTTAGTATCATGTTACACGGTATTTTGATTTTTCTGCCTAATCTGCAAGCGACGCGACGCGAAGTTGTGTTTATTTTGAGGCAAATAAATAAAATGAAAACTTATAGTCTATAAATATCAGACAATATCCTTATATATCCACGAGTCTCTGATAAGCATGAAAAGCCCTGTTGTAACACAAATAACAAAAATAATCTTTAGAGCTCCATTTTGTTCCATTAACTTATGTTCTTTGTGTGACGGTCATTTGAGAAAAAAAAAAAGAAACCTAATGGTTTTAATGGAGACCTGTCAAAATTCATGCAAAGCTAATGTAATTTAGCACCTTTCCAGGAATTCGTAATTAGATGATGCTGCAAACATAATTATTATTCAGTATGGGTCATGTTTCATAATTTGGTTTGCAATTTTGAGCACTTTTTCTTTACTATATGTGAATCTTAGATAAAATCCACACACCATAACAGTAAAATAACTTTTTAGGATAATATCGCGTTTATTTATTACTTATTTTTATTTTAACTTCTTTCCCAACGTTTCGAACTCTTTACAGAACTCTTTTCATTACTCGTGAAAATGATCGCTGTAAAAGGTTCGAAACGTCGGGAAATAAATAAAAATAAGTAATAAATAAACGCGATATAATCCTAATATGTTGTATTAATGTTATGAGTGTGATTTGCGAAAATCTGAGAAATAAATATAAACTCCGTTAATAACCTCTATAAAAACAGCGCATCAAAATCCGTTGAGAAGGTTTAAAGATACATACATACATACATAACTTCACGCCAAATCCCTTACGGGGTAGGCAGAGAGAACAGAGCGCCATAGGGCAGGATTCTTACACGCCTCACTCGCTTCGTTGACTTTCATAACTGTTTTCATGCACGCGCATCGGTTTATGAGGCTCCTAACATCACCTTCCTCCAGAACAAGTTCTATTTGGTCATGGAATGTGTGTCTTGGCCGTCCTCGACTCCTACATCCATCCGCTTTTGCATTGTATATCTGCTTAGTTAGTCTTACATCATCCATTCTTTCTGCATGTCCGAACCATCGGAGCATGCCCTTTCTTACTTTTACACCGACATTCTCTTTCAAACCAACTTCCTTCCTTACAGCCTTGTTTTCTACGCGGTCAGCGAGAGTCACTCCGCAGATTTTGCGCAGTGCCCTCATTTCTACCGCGTTTATTCTACTTTCATGCACACCCTGCCATACCCAGCTTTTGCTTCCATAAGTTAGCTTTGGAATCAGGACTGCATTGTGGATTGCTAGCTGGGCTTTTCTGCTAATGTTTTTTGCGCCCAGGAATCTGCCCAACGCTCCATTCACGCTATTTCCTATCGTCACTCGCCTTTCTACATCAGCGGTGTATATTCCATCCCTGCTAAATGCGCATCAAAGATATACAATTTCATTCACCTATTCCAGCACTACATCATCAACCGTTATCCTTGCATCCGTTCTGGATTCCTCCCTTTCAAACACCATAACTTTCGTTTTCGTCGCATTCACTCATTCAATCAACTTTTATAGTACTGACTAGTATTTGCAGGTCCGACGGCGATTCGGCTATAAGCACGAAGGTTTAAAGATATAGGCATTTGTACTATATGATTATGTTTTGATTTGCTCTACAACCAGGTGAGCTCGACAGATTTTAGCTTGGTTTTTTTTTAGAGTATGTGTGCTTAAGCGGTATTATTTTCCGTTGCTACCGTTACTTAGTACAAGTTATTGCCGTATATACTCGTATATATGTAATAGTAATATATGATACTAATATCATGCCTAATTTCCTGCCCTTATTTCACTCTAAGTGGGGACGGCACAAAATGTCATTCTTTCGAACTATCCACGTTGTTAAAAGTTTTGGATGTGGTTTGATGACCGGCAGCGTGCCTGACGTCAACCCTCCTCGGGAATGTTTACGTTTTCGTGCCTAGTATATGCATAGTTATATATTTATTTTTAAATATATAAATTAAGGATTATAATTTCTTCTTTCTTTCTTAGTCTCGGTGGTCCAGTGGTACAGCACACGGCTTCTGATCCAGAGGTCCGGGTTCGAATTCAGACACTGGCTCACACCAATGACTTTTAAAAATTGTTTTCGTAAGTTAAGTGTGATAAATATCGATGACTTAAAACTTTGTGCCCGGTATGGCAATAGGTTCGCCATCTATTCCATTTGGGACATAAACATAACGGCGAGACGAGGCTTAACAGCCGCTGCCTACACCTTCGGGTAACAAAAGGCGTGAAGTTATGTTATGTTTAAGTTATTTTTTTTTTAAATCTAAATTTATTGTATACCCAACAATAACTTTCGGTTGATCGGTTAAAATAGTTTTACCTATAGGATTTAGCGTGTCGAAGCATAATTACTGTTACGTCACCCTGAAACAATAAAAATATGATAGTATATCATAATTAAAAAATCACACAATAACCCAATTCCCCGTAATATGTCTATCTTGTTTGTTTAACTTATTAAAAACAACTATAAAACAAGATGTTACTTAAGCCGGGTATTTTCGGCATGATATCGCCGAAGCATCAATAGTTTTGTCACGAACCCATTACAGATTCTGTAAGGGCTCTCGTCTTAAGTACCTCCGAGGAGGACTTTAATACATGATCTCGGGTTTGAGTTTAACCTGCTTCTACGCGTTTACAGTGAATATATTTTGCTGTGAAATAGACGTTTTATATTTATGGTTTAACGTTGATATCTTTTTAGATCTTTATTTTAGTAACGATTTATATATTGACACTACAATATATAGCTTCTCTTAAATATAACATTAGGATTAAGGGCCGAAATCGATAGATCGTAGAACCAGTTGGCAAGAAAAGGTGATTTATCGAGGCATTATGCATCAAGAGTTTAAAAAAACTAATAAGGACCTGTTGGAATGAATATTATGACTAATATACTTGTAAATACGAGTACATGTTTACTATCGCAGTAGTTCAGTATTAAAACGTTGTGTAAATGGCCAAAGAAGACTAAAAAATACTACAGGCATAATTACTTTTATTCTAACAATTTTAAAAATACCAAAAACGGTTAGATACTAAAAATAGTAAATATTAATACATAATTTAATGATCAAAACAACTTTTAGAATTATATCGCGTTTATTTATTACTTATTGATATTTATTTCCCGACGTTTCGAACTCTTTACAGAGATCATTTTCACGAGTGAACATATTAATTTAATTTTAAAAAGTATATATCAATAATTAATTAATACTATGCTTATTTACTACTTAACAGTACTTTAACGTAATTATTTCCCTAAAATTAAGTTTCCTCGTTCGACGACTGAAAACTTTGTGGCCGGTATGGCAATATATTAGCTACCTATTCCATTTTATACGTAAACATATCGGCCACTACACCTTCGGTTAGAAAAAGGTGTGAAGTTATGTTTAACTTTCGCAATGTACATAGTAGTTATAAATTTATAACCAGTAGTAACTTATTCTCTTAAAATATTAATATAATGACCCACGTGACGCACATTTTGGCCAAAATAATATAAATTGTTTAATTACAGTGGCATCAAGCGTCTCACGTTCGTGTGCCGCGTTGAGTAGTTTCGTTACATTCAAAAGTTTTCAGGTCGAGTGCTTTTGCATGTTGCACGTGAGAAGGTTTTAACAAAATGGATGCCGGCCGGAGTTGAATCGTAAATTATCAAATGACAGGTCCCCGGGCAGCATAGACCTGACTATAATCTATAGGGCTACCCTGAAAATATATGTTTTAATCGACTGAAGTGTGTAAGCATAGGGATGTAAGACCCTTCTTAAACTGGTCTCTGGCTTTTTACAGTTTTAATAATATCAAAAACATAATAATTTTGCATTCGTTTAGTTTGAAAGTATTTTTGCTAACATCATTATCCGTTTATAAAATATGTAAGATTCCAAATGCTCTTTATTCACTATCTTAGGAGAAAGTAAAAATAAATTGTTTTATAAATTATGAATGTATTAAATAAGTAGAAAATTAAAATACTATTAGAGTCTCGGTGGCGCAGTGGTCGAGCGCACGGCATCTGATACTGAGGTCCGGGTGCGATTCCGGACACTGGCTCACACCAATGACTTTTCGAAATTGTTTTCGGAAGTTATGTGTGATAAATATCGATGACTGAAAAACTTTGTGCCCGGTATGGCAAAAGGTTCACCACCTATTCCATTTGGGACGTAAACATAACGGCGAGACGAGGCTTAACAGCCGCTGTCTACACCTTCGGGTAACAAAAGGCGTGAAGTTATGTTATGTTATGTTAGTTATGTTATTTGAGTTTACTGTCAAAATTAAGCGTTTGGCAGTTTTAACTTTTTTGTCTGTCTATTTTTCTGTGATTCATATTTATTAAATGTGAGGTTTTTGGTATTTTTCAAGAATGATTAAATTTCCTTTATAACATGACCTGTTATAATTTAATTTACTGTTTAAATCTGTGGGAAAGTAATTATAGTATATTAGAGACATTTTTATGGGATAAGAGGGAAAACGAGCAGGCATGTCACATGATGGTAAGCGATCAGCGCCGCCCATGGACACCTGAAACACATATAGTGACTTCCGAAATTCCGACTTTTTAGTGAGTAGGATAGGATAGAGTGGCGAAACGTGGTATGAGCCACTTTCCATCGATCTTCTGGGAGGTCATTGTGTTTCACCGAGCCGGCCCACTCATGCAGCGAACTGCTTGGATCTACCAGTGTGACAATTTTCTTTTTTCTAAACCTGGCAAATAGTACACATATATAACAAAAAGCAATTTATATAAGTACTGATGCCATATGGCAGAATACTTGGCACGAAATATGCTGAGATAGTGGAATATCCAGATATATCTCTGAACGTGGATACTTGAATGCTGTTTCGTTCACATTTTCTTGTGAAGATATACACTTTAAATCTTTAAGTATATTATTATGTATTGGTCTTTCGGTGGTCCAGCGGTCGAGCGCTCCGCTTCTGAATCAGGAAGTCGCGGGTTCTAATCCTGGTGTTATGTGTGATAAATAATTATGAATGAAAGCTTTGTGCCCGTTATGGTAATAGGTTCGCCACCTATTCCATTTGGCTCGTAAACATAACGACGAGACGAGCGTGAAGTTGTGTTATGATATTATGTATATTTTAAATAAATTATAACCTCGCAGTTTAGTAACTAGCAGTAACAGTAACAGTGGTAGAGCCAAGCAGTTCGCTGCATGAATGGGTCGGCTCGACCGGTGAAATACCACAACCTCTCAGAAGACCGACGTAAAGTGGCTCATGCCGCGATTCGTGCGGTGAGAGAGGTACCCGGAGGCCCATCCTCCTTCCCCATCCTTTCCTATCCCCTATCCCTTAAAGGTCGGCAACGCGACAGTAACACTTTATGTGTTGCTGGTGTCCATGGGCGGCGTTGGTTGCTTACCATCAGGTGACACGCCTGCTCGTTTGCCCTTCTATTACATAAAAAAAAAACTAATTTCAGTGAATAGATTATAAGTTTGATTGGATTAAAATAATAGTTGTAAGAACATTCATACAAGAGAAAAACTTTTGATTGAGAAATTTTAGTTCTATTTCATACATTCATTTTGACAAAAATGTTTCATCGGCATGAATGTACAATTATTATGCTCGATTCAAATGTTAAACTCAAATGGATCGGCTCGATCGGTGATATGCCACGATTTTTCAGATTAAGCACGCAAAGTGACTACATACCTCGTTAAATAAAAATATCTCATAATATATATATATTATTATTAAAAATATCTCTAACGCTTTATATGCAATTTATACAACTTTGTATCGTAATGATAGTATAAAACAAAGTCACTTTTCGCTGTCTGTCCCCTTACATGCTTTATATCTTTGAAACTACGCAACGGATTTTGATGCGTTTTTTTTTATTAGACAGAGGATTTCATCGGGGTAATTTGTATCTCTAATTAATGTATGATATAGTAAAGAAAAAGTAATAAATCCAAAATTTACTTATTAATTACTTTTGATGCGGAACAAAGTTCGCCGGGTCACCTAGTAGAATATATAATAAAGATTCCTATATATATGCAAACAGAATCGGCAACCGTAAAATTATGTTCTAAAAATTTTTGAACGAACCGCACGAATGTGCCGCTCCACTGCTTCTCAATCTGTTTGTGCAATATATCATACGGTTTTGACAAACGGCTATTTTTTATTTCCTATGAAAAAAGGTTAGTTAATCTACGTACAGAAGAACAGACTGGATTTTATTATTATGAAATTGAACAACTTGGAAACACATGTTTAATCCGTATGCTCTGATAGTTTTTATTGGTTTTTCGAAGTGAAAATCACTTGTATACTCAATGGACTGGTGTTCAGTATTAAACTTATTATCTATTTATCTAGACTAAGTTTCTTATCTGGCTTTAAAGTAACATACTTTAACTTCACGCCAAATCCCTTGCGGGGTAGGCAGAGTGAACGGAGCGCCATAGGACACGATTCTTACACACCTCACTTGCTTCGTTGACTTTCATAACTCTTTTCATTCACGCCCGTCGATTTTTGAGCCTTATAACATCACCTTCCTCCAGAACACGTTTTATTTGGTCATGAATTGTGTGTCTTGGCCGTCTTCGACTTCTACATCCATCCGCTATTGCATTGTATATCTGCTTAGTCAGTCTTGCATCATCCATACTTTCTACATGTCCGAACCATTGGAGCATGCCTTTTCTTACTTTTACACCCACCCTCTCTTTCAATCCATCTTCCTTCTTTACAGCCTTATTTTCGACGCAGTCAGCTACGGTCACTCCGCAGATTGTGCGCAGTGCCCTCATCTCGATCGCCTTTATCCTAACGTCGTGTACGCTCTGCCATACTCAGCTCTCGCTTCCATAAGTTAGCGTTGGGATCAGTATTGCATTGTGGATTTCTAGCTGGGCTTTTCTTCTAATATTTTTTTGCGCCCAGAAACTGCCCAACGCTCCATCCTAACGCTACTTTTCTTTCTACAGCCACTGTGTATGTTCTTTTTCTTCTTCTTAAAGACCATCCAAGATAATAAATTTCTTTCATCTGTTCCAGCACTACATCGTCAGCCATTATCCTTGCATCCTTTCTGGATTCCTCCCTTTCAAACACCATAAATTTCGTTTTCATCACATTCAATTTTAAAGTAACAAAATTCTTAATAATTATCTAAGTGTGTGTTGATTACTTGTTAACGAACTTTAGTAAACAGAGGTAGAGTCCTCTGTTTACTAAAGCTGCTCTCATGTGTGGGTCTCACGCAGTTCGCTGCATGATTGAAAATGGCTTGACCGGTGCAATACCAGGGCCTGACGGAAAGTATATAATGGGTGATAGAGGGTTTTTCGGTGATAGAGGTGAGAGATATATTGCCATGAGGCCCACCGCCCTATTTTTTATTCTATGGGATAGCAAGGAAAACGAGCAAGTGGGTCACCTAAGGGTAAGCAACTTTTTACCGCCCATGAACACCGTGTTGGGTTTCCGCCATTTAAGGGAGTAGGTGAGGAAAGTAGGGGGAAAAATGTCAGGCTTCCGCATACCTCTCTAACCGAACTAAATGCGGCACGTGCCGCTTTTTTTTATGGGATAGGAGGGCAATCGAGCAGGCGTGACACCTAATGGTAAGGAACCAACGCCGCCCATGGACACCAGCAACACATATAGTGTTACTGTTGCGTTGCCGACCTTTAAGGGATAGGGTGGGCATCCGGGTACCACTCTCACCGAATGAAACGCGGCATGAGCCACTTTACGTCGGTCTTCTGAGAGGTCATGGTATTTCACCGGTCGAGCCGGCCCATTCATGCAGCGATCTGCAAGATTCTACTATTCCCTCTCCTTTCCTATTTCATCCCCTTTTTCACTTTTAAAGGCCGTCAATGCTACTGTTACACCGTCTCTGTTACAGTTGTCAATGATCGGCGCTAGTCACTTAGGTACTACCAGGGTCCCCGTTTGCTCTTTTATCCCCTATTCGATTCCAAAAAAAATATAAATGTATATACAAATACATTACAATACATGACAAAAATTGATAATAACAAAACCGTTCATTGGGATCTCGACCTGATAAAATTGAGCCTGATATTATACTGCGATATTAACAAAAAAGATTAGCGGAATACATTGTGATGAATAGATTTACAACGATAAAAGGGTAATACCACGGCCCGATGGTGTATTACAAAAATATAATATTAATTTTGTTTGGAATGAGTATAATCTCCGAGCTTCCATAAATGTAATAAGCATTGTGTATATTTCGGTGAATTGGGGAATTCAAGATTGCTAAGTTAATATAATATGGATATTTTATCCCCCTCCTAACAACAATGAGGTTAATACATTTAAGATGGGGTTGCGCCTGTAGCTTTGTTCAAAGGATCCAGGTCCGTAATTACATTTCAATTTCATTTTAAAAGTGTCTCCGTGGTCCAGTAAAATAACACCCCGCTGCTGAATCAAGAAGTCGCGTGTTTGAATCCGGGCTCACACCAATGTCTTGCTTCATTCTTTTCGGAAGTTATGTGTGATAAATATCGATGACTGACAAGTTTGTGCCGGGGTATCGCAATAGGTTCTCCGTCTACCATTTGAAACGTACTTTAACGATTCGGCAAGTCGAGGCTTAACAGCCGCTCCGACAACCTTCGGGTAGAAAAAGTGGTGAAGTTGTGTTATTTTAGTTATTATCATCAAGTGATGATTTATTTTGGAAATATCGTGTCAAAAATAATACTAATCTGACTCGTCACTTAGCTGGTTCAAATGTGCACATAAATCAAACGTAAAAGTCCTTCCAGACACAATGTCCAGGTAATCTCGTTAGTAGAGCGACGCGAGATACCGGATTGAGACCTGGCCACTGAATTATAGATGAATGACGCGACGCACCACTACCACAGCGTACGTGTACTAATAACTTGTTTTTTTTGCGTAATGGTACCAAAAATATTAATTCAATTTCAATGTAAACTATTTTCATTTCGAATGGTGTTTTTATTAGACATGAGGTAAAGAAGGAAGTGAATCACCTAGTGGTATGCAAGCAGTACCGCCAATGAACACAACACCGAGAGTGTCGCAGTCGTGTGCCATTAAGATAAAATAGGAAGAGAATGGGGCTAGAGCTTTTGAATACCTTTCACATGCAACTTCATGTCGATTTTATGAAAAGTCGTGGTATTTCTACAATTGAGCCGACCTGTAATAATTTTACATAAGAATTATATTTAGAAAGAAAAGTGATAAAGTATTGAGTACATGAAAACAAGTAAATACGTACTTTGAAAATGTTATTAAGGTCATAATAAACTGTAGCTACACTCGTTAACGTCTGATCGGATATAACTTTCACGCGAGCATATAACTTATGGCATCAGGATATGAATTAATCCTACGGGAGCCGATATTGCCAAAGTTGGAAGCGGATTATTTACCCTGTCGCCTATTGGTTTTCATAGGGGCTTCGGGAACGAATAGCTTTAGTTTCGAACACAATTTATAATATGTGATACAATTATTGAGAATAGTTTTCTGCTGTAAAAACCAGCAGAGTTGACGGAAGTCAAATAAAATAATTCGAACAAGAGACTCCTTGATTCACGTGTAGTTTGCTCATGCAATAGGCATTAAAGTGTATTATTACTAGTTTTATAAATGCGGATGATTTACACAAAAGGCATCAGTGAGTTATTTAAAATACAAAATTCTATATAGGAGCTTTTGAAAATGGTTTTGTGAAGTTTTTGAAAAGATTCAATAATATTAAGTTGACAGTTGAAGGTTTAAGTTTAAATATGAAATTATTTACTCAAGATTAGCAAGAAGGGAATTTGACTGTGATTTGTTTTAAGTCTGGAGTATCTATAATAAATAGGATACAAATTTGACAGCGTTTATACTTGATGATATATTTGATCAACAGGAGATCGACAGTTATAGTTAATTTCGCTAATAGTTACATGGGACCTATTTAAATGAACATAAAATTATTATATTATAATATAAATATTCATTTATATTCTCTGATAACGGTTTGTTAACAATATTATAGTGATTCTTTAAATCAATAAAAAACGCTATATTTATTAATATCTTGACACAAAAATATCGATATTTTCACACCAAATTTCACGCCATCAACTGACAAGTTGATCACATTGTACTTTTCTGTTGGTATTTTTCATTCAATAAAACGAAATGAATAAGCCGAAAATCGTTTCAGACGTTTATATCCAACTGCCAATCGCTGTTATTAATTTTATCCGACTGTCATCTACCGTTTTTTTTTTATTAATTTTCGGAAGACATTTTTTCCTCTTCAAAATTGGATAACTACTCGATGTTAATATATTACAACAGATTGTATTTTTAATTTTAACTTTATTATTGGTTGATGATAAAATTAAAAGCTTTTATTATTCATATTCTATGTCTTATTTATTACTCGTAGTTAAATGTGTCTAAAAAGAAATATGTCCGAGTATTTCCATGGCATCTTACTAAATAATTAATGACAACTATAGTTATAAATTTATGTACTAACAGAATTTTGGCACTGTAAATAAGTTTATAGGGCAAGTTCTAAGTTCATCTGCAACAATTAACCGACGTAAAAATAACGGTATAAGTCGCCTAAGAACAGTTTTCTGCAAGTTGGCGTCACTTCACCGGTTGAGCCTCCCCACTCATGGTCTACGCCTGTTTTAAATATATTTCCACACAATTTAGATTTTGTGAAAATCAAACTCCCACTCTCTGCATAAAACGTATTTCTATTCACTTCCACTACGCCACGAGGCATGTAAACAAAATAAATCGCCTCAAAAGAACAACGTTTAATTTTTATTTATAAACATTTTTTACCTTACTTCAAAGAGACTTTCTTTAATATAAGGAAACGTTGTTTTGCGTAGTTAAATTGGCGCTAATTTCTCTTGATCGGTAAGTATAAAACAGCTACTTTTCTATTTGTTCGCGAAATGATGACTTCTGAAAAAAAGAATTCACATTTCCGGCGTTAAGTTATAAGCTCGTTTCATTTTGATAGTAATGATGACTATTTGTTTGTTTATAAAATTACTATAGAAGCTAGAAATGCTCCATGGCAAATCACGATATGTATATCTACGGGCTAAGTTATGAACTATGAAAAATAATTGCCAATTAGTGAGGCTTTGGTATAATTTATTAAAACCAGAGGTTACCAGTTACCACTAGCTGTAATTCAAACTTTTATCTTTATATTTACCTTGGAGTTCCAAGGCACCTTTTTTGTGCATCTGACTTAAGAGACTAATGGCGCAAAGTTCTCCGACGGGTCGATTTAATTTTACTAAATTAAAACAAGGAGTGGGAGTAATAATGTATTTAAACGGCGTTCAAATTAGGTAACTAAAGGTCACTATACATCCAAATAATACATAAAACCTTATATTAATCTACCTAAATACTTATAATGCAAATATAAATGCACAAATACTTACTTAACTAACTCATACTATAGAAATAAATGTTTATATGGCGTATGGGTATTCTATCATAAACAAACTATTTGTGGTCATCACACTAATATTTGTACTCGATTGGGGATCAAACCCACCGAGCTGAATTCGTCGCTCAAGTCACCAAGTACATGTTTATATATTTGAAAACAATGAACTGAATAATCTAGAGGATTTAACACCTATTTTGGTTCAGTACCTATAAAAGGACACTTTTAATTAGCTTCGACATAGTTGAAGGCACATATTTACTTAATCTCTGAAAAGATTGGTTACAAGATTACTAAAAGGTTCGATGAGGCTGTTTGTTCGTTATTTATATATAATAAATAGCCTGTATGTATTGATTTTAACCTGGAAGCCTAGAAGTTCGGCTCCAGGATTCTGAATTAGAAGTCTTGCCTTAAAATCTTTATGGATTTCTTTCGGAAGGGGATTTTAGGATTTCAGAAAGAAATAACTGCTGCCGCCTATACCCTAGGCCAGCGGGGACCTTAAGTAAGTAAAAAAAATAAGGCCTTCAATGGCATTCGCCATCATAACTTATAACTCTACAAACTATAACTCAAATATTAAATGCTTACCAGGAAATATCACCACGCTCTAATATTAGTCAGATAATATGTGAAGATGAAATCCCCACACATTATATTGTAAGGGATCCAATAACGACCTACCGGAAACATCTGGGGGAAAGAAATTGTTATACTGCCTTTAGGCACGCGGCACGTTTCAAAAAGACCAAATTACAGAACCAGCCCTGCTTTATATATAACAAAACTTCTTAAGTGTAGATGGCATGTAAGATGTATATTAATATTTATTTTAACCTTCTCGACTGGTGAAATACCACGGCCTCTCAGAATATCGATGTAAAGTTGCACATGTCGTGTTTTATTCGGTGAGAGGGATATCCGGAGGCCCTTCTCCCTTCCCCTCTTTACCCATCCTAATCTCTTAAAGGCCAGAAATCCGACTGTAACATTACCTTTGTTGCATTTGTCCATGGGCAGCGGTAGTTGCTAACCACCAGGTGACGCGCTCGCTTGTTTGCTCACCTATGATAAAAAATATAGGTATATAGTTTCACAAAAACATACTTTCATACTACTTTGAGCCTACTTATAATATTTAATTAGTTAAAGAGGTCCCAGTTTTCAAGTTTACGCAAATGTCTCTTCGGCATTCTTTTGCGAAGTTATGCATGACACTTATTTATGTCAGAACATATTTTGCTCCGCTATGGGCTGGCTACCTATTTCATGGTTTAATATTTCCTGATCCTATAATCAGGCTATACCTTTTTATGAGAAAGAGTGCAAACGAGTAAACGGATCACCTAATAGCAAACGACAAACGATGCCGATAGATATATGCATCACCGACAGGGTCGCGTTTGCAATGCCTAAGCAAATATGGTGCCAATGAAAATACATACCTATCTGATCGAACTAAACGCAAAATGAGTCACTTTACATCGATTTTCTGAGAGATCGTAGTGTATTACTGGTCGAGCCAATCCATTCATCCAACAATCTGCGTAATGCTACCACTATTTTGACGGATGTTGTTTTAATTAGATATTTAGTGCATCTAATTTGTATTTTTAACTCGTAACCCATAGAATACAATCTGGTAATGGTTATGAACACCAAACCCACCATTATCACAATCGTAATGATCAAACAACCTTTCATTCTAATTTCTAACGTATAAAATTTTGATCCCCACTTTATAATGCATAATCGCGCTCATTTAACTTTATCTTCAACTTAGTACAAATTTTATGCAAACGTGATAAAAATAACGACGTTTTTTTTTCGAAGGATTTTTTTAAAAGTTTTACCACATTGCCGCGGTAAGGACCAAGTTTTTTTCCCAATATTTTCGTTTTACGTGTTGGATTACTTACTTAAGTACTGAAGACTTAATCACGAGGACGGGTAGTGTGATGTAGAAGCTTGGTACTTCGAGATCTGATTGCGAGGTTCGAATTCCAAACTCAGGACGTAAAATTGAAATAATCAAAATTAACAATACGGCTAAACTAATTCAAAAACTAGTCTTCAAGTATGAAAGTGTCGACGTCAAGTGGGTCACGCTACATTTTGTTTAGTAAGAAAAATATGCGGCGGTCCTATCCTATCTTAAAGGCCAGAAACCTGGTGCCTTAGCTGGTCGCTTGCCATCTGGTGATCTATTCACTCATTTGACACTATTCCCATAAAAAGGTTTTTACTTTAACACTTCTTTAACGGAAATACAATCGATGGGTTAACAGCTTTTCCAATGTTTCAGTTCCGTAATTACTAGTGAGAATTCAGCTAATTCCCAATACCTATTGGGGATTTATAGACCCTGTACTATTTATTGTTATAGCCCCATTTTTATCCGACAAAACAAATGATATAATCAATGTAAATAGCGTTCAATAGTTCAGCATTATTTAGCAAATAAACATTTTTAATATTTTTATGCCAATCACCAAACTTGGCATCGTTAATAATTAGAACTCATTTGCATCCACGTCAACAAAGTTCCAAAGTTATGCCATTGTTCAATCAGTTATTAAATTTACTTAATTTCTACATCAAGTATATCTTCTTAGTAAATTGCGCCAGAATCATGTTGTGCATTTATTGTTGCGTCCTTTAGTCGGTTATACGGCTCAATTCATTTTAGCTTGACGGATGTATCAGCATATTCTTAAATGAGAAAGAGATATAGGCTGAATATGTGTCGTGAAATTCCTATTCAAATAATAAATATTTATATATGTTCACTCAAATTATAAATGACAGCTTTGCCAGTTACGGATTTTCCAATTTCATACGTAAGCTGATTTTATAAATGAACATAAATTATCACCTAACATACTTAAATATATCATTTTTAAAAGCTTAAGTGAACTGTGAAATACTTTTGAAAGTGTGTTAAAAAGTTGTGGAAATTTCCCGTATTTTCGCGTGAAAGTAATTTAGGTTTCTGCAGTAAAAATAGAGCTTAGATATATTTTAAGATAGACGTGACAATATATCGTTGGAAACTTTACTACAAATAACGCTGTGATTTTTGCGTTTAAGATATGTAAACATACAATTTCGGTTCTAAGAATTAAAATATAATAATGTAATGTTTCAAAAACAGTCTCGGTGGCGCAGTGGGCGAGCGCACGGCCTCTGATCCAGAGGTCCGGGGTTCGATTCCAGTCACTGGCTCACACCAATGACTTTTCGAAATTGTTTTCGGAAGTTATGTGTGATAAATATCGATGACTGACAAGCTTTGTGCCCGGTATGGCAATAGGTTCGCCACCTATTCCATTTGGGACGTAAACATAACGGCGAGACGATGCTTAACAGCCGCTGCCTACACCTCCGGGTAACAATAGGCGTGAAGTAATGTGTTATGTATGTGTTTTTATCCAATATCAGGTTTGTTTCTTATTTAATTTCATTTAAACTACATTTGATATTGGGGTCTGTTTATTCATGTAAGAATTACGTAGCAAAATACGGACTGAACAAAAACTCTGCTCAATTGTCAAATAAAAAATTAAAAAAGGAGATTAGCAATTACCAGCTATTTGTAAAAAAATGTTTGGTGACTGAAGAATATTCTTCTCTTTGTCGGTTTCGTGTAAATTTGCATATTTTATTCTAAAAACAAAATAATTCTGACAAAAATTTCGAATTGTATAAAATTTATATGATTAAAAATTCACCAGGTCGCTTTGTAACTGTGAAAAAAGGTACTGAATAGCAGTATTCTTAACGCAATGTGCACAGAGCCACCTAGTTTTAAAATAACGGATATTAAAACAATACTTGTAATAAATTTGATTTCTTCAAGAAGGCCCACGATGTGACTGCGATAATAGTCCATTATACAATTTGCATAGATTTTGAGTTCTGTAATTAAATAAATGTAGTTTTTTAATATATAATGTAATAGATTAAAGAATATGTATCGATTCATCTTATTTAATAGATTAATAATTTGGTTTTTCAATCTTTTTTGGTTAGTGAATTATCTGCTCTTATAACAAACATCGTGAAGATGTAAAATTAACTAAAATTATTTGATTCATATTTAGTCTAGCTCGAATAGTGTACACTTTATTAGCATACTAAAACAAGTAAGTACTAAATATCTTGCCTCTATGTTTAGTTACGAATAGTTCACATATTTGAACAACAAGAATTTGATTCAAGCGCACTAGAAATTCTCATAATGCTAACGTAGATATATGAAAATTTGGCCCACAGAAGTTTACTTTGAAATATCCTGAAAGTAAATAGGGCAACAGTTGTGTGTCAATTTGACGAATGACGTATTTTTGGTTTGATTAAGTGTCCGAACGGCATAACCTATTGCTGTAAAATTATTAATATGGATCTCATATTAATCAGAATCTAACCCCTCTGCAATTGCAAAAGTCCATAGGTGACGTTAGTCGCTTATGCAAAGTGAAAGAAGAGAAGAAAATTAAGATCATGTTACGGTGGTTCGCACTTGTAGAAAGAATGGATGATGCAAGATTGACTACGCAGATATACAACGGAAACACGAAAAGATGTAAGAATCGTCAATGCTATTACATACTTTTCATGACCAATTGAGTTTTTAAGGAAGGTGAATTTAAACAAAAGTTATGAGCGTCAAAAAAACTAGTAAAGTACGTAAGAATCGTGGTTTCTAGCGCTCTGTTATTCGCTTATTCCGCGAAGGGACTTGCATGAAGTTATGTATGTATATGTAAAAGAAGACATTGAAAAGTCTAATTGATTACGGTGACTTCAAAATAAATCGCCTCAAAAGTACAACATTTAATTTTAATTTATAAAAATGTTTAACCTAGTTTCATAGAGACTTTCTTTAATAAAACGAAACGTTGTTTTGCGTAGTTAATATGGAGCTAATTTGTGTTGATCGATAAATAAAAATAGCTACTTTTTATCGGTACCAGAAATCATCATCTGTCTGAGTTTTGGCGGGACTGTGGAAGTGTCATGTCCGTTTTTGCATTATTTTCTCAGATGTGTGTTTAAATGGATATTATTGGATAAAATTCGTGGCATTTTGTTTAATAAGTGTCCGTATATGAGTACAAATGTGGGGAATGGTGTAAATATCGTGTTTAGTGTGCTCTCCTACAGTGTCGTCAGGACTCCCTCGGCACATCATGCATAAAGTGCCACGACTTTATGTATGATTAGTTTAGGTTAGGTTAAGTTAGTTTAGGTTAGTTTTAAGTTTCATCATCATCATAATCATCATTACTTCATTAAAAAATTAACGGCAGACAAGGCAGTATGGCTTAAAAGCTTTAGCCTGTCCAATAATGGACAAATCAAATTAAAAAAAAATCATCATCTGTCATCATCTGAAAAAAACAGATTTTACAATTACGACGTAGAGTTATAATCTCGTTCCATTTTGGTAGAAATGTTGACTATTTATTTGTTTATAAAATTACTGTTGAAACTTGAAATGCTCCATGACAAATCACGATATGTATCTACGGGCTAAGTTATGAGCTATGAAAAATAATTGCCAATTAGTGAGGTTTGGTATAATTTATTAAAACTAGAGGTTACTAGTTACCACTAGCTGTAATTCAAACTTTTATCTTTATCTTTCCTTGGAGTTCCAGGGCACCTTTTTTGTGCATCAGACCTAAGAGACTAATGGCGCAAAGTTCTCCGACGGGTCGATTTCATTTTACTGAATTAAAACAAGGAGTAGTAGGTAGTAATAATGTATTTAAATAACGTTTAAATTAAGCAACTAAAGGTCACTATGAATGAATGAATGAATGATTTATTTATTCACATCTCACAAATAAGATACATAGTTACATAACAAACATTAAAGATCACACTTGCCATTCTCCAGGCTCCTCTCATTAAACAGTTTTATGTTTAGGGACAATGGGAGTGCAACGTTGATGTAATATACACTCGAGAGCAATGAATCCGGGTCACTTAAAGAATCCTAAAAATCTCGGAAACTAAAAATGCTAGGTTAATGCAATAAATTGTATTTAATAGACAATGTAATACTCCTTAAATGAAGGTATTAAAACTTCTTAGTTATTGTAAAGTTATATCATAAAAAAATCAAATTTGAAAAAGGGCCACTTTCGAAGATGGAACTACGAAATTACAGCATTTGGTTTTGCTTTTGTTTGTAATTTGTCATTTATGTGGGTACATAAACCATGTTGATAGTGCTCTATATTCATTATTCAAGCTGAAATTATGTCGCTTACGCCTGAAGAATGCACCAGAATACTTACAATGCTGGAAACCGGCCGGAGTCAGCGCGATACAGCCAGGACTGTTGGTGTGTCGCTGTCAACAGTACAAAGAGTTCTCCGACGTTACCAAGAAACTGGTTCTAACCTACGCAGACCAGGAACGGGCAGAACCAGGTATACCACAGCACGAGAAGACCGATACTTGGTGAACACCATGCTTCGAAATCGCTTTCTCACAGGAACTGAACTCACCAATCAGTTTCGACGCCTCGGAGGAAGTAACCCAAGTGCATGGACAGTAAGACGTCGGCTTGCTGAATCTAACTTAAAACCCCTTAGACCTGCAAACGGCCCTAAACTGGAGCGTGGGCATCGTATTTCAAGACTAAGATATGCCCAGAGCCACGTAAATTGGAGTATTGAAGATTGGTCAAAAGTTATGTTCTCCGACGAATCAAAATTTATGCTCTACAAGCACGATGGAAGACACAGAGTGTATCGAAGACCAGGGGAAAGATTCAAGCAAGCATGCATCGAGGAAAAAGTAGCCTACTGTGGTGGGTCTGTACTTGTGTGGGCCGGAATTTCTTCTGAAAGTCGCACAGAGCTGGTGATCATAGAAAACGGCTCTTTAACTAGCGTAAGATATGTGGAAGAAATCCTCAATGATCACGTTGGTCCATTTATGGTCAATTTAGGTGAGGATGCTATATTTATGCATGACAATGCCCGACCTCATACAGGTAGGATTGTGAATGACTACCTTCAAGAGATGAACATTACTCGTATGGAGTGGCCAGCGCGCAGCCCGGATATCAACCCGATCGAGCATGCTTGGGACGAGCTAGGCAGATGCGTAAAACAACGAAACCCTCCCCCAATCACGCTTCGTGAGCTCAAAATTGCTCTCACAGAGGAATGGGAGAATATTCCCCAAAATCGTATAAGGAACTTGGTGTACAGCATGCCAAACCGCGTAAACGCAGTAATGGAAGCACGAGGAGGCAATACGAAGTATTAAAATTCAAGAAAATCGTAATAAAGTTCAAAAATTTCATGTTTCCTATTTTTGTTTTAAGGAGAGATCAGCAGATTTTTTCTTTATGTAATTTTGTGTTAATAAAATGTATGGTGACTCATATTTTTTTTACTTTCATTTAAGGAGTATTACATTGTCTATTAAATACAATTTATTGCATTAACCTATCATTTTTAGTTTCCGAGATTTTTAACATTCTTTAAGTGACCCGGATTCATTGCTCTCGAGAGTAAAGTCAAAGTCAAAGTCAAAGTGGTTTTATTTTCATAGGTCCTCACAGACACTTAAAAATAGTCAATGTACAAAAATGTTTAAAATTAAAATAATATTTAAAAAGCTAAGCCACGAGCGCTTGAAGCAAGTGCCTCCGTGGAACAAAAAAACACGGAAGCAATCGCCACGAGCGGCCCGATTCCGAGTGTAGGGGCTTTCATGAGAAGAATCGGGCAAGAAACTCATGTGCCAATACTCTTTTCAAAACCATTGAAAATTTACAGAATAGTATTATCAACGCTACTGAAAAAATATCACATAAAAGGTGTAGCAGCCAGACTACTCGACAATCACAGTTATGATCCAACCAACTTAAAATCATTGTAGTACAAGTAATGAGAGAAATTATATGATATTAGTCGAGCACAACTGACGCGACATCTTCTATTTAGAATGGTAACGTTGTGCAACAAGTAAGTGCAATAATAAAAATTATATATAAAGCTTTTATCAAAACAACATGAATTCAAACTCATAATAAGAAATGTTGATTACTATTAGAAATAGAAATATTTGCAGCACGTCTCCACTCCAAAATAAGTGAATCTTAAGAAGTATATACTTAAGTATATGCATATATGTTTCAAAAATAAAAATAAACGTGATCGCGCGCGTTTGTGTATGTGTATGTGTGTTGTGTACCTGGTCGTTCTCATGATTATAGTGCATAAACCTACATGGCTAATTATTTGACAATTGTCAGCAATGCTTTAGTTTCCTCATAAGTTAATTCTTGTAACCAAATTTTTAGTTTTTTCTTAATCTGAGATTTGTTGTTCGCGAATATGTCAAGTACTCTATTTGCTTTGTTATATAAGAATGGACCCAAAAATCCATAAAATCTTTGTGCTAGAGTTGTTCTACATTTACGAGCTTGTTTGCTAATGTATTTATTTCTAAGACTTTCGCGAATCTCACTCATAGATTAAAATAACTTTAAATAAATATAAATAAGTAATAAATAAACGCGATATAATCCTAAAAGTTGTTTTAATCTATTGTTTACTAAAATTATGATTTTTGCGCTTTGATAAGTTAAGCGAGTTAAACTTCACCTCCCCATGATGCTTAAGAACTATTTCAAGTATGTGTAATTGCCTTATAGTAAGCACCTTACAGTTCTGATATAGTAGTTTCGTGTGATAGAAGAACTTTTTATAAACTATACTATACATCCAAATAATACATAAACCCTTATATTAATCCACCTAAATACTTATTATGCAAAGATAAATGCACAAATACTTACTTAGCTAACTCATACTATAGAAATAAATATTTATATGGCGTATGGGTATTCTATCATAAACAAACTATTTGTGGTCATCACACTAATATTTGTACTCGGTTGGGGATCAAACCCACCGACCTGAATTCGTCGCTCAAGTCACCAAGTACATGTTTATATATTTGAAAACAATGAACTGAATAATCTATAGGATTTAACACCTATTTTGGTTCAGTGCCTATTAAAGGACGCTTTTAATAAGCTTCGACATGGTTGAAGGCACACATTTACTTGTTTGGTGTGTGGCGCCGGTTTAGAATACCGCCACCCCATCTCTTCCCGTGGGTGTCATAAAAGGCGACTAAGGGAAAAGGCTGAAAGAATGGGCAGCAGCATTCTCTCTCAACAAAATACAGCCTACTGCGATCGCCAACATGCCTGCCAAGCGTGGCAAAAACCCTCCATGAGTGAACGGACCAGCAGTTGTGGCGCTCTATGGTGGAGGCCTGTCCAGCAGTGGACCTCAAAAGGCAAATGATGATGATGATGATTTACTTCAAGTTAATCTCAGAAAAGATTGGTTAAAATTTAAAAGGTTCGAGGCGTCTGTTTGTTCGTTATTTATATATAATAGCCTGTACGCATTCATTATAACCTGGAAGCTTAGAAGTTTGGCTCCACAATTCTGAATTAGAAGTCTCGCCTTAAAAACTTTATGGATTTTTCTCGGAAAGGGATTTTAGGATTTAAAAAAGAAATAACTGCTGCCGCCTATAGCCTAGGGCCATGGGGGCCTTAAGTAAGTAAAAAAAATAAGGCCTTCAATGGCATTCGCCACCATAACTTATAACTTTACAAACTATAACTCAAATATTAAATGCTTACCAGGAAATATCACCACGCACTAATATTAGTCAGATAATATGTGAAGATGAAACCCCGACATATTATATTGTAAGGGATCCAATAACGACCTACCGGAAACATCTGGGGAAAAGAAATTGTTATACTGCCTTTAACCCCGCGGCACGTTTCAGAAGAACCAAATTACAAAACGAGTCCTGCTTTATATATAATAGAACTTCATATATGTAGATGATAAATAAGATCTATATTAATATTTATTTTAACAGTAGTAGAGCGACACAGATCACTGCATGAATGGACCGATTCGACAAGTTAAATACCACGGCCTCTCAGAATATCAATGTATATGTATATATATGAGAATATAAATGTAACGTTGACGAGCCTCGTGGCGCATTGGTAAAAAACTACCGGCTGCAGCAACGAGGTCGGGGGTTCGATTCCCACCCAAGCACAAATATTTGTGACAAACATGAATAGTTGTGTGGCGTCTGGGTGTTTTTCTATGTATTATAAGTATGTATTTACAAAAGAAAAATATATATGTATTATTATCCGTTGTCTAGTATCCATAACACAAGCATTTAGTTGCTTAGCTTGGAACTAGAGGGCGCTGTGTGATTTGTGTCCAAGATATTATATTATTATGTAAATAAGTAATGTAAGCTGCAGATGTCGTGTTTAATTCGGTGAAAGAGGTATCCGGAGGCCCTCCTCCCGTCCATTCCTTACCTTGTAGTTGTCCATGGGCAAAGGTAGTTGCTTACCACTAGGTGACCCGCTGGCTCGATTGCTCACCTATTCCATGATAAAAAAACGGATGGGCCTCGTGCCGCATTGGTAAAACTACCGGTTGTAGCAATGGGGTCGGAGGTTCGATTCCCACCCGAGCACAAATACTTGTGACAAACATGAATATTTCTGTGGCGTCTGGGTGTTTTTCTATGTATTATAAGTATGTATTTACAAAAAGAAAAGTATATATGTAATAATATCCGTTATCTAGTATCCATAACCCAAGCATTTAGTTGCTTAGCTTGGAACTAGAGGGCGCTGTGTGTTATTGTGTCCAAGATATTACTTTTTAATTAGTTGAAGAGGTCCCAGTTTTCAAGTTTACGCAAATGTGTCTTCAGCATTCTTTTGCGAATTAAGCATGACTCTTAATCATGTTGGAAGATATTCTGCTCCATATATGGGCTGGCTACCTATTTCATGGTTAAATATTTCATGATCCTATAATCAGGCTATACCTTTTTATGGGAAAGAGCGCAAACAAGTAAACGGGTCACCTAATAGTAAGCGACAAGCGACTCCGATAGACATATGCATCACCGAGAGGGTCGCGTTTGCAATGCCAATGCAAAAATGGGTATAGAATGGAGAATGAGGGTGGGAAAGAAAACGCATACCTATCTGATCAAACAAAACGGAGACTGAGTAACTTCAGATCGATTTTCTGTGAGATCGTAGTGCATCACCGGTCGATCCGGCCTATTCATGTAACGATCTACGTATTGCAGCCACTATTTTGACACATTTAATTAGATATTTAGTACATCTAATTTGTATTTTTAACTAGTAACCCATAAAATTTAATCTGGTAATGCTAATGTCATGAACACCAAACCACCATTAATACAATCGTAATGATCAAACAACCTTTCATTCTAATTTCTAACGTATAAAATTTTCATCCCCACTTTATAATGCATAATCGCGCTCATTTAACTTAATCTTCAACTTAGTACAAATTTTATGCAAACGTAATAAAAATAACAACGTATTTTCAGCAGAGGAATTTTCTTAAAAGTTTAACTAACCATATTGCCGCGGTAAGGACCAAGTTTTTAATGAATATTTTCGTTTTATGTGTTGGATTACTTACGTACTGAAGACTTAATCACGAGGATAGGTAATGTGACGTAGTAGGTTGGTACTCCGATATCTGATTGCGACGTTCGAATTCAAAACTCAGGATGCAAAAGAGAAATAATCAAAATTAACAATATGGCTAAACTAATACAAACATATAAAAAATCGACTCAAAGTGGGTCATGCTACATTTTGTTTGGTAAGCAAAGTATGCGGCGGTCCTAAAGGTTAGATACCCAAAAAAATATCATCTGGGTGTTCCAGATGTATATGGTGCCTTAGTTGGTCGCTTGCCATCTGGTGACTCGTTCACTCATTTGACACTATTCCCATAAAAAGGCAGCAGCTGCACATATGCCACTATTAGATGGTAATTTCTTATACATTCTCTACCTTATCACTTTTTTAGGGAAAACACCATCGATTAACAGCTTTTCCAATGCTTCAGTTCCGTAATTACTAGTGAGAATTGAGCTAATTCCTAGACCTATTGGGGATTTATAGACCCTGTACTATTTATTGTTATCGCCCCATTTTTATCCGACAAAGCAAATGATATTATAATCAATGTGAATAGCGTTCAATAGTTCAGCATTATTTAGAAAATAAACATTTTTATTATTTTTATGCCAATCACCAAACTTGGCATCGTTAATAATCAGAACTCATTTGCATCCACTTCATCTAAATTCCAAAGTTCTCCAAATGTTCAATCAGTTATTGAATTTACTAAATTTTGACATCAAACATACCATCATAGTAAATTGCGCCAGAATTAGGTTGTGTATTTTTAATGTTGCGTCTTTTAGCTTAAACGGCTCAATTAATTTTAGCTTGACGGATGTATCAGCTTATTATTAAATGACAAAGAGATAAAGGCTGAATGAGTGTCGTGAAATTCGAATCCAAACAATAAAATATATATACATACATAACTCCCATACGCCAAATCCCTTGCGGGGTAGGCAGAGAGATCAGAGCGCCATAAGGCACGATTTTTACACGCCTCACTCGCTTCGTTGACTTTCATAACTCTTTTCATGCACGCGCGTCGGTTTGTGAGGCTCCTAACATCACCTTCCTCCAGAACACGTACTATTTGGTCATGGAATGGCCATCCTCGACTCCTACATCTATCCGCTTTTGCATTATATATCTGTTAAAAGCGCATCCAATATATACAATTTCATTCACCTGTTACAGCACTACATCGTCAACCGTTATCCTTGCATCCGTTCTGGATTCCTCCCTTTCAAACACCATGACTTTCGTTTTCGTCGCATTTAACTGCAAGCCTTTAATCATGCAATCATCTTTTATAGTAGTGACTAGTGTTTGCAGGTCCGACGGCGATGCGGCTAGAAGCACGGCGTCATCTGCGTAAAGCAGGCAGCTCACAACTAGGTCACCCATTCGCATCCCTACATCCATCGATCTCACTCTCCGGAGACAACTGTCCAGGTACAGGATGAACAGTCGAGCGGACAGCACGCAACCCTGTCTGACGCCGATATTGACGTCAAACCAGGGGGACAAGCCGCCGTCAACACGCACACACACTGTGCAGCCCTCAAAGTGGATTACACAGCGCCCAGCAGTGCGCCGCTCACCCCGTAGGCCGGGAGTATGTCCCACAGATCCTTTCGTAACACTCTGTCAAACGCTTTTTCCAGATCCACAAAACCGCAGAAAACCTTAACATAACTTATCATATCATTTTTAAAAGCTTACGTGAACTGTGAAATACTTTTGAAAGTGTGTTAAAAAGTTGTGAAATTTTCCCTTATTTTTGCGTGAAAGTAATTTAGGTTTCTGCAGTAAAAATAGAGCTTAGATATATTTTAAGCTAGACCTGACAATATATCGTTGGAAAGTTTACTACAAATAACGCTGTGATTTTTGCGTTATAGATATGTAAACATACAATTTCGGTTATACGGATTAAAATATAATAATTTAATGTTTTTATCCAATAGCAGGTTATGTTTCTTATTTAATTTTATTTTAAACAAAAATTTGCTATTGAGGTCTGTTTATTCATTTAAGAGTTACGAAGCAAAATACGGACTGAACAAAAGCAATGCTCAATTGTCAAACAAGAAATTAAAAAAGGTGATTAGCAATTATTATTACCAGCTATTTGTAAAAAAATGTTAGGTGACTGAAGAATATTCTTCTCTTTGTCGGTTTCGTGTAAATTTGCATATTTTATTCTAAAAACAAAATAATTCTGACAAAAATTTCGAATTGTATAAAATTTATATGATTAAAAATTCACCGGGTCGCTTTGTAACTGTGAAAAAGGTACTGAATAGCAGTATTCTTAACGCAATGTGCACAGAGCCACCTAGTTTTAAAATAACGGATAATAATACAATACTTGTAATAAATTTGATTTCTTCAAGAAGGCCCTCGCGACAGTGACTGCGATAATAGTCCATTATACAATTTGCATAGATTTTGAGTTCTGTAATTAAATAAATGTATTTATTTGATATATAATGTAATAGATTAAAGAGTATGTATCAATTCATCTTATTTAATACATACATACATACATAACTTCACGCCAAATCCCTTGCGGGGTAGAGAGAACAGAGCGCCATAGGGCACGATTCTTACACACTTCACTCGCTTCGTTGACTTTCATAACTCTTTTCATGCACGCGCGTCGGTTTTTGAGGCTCTTAACATCACCTTCCTCCAGAACACGTTCTATTTGGTCTTTGAATGTGTGTCTTGGCCGTCCTCGACTCCTACATCCGTCCGCTTTTGCATTGTATATCTGCTTAGTCAGTCTTGCGTCAACCATTCTTTCTACATGTCCGAACCATCGGAGCATGCCCTTTCTTACTTTTACACCGACACTCTCTTTCAAACCAACTTCCTTCCTTACAACCTTGTTTTCTACGCGGTCAGCGAGAGTCACTCCGCAGATTTTGCGTAGATTTTTATTTTATTTAATAGATTAATAATTTTCTTTTTTAATTTTTTCGGTTAGTAAAATCACTTATAACAAACATCGTGAAAATGTAAATTTAACTAAAATTATTTGATTCATCTAGATATATATATATATATATATATTTAGTCTAGCTCGAACAGTGAACACTTTATTAGCATACTAAAACAAGTAAGTACTAAATATCTGGCCTCTATGTTTAGTTACGATTAGTTCACATATTTGAACAACAAGAATTTAATTTAAGCGCACTAGAAATTCTCACAATGCTAACGTTTATGAAAATTTGGCCCACAGAAGTTTACTTTGAAATATCCTGAAAGTAAATAAGGTAGCAGTTGTGTGACAATTTGGCGAACGACGTATTTTTGGTTTCATAAGTGTCCGAACCTATTGCTGTAAAATTATTAATATGGATCTCATATTAATCAGAATCTAACCCCTCTGCAATTGCAAAAGTCCATAGGTGACGTTAGTCGCTTACGCAAAGTGAAAGAAGAGAAGAAAATGAAGATCATGTTACGGTGGTTCGCACTTGTAGAAAGAATGGATGATGCAAGATTAACTACGCAGATATACAACGGAAACACGAAAAGATGTAAGAATCGTCAATGCTATAACATACTTTTCATGACCAATTGAGTTTTTAAGGAAGGTGAATTTAAATAAAAGTTATGAGAGTCAAAAAAACTAGTGAAGTATGTAAGAATCGTGGTTTCTGGCGCTGTGTTATTCCCTTATTCCGCGAAGGGACTTGCATGAAGTTATGTATGTATATGTAAAAAAAAACATTTAAATGTCTATTTGATTACGGTGACTTGACTCAAAAGTGGGATGCTAATTTACGGCGTAGTTTGTCGGTAAAATGATTAACTGTTAGCTAACCCGGTGAACTTGGTTTCGCATTGGAAGCAATATATAAAAAACACGCATAACATAACATGACTTCACGCCTTTTTCTACATGAAAATGAAGGCAGCGGCAGTTAAGCCTCGACTCGCCGTTTACGTTCCCGTACCTATTTACAGGGGGAATTTTTTTTAAATAAAGTAGGTTAAGTTATTCCTTATTATTTCTACCCCAGCTCGTCCGGATCGGGTCTATGGATACGTCTCTCACTCAGCGAAACGCTGTATGAGCCACTTTACGCCGATATTATGAGAGGTCGTGATATTTCGGTCTTCACCAGGCTCTACCTATTCTCCTAATTCCCTAATCCTTTTATTTATTTGCGGTATTCGATTATTGTATAAATTCAAATTTATTAAACAAAGTAGCAAACTTATTTTGAATATGGCAAATGTATTTTTTTTATTTGCTATGGTGCCAAGAAAAGAGAAAAACAATGTTACATTTTCTTCACCATCCTTTGGAATTTACAAATAAAATATACAAATAACTTACTAGCAAACAAAATCCCAAATATAAGTTGAGATATGCACTATCCTATCTTTTAAACTCGACCAAACTGCATACGGTGTGCAAATTCGAAAAAAATCGGTGAGGTAGTATATTCTTCAATCGCAGACAAACAACGTGACACGTAATTAATATATAATAAGATTGTTTGATAAAAGATTCCAAGATGATTTCCGACAGAAAATATTATATATATTAAGGATATATGAAAGTTAAATAATAAGGTGGGCGTATAACCTCTTATACGCGTGGAAAAAGTTTTTGTAGTTAAAAAGGTCACTTGGACGAAGCTGTTGAACCATGAATGACATTTATATGTAAGGGTCAACAAATATTTCAAAAGTTAAGATCACTTCACAATTCACAATTTAATTTGAAAATAAAAGCCTCATATATCTTATGAGAGGTAGAAATAGCTAACAAAATGTCAAATATTTTATTTCTTTTACTTATGAACTGACATGAGACGTCAGATGTTATAAAGTCATCCTTATATTAAAATGAAATGAAAATTAAATTATATTTTTATTTCTAAAACAACGTTGAACTTGAAATCTGAGTGGCTTTTTCTTTGAGACATTCTTTGAGACAGTCATACATACATACATAGCTTCACGCCAAGTCCATTGCGGGGTAGGCAGACAGAATAAAGCGCCATAAGGCATGATTCTTGCACGCCTCACTCGCTTCGTTTACTTCCATAACTCTTGTCATATATGCTCGTAGCATAGCGTTGGGATTAGTACCGCATTATGGTTAGCTTGCTGAGCTTTTCTGCTAACTTTTTTGCGCCCAGGAATCTGCCCAACGCTCCATTTACGCTGCTCTACTTTCCATCTTCAAAGATTAAGAAATAAAAATAGAACAAAACTGAAGAAATATGACATAAAAGGACAATCCAATACTCCAATTAACTGTCAACATACCGTACTAAGTAAAGTACCGTTTGTTAGCACCAGTGTAGTTCTGTAGTAAGCTCTCCAGTCGACCCAGAGCGTATGAAATCGATAGTCTCGTTGAACATCATGCAAGCTCAATGTTATTCACCATGCATACATAAATTTTACTTATACTCATGAATTTTGTGGAAATTTTAAAAACAAAACAGTGGTAGAGCCAAGCAGTTCGCAGCATGATTGGTCCGGCTCGACCGATGAAATACCACGACCTCTCAGAAGATCGACGTAAAGGCTCATGGTACGTTTCGTTTGGTGAGAGAGGTAGACGGAGGCCCGCTCCCCTTCCCCATCCATTCCTATCCTACTCCCTTATCCTTTCCTATCCTACTCCCTTAAAGGTCGGCAACGCAACGGTAACACTATACGTATTGTGATACGCTCGCTCGTATGCCCTCATATCCATAAAAAAATATAAGCATTGTAGTTGTTCTTTACAGATTTTATACTGAATGATGTGTTCTCACCTACTTATAAGAAAGTGTTATATATACACTTTTTCTATAATATAAACAGTCACAAGTACATACTTGGCCAACTTTGAAAGGACACAAAGATAACGTATTAATTCTGAGTTGTAGACCTTCAGCGTCTCTGAAACAGCTTCATAAGACAACACTCAACAACGTGCCGCTGACTACGAAATGAAGATAAATTCATTTGCCGTCAGCCCTTATTTACATAATTCTATCGGTATACGTCTACGCAGGAACAAAGTATATTTATAGTACCTACTGAAGGGTGAAGTTTTATACAGTCTATTGTTGGCAAAACTTTTAAAAGAACTTGGTTTTATATGTAGCTATCGCTATCGCGATTTCTATGAGTTTTTATGTATAGCTTATATAAAGTAAGCTATACATAAAAACTCATAGAAATCGCGACCAGAGGAGGCTATTTATTAATACGGTAAAGGTACTGTTACGAGGTGGGAATATAGAGTCTTTTAAAGTCTTCAGGAATCTGGAACTTTATTAATTACAAAATACAATAAATTATGTGTGTCCACTTCGAAACCTAAACCGGATCTGATCGTATCGAATGAACTGCTGTAAACTATGATTTTGAAATGACGTCAATTCACTTGAACGGGTAAACAACTAAGGACAGCTCAGCACTTTATTTTATATTAAGAATGGTTAATAAAATATTATAACAGTACGGTAAAGCCAGTAAAAAATGCAATATTACTACTAACCAAACAACTACTACTAATAATAATTTTAACAGATTTTTACAGACACACTGGCAATGGTTATTGCTCCTATTGTATGGAACAAGGGGACAAAAGATCCAGATGATAAGCAAATCGTATTACAGTTGCGTTGTCGGTTTTAAGGGAGGTAAGCCCTCCTTGCCTATCCTACTCCCTTAAAATGAGACGGGTCTGGGCTTCCGCATACGGAATAGGCCATTTTACGTCGATATTCTCACAGGCCATGGTATTTCGCCGGTCGACCATTCATGTAGCAAACTGCATGGCTACCCTGTTTTTTAACTTTTTCATTAGTAACTTTTTTACTCACCTTTTAAAATTCTTAACACATTTAATAGGATCAAATTCATAAATTTGAACATTTAAATTCACATAAACTAGACTTATCTACATAAAAATGCACATTATATTGCCCGGAAATATCCAATGTGCTGGGAATAATAGAAGCCCGTGATTACCCACTTATGCACATGTGTTACAACCTTCCACCAAATGGTGCAGCCTCTGATGGCCTACGGACTGCGGCGTTACAATCAATGTGTGGAACATGGAAAGTAGAACTTTAATTTTACCGAAAAAAAATTACTTACTAAAAGAATTTTGGATAAATTAAGTTTTAAATTGAACATAACTTCTTTAGCTGTTGATAATAACAAATAACTATCGAATTCTTTTTCTCAAAGCGTGGATGCGAATTCGAACCTGGTTGTTTTAATAAGGAAATAATTGTGTTGTTAGTCTAGACTCTAGACTGACATCCGTGGTCTAGACTTTCGTTATGATTTAAAAGTTTGTAATTGCTATTTAAGTATTTGAAAAAATGTGCAAAAATTTTTCAATTCGTGGAAGCCGTTGATTTAAGCTAAAACTGCTAGCATCAGAAACAATATTAGGCTTGTTCTACACATGAACGCTGCATTAAGTCGTCTTGGCTCGCCGAATTTAAAAGGAATATATGGTAGAAAAAGTTCCTCTATACTTTGGACTATGGATAGCCAATGATAGCCACAATGCTATCATTAATCAGTCATAACATAAACATACATAAGATCACTTCACGCCTTTGTTACCCGAAGATGTAGGCAGCGCCTGTTAAGCCTCATCTCGCCGTTAAGTTTACGTCCTAAATGGAATAGGTGGCAAACCTACAATACTACATATGTGCAAAAAGTTTTCAGACATCGATATTTATCACACTTAACATCCGAAAATAATTTCGAAAATTCATTGGTGTGTCAGGTTTGGAACCCGCGACCTCCGGATTCAGAAGCGAAGTGCTCGACCACTGGACCACCGAGACATTTCATCAGTCAGTCAATCTGTCATAAATATTGTTTTACACATATGTTATATTGAATACAAATATAAAAATACCTTCAAAAGGTATACTTTACTAAATGTGACATCGCGTAATGCTCAACTTACCTGTCTTTGACTTGGATACGATTCAATTTACGTTGACTCCAGGTCTGTCTGAAAAACTTATGCGCCGCTCAAAGTGTACGCTTTTAATCGCTGTTAGAGAGTTTCGTTCAAGCGTCACTTACAGGACATTTGTGCGCTGAACTGCATTCCAAAAGAGTTTCAGTCGAGCTTTTGCTGTCTGTGTTACTCGTGTGCCAGAGTTTGCAGATACATCTCGACAAGAATTTTAATTTTATACGGTACTAGCTTTTACTTGCTGCCTTATATGTGTGTTATTTTAAATTATGTCGATATATTATTAAGATTATTTTTTGATGTTTATTTCTTAAGTTATGTGTGATAAATATCGATGACTGAAATTTTTGTGCCCCGTAAGGTGACAGAATCGCCACCCATTCTTTTTGGAAAAAGAATAGGTGGCCCCTAGGGCGTGCTATGAGCATTTTGCCGCCGGCGCTAAAAAACTGTTAATAATTTTTAAAACAGTTGACCGTTAGATTTGCATCTCTTAGTAGCTGCGCCTATTCTCATTAGCAACGTGTTTCGAAAGACTGGATGCAGTCTGTGCACCAGGGACTGCTTGAGAAGAAGATTCTAACCATTAGGAGAAGCCGGGCGGCATTTTGCTCACCGCGCGCCCACTCACGTTAGTAATATTTTGTAGTGTATTTTTGGCAAACTCGAAATGTAGAACATATTTTATGGTGCAATTATAATTTAAACTAAAAAAACACATGCTTGTTTTAGGATTCTAAAGTATTCGTTGATATTATTAAATAAAAATGGCTAAAATAGAAGTTCAAAATTTGTTTTGGCTAGAACAAATATCGTGTTTTGAAGATGCTATCATACGGATTGATGACACTGAAAAAGTGTCAGATATTGATAGATTTACTCATCACAGTAAGCACAACACGTAACAATAAAATACCCATGCCGGGTATTTTATTGACGGGCCTCCTGGCGCATTGGTAAAACTACCGACTGCAGCAATGAGGTCGGGAGTCCGATTCCCACTCGAGCACAAATATTTGTGACAAACATGAATGAACTATAATAAGGATGTATTTACAAAAAAAAGTTTATATGTATTAATATCCGTTATCTAGTATCCATCGTCATCATCATCAGCCTTTTTGAGGTCCACTGCTGGACATAGGCCTCCCCCAGAGAGCGCCACAACTGCCGGTCTGGTCAATCATGGGGGGTTTTTGCTATAATCGCCACGCTTGGCAGGCGGGTTGGCGATCGCAGTAGGCTGTATTTTTTGAGAGAGAATGCTGCTGCCCATTCTTCTAGCTTTTCCCTTAGTAGCCTTTTACGACACCCACGGGAAGAGATGGGGTGGCGGTATTTTAAGCCGGCGCCACACAGCTCTAGTCTTCTAGGCTAGAGCTAGACTTCTAGACTTCTAGTATCCATAACACAAGCATTTAGTTGCTTAGCTTGAAACTAGAGGGCGCTGTGTGTATTGTGTCCAAGATATTATAAATATTGTGCCTTCCGAAATAGCACGTATTAGACGCCCGTGGAGATCCAGTTTAGATATAAGTAGCCGTAAATTAGCGACTTTAGTTAACCGTTAGCCTTAATATCATCGTCGTTAACATAAAATACAACCAGCAAGTGATCTTTCTCCAATAAGTTCATCCAGCTATGGTGATAAATCACTTCCACAGCTAGTTCGCCTCAGGAATATTGCCATGGTACTTATCAAGCAATATGTGACCAGAAGGTCTCCCAAAGATACTTTTAATATTCCTAAAAAGAGTTTCCAGATGCCTAAAGTTACTGTGCAATGAACATTTGACATATGTCTGTGAGGACTGTTTTGATAAAGCGTATCCTTCCTGTAGATTTAGAAAATATATAATTTGATATATTTATTTATTTTTATTTATATACACTTTATTGCACACAAAAGACAATAGATACATGGTAAGACTTTATAACAATAGTAGACAGTACAAGGGGCGGCCTTATTGCTGTAAGCAATTTCTGCCAGGCAACCTTTATATATATTTATTATTGTTTTTGGTAAAATATAGAGTATTAAGTGAAGTAAGAGAAAAAAAGTCTATTATAATATTGAGTTTCCGAAAGTCGTTAGTAAATCAAAATTTTTAAAACAGAATTGAATAAATATATTCATTGATTACTACAAATAGGTATATTATTTAAATTCTTATAGAAAAAATAATTAAAATGCTGTATTACTAATTTAACTGCTCAAAGAAAATGGGGCGCCAAAATGCTCCCCACGCGCCCACTGACGTTTGGAAAAGAGGCGCGCCCACTCTAGGGTTAACGGCGAGTCGAGATTTAACATCTACTGTCTACACCTTCGGGTAGATAAAGGCGTGAAGTAACGTTTATGTTAATTCGAAGAACGTGGACAGTTAAAAATTTATAAAGGACTTAAGGTTCCAGTATTTTAGCAACTTCACTCGTATTTAGTAGAAAAAGCAGCGAAGGGACTTGACGAGAGAGGTGTGAATGTGATGCGATTCTGTGCGCGTGATAAAGAGTGAGATAATGGAACATAGAAGTGAAAACGCAGCATGCGAACGAATGAATGAAGTCAGAAAAGAATGAATGGGTTGGATGAGTGTATGTGTGAGTGATCATAAATCAATAAGGACCATAAGGACAAATATAAAGACAGATACAGCGGTAGATAGCGATAGATTCAGCAGTACAGAAATATTAAGTATAAATGAAATTCATCATATTTGATTTTAAAATTAACTTTATCATCATCATCAAATCATATGAAGAAACTGATTAGTTCACAGAACAATAAATTAAATGCTGTATTTACATTTAAAACATAATATATGAGTGCAAGTCTTCCAATTTCATACCAACGGAATCCAATCTGGTCTGTTCGTAGTTGTAACCAACATTGTACATAGGAAAGAGCTGTTTGTCAAAACTGTTTGATATATTGCACAAACAGATTGAGAGTCAGTGATGCTTGGCATTCGTTCGGTAACATTTTAGAACATAATTTTACGCTCGCCGGATTCTGTTTGATTATAGTTATAAAATATTAGGTATCCAAAAAAAGCAGTCTTTTTTTTTTTTTGGTTTTACACAGGGGCTTATTATGACGGTTAAGCGACTTTACTTCTGAATATGATAATAATATCTCGAGTTAGTATTTTGGTACACATCAATAGGAATTTTTCTGGAATTTATTTGTGATTGTCTATTTCTTTGTTGACAAATTTTTATAACGTTACGTAGTATGATTTGCCTTTGTCTTACCCCTGTAACATTTTAATTTTAAGAGCTTGATCACGTTAAGTTAAAAAAATATATTAAAGAATAGTCTCGATGGTCCAGAGGTCCAGCACCCACTTCTAAATTTAGAGGTCGCGGGCTGGAATCTTCACACTGGCTCACACTTCAATTATGTGTGAAAAATATCAATGACTGAAAACTTTGTTCCCGGTATGGCAATAGGTTCGCTACCTTATTCCATTTGGGACGTAAACATAGCGGCAAGACGAAGGTTAACAGCCGGTGCCTACACCTTCGGGTAGAAAAAGGCGTGAAGGTATGTTATGTTTGTTATGTTTAAAAGAATATTTAGATACACAGATCATTATGGATTGTTATGTTTAATATTTTAGAATATAAAACTTCTAACAAGTACACAAACGGCATAGTACATATAGCACGTACATATAACTATGTCATTGTCGACGCAGTGTCAAAAGCAACTTTGCTCACATTTATACCCTCATTTTCATACGAAAATTTCAGTACCAGCTAAAATTAATATACTGAAGCTTTCAAGGATTTCATTTCAACGCAAATTATATAAAAGGCTAACTGGGAATGGACGAAATTAATAAATGCGACCCTTACACGTGGATTTACCTGGATTTATTTTTATTTTATATCCGGCTAGACAATGTTGGTGACGGCAAGTGTCGTGACGCTTGATCCATTTTATTAAAGCGAATAAGATTTTATTAAAGAAAGCAAATGGAAAAGTGAAAAATTATTGCTATTTTTGTATAGTATTCTGCTTTATATGCACCAGGTAGCTATTAGCATTCACGTCATGGGCCGATAATGTAATCAAAATTTTCGCGCCATACAATGTTGCATTATATCAAATTTGATTTAGCGCTTGAATAGAGTTGTGAAATGCGTGTCGATATTTTTGCTCTTTTTATAATTATAAACAAAACATTCCTAAATACATAACTTCACGCTTAATTCCTAGCGAGGTTAGAGAGAATAGAGCACAATAAGACACTGTTCTTATGAGGCGTTTAAAAACATTGCCTCTTACTCTTTGACTTTCATAAGTCTTTTCATGCACGCGCGTCCATTTTTAAGGCTCCTAACATCACATTCCTCCAGAATTTATTCTACTTTTCGTTTTGTTATTCTATAATCGTATAAAAATACTTCTGATAAAATGAATTTTAATGCATCCTTAACCATTTCATTGTTCAGATTTTTTGACCGGCTTGACTTCTGAAATATAACGACATCTACGACCTACGACGAAATACTCCATATCACCCTAAAGTGGTTCAATCCGTGTTTCGTTCGGTGAGAAAAGTATTACGCCCCCTCTCCTGTAAAAAAGAAAATATAAACAAAAATATGATGACGCGTAAAAAGGATCAAAAGATTTTTAACGTCGCTTTTTCGTCACAAATCTTAACGAACTTGTACAAAGACATTAGCATTTTGAAACCAAACTAACAATATTAGGTGATGTTCACACTCAGTATTGCAGGACTGCCACTGCGTTATGGCAGGTATTTGTGGCAACGTGAACAAAGTCGTACTGTAAATATGAGAGCTCCAGCCGAACTGCACAGAATCTACTGCTAATAAAGATGGTAATACTGTATTGAACTACTTATAGCTGGGAGTACTGTGGCAGTGGGCGTGCGATTGTTCAGTTCAATTTGAAGGTTCTATTACGCCATTATGACGTCGATAATGATACCATGTTTTTGTGCGATGTTTGAAATTCATTTGTATTCAATAGATAGTTGACGCTACAGAATACATCTTATAGTGAATTTAAATTTTATCTTTTTTTTACTTAACATCGTTAACATAACATAACCTCACGCCTTTTTCTACTCGACCGTACACCGAGTCGAGACCAATGGAGTTGTAGACCGTGGCTGTTAAATCTCGACTCGTCGTTATGTTCACGTCCAAAATGGAATAGGTGGCAAGCAATTTGACGGCCCCACTCCGACTTGTCATTCATGAAGTCGTTGATGGTGTAGTATGCACCACCAATGAGACGACCCTTCACAGCCCGCCTAAAACGATCATAAGACAAATCCAAAATATGCGCAGGTATCCTATTATAAAACTGTACACCCATTCCCAAAAAGACGTCGTAAAGGCTGTAATCATTACTTTTAATGCGAAACAAAGTCCGTCGGATCAGCTTGTGTGTCATAAATAACACTATCATCAGCATATTAAACAATGCAAGATATATTTGGCGTGTGGACGCATAATTGCCGCGACATATAGTTTCGACTGTTAAAAACGTCAATTTACAAATAAATATTATTATAAAAATCATCAAAAGTCATTGTACTTGATTCCTATTTAGGTATAATAAATGTAGGTATATTAAGGTGATGTTAGGAGCCACAAAAATCGACGCGCGTGCATCAAAAGAGATAAGAATGGCAAAGAAGGAAGTGAGGCGTTTAAGAATCGTGCCTTATGGCTTTATGTTCTCTCTGCCTACCCCGCAAGTGATTTAGCGTGAAGTTATGTATGTATGTTACGACAATATTGTTATTATTTAGATGTTTATGGAGCTTTTCTCAGTATCCGATACATAGCAATTAGTGCCGCAATTTGATATGTGAGACAAAAATAAAATATTTCTAGAAGACATAGTTTACTTAGAGTATTATAGGGAATCACAATATATCAGATCTCTATATCTTAGAATATGAATAATAACGTGTTTTCATATTTAATTTATATCTAACTCATTAATTTTTATTTGATAACGCAGATGCTTATTATTGAGAAAGCTCCATTAGAAGCTTGTGTTTATGTGGAAATAACTTGACTACAAATATTACGTGAATAGTAATTGACTAAGTAGATGAAGGCATCGAGGACGGGCACGACAAACTTTCCATGAACAAATTAAACAGGTGCTTGATGAAAGTGATGTCAAGAGCCTTAAAAACCGACGAGTGTACATAGAAAGAGTTATAAAAGTCAAAGAAGCGATTAGGCACTGTCCTTACACGCCTCGTAAGAATAATGCCTTATGGCGCTCTGTTCTCTCTGCCTACCTCGCAAGGAATTTAACGTGAAGTTAAGTATGTGTTTTTTCTAGTTTTTTAAAGTGAAACTTTTATTACATCGTCTCAAACTTTTTCGTCTGCGTGTTGCATGTCGCGTGACGGTGACGTGAAGGCGCTCGTCAGAGCGCCTTTCACGTCTATTATCGTTTATTTATATTAATTAATTACCCAAATATACACTTTATTTTTGTAAATAAATACCGTAAAAACATGTAGAAAAAACATGTAGAAAAACACCCCCAGACGAGGGATCGAACCCGCCCCGACCTTGTGTTATCGGTAGTGCGGTTTACCGATGCACCACGAGGGCCGTATGTATAATCGTATTGTTTGAGGTGTGAATACTGACTTGAGATGGAGAAAAAATTCGGTAGAAATTTTGAATGCGTTTACTTGGCAAAGTACAGTACAGTGGTAAGACATAAAAATATTGTTAGCGAATTGCAGGTGCGCGTGCGTTCATATGTGTCTATTATTGTTGAATAAAAGTTGCGAGCTGTGGCGCTCGAGTCGCGTACTCCCTTCCAACTTTTTCTGCGTGACTTGTACTATATTTATTAATTTGATGCGCGAACATACTCCCGGCCTTGGAACCATCAGGTTTCAATAGAAAAGTCATCTTCACAACACAGGCTCTGACAGTGGAAGCGGACAGATCTTGGAGAAGGCTCGTTTGATGACAGTGCCATCTGACTTGCGAATATCGGCCACTCTAGATATTCCATCTTTGCCTGGATACGTTTTACAAATTCGTCCTAGGTTCCATTTTAAAGGTGGTAAATTTTCGTCCTTGATGAGAACCAGTGTATCCAACTGTAGGTCACCCTTGTGCGTTTGCCATTTGGTTCTGGTTTGCATCTCCGTCACGTACTCCTTAGACCAACGACGCCAAAAATGCTGCCTTATCTGTTCCACTCTCTGGTATCGTGTAAGTTGGTGAGATGGAGAATCGTGGTAGTCTTCGGAAACTGGTGCAGTCAGCGGACGGCCAATCAAGAAGTGAGCTGGGCTGAGAGGAAGATAATCATGTGGGTCGGTGGACATAGGAGTCAAAGGTCTGGAATTCAAAATGGCTTCAACCTGTATAAGCACCGTACTGAACTCCTCAAATGTTAGGTGCGCGTTACCTATCACACGCCACAGGTGGTGCTTACAACTTTTAACCCCGGCCTCCCATAAACCCCCAAAGTGACTAGCGTAAGAAGGGATCATTTTAAATGTAATGTTTTGTGAAGTTGCATATTCTTTAATATTATTAGAACAAGAATTTAAAAATTTTCTAAAATCGTTCATTAAACCTATGAAGTTTTTCCCGTTGTCAGAGAGGATTTCAAGCGGTTTACCTCGTCGTGAAATAAAACGCTTTAGTGCCAGAAGATAAGCGCCTGATGAGAGATCCGAAACCAATTCCAAATGGACCGCGCGCGTAACGAGACAAACAAATAAACATATATATGATTTTTGCAACCGTGCCCCTTTACCTTTTCGGTTCAGTATGAACACTGGTCCCGCATAATCTACGCCAGATCGTATAAACGGAAAACCAGGCTCAAGCCTTTCTCTTGGTAAATTACCCATAATAGGACTAACTATCTTTGGATGGCACCTCGCACATTTTATGCAAGTATACACAGTTCTTTTAGCAAGGTTACGCCCGCCAACTGGCCACCATGCTTCTCTCAATGTAAACAAAAGAAGCTGTGGCGCAGCGTGTAATGTTTGTTGATGTACATAAGAAAACAACAAGACCGTAAAATAATGTTTAGCAGATATCAAAATTGAATGTTTCTTATTGAAACTGAATTCAGGACAACTACGTATACGTCCACCAACGCGAATCAATTTATTTTTATCTATAAATAAATCTAGTTTCAACAAATTAGCATTCTTCTTTGTCATTATTTTATTACTAACAAGTGAATTGTATACATCGGGAAAAGATTCTATTTGACTCAAACGCGCGAGAGTTAACTCGGCATTGTTAAGTTCATCTACACTTAATAAACCTGTACGTTTATTCGCCTTGTTTCGCGTGTTAAACAAAAACCGAAGGACATAAGCGGCAGCTCGCTTCATCCTAACGTATTGAGAGTATCTAACAAATGGAAACAAACTGTCGTCGGTATTGTGACTACCGATATGACAACAGACACTTGATTTAAGTTCAGGTAAGTCATTTTGTGAAATATATTTATTTTCTAAATTTGGTAATATAAAGTTAGAATCGTGTAAGAACCGCGGTCCCTCCCACCATAATGTGGAGGTAATTAGATCATCTAAATATAGACCACGTGATACGAGATCAGCTGGGTTCTCCTTTCCGAGTACATGCCGCCATGGATGTTGTTCACTCAAATCGTGAATTTCTGCGGTCCTGTTCTGAACGTACGGTTTTAATAAATTTGCCTGCATACTCAACCAACCCAAAACAATTGTAGAATCCGTCCAAAATACTACCCTATGCATTGTCGAACGCAATGATTTTTTTATTTTAGAGTATAATCTCGCGCCTATTACTGCGCCGCACAATTCAAGTCTAGGTATAGTTGTAGGTTTCGTAGGCGCGACTTTACCCTTTGAACATAGTAAGCGAACTGTAATATTTGTATCACCTGATTCATTATAACTTATTGAGCGAACGTAGGCGCAGGCACCGTACGCGGTTTGCGAAGCATCGGTAAATATATGTAATTCTATGTATGTAGGGTTTACACACACAACAAAACGAGGCAGTCGTAAACTACTTAGTGAGGATAAACAAATTACAAATCGTTCCCATATCTGTGTGACGTCACGAGGAGTCGGTTCATCCCACTCCAATTTCAATAACCAACATTTCTGCAGTAAGGTTTTAGCTATTGTGATCAATGGACTTATTAACCCCAAGGGATCATAAATTTGAGCAGCACATGACAAAATACTGCGTTTGGTAATAATACTCATATCAGTATCAATTTGTGAAAAATAATATAATTCATCCAATCTGTTATTCCATCCGATACCTAACGTTTTATTCAGTATGGTGTCACTTGAACCTAAGTTTAGCGACTTTGTACTGTTGTTGTCGAGATTTGCGTGATCATAATTAAAAACCCATTTACGTAAAGTAAAACATGCGGACTCTAAAACTCGAGACGTACCCTCACATATTTGATTTAATTGTTCAATTGTGCTAGCTGAACAAAGTAAATCATCGACATAAAAATTATTATTAATTGTGTATTTAAGCTCCGAATCTGTGCACTCATAAGCTAATTGTTTCAAACACCTGCAACTTAAAAATGGCGCCGAAGCGGTTCCATATGTGACGGTGTTTAATCTATATACTGTTAGCTCGTCGGTTGGATTGTCCCGCCATAAAATGAGCTGGAGATCACGTTGGTTTTCATTAATCAATACTTGACGGTACATTTTTTCAATGTCCGCACACGCCACGTATCTATTTTCGCGAAATCTTAATAAAATTGAAATTAGATCGCCTTGTATGGCTGGGCCAACCATTTGAAGGTCATTCAATGAAAAACCAGAACTAGACGCCATGCCAGCATCAAAAACCACACGTAATTTAGTAGTAGTTGCGTCCTCGCGAAACACTCCGTGGTGTGGTAAAAAATAATTATTATTAAAATTAATAATTAATAATTAAATATTATTGTAAGAATGCACAGGACTCATATGGCCAAGAGAAATGTATTCATGAATAAAGTCACTATACATTCTCTTATAATTAGGGTTACGTAACAATCTTTTTTCTAATGCATAGAAGCGTCGTTCAGCTTGTGAGCGAGTGTCACCTAACTTATCCGGTGTAAACTTAAACGGGAATCGAACGTTGAACCGTCCGTCTGCGTTCCGGGTAGTAGTTTCAATAAAATGTGCCTCGCACGCAAGCTCCTCGCAGCTGCCAATGCTAGCTTTATCTGTTGGTAATTCTTCAATCTCCCAGAATTTGCGTAGTAATTGATCAAGTGAGCATTCATTACTGCCTGTTGATTGCGTAAAATTACAGTTTACAGACTTCACTTGTTTTTGGTTGAAAGACAGAATCGAACCCGACACGATCCAGCCTAGTTGCGTGTTTTGGAGGAATGGACCATTCTTAAGACGTATTTTACCTTCGCAAAGTAAATCCCAAAATAATTCAGCGCCTATCAATATGTCTATCGGCAGACTACTATTGAAATTAGGATCTGCAAGAATAATATTATCGGGAAGACAAAAGTCGTTTACTCGTAATGTTGTCGTTGGCAACTTGGACGTAATTTGAGGCAAAACTAAACATTGTATTTGTGCAGTAAAGCCTCCGTCGCGTGATTTTAACTCAATATCACAAGATTGCGTACTTTGTGTTATTGAATTACCTACACCGTGAATTTTCTGAGTGGACTGTATAATAAGTGCGTTTATTTTTTTGCAAAATGATTGCGTGATAAATGAACGTTCGCTGCCACTGTCAAGTACCACGCGCGCTTCATAGTAAACACCTGACGGGCTTCGAACCTCGACCGTAGCTGTGGACAGTAACACTACTTGCGACGGAACGACATCGCTGTCGCTTATATGAAAGTTGTGTGCTTGGAGTGAATGAGTGTGTGTGTTCGCGTTATCGCTATCTGACCCGGTACCAAGCACAGCTGCCGGCACGCAGTTTGTAGACCTACCCACTACCGCGTTAATTTTGTTACGACTGACTTCATCACAGATCAGAGTATTGTGTTTTTGTTCACATTTCCTACACGGACCAAAAACACAAGTACCTACAGAATGACCGGAACGCAAACAATTTATGCATAATTTCTTATCAATCACAAATTGACGCCTATTTTTTACGTTAAGTTCTAAGAATGTAGGACATGAATATAATTGATGTTGGGCGTTACACATAAAGCATATTTTATTATAACTACGTGCATTTACAGGGTTTTTGTGCGACTTGGTTGTCACTGCATTACAGTTAACGTTAGATGTATGAGAACTAGCCTGTTTTTTATGTTCACTCGCGCTATGAGAGGTACTTATTTTATTATGAGAACGTGTGAGGGTTTCTAATATATCAGCCCTGTTGCGGAGGAAATTCATTAAATCTTCTAATTTGATGACTTTGGTGTGATTATTGTTTTGTAATGAACACCTGTATTGTTCCCATTCTCGTTCTGTCACAGTATCTAATTTAGAAATAATAATGTAAATAATTAGGGTGTCCCAATACTCGGTCGGTTCGCCTAAAAGCTTTAAAGCACGTAAATTTTTCAATATATTATCTATAAGTTTACGTAAATATACTGACGATTCTTTGGACAATGCGGGAAGTGAAAATATGGATTTAATATGATTGTGAACCAATAATTTCGTATTATCAAACCTATTAGTTAATAACTCCCAAGCAACTTCATAATTGTCTGCCGAAAACTCCAACGAATCTATGACGGATTTAGCATTATATTTCAAAGATGATTTTAAATAATGAAATTTTTGTATTTGTGTTATTGTTTTACAGTTATGTACTAGGGATAAAAAGGTGTCGCGAAACTCTAACCAGTGTTCATAAGACCCGTCAAAGCCAGGAATGGATATCGTAGGTAATTTAATGGAATTCGAACTGCTCACTGGCGATTCGGAAAAGCTCGTAGACCTCTCATCAGTGCTCGTCATGCACTCGGCAAGTGCTAGAACAATATAATATTCCCGCTCAAATTCCTCCCGTACTTCGAGTTGTTTTTCGATATCAGACTCGAGCGTTATATCCTCAATTTGGCTTTGAACTTGATTAAAATCATTCACCAAGCTCTGAGATCCCATCATACGTAATTTTAGTTCTGCTCGTTGATGAACAGATAAATCAATACCTTCAAATGAGCTGACATATTTTTTAAAATTAGTTAACCGACATCTTATCGAACCGCGTTTTTTCTTAAGATCTTTAAACTTTAACTCTAATTTGGAATCTGATGTAGACATTGTGTGAAAATAAAATACTTAAAGAATACTCACAGAGAAGCAATCGTATTTTTGAGCGTATATTAAGCGTATTAGTAAGTGATTGCACAACTATGCCACGACGTGTAAGTAGGCAAGCGCAACGCAAAAGCACTGAAATTAAGCACAGCACGGTATAAAACAGGTGAAGAAGGAAGAGGCGTAAGAAGGAATTCTAGTTGGCACGTCTCACCAAAGCACTTTCCGATTGCGATTCTTCTCCAAATTCTCTGGTCCAGTTTGATGGAAATCCGGCTCCGAAGGTCCAAAATGTTTGAGGTGTGAATACTGACTTGAGATGGAGAAAAAATTCGGTAGAAATTTTGAATGCGTTTACTTGGCAAAGTACAGTACAGTGGTAAGACATAAAAATATTGTTAGCGAATTGCAGGTGCGCGTGCGTTCATATGTGTCTATTATTGTTGAATAAAAGTTGCGAGCTGTGGCGCTCGCGTACTCCCTTCCAACTTTTTCTGCGTGACTTGTACTATATTTATTAATTTGATGCGCGAACACGTATAATTACCGTCCTCTTTACCAATTTCGACACATTTTCTAGGATCGGGTTTGTTTGTTTGTTTGTTTTTTACATACATACATATACGTACGTACGTATTGCAGGCGGAGAAAAAAAAATATATATTATTTATAAATTGTGTTTTTATAAATTGTGTTTTTTGAAAATTATATTTAAGTACGAATTACATACTATTTGAAAATTATATTTAAGTACGAATTACATACTAATAAAATAATGAAATATCAATAATATTTTTCGATCTTACCGACAGAATAATAAATATATACTAATATATACTATGTACTAACATATTATATTAGAAACATATACTTAATTTTTTGCAGTGATAAACTGTAATAAAAGCAAAGCAAACACACATTGACTTCGTGTTAGTTAACAACGCCATCTGCTGGAATAGAAATTTCATGAAAATCGTTGGAGCCGATTCCGAGATTCCAATTTTATATATATACAAGAATTGCTCGTTTAAAGATATAAGATAAGATAGTGCTCTTTATATATGTATTTGTCACATTTTCATAATAAATCGAAATATCATATTTACTGGAGGAAAAAATATCGTTTTGTTTTGTAAAGATCCTTTGTTGTAATGTTGTTAACGTTTAATAGGTGTCGCGTTATCCCTAGTGCCGTAGCTAGTGCCCTAGTGTCGATTCGGGCGACATCTATCGATATAATACGATATTACGGCAGAATCATCAATAGTAGCAACTTAGTAGCGCCATCTAGGAATTATTGTCGTGACCACGTAAAATAAAAAACATTTATTAAACCCTATTAACAAATACAAGATGGCAAGTAAATTAAAATCGTAACCAATATTTTATGGTAACTAAAATATGTGAACAGTGACTTACATTCGATTTTCGAAAAAAATAATATTTCGAAAATTTTTAGTTAAATGTCTATAATGTGAAAAAAAGTTTCACTTTTACGGTGGTTTCATAAAACCACACAAGTTTTTTTTTTTGGTATAAAAAGAGAAAAATTACCATAACGTATTTCACAACTCTATTAAAAGAGTTATAAAAGTCATGGATAAGAGTGAGGTGTGTAAGAATTGTGCCTTTTGGCGCTCTGTTCTCTCTGCTTAGCTCGTAAGCTATGTATGTACGCTAATATATAACCATTTAGCTATTCTTCAATGGACTACTATATACATAATTTAAGGGTAGCTTCAGTTCACAGGCCGCGGTCCCCGGGGACCTGTCATTTGATAATTTACGACTCAACTCCGGCCGGCATCCATTTTGTTAAAACCTTCTCACGTGCAACATGCAAAAGCACTCGACCTGAAAACTTTTAAATGTAACGAAACTACTCAACGCGGCACACGAACGTGAGACACTTGATGTCTCTGTAATTAAATAATTTATATTATTTCGGCCAAAATGAGCGTCACGTGGGTCATTATGATAATATATTATGCTGTGCTGAAAAGTTAGTTATTATCAGTCAAGTTTAAATTTCTATCAAGTCCACGGCTAACTTGAAGATACATACATAAAATAAAATAAAAAACATAACTTCACGCCTTTATCACCCAAAGGTGTAGGCAGCGGCTGTTAAGCCTCGTCTCGTTGTTATGTTTAAGCCCCAAATGGAATAGGTGGCGAACCTATTGCCATGTCGGGCAATAGGTTCGCCAACATAACTTCCAAAAACAATTTCGAAAAGTCATTGGTGTGAGCCAGTGTCAGGATTCGTACCCGCGATTTCTGGATTCAGAAACGGGGTGCTCGACCACTGGACTACCGAGACATATTTCACTTAAAGAAGTTTACCATTTTTTTTACATTCATAAAAAAAAAACAAAGCAAATGGATCATCTGATAATAAGCGACTGGCGCAGTTTTTAGGCATCTGAAACACATATAGTGTTACATTTGCGCAGCTGACCTCTAAACTAAAATAGAGAAGTGGTCGGAAGTGCGCAAACGTGGCATGAGAGACTTTACGTCGATATTCCGAGTGGTCGTGGTATTTCACCGACTAAGCCAGCCCATTCATGCAACAAATTACACGGCTGTGCCACTGTGAAAATAGTAATGTTAGATAACATTTGCTTATTGGCCATATGTCTTTATTAAATACCAATTTATTAGATAAACATTTATTTGCCAGATATTTGCCATTTAAGCTATCAGAAATTAGCCAGCAGATTTGTGACTGATTGATTGCAATTTGCTAAAAGATATTATCAATTTCCATTGATTGCGACGCAATCGCAATTGATGTTAATGTCGTAGCAAAAACTGACACATGGCGATCCGTCAGCAATATTGCATTGCTCTTGCATCTATGTTCCATCTGTAGCCGCTAATTATAAATAGGCATTTTATAATAACTCTAACAAGAAATAACATAACATAACTTTACGCCTTTTTCTACCCGATGGTATAGATAGCGGCTATTAAGCCTCGACTAGCCGTTATATTTACGTCCCAAACAAATGGAATAGGTAGTAAGCTTATTGCCATACCGGGCACAAAGTTTTCAGTCATCGGTATTTATCACATTTAACCACTGTACTATCGAGACTATTTAATACAGTCCAACCAAATCTAACATATAAAATATAGATTAAATAAATAATTACAATCAAAATAACTAAATTTAAATAAATATATAGATACATTTTAAAAAATAAAAACCCAGTTTGCTACATGAATGGGCTGGCTCTACTATAGAAATATCGTGTTGTGTTCGGTGAGAAAGATATCTGGAGAGTGGAGAGATATGCGGATATTTTAAATCAAATAAATTGAACTAATAAACACCACAACATACATACATAGTATATACATAGTAAGTGGTAGAGCCAAGTAGTTCGCTGCATGAATGGGCCGGCTCGACCGGTGAAATACCACGACCTCTCAGAAGACCGACGTTAAGTGGCGAATGCCGCGTTTCGTTCGGTGAGAGAGGTACCCGAAGGCCCACCCCCTTCCCCATCCTTTCCTATCCTCTAACCCTTTAAGGTCGGCAACGCCACAGTAACACTATATGTGTTGCTGGTGTCCATGAGCGGCGTTGGTTGCTTACCATCAGGTGACACGTCTGCTCGTTTGCCCTCCTAACCCATAAAAAATGAGTTATCTTAAAAAGGGAGATATAACATTTATTTTACAATATTTTTTAGTAGCGTAAGTTATACTAAAACACGTGATCGAGCAGTAAAGGCTTTTCAGGGGTGCTTAAGACGAGAAGCTCAACGGAATCTGTAAATAGGTTCGTGACAAAACTATAGATGCTTTTAGACGGTATCGTGAAAAATACACCGGGTTTAAGTAACAACTTGTTTTTATACTCGGTTGATTTTTATACGATAAGGGAATTGGTGTTATAAGCGTGAAGTTAGAGGAGGACGTGTAGTTATTTTTTATATAAGATAAGGGTGCAAACAAACAGGCGGGTTACCTGCTGGTTGGTATCTAGTGCTAGTCATGGATACCTGCAACACATATAAGGCTATAGTGGCGTTGTCGGTTTTTAATAATGGGAAGAAGGGGGCATTAGAGTGGGCCTTCGTATACCTTTCGTACCGGACGAAACGCGGCAAGAACCACTTTACGTGGTCGTGGTAACACCAGTCACTCCAGGCCTAGTCACGCACAGAGGCAGATTATGACTTACACAAGCTTATTTCTGATTATTTATTCTTAATATCAATTTATACATATAATACATTAACATCCGAGATATGGAGAGATTACTGTCAGTCGCTGTTTGAAGATCCTCAGTCACAGAACTTTACACCTACAGAGCCGGAGAGTGACATGCTGGAACCGAGTATTCAAGAGAAAAATTCACACTTCACATTCACAAATCAGAAGTGAGAGCCGCCATACAACACCTCAACAACGGGAAAGCCACAGGAAAAGATGGAATCCCAATTGAAACCATACGGGCACTAGGAGAACACGGTATCCATATCTTCCACACTATCTGCAATAAGATATGGCTGACCGGCTGATGGCCATCTGAATGGACTCACACGATTTTCACTCCTCTTCATAAAAAGGGCTCCACGAAGAAGTGTAACAATTATCGTCTTATTGCTCTTATAACACATTCAAGCAAAATAATGTTACACATCATAAACGAGCGACTGAAAGCCTACCTGTCCAGAGAAATTGCGCCAGAACAGGCCGGATTTGTGAAGGGAAAGGGTACCAGGGAACCGATCCTCATTGTTCGACAGAACATCGAGAAGGCCCGAGAGTTCAACAAGCCAACCTACATATGCTTTGTTGACTTCTCCAAAGCATTCGACTCGGAGAAATGGCCTACACTGTGGAAAACACTCCTACATATGGGAATACCACAACACCTAGTGCATCTGCTCAGGGAACTCTACGAAGGAGGAACCGCTTCAGTGCGGACAGATGACCTTCTCTCAGAAATTTTCCATCCCAGTGCGGGTGTACGACAGGGTTGCATAATATCACCCTTGCTCTTTAACATCTACACTGAGCTTGTGATGCGAATCACTCTCGAAGACTGGAACGATGGTGTTGGAATTGGTGGATATAGAATCGCTAATCTGCGGTACGCTGACGACACCACTTTGTTCGCCAGTAGTGCTGACCATATGGAAGAATTACTTCTCAAAATGGAGCGCGTGAGCCTTACATTTGGGTTAAAGATTAATATAAACAAGACCAAGATTATGATCGTGGATCGCGTCAGTGACAATTTGCCCAAAAAGACACAGATTGCGAACTGTGACGTGGTACACACATATGTTTATCTTGGAGCTTTGATCTCAGATAAAGGCGGCTGCGTAGATGAAGTGAAGCGACGTATGGCCATGACCAGAACTACCATGGAGAAGCTAAGGAAAATATGGAGGAATCGCAATATTACTAAAGCCACCAAAGTAAGATTAGTGCGAACTCTTGTATTCCCCATTTTTCTTTACGCAGCAGAAACGTGGACAGTACGAGAACTGGAAAAGAAAAAGATAAACGCTCTAGAGATGTGGTGCTGGAGGAACATGCTGGGAATATCGTGGACAGAATTCCGAACCAACGTGTCCATACTCCAGGAACTCGGCATCACGCAGCGTTTATCGGCAGGTTCAGTCACGTATTTTGCAATATTTCGGTCATGTTTCTAGGCGAAGCAGCGAGTCCATAGAACGTCTAGCCATACAGGGAAGAGTGGAAGGAACTAGATCGCGAGGTAGGTCAGCAATGCGTTGGACTGACCAAATAAAGAGCGCATTGGGAAACCGCATATCTGACTGCGTCAGGCAGTCTGTCAACAGAGAAGGTTGGAAAGAGGTCGTAAGAAGGACTCTGTCCGCCTCTGCTGGCGATGTGGCAGCCACGAAGTGACCACGACCGCTCTGTCAAGAGCGAGACGACAGAGAAGAAAACATTAACATAACATAACATAACATAACTTCACGCCATTGTTACCCGAAGGTGTAGGCAGCGGCTATTAAGCCTCGTCTCGCCGTTACGTTTACGTCCCAAATGGAATAGGTGGAGAACCTTTTGCCACACCGGGCATAAAGTTTTCAAGTTTTAATATTTATTACACATAACTTTCTGAAAACAATTTCAAAAACTCATTGGTGTGAGCCAGTGTCAGAATTCGAACCACGACCTCTGGATTCAGAAACCGTGTGCTTGACCACTAGACCACCGAAACTGGTAACTAACTGGTATATAATAACTAACTGGTATATAATACATTAATAATATGAATTAAGACAAAAATGTGAGAAATAATCTAACTCTTAAAACAACCTGGATAGTGCCAAAGGCAGACAAGCTGTTCCAACTTCACTTAAAGTGGCATAAACGCGAAAAAATAAATTAAAATACAATGTTAATGATCCGCGAAGAAAAAGTAACTAACGTCTATACAATCTTCATTTAATTGTAGGACGAAACACATCATCGAACTGCCTCCAGCACCTGCTTTCTAATGCACAGCATGGTAGCTGTAAAACGTAACAAACATAATTATGCACAAACGTAAACACATATATATATTTATATATATTTAAAAAAGCTTTTCGAATGCAATATGAACACGCTAAGGCACTCAGTGAGATTGGAGGTATTTTCAAGGCTTTCAACTGCCGATCGGGAAGCTCTCAAGATTGCCTACTTACGCCGTCTCAGCAATATTGTCTATAAAATCAAGTTTATTGCAGAGTCTTATGTGAAATATATTTATTATTCAAATTATTTTTAGTACAGTATAATATTATTTCCAATAATTTTATGAACAGGTACTACATTTTGTTGTTTATGAACAGTTTAGTTTTCTAAATGCCTAGACGTTATACGAACATCCGTAACATAGCAGTTTGCACTCGAGTAGGGTTAATCCCACCGACCGCTTGTTAGTAACCTGTAACAGTACTTTAGTCCATTAATTTAGTCCAAGTTCCAGAATTAAAAACAGCAAATTGCTTTTTAGTATATCAATCTCATAAATAAACTGCAACTTATTCAAATCCTAGCAACGGCTTTAAGTTTGGCGCGATACTCAGTGTTATTGTTAGATTTATATATCAATTAAGATCTTAACAATAAAATATCTCTGATAATATTCAAACAACAAGTAAATTATAATATTTCTATAATTATAGTTGATTTAATATTGTCACAATGTACAATCTGAATTGAAATCTGATAATTATGTAAATATAATTCCACAGCAGCCGAAACACGTCACAAATTTCCCAGAATGGCTATCAGATATTATTGCAATGACATACTACATATATTAAATATATTTTACTTGAAAAATATGCTATCGGAATGTACCAGAAAAATACTTTCAAACTTGTACTGATAAAACTTGACATTATAACACATATAGCTTTTAATTCGAATATTATTTCTTAAAGGAGGCGATAAAAACCATTTAATTCCCGTTCATTATATTTGTGTCATATGTATGTGCGAAAGACGCGTTTTTGTAACTAAACATTAAAAAGTATCTTACCATTTGGATAATGTTTTTTTTTTACAAAATCCTCAATACAATCTAAAATGTCTAACGATAAAAGTCAAAAAGAAAAAAAATATCTACTTCCAATTATTCGTGAAATGGATTTTTTAATCTTTGCATCGCAAACTCAATTGCTATCTGGAAAACATTTGGAAGGTATGTCAATAAATCTCCTCCAAAGTAATTTAAATCCACTTATATCCGTAGTTGGTAGCATTACTTGCAGTATAACTCGAGGAGTGCACGCCGCCTATTCCATGTCTACCGCAATCTATAATGACTTTTTCTTACTAATGTGATCAAATAAAAAGGCATATTTTTTAAATAATGGCCCGTTCAATAACTTCCGATTAACGAGTACGATTCTTAACAGATTTTTCTAAAATAATTTTGATAATATTTTACATATTTTATATTATATCATTTTATGCATATCGAGATTTATTGGTAACTAGCTGACCCGGCGAACTCTGTTTCGCATCAAAAGTAATAACTGCTGCCCCGCTATGTTAATACTGCAATATCTTCAACAAATTCGAAGTCGATAGCAGCTATAGGTTAAAAATGGGAATTTTCCATTGTTAACACCCCCGCAACCCCCCTTGTGGGTGGAATTTCGTAAAATCCGTTCTTAGCTGACCTCTACTCGGCGAAAGAAATAATCCTACCAAATTTCAAGTCGCTACGCCTTATGGTTCCAGAGATATCGTGATGAGTCAATATATAGGTGGAAATCTCTTATATATATACTAGCTGACCCGGCGAACTCTGTTTCGCATCAAAAGTAATAACTGCTGCCCCGCTATGTTAATACTGCAATATCTTCGACAAATTTGAAGTCGATAGCAGCTATAGGTTAAAAATGGGAAATTTCCATTGTTAACACCCCCGCAACCCCCCTTGTGGGTGGAATTTCGTAAAATCCGTTCTTAGCTGACCTCTACTCGGCGAAAGGAATAATCCTACCAAATTTCAAGTCGCTACGCCTTATGGTTCCAGAGATATCGTGATGAGTCAATATATAGGTGGAAATCTCATAAATATATATAGATATAGATAAATAAGTTTAAAGGGATTTTTTAATAAAAGTACGTTACACTTTTATGATGAGTAATACTAACAGATTACGATGAAAAGAAAACTCCCTCACACAGAGAAAACGATCTTAGGAGATATTGATTTATAATCGAGCTATTAAGACCTAAGGAATAATATCTTGTTTTTAATAATTCTTGTAAATTATATCTTATTTTCCAATTATTATTTGAAATTAGATAGATTTGGTCTCGGTGGTCAAGTAGTCGAGCGCCCCACTTGAATCAAAAAGTTGTGGGTTCAAATCTGTCTCACACCAATTACTTTTCGAAATTTATGTGTGATGAATATCGAAGACTAAAAACTTTGTGCACCGTACGGCAATAGGTTCGCCAGGCGTGACGAGGCTAACAGCTGCTGATCACACCTTCGGGTAGAAAAAGGCGTTCAGCTATGTTTATTTAATAATTAACGCCACGTAATTAGATATATAATATAAATATATATCACGAAGTAATGAAACATTATATCACAGTACGACAGTAACACATGTAAATATTATACAGTACAAAAGGTAACAAATAAAAATAGTAAGTAAATGTTAGGTTCGCGTGACATTTTTAATCAGTATCTACATTTAATTATGTAGGTACCAAACCAACCAACGAAAATATATTCCGCTGTGCAATACCAGACAATCAATCATATTCCTTGTAGGCGTTGGCTAATAACACAAACTCGCCTTGAAAATTGTATTAAATTAGTCATTATCCAATGATCGCATAAATTTCAAGTTCATTGTCCTAATTTGATTGAAATTGGAGGGTAGATCACAGAAAAAGTTCACTTTTAACATACAATAGTTTTTTAAGTGGGTTCCCAACCTTTAAGAAAGGATAGGGAGTGCGAGACATGAGACGGAGAAGAGGGATGGACTGGATACCACTCTTACAAAACGAAACGCGACATGAGCCATTTTACGTCAATAGTCAGAGACGCTGTTGGATTGGACTGGATGAGCCACGCATAGCGGCTCGATATCAGTAAAATACTTACTGATATCGAGCCGCTATGCGTGGCTCATCCATTGTATGTTTCAAATTATAGCTTCCTTACTCGCTGGAAACCAAATGGAAATAATAATACTTACTTTACAACTGGACCAGAAGAGCGAGCGTTATGTTTATCGACTATATCAAATTTTCTATAACACAGCCTGCCTCTTGGATGGATTTTAGGTTGAGAAGTATCGTAAGATTCCTCCTAACCTTAACAGTGATATCTATAAACTGCATTTCTTTCGTAAGTCTAACAATGTTTTTGTATTGTTATGTAAATGTAATGCTGTGTGGCGCCAGCTTAGAATACCGCCACCCCATCTCTTCCCGTGGGTGTCGTAAAAGGAGACTAAGGGAAAAGCTAGAAGAATGGGCAGCAGCATTCTCTCTCAAGAAAATACAGCCTACAGCGATCTCCAATCCGCCTGGCAAGCGTGGCGATTAAGGCAAAAACCCCCCATGATTGAGCGGACCGGCAGTTGTGGCGCTCTATGGGGGAGGCCTATGTCTAGCAGTGGACCTCAAAAGGCTAATGATGATGTATCATAACATAGCTTCACGCTTTTTGTACCCAAAGGTATAGGCAGCGGCTGTGAACCCTCGTCTCGCCATTATGTTTACGTCCGAAATGGAATAAGGTGGCGAGCCTATTGCCATTCCGAGCACAATGTTTTTTAGTCATCGATATTTATCATAGATAACTTACGAAATTAATTTCTAAAAGGCATTGGTGTGGTCAGGATTCGAATTTGTGACCTGTGGATTCAGAAGCGGGGTACTCGACCACTGGACCACCGAGACTATTGTTATGTATATAAGTTCAAATAATAAGTAAGCATTATTTCTAATAATGGGTTAAATACTTAGCACTTATTTACTATTATTAATTTTTATATCAGAAGTCAATAAAGAGAACCTTTAAAAAATCATTATATTATTTGTAAGTCTCTTCTTCTTCGGAAAAAAGTCGAGTTAATGGGTTTGCAAATTAAGGTATCGACATGAATATCGTAACAGTACGAATACTAGTAGATATTATTTGAATACAAGAATTTTCTTGAGAATATCTCTAAAGTCAGATTTTAAGCTTTTAATACTGCTGTTAATGACAATTTCATATTTTTTACCAAAGGAGAACTACGGCAATTGTACTGAGCAATGTTGACGAGATGTTCTTTTTTATTTTTACTTAGTTTTATTTTAAAACCCAATGGTATCGTATTCTTGAATTACGATAAACCTTCTTGAATTCTATTTAAAACGTGGCATTACTACATATAGTGCCTACTGTACGCACACGCGTGAAAATATTTTTGCGCGGCTGCAAATCACCGCAAGGAAAGACCATTTTCCATTATAATATTTTTCAGCGACTTCTTAAGTATGAAATGTTTGTACACAACCATTCGGGCATAAGTGGTGCCTACATCTCCAGGTATAAAAGGTGTGCAAACACAAAAAAAAACTTGAACAAAAACTAATGCATAATGAGGTATTGAAATACGATGCCTGAGTTGGGCTTAAGGGAAGGTATTCACAAAGAGAAATCATATTTGAATGAAAAGGGTGAACTAAGGATAAGGTTCTTGAGAGATTGCTGTGACTGAACATTGAAGATCACTACAAAAATATGGAGATCTATTCTTTTAAAAAAAAACTTGTGTGGTTTTATGAAACCACCGTAAAAGTGAAACTTTTTTTCACATTATAGACATTTAACTAAAAATTTTCGAAATATTATTTTTTTCGAAAATCGAATGTAAGTCACTGTTCACGTATTTTAGTTACCATAAAATATTTCCTCCAGTAAATATGATATTTTGATTTATTATGAAAATGCGACAAATACATATATAAAGAGCACTATCTTATCGCTAATAAATTGACGAACATAACTGTGTCACATATATGTAGTTCCGGTGGTCCAGTGGTCGAGCACACGGCTTCCGAATCGCATAGGTCGCGTGTTCGAATCCTGGCACACTTTTTGGAATTGGAAACTTAAGTAAAGTAAGAAAGGCGTCAGTCTGCTTCCTCCACTAATTCGTTAGTTACAAGTCAGTGGCAGTTTTGCAAAGAGAGAGAAAACTAGTTTAATTTGAAATCGAACCGGACGTCACCGGCTTTCAGGGGATTGTGCGATAAGGGCGATTTTAATTTAGTTGCCATCTTGTATTTGTTAATAGGGTTTAATAAATGTTTTTTATTTTACGTGGTCACGACAATAATTCCTAGATGGCGCTACTAGGTTGCTACTATTGATGATTCTGCCGTAATATCGTATTATATCGATAGATGTCGCCCGAATCGACAAGTATTCCAGCTACGGCACTAGGGATAACGCGACACCTATTAAACGTTAACAACATTACAACAAAGGATCTTTACAAAACAAAACGATATTTTTTCCTCCAGTAAATATGATATTTTGATTTATTATGAAAATGTGACAAATACATATATAAAGAGCACTATCTTATCGCTAATAAATTGACGAACATAACTGTGTCACATATATGTAGTTCACTTTTTTTGAATTGGAAACTTAAAAGCCTCCGTCGTTTACAATACATACGAATTTATTATATTCCCTTTTATCGTGTCATTTGTTATATTAATAATATAATTTTTTTTTTCTCCGCCTGCAATACGTACGTACGTATATGTATGTATGTAAAAAACAAACAAACAAACAAACCCGATCCTAGAAAATGTGTCGAAATTGGTAAAGAGGACGGTAATTAGACAATCATTCATACGGGCCTCGTGGTGCATCGGTAAACCGCACTACCGATAACACGAGGTCGGGGCGGGTTCGATCCCACCCGAGTGCAAACAAACAAATATATTTATTGTGTTGTTTGTACGTGTAAATAAACGATAATAGACGTGAAAGGCGCTCTGACGAGCGCCTTTCACTTTATCCCTACTCCGCGGCCGACCGTCACGCGACATGCAACACGCAGACGAAAAAGTTTGAGACGATGTAATAAAAGTTTCACTTTAATAATTATCTTTATTTTTATAGTCACAACAGATATTTTATTTTCTTAAAATCTCAATAAATATACCCAGTTTATATATTGTAAATGGGAAACATGTTTGATATCGCTCGCCTATACCGCAATGCCTGAAGACCAAAGTCTTTGACCAGTGCGTCCTACCAGTAATGACCTACGGTGCCGAAACGTGGACACTTACGGTGGGGCTAGTCCACAAATTTAAAGTCGCTCAGCGAGCTATGGAGCCAGCTATGCTCGGAGTATCTCTGAAAGATAGACTCAGTAATGAGTATATCCGACAGAGAACTGGAGTAACCGACATAGCTCGCAGAATAAGCTCGCTGAAGTGGCAATAGGCTGGTCACATCTATCGAAGGACCGATGGTAGATGGAGCAAGAAGGTCATTGAGTGGAGACCGCGACTTGGTAAGCGTAGTGTAGGACGCCCACCAGCCCGATGGTCAGACGACCTCAGAAGGGCTGCTGGAAAAGACTGGATGCGGAAGGCAGAGAATCGGATGTTGTGGCGCACATTGGGATAGGCCTATGTCCAGCAGTGGACTGCAACAGGCTAATGATGATGATGATGTTTGAAATCATGTTAGAAAATTACCGTTTATAATTGAAAAAATCTGGCCAAGTAAGTGGACAACCAGTGCAGAAGGGTTCCGTACCATTCTGATCAAAAAACGGTATAAAAATCAAGTTTTTTGTATGGGAGCTCCACTGAAGTACTTTTTTAATTTTATTTTTAGTGGTCGATGTTTATATGCAATAGAAATACATAATCTAAATTTAAACTGTCTAGCTGTCACCGTTCTCGAGATACAGCCTGGTGACAGACGTATTTACAGGCATGTCTCAGTAATAAGGTCCCGTTTTTGATACAACACCTCAAAAGTTACACCTCAATTGATTGTTATGTTGAGTAGATCTTAATAACCTCCTAAATGCTATTTTAAACACGAGACTATACTTTCAAATTTAATATGAATCCTCAAAAATATCTATTATAAAAGTAATAAATCAAAGACAATTCTTGGTGAATTAATTTTACTGCTTCCAAAGCATATGGTAAATGGCTTTCCGAGGGAGAAAAAGGTAAGATATTTCATTTTCCTAAAGTACTTCGTGCGGTAAAGTTCACTATTATTAAGTTCACAATTCTAACTAATGATTTATGTTAATCTTTAAGATTCCGTCCAGTGGTGAGGGAATCCTTTAGAATATAATACATACATAACTTCAGACTAAATCCCTTGCAGCGTAAGCAGAGATTCTTACACATCTCACTCGCTTCTTTGTCTTTCATAGTCACAATTAACGGTTTTAAGGCTCCGGAAATGGCTTTCCACCAAACGTGTCTTAGAGAGTAAAATTTGGTTATGGAAAGTATCGTGGCTGTTCTTGACTCGTACATTCTTCCATTTCTTCACTGTATATTTGGTTAGTCAATCTTGCATCATCTATTCTTTCCACATTTCCGAAACATCGGAGCATCCTTATACTTACAAGAGAAATAATAATGTTTTATTTAATCTAATAGAATTCTCTTTATTGTATAAATATTATTTAGGGAATTACAGTAAGTAGTAGGTACGTAGTAATTGTTAGTCGAGTACAATTGGTGGTCTTATCGCAGCCTTCTTATTTCTGCCAGACAACATTTTTATATCTTATTTATTATATTGTACAATGATTAAAGTAGTACTTATCGAAAAATAATAAGTACTCGGGAACATGAAGTTTTATTTCGTTTTATTATGTATGTTTTGTTCAAAAAATATTTTTAATATTAAATAAAAATCTACGCTATTATTCTATATGTATACATATTATATTTGGTAGTCTTTTATTTTACGTTCAGAGTTTTGCTACAACGAGGAAAACTTTAATATTTAAAGATTTATAGTCCCAACGGCGACATCTATTTCACCATCACCTTACACTTGGGGACGTGCAAACTGATTTTCCTGAAAATATCATCTTGAAAAATGTCCTTTAATGTTTGTTTCTTTTTTAAATTGAAATCACTCAATTTGAACTTACTTGAACACCAAATTGGATAAGATATAAGAATATTATGCTGTTAGTTGATTAAAAGTATATGGCAGGTCTATATTTCTAGCGTAGTTAAATAGTAAATATATAGTTAAATAGTAGTATAAATGAACTCCCACGGATACCTCTGTCACCGAACAAAACGCGGAATGAGTCACTTAACCTCGATATTCTGTGAGTTCGTGATATTTCACCCGTTGAGCCGGACCGTTCATGCAGAAAACTGCGTTGTTCTACCACTATCATAACATTTTGTTAACGAATAATACAATATTATAAAATTCATATCTGGATATTCCAATGATTTTTATAAGCATCACTAATAAAAAACAAAAACATAAACAATATAACAGAATAATACGAAGAAATACCCTTTAAGATAGGGACGACATTGGCAACTAAATAAATCTATTGAAAACGTAATGTGAGGACACACGTAGAAGACTTTGATTGACAAGGGTCCACGTACAGAGTAGTCTCATGTTGAGAGATGTTGCATTAATTGTACATGTTCGAATAATGAATAAAGAATGAAGGGACACTATTACATCCATTCAATTCTATTCTGGGAACAGTAGCGTCTTAAATTTCATATCACAACTCAAGTTTATCGAATAAGTATATAGCATGTAATATTGTAAGTGTATTGTATATTTACGTTCTATTGTCAACTATGTGGCGCCATCTTGAGAATGTTCATTAAATTAAACATGGTCGAAGAAAAGAAATGTGCGTAATGTAGTTATGACAGTACGTCCTCTCAATAATTCTGACAGGAGGAATAATTAGGCATGTTTTGGGGTTTTAAGTGGAACGGGCATGTGATGTTACAGCATAATTTGGTTATTTTAGAAATATATTGAACATTAGAGAAAGTAGTTTATTGAATATTTAGGAAGATTTAGCTTTTCCCGTGAAGTCAAATGTTTGAAAATACTCGGTAACACTCGTCCATGCTTTTCAGTATTTGCTTGCCACTAGGTTAGCTGGAGACCTCTTTGCCTCCATTTTTTTTTATTAATGTCTGTCAGTCAATCTTTTTACGGGTAGTGTCATTAAAAACAGTCATGAAAAATTGTATCCTTTAATTAGTTACATTTATATATTAAAATTATTTTTGGAATACAGATGAAGGACTAATGGGAGAGAGATTCGTTACAAGCAGATTTTTGCCGATTGTGCCTTTCTATCGCTTATTCTTTACGTTCTCGCTTGCACATATAACAAAAACGTAACGTGACAATGGGTAATAGCTTTTCATGCAGACGACTTTCATCGATTTATGTAACTTACACAATACACAAGTCAAAAATTATACCCTTTCTTCCTTAATATCGATATTCTCATAATGACTATTAGAACATCGTTAATAATTTGATGAATAAATTTAATATATTTATAAGTATCAGTATAAGTGTAAGAGTGAGTTACGAAATAAGAAATTCACGTCACTACAACAAAAAGATTTTGACAAATAAAATATTCATCTCGACTTATATGAATATTATATTTTAACTAGTTGACCCAGCTAAGTTGTTTCACCCAAGAAGAAATAAAAATAGTCATGGTATGTTATCCTTAAAAGATGGATTGGACATACATCATCGCGGACCAGTAGTTCTTTGTTTTTATTTATCTCTTAAAGTGATAAAGTTTGAAAACCATCCTGTTTTTAACCGACTTTTAACCGACTTCCAAAAAAAGGAGGAGGTTCTCATTTCGTCTGTATGTATATATTTCTTTTATATGTCTGTTCACCGATATTTTCGTTAATTATGGACGGATTTCAAATTTTTTTTTTTTTATCGATCGTGTTTACTTTCGAGATGGTCCCATTTTCACCAGGTCGGGATCTTTTCTACATTATACACGAATTATATATTCAAACCATCCCGTTGACACCCTCTATCTATTAAAAAAAAACATAAAATCTGTCGTGGCGTAGTTTCAAATATCTTAGCTTACAAGGGGATAGGCAACGGAAAGCGACTTTGTTTTATACTATGTAGTGTTAATGATAAGCTTACATGTCGGAGCGAGGACATGGTCACCTTAACTATAGAGTATTCGCGAACCGAGTATTACTTATGATTTCGGTGGAGTCTCGGTGGTCCAGTAGTCAAGCACCCCGCTTGCGAATCCAGAAGTCACGGTTTTGAATCCAGCCTCACCTATGACTTTTCAAAATTGTTACCAATGACTTTTTGAAATAGTTTATGTGGGTAGAGGTTATGTGTAAAAAATGTCGATGACTGAAAACTTTGAGCTCGAAATGGCAATAGGTTCGCTACTTATTCCATTTGAGAAACATAACGGCGAGACGAAGTTTAATAGCCGCTGCCAACAGCTTCAGGTAGAAAAGGCGTGAAATTATGTTATGTACTTTTTATTTTACTAATCAGGCGAGCCGATCACGCGAGCTGAACGTTTCCGAACTAGTATCATTCGATAATAAAATAAGGATAGGCCGTTATGTGAAGACGCACATCTGGTGACAGCGGCGTGATGGAAGAATAGTTATCCAAGAAGACCGCAGTTCCTCTCATTGGACGTGCATTTGTTGTAATGTATTGTCGCTGAGACGCGACAGTAACTGCCGGTGTCGTAATAATGCATAATGCTATATTTTACAATAATAATTCTGCTGATAGATACAGATTTGTCACATTATTTTGAAGGTACTCTTAGTCACTCACACTCTCTCTATTTCCGAAATATATATTTCCATATATATTTCGAAAATTCCAAATAGAATTATATTTTATGGAAAAAATTATGTATTTAGCATAATATATAATATCTTGGACATAATACACAAAGCGCCCTCGAGTTCCAAGCTAGACAACTAAATGCTCGTATTTTGGATACTAGATAACGGATATTAATACATAAGTACTTTTTTTAAATACATACATAACTCGCCCCAACGATCGATTGATCCCAACGCTAACTTATGAAAGCGAGAGCTGGGTATGGCAGAGTGTGCATGAAAGTAGGATAAACGCGGTCAAAATGAGGGCATTGCGCAAAATCTGCGAAGTGACCCTCGCTGACCGCGAGGAAAACAAGGTTATAAGGAAGGAAGTAGGATTGAAAGAGAGTGTCGGCGGAAAAGTAAGAAAGGGCATGCTCCGATGTTTCGGACATGTAGAAAGGATGGATGATGCAAGATTGACTAAGCAGATATACAATGCAAAAGTGGATGGATGTAGGAGTCGAGGACGGCCTAGACACACATTTCATGACCAAATAGAACGTGTTCTGGAGGAAGGTGATGTTAGGAGCCTCAAAAATCGACGCGCGTGCATGAAAAGAGTTATGAAAGTCAACGAAGCGAGTAAGGTGTGTAAGAATCGTGCCCTATGGCGCTCCGCTCTCTCTGCCTACCCCGCAAGGGATTTGGCGTGAAGGTATGTACATACATAACACACATAGGAAAACACTCAGACGCCATACAAACATTAATGCTTGTCATAAATATTTGTACTCGTGTAGAGATCGAACCCGCCAACCATGATTGTGCAGTCGGTAGTTTTAACTTAGTACGGGTACCAGTTACGGTTTCCAGATGTCCAAAGTTAATATTTTGGGCGTATTTTATATACAGCCGGTGATTATATATCGAAGAATTTTCAATTGAGGACAGTTATAATTACTCCTCTAGAATCCAAATTGTAATTAATCTCCCCACGAGGCAATGCGAATATATTGTAAAAAAGTTACATATAAAAGAAAACCAAAATGTCACATATAGTTTTTACTTATAATACACACCTTTGAACATGCATTTGATTATTAATTAGTCAGTTAAATATATAACAGGATGTTATATTTCATTCGGGGTTATGTTATCGAATATAATTATATTGAATACTCAAAATTTTGATCAGTAATTATAATTGTATACACTAAATACCAGTAGATGTGTGACAGTAATTATGCCTCAACAGGCTTGTTTCTTGGCGATTCTTTTTGCCAAATAACGCGCATATTTTTGTCAATCATCAATATTTATCACATGTATAGAAAAGATTTATGAAGAGTTATTGATATGTGATGTGATTTAGAACTCAAGACCTCTGGCGAATCGAGTGTACAAGCACTATCCCACTGATGTTACTGACATAAAACACAAAAATCCTAGCAAATTTAGAGTAAGATCGTTTTAGACCAGTTGGAAATCTCACTCCAAGTATCCGGTCATGTCCTATCGCGATCAGACCCTGATAAAAGGGTGAAGAGATCTCATTTCCGTTGGCACGGACTTGTGTCGGACATCCACAAGGAAATAACTTTACGTACCCTAGATTATTCTCTTGAATTTATAAGAGGCGGTAGGCAGATGAAAATAAAATGTTGTTATGTAATTGAACGAATTCAGCCCTTTAAAATAATATTATTAATTTTATATTTAATGATTTAATTATTATTTGACACGCTCGCTTAATTTAAAGTAAATAAGCTGGTATTATTGCCATAAAAAAAAAGTAAAATCTTTTCCGATTACTAAGTCGTAGGATATATTTCGGACTCAATGGCCAACTTGGCCAAAATATAATTTAATAATATGTTTTATAATATATAAAATAATAATAACAAAGTGTGATTTTCATCATTTCGGTGACCGGCCCCCAAAAGATTACCGCTCGTAGAATATCTTATCCTGTAGTTGCATTTATTATTTGGCCTTTTTTTTGGGGTTACCCACTAAAACCTCGCGGCGGCCTTCCTCCGGCGTTGGGGTGGCCCAGGACAGTGCGTCAGCCCTCTGGTCCACCCCGCCGTTGCCCCCCCTCTGTCGCGAGGGGGTGCTCATCCTCGAGGAACCTCGGGAGGCTCCCCTGGGTGGAGTGGCTCCGACCGCGCGCTGTAAAGAGGCGCGCGGCCGGCGGCGCCCCCGACGACCCTCCCCGGCCGCACCGGGGGGTCATCCTTCCCGGTTGGCCTAAATACAACTTTTACATGAATAACTTATAATATATTCAATTAGAAAAAAACTTATATTGTTTGTTAGTCTTCATTCTTATACAATTGACAAGCAGTCAACTTTTGTCCTGAAAAATCTTATCATTTCTGTGGATCGTAAGTTTTAGTAGAGTTTCTTTAATATTGTTTTCTTTCGCCGCCTGTGCTGTTCCGCACTATGAACACATCTCTAATCGTCGGAACCTGCGCACTCGCCAAAATATCAACGTGTTCCTGCTAAAAGGTTTAGTATATCATTGCAATAGTATGGTTTTAATTCATTTCAATAGTTGTGGACAAAAATAGTCAAAAATAGTTGTCATTTCTGTGACCGTTATATTTAGTGTTAGGTTCATTTAATTTTCTTAAAAAAATAATTCGAAAGAGTTTATTTCAGTGGATTTTTTTTAATTTCGGTTAACGTTTAACATTTCAGTGAACTCTCTAAAATTCAACCTCACATATTTCATTAAGTTTTCAAGTAAATCATCTAAAAATGACTTATGTTTGTTTACATAAAAAAAACATATTTAGTTATTTCTCGGTGGTCCAGTGGTCGAGCACATGGCTTCTGATCCAGAGGTCGAGGTTCTAATCCTGACACTGGCTCACACCAATGACTTTTCGAAATTGTTTTCGGAAGTCATGTGTGATAAATTTCGATGACTAAAAAACTTTGTTCTCGGTATGGCAATAGCCACCTTATTCTATTTGGGAAGTAAACATATCGGCAAGACGAGGCTTAACAGCTGCTGCCTACACGTTGGGGTAACAAGGGCGTAAAGTTAATATGTTATGTAGTTATTTCATAAACTAATCAAGTAAAATATTTGAAAGCAATTGGAAAATGATCTATAGAATTCGTCAAAAATAGATAGCAAAACCACTGTGTCATTTGTTATACTATTAAGATATATTTTGCGCCTTATTTTAGCTCTTATAAAAAGATATTACGTCTTAAACGTGTCACAGTTTTCGTTCCCATACTCCTCCGAAACGGCTTGACCGATTCTCATGAAATTTTGTGTGCATATCGGGTAAGGCTGAGAATAAGACATCTATTTTTCATCCCCCTAAATCACAAGGGTAGTCCACCCTTCGATATATTTTTTTTAATATTTCAATATATTTCTGTTTCTTATTTTTTTTATAAAATGGGATACAAAAATACATACAACCCTAAATTTTCAACCCCCTACACTCAACCCCTATTTTTTAATTTTATTTTTCGGCAAGACAACGTTTGGTTTGCCAGTTGCCAGTTGCCAGCGGGTCAGCTAGTTATAAATAAAGTTATTAGTCACTAGCTGACCCGGCGAACTTTGTACCGCATCAAAAGTAATAAATTAGTAAATTTTGAATTTATAACTTTTTCTTTACTATATCATATATTAATTATATACAAAAACAACAGCGTTGATACTCTCTATCTATTAAAAAAAACCATATGAAAATCCGTTGCGTAGTTTCAAAGATATAAGCATATGAGGGTACAGACAGTGGCAAGCGACTTTATATTATACTATGTAATTAATTTATCAATTTGACTGTGACGATGGAAAATAGTGGCCAAACTGCTTTTTAAAATAGTTATATACGCGAAGTGGAAAAGTAACAAAAAAGTACTGAAATGTTTCCGAATATAAATTCTTGGCAATCGTCAAAATTGAAAAGTCTACTCAGTAGAAGCTTCCATTTAGATAGAGAGCACAATCTCGAATTGTTTGCACTTTCATGCCTCTAATGACATGAATGGTCGCCCATAAACGAATAATATTTAAGGAAATGAATATTAGAGTATTTACATGTCGTTTTGTTGATTATAAAAAATGAAGGCGGAGCTTTGGGCTATGCCATCGTTTAATTGATACATGTTTTTGCAGAATACATACATACATACAATTTCACGCCAAGGCCCTTGCAGGGTAGGTATAGAATATGAAATGGTCTAAACCCGTTTGGAGAATAGTGTCGCGACATTTCTACATGTGAATGTCGTGGGAGACGAAAGGACTAAACTGGCATCATATAATAAGATTTTTTTTCTAATGGGATAGGGAGACTAACGTGCAGGTGTGTCGTGTGAATCAAATAATTGATTTATGTACGTGTCCACAGGTTCGGATTTTGGTCTGACGCTGTGACATTATAAAAAAGAAAGAGTTTTAGATTAGTACAAAACTACGAATATGAACTTGAGAAATACGCTTTGTTACGCCAAATGAAATATCTGGTTAAGAAATATTAGAAATAGAGTCCATTGCTATTCATCTAATAAAATTTATCTGAATTATAATTATCACCTAGTAAAATTTATCTCCTATTTACTAATTTGGGACAACCCGAATAAAAGTCCTCATGTTAAGCTACTAAGTTATCGGGAGGATCTTACAAAACTTCATCAAAATGACAGACTGTTCATGATATTGTCAATATCAGTAATATTGTTATAAAACAACATTTAACTTCAGAAGTGTAAATTTTTGAATCACACCTGTAACGGAAGAATAAAAAGGATGCGAGAGAAGATACACAAGGGGATTAAGAAATAAAGAACATTTATACTAATCCAGAAGGCGAGTAGCGACAGAGCGCAGAATTGTAAATGGTTTTTTTTTTGTTTTTACCAGCATTTTGTAGCCATTTCCGCTTGTTTCTTGTTAACAAGCTTGTTTGTACGTCTTTTAATTATACAAAACTGGGATAGAGTTTAATATAATTATTTTAATGAGAGTAGTGTTTTTATTGGTACTATTTAATTAATTAATTACTACTCTCTCATATACTTTCCATAATCTAATGCATTGCGTCATCATCATCACAATTTAACAGTGGTGGCTGTTAGTATCATCTTCTTCAGTTCACTTCCACCAGGTGATTTCCTTGCTGGTTTGCTGCCTATACCATAAAAAGAGTAACTCTTATAGAGCGTTACATACGCATTTATAATATTAGTATATATAATTCTCTTACCATAGTAGCCAAAGAACATTATCAATGTTGGGTAACCGACAATTTGAAAACACTATACAAGAGGGAAAAAAATCTCCGTCATGGAGACAAAATTTTATCAGGTAACACATACCTATATAAAAAAAAAATCTTTCACTTAAAAACTTTTAACGACAAAACTTGTTATTTAAGTTTCTTACTTTTGATTTGAGTATACTCTGTTGAGTCAACAATATACGAGGGGCTGTATTAAGTCTTACAAATCCAATTATATTCTTACAAAAAGGTTATATGGCTAAGACGAAATAATAATTACTAAGAAATGAATACGAAACATTATTAACTATAATAAAATAAAATTGAAAATAAAATTTACTTTCATGAGTCTAGATGTACACTTAGGCCCGTAAGATCAATCACAGTTTAAACTATTTTGCCTAGTTTAAACCTCATCTGTCGTTTATTTTGTAAGATCAATGATAGATAAACCTCCAATAACAGTTTAAACTATAGTTTAGCTTACACCAGGAGGTTTTGCCGTTTAAACCATGGTCCTGCCTAGTTTAAAAATGGCGGTCGTTTATCAGCTGACATCTGACACAACGATTGTGGGTTCATACATAGATTTAGCATAGACTACAATAGATGGCACATGTCAGGAAAAATTTACTAAAAGCATCGAATCACTGACAGCGCAACCGCTTATATTAGATTTTGGGAACCGCGTATATTTTATTTACATTTCCACACATGAACATTAACTTTGTAAAAGTTAACGTTTTGAAGCGCTTTTTACGAACACATTGATAATAATAATAATAATATCTTGGACACAAATCACACAGCGCCCTCCACTTCCAAACTAAGCAACTAAATGCTTGTGCTATGGTTACTAGAGAACGGATACTAATACATATATACTTTTCTTTTGTAAATACATACTTATAATACATAGAAAAACACCCAGACGCCGCACAAATATTAATGTTTGTCATAAATATTTGTACTCGGGCGAAAATCGAACCCCCGACCTCAGTGCTGCAGCCGGTTGTTTTACCAATGCGCCACGAGCCCCGTAAGTCACTCACACATTAACAACCCATTTTTGGTCACGTTGTTTGGGTGACTATTGCCGATCTATTTTTCTTAAATCTATGGTCACACTATAAAACTTCATAAAAGAAAGAGAAAAAGAGTTTTTTTCACGCAATATGCCACAGACAATGTACAAAAGAGTGAATGATGAGCGATATATGGACATTAAATAACCAAATGTTGCCATCTGTCGAAAACTAAACTTAGTTTACGTAATCTATGTCCATTTCGCTGTTGATCTTACGGAGCAGGTTTAAACTGAAGATTAAAATTGACTATAGTTTAGAAAATCGACAGTTTTAACTATGATTGATCTTACGGGCCTTAAAGTTAAATAAAAACTTAATATCAAACATTGACTTAAGATAAGATAAGACTTGTAGTAAATATAAGACGGAGCTCAGAGAACAAATAAAAGGTTATCAAATACAAATGGAATTTGAAAAGTGTTCTATGTTTATCTACTAAAATCGCATTTTTGGTTCAATTTTAACTAGAAGATGTTGTATTTTGATATTTTAATTATGGATTTTTTAATGAAACAAATTTAATACAAATTAAAAACAATTTATTAAATTTAGTTTTCCATGCATGCAAAGTCTCGGTGCTCGGTTACTAAATCACACCCACCTTCATATTCCAAATTCCTAGTTTTTATTTGGAATTTCCGATCATATCAATTATTCTTCGGAAATGTTAGATTAAGTTATTTATGATAAACACAGATTATTGTCGATTTAGGGCGATAGACTGAAACTTATTGTTATACTAACAGGAAATCCAGAATGTCGGAGTCGAGGCATAATTTCCTCTGCCTACGCCGTCAGAAATTAAGGGCGCTTAGTTACGAATCAGTAACAACCTTATTGTTAGAGCCTTTTTCATGAACAATTATTTAATATTATACGTGTTTTTTATGAGGCAGTAGCTACTTCCGGGGCGGTAAAATAGACCTTTTTGTGAGAACATATGATTGACATGTGCCTTAAGATGTTTTGGATAACTGTCTCAATGATTTTACGTCTATATTCTAATAGGTGACCCCATTCATGCAGCGAACTGGAATGCTCTACCACTGTTTACGTTTAGTACATTTACTGCCAAAATTTCGCCTGAAATTCGTCTAATTATTAAATGTTGGTGTTCATATGCAACATATCAAAGAACAAGCTTCAGACGATATAAATAATATTAAACTATAGAGTTATTAATAAAGCAAACATTTAATAAATTATAATTAAAACGCAATAATTTTATAAATTATCTTCACTGTACAAACTGTAAATTCTGTTGTAATTATATTTTTTTTAAATATCTTTAATATTCTTTTATTTTCTGTATCTTATATTCTGTAACTTCCAAAAACTCTTTTCCATATGACTTAATACTTTATTTACCGATACAGAGTACGTAGTTCTATTACAGATATGCCTTCAAGCGTCAAGTGAAAAAAGATACATTCCGGAAACATCGAGATCACAGTTTCACGATACGAAAACAATGGCTTATTAAAATGAGTACAGGATTTCGGAAAAGCGTCATCGATCCCTTTATATCGGCTTACGGTAGTGTTCCATTTGATACACGAACAGAACTGCTTTTTACTCTGCTCGATTTTGTGAAATAAAAACCACCTGATAAATATTATTGCAATGTTTCTTCTAATCTCTCTTGCAATCGATTACCGCTTTTAACACTCATTCAGTCATGAATATATAAAATTAAGATAAACAAGTCAATTTATTAACCAAGTTATCAAAATTTTTAAGCGTGTTTTAAAAACTGCAAACTTAATAGCACAATAGTCTTACACAACACTTATAGTGCTATTGTTGCTGCCGACCTTTAGAGGATAGGGAAGGATGAGGAAGGGGGGTGGGCCTCCGGATACCTCTCTAACCAAACGAAACGTGACATGAGCCACTTTACGTTGATCTTCTAAGAGGTCCCGGTATTTCACCGGTCTAGCCGGTCCATTCATGCAGCGAACTGCTTGGCTCTACCACTGAAAGGCCAATATGGCGGAATAGATGTTGTAATTCGTTTCTTAAATTAAAAATATATTCTTAAAAATATAAATTGTAAATTAAAAATATAAATTGTAAATATTTTAACAGTTAAAGATGACTTTATTAAAGTGTTACGTATTGTTTATTGTATTAAGTATACAAATCTGTAATTTACGTTATTTATCGCTTTTTAGTTATAAAAGTACTACTTTCATATGCTTAAAGATTTTGTGGTCTACGTTTCTAAAAGTCGGTTTAATTTTTTTTTTAAGTATTTTTATTTTTGTTAAATTATCTGAGAAATGTTCAAATTATAATAACTTATACTCATGCCAAGTTATGCGCATAAATATTAAATTTATCGAGGTCGTGTTCCATATTTTTTTTTGGTTTTTACTATGTACATATTTATTATAAGATTATATCAAATCATATCTCATACTGTTAAAAATAAAAATAAACACAAATAATTATTGATCAGTACGTTAAGGTAAATTTGATTCAGTAAACGTTATATTACATTCAAGCGTAATAAATTGGATTCGTCGCTACAACGGTCTGTATAAATTTTAATACTGTTGACATACGTTGACGAACCCGTCGAGCCCGTCAATGAACGTCCCCCAACCCTAATGAGGATCGGGTTGGGGCTTTATAAGTTTATTAAGTATAACAAAAGGATAATTTCACAAATAAGGTAAAATTAAATGTAACCTAGGGACTTTTACTGAGGTGATCTAAAGTTATTGAAAGCGGTAATTATAATACGACTTATAATTTTTTTGATTTAAAACATCTATAGGAGAGAGTAAACCTAATTGTTGGTGTGGCGATACGTCGCCACGGCCTATTTATACTATATGAGGGAATATATATACTACGTCTATAGGTAATAGCTTGTTATTGTCTTATGTTCTATATTCCGTTATATATAAAATAAAATGACTGAAATACTTCATGGAAAAAATTCGTAATATTGTATTTTTTTATTATAATATAATCCGTTTCTGTCATAATCTGTACTTTTGTGCCTTTTATTATTTGTACAAATTAATTACTTAATAGTTCACAATTTTTCGGTCTAAATCTATATCAATCAAGATGTGTAGCTATTCTTAACACAAAACTTAAATTAACTCACACTTGCTTTTACAAACAAACAGTAGAAAGACTAAATCCATTTGATAAAAATAGGTCTTTCACGATTGCGTTATAACAATAAAACTAAAATTAATGTTTTAATAAAAATGTATGTTTAAAAATCAAGAATTATTAAAATAGTCTTAAGAAAGACTTATTTAAAAACATTACTCCTTTATAAAAAGAAAATTAAAACATTTCATTAAAACTTACACTAAAAACGAAACTAAATCGAAATTGTAAAGAACTTGCTCACTAAATGCGGAAGGCTTCGCATGCTAATCAAAAGTACACTTTGTTATTCAATCCCGTTGCTTTCAGCAAGATAAAAAAAGGTTCAGCTGTAGCAGCTTCGAAAAGCTCTTTTATGAGCCAAGAACTGTTTCACATCAAGACGGAATGTCGTGTGCATTGCGCTGCGTCGTTTTACAAACAAGACAAGACGCACTCATACAAATTTAACCGTCACTCAACTTGTTCGTTTTATGAATCCTTTGGTATGATTATTGTCAATTTTCTTTTACACACGCACATATATTAGCATTATTTATGTTATGCAAACATTTAAAATAAGTCCTATTAATAATTTGCAATTCTTTAAGGCCTTGTTACAATCTAGCTTTCAATAAAAACAATTCCCTTCCATCATAGAGATTTGTATGGCAAAGCAATTATCGTGTGCCAGTTAGTCATGATCTTAATTTAAATAATCATTATCTACGTTAATTTCATCGAATAGTGAGCAAACCAGCCAGCGAGTTAACTGGTGGTCAGTTACTAGCGCTAACCATGGACATTTGCAGCACAGATAGTGCCATAGTTGTGTTGACAAGCTCTACGATAGGATAAGTCAGGAGTGAGGAGAATAAGGTGAGTGTGCAACCGAATACCTTTCTCACCCAAGAAAACGCGTCATGAGTCAACTTACGTCAATATTCTGGATGTCATGATATTTCATTGGTTAAGTCGGCCCATTTATGCAGCAAACGGATTGGCTCTACCACAGTTAATATTCTATACTTTCTCATAATAATATTTTAAGAGAAATCAAATTGATTATTGATCCAATATTCCGGATTGTCTTTGATCGACTCGCGATACACCAATGTAGATTTTCAAATATAGCATAACAACAGCAAATATACACCTTTTTATTAAATAACATAACAAAACTGCACGCCTTTTTCTACCCTATTGCCATGCCGGGCACAAAGTTTTCAGCCATGAATATTTATCACACATAACTTCCGAAAATAATTTCAAAAAGTCATTGGTGTGAGCCAGGATTCCAACTTGCGACTTCTTGATTCAAAAGCGAGGTACTCGACCACTGGACCACCGAGTCATAAAAATATATAAAGAACAATACAAATTAAAACAAAATCCGTTCTTATTTCTCACCGTAAGTTGTACGCAGTGGTTATATTTGTATCAATATCGCATCTTCTTCCGGATCACCCCCAGTTCGCATTAAGTGTGAGATCCCACATAATGCCGGACCCTCCCCTTCCTTTGATATTATTAAATATCGCTTCCACTATCATTACTAATGGTTCGCCGTGCACGTTTAATCTCAACGATGACAAAAAAATACGTGCGAGCCTCCCTTGACGAGTCTAAGTGCCTACATACATATTGTAATGGGTCTTTCTACCTTTAGTTTTAAACATAGTATATAACATAGAATAGAACAAAGTCACTTTTATTAACATAGTATATAACAAAGTCACTTTTGGTTGTCTGTCCCCTTATATGCTGAGATTTTTGAAACTACGCAATGGATTTAGATGCAATTTATTTTAATAGATAGAGGGTGTCAGCGGGATGGTTTTTATGTAAATATAAAGAATAAATAATGCATGAAAAGATACTTTTGATGCGGAACAAAGTTCACCGGGTCAGCTAGTATATAATATAAAAAATATCTTGTAAACAATAGATATAGCGTTCTCTAGTTCCAAAGTAAGTAACTAAATGCTAGTTAATCTGGCGTCTCAAGACGTGATTGCCGCTATCTACGCCTTCGGGTATTAACGGCTTGATAATACTAGACAGAAAATATTTAATTCTGTTTACTAAATGATTTCAAAGTTTATACAAACCTTCTTAAACGTGTTATAGTAGAGTTGGTGGTATTAAAAACACAAACAGCGAAGGTCTCATCTTACTTTTGTTTTAAATATTCATCACCTGCTGAGTATCCTTACTTAGTTTAAAGACATCGTAATCGGCCTTTAGATCGTGAGACTTTAAATACATTTTAAGTTTTATTAATGTTACTTTTATCTTTCAAGGCTTCCTTTTTTGGGGGTGGAAATATATTGCTGTACACTTGGCCTTGCTTGTTTATTTTAAAATATGAACCTATCTAAATTTCACATCAGATAAAAGCTTAACACAGTACAGTTAACAGTGGTAGAGCCATGCAGTTCGCTGCATGAGTGGGCCCGCTCGACCGGTGGAATACCACAACCTCTCAGAAAACCGACGTAAAGTGGCTCATGCCGCGTTTCGTTCGGTGAGAGAGGTACGCGGAGGCCCACCCCCTTCCCCATCCTTTCCTATCCCCTACCCCTTAAAGGTTGGCAACGCAACAGTAACACTATATGTGTTGCTGGTGTCCATGGGTGGCGTTGGTTTCTTAACACCAGGTGACCCGCCTGCTCGTTTGCCCTCCTATCCCATAAAAAAAAAGTTCAATATAGTATTTTGGGGATTTGGGGGATTTGGCGTGAAGTTATGTTTGTATTTTGGTTTTTTTAATAAAATGCTTTTAATTCTATTTTATCAATTACTTACAAAGATTTGTTTAATTTTTGTATTAAATTAAATAAAGCGTGTAGTATAACTACTAAGAATTAATTTGTCTAAAAGCTTTCATTTAACTTTCAATGCACATTCAGCAATTCTTGGAGGAATTGAATTTCAATATTTATTAGCTTGAACAAACATTTTACAATTCTAAAGTAAAGCTAGTCTTGGTGGTCTGAAGGTCAAGTACCTCGTATCTTAATAAAAAAAAGTCTTTGGTTCAAATCTTGACTCAGAACAATAACTTCACGGGATTATTTTCAAAATTACGCGTGATAAATATCCAGGACTGACATCATTTTGTAATATTTTTTTACTTATTTGCGTGTAGCCTGTGGCGTGAATTTACAAAGAAATCAAAAAATTAATTCATGCTCAAAAGTATTAGTAGCCAAAGGCGTGGGATTCAATTATAAAAAAAACATATATTTTCCAAACAATGCTACGTCATTCGCAATGCGGAAAAGTTAACATCAAATTACAATACTATTTGAAAGAGGGTGCTGACTCTCCGTGTTATTAAAAATCCCCACTCAAGTACACGTATTATTGCTTTGTGGTCATGTCAGCTGTCTCCACCTTTACCCGTGTTAGAACTCCAGGTATTTGCCTCTTGAATAAACCATACCAACAAATGGTATGTCTTAATTTTAATATAACCATCGTACAAGTTCTTGTAGGAAGTTACAGTAAATAAATCTTATATATCTTCCAAATCCGAATCCAAAGTTTAGACCTGGCTTCGTTTAATAAAATCAACCTTTACCTTTGACCTGACTTGGCTACAATTTTCTGTCAAATACCAACTTCATTATCACTTTGATACATGTTTAATAATGATTAAAATGTCCTCTTTTAACACGACTCCCACTAAATTATGACATCGCCAATCCACAATAGCGCACAACTATTGTCACTTCGTATCGTTAAAAATAAACTTTCAAATCGATGAGAATATTTTCACAAACATGAATCAACTTCTAGAGTTAGAGTTATTTTTATAACAAAACATAAATGTCAATCTAAAAATAAAATATAACGACATGTGCAATGATCAATTAATAAGTTATAGAAAATTACAATTATATATATTTTTTAAGAATTATGTCAGTTACGCGTTATGTAAAAAGAATTGGTGTGGTTTGAATCTGGAACCTTAAACGACCTTATTTATGTGGCTCTCAGATTTTATGCAACACAACGAGTGTTAATTAAGTAGAAAATTCACAAAGCATAAAGTGTGGGTTTCCATCAGTGCAGTGCGAGGAAGCCGAGTGGTGTGGTGTGGGGACGCGTACTGAAGTTATGAAAAGTAATGACTCTTCCCAACAAAGCTCCAGCGAGAGCGAGTTAAGTGATGCACGGAAGCACTGTGGATCCTTTAATTTGTAAAAATGGCGCAGCCAGCTATTAGTTTACTTACTAATACTGCCACATACATTTTTTCCTCCTTATTAACTTCTAAAGCAGTAAATCTGATTTTATATGTATTGGTTATGTGAATAAACATATTTTAAATTAAATTTGTATATAATGTTATTTGGTATTTTAAGAGACAATTTTATAATGAATCATCAATAAATAGTATAAAACAAAGTCACTTTCCGCTGTCTGTCCCCTTATATACTTATATCTCTAAAACTACGCAACGGATTTTGATGCGGCTTTTTTAATAGTTAGAGGGTGTCAACGGGGTGGTTTTGATCTATAATTCATACATAATGTTGCAAAGAAATAATGATAATTTTCAAGATTTAGCACTTTGATTGCAAACGCTGGCTGAACCCTAAGTGATAGATCAAAACAATGTTCTACATTATTAAACACCTTTAGAAAGTCTACAAAAAATTTTGCGAGAGCATATGTCTATCTCTTAGGGATAACCCACAATGACAATTTTTATTTTTTTACTTTTTATGAGAAATAATGGCTTATTTACGAAGCAATTTTAAACATTACAGCATTAATTTTCATTTAATTAAGTGTCTTAAATAGATTGTGCATGTAATATAGATGATCCTGGCCCTTCACAGCATGCAATTTAAACGATTATTTACGACGATATTACAGTATTAACATAGCGGGACATAGCAGTTGCATTGCGTGCCAAAACGCGTGCCGATAAATAGCACAAATTGATCTTTTTAAGATCCAAATTTTACTCATTTATTACTTTTGATGCGGAACAAAGTTCGCCGGGTCAGCTAGTAATTAATAATTTTTAAAATGACATAAATACATTGTCTTAAAAATACTATCGCCCTTTTCACTCCTGACGGATGACCATAAAAAGGAAGGTATTTTTAGTTTAAATTAGTTATCAAATGAAACAATTTTAATTTACTTTTAATGATGTTCGCAATATAACGGCAATTAGTAATTCACCAATGTGAATTTTACTGCATCATGGTGCAGTAGGTATTTTAACAAAAGGCAACTGGCTAAACGAATTTACAATTCCTTTTAGTAGTTTAATTAAACAATGTATTACTATTCCGCGATGTAATTATAATAAATTTATATGATCTTGCAGCGAAGTGCTTGTCTGCAAAGCAAAATTTACTTACAACTCGAGATACAGTATTATGAATGTTTAATATCTATAGCAGTAGTCTGCAGTCGGCACTTACATACTGATGGAACCTCGAGATCAGGGAACTTAATTGCCTGTTTACACTTTTATTATTATTTCATCAGTTTCAATATTTAATTAATTATGTCTTCCGATTGTCTGGAGGTTGAGTACCTACCCTTCTTCTAAATCAAGAAGTCGTGTGATAGAATCCGGGCTCACACCAATGAATTTTCGAAAGTAATGTGTGATAAATATCGATAATTCACAAAATTGTGCCAGGTGTATAGGAATAGGTTCCGCTACCGTTGCCTACAACGTCGGGTAAAGGCGTGAAGTTATAAGAACTAACATGATGCTCTAAAATATGTCAAATACATATGACTGCAAGGTAACTTAATCATATCAAGTTTCAGTCCAATGACTTCCTGAAATTTATCTGTACTGGATATCGGTGACTAACTAAATTGTCTCCAATATAAGGCAATAGATTTCCCTATATATTGGAAATTGATCCAGAATTTCGAGACAGAACTGCCGCTGCCCATACCCTATCGCATATTGGTGGAGTTTTATTTTATAGGAAAAGGGAGTAAACGAGGAAGCATCACATCTTATTGTCGACTACAACCACCCATGGACAGTTTCCTACCTAAAGAGGCATAGGTAAAAGCTGGCAACGCGCCACCTTTTACCCGGATGAAACACGGCATACGCCACTTTACGACTATTTCGTTATAGGTACACTTCACTTGTGTAACAAGCCTACTGAAATAGCAAACTAAATTTTTTTACCACTATAGAAGGAGTGAAGTTACAGTACATATGCGCAAGCAAATACGCGGGAGATGGGTTGTGTAAAGTAGAATAAAATATAACGCGTTAAGTAGAAAGTGTTTTATCTCTTCCCCGGCGTTTCTAAAGCTTTATATCTTAGAAATAGACTAAAACAGTGCGATGCTTTCAACTTATAATGGTTACATCGTCTGTTAAGATGCTTCCCAAGACTTACTTCGTACTCCGTTTTATAAATCTTTTATTTTTATGGAGATGTCTTGTATCCTTAAAGATAAATTGTCTTGAATTTCACCAGCTTTTTGTATCTACAGTATAATGTTCAGTTAATCTTTGCCTAGAACTGACATGTCGCGGATTCAATTCCCAAGTGAAGTTATCAGCCAGATAAGTCTAGAAATATGTACTGGATAGTAGTAATATGTTAATTGATATTGTAAGTAAAATAAGTTGTGCTCAAGATATTTTTTTTCCAAAATATTATTAAAATATGGTTTTTCATATTTTAATGTTATATTTTAACGATATATTTTTCTTTATAAAGATAAACGAGCATGCACTTGATGATGCAATGCCATGCGCTGCCAGCTTTCATGGTGGGATAGGGATGGAATTGGAGTAAAATTGGTGGTTAGGAAAGGGTTGGGCCTCCGGACACCACTTTCACCGAACGAAACGCGACATGTGCCACTTTTATTCCATATTCTGAGAGGTAGTAGTATCTTACAGATCGATACGGCCCAATCATGAAGCAAAGTACGCTACTATAATGTTAAAATAATCTTAAAAACATGATACTATTGCAAAACCTATTAAAAATTGTCTCTTCAGGTAAATAGTTCACTGTTTTATAGCGTAGGCCTTGTCAGAGAAATTCAGAAAGTTATGTCTAACGTAAGAGATTTAATAGATACCTATTCCAGCTCCAAACATTGAATTCGGCGAATACAGAGAAGTATGACATCGGAAATTAAAGTAGAAGTACTTACTTGTGTTCAGAAATTTACAAAATCTACACGATACAGAAAACTTTGTAAGTAAATGGTTCAATAACAAAATTTAACCACGTTTTGTCGTTATCGTGTTAATAAAAGGACGACAATATTAAAATTTTGCCAATAAAAGTTTACGATAGAGTTATGCTAACTCCCGCTGTAAACTTTATTTCTTTACTGTCCGTTACATGAGAACTTTTTGCACAGGCCGGGCTTTTATTATGTCGAAATAAAAAAAATACTAAGCCGAAGATATTTTTTTGCGCGGGGCAACTGCTAAATGGCCATATTTTATTTTTGATTTTGGAATTATAAGAATTAAAAACATTGTGCTAAACATGGCTGAATTCATTCTAATTAGCAGTTTTTTTGTCCAATATCACCACAGATTAGGTTAGATTAGTTTTTGCACGGAAAACCATATTTAATATTTACCTATTTTTTTAATGTAAATAATCCTGTTTCTGGGTACTTCTTCAGAGACAAAATTGTGGACGTCTATGGATTTATTTCTGAAACTAAGTGGCACAAAAGCGTGAAAACTTTTTTTTATACAGTTTAGCTTTAACTCTAACTCGGACAAGTAATATTTTTTTAATAATTGTTGTCTAAGTATAAATTATAAATATTTGAAGTATGTTCTTCTGATTCATATGACGCGTCCACGTGCTATTTTCCGGAAGAAAATAGTCGATATCGCATTTTCCCTTTGTTTAACCATTATAAATTATAATGATATCAAAAGAGGATGAATTGCCCCCTTCTAAAAAAATGTACTAGTTATAATTCTGCCTTAGTGAGCTTATAAATAGGCAAATAAGTTGTGTCCGGCATTAATATGGCGTGAGCTGCACTTGACCGTGCTTGGGCAGGTAATAATAATGAGAGTTTGAATTGCCGCCTGGGGGGAAGCCAGCCGTGCAACCGACGAACCAGAAGGTAGACGTGCAGCTGGTTTGCTTGGATTCTGGAGTTACAAAGGTAAATATCTGATTCATCTGTGCTTGGTTCAGGTGACATTTTGATTACAATGCTTACTTTATAAAATTTATTTTATATTGTTACAACTTCAATCTGTACTTCGTGTAATTCTTTTGGGATAACCCAAAAGAATTACACGAAGTACAGATTGAAGTTACACTTGAATCTATAAAGATTCAAGTGTAAAAATAATATTACTGAAGTCATGTATGCATAACGAGTTATGCATATATAAAGGCAAAATCCTGATACATCTGTGCCTGATTCATATGGTCAAAACACCATATGAATCTTAAAAATCTCCTTTTCAGCACAAAAGTAACGCTTTTGTTACGTACGTAGGAGAAAAAAAAGACTCGCATAACGCAAAATATGCAAAACATAAGAAAAGATCCAGACAAGTATAATGTGTGGAAAATAAAAATAAAAGAATCATATTTAAAAAGAAAGAGATAAATCCTATCAGATCAGAGTTTGTCACCCAAACAAAAACTAGCTAGGAAAAGTTCAGAGAGAAAGTTCTGGAAGATTTTATGCTAAAAAGAAATAAAAAGAATGTGATATTCATTCAGATAAAGAAATAATTGATGAAAGTGGTCCAGTAGACAATACCAAAATAAATCATGCTTTACATAATCATAAACATAACTTCACGCCTTTTGTTACCCGAAGGTGTAGGCAGCGGCTGTTAAGCCTCGTCTCGCCGTTATGTTTACGTCCCAAATGGAATAGGTGGTGAACCTATTGCCATACTGGGCACAGAGTTTTTCAGTCATCGATATTTATCACACATAACTTCCGAAAACAATTTCGAAAGATCTTTGGTGTGAGCCAGTGTCTTGAATCAAACCCGGACCTCTGGATCAGAAGCCGTGTGCTCGACCACTGCGCCAGAATTACCATCATCTGCAACAATTATACCAAGGATTACACCAAAGCCTCCTGAAATTCCCAGCTCATCACAGGTCATAGCACTATCTTCAACATTTTCTGAACGTATAATAAGATTTACTATAAGACAACAAATGACGCTTAGAATTGATTTGAACCTAACAGAAAATGAAATCGATGGTTCAATCAATGCTAGCGTCCCTTCTAAAATGATAAAATCGCCTTCAACAAATACTTCAATATCACCAAGGTCTCTTAGCCCACAAAGTAGCATCGCATTGTATCCATGACGTGTCTTGAGCTCAAAAATTTCCCCAAAAATTTCCCAATATCTTCTTGGAAAAATATTTTGCGCAAGCATCAATACAGATACACTAAAGAATTACAGCTGAAAAACCGACCAAAATCTGTCTGAAAATAAAAATAAACAACTGATTGATGCAGATTTTTTAGATCACTGTTTTCATATATACATGTTATTATGTTCTATTAAATATTTTATATGTGTAAAACATGGTTCTTTCATTAATACAGACCCAAATCATACAAAGGCTTTTATTTTAAGTTCTTGTTATGATTAATCTGTTAAAAATTATGATTCATCTGGGCACAAAATATTTAATTGTAGATATCTTGAAAACTACTTTATAAAAACAAGTCCGAAATTGAAATATATGTTATATAGTTAATTTTTTAACATATAAGCATACGTGACAGAGCTGAAAATGTAATAAATTTTTGGCCAGATGAATCAGCCGAAGAATAAAATTTATTTATTCTTTTGTTTAAATAAAATGTTTGTTGTAAAAGTGTTCTTCACAAACAAACATTCCACTTAACTATTTGGAGCTGACAATTACCAAACTAGAGCTTTAAAACAAATTATTCGAAAGACGAATATAAGCCGAGCACATAGTTGTTGAACACAATATTAGTAAACTTGTATGTTAACCTATGGCGTTATGACAGTGGTATGGGAAAAGTTTTCGCATTACCACACAACCGAGGTATGTCGGTAATCTAAATATATTTACAGTGTAAATTGAGGTTTGCACGCTTCCCTTCATATAATTTTCTTTGTGTTAGAAGTTAATAAATTGTTAGTAAAATTTAATATAATATGGCAGCTTGATCTGAAAAATTTTACCGATTAAGCTGTAAGTACCGAGTAAGCCATCAATTATTTATTAAATAACATTTCGTTCGAGAATGCAGATGTCTGGACACGTCTCCACCCTTTCTTAAAGGCCGGCAATGCAATTGTAACACTATCCGTGTTTCAGGTCTCCATGGGCCGCTTCGATATAACGAAGCTATCAAGCACGCGTGTCACCTGATGGAAAGCGACTACCGCCGCCCATTGGCATCTGCAATATGGCATGACATCAGGCTTGCTGGCCTTCAAGATTAGGATAAGCTCGTTTACTAAAAGTTTCTAGGTCGAAACATCCATGAAATACCAACTGTTCAACTGGTTCAACCGTTGGCCACAAAAATACAGTGCGTGGCAAGAAGAGTCGGCTGAAGCGCACAGTTGTAGATGGCCAACCATTAAGCCAACAATTCCTCAGAGCACTTCCCGTGGTGCCTGCGAAACAAGACGCATAACAATTAATATTGCTTTTAAAACTGGACTAACCACTAACTTATGTGATGTCCCAAATGGAATAGGTGGCGAACTTATTGCCATAAACCGGGCACAAAGTTGACAGTCAAGTCGTCACACATAATTTCCGGAAATAAACCCGGAATCGACTTCTTAATCAGAAGCGGGGAGCTCGACCGCTGGACTACTCAAACAACTGCTGCATAATGTCACTTTACGTCAATATTGTTTACCTTACCTTTCTCCCGACTATATTGCAAAGGAACATGATGACTAAACCTCTGAGTATCAATTTTGTTACAGAAAATACAATATAGAATATTTAAATTGCTCAAATTTGTCTCTTCTAAAAGATTGTTATAAATTTCTAGACTTTGTTAACTGCATTTTTATTGAATTCCAACAAAACCATCGGTGCCTGTTTGCATTTAATTAACAAACAATTGCCGAAACAAGACTATTAACTATGTTTGCATTTGTTGAAAGTATATTTTTAACCGACATCGAAAAGAGGTCTTTCAATGCTGATTTTTTGTCGTAGGACAAATTTACGGAAAGAGGGGTACTTTGCACCCTTTATAATTTAGATTCTAGAATAAGTAAAAACGTGAATATGGTAAAAATGGTTAATGTTTATACGGCAAAGACATAAATGACGGTACCTCTCAACCAACAGCCATCTTACAAAATTGAGATAAAAATTGTCAAAATTCTTCAAATAATTAACTAGAATTTTCTTTTAATTACAACTGTCTCAAAGCATCTTATGGCGCTCTGTCCTCTCTACCTATCTCACAAGGAACTTGGCGTGAATCTAAGTAAGTAAATAAGTATCACCATATCATAAATATACTCGCGTCGAAAACAAAGGTGGTCAGGAAGGAAGTCTGATAGAAAGATAGTGTGGGTGTAAAAGTAAGAAAGGGCATGCTCTGATGGTTCGGACATGAAGAAAGAATGGATGATGCAAGATTGACTAAGAAGATATACAATGCAAAAGTGGATGAATGTAGGAGTCGAGGACGGCCAAGACACACATTCTATGACCAAATAGAACGTGTTCTAGAAGAAGGTGATGTTAGGAGCCTCATAAATCGACACACGTGCACGAAAAGAGTTATGAAAGTCAACGAAGCGACTGAGGTGTGCAAAAGTCGTGCCTCATGGCGCTCTGTTCTCTCTGCCTACCTCGTAAGGGATTTAGCGTGAAGTTATGTATGTATGTAAATATACTCGCAAATAAATAATAATTATCACGTTTATTTATAATCAAAACACGCTCGGCGAGCATTTTATATGACCACGCATTTTTTATGAAATGAATTTCAATGATTTCCCAGAGGTCACGACGGTACGACTCCTCTGCGACTGGAGGAAATGTTGGTTGAACAAACCTTATAATATACTTAATCCTCATAATTAATTTAATAACTCAATTTCATAATTCACGTAGGCAACGTTGCACGGCCATATATGTATAGATTTAACAGTACAGTATTTTTTTTACAAATGATCATTTTTTATTCCATTAATGTCAGTTTGTTATTCATCAATTAGAATAATAATCCAACGGTATCAAAATCGAATTCTAGCTCACAGTAAGGACTTTTAAAAAATTCGTGTACGATGTGTGTCAATAGGTTCCGTCACCTATAATTCTATTTGAGACGTTAAATTCCACCAGTCGACGCGTAACAGCCGCTTACACCTTTGGGTAAGCATAGGGTTCACCCCTATGCTAACAAATATAGAAAAAATATGTGTGATAAATATCGATGACAAAGAAAATCGTAACAACGTTATGTAATGTTTTTCGCCATCTATATCTAAATATATGAAATTTTCGTGTCACAGTGTTTGTTACAATACTCCTCCGAAACGGCTTAACTTATTCTCATGAAATTTTATGTGGTTATATATAGGTTAACATCTATTCTTAGACCTATTATATACCCCCTAAATGTTGAAAGTAGCCCACCACATTTTTTTTAATTTATCTATATTTTTTTATTTTGATTTTTTTAAGAAAAACATGCAAAAAAATTCCTAAATTTTCCGTTTTTTTCGTTTTAAACTATTTTTGTGGCAAGACAACGATTCCTTTTGTAATTGTAATTTTGTGCAAAAAGAAATATTAAGTCAGTTGCCATCGGACCATTGTGGTCAAAAGGCAGTTTTTGTGATGAATATGCCTAAATTAGTTAGTAAATTTACTTGTAGACCCATAACCCAGAAAGGCATCAAACATTTTCAAAACGCTATCGCGGCTAGGGTTGCTTCGCCGGACATGTCGAATGATCCAGATGAACTGTACAACTCACTTTTAAAAACCATTGACTCGGAACATAAATCTATTTTTAAAACCAAAACTATGAGTAAAAATGTCAATTTATCTTTTTGCGATTGGGCCACCAAGGGCATTTACAAAAGTAGAACTAAGTTGTATGATTTATATGGTATAAAGAAGTGGAATTTTGATCCCGTTTTTATTAGATATGTTAGAAATTACTCTAAAATATTTAAAAAAGTCTGCTTATCTGCCAAATCAATATATTTAAGTAAGCGGATACAAGAATCACAGAACAAGATTAAAGTTACTTGGAATATTATCAACAATGAGACTGGTCGTACAAGGGACCGTGATGATAATATTAAACTTATAATTAATAATAAAATTATCCAAGATAAATATGCTATTGTCGAAACATTTAATGACTTTTTGGCCAAAATTCCCATTACTACTACTAATACATTAAATTCGTGTCCCGTCAAAGCTGAAACTCTGCTTAAGGAAAGTGTGGCCGAGTGCAATGTTTCTTTTAAATTTGAACATGTCGACCCTTACGATATTATAAAAGTGTTTAAACAATTAAATTCCAAAAAAACGGCTGATTTATGGGGCATTTCCGTGAAATTAATAGATTCTATTATTGTCCTCATAGCTCCAAACCTAGCTGTGATTTTCAATAAATGTGTAGACACAGGTGTGTTTCCTAATTTAATGAAACACAGCAAATTGATACCTTTGTTTAAAAGTGGTAGTAGGAACGATCCAGCTAACTTTCGTCCTATTTCTATTTTGCCTGCACTCAGCAAAATTTTTGAAAAAATTATCTCTCAACAAATACTAAGCCATTTTAATTTGAATAATCTTTTTCACAAAGAACAATACGGTTTTACAAAAGGTCGCTCTACAACCGATGCTGGGGCTGCTCTTATCAAACATATTTTCGATGGTTGGGAGAACTCGCAGGACGTAATTGGCGTATTCTGTGACCTCTCTAAAGCTTTTGACTGCGTGGATCACCACACTCTTTTACGTAAGCTCAGTCACTATGGTATTAAGAACACTGCACTTAGGCTGGTTGCATCATACTTGAATAACAGGTTACAGTTTGTTGATGTAAACGGAGTGAGATCATCTGGATCATCTGTGTCTATGGGCGTTCCCCAGGGTTCCATTCTCGGTCCGTTGCTGTTTATTATACATATTAATGATTTGCCTTTTTGCGTTCAGAAATTTTGTAACATTGTACTATTTGCTGATGACACTTCACTCCTCTTCAAGGTAGACCGTAAAAAAAGCATTTTTGATGATGTGAATAGCTCCCTTACACATGCCCATGAATGGTTTACGGCTAACAATTTAGTTCTGAATTCCAATAAAACTAAAATAATAAGGTTTACTATGCCTAATGTTAATGGTCCGGCTATAAATATATCTCTGAATAACACAATTTTAGACCCAGTGAAGTCAACTTTATTCTTAGGTATTACTCTAGATAATACGCTTCAATGGGGTCCTCAAGTAAAATCTTTAGTGGGAAAACTCAGCTCTGCTGCCTACGCGGTTCGAAAAGTTCGACAGCTTTCCGATGTTGCAACCGCCAGATTAGTCTACTTCAGTTATTTTCATAGCGTTATGTCTTATGGTATTTTGCTATGGGGTAGAGCAGCTGAGATTCAGTCGATTTTTGTTATTCAGAAACGAGCTATTCGGGCAATTTATAATTTGGGGGCCAAAGTCTCTCTAAGAGAACGTTTTAAGGAATTTGGCATATTAACAGTTGTTTCACAATTTATATGCCAATATAATGTTTGTTAGGAAAAACTTGAATAAATATACTAAAAATAGTGATGTTCATAATTTTAATACCAGAGGCAAGCATAAACTTGTGTTGCCGTGTCATCGCCTGCACAAAGTACATAAGTCTTTTCTGGGAATGGGTGTACAATTTTATAATAGAGTCCCTGCGCATATCCTGGCTCTGTCATTCGATCGGTTTAGTCGGGCGGTGAAGGATCGTCTCATTGCTGGTGCTTATTACACCATCAATGACTTCATGACGGACAAGTCATCTTGGGACCGTCAAGTTGCTTGCTCAACGCGGATTCTGTAGTTTGCGTGTTGAAATTTGTTCACATGTTCTGGAGTGGAGGCGTTCCGTAATAATTTCTGATAGTTATGTATATACACTTTTTAATTTATAATTTGCTTTGATATTGTTTATAATATATGTACATATAAGTTTCATTTAATGCACAACGCTACCACTCTAAATAAAAGATGTCGCGTCAGTTGCGCTCGACTAATATATTTGCTTAGTTTTTCTTTTTAGGACGTTGATGTTAATTTGCTGTGATGGTCGAGTATTCTGGCTGCTACACCTTTTATGCACGAGTCTACTGCTTTGTTTTCAGTAGCGATATTAATATTATTGTTATTTATGTCTAATAGTTTGAAAATAGTATTTGGCACATGAGTTTCTTGCCCGATTCTTCTCATGATAGCCCCTACACTCGGAATCGGGCCGCTCGTGGCGATTGCGTCCGTGTTTTCTTGTTCCACGGACGCACTTTCCTCAAGCGCTCGTGTTAAGTAGTTTAATTAAAATAATAAAGTAAAATTGTACTTGTTGACTATTTTTAAGTGTCTGTGAAGACCTATGAAAATAAAGCTTATTTTGACTTTGACTTTGACTTCCTGAATCAGTCAGTTTGGGATTAAAAAGCTAAACCGTCACATCGTTTCGAGCTATAATTGCCGTTACCTACACCTATGGCAATTAAAAACGTTTAGTTACTATTCGACTTGTCGACAACCAAGCTCTTTCCGATCGGCTTGATGTCCTGGCGTTGCGAAGAGAGGTGGCATCTTTATGCATCCTCTACCGCATATACCACGGGGAGTGCTCAGAGGGATTGTTCGGATTAATACCGCCAGCTGATTTTCGCCATCGCTCGACGCGCCAACACTACCACCCGTATTGGCTGAACGGTTGGCGATCGACAACAGTACGTTTCAACAGGCACTTCTTGCCATGCACTGTCCCTTCATGGACCGGGTTCCATATTTCCGGGCCGCTACGACCTAGGAACCTTTAAGAAACGAGTTTATTCCCATCTGAAAGGCCGACAACGCTGAATTGATGCCCCTGGTATTGCAGACGCCATGGGCGGCAGTGATCGCTGTCTATCAGGTGACCCGCAGTTCGTTTGCCCCCTTCTAACATAAAAAAAAAAAAATTTGCTAACATTATTATTAATAACTAGAAAACTTCTTAACAAATATTGTTGAATGTGTGGTCACAATTTATGTTAATAAGGTTGGTTTTAGCTTACAATTTCAACAGCGTCACAATCAAATACTAACATTACTATATTGGCAATAGAGTTCAAATCAGCTTGTCTATCTTGGTAATAACGATCCATTAAATCACTACTCAAGACCAATACAGTCGAATTTCTCAGTTTTATGTAGTTCAGATGTTCTTGGGATTGCCATTAATATAAAGTAATAAAGAGTTTCTGATTCAATAGTCTTGTTTATGGGCGAAGTTGGACTTCTGTCACTTATTACATTTTATTGATTTCATTATTACTTGCATTATTGAATTATATCAATAATATTACATATTACATAGACAATGTTTACGGAAGTTTCAGTGTTTGGAAGTTGTGACGTTTCTGAATCAAGTGGTCCCGGTTTCGAATCCTGTCTTACAGAAACTTTACATAAACTGGGTGCGACAAATATCGCAAATAATATTGTGGCCAATTTGAGTTAATATATTTGCAAACACACTATTTTTTATGGAATAGGAGAGCAAACGAGCTCCTGATGGTAAGTAAAGTCTCACCGTCCATGTACACCGTGGTGCGTTGCCGTCCTTTTTGGGAGTAGGAGGAAAAAAGAAGGGGAAAGGGGATCGGGCCCGTGGATACCTCTCTCAACACCACTTCACGCCGATATTCCGAGAAGTCGTGGTATTTTACCAGTCGAGCCGGCCCATTCATGCAGCGAACTACAAGACTCTACCAGTGTTGAAAATAGGAAAATATTGTGTAGAAAGTAGTAGGCATAACAAACATTTAACAGCCTCAATGGTCCAGTAGGCGTGTTCGCGCTTCTAAATGAAAAACTAGTAGAGTCGAATCCTGGCTTACACAAAACATGACTTTTTGGCACTCTTCAGGCAAATTATGCGTGATAAATATCGATGACAGATCAGTGGGTATGACAACAGATTCCGTCATTTATTCCATTTCGGCGTAAATGAGATATACGGTCTAAAATGAAGATGCATAAGAGTACAAGATGCCAACACGCTTTGCATGATTGCAGTGAGTCATATCAAGGGCTTAAAAATGAGGAAGACCTGCATGAAGACTTATAACGATTATGGCATGGCGTTCAGGTCTTTTTACTCCCGAGACATCATATCACTTAAAATGTCATCATTCTGATTCTATTACACATGATAGGTTCTTTTAAAGGATATAAATGCATACTTTAAACTTTGTTATTTTTTAATAAACACAGACAACGGTTTATAAAGTTTATATTTAAATTGAATTTGCTAAATAATATATTCAAATAAATTATTATTATGATCTCTTCATACAATTTCCAATCATCGCGATGAGTTTGTATAAACATTTAAGGGTACGAAAGTAAAATGTTCGATACGACAAAGTCAGTCAAGTGAATGAATAAAATGGATTGTAGATTGCGTGTAGAGCGCTTAACATCCGGGATGGCTGGAAAACGTTTGGTAGATTAGAATTTAGAACATTTTCGACAAAACGCAAAATTTTTACGTAAGAACAAACATTTTAATATTTAATTGTATTTAAATCTTCACGCTATTTTTATTGAGTATAAGCAATTATTGAGTATAAGTATTCTCTACGAATACTTGACGACAGTACGAATTTTTTTGGAACGTCGTCGAAATTTATTAAGTCCAACTTATTATGTGATTGGAGTATCGTATTTAAGTGTATTCAGATTTTACGCAAACATAAAAGGAATTTTCGTATTTATTTTGAAACTACTACCCAGCAGCTTAATTACTTTACAACAAATTAATTATTATTTTGTTTAAATAACTTAATATATAATATGAACAACCTCTGATCTCTGAACTTTCTGAACCTATTTCATCTCTCCGAATCATTCCTAGAACAAGCCGTATTGCTACCCCATGGTAGGCCAATATAATATTGATTTTCTACTCCAGTTACATGATTATAATGAAATGAAAACTATGATTCTCAAAAATCTGTGACAATAATAAATAAAATCGATATAAGCATAATAATTGCGTAAATATAAAAAAGTGTTAAGGTAAACATTAAATTTACCACCGGTAATTATGAAATATAAAGTAATCCCGCCTTGCGCCTGTCTCGGTGTCTCGTTATCAGGAAGTCATTTGATGTACAGATTAATGCGGCTGCTAATACTTGACTCGTTTCGATTTTTACGTCCTAAATTTAATAGGTGTTGGTACCTTTTTTTTACGCGAGGAAATGGTTTATGCACACCCCCCTCCTGGTACGGCAGGGGGTAGTGTGGGACTCCCAAAACAGTAAACTGCAATGCGATCCTAGGGTTACCCACAAAAACCTTGCGGCGGCCTTCCTCCGGCCTTGGGGTGGCCCAGGATAGTGCTTCAGCCCTCTGGTCCACCCCGCCGTCGAATGTAGTGAGGGGGTGCTCATCCTCGGGCAGCCTCAGTGAGGCTCCCCCGGGCGGGGCGGCTCCAACCGCGCGCTTCTAAAGAGGGGCGCGGCCGGCGGCCTCCCCAGCCGCACCGGGAGGTTATCCTTCCCGCGCCGTTACCCGGGCGCACCCGTGGGGTGTGCGCCCTCGCGGCCCGTCGCCGGCGGCGATCACTGAGCTCACCGCCGCCGCCTTCGAGGATCGGCTCTCTCCCGATCCCGCTCGGCGACCTCCTTCCGGAGCATTACTGCTTCGCAGCAGGAGACCACAGCCCTCCACTCCTCCTCGCCCGCCACTTTTACAAAATTTACAATTTACAACCAACGAAAATACACTCAAGTGAAATGATAACAAACAGGAAACAACGTTCACGCAGCAATATTAAACTTAAGACATGTAATATACAACCGAGTTCCGTGAGAAAATGTAAATACACGAGACAAAAGTTGAATTTCGCTAAACTGCCACATATAAAGCTGCCGGTTCTTAAACGTAACATAAAACAGTCCTTCTAAGATACATTCCGAATTGTCCGTAGCGTTTTGTCTTAGAACGATACTTAAAGGAAATATATTTTTTTTTTTTATATGACTTTCTTTTTTGTCTTTAGTATCTATATACTGTAATGATATTATTGTTGTCAATAAGTGAGTGAAGTCATTGCCCGAAATTGGGCCAATTTTCCCAATCAGATATTAAGTGCCAGGAACATGAAGCTAAGGCGTTACACCTATAATCTATTAAAACGGTAGCCTATTAGTTTGAGTCGGAGATAAAAGCATTGACTGGACTCGTGTTGCATTAGTAAACTAATCGACCTCTGAGTAGAGGTGGGTGGGTTTGTTCCACACCCGAATACAAATATTCACATGAGCGTGAATTATTGTATGACTTGTGAATGGCTATGTATTATAACTAAGTATTTACAAAAATAATATCTGTATCCGATATCCAGTTTCCATTTAATGTCTAGGTGGCCGATTGGTCGCTTTTAAATCAGAAAGACGCGGGTTCCTATACGGGCTAACACCAATGACTTTTCGAAAATTTTCCCGGAAGTTATTATGTGATAAATATCGATGAGTAAAAACTTTGTGCCCTGTATGGCAATAGGTTAGCTACCTGTTCCATTTGGGGCGTAAACATAACGGCGAGTCGAGGCTTAACAGCCACTGCCTACACGTTCGGATAGTAAAAGGGGTAAAATTATGTTATATTCATTTTCCATATTATAAGCATTTAGATGTTTAGCTTCCAAAAATACCTCATTGGAGACCTCTAGCGCTCTTATGATTCCAAAACATTATTAATATTATTTCTATTTTATAAGTGCTATAATGCATAAGTTATGGTGTTTGAAAGGGAGGAATCCAGAATGGATGCAAGGATAGTGGTTGACGATGTAGTGCTAGAACAGGTGAATGAAATTGTATATCTTGGATGCACTTTTAGCAGGGATGGAAGGTACACCGCTGATGTAGAAGGAAGAGTAGCGTTAGGAAATAAAGTAAATGGGGCGTTGGGTAGATTCCTGGGCGCAAAAGATATTAGCAGAAAAGCTCAGCTAGCAATTCACAATGCAATACTGATCCCAACGCTAACTTATGGAAGCGAGAGCTGGGTATGGCTGAGTGTGCATGAAAGTAAGATAAACGCGGTCGAAATGAGGGCATTGTCGCAAAATCTGCGGAGTGACCCTCGCTGACCGCGTGGAAAACAAGCTTATAAGGAAGGAAGTCGGACTGAAAGAGAGAGTCGGTGTAAAAGTAAGAAAGGGCATGCTCCGATGGTTCGGACATGTAGAAAGGATGGATGATGCAAGATTGACTAAGCAGATATACAATGCAAAAGCGGATGGATGTAGGAGTCGAGGACGGCCTAGACACACATTCCATGACCAAATAGATCGTGTTCTGGAGGAAGGTGATGTTAGGAGCCTCAAAAATCGACGCGCGTGTATGAAAAGAGTTATGAAAGTCAACTAAGCGAGTGAGGTGTGTAAGAATCGTGCCCTATGGCGCTCCGTTCTTCATTACACATAACCATTACACATAACCACATAACTTCACGCCAAATCCCTTGCGGAGTAGGCAGAGGCCTACTCCGCAAGGGATTTGGCGTGAAGTTATGTATGAGTGCTATAAATTTTGGTTGGTTAATAATTAAAATTTGCAAATCTGTAAACATTTTTCTATTTTAGCAAGGTCTAAAAAATATACCGAACAAAATTACAAGGATTGAAATTATGGCCTTTCTGAAGTTATATGAAATAAATATCTTTAACTGTTATAATATTGATCAATATATAGCAATATACTCTTCTACCTGTACCATATCCACATTTTCGGATGTTAGGTTTTTTAATATACTGAACTTACTTACTGTATTATTATATCACTACATAGTATAAAACAAAGTCGCTTTCTCTTTCCCTATGTCCCTTTGTATGCTTAAATCTTTGAAACTACGCAACGGATTTTGATGCGGTTTTTTTTAATAGTTAGAGGGTGTCAACGAGGTGGTTTTGATCTATAATTTATGAATAGTGTAGTGAAAAAAAATGATAATTTTCAAGATTTAAAACTTTAATCGAAAACGCTGCCTGAACCCTAAGTGATAAATCAAAACAATGTACTACATTATTATACACCTTTAAAAGGTCTATAAAAAATCCGCGAAGGCATATGTCTATGTCTTAGGGATAACCCACAATGACCATTATTATTTTTTAACTTTTTACGAGAAATAATGGCTTATTTACGAAGCAATTTTAAACATTACAGCATTAATTTTCATCCAATTAAGTGTCTTAAATAGATTGTGCTTTTAATATAAATCAATATAGCCATTTACAGCATGTAATTTAAACTAATATTTACGAAGATATTACAGTATTAACATAGCGGTACATAGCAGTTGCGTTTGCGGGCCAAAACGCGTGCCGATAAATAGCACAAATTGAACTTTTTAAGATCCAAATATTACTAATTTATTTTTTTTGATGCGGAACGAAGTTCGCCGTGTCAACTAGTTTATTATAAAATAAGTTACTACTAACAAACAACAGAAATAACGGACTCGTTTAAATTTTAAACAAAACTTATTAATATTATTCATTTAATACCAACTTTTATCCGCAAAACCCGCCCAGATTTGGTAACGTTACAGTATTATCTTCGGAGACATTCGTCAAATCAAATTAAGCCGATAGGAACGAGATCGCCCGGAGCCTTCGTCTATAAGATAAACCGATTCACTCAAAATTAATCCGCGGCCGAAGAAAGGGAACTTGTCTCGAAAACTCGCGAATACTTCCACGTATATTCTTTAAGATTTTTAAACGATTTATCGTAATATAAAGAGATTTTATAATAGACTAGTCCAATATTCTGCTTTAAGAAAAATTTTATGCAAGATTTTTTTTTTAAATCCTATTATATTTTGCTCAGGATAATGAGCAAGGAATAAATAATAGCATGTTTTATGCTGGTTTTATTATAATATTATATCAGAACAGAGCCAATATTGAAGATATTGGAGGAAAACTAAAGCAAGATTTTTATATTTAAGCCGCAAAGGATGAAAAAATAACTGTACAAGCTCTAGTCTGTAAGTATATCTGTTTGTACTAACATCACGAGAAAAAGGTACCGAAATTCATGAATATTTATTTTCTTTTATCTGATTTTCTTTTAAAGGATAAATAAAGGACAGTGATGGAGCCAAGCAGTTCACTGGATGAATGGGCCGGCTGGACCGGTGAAATACCACGGCATCTCAGAAGACCGACGTATAGTGGCTTATGCCGAGTTTCGTTCCGGTAAGAGAGGTACCCGGAGGCCCATCCCATCCTTTCCTATCCCCTATCCCTTAAAGATCGGCAACGCAACAGTAACACTATATGTGTTGCAGGTGTCCATGGACGGCGTTGGTTGCTTACCATCAAGTGACACGCTTGCTCGTTTTCCCTCCTATCCCATAAAAAAAGGACTCTCGTTACACTACGGCCTTTTGCAGTTTGCTAAAAAAGTTTTTATAACTTCATAATGTGACAGATGCCAACAAATTCTAATAATTAACTATCGCAGCTCCTTAATTAAACTGTGGAACTAAAACATGATTATTCCATGTGCATCAATAATTAATCAAAACCTATTTAAAACAAATTAATTGCATAATTTTAGGTCACGGTGGTCCAGTGGGAGAGCACACGGCCTCTGATCCAGAAGTCCGGGCTCGAATCTTGACACTGGCTCACACCAATGACTTTTCGAAATTGATTTCGGAAGTAAAGTGTGATAAACATCGATGACTGAAAACTTTGTGCACGGTATGGCAATAGGTTCGCCACCTATTCCATTTGGGACGTAAACATAACGGCGAGACGAGGCTTAACAGCCGCTGCTTACACCTTCGGGTAACAAAAGCGTGAAGCTATGTTTATGTAATTGCAAAATTTTAGTTAAATAAACTAAGTGCTAAATACCAATGTGTTTAAAACAGATTATATATTAACATATCATCAGAATTTTAAATTAAAGCACTTAACTTTTTATTTCATTGAATTTGTACAAATGGCGTCCATTAAAATATGTGGTCGAACTGTTTCAGAATTTTAATAGAGATGATTTTAAAACGTGACCAAAGTTGTGATGTCTATGTTTATTTAATTTACTAGAAACCAATAACAATAATATCTCTCTGGTGCAGTTAGAAAAAAAGACATTATATCTCCAGTTGCAATTTCAAGAGGCAATATATGTTATTTTACTGTTAGGAATAAGGTGAATCGATGACGAATTAAAACAGCATGAGAAATTCTTTAATGCAGTTAACTATTAATAAGAATACAATATATATTAAGTAAATTAACATTAGAACATACTAAAAGCTTGACCACTCTTCTGGTCCAGTCAAGATAACAACGTGCCTGTTCGAAGCTGTCAAATTAAAGATAGCTTACCAGTTAGTCAAAAAGTAAAACTTCACCAGATGTGTTTGACCATCCTCCACTTTGTACCTGAACGAAGAACACTTTGCCGGAATTTATTGAACTTCAAAAGCGGGAGTTGGGTAATTAACTCCAATCTCGTGGTAGAAGCCAGCATGTCTAATAGTATGGCTCCTAAACTCAAGGGAATAAAAACGAGAAATTAAATAATGTATCTTATGTAACAGCATCGGTAGTCCAGTTGGCGAGCACCCCACTTCTAAATCAAGAGGTTGCGGGTTCGAATCCTGGCTCACACCAATGACTTTTCGAAATTCATATCCAAAGTTATGTGTGATACGTGTCTATGATCAGTCCTATTGCCATACCGGTATGGCAATAAGTGCGCCACCTATTCCATTTGGGATGTAAACATAACGGCGAGAGGAGGCTTAACAGCCGCTGCCTATACATTCGGGTAAAAATACGTGAAGTTATGTAAGTAATGTATCTCATATTAATGATCCTATCAGTACAGAAAGACGGCTATCTATTATTAGGTTCTTACGTTATTCGCTGCATGAATGGGCCGGCTCGGCGGGTGAAATACCACAACCTCTTCTAATATTGACGTCAAGTGGCAAGAAGTATCGCACCCTTTTTTCTCCTCCCATGCCACCTCACTCACTCAAAGGTCGGCAACGCAACTGCAATATTCTCTAAATTGCAGATGTTCGTGAGCGACACCAGTTACTTACAATCAAGTGACCGGCTCGTTTGCCCCCTATGCCATTAAAAAAATAGTGTTTATTTTCTACATACGCGTAACTTTACGCCCTTGATTGTCAAAAAGATAGTGTAGCAGCAACTATAACTCAATAGGTGAAATCGTTTGGTACACATAACCAAGCCTTACTATATTTATCTTTAACAAAATTTTGACAGTAGGTATTAGGTTTGATATGATTATGGTTAAATGAGATAGAATGCAAATATTTTTTCTTAGGCGCACCTTTATGGATTTTTATTTAATACGAGTTTTTTTTTGTCCATAATTGTTTTAGAAAAAGAAAATATATATTGCCTTATGTATTACGCGATAAAACCGTTTATAATATGTTATAGCGAAATAGTACCTATTCGAAATACGTTTATTTCATGGCCATAACAAATCAGTGGCAAAAGTTTTAGAATTCAATCAATTTTGCGCTCGACAGTCTCTAGTCACAGTTTGGTTGTTTGGATCCTGTAACGTTCCCCGAATCTTCTTTATATCATCTTCTTGTGTAATTATAAAATTAAAACGAAATCGTTATTTTTTTTTAAACACGGCTGAGAATCGAAACAGTCACCCTTCTCAGACAGCACCTAATACGACTACCTCATGAGATCTGTGAAAATTGTCACCATTTTAAAAGTTGGATTCAATTTATATTCTTAATAAACGATTCTCCAATATCAATTCTCAAATCTCAGGCTTTAATAAGGCCACATTTTGTCGAAAAAGTTCTTTGATAAAAAGTCATAGCCCGCCTTGGACGCAATCAAAGTGGCGAAAGGTGGCTGTTGGAATTGGAAGAGAAAAGATATCTAATAAGTGGCCAACAAATTTAATATCGAAGCCGCAAGAAATGGCAGGTGTCTGGCGAGATAAGTACTTCAGAAAGTTTTTGTTGTGGACCGCGACTGAAACAATACACCCATTGTTATATTTTGAAACGGTTAATAAATCTAATTGTTACTCTAATTTCTTTTTACGTTTAGGTGGTCTGTAAGTCTCGGTAGTCTAGTGGTCGAGCACCCCGCTTCGGAATCCAGAAGTCGCGGGCTCGATACTGACTTCGACTTGACTTGATTTTCAAAATAATTTTCGCAGTTATGTTAAAGTTTAAGAAGTTATGTGTGATAAATATCGATGACTGAAAACTTTGTGCCCGGTATGGCAATTGGTTCGCCATTTGGGACGTAAACATAATGGCGAAAAGAGGCTTAGCAGCCGCAGCCTACACCTTCAGGTAGAAAAAAGCGTGACGTTATGTATGTATGTATGTATGTATGTTGGTGGTCTAGTCGTCAAATATCCCGATTCTGAATCAAGAAGTCTTGAGTTAAAATCCTCGCTCACACCAATGTCAGTCCAGAATTAATTTCGATTTTTTTCCAAAAACATCGATGACTGACATAATTGTGGCCAAAGTAAGGCGGTAGTTTCCGCCACCTATAACATTTGGGACGTACAAATTTTCCAAATTGATGCATCACAGCTACTGTTACTAACAAAACAAAATGTTATTTTCTTGACATCTATAGTTACCTATTTTTCAACAGAAAAGATACTCACAGGTAGTTAAAAAATTAATTAGAAACAATTTTTTATAACTTTGAGGAGCACTAGTAATATTTTAATTGGAGATCACTCCTAATCTCGGTGAAAGAAGTCGCACCTCAGGTGTACGTTCACAGCAGTCGGTTTCGGCTCATGAACATTTTAATATATTCTCCAATACCCTCTCGACATTGCTTACAAAAAAAAACACATTATCCCTTTGGGTCGCTGACGTAAAATAGCTGCTCTTTCCAGGAGAAAAATGATTATTCTGTGGAATCCCGTTAAATGGACAACCTGGCCCAAACACAACAAGGAGTAAAAAGCCTTGGGCAATTAAGTGAAATATAAGCTAATAAAAAATTGTATTGTGAAAAGTATTGTATTTCACATATTACAAATATAACACAACCATTCCAACAGCCAAACAGTTCGATGCATGAATGGGCCGGCTCGACCGGTGAAAGCCCACACCCGAAGGCCCACACCCCTTCCCTATCCTTTCCTATACCCTATCCCTTAAACGTCGGCAACGCAGCAGTAACACAATTTGTTTATCTCTATATTTATCTCTTTTTAATGTCAACACAATTTGTGTTGCTGGTGTGCATGGGCGGCGTTGATTGCTTACCATCAGGTGACACGCCTGCTCGATTGCTTTCCTATCCCATAAAAAAAAACACATATTACAACAGGGTACTTTGGAGATATCGGAAACTAAACTTGATAGGAGGAAGAAGGGAAGCTTAAGTAACAGTATTTATGTTAAATTTACTATACATAAAATAATTAATCTACTCTTAAAAAATAACCTTCACTCTCTATATTACTCGACAGTGTAGGCAGAGGAATGTTTGTCCTTCATAACAGGTGATGAACTTTATTGTCATACTATATCGGATCTAATTTTGTCAGGACTTGATATTTAAACAAATTAACATCAAAAGAGATTTCTGAAAGCTTAAAATTTCTGATCCAGAAGCCTGCTTCAGCCGCCAGATGACGGATACTTTATTTCATTGCTCACCTGGATTCCAACTTAAGATTTTTCAATCGATTTAGGCCTTAATCATCAAATTAAAAATAAAATACCTTTCATACATACACATAAGAAATAATATCCTGTAAACCATATTGTAGACGTTATTACGATAGCAAATATGACGTACACGAAGCCTTTGGAACACTTCCAGGGTCGTGTTGCATCCAATCGTGATAGGGTGTTACGTTTTATGTCTTTTATATTTATTGGTGGAAATAAATTGGGTGTGTTAAGAGTAAGGATAAGAAAAACTAGTAAAGTAGGTATGTATTTTTTGTCCCTTTTATTTTGCCCTTTGTTCCAATCTCTATTATTCTAGAAAATCTCGAGAGCAAATTCACGCCAAGTACCTTGCTGGGTAGGCAGAACTGAACGCACCAACTATTATTTAAAGGTTCACGCCACGTTACTTTACGGCCGACTCCACCGGTGAAATACCACAACCTCTCAGAATATCGACGTAAAGTGGTTTGTCCCGCCTTTCGATCGGTGAGAGAGGTATCCGGAGGCCCGTCCCTCTTTCCCCCTCCTACTTCTTTAAAGGCCGGCAACACACTACGGTATTAACGGGCGGTGAGAAGTTGCTTACTATCAGGTGACAAAAAATAGGGAAAGGTATCTGGAGGCCTAACTCTCTTTCTTTCTCTGCCTTTACCATCGTAACAACCAGCGGACAACGCTATTGTTAACCTCTGAGTGCTACAGGCGTCTTTGGGCAGTGGTCTTTGCATAGTCTCTTCCAGGTAATAGTTAATTTTACATAAATATACCAATTCATTCCTAGTCCCTTGGCGACTAAACAGAGAACAGATAACCATAAATGATTATTTTAATTCACAAATGTTTAACGAAAACTAATATTTAACATATTTATAATCATTTTTATAGCAACCTTTAACAAATAAATGAAAATAGTGTAGAAAAGACCCTCTAAGATCACAATTAGTTATCAAAAGCTAAATATTGAATTCGTAGTTTTGTATCGAATAAATTTGTCTCGTGAGAGCTCAATTCCAAAACATTCTCTTTGGATATTTCTATCTTCATGGAGTCTGCAAACACAGTCATCCGAGTATCAACGCTCTTTTACACATTCTCACTTCGCACACTAGAAACATAAAATATTCTATGAATAATTCAGATGTCATACACAGAATAAGATCTTCACGTGTGCGGTTCGTGTGCAAGCGACTAAAGTCCGCTCGGTGATAATCTGCGTAGTGAAGATTTAGAAGAATGTATTTACTTAGATTATATATTTATTTACTTCAATAGTCTCGGTGGCGCAGTGGTTGCGCACACGGTTTCTGATCCAGAGGTCCGGATTCGATTCCTAACACTAGCTCACACCAATGACTTTTCGAAATTGTTTTCGGAAGTTATATGTGATAAATAGCGATGACTGAAAACTTTGTGCCCGGTATGGCAATAGGTTCGCCACCTATTCCATTTGGAACGTAAACATAACGGCGAGACGAGGCTTAACAGCCGCTGCCTACACCTACGGGTAACAAAAGGCGTGAAGTTATGTTAAGTTACTTTAATTTAAAAATTTTGACGTCAAAATCTGAAATATGAAACAAAACGGTTCCTATTATGCAGTTTCTTCAGGACACTTTAAACAGTTAAAATATATCATATAATATTAAATTTGCTGGCTGCTCGACCGGTAAAATACCATGACCTTGTGTTCATGCCGCATGTTTCGGTCGTTGAAAGAGGTATCCGCGAGCTCAATCCCTCCCCCTCTCCCGTTCCCATCCTACTTCCGACCCGTTCTATATCCCATTATAAGGGACGGCAACGCAACTGTAAAACTATTTATGTTCAGGTGTGCATGGGCGGCGTTAATTGCTTGCCATCGGGTGTCAGGCCTGCTCGTTTACCCTCCCTTATCCCGTAAAAAAATACTTAGTGCAGAAGCTGAGCGCTCGACCTGAAAACGACAGATACGTCCGTCACATTAAAAATTATATATAAACATATATATTAAAAATCATCTAATAATAAATTCCGCAGTTACAAATTCAAAAACAAGAAAAACATTATGATGAAATATTTTTCAGCATTCTATTACTTATGATCATATCCGCTCACACTTGCACCACACATAATATAGTTGCGACAACGCTCCGTCAAAAACCTTCGCTGAATACTTTTTTGGCTTAAACATGTTTACGTTTTGTATACACTTTTGTAATATGGAGACGATGCGTCACTCTGAACAATCTTTTATATCACGTTGAAAAAGTATGTCTTACCCTATTAATATACTAGAATATGTAGATAATACAATAATTTTACAGTGGTATAACCACAGCTCGCGGTATGAATGGGCCGGCTCGACTAGTGAAATACTTTGGCTTCTTAGAATACACACACACACACACACACACACAACTTCACGCCAAATCCCTTGCGGGGTAGGCAGAGAGAACAGAGCGCCATAGGGCACGATTCTTACACACCTCACTCGCTTCGTTGACTTTTATAACTCTTTTCATGCACGCGCGTCGGTTTTTGAGGCTCTTAACATCACCTTCCTCCAGAACACGTTCTATTTGGTCTTGGAATGTGTGTCTTGGCCGTCCTCGACTCCTACATCCGTCCGCTTTTGCATTGTATATCTGCTTAGTCAGTCTTGCGTCAACCATTCTTTCTACATGTCCGAACCATCGGAGCATGCCCTTTCTTACTTTTACACCGACACTCTCTTTCAAACCAACTTCCTTCCTTACAACCTTGTTTTCTACGCGGTCAGCGAGAGTCACTCCGCAGATTTTGCGTAGAGCCCTCATTTCTACCGCGTTTATTCTACTTTCATGCACACTCTGCCATACCCAGCTCTCGCTTCCATAAGTTAGTGTTGGGATCAGGACTGCATTGTGGATTGCTAACTGGGCCTTTCTGCTAATATTTTTTGCGCCCAGGAATCTGCCCAACACTCCGTTTACGCTATTTCCTATCGCCACTCGTCTTTCTACATCCGCGGTGTACCTTCCATCTCTGCTAAAAGCGCATCCAAGATATACAATTTCATTCACCTGTTCCAGCACTACATCATCAACCATTATCCTTGCATCTGTTCTGGATTCCTCCCTCTCAAACACCATTACTTTCGTTTTCCTCGCATTCAACTGCAAGCCTTTAATCATGCAATCATCTTTCATAAAATTCTTTCTTTTCTTTCTTTAGAATATTGATGTTAAATTACAAATGTGGCTTTTCTTTCAGTGAGAGAAGTATCTGGAGTACCTCCCATCCCAATCCATCAAAGGCCGGCAACGCAAGCGTAACAGTATCTCTGCTGAAGGTGTATATGGGCGACGCTGGGTCCTTACCATCAGGTAACCCGTATGCTCGTTTGCCCCGTGTCTCATAAAAAATATACTTAATTAAATAATCTACGCACATAAAAAAATATTACAATATTTAAAGTTCTTTATCTGTAGAAACTAATAAAACATAAGGCATAATAATAATTGCCGTTACCTACACTTACCGGTATAAAAGCCCTTCATTGTAAGAATGGGTCGGCTCCACTGGAGAATAAGACCTCTTGGGATGTCGACGTACAATGGTTCATGACGTATTTTGATCGGTGAGAGAAGTACCCTGAAGTCCAACTCCTTCCTGACTACCAATTTCATTCCATGGAATTGGAATCCCTATCACATCTTCAAAGCTAGCAACTGTAACATTATTTCTGTGCTATGTCTTTGGGTGGCGCTAGTCACTTAACATCAGATGACGTACTTACTACTCATAAAAGAGAAACATTACACACGCAAACCCACAGCGGTTCTTCCATCCGAGTTAAATGAAATCATGATATCACTGAGATATGATATTCACATCGTCATCAAATTTATTACACAATATTAATTCAAAAGCATCTCCTGTCAAAACGACTATAATTTTTTATCAGACGATATACAATAAATAAATACAAAAAGACGTCAACCCTCACAAAAATTTCCTTTTAAAAAAAATACAATATTCAACAGTCGAGTCACGAATCCGTTAAATTTGCCTAAAGATAATAAACATTTCGGAGGTAAATTAGACAGTTTGTTTTATACGGTTGGTACATTGTGTTTTTCCGGCCACAAAAGTGTGTTCTTGTATTGTTTTAATTTACCCTTTTGTTAGCCGGTTAATGACAAAAAAATATTATTACGGCGCTCTAATTAAATACAGAAAAGTAATTCAGAACGCACAATTTATCTAACGCGAGAGTTGTATTTTTTATACAATTTACGCCATAAGTAACCAAACTTGTATAATAGAAAACCTCATTAGGCTATATAAAAAATAAAAATCTTTTGAATAAACTTCAGAACAGTTACTTATAGGTGTGTAGCGGATTCAAACTCGGTACTAGTAGTCGGAATGCTGAACTATTAAGATGTATAGACAAATTATTTTTATTTAAATTAAATAATATATATTTTACGGTTTCTGAAAATTTTAAGTTTAAGAATAAAAGTGGCATAAAAATTGGTAAAAAAAATGAATAGTTTTCAGAGTCGGATTCAAAAAGCTAGTACAGTTGCTTGCACTTGACTTTATTTATCGCGCAAAACTTGACTTACACCGCCATAATCGAATTCAGCTAAATTCAGCCCCGAAAGCCACTCTGTTTAAGATGTTAAAGGTTACTAGATATGGTACTGTTCTTTTATTATTTGGCTCACATTCAGCTTGAATGACAATTAAGTTTTCTTGTATATGGAAAAAAGGGCAACGATTGATCGGGTCACTTGATGAAAAATGACTACTGCCGCTCATAGATATTTGAAATACCGGGGGCGTCGCATGTGTTATGTTATGTGTTAATTTTATAAATAGGTTTTAAAATATGAAGAAAAGTTTTGTGGATTTCGTATCACAAGAGGCAGTCTTTACTTACCTCACCCGCTTTCTTAACTTCCGTTTATTTGATGTATGATTGTTAGTTCTTGAACTTATTACAAACTGGTTCTATTTTTTCAGATAATAGCAATCCATTTGCTAAGAGAATACTTTATCAAATAGTTTATTTGCTTTATTATTATATTGCTGTTTTGTCATTATTTTATTTCACATTTTTCCCATATGCCCTGACATTTTTCTCAGCAGCAAGACTCTTGTAAGGAAGTTATTTCGAAAATCTTGACATACACTACAATAGCTCGCTGCATATTTCATAGCAACAGGACAGCAGATGTCATATCCAGTTGGTATGTTATCTGCTTCAGACAAAGCATTTTGTTTACTAGCCACGTAGATGCACTAGAAACGGTTGAAGGCAAATAAATTCCCCGATTTGTGGTTGGAAGGCTTCCAGGCACCCCGGTTGTTGTTCGACTTGGGGATGTTGGTCCTCACAAACACTGCTGTTAAGCTCTGAGATATAGTGTGACATAATTTTGTGGCGAGGTATTTGACAAATGAACTGTGTTATATACAAATCTTGGATATTTTTATTTATTAAAAAAATCAATAATTTGCAATGTTTTTTTTTTGTGTGACTTGCCTTGTGTCCTATAACCGAGTTTTACTAGTTCTAGTTTCTACCTAACTACATAGGTTAATTGCATTACAACTATGGACACTCGATATTTTTGTTATTTTGATATATCTTCTTTCTCTGTATGAAATATATGCCTAATATGAACGATCAACACTCATAATATTCGACTATAGATACATATTTTGTTTATTAGAAGGTGCAAAACAAAAAAAACAGCATGCTTGGTTCTTGGTTAGGTTTGATTAATCTCCGTTTACTTTTTGAAATAAAGTTTTCCAACAACGTCATTGAAGCTGTGAATACATTTTCTCAAAGAGAGAGCGAACACTTTTATTTATAATCCTCGTTTGCCAGTGGTCTAGTGAAATTATTACTTCCCATACAAATTTCCGCCGAGTTTGTGCCCACCATCATAGATCATGTAGTGAATGGCATTTCGAGCAACTGAACATTCGCTCTTTTGCTACTTTATAGTCTGCGCTAGTTTAGTTGAAAATATGTTGGATTTATTTCGATTGTAAATCATATTTCTTTTAAAGAGTTGTGTATGTTGATGCATTTGAAAATGATCTCTGTAAAGAGTAATCGATATAATCCATAAAAAGTTGTTTTAATGTAATAAATGTGATTCGCGAAAATATAAGAAATAAAAACTCTTAAATAAAAGCCTATCTTACTCCTTAGGCAATTAGTTCAGCAGTTTCAGATATTACCTGAAAAAAAACGGGACAGAAAGAACAAAATATATATTAATTATTTTGCTGTATGTACCAATTATAATGTTACGGTGATCTATGTAGTGGTCGGACACCCCGCTACTGAATAAAGTCGTAGGTTCAAATCCGGGCTCACACCAGTGACTTTTTAAAATACTTTACCGAAATTGAAAAATATCGATGACTGAAAACTTTGGTGTATGGTAATGGGTTCGCCACCGCCATTTGGAACGTAAACAGCCTATAATGGCTAGTCGAGGCTTAACAGCCGCTGTTTACTCCTTGGGGTAGAAAAAGTCGTGAAGTTATGTTAAGTTACTATTATAGACTATGCTTTATGCATTTATAGAAAAGTTATTATGAAATTACTGTCACTGGCAGACACTAATTTTATGTATCCGCATAGATAAATATTTGGATTACTAAAGATGACATTAAATGGTCTGAAAAACAAACCTTATGTTTGTAATCAATTTATATAAATAACTTTGTTTTCAATAGAAGACGAAGGGACGCGCTAAATTTTAGTCGTGTTTCACACAGAAATTTGGTAAACGGCCAATTTATTCTTGGGTCGGATGGCTCAGACTGACTACAAACAAGTAGTAGATTCAACCTATAAGACAGTTATGGTTTCATTTAGTAGAGATCCACCACGATATGGCTGTACCATTTCTGTCGGAACTGACCAATCTTCAATTTATATTAACAACATAGTTATGTCCACGCCTTTTCTACACGAGCAGCCGACCTTGGGTAGTTAGGCGTGAATTTATCTTATGTTATGCTATATACCAACCTCGCAACGGACTTGTAAGTTGTGACGTGATGTTATTAAATATATGTACTTTAAAAGTCTTTTATAACTGAATTTGTGTGACACACAAACCTGGGCCATGACGGTTCCCATTTTGTTATCAAGGTCCCAATTGAGATATAATTTTCATAAGGACTACAATATCTCTGATGAATCAAGTCCTATATACTTTGAACTACTTCGGATTTTGCATCCAAATATATATCAAGCTAGTCTACGTAAATAAGAGACCATCGTACATTGGTCGTCAGTTGAGTAACTCAATAATTCAATTTAAATTAATTATTGCCTGGTTATTGCTATAACTATTAACATGAATTATCTTAAGGATGATAATATATACAAATATTTATTAATTACTTACCACTTCCATCTATTAATTCACAACATATTGGAAACATATTCTTTATAAACCAGCACCAGTTTATGATAAAAGTTATGAAAGACGAAGAAACGAGTGAGGCGTGTAAAAATCGTACCTTATGGTGCTCTGTTCTCTCTGGCAACCCGCAAGTGACTTAACATGAAGTTAAGTAAATAAGTAGTAAGTTGTTTAAAAATAAATAACAAAGCTATTTTTTGCATTAAGTAGTCAATAGTCATTAAAATCGAGGTTAAATAAAATGGTCGTAAAGTAAAAATAATCTTGAAAACGTTTCTGTACCATAACTTCATTAGTTCTATATTTCTGAAAAACACTTCATGTTTACAATTATGCACTGAATGGAATAACATGGAATGGCCTGTACTGTGTGCCAATGCGACACTAATAAAAATATTATTGACGAATATTAACCAGAACTATATATTATTTGTAATCCAGATACAAATGAACATAATTTAAAGGGAAACGAAAATTCAATATACATTTCATATGTTCAATTAATAGATAGGGGTGTATCATCCCCTAGCGCATTTCACATTCATTAATTAAAATATAATTTACATTTATTTTGTTGTCGGTTTGTGAAATAAATCTGTGCAAAGTTTATTATTTCAATTCATAAAGCAGAACTGGAAAACAGTAATTTAGTTCAAATGTGTGCATTGGAAAAATACCGACTGTTTAATGAATGTCGGCGGGTTCGATGCCCAAATGAGTACAAATAATTAAGACGATCATGGATGTTTAAATGGAGTGAGAAAAAAAGAATTTTATCTACAAACGGACTCCTGTTTATAAAAACAAACGTGCATTTCCTTGGCGCTGTATAGGTATATTTAGTGCAAATAATATAACATAACTTCACGCCTTTTTCTTCACGAAGGTCGAGGCGAGACGAGGCGTAACAGCCTACGAAGTGGCTATTAAGCCTCGTCTCGCCCTCATGCTTACGTCCCAATTGATGGCAACCCTATTGCTACAACCATAACTGGCACAAAGTGCAGTTCAGTCATTGATATTTTTCACACATAACTTCCAAAAAGAACTTCTAAAAGCCATTAGTGTGAGCCAGTGTGAGGATTTGAACCCGCGAATCTAGAGATTCAGAAGCGGGGTGTTCGACCACTGGACCACCGAGACCACTAAAATATCATTAAATATTATAAATCAAAATTACTTTCTGCTATTTGTGTTATATGCTCAAGTCTTTGCAACTGATTTTGATGTGCTTTTTCTTATAGATAAAAAGTTTTCAATACCTAGTAGAAAAAAAATGAAATTTATCGACGTTTGAAGTTTTAATTACAAACGCTGGCTCAAACATAAATGATGTATCAAAATAAGTACATTATTATACACCTTAAGAAAGTCAAAATGGCCCCCAATGATATTTGCCTATGTCTTAAGGACAGGCCACAATTACCATTTTTGAAGTGGAACTTCTAATGTCTCGTGCAAGAGCATTTAACGCTTTTAACGCCCCTTTGCGGCCACTATTAATTTAATATAATGTTTACAAAAAAGCCAAGATCCATATAAACCAAGGACGAAAAGACATAGCGACTTTTTAAACTACAGACATCTAGTAGCGGATGGTAGTACTAGCTGGTCATAATTGATATAACAATAATGATGAACAACATCTTTTTACACAACAAGTGAACCTACTCGAGAATTATAATTGAAAAATAGGTTAAAATTCAAAATAACAAATATAACACCAGTTTTAGTGCGAAATTGTTTGTAAATCTATAAAAATCTGTAAATCTATAAATTACTTATTTTAACAATCCAAATTCACTATCTTTCGGCGGATGGCGCTACTAGGAAGTATTAAAATTTAGTTCTCATATGTTATAATTATTACATAGAACGAGTTGGTACTATCTAGTATTAAGATATTAATTATGAAAATAATTATTATGAATATTCATACAGCATTAGTATTGATATAAAGAATAAAAGGCAATATCACCAAAACAGTTACGAATCATGAATTGTTAAATCACATAATTATAAATTTCGCGCATTTTACTTAACTAAATAATAGATTTTAGTAATATCTTGACCAGTTTAAGTACGAAATAGTTTGTAAATATATAAATTAATTATTTTAATAATCAATAACTTCACTATCTTACGGCAGATGGCGCTACTAGGGATGTTTTAAAATTAAGTTCCCTTATATAACAAATATTACATAGAACGAGTTGATACTATCTAATATTAAGATATTAATCATGAAAATAAATATTACGAATATTCATGCAGCATCAGTATGGATTTAAACATTTAAACAATAAAAGGAAATATCACCAAAACAGTTATTAAATATAATGAATTGCTTACTTAATCACATAATTATAAATTTCGTGTATTTTACTCAACTAAATAATAAATATATTTCAGTAATATATAGACATAAATAATATAACATAACTTCACGCCTTTTGTTACCCGAAGGTGTAGGCAGCGGCTGTTAGGCCTCGTCTCGCCGTTATGTTTACGTCCCAAATGGAATAGGTGGCGAACCTATTGCCATACCGGGCACAAGTTTTTAAGTCATCGATATTTATCACACATAACTTCCGAAAACAATTTCGAAACGTCATTGGTGTGAGCCAAAGTCTGGAATCGAACCCGGACCTCTGGATCAGAAGCTGTGTGCTCGAAGCTCCAGAGGCTGTTCAGGGTGAGGCCGAGGTACTTCAAGTACCTCGCCACCGGGACAGCCGTGTCACCCACCTGGATCCGCGCGGCTGGTGGTTCCCAGCGCCGAGTGAGGCGGTGGAACCACAGAGCCTCACTTTTGTGAGGCGCAGCCTCCAGCCAAATTCTACCTAGACCCAGATAAATATTTATACTTGGGTGGGGATCGAACCCGCCAATCTCGATTCTATATTCGGTAGTTTTACCAACGCACCACCAGACTTCACCCTTAGCAGTATATTATAAATCTATATTGTTAATTATTTATTGACTATTTTTAGTGTCGGTGAAGACCTATAAAAATAAAGAAAGCTATTGTGAATACATGTTACTAAGTTCCACTTCTGTAGCGCGGCGGGACTCCACGCAATTTTTTATATCTTTAATTATTACGAGAAATAATGGCTTATCAACAAAGCAACTTTAAACACTTACTTTAAACGTTTACAGAATTATCCCATATTCAACATAGTACTTTAAATGTATCGTGCATATAGTATAGAATCAATAAGGTTCTTCACAACATGAAAATGAAATATCTTCGAAGATATTACAAATTTAAAATGCAAGGACTTAGCAATTGATAAATTATAATAGATATAGATATTACTTTATTTACAATAATAAAAACAAATAAATTAATCACATTATTTACTATATAACATAACATAACTTCACGCCTTTTGTTACCCGAAGGTGTAGGCAGCGGCTGTTAAGCCTCATCTCGCCGTTATGTTTACGTCCCAAATGGAATAGGTGGCGAACCTATTGCCATACCGGGCACAAAGTTTGTCAGTCATCGATATTTATCACAGACAACTTCCGAAAACAATTTCGAAAAGTCATTGGTGTGAGCCAGTTTCGAACCCGGACCTCTGGAACAGAAGCCGTGTGCTCGACCACTGCGCCACCGAGACTGTACTGTTATTTACAATATATACAATAAAAAACTACCTGAAATCAAATTTCTCCGCATATCGGTCTACTGACAGCGTGCCCGGAAGACTGACCGCATTGCCACGCTGAATGGCAATGCTATATCTTATATCTTTAATCTTATATCTTTAAACGAGCAATTCTTGTATATATATATATATGTATATATATATGTATATTAATTGGAACTCGGAATCGGCTCCAACGATTTTCATGAAATTTAGTATATAGGGGGTTTCGGGGGCGATAAATCGATCTAGCTAGGAATCATTTTTAGAAAATTTCATTTTATCGTGTTTTATCGATAATCAACTTAAACATCAACTTACTTTTTGGAATTCCTGACATCTATTGGCGAATGCTATAATTATTTTAAATTGTGAGCAACTAACTTGCTTTAACGACAACAACACTAAAGCTATTCCAGCAGATGGCGTTGTTTATAAAAAAAAAGAAAATACCGAGCAAAGCTCGGTCATCCAGATATTAGATATTATAATTAAGACGTTCGCAAAGCCAATGCTTTTGACTATTAAAAAAATAGACACCAACAGAACAGAGAAACCAACTGTGAGTAGAACAGAGCGTGCATTTGTAAGACGAGATATTTATTTAGATTAATTATATACCGTTTTTTATAGACTGGATATAGATCAGTTGTAATTATCAAAGCTTTTTACAATTAAACTTTGTTAGCGTCATTATAATTATGACGCTGGTAAAGCAGATGCTTTTGAATAAGAATAAATAGAACCCTACATAGCTGTAGGGTTCTATTTATTCTTAGCAGATTACAAATTCCAAATGGTTTCCAAATTATCATTTCATTTTCCAACTGCCTACTCTTAAACTTTATAGGCAAGTTGTTATTCATTCTTGGCGCTAATGAAGTCAGCACATTTTCTGCGTTTATTATTTTTGCTCGGGGCCTTGCGCTGTGAAGCCATTATTTCTTTTGTGTCTACGCTATTTTTCAACGACTTTACTGATTGCACTCCTGGACGGCTTTTAATCAGATTTATCTGCAGATGGTACACTAAGTATTACTTTCATGTTCATTATACTATCACATCTTTAATAACTGAAGGATTTTGTGGTGAGTATAATTTTAAAAGTCAATACAGTTTTGTAATAAGTGGCAGCCTCCTGTCATACCTCGGACATGTTTTCATGAGTCTAAAATATTTAATCAATCATTAACTTTTCAAGTACTACCCATGAGTTCTAATTCTTTAGTAGTTTAATATTGAGAAGAGAGGGATTTGATCTATTCTAAATTCCTGTTCCTTAGCTAAATATTATTGACAAATTCAGAAAAGAGTTAAAGTAAGAGTGATAATACTTAACTTTACGCCTTTGTTACCCGAAGGTATAGGCAGCGGCTGTTAAGCCTCGGCTTGCCACTATGTTTACGTCCCAAGTGGAATAGGTCATCGATATTTATCACAATTGAATTCCGAAACCAATTTCGAAAAGTCATTGGTGTGAGCCAGTGTCAGGATTCGAACCCGGATCTCTAGATCAGAAGCCGTGTGCTTGACCACTGGGCCACCGAGAACTGTATAATCAAATTAGTAGTTAATAAAGTAAAGGTATTTCCTTTATATTATAAACAATTATGTTTAAACTCTAAGCCAATATATTATATTACTCAAGTATATACTCAACAATTTTCTTGTCCAATATGTTGATAAGACTTAATAAGTTCATATGAAGTTATAGATTTAACAGCGAACTAACAAGATCCAGTTCGGGAACAGTGATTTGATAAGTTAGCGAGTTTATTAAATCACATACAGATAGTACAGTTCAGCCATATTGCAGTTGGCAGTTTGTCGGGGCAGTGTTGAGTGTGTGGCTGAGATATGTAGGCAGAGTTCGTTATTTGAAATTTTCTCGTTTGATTTTGATTTTTCGATATTTGAATGAGACCAAGAATAATTGAGTTATGCTTACAGTGGTAGAGCCAAGGCTCTGTGAATGAGCAGCCTCGACTGGTAAGAAGCTTTAACCTCCCAGAATATTGATGAAAAGTGGCTCATCGCACATTTCGTTTGGAAAGAGAGTCATCTGGTGGAATACCTTCCTGCCCCCTGCCTTTACATCCCAGGCAAAATATATTTTAAAAATTAAATCTTACGCACTTAATAACGTAATTGTAAAATAGTCTCTAAAGTAAGCTGTAGGTCACATAAAATTGACTTTGAAGGAAGGGTTAATAGGAACTACTGTAACATTGTAGTAAATTTTCAGACTAATAATGAAGTCACTTTCGGCTTAATAATTAGGATGGGACACTTTCAGAACAAGTTAACACTTTGATTAAACCAAGACCACAGTTCGCAGTGCAACAATACGTACTTTGTAACTGGCAGAACGGAGACAAACAATATTTGTTTGTTATGAGCATTTGACGAAGAAAAATGTGTTGTCTCAAATTTGTGGTTAAATGGCAATAGTATGATTTAAAAAATCAGTCTTTTATTGATTAATTTATTTTAAAGTTAGAATTACGAAAATTCTATATTATATTCAGGGAAATAAGAAATTGATTTTTAATATTTATGTATGTGAGTGAGACACCAGAGGCGTTATATTTTATAACAGGCCGAAATAAGTATTTAAGCATCATCTTTGTACCCTATTGCCATTGTTTTGGGTTAACCCAATAGATTTCATTTTCCCATACTTCCATATAATTGGCTTTTGTCATAAATATCGATGACTGAAAACTTTGTGGCTATAGGTTCGATACCTATTCCATTTTGTAAACATAACAGCGAGACGAGGCTTAACAGGCGCTGCCAACACCTTCGGGTAGAAAAAGGTGTGAAGTTATGTTTTATGTCATTATGAATATGTAAAATAAAATTAAGTATAAAACACAATCCTTTATATTTATTATATCATTTTTTTTCCTTTTTGGCACTCATATTTTATCTCAACGGTGTAGCTGCTTTACACCCTTCACGAAAAAAATGGAAAATAAAATGCCACTTTTACAAAAGTCAAATCCATTTTTAAATAAAACTTCATATCTAGGATATTCATTCTCGTGTAACAAGTTAAACAATCCGCTAAGATAAACCGCAAAAAGTACAAAAACTTTCTAGTCAAACATTTCCTAGGGAGAGTGGAACTTGCGGAGCCCGATGTTTAGTTTTCTTTAGATACCATTCTCGAGCGAGCTTGTTTTAAAAGTTTCTCTTGAATACCCACCACTGTTGGCAATTTCACACATTTTACAGAAGTTCAATACGGTCCAATAAACGCGCAAAAGATCTCAGTCGTTTATTCAAAATGAGGCTTTACTGAATTTATTTTTAAATCGCCCTTTTCTCTTTTGTTCAAAGAGATTGTTTGATCTTTAATTTAACAAAAATAACTAAATGTTTTTAAATAAATATAAACACGAGAATTAAATGAGGCTATCATTTAATTCTCGTGTTTGGTGAAATTTGAAGATTTATTTACGAATTTATATAAAATTGAGTTGAGCATGACTAAAATATTTATCAAAAAAATCCACGTAATCGTTACTAGCGAGTAACAAAACCGATATGTTATTGCTTGTCTTCTAAACGCTTCAATTCGTTCAGATTATTTTATGTCTTAATTACAACCTTTTTTTTTTTTTTTTTTTACGCGGGGAATGGATGCTTTATTTTATTATATTCTAAAGTTTTTGTCATTAGATATATTACGCGGATGGATATGTAGACAAGTAGACAAGTAGAATTAAAATAACGTGAGTTCAGAATTAAAAAAGGCTATCCTATATATAGTAAGAGCAATCTGGCTTTTGCGGTATAATTGAAATTTTAAACTTTTTCTTATATTTGCAGCGTGTTAAGTACACGCTGCTGTTAAAATAACAAAAACATGTATCTCAAGTATGTAGAGGAATATGTAAGTATAAGTGGTATTCTGTCACAAGTTTCAGGAAATTTATCGTTAATTATATATGCCAGCATCTGCGAAAACTGTGCAGCCGATATTAGTTCACTATTTATACGACAAAAGTCAATTTCATAACTAAGTTAAGTTTCTGTTCAAGTATTTCCCGAGCGTTACTCTATATTGCGTTGAAGATAATTGATAGGAATGAACAAGTAACGTTTTCAAGTTTATTAACTTTAATATGACATCAGATTGTCATCTCGCTGTATCTAAATTCCTATCATTCCATGGAAACGATTCAAGGTAGTGACTGTTAAACCTCGACGCGTCATTCCTATCCTGACGGGAATTGATTTTGTGAAAATAAGAATCTAGATAACATTTTGATCATCTCAAATGCATTATAAATTATAGAACTCAGTGAAGCCAGGTTTATCGAAACTTGCAAAAATGAAACCTAATGATGTTACTTAGAAAAATAAATTATTGGGCTGGCATTCATTTACTTACTTTCCCTTTATGGCCCTTATGAAGTATACAGAAAGAACACTCAAGGCAGCGTAAGACACGATTCTTACACATCTTTCTCTTTTTATAAATTTCACAAGTGATGTCATACACACTGGTCAGTTTTGAAGGCTCTTGACGTCACCTTGTGCTAGGAAAAACTTGATCTGCGTTAGGGTGTGGTAAATATTAAATCACAATGTATAACTACCAAATATTATTAAACAACATATTTTAATGAACGAAATATCGATAACTGAAAACTTTGTCCCCGGTATGGTAATAGGTTCGCCACCTATTGGGACCCATTTGGGACGTAAACATAACGACGAGACGAGGCTTAACAGCCGCTGCCTACACCTTCGCGTAACAAAAGGTGTGAAGTTATGTTATGTTATATTTTAATGAAATTCGAAATAATTTTTCAAGTTCTAATTGTATACGTGACTATTAAATATTAATTAAGGCTACCAAGATATTCCTTATATCAGCGTCAATTTACTCCTGCTCCTATTAACATAACTCATTTGCATTTCACTAGCTGCTCCCAGAATATTTGACTAAATTGTACAAATATACCTGTTTAAAGTAAGACGGTTACGTACAGTAGTAGTCTATGAGTTTCGGTAGTTAGCGTAGCACCCGTCTACGACATGAAAGGGGCGGTGTTCTACTGGTGTATACGATGTAGCTACCTTCCGGTAACTGTGTACGCGATTGAATAATTGTTGTGTACCTGAAATGTTTTTGGGAGCGATATAATTACTTTGTATATAGTCGTGCTGCGATACCCAGTTTACATCAGGTTATAAATAACACACAGAGATGGAAAATGTTACATATTACTGAGCAATGAACTTAAATTCCAAGTCCTAATAGTTAGTAATAGTAATTAGTTACAAAAAGGAAAAACACAAAAAGACTTACAAAAAAATACAGTTGAATAATAATATTTTGCTTAAGATTTGTGTGTGTGATTCACATTTGTTACAAAAGACGACCTGTGTCCTTTTTAGCTCTGAATACAGTACCACTAGCTCTTAATACAGTAGCTTGTTTTGAAAGCCTGTGGAAAATCATTATCAAATGAAGGCGAATAGTTTTTTAACCATTCGATAAATAACCCGCATGCAATTACATGCATCCATTAGTTACCAATTCCTAATATGGGGAGAGTCGTATGTAGTTTTCTAATTGTGTCGCTTATGAAGTATTTTTGTCAATTCGGTAAATAAAAGTTCAATAAATCTAAGTACTGCTACATACTCACACCGTTGCAACTTTTTTAGTTTAATACTATTTTTACTTAATATGGCTCTAAACTAGACTGAGAGTAGATAGGGATTTAATGCATTTCCATGCATTAACTTTAACGCTAACTTGGCTCATGATTCACAGTTTTTGAAATATTCTTCGAGCCAAAATATCCATCAAGAACTGGTCTTTGTTACCAGGATTCCCGCCGAGTTTTTATGAAAATCATCGTGCTCTTTCATCGAAACTTGTTAAGTGGGAGGACAGACTTACCTCAAAGAACTTGGCGAAATAGCTGACTCCAGTCAAGTGTTAATAGCTGATGCATATCTGCATTTTCGTGGAGCATATATTACTTCACATCAGCAACATTTTTTCACCTTTCAAAGCGTTTAGTTTTGATAGCCAAAATGGCGAGCTCGGGGTATTTATAATTTAGAAATATTTAGAGAATTATTATTAAATTATAATAGAACCAAAGCCTTTTTGTAACAAATTGTCCGCTACATCTCGTGATTTTGGCCAAGATGAAAAACTTATTTTAATATCCCCTTTTAAATAGTTCCCAAGTCTTCCCGGTAGATGGGATTTCGGATTTGTTTCTCATCAAATGAAACAGACATGAGCCACTTTACGTCTATTTTCTAAGATACCCTTTAACTTTTCACCAATTCACCGCCGGGTCAGCTTATTCATGCAGCGAACTACATACATGGCCCTACCACTGTTTGAGTTTATTTAACTATAGGGAACAAGGTAATTCAACGTTTAAATTCGTCTCAATCTGCAAATTTATTAATATAATAATGATTGAAGCAATTCGCCTCAGTTTAGATCAATCCCGTTTGACTGAACTGCTATCAATTACGTTTTCAAATTGACAGCGCACACGTCTACGTCGCCAGTGACTCCCATCAATCTACTTGATAAGTAACCAGCAGAAACGATCTCACGTCTCGCAAGCACTTACGAAAAGCTTTCAAGGGTTGATCACTTGTGTAATCACTTACTGTGAATTGAGGAAGGGATGTATAAAATGAAATAACGCGTGTTATGCAGTAATTGGGTCCGTACAAAGATTTCAACGAATCGAATGTAATGTCGTCTATGTTCATGTTCTTTCTTTATTGGTAAACCTACTAGATACATTTGGCCACAGTCACATAAGCGGCTAACTTCGCTGTATATAAAGATAACTAGATGAGATCATCACAGATAGCAGAACTAAGTTTATTATTCATTCATTTATTTTTAAAAACCTTTATTGAGATGTGAAACCTTCACATGTATTCTTCCTCGTAAATCTGTCGGATCTCGGGTGACATGAATATCTATGATATTCGATATTGGGACTCGATACTCTTAAATTTCCTGCCAACTGATCTAACCTTACAATATAGTTATCCCTTTTGGTTTTCTGGGTCAAATATTTGTAGCAAAAAACTTGAATTCAGCAGAATCCGCAAAATTTATAGAGCAAATTACTGTAAACATTGTTCGTGTTTCCAGTTTATTCGTCAGTAATAAATGAAGTTGAAAAATATAAACCATTATAGTTCAAATAAAGAGCTTTATGATTTGTAAACGGTTCCTGACTGACAAACAGACTGACAGGTTGTCCAACAAAGTAATCCGTATAAAATTCTGTTTATTCTACTTCAGAAATACGAAACTCCAAAACGAAGGGCGAGACCAATTTTCTTATTTCCTTGACATCACACACAGTAACTTTCCTAAAAATTATGTGCGGAGCTTCGGAATATTTGGGTGTTTGCCTTTTCAATTGCATTAATGAAAAAGCCTTTTCAAGGAAAAGTAAGCACAAGCGACGCAACGTTTCTGAGTTAGTTATTTCAAACATAAATCAATTGCCCAATAATATTGCCGCGATGAAGTTATTAATTTATTTACAGTATTTTTTTTCTTTTATTATGGGATTTGGGGCATAGTAACAAACGGATTACCTGATGGTAAGTAACTAATGTCGCCCATGGACACCTGCAACATAAAACGATTAAACTATATAGTAAACGATGGTTATAATTACTTTGCAGACCTTTAAGATAGAATAGGTATGTGAATGGGGAGGGTGGGAATGGGGCGACACGTTTTTGGGCCTCTGGATACCTCTGTTACCGAACGAAATGCCATGGCAATGAGCCACTTTACGTCGATGTACTGAGAGATGCGGCTATTCCCTAGAGCTTTACTAATGTTATTGTATCTAATATTTTCCAAATACTTATATTCTAAATACTGGAAGTATCTATTTTTATTTTAAGTACCTCCATTTTTCAAGTTGGTATTAAAATTTTTCATGTTGTTAATATAATATTCCTCTCTCTTTTTGTTTGTTAGAATTTTCACCGCCCCCAGCGTAAGGGTTAAATTGTAATTTTCAAAGTAACGCTTCATAAGTTCTCAGATTGCCTCGTTTCCTGTTGTGACAGACAAGAAAATATTATCGTGAAACTCCCTTGGGTAAAATGTAAATCGAAAACCGAGGCATATGCCATTTTTATATTTTATATTCAGTAGAATATAAAATCAAATCAAAATGTGTTGACGTAATTCGAAATATTTTTTGCATCTATTGTCTCTATGGCCTAGTAGTTTCCTTGATTTTTAGATCCAATGGCTATCCCAAAGATATGTGTATTCACTATTCATTATGCCCGGTGTGTGACAATAGTTTTTGCCGCCAATACATTTGGGACTAGAAAATCAATTCATATTGCAGAGATATACCTACCGCCGCTTACAACTTTAGGTATTAAAATCGTAAAATTAAAGTACTTACAATAAACTGTATTATGAGATTACTACTAGTAGTACTCTTAATACAGAAGAGACGAGCCATAAAAAGCGAGCGGTCACACTGTTTACCTATTTTTTTCAAAGCCAGTCATATTTTTTTGGGAACCTGGTCTTGGGATATAATGCTAGCAGTGGAGTATTAATATTTAAAGTGTTAAATGTTTTTACACCTCAGATTTTGTAGATCTAATAAACTGCAATTTTATCAGTCGTTATAATTTTTTATTCATATGAAACTTGTGTTTTTGTAATAGGTGTAGAAAAACTGGCTAAAACTAAATTTGATTCAAGGGTTATTATTACTTATTTAATTTGGTACCTTAAATTCATTGTGCTATAAATATAGATCAACAAGGCGCTTCACAGAATGAAAATGAAAAAAACAAATTTCGATTATATAATAAATTTAAAATGCAGTTGCATCGAGTAGCGGTGCCGGCTGACGCGTTCCAACAAAATAGCGAGAATGAATATGATATTAAAAGATAAAAAATGTACTCATTTGAAACTTAGGTCGCCAGGTCAACTAGTTATATAAAAATGTATATACCCAAGTTCTTCAGATTTAACCTAAGTAAATACTTGTAGAACAAAGCGTATTTATTTAGATTAATTATGTATCGTTTTTTATAGACTGGATATGGACTAGTTGTAACGATCAAAGCTGTATACAATTAAATTTTGTTAGCGTCATCTTAATTTTGACGCTGGTAAAGCAGATGCTTTTGAATAAGAATAAATAGAACCCAACCGCCAAAATTCCAAATGGTTTTCAAATTATCATTTCATTTTCCAACTGCCTACTCTTAAACTTTATAGGCAAGTTGTTATTCATTCGTGCCGCTAATGAAGTCAACACATTTTCTGCGTTTATTATTTTTGCTCGGGGCCTTGCGCTGTGAAGCCATTATTTCTATTGTGTCTACGCTATTTTTCAACGACTCTGCTGATTGCACTCCTGGATCCAGAGCAGCTGAGATTCAGTCCATTTTCATTATTCAGAAACGAGCAATACGGGCAATTTATAATTTGGGTGCTAGGGTCTCCCTCAGAGAACGTTTTAAGGAAATTGGCATTGCAACGGTTGTCTCCCAGTTTATATATGATAACATCATGTTTGTGAGGAGAAACTTAGATAAATATAGAAAACATAGCGATGTACACAATTTTAATACTAGACGACACGATACCTGCGCATATTCTGGATTTGTCTTATGATCGCTTTAGGCGGGCTGTGAAGGGTCGTCTCATTGGTGGTGCATACTACACCATCAACGACTTCATGACTGACAAGTCGGAGTGGGACCGTCAAATTGCTTGCTCAACGCGGATTTTGTAGTTTGTGTATTGGAATTTGTTCACTTTTTCGGAGTGGGGGCGTTCTGTAATAATATCTGATAGCTTTTTAATTGTAAATTTGCCTTGATATTGTGTTCAATATGTGATACTTAAATTTTATTATTCGCCACAATTGTTGCACAACGTTACAACCCTAATTAAAAGATGTCGCTTCAGTTGTGCTCGACTACTGTGATCGCATAGAATTTCTTAGGACGTTGATTTTAATTTGGTTGGATCTTAATTGTGATTGTCGAGTATTCTGTTTGCTACACCTTTTATTCACCAACCTACTAATTTGTTTTCAGTAGTTAAAATAATATTGTTATTTATATCAAATGGTTTGAAAAGAGTATTTGGCACATGAGTTTCTTGCCCGATTCTTCTCATGATAGCCCCTACACTCGGAATCGGGCCGCTCGTAGCGATTGCGTCCGTGTATTTTTTGTTCCACGGAGGCACTTTCCACAAGCGCTCGTGTTTGTTTTTTTTTATTTAATTTTAAATTATATGTTATCTGTACTTATTGACAATAGTCAATAAGTACAGATAAAAAAAATAGATAGACAGATAACAAAAATAAATTAAGTGTCTGTGAAGACCTATAAAAATAAAGTTATTTTGACTTTGAATTTGACTTTGATAGATTTTAAACAGATTTATCAGCAGATGGTGTACTAAGTATTACTTTCATGTTCATTATACTATCACATCTTTAATAAGTGGTATAGTGGTGGACAGTGGTAGTGCCAAGCAGTTCGCTGCATGAATGGGCCGGCTCGACCGGTGAAATACCACGACCTCTCAGAAGATCGACGCAAAGTGGCTAATGCCGTGTTTCGTTCGGTGAGAGAGGTACCCGGAGGTCCACCCCCCTTCCCCATCCTTTCCTATTCCCTATACCTTAAAGGTCGGCAACGCAACAGTAACACTATATGTGTTGCTGGTGTCCATGGGCGGCGTTGGTTGCTTACAATCAGGTGACACGCCTGCTCGTTTGCCTTCCAATCGCATAAAATAAAAGTGAAGGCGTACGTGGTGATTATAATTCTACATGCCATTTGCCAATTTTGTAATAAGTGGAAGCCTACTGCCATACCTCGGACATGTTTTCATGAGTCTAAAATATTTAATCAACCATTAAATTCTCAAGTACTACCGATCGGTTCTAATTCTTTAGTCGTCATTCATGGTAATATTGAGAAAAGGGAATTGATCTATTCTAAATTCCTGTCACTTAGCTAAAAGAGTAACAGTAACTATGAAATATACTCACGACATACCTATTGTCACTGTGCGGTTAAAAGTGCCTTCTGGAGACCTAAAAACCCAGGTTTGGCGAAAGTCAAAGAGCCGAGACAACAAAACAGATACAGATACACTGGTTTCATGATCAGATCCTGTCAAGGCAGATTCCCATCTATATAATCTAGTACTTACCAAAGTAAAAGTATTCCTAAAAATAATGTTTAAACTCTAAGCCAATATATTACTCAAGTATATACTCAACAATTTTCTCGTTCAATATGTTCATAAGACTTAATAAGTTCATATGAAGTTATAGATTTAACAGCGAACTAACAAGATCCAGTTTGGAAACAGTGATTTGATAAGTTAGCGAGTTTATTAAATCACATACCGATAGTACAGTTCAGCCATATTGCAGTTGGCAGTTTGTCGGGGCAGTATTGAGTGTGTGGCTGGGATATGTAGGCAGAGTTTGTTATTTCTAATTTTCTCGTTTGATTTTGGTATTTCGATATTTGAATGACACCAAGGATAATTTAATTATACTTACAGCGATGGAGCCATGCAGTTCGCTGCGTGAATGGGAAGCATCGACCAGTGAGAAACTACAACCTCCCAGAATAGCGACGTAAAGTGGCCCATCACGCGTTTCGTTTGGCAAGAGAGGTATCCGGTGGAACACCTTCCTTCCCTCTCCCTTCACTTCCTAGGCAAAATGTAGTTTAAAAACCAAAGCTTACGCAATTGACTTCGACGGAAGCGTCAATAGTAACTACGTAACGTTGTAATAACTTGTCAGACTAACAAAGAAGTCACTTAAGGCTAAATAATTACGAGGGGATACTGTCAGAACAAGTTAACACTTTGATGAAACCAAGGCCCACAGCTCACAGCGCAACAATATGTACTTTGTTACTGACAGAACTGAGACAAACAATATTTGTTTGTTATGAACATTTGACGGAGAAAAATGTGTTGTCTCGAATTTGTGGTTAAATTGCAATAATATGATAATAAAGATAAGCCTTCACTTGAATAATTTATTACAAAGTTAAAATATCGAAAATTTTATATTTTATTTAAGCAAATAAGAAATTAATTTTTAATATATACGTATGTGAGTGCTCTGGTGTTGTATTTTATAACAGGCTGGAGTAATTATTTACCTAAGCATCATCTTTGTGCCCTAATTTAATTTTCCTATACATCAATATAATTGGCTTTTGCCATACTACTAACCATTCACATTTTCTCAATTGTTTTGCGTATTCAGATTTATAATTCATTTCGCGACATGCGTATCATCTATCTTTATCACATGCCTATATCGATTTGATACCGGGATTTCCTGTCATTTTCGTAGTTGTTAACGCAATTTTTATTCTCATATTTACATACACATGCCGTATTTTATTAATTTTCGAAATATATCTCAACATTCGCATCTCCACAGCATGTTTTTTTTTCCATCTAGTAACAATTAATTAAGTTTTTATAAATGTTACATAGAAAGTTTATAATAACACAAGCAATAAACAATGTAGTCAGCAAGCATAAGTATCTACGTTTATCACAAACAAAGTAATTATATCGCTCCCAAAAACATTTCAGGTACACAACAATTATACAATCGCGTACACAGTTACCGGAAGGTAACATCGTATACACCAGTAGAACACCGCCCCTTTCATGTCGTAGACGGGTGCTACGCTAACTACCGAAACTCATAGACTACTACTGTACGTATCCGTCTTACTTTAAACAGGTATATTTGTACAATTTAGTCAAATATTCTGGGAGCAGCTAGTGAAATGCAAATGAGTTATGTTAATAGGAGCAGGAGTAAATTGACGCTGATATAAGGAATATCTTGGGAGCCCTCATTAATAATATTTTGTAGTCACGTGTACAATTAGAACTTGAAAATTATTTCTGAATATCATTAAAATATGTTGTTTAATAATATTTAGTAGATATATATTGTGATTTAATATTTACCACACCCTAACGCAGATCAAGTTTTTCCTAGTACAAGGTGACGTCAAGAGCCTTCAAAACTGACAGTGTGTATGACAACACTTGTGAAATTTATAGGAAGAGAAAGATGTGTAAGAATCGTGTCTTACGCTGCCTTGGGTGTTCTTTCTGTATACTTCATAAGGGCCATAAAGGGAAAGTAAGTAAATGAATGCCAGCCCAATAATTTATTTTTCTAAGTAACATCATTAGGTTTCATTTTTGCAAGTTTCGATAAACCTGGCTTCGAGAAACCTGTAAATATATATGACATATAATCAAGTAAAAAATACTATCCTTTTTTTTATTATTTCAGTTCTTTTTTCTTATTGCTATTCATAATTATCTCAACGGTGTAGTCACGAATAAAGTGGGAAAAACAAAGATGCTATTTTTACAAAAGTCAAATCCATTTTTAAGAAAAACTTCATATCGAGGTAAAAGAGATCCTTCCTCGTGTAACAACTTAAACAATCCGCAAAAAATAGTACAAAAACTTTCTAGTCAAACATTTCCCAGGGAGAGTGGAACTTGCGGAGCCCGATGTTTAGTTTTCTTTAGATACCATTCTCGAGCGAGCTCGTTTTAAAAGTTTCTCTTGAATACCCACCACTGTTGGCAATTTCACACATTTTACAGTAGTCCAATACGGTCCAATAAACGCGCAAAAGATCTCAGTCGTTTATTCAAAATCAGGCTTTACTGAATTTATTTTTAAATCGCCCGTTTCTCTTTTGTTCAAAGAGATTGTTTGATCTTTAATTTAACGAAAATAACTAAATGTTTTTAAATAAATATAAACACGAGAATTAAATGAGGCTATCATTTAAGTCTCGTTTGGTGAAATTTGAAGATTTCATTTATTTACGAATGTATATAAAATTGAGTTGAGCATGACTAAAATACTTATCAAAAAAATCCTCGTAGACGTTTACTAGCGAGTAACAAAACAGATATGCTTGTTTTCTAAACGCTTCAATTTGTTTAGATTATTTTAGGTCTTTATTATCGGTTTTTACACGTAAAATAAAGGTCTTATTTACAACCTAGGCTTTATTTTATTATATTCTAAAGTTATTGTCATTAGATATATTACGCGGATGGATATGTGGACAAGTAGAATTAAAATAACGTGAGTTCAGAATTAAAAAAGACTACCCTATATATTGGTGTGTGGCGCCGGCTTAGAATACCGCCACCCCATCTCTTCCCGTGGGTATCGTAAAAGGCGACTAAGGGAAAAACTAGAAGAATGGGCAGCAGCATTCTCTCTCAAGAAAATACAGTCTACTGCGATCGCCAACCCGCCTGCCAAGCGTGGCGATTATGGCAAAAACCCCCCATGATTGAGCGGACCGGCAGTTGTGGCGCTCTATGGGGGAGGCCTATGTCCAGCAGTGGACCTCAAAAAGGCTTATGATGATGATGATGATGATGATGATGACCCTATATATAGTAAGAGCAATCTGGCTTTTGCGGTATAATTGAAATTTTAATCTTTTTCTTATATTTGCAGCGTGTTATCACTGTATTAATATCACTGTTAAAATAACAAACACAAACATCTCAAGTATGTAGAGGAATATGTAAGTACAAGTGGTATTCTGTCATAAGTTTCAGGAAATTTATCGTTAATAATATACACCAGCATCTGCGAAAACTGTGAAGCCGATATTAGTTAACTATTTATACGACAAAAGTTAATTTCATAACTAAGTTAAGTTGTGGGGTGGGCCTCCGGGTACCTCTCTCACCAAACGAAACGCGACATGAGCCACTTTATGTCGGTCTTCTGAGAGGTAGTGGTATTTCACCAGTCGAGCCGGCCCATTTATGCAAAGAACTGCTTGGCTCTACCACTGTTGAAATTTATAAATTGAATTTATAAGTTGAAATTAATAAACTTGAAAACGTGACTTGTCCTATAGGACAAGTCACGTTTTCAAGTTTATTAACTTTAATATGACATCAGATTGTTATCTCGCTGTGTCTAAATTCCTATCATTCCTTGGAAACGATTCAAGGTAGTACTGTTAAACCTTGACGCGTCATTCCTATACTGACGGGAATTAATTTTGTGAAAATAAGAATCTAGATAACATTTTGATCATCTCAAATGCATTATAAATTATAGAACTCAGTGAAGCCAGGTTTATCGAAACTTGCAAAAATGAAACCTAATGATGTTACTTAGAAAAATAAATTATTGGGCTGGCATTCATTTACTTACTTTCCCTTTATGGCCCTTATGAAGTGTACAGAAAGAACACTCAAGGCAGCGTAAGACAAGATTCCTACACATCTTTCTCTTTCTATAAATTTCACAAGTGTTGTCATACACACTGGTCAGTTTTGAAGGCTCATGACGTCACCTTGTGCTAGGAAAAACTTAAATAATTAAAAGTAAATAAAAAAAATGTAAATAAAAGTTCAATAAATCTAAGTACTGCTACATATTAGAACCGTTGCAGCTTTTTTAGTTTAATACTATTTTTACTTAATATGGGTATAAACTAGACTGAGAGTAGATAAGGATTTAATGCATTCCATGTATTAACTTTAACTGCTAACTTGGCTCATGATTCACACTTTTTGAAATATCCTTCGTGCCAAAACATCCATCAAGAACTGGTCTTTGTTACCAGGATTCATGCCGACTTTTTATGAAAATCATCGTGCTCTTTCATCGAAACTTGTTAAGTGGGAGGACAGCCTTACCTCAAAGAACTTGGCGAAATAACAGACTCCAGTCAAGTGTTAATAGCTGATGCATATCTGCATTTTCGTGGAGCATATATTTCTTCACATCGGCAACATTTTTTCACCTTTGAAAACGTTTAGTTTTGATAGCCAAAATGACGAGCTCGGGGTATTTAGAATTTTGAAATATTTAGAAAATTATTAATAAATTATAATAAAGCCAAAGCCTTTTTGTAACAAATTGTCTGCTACTTCTCGTGATTCTGGCCAATATTAAAGACTGATTTTAATATCCCGTTTTGAATAGTTCCCAAGTAACCCTGTAGATGGTATTCCGGATTGGTTTCTCACCAAAAGAAACAGGCACGAGCCACTTTACGTCTATTTTCTAAGATACCGTTTAACTTTTCACCAAGTCACCGTCGAGCCACCTTATTCATGCAGCCTACATGGCCCTACCACTGTTTGAGTTTATTTAACTAAAGCGAACAATTAATTTAATTTAAATTAATTCAACGTTCAAATTCGTCTCAATCTGACCATTTAATAATATAATAATGATTGAAGCAAATCGCCTCAGTTCAGATCAATCCCGTTTGACTGAACTGCTATCAATTACGTTTTCAAATTGACAGCGCACACGTCCACGTCGCCAGTGACTCCCATCAATCTACTTGATAAGTAACCAGCAGAAACGATCTCACGTCTCGCAAGCACTTACGAAAAGCTTTCAAGGGTTGATCACTTGTGTAATCACTTACTGTGAATTGAGGAACGGATGTATAAAATGAAATAACGCGTGTTATTCAGTCATTGTGTCCGTACAAAGATTTCAACGAATCGAATGTAATGTCGTCTATGTTCATGTTCTTACTTTATTGGTAACCCTACTAGACACATTTGGTCACAGTCACGCGGCTAACTTCGCTGTATATAAAGATAAAAACTAGATAAGATCTTCAGAGATAGCAGAACTAAATCTATTATTCATTCATTTAGTTTTAAAAACCTTTACTGAGATGTGAAACCTTCACATGTTTTCTTCCTCGTAAATCAGTCGGATCTCGGGTGACATGAATATCTATGATATTCGATATAGGGACTCGATACCCTTAAATTGTCTGCCAACTGATCTAACCTTACAATATAGTTATACCTTTTGGTTTCCGGGTCAAATATTTGTAGCAAAAAACTTGAATTCAGCAGAATCCGCAAAATTTATAGAGCAAATTACTGTAAACATTGTTCGTGTTTCCAGTTTATTTGTCAATAATAAATGAAGTTGAAAAATATAAACCATTATAGTTCAAGACGTATTAATAGCTTTATGATTTGTAAACGGTCCCTGACTGACAAACAGATAGACAACAAAGTAATCCGTATAAAATTCTGTTTATTCTACTTTAGAAATACGAAACTCCAAAACGAAGGGCGAGACCAATTTTCTTATTTCCCTGACATCACAAACAGTAACATTCCTAAAAATTATGTGCGGAGCTCCGGAATATTTGTGTGTTTGCCTTTTCAATTGCATTAATGAAAAAGCCTTTTCAAGGAAAAGTAAGCACGAGCGACGCAACGTTTCTGAGTTAGTTATTTCAAACATAAATCAATTGCCCAATAATATTGCCTCGATGAAGTTATTAATTTATTTACAGTAAAGTTTTTATTTTTATTATGGGATTTGGGGCATAGTATTAAACGGACTACCTGATGGTAAACAACTAATGTCGCCCTTGGACACCTGCAACATAGAACGATTAAACTATATAATAAGCGATAGTTACAATTACTTTGCAGACCTTTAAGATAGAATAGGTATGTGAATGGGGTGGGAGGGAATGGGGCGACACGTTTTTGGGCCTCTGGATACCTCTGTTACCGAACGAAATGCCATGGCAATGAGCCACTTTACGTCGATGTACTGAGAGATGCGGCTATTCCCTAGACCTTTACTAATGTTCTTGTAATCTTTTCGAAATACTTATATTCTAAATACTGGAAGTATCTATTTTTATTTAAAGTACCTCCATTTTTCAAGTTGGTATTAAAATTTTTCATGTTGTTAATATAATATTCCTCTCTCTTTTTGTTTGTTAGACTTTTCACCGCCCCCAGCGTAAGGGTTAAATTGTAATTTTCAAAGTAACGCTTCATAAGTCCTCAGATTGCCTCGTTTCCTGTTCTGACAGACAAGAAAATATTATCGCAAAACTCCCTTGGGTAAAATGTAAATCGAAAACCAAGGCATTTGCCGTTTTTATAATTTATATTCAGTAGAATATAAAATCAAATCAAATTGTGTTGACTTAATTCGAAATATTTTTTGCATCTAATGTCTCGATGGCCTAGTAGTTCACTTGATTTTTAAATCCAACGGTATTCACTATTCATTATGCCCGGTGTGTGGCAATAGGTTTTGCCTCCAATTACATTTGGGACTAGAAAATTAATTCATATTGCAGAGATATAACTACCGCTGCTTACAACTTTAGGTATTAAAATCGTAAAATGAAAGTACTTACAATAAACTGTATTATGAGATTACTTCTAGTAGTACTCTTAACACAGAAGAGACGAGCCATAAAAAGCGAGCGGTCACACTGTTTACCTATTTTTTTCAAAGCCAGTCATATTTTTTTGGGAACCTGGTCTTGGGATATAATGCTAGCAGTGGAGTATTAATATTTAAAGTGTTAAATGTTTTTATACCTCAGATTTTGTAGATCTAATAAACTGCAATTTTATCAGTCGTTACAATTTTTTATTCATATGAAACTTGTGTTTTTGTAATAAGTATAGAAAAACTGGCTAAAACTAAATTTGATTCAAGGGTTATTATTATTTATTCAATTTAGTACCTTAAATTCATTGTGCTTTAAATATAGATCAACAAGGCGCTTCACAGAATGAAAATGAAAATAACAAATTTCGATGATATAATAAATTTAAAATGCAGTTGCATCGAGTAGCGGTGCCGGCTGACGCGTTCCAACAAAATAGCGAGAATTGAATATCATATTAAAAGATAAAAAAATTACTCATTTGAAACTTAGGTCGCCAGGTCAACTAGTTATATAAAAATGTATATACCCAAGTTCTTCAGATTTAACCTAAGTAAATACTTGTAGAACAAAGCGTACCAGATGTACACGAGATATTTATTTAGATTAATTATATATCGTTTTTTATAGACTGGATATGGACTAGTTGTAACGATCAAAGCTTAATACAATTAAATTTTGTTAGCGTCATCATAATTTTGACGCTGGTAAAGCAGATGCTTTTGAATAAGAATAAATAGAACCCAACCGCCAAAATTCCAAATGGTTTTCAAATTATCATTTCATTTTCCAACTGCCTACTCTTAAACTTTATAGGCAAGTTGTTATTCATTCGTGGCGGTAATGAAGTCAGCACATTTTCTGCGTTTATTATTTTTGCTCGGGGCCTTGCGTTGTGAAGCCATTATTTCTATTGTGTCTACGCTATTTTTCAACGACTCTGCTGATTGCACTCCTGGATGGATTTTAATCAGATTTATCATCGTTTGGCAAGAGAGGTATCCGGTGGAATACCTTCCTTCCCTCTCCCTTCACGTCCTAGGCAAAATGTAGTTTAAAAACCAAAGCTTACGCAATTGACTTCGACGGAAGCATCAATAGTAACTACGTAACGTTGTAATAACTTGTCAGACTAACAAAGAAGTCACTTAAGGCTAAATAATTACGAGGGGACACTGTCAGAACATGTTAACACTTTGATGAAACCAAGGCCCATAGCTCACAGCGCAACAATATGTACTTTGTTACTGACAGAACTGAGACAAACAATATTTGTTTGTTATGAACATTTGACGGAGAAAAATGTGTTGTCTCGAATTTGTGGTTAAATTGTAATAATATGATAATAAAGATAAGCCTTCACTTGAATAATTTATTACAAAGTTAGAATATCGAAAATTTTATATTTTATTTAAGCAAATAAGAAATTAATTTTTAATATATACGTATGTCTGGTGTTGTATTTTATAATAGGCTAGAGTAATTATTTACCTAAGCATCATCTTTGTGCCCTATTGCTATTGTTTTGGGTTAAGACAACAGATTTAATTTTCCCATACATCCATACAATTGGCTTTTGCCATACTACTAACCATTCACATTTTCTCAATTGTTTTGCGTATTCAGATTTATAATTAATTTCGCGACATGCGTATCATCTATCTTCATCACATGCCTATACCGATTTGATACCGGGATTTCCTGTCATTTCTGTAGTTGTTAACGTAATATTTATTCTTATATTTACATACACATGCCGTATTTTATTAATTTTCGAAAATCTATCTCAACATTCGCATCTCCACAGCATGTTTTTTTTCCATCTAGTAACAATTAACTTAAGCAGTTATTATGTATGTTACATAGAAAGTTTATAATAACACAAGCATTAAACAATGTAGTCAGCAAGTACAAGTAGCTACGTTTATCACAAACTGAACATGTAAATATATATGACATATAATCAAGTAAAAATAATTTAAAGAAAAACACTTTTTTAAAGAAGCTTTTATTTAAACGCTCTAAAAAGAATAAAATAATTTTTACCTTAAACATTTTAGCTATCAACTTATAACCTTATTATATACAATTTATGTGATAATAAAAGCTTGTCGCTATGTTTAATTACCTATCAGTGGCTATCCATAACCATCTAGAAATATTTTTTTAGATTTAATGATTACTGTGACGGATCGCATTATCCAAATATATTTTTTTGGTTTATAACATATATATGGACACCCGAACACATATAGTGTTACAGTTGTGTTGCCGGCACTTTCCATGGGAAATGGAAGGGGTCGGAATTGGGATGGGAAGAGGAGGGGGGAAGGGTTGGATTAAACATAGCGACAAGCTTTTACTATCACATAAATTGTATATAATAAGGTTATAAGTTGATAGTTAAAATGTTTAAGGTGAAAATTATTTTATTCTTTTTAGAGCGTTTAAATAAAAGCTTCTTTAAAAAAGTGTTTTTCTTTAAATTATTTTCAAGTTTTTAGTTATCGATGGGTAAGTTTCTCAGCCTCCTTATCTCATTCAAAGCATCATTGTTACAAGGTCGTTTGCCAGTTAATTTCGAACAGTCCAACTCTTCAATGAGGAGACCTCCTAAAGTCTTTTCCCTACTTAAGGCCACGTGTGCTTAACCAGCAGCAAAGAGATTCGAGCCTAAGTAAACAAATTTTGACGTGACAACGTCTTAAATTAGGTTGCGGCTGGGAGTCACTTATGAAAAAGTGTAACGCTCGGTAACGTTACGATGAGTCACCGAACGAGAGAGAGGCCCGCCGAATGCCTTGCGTCTCTCTCCCACTCAACTATGATCGGTCTGCCGCGCGCGCAGCACTAGAGAATTAGGCGCATTGAATCGGCGCATGCTTGTGTCTCTGTCTTTGTCTTTCTCGAACGTTCTTGGCGTTGGAAAAACAAGAAAGCGTCATAATACAAGTTCACACGTGTGGTTAAAGTATCGTCAGCTGTGTCTGTAGTGAAAATGTGGAGTGCTTAGATTCGTCATTTACAACAACTACAACAATAAAGGTAAATAATTGTACACTGATATTTCATTATCGTAAACTATGATTGATTGATTAATTGTTAGATTGACACAAAAGTTGAGAAACTGAGTTTATAGGTTATGTCATACTATTGATAAATGTTGATAGTGTTAAGTAAATTATTAGTTTAAAATTAATTAATTAATTAATTATTATTTTACAAATTTTCATTAATTTCAAATTTATTTAGCAAAAATTTGAACCTTCGATCTGAATAAATGTTTTGATTTTCGAATTGATTCTTTAAAATTACAAATATTAAGAAAAAGTGGCAGATATAAGAAAACTTGATTTAAACTGTGTTTGTAATTTGTGCAATTCTTATTTTCATTCAATTCCTTGTTCCTATTGTGCAATTTAATTATATTCATATCAATAAATATTCTACCGAGAAAAAGACGTTGTCACGTAAAATCTTCGCCCGTAAAACCGACTTTACAGGCAACCAGATTTTTTTTTGTTACTTATTTGTTGATTTAGCAGCTTAATTTTGTTATGTGGGACTGTTGTTTGATAACAAAATATGTTTAACTACGTGTGATGTGTAAGGCGTTACACATCACACGTAGTTAAACATATTTTGTCTGTCATATCTGTTGTTTTAATCAGTACTCTATACTTGCCGACCTGAGTGTAACATAGGAGTGAGTTGTAATAAAAGTTATAGTTCGTTCCCATCATCCACTGTGTTTAATTCTAATAATACCTATAACACCATTAATCATGTTAAAGTTATTAAATCCTGTCCAATTTACGTCGGTATCCTGAAAGGACATGGCATTTCACCGGTCGAAACGGCCCATTCATGCAGCAGATTGCGTGGCTGACCAAAATTAAAACACTGTTAACTATTAAAACATAGGTCAACGGAAAGCCGTCGACTGTGATGGACTACCGTCTCAGCCGTAAAGTGGTCGTAAAGTTCTCAATGTTAGCACTAACTCATTTTGATTATAAATTTGGACGCGCCGCTTAACCCTGTATCTTAACATGGTGATTTGGCATCAGTGACTGAATAGTAAATAACAGATTGACTGACACCGCCCAAACAAGCAGGCCACTAACATCTAGCCGCTCATATTAAAAACCCTATGATATATATAATATTTATACACATTCTAATTTGTTTATAACATTAATTAATAACATAACATAGCTCGACTCCTTTTTCTACCCGAAGGTGTAGGCAGCATCTGTTAAGCCTGGACTCGCCACTATGTTTACATCTCAACGATCTTTAAGGGAGTAGGATATAGGATATGGAAGTAGGAAGGGATGGGGAAGGGGAGTGGGCCTCCGGGTTCCTCTCTCACCCAAAGAAACACGGCGTGAGCTGGTTGTGGTATTTCACCGGTCGAGCCAGCCCATTCATACAGTGAAATGCTGGGCTCTACCACTGTTGCCATACAGCGAGCACAAAGTGGTCAGTCAAAAATATTTATCACACATGACTTTCGAGAGGAATTTCGAAAGACATTGGTGTGAGGCCAAATTCGCACCCAAGACTTCCTGATTCAGAAGCGGACTAGTTTACTGAACCACCGAGACATAGTTTTTGAAGTTCTCATATAACTCTTTAATGAAAGGGCCATTTGATACCCATATAGTAGAAACACAAATATTTATTCCACCATATTGAATTTAGAATGACGTCACATTATTTTTCGAGCTACTATTAACAAGCCCTTTCATTTGATACCCATATTGTAGAAATGCATTAAAAAAAACTGTTCCTCTATCTTGGATGATCCGCCATATTGGATTTAGAATGACGTCACATAATTTTTTTAGTTGGTTCCAATGAGCCCTTTCATTTGATACCCATATTGTACGAAAGCTTAAAATATATATATTTTTTTTTTTTTTTTTTTTATGGGATAAGGGGCAAACGAGCTTGCGGGTCACCTGATGGAAAGCAATCACCGCCGCCCATGGCGTCTGCAATACCAGGGGCATCACATCAGCGTTGCCGCCCTTTCAGATGGGAATAGGCTCGTTTCTTGAAGGTTCCTAGGTCGTAGCGGTCCGGAAATACCGTCGCCGGCAACTGGTTCCATGAAGGAACAGTGCGTGGCAAGAAGTGCCTGTTAAAACGCACTGTTGTCGACCGCCAACCATTCAGCCAATGCGGGTGGTAGCGTTGGCGCGTCGAACGGTGGCGGAAATCAGCTGGCGGTATTAATCCGAACAATTCCTCAGAGCACTCCCCGTGGTATATGCGGTAGAGGATACATAGAGATGCCACCTCTCTCCGCAACGCCAGAGGATCAAGCCGATCAGTAAGAGCTTGGTTGTCGACAAGCCTAACCGCGCGTCGTTGGATGCGGTCAAATGGAGTAAGCTGGTACTGGGGTGCCCCCGCCCAAAGATGTGAACAGTATTCCACGTGAGGACGGACCTGCGCCTTGTAAAGTTGCAGGCGATGACCTGACGTGAAATACTGTCCCGCTCTATTGAGCACACCAAGCTTTTTGGAAGCCAATTTGGCCTTGCCCTCCAGATGACCGCGGAACTGGACGTCACTCGACAAGTCGACACCAAGAATTCCGATAGCGGCTGAGACTGGTAAGGGAGTGCTCTCAAAACAGGGAGCTACGACAAAGGGTGTCTTTTTAGCGGTAAACGCGCAAACCTGTGTCTTCTTAGGGTTGAATTGGACTAAGTTTAGTCGGCCCCATTCCGAAACCTGACTAAGCAGAGTTTCGATTTCAGACACAAGTTTATTCCGGTGCTCGTCGACGTTTTCCCGAGAAATACGCGGGTGGCCGGTATATAAGGCATCCCCGGTACTGTCATCCGCATAACAATGAAGATTGCTGCTAAGCAGCATGTCATTGATATGCAGAAGAAACAGCGTAGGGGATAGCACACAGCCCTGGGGGACTCCAGCATTCACAGGTTTTAAGTCGGAGCATGACCCGTCGACAACAACTTTAATGCTCCGAGCCGTGAGAAAGCTGGAAACCCAATCGCATAATTTCTCGGGAAGCCCATAACATGGAAGCTTCGAAAGAAGTGCTTTGTGCCAAACCCGATCAAAGGCCTTCGCTACGTCCAAACTAACGGCCAGCGCCTCTCCTTTACTCTCAACCGCTTCCGCCCACCGATGGGTTAAGTACGCTATAAGATCACCAGCTGAGCGACCTTGACGGAATCCGTACTGACGGTCACTTATCAACTGGTGCTCTTCTAGATACTTAAGGAGCTGGCGGTTGATGAGTGTTTCCATTATTTTGGAGAATAGGGAGGTGATGGCGATAGGTCTGTAGTTGGACGGATCTGAGCGGTCACCTTTTTTAGGGATCGGATGGACTAAAGCAACCTTCCATGATGCTGGCACAGCGCCGAGAGAGTAGGAGTACCGGAAAAGACGCGTTAGAACCGGTGCCAACTCTGGAGCACACGTCTTCAGCACAATTGCTGGGATTCCGTCAGGCCCACTCGACTTGTGGACATCCAGGGATAGAAGTATGCGTCGCACAGTACTTTGCCGGAAACGAACCTCCGGCATGGCGTGACCGCAATGTGGAATAGTCGGTGCGATGTTACCCATATCGTCCAAAGTCGAGTTGGACGCAAAAAGAGTGCCAAGAAGGTCGGCTTTCTCTTTTGCGTCGTGGGCTAGTGACTGGTCCTCCCGGTGCAACGGTGGAAGAGACGGCTTACAAAAATTCCCAAGAACAGCCTTGGCGAGCGACCAGAACGCACGGGTTCCCGAGGGAAGGCGAACTAGTTTCTCGCCAATTTTGCCTATGTACTGAGACTTTGCTACGGCTATAACTCTTTTGAAGGACCTGGAGGCAAGGTTGTACTTCTTCTTAAGAGGGCCGGTGTCAGAGTCCTGGGACGCCATTGCTTTTGCCCAGGCTTGATAACACTCATGCTTAAAACGTAATGCCGTTTTGCATGAGCGATCAAACCAGGGCTGGGATCTGCCGCCGATTGGCACCACTGAGGATGGAACAAAGAGCTCTATTCCCTGCAGTACCACGTCAGCAACAGAGTCGGCAACGACGTCAGGATCATCCGGCGAGAAGCAAACTTGCCCCCATGGGTAAGATGCGAAGAAATTTCGCATCCCATCCCAGTCCGCTGACCTATAGTGCCACACACGGCGGCGACTCGCAATGTGCGGTCGAAGTGGGCACGTGAGTGGCACCGTACTCCTTATCAGACAGTGGTCCGAAGAACCCAAAGGGGCGTCTACAGAAACCACATATCTGTCCGGATGGGAGGTCAGCAGAAGATCCAACAGGGAAGGTATATGATTATCAACATGGGGTGGGTGCGGTAACCAGTTGTGTTAGATCATATGCTAGAGCAAAGTCATGAACAGATCTACCCGCGTGGTCGGTGGTGCGAGATCCAAGCCAATCGACGTGGTGGGCATTGAAATCGCCCAGAATAACGATATCCGCGGATGGGACCTGTTGAAGTACGGAATCTGCAGCCGTTTGAACGTGGTCCATGAGTCGGTCTGTTTCGGTATTACCGCTATGGGACCTATAAAGACATGCGTAGATGCGGGGGTGGTCGTCGCTATCAACACGCAGCCAGAGGGTCGATAGGTCCCTTCCTTCAAGGCTGCCGAGGCGTCGAGCACAGATATCCTCCCGGACAAACACACACACTCCGGCCCGCGGTACAAAGCTGTATTCCAGTTTGTATCCGGGGTATAGGAGATATGAGGTGTCTGCCGGAGAAGATATCTGTGTCTCTGTAAGGAATAGCAAAGCAGGCTTTGCCGTTTCCAGGTGGTGGTGAATGGCAAGCAGATTTGAGTGGATGCCCCTGATATTGCAAAAGTCCACGTTTAGCGTGGCAGGGGGAGTCGCAATGCCCTTACGTTTGCCCCGGACAGTTTTTAGTGACGAGCGAGATTTTGCCCTCCCCAGACTACGAGGGGCAGCTTGAGCGTCCACGCCTTGGTGAATACCAAACCGTGGACGCTCAAGGGGGGATTCTCCAGTGCTGTGGCAGCTGGTACCCCCCTGGGGTAAATGATCTTTTAATGTCGCTGCCATTAAGGGGAGGGTGAAGGGGATGGGCCTCCGGATACCTCTCTCACCGAACGAAACGCGGCACAAGCCACTTCACGTCGAAATTCTGAGAGGCCGTGGTATTTCACCGGTCGAGCCGGCCCATTCATGCAGCGAACTGCTTGGCTCTACCACTGTTGCTTATATATTCCTTCATCTTGGATATTCCACCATATTGGATTTAGAATGACGTCATATTATATTTTGAGTTACACTCAATAAACCCTTTCATTTGATACCCATATTGCAGAAATACATTTAAAATATCCATTCCGCCATCTTGGGTCGTCCGCCATATTGGATATAGAATGATGTCATACATTATATCATGCATTGTCATCCAAAGTAAACGTGTTTACAAAATTTCAGCTCAATCGGTTGAAGGTATCTACTTCAAAATTGAGTTACAAGATTCCACCGAACATACATACTTACATACATACATACATACATACATACATACAGTGCAAGTTAAATAAAAGCTTATAAAAAGTATCCTTCGTATTTATTATTTCAGTTCTTTTTTCTTATTGCTATTCATAATTTATCTCAACGGTGTAGTCACGAATAAAGTGGAAAAAACAAAGATGCTATTTTTACAAAAGTCAAATCCATTTTTAAGAAAAACTTCATATCGAGATAAAAGAGATCCTTCCTCGTGTAACAACTTAAACAATCCGCAAAAATAAACCGCAAAAAATAGTACAAAAACTTTCTAGTCAAACATTTCCCAGGGAGAGTGGAACTTGCGGAGCCCGATGTTTAGTTTTCTTTAGATACCATTCTCGAGCGAGCTCGTTTTAAAAGTTTCTCTTGAATACCCACCACTGTTGGCAATTTCACACATTTTACAAAAGTCCAATACGGTCCAATAAACGCGCAAAAGATCTCAGTCGTTTATTCAAAATGAGGCTTTACTGAATTTATTTTTAAATCGCCCGTTTCTCTTTTGTTCAAAGAGATTGTTTGATCTTTAATTTAACAAAAATAACTAAATGTTTTTAAATAAATATAAACACGAGAATTAAATGAGGCTATCATTTAATTCTCGTGTTTGGTGAAATTTTAAGATTTCATTTATTTACGAATGTATATAAAATTGAGTTGAGCATGACTAAAATATTTATCAAAAAAATCCACGTAGACGTTTACTAGCGAGTAACAAAAAAGATATGTTATTGCTTCTCTTCTAAACGCTTCAATTATTTAGATTATTTTATGTCTTAATTACACGTAAAAATAAAGGTCTTAATTACAACCTAGGCTTTATTTTATTATATTCTAAAGTTTTTGTCATTAGATATATTACGCGGAAGGATATGTAGACAAGTAGAATTAAAATAACGTGAATTCAGAATTAAAAAAGGCTACCCTATATATAGTAAGAGCAATCTGGCTTTTGCGGTATAATTGAAATTTTAATCTTTTTCTTATATTTGCAGCGTGTAGTTACTGTTAAAATAACAAACACAAGCATCTCAAGTATGTAGAGGAATATGTAAGTATAAGTGGTATTTTGTCACAAGTTTCAGGAAATTTATCGTTAATAATATACGCCAGCATCTGCGAAAACTGTGAAGCCGATATTAGTTACTATTTATACGACAAAAGTTAATTTCATAACTAAGTTAAGTTTCTGTTCAAGTATTTCCCGAGCGTTATTATCCATATTGCGTTAAAGATAATTGATAGGAATGAACAAGTCACGTTTTCAAGTTTATTAATTCTAATATGACATCAGATTGTCATCTCGCTGTGTCTAAATTCCTATCATTCCATGGAAACGATTCAAGGTAGTAACTGTTAAACCTCGACGCGTCATTCATATCCTGAAGGGAATTAATTTTGTGAAAATAGAATCTAGATAACATTTTGATCATCTCAAATGCATTATAAATTATAGAACTCAGTGAAGCCAGGTTTATCGAAACTTGCAAAAATGAAACCTAATGATGTTACTTAGGAAAATAAATTATTGGGCTGGCATTCATTTACTTACTTTCCCTTTATGGCCCTTATGAAGTGTACAGAAAGAACACTCAAGGCAGCGTAAGACACGATTCTTACACATCTTTCTCTTCCTATAAATTTCACAAGTGTTGTCATACACACTGGTCAGTTTTGAAGGCTCTTGACGTCACCTTGTGTTGGAAAAACTTGATCTGCGTTAGGGTGTGGTAAATATTAAATCACAATGTATATCTACCAAATATTATTAAAAAACATATTTTAATAAACGAAATATCGATGACTAAAAACTTTGTGCCCGGTATGGCAATAGGTTCGCCACCTATTCCATTTGGGACGTAAACATAACGACGAGACGAGGCATAACAGCTGTTGCCTACACTTTCGGGTAACAAAAAGCGTGAAGTTATGTTATGTTATATTTTAATGAAATTCAGAAATAATTTTACAAGTTCTAATTGTATACGTGACTATTAAATATTAATTAAGGCTCCCAAGATATTCCTTATATCAGCGTCCATTTACTCCTGCTCCTATTAACATAACTCATTTGCATTTCACTAGCTGCTCCCAGAATATTTGACTAAATTGTACAAATATACCTGTTTAAAGTAAGACGGTTACGTGTACGTAGTCTATGAGTTTCGGTAGTTGGCGTAGCACCCGTCTACGACATGAAAGGGGCGGTGTTCTACTGGTGTATACGATGTAGCTACCTTCCGGTAACTGTGTACGCGATTGTATAATTGTTGTGTACCTGAAATGTTTTTGGGAGCGATATAATTACTTTGTATATACTCGTGCTGCGATACCCAGTTTACATCAGGTTATAAATAATAACACACAGAAATGGAAAATGTTACATATTACTGAGCAATGAACTTAATTTCCAGTTCTAATAGTTATCTAAGACTTACAAAAAATACAGTTAAGTAATAATATTTTGTTTAAGATTTGTGTGTGTGATTCACATTTGTTACAAAAGACTACCTGCGTCCTTTTGAGCAATAAATACAGTACCACTAGCTCTTAATACAGTAGCTTGTTTTGAAAGCCTGTGGAAAATCATTATCAAATGAAGGCGAATAGTTTTTTAACCATTCCATAAATAACCCGCGTGCAATTACCTGCATCCATAAGTTACCAATTCCTAATATGGGGAGAGTCGTATGTAGTTTTCGAATTGTGTCGTTTAAGAAGTATTTTTGTAAATTTTCGGTAAATAAATGTTCAATAAATCTAAGTACTGCTACATACTCACACCGTTGCAACTTTTTAAGTTTAATACTATTTTTACTTAACATGGGTCTAAACTAGACTGAGAGTAGATAAGGATTTAAAGCATTTCCATGCATTAACTTTAACTCCTAACTTGACTCATGATTCACACTTTTTGAAATATCCTTCGAGCCAAAATATCCATCAAGAACTGGTCTTTGTTACCAGGATTCCCGCCGAGTTTTTATGAAAATCATCGTGCTCTTTCATCGAAACTTGTTAAGTGGGAGGACAGACTTACCTCAAAGAACTTGGCGAAATAACAGACTCCAGTCAAGTGTTAATAGCTGATGCATATCTGCATTTTCGTGGAGCATATATCACTTCACATCAGCAACATTTTTTCACCTTTCAAAGCGTTTAGTTTTGATAGCCAAAATGGTGAGCTTGGGGTATTTATAATTTAGAAATATTTAGAAAATTATTATTAAATTATAATAAAACCAAAGCCTTTTTGTAACAAATTGTCTGCTACTTCTCGTTTCTCACCAAATGAAACAGGCATGAGCCACTTTACATCTATTTTCTAAGATACCGTTTAACTTTTCACCAATTCACCATCGGGCCACCTTACTCATGCAGCGAACTACATACATGGCCCTACCACTGTTTGAGTTTATTTAACTATAGCGAACAAGGTAATTCAACGTTTAAATTCGTCTCAATCTGCCCATATAATATAATAATGATTGAAGCAAATCGCCTCAGTTTAGATCAATCCCGTTTGACTGAACTGCTATCAATTACGTTTTCAAATTGACAGCGCACACGTCTACGTCGCCAGTGACTCCCATCAATCTACTTGATAAGTAACCAGCAGAAACGATCTCACGTCTCGCAAGCACTTACGAAAAGCTTTCAAGGGTTGATCACTTGTGTAATCACTTACTGTGAATTGAGGAAGGGATGTATAAAATAAGATAACGCGTGTTATGCAGTAATTGTGTCCGTACAAAGATTTCAACGAATCGCATGTAATGTCGTCTATGTTCATGTTCTTTCTTTATTGGTAAACCTACTCGATACATTTGGCCACAGTCACATAAGCCGCTAACTTCACTGTATATAAAGATAACTAGATAAGATCATCACAGATAGCAGAACTAAATCATTATATTCATATATATATAATATTCATTCATTTAGTTTTAAAAACCTTTATTGAGATGTGAAACCTTCCCATGTTTTCTTCCTCGTAAATCTGTCGGATCTCGGGTGACATAAATATCTATGATATTCGATATTGGGACTCGATACTCTTAAATTTCCTGCCAACTGATCTAACCTTACAATATAGTTATCCCTTTTGGTTTTCTGGGTCAAATATTTGTAGCAAAAAACTTGAATTCAGCAGAATACGCATTTTTTATAGAGCAAATTACTGTTGGCATTGTGCGCGTTTCCAGTTTATTCGTCAATAATAAATGAAGTTGAAAAATATAAACCATTATAGTTCAAGACGTATTAATAGCTTTATAATTTGTAAACGGATCCGGACTGACAAACAGATGGACAACAAAGTAATCCGTATAAAATTCAGTTTATTCTACTTTAAAAATACGAAAGTAAGCACAAGCGATGCAACGTCTCTAAATTAGTTATTTCAAACGTAAATCAATTGCCCAATAATATTGCCCCGATGAAGTTAGCAATTTATTCACATTATTTTTTTTATTATGGGATTGGGGGCATAGTAACAAACGGACTACCTGATGGTAAACAACTAATGTCGCCCTTGGACACCTGCAACATAGAACGATTAACCTAAATAGTATAAGAGCCGGTGAACATTCCAACTCCCACTCACTGACAAAACTATGCAGTTCAGGAAATTACGGAAAATGAAATAGTGAATGCAATGAAAAGTACGAATTTGGGTAAGTCAGGGTAACTATCGAGATGCTGAAAAGCGGCAAGGGGTTGTTGTAAGACTGCTGCGACTAGGTACTTTTCAATGTGTGTTAGCGTAATGGCTGACGGACGACTGGACCAAAGCTGTCATTGTACCCTTGCACAAGGAGAAGGAGAAGGGGTCGCAGCAGGTCTGCAAAAACTACCGACGCATACGTCTTCTCAGTGCTGTAGATAAATTGTATACGAAGATCCTTATTGCAAGAGTGACGAATGTAACTGATGAGAAATTATGGCATGTACAAGGGGGATTTAGAAGCATCGATCAGATCTTCTCTTTGCGGACCATATGTGAGAAACATTTAGCTAAGTCTAAAAAAGTATTTTGTGCATTTGTAGATCTGGAGAAGGCTTACGATCGTGTACCCAGGAATGAATTATGGTCAACGCTGTCGAATACATACATATCTCTGAGAAGTATGGGGTCGGGATCGGGATCGGGAGACCAAGACGGAGCTACCACGACCAAATAAATGGTCTGTTTAAAAAAGGCAAAATGCGTAGCACCCGAAACCAACGCGAATGCATGACGAGATGTATGACTCTGGATGAGGCGAAAGGCGTGTGTCAGGATCGTAGCTTGTGGAAAGCCAAAGTCTCTGCCCATGGGATACAGGAGTGAGCTTATGTATGTATGTATGTATCTATGTATGTATGTAAATAGTATAAGATAGTTACAATAGCTTTGCCGACCAGTAAGATGGGATAAGTATGTGAATGGGAATGTGTGGATGGGAATGGAGTGACGTAGTTTTGGAGCTCCGGATAACTCTTTTTCCGAACGAAATGCCATGGCAGTGAGCCACTTTACGTCGATGTACTGAGAGATACGGCTATTCCCTAGACCTTTACTAATTTTATTGTAATCTTTTCCAAATACTTATATTCTAAATACTGGAAGTATCTCTGTTCATTTGAAGTACCTCCATTTTTCAAGTTGGTATTAAAAATTTTCATGTTGTTAAAATAATATTCCTCTCTCATTTTGTTTGTTAGATATTTCACCGCCCCCAGCGTAAGAGTTAAATTATAATTTTCCAAGTAACGCTTCATAAGTTCATACTCTCAGATTGCTTCGTTTCCTGTTGTGACAGACAAGAAAATATTATCGTAAAACTTCCTTGGGTAAAATGCAAATCGAAAACCGAGACATATGCTATTTTTATATTTTATATTCAGTAGAAAATAAAATAAAATTGTGTAGACGTAATTTTAATTATTTTTTGCATCTATGTCTCGATGTAATTCCCTCTATCTGATTTCTAGATCAGAAGACTGCAGTTCGGTTGCAAGTGCACGCCAATGGTTACCCCAGAGTTATGTGTATTCACTATGCCCGCTGTGTGGCAATAGGTTGTGCCACCTATTACATTTGGGACTAGAAACTTAATTCATACTGCAGAGATGTAACTACCGCTGGCTTTGGGTATTAAAATCATAAAATATTGGAACCTACAATAAACTGTATTAAGCGATAGTAGAAGCGTAACTTTTTTTTCAAAGCCTTTCATAATGTATTTGGAACCTCAAACACGGAATATGATGCTGGCAGAGGAGTTATTAAATATATTTAAAGTTTTAATTCAGATAATGTTGATATCCAATAAACTTTATCACTCATTAATTTGTTACTTCAGTTTTTATGATAGGTGTACAAAAACTGGCTAAGGCTATATTGATTCACTATTAGTGAAGGGTTGCGTAAAATACAACATATGTTGAGAGCCCCACTTAAAATACATTATCTGTTTTAGCGGTTGTTGTTACAGTTGCAACAGAATTATTATATATTATTTGTAAAAAGTTTATGTGTCTAGCTTCTTTTTTAGCGAGATACAACCTCGTGAGACTCAGACAGTCAAGACCCACGGTACGGAACCCTAAAATTGATATCTCGAACGAAACTTATTTCCGGAAATTGAAACCTGAGGAAATTCTCCATGACAAAAGTTTTTCTACAATAAGGTCACACACAATTTAAGATAGGTACCCATAAATACTTAAGTATTTATTCCTATAAAAAAATCCTATATCCGTTGAAAACACTACTCTGATATTATATCCAATTCTGTCCGCTACCCTTCGGAGATTGCTCAATAAAACGGCGATGACCAAAATAAAAAAATTGGGAATATGATTCTCTGCACGTGCTTTCCCCATAGCCCCATAGCTTATGGAATGTCTTCACGAGACAGGATTCAATGGCGGTTACATTTGACCTTTTCTTAAACCATATTATTGACACAAAAACACAAAATATAATTCCAAAATATATGTGTGATTTGCTATTTAGTACCTAACACGTAACACAAGTTAGTATCACCTATTTTAATGAAATCGTTGAAGATATTGGATGTAAAGAGGAAAACTTTCAAAAATATATTACATTGAGTCGTGTAGGGGAGACCGGGTACAAAAGTAACGGTGGATGCTAAGCGTTTTTACAAACAAAAACTAAATTTTTCGATTTTATCTCATTTAACGTTTTGTGATGGTAAAATGATGGTAGACATCTGAATTTTTGTGTATCAATTTGAGATTACATTGATTAAACATTTATGTCCTGTTTTTAAATTGTATTTCATGTTTCAACAAAAATAAGGAAGGGTACCAAAGTAAAATAGACCTATAGATACAAAAGTAACATGTTAATTTTTCTCTTTTAATGATTTAATTACTAAAATAGCAAAAACCTAACGATGTCGAAAATATGGATGGTACACACCACTTTCCAAATACCTATAAAAAGAACTAAACAAGGGGTTTTAGTAACCTCAGCAAAACGTGCAAGATCTGCGTTGCCATTAGTTCTCAAGGAGGAAAATATCTCCTTTGTTCTTACGGAAACGATTCCAAGACAACTTGATAGGTACTTGAGGGTCCTGAGGGTTTTGTAGGAGTTAGCAAAGCTAGTGGAAGGATATAGAATCCAGATTTTTTACTGATTCTACCAACAAGCCAACAGTGGATGAATGCTTGTTACTCCTCGATAATCATAATTACTTAAATTAATTCAAACTCTCGATTTTTGTAGAGAAAATCAAAAATTATTGCTGTAACTTTCCCCTCATTGTAGTCACAAACTGCAGCCTCTGGGGAGAGCAGTGATTGGGTCATTCAAGAGAATGATAAACATAGCTACAGACATTGCGAAATTATCTTATAAATCTCCTTTAAGTAAATAACTGTAGTCCTTGAATAAATAATTGTAATTTAACATATAATAGTGCATTCATTAGCAACCACTATGCGATGTTACTTTCGACCGGCCAACGGGTTCGAAAGTTACGAATGATTTTTTTAAGCTCTCTGTTACTCGTATAAAATACATCAAAATAAAATAAATCGAGCTACTGGTGTAAAGTACACAAACTGAATTTAGATATAAAAATAAATATAACATCACGCCTTTTTCTACCCCAAGGTGTAGGCAGTTGATGTTAAGCCTCGACTCGTCATTATGTTTACGTCCCAACGGGAATAGATAGCGAACCTATTGTCATATCGGGCACAAAATTTTCAGTCATCGATATGTATCACACTTAACTTTCGAAATTAATTTGGACCAGTCATTGGTGTGAGCCAGGATTCGAACCCGCGACCTCTTGATTCAGAATCTTTAGAATCGGGTGCTTGACCACTGGCCTATCGAGACGAAATTTAGATATAGTTATATTAATTTAATGGAAACATTAAAACCTAGGAAGAAATCGACATAAAAATGAAGTGTTACTTTTGTACCCGGTCTCCCCCCTACTGGCACCAGATCAGTTGTTTCATTTACATACATTAATGCATACCTGCCTAGCAGTCATGGTAGGTACATATACTCACGACGTCCTTAATTAAGAGATTTAGCTCTTTGTCCTAGGGAAGTCCTTTGAAACGGTTTTATAACGTGGGTTATTCAAATGTCTACTCATTTAGTAATCACGGTGCATTTCATGATCCTAACAGGAAATGCTTGTGAATATAATTCATATTTATACATTTTCTTTGGGAGAGAGTGTCGGTGTAAAAGTAAGAAAGGGCATGCTCCGATGGTTCGGACATGTAGAAAGAATGGTTGACGCAAGACTGACTAAGCAGATATACAATGCAAAAGCGGACGGATGTAGGACTCGAGGACGGCCAAGACACACATTTCAAGACCAAATAGAACGTGTTCTGGAGGAAGGTGATGTTAAGAGCCTCAAAAACCGACGCGCGTGCATGAATAGAGTTATGAAAGTCAACGAAGCGAGTGAAGTGTGTAAGAATCGTGCCCTATGGCGCTCTGTTCTCTCTGCCTACCCCGCAAGGGATTTGGCGTGAAGTTATGTATGTATGTATGTTCTTTGGGAGCTAGGGTATATGCGATAAACAGATAGTATTTTATTTTTCACAATTATTATTTTTGGTTTAAAAATCAAAAAATCAAAATCAAAATCTCATTTATTCAATTTGGGTCATTGAAGACACTTATGAAGGTCAATATTTATAATCCGCCAATTCGATTACTCACGCCCTGAGAAGAATTGGCAAGAAACTCAGGGGAGTCTTTTTTTTTACTTAATTATCAGTAAACTAAATCACATATAAAAAGAAAGAAATAAACAATCCACTACTTTGGTCCTTGGGCAGACGACTACATAAATAATTTTAAGTGAAAACTAACTGGGGCGTGAACGTAAATCATCATCATCTTCCTGCCCTTCTCCCGTCATGTGGGGTCGGCACAACAGGTTTTTCTTTTCCATGCTTCCCTATCATTCACTTCTTCCACCACAACACCCTTCCTAGTCATATCATCTTTCACAAAATTCATCCATGTTTTCTTCGGTCTCCCTCTTCTCTTGTTTCCGTTTCTTGAACGTAAATACCTTAAAATATATAAGATTCTGTACTACAGTTTCATCTTTCTATACACATACATATTTAAAATCAACAATCAATATTTCTTGAATTGACCAGTTGAAATATTTGCTCGTGTGAACTATGTTCAAAAGACTAATTTTTAAATTGTAATAATTAATTAGCGATATAGCTTAATTTTTATAGTATTCCAAAACACCTGTATTTTTTAAAAAACCTAACGTCTTCATCTTCTTTCGTTATTGGCGACTATGACTCTACTAGTCACTTTTGGCCATTAATAATCGGTTAAATTCGCGATACTTTTCAAGGAAGTGTCATGATTCCGAAACTTTGTAAAGTATGTATAGCCGAAAGTTTAACATAGCTCGAAATATAAATTATTAAGCCAAGTCAATTAAAGATAAAAACTAAGTTAATTGGTACAAAAAATTATTTATTAAAAAGCGTGTGCATACATATGAATAAAAAAAAAACTAACGTAACTTTCTGCACAAAATCTCTTGACTGTCATGGTGTCTTGAATGACGTCTCACCGTGGCAAACAAGTGTTCAACGACGTGGTCAATGGCTTCAGTGACGTTTAGCACGACAAATTCTGATTGCCATTTACTGTCACGCGTCAATACCAGTTTTTTACGATTATCTTCTCTAAAAATACTAAAAAATCTTACATATTTTTTAAAAACTATTTTTATCAGCTACAAATATTTGTAATATTTGTAGCCGGGGATCACAAAAGTAAACAAAAACTTTGATGTTTTTATATTGTTTATTTATTGCACAACAGAGTTATCTATATTTCAGAATAAAGTAATTAATAATACGTTTTAGTTAACTTAATAAACATTGACTTGAATCAAACTCTCAGAACCCCAATACTTTATGTGACATAAGCAGCGACTTGCTCTTGACTTGATTTGCAAAATTTTTTAGTAGTATTATTTTAAATTCAGGAATTCGAAATGATTTCGAAAACGATTTTTCATGCCTCTAGTAGATATTAGACGCATATTGGACGTACATCCAATAAGCATAAGTTGGTAATAGTTAAGAATTTTAATCTAGATATATTCTTAATCTATTTTCAATATTTTTATCAATGACTTTGGGATAATGTGTCAAATTAGAGGCATGGAAAAGCGTTTTTGAAATCATTTTGAATTCCCGAATTTAATATAATAGTTACGTAAATTGTGTATAATAACGTGTACACTTAGAAGTATTAAAAATATATATACAAGTCGATACTTTAATTAATGCATACACCGACTATATTTGGGTTTTTAATGCTACAATATTTCAAAATTGAACTGCAGTCAAAAAGTGTCATTTTACAGATCAACTAGAGTATGACAGAGAGTCTAATATCCGAACATCGGTGTGGATCAATAGAAAAATCAAATATACATTTAAAAGGTATAGTTACATTAGTACAAAGTCTTAATAAATAAATCGTGTGTATAATATGTATGTTAGATATTAAGCAAACGAATTCCCTAAATTAGTTATTTTCTCGATATGAAATAAGCGCGCGTTAAGTGGAGGCCAGGGGATAGTGACATTGACCGGATAGTGACACCGACGCATTGTACTGTGCACAAAAAAAATATCGCAACAAACTTCCAGTCACCGCTTCGTCTTTGCTATTTTTTTTAACGTAGCGATTCCTTTACTCTGAACAACGCCTCTATATACACATTAATTTATTACAAAAATAGTTAAATACATACTCATTTATTAAGTTATTACGAGCGTTTGGACCAAGTCATAAATATTTTAAATCCAAAATTATTTATATATTTAATTAGTTTTCGTAAACCAGTACGAGACAAACATGTTAAAAATGGCGTTGCCTACAGTACAACGTGGCAGCTTCGCGGGAAGTTACAGGGGTGGCGGGCGGAGAGTTTGCATTCCAGCCGTGTCTTAACTTATCGTGCGCGAGATATCATTACACATAATACATAGTATAAAATAAAGTCACTTCCGCTGTCTGTCCCCTTATATGCTTATATCTTTCAATCTACTCAACGGATTTTGATGCGGTTTTTTTAAATAGATAGAGGGTGTCAACGGCAGCACCGCCGTTTTTATCTATAACCTATGTATGATAGAGTATATGTGATAAATACAAAGTGTACTCATTTATTACTTTTTATGCGGAACAAAGTTCGCCGGGTCAACTAGTATATTATAAATACGATTTAATTACCAATAAAGCAGTCGCCACTGCTCTTATATTATCCGAAAAAATAACGAATTTATAAAGATCCGTATCTCCCGATCAGTTCGGAAACAGATAATCTGCTTTTTATAAATGAAGATTACAAAGACCACAAAATTACACAAATGCTCAAGTAATCGCTGCAATAGGATACGAGTTCTGGGCAATTGATCTAAATTCATTGCAGGTGAATTTTTTTTTAAAAGGTTCAAAATACATTAATACTACATATAGGTACTGTCTAATCATCCAACTTAATTGAAAAAACTTCAACTCATGAAATACTACTTGCAGTTTTTTTGATTACATTAAGAGATCCCACTTCTGATGTTATAAAGATGAAATAGCTGGTACAAAAATCCTTAAAAATAAAATTTTGGTAAACATCTTACAAGATATTATTTAAAAGTTAATTGGTTAATAAATAGGTATTGACATGCTTGGCTTGGCCAAGTTCGAATTTCAAGCTTCGATTTTAAAACACATCCGGACACTGCAAATACATTTTCCTTTAAATATTTAACATTTGCTTATGAGTAAATTGTATATTAACACTTGTTAGGCCTGTATGCCAAAGGCTAGGTACTAATACACCGAATCGTGTCAGCTTATATATGTCAATTAAAAAATACATTAGGAAGTGCTTTGGATATAAACTTTAGTATAGTAACTTACACAGATAAAGCATAATATTTTATATTATTAGATTCATATAACATTTTACAATTAATTATGTACAATCTTACGTACTATTAAGGCACAAATATTCTGATTAAAAGTTTAAAACATGGCTCAAACGTGGCCTTATTACTACAACATCTATTCTATTTCTTGTTATTGAATTAATTTGATTATTCCTCGCTGAACATATTAATTATATTTAATATTTTGCACTCTTTAAGTAACGGTAACACTTTCAATCCCAAGTTTATCTGGAAGTTATTGCAGTAATTATTGTGTATTGAAAACCTTATAAGAAGATGCTAGTAAATTAATATATAACAGAGTGAACGGTGCGTTGCATACCCGGCTGCGCAGTCACGATGTGTCTGAAAGAGCACGCTTAACGAATCAGTGGTGTGTTTGTACCAACTTTGTTAGTTCCTTTCGATCATATTTAAAGGATGAAGGTAAGAAGGTAAGGGATAACGTATGCCGTGCGCCAGTTACAGAGCCATCAGCTTGATCAGCTTAGCAGCGAAAGTGTATGGGAAGATTATTGAAAGGAGAATGAGGGTGATATCTGACGGAGTGTTGTAGGAGGCTCAGGGTGGTTTCAGAAGCGGAAGAGGGGCAATGAATCAGATTTTTTCTCTCCGCAATATAGTGGAGAAACAACTGGCTGTTAGCCGGAAGGTTTTCTGCGGTTTTGTGGATCTGGAAAAAGTGTTTGACAGGGTGTTACGGAAGGATCTGTGGGACATACTCCCGGGCTACGGGGTAGGCGGCGCACTGCTGCGCGCAGTGCAGTCCTTAAGAGGGCTGCACAGCGTGTGTACGTGTTGACGGCAGCTTGTCGCCCTGGTATGACGTCAATATCGGCGTCAGATAGGGCTGCGTGCTGTCCGCTCGGCTGTTCATCCTGTACCTGCACAGTTGTCTCCAAAGAGTGAGATCGACGAATGTAGGGATGCGAATTGCAATGGATGGGACCTAGTTGTGAGCTGCCTGCTTTACGCAGATGACGCCGTGCTCTTAACCGAATCGCCGTCTGATCTGCAAACACTATGAAAGGCTTACAATTGAATGTGATGAAAACGAAAGTTATGGTGTTTGAAAGGGAGGAATCCAGAACAGATGCAAGGATAATGGTTGACGATGTAATGCTGGAACAGGTGAATGAAATTGTATATCTTGTATGCGCTTTTAGCAGGGATGGAAGGTACACAGCTGATGTAGAAAGAAGAGTATCATTAGGAAATAAAGTAAATGGGGCGTTGGGCAGATACCTGGGCGCAAAAGATATTAGCAGAAAACCCAGCTAGCCATTCACAATGCAATACTGATCCCAACGCTATCTTATGGAAGCGAAAGCTGGGTATGGCAGAGTGTGCATGAAAGTACGATAAACGCGGTCGAAATGAGGGCATTATGAAAAATCTGCGGAGTGACCCTCGCTGACCGGGTGGAAAACAAGGTTATAAGGAAGGAAGTCGGATTGAAAGAGAGTGTCGGTGTAAAAGTAAGAAAGGGCGTGCTCCCATGGTTCGGACACGTAGAAAGGATGGATGATGCAAGATTGACTATGCAGATATACAATGCAAAAGCGGATGGATGTAGGAGTCGACGACGGCCTAGACACACATTCCATGACCAAATAGATCGTGTTCTGGAGGAAGGTGATGTTAGGAGCCTTAAAAATCGACGCGCGTGCATGAAAAGAGTTATGAAAGTCAACGAAGCGAGTGAGGTGTGTAAGAATCGTGCCCTATGGCGGTCCGTTCTCTCTGCCTACCCGCAAGGGATTTGGCGTGAAGTTATTATGTTAAAGGATGAATGAAAGCAAACTGACAAAACGAGAATACGCGAGACGGACCAAGAAGGAGCTACCATCACCAAATAAATGGTTTTTAAAATTAATGGTTTTGCTTTAAAAAGGCAAAATGTGCAGTACCAGTAATGGGATGGGATCAAAAATTTCTTTGAGTCCTACCCATGGGGGCAGAGGTTTGCTGCTCTCCGGATGATCGTAACGTGGTTGCCGACTCTGTCGCTGATGTGGTGCTGCAGGGAATAGAGCTTTTCGTGCTATCCTCAGTGGTGCCAATAGGTGGCAGATCCCAGCCCTGATTTGGTTGCCCATGCAAAAATGGTGTTACGTATTAAGCTTTACTGCTATCAAGCCTGGGCAAAATTAGGGGCGTCCCGGGACTTTGATACCGGTTCTCTTAAGAAGAGGTACAACGTTGCTTCCAGGGCCTTCAAAAGGTTATAGCCGAGGTAAAGTTTCAATACATAGACAAAATTAGCGAGAAACTAGTTTCAAATGCGAACGCCTTTCCTCCGGAACACGCGCGTTCTGGTCGCTCGCCAAGGCTGGCCTAGGGAATTTTTATAAGCCGTCTCCTCCAGTTTTGCACGCGAAGTACTAGTCATTAGCGCTAAAGAGAAAGCCGATCATCTTGGTACTCTTTATGCGTCCAACTCAACTGTGGACGATAGAATGAAGACGTGTGTTCCACAGTTGGCAACGGTTCTAACGCATCTGTTCCGGTACTCCTACTCTCTCAGCGCTGTACCAGCATTATGGAAGGTAGCTTTTGGCCACCCGATCCCTAAAAAGGAGAACGCAAGGTAGCACAGCTGGTGATAGTCTAGCTTACTTAACAGATCTATGATTTTGAACTTAGCGAAGGCCTTCGATCAGGTTTGTTCCTTGTTATGGGCTTCCCGAGAAATGATGGTATTGGATTTCCAGCTATCTCACGACTCTGACCATTGAAGTCGTTGTGGATGGATCATGCTCCGATCTAAAACCTGTAAATGCTAATGTCCCCCAGGGCTGCTATCCCCTACGCTGTTTCTTTGTATATCAATGACATGCTTCATGGCGGCAATCGGAGGTACGAGGCATTCCGCCTCGGAAATTCGCGGGTGGCCGGTAACTCGTGTCTGAAATCGTAGCTCTGCTTTGTCAAGTTTCGGACTGGGGCCAACTAAATTTAGTCCAATTCAACCTTAAGAAGACACAGGCTTGCGCGTTTACCGCGTTTACGCGTTTAAAAAGACACCGTTTGTTGTAGCTCCCTGTTTCGAAAGCACTTCAAGACCCGCTTCGGCCAATATCGGAATTCTTGGTGTCGACTTGACGAGTGACGTACAGTTTCGCGGTTATCTGCAGGGCAAGGCCAAATTGGCGACAATAAAGCTTGGTGAGCTCAATAGAGAGGGACAGTATTCCACGACAGCTCATGGCTTGATGTTTCCGATCGGCTTGATCCTTTAGCGTCGCAGAAATAAGTTGCATGTCTATGCATCTTCTACCGCAAATATCACGGGGAGTGCGCTGAGGAATCGTTCAGATTAATGCCGGCTGCTGATATACGCGGGATTAATACGCGCCAAAGCTACGATCTGCATTATTTGGCGATCGGCAACCGTTTGCATGCCTTTCAAACCAGTTATTGCCAGGCACTGTTCCTTTATTGTTCCAGTTGCCGACAACGGTATTTCCGGACCGAATTCCCATCTCAAAGGCTGGCGACGCTGATTTGATGCCCCTAATGTTGCTGATGTCCATGGGCGGCGGTTGTCGCTGTCCATCAGGTGACCCACAAGCTCGTTAGCCCCCCTCTACCATAAAAAAGTACCACTCCATGTAAGACGTGAAAATAAAGTATTTCCTTGCGTTAGAAAATCAATAGCCACAATGAAGAACTAAATACAGGTGTCATCAGGAGGATACTGACTTGTACACTTGGCATACTTATGAAAGTCAAGCAAGGAAGATGTCGTTCAGGTATTTGTGCCAGCCCAGCAAGTGGGGGTCATGGCATGATGTTAATAGCTAGTTGTAATTTTAAATAATATTGTCTCCGCATATCAACAGCTATCATACCCTTATTGATAATTTTACTTACGAATTTAACAGGTTAGTACCTAGTTATCTTCATAAGTCTTAGAAAGCATTCTTCATCAAATACCCTATTCCGGGCTATAAAATATTTTTGAATCAACAAAATAACAGCTAATATATAATTTTTACCATTTCTTTTTAAATTAATACATAAGTTGTTCTTAAAATTCATATAAAAAAAGACACCAATCCATTGAAATTGCTTAGCAATGAAGAAAATAGAATTTAAATTCATAATTTTATTTACTCACATAATTAATTATTTTCATTATTTGATCTTTTATGTAAACCCGACTATAATTTATAGATTTTTATATATAAAACGAATTGAACATACTCAGATTAATAATGTCACAAACGGGAATCAAATTGACAATACAATCAATCCCCACACAATGAGTTGACATCTTCCTATTTCTTTACAAATTATATAGAAAAATATATTGCATTCTGATAACAAAATACTATAGCACCATTATATATAATTATTACACATATTTCTAATTCAGTGGTTCCTAAACTTTTATATATCTACCCACATTAATAGAATTTAAATTATTAAAAGCCGAATAACAATTACACTTTCCTCAAACTGTAGTCTATTTAAATTCCCGCTTCCGAATAAATGTGTTATACTCTGTCCACGATAAGAATGTTTTTTTTTTGACAAGTCGCCAACTAACATAGTTGGTGATGTCCGAAAGTTCGATTGTATTAATCAAACGATATTAAATAGTGTTATTTACATAATCGATTACGAATTTTTTTTTTGTTGTTCATCTATGACGTCTTTGTTTTAAGGATAATACTCAACGATGCGTTTTAATTTTGAATATGTACAATGTAAAAATTTATATGTATAGAATAAATACTATTTAAAATACATACTAGAATTTATTTTTATTTCTATAGATTAAATACCGATTATCTATTTCTGTGGCACAATTGTAGAAATTGTTATTTTTGGCACGTTACTAAGTGTGACTGTCCATGAAGTATATTTTTTTTAATAATTTTTGTATGAAATGTTATCTAACACAATACGATACTACATGAGCATGAGCTGTCAAAAAACCACTCATATAGTGGACAGAGTATATTAACATGTGAATAACAAATCTCAGACTCAGACCCACCGTACCAGCCTATAAACAAACGTTTTCTTGAATTCGGCCGCATTAACTCCAATACGACAAAATTTTTGATGACTAGAATTCACAATCAGCTGCTCAGGCTTTCAAAGTACTCAAGAACACATGTGTTACATAATAAGCTTTAAAATTTTTAATAGTAATGTGAAAACATGAGCAGTTGTTTTGTGAATTTATTTCGTTAGAATATACTCTTATGAATAATCGATAACATTGATGAACACAATCTTTAATTATAAGACATTAATACTATGTCTAAAGGGATGTCTGGTAAAATTTTTTCGATTGTAAAATAACTATAATGGCTTTGAGTGCTTTTGATTATTTTTTTACAGCGCCATCTAGTCCCACATATAGGAACTAAACAAACTGCTTTGTTCAAAATAAAAATTAAACAGTGACGTCATGAACAGTGAAAACTTCACAAATATTAACAAACCCATAGAAAAGCATGAATATTTATTTTTATACATTTCCTATGTTTTAGTTAAAAATTGATTGAATTCTAGTTAGTAATTAACATCAGCAAAAATTAAATAAAATTTCAAAAAACTTCTGAGAAATATAAAGGTATATTATTGTGAAACCATGAAATGGTGTCAATAAACATTAAAATATTAACATATATATATATATTAATTTATGTGGGGCTTCGATTATATACTAACGTTATCACTTATAGTGGATATAGGGGGTCTTTTAGCTAACGATGGGTGCAGGGGGCACGGGGGCCGGGGTCTTGGTCGAGATTTGGGGGCGGACTTATCGGATACTTTTCGATTATTGGCTCGCTGTCAGTCCGCCACGTGTTTCACTTTGACGTACAGAACACACGAGAACACAAACCCGAATATAGGTATGACGGCCATGCCAACGCCCACAGCCGCAAGGATTATCAAGTGGTCTCGTATATGGTTCGTAAAATGTCGTATACAGCCCTGAAAAAAGAAACATTATTTTATTTAATTATTGAACTATTTAAAATACACTGACACTTGAAACTGGATAATAACAATTTTAAAAATTAAAAAAAAAAAAGAAAATGATTTGAGACTTTTGTCTAAACCTAAACGAATAGGTTGTACCAAAACTTGTAGAGGTTGGTAATAAATAGAATGTTTTCTAAACTCTCAACGATATGAGGGATAGGCAGTGTTTTCATCAATAAAAAAAACTAGTTATATGAGGGCTGATTGAAAAGTTCTCGGCCTGACTTGATTTGATGGTATAATGTTAATTGGAAATAAATGTATTATCATTCGATGACCTGGTCTCCTAAGTTATGTGTCAACAAATCTGAATCTCTCGTGGAAAATTCGTATTCTACAAAGAAAGTATGGGCAACTTTATTTAAACATGACAGAAAAAAAGATTATCGAAGATGACCCGAAATGTTGCTTCAACGTCGCCCACACCACAAACCATCGATAAAAGCCACAAAATAATTTTAGATGATCGAAGATTAAAATATCTTAAAAGACATTTTAAACATATATAACATAACATAAACATAACTTCACGCCTTTTGTTACCCGAAGGTGTAGGCAGCGGCTGTTAACCCTCGTCTCGCCGTTATGTTTACGTTCCAAATGGAATAGTTGGCGAACCTATTGCCATACAGGGCACAAAGTTTTCAGTCATCGATATTTATCACACATAACTTCCGAAAACAATTTCGAAAAGTCATTGGTGTGAGCCAGTGTCAAGAATCGAATCCGGACCTCTGGATCAGAAGCCTTGTGCTCGACCACTGCGCCACCGAGACTTTTATCTTTTAAATATATAAATTAATTATATAAATTATCTTCTCTTTTAAAATATGATATTTATACATGGTATTAAAAAGTTTCAGTAAATTGGGTGTCGCCTTAGTTGAAAAGTTCAAGCGAGTTGAAACATTGACCGAAATTCTAGCGGTGTTTCGGTCAAATGGCGATTTTACGGAGATTTAAAACCAGCAACGAAACTTGGATTCACTACTATATTTCAGACACAAGAAGCCATCAATATATTGGGAACATATTGATTCCCCGCCACCAAAGAAAGCCAAGTCGCGTCTGTCGGCCAGAAAAGCGATGGCGTCAGTGTTCTGAGACTACTAAACCATGCACTTGCACTCATCTGTTTTGGAACACAGACCTGTTCCCTGATTTCAAAATAATAAATACATTTATCCAAAAAAAACAATATTTCACTGGTCGAGTCGAGAACTTTTTATTCAGCCCACATACATGTACGAATATGACAATTTCCTACTGGGGTAGGCAGAGACTAGTTCTTTCCACTTGCTAGAATCCTCACACACGTTCCTCGGCAATATTCACGTTAACTACCATATATAAGTATAAACAAAACTACTCACATTATAGTATATATTCGAGGGGTGATCCCGAGCACCACAACGGTTGGTGTGAGTTTTGCAGCAAGAGTCCGGCACCAGCAGCCGAGGGTCATGTTCGTGCCACGGACTGTAGCGCCAGTCTTCGTAGCGGACAGCTCCACAACATTTGAACTGAAAACGCATTACGATATTATTACAAACCGTTGCCTGCGGCTTTAATCGTATGTTGATTTTTTTTTACTGCGTTACACTGAGATGAGAACTGTAAATAACCAAACTGATGCGATGTTAGCTCACCAAATTAAACGTAAAATTGCTTATGTTACGTAGGATTTACAAGAATAACGCATTTTGGGTTATTGGGTCTGGTGACCAGGCTCGGTTTGCAATTTCTAGCTTAAATACATATAGACAAAAACTTATTGATTTGGCTTCTGTCGCTATAAAATTACCACTCATGTACATTTTGCTTCAAAATACCTATCTAATATAAACTTACTTACGCCCTAATACTGAACCGCCACTCAAATCTGACAAACAATAAAGTGCTACTTACTGCTCAAATTTCACGTATTCGGTCTAATTTGACAGCTTAAGTAGCGCTTATATATTTGAGTGCCGGTTCAGTATTCGGCCTTAGACTTAGTCGTATTACAATTAAATTATAAACATAATTATATACATAATGACTTACTTCTGTCTGCATGCGATCAACTGCGTCTGTGATAGTAATATCTAACGCGTAGTTAGATAAGAACGTGTTATTCAGCTCAGCGTTCAGCTCATCTTCTATGGCCACCTCGTAGTAGTAAGCCAGCCCACCGGCGCCCATTTCCAATATGAATGTGATCAGAAGGAAATATGTGTACTGAAATTAAAGGAACGAATATTGCTATATAAAAAATATTAATAATACAAATAATAATATTATAAATTGTTTGTTTACAATTTTAACAAAAGTAGATTTGGAACAATTTATCCAATTACAGTGCATGAGGGCGAACTCAAAAATTGAAGGACAATCTCGGATTTCCTGACCGCCGGACTTCTATGCTACTTCCGAGTATTAAAGGATTTTTTTTATTCAAACTTTGATCACGCTAGCGTTAAAGCCAATCGCGATCTAAAATACAAAGATCGCGAAATGACTCAACTGGTGTCACTTCATTTCGTATTACTTGTCAGAACAATACATACATACATAAATTCAAATAACGACAACTCCCGTGCGGGGTAGGAAGAGAAATCAGAGCCATCATAAGGCAGGATTCACACACCTCTCTCGCTTATTTGACTTTCATAGCTCTTGTTAAACACGCGTGTCTGCTTTTATGGCTCCTGAAGTCTCCTTCCTCAAGGACTCGTTCAATTTGGTCATGGAACACTTCCCACTTTTGCTTGGTCAATCTTGCATCATTCATTATTTTTACGTGTCTGAACCATTGGACATGTTAGAACAATATTTATTAAAAATATCCTCATCATCATTATCAGCCTGCTGCATCCACTACTGGACATAGCCCTCTTCCAATATGCACCACAACATCCGATTCTCTGCCTTCCGCATCCAGTCTTTTCCAGCAGCCCTTCTGAGGTCTTCTGACCATCGGGCTGGTGGGCGTCCTACACTACTCTTATCAAGTCTCGGGTTCCACTCTATGACCTTCTTGCTCCACCTACCATTGGTCCTTCGTCAGATGTCACCAGCCCATTGCTACTTCAGCGAGCTTATTTTACGAGCTTTGCCGGTTACTCTTAAAAATATACTCACACATAATAGGCTTGTTCTGTTTTCAGTCTTAAGACCACAACATCCTAGTGCAGCCAGTGGCACACCCATAGCACCGGCGATAATTAGCAGGTACGCTATTGCTGAGTAAGTAGGCGTAGGCAGAAGAGACACGTATCTATGACGGTACGATACCGTCCACGCGCCCACAACTAGCACACCGACACCTGCAAACTGAACAGGGAAACTCTTGAACATCATCATGATATTTTAAATACTGATCGACTGTACGATCGTACTGGTCGACTGAGCGACCGGCTTATAACTTAAGCCTATTAAAACGACATACTGGTTAATTTGAATTGTAAAACTTTATTTAACAGATATAGTTTAGTTCTGATCTCTATTTTTTGTAACATTTCGAACTAGAGTAGCGAAGCAAATTCTTCACCATTTCTCAAAAATTATCGTATTTGCAAAGTTTGTCCAGTTCAAGAATGTTCTTTAGGTACATCTATATTGACGGATGTACGGTACCTATTCGGCGTAATCATCCAGGTTACCAGTGCCACGCTCGCATTAACATTGATCAATTAAATGTTACGTTAGAAAACACAACTTAATTAACAAAAGTACCCACTCGAACATTTTACAATTACTTTAAAGACACAACAGTACGGTGGCGCAGTGGCTAGTACCCCGCTTCTGATTCACGAAGTAGTGGGTTCAAATCCTGGCACACACCAATGACTTTTCGAAATTTTCGAAAGTTACGTGTGATAAATATCGATGACTGACAACTTTGTGCCCGGTATGGCAATTCGCCACCTATTCCATTTGGGACGTAAACATAACGGCGAGACGAGGCTTAGCAGCCGCTGCCTACACCTTCGGGTAACAAAGGGCGTGAAGTTATGTTATGTTATGTTACTTTAAAGAAACTGCAAATTAACATCAATACCCACAAACATACCGATTATTTTAAATGAGGATATTTATACAAAATGTAATTAAACTACAGGTAAGTTACTTGTAAGTATTCTTTTACGGAACTACTGCTGGACTTAAGGAAAAATTTTACAAATCCATGTCTCCAGAATATTTATGAATAAGGTATTTATTTTATAAATAATGGGTTCTTATTAAACCGACATTACGTGTCCTTAAATAACTGACTTATTCTGGATGCCATATTTAATTCCAGGTTAGAACATATATCTACATATGTATTGTGAAGTCGGGATGGCGTAATGTGCTTGGAATAAAGTCTTCAATAGATGGCGTTACATTTTAATTTTGTTCTCAATAATAATAATCATAAGTACATAGTTGGATTATTTAAATTATTTTCTTTTAATATTCAAAGATGAATACAAAAAGAACACTTGAATTGACCATGCAAATTATGACGCCAGTATCTCAGCACGAATGCTTGTAAAATACATTGACTTTGTACAAGGTGGGATTGCCAAGTATTTCTGATAAAAAATGTATCAGTCCAATAAACACAAATTTAAACTGTCTTGACAGATTAGTGGTTTATAACAAGACATCTATGTATCAGATCCAGGTTCTAATTGTCGCGACGATGGTGATTAAATATTTATTTACACGCTCTAATGGAATCACTCTGGAATGTATAGACAGTGTTAAAAGAAATATTCCATATACAATATATATTTGGACGGGCCTCGTGGCGCATCGGTAAAACTACCGGTTGCAGCAATGAGGTCGGGGGTTCGATACTCACCCGAGCACAAATATTTGTGTGGTGTCTGGGTGTTTTTTAATGTATTATAAGTATGTATTTACAAAAGAAAAGTATATATGTATTAATATTCGTTATCTAGTATCCATAACACAAGCATTTAGTTGCTTAGCTTGGAACTAGAGGGAGCTGAGTATATTGTGTCCAAGATATTATTATTATATATTGCAAAATGTATAGTCATCCACTCCTTTCAAACAGATTTTGATGCAATCTAGACAACAAACATACATTTTTTTATGTGTCATAGTTATAAGTCATTTTTATAAGCTTTTATTTACCTTGCACTGTATGTATGTATGTATGTATGTAAGTATATATGTTCGGTGGAATCTTGTAACTCAATTTTGAAGTAGATACCTTCAACCGATTGAGCTGAAATTTTGTATACACGTTTACTTTGGATGACAATGCATGATATAATGTATGACATCATTCTATATCCAATATGGCGGACGACCCAAGATGGCGGAATGGATATTTTGAATGCATTTCTGCAATATGGGTATCAAATGAAAGGGTTTATTGAGTGTAACTCAAAATATAATATGACGTCATTCTAAATCCAATATGGTGGAATATACAAGATAAAGGAATATATATTTTAAGCTTTCGTACAATATGGGTATCAAATGAAAGGGCTCATTGGGACCAATTAAAAAAATAATGTGACGTCATTCTAAATCCAATATGGCGGATCATCCAAGATAGAGGAACAGTTTTTTTTAATGCATTTCTACAATATGGGTATCAAATGAAAGGGCTTGTTGATAGTAGCTCGAAAAATAGTGTGACATCATTCTAAAACCAATATGGTGGAATAAATATTTGTGTTTCTACTATATGGGTATCAAATGGCCCTTTCATTAAAGAGTTATATGAGAACTTCAAAAACTATGTCTCGGTGGTTCAGTAAACTAGTCCGCTTCTGAATCAGGAAGTCTTGGGTGCGAATTTGGCCTCACACCAATGTCTTTCGAAATTCCTCTCGAAAGTCATGTGTGATAAATATTTTTGACTGACCACTTTGTGCTCGCTGTATGGCAACAGTGGTAGAGCCCAGCAATTCACTGTATGAATGGGCTGGCTCGATCGGTGAAATACCACAACCAGCTCACGCCGGGTTTCTTTGGGTGAGAGAGGTACCCGGAGGCCCACTCCCCTTCCCCATCCCTTCCTACTCTCATATCCTACATCCTACTCCCTTAAAGATCGTTGAGACGTAAACATAGTGGCGAGTTGAGGCTTGACAGATGCTGCCTACACCTTCGGGTAGAAAAAGGAGTCGAGCTATGTTATGTTATTAATTAATGTTATAAACAAATTAGAATGTGTATAAATATTATATATATCATAAGGTTTTCAATATGAGCGGCTAGATGTTAGTGGCCTGCTTGTTTGGCCGGTGTCAGTCAATCTGTTGTTTACTATTCAGTCACTGATGCCAAATCACCATGTCAAGATACAGGGTTAAGCGGCGCGTCCAAATTTATAATCAAAATGAGTTAGTGCTAACATTGAGAACCTTACGACCACTTTACGGCTGAGGCGGTAGTCAATCACAGTCGACGGCTTTCCGTTGACCTATGTTTTAATAGTTAACAGTGTTTTAATTGTGGTCAGCCACGCAATCTGCTGCATGAATGGGCCGGTTCGACCGGTGCAATGCCATGCCCTTTCAGGATACCGACGTAAATTGGACAGGATTTAATAACTTTAACATGATTGCTACACTAACGGATTTTAATGGTGTTATAGGTATTATTAGAATTAAACACAGTGGATGATGGGAACGAACTATAACTTTTATTACAACTCACTCCTATGTTACACTCAGGTCAGCAAGTATAAAGTACTGATTAAAACAACAGATGGCGTTACACATCACAAGTAGTTAAACATATTTTGTTATTAAACAACAGTCCCACATAACAAAATTAAGTTGCAAAATCAACAAATAAGTAACAAAAAAATTTGTTTACTTAGGCTCGAAACTCTTTGCTGCTGGTCAAGCATACGCGGCCTTAATCAGAGAAAAGACTTTAGGAGGTCTCCTCATTGAAGAGTTGGACTGTTCGAAATTAACTGGCAAATGACCTTGTAACAATGATGCTTTGAATGAGGTGAGGGGAGAGTGAGAAACTTACCCATCGATAACTAAAAACTTGAAAATAATTTAAAGAAAAAAACTTTTTTAAAGAAGCTTTTATTTAAACGCTCTAAAAAGAATAAAATAATTTTAACCTTATACATTTTAACTATCAACTTATAACCTTATTATATACAATTTATGTGATAATAAAAGCTTGTCGCTATGTTCAACCCAACCCTTCCCCCCTCCTCTTCCCATCCCAATTCCGACCCCTTCCATTTCCCATGGAAAGGGCAGGCAACGGAACTGTACCACTATATGTGTTCGGGTGTCCATATATATGTTATAAACCAAAAAAATATATTTGGATAATGCGATCCGTCACAGTAATCATTAAATCTAAAAAAATATTTCTAGATGGTTATGGATAGCCACTAATAGGTAATTAAACATAGCGACAAGCTTTTATTATCACATAAATTGTATATAATAAGGTTATAAGTTGATAGTTAAAATGTATAAGGTTAAAATTATTTTATTCTTTTTAGAGCGTTTAAATAAAAGCTTCTTTAAAAAAGTTTTTTTCTTTAAATTATTAACAAGTCTGTACAAATGGTTAAAGATCTCATATAAGGAAAAGAGACTTACCAAGAAAACAACATTGAAGATATGTAATACACATTTGAGGAAGTTGACACTGCAGCAGTCAGCATCTCTCGACTTCCGAGGCTTCACTTTTTTCTTTTTTGCAAGAAGCGCACTGCCATCATTCTTTTTCTCTTCAGCCATTACTATATAATAATATCACTCCGCTACGGTATACTTTAATTTTGTTCCAATATGCTCATGTTCATTCCCTGGAATAAAAAAACAAAACCAACATTAGGCATTATTAGTACATTTTCTATAAATAAAATAAAATATTGTTGACTACTTACAAAAATCTAAACAAATTTACAAATCCATCCAAACGGGCATTTTGCAAATGAAAAACATCATAAGTAATTACACATTTTATTTATGTCTAAAATATTTTATAAAAGTGGAATATATTACAACACTTAAAATGAATTATAAAACAATGTCTCGGAAAAATTGATCCACAATTAGTATATAGATAGTATATCATAATTAAAAAAACTTAAAATTACAATAAGATATCGTAGGAAAGCTGCTGATGATTTAACGGGTCCCAATAGAAGCCCCTGCGAAACTTTTTAGTGTATGATGCATATGCTCAGAATTATTAACATGAAAAAATTACCCTAGTTTGAAGTCAGTCAGAAATTGAAACGCTGTACAAATAGTACAATGATTATATCAACATTAGTACTATTATTTAAAAGAAACTATGATTTTAATAATGGTTAACTTATAGATTGACCGTTAATATTCACAAGTAATAATTATTGAAACAATTCTGAGATAAGAAATTTTAAAGCGTAACTATCTTCATAAGAAATTAACAAATTTCATTACAATTCTGAAGTCGTTGCAGCTCAATAAGATAAGGCCACCGAGTAGGGAAATTTTATGTGCAATTATATATATATAAAAATACTATATTAATTCAATAGAAATTCCATAATAAGTGAAAAATATAAAATGTTTTGTGTAGAAAATAAAATACCTAGTTTTTTTTATACAGCTCCAAAAAACTCTATGTAAAAAAATCTGTTACATTTTGCAATTTATAAAATAGTTACCATCTGCTGAGCTAGTTCAAAGGATGTACTTAAATTATAGAACAATAATTTTATTTCTTTTTGTTGACAATAAAACTGACTTAATGGTAATAAGGTAAGTGAATGTCAATGTCATCACAATATAAATCCTATTCAATCTAATCAATTATATCTTTTAATAATTTCTGTTTTTGTAAAAATATTACTAGGTGAATACAAAAAAAATAAAAATAAATAATATTTCATAGATAATACTTAACATAAAACAAGTAAATTTAACAACTATAGAGCTAAAATACATTTTATGTTAATTAAAAGATTTGAAATTTGATAATTATGTCATAAAACATTGACAGTAAATGCGTTCATATAATATTCTGTACACTAAGCCGATTAAAAAAAAATTTACAACCTACTATAATAATATTAAATCAATGTTTCTATGATCTAAAACAAAAAAAAATATCATATTAAAAACATTCTGTGATGAAATTAATGGTTATTTTATTTGTATATTAAATTCGTTAATCAATAATTTATCCCTCATCATAGTATCTTAAAGTTGTTTCTAATTTATCAACAATTTTTTTATAAAAATTCACTTGCTGCCTCAAGAATTTCTGCATTGTAGCGTTCAAATCTTTCGTCCTTTCAGCCTTAAAATGATTAATTTCGGCAAGAAGGGCATAGGATATAACATCAGTTCGTCGTAGTACTTCATTTAGCTGAGCAACTTCCATTTTGCTTTCAGATGTCAACCTCTCACACTCCCGTTTCTTCTGTACAGCACTTTTATGTGTATTTAATGTATCTGGAAACCCTCCGACAACACCTTTGTACAAATGAAATTTATCACCAAGCGGGTCCCAGTCATATTTTGGTTGATCATCATACATTCTGCCAATATCTATGTAAGCACTACCTGTCATTTTAACAGCAGTAGTTAATTTTGATGTTGATGCCAATGTGCCCTCATCTAAGCTTAAGGAAGCAGCTAAGCTACAAAATGCTTCCCCGACTTTCTGACAATCTGCTTTGTAGGGACCCTGGAATCTCTTTGTCTGTGCATTACACATGCTGGCAACTGCTTTGACAGAAGTGTCCATGCTATTTATAAACAAATGACATTGCTCTGTGATGTGATCTACTTGTGACTGTAATAAAGCTTTTTCAGGTACAACTATTGATATGCAATAATTAAGACCTAACAATGTATCTCTTTCAGCCTGTCTCTTTCCAGCTTTCCACCTTTTTTCATCTGTACAAGTTAAAAAGTGTTGCCAAACATCACTTTTTGACAATACCGGATGTCTACACATCCAATCGACAAATTCTTGAAGTTGTACTCGCCGACGCTCTATTAGCTGTTCATCATATCTGCCAGAGATTTGTTTGTCTGGCAATGGAGGAATCGGAATAAGGGTAAATTTCTCTTGTAATCTTTCATGCAGCCAATCGAAATGTTTGTACCTCCTTGATACTTGAATGTTATTAAATGAAGGTGTCAACTGGTAGGCTATGAAGCTCTTGATTCCCTTAAACTTTGATTCTTTCTTTGGAGAAGCAACGGTTACAGTATATGGCTGTGTTATGGGCCACCATTCATATCTATCTTCTTCTTGAACAATATAAACCTTTTCAGCATCTGGTACTTCTACATTTAAAGTGGCTAGCAAATAACTTTCTCCGCTTACTTTGGATGATGGAGCAAACTTATTTTTTCTTACTGTACCTACAGATGTTGAGTAGTTTGAGGCAGTCTCTTCTGCATGTGCATTGTAATCACTTATAGGCATACCCGGTAGTGGAGCAAGAGGCTGATTATATTGATTTTTCTGTGGTTGTTGACCTGGTCCGATTTCAGAATATGTGTCATCATCCCAATCATCATCCCAGCCTTCTTCATGTGATGTGCCTCTCTGAAAATTACTGTCTCCGGCACTGAATTGTTGGTCACCCCAATCATCAGCTGCCTGATCATATCTTGGTCCTGCTGGAGCTGCAGGTGCAGTTTTAGTTTGTACAGACTCTTCCGGTGTTAGTTTTCTAACATAAGCAGCAGGGAATAAACCAGTTTCTCCTTTAGAATTTCTCCCCTCCCACCAACCTTCACCAATTTCCGTATTTATTAGTGTTAATATTTCACCACAGGTAATGGACATTTCAGTTGTGTTAGGCTCACCCATGAAGTCATACAAAGCTTGTACTTGGGTTGTCATTTTGATCACCTTTACCTAAAACAATTTCAAATATTGTTAAAACAAACATACATTACAACAACTGAGATGAAATGTGAGTTCCGGAGTATCTAAAATTAGTACTAAGATTATTTTTAATCATTATTTTCATCAATAAAAGCAAGTGAATCACCATATCACAAGACCTTATGAACTAGTTTAGAACATTTGACCAATGAATTTGCAGGTCATTAAATGACAAAATTCATGTTTCCATTCCTTTAATATTCTTAAATTACCAAGGAAGAGTGGCATTGGTACAATAGCTTGGAAATTGTATCAAATATTGTATCAAAAATTGTATTAAACATTGAACATTGAAATCTTTTAGGTGTGTCATACTTAGATTAGTCCCACAACTCATAATAACACAATAATTGCTTTTCTGTCCTTATAAATTAGCTGAATTAAGTGTTTATTTCTATATATTGATACACAGTACTAACAATGCCATATCTTATCATTGTTATCTTGAGGAGAGTATGTGTAGTGTGATAAACATATTCACACAAATACTGTCCTGAAGTATGTTTTGTTCACATATGCAATTTAGGGCGTCACTAAGGTGCTGACACATTTTTCTAATAGGCCCTAATTAATCGTTAACTTTTATAAAAATCCTTCATGTCAAAATGTTACTAATAAGTGAAACATACTTATTCAATGTGTTTAAAAATTGTTTTAAATATCTCTGGACAGTTACATGTGGAATTTAGAACAATAACATTGTATTAAATAGAGACGATTTGGATTCTTACAAGTATTGAACTGTAGTTCTTTCAATAACTAATGTAATTCATCCCAAACATGAACCCTATTTAATCTTAAATATTTATATCTTCTATATTTATTATTCCAGAGGTTTACACTAAGTTAATAACAATTTAAAGTTTAACGTTTAAGTTTTAGGTGGAAATAAATCCCATGACGTCAGTTTGGAGAGCGTGTATGAAAAACTGTTTAAGCATGAAACTCACTGTGTGGAACACTGTATGGCGTATTTGTGATAGGAATATTTCTAAGATAACCTGGTTTACATAAAATATGTTATTTTACTTACTTGTACACTATATAATTACTATTTTCAAGGCGGATACACTGATTGAACAGTCATCTGTTTGACAGATCACAATAAATTTTGTTTTCCGTTGCACATTGTTCTGAATTACGACATTACGCAGAGTATAATTAAAATCACTAAACATACGCTCCTTCTATTGGCCAAAGTATTATTTCTCCAATGAAATTGATGCATATTGTAGAAAATGAAAAACGAAACGTACTCTTTGCAACCAATGGTGAACGCGCATGTTGGAAGTTAAACGAATTAAATTTAGCAAACTTTGTTCTACGTTAGTACGCAGTTATTCTCATAGGTAGCGCTAATAACCAATTTGTAAAGATACTAGGATTAATAAATTAAAATAGAATTATGTTTTCAATTCGTGAATTTATTTTTTAGCCAAGATATTGTGATATCGTGAAAAGCTTCAAGAATCTTAAACATTTTTTTTACTATTTCGTCGTGATATGTTCGTCCATACTATTTACTGTATTATAATTTTTTACACAATTACAGGTAATTAGTAGTGTTTTTAAAATAAAAACTTTTCTTAGGATACAATAGTATAGGATAGTAAGTTTAAACTATCCTTGTAAACGCCTCGGTCGGTCCTGAAAGGGGTCGATTAACAATTACTACCGATAGGTAGCGTTGTATACAAGTTGCTGTTTCCTGTTTATTAAAGCGTAACTGCTTACATCGAACAGTCATGCATATTTGGTCACCATGATCTGGATGGAACCCACTCTAATTCACAAAATTTTAAGTTCATATCTTGTTTATGGTTGACTTTGTAGATATATTTTTAATTACCTTTTCTACTGGTACTGGTATTTCAGAGTAAGTAACTTATACTGCCTGCTGCTCAGACGTAGGCGAGTTTTATATAGAGTTGTAATCCATCCGGGTTTCCCCGGGTTTATCCTAGTTTAGAGGGAATCCGGGGAGCGTCCGGGGAAGGTTTCATTTGTAGACAGCGTTTTAAAAAATTAATAAAAAAATAAAAGGCGCGCCCGCGAGACACCACGATCAACCGCCGAATTCACCGTTCCCCCGCCCCTCTCGTCATTTTCAACTGTTTTTTATTACATTGATTAGATTTAAAAGATCTTGTTGCCATGTTCGGCTTTCAGACTCTAAAATCTGGGATTTTCACGCGTCTTGTCCTGTTTTCCAAATTTTAGAGTTGGCAACCCTACTTTTATACAAATCGTTAATAATGCGATTTTTGCAATCGATAATTTTTCACGGCTCAAAAATCTAGATGTAGAATTTATTTATTTAGAATTATTTCCAGAATCAAATAACAAAATTTTAAGTTCATATCTTGTTTAACACTCTCGGTGGCGCAATGGTCGAGCACACGGCTTCTGATCCAGAGGTCCGGGTTCGATTCCAGATACTGACACACACCAATGACTTTTCGAAAATTGTTTTCGGAAGTTATGTGTGATAAATATCGATGACTGAAAACTTTGTGACCGGTATGGCAATAGGTTCGCCACCTATTCCATTTGGGACGTAAACATAACGGCGAGACGAGGCTTAACAGCCGCTGCCTACACCTTCGGGTAACAAAAGGCGTGAAGTTATGTTATGTTATGTTTTTTTATTTCCAGAATCCTATTTATCGCTATAAAATTGCTTGGGTTGTACGAGACGCTATATTTCCAACTTCACATTGCATATTATACGTAAAGGGCTTACTTCAGACTCCTACTCCACTCGACACAGTACGGTCACCAGACATACAAGTTTTCTCGATGGTCGTTGAAAACGAGGTCCGACTGAACTATGAAATACAGCAAAACATTACTGTGATTTAAGTAAAACGCAATATTTTATTGCTATTTTGGGTATTTGGGCGTTTCATACAAAAAGGTTTCATTTTAACCTAAATTTAGTAGTCTCGGTGGGCCAGTGGTCATGCACCCCGCTTCTGAATCCAGAGGTCGCGGGTTCGAATCATGGCCCACACCTATTTCTTTTCGAATTTAATTCCGAAAGTTATGTGTGATAAATATCAATGACTAAAACTTTATGCCCGGTATAGCAAAAGGTTTGCCATTTGGGACGTAAACCTAACGGCGAGACAAGGCTTAACAACCACTGCCTACAACCTCCGGGTAGAAAAAGGCGTGAAGTTATGTTATGTGTTGTTATGTTATTTTAACCTAATAAACATTTGCGAATATTATGGATCTACATCATCATTAACATTAAATGGGACCAAAATTACATTGAAATAGGGAAAATAAAGGGTCAGGGTGTTACTAGAAGGTGTCTAATAATACCTATATCTAAGGCTATATTTTTCTACATAAAGGTGTAGGAAGCGGCTGTTACTCCTAGATTTTTACGTGTCCGGTGATGGGAAAATGGAGTTGTGGCGGAACTAGTCATGAATATTAATCACACATAAGTTCGGAAAATAAATTCGGGAAGTCATTGATGCGAGTCCGTACTCAAACCGGAAACTTCTTGATTCAGAAGAGCAGTACATACTCGACCTCCAGACCACGGTGAAGATATCGTTGTTTCACTAATGAACACAAACAAAACCTACCAATTCACGCAGATAGTAAGTTATCTAGAAGACGTTCGTTGTGCAGGACTGTGGAAACGAAATCATTACTATCGAGATTGTGGATTGGATTTGCTCCGATATAGGCTTTTGACGTTAAGATGACGACTGATTTGAGCGTTAGGCTGGGGAAGACAAAATTCGTCCCATCTCTGATTATCTGTAGGCTTTCCAATATTCTGAAGAACTATTGTAAAAAATAAGTTTAAGAGTGATTATTATTTTATAATTTCATATGTGTTTTAATCAGGTAGCAATCCTAATTAATAAAACAGTTTATTAATATACAGTTGTAATAAAACCATTGGTAGCTCAACGTTATATATGTACACTGTAAACGACAAAAACCTATAAATATTTGGAATGAAATAGAGAAAGACTCTACGCCAGAATGTATGATAGTGGATGGCTGGTCTACTCTATTTGATGTCTCCATCTATCAGAAGGAATTCCAATGAGCTAGATAGCTCTCACGCTTGATTCTGAAAGGTCTGTTAGTTCAAAAATTCAAAATTCAAATAATCTTTATTCCTTAGACTTTACAAAGTGCTTAGAATCGTCATACAAAACTACTAGCTAAAATACGCGGAGCTTAGATTCCCTTTCATCACACTGTCTTGAATGTGAAAGCGAATCTAAGTGCCAGTTCCGGCGTCAAGGCTTCTTGAAAAGAACTGGCAAGAAACTCAAGGCCGACTCTTTTCAATTTCCAGTTTAACAAATTATAATAATTACAATCAACACAACACAAAAGGAGCAGTTCAATTCCAAACTTTTTTATCGTTTATATATTCTGCGACACAATAGTAAGCCCTTTGATATAATCTACTTTTGATATAATTCTTAAATTTACCCATGGATAATTCAACCGTGTCGTTTGGAAGTTTATTGTAGAAGCTTATACATTGACCTGGGAACGAGTTAGAGATTTTATGGAGCCTAGTAGTGGGCACAACGAGTTTGTTTTTATTTCTTAAATTTAGTTTATGAATATCGCAGTTTTTCTTAAATTTTGTTTTATATTTATGAACATAAATAAGATTTTCATAAATATATTGCGAATAAAGTGTCATAATTCTTATCTCTTTAAATTTATTTCTTAGTGTATCCCTGGGACTCATCATATAGATAGCAAAGTGTGTAGTGTTACCTGTTTTATATCCTGTTAGCGATGTTTACGAGCTGACTCTGTTTATATTTGATGAGTTGGTCGGCATAAGCAATGTTGTTCTAACAAATTCCCAGTTGGAAAGACGTTATTAGAAGACTCGCATTATATTTGCATATACTCTTTCTAGATAACTTTGAAGCCCTCGACTGCCGAAAAAATTGACACCTATATTGCTATGCATCCTGAACAGGTGGTCCAGACGTGTGTCCAAATTTGTGATTGACAGGTTCCAAGGTGGAACCTCTTATTTTGGATTTATTTGGATGGAGTAAAGGGTATAAAAGTTTTCAAATTACATTTTTTTTTTCAAATTTATACATTTCAAATTTTCCATTTGGGACGTAAACATAACGGCGAGGCTTAATAGACGCTGCCTACATCTGCGGGTAGAAAAGGCGCGAAGTTATGTTATGCTATGTTTTAAATGATTAGCAAGGTAAAAAAAAACAATAAAGGACCGTATACCTACTTATTATGCAATTAAAACCACCCGGCGCGGCGATTCCTATTTTTGATTCCAGTCGCACTGAGCAACGAGGGATCGGTTAACGACATAGAACTAATCAACGGAGAGATTAATGAAAACCTTTTCTGCCGACCTTCGTTTAGATAAACCACTGATAGTTCAGTCTGAAAGGTTTCCACTCACAAATGTGAAGATTTGGATGTAGTAACCCATGAATGGCACCGGTGGATCAGTAGCTGAGCACCCCGCTTCTGAATCTAGAGGTCGCGGGTGCGATTCCTCACACTAGCTCACACCAATGACTTTTCGAACTTCTTTTCGGAAGTTATCTGTGAAAAATATCGATGACTGAAAACTTTGGGCCCAGTATGGCAATAGGTTCGCCACCTATTCAATTTGCGTCGTAAACATAACGGCGAGACGAGGCTTAACATCCACTGCCTATACCTTCGAGTAGAGAAAGGCGTGAAGTTATGTTATGGTATGTGTTATAACACATACCATAACATAACTTCACGCCTTTACGCCTAACTTCACGCCTTTCTCTACTGGAAGGTATAGGCAGTGGATGTTAAGCCTCGTCTACCTACCTACTACCTACGAAACTCTTGGATTTCATGTTAAATATCGATCTGAATACAGCATTGGCTGAACAGTACTTATTCGCTGGAAGCGTATATCATTCGGCGAGATTGCGAGGCAATATTGCTACTGTATATTTGGATATTAAAGGCGTGATATTGGCTCACATTTCATAGGAATATGCAACATTACCTATCATGGGGGAATGAAAATCAGTACACACAGCTATTTTGAACATATCTCCATAGTCCATACCTAACTACTATTTGAGCCGTTTGGGGTTGAAACATTGGGGATACGGGGTCCGAGTGCTCGTGCACTTTACAAAGATCTTGCAAAGAGGCTGATCGAAGCCTCTCGCGACCAGAGAGCCGGTCTATTTGTCGCACAGAGGATTAGCATTGCCATACAGCGTGGCAATGCGGCCAGTCTTCTGGGCACGCTGCCAGTAGACCGAGATGCGGAGAAATTTGATTTCAGGTAGTTTTTTAATTGCATATGTTGTAAATAATGTAATTATTTTATTTCTTCTTATTATTGTAAATAATGACCAATTGGAATATTTCGATAATACTACACACTATAAGGCCCGTAAGATCAATCACATTTTAATCTATTCTACCTAGTTTAAACCTCATCTGTCGTTTATTTTGTAAGATCGATGCTAGATAAAACTCCAATAACAGTTTAATCTATAGTTTAGCTTACACCAGGAGACTTTGCCAGTTAAACCGTGGTCCTGCCTAGTTTAAAAATGGCGGTCGTTTATCAGCTGACATCTGACACGACGATTGTGGGTTCATACATAGATTTAGCATAGACTACAATAGATGGCACATGTAAGGAAAAAAATACTAATAGCATCGAATCACTGACAGAGCAACCGCATATATTAGATTTTGGGGATATTTACATTTCAACACATGAACATTAACTATGTAAAAGTTAACGCATTGAAGCGCTTTTTACGAACACATTGATAATAATAATAATAATAATTAGACATATTGTCTCCGGTTGCAGTCGTCTAGCTAACGGCGAGTATTTGCATAGGCACAACCAAGTAGCCAGGATAATCCATCAACAAATTGCTCTAAAATATAACCTCGTGGAAAGGGGGGTTCCGTACTATAGGTATATGCCCGACCCAGTTCTCGAAAATGGTCATATTACGTTGTACTGGGATCGGTCTATTGTTACTGACAGGACTGTTGTTGCCAACAGGCCTGATATAGTGATAGTAGACCGATTAGAGCGCCGAGCAGTGATCGTTGATGTCACCATCCCCCATGACGAAAATCTCGTGAAAGCTGAAAAAGATAAACAATTGAAATATTTGGACCTTGCTCACGAGATTTCTGACATGTGGGATGTTGATTCAACGATTATTGTTCCGATAGTCATTTCAGTAAATGGACTTATTGCCAAGAGCCTCGACCAACATCTAGAGAGGCTCTCGTTAGGCAGCTGGATCAAGGGCTTGATGCAGAAAGCGGTACTACTAGGCACGACACGTATCGTGAGGAAGTTCCTCTCTTTGGGGCCCTGACCACTGGTAGCTTGGTCCCTGTACCCGATGCCAGTGGGTTTCACTTATTTTTATATTTTTAAATGTATTTTTTATATTTATATTTAAAAATGTACTTATAAAGTGTGAATAATAAATAAAGAGGATAATAATAATATCTTTGACACAAATCACACAGCGCCCTCCAGTTCCAAACTAAGCAACTAAATGCTTGTGCTATGGATACTAGATAATGGATACTAATACATATATACTTTTCTTTTGTAAATACATACTTATAATACATAGAAAAACACCCAGACGCCGCACAAATATTCATGTTTGTCACAAATATTTGTGCTCGGGTGGGAATAGAACCCCCGACCTCAGTGCTGCCGGTAGTTTTACCAATGCGCCACGAGGCCCGTAAGTCACTCACACATTAACAACCCATTTTTGGTCACGTTGTTTGGGTGACTATTGCCGATCTATTATTCTTATATCTATGGTCACACTATAAAACTTCATAAAAGTAGAAAGAAGAAGATTTTTTTTCACGTAATATGCCACAGACAATGTACAAAAGAGTGAATGCTGAGCGAAATATAGACATTAAATAACCAAATGTTGCCATCTGTCGAAAACTAAACCTAGGTTACGTGATCTATGTCCATTTCGCTGTTGATCTTACGGGGCAGGTTTAAACTGTAGATTAAAATTGACTATAGTTTAGAAAATCGACAGTTTTAACTATAATTGATCTTACGGGCCTAAGTCCCTTCCGGGATAGACAGAGCGAACAGAATGTAATAAGACACGATTCTTAAACACCTCACTCGTTTCTTTGACTATCATAACTATTCCTGTACACTCATCGATGCAAACTCCTGATATCTACTTCAGGAAGCACTTGTTAAATTTAGTTGTGATAAGTGCGTCGTGGCTGTCCTCGATTGGTACATCCTTAAACCTTTTCACTGAGTATCTGCTTATTTATTCTTGCACGCCGTTCCGTACTATAATACCAACACTCACATACAATTAGCCTTCCTGGCTCACAGCCTTACGTATATTAATACTAGCTCACCTAGAAAACTTTGTTTCGCCTCAGAAGCAATAAATGACTAAATATTTTTATTCTAAAATACAAGTAGCATAAGTTACTGGTTATTACCTCAGCTACCTGCCAAAAAAATCGTCCGCTCGTCAAAATCGGTCGGAATTTAACAGTGGCAAACACGCTGCATGAATGGGCTGCTCAACCGGTAAAATACCACGACCTCTCAGAATATGGGCGTAAAGTGGCACTTGTCGCATTTCAATTAATGAGAGAGGTCTCACTAATCGAAATTGAAAGTAATTCCGAAACCACATTAGTTTGAGTTTGGAATCGATCCCTCGACTATTGATTCAATAACGCTTGGCCACTGGACCGCCGAGACTGACTACACAATTATTTTATTAGCGGAAAAAACACAATTTCACATCTTTTCATTATAAACACCAATAAAAGTATGGTATTTTTACAATTTGTGTTTTAAATAAATGTCAAAATGTATGCGATACCAATGCAACTCAAATGTTTAGCCGTCCCGAAACCACACCACTAACAATTTAACTTTATGTTATACTAATAAATTTCAAATTGACTTTTAAGAATTACTTCGAATATATGCGAGTATATAAAAGTGTTGTTTTTAGACTTTTTCAAGGATTTTTTTTCTCTCCTCAAGGTCCATCTCCGCACTTCAAAAAATATCAAAAATAATTTCGAAATCCATCCACCTCTTCACGCGTGATGCCATGACCAAGGGATAAATATGGATTCATTTTCATTTATATATATATTCCTGGCGGGTATCATTTCCCACAAAGTATAGCAAACTTTCATCTAGATACCAGAACAGAACGAGCAAGGGTTCTTCGATTTGAAAGTCAATGATGGAATATTATTAACATAGTTTCCTTGCGCATAAATAAAGGGTATTACGATAAGCCGTCAACCGCTGTCAAGGTTAGATAGTTTGACCTTATATAAATCATCTCATTTCCACACAAATCTTGAATTTGAATCTAACAATAATCTCTTAATTTTAGCTTTATCCATTTTGGGTGAAATCTCCAGGGTCTTGGAGTTGTAAAGAACTCATCTCCTCTATAGTAAGTTTTAATGAATTAAAACAAGTATATATTTAATGTGACGAAAAGTGGCTCATGCCGCGTTTCGCTCGGTGAGAGAAGTATTCGGAGGGTCAAAAATTTCTGGTCAATATACGGCTACTATAAAAACCATCACTGGCCCTGGTAACACAGAGCTTACGCACGCTTAGGACTGAGGAGAGAAAAAAATGTGCTAAAATTCGATGGGATGTTGTGGGAATTAACGGAAGTCTGTAGACCTGGGGAGTATATGGTAATTATGCGGTTTCGGAAAATTACTCATCCAACTTTTTCTATTAAATTAAATGAAAATATTTTAATATTATGATATACCTTTCCCTTAAATGCTTTACTTAATCATTACATAGTATAAAACAAGGTCGTTTTCCGCTGTCTGTCCCCTTATATGCTTGTATCTTTAAAACTACGCAACGCATTTTGGTTTCCTAATTACCTTTGTTGCGGAACAAATTTAACCGGGTCAACTAAACATAACACAACATAACTTCACGCCTTTGTTACCAGAAGGTGTAGGCAGCGGCTGTTAAGCCTCGTCTCGCCGTTATTTTTACGTCCCAAATGGAATAGGTGGCGATGAGTTTCTTGCCCGATTCTTCTCATGATAGCCCCTACACTCGGAATCGGGCCGCTCGTGGCGATTGCTTCCGTATCTTTTTTTGTCCCACGGAGGCACTTTCCACAAGTGCTCGTGTGTGTATTTAATTTTAAATAATATGTTATCTGTACTTGTTGACTATTTTTAAGTGTCTGTGAAGACCTATAAAAATAAAGTTATTTTGAATTGGAATTTGAATTTGAACCTATTGCTATACCGGCCACAAAGTTTTTCAGTTATCGATATTTTTCACACATAACTTCCGAAAACAATTTCGAAAAGACATTGGTATGAGCCAGTGCCAGGATTCGAACCCGGACCTCTGAACCAGAAGCGGGGTGCTCTACCACTGGACTACTGAGACTGGACCACCGGGTCCTTTTTTTTTACGCGAGGAAATGCTTTATGCACACCCCCCGCCTGAGAACGGCAGGGGGTAGTGTGGGACTCCCAAAAACCTCGCGGCGGCCTTCCTCCGGCGTTGGGGTAGCCCAGGACAGTGCGTCAGCCCTCTGGTCCACCCCGGGACCATCGACGTCTTACAAATCTGAACTGTACCCAGAAATTTGACGAAACATAGATGTTGTTTTCTGTGTAATTAAATACTATATCAGTAATGGCGATTGGCCAAACATTATTTAACACGAATTAGAGCAGTGGTAGAGCCAAGCAGTTCGCTACATGAATGGGCCGACTCGACGGGTGAAATACCACGACGTCTCAGAAGATTGACGAAAAGTGGCTTATGGTGCGTTTCGTTAGGTGAGAGTGGTCCCCGGAAGCCCATCTCTCTTCCCCATCCTTTCCCATCGTACTCCCTTAAAGGTCGGAAACGCTACTGTAACACTATAAGTGTTGCAGGTGTCCATGGACGGCGCTAGTCACTTACCATCAAGTGAGACACCGCTTGTTTGCGCTCCAATCTCACAAAAAAGTTTAACATAGCCAGAATCACTTTGAAGATTTTTATTTTATTTGTGTTCATCACCTCAAAAGGTTTTTATAAAAGTGTAGGCAGCGGCTATTAAGCCTCGTCTTGCCGTTATGTTTACGTCCCAAATGGAATAGGTGACGAACCAAAGTTTTCAGTCATCGATATTTATCACACATAATTTTCGAAGATAATTTCGAAAGTCATTGGTGGCACTGTGATAGACATTATAAATTTAAAATTTATAAATTTCAAGATAGCATACCACAGTAGCGAGTATAGGCCCATTTGTCCCGACTTCATTTCATAAACATGTACTAGGTTGTCAATAAATAAATACATCGTCTACACTTGGTACCAATCAGCGAAAGTAAATAACCGACACACCAGTATTGGTTGAAAATTTACTTTCCATTTAGTACATATTGGTTTCATAAATGCTGACTCTTATTGTTTGTGCTTTTGGTTTGTTGAACTTAATAAAGATAGCCTTTTGTCTAAATAATTCAAAAATATCATCGCGAACGCATTTTTTCTGTCAATCACCATTATTTGTACCAACTTTTGTAACTTGTAGTTTTTTTTATTGTCACTTAAAGCCTTTTTCCACTCGAAGGTGCAGGCAGTGACTGTTACGCTTTAAACGTATCGCAACACTTCGGGCTCACTATTGCCAATCCGATATAACGCAGTTATTTATTTCAGTAATCTTTTGAAAATAATTCGGAGTATCTAGCTATCATTGATGTGAGCCAGAATACATTCAGGTTTTCAATTCTTGGTTCATGCCTAGTAACTACGCCCAGACCGCCGAGATGATATTGTTAATACTGTGTGTTGTAAGAAGTTAGAGTTTAGAGTTCAGTCACAAATATTCTTAAATATTTATTTCTCAGACCCTCGCGAATCACATTCATAACATTAAAACAACTCTTCAGGATTATATCGAGTTTATTTATTACTTATATTTATTTATTTCCCATTTCGTGAAAATGATCTTTGTAAAGAGTTCGAAACGTCGGGAAATAAATAAAATAAGTAATAAATAAACGCGAAATAATCCTGAAGACTTGTTTTAATGTTAATATACACATAAGTAGTTTAAAAAAGTGAGAACAGAGATTTCCTTACATTAGAATGTTTCCTTTAGTCCAGTATTTACCACATCTCATTTCAAAGAGAACTTATATAAAAGAAAATAAAAAATGCTGGAAAACCTCCAAATAGCTTCTGTAACGAAAAAAATTTCGCCCTCCAAACTTTATCATCTTAAGTTTCCGTTACTTCCTAAAAAGTTATTGTCTCTAACAAGAAATTCAACATTTTAATGAGATCGTAAACCAAGTTGAAAAAAAATTTGAATAATATTATTTTTGGATTAGAAAAAATTGTAAATTGAAAAAATAATTTCCATCTAAATTCACTTAAGGCAAAGAATATTCAGTTGAAAAGCAAACGCTTTACTGACTACCGTGCTAACAATAACATTCAAGGTAATGTCGTTAGCACTGCAGTGGGACTGCAGCTGCAGTAGGTACACCGGTTAATGTAGGTGATTCAAAAGATCTCGTGACGACGATCAGACTCATAGAACGTTTAAACCATCCTAAAATATATTCCATAGCCGTAGCTATATAGCCATGCTCCAATACACTTACGCACACCGATCTTCATGTCGAGTTTTTTGCTGGGTAGGCAAGAAGAAAATAGTGTTGTAACTTGGGATCCTTACACGCCTCATCTATATTATTCATGCTTAAAATTCCTACTACTTCTTATAATATTTTCGTCTTAAACACGGCGAATGTCTGTATCTAAATTAATTTCAGCCTTGTGTTTTAAATATAGCAATATCTAATTAATAATGGCGTTCTTCCATATTAGACGTAACCGTAATGAAATGTGGCAAAAATTATTCGTGAAATATATTTTTTTCTTTCAAACATGACTTACCGTCTAAATGTTATTTATTGCCTTGAGATTCTGACGCCCATGTGTTGGTGTACTCTGTGGAAGAAATAATATTTGATTAATCTTGTTATCTACTGAAAGAGAATCAGAAAGGTAAAATAAGAGTTTGAGAAAACCTTATTCAGATTTGGAAGACCTTTAGTTATATCCTATGACAATAGACCGGACTTTGATACGGTTTATTTTATTTGAAAACATACGATAAGTACATCACGATCATTCTTAGTTCAAATTTCTGAGGATGAAAGGAAAAAAAAAATTATATATACTAATAAAAATTCACATAAACCCTCAATTAACATCACATAAAATCTCATCATCACCTCTCAAGCTAATATCTAAATTTGTAAGGCTTAAAAATACTGTTAATAGGTATATAGAAAAAACACAATTCACTACCGGGGACAGGCGCGTAAAAAGAAAAAGTTCCAAGTTGGTCGGACAAAGACAAAAGATTTAGGTACCTACCTAATGCAAATTTATTATTATTCAACATTTCAGAAGCTGAGGGGAGAAGGTTTTCGATAAAAATGTAAATATGACTTTGGTATTCTATTGAATTTTTTAAAGTTGCCAAAGAAATAGGAGTTCCGTCGTTAACTTGGTTTTGTTTAAAAAATACATGAATAAAGGTAGTTAATAAAATTGCCAAATAATGAAATTTTGAATGACAATGTTCATTTTAGAACATGGCTTGCTAAACACCACACCTTTAGTAAATAAGGCGTGATTTACAGTTTAAATGTGAATATTATGTGTATTTCCTTCCAATTTAATTCAAGTATATTATTTTAGTTAGTTAATTGACTAATAAATTCAAATAATTACAATTCAAGTTTACGATAATTATGACCATAAAAATAACTTCCTTAATTGGCTAATTAAAATAATTTTGCAAATTGAGTGATATTACAGATACTGTTAGTTTTTGTTTGTTAATTATTTTAACAATTTTTTTCCTCAATTTATATACACATACATACATAACTTCACGCCGTTTTCTACCCGAAGGTCTGGACAATGGCTGTAAAGCTTCGATTCGCCGTTATGTTTACGTCCAAAATGGAATAGGTGGCGAACCTATTACCGATTGAGTAACTACTCAATCAGGGATCAACATTGTTGAAAGTATTAGTTGTTGAATAGTATTAGATGGAAATTGTCTAATAAATATAATGATATACAATGCAAACGCGGATGGATGTAGGAGTAGAGGACGGCCAAGACACACTCCATGACCAAATAGAAAGTGTTCTGGATGAAAGTGATGTTAGGAGCCTCAAAAATCGACGCACGTGAATGAAAAGAGTTATGAAAGTCAAAGAAGCGAGTGAGGCGTGTAAGAATCGTGCCTTATAGCACTCCGTTCTCTCTGCCTACAAGGGCCTTTCCTCCGCAAAGGATTTGACGTGAAGTTATGCATGTATGTTGTCTAATAAATATGAAAATTTTGGCTTATTTATTCGTAATTCTTAAACTTTAACCTTATTTAAACAAACTTTTAGTCAGAACTACACATATTAAAAGGACCTAAATAGTATTGACCATAAAATTTAGTATTGATCGTAAGATGATATCAGTGATGTTTTTACCCTGGGTTCCCCTTATATGCTCTTTCAATAATACAACAAAGGAAAAAAACTAATTTAAGTAATTCAGACAACCTGAATTATATTTCTACATACCAACAACTACAAGAGCAACTGTTTCAAATAATAGTATCTACATCTTTTTGTGGTAGAAAAATCTCTTTTATCATGACCCTATCTATGGTCTAATTGTCTGAAGTGCGAATCCAGGCTAACACCAATTAGTTACAGCATACTCACTCTCTCTTTAAAAAGCTATTTACCCATTCTTTAGAAACAAGATTTGGAAAAGATACACTTTATTAATACCTGAAAACCGAAAGGACATATACGTAGACGATTTGTTTCTAAGTAATGTTTGATTACTTGTATTCTATTAATTTTGAGGGTGATTTAGATTCACAATTAAGCCCGGAAATTAACTTGCAATAAAGATAAAAACCTAAATAGTAGTATTACCGGACTTATTTTCTAGCCATTTAGGAGGAGGTCACTGTCAACACACGTACAGAAGAATTATATAATACAGAGAGTTAAATTATAATCCATGAGACGATAAGCGTCATAGTTTAAGTGGGGAATAATGTAAAAAGTTCGTCATTTATAAAAAAAAAAAGTGAGAAAAGTTTTTTAGTAATATTGAGGAAGTTGGCGTCGCGCCACAAGTCTGCCGCGAAATTCGCCGCGTGCCGTTGTCAACTTGTACAGGACCGGCGAGCGAAGAAGAAAGAAACATTACAAAAACTTTAGTTAGTTCAACAAGCCTAAGATATTTATTTCTAAGACTTTCGCGAATCTCACTCATTGATTAAAACAACTTTTAGGATTATATCGCGTTTATTTCTTACTTATTTATATTTATTTCCCGACGTTTCGAACTCTTTACAGAGATCAATGAGATGTGAAAATGATCTCTGTAAAGAGTTCGAAACGTCGGGAAATAAATATAAATAAGTAAGAAATAAACGCGATATAATCTTAAAAGTTGTTTTAATCAATAAGCCTAAGATACCTCAGAACTCGATATTGAGTAAAAAATAAATGATTTAAAAGACGTTACCGATAGGGTAACGTCTATTAATTAAAATAATATAAAGGATATAATTTAATTTCTATATATGGTAGGCAATATTCTCCGACATGTCAGTTTGTGCCCAGTTTGAGATATATAACGAAAATTAACAGGATTAATAAGTTAATATAGATAGATAATAAAATAGTCAAACAATATAACTGTATTTATTGATTTGAAAGTACAAACACTTAAGAAAATAAAGTTATATTTGTTTTTTTTTTCGAAATTAGTACCTGCCTAAATTACAATAACTTATAAAGCAATTGAAATATATTGAAATATTATCCCACGCTAAGTTATGTACAAAACAAAATGGAAATGTCTTGGAAACTTTCCAAGAATGATAGCAAAAATATTTGTAAACAATAAGATTCTGAGCCCAATAAATTATATTTGAATAATGAAATAATAATTGGCTCTTTTGTTTCATTCGAGAGAGTTTTCGAATTCGAATTCGTTTTCGAAAAACTCGGTTCAAAGTGTGCTTTTCCTTTTGTCTCTATACTGTATACAGCTCGAAAATTGTGGTTGAAAAATTTGTCAAGATTTTTGGTGATAATGATGACCATTTTTATAGCAATTGTAGGAATTGTTAAACAGATTTTCATTAAAAATTTCGTACACAGTATAACAGGTATAAAGTTCATAAATAAAGTAAAGATACTAATTTAAAATCTAAAAATAAAAAACTACACAATTATAAATTAGTCAAATTTACAATTGTATAGTTTTTTTGATTTTATAAAAATATAATAAGGTATAAAACATTACAGAATCAAATAAAAATCATTATTTTTTCGAGGACTACTGGGTACCATCGGAACAAAATAAAGTTTTAAACTTTATTTTTATTTTTCCTTTTTATAGTTGTACCAGTGTCATAATATTTGCCTTCAAAGGTGACTGAATGTTGAGTCAAATGCCTCGAAGACATTTGGGGGGGGGGGGGGCTCTAGAGGGTGTGGGCGGGATGAATCTGTGCAAACGGCGCTGTAAGGGGTTATTATCGTCGAATGGGTGTCTTCTATCATTTCACCAACTCGCAGTCGGGTTTTATTGCATAAAGAACGGGAAAAGTGAAAAGATATCATCATCATCATCATTAGTCTTTTTGAGATCCACCAATGTCCATGCTGGACATAGGCCTCCTCCATAGAGCGCCACAACTGCCAGTCCGCTCAATCATGGGGGATTTTTGCCATAATCGCCACGCTTGGCAGGCGGATTGGCGATCGCAGTAGGCTGTATTTCCTTGAGAGAGAATGCCGCTGCCCATTCTTCTAGCTTTTCCCTTTGTCGCCTTTTACGACACCCAGGGGAAGAGATGGGGTGGCGGTATTCTAAGCCGGCGCCACACAGCTTAAAGATATATACAATCTTAATTTTTTAACGATAAAGAGTTCCAAGTTTTTGCACGACGAATTAAAATAATATTCTACTAGGGGCAGGTATCGTGAGAAACATAAAAACGCAGTTACGTGTATTACAAGAGTATAGTTTAAAAGTTCATAATTCCTGGTACTATTTGAAAGAAAACTTGATATATAATTTCAACCTTTCTCGAATTTCTTCAAATTTAATTACGAGTAAACAATCGGTGTTTAGAAATTTAGAGTACGACAATCAAAACAAGCACCCAGAGGGCTTGGACAAATTGATCCCTTGTTGACAATCAGGCGGACTACTTTGGCTTAGCGAAATAAAATTGTGTTCATCATCATCATAATCATCATCATAAGCCCTTTTGAGGTCCACTGCTGGACATAGGTCTCGCCCATAGAGCGCCACAACTACCGGTCCGCACAATCATGGGGGATTTTTGCCATAATCGCCACGCTTGGCAGGCGGGTTGGCGATCGCATTAGGCTATAGTGTCTTGAGAGAGAATGCTGCTGCCCATTCTTCTAGCTTTTCCCTTAGTCGCCTTTTACGACACCCACGGGAAGAGATGGGGTGGCGGTATTCTAAGCCGGCGCCACACAAAATTATGTTATATCAACTGAATTAAATTATTAATGGATGTCACGTTTATTGTATGTTTTTTATAGTATAGGGAGGCAAACGTCACCTATGGTGAGCAACAAACGCCGCCCATGGACACCACAACACAGATAGTGTTACAGTTGCGTTGCCGCCATCTACAACGGGATATGGCGGTCGGGGGTCGGAAGGGGTCGGGGAAGGGGTTGGGAAGCGAAAAGCGGCATGTTATTTCATCGGTCGAACCAGCCCATTCATGCAGTAAACTGCGTGGCTCTACCGCTGTAAAAATTAATCTAAATTAATTTTGATTAACAATCAATTCGTTTTAGTCTAGGAGGTGTAGAAAATTTTTGCACTTAGATACTATCAAGTTTAACTTTCGTTAACAGCTTCGTTTAAATAAGACGCCCAACAATTGCCTCTATGAAAACTCTCAATAGTGGTAGGTAATAGTAGGGATTTTAATTTGATTATTCTCTTGTAAAAACTTTATTTGTAATATCCGATGATATTTATCTCAAGTATTGGATAAAAATATTCGTATAATATCACTATCACTACATAGTAGAGAGTCTAATAATAATAAATTAAATAATTCTGCTGAGTGTCCTCATATACTTAATTATTTTTATTGAGATATGTCTTTATTTACAATAATAAGAACAAATAAATTAATTACATTATTTACAATTAAAAAACTACCTGAAATCAAATTTATATTAATTTATTTTATTTATTTAATTTATTTTTTGGTTAACATAATATACATTGTTTCTTATGATTTACTAATCTGAAATTATAAAAAAATGATAAATGTCGTTGTAATTATAAACAAAACTTACATGCACAAAAAAACGAGTGCGACGTTAAGCATATAAAATAAAAACAAAGTAATAAAGCAGATAATTAAATATGCTAAGATCTTGAAAACTGCACAATGGCAGTGCAGCAGTGCTTAATTTTTTATCAGATAGAGTAATTCAAGAAAATGGTTCAAACGTATAATTATGTGCATAATTTTCGAGGTTTCAAGTTCAGAAATGTTCCACTGCTTCTGGACTATTTGTTAAACAAGAATATCGAAAATTGGATTTGGGCAATCATGGGCAATCTTGCTTTGTATATCTTGGAGGACGCAATATTATTTTTGGAACATGTGCCAATATAAATATGTCCCAAAAATAAAATTGCAATTGTACATTTCAATGGAGTACTAGATAGGATTACGGTTGCTTTGCCGGGCTTTGGGATAGAGGAGTCGGAAGTGGAATGTTGTGGGCAGGCGGGATACCTCCCCTTATTGAACGAAATGCAGCATTAGCAGACTTTATATAGATATTCTGAGTGGTAGTGGTATTTTATCGTTCGAGTGGGCCCATTCATACAGTGAATTGCATGGCGCTATTAATTCAAAAATAGATAGAGACATACATATGTAAGACAAGAGTTATGAAAGTCAAGCAGTGAATCAACGAGTGAGGCGTGTAAGAATCATGCCTTATGGTAATCTGTTCTTTCGCCTACCCCGCAAGGTACTTGCTGTGAAGTTATGTTATATATAAATCAACTTTTAGACTTTCAATTTTGAATTTCGTTTTATAAGGAAAAAGTTAAAAAAGCTTATCCGAATCACGGAATCGGACCGAAATAATTTGTACAGTAAAGAACAAAAACAGGTTATATTTGTGCATAATTAAAAAGATAGTTCACGTTGTTTTAAAAATCCCTAAAAATCATTTAGTGGATGATTAGCCGTGACGCGGACCATGTTCGAATAATAAGTCTCAATGACCTTGTAATTCAGCGCCCTAACTTCTACTTCAGAAGCAAGCTCCAGTGTCCGATGTATGACAATAGGTTTCGCAACCTATTGTCATACACATCCGGCGTGTCGAGGCCTAATTGTCTCTGTCTACATCTTCGGATTGTCGCAACATGAAACAATTTTAGTTTGTACATTTGTGTCTACTTTCTATAATAGGAAATGGGTTCTAGTTAATTTATTTCAAACACTTTTTATGGGAATGTGGGTACAGTGCCTATGTACGTCTATTAATACATTGTAAGGTTGATAGCCTCGTAAAATGTTACCAGAATTGAGTGTACCTACTACGTACACTGTACAGAAGTACCTATATTTAGACGACTTCCTCAAACTTAATAAGTATTGAGTGAGTTCGGTCTTTACTTCCGTATATTATTCGTATTTTATGTATATGTAACCTGATAATAATACTGATTCTCATATATGAGGGACTGACCCTAGGGATACACGGATAGTGAGATGAAATAAACCGAGGAATTACTGATTTGATACTCGGACTACTGAAATTACTTAAGCTACCATATACATTTTTAGCAAGATACATGCATAACAAGAAATGGAGAAACTTTATCGTGGAGGACCTAACCTGTTAACAACTCAGTCAATGATAAAAATGAATTATTATTTAGAAAATAGATGAAATGAAATGATTATATCCAAATTGATCGTGTGAACGTGGAAATTAGCTAATGTAAACAGCCTTAAAAAGTAACGAACGTGTATAACAAGAGAAGAGTTATGAAAGTCAAAGCAGGCATAAAGGTGAGTAAAAATCTCCGTTTTCTGCCTACCGCCGAAGCGATTAGGCGTGAAGTTATTTACGTGTGTACAACAGTCAGTCCGCTACAGAAACAAGTAAATGTAATAATTTATTAGTTTGATACTTAAGGTGAATATATGGTGAATGTGTATTTGGTAGTAACCGGAGCGGCACAATCGTCTATTGCGATAACTAATATCCGATTCCAATTGAAGGTAAAAATTGTAACATTAGCTTTATTTTACTCATTTATTTTTAAAGGTTGTTATGTCTCAAATGTAATAGGTGGTGGAACCTATTGCCAATATACATTGCCATATACATTGGGTATAAATTTGTGTTATTATTCATCAATATTTATCACACGTAACTTCCGAAAAGAATTCAGAAAAGTCCTTGGTGCGACCTAAGATTCGATATCACAACTTCTTCATTGAGAAGTAGGGTACTACACATTGAGGTAGCAGTGCATCAGCTTACGCAATAAAGATTAAAATTGTTGACGCATTGATGCTCGCTATATTGCTAAGCAATATTACGCTGACTAAAACATCTTCCAGATATTGTTGACACAAGGCTATATAGGCTTCTATATTAATACAACTGGTTAATCTTTTAGTTAAAATACGATAAAACTAATTGATCAATTCAACCAATGACACTAATATAAAAATAAATTTATTTATGAAACGTCTAAAGGTGTACTTAGCAACACAGCGTAGCAGTTTTTGATAAAACTCTATAAAAATGTTTAAACATTTTATTCTTGACGAATATTTTTTCAATTACTATACACGAACTATTAATAACAATCGCTTTCTGTTTTAAATATAAGTTGCTTCTTGAACAATTCTTATTGCCTTATGCCCGTTAATATAACAATACTCCAATTGTGTTCTTGTATTACTCTTGTATTCTGTAACGTTTGTATTACAAATATATATAAATAATATTTGTGTATAGTCTCGGTGGTCCAGTAGTCGATCACGCGGCTTCTGATCCAGAGGTCGCGGGTTCAAATTCTGACACAGGCTCACACCAATTACTTCTCAAAATTATTTTCGGAAGTTATATCTGATAAATATTGATGACTGAAAACTTTGTGCTCGTTATGGCAATAGGTGAGAATTTGGAACGTAAATAGAACCGCGAGACGAGTCTTAACAGCCGCTGCCTTTGGGTAACAAAGGCGTGAAGTTACTGTTACTTATCATCACTGTGTATTCATTCTGTAATCATTTTTGATACCGCCAGGGAAAACATGAACACAAGTATATACAAATAAATCCATGAATACTTATTGCTTAATTATTCATATCCAACTTTTCCCTGTGTATCCGAGGCCGTTATTCATGTTTAATTCCAAAAGAACTCTGAATGAACGCATTTTTAATAAACGATTGGATGTTAATATATTTTTTATACTTTTTTCATCATCTCGGCGATCCGCAGAAACAGCATCCCGATACCAAATCATAAATATTGGATTCGAATCTTGGCTCCCTTAAATAAATTTTCAGATGTTATATACAACCGATATTGATAACTGGCTAGATAGTAGGTACCCAATTTACAGTACAGTCACTTATTACATTTGGAACTAAAAACAGAACAATTTGCCACTAGAATCATAATTTCCTCTAGCAACATGTTCAGTATATATATTAAAGGTATTAAGTTACAAAAATATTATATGTATAGGAGCATGGTTATCGCAGATTATATGAAAAGGATCTAAAACTAAAAAAAAGTTTAATAAGTTTTAAAATATTTTTAAGAAGCAACAATTATACAACAACAACTACTTACATTCTTAAAAATATAGGAACAGTTATATTTCTCGACTACGTTATACAATACTTATAAAATAATAATTTATAAGGCTTCAGTCAAAATATATAAGTACAACAATAGCAAGTATATTATAAGTAAGTACACTGCCTCCATATATTATGGTATCGCGGGCGATGTTTTTTTAAACAAACTTACCATATTTGAATAGCTGTGGCCCATTGCGTGGGTATGTTGCCATAAGTGTTACATTTTATTTATATTACGGTACAGCCTGACCATATAAGGCTGAACGGATAAGACGGAACGGAGCTAAGTCTATACATTAATGTTTATTAAAACATTAAACCATAACACTTGTTTCGGCTTCGAGTCATAAATATTGGACATCAAACGGTAGTATCACCGCTGTACAGAATGGCATCAATTCTAGACGCAGTTGAAATATTAGTCTTCGAAAACAGTGCAAGGGCGGGGATACTATATATTTTAAGTACAATTTTAATGTTCTGCAAAGTTCTGCTATTGCCGTGATAAAGAGTTAAGATTAGGTGAAAATTTCGAAGATACTAATAAATAAAATTGAAGGGTTACATTCTTTAGTGTTAAATAAATTTAAATAATTGCGGAAAAATAAAGATTTTAAATAAAATATATAGAGGCAACATAGGTCAATATATAATATAAATATAATCGAACAAACTTACCAAGATTTTACTCGAGACATTTTTAAAGAAAAGTGGATAAGCTTAACACCTGCAGTACACGGCCTGCCTTATAACACCTGAACGGTTCTTTGCTACTATTGAAAGCTAAGAAGTAAGAACCCAACAGATTTCTTACTTATATTAGGGAAAAAATTCTAAAAAATTAATACTTATTTGCCCCATGTCACAGGTGTGTACCATTTTTCTATAATTTCGAAACATTTTCACAATTTAACCGGCTGATGATGAAGTTCTATTGCTATTTGCAATAGAACTTCATCATCAGCAGCCTATTGTAGTCCACTGCTGGACATAGGCCTCTCCCAATGTGCGCCACAACATCCGATTCTCTGCCTTCCGCATCCAGTCTTTTCCTGCAACCTTTCTGAGGTCGTCTGACCATCGGGCTGGTGGGCGTCCTACGCTACGTTTACCAAGACGCGGTCTCTGTTCTATGATGTTCTCACTCCAACTACCGTCGGTCTTTCGGCAGATATGACCAGCCCATTGCCACTTCAGCGAGCTTATTCTACGAACTTATTTATTTTCAATTTTCAATATCCTAAAATAGCATGTTTCATATAATTAATAAACTGTTTGTTCTTTTAAGTGCAAATTAATTACCTAAGCACTGAGAATAACATTTAAAGTTTTTGTATTATCTTTGCATTAGATCACTTTAATAAGGTTGTGTACCGACAAAGCCAGTGAATTGTGAAAGCCTCTGCAGATAGTATTAGAATATTCATTTAAAATGCCATGTAATCCGACTTGGGGGGTAAAAGAAGTCTGGTTACTCACGGATAAAACAAGTTAATTCTTTTTGCAACGAAAAAGTATTTTGTTTGTTAAAAATTTGAGTATATTTTGAATAATTTTGTGTTTTTTTTTAACTAGAAAGCTTGGTCGCACTGCCAGTCTGTTAATTAGAAATACTTGCCTTGAACTTAGTTGCGAATAAATTTTTGACCTGCTAAAACTAAAAACTCCCAAAAACTGAGAGTTTGCCAACACACAATTGGTTGGAAAACCAAAGTTGGAAAAGATTAACCCAAGACAGAGACAAGCGGAAAAAACTATTGGAGGCCTATGTCACTAGACAACCTGACCAATAAACTGATTGCTGAAGAAAATGCGCTTATTTATATATATAATTAACTGTTTTTTTTTGTAAATTTATTTAATTTTGTCAGTGATTAAAGGCTTCAGTCATTAATTCTCTAGCATAAGAGTATGACAGTACGATTATAGAATGGTGCACAAAGTATGGGTACACCGAAGTCTGAACGTCATGTTGAACGAATGGTCTCCATTTAGGAGAAAGAATTCTCGGCGATATAGGACGCTATTCAAAGAGTACTCGCTTTAATCCTTACGCGGGAAGTTTCGATTCTGTTGATAGCTTTGATTAATAATATTAAACGCGAATTAATTTAATTTAGAAATATTTCGTCATATTTAAGATTTAACTATTCAACGCATGCAATAACTGCACGTTTTACTCATGTAAGTAAACATAGGTAAGTCCTAAATTCTAACGCAGCCAGTGGTAAAAAAGAAAACTAAGATCTCAGTTTATCATTGTGCACAATAATACTATGGAAAACTATAGCTATTTATATATTTAATAAGTAAATAACATTTAATTAGTAAATATTTAAGTTAATTCCAAGAAAAAATATTGTGTGGTTTTATGAAACCACCGTAAAAGTGAAACTTTTTTTCACATTATAGACATTTAACTAAAAATTTTCGGAATAATATTCCATTAAGGGTATAAAAATTGCTTCATCAATCTTAATTTTATACTTAGAAAATGGGAAATGATAAAAGTAGACTAGGTCTCCAACTAATATTTTTATTGAACTCTGTGTCTTAGAGTACGACATACATAATACTTAACAATTATTTAGATGATATACACATATTAAAACACTGAAAATAATATTTTATAATCGTTGAGTCATTTTGATCCGTTTTTCAATTATTTTCAATCATTCTATTATCAATTCCATCTTCATCATGAGTTTCACAGTTTATAAATGTAACCAATATTTTATGGTAACTAAAATACGTGAACAGTGACTTACATTCGATTTTTTCAATGTATCTAGTAAAAACCGCATCGATCGTTGTACCATATCTCGTGGTGGGTATATTTCTATCATTTATCATTTCAAGATTAAATACATTTCTCAAGTATTCAATGAGTGGAGCAGATTCTTCTTTCTTGAAGTCTGTATTAAAATCACCAGACAAAATAACAGGCATTCGTGAATATATTTCTCGAGAACGGAAGATTTGTGCCGATGACGTACCAAATGGAGCTAGATGAAAACCTAGAAAATCCATTACATCATCTATTTTTTGATTTACTTTAATATATATTTTTTTAGAGTGCAACAGTGTAAAACAGTTACTTCACAGCAATTTTTTTAAAAGTTTGCTTTGGCTTCGTTTTCGAACCGGACGTCACCGGCTTTCAGGGGATTGTGCGATAAGGGCTATTTTAATTTACTTGCCATCTAGTATTTGTTAATAGGGTTTCATAAATGTTTTTTATTTTACGTGGTCACGACAATAATTCCTAGATGGCGCTACTAGGTTGCTACTATTGATGATTCTGCCGTAATATCGTATTATATCGATAGATGTCGCCCGAATCGACAAGTATTCCAGCTACGGCACTAGGGATAACGCGACACCTATTAAACGTTAACAACATTACAACAAAGGATCTTTACAAAACAAAACGATATTTTTTCCTCCAGTAAATATGATATTTCGATTTATTATGAAAATGTGACAAATACATATATAAAGAGCACTATCTTATCTTATATCTTTAAACGAGCAATTCTTGTATATATATAAAATTGGAATCTCGGAATTGGCTCCAACGATTTTCATGAAATTTCTATTCCAGCAGATGGCGTTGTTAACTAACACGAAGTCAATGTGTGTTTGCTTTGCTTTTATTACAGTTTATCACTGCAAAAAATTAAGTATATGTTTCTAATATAATATGTTAGTACATAGTATATATTAGTATATATTTATTATTCTGTCGGTAAGATCGAAAAATATTATTGATATTTCATTATTTTATTAGTATGTAATTCGTACTTAAATATAATTTTCAAATAGTATGTAATTCGTACTTAAATATAATTTTCAAAAAACACAATTTATAAAAACACAATTTATAAATAATATAATTTTTTTTTCTCCGCCTGCAATACGTACGTACGTATATGTATGTATGTAAAAAACAAACAAACAAACAAACCCGATCCTAGAAAATGTGTCGAAATTGGTAAAGAGGACGGTAATTAAACGATTATACTTACGGCCCTCGTGGTGCATCGGTAAACCGCACTACCGATAACACAAGGTCGGGGCGGGTTCGATCCCTCGTCTGGGGGTGTTTTTCTACATGTTTTTACGGTATTTATTTACAAAAATAAAGTGTATATTTGGGTAATTAATTAATATAAATAAACGATAATAGACGTGAAAGGCGCTCTGACGAGCGCCTTCACGTCACCGTCACGCGACATACAACACGCAGACGAAAAAGTTTGAGACGATGTAATAAAAGTTTCACTTTAAAAAGCAATAAAAACCAATAATAAATTCCGTTTCATTGAATAAAAGATATTTATAAGAAATTTTCATTTGTTATCCAATCTGTTGCATGTAATTAGGGCGAAAACTTTCTTAAATGTCGACATTATTTGCAAAGTTGTATGGTGAAGCTTCCGAGTGTACCTGCCACTGAATAACTGACAACAACAGTTTAATAAGTTTTGTTTCTATAAATCACTGTTAATGTCATTGTTGTGACAGTTAGTTGTAAAATATGGCAATAAAAGACAATTACAGAAAGAATAACAAAGATTTCGGTAAGATTGCCGTGTCTTAGGTAAAATATGATGCTATTAATCAATGTAATCTTACTGATTAAGATTACCTATATCGGATATTTTATTTTTCAGTTGTCGGTAGTAATAAGAACTTACAAAGTCATTGGTCTTGATCTGGATTCGAATACAAAACTATTCAATGAATGGCCAAGTGTTATTGTACTAGGCCATTGAAATTGACGTTTCAATGGCCTAGTACAGAGCCTTTATTTTATTGACAATTAAACATTGTTAAAACATTTACTAAATTGCACGATTTTGTTGCTTTATAAATTGCACGATTTTTTAATGTAGAAGTTTATCAAACAGAAGTACCTACTACATCAAAAACATACTATTTGAAAATAATTAAATCATTTATTTATTTTCAAATATTTTATTAAAAAATATTTTATTGCTCGATCTAAATTAGATATTTAGTATTAATCTATAACGTAATCAAACTTAGCCGTATGTATGTAAAACAGATAAAACATCTCTTTTCATCCTCAAACATTAATCCCTGTTCACAGCTCTGCTAGGCGTCTCTGTGGAAATGTCCAACATAATATAAAGTTCCAACGAATTTTCGGGTTGAGCTATTTACATTATAATTTGTATATAAATATTATAATATACATAAATAATGTCCTCGAATGTAATAATATTTGGGACTAGAAAATTATAACAAAAATTTAACTTATACCGCAAATTAAAAATTTAATCTCCTACAGTATAGACTTAACAAAAATGACGAAACTATTGCAGGGTGACCAACCTAGTTGTCGTATTTCGCCCTTTACAACATGAAACCTGTAATCTCCATCAATAATTACGTCATGAAGTTAATACCTAACTGCCTACTCTCTACCAATTAGCGAGAGTGGTGTGCATAAGCTGAAACTTTGGGTATATTGGTTCTGTAATGGACGCTGGTAGCGTTTATTTGCCTTTTTAAATATACTAGTAGCTTTCACTTTGCTTCGGTTCAGAAAAGTATGTTCAACTCCAGCTATTTTGACATCGAACACGATTGGAGCCAGTATTTTATCCAGTATATGAGGAAATCACAGAAATATATATAAAAACCTACCTAAATTCACCAAATTTTTGTGTATTTTTTGTTCCTATGAGAATTGTCCTAAAAAACATTGATTAAATAAAAGTTTAAGCTAGTGTAAGTGTAAGCGATATATTCATATTCAAATAAAATATGTCTGCTCAATAAGCACTCGAATAATTGAATCGTCTTTTTAACTCAATCGGAAAAATTTGTCTAGAACCATTTGTCGCACCATCAGTTACTTTTTTATTACTCTGCATCAGCAGAGCAGATCAGAGGATCATAGAGTGTGATGAACCGCCGGTGGACTGGGAAAAGTAAATAGGCACTACCGATTATTTAACAGTCAGACATTTTTCAATCCAAAAAAACTTAAGTTGCTTAAAAAAAAACAAAAGTTAATTTTAAGTTACAAGAGTTTTAAAAATGCATTCAGGATTTAGTGTTTAACAAAGTTTGTGCATATTCTTAGTGACAGTTCCCGCCGCTTGTTCCACAGTTTTAAATCCTTTAATGTATCTACTCTGGAATCGCTCTTGCAAATGTTGTTTTGGAGATCTTCGTCTCAGAGAAGTGGAAAATAAGAAACAATTTCAATTATCCAACATGCTCTATGTTGCTTATGCTCTAATTTGAATTTGAACAGTACATATTTATAGCAAAAAAAATAATATTAATACTAGGCTTGGTTTTGTACAATTATAGTGTTATTTAATAATAGTTACACATTAAGTGGAAAATGGACAGGCAGGATTCTAAATAAATTGAGTCATGCACCACTTTGAACCCGAAAGTCACTATTCACACAGGTTGTTGCGCAGACTTTCGGCTTATATCTTTGTTAATTAATAAAAATTGGTTTGCCAATTTTGGCACAAGGAAATAATATCTAGCACTATTTATATTTGTATAGTTAATCCTAGGTAAGATAATCGAGTCAAGTTCTATCTTCGATTAAAAATCTTCGTTTTTATTTACGACATTTTCTGCTTTCATATACTTATACACAAGAATCTTTTAATAATCTTCTTTGATCCAGTTCATTATTTTAGTTAATAGTTTATTATCATTATCTACTAGGTCATAAACCAACGTAACTTCAATGCCAGTTTTTTCAGTTCAGCCAAATGATATCTATTACAGATACAAGCTCATAAGATTATCGACAGTACACGAGGCGCCTGCGTCTGAACACTTTTAGTTAAATATAGACACCGTATCAGTACGTTCATTGAATAACAACAAAGGCTTGTATTTACTCCGAGTATTTATTTACGTGAGATAAATTTTCATTGAAAACTTATTATTTAAAGTATCTTTATCATCTTTATAAGTTTATCTATCACTAGATTATTATCTAATAATAGACAGCGGACAGCGATTATTGTCTTGTATGCTAAGATCTTTGAAACACAATTTAAACCTATTAATAGAAACTTTCAATGATAAATCTTGACGGTAAAACACCCCATCAGATCATCATCATTATATTATAAAAAAATAATTATTCCGTCTTCAGTAACAATTCGGCAAACAATTGTTTAATTTGATTTGATTGTTATAATTTCCGTAATTGACTATTTACATGTATCTTATTCTCAGCACGTACATCAGAAATGTATATTCTGGTACCATAACCTATTAAATTTTACAACTATAGAAGCAGAGATACGCTTGTACCTAATTATTAATCTTGGTGTATTTTCATATTATCTAATAATAAATGTACAGACGAAGCCCTCAAGAGTTTTAGCCATAACATCGTAAAACCCTTTTGGATATGATCCATTTTAACTAGACCCATAAATAATACTTTTTCTATTCTTAGGTCGGTTATAACAAGTGGAGGGATCCGATAACATTGACGGATCTATAATTGGCCGGCTATTAGACCTGGTGGCTTGTATAGGAGTGATTTAACAAGCCCATGTTGTGCGTGTTCGTGCTTCGAACACATAACAATTCGTGTGATGTTTTGAACAGAAGGTAGTTAAAAACATAATAATAACAGTATTAAATATTTCAATGTGTTAAACGTAACATAATAATAATAATTTGTTTTTTATGGGATAGGAGGGTAAATGAGGAGACGTGTCACCTGATGGTAAGCAACCAACGCCACCCGACGTCGGCGTCGGTGTTGCCGACCTTTAAGGGATAGGGGTTAAGAAAGGATGGTGTTGGCCTCCGGGTACCTCTCTCACCGAACGAAACGTGGCATGAGCCACTTTATTTCGCTCTTCTGAGAGGTCGCGTTATTTCACCGGTCGAGCCGGCCCATTCGTGCAGCGAACTGCTTGACTCTACCACTGTAAAACGGCTAAAGAGTCCCTCGCTGTTATTGCTGTTAGTTTATATATGAGGGCTCGATCTCACTCTATGAACTTTTGTTAAGGGTAGGTATTAGATACATATTTATTCTCTTAGGCGTCTGAATGTCTTTAATATTAATTTTATTTTCTCATAGTCTAACACTCATAGAATATATATATTTAAACATATTAGCATTAAGTTTAAATATAATAAGTGATTTAAATTGTTTTTACAGTGGCAGACGCAAGCTGTGCGCTGCATGAATAGGCCGGTTCGACCGGTGAAATACCACGACCATACACGTTCAGAAGATCGACGTAAAGTGGCTCATACCGCGTTTTGATCGGAAGGCCCTGCCCCCTTCCCCGTCAATTCCAATCCTACTACCTTAAAGGTCGGCAATGCAACTGTAACACTATATGTGTTGCAGGCTATTTTATACCTTACTTATGTTTAAGTGTAAGCTTTAATTTAATAGCCTTATATATTATTGCAAAAATCTAATAATACTAAATATATTATAGAATTAATTCCTATGAAAACACAAGTTAATTTTCAACAAATAGTTCGACAAAAAGTACTTCCGCCTTCAACATCCTAAATAAACAACTTCACATCTTTCATGCGGCTGAAGAAAAGTTGTGGAGCCAACAATAGGGGCTTGTGAAATACTGAATTTAACCATTGTATTAATAGGCAATATTTTGCTTACAATATCAACGCTTGTCCAATAAACTGAGTTCCGCTTCGAAAGAGATAAGTTCTGACTAGTTCTGTGCAATACTAAAGAAAACGAATGTGATCAATATGGCCGCCATTATATATCTAAGAGCCATCATAAAATACAAGTGACGTACTTAGATTGTTATAATGCTTGTACTACACTACCCTTAATTGTATTGTATATATCTGGATAATGTAATGAAAAGGGTTGGAGTAGAGATATAGGGGTCGATGTGAGTGAGTTTTAATAAAGTGAAAATCGGTAAAATTAATTAAACAAATGATTACAATAATTAATAACTCGATGCATGGATTTTATTAAGTTTATATACAGAAACTTATGCTCTCTGAAAGAATATTATTGAATAGCAACGTAAAATAACATAACTTCACGCCTTTTGTTACCCGAAGGTGTAGGCAGCGGCTGTTAAGCTTCGTCTCGCCGTTATGTTTACGTCCCAAATGGAATAGGTGGCGAACCTATTGCCATACCGGGCACAAAGTTTTCAGTCATCGATATTTATCACACATAACTTCCGAAAACAATTTCGAAATGTCATTGGTGTGAGCCAGTGTCTGGAATCGAACCCGGACCTCTGGATCAGAAGCCGTGTGCTCGACCACTGCGCCACCGAGACTGTCGGTGCGTACTGAGCGTAAAATGTAAAACAGAAATATATATTTAACTATCGTAGAAGAACATATTAAACTGGCTGTATCGGTAGAAAACTCCTTATAGTAAGTCCCACATGAGCTGAGGAGTTTCTTTTCATCTATCCTCTTTAAACACGGCACATTTTGACCGGAACTTTTCACTTTAAGATCAAACCTTCTAATGCTTTGTCCCGGCCAACTTGTGCCAATTTTGGTTGGCCGGCAAGTCCATTGATAGAAGTACTTACCGGCTATTGAACAAATATCGTTAGGTTGTAAACCGAATACAGATATTTGTGAACATTGATATTTGTATGGCGACTGGGAGTTTGTACGTAAATAGCCTTTAAACATTATTACTATAACGTGGAAGATTAAACATATTTTATAGGGTATATAAAAGATACAGGCCGGCACCGCCAGTAGGGTACATCACCGCAAAAAACACATACCCTTGAGGAACGACAGCACTTGAGAATTCCCAACTCGAGACTGAGTCGTCACCAGGACGGATAAGGTGTTTGTTTTTTTTTAGGCAGTAGCTGTTATGCCTTGATTTTTTTATGAGATAGGAGGGCAAACGAGCAGGCGTGTCACCTGATGGTAAGCAACCAACGCCGCTCATGGACATCAGCAACACATATAGTGTTACTGTTGCGTTGCCGACCTTTAATAAGGGATAGGGGATAGGAAAGGACGGGGAAGGGGGGTGGGCCTCCGGGTACCTCTCTAACCGAACGAAACGCGGCATGAGCCACTTTACGTCGGTCTTCTGAGAGGTCGTGGTATTTCACCGGTCGAGCCGGCCCATTCATGCAGCGAACTGCTTGGCTCTACCACTGATAAAAAAGCCGATTTTATATTTCAAAGAGGTATATTTCATCAGGCATTGTGCTCGATGGTCAGTCATAATAAGGAATAAAAGTAATACTCAAATGACTAGTACAAAGCTGAGTTAATAAATAATCAAACAAACTCGGTCTGAGGTCAAATGTCAGTGATACTTTCTGATAGCGAATTAAACTGGGCTGGCCAATTAAATGTGGACGATGTTTTTAAGAATATAAGACGGTGCAATGAGAAATTCTCTTACTTTTAAATTATAAATTATATTGTGTCTAGTTGAGCTCTCCCTAAACTTTTCAATATCTTCTTCCTGAAGTGTTCCCATTATTCGCTAACAGGTGTTTATTATAAGCTTTTATTTAACTTGCACTGTATGTATGTATGTATGTATGTATGTATGTATGTATGTATGTAAGTATGTATGTTCGTGGAATCTTGTAACTCAATTTTGAAGTAGATACCTTCAACCGATTGAGCTGAAATTTTATATACACGTTTACTTTGGATGACAATGCATGATATAATGTATGACATCATTCTATATCCAATATGGCGGAATGGATATTTTTAATGCATTTCTGCAATATGGGTATCAAATGAAAGGGTTTATTGATTGTAACTCAAAATATAATATGACGTCATTCTAAATCCAATTTGGTGGAATATCCAAGATGAAGGAATATATATTTTAAGCTTTCGTACAATATGGGTATCAAATGAAAGGGCTCATTGGGAGCAACTAAAAAAATAATGTGACGTCATTCTAAATCCAATATGGCGGATCATCCAAGATAGAGGAACAGTTTTTTTTAATGCTTTCTACAATATGGGTATCAAAAAAAGGGCTTGTTAATAGTAGCTCGAAAAATAATGTGACGTCATTCTAAATCCAATATGGTGGAATAAATATTTGCGTTTCTACTATATTGGTATCAAATGGCCCTTTCATTAAAGAGTTATATGAGAACTTCAAAAACTTTGTTTCGGTGATTCAGTAAACTAGCCCGCTTCTAAATCAGGAAGTCTTGGGTTCGAATTTGGCCTCACACCAATGTCTTTCGAAATTCCTCTCGAAAGTCTAGTGTGATAAATATTTTTGACTGACCACTTTGTGCTCGCTGTATGGCAACAGTGGTAGAGCCCAGCAATTCACTGTATGAATGGGCTGGCTCGACCGGTGAAATACCACAACCAGCTCACGCCGTATTGCTTTGGGTGAGAGAGGTACCCGGAGGCCCACTCCCCTTCCCCATCCCTTCCTACTCCCATATCCTATATCCTACTCCCTTAAAGATCGTTGAGACGTAAACATAGCGGCGAGTCGAGGCTTAACAGATGCTGCCTACACTTTCGGGTAGAAAAAGGAGTAGAGCTATGTTATTTTATTAATTAATGTTATAAACAAATTAGAATGTGTATGAATATTATATATATCATAGGGTTTTCAATATGAGCGGCTAGATGTTAGCGGCCTGCTTGTTTGGGCGGTGTCAGTCAATCTGTTGTTTACTATTCAGTCACTGATGCCAAATCACCATGTCAAGATACAGGGTTAAGCTGCGCATCCAAATTTGTAAACAAAATGAGTTAGTGCTAACATTGAGAACCTTACGACCACTTTACGGCTGAGGCGGTAGTCCATCACAGTCGACGGCTTTCCGTTGACCTATGTTTTAATAGTTAACAGTGTTTTAATTGTGGTCAGCCACGCAATCTGCTGCTTGAATGGGCCGATTCGACCGGTGCAATGCCATGCCCTTTCAGGATACCGACTTAAATTGGACAGGATTTAATAACTTTAACATGATTGCTACACTAACGGATTTTAATGGTGTTATAGGTATTATTAGAATTAAACACAGTGGATGATGGGAACTAACTATAACTTTTATTACAACTCACTCCTATGTTACACTCAGGTCGCCAAGTATAGAGTACTGATTAAAACAACAGATGGCGTTACACATCACAAGTAGTTAAACATATTTTGTTATTAAACAACAATCCCACATAACAAAATTAAGCTGCAAAATCAACAAATAAGTAACAAAAAAATTTGTTTACTTAGGCTCGAAACTCTTTGCTGCTGGTCAAGCATACGTGGCCTTAAGTAGGGAAAAGACTTTAGGAGGTCTCCTCATTGAAGAGTTGGACTTTTCGAAATTAACTGGCAAACGACCTTGTAACAATGATGCTTTGAATGAGATGACTTACCCATCGATAGCTAAAAACATGAAAATAATTTAAAGAAAAAAACTTTTTTAAAGAAGCTTTTATTTAAACGCTCTAAAAAGAATAAAATAATTTTCACCTTAAACAATTTAACTATCAACTTATAACCTTATTATATACAATTTATGTGATAATAAAAGCTTGTCGCTATGCTTAACCCAACCCTTCCCCCCTCCTCTTCCCATCCCAATTCCGACCCCTTCCATTTCCCATGGAAAGGGCCGGCAACGCAACTGTAATACTATATGTGTTCGGGTGTCCATATATATGTTATAAACCAAAAAAATATATTTGGATAATGCGATCCGTCACAGTAATCATTAAATCTAAAAAAATATTTCTAGATGGTTATGGATAGCCACTGATAGGTAATTAAATATAGCGACAAGCTTTTATTATCACATAAATTGTATATAATAAGGTTATAAGTTGATAGTTAAATTGTTTAAGGTGAAAATTATTTTATTCTTTTTAGAGCGTTTAAATAAAAGCTTCTTTAAAAAAGTTTTTCTCTTTAAATTATTTTCCATACTTTCCTATCATTCGCTTGTTCCATACTAACTCCTTTCTTAATCATCTCGTCTTTCACAAAATCCTAAACAACAAATGTTTTATTACGACCAAGAAAGGATGAAACTTTAAACATCGTAATGTTACCCGATCAACCTCGTATCGTTTTGGAATCAACAGGTCTTGCATGCATTGACGAGATACATAGTACCTTGGAAAAAATATTGAATGCAGAATAGCGGTCGGTGGGTTGAATACAAACATTATTTGTGTCGAGTCTATCATACCTACATGTTTGTGTGACGTCAGGAAACTAATTCTAAAAAGCGTAGTAGGCATTGAGAGAAAATATATGGATTAATGCGTATTCACTATTTCTATAGCAAAAATGTTATTTGTTTAGCTTGTAAAATAGATGGCGATGTGTGTCTTCTTTCTTCAATTCGTAGGCAGCGGAAATAATATCATGTATTTTGTCAAAAATGTTACTTAGTGAAAATATTTAATACGCCGGCGATACTTTTAGGAACTAAAATGATGGTATAAATATGTTACGGGGTACGGTATATGGTCAGGGTACCGTTTGAAAAACATATTTTTCTTATTATAACGCAACACGAATAACCTTTCAAGTTACTTGAATAAGTCTTTATGTGTAGCTTCTATTTATTTAACCCGCGTGAAAATCTTTTTTCAAGTCCACTCGCTATGAAATGTGTTTCATAGCGAGTGGGCTAGTGGGCTAAATAAATTTAATAGGCATTTAATTTAATATTAACGTTAAAATTATATAAAAGCGTAGTACTTAGGACGCAAAGATCTGTCACCTACGACAGCACTGTTCGAGCTTCGATTGAGGTGAAATATTTTTATTACTAATTGATTCGGATTTGAGTTATTGTCATAAATATTTATTTTAAATAATCAGCATATGTATGCATAAGAAATAATAGAATGGAAAGCTCTAAAAAATATAAATGGATCGTATAGAAGATGACATGATTAAGAAGCACGTTACTGCGGAAGAAGCTAATCAAAGAGAAGAGTTGAAAAGGAAAAACTGTTGTGCCGACCTCACATGGAGAGAACAGGGCAGGAAGATAACGAATCAGCATTCTTTATTCAAAATAATTTATTTGTTTATTTTTTGTTTTATAAAAATACATTTAACCACGAGTATTCATAAAATAATTAATTGCAGGTATGTATACTTTTGGAGAAATCTAATGTTAGTGACCTGATGACTCACTGATGAGATTGTATGAGTCAAAGAAAACGTCATCAGTTCCTATGACCTGTCAGATAGATTTCAAAGTTTCAATTTTATTTTCCCTCTAAAATATAATAAGTAAATACAGTCGACTCTCGTTAATTCGAAACTCGAGGGACTCTTAAAATATTACGAATTATCGAGAGTTGAAATATCAAATGGTTTTGTACTCGTGCGAAAAAATAAATAAAATATCGAATTACTAAATGTTGATTAATTCATTATATGGTAACTGCTGCTACTGCTATTCTATCACAATGACGAACTTTTGAGATGAATTAAGTAATCTTTCGAAAGAACTGTTCGTTTTTTCCCGTCCTCCAGCATTTGGAGCAGCATTAATTTTCTTCCTATGCTCTTTTATAGCTGAGAAAGTATGCAGCGCCTGTTAAGCCTCGACTCGCCGTTATGTTTACGTGCCAAATGGAATAGATGGTGAACCTATTGCCATATCGGGCACAAAGTTTTTAGTCATCCATAATTAATCACACATAACTTTCGAAATTATTTTCGAAAAGTCATTGATGTGAGCCAGGTTTCGAACCCGCGACCTCTGGATTCAGAAGCAGGGTGCTAGACCACTTTACCACCGAGACTAAATATTTAAAATTTGTCGCGAAACAATCTTACCACTTCTTTCTCTCTCTGTAAATTTGAATTATCAAGTGTTGGACGCCGATGTGTTCGAATTAACGCGTCGTTTATGTTAAGTAGCAATGAATTTTTCGTTCGAATTACCAAGTGCATAAAAATGTATTGGATTAGTTCGAAATATAAAGAGATTTTGTAGGGAACTCGTGATGACTCCGAATTATAGAGAGGTTCGAATTATCGCAAGTTTGAATTAACGAGAGCCTACTGTATCTATAAAAAACACTTTTAATTAAAAAAAAAATACCATTTAATGGCGTTCGTACGAGATAAAGGAAATGATTCACTTTTGTGAACTTTTTAATGGTAGAATTTGTATCTGGTTCATCATATTCACAGAATTTGTGATTAGTGCTTCAATGAGTAACATTTAACTATAGGTATTTGATGTCTGATTAAGAATAGAGAATTAGTCATTTTTTAAAATGATACAGCATCTCCTTGAGATTATTGTTTAAGAATTATTTCGTGCAAAAAAATGAAATGTTATAAATAGGTAGTATGTTATTATGTCTACTAAGGACTCCACAGATAAATAGTTTATGAAGTTTTGAGGTTTAAGGGAATATGAATGTATCTTAATGTATACAATGTATCTTATATCTAATAAAATAAATAATTATAATACTAAATGCCTTCATTGTTTGCCATCGCTAAAACTACCGACTGCAGAATCGAGGTTGGCTGGTTCGAATTCCACCCGAGTACAACTATTTTATGACAACCATTAATGTTTTTATGGTGTCTGGGTGTTTTTTCTATTTATTATAAGTATGTATTTACAAAATATCTAGTATCGAAAGATAAGCATTTAGTTGTCTATTTTGGAACTAAAGGGCGCTGTGTGTATTGTGTCCAAGATATTATTTATTTATTTTATTTTTACCAATAAGCCTTCATTTAATATTACATATAAGCAGAATTGTGTTTTATTTTATATAAAAATATATGTGTACAATTTATCTAAAACCAATTATATTTAATGAGATTACAAGTACATTGTTATTTCTGTTGTTATTTGAATAAATTGATAAGGATATATGTTATATGAGTTTGAGTTAAATAAAGTTATTCCTTGACGTATAACAAAAAGTTTGGTATAATATTTTATTTAATACTAGCCCTTGGCAATTATTGCGAAGAAAACACTACTGACTGCCACAAAGAAATATAAAAAGATGAGTGGGTAATTATTTAACAACTATAAACAATCATTCTGATGGTGGAATAACCAATATAATCGGTTTATTACTTTCACAGTAATTTCTCCCTTCTACAGATAAGCATTTTTTTTATTATTTAAAAAGTTGATGGTTGAGTTATTTTAAAAGGTTGCATTCAGCTAATCAAGTTAATTATCAGGTAACTTTTGTAAAGCATTTTTTGGCAAATAATTGCAGAGCACCATCTGGATACCTACCCTGAGCCGCTATTGTCAGTATTCAGAGGCCAGAACGGATATAGCGGTTAGTAAAGGAATATACAATATTTCATATCGTATTCATGTTAATATGGCATTGAAAAATTTAAAGAAGTTTCTTAAAGAAATTAATGGTTTGTTTTGTAAATGTCCTAAAAGAATAAAAATATTAAACTATCATATCCGTATCTCTTCAATGAGATAATCTGTGAGAGAATTTGAACAAACTAAACAACGTTGCAGAAAGGTGCACGGAGCCACGGGCACAAACTAGCATCTATACATATAATAAAATTGTAGAAAAGTCAAAACTGTACATTGAATATTTTTTAAAAAGAATACTTGGTGTGTGATCTGCAATCGATACCGAAGCCAAAAATATACTTTTTAGAATTTTTGTCTGTTTGTCTGTTTGTCTGTTTGTCTGTTTGTCTGTATGTATGTCCGGGATAAACTCAAAAAGTACTGCATGGATTTACTTCAAATTTGGCACGAAAATTATTAAGAAGTCGGGTCAACATATAGGCTACATATTATCACGCTATCACCTACGAGGAACGAGCAGTGAACCTTTATTTCTTCAATGTATTCTGTAGCAACGTGTAATCTAACGACGCATATTTGTATGTTGTTATGGTGTTATTATGTTAATAACCATGCTTTAATCTATACATATAATAATAATAATAATATAATATAAGTTAGCTTCACATTTTAATTAACTTATGCCGTTAAACATAACAGACAATTTTAAAACAGTGCCATCTATGAGATTTACAAAACAGAAAACATTAAGTTGAATTACACGTGTAAGCACTTTTTGGTTTTAGATATAAATAAATCTTTGAGATTTTAAAAACATCAAGTCGAATTACATGTTTAAACACTTTTTGAATATAAATAATTGAAATTTCATCATGCGCTTGCGGTCAATAGATGTTTTTAAGAGTCATAGATGGAGTTGTGCATTTTCTTCTTTAAAATTGTATCGTTAATTCTTTTCAGAGATGAGCAAGACAATTAAAAAAATGTATTTGTATATGCTAAAAACTGTTAATATTTTTGTTCGGTATTTATTGGTGTAATGATTGCTTCGTAATTTTATAATTTTACACCATTAAAAAAAAATGTTTCCTATTCGCTAACTAGATGGCGTTGGCGTCGAATTAGATCGCGCTATAATTTCGTTCACCAAAAGTGATGTTATGAGTACGGATGTCGCCGCGACAACTCATAGAAACTGGGGTTACCTGCGTTGCTATAAGTTATCGTGTGCTTAGTCGAATTTAACGTGAAAACTGAAAATACTTTCCTGAAATTAGTGTTGAGTAGGACACGACTTGAAAAAGAGTTTGTAAGAGTAGCCTCTTTTTTATCCTGAGCCAGTACAATGTCCCACTTCAAATGAGGCGAGGCGTACTGAATCATTTGAAGTTATTGTAGTACGAAATACGCGCGCCTCCTGGTGCCTCAAATGTAGTGTTGAGTAGGACACGACTTAAAAAAGAGTTTGTAAGATAGCCTGTTTTTGTCATAAGACAGTACAATGTCCCACTTCAAATGAGGCGAGGCGTACTGAACCATTTGAAGTTATTGTAGTACGAAATACGCGCGCCTCCTGGTGCCTCAAATGTCAGACGCGACGTGCTTTTGTCATGTTATTTGTTTGTTTAATACAAATATTTTGTAATTATAAATCTTACAAGTATAAAAAATAATTTTATGTGTTTGTAGTCTTTTAGGTATTCAAACCAAATGATTACGAATATAAAATTTCTCATCTAATATACCTGTTAAAAATAAACGCGAAAGTTTGTGAGGATGGATGTGGGATGAATGTTTGTTACTTTTTCACTCAAAAACTACTGAATGGATTGTAATCAAACTTTACAAGAATATAACTTATAATTACATCAGAATAACAAATAGGCTATAATTTATAGTTGTGGTGTTAATTATCCAAAACATAACGATAAGCATCAAGTAATATAAAAAATCTTTGAATTTGCATGACTAGAGGGTCCTGTGCGATATGGTTTATCAGAAAAAAAAACTAATTAAATGGCACTGACTCTTTAAACAACGTAAGATTATTAATTAAATTTTAAATACGCCTCTTCTGGCTGAAACCTCGCTTCGCATGGACGACAATATATTTCTCCCTCTCTCGAAATGTCAGACGCGACGATTGTGACTTGACGTACTTGCCGTTTGTCTGCCTCGGGCGACCGCGACAAAAAAATTGAAGTAGTACAATTTTTAATTTCGAGGCACTCTTACATTTTGACGTCATGTCCGGGACAAATGAAGCGCCTCTTGTAAGTCCTACTCAACACTACCTGAAATATAATTAAAAAAAAAAATATTTACTTAAATAAACTTCATTCGGAATCGGACTACTGCTTACTGCTTAGCTATCATTATCTGTGTGTAAATTCTCAGCGTGTAAATTATTTTCTGTTATTTTTCAAACTTAAAATAATCAAAATGCCTAGAAAACGGTCTAATCTATCCCAATCCTCAAACGATAGTCGAAGGAAAAGGTTAGCTCGATCTCTTGAAACCACCATTGAGCGTGAGGCAAGGATAGCTACTCTTCGAGAACACAATGCGGAAATTCGAGATGGAGAAAGTAGTACGTCGCGCCAGTCCCGATTAGATACTATGCGCACTCAAAATGCATCGTTGCGGTCTCTGGAAAGTATAGAAGCATACGAAATGCGGCTATTAAATGATCGGAAGCGCCATGCTGAGTCTCGCGCGTCAGAGACATACACGCAACAAGAGACAAGACTGAGTTTGCAGCGCAGCCGCACTTATGCCGCTCGATCGTGCGAGAGTGCTGAAATTCGAGAAGCTCGATTGGAAAGCGACCGGGAGCGTCACGCTGAGTCTCGCGCGTCAGAGACGTACACGCAGCTAGAGACGAGGTTGAGTTCCCAGCGCTCTCGCACAGATGCAGCTCGATTTTGTGAGAGTGTCGAAGCGCGAGAAGCTCGACTGGAAAGCGACCGGGAGCGCCACGCTGAGTCTCGCGCGTCAGAGACGTACACGCAGCTAGAGACGAGGTTGAGTTCCCAGCGCTCTCGCACAGATGCAGCTCGATTTTGTGAGAGTGTCGAAGCGCGAAAAGCTCGACTGGAAAGCGACCGGGAGCGCCACGCTGAGTCTCGCGCGTCAGAGACGTACACGCAGCAAGAGACGAGGTTGAGTTCCCAGCGCTCTCGCACAGATGCAGCTCGATTTTGTGAGAGTGTCGAAGCGCGAGAAGCTCGACTGGAAAGCGACCGGGAGCGCCACGCTGAGTCTCGCGCGTCAGAGACGTACACGCAGCAAGAGACGAGGTTGAGTTCCCAGCGCTCTCGCTCAGATGCCGCTCGATTTTATGAGAGTGTCGAAGCGCGAGAAGCGCGACTGGAAAGCGACCGGGAGCGCCACGCCGAGTCTCGCGCGTCAGAGACATACACGCAGCGAGAGACGAGGTTGAATTCGCAGCGGAGTCGCACTTCTCTTTCTCGGTCGATCGAAGATCATGAAGAGTGGATGACCCGGTTAAGAAGAGATCGTTCTCAGCATGCCCTTTCACGGTCGTTAGAGAACGATGAGCAGCGTGAAGAACGTCGTGCAGCTGCTCGGCAGCGGTACCACGACGTGTGTGGCGATACGTCTGCTCATCTATCGCTAGAACGGGATAGAATTCAAGAGTTTCGAGGATCTTGGTCGGGTGAACAGCGTGCGGCACAACTAGAACTAGATCGTCTGCGGCGTAGCATGAATCAACTTTCAACATCTGACGATGAATCCATGGTTTACGATATCGAAGAGCAATCGTGGCTAAATAAAGAGGGAAGTGGATTTATGTACAATGTTGCGATTAACTACGCCGCACACGGAGATATTGGTGTCTTAGAAGAAGTGTGTGCCCACTGTCAAGCCCGCAAATGGAAAGGAGAGCCCAATGGGATGTGTTGTGCATCTGGTAAGGTACGCTTGGAGTCTATGCAAGACCCACCAGATCTGTTAAGAATCTTACTAAATGGCGAACATCCGAAGTCCAGCCATTTTTTGAAAAACATCCGAGCTTATAACAGCGCCTTCCAGATGACTTCGTTTGGTGCAAATCAAATCGTTGAAGCAGGTTTCATGCCGACATTCAAGGTCCAGGGGCAAGTTTACCATCAAATCGGTTCGCTGCTACCTACAGACATTCCAAAATTTTTGCAAATTTATTTTGTAGGTGATTTTGAAGAACAAGCAAACCTACGAAGTAGACACATCCCCAATTTGGACCCTGTTCTGGTCAGAGGATTGCAAAGTATGTTGCATAACGTTAATCCGCACATTGGCAACTTCAAAGCCGCTCTGGCGTCGGTGCCTGAGAACGAGCGCAACCGCTTTAAGTTTGTCATCAGTGCAGATAGAAAGCCGATTGCAGCCCATCCGGGACGATATAATGCGCCAACGACGAATGAGGTCGCCGTTCTCTTAGTCGATCAGGAGTGTGATAAAAGAGATATCGTCTTACGCACGCACGATGACCGGCTTCAAAGGATCAGCGAAACTCACCGCGCGTACGATTCTCTTCAATATCCGCTCATGTTTTGTCGCGCAGAGGATGGCTACCATTTCGCCCACTATAATGTAGACCCCCAGACAGGCTCCCCAAATTATAACAAAAAAACGTCCGCCATGCAGTTCTACAGCTTCTTGATCCAGCTGAGGGTGAACAATGGCTCTTATCTCCACCATCATCGTACACTCTTTAGTCAGTTTCTGGTGGACATGTATGCCAAAATTGAGACAGAGCGTTTGGTATTTATAAGGTCCAATCAAAGAAAGCTGAGAGCTGAGAACTACGTCCATCTCAGAGATGCCATGCAGAATGATGCCAATGCTCAAGATGTAGGAAGGATGGTCATTCTCCCCTCCACCTTCACAGGAGGTCCGCGGTACATGCACGAGAGGACCCAAGATGCATTTTGCTATGTGCGAAAGTTTGGTCGCCCGGACCTCTTTATTACTATCACTACCAACCCAAAGTGGCCTGAAATAACAGCTCAACTCCTTGCAGGACAGGTTTCGTACGACAGGCACGACTTGATCTCTCGCGTATTCCACCTGAAGTTGAAATGCCTTATGGATCTTCTAACAAAGGCAAAAGTGTTTGGTACAGTCCGATGTCATATGTACTCCGTGGAATGGCAAAAACGCGGCTTGCCACACGCGCATCTGCTTTTGTGGTTGGAAGAAAAGATCAGGCCTATCCAGATTGATCAAGTCATAAGTGCAGAGCTTCCGGACCCTGACGTTGATCCTGTTCTGCATCAAATTGTTAAAAGTCACATGGTGCATGGCCCCTGTGGCACGTTAAATCCAAGTTCCCCTTGTATGAAAGACGGACGTTGTACAAAAAGATTCCCAAAAAAATTTACCAACGAAACCATTACTGGTGAGGATGGATATCCCTCATACCGGCGCCGATCACCAGCAGAGGGCGGGCATTCCACTGAGCTGAGCGTGCGTGGCCAGGCGCGACCGGTCGATAACCGATGGATTGTTCCTTACTCACCAGTACTGTCCAGGACCTTCCAGACGCACATCAACGTCGAGTCGTGCACCAGCGTCGGGTCGATCAAATATATCTGCAAATACGTGAACAAAGGTAGCGATCAGGCGACGTTTGCTTTACAGAACACTGACAGAGACGAGGTGACCAAGTATCAGTCCGGTCGCTACATCAGCACGTCTGAAGCAGTTTGGCGGATACTGGCGTTCTCTATACATGACAGGCATCCTGCCGTCATGCATTTAGACGTCCACCTAGAAAACGGTCAGCGCATATATTTTGATCCCAACAACGTTGCTGAGCGCTTAGAAAATCCGCGCCAAACAACTCTCTTGGCATTTTTCAGGCTCTGCGAAATCGACCAGTTTGCGAGGTTCCTTACGTATGACGAGGTGCCTTCATATTACACGTACGACAAGCAAAGGGGAATATTTAACCGACGTCGAAGAGGAGGTGCTGTCGAAGGTTTTCCGGGAATTTTCAAGGACACCGTATTGGGTAGAGTTTATACCGTGCACCCGAATAATGGCGAATGCTATTTTCTGCGGTTATTACTTCACACGATCCGAGGCCCAACGTCTTTTGCCTTTCTGAGAACATTTGATGGCGTGGAGTATCCCACTTACCGCGCAGCCTGTGTAGCACGTCACCTTCTCGACGGTGACCAAAACTGGGATGACACCCTCGCGGAGGCGAGCGTCAGTAACAGCCCCAGCCGTATGCGTCATCTGTTTGCCGTCATCTTGGTGTTTTGTGGAGTCACGAACCCGGTAGCTTTGTGGGAAAAATATCGACATCATCTATCTGAAGATTTTCTACGAGCTTTGAGGCGTGCTACTGGAGACGAAGTCGAAGTAACTGATGAACGCGTGCTGAACACCTGTCTTAGTTCACTTCAAGACGTGGTCATTTCCATCGGCGGCAATCCATTGGTCGAATATGGGTTACCAGCTCCCCAATCATCACCGCATCAAGACCGTGGAAATCGAGAGTATAACGCTGAGACAATTTACGATCCGAGCGAAATGACCACCATACGAAATCACCATGTCGCTTTGTTCTCTTCAGAGCAAAAACAAATTTATGACACTGTTCTTAAAAGCGTTGGGCAAAACCAGGGTAAAATGTTTTTCTTGGATGCTCCTGGTGGAACAGGAAAAACATTTGTTACCACTGGCATACTTGCAGAGGTCAGGAGGCAAGGCAAAATTGCCATTGCTGTAGCGTCGTCGGGAATCGCTGCCACACTGCTTCCGGGTGGCAAGACAGCACATGCCATGTTTAAAATTCCCATCGATTTAGAGAGCACCGAAACGCCTGTTTGTGGTGTGTCACGCAATAGTGATAAGGGACACGTGCTGAAGGATTGCTCTCTGATCGTATGGGATGAGTGTACGATGGCCAATAGAAAAGCAGTTGAGGCCGTGGACAGAACCCTGCAGGACATCCGCAGGAACGAACACTTGATGGGTGGTGTCACAGTTCTATTCAGTGGCGATTTCCGACAAACGCTTCCCGTGGTGACGCGGGGATCGAGGGCTGACGAGGTGAATGCTTCGTTGAAACGATCTTCGCTGTGGTCACGAGTTCGTACGCTGCGCTTGACCATTAATATGAGAGCTCGGCTCGGCGGCAATGCACGTGCTCAAGAATTCTCCGATGTTCTTCTAAGTCTTGGCGAAGGCACTCTACCAGAGGAGAGAGGTGGGCAGGTGGTGCTTCCAGAGTCTCTCGGTAGAGTCGTATCCAGCTTAGAAGAACTCATTCGCTGTGTGTACGGGGACATCAGTCATATACCGCACCAGCAGAATTCTTGGGTATGTGAGCGGGCAATTTTGACGCCCAAAAATGGTCAGGCTGAAGCAATCAACGAATGCATTCTCTCGAAAATTGAGGGGAATGAAGTGGTTTACACCTCTATAAACACTGTCATCGAGCAAGATGATGCCACACATTATCCCGTGGAATTTCTGAACTCTCTGTCAGCAAGTGGACTTCCAGCGCATACTATCAAGCTGAAAGTCGGTGTCCCGATTATGCTTCTTCGGAACCTATCTCCTCCGAAGTTGTGTAACGGGACCCGCCTTAAAGTCATCTCGCTCCACAGACACAGCATTGAGGCGGAAATTCTTACGGGTTGTGGCGTAGGCGAGGCAGTATTTGTACCACGCATTCCCCTCATACCTCATAACTTCCCGTTCCAGTTCAAGCGCGTACAGTTCCCCGTGAGTGTTTGCTTCGCGATGACCATCAATAAGTCGCAGGGGCAGACACTGAGAGCAGCGGGTGTCGACCTCAGGACGAGCTGCTTCTCACACGGGCAGCTGTACGTCGCTTGCTCCCGCGTCACCAGTCCTGACTCTCTTTACATTTTGGCTGCGGAGAGCCAAACCAGCAATGTTGTTTATAGAGAAGTTTTATAAGTATATATTTTTATCCTTTTCTATATTTATATTTTCTTATTCATTATTTTCTACATTTGCTTCAGTCGCAACTTATTACTTAATTCAGCAGAATCACCATAAAGTCATTTATTCAAAGCAGACTGAAAATCAGCACTTTTGAAGTTCAACAATTTTACAAAAGACAGTCTCCCTCTGTTACTGTACTTTCTGTATTTATGAAATGTAAAGAAGTAACGGGTAAATAAATGTTATTTTAAAAGGTATAATCGTAGGTATTTTTGGTGCTGTATAGCGTTCAGGCAGATGACGTCGCGGGCTACAGCTATACTACAAAAATTCCTGTTAAAATGAAAATAAACAATGCGGGCAACAACCATTGCTACCGCAATCTGTACTTATCCTACCAGTTACAATTTCATTTTAGAGGTAATTACTTCTCAACTGTCTATGTAAAAATATAGCTATCTGATCACAAATTCCACGCGTACGAAGTCGCGGGCACAGCTAGTACATAATATAAATATATACTGGTATGCCTTGCTTTGCCCCAATACAAATAAATTTAATGTTTTAAATATTTGTAACGCAGGTATATTTCTTTCATTTGCTACAAGTGCCCAATAAATAACTAATACACTTAAACATCACTTGAAAGTTGAAACTTGAAAAGATTTATTGCAAACAACTGGAAGTAATATTGAAACAGTATTAGACATTCAACATTATAGAAATCTGTTCAGGAGTCATAAAATTAATATTAACAAAACTTCACACCTAGTACCTTGTGGGGTAGACAAAAAGAACAGCCTTATGATATTCTTATCTTGCACACCTCATTGGATTTTTGGACTTTTATACTTGTCGCGCAAGCTCATCGATTTTTAAGGCATCTGACGTCACTTCGCGATGGGGCACAATCTTCATAAGATACCGTTAGGTTATCTCTTCTATTTAACATTCGTTTATAATAAAACTAGCTGACCAGGCGAACTTTGTTCAGCATCAAAAGTAATTTTTACAGCGTTTACAATAAAAGTGCAAAATCTCGAAAATTATCACTTTTTCTTTAATACACCATACATGAATTTAACATAAAAACCTTTCTATTGACATACTCTAACTATTAAAAAAAAACTACATCAAAATTAGTTGCATAGTTTCAAAGATATAAAAGCATATAAGGGGACAGATAGCGTTTTGTTTTATACTATGTAATGATACTAAAGTGTTCAAAGCGTTTGAAACAATTATTTGATGTCATGTGAATCAATGAACCAATTTTCATGCATCGGCTAGAAATTTATCAATTGTCGATATTTGTCACATATAACCTGTAAAAAGAGTACTTAAAAATCCGTAAAATATAACCAGAATTCTTAACCTCACGGTCAGATATTGGAATGCTTAACCTATATATAGACTATACAATATACATAAACATAACTTCACGCCTTTGTTACCTGAAGGTAACAGGTAGGCAGCGGCTGTTAAGTCTCGTCTCGCCGTTATGTTTACGTCCCAAATGGAATAGGTGGCGAACCTATTGCCATACCGGGCACAAAGTTTTCAGTCATCGATATATGAACTGATGGAATGAGTTTAGATTTTTTGACGATGGATGGATGCGAAGCAGGCCGGACATCTGATGGTAATCGATTAGCGCCGTCCATTGCCATCTGCACCACCGAGAGGGTCACAGTTACTTTATCGTTTATTAAGATGCGATAGGGGGGATGAAGAGAGGTTAGAGTCTCAGGAAATTTCGCTCAGCGAATGAAACGCGGCATGAGCCACTTTGCTTCAATATTCTGTGAGATCGATATGAAGCGAACATGTTCAACCACTAACCACCAACTAACCAAGATATTTATATATTCACAATTGTTCGTACAACACTGCCGCAGAATAATTTACAATTCCAATAGCGTTTCTAACAAATTAGCATCTTGCAACTATTAATGATCAGCTAACTAGACACTAATATCATAAGATGTTTGTATGAAATAGGTAGATGTTACCTATTCATGAGTCATTATGTCGACGACTTGATAGTTTGTACCCGCTTACTACGCACAAGGTCGACCTGTGAACAGACGCGCCAATGCCTGTACTAAACTAAAACCAACTGTTTTTTTTTTACAAGATAACACTTTTTTTATTGACTTTAGATTTGCACGAGGAATCATTTGGTCGTTTCTATATTTTTTTTGTATCTTTATAAATTAACATTGTATCTATTTATGCTGATTGTTTTGTTAATTGCCCTCAAAAATGAATTAAGGTTTTGTCATTAGAATCTACTAAAAAAGACAATTGTTTAAACAAATTAATCTCAGGATGTACGAATTAGATTCTTAAAATTCTTTATGAATTTAATAGTCCGCATATAGTGATAGAATTTTAAGTTATATTTCATCACGCTTCAAATTCAAAGGAGCGGAATAGAGATAATTTATATTAGTATGACGGACAATAATTCTATTAAATATCAAACTATGGATGAGTGGGCTGGTGACGAAACGGAATTTTGCGCTGGCTCTGACTAGGACAAGGTCTAATTAGGTAGCTAACTATATTATGTAGTCAAAGAGAAGCATTTTTAAAATTATCGAACTTACTACTACTACTATAACTAATATCTCGGTGGACGAGCACGGTCGCGAGGTCGTGGGTTCGAATCCTGGCTCACAGCAATGACTTTTAGAAATTAATTTCGAAAAATATGCGTGATACTTATCGATGACTGAAAACGTTCGCCAGATATTTCATTTGGGAAGTAAACACAACGGCGAGTCGAGGCTTAACAGTCACTGCCTACACCTTCGGGTAGAAATACGCGTGGAGCTATTGAACTTACTATGCTATATCTAAATATGTACTTATTATTTGTTTGTTTGTTAGTCAAATCTGTTTACACTGGGCTACTATTTATAGGGAGCAAGGCAGCTGCCTTTAATTCAGTAATATAAATATTCGAGATTTATCAGATAAGAACACTTTTTTGGCCTTGGGCTCGGGCCCCTTAGTAATGTACCACTCTTTTCTCATAAAGGATCTTAAAAGTACTCAGTCCATCTTCTGTAAAATTATAAATAGACTTAGTATATTAATAATTTGACAGATTTACAATATTACTACAGTGAGATATTATATAACTCTAAGCACCTTGGTCAGCTGTATGTTATGATAAATTTATGATAAATAACACTCATTACTCAAAACATAGCTCACCTATTGATCAAGAAGGCCAAGCACTGATGAGATAATCCAACAGTTATTAAATCCAATTACACTTAAATCACTCAAAACACTAGGTTTCTAAACACTAAATTATACGAGATTAAAAAAAAAAATACCGCGTAAAAACGCACAGATCACAAATGAGTTTTAAATGTGCTAGTTTGATTTTTTTTCTTCCTGAGTACTAAATACAGTTTAAAACACTATCTATTTTTTTTTAATTCGTAGTCATAAAATGTTTATAAATTGGCGCGAAAACTTTAATCGGAACGATTCTTAGTCAAAATTTGCCACACGTACACACACAGCCAGCGTTGCCGCCGTACTGAATGACAGCCGCTGAGAGCAAAAGTACAGCGCAATTCTTAATTCCCTAGGCAGTAAGGTTTAAAATGGCTAATTATTCGCATAGATACAATCGCTTTTGACAACATACATTACGTAATCTTATACGATCGTGAACTACGCGATCATAAATAACCCGGCATTGAACTCGCTTTTGAGAAAATGTATATTGTTACTGTGACTGAGTACGCGACGCGCTGTCAATATTCAATACTGAGAAAAATCCGGGATATTTCCGTTAATTCCTTTCACAGTGTGACAGTCTTGTTTCATTGAATTGACTCGGGAAAACTATTGCAAAACGGAAAAGCTACAGCATGATTTAAAAAAGATTTTTTTTAAGGTCGTCTGCTGGTAAGCGACTAGTATAAGAGGGCTAGATGCGTTGCTTGCCTTTAAAATGGATTAACCAAGCAGTTTGCTGCATGAATGGGCCGGCTCGAGCGGTAAAATACCACGACCTCTCAGAAGATCAACGTAAAGTGGCTCATGCCGCGTTTCGTTTGGTGAGAGAGGTATACGGAGGCCCACCTCCCTTCCCCATCCTACTCCCTTAAAGGTTAACAACCCAACTGTAACACGTATGTGTTACAGGTGTCCATGGGGCGCGCTGGTCACTTACCATCAGGTGCCATGCATGCTCGTTTGCCCTCCTATCCCATAAAAAAGGGTGGGGGGTACATAGGCAGAAAAGTGCTGGGCTTTAATTGCTTATAAAATACAACGCGGCATGTATCACTTTTTATGTGATACGAAGCGGTTTATCTAATGGTAAGCAACTAGCGCAACCCACGCAACACATATTGTGTTACGATTGCGTTGCCGGCGTTTAAGGGAGTAGGACGAGAAGGAAGGGAATAAGGGGATGGGCCTCCAGAAACCTCTCTCTCTGACCGGAACGCGTTATGAGCCACTTAAAGTTCATTCTCGTGAGTGATCGTGACATCTTGTTAAAAACATATGAATGTATGCACGGTGCGTATACAAACTTTTTGGTCAATTAATTGTCTGCTTAGTCCGGCTAATGTCTGAAATGCCTAGATTGATTTTGACAATATTTTCATTGACCAATGATTTTATAAGAAGTGTCGATTTTATTTCTATCAAAATCCACACAAACAAAGTTAGTTATAAAACATACATTTTTATTGAACGATAAACAGTAATCCAATATTCAATATGATACGCTGACTTCATCTATTAATATTTAAACAAATGTAACGTGAACTATGATATTACAATATCTGCTTTTTGATTTGCAAACATTGGATACTGACTGCGGAATGTAAATGTTTGTATAATAACATCGCTTCTATATTAATATGTTATAAGTTTGGGTCCAGACAGACATTTAGGTAAAGGTAGACCCACGCAATATTCTGCATAAATAGGCTGGCTCGATGGGTAAAATACAATGATCTCTTGGAATAAAGACGTAATTTAAGGAGGTATACAGAGGTTTCCTTTCCTCTCCCTTATCTATCTCACTTCCAACCCTTTCTCCATCCCATTTTAACGTCCCACGTCAACGCAATTCTAGCATTATCGGTGTTGCAGGGGTCCATGCGACCATCGACCCGCATGATATTTTACGGTCTATCCAATAAAAACTCATAGTTAATAGGTATGTAGAAATTATACCAATTGGGCCTCGAGATACCTCTAACATCAAACGAAATACGGCATGAGCTTTACGCTATATTCTGAGAGTTCTTCGTATTTGATCGATCAAGCTAGCCCATTCGTGGAGAAAACTGACTGTAGAATGACAGTGGTAGAGCCAAGCAGTTCGCTGCATGAATGGGTCGGCTCGACAGGTGAAATACCACGACCTCTCAGAAGACCGACGTAAAGTAGCTCATGCCGCGTTTCGTTCGGTGAGAGAGGTACCCGGAGGCCCACCCCGCTTCCCCATCCTTTCCTATCCCCTATCCCTTAAAGGTCGGCAAAGCAACAGTAACACTATATGTGTTGCTGGTGTCTATGGGCGGCGTTGGTTGCTTACCATCAGGTGACACGCCTGATCGTTTGCCCTCCTACCCCATAAAAAAACTGCGTGGCTCTACCACAGGTACCTACCACAGACAGTAAAAATGATTACCAAACAGAAGCCTGCATTCGATTAAATTTTGAGGTACGGATACAACTAATATGCAGGGAAAATACAGCCTCCCACATAAGTAACAAATACTTATAGTTACTTTTTAGTGTCCTGTATAAATAGTATTTTCACATTTTCATTTAATTTTAGATACCAGTATATTGTACGTTAAATATTTTTAATTGAAACGACAAAGACACACTATTCATGCACACAAATGTACAGTTTTAACTTCATTTAATTTTGAATGAGACCCGACATATGGACTTGAAACTGCAGAACACTTTCAATTCCTATCGCGAGATAATTATGTCAAAGCATTTCTTTTACAAAATTGAAGAACGGATTTTTAATTTTATACTTTTTTATTCTTATTGTAAACGTGATTTTAGTCGTCTCGGTAATCTGAAGGTTGAGATTTCGGCTTCTGATTAGAGAAGCTTGCAGTTGGGATCATGTTTCATTTTACTATTTAGATGATTAACAGAATTGTGCTGGGTGTATAGCAATATGTTGCGCTACATATTCAGACGCAAAAATACGGCGGGTGGGTCGAGGCTCCGCTGCCTACACCTTCGAATATAATAATAAAAAGGTGTGAAGTTATAAAAGAAAATACCTATCTAAAATTGTTCTGTCAATATTGCTAAGCAAAAGTTACAGTTTAAAATAATATAAAGATACTTTTGCTGAGATTTTCATCACAAGACTTTTCACGAAACTTCACGTCGCACACATCTTTACTGAATTTCGAGCAAGACGAAGTTTGTCTCAGGTCGGCCAGACGCAAAAATTTATTTCACCAAACAAACGACTTGTGTTCATTAATTCTCTTGTGTTCATTAAGACTCATCTTATAAATGGATGCTCCTAACTTGTTATCATCTTTGAATTTCGCAATACCTTACACTTTACCAAGAGTGTCAAGGTTCAACTTATTGAAAGCCTCAAGTAGCAAGTCCAACCTGGGACACAATGTGCCCCTTAACAGGATGGTGCGCCAGTTCCAAGCTGTTTCAAAGCATGAGGCTGTTGACTTGTTCGCGGATAATGTTACCAAATTTAGAAAGGCAATCAGCTCGCTCTGAGGGCATTATAATCGATATAATCAACTATTAGTATAAAATCATTAATATCACTAATATTAATAATAAATTGTTGTTAATTTTATCTATAAAAATTTCATTCAACTCTTATAATTTTTTTCGGCTTTTTCGGCTGGCAACACTCTGCCAGTATAGTAGTGAAATTGTGTTCTCTACTTAAATTTTGTTTTTTTATAACATTTATCATGTTTAAAACATTATTTTAATTGTGTATAGTTAGTTTATCTAGTTTTTAGTCGCCATATATATAAATTTTTAACAAACTGTGCTAGTATCGGTGTTATTTTTTGTCGTTGTTGAAGTGGCCGTTTACATTAAACCAGATTTTGAAAATTCAAATTTTAGAATCTGTTTCTGGTTTTTTTTTGGACCATCTGGACATCTTCTTCTTACCATTCAGTCCCGGGGAGTATCTAAACATTTGTTATTACTAGATAGCCTTACAATCATCACACTCCACAGGACATTACTTACCCTCACAAGTCTCAGTTTGTGAGCAACGTGCACCACTCACTGGCCCAGTTTATGTCTCCTTTTATTTGACAAAGTGTGGAAATAAAATTGATGACGAAACGTTCGCCTCAGTCAATTTCCTAACTACATATAAACTACACAAACAATCCATTTTTATTTTTTTGCAATTTCATTATTTTGTACCTAACCCTAAATCTAAATTTTCTTAGATTAAATTTGTAGCTCTGATTAAAGTTTAGCTGACAGATCCATGATCTGTTCTTTTGTGTCTATTCATAGCTTTATATTATATAATTAACATAGTATCATTCTGCTATAAAGCATACTGAATTTATATAACAATATTAATTAATAACATAAAGGTCTTTCTTTATCTTATTACTGTAATTTCTGAATTATCTTTTGCTTTTATTTGAACAACTTTCCATTCTGTTTTCCAGTAAATTAATAACTACCTCCATTTTTTTCTCCCTCTGTTTTTCCCAACTAACTCACTCACTGTTTTTTTTTTCCAGGCCTTATATATATATAATTACTAGAAATTCTATGTCCTAAAAATGGCATCATACCCGATCACACGCAGGGCAGCTGTAAAGGAGATGGAATCCCAGCTGAAGTTGGCTTTGCTAGAACTGAAAAAATATAAGGATGACAATTCCCAATTGCTAATTGAGCGCAGTGAATGTGAAGGTGAAATTATTGTTTTAAATAATAAAATTGCAGAGCTTAAAAACCAATTAGTGGAGTTAGACATTCAACACACGGACACACTGGACCAATTAACAAAACTACACTCTGATTTGAAGTCATCCAATGACTGTGATGAAGTATATGTTAGGACTCTGAGTCACAATGCTGAATTGCAACAAAACCTCAATTTTGCTTATTCCAAAATTGAAGAATTAGAAAGATTTTTTGAGGTGTCCAACAGCATTGAGATTCAGAACCAGTTCTCACGGTTGCTGGCTGACAAAACTCCAAATGTTTTAAATAAGAGGTCAATCAGAAAATTAAAGTCAAAATACAGAATTAGTCTGAAAAAGACTAAAAGATACATTAAAATTAAGAAAATAGTTAGGAAACTTCAGATGACTGTTAAAAGGTCATTCAAGACAAAGAAATTGTCCCTTTTAAATTGTGAGTTACAATCAGAGTTGCTCATAGCTCAAGAGGAGCTGGTATCATGTAGGGTTCAGTATGACCAGCATAGTAATGAATTAAAAAGACAAATTGTTAATTTAGAAACATCTTTGTTTAGCTTAAGCCAGAAATTTGAGCTAGAGACTTCAGAATATATTAAAAAATATGAAGACATTGCTAGGATAGGTAATGAGCAGTTGGCCAAGGTGCTGGCAATGTGTAATGAAAATGATAACACTAACTGCCCTAATAAGACATTGACATGGTCTGAGACAAATAATTCACTAAGTTCTAACCAGTCTCTCTACACTGCCGGCCTTACCGGCTCTAGCTCAACAGTAAATCCACAAATCTTTGCCAATTCAGACAAGTCTTCAGAGGTATTGATGTTCTCTGATCTGATGGGAAAAGGCTTTAGTGAATTAATTAGCCATAATATGAAACAGCCTATTCTCAATTATTGTTCGCCTGGTATCAAGTTAGATAGAATTATACATAAGCTGAAATCCACAAAGTTAACTGCTCAATCAACTGTGCTCGTGTTTTATGGCAATAGTACTTCAGTCACAAAAAAGGATATAACTAATTTGATAGAAACTCTTGAAGTCCTTCACAGTAACATTAGCTGTAGGTTCATTGTCTCTGCATTACCTTATTCATATGCTCTTACTGCAAGACAGAATAGACACATATATAACTTAAACCTATTATTGTATAATAGTACATATTATTTGAAAAACAAAATATCACTTTTTGATATTAATAGTTTTGAGACCTGCTTTAGGTTGACAAAAGATACTATGTATCTGTCACATACTGACAAGAAAAAAATTGCTAGATTACTAGCATTTAATATACAAAGTGACTGGGGTACTAGTGAAGTAACTCAAACAATTAGTTGTAAGGATTATGACGCTTCTATTTCTTTAAATTAATAGAAGAGACAAAGGATAAACCTAAATCATTGCTCACAATTGTACATCAAAATATGCAAGGTTTATCTGGCAAAGAACTTGAGCTTGACCTTTTTTGTGAAAAGCACAATGTTCAAGTATTATGTGTGACTGAACATTGGCTTAAAACTTGTGAACTTGCTTCCAATAATGCTTGCTACTCTGTTGGCAGTGTTTTTTGTAGAAAAAAAGCCAATCATGGTGGTGCCATGATCTTTGTGTCAAATAATATTAAATTTAAAAATAGGAGAGACATTACAAATCTCTCAATTGAACGCACTGTTGAACTGTCCTGCGTTGAGCTTGAGCAATTTATTGTGTTGTGTGTATATAGGCCGCCATCGGGTGATTTTAATATATTTGAATCCACCATGGATGATGTTTTGCAAAAACTTATTGGAAGTGGTAGGAATGTAATTGTATGTGGTGATTTTAATATTAATCTGTTACAAGATTCAAGTAACAATACTAGGCTTGTTAGTTTATTTACCTCATTTGGACTACATTACCTGTTTTCAGAACCCACAAGAATTACATCTCACTCTGCTACCTGTTTGGACAATATTTTTTGTAATTGTCATTTTGTCCATAAAGAAATCATAAGCCACTTGCCATCGGACCATTGCGGTCAGAAGGCAGTTTTTATGATGCACAGGCCTAAATTAGTTAGTAAAGTTACATGTAGACCTATAACCCAGAAAGGTATCAAACAATTTCGTAATGCTATAGCGGCTAGGGTTACTGCGCCGGACATGTCGAGTGACCCAGATGAACTTTATTACTCACTCTTAAAAACTATAGACTCACAACATAAAACTATTTTTAAAGTTAAAACTTTCAGAAAAAATATAAATTTAACGTTTTGCGATTGGGCTACCAAAGGCATTTATATAAGTAGACGTAAAATGTACGATTTGTATAGTTTAAGGAAATGGAATTTTGATCCTGATTTTTTAATATATGTTAAAAACTATTCTAAAATATTTAAGAAGGTTTGCTTTGCTGCTAAATCAAATTATTTAAGTAGGCAGATCCAACAATCTCGGGATAAAATCAAAGCAACTTGGAATATCATTAACAATGAGACAGGTCGTACAAAGAGACATGACGATAATATTCAACTTGTTATTAATAATAAAATTATTAAAGAGAAATGTGCCGTTGCCGATGCATTTAGTGACTTTTTTGCCAAAATTCCGAGTACTACAACGTCTGCGTTAAATTCATGTCCTCTTCAGGCTGAAACTCTGCTTAGGGATAGTGTGCGCGAGTGCAACGTTTCTTTTAAATTTGATCATGTCGACTCTTACGAAATTAAAAAAGTGTTCAAATTATTAAATTCTAAAAAAACTGCTGATCTATGGGGCATTTCCGTTAAATTGATAGATTCTATTATTGCCGTCATAGCTCCAAGCCTGGCTGTGCTTTTTAATAAATGTGTAGATGCGGGTGTGTTTCCTAACTTAATGAAACACAGCAAATTGATACCCTTATTTAAAAATGGATGTAAAAATGATCCAACCAACTTTCGTCCTATTTCAATTCTACCTGCACTTAGCAAAATTTTTGAGAAAATTATCTCGCGACAATTACTAGACCATTTCAATTTAAATAATCTTTTCCACAAAGAGCAATATGGTTTCACTAAAGGTCGTTCCACGACTGATGCTGGGGCTGCTCTTATAAAACATATTTTCGATGCTTGGGAGAGCTCGCAGGATGCAATTGGTGTATTCTGTGATCTCTCCAAAGCTTTTGATTGCGTGGAGCATAGCACACTTTTACGTAAGCTTAGTCATTATGGCATTAATAACGCGGCACTTAGGCTAATTGCATCCTACTTAAGTGACAGGTTACAGTTTGTTGATATAAGTGGAGTGAGATCATCTGGATCATCGGTGACTATGGGCGTTCCCCAGGGTTCGATACTTGGCCCCTTATTATTTAATATCCATATTAATGACTTGCCCTTTTGCGTACAGAAGTTTTGTAACGTTGTACTATTTGCCGATGACACATCACTTCTCTTCAAGGTAGACCGTAAAAAGAGTATATTTGATGATGTGAATCGTTCTCTCACACAAGTTCATGAATGGTTCACGGCTAATAATTTAGTTCTAAATGCGAATAAAACTAAAATAATAAAGTTCACTATGCCAAGTGTAAAAGGTCCGGATATAAGTATAGCTCTCAATAATAAAATTCTTGACCCAGTGAAGTCTACTGTATTCTTGGGTATTACCTTAGATAATACGCTACAGTGGGGTCCACAAATAAAGTCTTTAGCGGGAAAACTTAGCTCTGCTGCTTACGCGGTTCGAAAAGTTCGACAGCTTACCGATATTGTAACCGCCAGAATAGTTTATTTTAGTTATTTTCATAGCGTTATGTCATATGGTATATTGCTATGGGGCAGAGCAGCTGAGATTCAGTCCATTTTCGTTATTCAGAAACGAGCAATACGGGCAATTTATAATTTGGGTGCTAGGGTCTCCCTCAGAGAACGTTTTAAGGAAATTGGCATTTTAACGGTTGTCTCCCAGTTTATATATGATAGCATCATGTTTGTGAGGAGAAACTTAGATAAATATACAAAACATAGCGATGTACACAATTTTAATACTAGAGGCAAGCATAAGCTTGAATTACCGTATCATCGCCTGCACAAGGTACACAAGTCTTTTTTGGGAATGGGTGTACAGTTTTATAATAGGATACCTGCGCATATTCTGGATTTGTCTTATGATCGCTTTAGGCGGGCTGTGAAGGGTCGTCTCATTGGTGGTGCATACTACACCATCAACGACTTCATGACTGACAAGTCGGAGTGGGACCGTCAAATTGCTTGCTCAACGCGGTTTTTGTAGTTTGTGTGTTGGAATTTGTTCACTTATCGGAGTGGAGGCGTTCTGTAATAATTTCTGATAGCTTTTTAATTGTAAATTTGCCTTGATATGGTGTTCACATATATAATAGAAACTTAATTTTTTTTTTTTTATTATTATTCGCCACAATTTTTGCACAACGTTACCACTCTAATTAAAAGGTGTCGCGTCAGTTGTGCTCGACTACTGTGATCGCATAGAATTTCTTAGTTAACTTGTAGAACGTTGATTTTAATTTGGTTGGATCTTAATTGTGATTGTCGAGTATTCTGTTTGCTACACCTTTTATTCACCAACCTACTGATTTGTTTTCAGTAGTAATAATAATATTGTTATTTATTGCAAATGGTTTGAAAAGAGTATTTGGCACATGAGTTTCTTGCCCGATTCTTCTCATGATAGCCCCTACACTCGGAATCGGGCCGCTCGTGGCGATTGTGTCCGTGTCTTTTTTTGTTCCACGGAGGCACTTTCCACAAGCGCTCGTGTTTGTTTTTTTTTTTTTTTTATTAAATTTTAAATCATAATGTTATCTGTACTTGTTGACTATTTTTAAGTGTCTGTGAAGACCTATAAAAATAAAGTTATTTTGACTTTGACTTTGACTTTGACTTTTATGTACTGTTGCATTCTTTAATTATTTAAATGTATAATTTTTGGTAATGTATATTTATTTAAATGTATAATTATTGATTTTAATTTCTTGAAATGCTTAACATTTTAATTTTATATTTATATCGCCGTACTCGTTTTCTAGTGCATGTAGGTTTTGTCTATAATTATAATAACATTTATCATTTTGTCATAATTTCAGATTGCTATGTAAAAAGAAACAATGTATATTATGTTGACAAACAATAAATAAATAAATAAATTGTCACTTTCTTTGCTTTTCTCACTTCCTCATAAATAGTATAGTTTGGCCGTGAAAGATTGTACCGTGTGGCGTGCGGCAAAGAATACCGCGACCCCATTTCTCCTCATGGGTGTCGTAAAAGGCGACTAAGAGAATAGCAAGAAAAATGGGCAGCAGCGTTTTTCTCCTCAAAACATCCATATCTTACTGCGATTGCCAACCCGCCTGCCAAGCGTGGCGATTACGGCAATTACCCCCCAAATGCACGACGTAATATGGACGGCCCCTAGTCACGGTGACTCTGCTATTCCATTGACCTATGGTAGCGGGTCTGGTAACGGCGGAGTGCGGGGTGCTAAGAATCCCCGGTCGCGATACGGCTACCACAAAAAACATAAAGTAAGGTAAACGTAAGGTACGCTACCCTTGTCGACTCAGAATATCCAAGCGATATTCGTTGAAGGTCATACATGTTTACGCACCGACCTCGACACACCCAGACGAAGAGGTGGAGGTTTTATACGAGGATATCTCGAAGGCCATCCAGTCCTTCAAAACCGACTTCTCGGGGGTTATGGGAGATTTTAATGCAAAACTAGGCAGACGGAAAGACGATGAGCTGAGGGTAGGGCAATTTGGAATTGGATAGAGAAACCAAAGAGGGCAGAGGCTGGCTGATTTCCTGAAGAAGGAAGACATTTACATGATGAATTCGTTCTTCAGGAAACCGCCTCAAAAGAAATGGATCTGTATAAGCCCCGATGGTTCTACAAGGAACGAAATAGATTTCATCTTAACGGACAAACGACATATATGTAGTGATGTCACAGTGATCATTAGAGTTAAAACTGGGAGCGATCACCGACTCCTTCATGGCATGCTGAATATTTAGATTAAGACCGAACGTTCGCGACGGATGAGATCTATACTCCGACCTACACCTGTCCAGTACCAGAACCCGGAAAACTTTCAACTTGAACTTCATAATCGCTTCGAATGCCTAGACCAATGCGAAATAGAGAACGATATGAACAACAGGTTCGTGGAAGCAGTCCACACCGTTGGTACCAATTATTTAAAAAATCAACGTGCTCATACAACCAAAAAAAAACTCTGAACGCACTCTCGGGCTCGTGCAAAAAAGACAGAAATTGTCGGTGCAGTCCTCAGCGCATTGGTCCGACCTCAGGCTACTGAATAGGCAGATCTCAAAGAGTATTCGACGCGATAGTCGCCAGTACAATGCAGTACGCATAAAAGAGACTATTGAGCGTAACCAAGGCACCAAAGTATACGCAAGAGATCTGTCTATTGGGCAGAGTCAATTGACCAAGCTGAAGACAGACAACGGCATCGTCATTTCTTCCAAAGGTGAGATCTTCAGAGAAGTTCACAGGTTCTTTGGACAGCTATACCAATCTTCACAGATTCCTGTTGTCGGCTTGGCTTCAGATGCCAGATCCAAGTTAACTCGACACTTTACTGAAGATATCCCGGACGTCAGTCAGTACGAGATCCAAATGCCGGTTCTAAGAGCTCTTCAGAAGCTTTTCAATTCTGTCGTGCTCGGGGGTGACGTTCCAGAGGCATGGAACAGGAGTGTGGTGGTGCTGTTTTTTAAGAAGAGTGACAGGAACCGCTTGAAAAACTATAGACCAATCTCGCTCCTGAGCCATGTCTACAAACTGTTCTCCAGAGTCATTACAAATCGACTCTCGCGCACACTCGACGACTTCCAGCCTCCCGAACAAGCCGGTTGCCGAAGAGGCTTTAGTACCATAGACCACATCCACACTTTACGCCAGATCATAGCGAAGACCGAGGAATATAATCGACCTCCATGCTTAGCGTTTGTGGACTATGAGAAAGCCTTCGATTCCGTCGAGACTTGGGCGGTGCTGCAGTCTCTTCAGCGGTGCCAAATTGCGGTGCCATTTTATCCCAACAGATGGGTCTACGAATGAATATGGACAAGACAAAAGTCATGTCCAATGTCCATGTCATTCAAGTACCGGTAATTGTTGGAGATGCGATCCTCGAAGTTGTCGATCACTATATTTACCTAGGACAAATTATTCAACTAGGTAGAGCGAACTTCGAGAAAGAGATTAACCGAGGGATCCAACTCGGCTGGGCAGCGTTCGGGAAGTTTAGGCATATCTTCTCGTCCAAAATTCCTCAGTGCCTAAAATCCAAGGTCTATGACCAGTGTGTGTTACCAGCGATGACATATGGATCTGAGACATGGTCTCTAAATGTTAGCCGTATTAAGAAGCTTAAAGTCGCTCAGCGTGCTATGGAGAGGGCTCGGTATATCTCTACGGGATAAGATCCGAAATACGGAGATCCGTAGACGTACGAGAATAACTGACATAGCCCGTAAAGTTAGCACGCTGCAGTGGAGGTGGGCAGGCCACATCACTCGTAGAACTGACGACCGCTGGGGAAAAAAGTTCTTGAGTGGCGACCACGGATTGGTATGCGTAGCGTAGGCCGTCTCCCCACTAGATGGACAGACGACGTTACAAAATCAGCTGGAAGTCGCTGGATGCAGGACCTTAGCACGCCATAACTCCCGATCCGGCCTACGTTCAGCAGTGGACTAATCTGGGCTCATGATGATGATGATGTGAAAGATTTAAAAACATTTTGGTATTCTTGATCATTTTGTAGGAGAATGGGGGCCAAACTAACACGCGGAACACCTGGTGGTAATCGACTAACGCCGCCCATGGACATTTACAACACCCAGAAGGTTACAGTTGCGTTGCCGGCATCTTAGAAGACATAGGAGATGGGGAGTAGAGGGGCAAGGGGTTGAGCTTCCCCGGATACCGCTCTCACGACCGTGTCTGTTAAGCCTCGACTCGCTGTTATATTTACGTCCCAAATGGAATAAGTGGCGAACCTATTGCCATACCGGGCACAAAGTTTTCAGTCATCGACATGTATATTTAATATATATAGTACCTGGATGACTTGCTTTACTCGTTATTTTTTTTTTATAAATTGTCTTTTTTGGAAATTATTTTTAAGTACAAATTACATTCTAATAAAATGTTGAAATATGAATAATATTTTTCGATCTTACCGACGGAATAATAAAAAAATATGAACTGAAATATATATGAAATATATATATATAAAATGATGATATCTAAGAAAAGGCTCAGTCACTCATAAAGCGAACATTTGAAATGTGACCTTAACGCATAAGTTGACTGCCTTCATATTATTTAACCCAACCAGATTGGTAGGGAGCGACCTGAACACAAAATCGCAACCGTCCCCTAGAACAGTAAAATTCATTATGAAGCCTTATTAAAATTTATCGTCCATTGCATTGTCAAATAAAGGAAAATATTAGGGTTGTATTAGAGAACGACGTTACGTAGAAAGAGGTTTTATACATTTCGCGATGAGGATAAACCTCGGCCGGATTGCTGACGTGGTATTCATTTGTACAATTTAATATTTCGGGCAACAAACCCCTAGTACACCCTGAAGTTATGACAGCTTACTGTTCTGTTTTATATTTTATTTTTACCAGTCGTAATTTCGTAAATAAATTAATTAAAATTTTAAAAATCGTCGTTTAAATAGCAGTGAAGCCTAGAGCGTGAAATCTGATAAAAAGGCTTTGATTTTAATTCTGCTTAAAGAAATAACATTTTAGAAGATGCATGATGAAGAACAAATTTACATGAGTGTGTGAAATATAGACGCCGCCACCCTAGGAATTAATTAGTATTTTATTTAAGGTTATGTTAATTACACAGAAGTAAGTATAGGAAATATGCATTTGAACCTCGAACCTTTTGAGTTAAAGTCGGAGTTTAAATATACTTACTTAAATCCTATTTAAATATTAATAGGTTGTTCGGAAAGTCATTTCGTTTTTTCCCGTCAGAGGACTTAATTACGTTTTTTCGAAACCAACTTCACATTTAAGCCGCATAACCATTATATGTCTTGAGAGCTGATATTGCAAGGCTTGTGTGTGAAAAAGTTCTATTAATTCTACTCAGTAGTTTTTGGTTGGTGTCCTTTTAAATATGGAGAGCAATAAGCAGCATTTTCGTCATATTTTACTTTTTTACTTCAGAAAAGGTAAAAATGCTGTCCAAGCGAGAAAAAAATTGACGGATGTGTAATATATTAAAACTCTAGTAGATAAAAATTTTATTTTCCAAATAAAAAAAAAATACTCGACAGCTGGAAATTAATTGTATAGCCTTTCAACGCTTTGTTGTTTCTCATATTGGCTATTAAGAAAAAGTATAGAGCAAATTTTTTATAGTTATCAGCTTATAATTTATTTTATTATTATATTTATTTAAATTTAACAACAAATTAAAGTAAATATCACTTAATGTAGCGAAAGGAAGCGGAACACTGATCATAAATATCAGCAATCATAAATGGTTATGAAACACAATGCCGCTGCTTACACCTACGAACATTAGTGTGAAGGTATATTAACGCTGTTATGACATAACAAATCTATAATTCATCAGTATCTTTCTGTATAACATTCACAAATCCTCTAAGGGTGAAACGGCTTGTACATTGAATGAATGAGTGAGTGAATGACTGAGTGAGATAATTAAAATCTACCGTGAAGCGCATATATATATGTACGCATAAGCACACTAAGTGAACCTAAGGGTATATTATTTTGTACGTACATTACTGAATACTCTGCTTTGATCCTTTTTCACTTCGCCGTAATTTAGCTTGAAATTATACATTGATAACTACTGTTTCTTTGCCAGTATACGATTCTTCTCAAAGGAAGTTCTCATTCCAAGCGTTGCTCTAATTTATTTATTCATCGTTTAAAAATCGTCGATTGCTATCGTTTTTTACACCTTCACACATCTTTAATACTTAGGAGAACAGACAGCCTATCATCGTAACACAATTTTACCTTTTAAAAATGAATGATGTGTCAAAACGTCAATACTGTTTAGAAGATCCTAACTTTTAAAAAGAAACACATAATTATAATAGTTTCAAATATTTTGTATGTTTTTATGATATTTATAATATGGAGTTCTGAACAGATAGAAATAAATACTTTACAAATTGTAGTATTTGTGACCTATTTGGAACAACATCAACCAACTGAGCGGGCGACATAATTAATCAACTTCAAACTTCGCAAAACACTCAAGCTTGTTCCGTTGATGTATTTTTTTTTTGTTTCCTATTTTCGTATTGCTTGATAAAATATTTTAATTTTAAACATTGCAACTTTCCGTTGCGATATGTGAACACATTTATTTCAAATATATAGCGTAGCTGAAATAAAGGACATTATTAAAGGTAATTATTATTTTGGTGATCCAGTAAACCCATTTCTAAAGTCAGTGGTCGAGTCGAGGGTTCGAATCCTGGCTCACACCGATGACTTTTCAAAATTAATTTTGATAATTAATTATCGATGAAAATTTTGTGCCCGGTACGGCAATAGGTTCGCTACCTATTCCATTTGGGACGTAAAGAATATTTTTAAAATTTGACGAGAAATCTTTTAGAAATTCCTTAGTAATTTAAAACATAATAACATATAAATAGATCATTGATAGTTAAGCAGTTTGTATACTGCAGATGGCTAAGGTTTCATCCCATTCCATTTTTTTCTTCCTTACACTTTTTTAAATGCCTACCATGCAAGAGACTAGGCGTGAAGTTTTGAGTCTATCTCAAATACAGGGTTAAGTCGCATTAACAGATGTATATTTATTCACATTTATATCTGTTACTTTTTCTCACACGTGTACATGACGCAAATAGATAATTTAATCTTAAGTATTTACGCAAATAATTATTTTAATACGCAAATTAATATAACAAAATATGATTATATCAATAAATATGTTTCATTCCATTGCAAACCAGCTGCTTTTTTCAGCGAATAGATAATACTTTTGTATGACCTACTGTTGTTATATTTCTCGATGCTGGCGCATTGTGAAAGACACTTTAAATTAAAATAGTGAGTATTTTTCATGATTTTATATGAGTCTATTGTAAAAATTAACAATATAGGTAAGTTTATAAAACGTTGTACGCAAAGGCCAGCATAAATAAACTTACACAATTTGCATGACAAGTATTTCAGGGCTTTTGATGGCGAAGAGCAAAGAGGAAACCGCAACCCTGTAATTTTGAAACACTTACTTCATGCTGGTTGATACAAAAGCTTGGCCTTTCATAAAACAATAAGTCAAAGCTTCGATGTTTATGTTCAATAGACTTGTAAGTTATTTTAAGTAAATAAGAATCGTAATAATATGCTTTTTGTTCAAATATGTGTATTGCATGCATATAATATAAAATTTATAAAGAAGTTGCACATACACATAATAATGTTTTATAATTTGTTTATTTTAGTATGAACAAAAAGATCATTTTCACGAGTATGAAAAAAAAACAACTACCATCTTTTTGTTCATACTCGTGAAAATGATCTCTGTAAAGAGTTCGAAACGTCGGGAAATAAATATAAATAAATAATAAATAAACGCGATACAATCCTAAAAGTTGTTTTAATCAATGAATTTTTATTGTCCGAAATATCCAGAAAATATCAAATATTTGGCTCCAATTAAATACTAAATGTGCTAGTTGTAAAGTATTGCATCTGAAATATAATTTCAAATTCTTGCTTCCTTTAAAATGAACGTTATTCCGTATTAGGGGCGACCATTTGCGCCGTCTGCTCTGCAATCTCTAATCCTTTAATGGACTTGCAAAGTTTTCTCGTAAACGTAATTCTGAAGCGTTTACGTCATCTAAACGTGTAAATAGGTATGAAGTTGAAAACACTTTGTTTTTAATAAATTTATTTTAAACTCACCAGTGTCAATGTTTACTGCTTGTATAATAAATTACAAGGAAAACAGGTTTTTTTCAAAAGCTTTTATTTAGAAGTTATAAAAAGAAGAACATATTTTTTTCCGTAAAATGTTCAACTATCATCTTATAGCCTCATTATGTACAATTTATATTAATAATAAAAGCTTGTCGCGAGGTCTAGAGCAGGATGTTTCCTGTGGAATTGGCTTTAACTAACCAACATTGTTCATAACGTTTACTGGTTCGCGTTCGTCTAGACATTGGAAGCGATTATGAATTTCAAGCGGAAAGTATTTCGGATTCTGGTACTGGATAGGTGTAGATCTCATCTGTCGTGAACTTTTTTTATTTTTTATTTTTATTAGCCTTTTCTTCCTAAACCTAGGATTACAAGAGATCCCTAAGTTCGGTGTGCCTGTTGGCATAGGCCTCCTCCAATTCCTTCCAGTGTGTCCTGTCTCTTGCTACTCTCATCCAGAATGGTCCTGCTGTCTGTTTCAAATCATCCTCCCATCTCCTGACCTGACGACCCCTACTTCTTTTGCCGTCCCTTGGTTGCCAGAGTGTGACTTGTTTGCTCCATTTGTTGATAGGGTGGCGTAGCATATGTCCAGTCCATCTCCATTTTTGCGCATCTATTTTAGTAAGAATGTCTGTGAGTTTTGTTCTTGTTCTTATGTCTATGTTTCTGACTCTATCGCAAATTTTTAGACCTAACATGCTCCTTTCCATGGCACGTTGGCATTTTGCTAGCCTATCTCTATGTTGAAGGGTTAATGACCAAGTTTCACAACCATAAGTAAGAACTGGTAGAATACAGGTCTCGAATGTTTTCTTTTTTATATGATTGCCTAGGCACTTACTTATAACTATTTCCTTCAGAGACCAGTATTTTCTCCATCCCTGAGCTACTCGTCTGTTTATTTCCTTTGACATTTCATCTGAAATGGATATTAGCTGTCCTAAGTAAATATATTCGTTGACGTACTCAATCTTGTTGTCATCTACCGTAACGTCTATTTTCCTTGAGTTTGTCATCAATTTTGTTTTAGTGGCATTGATTTCCAGGCCAACTTCTCTACTTATATTTGCTAAGGTCTGCATCATTTGTTCTATTGCAGCTGGATTCTCCTCAAGAAGCACAAGATCATCAGCAAACCTTAGGTTATTTAGGCGGACTCCATTTATGATCAAACCCAAGTGATCCCAGTTTACGTGAACTTTTAACCTTACTACAAATATTTAGCATACCACTAGTGCCTCTATTGATCACTGCGACATCGCTGAACATATGACGTTTGTTCATCAACCGGAAATTTATTTACTTTCACGTAGAATCAACGGGGCTTATCCAGTTCTTTTCCTTTTGAGGTGGTTTCCTGAATTCATCATGTTCTTCTTTCCTTGGGAAATCAACCAGTTTTTGACTTCTTTGGTTTCTTTGTCCAATTCCAAATTTCCCTACCACCACCAAGTTATTTAATGGACCAATATATCCTAGCAATTTAAAAAAAACGGCTTCTTTGTGAACAGTATATAAACATTGACAAATTGTAGTCTCAGGCGTCAAGGGAAAATATTGAGTTATATTCAGGCGGCATATTTTATTCATATATCAGGGAATTGGGGATTCATTAATTGGGGAGTTAAACTTACGTTTTCAATGAACAGGGACTTGCTAAAATGGTAATCATGCATGCACGATGGTGAATATGCTATTAAATTTGATGTTAAATATTAGAAAAGCCCTACTCATAAAAAATGATGACTGATGAATGATGATGATTTTTTAGATAAGAAGTAAGTAAAATATCATTTATATATAGAGCTCAAAATTTATTATCATTATTTGTTGTGCTTTTTTTGAGCCGATGCTATTAAAATAAATTACTATAATTTATGTATTTGTACGTAATACTGCGTGTGTATTTATTGGTATTGGGCATGTGACCTTGTTAGAAAGATTTATAACATTATTGTCCGATCATTAATATACTTATAACATGCCCTATTTTTATAATTATTTTGATAAATATCTCTTCCTCCTTCGCTTGCCTCATCAACAAACATATAACATAAACGAAAATATATATAATATTCATTTCAAAGTCAAAATGAGTGTATAATCTTTAAATCCTGAATGTAAATATCGAATTCTCGTAACGTGTGCTTTCTCAATCCAGGCATTGATATGATGAGAGACGGTGATGAACAAAGAACTATTAAATAAGTTAACAAATTGATTATAACAAGTTGCTTTCATTAACAGTCATCATTAGAACGAAGAGAAAATACAACCTTTTTACTTTTGACAACCTCTAATCCTACAGGTACATTAATCCCCAGGTGGAACGCAAATGAATGACGGTTTGTTTTTAGGAAAAACAAAGAAGTATTTCACAGTCGAGATTTGTGTGAAATACTCAACAGACATTTGGTTATACTGATGAGTTATAATAAAATGGGGTTGTATTTGCGTGTTCCTGTGTAGGACAAATTTAATTGTTTTTTACAAGGTGAGATAGCGAGCTTGGGTAATTTACAGCTAACGGTGTTTTGTATTATCCTTGCAGGGGTCAAATTTCATTTAACACCTCAAGGTAAATCTATTTTATCGTTGGAGCAGCAATTTATAAATGTGTACACTAATTGCTTGAACACAAAAAAATATACTAAATATAATTATTAAACACTAAACTGCCTAAACAAGTCCACTGAAGCCGACGTTTGCTTAGCTAGCTTACTTACAGGAAGTTTGCTGAATAGATATAATTAAAAATATTTTTTTGTTATACTAAAATAATTATTACTCTTCAAATACTAATCGCTGCATGTGGAGCAACAGTGGTTATACCTAAACTGGTTCGAATCCTTGCTCACACCAATGGCTTTAGGAAATTCTTCTCTTTCGCTCACGAATACTCATAATCTATTTCGAAAGAAAAATAAACGTGATATTCATGTAACAGCATCATATTAGAGTCTTATTAGTAACTGAAAACATTTTCAGCGAAAATCAAATATTTAGTATGAACATAATTGTTATTGTTTAATTAAATTATTCTACAAAATATATTCTACTAACAATAGGTACGTAAAATTTATTTTATAGTCTAGCGGTGATATATAATTCTTGTTTTCAAAATAATTCTGACAAATATTTATTGTCCGGAGAGTCGTATACTTCACAAGCTCTCACCTTTTAGGAGCTGTGTATTATGTGGAATAACATAACATAACTTTCGCCTTTTTCTACCCGAAGGTGCAAGCAGCGGCTGTTCACTCTCATCTTGCCGTTATGTTTGCGTCCCAAATGGGAGCGAACCTATTGCCATATCGGGCAAAAAAGTTATCAGTCTTCGATATTTTTTACACATAACTAGTTTATTGCATAAGTGAAGTGGTAATGAGCTGATGTTAATGTGCGTCGAAGGACTAATGGTTGCAGAAGAAATAAGGTCCTGGAGCAAAAACTTACGTAACGTAACGTAATGTAATTAGATGATAATGACACTATTTTCTCTATGATATAACAGTGGTAGAGCCAAGCAGTTCGCTGCATAAATGGGCCGGGTCGACCGGTGAAATACCACGACCTCTCAGAAGATCGACGTGAAGTGGCTCATGCCGCGTTTCGTTCGGTGAGAGAGGTACCCGGAGGCCCACTCCCTTCCCCATCTTTCCCTATTAGGGATTGAAATTGCTGCATCCAGCATACAGAAATCCAGCTGGATCCAGCGCCTTTACAAACATGCTAGATCCAGCGCCTAGTGCTGGATCCAGCGATGCAGATCCGCAGACGTATTAATTTCTATTATTTAGTTTCGAATTGGCGCCATTTTCAAAACGGCGTGGTGACGTTGCCGTACTGTTACCATAGCACGTGCCACCCTTAGACCAAGAGCTTGAGATGGAGCTTAAAAGAGAGAAGGAGAACTTTAATAAACAAAAGCCAAAGCCGAGTAGTCAATTAGATTACGAAAAGGTCTTGAAAAAAGAAATGAGCGTTATTGAGACCGAAGGAGTGCGTGGCGAATATTTATCTATGGTTTATGACTATAAAATAACCCTAAAACCGATACGTTCTCTCCGAAGTATGTGTGGAGTCACCCTTGTGGGTCGAATGAAAAATAGCGTGATACAGGCGTGAGCTTATGTATGTATGTAAAACCGACCAGTGTAGAGGCTGAAAGGGCATTCTCAGCAGCGAAAAAAATTCGCGAGACCATACTACACATATAAGAACATTAACAGGTTTTAAAATTGAGTAAAAGAGCCTGCTGATCGCTATTGCCGCCTAAACATAAAAATATGTTATTTAATTTTAATTTGATTCTTTTGATCTCAAATGATTAAGAAACTAAAGCAAATTGATATAAGGTATCACTAATGAGTGATAGATTTAGATTATCGTAAGAAGTACATTATTTAATAAAAAGAGTCTTAAAAATGTCGTCTTTTTATTTTCATTTCACATTTTGCTGGATCCGCGCTGGATCCAGCTAGATTCGGGTCAATTCAGCAAGAATCCAGCTGGATTGAAAACGCGGCTCTATTGCAAATCCCTATTCCCTATCCCCTATCCCTAGAAGGTCGGCAACGGAACAGTAACTCTATATGTGTTGCTGGTATCCATGGGCGGCGTTGGTTGCTTACCATCAGGTGACACGCCTACTCGTTTGCCCTCCTATCCCATAAAAAAAGTGTCTTTTATTCAACGACCTTAATTTTATATCCAAGCATTAAACAGCAGCAAGTTCTAAAAACTTAGAAAAGTTTAGACAGAGTAGCGCCGCCACCAATCTATTACTATTCTCTACAGGTGTTCTACCTGCAGAGAATAGTTCGACCGCCTTGCCACTCAAGTCGTACGAAGTTAAGGTAGACTTATGTTTAAAATTTCATCAATTGTTAGTTCACCAAGGTATCATAGATATAAATAAAATTGGAGTGTCTATTTGTAAAAAATAATAATAATCGGTGTTTATTAAATATACAAAGTCATGCCATAAATATTGTAACAAAGCAAAAAAAAATTTTTTTAATTGCAAATAACATTTATTACTTTTACAGTGTGTTACTTTATTACATAAATATAAAACGATATAAAATATAAAAAGCTTATTCGAAGTGGTCTCCATTGGCTGCAATACAGGCCTTTAAACGTTGAGGCCAGTTATCAATAGAAACACGCACTCTTTCCATGGGAAAATTCTTCACTGCCAATCGTATGGATTGTTTTAGGGACTCTAAATTATTATGACGTTTAGAGCAAGCCGTACTCTCTAAAACTGCCCACAAATCATAATCCAGTGGATTAAGATCGGGACTAGACGACGGCCAGTCTTCAGCTCTAATGAAGTCCGAAACGTTCGCTTCCAACCAAGATTGCGTGGACCGAGCTTTATGACCCGGTGTCGAGTCTTGCTGGAAGGACCATACTTCGTTATTGAACATGGTGTTGTTAAGGGGCTTGACTACCTTTTCAAGAATGGTATCTTGATACACTTGTGCCGATGTTTTGATATCTTTTTCACAAAAATATGGCTCAGTCACTCCTTCGTAGCTAACACCCCACCAAACCATCACTGAAGTCGGATAATGCCCACGTTACACTCTGTCAACTAATTGGGAAGCTTCCTTAGAGCTTTGAGACGCGACATTGTTCTAGGTGCTATCTTCATCTCCCTAGATAAAATCTTTTGCTTGCGGACAAGATTTCTTCGAATTCTTTCCCTTACTGCTTTGACCACCTTTTTCGTACGAACACTACGTGGACGGCCAGGTCTTTTTCTGTCACAAACAGAGGAGGTCTTATTGTACCTATTAATAGCCCGGTACACAATCATTTGACTAATACCAAGTGTATGAATAGTTTTAAAAATTGCATTCGGCTCCATACCTACTTTGTGTAATGCAATCACAGCGATTCGGTTCTCTTTATCACCCCACTCCATTTTAATATCGCAAAATATTGTACAATGTATTGGCGCCAAAACGAGAAAACACAATGAACAATCGTATAAAAATTACAGATTCCAAATTCATTATTCATATTTTTAGTTGTATCAGTATTTATGGCCAGACTAAGTATATATATAAACGATAAAAGCATTTTTTTACAATGTTTGTTTGACTGTTTACCATCTGGAGTTAAAATTAGTGAAAATTTCACCGACAAATAGTTGATCTAAACAGGAGTAATATTCTTAATACATGTAAAGATGTAAGCAGTGCGTGACTTTTTGTTTCGCAGAATAACTCATTATGTTCTGCGGTTAAATCCGTAAACGTCATTATGACTCACATATCTTTCGATGTTTTTTGAAAAGTATTTGTAGTCGGAATTAATAGTCTCGGTGGTCCCGTGGTCGAGCACACGGTATTTGAATTTAGTAGTCGCAAGTTCGACTCTAGGCACACACAAAGGACTTATCGAAATTAATTAATTTCGAAAGTTAATTGTGATAAATATCGACAGCTAAAAACTTTGTGCCCGGTATGGCAATAGGTTCGCCACCTATACCATTTGGGACGTAAACATAACGACGAGTCGAGGCTTAACAGCCACCACCTACACTTTCACGTAGAAAAAGGCGCAAAGTTATGTTATGTTACGTTATTAATAGTCGTTCTTGATTTTATAGCGGAACCTATAATTTAGTAGTCTCCACAAACTCCACACAACTATAGAGAAGCCTTTATTAATGGCGTATATTAAGTACTTGCGTAATTGAATTATAATACTGAAGCTAAAGGTATTTCTAATCAGATTAGATTTATCCTATCTACTTTGATGTTATGGACGGGCCTGTTATTTAGAAAGTTAGACCCTTAATTTGATAGCTTTGAACGTTAAAACTTTTTAATAGCTCCCAGGGGCTGTTGCTTCTTCTATTCAAGATGAATATCAAGCGAGGAATGTTTAAACTAAGCTATTTTAAGTGTTAATCATGTGACTACTTTTTGTCTTTCATGACTCTAACTTCACTTTCCGATAATATCCTTAAATAAACATAAACATAACTTCACGCCTCTTTCTACCCGAAGTTTTCTCGTCTCGCCGTTATTTTTACGTCCCAAATGGAATGAGAATAGGTGGCGAAAGTTTTCAGTCGTCGATATTTATCACACATAACTTCCGACTTCGAAAAGTCATTGGTGTGTGCCAGGATTCGATCCCGCCACTTCTTGATTCAGAAGCGGGGTGTTCGACCTTAACTAACTTCAGATATAACTGTATTTATATACGCTTAAGACTATAAGGGTACTTAATCTCCAAACCCTATTCTTAACACAAGTCCACGACATTTAATCAGAATAAATATATCAATTGACAGGAAAGACAATCCTGAAACTCCCTCACTGGCTGATCCAGAAGCCTCCCTATAACAGAAAATGGCAAGACGTATCAACTGGGATACAAGTCACATAGAAGAAGAATAAGAAGTCTACGACATTGATTACATACAAAAAATAATTCTTCAAATCATGTAAATAGTGATCGTAAGCTTATAAAAAGAACATTTTCAGTTTGTCCTTGTGTGATCTCCTATCTTACAATCCATAAACATAGAATTAAACTAAAAAACAACCTGTTTATTTTTATGTATGTATATGAAGAGAAACATAGTCACTTACTTTCAGAATATGTTTTCGGAAATAATTCAGATTAACATTTCCAATATGATGATAAATAACAACTCTATAATTTTACTGCCATAAAAAACGTCTCGTATCATGCAACGCAATATTTACCAAGTCACAAGTGAAATAAATATGTTCTTGAGATTCATTTAACTGTCATAACCACTTCTAAAAGACCCTACTCTTAGTATATCTTGAATGAAAGGGAAGTTCTTGTAAACGTACATATAATCTATATCATATCTTATATATGATTTATATGTCACTTAAGCTCATATTTCCGTACGCATTATATGCGTAGATACGTATCGAACAACTTTTCTGGATCATGTCGTCGCTAAAACGAAAATATAATCATATTCACGCTACTTGTCAACAAAACGACTCATATTCTTGTTTCATAGGAAAATATGAGATGAATACACAGGGAAATATACGTTGTTGATTTTGGAATAATCATTGTTTCTTTGTGATATCAGCAAAATAAATTTGTTGAGAAGTGCCACGTGTCGTTTTTTTAATGAAATTTTTATTCAGATTCTATTTAATCGAAGTAAAATATCATATTCATTCGAAATGTGGATTTTCAATAGATACTTTTTTAAATGATATCATCTGTTATAGTTTATGTATCTGTGGCGGAAGTGAAGGGGCGGAAGTAAGAAATTTATGTCACGTGTCGTAGCAAATAGTAAGAATTAGTGTCTGCCTACCTTCATAAGAAAAAGGCGTGATTGTGTGTATTTATGTATGTATATAATAGTTAAATCTAAGTCATCCGGTTTTTATTCAAGTCTTTAATGCCTACCAGTGTTTGACTTTTATTTTATCAGGCTATAAATTATTGAAAAAAAGATTTTGTGTAATAAAAGGTGCCAGTCTGTGAAATTCAACGAGCCTAAATCCGATTTCTTTTCTGTAAGTCTCTGAGAGAGTCGAGAGTCGAATATCTTGCAAATCTCAGTTGATGCTGCGTCACTAATTCAAAATTATTGTATTCCTATAATTTTGGAGCAGTAAATGAATATTAAATTTAGATTTTATTGTATTTGTACAACGTTAACATATTCGTAAAATATCTTCAAAGCTAACAACTTTATTCTCTTGAATAATCTCAGGAACGAAGATTATTTGTCTTAAATGTCCTGTCAGAAAATATATTCGAGAAAAATGATTTATGTACACTTTTTTGGTATTATTATCACTGTTTCTTTTTGTCATTTTAATGTACATACATTCATGTTATATTACAGATATTTGATTCATAGAACTTCTAGGTATGTTAATAAGATATTATAGTAGAATGTCTAACAAATTGTACTGTTATGTACCTGTGAGCCTCTATCTGTAATCAATTCGCAGGCCATTTGTAGTGTTCTGTTCGATATTTGCTTTGTCATTTAGGTCAGCACTAGCCAAATTGTTTTGTATAGTTGAAAGGAACCAACACTCATCGTAAATAATATATGGATAAGTATTCCTTAGAAAGGAAGGAGATTATTTAATATTACTCGGACATTACATAACATAACTTCACGCATTTTTTCTACCCGAAGATTTGGGCGTGGCTGTCAAGCATCGACTCGCTATTATGTGTACGTCCTAAATGGAATAGGTAGCGAACCTAATGCCATACACCGGGCACAGGGTTTTCAATCTTCGATATTTATCAAACATAACTTTTGAGAAGAATTTCGAAATGTCATTAGAATTAGAACCCGCTTCTTGTTAATTCAGAAGCGGGGTGCTCGACCACTGGACCACCGAGACTGACCACACTGTATTCACTGTGATACAAGTTGATCTATCTAGTTAAAAGCCCAGGTTTTTAAAATAATGCAGCAAATTTTACAGGTGTATATGTAAATCAAATCAGATTCAAAACTCATTTATACAGTTTAGGTCATATACAGACACATAAGGTCACTTATTGAAATTCCGCCAATTCGATTACTCTCGCCCTGACAAGAATTGGCAAGAAACTCAGGAAGGTAGGTTTGTTTTTGCCCAAAAACTCTCCGAAAATATTGTTATTGTAATAATCAACTAGGTTTTCAATCATTTATCTTTTATCAAAACTTAGAATGGAAAATTTAAAATGAAATGTTGTTCTAATATTTGTAAAAAAATAATCAAAACAAATAAAAGTGAAACTTGCTACGAATGAATTACAAGTGTATATGTTGTTTTGAGTTCAATAATTCATTTGCTGATTATTGCGCAAGTAGGCATTCAATTTCCGAATTAAGTATATCTAATATATAAAATTCTCGAGTCTAGATGTGCGTAATTGAACTCCTCCTTGACCGATTCTCATGAAATTTTATGTGCGTGTCGGGTAAGTCTGAGAATAGGACAACATCTATTTTTCATCCCCCTAAATCACAAGGGTAGCCCACCCCTCAATTTTTTTTTATAATTTTTCGACATATTTCTGTTTCTTATTTTTTTTTATAAAACGGAATACAAAAATACATGCAACCCTAAATTTTCAACCCCCTACGATCAACCCCTATTTTTTAAATATTATTTTTCGGCAAGACAACGTTTGCTGGGTCAGCTAGTATTTATATAAAACAATATCAAACTTAACAGTCATCAAAGTTAACAGTCTCGGTGGCGCAGTGGGCGAGCGCACGGCCTCTGATCCAGAGGTCCGGGGTTCGATTCCAGACACTGGCTCACACCAATGACTTTTCGAAATTGTTTTCGGAAGTTATGTGTGATAAATACCGATGACTTGACAAACTTTGTGCCCGGTATGGCAATGGGTTCGCCACCTATTCCATTTGGGACGTAAACATAACGGCGAGACGAGGCTTAACAGCCGCTGCCTACACCTTCGGGTAACAAAAGGCGTGAAGTTATGTAATGTATGTAATGTAATGTAATATCAAACTTTCCTAGCAGTAAAGAAACAAAATTTTGCCTTGTCAGGGAGAAAACATGAGGCCATATTACAGTCATACGCAAACATACACCGTACAGCTACTAGTCGCAATCATTTACATACAGCGTTCTCAAAATTTATTATAATACGGGATTTATGTGATTTTCATCCAATATTTAAGTAAATCATACAGTGAATATTTTACACAGATTGGTAATTAAGGAAATAATGTATAAATAATCCCTTAGAGAGGTGTACGCTCAAAGTAATTGGAATAAATTAGAATGACGTCATTCCGAACACAACAAAGCCTATTTACTTTGCTTAGATCCTTTTGATTGAGACAAGTTATTCTCATGGATATTATTAAAGTTTACATTTGCAGTAGGTAACTTCTACATTACAATTTAATAGAACAGTTTTCATATTATTACTAAGATTTCTTATTATTACTAGTTGACTCGGCGAACTTTGTTCTGCTCGAAACTAATAAATTAGTGAATTTCGGATTTATCACTTTTTCTTTAATATATCATACACGAATTATAGATTAAAACCACTAAATAAACTGCCGCTGCGTTGGCATACAAAATGCCATTGATTTATGGATTAGTAGAGCCAAGCAGTTCGCTGCATGAATGGGCCGGCTCGACCGGTGAAATACCACGACCTCTCAGAAGACCGACGTAAAGTGGCTCATGCCGCGTTTCGTTCGGTGAGAGAGGTACCCGGAGGCCCACCTCCTTCCCCATCCTTTCCTATCCCCTACTCCTTAAAGGTTGGCAACGCAACTATATGTGTTGCTGGTGTCCATGGGCGGCGTTTGTTGCTTACCACCAGGTCACCCGCCTGCTCGTTTGCCCTCCTATCTAAAAAAAAAAGATTACTACAAATAAAAAATATATGAAAAAATTTTTTTGTTAGTTTTTGTTTACACAAAACGACAATTTCAAAGATTGTATTTGCGATTTATTTTAACATTGTCTACTATTTTAGCATTCGAATGACGGAAAACATAGTCTGGTGTTTTATTTTCAAATAAAACCAAGTCACGGTCGGGATACGTATGGAACAAAATTGCGTGGGCGTGAATTTATCTAATAGTGTCATGTTAACATCGCATAACTCAGTGAAAATTATTTTAAGGGAAAAAGTTAGCGTGTGCTATTTTCACGATATAATGGTGACAAGACACATTAACGTTGCTGGTAATTACTTAAAATAATATCACACATAGGTCATGTGATATAAATTCAAGCTAATATCTATACTAAAGTAAGGTTTTTTTTAATTTCACACATATTTCTATTCGAAAGCGTAGATAGCAGCTGTTTAGCCTCGCTTCATCGAACTATTACGGCTGAAATGGAAATGATGACCATTTATATACCGTTGACCTTTTTCGCGATGCAGATGTCCAAGGGCAGCTCCCGTCGCCTACCACCAGATACGCTTGCTCGTTTACTGCCTTTCTCATAAAAGAAACAATTACTCTTAAAAACTCAACATCAAACAAAAGTATCTCGTTTTTTTAGATAGGATTCAAGCCTGAATCAGGATTCATTATAATTTTAACGGTCTGCCTGTTGTTAACGAGATAAATTTTCGCTAAAGCCTGCACACAACCCTTTTTAAACTCTTATGAGAATATTTGTATGAATAGGTTTTCAAATGGTCAGCCACGTCTGCGATGGGCATTTCGCATTGCATTTGTGTATATTTATTTGCAACCAGGTGGACTGTGTCCTTGTTTGTCATCATTTTAGTTTCAAAGAGGAATATAATAAAAATTAATGTAATGAAAGATATTTCCTATAATATATTCGTTTCGGAAATTGTGCCAGAAATATAAAAATCGATCCGCCATCACCTGTAAAAGTCGGCTAGTTCAGTCCAATTGATTCTGTCTTTACCTTCACATATAAAAGTCGTGAATTAACAAAAGTTATCAACCTCAACGGGTATCGGATAAGTACATATTTTGGACTTCTTAATAATGCAGATGGAGGTGATCCAATAGTCCATATGTAATCCGCAGTCTGATAAATTGTATCCTACATTCAAACCTCATTTGTGCAACTAATGTACCACGGTAGCACGATTAGTTCACAGTTACGGTGGTGCAGTTACATTATTATTTACCCAGATAGTAATGTTCAGCATCAAGAATATGTATTGAATTGAACCATATTGAACGTATCAATGGAGACTGAATAAATGAAAGAATGAGTAAATTAATTAAAGAAAAATAATTTTTATGTTATTTTTAAATCAAGATTCCAAATTTAAATTGAAACACGCATTCACAATTATAACATAACATAACATACATAACATAACTTCACGCCTTTTGTTACCAGAAGGTGTAGGCAGCGGCTGTTAAGCCTCGTCTCGCCGTTATGTTTACGTCCCAAATGGAATAGGTGGCGAACCTATTGCCATACCGGGCACAAAGTTTGTCAGTCATCGGTATCTATCACACATAACTTCCGAAAACAATTTCGAAAAGTCATTGGTGTTAGCCAGTGTCTAGAATCGAACCCCGGACCTCTGGATCAGAGGCCGTGCGCTCGCCCACTGCGCCACCGAGACTTTATTCACAATTATATATCGAAAATAATGTGTATAATTTCCATACACCAGCCCACAATCTCACAGTTCAATTTGACGATTATGCTTTATTGGGTGCCAGTGCAAGTGCCAGCTGTGCAAAATGCATTAAAAAATCAAGCCCAGTTTTAACATGCTTAAATATTAGGTAAATATATAGATCTTGTCATCAATTTCGGATGATTTACAATAAGTGGTACAGCCAACAGTGGTAGAGCCAAGCAGTACGCTGCATGAAAGGGCCGGCTCGAAGGGTGAACTACCACGACCTCTCAGAAGACCGACGTAAAGTGGCTCATGCCGCGTTTCGTTCGGTAAGTTAGGTACCCGGAGGCCCACCTCCTTTCCCTATCCTTTCCTATCTCCCATCCCTTAAAGGTCGACAACGCAACAGTAACACTATATGTGTTGCTGGTGTCCATGGGCGGCATTGGTTGGTGACACGCCTGGCTCGGTTGCCCTCCAATCCCATAAAAAAAGTAAAATGCTGTTTTCTAATATAATAAATTTAACATATGATTACTTAACAGTATTTTATTTTATTGAATTGTCTTGAAGTTGTATCTAATTGCTTTATTTCTTTTTCTTTCTTATTAACTTTTTCTTTGCAAATTTACAAACGATTAAGTATCACGCTTCTGTTGTGCGAGATAGATCCAAATTTCCCCTGAGAATCTTTGCGCTTCATTGCTTTGTCAATCGATCGAGTTGTCTTATTGTCAGCTTCCATCAAGAGTCCAGGAGAGATAGAATGGAGAATGATATTAAAACATTTTGATCAAAGTTATAAATTAACGCAACAAGCAATGATTATTAAACAACAAAAAAGCTAAAGCTACGTATAATAATCATGAGAATTCAAATAATGTCTTCATTTATTTTTCATATTGTTAAAATAAGTGGAAGTTAAAATAGGGGGTTAAATTCATGCGAGCAACTGACGCATATTGCGTCAGTTGCTCGCATGAACTTATAAAAAAACACCTAAACGAAAGTGACTTCCACACCTACCGTGGGTGCGCCAGCTGACCCTAGATTCGATTATTAGTCATTCGAAATCTATTGAAACAGATTATACTGGATCGGCATATAATTTGTACACACAACAAGACAACAATAAAAGTCACACACTTAAAGCATGATTACGTTTCAGTCCTGTCACATATAGAAGAAGTTCATAATTTGTTTAAAAAATAGGCAAAATAACATTAATATTGGTATTGTACCTTAATGTTCATACTTATTTATTAACGAATGTCAACCACTAGTATGCATAGTTACGTAGAAGTGAATTATTAAAAGGCATCAAAAAATACCTCCCCATCGTGGGCAAAGGGTAATATGATCAGAACACTAACATCATTGTCACGATTAATCGCAATGCACTCACTTTAGCCAGCCCTTTGTTCACGTGTAAACTCTACTAGCCGTTTAAATAAATAAATAAATAATATTAGTGCCGCTCTTAACGATCTCTACATATACACTCGGAATCGGGGCCGCTCACACTCGGAATCGGGCCGCTCGTGGCGATTGCGTCCGTGTCTTTTTTGTTCCACGGAGGCACTTTCCACAAGCACTCGTGTTTGTTTTTTTTTTTATTAAATTTTATTTCATTATGTTATCTGTACTTGTTGACTATTTTTAAGTGTCTGTGAAGACCTATAAAAATAAAGTTATTTTGACTTTGACTTTGACTTTGACAGCAGTAGCGCCGGGAGCATTGACAGTACGAGGAAGATGTGAAGTCGTAAGGGTGTCGATACGAGTAGCGTCCTATACCAAATACCTACCCATCCTTCAAGGTATTAAAGACATACGTTGATTAAAAATCAACGTATGTCTTGTCGTACAATAAAAGTTTATTTAAAAAAATATACGCTAACCTTTGATATTTAGGATTTTTTTATAAAATAAGGGGACAAACGAGAAGGCGTGTTACCTAATGGTAAGCGACCAGCGCCGCCCACGACTGCAACACATTTAGTGTTACAGTCGCGTTGCCGACCTACAAGGGATAGGATAGCATGGAAAAGGATGGGAAGCGGGTGGGCTTCCAGATACGTCTCTCACCGAATGAAATGCAGCACCAGCCTGTTAACTTCGTCGCGTTTACGAATTTTCCCATTTATTATAGACTTTTTGGAGAAAAATCCAGTTGGATGACTATATCAAAAACGTCTAAATTTTTTATAATGATAAACAATAAAGTTCGTATTTTTTAAGTAATGAGAGAACAGGAAACTTATTGATCAAAACAACTTTCAGGATTATATCGCGTTCATTTATTATTTATTTCCCGACGTTTCGAACTCTTTACAGAGATCATTTTCACGAGTACCGTAACTCTGTAAAGAGTTCGAAACGTCGGGAAATAAATATAAATAAATAATAAATGAACGCGATATAATCCTGAAAGTTGTTTTGATCAATGAGTGAGATTCGCGAAAATCTTAGAAATAAACAGGAAACTTGTTCGAAATTTACTTACTTCGAAACAAAAGTTTCACCGTCCCTTTTTTGGCAAGCGCAGGACTTAAATTTTTTTATCAAAGAATTTATTACGACAGTTAATCGAAAAATTAAAAACAAAATTGAAAAAATCTATTCACAAGGAAATGGTAGACAAGGTATGAAAATTGCCAATTATGCATCACAATTTTCCGGTTATCGATATTTACAATTCGGATTTACAATTCCTAATAAAATAATACTGAAACTGTAGCTTTAAACCTTCAATACACGAAGGTGTAGGCAGGGTAAATAAATCTCAACCAACTAATTAATTGTTTAGCCCCAATTGTCATAGACAAATTACATGTGAACTTCCATTAATAGTCGCTAAGTCACGGATTCAAATATTGGCTGACATCAACGACTTTCCAATTAATTTCTAAAGTTATGTGTTATAAATATCGATGACTAAAAACGATGTGCCCGGTATTGCAATAGGTTCGCCACCTATTTCATTTGGGACGTAAAAATATCGGCGAGTTGAGGCTTAACAGCCACTGCCTACACCTTCGGGTAGAAAAAGGCGTTGAAGTTATGTTATCAATGACTTTCCCGAAGTTATGTTAAATAATAATAATGAATAAAATTATATATTGTTTAATATAAAAAGCTATTGTCATACAAAACTCTGATTCCTGAATATTTAAAATAATCGTATAAGCATCTTATCGCTTCAACAGATTCACAATCGTCTTTTATGTATGGGCTTAAGTATAAGGCGCCGCCGCGTCGGCTTACAGCATTGTCATCACCAATCCAAAGACTGCCAGAATAAATACAGGAGCTACGAGATGGCTTCGTAATAATTTGCTATGCATAATCTTTCCTACTTCACGTTAATTTAAAGACAGAAGACCAATTATATATTCAATATGTATCTATTTTGAATATGATGTTGTGCTTCATTATATAGTGTAATAATATAATAATAATATCTTGGACACAATACACACAGCGCCCTCTAGTTCCAAGCTAAGCAACTAAATGCTTGTGTTATGGATACTTGATACCGGATATTAATACATATATACTTTTCTTGTGTAAATACATATTTATAATACTTAGAGAAACACCCAGATGCCACACAAACATTATGAGTTTGTCACAAATATTTGTGCTTGAGTGGGACTCGAACCCCGACGTCATTGCTGCAGCCGGTAGGTTTTATCAATGCGCCACGAGGTCCCCTTCCCCCCCTTGCCTCCTTTTTGTAAAACAAACCCGCTGTCTGTCTGTTAAATGCTTTGATCTTTGAAAGTACGGTACGGATTTTGATACAGTTTTTTTAATGGATAAAGAGTGTCAACGGAGTGGTTTTTATGTATAATTCCTGTATAATGACATAAAGAAACGGTGATAATTTTCAATATTTAGCCCTTTAATTGTAATCGCTGTAAAAAATACTTCCGAATCGGAACAAAGTTCGCCGGGTCAGCTAGTTGTACATAAAAACAGAACGAGTGCCACTTCGAGCAGCGCTTAACCTGTTTAGTTTTTAATTAATTAACATATTGGCAAATGTTTAAAATATAGACCATAATCTGCATAAGTGTATGTAGTATATACAATAGAAATTCGAAGTTTGTTCACAAATTATGTAGGTGAATAGTGAGAAAAGTATCCAACTTTTCAAACATTCAGAAGAGCGAGCAACGCTTACAAACTGATATCACGAGACAACAGTTTTCATCTATATTTATCTCTTACTAGCTGACCCGGCGAACTTTGTTCCGCATCAAAAGTAATAAATAAGTAAATTTTGGATATTATGAGCTTCAATTTGTGATATTTATCGACTTTTACTGCTGTCCCGCTAAGTTAATACTGCAATATCTTCGAAAATATTCGTTTAAATTGCATGCTCTAAAGGGCCAGAATCGTCTATATTACGTACAAAATCTATTTAAGACACGTAATTGGATGAAAATTAATGCTGTAATGTTTGAAATCGCTTCGTAAAAAAGCCATTATTTCGCGTAAAAATAAAAATAAATAAAAATGACCATGTTTATTTTTATATATTTTTTATTTTTACGAGAGATAGACATATGGGCTCGCGGACTTTTTTGTAGACCTTCTGAAGGTGCTTAAAAATGTAGAACATTGTTTTCATCTATCACTTAGGGTTCAGCCAGCGTTTCCAATTAAAGCTCTAAATCTCGAAAATTATCATTTTTAAACGGTTTTATTTAGCTCACCCCGTTTGTTTTATTCTTGGGTCAAATTTAGTAATTCAAATTTCACCCTCTTCCTGTCAACCGATTAATCTGAAATTTTGTATACACTTTGGATTTTGGTGACAATACAATTATGTTTATTCATTATCTTTATAAATTCAAGATGGCCGCCGCTACAAAATGGCGGATAATTTATGTTTTATTAATCCCATCAATATGGGTATCAAATGAAAGGGCTCAACAAGCAGAATACAATATATGTACTATAAAAAAATTAAATCCAAGATGGCGGCCGCTACAAAATGGCGGATAACGTAGGTTTTATCAATCCCATCAATATGGGTATCAAATGAAAGGGCTCAACAAGCAGAATACAATGTACTATAAAAAATTGAAATCCAAGATGGCGGCCTCTACAAAATGGCGGATAACTTAGGTTTTATCAATCCCATCAACATGGGTATCAAATGAAAGGTCTCAACAAGTAGAATACAATTTACTATGCAAAATTGAAATCTAAGATGGCCGCCGCTACCAAATGGCTGATAACAATTTTTTATCAATCCCACCAATATCAAATAAAAGGGCTTGACAAGAAGAATACAGTGCACTATACAACCTCAATATTTAAGATGGGCGCAGCCACTAAATGGCGTATAATAATAAGATTTAAATTTAGAAATTGAATCTGTAATTTAGGTATCTGATTAATCCAGCCTGAATCCACCACCCAAGTCAAGATTTTGTATCGTGTTGAGGACTATGTGGCGTTAGGGTGGCTAAAAATGATACGTCGTTAGCGGTACACCACTCAAGTTAAGGTGAAAGGTTAAAACGCGCCGAGAACTGTATGGCATTAGGGTGGATAAAAATGATATGTAGTTTTAGCGTTTCCCCTCAAGTCTCAGGCGCATCTTGTTGTACATAGCCTTGCTCTTTTATTGGACCTCTGGGGGGTCGACCGTTTAAATGTCCATTACTCGTGGGAACAAAATGGTAAAGAATGCGAAATAAAAACTAAAAACTAGAAAATAAAAATAGGTAAAAAAACTTTTTAAGTTAAACGGTTTTATGTTAAACATACATTGCAATGTTTAAGATAAATGTACTAAAAACCAAAAAATAATAAAATAGATACAGTCGTGGGAATTATAAACATATGCATAGACTAGACTAAAATAAAACCGTGGGGCACGTCAATTGTCTACAAATTATCGACTTAATGTGCGATAGAAGAATCGTTTAATTCGTCGTTAGGCAGTTGGCCCGCAGACGGTGAGGAAATTACTTACTATTTTCTTGCTCATGGAAATTCCAATAGTTATACACTTCATGTAAATAAAAGAGATGTTTCAACTAGTAACTAGTTTATCGTTGGACATTCACACTGCTGGCTGGCGAGGAATCGTTTCACTGCTCGTAGTTTGTCTTTAATCGACAAAACATATGATAAAAATACTACTCGCTCACCACTATGAAACCCTAAAACTCGAGCTTGCTAGCTTGTTTCCACATTCTAGCCCTACTTATCACACGTCCATCGTTGTCGGTTGAACAACTGCCTAATTATAGTGTAACATTACAAAACAAACATTTTAATCAACGATTGTAGACAATTGACGTGCCCCACGGTTTTATTTTAGTCTAGTCTATGCATATGTTTATAATTCCCACGACTGTATCTATTTTATTATTTTTTGGTTTTTAGTACATTTATCTTAAACATTGCAATGTATGTTTAACATAAAACCGTTTAACTTAAAAAGTTTTTTTACCTATTTTTATTTCTTGACAACATCATATATGAATTATAGATCAAAACCACCCCGTAGACACCCTGTAACTATTAAAAAAACCGCATCAAAATCCGTTGCGTATTTTTTAAGATATAAGCGTATAAGGGGACAGACAGCGGAAAGTAACTTTGTTGTATACTAAGTAATGATACGATGGGACTGTCTTCTTTAACGGCAATTTGTTGCCAAATATTAATAAAAACTCTCGGAAATTTATAGCCATTTTTTGATAAAATTACATTTATTTGCTTTAACGTTAGATCAATAAATGTAATTTATTTAAATAAACCCATTTACTGTGTCATATCGCGTAGCCCCTAACTGTAATTTAAAACAAATAATGACAAAAGTGGAAGGGGGATACATTTTCTGGTCTGAATAGGGGTTGAGCCTATTGTCACAAGGAATAATTTTGTTAGTAGTGAATATTTATTTGAAAGTCAAAACAGTGTCAGCTAATATTTGAACCTGAGACCATAATTTTAATGTAAGTGAAAAGTCAACATTTTCGGAGATTATTTATAATATGATGTTTAACTTATTTGCGACTACCACATAAAGCTACTGCTAAATATTGCAAAGACGTTAAATGACATCATTATGAAAGGAACTTTATAATTTTTAAGAATTACTTCAAAGGAAAGATGCTTTTAAGTTGAAAATAAATATAATGTACTTATATTCGTTTCTTAATTAATGGCTTCGTCCTTTTCCAAGAAACTTTATCTAAAGTTAAAGAATATAAAGTAAGTTTAAAAAAGTGAGTTTTTTAATACTGAGCTCCACTTACGGAACATGTATAATTATCATTCATGATATGTCTCATCAGGCTAGCATTTAAATTTTTAATCCTAATGTAACCCAACGTCACAAAGTGCCCTACCGGGCATACCTCCAAAAACTTCGGGGCCAAAAACCAGTTTATACATATTACTTAGAAATAATGAACGGGAATTAACGCGGGATGCCTACCTCATAGTAGCTATAAACATGCAAAGTTTCAGCCCGATCGGTTAAAAATTGACAAAGTTTCATACAATCTTTCATCAATTATTTTATCGTTTTAGGGGTTGAATTGCTCAAAATCTTTTCTTGGCCGATACCTTTTTTTTTTTTTTTTTTTTTTTTTACGCGAGGAAATGCTTTATGCACACCTCCTGCCTGGGGACGGCAGGGGGTAGTGTGGGACTCCCAAAACAGTAAACTGTAATCCGATCCTAGGGTTACCCACTAAAACCTCGCGGCGGCCTTCCTCCGGCGTTGGGGTGGCCCAGGACAGTGCGTCAGCCCTCTGGTCCACCCCGCCGTTGCCCCCCCCTCAGTCGCGAGGGGGTGCTCATCCTCAGGGAGCCTCGGGAGGCTCCCCTGGGCGGGGCGGCTCCAACCGCGCGCTATAAAGAGGCGTGCGGCCGGCGGCGCCCCTGACGACCCTCCCCGGCCGCATCGGGGGGTCATCCTTCCCGGGCCGCGACCCGGGCGCACCCGCGGGGTGTGCGCCCTCGCGGCCCGTCGACGGCGGCGATCACTGAGCTCGCCGCCGCCGCCTTCGAGCGGGATTGGCTCTCTCCCGACCCCGCTCGGCGGCCTCCTTCTGGAGCATCACAGCTTCGCAGAAGGAGACCACAGCCCTCCACCCTTCCTCGCCCGCCAGCATTGCCGCGACCAACGCCGGCGGGGACAAGTCTCGCCCGATCCCGTCGACCAGGACTCGGCGCTCGTCCGCCCAGGCCGGGCAGACCTCCAGCGTGTGCTGGGCCGAGTCCAGGTCGGATGCGCAATGGTGGCATCTCGCCGTCTCTTCGCGTTTTATTCGACTCAGATACTCACCGAAGCACCCGTGCCCGGTGAGTATCTGAGTCAACCTGTAGGTGACAGTGCCCCATTTACGGAGCACCCAGGCCTCGAGGTGGGGCAGGACGGCTCCGACGGCGCGTGAACGCGCAGAGCCCTGGAGGACCAGCGCGTCGCGCCAGTCCCCCAGGACCCGCCGGAAGGCCTCCCGCCTCCGCACTTCGTGTCCCCGCGCATCCGGGTCCCCCCCTCCCCGGCCGAGATCGTACGCGGCTGCGTACATCCCGGTCTTGGCCGATACCTACTTTATAATATGTACCTGCATGCAAAATTTCAGCCCGATCCGTCCAGTGGTTTGGGCTTTGCGTTGATAGATCACTATTTCAGTAAAAAAAAAAATGTCAGTCAGTCACTTCTGAGTTATGTATAATAAATATTTAGATTTTTTCAATGGACTCATGACTAATCTCGCTGACTTCTGAATGGGGTGCGCACCAGTGATTTTTCAGGGGTCTTTTCGAAAGCTATAAGACAATTGGCTACTTCACATATTCTACTGGACGGCAAGAAGCATAATTGGTGCATCATTAAAAATTAATGGTTATATATTTTTTTGGTGTAGTGGCAGAGCCAAGCAGTTCGCTGCATGAATGGGACGGCTCAACCACGACCCCTAAGAAGATCGACGTAAAGTGGCTCATGCCCCGTTTCGTTCGATGCGAGAGGTCTCCGGAGGCCCAACCCCCTTCCCCATCCTTTCCTATCCTACTCCCTTAAAGGTAGGCAACGCAACTGTAACACTATATGTGTTGCAGGTGTCCATGGGCGGCGCTGATCACTTATCATCTGATTACACGCCTGCTAGTTTGCCCTCCTATCCCAAAAGATCAGGTAGAATTAAGTCTTCACTTACTATTATATCATATACGAGTACATTAAAAATTAAATTAAATATTAGATACACGCTTTCACGCTATTTAAATATATTAACACATAGCATAAGACGTAATTAGGTACATTATTACATACTTGTCTTAATGACATCAAATTGGTAAATCTTGAAACTGCAAAAAGAAATAAAACAAAGAAAATACTGACGTAAATGTTCGATTCCAGAGAAATTGTGATAAATGTCGTTTTAGAGATACACAATATTGAAAATCTGGCGAACCTGATAATGAAACCCTATATAAATAGTTAATTGCGGCGGAAAAGGCCTCTTCTTCTGTAGGTTCAGAAGAACAATAACAATATTATATTGTACAAAAGAGGTGTTTTTTTTTCAGACCCAACATACTATTTGTAATAATTTACTTGAGGTAAGTAACAAAAAAATCAGAAGAAGAATGCTTAGATTCGAATGGTCAATGAATACACACAGGAATAATTACCGCCACCTATAACCATGTAATATATAAGACGTGAAGTTATATTTTTATTATTTTTTTTTTTATTTCTTGAGCTACATAAAATAACAAGAATATGGTGATTTTAGCAGCGATTTAATTATCAAAGGGAGATATAACTTGTCAACAGGCCTTTATTAAATACACGTTAAATAATGACAATAAAATATTACATTTTCTTCTACTTTCTTACATTTCTTAGTAAAATATTTGTCGGCTTCAAGCTGCTTAAATCAAGTTAAAATTGAACCTCGCTAATACTTCTTAATTTTACATTTTCCTTACAAATTCATTTATGTCGTCTAAGACAAAATCTGACAGTTAATTATCTTCCATTTTAATCAAGTCGGATGTCACTCCTAAATGAGGATAAAGATAGACACATATATGAGCAGAAAGAGGGAACAATTCAAATTACTTTTCGAAAAGCCTCAAAGCGAGGAAACTGACAGAGAATCGCTCTTATCGATAAAATGCGATTCAGTGGCTGGAGCAATCATTCTAAAAGTAAAGTTCTTGCTAACTCACTAAAAATAAAATATTGAAATTTTAAAATATTTAGATTATTTAGTGGAATATAAAATTATAGTTTATATATAATATCATCAGTTTTAATGGTCTTTCTATGAATCAATGGAGATCTAATCTAAAAAAGAAACAATGAATAAATTATACGCATTCTACGGTTCCTTTATATTCTGTATTAGGATATAAGTGAATTTTAAAAAATACTATGTTTTGTTTACACAGAATATAGCGTGAAAATATGTATTAGGTATTAAAAACTCACCAAGGATGTAAAAAGGCTGCGCATGCATAGCCCAACTATTTTTCACCACCAGGCGTCGCTGAGACAACATCTTTTTCATTTTAATTTTCCGTTTGTCTGATATTTTTGACCCACAATTTGTTTTTAATATTTTAGTACTTTTCTGATTAAGACATAAAATTATATGTGTGTGAATTTTTTTTTTTTAAATTAGTTAGGGTCTAGTATCCACAAGACACAACACGCACAGCACCCTCTAGTTCCAAGCTAAGCAACTAAATGCTTATATAATGGAAACTAGATAACCGATATTAATACATAGTTCGATTATTTTGTAAAATCATACTTATAATACATTGAAAAACACCCAACGCCACCTAACATCAACTTCTACATGCTTGTCATAAATATTTGTACGCGGGTGGAGATCGAACCCGCCGACCTCGACTCTACATTTGGTTAAATTACCAATGCAGCCCGTGAAAACTATTTTACTTACATAAATTTAGGCATAGGAATATCTATATTATGCAGACCGAGCTCAATTTGAACCACCAATATTACTGACGAAAGGTAGCCCCTCATACAAAATTAACAATTATTCAGAGCCGCTTGTGTAAAACTCAGCACCAGTGAATAGGATTATTATGAGATTTAATTAAAGACATTAACACATTTTTTTTGTATATCATAACATGCATATTTACATAATAAATTAATTGAGATCTATACGACCTCGACGTGTGTACCTATAATACTAAAGAACTGGCTTATACAGACTAGGGCGTAAAAAAATATTACAAAATAATATATAAAATAATAATAAATAAATTACCGTATAAATTTATCTACTTGTGAAAATGTCATCGAAACTCATTCATCTGTGTTTCGTCAACATAATAAACATAACATAACTTCACGCCTTTTTCTACCCGAAGGAGTAGGCAGCGGCTGTTAAGCCTCGTCTCGCCGTTATGTTTACGTCCCAAATAGAAATAGGTGGCAAATCTATTGCCATACCGGGCACAAAGTTTCTAATCATCGATATTTATCACACTTAACTTACAAAATTAATTTCGAAAAGTCATTGGTGTGAGCCCATGTTAGGATTCGAACCCGCGACCTCTGGATTCAGAAGCGAGTGCTCGATCACTGGAATGATGATGACTGATTAAAAGAAATCCGCACAATTCGATGCGTTCTTGGTTAAGGACAGATTATAGGTCATCTCGGTGGTTCCGAAGTCGCGTATCTCGTTTCTGGATTGAGGAATCAATGACTTTTCGGGATACTTTTGAGTTATGTGTTATCAATATCCGTTATTGGTAATATTGTGTCTCATGAATAATAGCGACTAATTCCGGCGTTAATTTTGATTGGGTCGTAATAATTTGGTGATTCAAGGCGTAATAGCTGCTGCCTGTAGCTTCGCATAGAAGTGAAATTAAAAGCAATGGTATGGATGTAGGTTTCTGGCAGTAGGTTTCGATGAATTCTGCAGCACAATTTCCATGATCAAATTGGACGGGTTTTAGCTGAATCCATAAAAATCAATCAACGTACATGACCAAAAAAACTTATAAAAGTCACAAAAGCAAATGAGAAGAGTAAAAATGTATGCAATGAATTTGGCGTGAACTTGTGTATATGTTGTTGTATAGCTATCATTCTTTCTCCAATGTATATCAGATATCAAATACAAATTTTAACGATTCAGCAAATTAGAGATCCAAATGAAAAATAAAGCCATTATTTTTTGTAATAACTGTGTATAAAACATGAAAGTAAATATTTATTTTATAACGTCAACATTTTAAACGAAAAGCCACATCGTGTATTAAACCTGTCAATGTATTAAGCATTATTTTTCTTTTAAATAGAAAATATTGCTATAGATGGTTATATCTTTTATTTGTATTTTCATTTGTACATTTGTGTGGCAATTTTAATCTACAGATAACCTATTTTATGAGAGTCTGACAGTTTATTAGCGAATTAGAAACCTATACAACAGTTTCACAATATCTGTCAGTTATAACATAACTTAACTTCACGCCTTTGTTACCCGAAGGTGTAGGCAGCGGCTGTTAAGCCTCGTCTGGCGGTTATGTTTACGTCCCAAATGGAATAGGTGGCGAACCTATTGCCATACCGGGCACAAAGTTTTCAGTCATCGATATTTATCACACTAAACTTCCCAAAACAATTTTGAAAAGTCATTGGTGTGATCCAGTGTCTGATCTTGAACCCGGACCTCTGGATCAGAAGCCGTGTTGCTCGACCATTGGACCACCGAGACTGTTATACTCGTAGTTAATACATTTATTAACCAAATTCTAGACGTGAAAAGGCAACGAGCTTGTAAAATAAAAATTATAATGACAACCTCGTAAGGAGATATTAAATAGCCCCCTGCAATACTAGTACTTGATGATAGCGGTATTATAAAAGTTAATGTTAGGGGTCGTTGTCAATTAAAACAAACTGTTTGATAAGAACCGAGTCAGCTCTGTAAAGAAAAAATAAATTGAAATAATTATAGAAAATGACAAAGTAAATAATAAATTGTAAAAAATAAAAAAAAATGTAAAATAATTTGGGCATATATAGGTTCATTTACATACCTACATAACTTCACGCCTTTTTCTACTCGAAGTTGTAGGCAGCGGCTGTTAAGCCTCGTCTCGCCGTTATGTTTACGTCCCAAATGGAATAAGGTGGCGAACCTAAGGCGTGAAGTTATGTTATGTTATAATAAAAACTAAAGCTATGATAAACAATACAAATTATTGTGGTACAGTAACAGAGGCAAGTATTTAAGAGTGGGAGAGTTATTTGTTAGTGGGAAAAACGATTGATGTCTCTGCAGTTGACAGCGTACTTATAGAGGCTGGAAGCGAACCATAAACTTTTTGCCCCTGCTTATTAATCAGATACTCAACAGACTGTTCCAATTTTTATATCCTTTTTACGTTAAAGCTCTGTGGAGATACTGTTTCAAAGAGCTTGAAGCATTTTAGATTACAGTGCTCAAAAGTTTTCTTTGATTCTGAAAATGATCTTATTATTCAATCTACTATGTACGAATTCACACATACAGCCAATACACACATTCCATGACCAAATAGAACGTGTTTTGGAGGAAGGTGATGTTCGGAGCCTCAAATATCGACGCGCGTGTTTAAAAGATTTATGAAAGTCAACGAACCGAGTGAGGTGTGTAAGAATTGTGCCTTAAGACGCTCTGTTCTCTCTGCCTACCCCGCAAGGGATTTGGCGTTAAGTTATGTATGTATGTGTAAGAGTAATATTTTGACAGTGGTAGAGCCAAGCAGTTCGCTGCACGAATGGGCCGGCTCGACCGGTGAAATACCACGACCTCTCAGAAGATTGACGTAAAGTGGTTCATGCCGCGTTTCGTTCGGTATGAGACGTATCCGGAGGCCCACCCCCTTCCCCATCCTTCCCTTTCCGCTTTCCCTTAAAGGTCGGCAACGCAACAGTAACACTATATGTGTTGCTGGTGTCCATGGGCGTCGTGGGTTGCTTACCATCAGGTGGCAAATCTACTCGCTTGTCCTCCTATCCCATAAAAAAAAGACAGCGTGTACCGTTTAAGAACTACTTATAAAACTTACGACATGTTAGCCGCAGATAAAGGCTAATAATGTATTTATTGCTATAGTGTATTCACTTATAGTCTAGGTAGCCCAGTGGACGAGGACACGACTTTTGATTCAGAGGTCTGGGCTCAATTCCTGACACTGGCTAACAGCAATGACTTTTCGAAATTGTTTTCAATTCAACAGGATTATTCAGTTACTATTGACTGAATGAGTCAATTTTCTTGCATCGCGTTCTGTTTGTTTGTTAGTCATCAAAATTTACGATACATAGATAGACTTAGAAAGTATTTGGATAGATATGCTTGATTCAAGATTTCCGAATCTGAAACAGAAAATAGATCGCTAAACTAGAAAACCATAAAAATGAGAGAAAAATAATTGAGTTTTCTGCAAGAGGAATATTAAGTGATAGGTACGTTAGGTACTTTGAAGTACGTGACGGGAACACATTAAAAAGGCAGAAGGAGCATCACACAGATGAAACTGCGATGATGTTATATTTCTGTTGTTTATAAAGTAATGAATGAATGTGGAAAATGTTTGTAAAAAACCGAGGTTACGCAATATCCTAGCAGATTAAAAAATTCCATGGAGATTAAATCTAAGAGGAATTTTCGTTTAATTCTCGGCAATTTCAGGAAATTGCTACATTTTAAATGTCTTGTGGTAGAATATCGTGATTAAAGGCTGTTATGAGGCATCAAACGTAATCTGGATTATGTGAATTCAGATTAATTTAGCGTTTGCGCGAATATAATAATATTAGAATAAATCTAATATAAATTACAGCCTGGCTTCCAGTCGGACAATTTAAATATAGCTTAATTGGCTAGTGATAAAGACTCTATGATTACGGAATCCTTGCAGTTTGGCACAAAGACTGTTTGCAAGGTCTGGGCATCGAATTCTATCACACTTAAAATATTCTGTGGTACATAAATTATTCTTGGGAATCGTACGTCTGTAATCTAACATTGACTTTACCAAATTTTGGTAGATATAATGCCATTCGTTTTTAGCGGAAATAAAAGAGATCAATTGCTTCCAAACAATATTTAAAACAAAATGGCAAAATAATGTGTAGTTTGAAAGTAATTTTACAATTGATGAAAGATAACCTCAAAAAACTGATAAAAACTACATCGTTGATAGCAACTATATCTATTTCTCAGATTTTCGCGAATCTCATAACATTAAAACAACTTTTAGGATTATATCGCGTTTATTTATTACTTATTTTTATTTATTTCCCGACGTTTCAAACTCTTTACAGAGATCATTTTCACGAGTGATGAACAAAAATATGGTAGTTGTTCAAAAGCTATTTTCATTGATACAGAGAGCACCCACTTTTTGGAAATAAAAATCAAAAAGTTAATGTTAAAAATATGATTTTTACTATTGGTAACCCACATCAGACCATGAAACAAAAAAATAAATATTTATTTATAAGATGTATTCACTAAAGAAAAACATTTTGTTTGTAAAGATCCTTTGTTGTATGATCTCGGTGGCGCAGTGGTCGAGCACACGGCTTCTGATCCAGAGGTCCGGGTTCGATTCCAGACACTGGCCCACACCAATGACTTTTCGAAATTGTTTTCGGAAGTTATGTGTGATAAATATCGATGACTGAAAAACTTTGTGCCCGGTATGGCAATAGGTTCGCCACCTATTCCATTCGGGACGTAAACATAACAGCGAGACGAGGCTTAACAGCCGCTGCCTACACCTTCGGGTAACAAAGGGCGTGAAGTTATTTTATGTAATAAATAAACGCGATATAATCCTAAAAGTTGTTTTAATGTTATAGCAACTATATCTCTATCTCTATGGGAAGAAAATAAGCAGTGAACTTAGCAAAGCTATTACACCCCCAGAGAGCACGATATTAGATTTTTTCCATATATTATGATATATAGTCTCTCTCAAAGGCTTAAACATGGGATTCAGTACAATAATATTGCGCACTAAAACACACCTTGAACCTCATTTATATTACAGCACTCTCGTATGATTAACCAGCTAGGCTTCTATGGGTGCGTTACCTTTAATGTATACGAGTTATAATTGAATGTACACTAATATAGTTAATAGCAACAATGTGTCTACATTTAATTAGTTAAAATAAATAACATTGTGTTATTAATGTTTGCTATATTATAAACTAGCTGACCCGGCGAACTCTGTTTCGCATCAAAAGTAATAACTGCTGCCCCGCTATGTTAATACTGCAATATCTTCGACAAATTTGAAGTCGATAGCAGCTATAGGTTAAAAATGGGAATTTTCCATTGTTAACACCCCCGCAACCCCCCTTGTGGGTAGAATTTCGTAAAATCCGTTCTTAGCTGACCTCTACTCGGCGAAAGGAATAATCCTACCAAATTTCAAGTCGCTACGCCTTATGGTTCCAGAGATATCGTGACGAGTCAATATATAGGTGGAAATCTCTTATATATATATAGATTAAACAAAAATTTACACTAACGTCTATTTGAAATATAAAGATGAATGACACCCTTAGCTCAGCTCTATTTTTACATCCAAAAAGGACCTTGAAATCAAACTGAAGCTCAAATTTAAGTAACATCTTAAGAATTTCGAATTCGCATTTTGAAAAGTCACGTACGTATCACGTATTTGTAATAGTTCATTGAAATGTTAACATTTAAGAGCCCAATATTGCAAGTCTTAGAGGACACAATTTTATTCTTGTGATAAGTGGTCCGACGAAAAAATGATGAAGTAGTAGGCTTTTCTTAAAATTTGTACAAACAAACATACATAACATAACTTCACGCTTTTTATTACCTGAAGGTGTAGGAAGTGGCTGTTAAGCCTGGACTGGCTGTTATGTTTACGTCCCAAATAGAATAAGTGGATAACGTATTGTCACACCGGGCACAAAATATATTTATTTATCACACATAACTTTCGAAAAGAATTTCGAAAAGTCAATGGTGTGAGCCAAGATTCGAACCCGCGCCTTCATGATTCAGAAGCGGGGTGCTCGATCACTGGTCCACCAGACTGTAAAGGTCCAATTTTAAAATTAAAGAAGTTATGAGCAAAAAAGTGAGAACCCTCCCATGCTTTCCAAGAATAAGATTGCGCCCTCTAAGAAAGCTAAAAGTCTTGTAATATGTCAATGGATTATAAAGACAGTGGTAAATCCAAGCAATTTCCCCCTTGAATGGGCTGAACCAGAATATGTTGATAATATAGTGGGTCATAATGCGTTGCCCGACGGCGCTTGCCGCCTACCGCCCATAAAAAATGTAAATGCAGACATATCGAAACACATACTCACAGTAAAAACACAAACAGTGAACAGTTAAAAATCTATATAAAATATATTAACTTTTTATTTGAACTATGCAATTAACGCTCATATTGTGAAAGTAAATAATGGACATTTTACTGTACATATACTGAGATTCATACGCCACATATATTTGTCGTAAATAAATAAATATATTCGCATTCACAATATTAGTTATGATATTGAATGGATGAGAAGTTATCCGATACATTACATTCTTAATATAATACAGATATGACTCATATGATATTTTTATAAATAAGGAAATATATAAAATAGTTTCCGAGGAACAACAAACAGTGATTCTTTTCAATGTTATTATATATATGTACAATTTATTTGTGAATAGCCACTTATATAGAAATGTATGATATTTAATATTTATGTTACATATATAAATATTATTACAACAATAATATTTTCGGAAGTTATGCGAGACAAATATCGATGACTGAAAACTTTGTGCCCGGTATGGCTAGGTTTGCCACCTATTCCATTCGCGACGTAAACATAACGAAGAGACAAGGCTTCACAGCCACCGCCTACACCTTCGGGTAGTAAACGCGTGAAGCTATGTTATATTACAATAAATCATAATAACATTTAAATTAGTCGTAAAGATATTGTTGCTGCACATAGACTGCGGTCTGGACACATTCCACTGAACACGTATGCATACTTAATGAAAAAATTCGACCACCCTAAATTCGACAGAAAGGTCAGACAAAAGATCTGATGGCTACTGAAGGTTTAAATCTGATATATAATCTGAATACTAAATACATTCTTGGTAAATTAATGTTAACTTAGTTTTCAGTCTTAATATATTAAGAATGCAAGAAGAACGATGGGATTATCATCGTCACTTACGTATACAAAAATCTCTAAAATAAACAAAGCATTAAAAATAATATAAGAATTGATAACAATATTTCTGAAAGAAAAAGGTGTTTTAAGTTCAAGGCTTATAGTTCAGGAGTTAAACAATACTCACCAAACTTTACAATTTGGCACTTTAAACCACTAATAAAAATATTTCCGTTTGTAATCCTACCTATAACGCGTATTAAAAGTGATTCAATAAATCACAAACAAAAGTAAATAGATCATTATTATCCATAAACAAATCTTTTCTCTCTAAAAACAGAGTTCCGTAAAAAAACGGGCCTCCAAACTGTAATAATTCATAATATACAAAGTATAATGAAACACAAAACGTCCTAAGCCTCCTGAAACGTAATAAATAATACAACTTTTTTCTCCATCATCTGCAACTTCATCGCCACACCCCGTCTATTTTCTTTTAAAATACTCTTTTTTAAATGAAATTTATTTGATAAAAACTTCTCAGAACTGTTGTGACAGTTGGCGCTATTCCAAAAGTGCGTAGCTTAAACAGAATAAGCATTATAAATATTGTTTTCGTCATTTTATATCTGAACACAACATAACTTCACGCCTTTGTTACCCAGGTGTAGGTGTAGGCAGCGGCTGTTAAGCCTCGTCTCGCCGTTATGTTTACGTCCCAAATGGAATAGATGGCGCACGTATTGCCCTACCGGGCACAAAGTTTTCAGTCATCGATATTTATCACACTTAACTTTCCGAAAACAATTTCGAAAAGTCATTGGTGTGAGCCAGTGCCAGGGTTTGAACCCGGACCTCTGGAACAGAAGCCATGTGTTCGACCACTGGATCACCGAGACTCGTTAAATATTTATTAAATTATTAATTATTAGAATTTGTTAAATAAAATAAAGAATAGCTCTATCTAGGGCACTCACAAAATCATTTTTATAACATCACCAGTTTATTTTTTAGTAATCCAATAGTAGAAGTGTTTGCAATTTTTAAAAATATTGAGCGTGAATCCAATTTATTAATACTACATGTGCCTTTGAAAGATACTTATTTTATTTTAAATAACGCAAAGCACGTACACTCGTTTGAAACTGGTTCAAATAATGGCAAAAAATACTTTTTTTTTAAATAAGTTAACGCATCGGGCTCGCAGAAGGCTACTTACTCTTGGTTTAAGAGTAATCAGATTAAACAATATTATAACAACAACATTATAATACAAAAACACAAATTAAAAATTATGGACTTTTAACAAATTTGATTTTGCGAAATTACTTTTAGATTTTTCCAAATTCCAATTAAACAATTTATAGCTCATAGGCAACGTCAACAAGAAATGTAAACACTAGTGAAGACGACCATCTAACTGTGGGAGATATTCCGCAGCCGACTGTTATGTGACATGCAATAGATTGACGAAAAGGTTTGAGATGTAATAAAAGTTTCATTTAAATAAACTTTGCCTACATTTTCAGTCAGTAAAAAGGCGATATATTACGAGAAAAGACTTTTATAAGGCATACACGTTAAGGTACCCTGTCCGTGACATATGTGTAAGTATTAGTCGGGGTTGTAAATATATATTAAGGACACTACGTTGTCCCGGCATGAGCATTGACCTTTAACCTGTCGACGACAGTGTCTGGAGAAGAAACCCTAAAGACCAGTTTTATTTTGTCGGGCACGTCATGCATGTGCCAAGATTACGATCTAACAAAGAATAAAATTGTTAATCGCTCGTTTTGACAATTTACTATCTACTTGACGCTGCGTTTATAGTTTTTGTGATAGTTTTCTGTAGTAGTCATATAAATCGATGATAACATGTTTTTTTCCATTTTTTTTTAAATTCCAATATTTTTTGAAAACCACTGACAACCAGCCAGTACAGGTTTTCATTTATTTTCATAAAAATATATTGTTTAATCTAAGAAAATCGGTTTGCCATTTCCACCTTAGGATACCAACTATGTCATCGTTTATTTAAAATATGTGTTTGTAAGTACTTTTACTTGAATTGCAAAATAATAATACCTTATAACTATTAAAAATAAATAATACTCGACTATGCTAGGAACCGTTTTATTTTTGCTGTGCGAATTTTCGGAAATAAACGAGGAAAACTGAATCCTCTCCAGCCAAAAACCATCAAGTCGTATGAGGAAATTTACGTACAAACACGTTTCAGGAATCCATAGTCATTCAGCAGAATTGATAATAATAACGGGACATTTTCTTTTTAATGTTATGCCTATTGGACATTTTAGCGAAGCCAGCGTTTAAAGCAAGCATAATGCTCCCACGAGGGCTTTTTGAATACATAAACGTGCCTTGAAATGAAAATAAGGACTGGTTTTATTCTGCTGCAAGCTAAACAATTTTATTTTTAATTTTTTTTGTGCGTTTTTATTTGGCAATTTACCAAACTGATAGCCTAATACTAGTATTAAGTAGTAAATAATAGAGAACAATATATTATTTAAAGAAGTTTATACTCTTGGAAAGAAATATTGTTCTTATCATTATCATATTCATTAAATGACATTTATCAAAAATCTACGGTTCCCTTTGGAATAACATTTTACAACAAAAGAAACTTTACCAAACTCGAAACCTGAATCTTCTCCTCACTTTCTACTAAAATTTTAAATGGCAACGTATAATAATGAATCCGAAATAACATTAAAATAATTTTTTATGGATAATATCGCGTTTTATTTAGAACTTATTTTCTATTTATTTCCCGACGTTTCTTTTTCAGGACTGGCCGCGTTTTTGACCCAGTAGTAGTTTTTTGTGTAAACTTAAATACCTCAATCTTACCCAAGTGTCATTTATAATTAATGTAAATCAATACGATTTAAATAATGAAAGTATTTCTTTAACAAATTCTTACCTTTAAATTTAAAATCAATCTATATTTAACAATAGTTATACTCTGATTTCAACTAATTTAGAAAAATAATATAATTATCTAATAATTAAAGATAACAACTGTTACCTATTATGTCATACAACAAAGGATCTTTACAAACAAAATATTCCTTTATTAAATATATTTAATAAATAAATATTTAATTTTGTTTCATGGTCTGATGTAAAAATAATAAAAATCATATTTATAACTTCAATTTTTTGATTTTTATTTTCAAAATGTGGGTACTTTCTGTATCAATGAACGACTACCATCTTTTTATTCATTACTCGTGAAATGATCTCTGTAAAGAGTTCAAAATATCGGGAAATAAATAGAAAATAAGTTCTAAATAAACGCGATATAATCAATAAAAAGTTGTTTTAATTTATGAATGTGATTCGCGAAAATCTAAGAAATAAATATGAATCCGAAATTTCATATATTTTTTTAGTCCTTAGTTCCAAGTCACTTATTACAATCAATGCGATAGTTACCTATTTCTTTAAAATCTTCTGCTGTTTTTGGAAAAGTTAGTTTAATTAAATAAATTTAAATTAATTTCATAAAAAATATCAAAGTACTTATAGTGTAATTAGTTATCATAATAAAAAACATGTTACAAATTACCTCTAAGTCAGTGATTTTGATTTACTATAAGTAGCTAGTACCATAAGTAGAAGACTCATTGCTTATTTTAGTGTTAACTGGATGTGTTTTGTTGGTCTTGAGTTGAACAATCATTAGATATTATCCAGATACACACGTTTATATTTCTGAGTTGTTTACGTTTAATGTTCCCGTGGAAGGTGCCTGTTTTAAATTAACCAATGTACCATCTATTTCAGATTATTAATGAGCACGCGGGATCCCTGATGGATAGTGTTTAGAAGCACCCATAGTCACCTGCAATACAGATCATGTCACAGTTGCATTGCCGTCCCTTAAGATAGGACAAAGAGAATCTGGGATTCCGTATACACCTGTCTCACCAAAAAAATATGGCATGAACCATTTTATATCTGTATTGTGAGAGGTCGTTTGTATTTAAAACTTGGTGGCACTACTGAATGTTTGTTTGTTAAAATATTTGTTATTGAATAAAATAAAAAAATAATATATTTTTAAAAGCTTTTATTTAACTTGCACTGTATGTATGTATGTAAGTATGTATGTTCGGTGGAATCTTGCAACTCAATTTTGAAGTAGATATCTTCAACCGATTGAGCTGAAATTTTGTATACACGTTTACTTTGGATGACAATGCATGATATGATGTGTGACATTATTCTTTAAGTAGTATATCCAATATGGCGGACCACCCAAGATAAAGGAATGGATATTTTGAATGCATTTCTGCAATTGTATTTGTATCAAATGAAAGGGCTTATTGAGGGTAACTCAAAAAAATAATATGACGTCATTCTAAATCCAATATGGTGGAATATCCAAGATGGAGGAAAACATATTTTAAGCTTCTGTACAATATGGGTATCAAATGAAAGGGCTCATTGAGAGTAACTGAAAAAATAATGTGAGAGCATTCTAAATCCAATATGGCGGAATATCCAAGATGGAGGAAAACATAATTTAAGCTTCTGTTTAATATGGGTATCAAATGAAAGGGCTCATTGAGAGTAACTGAAAAAATAATGTGAGGTCATTCTAAATCCAATATGGCGGATCATCCTGTATAGAGGAACAGTTTTTTTAGTGCATTTCTACAATATGGGTAAGAAATGAAAGGATTTTGAGAATAGTAACTCGAAAAAAAGTATGACGTCATTCCAAATCCATTATGGCGGGAAAAATATTTGCATATCAACAATATGGGTATCAAATGAAAGGGCTTGTTGAGAATAACTCGAAAAATAATGTGACGTCATTCTAAATCCAATATGGTGGAATATCCAAGATGGAGGAAAACATATTTTAAGCTTCTGTTTAATATGGGTATCAAATGAAAGGGCTCATTGAGAGTAACTGAAAAAATAATGTGAGGTCATTCTAAATCCAATATGGCGGATCATCCTATATAGAGGAACAGTTTTTTTAGTGCATTTCTACAATATGGGTAAGAAATGAAACGATTTTGAGAATAGTAACTCGAAAAAAAATATGACGTCATTCCAAATCCATTATGGCGGGAAAAATATTTGCATATCAACAATATGGGTATCAAATGAAAGGGCTTGTTGAGAATAACTCGAAAAATAATGTGACGTCATTCTAAATACAATACGGTGGACCATCCAAGATTACGGCATACATATTTTTGATGCATTTCTACAATATATGAATTACAAATCATCATTGCGATTAAATGGAAAAGAAAGATCCAAGCTGAAATTGAATTAGATAATATCGAAGAGCTGGACTGTTTGAAATTAAGCGGTAAACTAACTTGCAATAATGATGCGTTGAATAAAATGACACTAACCTAACCAGCTATAACTAAAAATAAAAAATAAAAAATTATTATTATATAAATTGTACATACTGAGGCTCTAAGTTGATACTTGAATTTTTTAAGGAAATATTATTTTCTTATTTTTAGAGCGCTTAAATAAAAGCTTCTTTAAAAAGGGATTTTCTTTTCATTTATTTTTAATTAAAATTCCTAAGACTTCATGGCGGAAACTTATATACTAAACTAAGAATGGTTCTGTGTGTACGGGTGCGTGTATATATGTGTGCGCGTGTGTTAGTGAAGTATTAAAAAGATGTTTTTTTGTCCGACCTATTTTGCCGAATGAAATTTTGATATGATGTCATTACAAGTTATTACTCGTAGCAAAGCTCATAGGGTATATCTAATAAATTGTATATTGATGTTACAAGTTGACCTCAATCATATAATGATAATCTCCATGGAAATTCGTTGAGTATTATCAGTTCTCAGAATTTTTTGTCTTTATGAAAATATATAATCATATCCTATATAACTGAAATCACATTAATATTTGTTTTATAAATATAAATTCTTTTATTTTATTTACCAGTAGTATTGTCACATTTGTAATAGTTCCTGTAGAAATTATACTACAAAATAAATGTTTTATGTAAAGGGGGGCAAATAAGTGAACGGGCCATTTGATAAAGAGCATCAAGCGCTGCCCATGGACAACCTGTCTCAGTTGCGTTACCGGCCTTTAAGATGAAACAGTGAGTGGAGGGGAAAGAACAAAAGGTGGTTTGACGTCATTAGTTAGTACTAGTTTACACTTGTAAAGTCAGCCTATTCAAGCAGTGAACTACGTGACTTTCAACTACAGCAATACGTTGTGTAACATGAATTTTGCATTCATACCACAGTTCACTAGATAATGGCCTGACTAAGAGTAAAAATGAGTCATTATTGTTGAGAGGAGAAATAAGAGCGATGATTTAAAAGCCTAATTTGCCATTAGCACCCCAAAAAGAAGCTGATCTATTAGTATTTATATAACTACTATTAATTATACCTAATTATAGTAAAAAGTGTTTGAAATTAAAGCCAGGCCTTAAAAAACTTCATTAGGACCCATGTTATAAAATGTAATATTTCCTTAATGAACGCTATTCATTCTATTTCAGAATGGCTCTTTATTTTTTCATAAGTATTTTTAACGAACTTTTTAATTTTTACTTAAGTAAAAAAATTTCTAATATTACGCCATTTATACCGGAAGATGCAGACAGCGGTAATTATGCATCGTCTCGTGGTATTCATTTACTAGTCCCAGATATTGTAATGTATACTATTTGTTATACAGACTGGTTGCGTAAATACGACATATATTGTAAACTACAGCATTAGATGATGTACTGTACCTGTATACAAAATATCAATCAGATATATGCACTGGTTTAGCTGCTAGACCTCAATTTACATTTCTTAACTTTACAACATGATGTATCAGTTGTTATGACTACTTATGACCAAATAGATAGGTTAATGACCATCTGCAATAATCCTGTTGACATGTTGCCAGCTCGCTTTTTCTTTATTTCATAAAAGTAGAAATTGTTCCTAGTTACTCTCTCGCTCATTGCAATATAAAACAATAAGTGTGAAAGAGACAAATACTTTTCTTTTTGTCAAAATTTGTTCATTACGACTGCGACGCGGGTGAAGGGGGCACCTCTTACGTCGCATATGCCTACTTGTTTTGAATTAGTGCTGTACCAGTACACATCGTACGAATTTGTCGATTTTAATCTCGCTGAATTCCGGTTTCTTTATCGTCACGTATTAAAGTAACATAAAGAACAATTTGTTTCTCTTCTACAAAACTGAAATAAAATATTATTTTGATAGACTTTTTTTTATTTAGCAAGTAATGTAATAGTTATTTATTATTCTAAAAGTTAGTAAACCGAATTATTGAGCAAACACTGGCGCGAATCCATACAATTAATCTGTTGACTTGCTACATTTTAGGTACAATTTTATTACATAATTTATTATTATTATGAGGTAGATTAAAAGAATATTAACATGGCGGCTTGTATCCCAGCCATTGTATTAAAGTAAAAATTTTGTCTTTGAATAATGCCGAGTGTTCATTTCCTAAAAAGAGTCATAGATGATAATAATCGGGATTGTATGACTATAGAAAATTCCAAAAAGTTTGAAAGTGCAAATTATAATATGAGTAAAATGTCGATATCGAATACCTACTGGGAGTTCGGACCTTATGAGAAATCACTAGAGAATTGTCACCGAACTTGCAAAAAACTTCACTAGGTACTTAACTATTTATTTAGGTTAGTGTGTGTAAGTGTGTCTGCCCTTGAACTAGTGACGTCGGTCACGTCGGTGATCTACGGTCGGTAATGTCATTGCGCAAAGTTTGGTGATTGTGCACTTTATTAATTGTGATTGATTTATGTATTTATGTTTATTGACAATCAAGAATAGTAATACTATTAAGTGTTAAGTGTGTATGAACAATAGAAATGCCCCGGTATCAATTTACAGCACCGGAATATGCCGACATGATTATGATTTACGGGGAATGTCACGGTAATGCTGCTTTAGCTATACGTACATATCGGGAAAGGTATGCGCACACCCGTGTTTGTCCCAGTAACAGTCGTACTATAGTGCAAGCTTTGCAGAGGATTCGGGAAAATAAATCATTGGTTCCGCGTTTGGATAGTGCTCCCTCCAGTAGTAATGAGGCACGTGATGAACAGATTTTAAATTATTTTTCACGCAATCCAACTTCTAGTTTACGTAGAGCAGCTCGACATTTTCGTGTAAATCACCAAACAATTTTGAAAGTTTTGAAGCGCGACAAACGGAAGCCTTTTAAGTATCGGAAAGTACAAGCGTTGATGCCCAGAGACGAGCCTGTCAGAGCAGCCTTTTGTACCTGGTTTACACGAGAAAATGAAGTAAACTCGGACTTCTTGTACAACGTCATGTGGACTGATGAAAGCACATTCACAAGAAACGGCTTATGGAACCGTCAAAATATTCGATACTGGAGCCATGTGAATCCACATCTAACAAGAGACACTTCCCATCAATACAGATTTTCTGTGAATGTATGGGCTGGTATACACAGAAATGTTATCATCGGTCCAGTTTTTATTGATGGCAACTTAAACGCTGAAAAGTTTTTAGAACTTCTCAATGGACTCGTTGCCGATTACATGGATGAGCTGCCACTGGCCGCGAACAGACAAATGTGGTACCAACTTGACGGAGCCCCACCTCACTCAGTGGTGTCTTCCAGAGAGAGGTTGACTGAAATGTTCGGACAGCAGTGGATTGGTCGTTATGGTCCATCGAGGTGGCCACCCAGATCACCGGACCTCACCCCAATGGATTTTTTTCTATGGGGATATGTAAAAAATGAAGTTTATTCTTCAGACGTGGACACTGTGGATGAATTAAAAAATCGAATAATCACGGCGTTTAATAAATTAAAAAATATGGCCGCCAATAGTGACTTATTAACGCGAGTAAGAAATAATATTCTAAGACGATATAACTTATGTATTCAAGAAAACGGCGGACATATCGAAAATTTAAAAATTTAGTAATTGTAATTCAGTGATAAAACTATGTAACTGTGTGTAGTTAATAATTTGTGCGTAGGTATTAAGTAGTGATTGTTTATGTTATGCCGACGTGTGATCAGAGCGGCAACGTCAAACGTATTCATTTACTAAGGTCAGTGAACCAATATTGACAGAATGTTCTGTTTTATTTTCATTTTTATCGTAATTAATTTGTTAGGAATTTTTTTTTTTTTAATTTTGACCTTAGAACTGTTTTGATACTATCAAACAATTTGTATGGGGGACCACTACTGAACCTCCAAATTAATGTTATTAGAGGTTTACCACTCTGTATATAGCAGGCACAATTTTGCTAGTCATAAATATAATTTAGTCTCAGCGAGTAATTGGATTTTGGTAAATACTTATTGTCATATTTATGTACTAATTGGACTAGCTGACCGCGCATACTTCGTCCCACTATATTATACTTATATATATATCGGAGAGTCTTTTATTCAATTCCTTACTGGAGATTTTGATACCTGTTTGATACCAAACAATTGATAACTGTTATCGAACACATTTATTCTTGGTTATACATTATCAAAATCAGTAAACTATTATTTAATGAATAATTTGGACTGAGCAGCAAGTTCAAGGCTCCAATCTTTAAAACCACTCGCAAATATAACTCCAGGATCCAACTCGATTCGTCTGTATTTCACAAGATAAGAAGACCTCGTCACACTGTCGTATTCCTTATAAAAGATGGCGCCTCGACCCCACTCAAGCCTATGCTCTGCTCTGATTGGTTATTACTTAAATTACAATTATAATGTTATCTCGTCTAAAAAAATAATAAACGTAAATAATAAAGTAAAATAAAATTAAAAGTTATTAGAAGCTAAAAGCTTTTACAATTTCAATAAACATTAAATAATATACACTATGCGTTGAACAGTAATTAATTTGACTACTAGTTCAATGGCTTCCTCCGACATATATATACTGTTGTCACTAAAAAGACGGGACACTGGTCTGGCATTTATTGATTACAGCGTCATGATGTAAATAACCTAAGTCCTCCTAGCCACGCAGTTCGCTGCATGAATGACCCGTCTCGACCGGTGAAACCCCTGCCTCTCAGAATAATCGCAAAGCCCCATAATTTGATAGCTTTGAACGTTTAAACTTTTTGATAGCTTCCAGTAGCTGTTGCTGCTTTTATTCAAAACGAACAACTGAGCGAACAATATTTAACGTAACCAATTTTTAAACATTATTCATGTTAAACATAGCAATTAAAGATATTTTTCATGTAATTGAAAAATCTCTAAATACTGAACTGCCACTCAAATTTTACAAACTTCGAATTTAAGCATCGCTCACATTCAAGTGGTATCACATTCAAAAGTCATGTTCAACCATGATCAAGTGACATGACCTATTTTAAGATATATTTTCTTATTTTCAGATATCATAATATATTATTAAAAAATAACAATCTCTATATTATTTCGAAGAATAGGCATGGAATATTGACAGTATAACGCAGTTGCTATGAATAGCTCTAGGACTCGGCAACAACTCTTCCACATTAATGAGAACCTCAAACAGAACACTTAATAAACATACAAATATAAATATTATGAAAACATAGCCTAAGTAATTGTAGTAATTTTTTAAATTTTTTATAAGCGCCTTCAGTATTATAAAATCACCAGGGATATGAAAAAGAAAGCTTCTATAGATATGGTTTGTTTAAATTTATTTGATAGATGTGAGAAACAAGGTTGTTAGGAAGGAAGTTGAATTAAAAAGAGTTATAAAGTGACATGAAAAGAGTTATAAAAGACAAAGTAGCGAGTGAGGCGTGTAAGAATCGTGCCTTATTAGCACTCTGTACCCTCTGCCTATCTCGCAAGGGATTTGGCGTGAAGTTAAGTTTATAAATCACCTAACACTTAGCACACTGTACTTATTTAAAAACCAGAGATATTGTTTGCCATTAACACTAGTGTGTACCATAGACAAATATAACATCATTGATCATATGTAACGAATGATCCACAAAATAATTTTTGATACCGTGTGAATTGTTATGGTAAGTTTACTACAAAACATCTTCCATTTGTCCTTGTATAATCTCCTTATAATCCATAAACATGTACGAGTATGCTTCGCAAACGGAAAAAACAACTCGTTTCTTTTTATCTGTGTATATGAAGAGAAATATTGTCACTTATTTTCAGAATACGTTTTTCGGAAATAATTGAGATTAACATTTCCATAAAATTTTGTTACGAATAACGAACGTAATATGTCCATGTTATGTATATGGTATTCTTATTTGTTTAATGTTGTTATACATTAGATACATTTTATTATATTGATTAAAATTCGTTTACGTGTCGATAATTAAAATGTTGATTAAGACATCTTGGGATACCAAGCAAGCTGGACATCTAATAAGTGAGTAAAGCCGCCGACGTACACCTGCAACACACATAGTGATAGACTTGGTTGCCTTTAAAAGGATAATTTGCTATAATAGACAGTCAGAAAAGTAGTATTATCTTTATTTGCATTAATTTAAAAACAAAACACGGTTTTACAGTAAATCGCAAAAATCTATCACAATATTTACCAAGTCATAAGTGAAATAAATACGTTTTTGAAATTGACATAGGTGTTGGTGACACCGCTTCCAAAATACCCTTCTCTCAGTATATCTTGAATTAAAGAGGAGTTCTGATCTGATGTTTATGTCACTTACACACATCACTTACAGTTATTAAACTTACTGGATAATGTCATCGCTGAAGCGAAAATATAATCACATTCATGCTACTTGTCAACAAAACAACCCAGTATCAGAGCCATATGATATCACAGAAAGACATGAAATGAAGAAACATACGATACTAAGCTTTGGCATAATCAATAATTCAATGTAATCTACAAAATAAATTTGTTAAGAAATGCCATTTTCATTCAGATTCTTTTTAATCGAAGCAAAATACCATAGTCTAGATGGATTTGAAACGAACTTTGTTCCGCGAAAAAGTTATTTTTACAGCTTTTACAATTAAAGAGCTAAATATAAAAAAATATCACTTTTTCTTTCTTAAATTTTACATTCAAACCACCCCGTTAACACCCTCTATACTATGTAATGATATAATCTGCAATAGTTTAACCTAAGTAACTAGTTCACAAAAACAGCAAAAAATAAAGTGTTTCGTAATTTACTATTTCTTGCTTCTGCCTGCCAGTGTTTGATTCTTATTTTATCAAGCAAACAAATTGTATAAAGAAATTTGTGTAACAAATCATGCTCGTCTGTGTAATTGGTGACGTGACGTACGGGGTCACGTGACGTACGAGGACTCTTGTTCCTTTTATAAAATCAACACTCTAGAGGATAGGCCAGGTGACTGATATGCTATTTTTGTTTGATATACTTCAAAGTAAGTTTGACTGTCCAGAACTATTGGGCAATATCAACTTTATGGTCCCCCAGAAACGCACCAGACACACGTCTCTGTTATCGGTCCCATCCGCAACTACCCGCTACATGCAGATGTCACCATTCATTCGTCTACCTTACATATATAATAATACTTTTTCGTCGCTTGATCCCTTTAACACTAGTCGTATTTCTTATAAAAAAAAATTAATAGAAATCCTGAACCGGCAAACAAGTGCTAAGAAGAATTGATTGCCTTTCCCGACGAGATAGCCTTTTTACTATTAAGATCACACACACACACACACACACACACACACACACACACACACACACACACACACACACCCCCACACACACACACACACACACACACACACACACACACACACACACACACACACACACACACACACTCACACACACAAACACACACACAACCTTACGCGCGCACCCATACACACACTAACACGCTAGCACGCGCGCTGACCCACTCTTACACGTACATATTCATACACGCATCAGATGTGTGGATGCCCAGGAACTGCATTGTGCTATGGGTGGGTGAGGTCAGTTTCCTGTTGTCTTCACCGTTCCGATTGATGGGGATAAAAATTTCACCTACTTTTTTTTTTCTCTTGGTCTGTGAGTGGTATATATGTGTACTTCATAATTGGCGTACTGCTTAGCTATAAATGAATTGTACTTTTATTATTTGTCAGCTGTGAAGGACCTATAATAAATAAATAAATAAAATAAAAATAAATAAATAAATAATTCAACGAGCCTAAATTAATTTTTTCCCGTTAATCTGTGAGAGAGTCGAATGTCTTGCAAATCCCAGTTGATGCTGCGTCACTAATTCAAATTTATTGCATTTCTATAATATAATATTAGTAAAGGAATATCAAGTTTAGAGTTTATTATATTTGTAGAACGATTACATTTATCCGCTTGAAGGATCTTAAGAACAACGATTGCTAACAATTTGTCTTAAATGTCAGAGATGTCCCATAATCAATAAAAAATAATCATATACGCTTTTTGATAATATTATAGCTATTTTCTGTTTGTTATTTAAATGTACATACCATAGAGATAATAATAATAGATCGGCAATAGTCACCCAAACAACGAGACCAAAAATGTGTTGTTGATGTGTGAGTAAAAAGCGCTTCAAAGTGTCAACTTTTACATTGTTAATATTCATGTGTTGAAAAGTAAATATCCTTTAAATCTAATATACGCGGTTGCGTTGTCAGTGATGAATATTAGTACATTTTTGCTGACATGTGCCGTTTATTATAGTCTATGCTAAATCTATGGTACATACATTCAAATTACAGAACTTCGAATTACGGATTTTCTGGATATGTTAATAAAACGTTCGGATATAGAATCCAACTTTGGATAGGAAATTTGTGCACTGATGCACTTTGAAAATATAGTGGTAGTCTTCACTATTCAAATTTTAAGGACTACACCCCAAATGGAATAGAAGTGGCAAACTTATTTCCATACACCGGGCCTCAAGTTGTCAGTCATCCATATTTATCACACATAATTTCCGAAAATAATTCCGAGAAATCATTGGTCGAATCGAGGCCGGAATCTAACCGCGACTACTGAATTAAAGGTCAAATTGTATATTTAAATAACATGAATGGATCTGCATTAAGGTCATTTAAAAAATCTAAAATAACCTCGCTGAAGTGGCAATGGGCTGGTCATATCTGCCGAAGGACCGATGGTAGATGGAGTAAGAGGGTCATAGAGTGGAGACCGCGACTTGGTAAACGTAGCGTAGGACGCCCACCAGCCCGATGGTCAGACGACCTCAGAAAGGCTGCTGGAAAAGACTGGATGCGGAAGGCAGAGAATCGAATGTTGTGGCGCACATTGGGAGAGGCCTATGTCCAGCAGTGGACTGCAATAGGCTGATGATGAAATAATCTATGGCTTTCTTATTCTTTAGCGTTCATTTCTTTAATGAATATTTATTTTATTTTATACAAGAAATTAATTTACCTACTGCAAATGAATTATCTAACTTATTAACTGACAAATATGTTCGAATCGATTTTTAAACAAAAAAACAATTGCGCCATTTCACCGAGGGTTTGAATACGAGGCTGTTTCATAATTACACAAACATAATAGGTTGGGGAAAAAGTATTTTCGTATTTTGTATGAAAAGTCAAGACATTTTTTTCAAAGTTTATTTACATTTATTTACAATATATATATGTACCGTTTTGTTGAATAACTTTCTGCCATTTTGTGGGCAGAGACATTATCCCGTTACTGTAGAAACTTTGGGACTTCTGATCAACAAAACGGGACAAATAGTTTTGGCAGTCCTCTCTTGAGGTCAACCTTACAGAACCTAAAGAATTCTGAAGAGACCGAAACAGGTGAAAATCTGAAGGCGCAAGGTCAGGGCTATATGGTGGATGCACTAGGACCTCCCAGTCGAACTCTCTTAATTTTTGCTGAGTGGCTAAAGATGTGTGTGGTCTAGCGTTATCGTGATGAAAGACCACACCCTTCCTGTTGATCAATTCCGGCCGTTTTCTCTCGACTGCTTCCTTTAATCTCATCAGTTGCTGGCAGTAAAGATCAGAATCGATGGTTTTGCCGGACGGTAAAAGCTCATAATGAACAATGCCCTTCCAATCCCACCATACACACAGCATCACCTTATTTCGTGTTAGGCCAGGTTTGGCCACAGTCTGTGAAGCCTGGCCAACTTTCGACCACGACCTTTTTCGCACGTTCTTGTCGTACGTGATCCACTTTTCATCGCCAGTTATCAATCTCTTCAAAAACGGCTCGGTTTCATTACGTCTCAATAATGAATCGCAAATGAGTACACGGTTCAATAAGTTTCTTTGAGTGAGCTCGTGTGGCACCCAAATATCGAGCTTTTTTGTATAACCAGCTTTCTTCAAATGGTTCAAAACTGTTTTGTGGTCAATTCCCAGTTCTTCAGCTACATCGTATGTACCTACTAATATGCCGATCTTGCTCCACTCTTTCAAAAATGGCGTCCATTTTATTCGTAACAGGGCGACCAGAGCGAGGTGCATCTTTAACACCAAAATTTCCGGACTGAAAACGTTTGAACCAAATTTGTGCTACTCTTACTGACACTGCATCAGGTCCATATACATCACAAATTTTTTTCACTGCTTGAGTTGCATTTTTGCCTTTTTTATAATAAAATTTTAAAATGTATCGAATTTCTTCATTAGATTCACTCATTTTTACGGAGAGAAAAACAAATGAAAAATAGCGGGAAACAACTTTTTTTTCTTTTTTTCTTTTCTTTATAATGTAACCTTTTTAATGTTACCAAAACCAGCCAGACACAAATAGTACAGTCAAAGAAATTTTATAATAAGTTTATACCTACGTTATGCGAAAAGACTTTTTCCCCGACCTATTACATCGTAGAGCATTAGTCCCCATTTTTTTTTAAATCACATATATTTGAGCCTACACCTCAGAGAGGTGTAGGCTCAAAGTAATTGGAATAAATTAGAATGACGTCATGCCGCACACAACAGAGCCTATTTACTTTGATTAAAACCTTTTCATTGAGCCTAGTTATCCTTACCGCCAACATTACAGTTTACATATAGATTGGGTAAGTAATACATTACAGTATAATAAGTAGTAAGTAATAGTAAGTACATACATACATAACTTTAAGCCAAATCCCTTGCGGGGTAGACAAAGAAAACAGAGTGCCATAAGGCACGATTCTTACACGCCTCACTTATTTGGCTTTCTTATCTCTTTTCATGCACGCGCGTCGATTTCTGAGGCTCCTAACATCACCTTCCACCAGAACACGTTATTCTGGTCATGAAATGTGTATCTTGGCATTCCTCGACTCCTTCAGTTATCCGCTTTTACATTGTATTTCTGCTTAGTCAATCTTGCATCATCCATTCTTTCTACGTGTCCGAACCATCGGAGCATGCCTTTTCTTACTTTTACACCGACACATTCTTTTAATCCAAATTCCTTCCTTGAAAAGTAAGTAACGTTTTCATATTATTTCTACAACTTATTACTATATTTATTAGGCTTTCAAATTAAATTAGGCTTATTAGCATTATACAAGTTGCAATTGATACCATTGTTTGTCTTTGATTGTATTTATGAAAGTCGAAAAGGCGAGTAAGGAATTTAAGAATCGTGCCTTATGGCCCTCTGCGCTCTCTTCCTACCTGCATGGGACTTAGCGTGAAATTATGTGGGTATTTTATAATAGAATATTATTTTGAAAATTCGATAGATAATTATAAGATTTAAAAATTTTATACATGTCAAAGTCAAAGTCAAAATAAGTTTTATTTTCATAAGTCTTCACAGACACTTAAAATAGATGATATGAGAGAGATATGAGTATTAGAATCATCATTTGTTGTGAAAAATAAAATATATATATTAATAACAAATTAATTATTGACAGTTGTTGTTTATTTTTTTAACTATTGTGTGCGTAATTATAATTACGTTTCTCTATTTCCAAATGAAAACACGTCACGTCACGTGCCGCGAAATAAAATGGCGTGGGCTTGAATTTATCAAATAGTATCATGTTAACAATACATTCATCATCAGACTTTTAATGTTCAATGTCGGATATGATCGCCCATGAAACGCCCCAACAACGTATTAGTCAGTGAAAATTATTTCAGGTACATGATCAGCATCTTTATAATATAAATAACAACGAAACGACGAACAGACGAAACACCTTACCGTATAATCTAATATTTAAATTCTTGTGTCGCGGTGTTTGTGGTTAAACTCCTCCGAAACGGCTTGACCGATTATTATGAAATTTTGTATGCATATCGGGTAGGTTTGAGAATCGGACAACATCTATTTTTCATCCCCCTAAATCACAAGGGTAGTCCTCAATATTTTTTTCAATTTTTCGATATATTTCTGTTCTTCATTTTTTTTATAAAACGGGATACAAAAATATATACAAATATTCAACCCCCTACGATCAAACCCTATTTTTTAATCTTTTTTTTTTGGCAAGACAGCGTTTGCTGGGTCAGCTACACAGAAATAGATCAAGATAGAACGGCGAATAGGCGTGGCAAGCGTGCCAAGACCATGCACTATATTGCATGCTTTTCGAAACTCGCTCTCATTACGCAACGAGCGTTCCTGCCCTGCGTTCAGGACGTAAAAAAATAGATAAAACGTCACATATATGCCTTATTGTGCTGTGGCAAATTGTAAAAACAAAAGTAGTGAAGCAAATATGAAAAAAGGAAATATTTCGTATGATCAGTAAGTATAGAAAATCAGTAGAAAGTATTTTTTAGTTGAATGCAGGACTTGAATGCAGGAGATAGTAAAAGTAAAACAATAATTTATAATCTTTTAGGTATTAATATCTTTTGGTTACTTCCCAAATGGTGGTGACGAATCTCAAATTGCCATACCGGGCACAAAGTTTTCAGTCATCGATATTTATCACACATGACTTTTCGATAACAATTTCGAATATAGGAAAATTAGTAGTAGTGGTGGTCACGCGAACGTACGCTCCGTGTTTTAAAAATCTTTTAATTGGAAAAATGTCCAAAATTAACGCAGAAACAGTCATGGACGAGTTGTGTAAAAAAATTGCAACATTAACGTCGAAGATTGCAGACCAAGCTACTTTGATAGAGGCGCAAAATAAGAAAATTGATTTTCAACAAAAAACAATCAACCATAATTTTGCCACAATAAATCGCTTAATGAAGGTAGTTGAAGAAATGTCAACTAAAATTGACATAATTGTAACATCAACTAGTGCGAAGGAGATAGAACTACCAAGTAAGATAACCCTTACGCGAGGTGCAAGCGAGACAGCTATAACTGCAGCAGACGTCCCGATGCCATCGAAGAATCATCCGAATGTGACGGTCCGCGCGCGCCGAGTGACAACGGAACGAAACAGTGCTAAGGGCGTAAATACACCAAACATTGTGATGAACAGAAATATACTAACATCCGAACAACAAAATATGGATGTTCCGTGTGAGGTTAAAAACGATTGGAAGGTTGTAAATCGCAAGAAGACTAAATTACCTGCTAAGAAAATTTCAAAAGGTGGCAATTCATTGATTTCATCTTTCCAAGCCGTACAAAAAAAGAAGTTTTTGCATGTCTGGTCCTTGCACCCTGATACGTCGGTGGAGGCGATAACTAATCACGTAAAATCCATTTGCTCTTCAGATGATGTGAAAGTGGAAAAAATTGTGCCTAGAACCAAGAGAGATTATGCGTCATTCATGATAGGTATACCAGAATCTGAATTCGACAGAGTAAACAACGTGGACAGTTGGCCGGTAAATACCCAATTTAACGAATGGATGTGGTTTCGTAACTCCAGACGGCACGTCGGAACTCGGGAAGAAAACCACTAAGAACATTCAAATGTATTACCAGAATGCCAGAGGTTTGCGAACAAAGATGGCTGAATTCTATACCAGCTTGTTAGCTTCCAACTACGATATTATCACAATTACGGAGTCGGGTCTCAATGGATCTATCAAAGACGGTGAATTTATACCAAATGGATATAAGATAATACGATGTGACCGAGCGGACGGAAGAAAACAGGGTGGTGCATTCGTGGCGGTAAAATCCCGGTTCGATATTAATCAAGTTCATGTTGACAATGTAGACGATGCCTTATTCGAGATTGTTTGTGCAACGGTCAGCTGTAGAAATAATTTTTTGTTTTTGTGTTGTGTAGTGTACATACCACCAAAATGCAGTTATAGTACTTATTTGCAATTATTCCAAATGTTAGAGAATGTGTGTGCAAAATATAAAACAGTTATAATAATTGGTGATTTTAACATGTACTCGGCAACCTCGCCGGTTGAAGTACAAAATTACATGGAATATTTCACTGCATTCTGTGGATTTCGGCAGGTAAACAATATAACTAATATTAATAATCGTACTTTAGATCTTGTAATGACTACGTTATTGGAGAGTGACATACAAGTTAAAACTTCGGATGAGCCGTTTGTATGTATTGACACTCAGCACCCACCGTTAGATATTATAATAACATCTACTTGTACCGTCGGGCGGAGGTATGTGAACAATATAGAAATTGATAGTGGTTATAATAGTACTTGGAATTTTTATAAATGTAATTTTTCAATGTTATATGAGAGTATAAGCATGTTAGATTGGAACGATTTATACGCCATCGAAAACTCTGAGGAAGCGTTATCGTATATTTATGATGTGTTTAATGAGGTAATTAAAGATCATACGCCAATAAAAAATGGTATCAATACGACAAATACGGGTAGGTATAAATATCCTGAATGGTACACGTCTGATTTAATACACGACATAAAAGAAAAATCTAGATATCACAAGCTGTTTAAAATAAAACGATCTCAATGTGATTACGAAACTTTTTCTAGATACCGTTCATTAGTAAAACGTAAAATTGTTTTAGCGTACGAAGCTCATCAGCACCATTTACAATCTAACATTAAAAATGAACCGAAATCTTTTTGGAATTTTATAAAAAATAAACAATTAAAACGTAACACGAATGTAATTAAAAAAGACGGTATTATATTAAGTAAAGCCGAATGTGCACAGACTTTTGCTTCATATTTTCATTCTGTGTATAACGATAAGCGGCCATTGTTGGACCCGGACGAGGCTGAGCGCTCGGCGGGCGCTGAAGCCGGCGCGGCCCGGGTGCATGTGGGTCTGCTCACTGAAACTGAGCTGCGCTCAGCGCTCGATCGCCTTAAGCCTAAGCGCTCAGTGGGACCTGATGGTATACCTCCATTCATCCTGAAAGATTGCCGAGTGTCGTTATGTAAACCCTTGTTGCACCTCTTTAACCTGTGCTTAAGGGAAGGCCATTACCCAGATCGCTGGAAAGTTACCTAGGGTTAGGGTTATACCGGTTCCCAAGGGTAGTGGAAAGGATGACGTCAGTAGTTATAGGCCGATTGCAGTGCTGTCTGCGTTCGCTAAATTATTTGAATCAGCGTTACATGCATGTATTTACCCGCAAATCAAGTGTCGATTGACCGACGCGCAACACGGTTTCCGGCCGGGACGAAGTACTGCTAGTAATTTATTATCGTTCATGACATATTTAACACCAGTCATAGACGCAGGCGGGCAGGTCGATTGCGCATACTTCGACTTCCGGAAAGCTTTCGATGTTGTGGATAACGATGTACTGTTATCGAAGATGGCAGCGCTAGGTTTTACGTCACATTTGTTAAAATTTTTTGCGAGCTATCTTGGTGATCGCAGACAGTACGTGGAGTACGCGGGATATAGATCTGATGAGTATTTCACTTTTTCGGGCGTAAGTCAGGGCTCAAATCTGGGTCCTCTGGAATTCATTATGATAGTTAATGACCTACCTTCGGTCATTCAGCATGCCAGCTGTCTTCTGTTTGCAGATGACCTAAAGGTATACTTATCGATAGCTGATGCCTCCGGTGCCGAAAAACTACAGGAAGATATAGATCGCGTAGTGCAGTGGAGCAATGAAAATAAGCTCAGTTTCAATGTAGCCAAGTGCGGTATAATGAGCTATTCGAGGGCCAAAACACCACTGCGCTATGAATATAATATGAATGACACATCGATTTCCCGTATTAATTGCACGCGTGATTTAGGTGTGGAAATGGTTCCTGAGCTGACGTTCCGTAAGCACATCATTAATATCTGTGGCAAAGCCTTTAGAAATCTAGGTTTCATTTTAAGAAATTGCAAAGATTTTGATGGGACGCTGGTCGTTAGATTGCTTTATAATGCGTTAGTACGAAGTCATTTAGAATCGACGGCCATTGTGTGGAACCCTCACGAGGCTAAGTATAACACGAGGAAAAGATACAGAATAAATTTACAAGGTTTTTATATCTAAAAGAATATGGAGTGTACCCGTTATACCCCTTAATATACCCCAGTTTGTTCGTCCTCGGTATGGTCGGGTATGTGCGGCTGAGCGTGCGGCGTGACGTCGCGCTAGCGTGCTACGTGTGGCGCGTACTGCGTGGTCAGCTGCACCACCCGGCCGTGCTTGAGTATCTGCAGTTGTGTGCCCCAAACGGGTACGTAGGCGCGCGTCGTCGACCTAACACGCTCCTAGTGCCTAACGCTAGAACCAATTTATTAAAGTTTGCCCCACTATCTCGCGCCGTTCGTTTAATTAATACTATTTCATTAGAAATAGATATTTATAATTGTAGCCTGCCGAGGTTCGCAGAAGCAGCGCAAAGCTGCATTACACTAGGTTAGGTTAATAAATAATTGTAATTTAAATTTAACTTTATAAATAATTGTATTTATTGTAATTTTAATTTTATGTTAATAATTAATTTCATGAATGTATATTATATTTTAAGAATTGAATTGAATTATGTTTGAATATATTTTGTCTTACAATATTGATTTAGGAATACCTGTAATGATATTGTAAATGTTTTTAATAAATAAATAAAAATAAATAAAAATAAAAATCTCGGATTAAAGTATTTAACATGTTTTACTTTCTATGATTATCGTTACACAAAATCAATAAAGTTGGTACGATATAAAAATAATAAATTTAACACTGGTTACAGATATTAACATCGATAATCTAATGAGTGTGTCTCCTAACTAGTCGCCCCGCTCACAATGAAAATGACGTCACGCTGTGGGCGTGGTTTTCCAAAAAAGTGACACGCTCGAAATGTATGGAAATATGACATCGCGGCCGTTCTATCTTGATCTATTTCTGTGGTCAGCTAGTTACTTATAAAATTCATATCAACTTATCAGTGGTAGAGTCATGCAGTTCGATGCATGAATGGGTCGGCTGGACCGGTGAAATACCACAACCACTCGGAATGACTGCGTGAAGTCGATATTTATCACATCCGAAAACACTTGACTGAGCATTCAAGACTCGAATCCATGACTTCTTGATTTATAGGCTCATTATATATAAACGCTTCGCTCTCTCTTCAGACTATCGAGATCATAAGTATAATTATGTATGTAATATGTAAAGTTGGAGTTCTGGGTGCAGTAAATTTAATCTCTTCCAAAGTGGCAGCATCTTTTAGAAAACTATACTCCATTATCAGTTTCAAGTATTGTTTAGATATTCAGCTATATGAGTAACAATTCAGGTCTGTTAGGATTCATTGTGTTATAACAAGCTACATGTATCCTTTTAGTTTTTAACGAAATAAATTCTCGCAAAAGCCTATACACAACCCTTTTCAAACTCCTTCGAGAAGATTTGTGTGAATAGGTTTTCAAATAGCACATAATCAAAATGTATGTAAAAAAAAAGCTTTCTATGTTATAGATAGTAATAATTTTACTTTTCATATAAAATTTGCAATATAAAATAACATTTAAAACGCGCGTTAAACGCAACTCAATGTCAGACATTGATTCAAACGTTTCAGTTTTGAATCCATCCTGGTTCGTAGCAATGAGATTTCGAGATTCGTTTCGGAAAATATGCTGGATATATCCATCCACCACCTTTTAAAAAAAACAGCTTGTTGTGTTCTATGTAATTGACTCTGTTTATACCTTTACGTATAAAATGCATGAATTTACAAAAGTTATCAACCTTAACCTGTATCGGATAAGTACATATTTTGGACTTCTTATTAATGCAGATGGAGGTGATCAAATAACCCAGATGTCATCTGCAGTCTGATAAATTGTACCCTGCATTCAACCCTCATTTGTGCACTTAATGTGCCGCAGCGGCACGATTAGTTTACAGTACGATCTGAGAGTTATGTGCGGTGCAATTTGTTCATTTACAAAAGCATTTACCAAGCCAGTAATGTGCAGCATCCACAACACGTATTGAATTGAACCAATCAATACACAGGGAATAAATAAATTACTGGGAAAATAAACGAATGAATTATAAACGAAGAAATGAAGAATGAATCAATGAAAGAAGGTGTCAATTAATTAAATAATGAAATTGAAGTCGTAAGAAAAATAAATTTCGAATACAATTTCAAATCATGACTCAAAATTTAAATTGAAACAGGTATTCACAAATTTAAAAATAACAATATTAAAATGACGACATTTAAATGAAGTATCGAAAATCACAGCTTGGTTGGACGATCAGTTCCATGTGTGATTATGCTTTTGTGGGTTTTTGTTCTAGCTTTAAAGAGTTAAGCGGTAGAGCCAAGCAGTTCGCTGCATGAATGGGCCGGCTCGACCGGTGAAATACCACGACCTCTCAGAAGATTGACGTAAAGTGGCTCATGCCGCGTTTCGTTTGGTGAGAGAGGTATCCGGAGGCCTACCCCCTTCTCCATTCTCCCCTATCCCTAAGGGATAGGGCCCTTAAAGGTCGGCAACGCAACAGTAACACTATATGTGTTGCTGGTTTCCATGGGCGGCGTTGGTTGTCACGCCTGGTCGTTTGCCATCATATCCCATAAAAAAGCTGCGCAAAATGTAACATAAAAAACAAGCCCAGTTCTAAACAGGCTTAAACATTAGGCACGCACAAAGATCTTGTCATCTATTTCAGATAATTTACAATTAGTAAGTACAATACTGTTTTATAATCGGTATATTTAATATCTTAGGATTACAAAACAGTATTTAATATAATTGAAGTTGTATCTAATTGCTTTATTTATTTTTCGTTCTTAATCATTTTTATTTCCTTATAAATGTCGTAACGATTAGCTATCTCGCTATGTTGTGAGAGATAGATCCAAATTTCCCTGGAGAATCTTTGCGCTTCATTGCTTCGTCAGTTTAACGAGTTGTCTTATTGTCAGCTTCCATCAGGAGTCTAGTAAAGAAAGAATGAAGAATAAATTTTAACATTTTTTTTAATCAAACAACAAGAAAACTAATGAGATGTTTATTATAATAATCGGGCCTTGTTCTGATAACTTCTTTTCTTTTGCCTACCCCGCGAGGAAATTAGTGTGAACTTTTGATATAGTTCAATGTCTATTTTTAAAAGCGTATATTTATAAGGAGGATTAAGCTGAGTTGGGCGGCATTCGGCAAACTGCGTCAAGTTTTTAACTTGCCTATATCGAAATCGAAATATTGAAAAACATAACATAACATAACTTCACGCATTTGTTACCCGAAGGTGTAGGCAGCGGCTGTTAAGCCTCGTCTCGCCGTTATGTTTACGTCCCGAATGGAATAAGTGGCGAACCTATTACCATACCAGGCACAAAGTTTTTAGTTGTCGATATTTAGCACACATAACTTCCAAAAACAATTTCGAAAAGTCATTGCGGTGAGCCAGGGTCAGGATTCGAACCCGCGAGTTCCGGATTCCGAAGCGAAGTGCTCGACCACTGGACCACTGAAACAGTCCATTGAAAAAACGTAATTTAATATCTATATATAATAGTTTCTTAATTCTTGTTTCTGTAAGTAACTAAGAGTATTTGTGTCCTAGGCTACTTCTACGGCATATCCGCCTTTGATCTTAATAATAAGAAATATTAAACTAACAGCATAGTTTTATATTTCTTATTAAATAAATAAAAATAAATAAAATAAAAATGTATAAAATTGCCGCCAACGCCAAATTAGTTCCAATAATATACATCGAAAAATGTGATCGGGAACTTTAAAAACTAACTAGAAAACACAAACAAGAGCTTGGAAATGATAATAAAAACCAAGACTAAAGTGTGCAAGAATCTCTCACTAAGTTTTTTGCGTCTTTCTGCAAGGGCACTTGTGAAGCTGCCTTGATGTTCAAGATCTACGAATATCTCTCTGGGGATTCGTTTCGTTTTGTATTACAAAAAAAAACACTGACCATATAACTACCTGGCAGTACAAACATATGTGTACCATTTCCCGGAGTTATTGAAAGCTTTCTGGGAATTACCAAACGAAAAACAAAACCTTCTATATCGATGATTTTGCTTTTTAACCATTGACATAAAATGAAACGAGGATAAGTTGTTTACATAACCTCGGTATCGGATCGGTATTTTGGGATATAATAATAGTACCTACTACCAAATATCATATTTATACATAGTTTACTAAAGTTCTTGCCAGATTCCACCTTTTTATTAGCGTACAAATGTACAACACATACATATAAATACTATATGTATAAGTTAAATTGGCTGTGTGGCGCCGGCTTAGAATACCGCCACCACATTTCTTCCCGTGGGTGTCGTAAAAGGCGACTAAGGGAAATACTAGAAGAATGGGCAGCAGCATTCTCTCTCAAGAAAATACAGCCTACTGCGATCGCCAACCAGCCTGCCAAGCGTGGCGATTATGGCAAAAACCCCCCATGATACAGCGGACCGACAGTTGTGGCGCTCTATGAGGGAGGCCTATGTCCAGCAGTGGACCTCAAAAGGCTAATGATGATGATGATGATGATGATGAAGTTAAATAGATCTTAAACGGATGGTTTAAGATCTCAGCAACTAAAAGACTGTCCTAATCTTAAAAAAAAACATTAACATATTTTCTACTTACCCTTATTGAAAAGAAAATAGGCCGAGGGTTGGTTTTTGGATGCATATCATCTTCATTATGTTTATTATTATAAATTGATTCCAGGAAGATTCATGGAATTGTTTTCTGGGATAGCAAAGATGTTTGATTTTACTTATGTGCTTGATCGGTGATTAAAGGTGAGTAGAAAGACTGAGAAGCTACCAAATATATTCTTCGTAATGTTTTATATAGTATCTGAAAATATTTATTAATCAGTCTAATCTCATTAAATACGTAGGTATATAGACTACCGAAATCTTATTGGTGACTGAACTGAAAGTATAATGAAAACGAACTAATCACAAATATTAATATTTCGTATCATATTGCAAAATACCCACAGTAACCGCCAGCTGATGAAGGTCTCTAAAGGCTCTAAAGGCTAACCTTTAAAGGGTAAATTTGTAATTAAAATACATAATTAGGCAGATATTGATTCTAATGTTCAATCAGTGTATTATTATAAAGCAATTTAATTAATTAAAATGACAATGGTAATGCCGCCAGTCTTCTGGGCACGCTGCCAGTAGACCGAGATGCGGAGAAATTTTATTTCAAATAGTTTTTCAATAGTATTTATTGTAAATAATGTAATTAATTTATTTCTTCTTAATAATTGTAATTATAGAATATTAAAATGACTAATACTATAAATTGCTTTTTTATGGGAGAGAAGTACAAACAAGCAAGCGACAACCTGGTAGTAGGACTGCCCATGGGCATCTGCAATGAAGGGAGGGTCATAGCTATATTGCCATCTTTTAAGGTAAGGGAGGTAGGTCATTGGTGTGAGTCAAGATTTGTACCCGCGATCTTTTGATTCAGAAGTGCCTGACCACTGGACCACCGAGAGCATTTTTGTTTTTGATATTTACATCAAAAGTTTAAATTAACCACAACCACGATGGATTCCTTGTTGATACCAAAAATTCAGTAACGTGATATTCTCGTAAGAAAGTTGGTGAATTCAATCATAATTTCCTGTGGACCGGAGCCAAATGTCTCGATGATTGAATAGACGTAATGAAAAGAAAATGGTTATCGATAGCTCTATACTATCGATATTTGAAGACGGTGAAATCTCAATAATAACTTTTTGAGGATATAAAATATATAAGGTTCTAAAAAATATCTAATTGCCTTGGTTTCGTGACGGACAGAGGTAGCAACGGGTTCTATCTAAATTATCTCGATGTGCCTTACAGATCAAAATTTTAAATATTAATAATAGATGTACTCCTAATGTACAAATTACTTCATTCAAAACCTTCACTTGCTGCAGCTCGTGGAATCTTTTCCGCATTCTGTTTTTGTTGCTACAAATTTTTGAAATGTTTTGATATGTATAATAATAATATACACGTCTTTTTATTACTATAATTTTCTATGAGAATTCTTTCACAGAAGATGTAAAGGTTCAAGTATGGCGCGTTTCGTTTCGTTCGGTGATAGAGATACTCGGAGGCCCACCTCCTTTCCCATCCTTTCCTGAGCAACCAATCCCTTAAAGGTCGGCAACGTAATTTTAACATTATATGTGTTGCAGATGTCCATGGGCGGCGCTGGTTGCTTACCATCAAGTGACACGCCTGCTCGTTTCCCGTCCTCTCCCATAAAAAAAACATGCACACACACTAACTCGGCAACAACTTATAAAATTCTGATTGATTAGTAAGAAAATTTAAAATGAAATGTCATTTAAAATTTTCCAGTTTTCCACCCTTAGTAAATATACAAATGGTGGAGAACCAATTAAAAAAAAACCAAATTATTTAACAAGATATAATATACCTTATTTCGTAACTTCAAAACTTTTATAATCTTAATAAAAACACATGTCTAGAGTCCAGTTGACAACCCCCTGCATATGTCGTCTGATGACTTTAAGTGATAAATAAAGTTTGAAAAATATTTACCTAATTTTGTACATACACATCCCAACGTTGTTATAGAAACTATATATTCTTAAATTCTATGTCCAAGAAAATATATTTACTGTTTTTTCTACTAAAAACATTTCATTAATAAAGAAAAATACCAAAATAAACGCGTCAGTAATCAATCAAACATAATTACTAGCGTAGCGTAGCAAAAGTCTTTTACTCAAAATGTAATTTGTCGAAATAAATAATAACAAACTCTCTCTTTGAGCCATCTCCAGGATGATTTATTGGTATAACTTCACGCCGATTTTTTACGGGATAAGCATAAAGAACTCAACACCATAAGACACAATTCTTTTATACCTACCTCAAATTAACAATAACCTTTTGAATTTTATAACAAATGTAAAGCAAAGCACCCCTTGTCTGAATTTTTGCACAAAAAATCGGTTGTCTCTAAAGTCAGACTGTACTGACGAAACAGATAGTTGATAATAAGTGTCGTGGTTATAAGTAGGGAGTTAGGATAAAGGGTGGACAAAGTAATGATATTTCACCAATCGAGCCGGATTTTTCATTCCTCATTTATCATCCATTTATTGGACAGCACGAGGAAACATTATTTAGACCCTAGGTTTTAAGGAGGTTTTAAACAAATTCCGTTCCTTTTAATCGATTTTGCGAATATTCTAAAAAATTTTGTATTTCTTTTTATTTTTTCATTGCCCTAGATTATTAAGATACCGTAAATGTATCTAGAAGAATACCCATTACGAGTGTAATATTAATTCTTTTCCTCCATCACCCGTCAAAAGCATCCACGAGTTGTAATTAATGATTTCATGTTAATAATAATAGGGCAGATTTTCAGAACAAAACGCGTAAGTGTTATAACTATCTGATGTTATTAATTAATGACCCAATGAGAGCATAAGTGTTTAATTTAATTAATTCTCCAGTATGTGTACATATTTTTTTATATATAATATAAAAAATATAGAGCACACCCACACGCTAAAGCGTTGTGAGGCGCGCAATAAACACATCCCATTTGGGACGTAAATATAACGGCGAGTCGAGACTTACCGGTGGCTGCCTACCCTGCCTGTATGTATGTAAGTATTGAAGTTTTAAGGATTTACCTAATTGCCTTACTAAAACAAATTTATCCGCAAGGGTTAGTTGCTAATAACGACTATGGCTACCTGTCGAAAACGCGCCCTGAACAAAGTAGATAAGGGATTATTCAATATAATATGATCTAACACAACTGGTTACCGCACCCACGCGAATCCCAGATGTTCATAATCATATACCTTCCCTGTTGGATCTTCTGCTGACCTCCCATCCGGACGGATATGTGGTTTCTGTAGACGCCCCTTTGGGTTCTTCGGACCACTGTCTGATAAGGAGTACAGTGCCATTCACGCGCCCACTTCGACCGCACATTGCGAGCCGCCGCCGTGTGTGGCACTATAGGTCAGCAGACTGGGATGGGATGCGAAATTTCTTCGCATCTTACCCATGGGGGCAAGTTTGCTTCTCGCCGGATGATCCTGACGTCGTTGCCGACTCTGTTGCTGATGTGGTGCTGCAGGGAATGGAGCTCTTTGTTCCATCCTCAGTGGTGCCAATCGGCAGCAGATCCCAGCCCTGGTTTGATCGCTCATGCAAAACGGCATTACGTTTTAAGCATGAGTGCTATCAAGCCTGGGCAAAAGCAGTGGCGTCCCAGGACTCGGACACCGGCTCTCTTAAGAAGAGGTACAACCTTGCCTCCAGGTCCTTCAAAAGAGTTATAGCCGTAGCAAAGTCTCAGTACATAGGCAAAATTGGCGAGAAACTAGTTCGCCTTCCCTCGGGAACCCGTGCGTTCTGGTCGCTCGCCAAGGCTGTTCTTGGGAATTTTTGTAAGCCGTCTTTTCCACCGTTGCACCGGGAGGACCAGTCTCTAGCCCACGACGCAAAAGAGAAAGCCGACCTTCTTGGCACTCTTTTTGCGTCCAACTCGACTTTGGACGATAGAGGTAACATCGCACCGACAATTCCACATTGCGGTCACGCCATGCCGGAGGTTCGTTTCCGGCAAAGTACTATGCGACGCATACTTTTATCCCTGGATGTCCACAAGTCGAGTGGGCCTGACGGAATCCCAGCAATCGTGTTGAAGATGTGTGCTCCAGAGTTGGCACCGGTTTTAACGCGTCTTTTCCGGTACTCCTACTCTCTCGGCGCTGTACCAGCATCATGGAAGGTTGCTTTAGTCCACCCGATCCCTAAAAAAGGTGACCGCTCAGATCCGTCCAACTACAGACCTATCGCCATCACCTCCCTATTCTCCAAAATAATGGAAACACTCATCAACCGCCAGCTCCTTAAGTATCTAGAAGAGCACCAGTTGATTAGCGACCGTCAGTACGGATTCCGTCAAGGTCGCTCAGCTGGTGATCTTTTAGCGTACTTAACCCATCGGTGGGCGGAAGCGGTTGAGAGTAAAGGAGAGGCGCTGGCCGTTAGTTTGGACGTAGCGAAGGCCTTTGATCGGGTTTGGCACAAAGCACTTCTTTCGAAGCTTCCATGCTATGGGCTTCCCGAGAAATTATGCGATTGGGTTTCCAGCTTTCTCACGGCTCGGAGCATTAAAGTTGTTGTCGACGGGTCATGCTCCGACTTAAAGCCTGTGAATGCTGGAGTCCCCCAGGGCTGTGTGCTATCCCCTACGCTGTTTCTTCTGCATATCAATGACATGCTGCTTAGCAGCAATCTTCATTGTTATGCGGATGACAGTACCGGGGATGCCTTGTATACCGGCCACCCGCGTATTTCTCGGGAAAACGTCGACGAGCACCGGAACAAACTTGTGTCTGAAATCGAAACTCTGCTTAGTCAGGTTTCGGACTGGGGCCGACTAAACTTAGTCCAATTCAACCCTAATAAGACACAGGTTTGCGCGTTTACCGCTAAAAAGACACCCTTTGTCGTAGCTCCCTGTTTTGAGAGCACTCCCTTACCTGCCTCAGCCGCTATCGGAATTCTTGGTGTCGACTTGTCGAGTGACGTCCAGTTTCGCGGTCATCTGGAGGGCAAGGCCAAATTGGCCTCCAAAAAGCTTGGTGTGCTCAATAGAGCGGGACAGTATTTCACGTCAGGTCATCGCCTGCAACTTTACAAGGCGCAGGTCCGTCCTCACGTGGAATACTGTTCACATCTTTGGGCGGGGGCACCCCAGTACCAGCTTACTCCATTTGACCGCATCCAACGACGCGCGGTTCGGCTTGTCGACAACCAAGCTCTTACCGATCGGCTCGATCCTCTGGCGTTGCGGAGAGAGGTGGCATCTCTATGCATCCTCTACCGCATATACCACGGGGAGTGCTCTGAGGAATTGTTCGGATTAATACCGCCAGCTGACTTCCGCCACCGTTCGACGCGCCAACGCTACCACCCGCATTGGCTGAATGGTTGGCGATCGACAACAGTGCGTTTCAACAGGCACTTCTTGCCACGCACTGTTCCTTCATGGAACCAGTTGCCGGCGACGGTATTTCCGGACCGCTACGACCTAGGAACCTTCAAGAAACGAGCCTATTCTTATCTGAAAGGCCGGCAACGCTGATGTGATGCCCCTGGTATTGCAGACGCCATGGGCGGCGGTGATTGCTTTCCATCAGGTGACCCGCAAGCTCGTTTGCCCCTTCTCCCATAAAAAAAAAAAAAAAAAAAAAAAAAATAATATACAATAAAGGGCTAAAACTTTAACTAACCATTATTCTAATTAGATATCTGTTACCCTGTTTTATTTTAAACAAGCAATTATTTTAAACATAGTGTATAACAAAGTCGCTTTCAGCTGTTTTGTCCCCTTATATGCTTAGATCTTTGATCCTACGAATTTTGGTGTGTTTTTATTAATAGATAGAGGGTGTCAACGGGATGGTCTCTATCTATATATCATTTATAATGTAGTAAAAAAGTGGTAATTATCAAGATTTTGCACTTTAATTGGAAACATTGTACTACATTATTATACACCTTCAAAAGGTCCACAAAAAGTCCCGGATGGTGTATATCTATCCCTTAGCGATAACCCACAATGACAATTTTTATATCTTCTTCGTCTTATATCTTCTCTTATCTTAGGCGAAACAAAGTTCACTGGGCCAAATAGTAAAATTATAAAACTGGAAATTACTTCGAACGCTTTAATCTAAGGAAGAACCGATCGGGTATGATTAAAATTTTAACTATTCCGAACTTAATATGGTCAAATATTGGCGCGAAAAGTTTAAGTGACGTAAAGCATAGTGAAACTAGGGAAACAAACAGAGACAGAGACTGTTTTGCCCCTGTAGATATACTAGACATAGTGGCTCCTTTTACTTCTAGATATGGTTAAAATTTCAAACACCTAATTATTCACGGTTTGTAAAGATACAAACTATACATGTTTTCTAAAATTTTCTATATTTTCTTTTCTTTCTTTATTTCTTCTATATTTTCACCAGGAGTAAAATGCAGTAATTGTTAATTTTCTTCTCCTCAGCCTCTAATTATTATTATCCTCCTTCTCCTAATTGTCTTAAAAGTTGTTTTCTTTGCGATACTTTTCCAGTACCAATCAGTACAAACGTAGCACATACGGAAACAATACATTTACTATACAGATTCAATACCCAGATAAATATCATCTTCTTTCAACCAATTACATGAATGCCTTCTACATGTCACGGAATTTTAACGTACATACTTCAGGTATGCTATTTACATAGCCGCGATAGATCGTCCAGGTAGCGTTGCATTGTAAGTAGCGGTTATATGCCAATTGACTTATATTATACCTTTTTCAATAGATCTCGGATAACTAACAACCGCACCTAGAGTAAGCTGGCGTACCCGCTGACGATAAAGGTGTCTATCACTCAGTCATGTTTTTGTAATAAGGCCTCCAAAATTTGACTTTATGTATTAAGCCAGTGGGAGTGTGGTGACAAAATATTTCATAGAGTATGTGACGGGGTATTTTACACCCACACACGTATAGTCGCCTATATCTCAAACGCCGGCTGACGCCACAATGCGATCTCGCCACAGCCACCTAAGTATTACCTCAGTTTCAGCTATACAAAGCCGCTGCCACGTAACTTATAATAATAAAAATGTGCGCCAGTAAAAAGAATCGGCGGGGTATGCTACACCCTACCATACTTCTGACGGGTTAATATAGATACCATATCAATAAAATAATACCTATAACACATATTACAATACATTATTGAATTTAATGTAATACAAACAGTTTATTGTAATCGAATATAATCAATACATCGATTAATATCGTAACAAAGTAACATGAGCCTTCCCCTCCCGCCCTTTCCCTTCGCCACCATCAAGTATATGTTTTTAATTTGCTAACCCTGATATTGAGTCGAGCAATAATCTTATTGTTTGTGTCGGTATTCCAATACGATATTTTATAATGTTGTTTTAATTTTTTCGGGCACGATACACACAGCGCCCTTTGTTTTTTATGAGCTTGTTGATATTAATATTACAAAGAAAATTATAGAATGTATATATGTACGTTTACATATTCACTCGGGTAATATTATGAAATAGTGGTTTGTTTCGGATTCAAACTAAAAGGTAAACAAACTTAGTATAAAATTAAAACAACATTTTTACAACTCTATACCTACACAAAATCTATCTAAAATAATAACGCGACGCAACCGCTATGTTAATACTGTCATCATCTTCCTGCCCTTCGCCCATCATTTGGGGTCGGCACAACAGGTTTTTCTTTTCCATGCTTCCCTATCATTCACTTCTTCCACCGCAACACCCTTCCTAGTGATATCATCTTTCACACAATTCATCCATGTTTTCTTCGGTCTCCCTCTTCTTTTGTTTCCTTCCACATTCAGATTCATCATTCTTTTCACGACATGTGCATCATCCCTTCTCATTACATGCCCGTACCACGCAAGGCGATTTCCTCAGATATAGGCGCAACTTTCAGGCTTCCTTTACATAATCATTCCTCAATAATTCCTCCTCTTCAATCATTCATTCGAATATTTATAAAAAAATCCAGAGAAGAAACAAATCCTATATTTTTTGGAATAACTGTAAATAAAATACGAAAGTAAACATTTATTTAGTACAATATTAACATTTCAAATGTGAAACCACATCGTGTATCTGTCGTAACTGTCAATTTTAGACAGTAAGAGCGGTTATTTTTCCTCAAAGTAGAAATTATTGTTATGGATGGTTACGTTTCTTATTTATGTTTTCATTTTCACGTTATTTTGGTAACTATAGAATTTATTTCATATTTGATTATTTAGAAAACCAATACACACTGAAAATACTAAACGTATTTTGGAAAAATGTTCACTATTTTCAGTAACATCTGATCTACAAGCTAAAATTTAAGGTTAAATGACCTTTTTCCTACTTTAACACCCCTAAACAACGAGCTAGTAAAATAAAGGAAATAATATAAAAATATAATAACAACCTCGTAAGCAAGTATAAAAGAGCCTCCTGCAATACTAGTATTTGATGATAACGGTGTTATAAAAGTTAATGTTATGGGCCGTTGTGAATTGAAACAAACGGTCTGATAAGAGCATTAACGAGACACCTTTGTATGGAAATAATGATAATAATAATTTGAAATAATAACAGAGAAAGACAAAAATTACGAAAACACTTCCTTCTCAAATATTTACTAGCAAACAAATAGGTACAATTAAGTATTATTATTTTTTTACCTTCACTCTCATTGGTATGAGCATGGAACCGATTCGAATTGAAATTCTAGATTTGATGTATGATGCTTTCTATTTTTATCTCAAGTGCATCACTACGGAACCTGTAAATTACACGGGGACTTATGGAGCAGAGTTATTTCGCATTCTACAGGTTCCACCACAAATTCCATAGCCGCTGGAATGTATAATGTAGCCGCTGCCTACACCTTCGGGTAGAAAAAGTGCTGTAGCTAATATAATATAAAAATAAAAATAAAAATAAAAATAAAAAAATAAAAATAAAAAAGCCTTATATTTCTTACTTTACAAATATATCTGTTTTACACTATATAAAATTACTTATTTCTTGGATTTATATATAAACCGAAAAATTATAACTTAAAACCAAAATATTGTATACAATTATTAGCAAGAACCCCTCGTATCGAAGGTGAAGGCCTCCTCTAGACATTTCCATTTTTCTCTATTCTTTGCTGTCTCTATCCAGTTTTTTCCGGCAAGTTTTATGATGTCATCTGCCCATTGAGCCATAGGTCTACCTCTCTTCCTAATGCCTGATGGCCCTTGCCAACATGTTATTCTATGGGTCCATCGGTCGTCTGTCAGTCTGGCTATATGTCCAGCCCAACGCCATTTAAGTTTTTTGCAATGGCATAGAGCGTCGGTCACTTTTGTTCTTTTCCTAATTATTTTGTGATTAATTTTTTGTATTTTTCTAATTTTAAGTAAACTTCTCTCCATACCTCTTTGGCATGATGTGATTTTTGATTGAATTCGACTCGTAAGCTTCCATGTTTGACTGGCGTAGGTTAGTGAAGGTAGTATACATGTGTCCATAACTTTCTGTTTTATAATAATTGGCATGTCACTCTTCAAAATTTCTTTTGTGCTCCAATATTTATTCCACGCAATTGTTATTCTCCTGTCGATTTCTAGTGCGTTTCTATCATTTTTGAAAGATATTAGTTTGCCGAGATATATGTAATTGTCTACATATTCTAGCTCCACGTTTTCTAAATATACTGGATGTTTTATCGAGTTCGTCATAATACTGGTCTTGCTGCGGTTAATGTCCAGGCCCACCTGTTTACTTGCCGCATGTAAATCACTAAGCATTGATTGTATCTCGATGGTACTCTCCGACAGCAGAACGATATCATCGGCGAATCTTAAATGACTTATGTATTTATTGTTGATATTTAGGCCAGTCTTATTCCAGTTTAGTTGTCCTATCACTTGTTGTAATACGGTAATAAATATCAATGGCGATAAGACGTCACCCTGCCTCACTCCTCTCTTGATTGGTATAGGGGGCCCCGTTGACTCTAATCTAATTCTACTGTAACAATTTTCGTATATATTTTGTAAGATTTTCACATAAGTTGGTTCGACATTTTGCGATTGAAGAGATTGCCAAATTGACCGGTGGTATAAAGAGTCAAAAGCTTTTTGGTAATCGATGAACAGCAGGTAGAGCGGCCTCTGTAACTCCTGATATTTATCTATAACCATCTCTATTGTATGAATATGGTCTGCTGTAGAGAAACCTTTCCTGAATCCTGCTTGCTCTACAGGTTGGTGGATTTCGACTATGGCTCTTAATCTCTTTTCTAAAATCGATGAAAATAATTTATATATCGAAGACAGTAAGCTTATTGGTCGATAGTTATTGATATTATTTGGGTCTCCCTTTTTATACAGTAAGATGATGTCCGATTCCATCCATTGTTTCGGTATGACTGTCGTTTTTAGCACCATATTAAAAAGTTGAGTTAGTGGGCCTGATAAGTAGAGATTTCCAACTTTCAAAGCTTCATTGGTTATTTGATCGGGTCCAGGGCATTTTTCATATTTTAATTTTGCGATCCCTGTAATTACTTCTGTTTCATCGATGCTTTGTATTTCTGAGATTGGAATGTTTTCATTCCGCGTATAGTCAGGCGGCTCATAGTAATCACATTCATACAGGTTTTTGTAGAAGTTTGTTGCAGCTTGAAGTATTTCATCCCTATTGTTGGTTATTTTATTTGATGTATTAATTTGTTCTATCCAGGTTTTGTGTGATCTCAGCTCCTTATTTGCTCTTTTTACACTGCCTGATTGTAGAACATGTTTTTCAATAGTTTTTTTACGATAGACGATGTAGTCATGTTGAATATTCTTGCTTACGAGTTTGTAGAGAGCTTTAAGCTCGTTTTTCATACTACGTGTTTTTGGTTTTATTTTTTGAAGTTGTTGGCGTCTCAACATTAATCTTTTTGTACTTTCAGAGAAAATGTTCTTATGTTTTGATGAATTAAAAATATGAGCTTTTTTAAGACTCTTACTTATTGCAGAAACAATTGTATCATTTAATTCTTGTACTGTGCACGTTTGTTCTAAAATGGTAGTAGAGTTTTCTAAATTCTCTTCAAGTGTTTCTCTAAATATTTTTATTTCTTCTTCGGTTCTCAAGGTACTCTTTGCATTATTACCGTAAGCTTTTCTATTTTTGGTCGAGAACTGAAGTGAAAAAGTCGCTCTTACTAATCTATGGTCGCTAGGATATGTGAGATTAAGTATTTGTACATCTTTAGCATATTTTTGGATGTTAGTTAGTATGTAATCTATCTCATTTTTCACCACACCGTTGGGTGATCTCCAGGTCCATCTCTTACTATCTCTCTTCTTAAAAAAAGTGTTTAAAATTGCTAATTTATTTTCAAATGCAAATTGTATAAGTCTATCTCCTCTTTTATTTCTAAATCCGTAACCAAAATTTTTCATGATTAAATTTTCTTCTTGTTTCGGTTGGCCAATTTTGGCGTTAAAATCACCCATTACAATTACATTTTTATGTGACATTTTTAGTGCATCGTTTACAGTATGGTAAAAAAGTTCGACATCTCTTTCGGATGCAGTCAATGTTGGCGCATAGCATTGTATTATGCTGATATGAATATTATGTATTTTTAACTGGAGTAGAGCCACTCTCTCTGATAATCCATTGAAACTTATAATGTTCTTTTTATGGCATTTGTTAATAATAAAACCGACTCCATATAGACCTGGTGTTTGTCCTATATGGTATAATATAAGATTTTTATATTCTTGAATAGAATTACCTAGTCGCCTTATTTCACATAGACCAATGATATCGTATTTGATATCCTTCAGGGCCTCATTTAGTTCTATCAGGTGGGAGTGGGTCGATAATGTTTTGACATTATAGGTTGCTACATAGAGCTGGTGTCGCTCAAAATTATTGGTGATAATTGCTTCTTCTAGAGGGTTTTGGTCTACGTCTCCCTCGGTGACCAGCCGACTTGGGAGAGTTTGATCTTGAGGGGCATAAATTAGTTTTTTGCAGAATCTTGATTTATCTGACTTGTAGGCAAATTGTTTACGGCATTCGGCTGCGGGTGGCGTAAGAAATGTGTTATATTTTGATATTTATTTTTCTTGTGAGCTGGTTTTGGTTGTTCTCGACTTTCTACAGTTTTTACATTATTATTACTTTCAGCTTTGCTGCGATTTTCAGGGGATTCTGATAGCTGCCTTTTCTTTGAGGGGCCTTCGGATGCGGAATTGTCCTTTGTTTTTATCATGACTATTTTATCATGACGAAGCATTATATAATATAATGATACATAAATTATATGTCTATATAGAGGCACCAGAATAATTAATGGCTCACATATCTTGCCGTATATTGTTTACTTTCGTAGCAGGTGTGTCAAATATACAGACTTGAAGGATTATATCACTTATTATATCTTCATTTATAATAGCTAATCTACCAAGCTTCATCATGGTCTCGCGAAAATCCAATCCACTAAAATAATGTCATAAAGATGAATCAATTTTTTATATCAAGTCACCCATTTAGAAATTTAACTTTATAAGAAACTGGCTGACCCGGGAACTTTGTACCGCATCAAAAGTAATAAATTAGTAAATTTTGGATATCACGAGGTTCAATTTCTGCTATTTATCGGCTTTAACTGCTGTCCCGCTGTGTTAATACTGCTATATCTTATAAAATATTCGTTTAAATTGCATGCTATAAAGGGCCAGGATCATCTATATAACATGCACAAACTATTTAAGATACTTAATTGGATGAAAATGAATACTGTAATGTTTAAAATCGTTTCGTAAATAAGCCATTATTTCTCGTAAAAAGTAAAAAAATAAAAATGTTCATTGTGGGTTATCCCTAAGAGATAGACATATGCCCTCGCGGACTTTTTTTGTAGATCTTTTAAAGGTGTTTAATAATATGAAACATTGTTTTGGTCTATCACTTAGGGTTCAGCCAGCGTTTGCAATTAAAGTGCTAAATCTCGAAAATTATCATTTGGTTTTTCTTTACAACATCGTATACGAATTATAGATTAAAACCACCCCGTTGACACTCTCTAACTATTAAAAAAAACCGCATCAAAATCCGTTGCGTAGTTTTAAAGATATAACAGCGGAAAGTGACTTTGTTTTATACTTTGTAATGATGATACGTGAAGGTATTATTCTCGTCACTAACTAACATTTCAAAATTAAAATGTGTTTACGGAATTCGGTTCCGTTCTGTTTCAATTTTAATTATACGGTCACTGCGTAAAATTTCAATGGTGCGCGCACGTTTCGGGGGATATTTTCAAATTAAAGTAAACTTATACATATAACATTCCTTTTGCAAGAGGTTCAAAGTATCATTATGATAATAAAAAACCAACGGAAAGACAGAATAAAGTGTCAAAAGGCTAATGGAAAAATTCCTGCGTACCTGCCTCAGATACCTTAAAGATTGACTGTTCATAAGATATAGGATCATTTTTTCTTCAAGTCTTCTGAAGAAAAAATGGATGGATATCGAAAATTGATATGAACAGTGTCAATGACACCGGAAAGATTATATATACAAAGATCACACGCTTTCTGTTTATTAAAATAGAATAGGTATTACATTTTATTTACATAAGACTAGCAAATGAGCTCATGGTTTATTTTATTTTTTTCGGAAAGCTCATGCAGTACCCATACATCGAGCTATCTGTTTTCAAAAGTGCCAAAACCTAAACGCCAAATTCCTAGGCCTTTTCAGGAATAAGCAAGGAAAGGTATGGGAGGGGCGGTGGGCCTTCGTATACCTCTCTCGCCTAACCAAACGTGGCCTGAGCCACTTTACGTCGATATTATGAGAGGCCGTCGTGCAAGCCCATTCATGCAGGGAACAGCGTGGCTTTACTACATATATGACTATTAGTTGAACGATCTTTTTGGAGGCTAGACCTTGTCTTCTATAGGAAAAAAATACCTAACAAAAATAGTGACGCTATTACGCCTCAAGAGAGCTCAGTATTAGATTTATTTTTCATATGATATATGTTCTCTCCTAAAGGCTTAAAGATGGGTATCGGCATAATATTATTGCGTACTAAAATACACCTTGATCCTCATTTATATTACAGCTCCCTCGTATGATTAACTAGCTAGGCTTCTATGGGAGCGATGTCTCTAATTTATAAGTATACGAGTTACAATAGTATATATATTATCGTTAATTGCAAAATTGTGTTTACATTTAATTAATTAAAGTAAATAATGTAACATTATGTTATGAATGATAGTATTAACAAATATTTGAAAGATCACAATTTCAATGCACTTGAACTCAGTTCGGTTTCCACAAGCAAACACGAACCCATAGCCAAACTGCTCATACTTTTCATTGCATTCAGTGACGGACTTATCCGGAGTAGGCGTCCGGATAAGTCTATTACTGCATGCATGCATCTCCCATCCACCTTCCCTCCCTATCCCATCTGAGAGGTTGGCAGATGTCATGAGCAGTGTTTTTGGCTTACCACCTATAAAAAAGATGAACCCAGACATACGCACTGTTCCTTAGTGGAACGTTTCCAGAAACGGTATTTACTGTTACAACCTAGAAACTTTCAAGAATTTGGGGCATTTCTTTCTTTAAGGCCGGAAACGCTGTTATGACTGGTATTGTGGATGCCTTTGGGCGGTGGTAGTCGCTTTTCATCAGATGACCAGCAATCTTGTTGGCGAATTATTTCTGCCTTTAAAAAATATTTTCTTGGACACAATACACACGGCGACATATAGCTTATAGCCTAAGCAATTAACGATCACCCATAAACGTCATAAAGAAAGTATAGTGAATTGTGCAAAAGAACCACGTGCAAAGAGATTCTGATAGGTTATGCAGGTGGTACGTAGATGTTAAATCCAGCGTCGAAATAAAGAAAAAAGCCTGGTTGGATTATGCCTCCAGTTTAAATAAGAATAATAGGATGACAGAGATTGGGTATGAAATCTACTGCCGCTGCAGGAATGCTACCGAGGCCTTAGTGAAGGGGAAGCATGAAAAATAAGGTTAACTGAGGTTAAGGTAAGGTAAGGAAGTGAGGTTAATGCAACACTTTGAAGTGAATAAAAATTCTTCTGGAGGGAAATTAGAAAGTTTCGGGGTTCTTCGTCAGATTCCCAAATTGAAAAAATATGTCTGAGGCTGGTGACATTCTTGCAAATCCAAACGGTATGTTGGGTCGATGGAATGATTACTTTTCGGAAAGGTTTGAGTGTGACATACGGGGCCAAATGGAACAGATAGCGAACCTATTGCTATACCGGGCACAAGTTTTTAGTCCGTTTTTAGTTTTAGTTTTTTACGTTTTTAGTTTTTACCCCCAATTAGTGATAGTGTGATAATATTTAGTCTCTGTGTTAACCTCACCTCTTGGCTATAATTATGCAAAATTTGACATAAAAGCAGTGCAGTACTTTTATAGTTTATCCGTAACAAACATACAGACAAACTGACAAAAATTCTAAAAAGTATTTTATTCCCAGGTATTCTAGAAAAAGAAAATTCAATGTACAGTTTCAACTTTCCTACGATTTTATTATATGTGTATCGATTAGTTTGTTACAAAAAAATATTGAATGATGTATAATATAACCGTGGATGAGCTGAAAGATCAGGATTTGCACATTCAAGTATATTTACGTATGTAAAAGCTGAAAGTACGCAACATGTCCGTAATAAAAAAAATCCAGCCAATTCACATTTTTATAGAAATGTAACAGAAATAAAACGTCTGCTAACACATTTATTTGTCACATAGAAAAATGAAAAGTGTCCCTGCAGATGACAGTCAAACTTATGAGACGGCAGAGAGAGACGTTTCGGCCGTGATGCTAACATACTGTCCTCGATATTTTTATGACTGCGGTTCTATTTAGATTAATATTTACCCTTAAAGATTTTCAGAAACGATTTTTTTAAGTCTCTGTGGTTCAGTGGTCGAGCAAACGGCTTCTGAATCCAAAAGTTCACGTCGAATCCTGGCTCACATCAATGACTTTTCGAAATTATTTTTGAAAGTTATGTGTGATAAATATCGATGACTTAAAACCTTGTATACCATACCAGAGTATGGCAATAGATTTCGCCACCTATTCCATTTAGGACGTTAAAATAACGGTGAGACAAAGCTTAACCACATATTCGGGTAGAAAAGGCGTGAAGTTATGTTATCTTATGTCTGTTTTTTATTTAATAATTAACCACAATACTATCCCTATCTTCTTACTACATTAAATAATATCTGTTTTAAATAGTGTTTGTTGTCTGTTCATGTTTCTTTCTAGATCTTCAATATTACTACAAAGCAGTTCTGCACAAATATAAAAAACAATAAAGTTTAGTATAACACAAATAAGATCTCACCGATTGACCAAAACAACCTTTAGGATTATATCGCGTTTATTCATTACTAATTTATATTTATTTCCCGACGTTTCGAACTCTTTACAGAGATCATTTTCACGAGCCGATCATTTTTGCCGTAGCCCCGTCAAAAATTCCTTAAGAGGAAGTAATCTGTGCTGTTGAAGATCTCTCCGGTTTGGCACAACGACTTATCTAATGTAATCAAATCGATAGGATTTATTCACGATGCCTGTAGAATATAAAACATCATTATTCTGTTATCGATATTTGGTTTAGTCTTCTATTTCTTTTAAAACAAGAGAGGTATCCGGACGCCTGATCTCCTTCTCCATTCCCCTCCTACTCCCGTAAAGGAAGGCAACGAACCACGGTGTGTTCACGGGCGGTGAGAAGTCGCTTACCATCAGGTGACCCACTTGCTCGTTGTACTCCTATCCTGTAAGCTTATATGCTTAGATCTTTAAAACTTCGCAACGGATGTTGATGCGGTTTTTTTAATACATAGAGGGTGTCAACGGGGTGGTTTGTAAGTATAATTCATGTACATATAATGATATGAAGGAAACCGCCGGGTCTGCTGGTATAAAAAAATGGGTGGAAAAAACTGAAGTATATATTTCATTTAACAGTATTAATAAATAAGGACAAAGAATACTTCAATATATTTAATCCCTTTGATCTCTGTTTATGGCACATATATCTCTAATTACTATTAATAATTGTCTAGGCTGTAATAGAAGGTCTAGAACTCAAATTGGGATACCAATAACATTTGAAAAAATAATTACATACGATATTTGATAGATATATAGGTACATACATACATAACTATACGCCAAATCCCTTGCGGGGTAGGAAGAGAGAGAACAGAGCGCCATAAGGCACGATTCTTACACACCTCACTCGCTTCGTTGACTTTCATAAGTCTTTTCATGCACGCGCGTATTTTTGAGGCTCCTTCACAACATGTTCTATTTGATAAAGAAATGTGTGTCTTGGCCGTGCTCAACTCCTAAATCCATCCGCTATTGCATTGTATATCTACTTAGTCATAATATATAGATATTATATATTATTTTCATATATCATTAACATAGTCACATAACATCATCGGCCTAGTGGTCGAGCACACGGATTCTGAATCCAGAGGTCGTGGTTCGAATCCTGACACTGGCTCACACCAATGACTTTTCAAAATTGTTTTCGGAAAGTTATGTGTGATAAATATCGATGACTGAAAACTTTGTGCCCGGTATGGCAATAGGTTCGCCACCTATTCCATTTGGGACGTAAACATAACGGCGAGACGAGGCTTAACAGCCGCTACCTACACCCGAAGGTGTAGGTAGCGGTACCCGAAGGTAACAATGGCGTGAACTTATGTTATGTTATGTTATATATTATTTTTTTAATGTAATGCCTATTGGACATTTAAGTGAAGCCAGCGTTTAATGCACCCATAATCTAAGCACGAAGGCTTTTTGAATATATGAACGTGCCTTGAAATGAAAATGAGAACTCGTTTCATTCTGCGGTTAGTTTTATATTTTCATTTTTGCATTTTACATATACATTTTTTTAAAGTACCTTACTGTATGCAGAGATCACTACAAATAAGTGGGCTTGATATTATAGTAAAGTGACGAATTAATAAAGATTACCCTTGAGTCGGTAATTTTGATTTTCGTTAAGTATCAGAAAACCCAATGAAAGACAGCGATGAGTCCTCGTTCAACTAATGATACCCAATTCGGGTTCATTTATATTGCTGTTTTTTTTTCTTTCCTATTACCAACTTTGCCTAAATATCCTATCTTGGAAAATTTCCTCCTTTAAAACTTTTGAGGTTCAAATTATTAGAGCTAATAATTTAACCTTACATTTCAATCGAAAACTATATAAGTTAAAGATGACTTACTAAAGATCAGAATATTACAACCCAACAAAGTCTTAAGTCTCAAGTCTTTTATATATATCAAGTGATGCTGTCATCCAATATTTAACAACTTCCCATCCTCCAGTAAGATATGTTAAGGCCTTATAACTATTTTTTTCTTCTCTTAAGGCTTCGCGTGATAAATGGAGGCGTGTTAAACATTATCAACACATTTCTAGAAATAGTTTTTTTCTTAGTGACCAGACAAAAATATCACAAAGAAATGATATCAAATTTGTAGCCCTTTACTTATTCGAAGCAAAAGCCATAAAATCTCTAACTTGAGTGTACTTTAGTCGGCACTAGTAGATTGGTTCTTTGTTTTACACGTTATTAAAAGTGAGGCGTGCACGCGCTGGCTGAATTTATTGGGAGTGTTTTATTGGTCTTGAACTGAACAATCTTTAGATATTATCCAGATACACATTTATATTTCTGAGTTGTATATGTTGAATGTTCCCTTGGGAGCTACCTGTTTGGAACTAACCAATATACCATCTGTTTTAGAACGTTATTAAATACATTTTTTATGGATTAGAACGGCAAACGAAAAAGCGAACGCTTGGTGAAAACTATCTAGCTTCGTCTATGGACGCCTGCTATATAGATAATGGCACAATTGCGTTTCTGTCCTTTAAGATAAGACAGGGAGAGATTGGGCTTCCGCATATCTTTTTTACCGAACGAATCCTCCACAACGGAACCAGTTTACGTCTGTACTGTTAGTGGTCGTGGTATTTTGAACTGCGTAGCTGTTCCTAGTAGTTGGTTCCCACGAATTACCTTCTCCAGTTTACTCATTTATATCATATTGTATAATACCTGACCATTTGGTTACATTTTTGGGTTATATATGAGTAAACCACAATACTAGTAGTGATAGTAATCCTGGATTTCTACTTAACATCAACTTTGCAACTTCAAAGTTTTAAAATTCAAATTAAAATTACGCAACTCACAACTCTCTCTGTAGACTAGGGCCAATAATATTTTACTCACCATCAAAGCGTGTTTTTTAAGTAAGCGGTGGATACATAACGTGTATAAAATGGATAGAAAAAGCTTTTTCGGCTTAACTCGGATAAGTAGGGCCTTCCTTCCGGTGCTGAGTGATTAGACTAACATGAAACACTCTAAAATTTAATTAAGGTTTCATGTTACGTATTATATTAGATAATTTATAATGTGTGATATGATTTATGGCGTGAAATTAATCAGCCTTAATTATCGTCTCCTTTAAATTGTCCCTGAATTAACATATTTTAACACTGGGAGCTGTTATTTTTATAATCTTTTATTTTTTTAAAACAAAGCAGTTAGAGTTACGAGGACTTAATTTATTTGATGGTTTTTATTTATTGTTTTTATTTTTATTGTTTTTATTTGTTCACATCAAACGCCTTTGTGCGGTAGGCGGAGAGAATAGAGCGCCATAAGACACGATTCCTACATATCCTCTCTTTACACCACTTTCCGCAAAGATATGTTCAATGTGGTCATAGAATGCGTGACGTGGCTGACCTTGACTATGACTGTAATATCCTACGCCTATGTAATGTATTTATGTAAAAAATAAACTGAAATGACTGTTTAATTGTTTTTTCTTAAATATAGTTATATCTAGCATGTTAAACTGATGGAAAACAAAGGAAAATTTAAATTTAATAAAATCAGTTGAACCTTGATACAATACAATAAGGTGACTTGGAGTTCTTGCCAAGAATTTGCAATTTAATCGGAGAATTCCTGTGGACCTGCGGACCAAATACTTGAATGATTGAGGAGACGTAGGTACCGATTGTTGATAGAATGGTTTATATCGATATTTGAAAAAAAAAAAACTTTCAATCTCATTTACCAACCCACCGACTGCAAGAACTACATCTTTAATTCAAATATTAGACTTATAAATTGAAAATGGCATTCTTTTCATTTTATTCGTTTATTTTATTTAAAATAAGAGATACAGTATTATTATCGCTGTTTTTTATGAAAAGGAAGGGAAATGACGAAGCCACCTGATGGTAATGAACCAGCGTCGTCCAATGATATCTACAACACCGAGAAGATCACAGTTACGTTGCCGTCCATTAGTATGGGATAGGACGGGAGGATGGGATTTGTTTGCAAACTAAGCCCACTCATCGATTCAATCTGACTACTAAAGAGTTTTTAATAAAACTGTTCAAATTCAAATAATTTATTTAGTTAAACTATGTATTTCTTAGATATTAAATCGAGGGTCTATTTTATTGTAACAATGTAACCTTCCTACAGTTACTATCGCTGAAAGCTATTTATCGAAAGATCATTACACAATGATGATGATTAACAAAGCTTCATTTAACACCTCTATATATTTTTCTTTTCATGATATCTTTTTACAGTTTTAGATCACTGACTCGGTTTGTTTTGAATACTTTAACTTAATCGAATCATTGCGTTTCAAATGGATTCAGAAGCGGAACCCTAATAATATGAGTGTTATTTCAATATTTCAAATTTTGTTTATATATAAGTATATATAGATCTAAAAAAAAGACGACAATTTATAAGTGAAAATCTGAAAGCAATCATTACAAGTACTGCAACACTTCGTAAAACATTAATTTTGCATTCCAACCACAGTTCACTGGAGAAAGGCCAGACAAAGAGAAATATCCCTCAATCACGATCCTTGGCAGACGTATCGCTGATTATTGCCGTTTTATCAAAATATAAGAGCAATATTTTTACACAAAAGTGTTCGTCCGTTTTGTGAGTTGCTCTTAATGGGCACATTTTGAGAATGCTAAATTACTTTTTAAAGACTTTAGTATATCTATATTAAAAATGTTGTATCTGTTTATATACTCGCATATTTATTATATGGATTGAGAAATACTTAACATTGCATTTGGGCGTACTTTTAACAAACGTTTCAGTTTTTTTTTATGGAAAAGGAAGGCAAACGATCAGGCATATCACCTGATGGTAAGTGACCAGCGCCGCCCATGGACACCTACAACACATATATTGGTACAGTTGCGCTGCCGACCTTTAAGGGAGTAGGATAGGAAAGGATGGGAAAGGGGGTGGGCCACCGTGGCCTGATCATGGTATTTCATCGGTGGAGCCGACTTATTCATGCAGCGAATTGCTTGGCTCTACTACTATTATAACTGTATTTACATCAATACAATCATATTATCTTATAAATAATCATATATCATATTATACAATCTTGGATTTATTTACGTTTACTTTAATACAAAACTAATGGTTCTGTGGAAGTCTCAGCCAAGAATTGGAATTTGGTAAATACTTTTTGTTAACTATACTCAGACTAGCTGGTCGAAGGAACTTTGTTACGCCATATAACACTAAAAAGGTTTCTATTTATGATAGCGTGACGAGATAGCCTAAAGCCTTACTCGTTAAGTGGACATTCACATTCTAAATAATATTTCCAAAATATAATTAGTTCCTGATATTAAACAAACAAACTGTTGGGGTTATAATATTATTGTTGACTTATAGATTTCAAATATCACTAAAGCAAGCAAAAAACTGTTCCACGATATTGTGGAACAGTTTTTTGCTTGCTCTAATTACTAAAGCAAATCGTCAAAAAATTTCATCATATTTTAACAAAAGTTCGCTGTATCTAAACCGCAATATACTTTGTTAATATTTTTCAGGGAACGTTTGTAATTCAGATCGAATAAATCATTCTTGTCACAGAGTGCATTGTTGTTTTTATTAAGAAAGAAACTTATTCTTGTTAGAAACAATAACTAACTATAAAAGATATTTTACACCTTTATAGAATTTCGTGCTGTTTCAAACTTGGATAATTGCATCAAAAACATTTACTGAATTTCAAATCTCAACTTTGTCTTTTTTATGGGATAGGAAGGCAAACGAGCAAGCCTGTCACCTGATGGCAAGCAACCTGCGCCGCCCTTGGATATCAAAAACACATATAGTGTTACCGTTGCGTTGCCGACCTTTAAGCGAGTAGGATAGGAAAGGATGGGGAAGGGGGGTGGGCCTGCGGGTACCTCTCTCGCCGAACGAAACACGGCATGAGCCACTTTACGACGATCTTCTGAGAGATCGTGGTATTTTACCGGTCGAGCCCGCCCATTCATGCAACGAACTGCTTGGCTCTACCACTGTGGAAAATACTATAAATAGGTATTTATTCGATCTTATACGAAAGAAAAAAGGTTTGATATCTAAATATCTAAAAAAAAACATTCTTGATACATTAGTTTAAATACATTTGTATTCAAGTTCCAAAGGACGTGAATAAAAAAAAGGAAAACTAATCTAAGTTGAAAATTACTATCCACATACAGTTTTTATGTAGACGGAAACTTTGTAATAAGGCTGTTTCTTGAAAATTAAGTTAGCGGGTATCACGACCCGCGTTTGGTAATTCTACGGTACATGAATACTCATTTAAAAATCAGGGTTCCTATAATAGTTTGTATGTACTACACGTATATAGTTACAAAAAATATATGTATAAATATCTGTTATCTAGTTTACATAAAACAATTATTTAGTTGCTTAGCTTGAAAACTAGAGGTGGGAATTGTGTTTAAATTATTGCTCTTTATTAGCTTTTTCCTTGTTTCAGTAAATAAGTAATTAAACAAATATGGAAAGGTAACATCGGAGAATAATGGCTGCAAGGTAGTCCAAGATGATTCTAGGATTAATCAAATAATAATTGCGGTAACAAGCGCTTCAAGGTCTATACTATTAAATAGTATCGCACCTATTACTTGCAATGAAGCCTTCTTCTTGTTATATTTTATATAAAGAATAAAATATTTATAATATTCAAAGAATATAATAATACATTTTGGCGGAATTCTTTGCACCAGCTACAAAAATTTTGAACCCTTGCAAGTGGTCCATAATTATCACCAACGTAACTTTTAAATAAATATTGGTATTTCCTAGGAGTTGACCCTTTGAAATTCGGAAGCTAAAATACTATAGCTTATAGAGAAGATATTGATCGCGAAACGGTTGTATTTTTCTTCAACAGCTTCACTAGCTACTGAAAAAAATATGGGATGTGGAAGGGGTCGGAAGTGGGATAGGAAGGGGTTGTGTAAGGATTCTGGCCTCCGGGTACCTCTATAATAATACTTTCGAAAACTCATTGGTATATGCCAGAATTCGTACCCGCTACTTCTTGATTCAGAAGCGACCACTGGACCACCGAGACTAACCTATTTTATAATAACTAGAGTAACCGATTTTATAATTTTTTAATATTTTCTTTGAAAACTGTTTTTATTATTATTATATAAAGAGTATACTTATATATGATACTTAAATCAATGTTGATACAAAATTACGTTAGTTTTCTTATATCTGCTGATATAATTAATTCGGACAAACAAACTCCTCGCAGAGCTAAAAGAACATAAAATAAAGTGACCTATTTTCATCTACTAGAAGGCCGAGTAGCCCTTATACAACATGCACATTTTTGCTTACTGTCATCCCATAGTCCACTATCCTGTTACCAAAGTAAACAATCAGAAAAACTGGTAAATAGTCGTGTTTTGTTACAGCAAAGGACACCATCTGTAGTAAATAAATAGTTCTTTATTTAGGCGAAGTATATTAGCATGTATATTATCATTAAATCAAAACGTGCCGGAGAGTAGGAAGAGTGGCTGTCGACAGTTCGATTCCTGGCCGGAAAAACTATTTCTTACATAGATGTTTGTGTGGTTATGGGCTATATGTATATTTTTTCGATCGATCGATATTCTAGGTTCCACTTTTATACCGTGGCTTGAGTGTCGTTTGCTACGCAGACGACACTCTGGTTGTCGCCACGGGGCCCGACTTCGAGCGTACGCTCAGGTTCGCCGAAATGGGGATGGCAATCGTCGTCGACGGATCCGCGGGCTAGGCCTGGAGGTGGCGCCTCACAAGAGTGAGGCGCTGTGGTTCCGCCGCCTCAGTCGGGGCCGGGAACCACCGGCCTCGCGGATCTAGGTATCTACGACTGTCCCGGTGGGGCGGTACATGAAGTACCTCGGCCTCACCCTGGACAGCCGCTGGTGCTTCGAGGAGCACTTCGTGCGGATGGTCCCCCGAGCGCGACGGGTGGCAGGCGCGTTGCACCGCCTGCTGCCCAACCTCGAGCGACCGGGAGAGGGGGTTCCCCGCCTCTACGGTGGCGTCGTGCGGTCCGTGGCCCTATACGGGGCCCCCGTTTGGTCGCGAGGTCTCCAGCGAGACTCCGCGAGACTCCTCAGCAGAGCCTGAGGAGTCTGGAGCGGATCATGGCCATACGGATCGTACGGGGCTACCGTACGATATCGTACGAGGCGGCGACGGTCCTCGCGCGTTCCCCCCCTTCATCATCCTCATCAGTTTAAAAATACCAGTCTCTGTACTACAGAGTCTAGTAGATAATTTAATTTCACTCAAATCTCATCCAAAGCAAATTGGAATAGTATTTTAGAAAATCTCTAAATTTAAAGTCATAATACGCATAATACCGAATACAGGATTTACCTACGTAATACATTTTAAACTTTCACGTGTTATGCAACATAATGATAATATCCTTTATTTATTAATTATGTATGTAATGAAAATTAAAATGAAAATGATGTATGAACTATGTTTTATGATAACGACATAATATGAATTCTTACCAAGAACAGAATACAGACATCTTATTTTTTTTTTGTAACTTCACGCCCCAAATACTTGCGGGTGTAGGCAGCGAAAATTATTTATTGATTATGTTTCATGGTAATTTCATATGATTTCTTATTGGGAACAGAATACGGATAGCATATTTTTTGTGTAACTTTACGCCTCAACATTTATTACTAAGACTTTCGCGAATCTCACTCATTGATCAAAACAACTTTCAGGATTATATCGCGTTTATTTACTACTTATTTATATTTATTTCCCGACGTTTCGAACTCTTTACAGAGATCATTTTCACGAGTGATGAACAAAAAGAGTTCTTTTTGTTCATCACTCGTCGATTCGAGTGTCAACTAGTCGATCAATTTACGCCTCAAATTCATGAGAGTATAGGCAGTGAAAACCATTTACTGATTATGTTTCATGGTAATTCCATGTGATTTCTTAAAGAGATCAGAATGTAGTCAGTTTGCATTTTTTTTGTAACTTCACATAATTATTAAAAATTAGAGATGACAACCCTATTGATGATCGAAATGGAAAAATGAATGAAATACTTTAGGCGAGAAGTCACGATGAACTCAGTTGTCGTAGGTCATAAGTAGAGTGATCACGCTTCATATTCCTGAGGGATAATTTATGGAAAAAAATAAAAATAAAATGTGTTTCCCTTTTTTTACTTTCTGTATGATATCTAGATTTCAAAGCGTGTCTAGATTCTAGATAGGTTAGTCTAGGTTCTAGATAGAATGGTTAGAATACGGTCCAAGAAACATCCTGTACATTAGAAAAAAAAACAGCTCTCAATTGATCACCCTTTTTGTTCAAATCTTTGATCTATTCTAAATACGTCGGATGTTTTATTTCAAAAATAGAGTATCGCACGTAATCTATTTCATATCGACATCTCTAAAAAATACAGCCTTTGAAAGGATGACCCAATAATTTACAGGCTTGTGAATAAGGGAACCGCCTAACGTCTATCGAAAAGGAACTATAGAACAGTGTACATCCTTCCTTTTTATAAATTTTGATTACGGAAATACCTGGTAACTTATTTTCAAAATAGAATATTAGTCCATTGAAACTTTAAAGTTTCAGACCTCCAGAAGCTCCACCTCAATTATTCTAATTGCTCCGGCCGCCATATTGAAAAATAACACCCTTTTGCGATATCTAGAAAACTATGCAACTGACTGAAAATCAATATTGTGAACATACTTGGTATACTGTTATTTTTTTTTATTTATAAGTGAGTCACAAGTGTTGTTTATTTGTTTGTGTTATGCACTGTGTCTGTCAAATAAATGTTCGTCATTTAATTTCATGAAAAATATTTGCAATTTAGTTTAAATCTTATTTGTTTAATTATAGGTGTATGGATAATTTTGTACTTACGGGTTAAACTTCCTGAAATGAAATACAGTAAAAAATAGAACTACAAATTTGCATCGCATACAAAATCCCCTCAGTTTAAAATAATAAACAAATTATAACGCATTGCTCTCTCACAACGCTTCCAATTGTGTATTTTCTTTTCCTCAAAAAAATATCTCTACTGATTCAATAGAGATATTGATCAGATAGAGGTTTGATGCGCTAAGTACTTTATAACTGGAAATAATTCAAAGATCCCTATATCAAATGCTGAATACATTACGAATCTAATCATTCAATGAATATTTAAATGAATGAAAGTAGTATTTTCATTAAATGTCCATTACTTATTCTTGGTTTATTTTATATTAAGTGTTGAGAACGATGTTTGATTACTATTGTGATCGCTGCCGTCAGAGCGGTAATTACGTACTAGTTTAATTTAACTTCAGTGGCAGTGGCTGTTAAGCCTTGACTCGCCAAATTGTTATGTTAGGTCGAAAAATATATAATTTCAAAAAGAATTTCGAAATATCATTGGTCGTCGGGGAGTTAGACAACTGGACCACCGACACGAATTTTTTCAGGTAATTTATTTTTGCCTCGCTTAACTTTTTTGGTTTTGATTTTAGCTAGTTAAATTTGAAGACCGACATCGAGAAAAGAGATTCAGATTCAGTCATACATACAAAACTTGACGCCAAATCCCTTATGGGGTAGGCAAAGAAAACAGAGCGCCATAAAGCACGGTTCTTACACGCCTTGTTTCGTTGACTTTATAACTCTTTTCATGCACGCACGTCAATTTGGTCATTGAATGTGTGTATTGGCCGTCCTCGACTCCTACACTCATTCGCTTTTGCACTGTATATCTGTTTACTCAATCTTGCATCATCCATCCTTTCTTCATGTACTGAAAACTTCTACTTTCTCTTTACATTTTTTAATTTTACAACGAAAATCTCTTTCAATCCACCTTTCTTCCTTACAACCTTGTTTTCGACGCAGTCAGCGAGAGTCACTTTGCATACTTTGCGCAGTGCCCCCATTTTGACCACGTTTATCCTAATTTCCACACACTCTACCATACCCAACTCTCGCTTCCATAAGCTATCGTTGGGATCAGCACCGCATTGTGGACTGCTATCAGGGCTTTTCCGCTTACATTCTTTGCGCCCAGGAATTTAATCAACGCTCCATTTACGCTGTTCCCTAATGCTAGTCTTTTTTTACATCCGAGGTGTATCTTTCAATCCTGCTAAAATCACATCCAAGATTTACAATTCCATATACCTGCTCATCCATCATCAGACATTATCCTTGAACGTGTTTTGGATTCCTCCCATCATACACCATAACTTTCGATTTCATCACATTCAATTGTAAGCCTTTTATTTCATCACGCTATCATCTTTTGATATTCATAAATGTTATTAACGTATTAAGTACCTATTGCAATATTTTTACAGTTTAAATAAGACTGTACCAGGATTATGCCATAGAGATACTTTTGGTAAGTAGCATTTGGTAATTAGCTTATTAGATAAACTCAATTCTTCATTATAGTGTTTTAAGTACAACCTAATCCATAATATATAGCTTTATTAAATGCCGCGCATTTTCTTTGGTGTGACCAGTCTACGAGGCTATTAAGCAACAAGATTGCCATCGCTCCTTTTGTCAATTTATCACATACTTAAAAATGTGTACTGTTTCCGTGGTGGCTATATTTTCTATTTTGTTTGTAGTAAAGAAACTCCAGAGTCACGCACAGATTTTTTTATATGAGAGAAGCACCATTTGTGAAATCGATAGTTTTCCTGTGAAAATATTGACTGACCGAAGAAGTCCCAATACAATAGTGTTTTAGTTAAATGTATGGTTTCAATTTAGATGTTCCCAATTTAGAATGTCCCCAATAACTTCTTAGAAAACTTTTATCAGTTATTTGTGCGATGGATGACTACACAATGTGTGCCCGATCTATTACAATCTGTTTGTCATTTGTTCCATGGGGTATAATATTTTATTCGACGACACACTGATACACTGACTACGAAAAGCATAAATATAAAAATTGCCTTCAGTCCTGATTTTTTACAGAAGTTATTTATTAATCTTGTGACTGATGGTGCTTATCGTGCCGCGTCTAGTTGCTGTCTCAGTTGATAATGAGAAAAATATTTATTATTTCCTGCTTTCTTTTTCATATCATTTTGAATGTTATTTTTTTATATCAAATGACAACTAGGAATTTGCAAATTACCACTTTTACCTTCATTCTATTCGAAATTACCGAGATATTATTGGTATGATTGCCATCAAACCAATAACATCTCAGTAAATTCAAAATTTAATCGAATCAAATGAAAAAAAAATCGAACAATTAGATACTTATCGATTTAATATAATTAATGTAAAAGGTCCTAACTACAGCTAGAGCAACGGTGTAAAAGTAGAAAAAAAAGATAACTGTCTAGGTTCTATACTAAGTATGGCAATAGGCCTGGTATCTGTTGAGATGAAATCCATTCGGACATTGTGAGGAAACTCTGCCTACAATATAGTTTTGGACGCAACTCCTTCCACTTGATTTCCACTGTCGGGGCTCAATATCATCCATAATTTAAAAGTGTCTTGTTCAAAATATAATTTTCAATCAGAATTTAAAAGGAACACAATATTATATAGTACCCCGATATTATAAATATTTACTTTTAATTAAAACTTTGTTCTTACCGTTGGAAATTCACATAAACCTTAAATATTAACTTATTGAAACTTGTAAAAGTGGAGGCATGCAGGAATCGAAAAGGGCAATCTCAACTAAGCGATCGGATCGGTCGAGTTTTATCGTAATCAAATTTTTGGAACACCATAATCGGCCATCATGGTCGATGGCCACGCGTGAAAAAAATATGTAACTTTACACTCCTAACAGCCGAAGATGTAGGCAAAGGCCAACTTCCTCTTCTCCATTCTTCTCCATCTTACTACTTTTTCTAAGTATAATACTATCACTACCCAAAGATTGTACATCATATCCTAAATATTTAAAAAAAAATACAATGATTGAATGGATTAAATTACACATACTTGCTTGCACATAGCTAATAATACTCCTGAAAAATTTTCCAATCTCGTAGTTTTCAGTAAAAATGACGAAATATTAAAAAAAAGAACACATTTTTTTCTTGTAAATTTCAAATTATATTTTTATATATTTTAAATATTCAAATTAGAGCCTCTGTTGTCCAGTGGTCGAGTACCCCGCATCTGAATCAGGAGGTCACGGGTTCGAATGCTGGCTCGCACCAATGACTTTTCGAAATTAATGTTGAAATTTATTTGTGATACATATCGATGACATATTCATGAAAACATTGTGCCCATAACGGCAATAGGTTTGCCACCTATTCCATTTGGAATGTAAGTATAACGGCAACTCGAAGCTTAACAGCCACTATCTACACCTTCTGGTAGAAAAAGGTGTGAAATTATATTATATTTTCTTGTGATTTCTCCTCGCAAACTCAAGATAATCCTTACCAAGAAAATATTAGGGGCCATAATGTAAAAAGGATTATTCTCTCTTTGAGAATATAAACCCTGAAAAACTTATGCGATTTATAAAAATATATTACAAGTAGGACCGTTGACATACCATTTCAATTATCAATAACAGGCCGATATCAATTCAAGCAGAAAATATGTTATGTAAAAACATAAAAAACTTGCTAACTCAAATGATTTTTCAAACATTTTTATTTGTGAGTTTGATGTTCATTGCAGAATAGTTGAATGTTTTTTAATGGTAGAGGCACGCAGTTCACTCTACGAATTAGCCGGCTCGACCGGCAAAATACCACTACCTTCCAGAATATCAATAAAAAGTTCGTTTAGCCGCGTTTCGTTCATGAGCGAGGTATCCGGAAGCTCATCCTTTTCCCCTCCCATTTCTCATACTCCCGTAACACAAACACTGTGTGATGCAGGTATCTTACTGCACCCTTCCCTGGCTGGCCATCAGGGAGGCCTTTACCTTCACCACGAGGTGCCACAAACTTATGTCAGTCATAGGAGCCTACCTGCAGGAGAGATGGTTGGACTACGTGGGCCGGAACGAGACGGAGACAAGAAAGTAAATCTAGTGTGGGGTTCCGGAGGGGTTCGTTATATAACCCCTGCTGTGGAACCTCGCCTATCATTCGGTCCTTCGCACCCGAACTTTCTAACTAAGCTCCGGCTCCGGTTCCGGCTTTGTATGTTTCTATTACATAAGAACATATTTATAACTGCTATATATACCTGCATATTTATAGCTGACTCAGCGATCTTTATTTCGCACCAAAAGTGTTTTTACAGCTTTTACAATTAAAGTGCTCAATCTCTAAAATTATCTCTTTTTTATTACATTATACATGAACTGTACATGAAAACCACTCCTTTGATTAAGATTAAGAACCATCTTCTATTTATTAAGAAAAACTACATCAAAATCTGTTTCGCAGTCACAAAGAAATATGCATATAAGTGAGCAGACAGCGAAAAGCAACTTTATTTTATAATATGTAATGGTACAAGGGCACCATACCAAAAACCATACTCAATTAAATAGGATTGGACCTGCTAACTTCTATTCAGCAGTCAGTTATTTTATCAGTAGACCACAGAAACAGTTGAAATAAACAGTTAACATTTATTTTAAACTAAGATATGAACACACTAAAAAAGTCATAAATAAAATAAACTTCTCAAAATTTTATCAAATTGCGTTGTGAAAGTGAACCGTTCAGATAATCATGTTTTCTCTATGATATAATATATTGTCAAAGTCAAAGCAAAAGCCTTAAATGCCTCTGTATTTTTTATTGAAACGATGTGCTGTATGAGCATGAGCTTCTGGAAAATAACTCCAACAAATCTCTCCGTATAAAAGTGTTCGCAAGGCAATTCTTTGCCAGGAAATGAGATTTGCGTAGTGTGCTCAAAGCCACAATATACAATGTAAATACATCTACACCGTTATGTGAATAGAAATTGTGTGCAAGTGAAGTTCAGAATTGAGAAATAAAAGAGTTTATTCAATAAAGTAATAAGACGTGTTATTTATAACTCGTCTAGCCAACCAAGCAAACGGTGTCTTGTCAAAAAATATAGTTTTTAATAAACAAATAATAAATGGGTATTGTTAGTAGATAGCGGAAAATTTTGAGTTGTATGTATTTTTGTATGCGGGTTCATAAAAAAAATATCAAAAAAATGGAAAATAAAATTGTAGGAGTTTGTTTTTTTATGTGATAACTAAAACCAACATCAAATCAATTATTTATTAGAGAAAGGCCAGGTCAGTTGTGTCCAGGCCTGACGAGCGTATATGATACAGATAATGAGAGTGAAGGAAGCGAAGAACGTGTCGGGATGGTAATGGAAAGAAATAGTCTCTGTCTATATGTAACTACGTTTCAAGCGAAATTCGTATACAGTAATAAGCATTACAAGACAGGGTACATTCAAAAGTTTATTTTATTTATTATTACAGAATAAGGATTTTAATCTCAATATTAGAGGTTATGAAACTAATGTAAAGCTAATCTAAGATACATAACACCCCGCAAAGTACTCAAAATCTAGACGACCGAGACTATTCTATTTAATTGATTCTTTATTTGTCTTCATTACATCAAACTTAATCAATTAAGCCTCAACTTAAGCCTGATCTTAATAAACGGAAAATTTTACGAACTCCCTAAAGAAGGTTTAACAGGTAAATTAATTGTTAATTGCGTTTCTACCAGTGCACACAATCCTTGGAATCTATTTAATAGAATCTTGACTTTATTGAAAAAAATACCTACAGAAAGGACTGAACAATCTAATTAACGAAACAGAATAGGTACCTTGTATTTGATTTTAAATATTAATATTCCGTGTTGCCGAACTGCTGAATAAATAAAATAATACAATTTCAATGCCTCAGTTTTGACGAAAATCCTACATTATTTAATAGTAATGCTTGCTGCGGTGTAGGGGCAGGCGAGGAGTTCACCTTCACTCAAATAGAAGAAAATGTATGTGGACAGTAAAATAGCGTCCAGATGTGCCACAATTGCAGACAACTCCATTTTATTTGGGTCTGCTACTGTTTATTATAAAGGTGCATTTAGTAGAAACTCAAGATGTAAGTAAAGAGTGTGTGCATTCAAAACGAAAAAAGTAGGATACATGAGGCATTGCTTATTCTGTGATAGGCTATTTCGTTATCAGCGTATATTTGATATAGGCAATCCTTGTTGATTCTGGAGTAAGATTCCTGGATTTAATAACTAGGTACTAGATAAAATAAGTCTATGATAAACTAGAAGATTAATTAAAAAAAAACAATTTCACTCTAGTGAGAATAAAACACCTCATATGTATTTATGCGTTTTTATATTGCTTTTTGTGTGGTAAAATCATGCAGTTCGCTTTAAGAATGGACCGGGTTGACCAATAAAATTCCTTTAGCTCTAAGAATATCGACTTAAAGTGGCTCATGCCGCTTATTATTCGGTAAGCAAGCTATCAGTCACTAACCTCTCTTCTCCTACATTTTCCACTCCTTGCCTTATTCTATAAAGATCGGTAACGCAACTGTACCACTGTGTTGCAAGTGTCTGTGTTACCCTTGTCCGGCTTGCTTGTTTGCCCCTTATTTTAACAGTGGTAAGTTTCGATGTTATGAATGTGATTCGCGAAAATCTAAGAAATATCCATACAAATAGTTCCGTTAAATTATGGCTGAACTAGGTACTAAATTAAATGTGACAAGCCGCGGAACGTTGTAGAACAAAAGGAGGAGGGCTTTTGATGTCATGTTTAAATTTACTATTTCTTAGATATACTGAAGTGGTTTGTGGATGGAAAAATAATTACTATTTAAAAGCATTTTTCAATAAACTTCAATGATTTAGTTCCTAATTCAATGTTTAAATTAACTTTAAATACCTAACTATGAACAAGAATGTAGACGTCTGGCTTAGTGGTCAAGCACACCGTTTCTGAATAAATAATTCATGCGATTTTCGCGGACAGCAACGACTTCTCGGTTTTCTTTTCGGAAGTTATCTATACTAATTATTGGCAGTGGTAGAGCCAAGCAGTTTGCTGCATGAATGGGTCGGCTCGACCGGGGAAATAGTACGACCTCTCAGAAGACCGACGTAAAGTGGCTCATGCCGCGTTTCGTTCGGTGAGAGAGGTACCCGGAGGCCCTTCTCCATCCTTTCCTATACCCTATCCCTTAAAGGTCGGCAACGCAACCGTAACACTATATGTGTTGCTGGTGTCCATGGGCGGCGTTGGTTGCTTACCATCAGGTGACACGCCTGCTCATTTTACATTGTATTTTTGTATGTAACGAATAAACTCAAAAACTACTGGACCTCCGGACTACTGAAAAATCAATTAAATATCTGAATAATTTTAAATATTACATTTAACACCTATGCATAGGTATGCAGCTAAATCAACTTAGTAAAAATTCAGTAACATATTTTTATAAAAGTTATTAGTATTAGTTAAGTTATTAGTAGATATAGACTTTTATCATAGTTTATTAATACACTAACTCTAAAAGTCTCGGTGGTCCAGTAGTAGAGCACACGGCTTCTGATCCAGAGGTCCGGGTTCGAATCCTGACACTGACTCACACCAATGACGCTACGAAATTGTTTTCGGAAGTTAAGTGTGATAAATATCGATGACTGAAAACTTTGTGCCCGGTATGGCAATAGGTTCGCAACCTATTCCATTTGGGACGTAAACATAACGGCGAGACGAGGCTTAACAGCCGCTGCCAACACCTTCGGGTAACAAAAGGCGTGAAGTTATGTTATGTTGTAATTCTTAATAAAATCTGATTATTATCTGTTAATTACATGTTCCATAATGAAGAGGTTAGGTATTCATAAAATTAAATCGTCAAGCTTTTATCAGCAATGCTATAGTTAGTGATATATTTTCAGAATAACTTGGTTATGTTTTAATATCGAGTATTTTCAAAAGTATTAATATTATCCCATCGACAATGTTTCAATATATAGATACACATAATAATGTAGATATTTGTTCGTTTCATAAAGACCCAGTAAAATGCTTGCAAGCGACGCAAAACACTGACGTTATTGTAAATAGGTTTTATTTAAAATTTGAAACCTTTTTAGAGGCGTGAGTTGGTTTATTCTTAATTATTTTGAATTTAGAAGATAGTGTTTTGTTTTTTTTTTTCAGTTTTGTCTTTTGTTTGCTTACCGTACAAAGTCAATTATATTCCCGTGATTCTAATAATTTTTGAATATAATTGTTTTAATATGTTTGTTTTTTTTTGTGCACCACCTACAGTGGTAGTAGTAGTTAAAAGCGACTCTGTCTAATTGAATAACCAGGGAGTTTTCAGAAAATAGACTATAAATTACTCACTGGTTTATTGCCTACTTACAGACAGTTTCAATTGTTCAGTACGTAGGAGACGCTCTGGATGTTTGCACGTGTTGTAAAGTTTGGCTTTCACGTCGTTCCGTTCAAAGTTTTCGCGCCAATTTTGGAGATATACCAATAGTGTTGTGTTTTTTCAACTTTTCTCTTGAGAACAATCTTGAAAGTTTTTGTGCAGTGATTCGATTGTGTTTAATATCGAGTGATTTGAAATAAAACATAACTGGAGAAATAAAATTTCGTTTTTTTTTATAATTTTGAGATCAATTGATCTGAAAAATCGTGTGATTCTGTGTATCATCTGTGTACTGTGAGTAACTGCTACAAGCAACTGTGCAATGTGTCCTTTGGTTGACTGATCGTTTGTTCAAAGTTTTGTGCCCATGTACGGTTAGTTAATTTAATATAGTTAACAGCAGTCTACAGAAGACAACTTGTTTTCATATATTGTAACTAAACCTTCACGCCTTTGGTGATTGAAGAAGCAGAAAGACCTTAATTGGGTAAGTCGACGCGGATTTATTAATTTATTACATAAAAAACATTTATGTGAAAAGGCTAGGGTTGGAATTCCGGACCTGTGGAAAGTTAGAGTATTGAATGATGGTTTCCATTTGCGGTTTCCCTCTACAAATAATGAGTATTCTCATTGTGTTTGAAACCTTACAAGCAGGAACACAACTCTAGCATACGTGCTCTAGTTGGTCCGGGAAAGATTCAGCTGATAAAAATAAATATTTTATTTGGAGACACCTTCGAGCCAATACTTACAAGCTGGAGTTCCAATTGACGAAAAAAAATGTTTAATGAAAAATATACTTGCCAAATAATAATAATCGTTTTTGTAATATTAATGGTAAATTAAAAACTCCTGTTTATTTTTTCTCATTTTCGTTGACTATATATTTTCCAAAATAGTATTTACCTACTAAGAACATTTAACATTTTTAGAAAATCTCACTAGTCTGGTTCGAGGGAGGCCTATTAATCTTAAGCTACCACTATTGAAGAATCAAACTTTATGTGACGATATTAATATAAAATTACAACATTTTTAGAAAATCTCACTAGTCTGGTTCGAGGGAGGCCTATTAATCTTAAGCTACCACTATTGAAGAATCAAACTTTATGTGACGATATTAATATAAAATTTTAACAGTGGTAAAGCCTAGGCTTTACCACTGTTAAAATTTTTTATGCAGCGAACTGCTAGCAGTTCGCTGCATAAATGGGCCAGCTGGACCGGTGAAATACCATCACCTCTCAGAAGATCGACGTGAAATGGCTCATGCCGCGTTTTGTTCGGTGAGAGAGGTATCCGGAGGCCCATACCCCTTCCACGTCCTTTCCTATCCTACTCCCTTAAAGGTTGGCAACGCAACTGTAACACTATATGTGTTGCAGATGTCCATGGCCGGCGCTGGTCACTTACCATCAGGTGACACGGCTGCTCGTTTGCCATCCTATTCCACAAAAAAAATATAAAAAAGGAATAAATATAAATTAAGACTTCGTTCTGCTGGTTAATATAACAATACATTGTAATTATCATAGATAGATTCGTGATATGTTTATCTTGTAAATCAAGTGTAATCAGCGTCGGCTCAGTATACCTATTACCGAAACTCAATTAACTTTGTCGTATAGATTATTTCCATAATCCAGGTGCCGTTTTTCCCGGAGCATTAATGTACACAGTTTTACATAAGGAAGGTGAATAGTTTTTAATAGGTCAGTAATGCGTATGAGATAATACTGCTGTCGCGGGAGTTCATAAGCTACGGTAGCCGCTTTATAATCAGGAACGTAACAAGTTTCTTTGCCAGTTTGGCGCCTCTTTTAGGCTCTATTGTTCGTTAAAAACTATAAAAAATTAAATATGAAATGCTAAAAGTAAATTTCACCTTTGTTCGCTTTTTTTCAGAATGGAAATGAGAAAAATTAAAAAGAGTAATGTCAATTAGATTGGGGAAAAATCAGTTTGGTGACGTTAGCAAAGTGGCATGTTAAGACCTATAATCGTCACATAAAGTTTGATTCTTCAATAGTGGTAGCTTAAGATTAATAGGCCTCCCTCGAACCAGACTAGTGAGATTTTCTAAAAATGTTAAATGTTCTTAGTAGGTAAATACTATTTTGGAAAATATATAGTCAACGAAAATGAGAAAAAATAAACAGGAGTTTTTAATTTACCATTAATATTACAAAAACGATTATTATTATTTGGCAAGTATATTTTTCATTAAACATTTTTTTTCGTCAATTGGAACTCCAGCTTGTAAGTATTGGCTCGAAGGTGTCTCCAAATAAAATATTTATTTTTATCAGCTGAATCTTTCCCGGACCAACTAGAGCACGTATGCTAGAGTTGTGTTCCTGCTTGTAAGGTTTCAAACACAATGAGAATACTCATTATTTGTAGAGGGAAACCGCAAATGGAAACCATCATTCAATACTCTAACTTTCCACAGGTCCGGAATTCCAACCCTAGCCTTTTCACATAAATGTTTTTTATGTAATAAATTAATAAATCCGCGTCGACTTACCCAATTAAGGTCTTTCTGCTTCTTCAATCACCAAAGGCGTGAAGGTTTAGTTACAATATATGAAAACAAGTTGTCTTCTGTAGACTGCTGTTAACTATATTAAATTAACTAACCGTACATGGGCACAAAACTTTGAACAAACGATCAGTCAACCAAAGGACACATTGCACAGTTGCTTGTAGCAGTTACTCACAGTACACAGATGATACACAGAATCACACGATTTTTCAGATCAATTGATCTCAAAATTATAAAAAAAAACGAAATTTTATTTCTCCAGTTATGTTTTATTTCAAATCACTCGATATTAAACACAATCGAATCACTGCACAAAAACTTTCAAGATTGTTCTCAAGAGAAAAGTTGAAAAAACACAACACTATTGGTATATCTCCAAAATTGGCGCGAAAACTTTGAACGGAACGACGTGAAAGCCAAACTTTACAACACGTGCAAACATCCAGAGCGTCTCCTACGTACTGAACAATTGAAACTGTCTGTAAGTAGGCAATAAACCAGTGAGTAATTTATAGTCTATTTTCTGAAAACTCCCTGGTTATTCAATTAGACAGAGTCGCTTTTAACTACTACTACCACTGTAGGTGGTGCACAAAAAAAAACAAACATATTAAAACAATTATATTCAAAAATTATTAGAATCACGGGAATATAATTGACTTTGTACGGTAAGCAAACAAAAGACAAAACTGAAAAAAAAAAACAAAACACTATCTTCTAAATTCAAAATAATTAAGAATAAACCAACTCACGCCTCTAAAAAGGTTTCAAATTTTAAATAAAACCTATTTACAATAACGTCAGTGTTTTGCGTCGCTTGCAAGCATTTTACTGGGTCTTTATGAAACGAACAAATATCTACATTATTATGTGTATCTATATATTGAAACATTGTCGATGGGATAATATTAATACTTTTGAAAATACTCGATATTAAAACATAACCAAGTTATTCTGAAAATATATCACTAACTATAGCATTGCTGATAAAAGCTTGACGATTTAATTTTATGAATACCTAACCTCTTCATTATGGAACATGTAATTAACAGATAATAATCAGATTTTATTAAGAATTACAACATAACATAACTTCACGCCTTTTGTTACCCGAAGGTGTTGGCAGCGGCTGTTAAGCCTCGTCTCGCCGTTATGTTTACGTCCCAAATGGAATAGGTTGCGAACCTATTGCCATACCGGGCACAAAGTTTTCAGTCATCGATATTTATCACACTTAACTTCCGAAAACAATTTCGTAGCGTCATTGGTGTGAGTCAGTGTCAGGATTCGAACCCGGACCTCTGGATCAGAAGCCGTGTGCTCTACTACTGGACCACCGAGACTTTTAGAGTTAGTGTATTAATAAACTATGATAAAAGTCTATATCTACTAATAACTTAACTAATACTAATAACTTTTATAAAAATATGTTACTGAATTTTTACTAAGTTGATTTAGCTGCATACCTATGCATAGGTGTTAAATGTAATATTTAAAATTATTCAGATATTTAATTGATTTTTCAGTAGTCCGGAGGTCCAGTAGTTTTTGAGTTTATTCGTTACATACAAAAATACAATGTAAAATGAGCAGGCGTGTCACCTGATGGTAAGCAACCAACGCCGCCCATGGACACCAGCAACACATATAGTGTTACGGTTGCGTTGCCGACCTTTAAGGGATAGGGTATAGGAAAGGATGGAGAAGGGCCTCCGGGTACCTCTCTCACCGAACGAAACGCGGCATGAGCCACTTTACGTCGGTCTTCTGAGAGGTCGTACTATTTCCCCGGTCGAGCCGACCCATTCATGCAGCAAACTGCTTGGCTCTACCACTGCCAATAATTAGTATAGATAACTTCCGAAAAGAAAACCGAGAAGTCGTTGCTGTCCGCGAAAATCGCATGAATTATTTATTCAGAAACGGTGTGCTTGACCACTAAGCCAGACGTCTACATTCTTGTTCATAGTTAGGTATTTAAAGTTAATTTAAACATTGAATTAGGAACTAAATCATTGAAGTTTATTGAAAAATGCTTTTAAATAGTAATTATTTTTCCATCCACAAACCACTTCAGTATATCTAAGAAATAGTAAATTTAAACATGACATCAAAAGCCCTCCTCCTTTTGTTCTACAACGTTCCGCGGCTTGTCACATTTAATTTAGTACCTAGTTCAGCCATAATTTAACGGAACTATTTGTATGGATATTTCTTAGATTTTCGCGAATCACATTCATAACATCGAAACAACTTTTTATGGATTATATCGCGTTTATTTACAACTTATTTTCTATGTATTATAAGTATGTATTTACAAAAAAAAAGTACGAGTATATATGTATTTATATCCGTTATCTAGTATCCATAACACAAGCATTTAATTGCTTAGCTTGTAACTAGAGGATGCTGTGTATATTGTGTCCAAGATATTATATATTATTATTTATTCCCCGACGTTTCGAACTCTTTAAAGAGATCATTTTTACAAATGAAATGAAATGTGATTTCAATAATAAAATCGTGAAAATGATCTCTGTAAAGAGTTCGAAACGTCGGGGAATATAAAGAAAATAAGTTGTAAATAAACGCGATATAATCCATAAAAAGTTGTTTCAATGTTATTTGTGCATGATTTTTTTTTTGGAAATTTATAATATATATTTATAAATGAGTATAAAGGTATGTATGTATTGAATGTATTTTTATATAGAATTAGGAATCAATACTCGTCAAGTAATTAATAAACAAGCTATAAGTGGAATGATATTCAAAACTGACGAGACGAACATGTTCAGTAAACAAATTACTTTTGAAATAGATGAGTTTCCAGTCTAAAATTACTTGTTCAAATATTCCTTTGATTGATATCATGTAACGACGTCTTATTATACTTGAGTTGTATATTGTGTGTAGAAATAATATATAACGGCATATTATGATAGGATAATGAGTTTGATTCCCACAAGGTAATAGTAATATGACCTAAAAAATCTTACAAGGAATCGTTTAACATTTGTTGCATTTTTTTTTGACTAAATGAAGGTTTTAGACTTTTATTTTAGAAGGACGTTACATCAAAACCGTTTTATTTCCTTCGCCTTAAGACTAAGCCCTGAGATGCTGACGTAGTCCTCATTCCTTCATTTCACCCGAGGATTTGAGGCAATAAACCCACATCAGACTAAACTTATGGGCTGGTTGATCCGTCGTTGTAGCTGAGATTTTTTTTGTCAAATATTTTAAGTTTGTTTATCCTGGAATCAATAAATCAGGTATAGCAACAAAAATTATTTTGAGTTATTTATAATGTGAAATATATATTGATCTAGGTAAAGATTTATCTTGGTATGTCAAAGACACAGGAATTAAATATAGAAACGACTATATTGACATTATCTTCATGCCCTATTTACGAGTATATGTCGTTTTTCACACAATCCATCCGTATATTTCTTAAGCCTTCCTCTTCTCTTATTTTCTTCCACATTCAGGTTAATCATTCTTCTCACAACATATGTATCGTCTCTTCTCATTACATGCTCATACATATTACTAAAAAATATAAATAATTGTTTGTAATAAAACTCAAAATCGTGTACTTGTTATAGTATCATCAAATTTATAATTAAAAAAAAAACAACATTTACGTGTCATTCTAAGTGAGCAAATTTCTACAAATATCATTTTCCTTCTTAAAGCAAGGGACTTAGCGTGCAGGTGTGTATTATTCCGTGGTTGTTTTCACGAAGTTAGTCGATAATACTATAAAAATATAAAAAAAACTGCACCGTTTAACTGACGTCCCAGTCTACCCCTATAAAATAAAGTGCGATAGTAAAAATCGCAAAGTTGTTAGACCCTTGAAAAAATATGATATTAGATTTTTTTTTTCTTGTGATTTATTATTCTGCCCGAACGCTCCAACAGGGATTTCATTATAAAAGTATTGCCTACTAAAATAGTATTTAATTCTTGTTGTTAAATTTGAAGAGTTTGATAAGATTAATAACACTTTCTTATTTCTATGTAATATGTCTAATTTTAGCTGAGTATAATAAAATGTATACAGATATTATTAATGATAAAACTTTATTTGTAAATTATTTATCAAAAAGACTAATTATTTACAAGGTAATCGTTTACATGTTTTGATATCTTTAAACTTTCCAATATTTCCTTTATATGCGATTCCGGGGAGCAGCTTGGTGGAGTATTTCTATACATGGCGAGTCAATTTAAACATCTTTAAATATCCATATTTACAACATACAACATAAACATAACATAACTTCACGCCTTTTTCTACCCGAAGGCGTGAGTAGTGGCTGTTAAGCCTCGACTGGCCGTTATGTTTACGTTCCAAATGGAATAGGTGGCGAACCTATTGCCATACCGGGCACAAGGTTTTTTAGTCATTGCTATTTATCACACTTAACTTACGAAATTAATTTCGAAAAGTCATTGGTGTATGCCAGGATTCGAACCCGAGTCTCGGGATTCAGAAACCGTGTGCTCGACCACTGGACCACCGAGACCATATCCATATTCAGCAAATAAATATTTATACTTAGGTTAATATTGACTTTCTGCATACAACAGTGGTAGAGCCAAGCAGTTCGCTGCATGAATGGGCCGGCTCGACCGGTGAAATACCACGAACTCTCAGAAGATCGACGTAAAGTGGCTCACGCCGCGTTTCGTCCGGTGAGAGAGGTAACCGGAGGCCCACCCCCGTTCCCCATACTTCCCTATCCCCTATCCCTTAAAGGTCGACAGCGCAACAGTAGCGCTATATGTGTTGCTGGTGTCCATGGGCGACGTTGGTTGCTTGCCATCGGGTGACACGCCTGCTCGTTTGCCCTCCTATCCCATAAAAAAAACTACATGCACTACGCCTCGATGTCTAATGGGTGAGAGAAAAAGATACCCTCACTTTCTACCAATTGCTATATTTATATAGACATAATAAATTAACTACTTACAATATACATAACTCATCGCATGGAAACTTCATTATTAATTAGTTTAGTCATATTGTTTTCGAAGTATTTGTATTATAATGAACGCAGCATTTCAATGCAGCACATGATATATTAATTTAATAAATATACTTCTATTTCCTTATGCATGTTCCTGAAAGGCGTATTAGGGAAATAAGGCACTCAATGTTTTCACGCGTCGATGTCAATATAGTTATAAAACGATAATTCTTGTCTGTTTAGATAATATCTATTTGTACCATATCAAATGAGTTTTTTCTTTAATTTAAGTGTTTCTATAACATTAAAATATTTTACTCTATAAATTTTAATACAGAAATACTAAATATCACTTAACATAGCTTCAGCTGCTGCCTACACCTTCTGTTTCAAAAGGCGTTTTTCAACCAGAAGGTGTAGACAGCAGCTGTTAAGCCTCATTTTGCCGTTATGTTTACGTCTCAAATTGAATAGGCAGCGAACCTATTGCCATACTGGGCAAAAAGTTTTCAGACATCGATATTTTTCACATATAACTTCCGAAAAGTCATTGGTGTTAGCCAGGATTCGAACCCGCGACCTCTTGATTCGAGAAACGGGATGCTTGACCACTGAACCACCTATTTTCCTACTATATAATATTGAAAATGACCTAATTGTGTGAGTAGTCTTATTTTTTTTAATTCCATAAGATTTACGGTAAGGTTAGTAACAAACTCAAATTATTGAGACATATGAATATAATAATTACTTACATTTTTATAATGACGACTCTTCCACATGAAATAGAAGGGACAACTGATTGTGGAGTTGCTAATATTCATAATCTCGATACCTCCCACGTAATATGTTGTATACCACAAAAATGCGATTTAGCGTTTTTATTAAAAATGAGCTTTATTTGTAGTAATTGACCCTTTGAAAGTAAAAAAACTACGAAAATGCGATTTTTTGAACCATTTTAAAGACGTAAACTGTTGTAACTTTTGAATGGGAACGGACTAAAAAGTTGTATCGGTCTATGCATTGGTTTTCGAGGGGTGCGTGGCGCATAGGACGGCGCGCCCGCGAGTTGTATCGGTTACATACAACAGACTACGCCGGACATTGAAACGGACTCACGCGCACCGGGCTCGCTATTTTCTGGTCAAATAATTTACGTGAATTATTTCAAACGATTTAAGAATGAAACGGCCGAGTATTACAAAAAGAGGGACAAGATTGTGTGATCTTGTCAATAATAGGAGTACATAGTACAGCATTTCTCAGACACCTGTGGAAAATAACAATGTTACTGTAAATGAATAAGAACCAAACATTATTCCCGATCCAAGCCTTCGAAATATTACCACTAAGTATCTTTTTTGTATTACTTCATAATCATTATTGAATATAATCTTTTTTTTTGCTGATAACAACCAAAAATTTTGTTAAGATTACTTACAATAGAATACGTTGTAAATTTAACATACAAAAATATTGTATGTAATACATATAACATTATACGTAGTTCAGCGTGTATCAGAAAATGTTGTATGTGTTACTTACTACATTTTACGTTGTTGAGCGCGCATTATAAAATGTTGGATATAATACATACAACAACTGAAATAATCTAGAATGCACAGTATAATGTTTTAAGTATGAGATACCACAGGTGGCACAGTCTGTATTCCAGTGTAAAGTGTTGTAAACGACAAATCTCAGAAAAAACATAATGTTTTTATAATTATCTTTAAGCATAATCTAGAATACCACAAATTGCATTCATATACCAAATTTTACAATGCTGCACTAATAAATGCAGTTTTGATGCCAATTTAAATCTTTAAAACGCTCTCCTGTAAAGTTGCAGTAATAGAGATACAACAACATATGTGGGAGGTATAGATCTGATATTATTACTTAAGACTTCGGCAAAAATAATCCTAAGAGGAGGACGACGGCAGGGTTGTCCAGAGGGCTGTAGCATGTCCTGGACCACCCTCACGTCGGAGAAAGGCCGCCACGAGGGAAGTGGAAAGTTTGCTCCTTTTTCATAAAAAATACTTTTAGATACTTATTTGGATATACCTAATCCCTATCAAAGAAATTTTAAAAACTTCAATGACTGGCGAGGTAAAAAAAGTTTTGGAAAACAAAAACTCTGCAACCCTAATTATGAAACCAACATTATCCACCGCTCCTCAATCTCGATCCCATTCAAGCAGAGCAAGAAGAGGTCGAATTTAGAGACAGAACTTATCAACGGGGAGATTAATGAAAATCTTTTCTGGCGACCATCGCATCATCGTTTAGATTATCTACCGATAGATCAGTCTGAAGGATTTTCCACTTACAAATGTGAAGATTTGGATGCAAAACCTACAACTTTCCAGCATTTAGGTGTTAAGTATCGATCTGAACATAGAATTGGCTATATGCTGAACAGTACTTTTTCGCTAAATATGTATATCATTCGGTGAGATTGTGAGGCAATCACATCTACAGCTAACATAAATTCGTATATTAAAGGCGTAATATTGACTGACAATTCATAGGAATATGTAACATTACCTTTACGTTAGAATGCAAATACATACAAATGCTTGAATAGCTGAGTACATATATTTACAAATAACTTATACTTCACTTTAACTTCACATTATGCACAGAGAGCAGAGCTCCATAAGGCACGATTCTTAGACACCTCACGTTCTTCTATTTTTTTTTTTTTTGGTAGGCCTTTCCCAATGTGCGCACATTGGGAGAGGCCTATGTCCAGCAGTGGACTGCAATAGGCTGATGATGATGATGATGATGATGTTCTTCTACGCGTTTCATAACCCTTGTTGTACACGCTCATCAATTTCTATGGCGCCTCACATCACCTTTTACAAGGAAACATTCAATATGGTCATAAAAAGTGTATCTTATGCGTGCTCGACTCCTTAATCCTTCCACATTCGCAATTTACATCTTCTTAGTCAATTTAGTATCATCCATTCCTCCTACATCAGTTCACTTCCGAACTGTAGGAGTATGCCTTTCAATAATTAGGCACAGAAACTCTCTTTCAATTCCAACTTCCTGATCGTGACTTTCATTTTGGTAAACTAATATTAATCTATATATGAAATCAATATAATTAAATAATAGTCGTGGTTTTTATTTTTTTAATAACTTGCTTTTGTGGTCATTTTATAATTGACATCGAACAAACATTTTTTAAACATTTTTCTATACGCTGTTAGTAACACATTTCAGAAATTTATCAGAACATACATTCACTGGCCCTGGATTCCTAGTCACAAATCTAACGACCCTCCACTAAAAGAAAATCAAAAATCCTGGGAAACCTCCAAATAGGTTTTATAACAAAAAATAAAGTTTTGCCCTCCGAACTTTGTCATCATTTTTTAAAGAGTAGGAGGGCGAACGAGCATGCGTGTCACCTGATGGTTAGTAACCAGCAACGCCCATGAACACTTGCAACACATATAGTGTTACAGTTGCTTTGCCAACCTTTAAGGAAGTGGCTTCCGGGTACCCCTCTCACTGAACGTCGAGAGAAGAGATCGTGGTATTTCACCGGTCGAGCAGGCCCATTCATGCAGCGAAAAAATTAAATAACAATATTTTCATTATTAAATTTAAAAAAAAAATCTCTATCAAATATTCACCTCAAGCAAATGATATCCATTAAAAATTGAATGCTTTCCAGATTGCCGCGCCAACGATAACGTTCCAGTTAATATCGTTAGGGCTCCAGTGCGACTGCTGCTGCGGCATTTCTAATTTTGAGTTTGCCTTGATGTTAGTTTTGCTATATGCTGCATTATATTGTTGCACAAATACTACTCTGTGTAAAAAGTATCGGGAATATGTCAATAAAGAGACCCGCGTAAAAGAGGTCGTTCTAATTTTTTTACTGCATGTTGGTAGCACTGTACTGATTTAGCGCGCAAAATTTAAACGGGATCTGTCATTTAATTTGTTTTAAACTAAACTTTTTGTTGGTCATAGTTTTGAGTCCTCGGCGATTTTTACAATGGAAAATATTGTTGAACAAAGAGTGAAAAACCTTAAATTTTGTGTTTCGAATGATATTTCATGTGGTGAATCACTAAAAATGTTGCGAAATACCTACGGCGAATCATGTATATCGAAAACAAGGGCTTATGAATGGTATAAGGCTTTTAAAGAAGGCCGAGAAGTAGTAGTAGACCTGCCTCGTTCTGGTAGACCTTCAACCGCTACGACCAAAGAAAACATCGACAGAATCAAGAAGCTAGTGCTCGAAAATCGACGTATGAGTCTGAGAGAGTTGGCTAGTGAGGTGAACATATCTTTTAAGTCCGTCCACAATATTCTCATTCACATTTTAGGCATGAAACGCGTCGCCGCTCGACTAGTTCCAAAAGAGCTCAATTTTGTTTAAAAAGGGCAGCGAAAGCATGTCGCTGAAGACATGGTTTCCCGAGCTTCTACGGATCCGACCTTTATGAAACGTATAATAACTGGCGACGAGACATGGGTTTATGAGTATGACATGCAAACAAGCCAACAGTCTTCAGAATGGCGTCTCGAAAACGAGCCGAAACCCAAAAAACCGCGGCAAAGTCGCACCAAAATCAAGGTGATGCTGACAGTTTTTTTTGACTACCGTGGTGTGGTTCACTCCGAATTCCTTCCAGAGGGAGAAACAGTGAATAAAGAATATTATTTAGGCGTCAGCATTCTCTCTCAACAGGATACAGCCTACTGCGATCGCCAACCCGCCTGCCAAGCGTGGCGATTATGGCAAAAACCCGCCATGAGTGAACGGACCGGCGGTCCGGGCGCTCTATGGGGGAGGCCTGTCCAGCAGTGGACCTCAAAGGGCAAATGATGAATGATGATTTAGACGTCATGAAGCGTTTGCGTGAGAGTATCCGCCGAAAACGTCCAGATTTGTGGCGACACAACTCATGGATGCTGCACCATGATAATGCACCATCACACACAGCCATTATAGTGAAAGAGTTTTTAGCGAAAAATTCAACAAACGTTCTCGACCAAGCACCCTATTCACCTGATATGGCTCCGTCTGACTTTTTTTTATTTCCCAAGTTAAAATTACCACTTCGAGGAAAACGTTTTGAGTCAATAGAAGCCATAAAAGAAAATTCGCTGAATGAGCTAAAGGCCATACCGCAAATAGCCTATGAAAAATGTATGGAAGACTGGGTGAAGCGGTGGAGATGTTGTATTGCAAGCGATGGGGCCTACTTTGAAGGCGATAAAATAAATTTAGATGAATAATTTGTATTTTTTGTTTTATTGACAAATTCCCGATACTTAGTACACAGAAGGTATGTACAACAATAAAATTTTTGCTCGACTAATATAGTTCATATAATTTATCTCGTTAACCTGTAGAACAATAATTTTAAATTGGTTGGATCATAACTGTGATGGTCGAGTATTCTGGCTGCTACATATTTTATGCACGATCCAACTGTTATGTTATCAGTAGCGATATTAATATTATTGTTATTAATTTTAAATATTTTTGAAAATAGTATTGAGGGCATTTCTTGCCCGATTCTTCTTATGATAGATAATAATAATAATACCATGGTGGACACAATACACACAGCGCCCTCTAGTTTCATTATGGATACTAGATAACGGATATTAATACATATATACTTTTCTTTTGTAAATAAGTACTTATAATACATAGAAAAACACCCAGACACCACACAAATAGCCATGTTTGTTACAAATATTTGTACTCGGGTGGGAATCGAGCCCCCATCTCATTGCTCCAGCCGGTAGTTTTACCAATGCGCCACGAGGCCCATCACGTCACGTCATGTCAGATGATATAATCTTGTTACTCTATATTAGACGTAGTGGTAATGAAAACCGGTCAATTAAACAGAATAAACTTTAAACTTTTCTCTTTCAAGCAGTCCAGTTAAAAATCCAGATTGACTTACCGTTTAAATGTTATTGTCTTCAGACTCGGACGTCCATTTATCTGTGAAAAAAATAAAAGTTGATTTACTGTTGTTACTTAGGGTTTTGAAAAGTGTAAAATTACTCTAATTTGAAAGACCTCTGGTTATATTCTATGACAATATATCGATTTTAATACTGTTTATTTATTTACAAAACAAATATTATATGAATATGGTTAATTGCTGTTATATCTCGGGATAAAATTGAATCAAATATTTTTAATGATTTGTACTACCTTTTATTTTATGGGATAGGAGGACAAAATAGCAAGCGGGTCACCTGATGGTAAGCAACCAACGCCGCCCATGGACAAACATTGCATCGCCTATTAATTGCCACTGTCTACACCTCCGAGTTTATACACCGTGAAGTTACAACAACAATGAATATTATATAAGATTATATATATATATAATATAATATATAATATATATATATATAATATATAATATAGTGCAATGGCTTCCTCCGACATATGTCGGAGGAAGCCATTGCACTAGTTGTCGAATTAATTACTGTTTAACGCATAGTGTGCATTATTTAATGTTTATTGAAATTGAAAAAGCTTCTAGCTCCTAATAACTTTTAATTTGATTTTACTTTATTATTTACGTTTTTCTTTAGACGAAATAACATTATAATTGTAATTTAAGTAATAACCAATCAGAGCTGAGCATTTGCTTGAGTGGGGTCGAGGCGCCATCTTTTATAAGGAATTCGACAGTTGTGACGAGGTCTTCTTGTCTTGGGAAACACAGACGGATCGAGTTGGATCCTGGAGGTGTGTTTGAGAGTGGTTTTAATGATCGGAGTCTTGAACTCGCTGCTCGATCCAAATTATTCATTAAATAATTGTTTACTGATTTTGATATTGTATAACCAAGATTATATGTGTTCGTTTTAAGTTATCAATTGTTTGTGCTCGATTATATCCTGATTTACCCACAATTAATATCTCCAGTAAGGAATAAGAACTAACTTAGGCTTCTTTTATTTTAGAAAAAATCTTTTATTTCCTCATATAATGCTTTTGAGGCGAAACAAAGTTCGCGGGGTCAGCTAGTACAAAATAATTTGGTTCTTCATGGCCTGCCAAGACAGGCTGCGAATTATATCCTATTGTTGTAAAAAATTATTAAACTTTATTATAATTTTTGATTTTATAGTTTTGCCAGTGACATTATAATTGCCTTCAAATGTGACAAAATATTGTGTCAAATGCCCCGAAGTCACTCCCGTAGGGAGTCCCTATTGGGTGTGGGGGGGATTAATCTGTGCAAACGGCGCTATAAAAGGTTATTATTGGTGAATGGGTCTTATCTCATTTAACAAACTCACAGTCGAGTTTCATTGCCTATAGAACGGGAATTAACGGGATAAGTAAAAAGTTTATACATTCTTGATTGTTGAACGATAAAGAGTTTGGTCTCAAGTTATAATATTGTCAGAGCAAAGGGTGTCGTAGGAGGCTTTAAAAACCTAATAGCGTGGATGATACGGGTCACACAGTCATATAAGGTAATAATTGCGGGCAGTATTTAAAAAAAGTATTTAAAAAAATTAAATAGTATAGTGTTACTGTTGCGTTGCCGACCTTTAAGGGATAGGGGAAAGGAAAGGATGGGGAAAGGGGGGTGGGCCTCCGGGTACCTCTCTCACCGAACGAAATGCGGCATGAGCCACTTTGCGTCGATCTTCTGAGAAGTCGTGGTATTTCACCGGTCGAGCCGGCCCATTCATGCAGCGAATTGCTTGGCTCCACCAAGCTCTTGAATTTCCTCAAATTTTTAAAAGTAGTTAATATTATTATCGGCGTTTGGAAAATTGAATTACGTCAGTCAAAATAAGTATCAAGAGGGCGCTAACAAAGCGTTTCCTAGTTGACATTCAGACGAACTACTTTGGCTACGTGAAATTACTGTCAAAGTCAAAGAACCTTTTATTTTTGTAGGTCTGCACAGACACTTAAAAATAGCCAATTTAACTTAAATCTTCATTAATTAAATAACATATTTATTGATTAATTGTTTTTACATTTAAAGTAACTTTAAATTACAATAAATTCGTTAATTATACATAAATATATCAGATATTGGTTTTCAGAATCGTTTTCTTGAATGAATACAGGCCAAACGGACAAGCGAGTCACATGATAATGAGCGAATAGCTTCACGCATGGACACCTACAAAATAAATATTGTTACACCTGCATTGTCACCCTTTGCGATAGAGAAGAGAATGGGATTGGGAGAGGAGGAGAGACACCTCTCTCATCGAAAAAAATGCGTCATGAGCCACTTTCTATCTAAAGAAATCTCCAGGATATAACCTTTTATCAATGAAATCCTTTAAGAACTACCAAACTCTGTAATAACAATGATTACAGCAAATTACAACACTTATTTTATTCCACTGAAATGGAAAGCTGCACAAATTATTATATTGTTAAAATAAACTTTATTACTTACCTAATTTTTTATTAAACTATATTTGTTTTTAGATAAATGACATTTTATAAATAAAAGATATTTTGTTTCGTGAAGTGACTGCCATATAAAAGAACGACCAGGATATTATAATAAATCTATGATTTTAACAGTGGTAGAGCCAAGCAGTTCGCTGCATGAATGCATGAACCGGTGTAATACCACGACCTCTCAGAAGATCGACGTTAAGTGGCTCATGCCGCGTTTCGTTCGGTGAGAGAGGTACCCGGAGGCCCACCCCCCTTCCCCATCTTTCCCTATCGCCTATCCCTTAAAGGTCGGCAACGCAACAGTGACACTATACGTGTTGCTGGTGCCTATGGGCGGCATTGGTTACTTACCATCCGGTGACATGCCTGCTCGTTTGCCCTCTGATACCGTAAAAAACGAGCAGGATATTTTAATAAATCTATATTATAATAACCCTTTGCTTAATTATTCACATTCACAGATTTTCTCGTGAATTCGAGGACGTATCTACCTCATAATTAATTCCAGAAAAAATGTAATTGAAAGCAATTTTAATTAAGATTCAAAGTATGTGTACAAAATAAATTATTTTTATTAGTTATTTCTATAACCCACAGGTATACCATCCTGATTCTGAATCTTCTTATTTTAGGTTTGAATCCTTACTGTATTCTTTTCGGAAAGTATGTGTAACAAATATCATGACAGACTAAATTATTTTTGACATTGCTTTGTCCAGTCACATATTTATGACCTATTTAGGACAAAAAACTCATTTGACGAGTAGATAATATAATTGCAACCTTGAAATATATAAAAAACGCGTAAATTTACAAAAAATATTTAAATTCAGAACATACATACACATACATAACTTCACACCAAATAGTAGTAGGCACAGAGAACAGAGCGCCATAAGGCACGATTCTTACACATCTCACTCGGTTCGTAGACTTTCGTAACTCTTTTAATGCACGCGCGTCGATTATTAAGGCTCCTAACATCACCTTCCTCCAAAACACGTTCTATTTGGCCATGGAATGTGTGTCTCGGCTGTCCTCGACTCCTACATCCACCCGCTTTTGAATTTTATATCTGCTTAGTCAATCTGATGTCCGAACCATCGGAGCATGCCCTTTCTTACTTTTACACTGACACTCTCTTTCAATCCAATTCCTTCATTACAACTTTGTTTTCGACTCCGTCAGCGAGAGTCACTCCGCAGATTTTGTGCAGTGTCCTCATTCCTACCGCGTATATACTATTTTCATGTACCCAACTCTCGCTTCCATAAGTTAGCGTTGGGATGTAAAGTATGCAGTACATAGTTCTTATAAATCCCAAAGCTTTACAGAAGAAGAACCTTCAACCTAAAATGCAGTTGAAGTACTTTTCAATGGTTAAGTAAGACGTATTTGTAGCCCTTCAAACACCACAATAACTACTTACTGCTTTAAAAAACACACTTATATTTCTTGGGACAAGATATTTTTTTTAAAAAACCTTTAATAAAATTGTTATTCCCCATGTAATAGGTTCCAATTTGATCTCAATTATCTATAATTTCTAAACTTTTGTATGTTTTCTAAAAAAACAAATAGTACTTTAATTAGTATTGTAATTAGTAAACTATTTAACTGCAAATTAATAAAATGAACACAGGAACATTTAATGTTTTTGTATTTTCTTTACATTAAATCACTCTAACAAGGTTGTGTATCGACAAAGCCAGTGAATTCTGAAAGCCTCTGAGGGTAGTATTAGAATATGCATTTAAAATACCATGTAATCCAACTTGGGCGGTAAAAGAAGTCTGGTTACTCACGGATAAAGCGACTTAATTCTTTTTGCAACGCAACGACTTCGTATTATTGTTTTTTTAAAATTGTAATGTTTTTTGTCACTTTTTAGAGTGTCAAAAAGGAATTTTAAACAATTTTATATCTGTCCATCCCTGTTATGTATCCGTGATCTCGGTGGTCCACTGGTCGACCAGCCCACTTCTGAATCAAGAAGTCGCGGGTCCAAATCCTAGCTCACACCAATGACTTTTCTAAGTTCTTTTCGAAAGTTATGTGTGATACATACCGATGACTGAAAATTTTGTGCCCGGTATAGCATTCGGTGGGACGTAAACATAACAGCGAGACGAGGCTTAACAGCCGCTGCCGCTTCGGATAGAAAAAGGCGTGAAGTTATGTTATGTTAAAGTTGCCCGATATAGATGATGACTTTGTCATATAGGTATGACTGAACTTCGAGAGTAATACGTTAACTGCTGTGGACTAGTATGAAGTTGGCTTGCAACTAAAACTAGTATGACAGTATATATTTTAAGTAATATGGTAGATTGGTCCTAAATAAGAGCTATAAAAATCAAATAATAATTAATACCATTTCATTATTCACATGAAATTTTCTTTTGTTGTTCAATGTGTTGCATGTAATTAGGGCGAAAACTTTCTTAAATGTCGACATTATTTGCAAAGTTATATGGTGAAGCTTCCGTGTGTACCTGCCACTGAATAACTGTCAACAACAGTTTAATAAGTTTTGTTTCCATAAATCACTTTTAATGTCATTGTTGTGACAGTTAGTTGCAAAATAAAGTTATATAACCCAACTAAAGAAAGAATAATAAAGATTTCGCCACGGTTTCTGTGTCTTACTTTATGTTATGTAAACCTAGCGAACTTTGTTTTGCCTCAAAGACAAGAAATAATGGTCATTGTGGGTTATTCCTAAAAGATAGACATACACCGTCGCGAACTTTTTGTAGCCTTTTTGAAGATGTATGGCACAGAAGGTGTGTATAACGTAGCATATTGTTTTAATTTATCACTTAGTGTTCAGCCAGCGTTTGCAATAAAAGAGCTAAATCCTGAAAATTATGCCTAAAGTCTCGGTGGTCTAGTGGTCAAGCACGCGTCTTCTGATCCAGAGGTCGCGGGTTCGAATCACTGGCTCACACCAATGACTTTTCGAAATTGTTTTCGGAAGTTATATGTGATAAATATCGATGACGGAAAACTTTGTGCCCGGTATGGCAATAGGTTCGCCACCTATTCTATTTGGGACGTAAACATAACGGCGAGATGAGGCTTAACAGCCGCTGCCTACACCTTCGGGTAACAAAGGCGTGAAGTTATGTTATGTTATGTTATCCCTTTTTTCCTACATTATACATGAATAAAAGATACAAACCACCCCGTTGTTGACACCATCTATCTATTAAATAAAAACACTTCGTACAGCAGAAAACGACTTTGTTTTATACTATGTAATAATATGAAACTATATAATAATGTAATCGCCTTGACTAAGACTACCTAGCTGTATGTATGGAACACAGATTAAAAAGAAAAACTCTTTTTATCCTCAGACATTAACCCCTTTTCACAGCTCTGTTAGTCGTGTCTGTAGAAATCTCCAAGTAATATCATCAAATAGAATTTTTGGGTTATTTACGTCTATTTACATCATAATTTGTACAAAAATCAGTTCTCAGTCTCGTTCTCGTCTCTCGGCAGCGTTGTGGAGATCAGTAGTGTGTCGACCAGGGTAGCGTACCTTGTACTGAAACTTTCCAACAGGTACACCCTGAAGGTAATACAGGTATATGCGCCGACCTCGACATACTCTGACGAGATAGCCGAGGCGCCGTACGAGGATATTGCAAAAGCAATACATTGTATCGCCAAGGCTTACTACAACGTTGTTATGGGGGACTTCATTGCCGAAGTGGGAGTACAAGAACGCGGCGGAACGAAAATCGCTCCATATGGCTGGGGTGCCGAAATCTCAGGGGCCAGATGCTGGTCAACTTCCTGGAGTCTGAAGGGCTCTTCTTTATGAACTCATCCTTTAAGAAGGGTCTCCACAGGAGGCGGACTTGGCGAAGCCCCGATTTTGTGAAATTGAACGAGATAGATTTTATCATTACGGATAGTAAGCATTTATTTAGAGATGTCTCTGTGACCTTCGTCGATCGAATACCCGAGCAATCGAGGACGCGATCGACCGCAACAAAGGGTCGAAATTATTTGCTCAGCAGCTTGGAAGGCCCCATCTGACGAAGCTGAAAACTGCGGATGGACGTGTCGTTACCTCTAAGCCTGAGATTATCGCAGATATCGAATCTTTTTATGGGCTCCTTTATTCCACACGGATGACCAAGCCGACGGGACACAGCGATGATGACCACAGAGCCCCGCTAACGCGTCACTACAGTGAGGGCATCCCCGATGTCACAGAAAGCGAGATTAAGGTGGCTCTCGGGCAACTCCAGAACCACATGGCACCCGGTGATGACGGAATTACAACGGAGCTGCTAAAATCCGGCGGGACTCCCATTCTAAAGGAATTGGCAGGTCTTTGTAATTCCATCATACACCAGGGTATAACACCACGGGCTTGGAGCAGAAGTGCGGTGGTATTGTTCTTCAAAAAAAGTGATAAGACCTTGAAGAATCACAGACCCATCGCACTCCTGAGCCGTATCTACAAGTTGTTCTCGAGGGTCGTCACGAATCGTCTCGCTGCAAGATTCGATGATTTCCAGCCTCCGGAGCAGGCCGGTTTTCGAAAAGGCTTTAGTACCGTGGACCACATCCATACTGTTCAGCAGATTATACAGAAGACCTAAAAGTACAATCAGCCGCTGTGTATGGCATTCGTGGATTACGAAAAACTTGGGCAGTCCTGGATGCATTGCAGCGATGTCAGATTAACTGCCGTTATATCGAGGTGTTGAGATGATTGTATGACACCGCCACGATGACTGTCCAGATACAGGACGAGGTGACGAACTCCATCGAGCTGAATCGAGGTGTAAGACAGGGAGATGTCATATCGCCCAAACTCTTCACTAACACTCTGGAGGACGTCTTCAAGACACTGGATTGGACTGGACAGGGTATCAACGTGAATGGTGAGTACATCTCACATCATCGATTTGCCGACGACATCGTTGTAATAGCAAAGTCACTGGAACAGTTAAGCGGAACGCTGCGCAGCCTAGACCAATCCTCCCGGCGTGTTGGTTTGGGCATGAACTTGGACAAGACAAAGGTCATGTTCAATGTACATGTCGTGCCCGGACCAATAAGCGTCGAAGGGTCAGTTCTCGAAGTCGTAAACAAATACGTCTACCTAGGCCAAATTATCCAGTTAGGTAGACAGGAGGATTCAGCTGCATTCGGCAAACTGCGTCGAATCTTCAGCTCGCCTATACCGCAATGTCTGAAGACCAGTGCGTCTTACCGGTGATGAACTACGGTGCTGAAACGTGGACACTCACGGTGGAGCTAGTCCACAAATTTAAAGTCGTTCAGCGAGCTATAGAGTGGAGACCGCGTCTTGGTAAACGTAGGGTAGGACGCCCACCAGCCCGTTGGTTGGACCTCAGAAAGGCTGCTGGTAAAGACTGGATGCGGAAGGCAGAGAATCGGATGTTGTGACGCACATTGGGAGAGGCCTATATCCAGCAGTGAACTGCAATTGGATGATGATGATGATAAATATTATAATAAATTATATATATAAATAATGTTTCTCGAATATAAATAACATTTAGGACTTGAAAGTAAGTCAAGCGGTTCGAGGCATATTGTCGTTGTCTAAATCTTCGAATAATAAAGGTAAGATAAAAGTTTCGTCTCCTACAACGTAGACTAAAACATAAATAACGAAACTATTGCAGGGTGACCAACCCAGAAGTCGCACCCTTTATTACATTAAACGTGAAACATAATCTCCATAAATAATTACGTCATGAGGTTAGTGCTTACTGCCTACTCGCTACCAATTAGTGGGAGTGGTGTGCACAAGCTGAAATATCAATATCATTACAAATAACCTTGGTTCAATAATGGATACCTATATTTTCAAATTGACCTTTTAAATGTACGCTTTGCTTCGCTTACAAATGTAAACCTTACATATGTTTATAAAATTTTAGTTCCACAAAAATCACTTTAAAAAAAAAGATACCGTGTAGGCCATAAATTCTTAATATGGTTAATAATATTTTACATATTGATTGTAAATAGATTTAAGAAAATGCTCAATAAGCACTCGAAAAATGTAACCGTCTTTCTAAAGCAATCGGGAAAAAAATGCCTATAACCTTCTGTGATGCTTTAAATTACTTACATTTTTATTACCCGGCTGATTAGAGTGTAAGCCACCGGCGGACTCAGAAAAGTATATACTGTCAATTATAGAGCAGTAGACGATTTTAAATTAGTAAAAAAAACCACATAATTCCTTGAAAATATCATGAATCTCATCTTAAATAACAATAGTTTTAAAATTGCATTCTGGATTCAGTGTTTAACAAAGTTTGTGCATATTCTTAGCGACAGTTCTCGTCGCTTGTTCCACAGTTTTAAATCCTTTAATGTACCTATTCTGGAAAAGCTTTTGCAAATGCTATTTTGGAGATCTTGGTCTCAAAGAAGTGGAAAATAAGGAACGATTTCAAGTATCCAACAGAGGTCCAATAGTATTTAAACGAAATTATAGTATTAATAATATTATGTCAAAAAAAGCAAGTAAGGTGTAAGAATCGTATTTAACAGTGGTAGAGCCAAGCAGTTCGCTGCATGAATCGGCCGGCTCGACAGGTGAAATACCACGACCTCTCAGAAGACCGACGTAAAGTGGCTCATGCCGCGTTTCGTTCGGTGAGAGAGGTACCCGGAGGCCCACCCCCCTTCCCCATCTTTTCCTTTTCCCTATCCCTTAAAGGTCGGCAATGCAACAGTAACACTATATGTGTTGCTGGTGTCCATGGGCGGCGTTGGTTGCTTACCATCAGGTGACATGCCTGCTCGTTTGCTCTCCTATCACATAAAAAAAAATGGCACTCTGTTACCTTGCCTCTGCTAACACCACAATGGACTTGACGTGAAGTTATCTATGTTTGTGAATACTATATGTTGTCTCGTACAGTTATGATTTTATACATATAATAATAGGTCGGGGAAAAAGTCTTTTCGCATAACGTAGGTATAAACTTATTATAAAATTTCTTTGACTGTACTATTTGTGTCTGGCTGGTTTTGGTAACATTAAAAAGGTTACATTATAAAGAAAAGAAAAAAATAAAAAAAAGTTGTTTCCCGCTATTTTTCATTTGTTTTTCTCTCCGTAAAAATGAGTGAATCTAATGAAGAAATTCGATACATTTTAAAATTTTATTATAAAAAAGGCAAAAATGCAACTCAAGCAGTGAAAAAAATTTGTGATGTTTATGGACCTGATGCAGTGTCAGTAAGAGTAGCACAAATTTGGTTCAAACGTTTTCAGTCCGGAAATTTTGATGTTAAAGATGCACCTCGCTCTGGTCGCCCTGTTACGAATAAAATGGACGCCATTTTTGAAAGAGTGGAGCAAGATCGGCATATTAGTAGTTACGATGTAGCTGAAGAACTGGGAATTGACCACAAAACAGTTTTGACCCATTTGAAGAAAGCTGGTTATACAAAAAAGCTCGATATTTGGGTGCCACACGAGCTCACTCAAAGAAACTTAATGAACCGTGTACTCATTTGCGATTCATTATTGAGACGTAATGAAACCGAGCCGTTTTTGAAGAGATTGATAACTGGCGATGAAAAGTGGATCACGTACGACAAGAACGTGCGAAAAAGGTCGTGGTCGAAAGTTGGCCAGGCTTCACAGACTGTGGCCAAACCTGGCCTAACACGAAATAAGGTGATGCTGTGTGTATGGTGGGATTGGAAGGGCATTGTTCATTATGAGCTTTTACCGTCCGGCAAAACCATCGATTCTGATCTTTACTGCCAGCAACTGATGAGATTAAAGGAAGCAGTCGAGAGAAAACGGCCGGAATTGATCAACAGGAAGGGTGTGGTCTTTCATCACGATAACGCTAGACCACACACATCTTTAGCCACTCAGCAAAAATTAAGAGAGTTCGACTGGGAGGTCCTAGTGCATCCACCATATAGCCCTGACCTTGCGCCTTCAGATTTTCACCTGTTTCGGTCTCTTCAGAATTCTTTAGGTTCTGTAAGGTTGACCTCAAGAGAGGACTGCCAAAACTATTTGTCCCGTTTTTTTGATCAGAAGTCCCAAAGTTTCTACAGTAACGGGATAATGTCTCTGCCCACAAAATGGCAGAAAGTTATTCAACAAAACGGTACATATATATTGTAAATAAATGTAAATAAACTTTGAAAAAAATGTCTTGACTTTTCATACAAAAATACGAAAATACTTTTTCCCCAACCTATTATTTACAATTGTAAAAGTATATCGAGCATAGAAATTCGGTTTGAAAAATACATTTAAACAATATCTAGAATATACATTAGTTAATGGTAAATTTAATAACAGTCGTGTAGTTCATTAACCTTTGATTAATAATTATAATCTTTAGTCCTAATCAGGACATTTTCCTGCTAACATCATCACGAGAATCTTACAATAATGTTTGATCTAGTTCATTATTTTAGTTTATGATTATTGCCTATTAGACATCCCCGGCGTTACTAGCAATTTAAAGGATATCTATTAATAAAAGCAGCTCTTATGAGTATCGTCAATGCATGAGGCGCCTGCGTCTAAAAACGTTTACTTAAATATAAACAACGTATCAGAACGTTGATTGAATAACAACAAAGGTTGTTCTTTACTCCAACTCCTACGTGAGATAAATTTTTATTGAAACCCTTACTATTTAAAGGAATCCTCTCTCTAAATAAAACATATTTTAGAAGTTCCTTAATATGTATAAGATTTTGTATTACCAACTCAATACTTATGTCATGTTTTATCAAATCTATACTTATATTATAAAGCGGAAGAGTTTGTTTGTTTGTTTGTTTGTTTGAACGCGCTAATCTCAGAAACCACCGGTCCGATTTTAAAAATTCTTTCAGTGGTATATAGTCCATTTATCGAGGAAGGCTTTAAGCTATATTATATTTTCAAATTAATTAGGGATCCTTACTATAAGTCCAATAATGTAACCCAAGGTGTAAGAAAATGACTCGAAAATAATTCTTACATCGTGAACGCTGCGAAAACAATTGATTCTAAAACAAAACAATGTACTACACTTTTACAGAACATAAATTTGTCTATAAAAAAATCCGCGACGCCATATGTCTAACTATTGTAGTTATCTCACAACAAGTGTTTTTGAATTTTTTAAAATAATTAAATTGATGTCGTTATAAAAATGCTTTATTTTGTACATACATACACATACATAACTTCACGGCAAATCCCTTGCGGGGTAGGCAGAGAGAACAGAGCGCCATAAGGCACGATTCTTACACGCCTCACTCGCTTCGTTGACTTTCATAACTCTTTTCATGCACGCGCGTCGGTTTTTGAGGCTCTTAACATCACCTTCCTCCAGAACACGTTCTATTTGGTCATGGAATGTGTGTCTTGGCCGTTCTCGACTCCTACATCCATCCGCTTTTGCATTGTATATCTGCTTAGTCAGTATTGCATCAACCATTCTTTCTACATGTCCGAACCATCGGAGCATGCCCTTTCTTACTTTTATTTTGTACCTTGATATTAATTCTCCTTAAAATAAATTACTTCAGTAAAAAGATAGATTCAATATCTTTCTAGAACTTTTTTAGTAATTTAATTCGGACATTTAATTCAAAAGATATCGCAAAATACAAAATGTAAGTATTCATTTCATAGGGAAATATTTAGTTACACTACGGATGATGTATCCGACTCGGACAGCTCCGACCGCGACAGCTCGCAGGTAGATTTTTTTACGTTTGTTTCTTGCTAAAAGGTATCGGTGGTCCAGTTGTCGAGAACCCCACTTCTGAATGAAGTAGTCGCGGGTTCGAATTCTGGCTCACACCAATGACTTTTTGAAATTGTTTTTGGAAGTTCTGTATTTAGATATCGATGACTATAAACTTTGTGCTTGGTATGGCAATAAGTTCGCCACCTATTCCATTTGGGGTGGAAACATAGTGGCGAAACGAGGTTTAACAGCCGCTGCCCACACCTTCGAGTAGAAAAGGCGTGAAGTTATGTTGTGTTGTTGTTTCTCTCTTTGTCATCATATCGCTCAATACTTTAATTAGAATTTAAAATTTGTAGTATTTAATCGTATTTTGTGGTATTTTTATTTATAAAAGTTACTAGCTTTTACTCGCGGCTTCGCTCCTAAATCCTCGTTAATAATGAAAAAATACTTCTTTGATCAAAAAAACTTTCAGGGTTATATCGCGTTTATTTATTATTTATTTATATTTATTTCCCGACGTTACGAACTCTTTACAGAGATCATTTGCACTCTGTAAATAAACGCGATATAATCCTGAAAGTTGTTTTGATCAATGAGTGAGATTCGCGAAAGTCAAAGAAAAAAAAAATACTTCTTGTTTTCTTTATAGCATGTTCAACCTAATGATAGACTTTGGTCGGGGCCTATGAAGGCCTACAACATCAAAAGGATTGTGGACCCTTTAGAAACCTATTCATCCCCATTTATAACATAACATAACTTCACGCCTTTTGTTACCTGAAGTTGTAGGTAGCGGCTGTTAAGCCTCGTCTCGCCGTTATGTTTACGTCCCAAATGGAATAGGTGGCGAACCCATAGCCATACGGGGCAGAAAGTTTTCAGTAATCGATATTTATCACACGTAACTACCGAAAACAATTTCGAAAAGTCATTGGTGTGAGCCAGTGTCAGGAATCGAACCCGGACCTCTGGATCAGAAGCCGTGTGCTCGACCACTGCGCATCACCGAGACTTTGAACCATTTATAAATTTATTGTTATAGGGTAACCTTGAAAGTGTGTGACAAGTTAGGTTCTTGCTTGTTATCCTATTGCCCATGTCTCTAATGAGATTTAATCAACATCAGCGAAACCACAAACAACATATGCCATAGCAAACAAAGCGCCATAAGAAAGCATTATTTTCATAATCCTTAATTTAAGTAATGTAATTTAAAATAGACATTTATATATTTTTTAAATTGTTATTTATATTCCTTAATTTTAATTTTGCGTCACAGTAATTTTAATATAGGATTAATTCCTATAAAAATACAAAATAGATTATCTGTAAATAGTAAATTAATAACAGTAAATATATTTGATTCTGATTGTCACTTTTAAGAAATTTTTAAATGTGAAATAGTAATTATAGTAACGTGACTATAATAAACATAACTTCACGCCTTATCTCTATGCGAAGGTGTAGGCAGCGGCTGTTAAGCCTCCTCTCGCCGCTATGTATACGTCCCAAATCGAATAGGTGGCATACCTATTGCCATACCGTGCACAAAGTTTTCAGTGTCGATATTTATCACACATAACTTACGAAATTAATTAGAAAAGTCATTGGTGTGAGCCAATGTGAGGATTCGAAAACGCAATTTGAGGATTCAGACGCGGGGTGCTCGACCATTGGACCACCAAGACTACTTACTGATCAAAGTACGTGATTGAATATTTTTAAGACTCAATGACTGATTTCTAATGTAGGTAATAAAGAGTAACTATTTTATTTTTATCAAACTCCACATGAACAAAGTCGCAGTTCAATCTCAAGTCACAATCATAAATCATGAAATGATAAACGGTAATCCGATGTTCAATGTGACTTTCGCCCGAATACTGCACCGCCGCGCAATTCTGACAAAAAATTAAGGGCTACTTACTGCTCAAATTTCACGTATTCTGTCTAATGTGACAGCTACTTAAACGCTTATATATAAAGTAGCGCTTATATATTTGAGTGGCGGTTCAGTATTCGGGCTTTTGTCTATTAATATTTAAACAAATATGACGAACTCATAATGGTATTACAATATCTGCTGTTTGATTTGTAAATGTTGGATACTGACTGCGCAATGTAAATGTTTGTATAATTACTTCGATTCTATATTAATATGTTATGAATTCGCGTACAGACAGACATATACAAATAGAGGTAGAGCCACGCAATTCGCTGTATAAATGGACTCCCTTGACTGGCGAAATACCACGACCTCCAAGAATATCGAAGGAAGTGTCTCATTCATTCGGAGAGAGAGGTGTCCAGAGGTTTCTTTCTCCGTTCCATATCCATCTCACTTTGGACCACATCTCTACCACATTTTAAATGAGCTGAAAATGCAAAATTAATATTATCTGTTTTTCACGTGTCTACAAGTGTTTCAAGACTGTTTTGACTGTTCCGTCGTGGTGCTACTGTAAAATAACCTCCTGTCAAATCGATGTCTACGGGTTCCATTCCCATTTGAGTACAAATACATAGTAGGTATTTGTTAACTTTTTTTTATTATTAGAATTAATTGAAATTAAGTCCGTAACACTTTGTTGCTTAACTCGGAAAATTAAGTAGAATAGGGGAATTGGCCAGATCTGGGTACTAAGGCTACATGAGTTTTAATTCGCTGTATTTGGTATTGTCATTAACATCATAGCCAGGTCATTCAGTCCTCTCAAAAGATTGAGGTGGGAGCTATTGAGAGAGTCCACTTGATTATCAGTAAAAGAGATACTGTACCCTGTTACCCAGTATCTCTTTTACTCTTATCAAGCGGACTGTTCCTCAACCTCTATCTTTTCAAAAGAGTACCTATAACAAAACATAACATAGCTTCACGCCTTTTTCTACCCGAAGGTGTAGGCAGCGTCTCGCCGTTATGTTTACGTCCCAAATGGAATAGGTGGCAAACCTATTGCCATATAGGAGTATAACAAAACATGCCAAAAGTCAGCTATTGTTTAAAAAATAAATAAATAATTGTAGGTTCAAATACGAAACAAAACTAGTAACTTTCAAATAGAAGCATGCATTCGGAAAATGACATTAATTTGTTCCGCAAATTGATACAGCCTTTACACAGGGAACAACTAGTTACGTTTTAGAACTATAAACATAGTACTGTATAAATAGTATTTTCAAATTTTCATTTAATTTTGGATACATATTTAATATAATGCTTGTTCAACGTTCATTTAAAACGACAAAGACTCGCTATGGCGCAAAGAATTGGATATTTTAAACTTCAATGAATTTGATCAGAATTCCCATTCAACGTTTTGAATGAGAACCGCATTATGGACTAGAAAATGCAGCACACCGTCATTTCTATCGCGAGATAATTTTATCAAAGCAATTTTTTTTCAAAAAAGAAGAATAAAATGCCGGGATTTTTATTTCTTTTTCCGTTTTTATTATTATTCTTAACATGATTTTTTGTCGCCACGGTAACCAGTTGGTCGTACTGAATCATGCCGTTTCTGAATAATTAAGTCTAGAGATCAAAGCATGAGTCACGTCGATAGCACTTTAATCATCATCATCATCAGCCTCTTGCAGTCCACTGCTGGACATAGGCCTCTCCCAATGTGCATTTTAATGATTGTAGATTTAAACAACTTTTAGGATTATATCGCGTTTATTTATTACTTATTTATATTTATTTCCCGACGTTTCGAACTCTTTACAGAGATCATTTTCACGAGTGATGAACAAAAAGATGGTAGTTGTTCAAAAGCGATTTTCATTGATACAGAGAGCACCCACTTTTTGGAAATAAATATGAAAAAATATGATTTTTACTATTGGTAACCCACATCAGACCATGAAAACAAAACTTACATACTTATTTATAAGATGTATTCACCAGAGAAAAAGTTTTTTTTTTTTACAAGGATCCTTTGTTGTATGATTTAATAAATTAAAGTTGTTATTATTTAATTATTAGAAAACTATTTTATTTTTCTAAGTTGGTTGAAATCAAAGTATAACTATTATTAAATATTGATTGATTTTAAATTTAAAGTATTTGTTAAAAATCTACCACTGGGTCAAAAACGCGGCCAGTCCTGGGAAAGACCCAGCAAGAAAACTCAGCGGCTGTTCTTCAAAACTGATTATTATTTCAATAAATATAAATAAGTAATAAATAAACGCGATATAATCCTAAAAGTTGTTTTAATCTATGAGTGAGATTCGCGAAAGTCTTAGAAATAAATATTTTAATGATTGGCTAAATTTTATATTTATTTTAATTAGGATATAAAAATTGGGACGATGCATCATCTTTTCTATAATCTTCCATTCCATTCCATTATATTTCTATATAATAAAAGTTAAGTAGATTTAATATAATTTGACTAGTTCAATTAATATAAAGTTACTCAGGCTTTGATTTTCATCACAAGACTTTTCACGTAATGATTAATGAGCAAGACGAAGTCTGTTTCAAGTCGGCCAGAGACAAACTTATTTCACCAAACAAACGAGTGAAGAGATTCTCTTGTGTTCATCAAGATTCGTCTTATAAATTGTCATTTTCATTTCTTTTGTCACTTTCTCTTGAGTAGTATAGTTTGAAGGCGAAAGGTTTACAAACATTTTGTTACTCCCGGTCTTTTTAATGAAAACGGTAAAGGAACAAGCGAATCCCTTAGCGGAAAGCGTCCATCACCTCCCATGCAATCTGCAGTACCGACCGGGTCACAGTTGCATTGCCGCCATTTAAGATTTGGAGGGAATAGGGAGAAAAGTGGCAGGGGTGCGCTATACCTCTCTCAATTTAATATACAGAAAATGATGATGCTGAAGATAAAGCTCGGTCAGTCGTAAATCAAACATTTGAAATGTCACCTAACCTGTTAATTGCACAAGTTAATTGTCTTCATATTATTATTTAACCCAACAAGATTGGTGGGGAGCGACCGAAACAGACAATCGCAATTTATGTTGTTTAAGAACGAACGCCCCCCATTGACATCTGCAACACAAATCGTGTTACAGTTGCGTTGCCGCCCTTTAAAGTTGTATAGGGAAGGTGTCAGAAGTGTGATGAGAAGGGGAGGGATACCTCGGCCCTGCGGATACCTCTCTCTCTCAAAGCGAAATGCGGCATGAGCCACTTTTTGTCAATATTACTATATCATATCTATATTATTATATCATCACAAAAGGGAGCGGAACACTAATCATAAAGATCAGCAATCATAAACAGTTACGAAATGCAATGTCGCTACATGCACCTTTAAGCATTAGCCAGTATGAAGGTAAAATATTAATGCTGTTATGATGAAACAAATGTATTATTAATCAGACTCTTTCTGTATAGCATTCACAAATCCTCTAAGGGTTGAAACAGCTTTTACAATAAATGAATGAGTGAGTGAGATCATTAAAATCTACTGTGAAGCGTGTATACTATGTAGGTACGCATAAGCACACTAAGTGAGCCTACGGGTATATTATTTTGTACGTACATTACTGAATACTCTGCTTTGATCCTTTATCACTTCGTATTATTTAGCTTGAAATTATACATTTATATCTACTGTTAGTCTGCCAGTATACGATTAAAGAAAACTCGTTTCAATGTTCTCAATGGCAATTCCATTCTAACACAGCAAGCGATGTACTCCATTTAATTTTTTCATCATTTAAACTTTCGCATAGATATACTTTTAACAATTTCACGCTTAAATACTGTACAGTATAGACAGCGTAGCTTTGTATCACAAAATGGTAAAACAGCTATCCTATTTTTTACGTGTTCACGATTTAAACACTTTGCAATATAATATGCAGTGTATCTTTGTGTCCGCGAATGTAATGTTTAGTCTACCAATACAATCAGTAGATCTTTAAGTTATATGTCCTTCGAAAAGTCAAATGATGTGTCAAAGCGTCAATACTGTTTAGAAGAGCTTTAGGCTTTTAAAACAGAAACACCGAATTTTATCAATTTTAAATATTTTATAAGTTTTTTAGATATTATTTATAACACAAATTCTTGGACAAATAGAAATACTTTATAAATTGTAGTATTTTTGACCTATTTGGAACAACATCAACCCACAAAGCGGGCGACATAATTAATCAACTTCAAACGTCGCAGGTGTGTTCCGTATTGCTTGATAAAATTTAAAGTTTGCGACTTTCGGTTGTGATATATAAAAAGCAATAGCATAGTCTATAGGAATGAATAAAGGGGGACTTAAAGTGAAATATTGCGTCTATCTCAATTTCTAAGTGAAATCGAAACAACAGGCATATATTTTACACATATGTATGTGTTTATTTGTTCATCACACGTGTACCTTGTGTCTTTTCAAAATTAATTATTAGAATACGTAAATTCTTATAATAGTATATTAAACAAGCATACCATACGAGGATATCACTAAACATATTGAAATATGTTGGAAATACGCTACTTGTTTCTGCTTAAAGATAAGTATGCCTTGAAATGTCTCAATTTATGAGAATTACATTGCCCAATGCTTGAACATAGTCAGTCTTTTTTTCAACGTTAATTGTAGCATAAATGATAAGTATTTTTCATGATTTTGTATGAGTCTATTGTAAACATCGATAACGTACCTAGTACCGTACCAAGTTTAGATACGTTAGCAGGGTTCGGCATAAATAAACTTTCACAATTTGCATGACAAGTATCTCAGGGCTTTTGATGGCGAAGGGCAAAGAGGAAACCGCAACCCTGTAACTTTGAAACATTAACTTCATACCGGTTGATACAAAAACTTGGTATTTCATAAAACGATAAGTCAAAGCCTTGATGTTGAATAGGTTTGTAAGTTATTTTAAGTAAATAATTTAAAGCAGAATAGTAGGCTCTTAAATAACAGCTTAGTAATCGGGGTAGATTCCGAGTGCGTTTTTACCACCAACTTTGCATATACGGCACAAATGTTACTCATTATTGAAGTCGGTGCAACACAATAGAGTACGTTACCTAGGCTGGCACCGACTCCAAAAATAAGTAAAATTTGTAAATATTATAATAGTTAAAGATGACTTTATTAAAGTATTACGTTTTGTATATCGTATTAAGTATACAAATGAGTAAGTTACGTTATTTATCGCTTTTTAGTTATAGAGGTACTGTTTTCATATACTTATAGATTGTGTGGTTTACGTTTCTAGAAGGCGGTTTAACTTTTTTCTTTGTTATCTTTTTTTAAAGTATTTTTTTTCGCGACTTTTAGTGATATTAATGAGTTGTGAACTTCAATAGAAATTAGTTTACATGGCTTTCAGTTTAGTAAATATATTTTCACTAATTACAAGTCCGTTTGTTAAATGGTTGATATTTTTAGGGAGCTATAATTGTCATAAATAGGTACTTAGATAAAAAATTATGATAATACTTGCTAAGTATTTATATTTTTGTAATTATCATGAGTAAACCCAATAACACTACAGCCCGAATGAAGGCCAATCGTAGCCTGGAAACTATTGCAGAAAATAAAAAAACATTTTACAGAATTGTGTCCTAACTCCTAACTGTATAAGAGTTCTGTAGCTTAATCATCAGCACAGCAGTATCAGACGTTGACTCAAGCATACCTCCCAAGCAACACGTTAGTCCTGTATACTACGAAACAGTTTCCATCGACTAACTGCAGTACTGTCTCCCAACTCCTAACCGTTACGGAGTTCTGTAGCTTCTTCATCAACATAGCAGCATCAGGTGCATATTCCAGGATATTTCACAGGCAACACGCTAGCCTTACATACTACCATGTAGTTTCTATCGACCAATTGCAGTTCTGTCTTCAAACTCCTAACGGATGAGGAGTTTCGTGGCTTCTTCATCAGCACAGCAGCATCAAATGTTGGCATCATAAAAAATATCCTTAAGACATCACTATTACGTAATAAAAACACCATACTTGCATACAAGTTTTGGTGAATGCCTTCGATTTCTCCTGGTTCCATCAGATCCTGACCTGGTGAAAATGAGACCATCTCGAAAGTCAACAACGAAAGTAACAATGAAAAAAAATTTTTGAAATCGGTCCATAATTGACGAAAATATCGGTGAACAGACATAAAAAAAAAATGTTATACATACAGACAAATTGAGAACCTCCTCCTTTTTTCGAAGTCGGTTAAAAATAAAAATGGTCATTGTGGGTTAACCCTAAAAGATAGACATATCGCGGACCCCTTTTTTTAGACCTTCTGAGGTGTTTAATAATGTAAAACATTGTTTGAATCTATCACTAGGGTTCAGCCAACATTTGCAATCAAAGATCTAAATCTCGAAAATTATCATTTTTTTCTTTTTAAAAGCTTTTATTTAGCTTGCACTGTATGTATGTATGTAAGTATGTATGTTCGGTGGAATCTTGCAACTTAATTTTGAAGTAGATATCTTCAACCGATTGAGCTGAAATTTTGTATACACGTTTACTTTGGATGACAATGCATGATATGATGTGTGACATTATTCTATATCCAATATGGCGGACCACCCAAGATAGAGGAATGGATATTTTGAATGCATTTCTGTAATATGGGTATCAAATGAAAGGGCTTATTAAGTGTAACTCAAAAAATAATATGACGTCATTCTAAATCCAATATGGTGGAATATCCAAGATGGAGGAAAACATAGTTTAAGGTTCTGTACAATATGGATATCAAATGAAAGGGCTCATTGAGAGTAACTGAAAAAATAATTTGAAGTCATTCTAAATCCAATATGGCGGATCATCCAAGATAGAGGAACTGTTTTTTTTAATACTTTTCTACAATATGGGTATCAAATGAAAGAGCTTGGTAATAGTAACTCGAAAAAAAAAATGACGTCATTCCAATCTAATATGGCGGGAAATATATTTGCGTTTCTACAATATGGGTATCAAATGAAAGGGCTTGTTAATAGTAACTCAAAAAATAATATGACGTCATTATAAATCCAATATGGTGGAATATCCAAGACGGAGGAAAACATATTTTAAGCTTCTGTACAATATGGGTATTAAAGGAAAGGGCTCATTGAGAGTAACTGAAAATATAATGTGACGTCATTCTAAATCCAATATAACGGATCATCGAAGATAGAGGAACAGTTTTTCTTAATGCATTTCTACAATATGGGTATCAAATGAAAGGGCTTGTTGAGAATAACTCGAAAAATAATGTGACGTCATTCTAAATACAATACGGTGGACCATCCAAGATGACGGCATACATATTTTTGATGCATTTCTACAATATGGCTATAAATTAAAAATCATCATTGCGATTAAATGGAAAAGAAAGCTCTAAGCTGAAATTGAATAAGTTGATCGCCTTATTGAAGAGCTGGACTGTTTGAAATTAAGCGGTAAACTAACTTGCAATAATGATGCGTTGAATGAAATGACACTAACCTAGCCAGCTATAACTAAAAATAAGAAAATAAATTTAAAGCAAAAATCCTTTCTAAAGAAGCTTTTATTTAAGCTCTCTAGAAATAAGAAAATAATATTTCCTTAAAAATTTCAATTATCAACTTAGAGCCTCAGTATGTACAATTTATATAATAACAAAAGCTTGTCGCGAGGTTTGACTCCCTATCAGTAGGTAATTAAATTGCAATAGATAATATAGTAAAGTTAGTAGATTAATTTATATGAGTGTTTTGCCCACTTCTTCTTGCCCGTTTTTGTTCCAATGGGGCAATTTTCTCAAGCATGTTTTAATATGTTATGCTTTCAATATAATAATAAGTTAAATATCTATATTTACGGACTATATTTAACTTTGTTTGAAGACCCAGGAAAATAAAGCTATTTTGATTTGATTTGACATTATAAAATTAGTACGAGTACAGTTTATTTACAACTCGCGCGACAAGCTTTTATTATTATATAACATAACATAACTTCACGCCTTTTGTTACCCGAAGGTGTAGGCAGCGGCTGTTAAGCCTCGTCTCGCCGTTATGTTTACGTCCCAAATGGAATAGGTGGCGAACCTATTGCCATACCGGGCACAAAGTTTGTCAGTCATCGGTATTTATCACACATAACTTCCGAAAACAATTTCGAAAAGTCATTGGTGTGAGCCAGTGTCTGGAATCGAACCCCGGACCTCTGGATCAGAGGCCGTGCGCTCGCCCACTGCGCCACCGAGACTATTATTATATAAATTGTACATACTGAGGCTCTAAGTTGATACTTGAAATTTTTAAGGAAATATTATTTTCTTATTTTTATAGAGCTTAAATAAAAGCTTCTTTAAAAAGGATTTTTGCTTTTAATTTATTATATATGAATTATACATCAAAGCTAGCCCGTTGACACCCTCTAACTATTAAAAAAACCGCATCAAAATCCGTTGTGTAGTTTTAAGATATACTATGTAATGAAGACTGCTTCCATAAATTTATATTACTTTTTGAATTATTCGATTCTGACATTCCATTCAAAAGATATCACGAGTTTAAAACTTTCAAACATAAGCACCATTCGGCTACTACTACTGCATACGTATGAATACTCAAACGGTACATACACCAAAACATATGCTTTTACAATTTTTGTCTCTCTGTCTGTTTGTTATGCCTAATCTCAGAAACGGCTAGACCGATTTTGACGGGATATTGGCAGGTAGGTAGCTGATGTAATAAGGAGTAACTTAGGCTGCATTTGTTTTATAAGAAATACTATATGGTATAGTCAGCTAGTATTGAATAAAAAGGAATTCAAATTTACTCAAATATCCAAAAAATATCAAATATTAGTCTGGGTTAAATAATAGATGAATGTGGTCGTAAAGTCTTGCATCTGAAATGCAATTTCAAACTCCTGCTTGTTTGAACGTTCGTGGATATTAGGGGCGACCATTTGCGCCGTCTGCTCTGCAATCTGTAATCCTTTAATGGACTTTCAAAGATGTCTCATAAATGTAGTTCCGAAACGTCACTTATAGGTCTAAATAAAAATGCCATTCACTTTAATTTTAATAATTGTATTTTAAATTGGTAATGTACATTTAAAGTAGTATACAATTTATAGGAATTTGAGATTTTAATTACTTTATATTTTTTCATTTCGTAAACTAAGACTTGTAAGCCGCAGGCAACATTTATATTTTTGGTTTAAAAAAAAATGTTTTATTATATTTTTCTATAGTATTATTGAATATTTTATTATAGTTCCTACTTCTTTAAAAGACTGCGTTTCTGATACTTAATGAATCTAAGATGACCACAAACGATTAAGACTGATTATAATGCCATTAAATTGATGAATATGATTGAAAATCTAAAAACCCTATCATTTTGTATGTACTTAACTAAACTTGTGATAAAGCAAGATACTAACAGAATATAACTATTTGTACAGTATAGCTTAAATTACCCATAAGTATACATCCAGTATATTTTTACTGTTCTTATGCAATTATAAACTGCTTCCACAGGGGTAAAATTGATTCACCTTAAGATTTTAAACGGAATTTCACCTCTGCAGGATGATACCTAAAATACGTGGAGTCCCATACTTTTTTAAATTAAATTTATAACATAATACAATTGTAAACAACACCAACATTTAAAAGCTCTGAAAGGTTAGAAACAGTAGCGCCGCAGCCAATCTATTACTATTCTCTACAGGTACAACAAAATAGTTCGTCCGCCTTGCCACTTAAGTCTAACTTATATTCGTAAAGTCGTTTTAAATTTCATCAATTGTTACTCTACATACATTGCTAAGCAATACGATAAAAATGAGAGTATCTGTTTTGTAATAACAAAATGGTCGCTTTTTAACAAAAGTGGAATTTTGGAAAGTATATAGAAAAACAAAACAATCATTTAGAAAAAATCTTTTATTTAAGGTCACACTCAAAACTTTTTAATGTGCTCTCACAAATCTCATTTGAAAGTGATGTCTCGCACTATTAAAACCAACTAGCATATAACACAGAAGCTTGAAAATTAGTATAAAAAACAACAATGGAGTGGGTAAGAATCTCACACTCAATTTTTTCCGCCCTTTTGCAAGGACACTTGTGGAGCTGCCTTCGTGTTCAACATTTCGTACATCATCTGCGGATTAGTTTAGTATTCGAAAAAAAAATCTGATCCTACTACTAAGAGTTTGCTTCCTACTCGAAAATAGAAACTCATGTGTACTATTTCCCGGAGGTAGCTTTCTGAGAACTAGCGAACAAAATAAAAAACCTTCTATTTCGGTGAAAAAAACGCACGTACTGTTAAAAACAAAAGTTTTTTAACAGTACGTGCGCTTTTTTATGGCATTCGAGGGCAAACGAGCAGGCGTGTCACCTGATGGTAAGTGACCAGCGCCTCCCAAGGACACCTGCAGCACATATAGTGTTACAGTTACGTTGTCGACCTTTAAGGGAGTAGGATAAGAAAGAATGGGGAAGCGAAGTGGGCCTCCGGATATCTCTCCCACCGAACGAAACGCGGCATGAACCACTTTACGTCGATCTTCTGAAACGTACGTAAAATGGCTTATTCCGCGTTTCCTTCGTTGAGCGAGGTATCCGGAGGCCTAAGCCCTTCTCTCCCTTCCCCATCCCATTTCTAACTTAGACCAGTTCATAATGTCTCGAATTTATAAACGATGCTAAGTGACTCGGGCTGCCCAATGCCCATGTATTTCTCAAAATAGGTAATGGTACAGTTGCGTTGCCGGCCATTAAGGATGTGAGAATGAGGAGGAGGATACCACTCTCACCGAAACTAGCGCGGCATGAGCTATACGATGATATACTTAAAGATCGTGGTATTTCACATAAAATATACGTACTTCCAAGCCCACCTGCAACCATCCCTTTCCCGAACTCTTACAATCAATAATTTTCAGCAAAGTGTAGATACCGTCTGATGCGGACTGCATTACTTCGGAATTATTATTTAAAACTCTTTTCTATCTTTCTCAATTTCTACGAGACTTCTTTTACAGGTAATGTACTGTAGTTTTATTATAGGTTCATGGTATTTGAAAGACAAAAAGGGATATTTTCAATGAAGAAGTATAAAATAAATTAAAGATTCGGTACATACATCAAATTGGTAGTAAATTCTATGAATTTAATGGATTGCCCTACAGAGATACAAGTACTAACTTTTCCAAACCGTACTTACGCTGCAAAAAAGAGAAAAAATATACAATATACCTTACATCATAACTTCCAAACTTTTAATACTAATAAAAGCACATTTCTACCGTACAGTTGTCAAAATAAAACAACCTCAGTAAATTATTCGTCAGAATTCATTCATATTCCGTCTGATGTTGAATTTGAAAAAGATTTAATATTCTACATAGACACCCCGACGCTGTTATAGAAAGTATCTGTACATAATCCCTACTAATATATAAATGTGAAAGTAAGTTTGTTTGTTACGCTTTTACGCGATAACTACTCAACCGATCATCCTTTGATTCTTGGAGGTATTAGAAGTAACATAGGATACTTGTTTTCGTCTTTCTTTCTTTAATTTACATATATTGGCACCCGAAGGAAAAACTTATAACATGGTCTACAAAAATATCCTACATTAATACTCTGCATTATTTTTTGCATCTGCATATTTTAATATATATCTCGGATACTTATTCAATGGGTTTAATGCAAGCGAAGCCGCGGGTAAAATGTAGTTTTTAATAAAAGTACCTTTTGCCGTCTTTCCCTCTAATAATATAATGTTAATTAAAACAAGTTGAAATTAGACGTATCTGTAGTTAATCAATCATAATTACTTGCGAAAGTTGCAAAAGGCGTTTATAAATTAATGTAACATAACTTCACGCCAAATCCCTTGCGGGGTATGGCGGCCATAAGGCACGATTGATTAAATACATCACTTGAATTAAATAACTAAAACAGCTTCTACATATTACGGTTGAAGTAAGTCCTCGAAGAATATTGCTATACAAACATAGGAGAGGAGCTCCTCGTAAAAGCTTATTACTTGAGTAAAAACTCAGTCGCCTGCAGCTCGCTGTTCTTCTTGTCCTATCGCCTTATTAGAAAGTTACATCCTATATTGTTTCTTTGCCTTATTAAGAAAAAAAATAGATATTATTTGGTAAGTACATTTCACGTTTTTATTAATTAGTGCATATGTAAGGCCACTCTATTATAAATCGATGTTCATAAAAGTCATATCTACTTACTAGAAGCCTACACTATCGTAATGCGTATTATTATCTTCGATTTCAATGAAATTTTACAGAGCATTTTTATAATTATAAAAGACAAAGTTCATATTATTATTTTAACAGTAATGAGAACAGGAGACTTGTTAAAAGTTTTGTAATATTTCAAATCTTCTTCGATTTAAAAGTTTTAAAGACCATTTTCCGACAGCCGACTTCGGCGTAGCTTAATCAATTTTATCTACATTATTTATTTGAAAGTTAATAATAAATAGAAATTTTAATTAAATAAAAATATATTTACAAGGAAAAAGTGTCAACACGCCGTATGAATTATTTTGTTTCCTCTGCGTACAATTACTCAAACTGACCTGATATTTCAATAGATATTTACAATTTATAATAAAATATACTATGGCTGTAACTTCATACCTTCAATATCCAAAGGTCAATATGACTAATTAAAAAAGTCTTGGTGGTCCAGTGGTCGAGCACCCCGCTTCTTAATCAAGAGGTCACGAGTTTGAATCGTGGCTCACAGCAATGACTTTTCGATATTCTTTTCACAAGTTATAAATGTGTGATAAATTTCGATGACTCAAAATTTGTGGATGTAAACAAAACGTCGAGTCGAAGCTTAACAGCCACTGCTTACACCTTCGGGTAGAAAGCGTGAGATTTTGTTATATTATAACAAGATTTTGTCATATTACATAAAGCTGAAATTTCTTGATATTTAAAATAATCGGATAAGCATCTCATCTCTGTAACGGATAAACACAATCGTCTTTTATCTATGGGCTTAAGTATAAGGCGTCAGCTTATAGCATTGTCATCACCAATCCAAAGTCTGCTAGGATTATTACAGGAGCAACGAGATTGCTTCGTAATCATTTGATATGTAAATCTTTCGTATTTCCGAAACTTCGCGCCAACATGCATATTTTATTTCCTAAAACTTAATATGTGTTAACCTGATTTGAAATCTCGAATCTTTTTCTATGCCTTCCTTCCCACCTTAGGAAGGAAGGCGACGGCTGTTAAGTCTTTACTTGCTGATTTATTTCGTCAAAAATGAAACCAATTCCCATACATCGAGCGCAAAGAGTAATAAATTTTTATCACACATAACTTTGGAAAAATCATTGGTATGAGCTTGAATTCATTGATTCAGAAGCAGTATTCTTCCACCCATACCACCGAAACACATACATACTCTTATTGAACAAAATAAAACAATTGATCGCTATGGTGACAGTGCATCATCATTTATTTAGTATTAGGTATTTGATATGGAAAAGGCTAAAATAAAATTTCACTAAATACTTCGTGTGGAATTCCCACTGACATTTAACGGATTTGTTTGAAAATAATGTACAAGAATACGCTTAAAATATAATGTAAAATCTGCTCCATAAATTCTGCAGTTTGAGCCGTAAAAATTCGAAATCGGTTTACAAACAAAGTAAGTGAATAGTGACAAAAGAGTCAAAGTTTCCAAACATTCTCAGAAAGGCGAGCAGCCCTCACAATCTGAGATCGTGAGACAACAGTTTTTATTTATTTTATCTCTTAAGCGAGGGGACTGTCTTCTTTGACATTAATTTATAGCCAAATATTGATAAAAACTCGTAAATTTATAACAATGATTTGACAAAAACACATTGATCTTTAATATTACCTATTATTTAAGTATACTTGGTGTGATATCTCGATAATTTTGTTAGTAGACAATATTTAACAAAAATAACTTCCGAACAGTCATCAGTATGGGCCAAGATTCGAACCTATAGAGGTTGACTATTGAAATTTGACTTCTGTTATAGAACAGAAGTCAAATTTTTTCATAACTCATGCTGCCAAGAGAATTAGGGATTTATTTTTATTATGTATAATATTAAATATTTTTCATTGCTGAACACTCAAAGTTATAAAAAATAAAAAAATAAAAATAAAATCAGTCAATCAATCTAACAGTGGTTGAGCCAAGCAGTTCGCTGCATGAATGGGCCGGCTCGACCGGTAAAATACCACGACCTCTCAGAAGACCGATGTAAAGTGGCTCATGTCGTGTTTCGTTCGGTAAGGGAGGTACCCGGAGCCCAACCCCCTTTCCTGTCCTTTCCTATCCCCTATCCCTTTAAGGTCGGCAACTTAACAGTAACACTATATATGTTGCTGGTGTCCATGGGCGACGTTGGTTGCTTACCATCAGGTGAGACGCCTGCTCGATTGCCCTCCTATCCCATAAAAAAAAAAATTTCAATTATTCCGTTTTGCCACTCAGTAGATAAAGGTGAATTAAAAAATTTGAATTCAAGGTGACTTTGTGATTTTATGAATTCAAGTACGCAATAATTAACTGTTGTTTTTTGCACCTAAATTAACTGGTTTCATTAGAATATTTTTATTTGTGGAAGAAGCAAATAACTCAATTTAGTCAATAAATTTCATGCTTCAGTCATCAAAGGTCATAGTTGTTCATTTATTAGTAGATTCACTTACTGTTTCTAACAATATTGAATGCTTAATATGTTTATAGCTCTTTCTACAAAAAGGTTTTATTTTTAGACTGGGTTAAGATATGTGGCCGTTTGTTACATTAGAAGATGCGTCACATTTAAAGGATCACGAAAATGGTAAAAGTTAATTTGGTCAAAGTGTGAGCTATTTAGTTCTTCTATTATACCGGCTATTTAGGTATACCCCAGTGTTTTTATTGGAATACTGTCCAGTTCATAATTGTTAGGATAGAGGAGAACTTCACAATAACCACCAACCGCTGGCAGTGAGAAGTTACCGTAAAACGTTTGAAAAGTATATTGGTGTATTGGATAAAAATAAGATACTCAGGGCTGAGTCATTCCATTGTTCATAAAATTCGTCCCAATGGATAAATGTTGTTTGAACGCCTAAAGAATACCGTAACTTCACCAATATTTTATGATCGTGAGTTGTATACAAGAGATGAATTTATGTTTTACTCGTGTTCAAAACAAACTGTGTATTCAGAAGGACCTTAATTCAGTGATACAGCTGTTTGACTTTACTGAAATCCGAAAATTGGAAGTAATAATGGTTTAGATGATAATTTCAAAGTGCCAGTAACTGCTCTTTAGTATCTTATATTTTATTTGTGGTTTTTAGTGGACTAATCTGCTCGCAGACAAGCTGACATTTTAGGGATCTTAACGAAAGTTATGTAAAATAAAACTAAATTTTACCTCACCTATCTTATTGAGTGTCAATGCATAATGGCGACTGCCTACCTTCGCGGTATTGATGCCTTGAAAGAATAATTTTAGTATCAAGAGCATAAATAATGCTCAAACGTATAGCAGAAATAGAAAAAACAGGTCGCGATCCCTGCCGTCCCAGTGGGACGCAATCTTGACCAAAGCAAACTCAGCCGGACGGGCTGCTAGGGCGTGCCCCGTAAGCGACGGGCACCGATTAGCCCCCGTCGGTGCGGCTGCATGCGCATGCGGCGAAGGGGGCCGCCACCCTTCACGCAGCGCCAATCCTGGCGGGACGAGGAGAGGGGAGTGCCGTATAGGCACGTGGAATGTTAGAGGTAGCATGGCAAGAAAGATGAATGAGATGATGGATGTATTAAATGAGAGATGCCTGGATGCCTTATGTTTGACGGAGACAAAGCGGAGGGGGAGGGAGACCGAGGACCTCCCCGGTGGCATGGTAGCCCTATGGTCCGGAGTGGACCCGGACGTCCGTGCCAGTGGGGGTGTTGGAGTCGTTCTCTCCTCCCGCTTTGCTTCCGGAGTGAAAGATTATGAGTTGGTAGGCCCAAGACATCTTTGGGTTCGAATAAAACTGGGGATCACGCGAGTTTTCCTGGTCGCAGCTTATGCTCCCGTTAGCTCCGCGGATCCCCGCGAACTCGAAGAGTTTTGGGAAACTGTTAGGGATATTCTGGATCTAGCTGAGGAAAATGAAAGGATAATTCTGTGTGGTGATCTTAATGGGTGGGTCGGAACCAAGCGAGACGGCCTGGAGGCTGTCCTTGGTCCGAATGGTGACAAGAGAGTGAATGATGCTGGTAAGCCGATATTGGACGTATGCCTGGAACGGAACCTCCTTGTGTCTAACACATTATTCCGTCATAAAGATATTCACACGTATACGTGGAGACGGAATGAGCAAAAGAGTATGATAGATTTGATTTTGATAGATAGTCGTCTCCGAAATACTCTAAGGGATACAAGAGCCTACAGAGGCCCCACTCTTGATACGGACCACTACCTGGTGGTAAGCCGATTCGTGGGCCTTTTCAAGAAGTGGAGACACTGGCGAGTGCGTACCCATTTCGGAGAGCTTGAAAGGATAAAATGTGAGAAATTAGAAGATGAAAATGTACGGAGTATGTATGTAGGCCTAGTCAGTAAAAGACTCAATGAGACGAGTCTTTCTGACCTAGGTGTTGAAGAATGCTGGGAAATAATGAAAGAAAGTATAGTGAATAGTGCAAAAGAAGTATGTGGTAGTGCAAAGAGGCATAAGATTCTGAGAGGTGACGCCTGGTGGGACGCGGATGTGAAATCCAGCGTCGAAAGAAAGAAAAAAGCATGGTTGGATTATATCTCAAGTTTGAACCAGAATGATAGTATGACAGAGAAAAAGTATGAGAGCTACCGCCGCTGCAGGAATGTTACCAAAGCCTTAGTGAAAGAGAAGCGTGAAAGACTTGTTGCGAATGAGGAAGTGAGGTTGACGGAGAACTTCGAGGCGAATAACAAACTCTTCTGGAGGGAAGTTAGAAAGTCTCGGGGTTCTTCGTCATCATCCAGAATGGACAAAATTATGTCTAAGTTTGGTGACATTCTTGCAAACCCAAGCGATGTATTGGGCAGGTGGAGTGAGTATTTTGGGGAAATGTACGAGTATGTTCCGGATGTGGGCGCCGCGAGTGAGCCTACGGCTGACACCGCTGCGCCAACATCTGATGAGGACATTACTATGGAAGAGATTGAATGGTCGATACGAAGTATGAAAAATGGTAAGGCAGCTGGAATTGATATGATGTCTGCTGAAATGATCAAACACGGTGGATCCTGTGTCCGGGACGCTTTCCTGACCTTGAGCAATCTGTGCTGGAGGTCGGGTAAGGTTCCCATGGACTGGAGGCGCGCTGTCATCGTGCCCTTGTATAAAGGTAAGGGATCACGTATGCAGTGCGCCAGTTACAGGGCCATCAGTTTGATCAGTTTAGCAGCAAAAGTGTATGGGAAAATTATTGAAAGGAGAATGAGGGTGATATCTGATGGAGTGTTGTGGGAGGCTCAGGGTGGTTTCAGAAGCGGACGAGGGTGCATGGATCAGATTTTTTCTCTCCGCAACATCGTGGAGAAACAACTGGCTGTTAACCGGAAGGTTTTCTGCGGTTTTGTGGATCTGGAAAAAGCGTTTGACAGAGTGTTACGAAAGGATCTGTGGGATATACTCCCGGGCTACGGGGTGAGCGGAGCACTGCTGCGCGCTGTGCAGTCCACTTATGAGGGCTGCACAGCGTGTGTGCGTGTTGACGGCGGCTTGTCCCCCTGGTTTGACGTCAATATCGGCGTCAGACAGGGTTGCGTGCTGTCCGCTCGACTGTTCATCCTGTACCTGGACAGTTGTCTCCAGAGAATGAGATCGATGGATGTAGGGATGCGAATGGGTGACTTAGTTGTGAGCTGCCTGCTTTACGCAGATGACGCCGTGCTTCTAGCCGAATCGCCGTCGGACCTGCAAACACTAGTCACTACTATGAAAGATGATTGCATGATTAAAGGCTTGCAGTTGAATGCGACGAAAACGAAAGTCATGGTGTTTGAAAGGGAGGAATCCAGAACAGATGCAAGGATAATGGTTGATGATGTAGTGCTGGAACAGGTGAATGAAATTGTATATCTTGGATGCGCTTTTAGCAGAGATGGAAGGTACACCGCGGATGTAGAAAGACGAGTGGCGATAGGAAATAGCGTAAACGGAGTGTTGGGCAGATTCCTGGGCGCAAAAAATATTAGCAGAAAGGCCCAGTTAGCAATCCACAATGCAGTCCTGATCCCAACACTAACTTATGGAAGCGAGAGCTGGGTATGGCAGAGTGTGCATGAAAGTAGAATAAACGCGGTAGAAATGAGGGCTCTACGCAAAATCTGCGGAGTGACTCTCGCTGACCGCGTAGAAAACAAGGTTGTAAGGAAGGAAGTTGGTTTGAAAGAGAGTGTCGGTGTAAAAGTAAGAAAGGGCATGCTCCGATGGTTCGGACATGTAGAAAGAATGGTTGACGCAAGACTGACTAAGCAGATATACAATGCAAAAGCGGACGGATGTAGGAGTCGAGGACGGCCAAGACACACATTCCAAGACCAAATAGAACGTGTTCTGGAGGAAGGTGATGTTAAGAGCCTCAAAAACCGACGCGCGTGCATGAAAAGAGTTATGAAAGTCAACGAAGCGAGTGAGGTGTGTAAGAATCGTGCCCTATGGCGCTCTGTTCTCTCTGCCTACCCCGCAAGGGATTTGGCGTGAAGTTATGTATGTATGTATGTATGTATGTATGAAAGATGATTGTTTGAGGAAAGGCTTACAATTGAATGTGATGAAAACGAAAGTTATGGTGTTTGAAAGGGAGGAATCCAGAACAGATACAAGGATAATGGTTGACGATGTAGTGCTGGAACAAGTGAATGAAATTGTATATCTTGGATGCGCTTTTAGCAGGGATGGAAGTACACCGCGCGTAGAAAGAAGAGTGGCGTTAGGAAATAGCGTAAATTAAAAAGGGCAGATTCCTGGGCGCAAAAAATATTAGCAGAAAAGCCCGCTAGCAACCCACAATGCAATACTGATCCCAACGCTAACTTATGGAAGCGAGAGCTGGGTATGGCAGAGCGTGCGTGAAAGTAGGATAAACGCGGTCAAAATGAGGGTATTGCGCAAAATCTGCGGAGTGACCGTCGCTGACCGCGTCGAAAACAAGGTTATAAGTAAGGAAGTCGGATTGAAAGAGAGTTTCGGTGTAAAAGTAAGAAAGGGCATGCTCCGATGGTTCAGACATGTAGAAAGAATGGACCGAAATGAAGACTGACTAAGCAGATGTAAAATGCAAAACCGGATGGATTTAGGAGTCAAGGACGACCTAGACACACATTCCATGACCAAATAGAACGTGTTCTGGGGGAAGGTGATGTTAGGAGCCTCAAAATCGACGCGCGTTCATGAAAAGAGTTATGAAAGTCAACGAAGCGAGTGAGGTGTTTAAGAATCGTGCCTTATGGCGCTCTGTTCTCTCTGCCTACCCCGCGAGGGATTTGGGGTGAAGTTATGTACGTAAGACTCAGGAGCCCCTACAAAGGGACATTCATTTAGAACAACATCAAATGGGAAACAAGTGAAATTATTTTTTATTTCATTTCAGCTATTGTGTTGAACCATCAGATATATTTTTTACGTCAAAGCATTTGGATTTATAGAATTTTCTGGTCGAACCAATATTGAAAGGAATTGTGTCAGTTTATAGATAAATGAGATTTTTAAATATTTTCTATACACCGTGTGAAATTGATTTTCATCTAAGCCGGTAAGCCATTCAAGCTTGTGAAAGTTAGGGTATAGTGAGAGTTTAAAATATAGCGATTATCATCCTTAAGGACTACAGATAAATGATATGTTGGTAAATGGAAATTCTTTTCTCGCGGACGAGCTGTCACATTCGAAAATGAGAGTGTCACCAAATTGATGGATATTGACTGGAATTCCAATTCATTCTGCCGAAGACTCTTATAACTCTTGAGTATAGACAAATATATTGGTGAATAGGGTACTTTTTTTTCTGTTTTATTTATCATTTTAAAAGTTATTTGCGTAAGATATATTTCTATTTAAAAATCTTTATTTTTCTCTAAATTTTATCGTTATGTTATTGTACAAACAATTTATTGTAATCAAATATGCAAAATAATTTAGTCAATACATCGATTAATATCGTAACAGAGTCAAACGAGAACTCTAATCCCCTCCATTCGATATATGTTTTAAATTTGCAATCGGTGATATTGAGTCGAACCGTAAAACGTTTGCGTCGGTATTTTGATACAATATTTTTATATATTATAATATATGTATGGACGTGTTTATACATATTCACTGGGGTAATATTATAAAAGGATTGTTTGTTTGGGATTCAAACTGAAATGATCTCCGGCTTATAATAAAATGAATTTGTTGTTCAACGCGTAACTTTTTTAATATTTTGCAAGAAATATAATAGATCCTGTGTTATAAGATCTATATTATTAGGATACGTAATGGTTAAGTCATTTCGGTGGTCTAGAAGTAGCGTACCTCGCTTCTAGATCAAGTAGTCTCGGATTTGAATCCTGACTCAGACCAATTACTTATCGGGAGTATTTTTGAAATTCATGTTTTGTCTTATGGAATAGGAGGGTAAACTAGCAAGCGGATCACCCAATGGTAAGCAACTGCCGCCGCCCATAGACAACTCCAATATAGATAGTGCTACATTTGCGTTACCGGCCACTATAGGAATATCTAGGATGGAAATTAAGGTCAGGAGAGACCTCAATTACCGAACAAAACGCGGCATTGGCCACTTTACGTCGATATTCTAAGAGATCGTGGTTCTACCACTCTAATATGTGTCATCAATATCGATGATTGATATAATTGCATGATGGATGAAATAGGAAAGTCGACGTAAAAGTCGCTGCATACAGCATTGCGTAAAAAAGGCGTGAAATTAAACATTATCAAGAAGACTGTCGAGATAACGAGGGATGAACAATCTTGTTAGATCGTAAACTTTTCACTTGCATGACGTGCCTGAGGAAATAAAACTGGTGTCTAGGGATTCTTCTCCAGACATTGTCGTCGACAGGTTAAAGGTCATGCCGGGATAACGTAGTGTCCTTAATATATATTTACGATCTCCACTAATACTTATACATATGTTTGGGCAGGTAACCTTCACGTACGCCTTATGTGATTTTCTTATGACATATTTTATGCCTTTTTACTGCCTGAAAATGTAGGCATCGTTTATTAAAGTGAAACTTTTATTGCGTCTCCTCAAACATTTTCGACCGTCTATTGCATACCGCGTGACAGTCGGCCGTGGTGTATCTTCAACGCTATATGTTTGTTTATATCAGTGTTCAATGTCAATATTGCTATTTTTAAATCACAATATTTCCAAGAAGTTGTAAAAAAGTTGTTTCTTTAAATCGGGAATCTAATCAATATTTTAAAAATACACTTACATGATTATATATATTTATCTCCGGAAACCTCTCTCACCAAACGTAACGCGGCATATGGTATTTCAACGGTAGAGCTGGATTTATGCAGTAAACTGTGTGGCTCTAACACTGTAAAATCGTCCCTCCATAGTTTTGTTTATCAAATCAACCAAATTGGTTTTAAGTGTTATGACGTATCGTTTGTATGGGCAAATTAAATTATCCTATTGTTTTATGATTGTACATTTTATGAATAAGATTACCATTATTTTCACAATCTGTGTGTATGAAACGCAGCTTTTATTATAGCGCCATCTATTGAATATGACATCTACAACACCATCATCTCCGCATTCAAATTCAAATTTTGAGTTTTGGTTTCAAGTTAATGTTTTCATTTAATGTATGTTCAGTCTGACATTGGATTGGTGTATAAATTCAAGGTCTGATCACTTATTTGAAGTGTTTAGTATAGATGTCACTATATAAAAAACATATTTAAAGAAATATTATTAAAACAATTTTGTTAATGTTGATATTTATTTTAACTAGAAGCCGTGCTATTTAATCATATGGGAGTGCTGTAGCATAAATGAGGATCAAGGTGTGTTTTAGTACGTAATATTATTATACTGAATTTCATGTTTAAGCCTTTGGGAGAGAACATATATCATATGAGAAAAATCTAATATCGCGCTCTCTGGGGATGTAATAGCTTTGCAATTTTTACGTTGAGCTAATATGTTGAGCCATCAATGATATAGTTTTTGTTTAGGTTAACTTTCATCATTTACGAAATTACTCGTAAACTACATGAATTCAATATTTGACATCAGTACTCACTATATCTTCAAATCCTTCACATCTTTCGATTTAGACGATGTTTCTTCGATTTCGTTGATCTTGCTCATCTTAAATAATTATTAACGAGCATTCATAACACAATCATTTTCTTGCTTAACTTAGAAGTAGAAAACGCTATATATTTTGCCCAAAATATTAAACAACAACAATGTGAGCGTCGTAAAATTGGCTGAAATACGCAATGCGGGTTCTTTTTTAATTTATTCTTTTTTTGATTTTCTTGTGTTTTTAGTTTGATTTGATATGTATGTAATTTATAAGGGAAGGAGTTACATTTTTTTTTTTATAATAAATACGAAATTTCACTTCTATAGCGCGGAGGGACTCCACGCAATATTTTTGTTACAATAGATGACTCTTACATTGAAGTTATAGACATTTCACAAATGATATGTCTGTCTTTATATTTGATCTAGCTTAAATGGAATAGGTGGCGAACCTTTTGCCCTACCGGGCACAAAGTTCAATAAGTTGGCTTATTAATTATGTCTTTCTATTCCCTAATGGCTTTCAATTCCCTTTCGAAAAGTTTTTATAAATGCTTCCAGAAAATTTGTTTATTTCTTTTATCGTGCTAACTAGTTGACTAAACAAGAATTCTAATATAATATCAAGATCTATGTAATGATAAAATAAAAGTATCTTGTTCTTAATTTAGATTGAAATAGATAATGTAGTAGATGGAGAGCACAAAAACTCAACATAAAAGGCACGCCTTTAATTAAAATAAAAAGTTGAGTTTTCTTATCTATTGAAAAATCCATTTATTTTGTCAGTTTGTTTTTTTTTTGTTTTAAACATTGTTTGGAAGCAATTCATCTCTTTCATTTCCGTTGAAATCTAATGGTTATATATTCACCCTCCTAAACTAATGTATAAGCAGGCATACTTCGTCTCTGTTACAGTTTCTTCGGCCATTGTTAGGTTTCAGGCATATGATTGTCAATTTGCGCGTACTAAGATTTGAAGCCGTGGGTCCTTGCTAACAGAAATCTCCGTACTAAAGCGTTAGGCTCAAGTAATGACAAAGAGACAAACAATGTGGTAGAGCCACGCATTCTGCTGAAAGAATGGGCCATGGCTCAACCGGGGAAACACAAGGACCTCTCGGACTATAGGCATGAAGTGGCTCGTGGCGCGCTTTGTTCAGTGAAAGAGGTATCCGGAGGTCCAATCCCCTTACCCCTTCCTTTCCCTTCCTATTCCTGTAAAGGAGGGCAACGCACCACGTTGTTCATGGGCGGTGAGTAGTTACTTACCATCAGGTCACTTGCTCGTTTGCCCTCTTATGCCTTAAAATACTAATAAGTAATTATATCGCTATATCTAATTTCTTGTTCGAGTGGAAGAAAGCATTTCTAGTAAGATTTTAATATATTAGGTTTCTAAATATTCAATCACAACAAGGTATTTTAATGCAAGACATTCAAAATGTAGCAATATTCTGAAATTGCCGAGATATAAACGAAGATTCCTCTTAGATTTAATCTCCGTGGAATTTTTTAATCTACTTGGAAATTCGTTAAACTCGCCTTACCCAAATTTGCCAGTTTTTTTTTGTTAAAACCGTTTTGTGGTCAATTCCTAGCTCTCCAAATACATTATAACTGCTCATACTCTGATCTTGCTTGATTTTATCAAAAATAGTATCAATTATGTCCATAGCTGGGCGACCAGAGTGAATTGCATCTTTGAAAATTTCCGGATTGAAAACTATGCGTTTCACTCACAGATACTGCATGAAATAAATAAACATGAACAAAATATTATTTTTTTTTGCGACTTTGGTACATTTTTACCTGGTTTTCCTTCCGTATATAATATAGTATCGTAGAGTTAATATATTTTTTTCATTATATCACTCTTAACAGAAAATAAATATTTTTTTCTAATTTGAATTTATAACTGTGTTGTTTAAAATTAAAACTTTTAAATGATACCAAAATGGTACAAATGGTAAAGCCAAAAAAAATGTAACTCCTTCCCTTATAAATTACATACATATCAAATCAAACTAAAAACACAAGAAAATTAAATAATGAATAAATTAAAAAAGAACCCCCATTGCGTATTTCAGCCAATTTTACGACGCTCACATTGTTGTTTAATATTTTGGGCAAAATATACAGCGCTTTCTACTTCTAAGTTAAGCAAGAAAATGATTGTGTTATATATGCTCGATAATAATTATTTAAGATGAGCAAGATCAACGAAATCGTAGAAACATTGTCTAAATCGAAAGATGTGAAAGATTTGAAGATATAGTAAAGTACTGATGTTAAATATTGAATTCATGTACTTTACGGGTAATTTCATAAATGATGAAAGTTAAACCTAAATAAAAACTATATCGTTGATGGCTCAACATATTTCTATAGCAAGAAAATACCCTGTAAAAATATCAAAGCTATTACACCCCCAGAGAGCGCGATATTAGATTTTTTTTTCATATGATATATGTTCTCTCCCAAAGGCTTAAACATGAATTTCAGTATAATAATATTACGTACTAAAACACACCCTGATCCTCATTTATGCTACAGCACTCTCATATAATTAAATAGCACGGCTTCTAGTTAGTATCAACATTAACAAAATTGTTCTATTAATATTTCTTTAAATATTATGTTTTTTATATAGTGACATCTATACTAAACACTTCAAATAAGTGATCAGACCTTGAATTTATACACCAATCCAATGTCAGACTGAACATACATTAAATGAAAACATTAACTTGAAACTGAAACTCAAAATTTGAATTTGAACGCGGAGATGATGGTGTTCCAGATGTCATATTCAATAGATGGCGCTATAATAATAGCTGCGTTTCATACACACAGATTGTGAAAATAATGGTAATCTTATTCATAAAAGAGTTTAGAGTGGTAGAGTAAAGGAGTTTCAAGAGTGGTAGAGCTAAGCAGTGTGCTGCATGAATGGGCCGGCTCGACCGGTGAAATACCACCACCTCTCAGAAGATCGACGTAAAGTGGCTCATGCCGCGTTTCGTTCGGTGAGAGAGGTACCCGAAGGCCCATCCCCCTTCCCCATCCCTTCCTATCCTACTCCCTTAAAGGTTGGCAACGCAACTGTAACACTATATGTGTTGCAGGTGTCCATGGGCGGCGTTGGTCACTTAACATCAGGTGACACGCCTGCTCGTTTGCCCTCCTATCCAATAAAAAAAAAAAAAAATTATAATAAAATTTACAATCATAAAACAATAGGATAATTTAATTTGCCGATATAAACGATACGTCATAACACTTAATACCAATTTGGTTGTTTTGATAAACAAAACTATCGAGGGACGATTTTACAGTGTTAGAGCCACACAGTTCACTGCATAAATCCAGCTTCGCCGTTGAAACACCACATGCCGCGTTTCGTTTGGTGACAGAGGTTTCCGGAGATAAATATATATAATCATGTAAGAGTATTTTTAAAATATTGATTAGAATCCCGATTTAAAGAAACAACTTTTTCTACAACTTCTTGGAAATATTGTGATTTAAAAATAGCAATATTGACATTGAACACTGATATAAACAAACATATAGCGTTGAAGATACACCACGGCCGACTGTCACGCGGTACGCAATAGACGGACGAAAATGTTTGAGGAGACGCAATAAAAGTTTCACTTTAATAAACGATGCCTACATTTTCAGGCAGTAAAAAGGCATAAAATATGTCATGAGAAAATCACATAAGGCGTACGTGAAGGTTACCTGCCCAAACATATGTATAAGTATTAGTGGAGATCGTAAATATATATTAAGGACCCTACGTTATCCCGGCATGACCTTTAACCTGTCGACGACAACGTCTGGAGAAGAATCCCTAGAGACCAGTTTTATTTCCTCAAGCACGTCATGCAAGTGAAAAGTTTACGATCTAACAAGATTGTTCATCCCTCGTTATCTCGACAGTCCTCTTGATACTGTTATTTAAACTAGTTTAGATCTTTATTTGAATACAACTCTATACTGTAACTGTTTTTGGTAAAAGATGATGAAGAGATACCACACGCCTTTGATATTATTACAATAGAAAAGAAAAGGGTAGATTATTGAAAAATAAATAAGTATAAGAAAATAGATATCATTAGTATTCTAAACTACACACGCTAGACTAAACTCAAACAAAATCTTGGAGCTTAGACGACTTAACAACCTTGAAGAGTTTTTATGGTCAATTGATTTGGCCTCTTTTTAAGATATATGTCTTACATTAGATAAAGAGCTATTCTCCCTTTATTTTTATATATGAAAACTCTTTTATCTAGTAAGATAGACATAATTGCTCCTACTAATACTACTGCATTCTGACCGTTTTCGATCATGGCGACTACGTTCGTCTCCTAATCATGTTTGGCGCTGGTGCGCATGCATGTGGCTTACATTGCTCCTATTAGAACTGTAGCAGATAAAATGGTAAAAATGTCTTTATTATCACTATTTAATTTTAATTCCATCACTGTGAATTATACTGATGTACACCGGTTTTATTTGGATTTTGAATGCAAGCTACACTACGTGACAGACTTAGTACAGACGGTACTTAGTAGACGGACACTACGTGTCGCTCACAACCGAATAAATTACAAATCACAGTCCCGATCACTTTATTTTATAATATACCTATAATATATTTTTAAATATTGTAGTAATATTAAACTAGTGGTCCGCCGGTTACAACCGGTGACCGGTCGATATTCGAACATAATTAATTTAATTTTAATATTATGAAGTTTCTACCGCCAAAAAGAAGAGAATGAGAAGAAAGTATGGAAAAAGAAAATCTGTATCGTGAAGCCCAAGTGATATAGGCGGGAAAATAATGGTTACTGTTTTATAATTAAAATTTTGTCCCATTCTGTAACAAATCTAATTATTTTACTTAGTTTTCTTAGAAAGCTGTGTCAATTACCATTCCACAAGGACAAATTTAATAATAATAATAATAAGCCCCCTACCACCCAACCATACGTCCTAGTCGACCATGTGATTCACGTGGGGGGCGGACACGCGATATACTTATTACTCGCGGCTAACAAGGCTCTGGAAACCCATTTAAATGGCGATGATTTTAAGAAGTAAACGCTTAGGGTCGCTTCCCAGGGGCGATCGCCGGGGCACGCTTGGAGCTGACGCTGGGCGTGACAGTATACGAACCGTCTGCGGAGAGGAGTTGAAAGGCGGGCTCCCTCCGGGTCACCCGAAGATACTACAGCCAACCGAGTAATAGACAGACAGACGGACTATGATAATATTAGTTTAAATTCTTCCTCATCTCTCTCAATAGTACAACCTTATAGCCTATCTACAGCTTCTTATATATCTACACCTGTAGATTCCTTAGAAAATAAATCACGCGAAATAGATCCTACCTTAACTGTTGCGCAGGAGACGAATGCCTTTTTACCTGCGTCCACTAAGGCAGGCAAACCAAGAGTACGCATGAAGTGGACTAAAGATGTTGGACCTTCATCATGCATACTTACTATTTAATAACTAAACTAGAAACCGACCTGACATGTTATAGTAAAAACTTGGCATCAATTATTCTCACAAAAATATCCCGAAATTAATGTTACCGAACAAAGAGTCTCGGATCAAAAACGAATAATACTTAGGAACAAATACCTCTCCGAAGAAGAATTGCAAAAAATTAAAGAAAATGTACATCAATTACTTTTATTAAACACAAACAAAGAAACTACTGCTCCATCTTTCCTGCATCTTTACTTCGCGTCGCCAGTGGTAACGCCACGCATATATCAGTATGAATGTAACCGACCCGCGTAACATCACAAACTCTTAAAAAATTTACTTAAAGTGACTCTAGATGGGAAAGGTATCCCCTTTCCCTCCCTTCGTTTACCCTTTCCCTATATTATCTTAAAAAGCGGAAATTTAGCTGTGATACTTGTTCCATATGGTATTATAACATACATACATACATACATAAGCTCACGCCTGTATCCCATGGTAGGCAGAGACTTTGGCTTTCCACGAGCTACGATCCTGACACACATCTTTCGCCGCATCCACAGTCGGTTTCTTTTTTTAATTTTGCCTTTTTTTAAACAGACCATTTATTTGGTCGTGGTAGCTCCGATTAGTCTCCGATTAGTAGATTAGTCTCCCGATCCTAAACCTGCCACTCACATTCTTGCAATATGACCAAACCACCTTAACATACTTCTCTCCACTTTGGTCACCACATCATCCTTCAACTTGCATTTCTCCCTTATCACACTATTTTTCATTCAATGGTATTATAAGGAGTGTCTAATACATTATATATTGCTTATTTTATGGCACATATTTTCTTTGGCATTTGACAGCATGTGACCAGTCGACGAGGCTATTACCCAACAAGATTGCCATCGCTCGTTATATCAATTTATTACATACTAAGAAAACGTTTACTGTTTTCGTGGTGGCATCATTTTCTATTTTGTTTGTAACAATGAAAAGTCAAAGTCACTTTCTTTTTCAGATTTTTTTTTAAATTTTAATTTGTGGCTGTGATGGCAGACAATGATAGTTATTTTCCGATAATATTAAGTGATCCAAACTTATACAAAGTAGTTTCAATAGTCTATAAGTTTATTTCGTGGATTCATGGTATAGACGGTCTGAGATTAGAATGGCTCACAGAGTTTTTGTAAAATTTTTGGCAGCCATGTTTGAGAATGATCGGTGACAACATAATTTGTGACCGATCTACAACTATATACTGTCATTTATTCCATAGGGCATAGTAAATATATAATAAAAATATAAATAATTATTCTTAATAATAATTCCATCAAGTAATAATATTACAAAAACAGCACATGTTTTTCAGAAGTTTTCAGAAGTCTTTTACTATACTTCTCACTGGTCCTCGAGCTGGATTTAACGGTAGTAGTCTTTTCTGAAAAGAACATATGCTCATCTATTTATTTATATTAGTCAAATATTCCTAAGAGTCCATTATTTCACAGTCCAGTATTAAATAAACTGTCAAAAACTGGATATATTTTCTTCTTAGAATTATCGCCTTAACAGTACAGCGCGTTAAACTTCTTCTAGCTAGAACATACGACAAAATCGTCGTAATGCTATCTACTGATGACAGATTTCCTGAATCGAAAAACGGTATAGAAAATGTCATCTTTAAAAGAAATATCGAAAAAAATCGCCATCTTTGTCGTCGTTCCACCGGAAATTACCGAGATGCTATCGACCTGATTGCAAGCAAAAAGTTCAAACGATGAACTTGGTATAAAATAAATAACGAAAAAGTTCTATGTAAGTTAATAGACCTGCCATCTATTTAACTAGAACTCATTATTTCTTTCAGCAAATATGTAATAACACTGTCTACAGACAATACATGCCTGCGACCTGCAATAAACATTGTTTAATAACTTCAAGTCTAGTTTTCTACTTAATATATATGTAGTATAAGCAGCGGGTGTTGAGAGTCGATTTGCTATTTCTTTAAGTCCCAGACGGCGTACGCGAGCACAGTATGACAAAAATAATCTGAAAAAATACCAAGAAATCATTGGTGTAATGATACGGATTGAGTCTCATGACATTTTATTTTAGAAGCTGTGTGCTAAGCCTTCGACATGACAAAACGACAAGGACGCTTATATACAAACAATAATCAATATTAAAATAGATACATAATTAGAGCGTAATTTAGTAATGTTTATACATACATATATACATAAGCTCACGCCTGTATCCCATGGGGGTAGGCAGAAACTTAGGCTTTCCACGATCTACGAGCTACGATCCTGACACACATCTTTCGCCTTAGTCATACATCTCGTCATGCATTCGCGTCGGTTTCGGGTGTTTCGCATTTTGCCTTCTTTAAACAGACCATTCATTTGGTCGTGGTAGCTCCGTCTTGGTCTCCCGATCCCGATCCTGCCACTCACATTCGCTTTTAGTCAGTCGGCTTTCATCCATTCTTGCAATATGACCAAACCATCTTAACATACTTCTCTCCACTTTGGTCACCAGATGATCCTTCAACTTGCATTTCTCCCTTATCACGCTATTTTTCATTCGATCCGCAATGGTGACTCCACACATACTTCTCAGAGAACGCATTTTCATTGCATTCACCTTACTTTCATGCTTCGCCTCCCACACCCAACACTCACTCCCGTATGTGAGAGTTGGTACTAGCACACCATTGTGAATTGTCAAGCGTGCGTTATCAGACACAGCCTGACTTCGCATCAAGGCATGCAATGCACCATGTTTATACCCATTGTAATTATATTTTCATAATAAGTATCAGGCAGCCCAAATAAACCCAAATTAAATTCCGCACTCAAATACATATTTTTAAAGTGTCTTCTACAAAATAGTATTTTGTATCGCAATTATAGTTTGAAGTAAAATATATTCCGTTGTAGCCCGATATCACAAATTTGGCTTGGGAATTCACATTGACCTTAAATATTAACTTAGAACCTCATAAAAGTGGAATCTTGCAGGAATTGAAAAGGGCAATCGCAACTAATCGATCAAACCGGCCTCATAATGAATTTCATGAAAAATTTACAGGTTTACACCCTTTACAGACGAAGATGTAAGCAGAGGCACTTCGACCTGCGATATCAGTTCAGTTCTTTCGTTATGGGCGACTATGGCCCTACAAAACACTATTGACCATTCAATATGAGCAAAGAAATAAATGAACATAAATAACATAACTGCACGCCTTTTTCTACCCGAAGGTGGAGACAGTGGCTGTTAAGCCTCGAGTCGCCGTTATCTTTATGTCCTAAATGTTGTATAGGTGGCGAACCTATTGCACAAAGTGGCACAAAGTTTTCAGCCATCGATATCTATCAAACGTAACTTTCAAAAATTCATTGGCGTGGGCCAGGATTCGAACCCGTGACCTCTGAATTCAGAACCGGGTTGCTCGACTACTGGACCACTGAGACTGTAATAATGTATGTGAGTGTATAAATGAAAGTAATACATAAAAATAATATTTTACAAACTTCGGGATCACGACATGTTTTCCATGTCCAATTAATTTTCTTATCCAGAATATGTCAAAATCTATTGACCTACATCGCGCGCCGTTTTGCTAAACATGTTAGATATTATATTACTCGTAACTTCCGGTAAGTTATTGATGTGATCTAAGACCGCCCCAAAAACACAAATGTAAAAATGGAGAGCCAAGTTCAATACAAAAATTACGCTTGGCTGTGGAATTCGGCACAAAAAGAATGGAGATCTGAAGGAGGGCTAAATTCTATGCAAAATCTAAAAATGTAATTATAGAAACAAAATAGCATTATGAACAAACATTGAACTCTATTTGTTTACTTTTTTTATATATATCTTGGACACACTACACACAGCGCCCTCTAGTTACAAGTTAAGCAACTAAATTCTTGTGTTATGGATACCAGTTAACGGATATTAATACATATATACTTTTCTTTTGTAAATACTTATAGTACATAGAAATACACCCAGACGCCACACAAATATTCATGTTTGTCACAAATATTTGTGCTCGGGTGGGAATCGAACCCCCGACCTCATTGCTGCAGCCGGTAGTTTTTACCAATGCGCCACGAGGCACGTCTTTTTGAGTACCAATAACAATGGCTGTCTTTAAATTTGGTTCAGAAAAGAAACCAGAGAAATGAAGCCTAAACTTAAGGTATCCGAGAAAGAGGTCATCATCATCATCATCAGCCTTTTTTTTTGAGTTCCACTGCTGGACACAGGCCTCCCCCATAGAACGCCACAACTGCCGGTCCGCTCAATCATGGGGGGTTTTTGCCATAATCGCCACGCTTGGCAGGCGGGTTGGCGATCGCAGTAGGCTGTATTGTCTTGAGAGAGAGAATGCTGCTGCCCATTCTTCTAGCTTTTCCCTCAGTCGCCTTTTTACGACGCCCACGGGAAGAGATGGGGTGGCGCTATTCTAAGCCGGCGCCACACAGCCTAAGAGGTCATCATCATCATCATTTTCAAAAGTTTATAAAATACAAAATATTAAGTTAGTATTACCTGATCTACTTTTCAATATATATATATTTCCACAACTGTGTGCACTGAAATATTAAGTTTCAGTGGAAATTCTGAAAATTCATATACTTAATGGAATTTGGGCATTTATTATATTCTTTGTCGAAAAAAAAACCCAACAGAAAGGATTCGACAATTTATAGTCAATCCAGAATACCTATAATAATAAATTCAATTTCAAATGTGAATATTCTGTACCAATATGTATTGCATATTTTAGAACAACCTGTTCATTTTGATGACAATCCTACCTTATTGAATAGTAATGTTGGCTACGGTGTAGGGGAAGGCGATGCTTTTACCTTCACTCAAATAAAAAAAAGATATGAGGACCATACTCCATTCCAGGATCCATTTTCTTATAAATCCGTCTTCTCGTATTTTTCTCATTATATATTTAGTAGAAACTCAAGCTGATAGTACTACCATTAAGTAATTAATAGATGCATTTGGGAGAGAAAAAAGAGTTCCTATTGTATTGAACTTGTCTAATCTTCGAAACTACTGTAGTTCGATATGATTTTTTTTTAACTAAGCCTTGCTCTTGTTGTGAAAAGCTGTATCGAAATCTGCATCTCCTCTGAAGGTCAAGAGCTTACTCATACTTGTCTTCAAACTAGGCAATCCATTTAAGGTCGGAGATTCGTGGAGTCAATAAGTTCTTTGCAAAATAGGTATGTTTATGAGAAAGTAAGTTGTGGTCAATGTGTGATGTGAACAATTGGACAAATTCAATTTTCTCAGCTCAGTAGATATGAAACACAATCAATACGTGTTATATGAAATATTTATATAATGAAGTATTATTTATGACGTTTATTTTATAAATCAAATGTAATCAGCGTCGGCTCTGTATACCTATTACCTAAACGCAATTTAGTTCGTCGTTCGTCCAAGAGTAATTTTTCTTGGAAAATGGCAGATTACACACCGTTTTTCCTTAATATGGAATAAAATAGTATTAATAGGTCGTTAATATGTATGTGATAACACTGGTAACAGCAGTCGCAAAAGTCCATAAGCTATGACAACTGCTTTCTCTGATTATTTGAAAATTATTACGAAATTTAAATAAAGAACATGAACTGAAGGGGATTTGAACTCATTTGACTATTTTAAAAATTGAACAGAGGCATTCGGGTATTATGGGAAAATTGTCAGTTTAGTAAATTGGTTTCTTCCCATTTATAACTCCACTGAACCAGTTTGGTGTCGTTTCCAAATGCCTTAGAATCGCTCACATAAAGTTCGATCTTTCAATTAAACAGACTTTTGGGTAAAACAAACTTTTAGGATTATATCGCGTTTATTTATTATTTATTTATATTTATTTCCCGACGTTTCGAACTCTTTACAGAGATCATTTTCATGTAAAGAGTTCGAAACGTCGGGAAATAAATATAAATAAATAATAAATAAACGCGATATAATCCTAAAAGTTTGTTTTAATCAATGAGTGAGATTCGCGAAAATCTTAGAAATAAATAGACCTTTGGGTAATCCTCATAGTAGGTAAATATTGTTTTGTAATATATATATATATATATATCGTTATATCTTTCTTTGACACAATACACACAGCGCCCTCTAGTTCCAAGCTAAGCAACTAAATGCTTGTGTTATGGATACTAGATAACGGATATAAATACATATATACTTTTCTTTTGAAAATACATACTTATAATACATAGAAAAACACCCACATATGGTTGACATAAATCAGTAAGTACTATATATTAACAGTCAACTGAGACGAAGAAAAATAAACAAGAGTTTTTAATATGTCATCAATATTATATAGCAATGCTTATTTTTGAAAAATATATTTTTCGTTTAAAAAATATTAAGTTTTTTTCGCCTTTTGTAACTCCACGTCTTTAATACTAGAAAGCTCGAAGGAGTCGTTAAGCAAATAAAATAGTTATCTTCTTCGGGTACAATCTTTCCCGGACCAACTACAGTAGTGTAACTGCTTGTGAGTAACGTTTCAAGACACCATGAGCGTACTCACTATTGATGACATTTAAACACGTACGTAGTTTCGAACTCTTTACAGAGATCATTTTCACGAGTGATGAACAAATTTGATGAGAATTTTTTTTTGTTCATCACTCGAGAACATGATCTCTGTAAAGAGTTCGAAACGTCTGTAAATAAATAAAATTAGTAATAAATAAACGCGATATAATCCTTAAAGTTGTTTTAATGTCATGAACGTGAATCGTGAAAGTCTTAGAGATAAATAAGTACTCAATATTGTTACCGGGAAACCAAAAATGGAAACCTTCATTCAATACTCTAGCTTTAAAGAGCTTCTGAATTTTACTTCACGTCAATCTTTTTCTTGAATTTGTTTGAGATAAATACCTGTTGACTAATAAAATTAGAGTCTTCCTTTATTTTACATCATTAAAAGCGTAAAGTTATAGTATATTTTACCAAGTTGCTTTTCATAATATATTAAACTAATCGTACATGGGCATAGAACTTTAAACAAACGATCAGCCAACCAAATGACATATAATACACTTGCTTGTAGGAGTTACTCTATCGAAGTTGTCGTGAACAGTTCAAGTGTAGGAGAAGTTTAATTAATTACTTACTCGTACATTGGAAACTGCTCCGAGTTACTTGGAGCTGGTTCCTAAACTTTGGCAAGATAGTACGGCTACAAGCCGCAAAGACAGTACTAATCATGAAATATGCCGCGAACTGGCTACATGAATGGACTGACTGGACGAGGAATGTCCGTCTTAAGTTTATATATGTATATACCCCTTCTCCCATGAAGAAAATAAACCATACGAACACCTCATTATATTCATAAAATAAATACATTAATAAGTTATTATGACCTGATATACATAATTCATTGTATTATAAGCTGACATTCCAACCGGGAATACTTACTTAACTCTTATTATTTCTGCTTTAGTAATATCCAAGCCCATCTTACTAGAGCAGAGAATACACTTTTGCGTATTGCGTTCTGTTGTGGAACTCCAGTGAGAGATCTTGCCACTTATACGAGCACTTCACTCTCGTAAAGCCTGTACTAGAGCGCGCAAATAAGGATCAGAGGAAACAGTAGTTTTAACCGAAGCATGCAGCGCACATTTTTCTTTCAGTTTTTTATGCATTTACTAGTCTTTTTTGTTATTTTTTTAATATCTACTTTCATGCCATCCTGTTTCTTAAAGTTTAGTAATTGGATATTTGGAACTGATCGACAGAATCTTTATTCCGTTGTTATTATTATCATATCCAATCCATAACATCATTCAAAATCATCAAACTACACAACCCACAACATCATTGAGGATAGGTTGATACAAAACTGAAATTTTATTTATATTTTAATTAATTATATTTTAATTATACTTTGTAAAAGACAAATTTAAAGTATAACTTATATAGTATTATAAAGTTTTGACGTCTAATTGATGACGTTAAAACTAACAGGTAATATTAAAAAACTGTCATGTTACGGTAAAACTTCTAACTTACAAATATATATTCGATAAAAGCCGGATAAAGTTCGAGAAAGTTTAATTTTTAAAAACTTTAAAATTTCCAAAAAGTAGAAGAACTTATGTATCTTTATAGATGCTACTTTTAGCTATGCTACTTTTTATTTGTCTTCAATATCTAAGCATATAAGGAGACCGACAGACAAGCGACTTTGTTTTATAATATGAGATGATTAAAATTCTTACACTATTCACAGCTCGAATTTTCATCTTAAATTAGTTGAACATTTCTCCGTCTGCATTGTTACTGAAGTATCTAATATATTTAAATGCAGCACATATTAATCAACCAAATGAACTTTCATTAATTCGAATCGCCCTAATGTTTTCATATAACTGCCTAGTTTTTAGTTACGTTCACTAATGCGAGGTGTACGGAAATAAGGCTGTCAATATTTTCACATTATGTCGACTTCAATATAAATATAACACGAAAATTCTTCCTACAACGTATAACAAACTTGTTAGTAAAATTATTAGTAAATTGAATTATTATTTTATTATTATGAACTAATTTCTGTAAAAAAAAAACCCCAAAAAAATATTAAAACCTCTAAACGTGAATAAAACTACTTAAGAACGTCTGCCCGTACTCATGACCGGCTGCGACAAATACATACATGGATAGGATTAACAACTGTGGAGTTGTTCATTAATCTATTATCATTACTTATAACTTTAGAAAATATTCTTAAAGACACTGGTATATGGAAAAAAAATTAACCTTGGATCTCCTTAAAATACGTCTCTTGATAAATTACTATGCTTGTATGTCTAATAAAACACTATAACATGTCTGAAAAATAGACGCAATTCTGGCGCACTCCTGGAGGAAAGCTTCTCTCAGATGATATATTAGGGATAGGCTGCAGTCACGTACAATACATTACACACGCCTGTTAAACGATTCCAAATTACATTTGCCACTTACTGGCAACACTAACATATCATATAAAGAATAATTAAAAGCCTAAAAAACTGTAGTCTCGGTCCAGTGGTGAAGCACACAGCTTCTGATCCAGAGGTCCGGGTTCGAATCCTGACACTGGCTCACACTAATGACTTTTCGAAATGGTTTTCGGAAGTTATATGTGATAAATATGGATCACTGAAAACTTTGTGTCCGGTATGGCAATAGGTTCGCCACCTATCCCATTTGGGACGTAAACATTACGGCGAGACGAGGCTTAACACTGCATACAGCTTCGGGTGACAAAAGGCGTGAAGTTATGTTATGCTAAAAAACTTAAATAATCGTATAACTTAAACAATTTAAATAATCTTGCATTGGGTTGGAGGGTGCATCGCAGAAGAGGTAACATTATTAAGCATAAAAGACCATTTTTGTTCTAGTTGTTGGAGGTCACTATGATTTAAGTGGAAATGAAATCCACTCTAGATGGAAAATATGTGGTGAGTCGTCTCTCAGATCAGATAAAGTTTGTTATCGTAAAATTAAAGAACGAATCAATAAATTAAGAGTTCACTCTTATCGCACAATTTTATCAATTTGTACCGTTCGGGACATTGATTTTTGTTGATAGGAACGGTGCTCCTTTAGAAGCACACGCGTGCACGCAAGCATACCCGTGCTGGTATTAAACCCAGCAACCTGGCAATGAGGATCCATCGAATACAGGAAAAGCAGTACAAAGTAAAACAATTATTAGAAGAAGGAGGTTAAGAACATATAGAAGCCAAGATTATCTATTTTTGCAATCTAAAACTTAAAGCCTATATCAACGAAAACAAGGAGGGTTGACATTGGGCATGCGGCTGGTTATAAAACCATAGCCAAAACTTTTAACAATAGTGAGGGTTTTGAAAGAAAGTCCATAGATATAAGTCCTACAGATATAAATACAGTCTACGATAAATCTATATACTAATCCCACTTAAATTGGAATAACGCCAGGAGAATGACAATTAGTCAAATACAAATTGTAACAATAGATGATATGTGATTTTGGTTGAGTTTGGTGATAGTGATACTGTACTGCTAAATGCACGAGGAACTTTCTTACTTTATTAAATTAGATATTACGATATTACGAGAATATTTATATTGCTAGGCCAGAGTCTGGTGTTCAGGTGCAGATTAATAACAGACTGTACGACACAATGAACAGATGCAGAGCTCGTGCAATTTTGGAACGAGCTGCAGTCATCTATGATCCCGCAATAGGTTATTGTGCTGACAGACCAGTAACAAGTGCAGAAATGATAATAATTTGTAAATACTGGTAGATAGGTGAGAGAGCCATCCCAAGAGCCGACTTCGTTCTTTTCTTCTATCCCATCCTACTCCCTTAAAGGCCAGCAACACAACTATAATATTATCTGTGTTGCAGGTGTCTATGAACGGCGATAGTTGCTTACCATCAGGCGTTCCGCTTGCTCGTTTGCCCTCCTATTGAATTTTATTTTCTTAATAACCCAATCTACCTACAACTTAATACTATACATGTTTATAGTCAGTCAATAGTAGAAAATAGGACAAGGTTTTGTGTCACTTTTAATCCTTAAGAAGTTATAAATTTAAATAAATATTAGGTCGGGGAAAAAGTCTTTTCGCATAACGTAGGTATAAACTTATTATAAAATTTCTTTGACTGTACTATTTGTGTCTGGCTGGTTTTGGTAACATTAAAAAGGTTACATTATAAAGAAAAGAAAAAAATAAAAAAAAGTTGTTTCCCGCTATTTTTCATTTGTTTTTCTCTCCGTAAAAATGAGTGAATCTAATGAAGAAATTCGATACATTTTAAAATTTTATTATAAAAAAGGCAAAAATGCAACTCAAACAGTGAAAAAAATTTGTGATGTTTATGGACCTGATGCAGTGTCAGTAAGAGTAGCACAAATTTGGTTCAAACGTTTTCAGTCCGGAAATTTTGATGTTAAAGATGCACCTCGCTCTGGTCGCCCTGTTACGAATAAAATGGACGCCATTTTTGAAAGAGTGGAGCAAGATCGGCATATTAGTAGTTACGATGTAGCTGAAGAACTGGGAATTGACCACAAAACAGTTTTGACCCATTTGAAGAAAGCTGGTTATACAAAAAAGCTCGATATTTGGGTGCCACACGAGCTCACTCAAAGAAACTTAATGAACCGTGTACTCATTTGCGATTCATTATTGAGACGTAATGAAACCGAGCCGTTTTTGAAGAGATTGATAACTGGCGATGAAAAGTGGATCACGTACGACAAGAACGTGCGAAAAAGGTCGTGGTCGAAAGTTGGCCAGGCTTCACAGACTGTGGCCAAACCTGGCCTAACACGAAATAAGGTGATGCTGTGTGTATGGTGGGATTGGAAGGGCATTGTTCATTATGAGCTTTTACCGTCCGGCAAAACCATCGATTCTGATCTTTACTGCCAGCAACTGATGAGATTAAAGGAAGCAGTCGAGAGAAAACGGCCGGAATTGATCAACAGGAAGGGTGTGGTCTTTCATCACGATAACGCTAGACCACACACATCTTTAGCCACTCAGCAAAAATTAAGAGAGTTCGACTGGGAGGTCTTAGTGCATCCACCATATAGCCCTGACCTTGCGCCTTCAGATTTTCACCTGTTTCGGTCTCTTCAGAATTCTTTAGGTTCTGTAAGGTTGACCTCAAGAGAGGACTGCCAAAACTATTTGTCCCGTTTTTTTGATCAGAAGTCCCAAAGTTTCTACAGTAACGGGATAATGTCTCTGCCCACAAAATGGCAGAAAGTTATTCAACAAAACGGTACATATATATTGTAAATAAATGTAAATAAACTTTGAAAAAAATGTCTTGACTTTTCATACAAAAATACGAAAATACTTTTTCCCCAACCTATTATATTAAATAGGTACGCCGTAACGAAAGCCGATATAACTGAACTAACAAAGTTTGCACGATAAGTTTTCAGGCTTTGGCGCTGAAGTGCAAAGAGGAAACCACTGAGATTGAAACCTAAATTTTACACTGTTAAATACATTTTAAAATTGGATTTTTAGTTATGTTTGACCCATGTCTTTGGTTACATAGACGGTGAAAATATTTTAAAAGACAATTATGTTTTAGATGTTAACCTCAAGTTAAAAAAACAACTCGAAAATTCATCAAATTCCAATTTATGTATCTAATTAGAAACGGAGGTACTCAAATGTAACTAAAACATAACCTATTATATGTAAAAAGTACTAATAATACCTAATACCTAATAGTAATACCTTCAACCATTTGCGATAAAATAATCCTAAAAATAATTAAATACTACAAATTCTAATTAAAGCATGATGACTAAACCAAATACCAAGACACAAAACAAAAAAAAAAGTCTTAGAAATATTAAAAAGTTAGTTAAAAGTTTAGTTCGCGGAACTAAACTTTGTTAAGGATCGGACCTGGCATGTCGCAAGTCGCATATATGAGTATATCACCTCTCATGACCGCCCGCAACATCAAATAATGTGCGCTCAATACATATTTACCTAAAAACGAATACTTACATTTTATATATCTCAATATCTTTTACTTGAAATGAAATGTCCGAATTGAATCATTCAAAAAAATGTAGATAGAATTTGTCTTTTGTTTGAAGTAAGTTATTTTTATGAGATTCAATAGCAAGGTATAAAATAAAGACTTTGTTAGAACGACAAACGACAAAAAAAATCTAAAATACTTATTGTAAGATAACTACACTAGTTAGACATATGATGTAGATTTTACAGACAATTATTTGTTCTGCAAAGTTGTAGTACATTGTTTTGTTCTTTAAACAATAGTTTTCGATGTAAGCATTTTTTTCGGGTAATCTTTTTACACCTTTGGTTATATTATTGGACTTTTAGGATCCCTAATTTATTTGGAATTTAATATGGCATTAACCTTTCTCGATAAATGGACTATCCAGAACAACAATAATTTTTGATATCGGATGAGCGGTTTCTGAGACGAGCGCGTTCAAACAAACAAACTCTTTCGCTTTATAATGTAAGTGTTACCTTATCTCGTATGAAAATCAATATTCAGTATTAACTCTAGTCCGTAACAAACCAATGAAACGAACACCCTTGCAAAAATCCTTATAGCTGATTTGAGCCAAAGGCTTAAGGGTTTTCAATACACAATTCCTGAAAATACCGTGGGCAAAGGGTCAATGTATGAATAGCGCTTATATTGAACTTTTTATACCTTCCCAAGTCTTTATTTCACTATTATCTACCTTGATAAATAAATTTACACTTATATTAAACAGAGGAAAGATTTGAATTTTTGTACTTTTGTAGGTAATGATTAAACACAAAAAGTACTGGACCGATTTTAATAATTATTTTTTCTTTAGAAATCTGCATTATCACTGAGTAACATAGCCTATGTGTAATCATCGTCGTCATCGACATTTTGTTTGTACGCGAGTAACACCGTGAGGCGGGAAGCTACATACAATATAGCGGTACGAAGTTCGCGCGGTCTGCTTTACAATTTATGCAACTGTCAGAGATATTATAATGTGTACGCACAGAAAAATTATAACTCTTATTATCAATTGATATTTATCATACTGATTTCACTTAAAATATCTGTCTATCTTTTAAAGATTCTTTTATCGAATAAAATTGGATTGCAGCAATTAAATAAATTGTTTTTTGTTATCAAGATTCCATAGAGTTAATAACAAAATTTACAAGATTTTAAAAAATTGCAAAACTGCAATCCTATTTTATTTTTTGATAGAAAAAATCTTCAAAAGACTCTTATGATTTTAATTTGAAGATAGTTTTACTGTACCCGACGTTAAGTTTGACACATTTTGCATATAACGATGAGCATTACGTGAACCAATTTGGGGGATTTATTAATAAATTTTTGTTACAGACACATTTTGACGTTCATTATTTACATAAATATTGAAGCACGTACTGTACCATAATAAATAAATGACTATACGTGTATCCTTGACGTTTGGATTCTCAATATAGAGCTATTTTAAAATAACATTTGTTTCGAGTTCGCCAACTATGACATAACGGTGTGTTACCTGTAACGCTGTTCACCAAAAATAAAATGGGGACTGTTACGTAATCAGTTGTATTTAGAACGAATGAATAGTAAAAGAATGAGTTACGGTTATTGTAAACAAATGTGACATTTCATAAATAAAGTAAGGTGAAGGATCTAATAATGGACACTTGTACTACAGTGTTAAACAGTAACAGCAAAGTTAAACAATATTTAGGAGACGAATAAATGAAATCCCGTTTAATTAAATTTATTTAAAACTTAACTGTTTTAACAATATAGCCATTCCTTATTCAGTTTATAACTTTAAAACCATGGAAAAACTATGTTTTCATTAATAAATAAAAAAATATCCATCGCTGGTTTATAGTCCATTATTGGAACCTCTATCCTAAACAAAATATAATGGAAGTCGCTATAAATTACATTTTAGATGATAATAATGTTTTAGACTTTTTTAAATACTCGTAAGCGAATTATACGGGCACCCCATTTATTCCAAATGACGAAATTATTTCGAAAATATGACGAGAAAGCAAAATAATAAAACGTATTCAACATGTTGTCATAGCAACGTCTGAGTTGCCATGACAACAGAGATCAACAGAATAAAACATAATGCTAATAAATAACAAAGGCGGTTATGGTAACTGAATCGCATTGCCATAACACGGTTCACATTTTGCAGTATATATTATTATCCTAACATTTTTGGATGTCGCTCGGATGTAAGTAAATGTATACAGTTTGCACACATTTTACTTTATTTTAATAAGTAGATAGCATTATACTACTCATTCTTTTACTATTCATTCGTTCTAATTACAACTGATTACGTAGCAGTCCCCAGTTTATTTTTGATTATATTTAGAGCTCTATTTAGCTAACACGTCGTTATGTCATAGTTCATGAACTCCAACCTTAATCAATGTTAAGTGCTTGGTGAACTGCAAAATGTTGTTAAAGACCCGTTTACGGCGTAATCGGCTGAATAATATTTAATCATCTCTTCGCGAACACGGGGCTAGTGTGTTTAAGAATTCGAATTTAGATACTTTCTAAAAAGATTTTCGGAAAGTATCTTTGAGTCAATTAACTAAGTCTGGTCTGTTTCATTAAGGTTGGTTCTCCGAAATTTGGTTAATTTTTGGTTTGAAAATCACAACGGTTTATACTCTACCCTGTGGGTATAATATCTACTTAGCCGCATCTTTCTGGTCCAGTCCCTACTTGATGTTTTTAAACGGTTTTATTTAGCTCACCCCGTTTGTTTTATTCTTGGGTCAAATTTAGTAATTCAAATTTCACCCTCTTCCTGTCAACCGATTAATCTGAAATTTTGTATACACTTTGGATTTTGGTGACAATACAATTATGTTTATTCATTATCTTTATAAATTCAAGATGGCCGCCGCTACAAAATGGCGGATAATTTATGTTTTATTAATCCCATCAATATGGGTATCAAATGAAAGGGCTCAACAAGCAGAATACAATATACTATAAAAAAATTAAATCCAAGATGGCGGCCGCTACAAAATGGCGGATAACGTAGGTTTTATCAATCCCATCAATATGGGTATCAAATGAAAGGAAAGGTCTCAACAAGTAGAATACAATTTACTATGCAAAATTGAAATCTAAGATGGCCGCCGCTACCGAATGGCTGATAACAATTTTTTATCAATCCCACCAATATGGGTATCAAATAAAAGGGCTTGACAAGAAGAATACAGTTCACTATACAACCTCAATATTTAAGATAGGCGCAGCCACTAAATGGCGTATAATAATAAGATTTAAATTTAGAAATTGAATCTGTAATTTAGGTATCTGATTAATCCAGCCTGAATCCACCACCCAAGTCAAGATTTTGTATCGTGTTGAGGACTATGTGGCGTTAGGGTGGCTAAAAATGATACGTCGTGAGCGGTACACCACTCAAGTTAAGGTGAAAGGTTAAAACGCGCCGAGAACTGTATGGCATTAGGGTGGATAAAAATGATATGTAGTTTTAGCGTTTTCCCCTCAAGTCTCAGGCGCATCTTGTTGTACATAGCCTTGCTCTTTTATTGGACCTCTGGGGGGGTCGACCGTTTAAATGTCCATTACTCGTGGGAACAAAATGGTAAAGAATGCGAAATAAAAACTAAAAACTAGAAAATAAAAATAGGTAAAAAAACTTTTTAAGTTAAACGGTTTTATGTTAAACATACATTGCAATGTTTAAGATAAATGTACTAAAAACCAAAAAATAATAAAATAGATACAGTCGTGGGAATTATAAACATATGCATAGACTAGACTAAAATAAAACCGTGGGGCACGTCAATTGTCTACAAATTATCGACCTTATGTGCGATAGAAGAATCGTTTAATTCGTCGTTAGGCAGTTGGCCCGCAGACGGTGAGGAAATTACTTACTATTTTCTTGCTCATGGAAATTCCAATAGTTATACACTTCATGTAAATAAAAGAGATGTTTCAACTAGTTTATCGTTGGACATTCACACTGCTGGCTGGCGAGGAATAGTTTCACTGCTCGTAGTTTGTCTTTAATCGACAAAACATATGATAAAAATACTACTCGCTCACCACTATGAAACCCTAAAACTCGAGCTTGCTAGCTTGTGTCCACATTCTAGCCCTACTTATCACACGTCCATCGTTGTCGGTTGAACAACTGCCTAATAATAGTGTAACATTACAAAACAAACATTTTAATCAACAATTGACGTGCCCCACGGTTTTATTTTAGTCTAGTCTATGCATATGTTTATAATTCCCACGACTGTATCTATTTTATTATTTTTTGGTTTTTAGTACATTTATCTTAAACATTGCAATGTATGTTTAACATAAAACCGTTTAACTTAAAAAGTTTTTTTACCTATTTTTATTAGAGAGAGAGACCACTTAGTAAATTTTAAGATCAAAAATTGTATAAATATGTTATTTATTATGAAAAATTTTTTTTACAATAATCAATTGAATAAAATCAGATTGATTACGTTCAATACTTATAAACTAAAAGTCAGTTAGTAATTAGCATGAATCATGCTAACAATCACACACATAACTTCACACCAAGTCCTTTGCGGGTTAACAGAGAGAACAGAGCGTAGTAAAGCATGATTTTTAGACACCCCACTCGCTTCTTTTTCACGCACGATTTGCAAGACTCCTGACATTACCTTACGCAGGGACACGTTATATTTGGTAATGGAAAGTGTATCGTGGTCGCGTGGCCTTGACATCCACATTCAATCTGACTTCCTGGATTACAACCTTAAATTAATATTTCTGGTAGGTATCATTTGCTACAGAGTATAGCAAACTTTCATCTAGATACCAGAACAGAACGAGCAAGGGTTCTTGGATTTGAAAGTCAATGATGGAATATTATTAACATAGTTTCCTTGCGCATAAATAAAGGGTATTACGATAAGCCGTCAACCGCTGCCAAGGTTAGATAGTTTGACCTTATATAAATCATCTCATTTCAACACAAACCTTGAATTTGAATCTAACAATAACCTAACAATTTTAGTTTTATGCATTTTAGGGCAAATGTCTGGGGATTGGAGGTTGAATTAATGTTACCACCTCTTTGTTTAATTAAAGTTTAATCTAAGTTTTATTAAAATCACAAGAAGTCAATATAATAACATAATAGTCAGGTCAGTTGAAATATTTTTTTACGTATGCAATATAATTTTAGATTTCCAATTGTGTGACTCCAGCAGTAACAGTGGTAGAGCAAAGCAGTTCGCTGCATGAATGGGCCGGCTCGACCTGTAAAATACCACAACCTCTCAGAAGATCAACGTAAAGTGGTTCATGCCGCGTTTCGTCCAGCGAAAGAGGTATCCGGAGGCCTACTTTCCTTACCTATCCTTTCCCATCCTACTTCCTTAAAGGTCGGCAACGCAACTTATATCACTATATGTGTTTACAAGTATCCATTGGCGGCGCTATCTTAAATTTGACGTGAGAGACCTCATTCTGGTCTCTATATTAATCTATAAATTTGTGTTTTAGTGCATAGTACTGTTAAATAAAAAAAAGACTTCCCTGAGTTTCTTGCCAATTCTTCTCAGCGCGAGAGTAATCGAATTGGCGGATTTTAACTAAGCGACCTTCATACATAATTGAATAAATGAGTTTTTGATTTTGATTTAGTTACTCACCATCAGGTGACACGCCTGCTGCTGCCTTCCTATCCCATAAAAATACTGTTTTTTCTCATATCACAGAATAAATTTAGAAATTTCACGATTTAGCTTAAGCGAAAATATTATGCCGCAGTAACAAGTATAGACCATTTGTCGCACTTTTATTTCTCAATATCAATTAATAGTTACATCACCTAAACTTGGTACCAATTAGCGAATGTAATTTGTTTACACCGACACACCCAGTATTGGTTTAATTTCACCTTCCATTCGGTAGATATTGGTTTAAAAAATACTGACTAATAATAACTGTGGTTATCTATATATATATAAGAGATTTCCATATATTTCCATTTCTATATATTGACTCATCACGATATCTCTGGAACCATAAGGCGTAGCAACTTGAAATTTGGTAAGATTATTCCTTTCGCCGAGTAGAGGTCAGCTAAGAACGGATTTTACGAAATTCCACCCACAAGGGGGGTTGCGGGGGTGTTAACAATGGAAAATTCCCATTTTTAACCTATAGCTGCTATCGACTTCAAATTTGTCGAAGATATTGCAGTATTAACATAGCGAGGCAGCAGTTATTACTTTTGATGCGAAACAGAGTTCGCCGGGTCAGCTAGTTTCATATATTACTTTAGTAATCTTTTAACTTGACAACGATAACTATTTTTATGAATTCAGAAATATCATCTCAAACGAATTTATTTTGTCAGCCACCATTTTATAACTCGATGTTTCAACCCGAAGGTGTAGACAGCGGCTCTTACAACTCAAACTTATTGCCATATATCGGTTGGAAATCAGATATTTATAGCAAAAAACTTAAAAGTAATTTTGGGAAAGTTTTTGTCATTGGTGTGAAACATAATTCAATCCCTTCAAGGATTCAGAAGCCGAATGGTTGAGCACCTCCAGACCACCAAAATGAGTATTTGGTTATTATCGAGCAATAACGTGTTAGAGCTGATGAAACTTCTAATATAAAACAGCTCCTTGGAGATATTTATACAGAAAATTCCCACGTTGGATCATTTAGTGGAGTATTCGCTACAACTCACTTCAAAGCTAACTCTTACACAAGAAAATTAAAATAATCCTGGCAAATCTCCAAATACTTTTGATAGCATGAAAAAAAAATAGTCTAACTTCCTAAAAAGTTATTGTCCCTTACAAAAAAAAAAAACTTTTTAATGAGATCGCAAAACAAGTTGAAAAAAAAATTGAATGGCAATATTTTCATATTTGAATACTAGAGATTTAAAAAGGAATCTCTGTCAAAAATTCAACTGAAGCAAATGATATCTATTGGAAAATAAATGCCTTCCAGATTGCCGTGCCAACAATAACGTTCTAGCTAATAGTGTTAGCGCTGCAGCGGGACTGCAGCTGCAGCACAGCAGTTAATTTACGTGATTTAAAAGGTCCCAAGGCGACGAGCAAACTCAAATAATATTTATGCCATAGAATAAACATATTCATCACATAGCAGTAGGAAGTTGGTCAATATTTTAAGCTACTTCTCATATACTCCCTCATATTTTTACGTCGAGTTTTTTCTGGGGTAGGCAGAGAGGAATTAGTGTTGAATGTATGAAGTTGCAGTCTTTACATACCTTAACTTGTATCTTTCATGATATCTTCTAAACGAAAAGTAAATATCATCATCTAATTTAATTTAATACTTGTATTCTAAATTGTTTTTTTCTGGTCCGACTGTCAAAGTGCAAACAACAACTCTCTAGCAAATCGCGCCAAAAATAGTTAAAACCATCTTACGCTTACAATCACTACACCACAACTACTATAATAAGATTTATAAGCATTGGAAATACAAGTAAAAGAATTCCGCACATATCATATCAAGATAGGACAATTTAGGTATATGAAAACAACTGGATTGGAGGTTAGATTGAAAAATAATTCATATTAGCAATAGCTTAGGAAGATTTGAAAAGATACATAAAAATAAATAAGTGGTAAAAATAAAAGTGTATTACACACTTAACATTACAAGAAAGTAGAAATTAAATCAATAGAAACCGTTAGATTATAGAATTATTTTCACTGGCCATTATTATTACAAATCTTGGACTTTGACATTTGACAAGCTCGTTGGTGTTGCAAGTGCTAGAAAATATTTTTATCGTTTTCTACGTTTACGTTCCGTTCTAGGAATACTTAATATTATGGATTCGCAATTTCAATTGTTATTTGACAAAATGAAAATAGAAATGCAAAATCAATCAACGGAACTTGCAGAATCCATTATAAATAAAATCATGTCTGAAATGGAGGATAAATTACGTCCAATCATCGAAGAAAACAAACATTTAAAATTAAAACTAGAAACTCAGCAAAAAGAAATAGAACACCTGGAAAGGGAAAAGAGGAAAAACAACATAATTATTTTTAGCATGGAGGAGATAGAAAAATCAACATTAGAGTTAATTACAAACATTAAAAGATATTTAAAAAAGATTTAAACATCGACATTGACGAAGAGGGAATTAACGATATTTACAGAATAGGAAAAATAACGCAAGGTAATAAACCAAGGCCAATCCTCTGCTCCTTCGTAAACGGATGGAAAAAAAGGGAGATAATTAGAAATAAAAAGGAACTGAAAAATATTTACGTCACTGAAGATTATCCAAAAGAAGTTCTAGCAAAAAGGAAAGCTTTACAAGGACAGCTAATAGAAGAAAGGAAAAAAGGGAAAATAGCATTTTTGAAGTATGATAAAATAATAATAAAGGGAAAGAAAACAAATAACGAGAAAAGAAAGCGAGCGACCCCTTCACCGCAATCATTAGAAGCTCAACCAAAAAAACAACAATCCGTTAAAAGCAAAACAACTAATGCATTTGATGTGATGATAAGATCCAACTCTTTAACTAACACCACTTACAATAAACAACAATAGCAACTAGCTCTCGGCAACCGGAAAATACAAAAGGACACAGAAATTAACATAATAACAACAAGAAAAACACATGATCCCCCAAGCCGACTGGTCATCGTGGGGGAAAACGACCAACACCCTCTAAGGATAGAAAACAAAAAAAGGAATAAGGATATCCACATAGCATCACTCAATGCGAGATCACTAAGAACACCAGAGAAATTAATAGAATTAGAAACAGCATTAATTGGAATTAAATGGGACATAATAGGAATAAGTGAAATGAGAAGACTAGGAGAAGGGATAGAAGACCATGGCAACTACATATTGCATTACAAAGGAGATACACCGGGACAATATGGAGTTGGCTTTTTGATAAAAAAGGAATATAGTTACCAAATAGAGGAATTAAAAGGAATATCTGAGAGAATAGTAATTTTAAACATTAAACTTCCGACACAAAACAATACAGTGGAACCTTGGTCAATTATACAGGCGTATGCACCAACGGAGGTAGATAAAAAAGATAATATTAGCAAAATAGAAGATTTTTATCAAACACTGCAAAGAATCGTTGACACCGCGCACGAAAATTTGATAGTCATGGGTGATTTCAACGGACAAGTGGGGAAGTGCCGCGCGGGTGAAAAATATACTATAGGAAGATACGGTAATGGTCTCAGAAGTAAAAACGGAGAACGATTGTTGAACTTTGCATTAGAAAATAAATTAAGTATTCTAAATAGTTTCTACAAAAAGAAAATAACTAAAAAATGGACGTGGACATCTCCAAATGGACTGTATAGAAACGAAATCGATTATTTTATGACTAATAAACCAAAAGTTTTCACAGATTTGTCAATACTACATAACATGAATTTTAATTCGGACCATAAAATGATTCGAGCGTCTTTGCGAGGGACACAAGCTAAGAAAAGCAGAAGACTGCAAATGGATTCAATACCCCTTGTGAACATTAAAAATAGCGTCGAGATATTGAATATCTTAAGGATAGTTTAAATATAAGGGAGGTAAATGAATACAAAAAACCAATACAAATAACGTACTCCAATTTCGTAAAATTACTTAAAAGCGTTGCCCAAAAAACACAAACTGATAATAAGATAAAACTTTCTAAACAAACCATACAACTATTAAACGAAAGAAAAACACTGCTAAAAAAAGAAAAAATAAAGAGATACACATTAAAATAGCAGAACTAAGTAAAAATATAAACAAAAATATTAGAATGGACAGAAGGAAAAGAAGAACAGAATCTTTAAAATATCACATTAAGAGAACTGGAGGAGTAAAAAAAGCATTCAAAGAGCTAGAAACACAAAAAAGTTGGATGCCAAACGTGAAAGATAAACAAGGGAATTACACTAATAAAAGAAACAAAATAATAAATATTGCTACGCAATATTACAGGGAATTGTATAGAAGTAATCACAATAGCCCCGATAGTAACGATTTATTAGATGACACTCAAGATACAGAACCTATACCACCTATCCTAAAAGAAGAGACAGAAAGAGCTATTATCACACAGAAGTTGGGTAAAGCACCCGGCCCTGACCAAATCACTAATGAACTTCTTAAAATAGCAATGCCGGTGATTGTCCCAGAACTAACAAATATATTCAACGAAATTATAATATCAGAAAATATTCCAGAAGATTGGGCCAAATCAACAATAGTTTTGTTACATAAAAAAGGAGATAAAGGTGATATCAGCAACTATAGGCCGATTAGCTTGATGTCTAATATATACAAGATATTTTCAAAAATACTCACGTCTAGACTAACTAATACTTTCGAGGAAAATCAGCCCAAGGAGCAAGCTGGATTTAGGAAGAACTTTTCGACTATTGACCACATACATGTACTTCGGCAGATACTTCAGAAATATCGTGAATACAAAAAAAACTACTATCTAGGTTTCGTAGACTATAACAAAGCCTTCGATTCCCTGGAACACTACTATATATGGGAATCATTAAGGGAACAAGGAGTCCACAAAAAATACATACGATTGTTAAAGAACATTTATGACCAAAGTACAGCACAAATAAAATTGGAAAGGACTGGTGATGTGTTCCCAATTCAAAGAGGCGTCCGTCAGGGTGACCCTATTTCGCCTAAATTATTTTCAGCTGTGTTGGAAATGGTCTTTAGAAAATTGAACTGGGATAATTTCGGTATAAATATAAATGGTGATAAATTAAACCATTTAAGATTTGCTGACGACTTGATTCTTTTCGCCGAATGCCCTAAGACACTGGAGTTAATGCTACAACAACTGGCAGATGAAAGTTCAAAAGCGGGTCTAACCATGAATACTACAAAGACGAAAATAATGAGCAACTCTCATCACAGGGAAGATATAACTATTGATAAACAGTTACTAGAATATGTAAATGAATATATTTATTTGGGTCAATTAGTTTCACCGTCAGAGAACATGCAGAAGGAGTTGGAAAGAAGAATAGTAAACACATGGAAAAGATTCTGGTCACTAAGCGAAATAATGAAAAATAACGAGATGCCCATGTCAGAAAAATGAAAAGTGTTCAACTCCTGCATTTTGCCATGCCTGACATACGGATGTCAAACTTGGGCCCTAACGCAACATCAACAACATAAAATAAACGTATGCCAGAATGGAATAGAAAGAAGTGTACTAGGAGTAAGAAGAAGAGACAGAATACACTTATGTAAGATAAAAGGAAAAACAAAGTTTGCGAATGTACAATCAACCTGTAGAAAATTGAAATGGCGTTGGACAGGGCATATGATGAGAGATACAAAAGAAAAGTGGACCAGAATTGTTACAGAATGGTACCCAAGAGAGAGTACAAGAAATAGAGGAAGACAAGCCAAGCGATGGGAAGACGATTTGAAGAAAATAGCTGGTCCAAAGTGGGTATTTTATAGGACTCTAGGTATATCCTGTGATGATAGACTGGCTTTGAATAGGGTTTTAAAATAAATATTTTTATAAAATGTATATTATGTCGAGATTCTTGCCTATAATATATAACGATAAAATGGGAAAAAATATTTTTAATGGAATTTAATTATTTAATGATACATATAAATCTTATTCACCTCTCAAGCAAAAATCGTTAAGGCATAAAAGTAACGTAACTTCTGGCCTTTTCAAATAGGTGGCAGCTTTGACCCCAGTGTATGGCAATATGCCATATCGATAGCATCGATATCATAGCTGCCAGTCATCGATATTTAGCATAACTTCCGAAAATAATTTCGGAAATCATTGATGTGAATCTCCGAATTGAGCCGACGTCTTCGGAATCAGAAGCGGGGAGCTCGACCACTGGACCACTGACACTAATCAAATAGGCGCAAATATTATCTACTAACACAAAAGACGCGTATAAAGAAGAAGTTCCAAGTAGCTCGGACAAAGACAACGAGTTACACCTTACCTAATACAAATTTACGTTGCCTAATAGTTACCTAATACAAATTTATTATTATTCTACATTTCAGAAGCTGAGGGGAGAAGGTTTTCGATAAAAATGTAAATATCACTTTGGAATTCTATTGAATTTTATAAAGTTGCCCAAGAAACAGGAGTTCCGTCGTTAACTTGATTTTGTTTAAAAAATACATGAATAAAGGTTATAAATTTGCACAGTAAAATTTTTAAAGAGAGTTTCATCTTATAGAGTTAAGTGGCTTGTTTTGGTTTGACAAACTGTCCTGACAATAGATTACCACACCTATTAATGCCACTGTCTATACCACACAGCACACAAAGTCTGAAGTTACAAAAGAAATAAGAATATTTCTTTTTTTTAATATTAGCTGTTGCCCGCAACTTCGTCTGCGTGGAAAGCAAAAATACTATGCCTGTGCCATTATAAGGGTTCATTGCTCACCCCCAATTAGTGATAGCGTGATAATATTTAACCTATGTGTTGACCCGACCTCTTGGCCATATTAATGCAAAATTTGACAAGCATGCAGTAAAGTTTACTTGCAGTAAAAACATAGTTTTATATTTATTACTTTTAAAATTTATCTGTAACAAACATACAGACAAAACAGATTTTAAAAACTATATTTTTGGGTTCAGTATCGTTTGTAGATCATGTTTCAAGTATTCCAAAAAACAACAATTTATAAGTTTCCTACAATTTTATTATTATTTTTTATTTTTTTTTATGGGATAGGAGGGCAAACGAGCAGGCGTGTCACCTGATGGTAAGCAACCAACGCCGCCCATGGACACCAGCAACACATATAGTGTTACTGTTGCGTTGCCGACCTTTAAGGGATAGGGGATTGGAAAGGATGGGGAAGGGGGGTGGGCCTCCGGGTACCTCTCTCACCGAGCGAAACGCGGCATGAGCTACTTTACGTCGGTCTTCTGAGAGGTCGTGGTATTTCACCGGTCGAGCCGGCCCATTCATGCAGGAAACTGTTTGGCTCTACCACTGTTGAAGTTGAAATATGTAAAGATTGATAACTAAATTGAAACCACTTAAATACAAATTGAAATATATTGTTTCACGTTAAGTACGAAATAAAATTGATATATTTCGGAAACTGGCCAAGAAGAACAGCATAAATATTTGTAAACAATAACATTGTGAGCCCAATAAATTATATTTGAATGATGAAATATTAATTGGCTCTATTGTTTCAGTCGAGAGAGTTTTTAATTCAGTATCCAGGTTTCCAAATGTTCCTTCCCTTTTGTTTCTGTATTAAATACAGCCCAAATATTATTATTGAAAAATTGGACGATACTTTCGTTAATAAAAATAGCGAATCAATCTTGTTGATAATCAATTGTATTTTTTAACAGGAAAATTTTAATATTTTGTTGTATTATACAACATGTTCGTAGTGTATGTATGTACGAGTTCCTATACAGGTAAGGTTAAAACTTCTTGTCCTAACAGTTCGTCTATTCAGCTGTCTATAGGTTTCGTGCACTGCTCTTAAACTGGAAGTTTGTGGTTCGAATCAACTAATACATAACAATACTCACACCAAATACTTCATAACTGGCGCTTTCGAGTATAAAATTTATAACAGATTTTAAAACGGTTGTAATTAATTTCTAATACGTTTCCAACGTAGAAAAACATAATCTAAAAGTATCCTTTTAGATTATGTTTTTCTACGTTGGAAACGTATTAGAAATTAATTGTGTCATGTCAATGTATTATCTACATTAATATTTCATTGCGTACAAAACATTATAGAATCAAATAAAAATAATTTGTTTCTACGTGGCCCACCACAAGACAACGGCTACGGTTTATTGCCGATTGTCGTAAAAAAGACAGATAAAGTAATAAACAGTTGTAGAGGCAAGCAGTTCGCTGCATGAATGGGCCGGCTCGACCGGTGAAATACCACGACCTCTCAGAAGACCGACGTAAAGTGGCTCATGCCGCGTTTCGTTCGGTGAGAGAGGTACCCGGAGGCCCACCCCCCTTCCCCATCCTTTCCTATCCCCTATCCCTTAAAGGTCGGCAACGCAACAGTAACACTATATGTGTTGCTGGTGTCCATGGGCGGCCATGGTTGCTTACCATCAGGTGACACGCCTGCTCGTTTGCCCCCCTATTCCATAAAAAAAAGACAACGGCTACGGTTTATTGCCGATTGTCGTAAAAAAAAACAGATAAAGTAATAAACTCCATTTTATTTTTTCCCTTTCATTTTATTTTCATTTATTTTCATTTTATTTTATAATTGCTTTCAAAAGGTGACCAAATATTGTGTCAAATGGACCGAAATCATTCACGTGAGGAGTCTCTGAAGGAAGTGGGGTAATAAGTCCGTGCAAACGGCGCAATAAGTCATGTTATCGGTGAGTCGAGTTTTATTGCCTTTAGAACAAAAGTAAAAAGTTTGTACGATCTAGATTGTTGAACGATAAAGAGTCCTGTCTCAGGTTATTTGTACCAAGAATGAAAATAATATTGTCTTTGCAGAAGGTGTCGTAAGAAGCCATAAAAACCTACTAGCGAGTATGACAAGAGTTAGTAAACTTAAGTAAGTGAGTTAGGTGTGTGAAAATCATGACTCATGGAACTCAAATTTATCTGCCTACCCCTCATGGCATTGAGCTTGAAATTAGGTCATTATTTTTAGTTAAGTATTGGAGATTAATGGAAATTATTAATCAGATTTTGGAAATAATGACAAAGATGATTGGATTGGTTTTCTATAAAATGATGGTGTATCGCTATTTCTCCGATAAGGCTGTATCAAAGTGCGTAAAATCTATGACTTACCATTGTCGAAAAATTATTTAGGTAATATATAATACTTATATATTACCTAAATTATATATATACTTATAACAGTTGAAAACCATAGCCATAACCAGTTAACTGGAAAACCACAATAGCAGGCATTATTTGAATATAACTCTATCTAGACCTAATTTTGTCGTTCCCCAAATTTCTGCTATAATCATCATTAGCCTATTGCAGTCCACTGCTGGACATAGGCCTCTCCCATTAAATTTCTGCTAATTCATTTACAAGTAGACAATTTGTGTTAAGAAATTTAGAGCACGGCAATCAAAACAAGCACCGAGAGGGCTGTAACAAAATGTTCCCTTGTTGACAATCGGGCGGACTACTTTGACTAAGTTTAATAGTGTAAATTCATTAATGGATACAAAAAATCTAGTTTTTGTATCTAAATTAATTTTGAATTACAATCAAATCAAATAAAATCAAATTAAAATATTATTGTTATCATTGGTATTTATAGAGACTTAAAATTAGTCAAGAAATACAGATATTAAATTTATTATTATATCACAAGTGTTTGAGGAAAGTGCCGCTGTAAAACAAGAACACGGACGAAATCGCCACAAGCGATTTCAAGTCAGTCATTTGCTAAATATTTGTTTCAAACCATGCATAATATAGGTCGAAAATAGAGAAAGCGTTTGTGAGAGAGTCTGTCAAAACTGGCTCAAGCTGTAGATGATGACCACTGTAGTATAGCTTCCAATATAATTTGACAATGTAAATGTTTGTATAAGTACTTCGCTTTTATATTAATATAAAAGCCATTACAAATATTTACATTATTGTATTGTATTGTGAGTGAGTAAAGCGCAGTACAAATGGGCTGGCTCGACCAGGAAAAAAACCTGACCTCTCAGAATATAGACATAAAATGACTTATGCTATGTTACAACAGTAACAGTACAAGGACGCCATAGAAATATCAATGCTCGTTGTTATTTACAACCTTCCTGACTTTTTCTGTGTGTTATAAGTAGGCATATGTGTATAAAACTGATATTATTAAACATTTCAATTTTAAAGTTTTCATAAGACACGTATTTAATTGTTTATCTTGGACCATTAAGTTTATCAGTAGATCTGGTAGTATTAAAGCTACATTATTTTTAATTCTCTATATTTGGTATTGGTAACTGTAGTCCAGTGTCTCTTTAGCTAATAATCAACTGGATTCTCTCAAAAGCTGACACTTAAACCATGTGAGAGGACATAAAACATACAGTCAGGGCCCAAACGATGTATTCCTATGAGATAAACAAAAAGGCTGCTATTGTTTAAATAAAAATAATACTAATATGCACAATTATGACGGTCCTCGTGGCGCATTGGTAAAACTACCGGCTGCAGCACTGAGGTCGGGGGTTCGATTCCCACCCGAGCACAAATATTTGTGACAAACATGAATATTTTTGCGGCGTCTCGGTGTTTTTCTATGTATTATAAGTATGTTTTTACAAAAGAAAAGTATATATGTATTAGTATCCGTTATCTAGTATCAATAGCACAAGCATTTAGTTGCTTAGTTTGGAACTGGAGGGCGCTGTGTATAATGTGTCCAATATATTATTATTATTATTATGTACCTGTTTTAGTTATAAACATAGATAGATAGTTTTTCACATTTTAAAATGTTTCGTCATTATTGCAATGAAAAACATTTAAAGCTTGTCATTGAAAGCGAAAAATACTCGCTATTAACGATAAAAATGCAACGCAGAGATATATATTTTAAACGTCGTTTAATTTATGCAGAACTCCTACTCTTATTCAAGGTTTTGAATGAGAACCGCATTATGGACTAGAACCTGCTGCATGGTGTCATTTCTGTCGTGAGATAATTTAATTAAAGCATTTCTTTTTCAAAACTGAAGAACGAATTGCCGTGATATTTTTTTCCTTTTCATTCGTATTATGTACACGAGTTTTGTCTCTGTGGTCTGGAGGTTGAGCTTTCCGCTTCTGAATTTATGTGCCAGGAGTTTGCGCTCGGTAGACTACTGCCTAAAATCGTCGGACCAGGGTCGCCCTGTACACGACCATGACACTGTATGGAGATCCCTAGCATCCCAGCTAGGACGGAGAGGTTAGTGGGTATTCCGTTAGCAAGCTAGACGTGCCAGTGAGCCCCACATAACCTTGCCGACGCCGTCGTCGTTGTCGTCAATCCCGTCGGCGTCGGCACGGTATGCGTAAAAGCATTCCTCTGCGTAAACAAAAAAAGGTGGGATACTGTATTTAAAACTAATGACTTATCGAAATTAATTTCGAAATGTGTGTGTAATACATATCGATGAATAAAAACTTTGTGCCCGATACGGCAATAGGTTCGCCACCTATTCCAATTGAGACGTAAACATAACGGCGTGACGAGATCGCTGCCTTACACCTTCAGGTAGAACAAGGCGTGAAGTTGTGTTATGATATGTTTGTACGCAAAATAAATTATTTGAATTTAGCTTTTGTCACTTTCTCTTAAGTTTTTTTTATGGGATAGGAGGGCAAACGAGCTGGCGTGTCACCTGATGTTAAGTGACCAGCGCCACCCATGGACATCTGCAATACATATAGTGTCACAGTTGCGTTGCCAACCTTTACGGAAGTAGGATAGGAAGGGATGGGAAAGGGGGGTGGGCCTTCGGGTACCTCTCTCACCGAGCGAAACGCGGCATGAGCCACTTCATGTCAATCTTTTGAGAGGACCCTAACGCTTAAGTTAACTGCCTTCGCATTATTTAACTCAACCAAATTGGTGGGGAGCGACCAAAACAGACAATTGCGGACATCCCCTAGAACAGCAAAATTCATTATAAAGCCTTATTAAAATTTATCGTCCATTGCATTGTCAAATAAAGGAAAATATTAACGTTGTATTAGAGAACGACGTTACGTAGAAAGAGGTTTTATACATTTCGCGATGAGGATAAACCTCGGCCGGATTGCTGACGTGGTATTCATTTATACATTTTAGCCGGAGATTTTTGCCAACAAATCCACCTAGTACATACTGAAGTTATGTCAGCTTACTGTTCTGTTTTTATCTTATTTTATTTTCATTTCATATATTAAATTTTGGTGATTAGTTATTAATTTAAATCAAAAGGAAATAAATTGACATTTGAATAACACAAAAAGTCACAGATTCGAATTCTGGGTACAAATTAATAAAATTTTGAAAGTAGTAAAATTTTGGTAGAGCCAAGCAGTTCGCTGCACGAATGGGCCGGCTCGGCCGGTGAAATACCACGACCTCTCAGAAGACCGACGTAAAGTGGCTCATGCCGCCTTTCGTTCGGTGAGAGGCCCCCGGAGGTACCTGGAGGCCCACCCCCCTTCCCCATCCTTTCCTATCCCCTATCCCTTAAAGGTCGGTAACGCAACAGTGACACTATATGTGTTACTGGTGTCCATGGGCGGCGTTGGTTGCTTACCATCAGGTGACACGCCTGCTCGTTTGCCCTCCTATCCCATAAAAAAAAAGATAAATATAAATATGAACTTCACCACCTATTATGTAGGAATAAATAGGTATTCAATTCCAGGTTATTTTGTACTTACTATTCTTGAGGGATGAATAGCTTTAAAATTTTATAATAACGTAACTTCACGCCTCATTCTACCCGAAGATGTAGGCGGCTGTTAAGCCCTCGACTGCCCGAATCGTTATGTTACGTTCCAATTGGAGAAATCATTGGTGTGAGCTAGGAATCAAACTCATGACTTCTGTGGTAACTTGTACCGCCGAGACTTATTAAACATATATATATATATTTATATTGATTGAGTATTGAAGCTTTAAAATATATATTTTAAAGATTCAAGGTAGGCTTTATTACTGCATTTCTGAAGAAATCAATTGATGAGATACCGATTAACAACACGAACCCTCACGCTCCTTACACCCAAATGGGCAGGCAGCAGTAATGTGGAGAGCTTATTTCCATATATTCTATTTTGTCAGTTATCGATAAACAACTATCACATAGAAGTACGGAAAATATGTATATGAACACGGGATCTCTGAATTAAATCCGATCCAAATTTTAGATCTTGTACATTGCGATTCCAGTTTCCAAGATAAGAAAAAAAAATACTCGCCAACAGAGAATTAATTTTCTAGTTACAGGCAGGCTTTCAAGGCATTATGCTTAAAGGATTTGTGGTTTTTCTTGTTGGTTGTTAAGAGTAAGTAACAAAGAGCAAAGTTTTTTGCTCGCTAATAAAATAAATCAGCTTATAGTTTGAAATTTCAATACAGCCATTAATTAAAGTTATTTACGCTTGTTGTTAGAAGAGATTTTTAGCAATTTTTGAACATTTTTCAACCAAATTAAGGCAAGCATCTCGTTGGATTGGCCGACAGTTGTGGCGCCCAATGGGGCAGGTCTACGTCCAGCTGTTGATCACAAAAGACTAATGAAGAAGGTGAAACAGTCTCGTTATTATCGTCTCGTTTAACAACATGGATCAATATTTCCTTGCAACTCAAAAAAACGGCTTCTCTGTGAACAGTATATGAACATTGACAAATTGTAGTCTCAGGCGTCAAGGGAAAATATTGAGGTATATTCAGGCGCCATATCAGGGAATACATTTCGGAGTTAAACTTAACAATGAACAGGAACAGTAAAATGGTAATCATGCATGATGGTGAATAGAGTAGAAAATGTCATATTATATATAGAAAAACACTTATTCATAAAGACTATTTGCCTAGTGCATGACAGTAGGCTGCATGAATGGTTCGACGCGACTAATGCAATTCCATGACCTCTCAGAATATGGACGTACGCTGACTCATGACGCGATTCGTTCGGTATGAGATGTATATGGAGTCCGACCCCCTTCTTTCTCCCTTCCCACCCCACTCCTCATCCCACTGTAAGACTATCTGTGTTGCAGAAGTCCATGGACGGTGCTAGTCCCTTGGTGCACGGTGACTGCTTGCTCGTGTGCCCGTATTCCATAAAAACCAGTCAGCAAATCTTTCAGTAAAAAAAACAAATTACCTATCTACGAGTATATTAATTGGTATTTTATTTTAAGTAACTGTTTTACGTATTCTTGTATAGTAACATTTGTTTCTGTCTCAACTGTAATTCTCATTTAAAAAAAAATAAGAATTAAACTAAATAACACCCAATTACTAACTAATAATTCGCGTATAAAAACGAAATGTATTAGAATCGTGCCTTATGCCGCTCTGTCCTCTCTGTCTACCCACAAGAGACTTCGCGTTTAGATAAATAGTAAACATATGAATCAATACCTTCTAATGTTAGACGGTATTTCATAAAAAGAGACCGCAAAATTTATTGGCATAGATCAGTAATACTACGAGAAATGTATATTACAAATATCTTTAAGTGCTGTTTTTCAGCCGATGCTATTAAAATAAATTACTGTAATTTATTTATTCATCTATACTGTAATGTTGTACTGCGTGTGTTTTGATCACATTAGTATAGGAGTGTTTCATTACTGGAGATATTTATAACATTATCAGCCGGTCAATAACAAACTATATTTTTACGGAATAATAGCACATTTCTTCTAATTCCTATATTAATACGAAATCTATTATTTATTTATTTACACTTTATTGTACAAATTTACTACAAACTATGCTTATATACTATGCAGGTAAATACAGTACAATAGGCGGCCTTATCACTGACAGCGATTTCTTCCAGGCAACCGTGGGATAGATTGCTAAGAAGAGAGAGGTAGCTGTTAGTGGAAATAACAAAATTACTATAAAAAATAATAATATAATACATACACACATATTAACAATAATATATACATACATAAATACATACAACTTAACATGACACATATATTATGTATAATAAATTTAGCGATTATGCTGTACTGTCTAGGTAATAATCTTTTACCAATCTTTTAAAAATTGACAGTGATTTGGCCTTGCGAATATTAATTGGCAAGTCATTCCACAGACGTACTCCAGTTACGGTGAAGGACCTGCCATAGAAGCATGTGGAATGCTCTGGCACCTTCAGTCTCAGATTATGAGATGACCTTAACTCTTGACTGTGTGTTTCATGTAAGTACTGAACCGTACTTTAAGATAGGAAGGAGTCGAAGGGTATTATATAAAATATCTATTGGCCAAGGATCATGATGTTATCTTTACAACACTGAAGGTAAAGTTAAATCCTAAATATTCTGGCGTATTTATTGATTCAGGCAGTGAAATTCTTCTTAAAAGATCATATTTAGAACGAAGAAAGAGAAAAATATTTTACTCTTCATACATACATACATACATACATAACTTCACGCCAAATCCCTTGCGGGGTAGGCAGAGAGAACAGAGCGCCATAGGGCACGATTCTTACACACCTCACTCGCTTCGTTGACTTTCATAACTCTTTTCATGCACGCGCGTCGGTTTTTGAGGCTCTTAACATCACCTTCCTCCAGAACACGTTCTATTTGGTCTTGGAATGTGTGTCTTGGCCGTCCTCGACTCCTACATCCGTCCGCTTTTGCATTGTATATCTGTTTAGTCAGTCTTGCGTCAACCATTCTTTCTACATGTCCGAACCATCGGAGCATGCCCTTTCTTACTTTTACACCGACACTCTCTTTCAAACCAACTTCCTTCCTTACAACCTTGTTTTCTACGCGGTCAGCGAGAGTCACTCCGCAGATTTTGCGTAGAGCCCTCATTTCTACCGCGTTTATTCTACTTTCATGCACACTCTGCCATACCCAGCTCTCGCTTCCATAAGTTAGTGTTGGGATCAGGACTGCATTGTGGATTGCTAACTGGGCCTTTCTGCTAATATTTTTTGCGCCCAGGAATCTGCCCAACACTCCGTTTACGCTATTTCCTATCGCCACTCGTCTTTCTACATCCGCGGTGTACCTTCCATCTCTGCTAAAAGCGATTATTTACTCTTCATAATACCAATAAATTTATTTTAAGGGACCTTTAAGGGCTTAGGATAGGAAAGGATGGGGAAGGGGGATGGGCCTCCGGATACCTCTCTCACCGAATGAAACGCGGCATGAGTCACTTTACATCGATCTTCTGAGAGGTCGTGGTATTCCAGCGGTCGATTCAATTATGATTTGTTTTCAGTAAAACCAAGAAGTATTTCACAGTTCAGATTTGTGTCAAATACTCAACAGACATTTGGTTATACTGATGAGTTATAATAAAATGAGGTTGTATTTGCGTGTTCCTGTGTAGGACAAATTTAATTGTAAAAAGGGTGAGATAGCGAGCTTGGGTAATTTACAGCTAACGATATTGTGTATCATCCTGCGGGGGTCGGAATTCATTTAAAACCTCAAGGTAAATCAATTTTATCGCTGTGGCAACAATTTATAAATGTATGAAATACAAAACATAAATTAAATATACACTTAATTACATAAATAAGTTAAGCTGAATTGTACAAGTAAGTAATATTTTGTTAAAACAATATATTGTTTTATCACAAATTTACATGAACACATTCAAAATTATTTTTTCAACGTAACACCGTCAGAATACTCACAGCAAACATTTGCAGTAAGTATTAAACATATAGATAATATTTGTAACAAATCTTTGGAATTATGTTAATATTCTTCTGCAAATTATATTCTGTAACAATTGTTAAAATTTATTTTCCACTGATATCATTTTCCCATTAATTGCATATAACAATCGTAGATAATTTTGAGAATTTAATATTATCAAGAGAATCATAATAATACTTCACAGACTCACACCTCTTAAGAATAGTGTATTTTGTATAATAGTAGGTATATTGCATAAATGAAGAAGGAAGGGGCTAGTGCTTATATTTGTCGAAAGACAACTGATAGATAGATTGTGAAGGTTCCAGAACTCAGACCTTGTGAAGGCTCTATGGCCAGACGACTTGCGAAAGGCTACTAGAAACAACAGAAGGCGGAAGGCGGGTATTTAGTTGTTGTAGCTCAAATTGGCATAAGACTATGCCTGTCAGTGGACTGCAATAAACTACTTGATAGATTGATAAAATACAAGTTTAAATTAGTAATTCAATTTTAGTCTACCCCACTTTCCACATGCCTTAACTAGCGCCGATAATATCTTGAGAGAATTACTTGATGATTCATTGGCAATAATTTAATACCTAAGTAATAAACAGCAGCAAGGTCTAAAAGTTTATACAGAATAGCGCCGCAGCCAATCTATTACTATTCTCTACAGGTAGAACCAAATAGTTCGTCCGCCTTGCCACTCAAGTCTACCTTAACTTCAAAGATATGTTTCAAATTTCACCAATTGTTACACTACTCACACTGCTTAGCTACTTTAACAAATAACATAGGAGTGACTGTATATATTAAGAAAATGCTTATGTTACATATACCAAAATCGTTTTTTTTTTTTAATTTTCCTCTGACCTATATCGGCTAGTTTCTAAAACATCAAAGTCGAAGTCAAAGAAGCTTTATTTTCGCAGGTCGATACAGACACTTAAAATTAGTCAATGTACAAAAATTTTACTTATTATTTAAAATAAAATTCTTAAACACTAGCGCTTGAGAAAGCACAAGAAAACACGGACGCAATCGCCACGAGCGGCCCGATTCAGAGTGTTAGGGACTATCATGAGAAGGATCGGGCAAAAAAACTCATTTTAACAAATACTCTTTTCAAAACCATTTAAAATGACTAACAATAATCTGGAGCGATGTTAACGGAACTTTGAACGAAGCAGTGAATGGGTTTTTATCTCTTCGAAGGTAATATTTAGATTGCATTGAGGGAAGAGTAAGTAAGTATTTATGAGTATAGTATTCAATCATCGGTAACCATCACACATAACTTTGACTTATTTTGGATTCTAAAATTTAGTAATCAGCATCTAATTAATTATAGGGAAGTCTTTAATAATGGCGTGCGCTTAAGTATTTGCGTAATTGGATTATAATACTAAATTGCTCTTAAGCAAGCTCTCTGTAATAATCAGTTTAGATGTATCTACTTTGATCCTATAGACGGGCCTGTTATTTAGAAAGTTAGACCCTTAATTTCATAGCTTTGAACGTTAAAACTTTTTAATAGCTTCCAGTGGCTGTTGCTTCTTCTATTCAAGATGAATTTTAAGCGAGCAATGAGTTAGTTAAGATATTTTTAATCCCTACTAATATTATAAATGCAAAAGTAACTCTGTCGGTATTTCTGTTACGCTTTACCACATAAACCTGTCAACCGAATTTGATAAAATTTGGCACAGACAATCTTTAGACCCTGAGAAAGAACATAGGCTACCTTTTAATGTGAAAAAAAAGGGATTAAGAGGTTGAAATAGAGGTTGAACGTTCGTATGGGATTTCTTAATTTTAAAAGATAAAACCATGAAACTTTATATTTAAGCACTCGATAAGAAATAATTAAACATTCGTTTTTATTAGTTCTCATTAGCGTTTTTGCAATTTCGACATGTGAGGGTATGAAATAGGTGTTGAAAGTTTGTTATTATTAATTATAATTAATTAAGGCGAAACGAAGTTCTCTGGGTCAGCTAGTTATTAATAATGTTGGAAATACCCATTTAGCATTTTGTGAAACGGTTAAATTATACTAAGATTTCAATGTTCTAAAATTGTAACTATCATAGATCGATTCAGTCCTAAAAACGAGTCTGTAAGAAAGTGGAATTCAAAGAAAGTAAGGTGTATTGAACTCGTGCCTTATAGCGCTGTGTTCAATCTGCCTACCCCGCAAGACACTTGGCGTGAAGTTATATTATATAGGTGTATCTATCAATACTCAATAAGTTTATCACCCGCTTAAACCACACTCTACTTGTTTTGCAAACCAGAGATATTCTTTACCATTACTATCACCATAGACAAGTTAACGACATTGATTACATACCAACAGTAATTCTTCACATTTTATGAATAGGGATCGTAAGTTTATAACAAAAACATCTTCAACTTGTCCTTGTGTGATCTCCTTTCTGACCATAAATATGTAAGATTCCCAAACGGAAAAAAAACAACTCATTTCTTTTTATATGTGTATATGATGATAAATATTGTCACTTATTTACCGAATACGTTTTCGGAAATAATTGAGATTAATATTGTCATAAAACTTTCTTACGAATTACAAATGTAATAAGACCGTCTCATGTTAATACTTTTACGGTTTGGAATACGCAAGGGTGTATGTAGACTGTGTATTATTTATTTTCAGCAAATATCTATACATAAATGCTCCTCGCTACGCTACACTCGCTACGCTACTACTATACGTTGTGTGGCGCCGGCTTAGAATACCGCCACCCCATCTCTTCCCGTGGGTGTCGTAAAAGGCGACTAAGGGAAATGCTGGAAGAATGGGCAGCAGCATTCTCTCCCAACAAAATACAGCCTACTGCGATCGCCAACCCGCCTGCCAAGCGTGGCGATTATGGCAAAAAACCCCCCATGATGCAAAAAGAAAGCCGATGGATGCAGGTTGCACAGGACCGGCAGTTGCGGCGCTCTATGGGGGAGGCCTACGTCCAGCAGTGGACCTCAAAAAGGCTGATGATGATGATGATGAAATGTTCCTCCGCGAACCTGTCTCAACGATCGAAACAGGGCATGAGCCACTCTACGTAGACCTTCAGAGAGATGGTATTTCATTTATAGGTGGAGCCAGCCATGCATACAGCTAGCTGCTTAGCTCTAGCACTGTCGAAATATTTGAATATATATTTTCCAAGCAAAGCATCACGGGTGAATTTACCGACCGATTACGATTCTTATAATATTCCCTGAAGTACGAGAATGGAAAAAAATCTGCATTTTTTTTATTTGTTTATTTTTGTTTGTATTAATCGAAGTAAACACTCTTGCAATTAATGCATTTTTAGCAACACAGTCGCAGTTTAATAATGCCCTTCTTATTGGAAATCAGCTGGACGGGAGACAAGAAATTCTTCAAAAGCATTTTGTCCTGGTTATTGATTTTTTTACCGCCAAAAATATCTACACATTCTGGAAAACGTCTGTAGCTATAAGGTCTGGTGAGTATTATATTTATTATGAATATTATCTTTGTTCAAGTAAACGATGATAAATCGTAACTTGTATCACGAAACGCCATATTTACCGAGTCACGAGTGAAATAAATATGTTTCTGAATTTGACATTATTTGTGGAAGAACCACTTCTAAAAGACCCTTCTTTCAGTATATCTTCAATTAAAGGGGAGTTTTTGTCTCGCCGTTATGTTTACGTCCCAAATGGAATAGGTGGCGAACCTATTGCCATACCGGGCATAACTTAACTTTGGAATGAAGGTTTGAACTCTAATCTAAGTGTCCGGTATTTAATAAGGTTTTAATGCTTAACGGCATTTAACTCTTATTTTATCAAGCTATAGATTATTGAAAGTGATTTTGTATGATAAAAGGTGCCAGTCTGTGAAATTGAACGAGCTTAAATCCGATTTCTTTTCTGTAATTCTCTAAGAGAGTCGATGGCTTGCAAATCTCAGTTGAAGCGTAACTAATTCAAAATTAATGTATTTTTATAATATAGGAGTGGTAAAGTAATATTAAATCTTAGTTTTATTGTATAGTCTCGGTGGTCCAGTGGTCGAGCATACGGTTTCTGAATCTAGAGGTCACAGGTTCGAATTCTAGCGAGGTGTGTGCTAGGATGACTTTTCGAATTAATTAATTTCGAAAGTTGTGTGTGATAAATATCGATGACTAAAAACTTTGTGCCCGGTATGACAATAGGTTCGCCACTTATTCCAGCCATTTAACAGCCACTGCCTACGCTTTTGGGTAGAAAAAGGCGTGAAGTTATGTTATATATAGATATATAGGTTATATAGTTGTATGTGTTCGAGACACACGTATAGCAAACAATTGTATCTGCTTGAAGAATCTCAAGAACAACGATTGCTAACAATTTGTTATAAATGTCGGAAATGTCGTGTTGGAAAATATATTCGAGAAAAATGATTAATGTACATTTTTTCTGGTATTATTACGTCTATTTTCTTTTTGTCATTTTAATGCACACACATTCATTTTCCATGTCTTTTTTAAGGAACTACTGTATATGTTTTCTAAATATGTGACCTTCATAATTGTCTGAGAAGACCTAAATTGAATAAATGAGTTTTGATTTGATATATCAATAAGACGTTCTATGTATGCATATCTGATTAAGAAACTTATAAATTTCCCAATCAGATTTGATGAATCATGACAGTCATGACTGCATGATTGTCATAATCATGCAGTCATGACAACTATTTTTATGGGAAATGAATAATTAAACTAGCAAAACATTACCTGCAGACTGTAAGTCTTAGTCTAAACTATTTTTATAGTAAATTAATAGTAGTAACTTAACACTGATGTAAGGAATATATTGGAAACCAATAATATTGATATAGTCTTTAATATTTATAAATTAACACTCATATTGTACTGGCTGTTGCATGCATATCTAAATATTTTTCTTTATATTCGTAGTCTATTTGCAAAGCTTATGACGTGTAGAAAATTTGACTCTGTTTAACAGTGACTCTGTTTAACAGTAGACTTGTTTAACAGTGGTAGAGCCAAGCAGTTCGCTGCATGAATGGGCCGCCTCGACCGGTGAAATACCACGACCTCTCAGAAGACCGACGTAAAGTGGCTCATGCCGCGTTTCGTTTGGTGAGAGAGGTACCCGGAGGCCCACCCCCTTCCCCATCCTTTCCTATCCCCTACCCCTTAAATGTTGTCAACGCAACAGTAACACTATATGTGTTGCTGGTGTCCACGGGCGGCGTTGGTTGCTCACCACCAGGTGACCCGCCTGCTCGTTTGTCCTCCTATCCCATAAAAAAAATCTAGAGGGAGATGCGAGCGTACAATAAGAGTATCCATTAAGAATAAAAATATGCTAAAAACGATACCAGTTTGAGTACTGGCACCCAAAAAATTGGAAATCAACCTCAAAAAGCTAGTTTTTGAAAACGTTAGGATGTGTGTCATATATATGACTATGTAGTATAGAGGAAGACAATCAGTGCTCAATTCAATTCAAGTTACCCCGAACAGCGACTGGGGTATTGTTATATTGAACGCATATTAAGGCTATGTCTGTAATCAACTCGCAGGCTGTTCGTAGCGCTCTGACGTTCTGTTCGATATTTGCTTTGTCATTTAGGTCAGTACTTGCCAAATGGTTTTGTATAGCTGTATGGAATCAACACTCATCTTTATCTTTAATGATATGATACGTATTCAAATATTTGAATGACCACATAAAGAATGGAGATTATATATTTAAGTCTATATATGTATGTATTATTATTGGGTTGTTCTCTGATACAATATATTCCATAAGGGCTTTTAAAGTAATATAGCAAATTTTCAATAGAATAATCTACTGACTTAAATATTTATTTCATTTTTTATCATAACTAAAAATGAAAAATTTAAAACGAAATTTTGTTTTAATCTTTATAAAAAAATAAATAAATTATAAACTTACTGGGAATGAATCACAGGTGTATTTTTTTTAAGTTAGTCATTGATTTGCTGATTATTTAATTTTACCGATTAAATATTTAATATATATAAAACAATATCAAATTTTCCTATCAACAAAAACACAAATTTTCCCAGTGAGCGATCAAACACGAGATCGTTTTTGTCAGTCATACCCAAACACACAACGTACAGATATTAACATAAAGCGTTTTCAAAATTTATAATAGCAGATATGCATATGGGATTTTCGTTCAATGTTTAAATAAATAATGCTATAATGAATATTTTACTCCGGTTGGTAATTAAGGAAAATAATGTATAAATAATCCCATAAAGAGGTGTAGGCTTAAAATAATTGGAATAAATTAGAATGATATCATGCCACACAAACAAAGTCTATTAACTGTGATTAAAACCTTTTAATTGAGACAAGTTATCATAACTGGTGTTATTAAAGTTTGTATTTATACAATGTAAGTAATTATAATTTATAACTAAAGAGTACGTATATTTTATTAATAAAGTTAATTCGTATATTTATTAGGTTTCCAGATTATGTCCGAATTATTGGATTTGAACGAGCTTTTAATAGTGCTAGAGTCTTGCATTTCGCTTCATGAATGGGCCGGCTCGACCGGTGAAATACCACGACCTCTCGGAATATCGGCGTGAAGTGGCTCGTGCCGCGTTTTGTTCGGTGAGAGAGGTATCCGGAGGCCCGATCCCCTTTCCCTTTCGTATCCCCTACAACTCCATTAAAGGATTATAACGCACCATGATTTTCATGGGTGGTGAGCATTCACTTACCATCAGGTTATCCATTCGCTTGATTGCCTAACTATACCATAAAAAAGAGCTGCGCATGTAAAATATTTGTCATTACATTTGACAGTTAATTTGAAATATTTTACGTGAAATATTCTGATGGTCTGGATCTTTTAAAATTCTTTATAAATTTCGTATTCGAACAAAGGAAAACGAAACAATAGGTCTGTATATTTCGATATTTTTGAAACCGCATCGCGTCACGTGACGTATAACAAAATGGCGTGGGCTTGCCGTTAATTTATCTAAAAGTGTCATGTTAAGCTCACTCTACTAAGTGCAAATTACTTCAGGGAAACAGGCTAACATATCAACTTTACTGTGTTTAATTACGTAAAATAATAATATCACGCAAAGGTTACAGGACACAATTGTAAGCTAATATCCAGGTGTTCCAACTTCGGTGGGTCAAGGCGTAAAAGCTGCTACTTTTACGCCTTGACCCACCGAAGTTATACGGCCCAAATAAAATAGGTGGCGGAGTCTATTACTATATAGTAATAGACTCCGCCACCTATTTTATTTGGGCATACATCCATAGCTTCACGCCAAATCTCTTGGGGGGTAGGCAGAGAGAACAGAGAGAGAGAGAGAGAAAGAAGAGCGCCATAAGCTACGATTCTTACACGCCTCACTCGCTTCGTTGACTTTCTTAACTCTTTCATGCACATTATATATATATTTACTATATACACCGGATATAATGTGGTCAGTCATCGATATCTAAAACATACTACTTCCAAAAAGTCATTGGTGATTGGTTAAATTTACGGTCTACCTATTGTTTTAGAAGCGATACACGCGACCTTTCATCTATGGAAACCGTACACATGTATATATAAGTAATATACGTATGTATGTCAGAAATAAATAAGTTTAAGTCACAGCAAAAAACTATAGACTAATATTAATTCATAAAGAATATTGTGTGCCACTGTACGAGTAACGATTCAAGTCTGAGAAAAAAACACGTCTTCAAAACGCTGCCTGTATCCTTTTAGTAGATAATATCCATTGAAAATTCACTATTAACTAGTTAAAATCGCTGGACGCCAATGGGTGCTCCTAGCACAAAACCGTGAGTTGTCGCGTTCCATGGGGGAGGTCTACTTTCAACACTGAATATAAAAAAGGGATAATGATGATGTTTTAAAATGGTAAGCAAAGCCACGAATTGGTTTTCACATAGGTGGTCCTAACTATTTGCCATCAGGTGAACAAATTTGCCTCGACTTTTGTTCGAATTTTCGAATCGAAATTTCAAAAAAATAGATTTTAATAACTCTTCTGAATATTCATAATCATTCATACTCATATTCATCACTCATAGTCATCATTTATTTCTAAATATACAATAACTATATATTTGAATTTGTTATGCAACTGATCGTCTCGGTTGATTTCTGATTCAGCCACTAGTATTTGGTAGAGAACTTAGTAACAATACAGAGGTGATCTAATTTGCCAGACGTAATCCGCAGTTTGATAAATTGTATCCTGCATTCAACCCTCATTTGTGCACCTAATGTGCCGCAGCGGCACGATTAGTTTACAGTACGGTCTGAGAGTTATGTGCGGTGAAATGCGTTCATTTACAATAGCATGTACCAGCCAGCAATGTACAGCATCAAGAACATGTATTGAATTGAGCCAGTATTTAAGCAATCCATGATTAAATGATAGGTAAAATGAAAACGAAATGACTGTACAAATAAAGAGATGACAGAGAGAGACGACGAGAGACGACGATCTGAAAAAATCGACCGATTGACAATTGAAAATCATATTACATACACGATCTTAGACCACGATCACACAGTTCGATTGTACGTGTAATCAAATTGTTCAATATGCGGTTGTGGGTGTAAGTGCCAGCTGTGCAAAATGCAAAAAAAAAGATGAGGCCAAGTGCAAAACAGACCCAAATAATTCATACGAAGATCTTGCCATTTATTTCAGGTGATTTTCAATTAGTAAAATACTGTGGTATAAAACCTTAGTATCACAAAACAGTATTAAATTTTATTAGGTATTGAAGTTGTTATTCATTGCCTTATTTCTTTTTCTTTCTTATTAACTTCTTCCTTGCACATTTCGTAATGGTTAGCTATCTCGCTATGTTGTTAGTGATAGATCCAAATTTCCCCGGAGAATCTTTACGCTTCATTGCTTCGTCAATCGATCGAGTTCTCTTATTATGCGCATCTATCAGTGGTCCAGTAGAGATAAAATGGAGAATGATATTTCAACATTTTTAATCAGAGTTATGAACGTCAAGTAAGCTAATGAGATGTGTAAATTCTCTAAAGACACTCATTTCTTTCTGCTTTCGTTCAATTTGTGTGTTCAATTTCTTATTATGTAATGAGCTCTTATTACTAAACTAAATTCAATGACAATATTTGAAAGTTACATAAATTTATTAGTAGATATTCGAGATTAGTTAGATACATACATACATAACAAACAATAATAAATTCACGCCAAATCCCTTGCGGGGTAGGCAGAGAGAACAGAGCGCCATAAGGCACGATTCTTACACGCCTCACTCGCTTCGTTGACTTTCATAACTCTTTTCATGCACGCGCGTCGGTTTTTGAGGCTCTTAACATCACCTTCCTCCAGAACACGTTCTATTTGGTCATGGAATGTGTGTCTTGGCCGTCCTCGACTCCTACATCCATCCGCTTTTGCATTGTATATCTGCTTAGTCAGTCTTGCATCAACTATTCTTTCTACATATCCGAACCATCGGAGCATGCCCTTTCTTACTTTTACACCGACACTCTCTTTCAAACCAACTTCCTTCCTTACAACCTTGTTTTCTACGCGGTCAGCGAGAGTCACTCCGCAGATTTTGCGTAGAGCCCTCATTTCTACCGCGTTTATTCTACTTTCATGCACACTCTGCCATACCCAGCTCTCGCTTCCATAAGTTAGTGTTGGGATCAGGACTGCATTGTAGATTGCTAGCTGGGCTTTTCTGCTAATGTTTTTCGCGCCCAGGAATCTGCCCAACGCTCCATTTACGCTATTTCCTATCGCCACTCGTCTTTCTACATCCGCGGTGTACCTTTCATCTCTGCTAAAAGCGCATCCAAGATATACAATTTCATTCACTTGTTCCAGCACTACATCCTCAATCATTATCCTTGCATCTGTTCTGGATTCCTCCCTTAGTTTGATATTGGAGATTATTACGCATAAGAAATAACCAAAATATTAAATATAAGCTCACAAAAAAACCTCCTAATAAAAAGTCTTTTTTTACCTTCCTCAATTTGTCTATTCATTTCCATTAGTTTACGTCTACGAGAGTATTTTTTATGGCATTTTATTATGTCTTCATAGTATTGAAAGGAAAAAAGGGCAATTTTCAATGAAAGGGTACAAACTCAATTCAAATGGTACATACATCAAATTGGTTGTAAATTCTCTAACTCCTCAAGGTACTCGTATAAGTCCAATCCTTTAATGGATTATATACGTACGTATACCTTGAGGATTTCTTACTTTTTCAAAAACATTTGATACATACATGGGGCTTAATTATCTTACCTGATTTATAAGAAAGAAAAGTTTAGCATTTTAAACAGTTTCATTTTCACACTGACCGAGGGTTATAAGGTAATATTTAAAAAAAAAATAGAATCAAGAAGACGCAGGTGCAAAACCTGGCTCACACCAATGACTTTTCGAAATTATTTTAGGAAGTTATCTGTGATACATAATATAATATACCGATGACTGAAAATATTGTGCCCAGTATGGCGATAGGTTCGCCACCATTTGGGACATAAACATAACGGGCGAGTCGCTGCTTAACAGCCACTGCTTACACCTTCGTGTAAAAAAGCCGTGAAGTTATGTTATGTAAAATTATAAAAAACATACCAAATAACTTCCATGGTAACTAGAAAACTTTTTTAATCACAATAAAAAATATTTCTACATTACAGTCGTCAAAACAAAATAACCTCCGTAAAATTATTCGTCAAAATATTTCAAATTGAAATTCATATTGCGTCTGATGAAAAGTTTGAAAAATATTTAATATTGTACTATGTCTATATCCCAAGATGGCAAAATTCTTAGAGAAAGAAGGTATTTTAAAATTACATGTTCAAGAAAATATTTCCATTGTTAATTTTTATCAAAAACGTTGTATTAATTAAGAAAAAAATCCAAATAAAAATAACCGATAAATATTGGATATCAATCAACATAGCTCGTAGATTAAACTCGCTAAAGTGGCAATGTGCTGGTCACATCTGCCAAAGGACCGATATAGATGAAGCAAGAAGGTAGTGGAGACTGCGACTTGGTAAGTGTAGTGTAGGACGCCCACCAGCCCGATGGTCAGGCGACCTCAAAAAGGCTGCTGGAAAAGACTGGATGCGGAAGGCAGAGAATTGGATGTTGCGGCGCAAATTGGGAGAGACCTACGTCCAGCAGTGGACTGCAACAGTCTGATGATGATGATGTTTAGATAAAACCCCATTTGATAAATCAGCTTACGTAAATATAATTATTAAAACAGCTTCGCTATATTACGGTTGAAGTAAATCCTCAAAGAAAATTGCCATACAAACATAGCAGAGGAGCTCCTCGTAAAAGCTTATTAGTTAAGTAAAAACTCAGTCGTCTGCAGCTCGCTTTTGTTTTTGTCCTATAGTGTTGTTAGAAAGTCACATTGTGTGTTGTTTCTTTGCCTTAATAAAAGCGAATTTTAGAAATTAGTTGGTAAGTACATGACATTATCTTAGAAATAAATATGGTAAGTACATTTCATGTTTTTATTTTTTAGTGCATATAAAAGGCTTATTCCACTATAAATTAATGTGTATGAAAGTCAGATTTATAAGCCTACATCATCTACATATTGGTATGTTCAATTGGAATAAAATTTTACAGAACAGTCCAATCTTTTTAATTATTAATAGACACAAGCTTCTAATCTCTATTGTCAAGGTGGTCTACTCCGAGCCATACGTCTAGAAGGTCCGGGTTCCGAATATTCATACATATTTCTTTTAATCTAGGAAAAAGTACATGTAATAACTGTAGAACAAATTTTGATAGTCAATGACACAACGGCGAGTCAAGGCTTAGCAACTACTGCCTACACCTTCGGGTATAAAAAGGCGTGAAGTTATGTTATCTTATGTTGTAATAATACTTTATTTTCCCAGTTTGTTTTTCACATTTGACTGGTATAAATGAATAAAGGTTTTTTTATGGGATAGAAGGGCGGGCAAACGAGCAGGCGTGTCACCTGATGGTAAGCAACCAACGCCGCCCATGGACACCAGCAATACATATAGTGTTACTGTTGCGTTGCCAACCTTTAAGGGATAGAGAATAGGGAAGGGTGGGTAAGGGAGGTGGGCTTCCGGGTACCTCGCTCACCGAACGAAACGCGGCATGGGCCACGTTACGTCGATCTTCTGAGAGGTCATGCAGTCTGTTGCAGTTGTCATTCATGTTGTGTTGTTATTAATGCAGCGAAATTCTTGGGTCTACCTCTTTCAAAAATTATAAACTAATAAAAAAAATAGAAACTTTCTAATGATAAATGACAAAGTACGTATCATTTTAGCAAAAATGAGAACAGAAAACTTGTGTAGTAAAGTTTTGTAATATTTCAAATCTACTGCGAAACAAAAGTTTCATAGTTCATTTTTCGACAACCGACTTCGGCGCAGTTTAATCAATCTTATCTAGACAATTTTAGTAATTAATTATTTATCCAAGGAAATGGTAGGAGAAGTGGCAATTATTATTTTGTATCTTTTGACATAAATCGGGTACAACTTCCAGACATAAAACATTTATGGCTAAATGGTACAACACTCCCATTTCAAGTTCACACCAATGACTTTTCATAAGTTGGTGTAATAATTATTAACAAAATAATCGGTAATATAGAAAAATTAATCAAATAAGACTTTAATTTGTGGTTATTAAAAATAATCGGATAGGCATCTCTTCAATGGATAAAACACAATCGTCTTTTATAAGGGCTTAAGTGTAAGGCGTCAACTTATAGCATTGTCATCACCAATCCAAAGTCTGCCAGAATAAATATAGGAGCTAGGAGATTGTAATAATTTCCTTGTAATAATTTGCTATGTATATCTTGTTACTTCAAGCTAACTTAACTACAAAAGAAAAAAAATACTTAAGAGAATTTGAATTATACATTTAAACAAAATTAAATAATTAAAATTTTATTCATATGGATTAGGTATTGGTTCTTAAGAACAATAAGCTAATTTTTACGTAACCCTTCGAGCGTAATTCCAACTAGCCTTTAACCGGTTTAGTTTTTAATTGATATACGTGTATACGTATAATTGAATTGAACAGGAATATGTTTAAAATACAAGCGTACCTATTTGTATAAATAGGTACGCTTGTAATTTAAACATAAAATACAAGCGTACCTATTTGTATAAATAGGTACGCTTGTATTTTAAACATATTCCTGTTCAACAATTGCAAAACTTGCTCGATAAAATCTGCAGTATAAACCATATAAACTCAAAGTTTGGCGATAAACTACGTGTATAAATTGTGACAAAAGAATCCAGTTTTTTAAAACATTTGAATAGGCGAGCAGCCCTTTCTATCTGATAACATGAAACAACAGTTTTTATTCTTTTTAACTCTAATGTCTGGGAACTGTTCTGTTTATCAATGATCTGTTGCCAAATATAGATAAAACTTTCGTAAATTTATAGCAACATTTTATCAATAACACATTTATTTGTTTAACGTAATATATATGTATGCTTGATGTAATATAACTCGCAGTCCGTATTCGTAATTTCACTTTAACAGTGGTAGAGCCAAGCAGTTCGCTGCATGAATGGGCCGGCTCGACCGGTGAAATACCACAACCTCTCAGAAGACCGACATAAACTGGCTCATGCCGCGTTTCGTTCGGTGAGAGAGGTACCCGGAGGCCCACCCCCCTTCCCCGTCCTTTCCTATCCCCTATCCCTTAAAGGTCGGCACCGCAACGGTAACACTATATGTTTTGCTGGTGTCCATGGGCGGCGTTGGTTGCTTATCATCAGGTGACACGCCTGCTCGTTTGCCCTCCTATCCCATAAAAAAAAATAAAAAAAAACCCACATAATAACATAATACCTAAAGGTATAGCTAGTTGCAACTGTGCCTCTATATGCTTAATTGGTTTTCTGCTACAAATCAGTAGTGAATCCTCGGATATAATTTAATTGATCATTTGTCTTTTATATATCTATTGATGGTTAATAAGCCCTTTCATTTGATACCCATATTGCAGAAATGCATTCAAAATATCTATTCCTCCATCTTGGGTGGTCCGCCATATTGGATATAGATTAATGCCATGGATCATATCATGCATTGTCATCCAAAGTAAAAGTGTATACAAAATTTCAGCTCAATCGGTTAAGGATATTTACTTCAAAATTAAGTTGCAAGATTCCACCGAACATACATACTTACATACATACATACATTCATACATACATACATACATACAGTGCAAGTTAAATAAAAGCTTTTAATAAACTAGTATAAAGACTGACACATATGTCCGGAAAGAGGAATTATGAAAATTAACTTTGGATAAAGCCTCAATGCGAGGAATCCGACAGGGAATCGCTCTTATCGATAAAATTCCGTTCACTGGTTGGAGCAATCCTTCTAAAAGAGTTCATGTTAATTGACTGAAATAAGCTGGCGGTGCAATGCGCCTGCCACCCGTCGCGTTCGGGGGACCATCCGCACGAAGTGCTCCTCGAAGCTCCAGCGGCTGTCCAGGGTGAGGCCAAGGTACTTCAAGTACCTCCCTACCGGGACAGCCGTGTCACCCACCTGGATCCGCGAGGCTGGTGGTTCCCGGCCCCGAGTGAGACGGTGGAATCACAGCGCCTCACTCTTGTGAGGCGCCACCCTAGCGCATAATAATGCCCAAAAATATGTATGCGAAGCAGTTTTTTCAATAATTTTCAATATCAATAACCAAAACTAATCCAATAATTTACATAAATTTTACTCCAATCTTCACTTTACATTTGTATGTACGAATTTGGGGCACCATTTTATATTATGCATACGAATATCTATATTATGCAGACCGAGCTCATCAATTTCAACCACCACTATTTACCGACGAAAGGTAGCCTCTCATACAAAATTTACAATTATTTAAAGCGGCTTGTGTAAAACTCGCCGCCGAGAGATTGTAGCGAATAAGGTTTTTATGAGCCTTAAATAGAAATTTACACGTTTTTTGTATATCAAAACATCCATATTTTACAATTAATTAATTAGGACTTTAACGTACACGAGTCAAATCTATTAATAAATACTTATTAACAGTGTAACCCCGAATTTGTGAAACTTTGTTTAATTGAATAAAGAAATTATTATAAAAAGTTATTAACTTACATATATATTATAAAAAGCATAATTATTATCCCGAAAAACCACGCAGATTGATAATAATTTAGAAAATGTCCTTTAATAAATTAATACTATTTATTAAAAGAATTTAATTAATGTTTTATTTAAATATGGAACTCTGAAACTATTTTATTGATATTATATTAATATTTCTATATCTGAAAGTGATTATTAAAGCGAAGCTACAAAATATTAGTGAAAAATGTAGGTACAGAGAAGAGTAACTTCAAAACAACATTTTCTTTAGAAAACTGGAGCACCTAAAGTTATATAAAAATAGGTAATAATGTAATGTAATTATGACGTGACTCCTGTTTGAAAAACTCATTTGATTAGAATTTTGTTTGTCTTTGTTTTGAATAGAGTAGCGTGTTAATTTATATAACATACATACATAACCATAACTTCACGACATACTTCACTTCACGACATTGTTACCCGAAGGTGTAGGCAGCGGTTAACAGCCGCTGCCTACACCTTCGGGTAACAATGGCGTGAAGTTATGTTATGTTTTGTTATGTAAAATGTTAGTATAATTTGAACATGTCGACGAAACATCTTTAATAACACATGAGTTGCTCGTCTTGCCGTTATGTTTACGTCCCAAATGGAATAGGTTGCGAACCTATTGCCATACCGGGCACAAAGTTTTCAGTCATCGATATTTATCACACATAACTTTCCGAAAACAATTTCAAAAAGTCATTGGTGTGAGCCAGTGTCAGGATTCGAACCACGACCTCTGGATTCAGACCGACCACCCGACCACCCGACCACCGAGACTATAAAGTTAATTTAGTTAAATAAAATTTAGTTAAATATGTCACAATATTCGTAACTGTTTGAATATAATTTGTCAAGACAAATTATTTACAAACACTTGTTTAAATATTATAAGTGAAAAAAGCACGTAATTGAAGAAATCCTAAACAAATAACTTCAGATCATTTATGTGAAAAAGAAAAAGCGGAGAACCAGTATTAATAGGGGGCTTTAGAAATACTGCTAATGAAGAGGGTACTAGCTTGGCTTCGTTACATTTATCGATAATTTCAATTTACAGTTCAGTCTCGGTAGCGCAGTGGCTAGCACCCAGCTTGTGATTCAAGAAGTAGTGGGTTCAAATCCTGGCACACACCAATGATTTTTCGAATTTTCGGAAGTTACGTGTGATAAATATAGATGACTGAAAACTTTGTGCCCAGTATGGCAATAGGTTCGCCACCTATTCCATTTGTAACGTAAACATAACGGCGAGACGAGGCTTAACAGCCGCTGTCTACACCTTTGGGTAGAAAAAGGCGTGAAGTTATGTTATGTTATGTATGTTACAGTTCAATGTGAGAATCATTACGGTTATCAATGTATATCATTGATGCTTCACTGCCTGTATTTTCATACACAAAAGATTTAATTTACAATAAGCAATTTTAATCACTTTGCCACGATTGTTGTAAGATTACTGGACATATATGGAAGCAATGTTTTGACCTTTTGTTATTAAAGGCGTGAAGGCTTAAAACCAATTATGTTGTTTTTATTCAAGTTAGAAATTATGAGATTATTCTATAAGGTCTTCTAATTTATTCTTTATATTCTTTCATGGCCCCAGATTATTAAAATAGCGAATATTTGTCTACAAAAATACCAATTATAATACTTATTCTTTAGCTCCATCACCCGTCAACAGCATCCACAAGATCTAATTAATGGTTTCATGTTAGTAATAATAGATCAGAATTTCAGAACCCACGCGATAGTGTTATAATTATGTGATGTTATTAATGACCTAATTATCGCTTGAGTATTTAATTTACATTATTACATAATTTCACGCCTTTGTTATCCGAAAGTGTAGGCAGCGGCTGTTAAGCCTCGTCTCGCCGTTATGTTTCGTCCCAAATGGAATAGGCGGCAAACCTATTGCCGTACCGGGTCCAAGTTTTTCAGTCATCGATATTTATCACACATAACTTCCGAAAACAATTTCGAAAAGTCATTGGTGTGAGCCAGTGTCAGGATTCGAACCCAGACCTGCGGATCAGAAGCCGTGTGCTCGACCACTGCGCCACCGAGAGTTATAATGGAATTACATGGTACAAATATGTCGATTATTTAATGTATCATGTAACTCCAGGTCGTATAAACCTGAAAGTCTGGACAGCAGCTATGATGTCTCGATAGGACTGGTAAATTATTTGGTCAATGGAATAGGTGACGGTATTATTATATTAAGCCATATAGTAGGCAGCTAATCAGCTTCATTGTATTTCAAAGTAACATAGTGAGTTGAAAGGAATCAGTAACAAGTATTGAAATTTTGAGGATTTACCCAATTGCTTAAACTGTAATAAATTTATTTTTAAGGGTTAATTGCTAATAACAACTACGGCTACGTGTCGAATAAGCGTGCTGACTAAATTAGATAAGGGATTATTTAATAATTTACATAATAAAGGGCTCAAACTTTGTATTATTCCTAACTAGGTATTAGTTACCCTCAGAATTTTACTTTAAACAGAATATAAATTACTAAGTCTCGGTGGTCCGGTGGGAGAGCACACGACTTCTGATCCAGAGGTCCGGGCTCGAATCCTGACACTGGCTCATACCAATGACTTTTCGAAATTGTTTTCGGAAGTTAAGTGTGATAAATATCGATTACTGAAAACTTTGTGCCCAGGATGGCACCTATTCCATTTGGGACGTGATAACATACATAACGGCGAAACGAGGCTCAACAGCCGCTGCCTACACCTTCGGGTAACAAAAGGGGTGAAGTTATGTTATGTTATGTATAAATTACTATATAACTACCCTAAATAGCTTGCGGATTTATTCTCTTTTCCCAGTTTTGTCATTTAGAATGCAGTTTTACACTATTTTACAGGAGAGCTGTTAAAAAAAGTACCTAAAAATATTTTTGTCTTTTTTTATTATATTGTTACAATTATAATACATGGTTAGAAGCGTATTTTTAAGCTGCATTAAATGTAGTAGTTTAGCCGATGCACAAATGACAATATGGCGGTTTATCATAATACTTGCGTTCAAAATGAAAATTCTAAAGTGAAAGTTGCGTTGTTTTTGTACAGTGGTAGAGCCAAGCAGTTCGCTGCATGAATGGGCCGGCTCGGCCGGTGAAATACCACGACCTCTCAGAAGACCGATGTAAAGTGGCTCATGCCGCGTTTCGTTCGGTGAGAGAGGTACCCGGCGGCCCACCCCCCTTCCCCATCTTTTCCTATCCCCTATCCCTTAAAGGTCGCCAACGCAACAGTAACACTATATGTGTTGCTGGTGTCCATGGGCGACGTTGGTTGCTTACTATCAAGTGACACGCCTGCTCGTTTGCCCTCGCATTCCATAAAAAAAATGGAATTTGAAATATGGGATATATTTTAGTTTTTTTTACATGTGGGTAGTTTTGAATTGAACCAATTATTTATTACCCGTAAATCCTTTAATATGAAGCAGAATTTGAACTCGCAAACCCTGAACTAGAATTTGGACTGCTGAACTAGTTCTTCATTGAGACTATACGAGATATGGGGATCCGTTCAAATCTTTTAGTCGCTTCTTACGACACCCACGAGAAGAGATGGGGTGGCACTATCTACTAGGTTATTATAATGATGAATGAACTGAACAAACTGAATGATGAACTGACTGACTTACAAAAGTTCTAGCAACTATACAGATATAACTTCAACCCATTTGCTTTTTGCCTCTGCCACGTGTACGACTCACGAGCTCTACAAAGGGACATTCATATAGAACAACATCAAATGGGAAACAAGTGAAATTGTTTTTTTTTCTATTCCATTGTGGCGACGCGTCAGATATTTTTTTATGTCTTAGTATTTGGATTTTGGAACAACACAATAACAAAAGGAATTTATTCAGATTACGCTTGGGGAATTTATGATTTTTGCGTATTTTCTACACAGTTTTTGCAATGTACGGCTCCCTTAGTGGAATTCCGCGACCAATACGACTTAGGGACCCTCTAGAAACCTGCGTATACTTATTTAAAAGCTCGGCAACGCTCGGTGGTGTTAGTTGCTTACCATCAGCTGATATGCTTGCCTGTTTGCCTCCTTTCCCATAGATAAATGTAGTGTTCACATAGACTTAAAGTTAAAAGTTAAAAGATATGTAGAGCTTATAATACAGAGATTATTTTTCTTAAGGATATCAGATAAATGTAATGTTGCAAAAAAAGTAATTCTTTTATCGCAGACGAGCTGTCACTTTGGAAAATGAGAGTGTCACCAAACTGAAGCAAATAGATGAATATTGACTGAAATTCCAATTCATTCTGCCGAAGATATATATAACTCTTGAGTATAGACAGACCAATTCGTGAATACGTAACTTATATTTCAGTATTTATATTCATTATTTTCATTATTCATATTAGAATTTATTTGCATGAAATATATTTATGTCCTATGTTTCTAATCGAAAATCTTCCTTATCTAAATCGTATATATAATTTATAAATACTAATATGAATGGGTGATCCAGTAGTCTAGCACCCCGCTGCTGAATCAAAAAGTCGTGGGAAGAAAATAATTAAAATTATAAAACAACTTCGTAAGCAAGTACTAACAACCTCCTGCAGTACTAGTATTTGATGATAGCGGTGATATCAAAGTAAAAATTAGGGGTCGTTGTGAATTTAAACAAATGATCTGTTAAGAGCACAACCACACACACTCAGAATTAATTTTAAAGAATTAAAAAAGTAACCAAGTATTTTGAGTGACAAAACAAATACGGTACAGTTAAAAATATTTTTTTTACCTCCGCTCTAAACTCTTGAAGTATTATCTCCAGAAGGGAATAAATATATTGAATGCCACGGAAAAGCTAGTTTTGTAGAAATATTTAAATAGAAAACGCGTTTCAGCCAAACTTGTGCTGCATAAACTTTATATGTTTTACGCACCAATATTTTTTCTTGGATGAGAGATAGAACCTCGAGCTCTACGAAGCAGTCAGAACCACTGAGAGGTTACATGAACGAGCTTCGCAAAAACAATTAGCATTCGATAAATATTCTATGAAAAGGTAAAAATGTGTTTCTAAGAGTGATGAAACAATACAAACTTTTATGAAACTGTTACAGAGGCAAGTATTCACGAGTAGAAGATTTATTTGTTACAAGAAAAACGATAGATGTCTCTGCAGTTGACAGCGGACTCAAGGAGACTAGAAGCGAACCGTAAAACTTTTGCTCATGCTTATTAATCAGATACTCAACAGACTGTTCCAGGTTTATTTAATGTTTACCATCAGAGCACTTTGGGGATACTACTCTCAGAGAACTTTAAGCATTTCGGATTATAGTTAGTTTTAAGAAGCCTGCAAACAAGTCTTTAACTCTGCAAATTGGTTAAATGATCCAATTTTCCTGTGTAAGAATGCAGTTCGTGTAATATGAACAGTAACATTATGACTGCTGGTGCCGTTTAGGTAGTACTTGTAGAATTTATGGCATGTTAGTCACAAACAAAAACTATTCGTATATTTTGCTACTATAAATATTATTTATACTCTGTACTAGAACAAAAAAACTATAGTGTATTTAACTAGTGTAAGTAAAATCTTAGTTCTGGGCCATAGTTTGGTGGAAGCTGTGTTTAATTATTTATCTATTATAACAAAATAAACGTATAGACAAAACAATAACCTCCTCAGGCACAATTTAATCAATTATATTATCGATGATAAGAACACAAAATGTCAAAATGATTTCTGAAATATTAGCTATTGTCGCAGGTTCAAACGCGGGGCGTTTAGAACAGTAAGTAATCAAAGTGCCAAACTATTAAGCCATCAAGATGATTTAAAAATAATTAACTTATTTGCAAGAGAAAAAATACAAGTGAGAGACTTCCCACAGAGAAATATAACGAATATGAATTTATCTGAAGAGAAATTGCCAAGAGAAAATGTTTTAAGTATTCCACTTGCATCTTTAAAGATGTAAATTTAAGTGTAACATTTCAAAACACTTTCTGTGAACTAGCAGTTGGCATATTGTTATATTTTTATTTATACAAGGCAAGATAGCATTTTGTAACTTTTTTTGTAAATTCACGCCATTTTCTGAAGCTGTAGACAGGCTCATTTTAACAGTACAAATAGAATAGGTGGCACAAATACCAACACAGTGGTGTCCGTCATCAATATTTATCATAGATAACTTCCGAAAACTCATTAGTGAGAGCCTGGATTCGATTCCCCGACATCTAGAGTAAACTTCCTTTTCAAAAAGTGGATCACAGGGGACATTAAATGCTCCCTAACCTTATCTTCAACCAATCACTTCGGAACCCATGAGCTACACGAGTTGTGACTTATGGAGCAACGTAAGTGATTGCGATTCAAACGAGACTTCATGAATAATTCAATAACACTGCGAGTATATTGCACCAAGTCTATATTCATTCGTTCCGTTCAATCTTCTTCATTTCGAATTTGATTTGCGAACAATCAGCCACTATCAAAATCGATGTGGATTTGATGAGGATGAAGTTTTAAGTACCTCCAAAAATAATCCGTCCTTAGCTTAAGTGCTTCCACTTCGATGGTCTGGAGTTCGAGAAGAAAAAAGTCACAAATTTTAATTCTATACACTTTTTGAAATTTTTTTTGGAAGTTCTCTAAATAAGATATATATTATAAGATTCGGAAGTAATAAATATCGATGAGTAACATATACTGTGTGCTGTGCGCTGTGTACTGTGTGCTGTGCACACTGTGATGCTGTATGGCGCCGGCTTAGAATACCGCCACCCCATCTCTTCCCGTGGGTGTCGTAAAAGGCGACTAAGGGAAAAGGCTGGAAGAATGGGCAGCAGCATTCTCTCTCAACAAAATACAGCCTACTGCGATCGCCAACCCGCCTGCCAAGCGTGGCGATTATGGCAAAAACCCCCCGTGAGTGAACGGACCGGCAGTTGTGGCGCTCTATGGGGGAGGCCTGTCCAGCAGTGGACCTCAAAAGGCAAATGATGATGACATATATTTAGTCATGCCATAAATATTGTAACAAAGAAAAAAATTTTTTTAATTGCAAATAACATTTAATACTTTTACAGTGTGTTACTTTAATACATAAATATAAAACGATATAAAATATAAAAAGCTTATTCGAAGTGGTCTCCATTGGCTGCAATACAGGCCTTTAAACGTTGAGGCCAGTTATCAATAGAAACACGAACTCTTTCCATGGGAAAATTCTTCACTGCCAATCGTATGGATTGTTTTAGGGACTCTAAATTATTATGACGTTTAGAGCAAGCCGTACTCTCTAAAACTGACCACAAATCATAATCCAGTGGATTAAGATCGGGACTAGACGACGGCCAGTCTTCAGCTCTAATGAAGTCGGAAACGTTCGCTTCCAACCAAGATTGCGTGGACCGAGCTTTATGACCTGGTGCCGAGTCTTGCTGGAAGGACCATACTTCGTTATTGAACATGGTGTTGTTAAGGGGCTTGACTACCTTTTCAAGAATGGTATCTTGATACACTTGTGCCGATGTTTTGATACCTTTTTCACAAAAATATGGCTCAGTCACTCCTTCGTAGCTAACACCCCACCAAACCATCACTGAAGTCGGATAATGCCCACGTTGCACTCTGTCAACTATCAACTAATTGGGAAGCTTTCTTAGAGCTTTGAGCATAAATACGGTCATTTTGTTTGTTAAAATGTTGCTCAATTGTAAAAACTTTTTCATCCGTAAACAATATTTTTCTGTGACCTCCCTTTGCGTACCGCTTCAGTAGTTATTTAGATTTTAACACCCTATTATTTTTTAAATTATCAGTTAATAAATGACCAGTGGGCTTCTTATAGGCTGTAAGTCCTAAGTCATCTTTTAAAATACGCGACATTGTTCTAGGTGCTATCTTCATCTCCCGAGATAAAATCTTTTGCTTGCGGACAGGATTTCTTCGAATTCTTTCCCTTACTGCTTTGACCACCTTTTTCGTACGAACACTACGTGGACGGCCAGGTCTTTTTCTGTCACAAACAGAGGAGGTCTCATTGTACCTATTAATAGCCCGGTACACAAACATTTGACTAATACCAAGTGTATGGAGAGTTTTAAAAATTGCATTTGGCTCCATACCTACTTTGTGTAATGCAATCACAGCGATTCGGTTCTCTTTATCACCCCACTCCATTTTAATATCGCAAAATATTGTACAATGTATTGGCGCCAAAACGAGAAACCACAATGAACAATCGTATAAAAATGACAGATTCCAAATTCAAATGTAATATTTTTTTATTTTTAGTTGTAACAGTATTTATGGCCAGACTAAGTATATATTATAGACGATGAATGGCGACAGACGTCGCTACTAAATCGGCGAATCAAACCGTAACAGCCGCTGCCTACACTCTCGAGTAGAAATAGAGTGGTAGCTAATATGGAACAATTTAACTAAATAAAAAAGGCACCAAAATAATGAAAGGCACACTCATCTTGTCGTAAATTGTTTACTTTCGTAACAGACGTGTTCAATAAATAGACATGAAGGATTACATAACTTGATACATCTTATTAATAAATAATATTAGTAAAATTCACAAAAAAATCCTTGCTAAGTCCCTTACGGAGTAGGAAAAGAGAACAGAACTCCATAAGGCACGATTCTTACACGCCTTACTCGCTTATTTGACTATCATAACACTTATCATGCACGCTCGTCGATTTTTAAGGCGTAATATATTAAGAAGTGAAATAAATAATAATTAAACCCTAAATAAATACTTTTTAATCCTCCCGTTTCCTAGTTGAACTGACAGCAGCTTACTGGATTATCTGGCAGCTGACAGAGCCAGCAACTCATGTGTTATTAAAGATGTTTCGTCGACATGTTCAAATTATACTAACATTTTACATAACAAAACTTATCATAACTTCACGCCATTGTTACCCGAAGGTGTAGGCAGCGGCTGTTAAGCCTCGTCTCGCCGTTATGTTTCCATCCCAAATGGAATAGGTGGCGAACCTATTGCCATACCGGGCACAAAGTTTTCAGTCATCGATATTGATCACACAGAACTTTCCGAAAATAATTTCGAAAAGTCACTGTCAGGATTCGAACCACGACCTCTGGATAACTCAGATAATTCGATAATTCAGAAACCGTGTGCTCGACCACTAGACCACCGTGACAACACTAACATTTTAATGTTTAAATCGTCGACTGGGAACCTGAAGTTCACATTTTAAAAAAATACTATTTAAGCCCTAAAGGATACTTAGAATAGTCAAATTATGATATGAATATACATCAAAATACATAAATAAAAATTCATAAAAATACGTATGCAGTTGTGTGATAATTTATCTTGGAGACTCAGTGTTAAGGCTATGAAATCTGAATTAGCTGTTCTGGTAATTGAAAAGAATGAAAGCCAAAGTGTAACCAACTATACTTATTCGAATTGTGTTAAAGACAAAGTAATAGGAGCATGAATATTAAACTGAAAAATATATTTCTCAACGAAAACGACAGAGGTTAAGTGCCATCCGACCGTTTTGAAACAAGGAAAACTAAATAATAATAATAATATCTTAGACACAATACACAGAGCGCCCTCCAATTTCAAGCTAAGCAACTAAATGCTTGTGTTATGGATCCTAGATAACAGATATTAATTCTTTTATTTTGTAAATACATACTCATAATACATAGAAAAACACCCAGACTCCACACAATATTCATGTTTGTCACAAATATTTGTGCTCGGGTGGGAATCGAACCCCCGACCTCATTGCTGCAAACGGTAGTTTTGCCAATGCGCCACGAGGCCTGTCATAATGATAAAATAAATTTAATTTTAATTTGATATTTTAAAATTACTCACAGTTTTCTCTTACTAACACTGTTTTATAATATTTTTAACCGGAATTTTGTCATTTTTTCACGATAAATATAATGCTTGTTACCAAACATCTCCGCAACAAATCAGCTTTCAAAAATTAGCTTACAAAATGTGTTTACGGAATTCGGTTCCGTTCTGTTTCAATTGTAATTATACGGTCACCGCGTAAAATTTCAATTGTGCCCCGGTTCGGGAGAAATTTTGAGAGTGCTTGAAATTGCCGGCCATCTTTAGGTTTTCCAGCGAGGACACGGAACATTTTATTACACCAAAAATAACGTCAGGTTGAATTTGAATTTTTAATTATACCATGTTATTATTAAAAGACCAAAGTTACGCATTTGATTGAGAAGTCCAGATATAGAATCCTGATCATCAATAACTTTTAGCAGTTATTTTAGATAATAATATGTTATATTAACGTTAGCGCTAATATAATATAATGGAATACTACTACTACTACTTATGGAAGCGAGAGCTGGGTATGGCAGAGCGTGCATAAAATAGGATAAACGCGGTCGAAATTAGGGCATTGCGCAAAATCTGCGGAGTGACCCTCGCTGACCGCGTGGAAAACAATGTTATAAGGAAGGAAGTCGGAGTGAAAGAGAGTGTCGGTGTAAAAGTAAGAAAGGGCATGCTCCGATGGTTCGGACATGTAGAAAGTATGGATGATGCAAGATTGACTAAGCAGATATAAAATGCAAAAGCGGATGGGTGTAGGAGTCGAGGACGGCCAAGACACACATTCCATGACCAAATAGAACGTGTTCTGGAGGAAGGTGATGTCAGGAGCCTCAAAAATCGACGCGCGTGCATGAAAAGAGTTATGAAAGTCAACGAAGCGAGTGAGGTGTGTAAGAATCGTGCCTTATGGCGCTCCGTTCTCCCTGCCTACCCCGCAAGGGATTTGGCGTGAAGCTATGTATGTATGTATGTATGTTATATTCGTTTCAGATGGACAGGTTACAAGTAAGGTTCCTGACTGCCTTAAAAACCGACGCACATACATTCAAAGTCAAGGTTGCAAACGACGTATATAAGAATCACAAAGACTGTGCCATGTTATTGTTGCCTATTACGTCGGAGACTCAGTGTGAAGATGTGATGTTTCTTTTGTTTGAAAAAAGAAATAAAAAAAATTGAAAATTTTTAGACATACATCCCATGACCAAATAGAACGTGTTCTGGAAGAAGATGATGTTAGGAGCCTCAAAAATCGACGCGCATGCATGGAAACAGTTATAAAAGTCAACAAAGCAAGTGAGGTGTGTAAGAATCGTGCCTGTGTTCTCTCTGCCAACTACTATGTAAATTTGAATAAAATAGGAGCGAATTTTCCATGCAGATTACAAAATTTCATCGAGATTAAATTTAAGAGGAATCTTCGAAATATCAGATTGTTTCTTTTTAATTGTGTTGTATTAGAATACCTTGTTGTAATTAATCTCTGTCAAAGGACATTTAATTAAATATTGATTATAAGAATCCATATTAATTCTGTAGTTTGCTCGCTGTGAATGACAATAAAGACAAGGCCAATTATAACTTTAAAATCAACACTTACCCTTTTTCAGGCGGACAGCTTCAAATCCCGGAACACATAAACTGACAATCGTAGGTATGTCTGAAACAAAACAATGACTGCAGAAATTGGACTGGCGACAAAGTAAGCCTGCTTACATTTGAGTGCTAGGAGCGTGAATAAATATAGCACCATTATTTTTCAAAGTAAACGGAAAGAGATTCATCACTTCCAAACAGTTTAATAAAAAAATAACAATATAAATGGATATTTCTCTATAAAAGAAAACTTGAATTTTATTTTATTTAAAATCGTGCTTTTTTAAGTTTTTAGTCTCATTTTTGTACTTGCCACCTGTTATGTATACTTCAATCTAAATAAAATACAAATGACTTTTTACATGAAGATCTTGAATTAAAAATTCCTCTCAAGTTAACTAGATTGGATAAAATAATAATTAAGCATTGATAAAAACTTTTTGAGAGTAGAATTAATTTAAGCTCAAATTTCGACTTCGCTAAACTATTGAAAGTAATAACGGCCATTCTATTGATAATAAGTAGTCAACTTATTGAACTTGAATTAAATAGAACTTTAGCTACTGCATTCATAAGCATATTTCTTAGGTCTCGGCGGTGCAGTGGTCGAAAACCCCGCTTCTGAATTTAGCGGTCTTGGGTTCGAATCCTCACACTGGCTCACACCAATGACTTTTCGATGTTCTTTTCGAAAGTTATGTGTGAAAAATATCGGTGACTGAAAACTTTGTGCCCGGTTTGGCAATAGGTGCGAACCTATTCCATTTCGGACGTAAACATAACGTCGAGACGAGGCTTAACAGCCGCTGCTTACATCTTCGGGTAGAAAAAGACGTCAAATTATTTTATGTTATAAGCCCATTCTAAAGCGCTAAGCTGGCTAAGAATAATGAACATTTCAGGTATTTTCTAAACGATACCAACAGACTAGTTAAACGCAAAAATAAACTAGTACTAATAGACTGTTAAACGCAAAAATAAATAAATAATAATCTTAGAGACACAATAAAACTATTACAATAAAAAATAATTAAAACATCTGAAATGCCATTCAGCCCTTTGAAAACAGTCAATGCCAAGATGAATTGTTAAATTTATAAAAGAAACGACGTACACTTGCTGAAAATGCTTCAACATGGCAATTTAAACTTGGCAGTAGTTCTCCAAATTAAAACTTTTATAGAAATCAGTGGAAATATTATTTTTGTATGGCGCGTTGCCAAAAAATATACTATTGTGAATTAAAAATTGTGTTTATGCCACAAACTTAAATTTTTATTAAGTATTTAATCAACAAACATGGTCTTTAACTAAAGCCTATATTTGTCAGTAATAAACAAAAATCCATACTAATATTATAAATGCTAAAGTAACTCTGTCTGTCTGTCTGTCTGTTACTCTTTCACGCCTAAGCGGCTGAACGGATTTTGAAGAAATTTGGTATGGTAATAAATGATTACCTAGAAATGGTCATAGGCTATAAATAATCACGCCATCGTTCTTAGGGGGTAGGCAATAGGCAGATAACAAAATTTTGTTAGTGATTTTTAGTCGTTTTTGTTGGGAGTTTTGCTCTTTCATACGATAGTGGGACATTGTTGCAGGGGGACTTACAGCCGGGAGAAAACAAAAAAACTTATGCGGACGAAGTCGCGGGTAAAAGCTAATTTAATAAAATTTACACAATATTGAGTAGTTTTTGGACTTATTAACTATCATAAAATATTAAAAAGTATTGCATATTAAGGATTACGAGTAACCCAACATCCAAAAAATAATAATATTAGTTCACGTGGTAATGGGAAACTGCAAAGAACAAAGTAGCCATGTATTGGATTAGCTTAGCGACTAAGTCATATTTATATATTTTTTATATTTCTCAACAAAAAATCTAGTCAACCGTACAGGCAGTACAATGTACTGTAGTAGAGCCAAGTAGTTCACTGCAGTAAAGGACCGGCTCGACCGGTGAAATACCGACTCAGACGATCGATGAAAAGTGGCTCATTGGTGGCGTTTCGTTCAGTGAGAGAGGTACCCGGAAGTCCACCGCTGTTCCCCACTTTCCCCATCCTTTCCTATTCCTCAAAGGTCGGCAACGCTATATGTGTTGCAGGTGTCTATGGGCGGCGCGAATCACCATGCAGCAGGTGAGGCGCATTCTCATTGGCCCTTCTATACCATAAATAAATAAAAAAACAACAATGCGCAATCATTAAACACTTCCATAGTCGGATAAAAGTATCATAACAGTAAAATAAAAAAGTAGCAAAAGGTTAATAGAAAAATTCTTCTGCACCTGCCTCAAATATCTTAAAGGTTGAATGATCAAAAGGTATATTATTTTCTTTATCTAGCGGTAAATAAACGGGTAAAATTCAAACAAACATAACATAACTTCACGCCTTTTTCTACCCGAAAGTGAAGGCAGCGGCTATTAAGCCTCGTATAGCCGTTATGTTTACGGACGTAACGGACGTTAACGTCCCAAATGGAATAGGTGGCGAACGTATTGCCATATCGGGCACTTAGTTCTCAGTCATCTATATTTATCACACATAACTTGTCAAAAGAATTTCGAAAAGTCATAAGTGTGAGCCAGGATTCGAACCCGTGAACCCGAACATTAAATAAAAACTATCTAGCGAATACCACAGACTCCTCTATAGGAAGAAAATACCAAATAGAAATAGCTTCACTATTATACGTCCAGAAAGAGACTCTCTTTTTTCTCGTCATATAGTCTAGACTCTCCCAAAGGCTTAAATCTTAAATCTCATTTATATTACAGTACTCTCTTACGACTAACTAGCTAGGCTTCTATTGGTACTATGTATCTAATTTATAGTAGTTATAATTAAATGTACACTGATATCGTTAATTGCAAAATTGTGTTTACATTTAATTACTTAAAATAAACAATGTGATAATACTAACATTCAGATGCTATATTATATATAAGACAATTATTAAAATATCTCTTGAGTAATATGTCTTTATTAATAAATTTGTCATTTACTGAAATATAAAGATATCAGAACTTGAATGGTAATCTAAACTCAACTCCGTAAACACATCCAAACATTAAGTCAAAGCGAAACTGAACCTCAAATCTAAAAACAATTTTGAATCCAAACTTAAAAATTTGAATTACAATCTCCTAAACTCATACTCTCACTCAGTTATAAAGATAGTAACAGATCCAAGTTTTCGAAGTGGTAGAGCTAAGCAGTTCGCTGCATGAATGGTCCGGCTCGACCGGTGAAATACCACGACCTCTCAGAAGATCGAAGTGAAGTGGCTCATGTTTTGTTCGGTGAGAGAGGTACCCGGAGGCCCACCCCCTTTCCCCATCCTTTCCTTTCACCTATCCCCTAAAGGTCGGCAACGCAACAGTAACGCTATATGTGTTGCTGGTGTCTATGGGCGGTGTTGGTTGCTTACCATCAGGTGACACGCCTGCTCGTTTGCCCTCCTATCCCATAAAAAAATCCAAGCAATTCGCTGCATAAATGGGTGATTAAGGGTCAATGCTTATAGTTCAAAATTGAAACACTATTCACCAGACTTTACAATTTAGCTCAATGGACTATACGGAACGCGTACACCTATATATTAATTCTATACTATCCATAAATTACTTTTATATTTCTCTGAAAACTATATACATATATCATTATTCTATGAGTTATTTCCATTCGTACCTATAAATCATATAAAGTGTGACTTTCAATACAGCACTTAGGCAAAAGGAAATAGGAATTATTTGCCATAAAAAATAATCTCTCTCCGAAAACTGAGCAACGTAAAAAACGTAAAAAACTAATAATTCTCTCTTAAAGAAAGAAGGATTAAACACAAAACATCCCGACCCTACTGAAATGTAATAAATAATACAAGTTTTTTCACGTTCCAAACATTATCAGCACACCCCGTCTCTTTTTTCACTATTCTTAATACTTTTCTTTAAATAAAATATATTTTATAAAAAGTTCTCAGAACTGTTATGACACTTGGCTCTATACCAAAATTGAGTAGCTTTAACAAAATAAGAGTTTTAAATATCTTCGTTATTTTATATCTGACTTTATTTGTTGACTGATCTGTATTTATTTAATACATTATTTACGTTACCCCATTATACCGCTACCCCATTTCTTCTCGTGAGTGTCGTAAAAGGCGACTAAGAGAAAAGCAAGGAAAATGGGCAGCAGCGTTTTTCTCCTCAAAACATCCATGGCTTACTGCGATTGCCAACCCGCCTGCCAAGCGTGGGGATTACGGTAACTAGCACCCAAATGAACGACGTAATATGGACGGTGCATCCTGCGTTCTGCAGTGGACTAGCCTGGGCTCATGATGTAATCATCATGATTTAATATCTTGTTAAATAAAGTTCTGGACAACTTCTGTACATCAACAAAAATAATTTATTTCATCACTTGTGTATTTTAAAAAAATAAATATGTAAAGGTTTTCGTTATTCTAAAATTATACTAACGACATTATAATTAAATGATAGAACAGTCCACTTGAAAGCTTTTTATTTCATTACTAGCTTGCTTTCATTACCACCTGCGTGGAAACCAAAAATACTAAGCCTGAGCCATTATAAGGGCTCATTGCTAACCCCCAATTAGTGACAACGTGATAATATTTAGCATATGTCTTGACCCGACCTCTTAACTATATCTATGCAAAATTGGACATAAAACGGCTTCTGATCCAGAGGTCGAGTTTCGAATAATCACACTGGCTCACACACCAATGACTTTACGAAATTGTTTTTGGAAGTTATGTGTGATAAATATCCATGACTGAAAACTTTGTGCCCCAGTAGGGCAATAGGTTCACCACCTATTCCATTTGGGATGTAAACATAACGGCGAGACGAGGCTTAACAGCCCCTGCCTACACCTACACCACCGGTAACAAAGACCCGAAGTAATGTTATGTTATGTGGACATAAAACCATGCAGTACTTTTAGGGCTTTTCCGTAACAAATATACCGACAAACAGACAAAAATTCTAAAAACCATATTTTTGTATTCGGTGTCTATTGTAGATCATATTAACTAATTAATATCAAGTATTAAAAAAAAAACAACAATTGTTTCAGAAAGTTCACTGGATAGTAAAAGAAATCTTTTGAATAGGAAGCTGATGCATTATACACTTTCGATTGAACTTTTAAGGAAACCCAAACTCAAATATTAGCCAGCAGTATAATTTGGTTCCGGTTTTCTGTGTAATTTTTAAGACAAAATTAATTTTAGATGATACTGGATTGAAATCCTTTCCAAAAATTACTTTTCCAAATACTTCACGGAAATATTTTCTTTATTATACATATGACCTTATCAATAATATTTTATAGGCATTCAATATATAAACAAAAAGATAGCAACGTGTACATTACCCACTGATGTAAAAAAAAAAACACATAGCGACATGACGTTTGAGATGTAATGAAAATGTCATGTTAATAAAGGATGCCTAAATTTCAGACAAGAAAAAGGATATATATTTATGAAAAGACTTATGTATGGTATACACGTAAAGACTACCTGCCCGTGGCATATGTATAAGTATTAGTTGAGGTCGTAAATATATATTAAGGACACTACGTTATTCCGGCATGACCACTGATCTTTAACCTGTTGACGACATTTTCTGGAAAGGAATCCCCCACAGACCAGTTTTAGTTCCTCGGGCACGTCACACATGTAAAAATTTACGATCTAACAAGACTGTTCATCGCTTATTATGACAACTTACTATCTGCTTAGCTGCGTTTATAGTTTCTGGTGACGGTTTTATTTGCTATTTTGTTCCGTAGTTACTGATGAATTATTTATGAATGGAGCTTATTATATTAATAAATAATTTGGCGACAGTCCTCATAACACTTCTGTAGTAATATAAGCCATAAATTACGTTACATACTAACGTAACATAACATTTTTACCCGAAGGTGTAGGCAGTGGGCTAAACCTCGACTTGCCAAATTGTTAAATTACGTCCCAAATGGAATAGGTGGCGAACCTATCGCCGTACATCGGGCACAAAGTTTTCAGTCATCGATATTTATCACATATAATTTCCGAAAAGAATTACTCGCAATAGGATGGGAAAGGAAGGGGAACGGACGTGGGCCGTGGGCCCCCGGGTATCTCTCGAAACGCGCCTTGAGCCACTATTCGTCGATCTTCCGAGAGGGCGAGGTATTATATGCAGCTAATTGCTTGGCTCTACTAGTGCTACGTTTTGAATATTTTGTGTATATTATTTTATTAAATAACTATAGACATGCCTATTTGTTTTTTGATAGCATTTCGTTATGTTTTAGAAACCTCTTGCAACCACCAGCCACCACGAAGAAGTATTTATACCTACTTATAAATTTAGCGATAATGACTCTATCCAGACATATATTATCTATAGCATTACCGTACCATCTGCCGCACGAGTGGCTTCATTGTGGCTTGCGGTTATCGGATTTAAGTCAATGAGCGGTTTTCGGAAAAATATATCAACGAAACACAAATGTTAAGTGTGCTTGTTTTATAGTAATTTAAATATTCCATGCACATAAATTGTGAAGCGAGTGAGGCGTGTAAGAATCGTGCCCTATGGCGCTCTGTTCTCTCTGCCTACCCCGCAAGGGATTTGGCGTGAAGTTATGTATGTGTATGTATGTAAGGTATTGTTTTCATTTACTTAACTTCATTTACTTAACTTTTTTTTAAAGTAATTTTTTTATGATTACACATATCAACTTAAAATCAGAAAACTCTCAATTTGCAAAAGAAACTCAGAATTTGAAAAATCATAATCAAGCGGTTCTCATGTCCTGAATCTGTAACAATACAGTGCTCTAATTATGAAGCTATTAAAAATCAAATAGGCTTTCATTCACGACTTCTGTGTACGTATATTTTAGACATATTATTATGTTAAGGTTGTGAATCGAAATTAGTTGTAACAAACTACACACAGATTAAATAAAGATGTTTCCTCTCGTTTTATATATGTACAGCGGTATCTATAGGATAAATGATTTCTTGAAACTACAACAATAACAACAACAGCCCGTAAGGCTAAGCTAAGTTTAAAGTGCCTTCGTAATCAATTCATTAGTATTTTCTCAACAAGTTGAACTAAATTGTTCGTTCGCTTCAATTTGGCACTGAACAGTGAACTTTAACTTCATAGTCTGTTTCGAATTTGATCAAAGTTTCCGAAGCAACTTTAATGTTTACAGTTTGTAAACTACAATGTTCTAGTATTACATTGGTGGAAGTTGTCCATTTTGTGTCGGAGTTAATGAAATTTAATCTGTGTTGTAATGTTCTTCTCACGTTTCCAATTTTTCTAGATAAAGTAACAGTAATAAAACACTGTTAGCACATTTATTTGTCACATAGAAAAGTGAAAAGTGTCTCTGCAGATGACAGTCAAACTTATGAGACGGCAGGGGAAGACGTTTTGGCCGTGACTCGCTACTAAAAATACCGAGCACAATACGTTACTGTCCTTGGTATTTTTAGTAGCGAGTTTCTTTTGGATTTTTTCTTGAACGTTTTTAGGAAGATTTTTGATTTTTATAACCAAAATAATAGAACATAAATAATCCCTTACTTCTCCAGACTTTAAATATTACCTATTTGAAATACATTGAACATACATACATCTCTTTTAAATAGGTAATTTATTTGTTTAATTAATTTTAATTGTTTAATTTATTTAATTAATATGTTGTCATTTCATAGATTTTCAGAGATCATTTTAGTACACCTTGTTCTAGTGTAGGCAGCGGCTGTTAATCCTCGTCTCGCCGTTATGTTTACGTCCCAAATGGAATATGTGGCGAAACTATTGCCATACACCGGGCACAAAGTTTGTAGTCGTCGATATTTATCACATATAACTTCCGAAAAGAATTTTGAAAAGTCATTGGTGTTAGCCCGGATTCACATATACGACTTTTGGATTCAGGAGCACGGTGCTCAACCATTGGAACCACCGAGGCTGTGACCACCTCAAAGCAATTCTGTACAAATGTAAAAATGAAGCTGAAGTATAAAACAATTAAGATCCCGACAGTTTCGCACAATATGACTACTGTAATCTAATCTAAGCTAAACGATAGAATTCGTTTGAATCCTTGTAGAATTATAAATCATTTAGCTACTTTCTGCTTTAAACCCCCATTATTTTTTTGAGAAACATATATGTTTCCAAAAATATTAATGTTAATATTTTTTTTCTATTGGTAGTTGAGTCCTTATACTAAATCATACAGGGACTTACGATCAAGACACCCTAGGTTTATTAAGAGAGGAGGAGGAGGAGTCCTTCTTGAGGAAAGAATGTACAAAGAATTTTACAGCTGAAAATAAAACATATTCAAATTAATATGTACAAACAGTGTGTGTGTGGAAAAAACCGGAGTGCAAATATATTTTATTTCACAGATCCAAGAGTACTTTTACATATATTTTAATCCCTTTGATCTCTATAACATGGTCTCTACCCGTCCCTTGAGCGGGACCAATCAAATTGAGAAAATTGTTTTAAAGAGGTACATAAAAATTTACCTGACAATTTCATTTTCGACGGGACTACAAAGCTATTACGTCGTGCAACAAATCATAAGGCCTGTTATTATTAATTTATCTACTACTAATCAAGTTTTATATTTTTAAGCATATAAACTAGATGGCGTAGTAAATGTTTCAAAAGCAGAGCAAATTGTGCTCGATCTAAGCGAATGGGTTGGTTCTCCCCCATCAAATATCCGTTTATTCGACACGTAGAAATGATACCAAATATGTGATCGTTTAGTCAAAATATGTTTTATATGAATTTGGTGTACAAGAAATCATTATAAAATGAGCTTCATTGTTTCTAAGTACTTTAACCTGAATTTCAAATTATTAATACAAAATAACTATTAAAAATAAATACTGCGACTATTCTAAAAGCCGTTTTATTTTGCGGTACCAATTTCTGAAAATGTCATCTCCTGTTACGCTCTTGCGCTTAAGACAATTCCAACGACACTTCTCAAGATGGAATTCATTCGGTCGTATGAAGGAATTTACATACAAACATTCGCCAGAAAACCATAGTCCTCCTTGTGCATTCGGTAATAATAGCGGTATATTTTCTTTTTTTTAATGTTATGTCTATTGGACATTTTAGCGAAGCCAGCGTTTAAAGCAAGCATGATGCTCCCACGAGGGCTTTTTGAATATAAGGACGTGCCTCTTGAAACGAAAATGAAAACTCGTTTTATTCTGGGGCTAGTTTTACATTTTTATTTTGGATTTACCGAAAATTTATATAAAGGTATTTCTTTAAAAAACATTCATACATTTTGTATAATCATCGACATATAATAGCATTAATTGATAAACTACAACTTATTGGTATGTATTTTTCGAAAAAACAAATCTTATGCCGTAAACTACTAGGCCGACTGGCCGACCAATAAAATTTAGAATCTTCATGTATTTTATGGACCACGCAATTATAAAACTTTTTTTTTCATTTATTCGAAGCCACTTATTCCAATCGACGCAACACTTATTTCTTTTAACAAAGCTGCTGTTTTTTTAGTGTTTATTATGAGTCTACTAAGAAAATCGACAATTTCATTATCATTAAACATCAACACGCAAAGTGACGCGTCACCCCTGATTCAATGATTTACATTTTCCTTTGAAAAAATTTAATGAAAGATGACTAAAGTGAGCAAATTTCTCGCCCAACTAATGATACCCAATTTGGGTTTATCTATTTCGTTTTATTTTCCTCTTTTCTATTAAGAATTTTCATCTTGCAAAATTTCCTCTTTAAACCTCTTAAGGTTTGTATTAATAAGAGTAGGAATTTAACTTCTCTTACTAGAGATACTTATTATTTTATAATCATCTCGTCTTCCTCTCTTAAAACTTCACTTGATATAGGACCACCTTAAACTTTATAAAATAAAAAATAGCGTGTAAATTTAATAAAATGAAATTAAAAACAAACACATTTTTTTAAGTTGAACTTCTAATCTCTATTGTAATAATCAATCAAACAGTGGTAGAGCCACGGTAGAGCCATTACGTTGCGTGAATATGCCGGCTCAACCGGTGAAATACCACGACCTCTCAGAAGATTGACGTAAAGTGGCTCATGCCGCGTTTCGTTTGGTGAGAGAGGTACCCGGAGGCCCACCCCCCTTACTTCATCCTTTCCTTTCCCCTATCCCTTAAAGGTTGGCAACGCAACAGTAACACTATATGTGTTGCTGGTGTCCATGGGCGGCGTTGGTTGCTTACCATCAGGTGCCATGCCTGCTCGTTCGCCCTCTTAACCATAAAACAAATATTTTTAATACATTTCTACAATATGGTTTCCAAATCAAAGAGCTTGTTAGGAGTGAATCCAAGAATAATGCGACGTCGAACATGACAGATCCTCCAAAATAAAGTAGTTATTCTACCAGATTATACCAGACCAATTTATACGCGAGTGGGGATCGAACCCAACCAATCTCGATTCCATAGTCGGTAGTTTTACCAATGCGCCGCGAGGCCCGTCGTAACGTAAGATGTGCTCTTTTTACATTTAGTGAGTTATAAACGTATGTTTGATACAAAGTTTCACTTTTTTAGCGCGGAGGCACTCCACGCCCTATTTTATTTAGTAAACTAGCAGACCGCGCGAACTTCGTACCGCCATATTATATACATGTCGGGGAATATGACAAGACGTAGTGATTGTTCTGCAGAACTCTATTGTATCATTTGTAAATATAATAAGTAATAATATTGTGACATCGTTTCGGCCAATCAGAGCAGAACACTTTATGTGTAGAGCGAGGTCTGGATGCCATCTTGACTTTATGGTGTTTTGACAGTTGAACAGAGTTGTTGTTAGAGCAAGAGCAATGCTGAGAGAAACGGATCGAGGAGGATTCGTTTGGGAAATTTGTAAAAGAGATGGTTATAAAGTGATATCGGTGCCCTCAACTCGCTGCTCAATCCAAATTATTCATTAAACAATTGTTTACTAATTTGATATTGTATAACCGAGATTAAATGTGTTCGATAACAGTCATCAATTGTTTTTGCTCGGATTATATCCTGATTTGCCCACAATTATGTCTCCAGTAAGGAATCGAATAAAAGTCTATCCGACATACATTTATCACTAAAAAGATTATTGTCCCACTCTTATTAATAACTTAAGCTTTCCTCAATAAATGGACTATCTAAAACTAATATTTTTTCAATTAAAACCAAGTAGTTCCTGATACATGCATACATAAATTTTCGCCAAATTCCTTACGGGGTTGGCAGAAAGAACAAAGCGATTATTACACGCGTCACTCGCTTAGCTAGTATGTATTAGCGGGTACTGACAACCAAGACATTGATAATATTTTACAACTTCAATCAACGCTTTAAATTAATAGCAATGCCATGAACTTGTCCCAAGTTTTTTGTCAACCTTTAGTTTTTTTTAATACTACTTAAACGACTTTTTTTATTTGGTCACTATTGATGACTTCAACGAAAACAACGGGACACCATATGTTCAAACCGGGGTAGCTAACTCACAGTGAGTGTTTTTTTTATAACTAAAATGATGTCGGTCTTGCGATTAATCTTATTGAAATAAATTCACTACATTTTAAAAGATATCACAATATTAAAAATGTAAAGTTTATTATATCTAGAAAGTATTATAAATCAGTCACATCAGTCACACCTTGTCAGTGGTAGAGTCACGCAGTTCGCTGCACGAATGGGCCGGCTCGACCGGTGAAATACCACGACCTCTCAGAATATCGTCGTGTGGCTTTTGCCGCGTGTCGCTCGATGAGAGAGGTATTCGGAGGCCCTTTCCCCCTCCCCTTCCTAAGCCCACTCCTGACCTCACCCATATCCCATTGTAAGGCCGGCAATGCAACTGTAACACTACATGTGTTCAGGTGGCCATGGGCGGCGTTTGTAACTATCAGGTGACACGCCTGCTCGTTTGCCCCTTACACAATAAAAATGTAACCTAATTCCTATCCTATCCTAGTCCTAGTCCTACTCCTAGTTAATATATAAATGTGAATGTAAGTTTGTTTGTTACGCTTTCAAGCGATAACTACTCAATCGATCATCATGAAATTTTGTACACATATTCTTGGAGGTATTAGAAGTAACATAACATACTTTTTTTCATCTTTCTTTCATTAATTTACATATTTGTATTTGCACCCTAAGGAAAAACTTATAATATACATACATATATAACTTCACGCCAAATCCCTTGCGGGGTAGGCAGAGAGAACAGTGCGCCATAAGGCACGATTCTTACACGCCTCACTCGCTTCGTTGACTTTCATAACTCTATTCATGCACGCGCGTCGATTTTTGAGGCTGCTAACATCACCTTCCTCCAAAATACGTTCTATTTGGTCATGGAATGTGTGTCTTGGCCGTCCTTGACTCCTACATCCATCCGCTTTTACATTGTATATCTGCTTAGTCAGTCTTGCATCATCCATTCTTTCTACATGTCCGAACCATCGGATCATGCCCTTTCTTACTTTTACACCGACACTCTCTTTCACACCAACTTCCTTCCTTACAACCTTGTTTTCTACGCGGTCAGTGAGAGTCACTCCGCAGATTTTGCGCAGTGCCCTCATTTCTACCGCGTTTATTCTACTTTCATGCACACTCTGCCATACCCATCTTAACATTGCTAGAGCCAAGCAGTTCGCTGCATGAATGGGCCGGCTCAACCGGTGCAATACCACGACCTCTCAGAAGATTGACGTAAAGTGGCTCATGCCCCGTTTCGTTCGGTGAGAGAGGTACCCGGAGGCCCACCCCCCTTTCCCCATCCTTTCCTTTCCCCTATCCCTTAAAGGTCGGCAACGCAACAGTAACACTATATGTGTTGCTGGTGTCCATGGGCAGCGTTGGTTGCTTACCATCAGGTGACATGCCTGCTCGTTTGCCCTCCTATCCCATAAAAAAAAATATTAAAAAAAACCAGCTCTCGCTTCCATAAGTTCAGGACTGCATTATGGATTGCTAGCTGGGCTTTTCTGCTAATGTTTTTTGCGCCCAGGAATCTGCCCAACGCTCCATTTACGCTATTTCCTATCGCCACTTGTCGTTACATACATAGTTTTTTTCTTTTCATTTTCTTCATGTCTGTCTTATAATATAGTCTACAAAACACAAAAATAACGTAAAAATATCTACCTGCTAGCTGTCGCGGTCCGAGCTGTCCGAGTCGGATACATCATCCGTACTGTAACTAAATATTTCCCTCTGAAACGAATACTTACATTTTGTATTTTGCGATATCTTTTGAATTAAATGTCCGAATTGAATTATTCAAAAAGTTCTAGAAAGGTATTGAATCAATCTTATTATTGAAGTAATTTATTTTCAGGTGAGTTAATACCAAGATGCAAAATAAAGAATTTCTAAAATAACATAATTTTAATTATTTTTAAAAAATCAAAAAACACTTATTGTGAGATAACTACAATAGTTAGACATATGGCGTCGCGAACTTTTTTTAAAGACAAATATATGTTCTGTAAAAGTGTAGTACATTATTTTGTTATAGAATCAATAGTTTTCGCAGCGTTCACAATGTAAGAAATATTTTCGAGTCATTTTCCTACACCTTGGGTTACATTATTGGACTTATAGTAAGGATCCCTAATTAATTTGAAAATATAATATAGCTTAAAGCCTTCCTCGATAAATGGACTATATACGATTGAAAGAATTTTTGAAATCGGACCGGTGGTTTCTGAGATTAGCGCGTTCAAACAAACAAACAAACTCTTCCGCTTTATAATATAAGTATAGATAAGAATTAAAAAGTTCAATTTCTTAAGCGCGGAGAGACTCCATGCACTATATTTATTATCAGTGGCTTAATCATTATCACACTACTCTAGAAATGGTTTATTTCAGAGTCACGAGACAAAATACGACAAAGATATAGTATGTATTTTGTATTCCTATTCTTATTCGAAGCAAAAGCAATAAAATGTCTATCTTGAGTGTACTGTTCACGGCACTAGTACTACAGAGAACAAATCTTCGTTCTCTGTCTTAACACGTTATAAGAAGTGAGGCGTGCAGGCTCTGGCTGAGTTTACTAGAACTGTTTTGTTGGTCTTGAGTTGAACAATCTTTAGATAATATCCAGATACACACATTTATATGAATATTCCAGTGGGTGCTACCAACATACCATCTTTTTACCTTGTTTTTTTTTATTGGTATAGGAGGCAAATGGTGGCAAGTGACTAGTGATAAGACAGGGAGGTCAGAGTGGGAGGAGAAAAGGGTGGGCTCGTGGACCACTTCGGTGCATGAGCTCACCCTCTGTGAGTATTTTGAGAGGTCGAAGTATATCACCGGTCGAGCCGGCGCAGTCTTGCCGTGAACTGCATGGCTGCCCGCAGTAAAATCTTTGATTTAATTGGTTGGTCCTAAGGCTTCGTCGCTAAGTCACGAGGTTATATCCTTCCACCTTACTGAATATAAAAATGTAAACATACAAAAAAGCTTTTCTATTGCAAACTATACTGATACAACTATATTGATTTATATTCCTTGATTTCTACATTTAAACTTCAACTTCGCATTTTCAAAGCCTACAAAATCAAGCTTAAACGGTTTGCTTGTTTCACTTTATACAGAGCCTAAAATATTTTAGACACCGCAAAAGTTGGATTTTAAGTAGGTGGGTACATAACGTGTATAAAATGGTTAGCAAAAGCTTTGTCGGCTTAACTCGGCGGGGGAGAGCCTTCCTTCCGGTGCTGAGTGATTAGACTAACATGAAACACTCTAAAACTTTAATTAAGGCTTCATGTTATGTATTATATTAGATAATTTGTAATGTGTGATATGATTTATGGCGTGAAATTAATCAGCCTTAATTATCATATCCTTGAAATTCTTACTGTCTCAGTGTGATGTATTTTTCTTATTATTGTTCACTGATCCTTTGATAACAAAGCGGTAAAAAGTTTAGAGATCTCAATTTATTATTTTGATGTGAGCATACACTTGCAGAGTATGTAGAGAGAAAAGAGCTCCATAAGGCACGATTTTTGCACCCTTGACTCGCATCATCAACTATCATAATTGTTATTATAGACGCACTGACATCACCTCCCGCATCAATATATCAATATTTCATTTGGTAGAGATACCAAAACCAGCTTATGCCTTCAGGGAAAAAGAACAGTACCAAAAACTTGCAATAATAAATAAAAACTCTTCAATTTCTTAGTCTCTAACTTAGTTCGTTTTTTAGTTGGTATTCGACTCGCCTTGGTCACGTATTACCTGATAAGCTTGTCTATATCCCAGTCTTTTCGAAAATATTTGAAATTGCTATGCAAAAACGGATGATTGACTTTATTGAAAAAAATCACATTTTAAGGCAAGAACAATATGCTTTTCAGAAGGGTAAGTCCACCACACTGGCATGCTTTGACCTTGTTAAAAACATTATAGAAAGTTTAAATGATAGCAAGCTTGTGACTGTGGTTTTCTTTGATATGACTAAAGCTTTTGATTTTGTTAATCATAAAACTCTCTTATATAAACTAGAGAAATACGGCATCCGTGGTCCCGCATTAAGCTGGATCAAGACATATTTGGAGGACAGAAAACAATTAGTTGAAATCAGCAATATTAATAAGTATGGAGAACTGCAGACATACAGATCAGACTACCTTGTAAATAGAGCTGGTGTTCCCCAGGGTAGTGCATTGGGGCCACTGCTTTTTTTGTTATATATAAATGATCTGCCATGTGTATTATTGTGTCCTTGTATCCTCTTTGCTGACGATATTTCTATTATCATGACATCAGAAAGAAACGCTGACATTAATGAATATTCTACTGACATAAATAATTCCTGGGGGTCATGTCAAGAGCGTGCACGTCGCGATCCCTGCCGTCCCAGTGGGACGCAATCTTGACCAAAGCAAACTCAGCCGGACGGGCTGCTAGGGCGTGCCCCGGAAGCGACGGGCACCGATTAGCCCCCGTCGGTGCGGCTGCATGCGCATGCGGCGAAGGGGGCCGCCACCCTTCACGCAGCGCCAATCCTGGCGGGACGAGGAGAGGGGAGTGCCGTATAGGCACGTGGAATGTTAGAGGTAGCATGGCAAAAAAGATGAATGAGATGATGGATGTATTAAATGAGAGATGCCTGGATGCCTTATGTTTGACGGAGACAAAGCGGAGGGGGAGGGAGGCCGAGGACCTCCCCGGTGGCGTGGTAGCCCTATGGTCCGGAGTGGACCCGGACGTCCGTGCCAGTGGGGGTGTTGGAGTCATTCTCTCCTCCCGCTTTGCTTCCGGAGTGAAAGATTATGAGTTGGTAGGCCCAAGACATCTTTGGGTTCGAATAAAACTGGGGATCACGCGAGTTTTCCTGGTCGCAGCTTATGCTCCCGTTAGCTCCGCGGATCCCCGCGAACTCGAGGAGTTTTGGGAAACTGTTAGGGATATTCTGGATCTAGCTGAGGGAAATGAAAGGATAATTCTGTGTGGTGATCTTAATGGGTGGGTCGGAACCAAGCGAGACGGCCTGGAGGCTGTCCTTGGTCCGAATGGTGACAAGAGAGTGAATGAAGCTGGTAAGCCGATATTGGACGTATGCCTGGAACGGAACCTCCTTGTGTCTAACACATTATTCCGTCATAAAGATATTCACACGTATACGTGGAGACGGAATGAGCAAAAGAGTATGATAGATTTGATTTTGATAGATAGTCGTCTCCGAAATACTCTAAGGGATACAAGAGCCTACAGAGGCCCCACTCTTGATACGGACCACTACCTGGTGGTAAGCCGATTCGTGGGCCTTTTCAAGAAGTGGAGACACTGGCGAGTGCGTACCCATTTCGGAGAGCTTGAAAGGATAAAATGTGAGAAATTAGAAGATGAAAGTGTACGGAGTATGTATGTAGGCCTAGTCAGTAAAAGACTCAATGAGACGAGTCTTTCTGACCTAGGTGTTGAAGAATGCTGGGAAAGAATGAAAGAAAGTATAGTGAATAGTGCAAAAGAAGTATGTGGTAGTGCAAAGAGGCATAAGATTCTGAGAGGTGACGCCTGGTGGGACGCGGATGTGAAATCCAGCGTCGAAAGAAAGAAAAAAGCATGGTTGGATTATGTCTCAAGTTTGAACCAGAATGATAGTATGACAGAGAAAAAGTATGACAGCTACCGCCGCTGCAGGAATGTTACCAAAGCCTTAGTGAAAGAGAAGCGTGAAAGACTTGTTGCGAATGAGGAAGTGAGGTTGACGGAGAACTTCGAGGCGAATAACAAACTCTTCTGGAGGGAAGTTAGAAAGTCTCGGGGTTCTTCGTCAACATCCAGAATGGACAAAATTATGTCTAAGTTTGGTGACATTCTTGCAAACCCAAGCGATGTATTGGGCAGGTGGAGTGAGTATTTTGGGGAAATGTACGAGTATGTTCCGGATGTGGGCGCCGCGAGTGAGCCTACGGCTGACACCGCTGCGCCAACATCTGATGAGGACATTACTATGGAAGAGATTGAATGGTCGATACGAAGTATGAAAAATGGTAAGGCAGCTGGAATTGATATGGTGTCTGCTGAAATGATCAAACACGGTGGAACCTGTGTCCGGGACGCTTTCCTGACCTTGAGCAATCTGTGCTGGAGGTCGGGTAAGGTTCCCATGGACTGGAGGCGCGCTGTCATCGTGCCCTTGTATAAAGGTAAGGGATCACGTATGCAGTGCGCCAGTTACAGGGCCATCAGTTTGATCAGTTTAGCAGCAAAAGTGTATGGGAAAATTATTGAAAGGAGAATGAGGGTGATATCTGATGGAGTGTTGTGGGAGGCCCAGGGTGGTTTCAGAAGCGGACGAGGGTGCATGGATCAGATTTTTTCTCTCCGCAACATCGTGGAGAAACAACTGGCTGTTAACCGGAAGGTTTTCTGCGGTTTTGTGGATCTGGAAAAAGCGTTTGACAGAGTGTTACGAAAGGATCTGTGGGATATACTCCCGGGCTACGGGGTGAGCGGAGCACTGCTGCGCGCTGTGCAGTCCACTTATGAGGGCTGCACAGCGTGTGTGCGTGTTGACGGCGGCTTGTCCCCCTGGTTTGACGTCAATATCGGCGTCAGACAGGGTTGCGTGCTGTCCGCTCGACTGTTCATCCTGTACCTGGACAGTTGTCTCCAGAGAATGAGATCGATGGATGTAGGGATGCGAATGGGTGACCTAGTTGTGAGCTGCCTGCTTTACGCAGATGACGCCGTGCTTCTAGCCGAATCGCCGTCGGACCTGCAAACACTAGTCACTACTATGAAAGATGATTGCATGAGTAAAGGCTTGCAGTTGAATGCGACGAAAACGAAAGTAATGGTGTTTGAAAGGGAGGAATCCAGAACAGATGTAAGGATAATGGTTGATGATGTAGTGCTGGAACAGGTGAATGAAATTGTATATCTTGGATGCGCTTTTAGCAGAGATGGAAGGTACACCGCTGATGTAGAAAGACGAGTGGCGATAGGAAATAGCGTAAACGGAGTGTTGGGCAGATTCCTGGGCGCAAAAAATATCAGCAGAAAGGCCCAGTTAGCAATCCACAATGCAGTCCTGATCCCAACACTAACCTATGGAAGCGAGAGCTGGGTATGGCAGAGTGTGCATGAAAGTAGAATAAACGCGGTAGAAATGAGGGCTCTACGCAAAATCTGCGGAGTGACTCTCGCTGACCGCGTAGAAAACAAGGTTGTAAGGAAGGAAGTTGGTTTGAAAGAGAGTGTCGGTGTAAAAGTAAGAAAGGGCATGCTCCGATGGTTCGGACATGTAGAAAGAATGGTTGACGCAAGACTGACTAAGCAGATATACAATGCAAAAGCGGACGGATGTAGGAGTCGAGGACGGCCAAGACACACATTCCAAGACCAAATAGAACGTGTTCTGGAGGAAGGTGATGTTAAGAGCCTCAAAAACCGACGCGCGTGCATGAAAAGAGTTATGAAAGTCAACGAAGCGAGTGAGGTGTGTAAGAATCGTGCCCTATGGCGCTCTGTTCTCTCTGCCTACCCCACAAGGGATTTGGCGTGAAGTTATGTATGTATGTATGTATGTATAAATAATTCCATAGAAGCTATAATCAAATGGTTAAATGAAAACAATTTGAAAGTAAATCTATCAAAAACAAGTTTCATACAATTCTGCACCCATACGAAGTGCAACAAAGATTTAAATATAAAATATGAGGATAAAAAGTTAAATGAAGTAAAGGAAGTGAAATTTTTAGGTTTTATGCTGGACAAATATTTAAACTGGAAAGCCCACATAACTATGGTGTGTAACAAAATAAACAGATTCGTCTACGTGCTCTATAAATTGAGAAACACCTCCACTACAGAAACTGTATTGACTGCATATCATGGGTATGTGTCCTCAGTACTAAACTATGGTCTAATTTTATGGAGAAACTCACCAGACCGACAAAGGGCATTTTTAGCGCAAAAAAAGTGCATAAGAGCCATTGCAGGAATAGCACCATGGGTATCATGTAAGCCCCTTTTCAAAAGTTATAAAATACTGACCTTACCAAGCATGTATGTTCTCGAAGCTGTCAAATTTGTAAAACAGAATCCTAGTATGTTTAAAACAGCAAAGGAAATATACCCAAGAAATACAAGGGATCCTAATAGAATAGTTTTGCATAGAGTGCCGAAATCAACCTTATATCTTAAGAATTGTTATGCTATGTGTGGGCGCATATTTAATAAAATTCCTACAGATATTCGTGGTCTACCATATAAAAAATGTATCAGAGATCTGAAATTATGGCTTCAGGAAAAATGTTTTTATTCATTAGCAGAATTACTTGATTAGACTACAGCCCAATAGTGGACAATTGGACATGTGACCTAGAAATTGTTTGCATTTTTTTTTTTGACATTTAATTTATAATTTGACATCAGATAACAATTATTAACATTTATTATTATAACGGTATTTATGTTCCTAAATAGGGTGTAAATATTCTTGACTGCTTGAAAAAGTTAATTGTTTTTATTTATTAGAATCATTTTAATTTACCTTGTATAAGACATTTCTAAAGTATCTATATTTTATTGAAGATATCATAATTTGCATGCCGTTGCACGGTAAAATGTATTTGGGACTTTCTGTAATTGACATAACTACACCTCTGTTACCTACATTTTAAGCAAATAAATATTTGAATTTGAATTTGAATTTATAATATATACCTCCATACATGTGCATTACACCCAAATCAATATTTATTTTTGTAAGTCTTCATAGACACGTAAAAACAATAGTCAATAGATACATGCAATTTAACAGTTTATTAAAATAAAGTCTTTTGGTAGACCAGTAGTAGAGCTCCTCGCTTCTGATTCAGAAGTCGTGGGTCGATTCCGGACTCACACCATTGATTTCCCGAAAGTTATGTGTGACACATATAGATGACTAATAATTTTTTGTTCAGAATATAGCAATAAATGCCGCCAATTATTCCATTTGGGACGTCGAAGTCTTAACAGTCGCTGTCTACACCTTGGGGTAAAAAAAAATTACTTTAAAAAAAAAGTTAAACCGACTTCTAGAAACGTAAACCACAAAATCTTTAAGTAAATGAAAACAGTACCTTCATAACTAAAAAGCGATAAATAACGAAACTTACTAATTTGTATACATAATACAATATACAAAACGTAATACTTTTATAAAGTCATCTTTAACTGTTATAATATTTACTATTGTCAGTCATTATTGAAGTCGGTGCAACACAATAGAGTACGTTACCTGGGCTTGCACCGACTCCAAAAATAAGTGACATTTGTAAATATTATAATAGTTAAATATTACTTTCTAAAATTATTACGTTTTGTATATTGTATTAAGTACCTATACAAATTAGTAAGTTTCGTTATTAATCGCTTTTTAGTTATGAAGGTAGTGTTTTCATTTACTTAAAGATTTTGTGGTTTACGTTTCTAGAAGTTGGTTTAACTTTTTTTTTAAAGTAATTTTTTTCACGAGTTTTAGTGCTATTAATGAGTTGTGAACTTCAATAGAAATTAGTTCATTTACATGGCTTTCAGTTTATTAAATATATTATCACTTATTAAAAGCCCGTTTGTTAAATGGTTGATATTTTTAGGGAGCTATAATTGTTATTAAAAGGTACTTAGCTAAAAGAGTTTGATAATACTTGTTAAGTATTTATATTTTTGTTATTATCATGGGTGGACAATAACATTGCAGCCCGAATGAAGACCAATTCAAGGCCTTGAAAGTATTTTACAGTATTGTGTCCTAACTCCTAATCGTTTTAAGAGTTCCGTAGCTTCATCATCAGCACAGCAGTATCAGATATGGATTTAAGCTTATCTCCCAAGCAACACGTTAGTCCTATACACCAGTAAACAGTTTCCATCGATTAAATGCGGTACTGTCTCCCAACTCCTAACCATTAAGTAGTTCTGTGGCTTCTTCATCAGCACAGCAGCATCAGACGTATATTCAAGTATACCTCATAAGCAACACGTTAGCCCTACCAAGTAGTTTCTATCGAAAAATTGCAGTGCTGTCTTCAAACTTGTAACCGTTGAGGAGTTTGGTGGCTTCTTCATCAGCACACACATCGCATGTTGACTCCATAAAGAATATCTCTAAGACATCACTATTACGTAACAGAAACACCGTACTCGCATACAATTTTCGGAGGTTGCCTTCGATTTCTCCTGGTTTATATCATCAGATGACCTGACCTGGCCTGGTGAAAATGGGACTATCTCGACAGTAAACACTATATATAATTTTTTTTTTTTAAATCCGTTCATAATTGACGAAAATGTCGGTGAACAGACATAAAAAAATACATACAGATGAATTGAGAACCTCCTCCTTTTTTCGAAGTCGGTTTACTACTTAAACCTAACCCAGTAAGTGATCTAAAACAGTAAAAAGAAAGGATGAAAAAAAAAATTAGAGAGTGAGTTCAGATCAGTAAGATGAGTTAAGATCATCCACTTATTGTGATATACCTGGCGCTGGTACATAAAATGAATACGCTGGTGGAAACGTCTTAGCAGATAAAAAGTGATTCCATTAACGAGCTCAGAGACAGCACTCATTAGGTAAAGGGAGGGCCAGAAAAGTGCTACTTAACACTGATTTAGGAAGTGCAAAAAGCTGTCAAATCTCAGTACAGATTAAGGCAAATTTAGATAGAAAACAAAAAAGTTATAAATGTTATTAGGAATAATTTTCTTTCAATAAATAGCTTCGACAAGAGTGCTCAAGAGGGTAGGAGAGTTCTTAAAAACGAATTTAATTGGCTTAGGAGCACACAAAGATACTACAAAAAAATGATCAGCGATATAATGCTCACAGTTCGCTGCATGGATGATCCGGTTCGACCGCTTAAATACCATAGCCTCTCAAATTATCGACGTAAAGTGACTCAAGCTATGTTTCGTTCGGTTAGAAAGCTATCGGACGAGCACTCCCTACCCGTTCCCTTTTTTCCTATCTTACTCCCTTAAAGGGTGGCTTCATTCTAACACTGTGTTAAAATTGAGATGAGGAGTTGGGGCGTGGGAGAAACTACATAAGTAGGGGCCACGCAGCTCGCTGTATGGATGGGTAGCAGGGAAAATGTAGGTAAAATAAAATAAAATAACATTGCTTATTATAATTATGTTTATCTTGAACGTTAGTTCGTGAATGAGGTCGCAAAAAACCCTTTATAAAATCGTTTTCAAATATCGAAATCCATTTTCTGACCAGTCAGTATGCTCAATCATTCAAGTATTTGGTCCGCAGGTCCACAGGAATTTTCCGATTAAATTGCAAATTCCTTGCAAGAACACCAAGTCACCTTATTGTCTTGTATCAAGGTCCAACTGATGTTATTAAGTTAAAAATTTCATTTGTGTTCTAACAGTTTTTTTTTATGGGATAGGAGGGCAAACGAGCAGGCGTGTCACCTGATGGTAAGCAACCAACGCCGCCCATGGACACCAGCAACACATATAGTGTTACTGTTTCGTTGCCGACCTTTAAGGGATAGGGAAGAGGAAAGGATGGGGAAAGGGGGGTGGGCCTCCGGGTACCTCTCTCATCGAACGAAACGCGGCATGAGCCACTTTAACCACGTTAACAGTATAATTTGTTTGAAAGCTTTTATAAATAACATACGTAAGGATGAATAACATAACTACATAACATAACTTCACGCCTTTTTGTACCCGAAGGTGTAGGCAGCGGCTGTTAAGCCTCGTCTCGGCGTTATGTTTACGTCCCAAACGGAATAGGTGGCAAACCTATTGCCATACCGGGCACAAAGTTATCAGTCATCGATATTTATCACACGTAACTTCCGAAAATTTCTAAAAGTCATTGGTGTGTGCCAGGATTTGAACCCACTACTTCTTGAATCAGAAGCAGGGTGCTAGCCACTGTGCCACCGAGACTGTTAAGTGTAAGGATGAATAATTCAACATTAACTAAGCAGATATGCAGGGCAAAATCGAAATGGTGTAAGAGTTTAGGATGGCTATGCAATGCTACGGCAAGGACTATTACTTGCTATTGTATTGTTTTAAATTTTTAAGTTGGATTATAAATCATCGTCGCCATATCGGTTATAAATTTGTTGGGTTATAAATAAATAAAAATCTTAATATAAATTAACTTTGATATTTATTTATAGCTCAAACCGATTTTTTTTTTATAGGATAGGAGGGCAAACGAGCAGGCGTGTCACCTGATGGTAAGCAACCAACGCCGCCCATGGACACCAGCAACACATATAGTGTTACTGTTGCGTTGGTATTGTTTGGTAGTGTTTGGTGTTGGTTGGTATTTCACCGGTCGAGCCGGCCCATTCATGCAGCGAACTGCTTGGCTCTACCACTGTTAAAACATTAAAATTAAAATTACCACATTAAAAATATTTTAAAAAGCCCACAAATATCGGAAAGCATTCCTTACAAGTACTGCAACACTTCGTAAAACATTAATTTTGCATTCCAACAACAGTTCACTGGAGAAAGGCCAGACAAAGAGAAATATGCCTTAATCACGATCCTTGGCAGACGTATCGCTGATTATAGCCGTTTTATCAAAATATAAGATCAATATTTTTACACAAAAGTGTTCGTTCGTTTCGTGAGTGCTCTTAATTGGTACATTTTGCGAGTGCTAAAATATATTTTAAAGACTTTAATTTCATTAAAATATTGTATCTAACGTTATTATTGGACATTTAATATATAGCTTGAAAAATACTTAACGTTACTGCATTTCGTGGTACTTTTAACATGCGTTTCAGTTTATGTAATTAGAAAATTCTGAAGCCTTAAAACCATTTATTACCGCCGGACTTATTTTCTAGTCCCAGACCTCAGCGTGGAATTAATATTTAGTAAATACATATAGTTATATATACTCAGAGTAAATGATTGCAAAGAACTTTGCAATCAGTTAGTTTTCACAATTAATTTATGTAATGTTTCTATTGATGATAGCGTAATGATATATAGCCTAAAATTTTCCTCGGTTCGTGGTCACTAAAACAACTACAAAAAGATTTTTTCAAATCAAAACAGTAGTTCCTGAGATTACCACGTTAAAACAAACTCTTAGGGTTATTATATTACTATAGACTAGAGATTACAAATATCACTAAAGCAAGCAAACAACACTTGAAAAATATCGGTCCACACGCGGAATTCATAAAACCAGTTCGTCAAAAAATTTCATCAGATTTTAATAAAAGTTCACTGAATCGCGACTGCAATCCATTTTATATTTCCTTCAAAACCTTTGTCATTCAGATCTAATAAATCATTGTACTCGCAGCGCGCATTGTCACTTTGATTATGAAAGAAACTTATCGATGTTAGAAATAAGAAGTAAGATAAAAGTAAGATATTTCAAACCTTTATAAATAAAGTTCCTTTTGTGATGTTTGAATGACTTTGGTCTTAATAATATATGGATATCAAACTTGGATATTTGATTGTATGGAAATCGTTTCCTGAATTTCATATATCAACTTTGTCTCGACGAAAAATACTTTAATAGGTTTTTTTTTATTACCTAGCTATCAAACAGTTTTATTCTACTGGCAGATATTCGAGCAGTATACGAAAAAATAATAGTATATAAATAAATAGTTTTTATATCTGAATATCTTTAAAAAAAAACATTCTTGAAACATTAGTTTATACACATTTGTATTCAAGTTCCAAAGGACGTGAATAAAAAGAAGGAAAACTAATCTAAGTTGAAAATTACTATTCATATACAGTTAACATATAGACGGAAAGTTTGTATTGAGCCTGTTTCTTGAAAAGTAAGTTATCGGGTATCACGAGCCACGCTGGTAGTTCTGCGATACATGACTAAGGCCCGTAAGATCAATCACAGTTTAAACTATTTTATCTAGTTTAAACCTCATCTGTCGTTTATTTTGTAAGATCAATGCTAGATAAACCTCCAATAACAGTTTAAACTATAGTTTAGCTTACACCAGGAGATTTTGCCGTTTAAACCGTGGTCCTGCCTAGTTTAAAAATGGCGGTCGTTTATCAGCTGACATCTGACACAACGATTGTGGATTCATACATAGATTTACCATAGACTACAATAGATGGCACATGTCAGGAAAAATTTACTAATAGCATCGAATCACTGACAGCGCAACCGCTTATATTAGATTTTGGGAACCGCGTATATTTTATTTACATTTCCACACATGAACATTAAAGATGTAAAAGTTAACGTTTGGAAGCGCTTTTTACGAACACATTGATAATAATAATAATATCTTGGACACAAATCACACAGGGCCCTCCAGTTCCAAACTAAGCAACTAAATGCTTGTGCTGTGGATACTAGATAACGGATACTAATACATATATATATACTTATATACTTATATATCTATATATATACTTATCTTTTGTAAATACATACTTATAATACACAGAAAAACACCCAGACGCTGCACAAATATTAATGTTTGTCATAAATATTTGTGCTCGGCTGAAAATCAAACCCCCGACCTCAGTGCTGCAGCCGGTTGTTTAACCAATGCGCCACGAGCCCCGTAAGTCACTCACAGATTAACAACCCATTTCTGGTCACGTTGTTTGGGTGACTATTGCCGATCTATTTTTCTTGAATCTATGGTCACACTATAAAACTTCATAAAAGAAAGAGAAAAAGAGTTTTTTTCACGAAATATGCCACAGACAATGTACAAAAGAGTGAATGATGAGCGAAATATGGACATTAAATAACCAAACGTTGCCATCTGTCGAAAACTAAACTTAGTTTACGTAATCTATGTCCATTTCGCTGTTGATCTTACGAGGCAGGTTTAAACTCTAGATTAAAATTGACTATAGTTTAGAAAATCGACAGTTTTAACTATGATTGATCTTACGGGCCTAAGGCCCGTAAGATCAATCATAGTCTAAATCTATTTTACCTAGTTTAAACCTCATCTGTCGTTTATTTAGTAAGATCAATACTAGATAAACCTCCAATAACAGTTTAATCTATAGTTTAGCTTACACCAGGAGATTTTACCAGTTAAACCGTGGTCCTGCTTAGTTTAAAAATGGCGGTCGTTTATCAGCTGACATCTGACACGACGATTGTGGGTTCATACATAGATTTAGCATAGACTACAATAGATGGCACATGTCAGGAAAAATTTACTGATAGCATCGAATCACTGACAGCGCAACCGCGTATATTAAATTTTGGGGATATTTACATTTCAACACATGAACAATAACTATGTAAAAGTTAACGCTTTGAAGCTCTTTTTACGAATACATTGAAAATAATAATAATATCTTGGACACAAATCACACAGGGCCCTCCAGTTCCAAACTAAGCAACTAAATGCTTGTGCTATGGATACTAGATAACGGATACTAATACATATATACTTTTCTTTTGTAAATACATACTTATAATACATAGAAAAACACCCAGACGCCACACAAATATTAATGTTTTGTCATAAATATTTGTGCTCGGGTGAGAATCAAACCCCCGACCTCGGTGCTGCAGCCGGTAGTTTTACCAATGCGCCACGAGGCCCGTAAGTCACTCACACATTGACAACCCATTTTTGGTCACGTTGTTTGGGTGACTATTGCCGATCTATTATTCTTATATCTATGGTCAAACTATAAAACTTCATAAAATTAGAAAGAAAAAGTTTTTTTTTTCACGAAATATGCCACAGACAATGTACAAAAGAGTGAATGCTGAGCGAAATATAGACATTGAATAACCAAATGTTGCCATCTGTCGAAAACTAAACCTAGTTTACGTAATCTATGTCCATTTCGCTGTTGATCTTACGGAGCAGGTTTAAACTGTAGATTTAAATTGACTATAGTTTAGAAAATCGACAGTTTTAACTATGATTGATCTTACGGGCCTAAGTATTACTAAATGAATAAAACTGGTTCGTATGGAGCTGGGTTTACATCCGTTGCGAGGCTCGTTATCGACCCTCGCAACGCTATAGTTATTATTAAAAGCTTTTATTTAGCTTGCACTATATGTATGTATGTAAGTATGTATGTTTGGTGGAATCTTGCAACTCAATTTTGAATTAGATATCTGCAACCAATTGAGCTGAAATTTTGTATACACGTTTACTTTGGATGACAATGCATGATATGATGTGTGACATTATTCTATATCCAATATGGCGGACCACCCAGGATGTAGGAATGGATATTTTGAAAGCATTTCTGCAATATGGGTATCAAATGAAAGGACTTATTGAGTGTAACTCAAAAAATAACATGACGTCATTCTAAATCCAATACGATGGACCATCCAAGATGACGGCATACATATTTTTGATGCATTTCTACAATATGGCTATGAATTAAAAATCATCATTGCGATTAAATGGAAAAGAAAGCTCTAAGCTGAAATTGAATAAGATGATCGCCTTATTGAAGAGCTGGATTGTTTGAAATTAAGCGGTAAACTAACTTGCAATAATGATGCGTTGAATGAAATGACACTAACCTAACCAGCTATAACTAAAAATAAGAAAATAAATTAAAAGCAAAAATCGTTTTTAAAGAAGCTTTTAATTAAGCGCTCTAAAAATATGAAAATATTATTTCCTTAAAAATTTCAAGTATCAACTTAGAGCCTCAGTATGTACAATTTATATAATAATAAAAGCTTGTCGCGCGAGTTGTAAATAAACTGTACTAATTTTATAATGTCAAATCAAATCAAAATAGCTACCAAACTTCACGCCAAATCCCTTGCGAGGTAGGCAGAGAGAGCGGAGCGCCATAAGACACGATTGTTGCACATCCGACTCGCTCCGTTGACATAAATAATATGGCCGATATATGTAGCGCATGAAAGCATAATTCCAGCTGTCTACACTTTCTAGTACAAGAAGCGCGAGATGATAAAAACAGGTGTAGACAACTGGATTAATGGTAAGAAAGATGATCAGAATCTGCTCACAACTCTTAGTCTTAGTCTACAAATGTCGTACAACAACGGAAGAAAAGTAAAGCCTTTCGGTATATTATTGAAAAAGAAATAAGTATTAAAAAAATATATATCATTAGTATTCGAAACTACACACACCAGATGAAACTCAAACAAAATCTTGGAGCTCGAAAGACTTAGCAATCTTAAAGAGTTTTTATGGGCAATTGATTTGGCCTCCTTTAAAGATATATGTCTTACATTGAGTACGGAGATATTCTCTCTTCGTGTTTATAGTTGAAAACTGTTTTATCAAATAACGATAAATTCAAATTGATTTCATCAGAACTGTGTGATGATAAAATTGTCTATGTTATCACTATTATACTGATAGCCTAGTGATACAGTACAGTACAGTACAGTACACTGCAGGGGGTGGGCCTCCGGGTTCCTATCTCACCGAACGAAACGCGGCATGAGCCACTTTACGTCGATCTTCTGAGAGGTCGTGGTATTTCACCGGTCGAGCCGGCCCATTCATGCTGCGAACTGCTTGTCTCTACCACTGCTAAAACATATACATACACATTTATACATAACTTCACGCCAAATCCATTGCGGAGAAGGCATAGAGTACAGAACGCCATAAGTCACGATTAGTACGAAAGTATGGAAAAAGTAAATTTATTGTGTCGAAACCAAAATGGCGGAAAAATAATGGTTACCTATTTTATAATAAAAATGTTCTACCATTTTAATAACTCTAAGTAATAAGTCTAATTATATTACTTAGAAAACTGTTTTCTATTAATTAACATCCCACGAGGACAAATTTAATGAACACACTCACTTCGGCGTGCTTCTTATAATTAAAATCAAATTATAAAATTAAGCGAACGACCTTCTTGTCTAAATTGATGACACTTTCAGAGAAAATAGGTACATACTACGAAATTTGTGTCTACATCAACTGTTTCAATTGATCTATGATATTTTTATAATTTTGTCTCTTGGGACTTTTGTACACTTTAACGATGGTATCCTTTGTCGTAACAAAACACGACTATTCACTAGTTTTTCCGAATGTTTACTTTGCTAACAGGATAGTGGACTATTGGATTAAACTGCAAGTTGTATCTAATTATAAGGGATACGCCGCCTTTTGAGTAGACGAAAATAGGTCACTTTAGTTTATGTTCTTTCAGCTTCGTGAAAAGTTTATAAAGGAAGTAGGAAAAACAATACATTCATTCAATTATTTTAACGTACACATAACGGCGAGCCACTGCCTACCACTTCGGATAGTAAAAGGCGTGAACTTATGTTATGTTACTTTCATTAATAGACATTTAATATGGTGCCTTCTGGTTATAACAGGGTAAAGTTACAGTACAGTATTAGATGTATATACCTCTTTAATTATTTGCCATAGACAATATCAGAGGAGATTTTGATAAATAGTATGAATGAAGCTAGCGGGTATAATTAACGAAAGTGCCATTCTCGTTAATTAATTTTGCAATTATTTCCTAATTTCAAAATACACATCAAAGTATTCTATTAATTAACTGTTGTAATTTGTTTGAATTTTACTATTATTAATAGTAATAGCGGAATGATGTATTAGTCGAGGACGGCCACGACGCACTTGCCAAGACCAAATTGAAAGTGTTTCTTTGCGGAAGACAATATGAGGAACCTTTAAAGGTGACCAGCGTGTTAGACAAGAGTTATGAAATTCGATGGAGCAATAGGATGAACACCTTGTATAAGAATCGTGCCTTGTAGAGCTGTATTCTGTCTGCCCACCCCGGAACTACATGAACGGGCGAGAGGTTATGATATATGTATATATTATTAATAGCCTGTAAAATATGTGACCAAAGTCATATTTCTCAAATAATATTCATCAGGATCCGTTTTCAAATGGCTTCACAAATAACATTTTTGAATAATTCTCAATAAATCTCAAATTTCTTAAAGTGAAGCAATAAAGTGAAGTTTTATTGCCAGGATTTTACGATCAGATAATTATCCGTCTTACGAAAGTGATATTTAATAGATTTGGTGAGTATTTATCAATGCAATCCAAATGAAACGCGAAGGCACTCAAGAACTTTTTTCATTTGACTTTTTACTTATCTGAAATGTCTTTAAATAACTTCACCAGTGATAGATACACGCAGGAGGATCCCGCGCTGCATGAATGGGCCTGCTTGATTTCAAGTGGCTCATGCCGCTGTGTCTGCTTTGAGGGGTATCTGGAGACCCACCCCCTTCGTTTTCCTTACTCAATACTCACACTATCGTGTCACAGATGACAATAGATATAATTTCGTATATAATATCGTTGATCTGGTATTTGAACTATACCGGACTAACCATACCAGATTATTATGCAAAGTTGATGAAAATATTAAATAAACACAACTATAACATATTTTGATACCCTATCCAGTCCAATCCAGGGTCTTGAAGACGTCCTCCAGAGCGTTGGTGAAGAGTTTGGGAGATATGACATTTCCCTGTCTTACACCTCGATTCAGCTCGATAGAGTTCGTCACTGGTCCTGTATCTGGACAGCCATCGTGGCGGTGTCATACAACCATCTCAACACCTCGATATAACGACAGTCAATCCGACATCGCTGCAATGCATCCAGAACTCCCGAAGTTTCGATGGAGTCGAAGGCTTTTTCGTAATCCACAAATGCCATACACAGCGGCTGATTTTTCTCCTCGGCCTTCTGTACAATCTGCCGAACAGTATGGTCCACGGTGCTAAAGGCTTTTCAAAACCCGGCCTGCTCCGGAGGCTGGAACTCGCCGTTCTTCGTCGTCTACGTGACGACCCTTGAGAACAACTTGTAGATATGGCTCAAGAGTGAGATGGGTCTGTAATTCTTCAGTAAGGTTTTATCACCTTTTTCGAAGAACATCACCACCGCACTCCTGCTCCAGGCCGGTGGTGTACTTTTAGTACTGGAGTTCCTCCGGATTTTAGAAGTTCTGTTGTAATTCCGTCATCACCGGGTGCCTTGTTGTTCTGAAGTTGCCCGAGAGCCGCCCTAATCTCGCTTTCTGCAATTTCGGGGATGTCCTCACTGTAGTGACGCGTTAGCGGGGCTCTATGGTCATCATCGCTGTGTCCTGTCGGCTTGGTCATCCGTGTACACCGCACATCCTCGGTTCGCCGACGACATCGTTGTAATGGCAGAGTCGCTCGAACAGTTAAGCGGAATGCTGCGCAGCCTAGATGAATCCTCCCGGCGTGTCGGTTTGGGCATGAACTTGGACAAGACCAAGGTCATGTTCAATGAACATGTCGTGCCCTGACCGATAAATGGCGAAGTAATGCTTGGGGTATCTCTGAAGGATAAACTCAGAAATGAGTATATCCGACAGAGAACTGGAGTAACCGACACAGCTCGTATAATAAGCTCGCTGAAGTGGCAATGGGCTGGTCACATCTGGTATGGAGCAAGAAGGATGGTAGATGGTAGATGGAGCAAGAAGGTCATTGAGTGGAGACCGCGACTTGGTAAGCGTAGTGTATGACGCCCACCAGCCCGATGGTCAGACGACCTCAGAAAGGCTGCTGGAAAAGACTGGATGCGGAAGGCAGAGAATCAGATGTTATGGCGCAAATTGGGAGAGGCCTAAGTCCAGCAGTGGATTGCAATAGGCTAATGATGATGACGATGATAATATATTTAACATCGCGGTTACTAAGCTAACAACAATACCACAAGAATGCTGCTACTACACAATCATAAATTATGTCTTATCCTTATGAAAATATTTTAACTAGGATAATTTTATGTCAGTACTTTTTTTGTTAAAATAAAAATTTATGGCATTGTTTAAAAAAAATATAGTAAGAGATTTAAGTTTAGAGCCGAAACCAAAAAAATATTTATTATAATATATTTTTAATTTATATATTATAATATATATAATAAAACTACAGGTGTGTCTATGTGTTTTAGATTTTAGAATCAGAAAAGTAAATAGTATTTTATTTAAAGTGTATTTTTGGTTTTTACACATTATGTATAAAGTCAAAGTCAAAATAACTTTATTTTTATAGGTCTTCACAGACACTTAAAAATGGTCAACAAATACAGATAACATATTATTTAAATTTAAATAAAAATACAAACACGAGCGCTTGTGGAAAGTGCCTCCGTGGAACAAAAAAAGACACGGACGCAATCGCCACGAACGGCCCGATTCCGAGTGCAGGGGCTATCATGAGAAGAATCGGGCAAGAAACTCATGTGCCAAATACTTTTTTCAAACCATTTGAAATAAATAACAATATTATTATAACTACTGAAAACAAATCAGTAGGTTGGTAGGTTAAATAAAGTAAATCAGCAGAACACTGTTTGTATATTTTATTTATATGTAAATAGTAACAAAACATGAAAAAAAAACATTTTCAATTATTTTAAGTTATAACATAACATAACGCCACGCCATTTTCTACCCGAAGGTGTAGCTAGGGGCTTTGAGACTCGTCTCGTCGTTATGTTTACATCCCAAATCCATAGGTGGCGAACTCATTGCCATACCGAGCACAAAGTTTTCAGTCATTTATATTTTTTACACATGACTTCCGAAAAGAATTTCGAAAAGTTATTGGATTCGAACCCGCGGCCTCTAGATTTAGAAACAGGTGCTCCGTCACTGGACCACCAAGACATTTTTTTTAAGTTCTTGTATATTATATAGTTTAAGTTTTTAACTTTTTTAACTTATCGTAATTAGAAGAGCATTCGCCATTATTACAAATAGTACTATAATAATCAAGATTTTTAACATATAATGTTCTCAATCTTTGATCTATTATAAATACGTATTCTTTAAAAAAAAATTCGCACGTAATCTATTTGACATCGACATCTCTAAAGAACCCCGTAGTCAATACACCCTTTGAAAGGATGACCCAATAATTTACAGCCTTGGGAATAAGGGAATTGCCTGACGTCTATCGAAAAGGGACTACGGAACTGTTTACATCCTTTCTTTTAATAGTCTTTGATCGTGTAACCTGGTAACTTAATTTTTAAATAGAATATCAATAGTTCACAGTAGGTCGCAATACTACTTTTATAACACTGTCTTTCGAACAAATAATAAATAGAGAATAGGCTCGTTTCTTGAAGGTTCCTAGGTCGTAGCGGTCCGGAAATACCGTCGCCGGCAACTGGTTCCATGAAGGAACAGTGCGTGGCAAGAAGTGCCTGTTGAAACGCACTGTTGTCGATCGCCAACCATTCAGCCAATGCGGAAATCAGCTGGCGGTATTAATCCGAACAATTCCTCAGAGCACTCCCCGTGGTATATGTTTATTTTATACTAAGTCTTTTGAAAGATGTTTTATTACTATTGAGACCACTATCGCCAGAACGGTTGCTGATTACATACTAATTGTAAATTTTGCTCAACTTGATTTACTTATTGTTGCTAGTTTAATTTTAAGACCGACTTCTAGAAAAGAGATTCACTAACAGTATATTTAGATAATCAGATATACTTAGTCTGGCCATAAATACTGTAACAACTAAAAATAAAAAAATATTACATTTGAATTTGGAATCTGTCATTTTTATACGACTTCAGTGATGGTTTGGTGGGGTGTTAACTACGAAGGAGTGACTGAGCCATATTTTTGTGAAAAAGGTATCAAAACATCGGCACAAGTGTATCAAGATACCATTCTTGAATAACGAAGTATGGTCCTTCCAGCAAGACTCGGCACCGGGTCATAAAGCTCGGTCCACGCAATTTTGGTTGGAAGCGAACGTTTCGGACTTCTATGAGCTGAAGACTGGCCGTCGTCTAGTCCCGATCTTAATCCACTGGATTATGATTTGTGGTCAGTTTTAGAGAGTACGGCTTGCTCTACACGCCATAATAATTTAGAGACCCTAAAACAATCCATACGATTGGCAGTGAAGAATTTTCCCATGGAAAGAGTGCGTTTCTATTTATAACTGGCCTCAACGTTTAAAGGCGTATATTGCAGCCAATGGAGACCACTTCGAATAAGCTTTTTATATTTTATATCGTTTTATATTTATGTATTAAAGTAACACACTGTAAAAGTAATAAATGTTATTTGCAATTAAAAAAATTTTTTTCTTTGTTACAATATTTATGGCATGACTAAGTACATAGTATCTTATACAATATCGTGAATAAAGATCAGTCGAATTCTTATTAAATAGCTTTATTTAATGTCACACATATGGCATTTGTCAGAATGTGACCAGTCTACGAGGTTATTACCCAACAATATTGCCATCGCTCGTTATGTCAATTTATTACATACTTAGAAAACGTTGACTGTTTTCGTGGTGGCTTTATTTTCTATTTTTTTTATAGCAAAATAACACCAGATTCACGTAGATTTTTTTGTATGGAAGGAACTCTATTTATGGAATGGATACTATTAAATCTTGGGATAATATTAACTGTGCGATAATTTTAACTAAAGAATGTATAATAGTCTATTAGTTAAACGCATGGTTTCGATTTAGATGATCCCGGTTATATATATATATAGTATAGAATAATTCGCACCAATAACTTTTTAGAAAAGTTTTTGTCATTTATGTGTGATTGTGATGGATGACTACGAAATGTGTGCCCGATCTATAACAATCGGTTTGTCGTTGATTCCATGGGGTGTAATATTTTATTCGAGTACACGCTCATATACTGACATAGTATAAAGACTTATTAAGTTTATAAAAAATGCCTTCAGGGCTGTTTTTTTACAGAAGTTATTTATTAAACTTGTGTGACTGATGGTCCTTATTGCACCGGATCTGGCTGTCATCTCAGTTGATAGCGAGAGACATATTTATTTTTCCCTGTTTTTTTTTATATAATGCCTCTGCGGGGTTCGCCGGGGCCATGCCGGCCTTCTTCTTGTACGCTGACGTCGGCGCCGGGGGGACAGGGTCCCCCCGGGATGTCCTCGTCACCTGCATATCCTGCGATTGCGGAGCTTCCAATATGGCCGCCACAAAGGCCATCCTGGCCCAAAGCTCCGCATTTTCATTTGTCAATTCGGTTATGTGGACCGATAACCCTGCCATTTGAGACCGGAAGCTGTCATTCTCCCAGTCTTGGGTGTCGGTCCTGGCACACAATACGGCCATCCTGTCGCGTATCGAGGTCGCGTTAGAGCGAACCGTCTTCGCGATTTCGACTTTTGTGCACTTCGTTAGGCCGACGGTTCGCTCCATATTTTCGAGCGCCTCGAATATTTCGGAGCCAATCTCCGTGGAATTTGGCTCCGAAAACACCTATTCACGTCTTACGGCGCGTGTAGGCTGCTTTTTTTCGCCCCCATGTTGACGGGGCTCTGCGGCTTGCGCTTACGCGCCCGCACTCCCTCTAATGCGGCGGAGACGGTGGACATAGCGCTATCGCTATCCCCGCCGTCGTCCGCCGTCTCAATCCCTTTGGAAGTTAAGGGAGTCTTGGGTCCCTTAAATTTAAGGCGTAAGCCCTTCGTCACATCCAAGTTAAATGGAGACGAGCGGGAACGCCCAAAGCTGGGATCCCCCTCGTCTCCTCCTTCACTCCTCCAGAACTTTCCGCCGGTGGGTGGATTGTCTAATTCGGTGTTTGTCGGGTTGTCGGCTTCCGCCGAGACACCCGGTGATCCCTCTTCGGTGTTGTTGCCCCTATCAACAACTTTGCAGTAGGTGCCCCCCTCACATACGGTGGGGCTGCCTGGCGGGACTTCGCTAGGGTGGGATTCCCCAGCCGCGTCGTAGCTGGAACCCACGTGAGGACATGTGTTTTGTCTAGTTGCCATTATTTTTTTTAATTACAACCCATAGTTGCCATTATTTTTTGTATTTGAATTAAAAACAAAAGACAACTTATACAGTCATCGTCAAAACATTACATACAGTTTTCGATAAAAAATTAATAATAGTCTACAATATTTTCTTCTTACAGTTATAGCATTATCACTAAAACGCATATACTTATTTCTAGCTATAACACGCGATAGCTTCGCCGTATCTCCTGATGACAGATTTCCTGAATCGAAAAAATATATTCAGAAGGAACAGCAAAAAAATCCGCTACTTTCGCTGTCGTTCTCTCGGAAATTACCAAGATGCTATCAGTGTGACGGCAAGCAAAAAGTTTAATCGATAAATTCGATACCTTTTGGTTTAATGCAATTAACGTAGTAAGTTCTACCTACAGCTACAGCAATGGTGTTAAAGGTAGAAAAAGAAATTGTTATCTGAACAGGTTAAATACGAAGTATGGCAATAGGCCTGCCATCTGTTTAGTTGGAATCCATTCGGCAAATATGAGGAAACTCTGCTTAAAAAGAAAACAGAATACAATTAATACAAAACAGAATACAATTTTCAATCAGTAGCATAATAGTATTTTACTATTGGAAAACTGCATTCACCAAGAGTAAATTTAATCATCATCGTCATCGCTATTTTGTTTGAACGCGAGTAACACTGCGAGCCAAAAAGCTAGTATTTATATAACTAGCAGTATAATACCGCGATATTTTAACAGTGGTAGAGCCAAGCAGTTCGCTGTATGAATGGGCCGGCTCGACCGGTGAAATACCACGACCTCTTAAAGACCGACCGACCGACGTAAAGTGGCTCATGCCGCGTTTCGTTCGGTGAGAGAGGTATCCGGAGGCCCACCCCCCTTCCCCATCCTTTCATACCCCCTATCCCTTAAAGGTCGGCAACACAACATTAACATATGTGTTAACAAACAACTATATGTGTTGCTGGTGTCCGTGGGCGGCGTTGGTTGCTTACCATCAGGTGACACGCCTTCTCGTTTGCACTCCTATCCCATAAAAAAAAAATATTACGAATATTTACTTTTAATTAAAACTTTTTTTTAAGGCTTAAAATTCACATCGACCGTAAATATTAACTTTGAAACTTGTAAAAGTAGAAGGCCTCCTCCCGTTATGCTTCCACTTTCCACTTTTAAATTCCTGAATCCTTCATAATTCCTAATTCCTGAATGGCAATCTCAACTATGTGATCAGATCGATCGAGTTTTATTGGAACCTGATATTGGGAGCAATTGCCTCATAATAGATGACAATACGTGAAAAAAAAAATTATCTTATCCCCCTAACAGCCGCAAATGTTAGCAGAAGAATGTTACCTGCCAACCTGCTATATTAATATTTAGATCCTAAATTGACATACATTGGGCGCAATTTTGTTAGACTTGTCAGTTATTACATTACATTTAACTTCCGGCAAGTTATTGATGTGAACTAAGATATGAACTTGAGGCCAACCGACAAAATTATGAAAGGAAAACATTTTTCAAGTGAGTAATTGTCAGTGAAAATGATGAATTATTATCATTATTTCACATATTTTTCTTTGCTTTAAATTCCCCTCGCAGCCGAAAGATAATACGTACAGAAGAAAATATTATGGGTATAATGTAAAAAGGATAATACCCTTTATAATAAATAATACAACCACTGAGACACTATATGAATTTCATAGAACTCTACCTAAATTTCAATTAAACAATTTCAATTATTTATTGATAATAGATTTAATCCAAGAAAAAATATGTTAACTTATAACTGTTTTACTTTTTTCGTACGTAACTTTTGGACGAGGTAGAGCCAAGCAGTTCGCTGCATGAATAGGCCGGCTCGACCGGTGAAATACCACGATCTCTCAGAAGATTGACGTAAACTAAATAAAACGTATTTAATAAATGTTAGAGAGAACACGCTTCCACGCTTCTCTTGAATTTACTTTCGAATCTTATTTTGGATTAACTGAATTGTATTTTTAAACCTCTATTTTAATTTATCAAATAATTTAAAACTATCACACAGAGACTGAGAGTTTTCTGTATTAAGAAAACATGAATGTTTTGAAATAAAATATAACACAACATAACGGCTGTTAAGCCTCGACTCGCTTAAGCACAAAGTTATAAGTCATCGATATTTATCACGAATCTTTCGAAAATAAATTCAAACGTTATTGACGTGAACCGGATTCAAACCCGCAACTTCTTGAATCATAAGCGTACACCCGTACGTCCACTGGACCACCGAGACATAAATAAAATATATTCATCAATTCAGGATATTGATAAAACAATCTTAAGAGCCATCTTACAACTTTCAAATAAAATATAGAAATAAAAATTAACATTTTTCAATTCACCACAAGGCCTATTCAATGAAAATAACAGTTTAGTGTTATATTAAATTATAATAATAATAATTAATTATAATGATAATAATAAGCAAATAACACAAATTATTAAATCAATTAATCATGTTTTCTCTCCGATATAATATATTGTCCAAGTTACAGCAAAAGTAAGGCTTTTGCTGTAACTTGGACAATATATAAAATATGCCTCTATATTCTTTATTGAAACGATGTGCAGTGTGAGGATGAGCTTCTGGAAAATAACTCCAACAAATCTCTCCGTATAAAAGTGTTCGCGAGGCACTTCTTTGCCAGGAAATGAGATTTATGAAGCCACAACACAAGAATACCAACCAACACCTACCGTGATGTGAATAGAAAATTGACATGTATGAAATAAGTGAAGTTTCCTATTAAAAAGTAAATAGTTTAGGTAGATTATTCTAGATCTTGCAAAGAGGCTGATCGAAGCCTCTCGCGACCAGAGGGCTGGTCTATTCTTCGCGCAGAGGATTAGCATTGCCATTCAGCGTGGCAATGCGGCCAGACTTCTGGGCAAGCTGCCAGTAGACCGAGATGCGGAGAAATTTGATTTCAGGTAGTTTTTTAATTGTATATATTGTAAATAATGTAATTATTTTATTCTTCTTATTATTGTAAATAAAGATTACATAATATAAACTATATTATGTAATCTTTCTTCTTATTCGAAAAAAATGTAAATATAATATTTAGTAGCAATTTAATCAATTGTAAAACTAAATGATGCCCTTGTCACTACATAGTATAAAACAAAGTCGCTTTCTCTGTCCCTATGTCCCTTTGTATGCTTAAATCTTTGAAACTACGCAACGGATTTTGATGCTGTTTTTTTTAATAGTTAGAGGGTGTCAACAGAGTGGTTTTGATCTATAATTCATGAATAGTGTAGTGAAAAAAAATGATAATTTTGAAGATTTAAAACTTTAATCGAAAACGCTGCCTGAACCCTAAGTGATAAATCAAAACAATGTACTACATTATTATACACCTTTAAAAGGTCTATAAAAAAGTCCGCGAGGGCATATGTCTATGTCTTAGGGATAACCCACAATGACCATTATTATTTTTTTACTTTTTACGAGAAATAATGGCTTATTTACGAAGCAATTTTAAACATTACAACATTAATTTTCATCCAATTAAGTGTCTTAAATAGTGCTTTTAATATAGATTAATATAGCCATTTACAGCATGTAATTTAAACTAATATTTACGAAGATATTACAGTATTAACATAGCGGTACATGGCAGTTGCGTTTGCGCGCCAAAACGCGTGCCGATAAATAGCACAAATTGAACTTTTTAAGATCCAAATATTACTAATTTATTTCTTTTGATGCGGAACGAAGTTCGCCGGGTCAACTAGTTTTATATAAAATAAATAACTTAATTTACTTCAAAGTTTATTTTTAAATTTCAAGAAATATAAAGACAGATAATAAATTATTTATATTGTATTACGATTATGAACTGTTGGGAAATTGATTGAAACTTCCTGAGTTCGAATCGGGCAATAACAACTTTTTGAATAATCTTTGTAATAACCTAATGTCTATAAGAATCATAATATTTATTGTAATTTCAATTTGAGCAATGTGAACTTCGCTAGTATATAGAATAGACTAGCTACAGCCGATCGCTATTTCATTCTAACTTCATTTTAATATAATCTCCAATCTTTCTATCTGATATTGTCAGTCATCAATATTTATCACAAATAATTTTCATAAAGAAATCAGTGAAGTCATTAGAATGGGCCTTGTAGTGCCCAACATCCAGGCCACCGAGACGATTCTATTTAATTGTTTCTTTAATTTTCATTCATTACATGAAACTAATCAGTTAAGCCTCAACTTAAGCCTGATCTTACTAAACGGAAAATTCCACCAACTCCCAAAAGAAGGTTTAACAGGTAGATTAATTGTTAATTGGGTTTCTTACTTTTATTACAGTTTTTATTGAAATTAAAATATCTACAGAAAGGACTGGGCAATCTAATTGTTAAACCAGAATACATAATATTAGATTCAAACATAACATAACTTCACGCCTTTGTTACCCGAAGGTATAGGCGGCAGCTGTTAAACCTCGTCTCACCGTTATGTTTACGTCCCAAATGGAATAAATAGGTGGCGAACCTATTTCCATACCGGGGACAAAGTTCTCAGTGAACGATATTTATCATACATAGCTACGGAAAACAATTTCGAAAAGTCAATAGTGTAAGCCAGTGGCAGGGTTCGAACCCGCGACTTCCGGATTCAGAAGCGGGGTGCTCGACCGCTGGACCACCGAGACATTCGATATCTTAATAATCGATAGTACTGTTTCATGCTTCGGTTTTGACGAAAATCCTACCTTATTTAAATTTAAATTTATTTTATTTTATTTATTGAAAAGTAATGCTGGCTGAGGAACAAGAAAAGGCTACTTTCACTCAAATAGAAAAAAAAGGAAGTGGACAGTAAAAGTGGACAAATTACAATTGGCCTGAAACTCAAGCTGATAGCAAGTATTCAAATCAAACATTTTAAATTAACAAAATCGGATTTACTTTTTTTAAAACTGTAGTTAAAACTTTATTCTGCGGGTTTATATTGATTTAATATATAAAGATAACAATGACATATAATAATATAATCTTTATATATTCTTGACATGTTTATCTTATGAACGAAATGTAATCTTTTTTTATGGGCTAGGAGGGCAAACAAGCAGGGGTGTCACCTGATGGTAAGCAACCAACGCCGCCCATGGACACCAGCAACACATATAGTGTTACTGTTGCGTTGCCGACCTTTAAGGGATAGGGGATAGGGAAGGATACCGGGTACCTCTCTCACCGGACGAAACAAAACGCGGCATGAGCCACTTTACGTCGATCTTCTGAGAGGTCGTGGTATTTCACCGGTCGAGCCGGCCCATTCATGCAGCGAACTGCTTGGCTCTACCACTTTTAAAAATCTTAAAAAACTTTTAAAAAAGATAATTTATTATAGGCGTAATGTAAATTTGGTTCTTCCCATTTATTACAAATCTACTGACTCAGTTTTCTGCCGGTTGCTTAATGACGTGTTATGACCTAGGGTCGCTCACATAAAGTTCGATCCTTCAATTAAGGAGGATTTTCGTTAATAGGCCTCCCCCGAACTAGAAGATTTGCTTTCGTCTCGTTAACAGTCAACTGATTTTAAGAGAAAAATAAATAAACGTTTTTAATTTGTCTTCACTATAATAACGACGCTTATTATTACTTGACAAATTTACTTAAAGTTTAAAAAATATATATTAAAAATTATAATAGTATATATAATTATTAATTGTCGCCGTGGTCCAGTGGTCGAACACCCCGCTTCTTAATGAAGAGGTCGCCGTTTCGAATCCCGGGTCACACCGATGACTTTTCGAAATTATTTTCTAAAGTTATGTGTGATAAATTTCGAAGACTGAAAACTTTATGCCCGGTATGGCAATGGGTTCGCCACCTATCCTATTTGGGACGTAAACATAATGGCGAGACGATGCTTAACAGCCGCTTCCTACACCTTTTAAAAAATAAATTGTCGTCAATGCATGCCACGCCTTTAAAACCGCAAAGTATTGGCTCTAATGTGTCTCCTTGTTTTGTCGAATAAAATACATATTTTAATCAGGTACAATCGTTTTTGGACTTTCTTGGGGTTGTATTGCTGCATGCGACCCGGGAAGCATGAATTGAAACTACCATTCAATACTAACTTTCCAACAACCAACTTTTAAAACACTTAACTGGATGAAAATTCATACTGTAATGTTTAAAATCGATTTGTAAATAAGCCAATATTTTACGTACAAAAGTAAGAAGTAACAATTATAAATGTGTGTTATCCCTAAAGGATAGATACATGCCATCGCGGACTTTTTTGTAGACCTTTTAAAGGTGTATCATAATGTAGTAAATTGTTTTGATCTGTCACTTAGGGTTCAGCCAGCGTTTGCAATTAAAGTGCGAAATATCGAGAATTATATTTTTTTCTTTATCAAAACCACCTTGTTGAGACCAAATCCATTAAAAAAAACCGTATCAAACCGTTGCGTAGTTTCAAGGATATAAGCATAGACAGACAGCGGAAAGTGACTTTGTTTTATACTATGTAATGATAATGATTGTTTAGCAGGCAAATATTTTTACAGTAATCATTTTTTTTGTACGATCCTAAAGTATCAAAGTGAACTCATTAGTCATATCACTGCACCCATTTTTGGTCATTTGGCATTTGATCATTCGGCAAAGAGGTGCTTTGGACCCAAGCCATGTTCTACGCAGTTATTCAGTTTATTTATCTCATTCAACTTCAAGAAACTAATAAAGTTAAGGACTTCCTATATCTTAAGGCCATGAAGTTACAGTACCTATATAGTACAAGTTGCTTTCCATACAATATTAACTAACCGTACATAGGCATAGAACTTTAAACAAACGATCCGTCAACCAAATGACACATTGCACACTTGCTTGTAGAAGTTACTCTATCGAAGTTGTCCTGAACAGTTCAAGTGAAGGAGAAGTTAATTCATTACTTATAGTTGAAACTGCTCCCAGTTATTTGGAGCTGGTTAGTAATTGTGTTCCTACATTTCGCTAAGATTAAGATAAGAGCCACAAAGATCGTAGAAATAATGAATTGTACTACTCTGTGTAAAAAGCATCGGGTATATGTATGTCAATAAAGAGACCCGCGTAAAAGAGGTCGTTCTAATTTTTTTACTGCATGTTGGTAGCACTGTACTGATTTAGCGCGCAAAATTTGAACGGGATCTGTCATTTAATTTGTTTTAAACTAAACTTTTTGTTGGTCATAGTTTTGAGTCCTCGGCGATTTTTACAATGGAAAATATTGTTGAACAAAGAGTGTGCCTTAAATTTTGTGTTTCGAATGATATTTCATGTGGTGAAGCACTAAAAATGTTGCGAAATACCTACGGCGAATCATGTATATCGAAAACAAGGGCTTATGAATGGTATAAGGCTTTTAAAGAAGGCCGAGAAGTAGTAGTAGACTTGCCTCGTTCTGGTAGACCTTCAACCGCTACGACCAAAGAAAACATCGACAGAATCAAGAAGCTAGTGCTCGAAAATCGACGTATGAGTCTGAGAGAGTTGGCTAGTGAGGTGAACATATCTTTTAAGTCCGTCCACAATATTCTCATTGACATTTTAGACATGAAACGCGTCGCCGCTCGACTAGTTCCAAAAGAGCTCAATTTTGTTCAAAACGGGCAGCGAAAGCATGTCGCTGAAGACATGGTTTCCCGAGCTTCTACGGATCCGATCTTTATGAAACGTATAATAACTGGCGACGAGACATGGGTTTATGAGTATGACATGCAAACAAGCCAACAGTCTTCAGAATGGCGTCTCGAAAACGAGCCGAAACCCAAAAAACCGCGGCAAAGTCGCACCAAAATCAAGGTGATGCTGACAGTTTTTTTTGACTACCGTGGTGTGGTTCACTCCGAATTCCTTCCAGAGGGTAGAAACAGTCAATAAAGAATATTATTTAGGCGTCATGAAGCGTTTGCGTGAGAGTATCCGCCGAAAACGTCCAGATTTGTGGCGACACAACTCATGGATGCTGCACCATGATAATGCACCATCACACACAGCCATTATAGTGAAAGAGTTTTTAGCGAAAAATTCAACAAACGTTCTCGACCAAGCACCCTATTCACCTGATATGGCTCCGTCTGACTTTTTTTTATTTCCCAAGTTAAAATTACCACTTCGAGGAAAACGTTTTGAGTCAATTGAAGCCATAAAAGAAAATGCGCTGAATGAGCTAAAAGCCATACCGCAAATAGCCTATGAAAAATGTATGGAAGACTGGGTGAAGCGGTGGAGATGTTGTATTGCAAGCGATGGGGCCTACTTTGAAGGCGATAAAATAAATTTAGATGAATAATTTGTATTTTTTGTTTTATTGACAAATTCCCGATACTTAGTACACAGAAGGTACGAGTATATATGCAATTTTCTCTTAAACTTCAGTATAACCATTAATAAGATGTGTAGCATTTACTTTAGTTCACTTAATGGTTGGAGGTTTAGAAATTTTAATTAGTTTTTAATCCACGCAAACAGCAATGCGCACACAAATAAGGGATGTTTTAAAAACAAAATCAATGTGGACAATCAATGAAAAACAATCAATGTGGAAAGACAGTCACAGAACATAAAAAAAACGTTAATAAATGTATTATATTTCTAATTATCGACAGCTTATGACAAAAGCTCCTGAGCTACTGAACGGATTTGTTGCAGTCTTTTAGAGGTTAATTGAATTTAGCTCGGAGCGTGGCCTAGGCTCTAGAAAATAATATAGGTTAAATAATAATAGGTTTTCAGTGGAATTCTACCTTAAAGACTGTCTATCCCTCTCTTATTGTAAGTATCAATAGCCCAATGGTTAAGTAATCAGAATTCATAAAATTTAACTTCACGCTTTTTCTGCCCGAAGGTGTAGGCAGCGGCTGTTAAGCCTAGTCTCGCCGTTATGTTTACGTCCCAAATGGGATAGGTGGCGAACCTATATCCATCTGGGCGCAAAGTTTTCAGTCATCGATATGTATCACGTATAGGGAGACCAGGATTCGAACCAGCGACTTCTTGATTCAGAAACGGTCTGCTCGACCACTGGACCACTGAGACCTTAAACGATATTTTAAATTGTAATTTTAATTGACATATGCTGTACGTATTTGTAAATTAGAAGTTTTACTATAAGATGGTATGGCTGACAACACGACACACGACATTCACTGTAATGTTGATAATTTTTAAATTTTGATAATTTTATATTAAATTTAATATGTCAATCATTATAAATATGGGTAGCCTAAAAATTTTAATCTAGGACATAATTCATCAGATACAAAAAAAAATGTTTTTCGTGATTTTTACATGTGGTATTTTTATTTGACAAAATGTATACCAATCGAATGTATGAAATCACTGTAAATAATTTAAATAAACGCCTTACAACAGCATTAAAAAATAAAAAAAAAATGTGCGCTGCATGCTTCGGTTAAAACTATTGTTTCCTCCGATCCTTGTTATTTACGCGCGCTGTAGTGCAGGCTCTACGAGAGTGAAGTGCTCGTCTAAGTGGCAAGCTTTCACTGGAGATCCACGACAGAACAGAAATTCTAACAAACAAACGTGCACTCTCTACGTAATGCCTCTACTCTAATCTCTACATAAAGCTGAAATAATAACAGTTCAGTAGGTAGGAAAGAGTGGGTTATAACTAGTGTCTGACCGAAGCTTCGGCTTCGGTTTCGGCCACCTTCAGCCGAAAATCCATCTTCGGTGAGATCTTCGGCTTCGGCCGGATTCTGGGCCTAAGACGAAGGTCCGAGAACAGTCGGAATTAAACGAACTGTTACGAAAGAGTGAGTAACTGAAGGACCGGACTGCACTTCTTAGTTCAGTGCGGATACCTCTATCACCGAGAGAAAAGCGGCATGAGCCACTTTACGCAGATTTTCTTCTTTAGCTGTGGATAATGTTGAAAAAAAAAAAATTACTAATAGTTTATAAACCTTCGGCTTCGGCTTCGGCCAGAAATAGACCTTCGGTCGGACACTAGTTATGATGTACTATTTTTTTAATTTAACTTAAATATTTCGACTATTACAAGTCTTGGAATAATTTGTGCATATGTCAATTAAAGCTGCCAAACCCGAGAAATCACTTCCGCTTACTATAAGATTCTAGAGTATAAGAGGGCACACGAGCAGGCGTGTCACCTGATGTTAAGTGATCAGCGCCGCCCCTGGACACCTGCAACACATATAGTGTTACAGTTGCGTTGCCGACCTTTTTAGGGAGTAGATTAGGAAGGGATGGGAAAGGGAGGTGGGCCTCTGGGTACCTAGGAAGGGATGGGGAAGGATGCTGGGGGTGGTTTGCATGATTGACTTGTTTATGGGGGAAGATGCAAACAAGCTTGCGGGGCACCTGATGGTTAGCGACTAAAGCCACCCTTGGACATCTGCATTACAGAGAGTGTTACCGTTGCGTTACCGGCCTTTACGTCGTCGTCGCCGACCCCCTTACGTCGTCTAAAAAGTCGTAGTATTTCAGCGGTCGAGTAGGTCTATTTATGCAGTGAACTACGTGGCTCTTCCACCCTTATACATTAAGTAATTTTATCATTTCTTTATTAAACAGAATAGAAGGTTTAGAGTCGAATATAATGACACATGTGTAAGGAACATAACCTTGCTTGTGCAAAAATATTAAAGTCAAAATCTTCTCTCTGGGTATAATAAATACACCCAGAAAGTTTCCGGGTATTGAATCTCGCAAACACTTTAATGGTCACGAAAAATAGTACAACCTACTAAAACATCCTGTACGATGTCACTTCCTGTAGCGCGGGATATAACGATCCTTGCCACCGTCTTGGGTGAGGGTGGAAGAGATTTACAGTCTCTTGTATATTATTCCACACCAGACCGTCCTTAATATGATATGTTTTATGTATTACCGGTTAGCCTTACGAGTTTAGTGGTGTAGTGATTGCAAATTCACTCTAGGCAGCATGGACTGCGGCGTCTGCGATCAAGCATTCGATGTCCAATCAATGACAAATATTCGTGTGATGATATCAGGATTATGCGTATTATATAATATATTATTATATAAATAAAAAGAGGATAACGAAATTTATGATCAGAACGTGTTCATCATCAATCAATATATTACATGTTTGACATTTTCTTTTTGTGGCAGATTTCATGTAAATTTTTGTCATCATAGTTCAGATATAATTTTAACATATAACAAAATAATATAATTACGCTAAAATAATCTTGCACATGGGTTAGAACCGGAATTCGTTTTAGTGCTTTACAGAGATAAACTTTTTAAACACATTCAAACAAACATACTCATCCAAATTAAATATTTAAAATGTGACTTTTGTTTAGTTTCATAAGTTACCAGTGATGACACACGGAACTGAAACATGGTTTTTGAATGATGGCCTCATAACGAAGCTCAAGGTCGCTCGGCGTGCTATGGAGCGGCCTATGCTTGGTATCTCTCTGCGAGATAAAATCCGTAATAGAAAGATACGCAAGAGATCTATCGTGACCGACATAGCCCAAAGAGTTAGTACACTGAAGTGAAGATATGCAGGTCAGATCGGTCGACAAACTTACAACCGTTGGGGTAGAAATGTTTCGAGTGGCGACCGCGAATTAGTCAACGCTGAGTAGGCCGTCCGGCCACTAGGTGGACCGACGATCTGGTAAAAACCGTTCTATGGGGGAGGCGTACGTCCAGCAGTAGATCTCTAAAGACTCATGATGATGACGAGTTTTAAAAGATATATCAAATTAATTATATTCCATAAAAAAAAAAAAATTAATTAAATTCAATTACTATCCTTGTTTTCCTTGTAAAAAATATTTATATTAATAATTATCTAACTGCCATCAGGCTGAATACAAAATCTGATCTCGACGTGCCTGTTATAATTAAATTTAAAAAGAAAATACGATATAATTCCTTTTCTAAATGTACAGCCATATAATATATTTAATTGAAATGTAAGTATGTATATAAAAATGTAATTGATTATTGTATGGAAATGATAATACAAATAGATATACATACTACATACAATTTTACTATCAAGTAGTATTTAATTTTCATATATTTTCATTCAAATTCAATAGACACTCCATCAATGTGAAGCCTAAAGTATTCCACTATACACCAGAATTGAAAATTTGGTAAACAGGCTTGACCTAGTGTTTTAATTGGATAGAGCGATATCACGCATACTCTATCGCAAACGATGATTCAGCTGTCATCCTCATCATCATTTTTCCTCATTACCACAGTTTTAATAACCTTAACAAATTAATTAATTTAACCCACTTACCAGCTGATCAAGAGAAGTTATCACTGATGATAAAAATCCATTCGTTTCTTAGACTACACAAATAATATCTAAATACGCAGAATCACACTATTTTACAGATCAGTTGACCTATAAAAAAACTCACAAATATCTTAAAAAAAATCAAATCTTTTATTGTTAATCACTCGATATTAAACACAGTTGAATTGAATCACTGCACACAAGTTTAAGGGTATTCTCAAGAAAAGACACTACACGATGGGTATATTTCGCAATTGGCGCGAAAACTTTGGCCGGAACAACATGAAAGCCAAACTTCACAACACGTGCAAACACCCAGAGCGTCTCCAACGTACTGAAACTGACTGTAAGTAGGCAATAAACCAGTGAGTAATTCATAATCTATTCCCTACAGCATAAGGGTTTAACTTTCTAGTTTTCTAGTTTATAAACAAAAAATTTTAAAAATTACTTAAGGAATAAAACCAATTTACTATATCGCACTATTTCTTGGAAAAGTAGAGAGAGGGAGAGGGAGATTTTCAGCAACTTTTCAAGAGCATAAAAAACTGTATTATTTTTTTTATGAGGTGTATATACAAATTTCAAAAAAATAATCGTAGGTCACAGATAGTCACAGTAGCTTTTAACTGCACGTGTTATTTAATTTTGTAACTGCTCGATGTACTTCTAGATAATTTAAACACGGTTCCATTTCAAACCCAAAGAATATTTTCAGGGGTAACTACAAAAATTACAGAGTGTATTAAGTTAGGACATTTTAACAGTGGTAGAGTCACGCGCGTATAAATGGGCCAGCACTATCGGTTAAATACCATAGCCCCTTTGATAATCGACTCGGCGTAAAGTGGCTCATGCCGCGACTCATTCCATGAGAAGGGTTTTTGGGGGGGGACCTCTTCTTGCCTTTGTCCCTATATTAAAGGACATCAACGCAACTGCAACCCTGTAGCTATTGTAGATTTTCGCAGGTGGCACTGGCGCTTGCTGGAATACTTCTCTTTCAGGAGGAAAATCATGTAGGATAATTGAACCAACAAGTATAACAATTTCAATAAATCAGCTATTCTCAAAGTTAAACATTCACCACATTCTTGGGGGGGCAATTGATATGGGCTTCGTAAGTACATTAAAACAATAAAGGGCGTATAACAATCGACCCATATACTTGTTATAACATAATAAAACAAATGTTGTTTTTAAACACACGTACCGTGTTTGAAAAGCTGCGGCTCGTTCATCAGGTAACGTTACCGTAAATGTTCAGTTTTATTATCCCGAATATTTGGTAATTTTACTTTAGCACACTCTCTAGTTTTAATACTTTTATATATTTTATCTTAATGAAAGTAATATAGTTTTAATTATTTCCTGAAATTCCTACCAAACTATATTTTTTCGTTCTGTGCATAGTTGCGTTTCATTACATACTATAAAACAAAGTCATTTTCCGCTGTCTGTCTGTAAGCTTAGGTCTTTGAAACTATGCAAAGGATTTTGATGTGGTTATTTTTATATAGGGGAGTCAACGAGGTGGTTTAATGTTTAATTCATCTATAATTTAGTAAAGAGAAAGTGGTCATTTTCGAAATTTAGCACTTTATTTGTAAATAATACTTTTGATATTGAACAAAGTTATCCGGGTCAGTTAGGTTAAACATAGTTTAAATATTGAATTAGGAACTACATCATTGGAGTTTATTGAAAAAAAAAAAATATTTTTCCTTCCAAAAACCACTTCACTTCAAGTCCTCCTCCTTTTGTTTAATAACGTTCCGTGGCTTGTCTCATTTAATTTAGTAGTCAGTTCAGTCTTAATTAAATTTGAGTGTTTGCTTCGTTTATTTTTTTATTTAATATTGGGTGTAAGGATAAAACTTTTACAAACTCTGTCATACGTCCATTTATGTATTTTTACATACAATTAGGAATCAACACTCATCAACTTATTAATAAACATTTGTTACGCTTTAAGTGGAATGATATTCAAAACTGAAGAGAGTTTCCAGTCTAAAATTACTTGTTCAAATATTCCTTTGATTGAAATCATAATATATAACGACGTCTTATACCTGAGTTGTATATTATGTTTAGAAATACTACGATTTATAAAGAAGGTATAGTGAATTCAATTCTCACAATATGAAAGTTTAGTCCAAAAAATATATATTTTTCAAAACATGTAACAGTATTTTAAAGTGTAATTCATTAAAAATCTCTAAGCTAACCGTTAAGAGTTATAGCATTTTATAGTAATTTAACTAAAAGAGTTTATTACAGAAGGACGTTTCATCAAAACCGTTTTATGTGTTTCGTCTTATGACTAAGCCCTGAGATGCTGACGTAGACCTTCATTTCACCCGAGGATTTTAGCCAATAAACCCACATCAGGCTAAACTTATGGGCTGGATGATCCGTCGTTGTCGCTGAGATTTTTTCCTTGAAAGTTTTTAAGACAATCTTGAATAAATAAATCAGATATATCAACAGCATAAATTTTATTTAATAATATAATCTGAACAAAATTCATATGTTTCAATACAACCTTATTTATAATGTAAGGTCATAAAAACACAATTGGAAATTTTAATATTAGTTAGTTTGATGTAGTCTCGGTGGTCCAGTAGTCAGGCACCCCGCTTCTGAATCCAGAGGTTGCGGGTTCGAATCCTGGCTCACATCAATGACTTTTCGAAATTCTTTTCGAACGTTTTGTGTGATAAATATCGATGACTAAAAACTTTGTGGCCGGTATGGCCCGGTATGGTTCACTACCTATTCCATTTGGGACGTAAACATTGAGGTCGAGGCTTAACAGCCACTGTCTACACATTCGGGTAGAAATAGGAGTGAAGTTATGTTGCATGTACATTTTTGTAACTATAATAATTAAATCTTTGGCTGACTCTATTCAACCGGTTACTGTACGAATAATTTGTTATTATTTATCCGGTTACTGTACTAATAATTTGTAATTATTTATCCGGATACCGTACGAATAATTTGATTTTAGGCTGACTCTATTCATCCGGTTACTGTACGAATAATTTGTTATTATTTATCCGGATACCGTACAAATATATTTTTTTATCCGGCTATTTTGAAATTTATATGTGTGCATAAATAATTTCTTTTATTTTTACATAAAACCTGTGCTTTTATTATTTTTATACAGTAAAACCTGTTGGTCTAAATATACAGTAGGAAATTCTATTTTATTTTTTCTGTAGGTAAGTAATGCTCTTACAAATAGAAAAAAAAAACCAAAACCTAAACTAACCTAAACCTAAATAAAAGAAAAGAAGATGACCGGATGACTAATGACAAATTATTCGTATAGTATCCAGACAAGTTTCGCCTATAACTAAGAAGATAAGAAGAAATCACCTTGCGTGGTAGGGACATGTTATGAGGAGGGATGATACACATGTCGCGAAAAAAATAACGAACCTGAATAAGGGAAACAAGAAGAAGAACAAGACCAAAGAAAACATTAATGGATTATCTGAAAAATGATATGACTAGGAAGGGTGTTGCTGTGGAAGAAGCGAATGATAGGGAAGCTTGAAAAAAAAAGCCTGTTGTGCCCACATCAAATAATGAGAACAGGGCAAAAAGATGATGATAGTCAGAGTGATCTAGTTTTTCTGGAATCTACGTCGTTGGTCTTTCTTTTGAATTGTAACTATGCTCAAAGAATTTTTCTGAAACCTTTATATATTAATGACTGATAAAATTGCCCCAAATTATGGTAATTTAATAGATTTCGCCGCATATTAAATTGGAATATAGAACAGATTCTGCACCTTCGAAGGCTTGTGACGTTTAAAAAAAATTGATTTATATAAATTTCTCACTAACTAATATTAAACTTGTTCGACTATATTATATGTTCAAGATAGCCGTTTTGTTTTAAATCAGATAAATAACTTATATAAAAGTTAATATTGACTTATTACTAAAAAAACTTTTTGGTTGGCTTTATTATCATTGTTTATAAAACATTAAACCAAAACAAATTTTAATGAAAGTCGAAAACATCAATATTCTTTGAATACTCTGAAAGTGATTTAAATTTAATAAGTTTTTTATTTCCTTAATCAAACTAATAAATTATAAGTTACCATGAGTAAATCTCGACAGATTAATATTATTTTGACTTTGTTTTTTAAGAGAAAATAGCAAAGTTTTCTTCGAAATTACTCGTTAATACTAAAACCATAACATAAATGGACCGTAAAATTGTCGTATTTATGCCCCAGTCTACCCCTATAAAGTGAAGTGCCATAGTAAAAATCGCAAAGTTGTTAGATCCCTTGAAGAAATTATTTTAGGTATTTTTCTTGTGATTTATTACTCTGTCCGAACGCTCCAACAGGGATTTCATTATAAAAGTATTGCCTACTAAAACAGTATTTAATTCTTGTTGTTAAATTTGAAGAGTTTATTATGATTAATAAGACTTTCTTCGATGTAATATGTATAGTTTTAGCCGAGTATAATTAAATTTATACAGATATTATTAATAATGAAAAGAGTCGGCCTTGAGTTTCTTGCCAGATCTTCTCAAGAAGCCTTGACGCCGGATCTGGCACTGAGAGTCGCTTTCACATTCAAGACAGTGTGATGAAAGGGAATCTAAGCTCCGCAAATTTTAGCTTGTAGTTTTGTATGACGATTCTAAGTACTTTGTAAAGTCTAAGGAATAAAGATATTTCGAATTTGAATTTTATAAAACTCTGTTTGTAGAATAAAAATGACTAATTGTCTAAATATTTATTGTTTTTTGGGAATTTCAACATTTTCACTTTGATTGCTGGGTATCAGGTTATTGATCTATTTTTAAATACTCTTTTCTACTCTCTACATCTCTCTCTCTCTCTCTCTCTCTCTCTCTCTAGATCTACTCTTCTGTTTAATAGTCTCGGTGGTTCTGAATCAAGAGGACGCAGGTTCGATTCCTGGCTCCCACCAATGACTTTTTGATATTGTTTTCGGAAGTTATGTGTGATGGATATCGATGACTGAAAACCTTGTGCCCAGTATGACAATAGGTTGGCCACCAGTTGGTAGAAAAGGCGTGAAGTTATGTTATGTTGTTATAGTCTATATACTAGTGTGTCACCTTGTCAACAGATCTGAATAGTTACGTTTAGAAATATACTGTTCAGCCCACAGATATTTGTACTCGGATCAATATCAAACCACTGCACACTGGCCTTACGCTAGAATGCCTGTGAGATTTCTTGTATGGGAAAGGGGGGCAGATGGCAGACCTCAACATGAAACACTATACGTTGATTTTCTGAGAAGTCGTGGTATTTCATCGATCGTCAATTCATGCAGCGTACTGGCTCTACCACTGTACATTACCAGTATTAAAACACTACTCCTATATATCATTACAGAAGAGGTAATCTCGGTGGTCCAGTCGTCGAGCACACGACTTCTGATCCAGAGGTCGTGGATTCGACACTGATCCTGATACTGGCTCACACCAACGACTTTTAGAAATTGTTTTCGGAAGTCATGTGTGACAAATATCGATGAGTGAAAACTTTTTGCCCGGTATGGCAATAGGTTCGCCACCTATTCCATTTGGGACGTAAACATAACGGCGAGACGAGGCTTAACAGCTGCTGCCCGAAGGTGTAGTTCGGGTAACAAAGGCGTGAAGTTTTGTTATGTTTTGTTTTTAGAAGAAGATTTCTTTGAATTGATATCGAGATCAATATTTAATTAAATGTCTTACACAACTCACAGCTCTTCAAGGAATTCTAGGGTTCATTTTTAATTAGTTGCATATTTCTCCGTCAGCATCGCTTCCGAAGTATTTGTGATATAAATAATGAGCGCAGCATTGAAATCAACTAAATGAACTTTCATTTCCCCCATCGCACTAATGTTTTCATACAACTCCACTCGACTGTAGTTTCAAAACTGTTCTTCACTGAAATTATATATGTGTGGCGCCGGCTTAGAATACAGTCACCCTATCTCTTCCCGTGGGTGTCGTAAAAGGCGACTAAGTGAAAAGCTAGAAGAATGGGCAGCAGCATTCTCTGCAAAAACCCCCCATGATTGAGTGGACGGGCAGTTGTGGCGCTCTATGGGCGAGGCCTATGACCAGCAGTGGACCTCAAAAAGGCTAATGATGAATGATGATGATGATGATATATGTTCTTGAAGTGCATGTTACGGAAATAAGACTCTCAATGTTTTAACGTGCCGACTTTACACATAAACTAACAGGATAGGAAAAGATGGGGAAGGGAGTTGCTCCTCCGGGTACCTCTCTAACCAAACGAAACGCGGCATGAGCCACTTTACGTCGGTCTTCTGAGAGGTCGTGGTATTTCACCGGTGGAACCGGCCCATTCATGCCGCGATCTACTTTAAGGTAACATTAATTAACAAAAAGTGTGTTATAAAAATATTCAATTTAGGGTACTTAATTAATCTTAATTTTATTCTTATAAAATAACAATTATGATAAATGATAACTAGACCCCACTAATATTTCAATTTAACTCTGTGTTTTACAATACGATATACTCCATTTTAGGCACTTGGATTTTCGTCGATGCCTGCGTCATTGTTGGACATTTAGTAGTCTATAATATAATATAGTTCTTCTACAATAAACTTCCAAACGACGAGGTTGAATTATCCATGGGTAAATTTAAGAATTATATTAAAAGTAGATTATATCAAAGGGCTTACTATTGTATCGCAAACTTTTTTATCGTTTATAAAAATAAACGATAAAAAAGTTTGGAATTGAACTGCTCCTTTTGTGTTGTGTTGATTGTAATTATTATAATTTCTTAAACTGGAAATTGAAAAGAGTCGGCCTTGAGTTTCTTGCCAGTTCTTCTCAAGAAGCCTTGACGCCGGAACTGGTACTTAGATTCGCTTTCATATTCGAGACAGTGTGATGAGGGAATCTAAGCTCCGCGTATTTTAGCTATTAGTTTTGTATGACGATTCTAAGCACTCTGTAAAGTCTAAGGAATGAAGACATTTTGAATTTTTTTGTATTTTTATGATGTAAAAAATTTGCTGTAACAATATTTTCAGAAAAATCTGAATAAATCTAAAAATATTGTTACAGCAAAACTACAACTAATAATTACTTGAAACAGTACTAGTATCCAGCATGGCATCTGTGAAATAATCTTAAACATATTAATTTGATTCAAAATAAATTTAAATAATTATTGAAATATAATATATTCATATAAAATAAAAAAATTAAGCACTCAAAATTCAAACAAATATATTATGAAAATATATATTATATTATAAGCACCAAAGTTCTAATAAGTTCTTCTATATTAGAGCTATATTAAATTGTTTAAACATCAATATGATAAGCCATAATATTGTTTTGATATCACAACTTATAATGCGTCGAAATACTAATATCATTAAAGGAATTATTTATTTCAATTTTCAGGGTGTCTTCTTGATGCTAAGGCTCTCTGATGCGAGGGCATTCTGAGCGCTGCGTAAGCCACCCGTTTAGCACATGCGACCCATATGCGCCCCCGAATTGCCCTCGACGGCTCGCACAAGCGTCATACCCGTCAGCGCATGCACGTGTGTATAGATAGACATGCAATACATACTTCAAGCTAAATCCCTTACGAGGTAGGCAGAGAAAACGGAGCACCATAAGGCACGATTCTTACACGCCTCACTCGTTTCGTTGACTTTCATAACTCTTTTCATGCACGCGCGTCGATTTCTGAGGCTCCTAACATCACCTTCCTCCAGAACACGTTTTATTTGGTATTCCATGACCAAATAGATAATAGTGTGTCTAAAATGTGTGTTTAAAATGACATACATTTAAATAATGTCTCTGATTACACTATCCATTTGCATTAGATGGACAACTGCTTGTAGAGTAGCTGATATTTTTAATCCGATATTATTACATAAAACTTTGGAAAATAATTCTAAGAGTCACTGGTATATGGTAAGGATTGATACCATGAACCTTCTAAATAATCATTTCATGATAAATCACTAGACTCAAATGTCTAATAAAACACTATCTAATTTTGTAATAAATACACAATGTCTGAAAAATAGGCGCAATTCTGTAGGCAGGACAGGTCTTCTCAGATGATATATTAGGGACAGGCTGCAGTCACGTACAATACATTTCGCACGCATGTTATACGATTCCAAATTACATTTGCCAGTTACTGGCAACACTAACACATCATATAGAAAAGTCAAAAGCCTCCATGGAATATTTTAGTACATTCAAGTATATAATTATTTAATTATTTAAGTAACGTGTTATGTTTATTTAAGTAATACCATTTAAAAAGTTATCATTTATTTTGTTGAAATTGGACCCATAATTTTTGTTAGTAATAATGAAAAGAATACAACATAACATAACTTCACGCCTTTGTTACCCGAAGGTGTAGGCAGCGGCTATTAGGCCTCGTCTCGCCGTTATGTTTACGTCCCAAATGGAATAGGTGGCGAACCTATTGCCATACCGGGAACAAAGTTTTGAGTCATCGATATTTATCACACTTAACTTCCGAAAACAAATACGAAAAGTCATTGGTGTAAGCCTGTGTCAGGATTCGAACCCAGACCTCTGGATCAGAAGCCGTGTGCTTGACCACTGGGCCACGAGGCCACTCGGTGGTCCAGTGGTCGAGCACCCCGCCTCTGAATAAAAAAATCGTGGGTTCGAATCCCGGCTCACACTAATGGCTTTTCGAAATTTTATTTCGGTAAGTTATGTGTGATAAATATCGATAATTGAAGACTTTGTGCCCGGTATGGCAATAGATTCGCCACTTATTCCATTTGAGACGTAAACAGAACGGCGAGACGAGGCTTAACAGTAGCTGCGGGCAGAAAAGCTTCGGCTAGAAAAAGGCGTGAAGTTATGTAATGTTATGTCTGGTAAAAGAATAGAAGAAGTAAATAAATCCTTAATATCTCGCAAAGTTAAATTTTCTCCATCTTTGTTCCACTTCCGACCCTTACTCCATTCAGATTCAGTCCGATTAATTTCTTTACAAATGTTATAAAACGAATAATTCCAGGTGTTTAATTTAATTTAATTTTGTAAGATCTTTATTAACATAAAATTCACATACATAATTATAACATTACATATATAATAAATTACAAGATATTTTTTGTAGACACTTTGCCTTTATAAAACATTAAAACAGGTTTAACAAACATAATAGCAGCTTTTGATAAGTACATTGAATTATTATTAATAATTTCTATTTGGTGTTAGGTTATGCCAATATAGTTTAATTTTATGTAAATTATTTAGACTTAATACATACTCGAAGAACGAGTGGTAAAAGACTATAAGATATATTATTATTAAACTAATAGTATTAACTTAACAATGCAATTAGTTTATCATTAATAATTTTGAAGGTAGTTAAATAAAGTAATATCGATCAAGAATCATCTTTTCATAGGCACTTTTTTAGAGATGCGGGTAGATATGCATTATGTGCAACCAGACGCTGGCCAGCGTCACTTTATTGTAAAAATAATAATCGTAATACGTCATCCGTACTCGAGGAAGTAGTGATGGGGTAAGCGGTATCTACAATATGTGTTGGCGTAATGTAAATTACGAAGTCGCGATTTACCGATGCCTGAAATTAATTTGTTAAAATGATTAGTATTTTGCGACTGATAAAATTTTCTAGATAACTTTAAAATAAAATCCTTGATTAATGGAAATCTTATAGATTCGTGTAACTTTTTTAAATTAGTGTAAAATTTTGTATTATAGGCAATTTTTAGGGCTTTATTTTGAATCGTTTGGATTTTATGATAATTTGTGTCACAAGTACTACTCCATACTGGTGCAGCATAAGTAATGCAGGGCCGTACCAGAGTAGTGTAGATATTAAGCTTCGTTTTAGGACTTAAGTTAGTTTTTCTATTTAAAATTGGATGCAAAGCGTTTATTGCCTTAAGGCCCTTTAGATGAAGGGCTAAGATATTCTTAGTCCAATTAAGCTTAACGTCAAGTACTGTGCCTAGGTATTTAACACTTGTACTCCACGAAATAGATTGATCATCGCCAACTTTGAGCTTCCTAGACGGTTGTGTTCGTTTACGCGAAAACATAATGGCCTCAGTTTTATTTACGTTTAATTTAAGCTTCCATTTTTGGAAGAATTGTATTAGTCCGTCAAGGGACCATTGCAAACGTGAAATAATAATATCTTGGCAGTCCGAAGAAGTAAAACTAGCCGTATCATCTGCAAAGCAAGCAAGATGAGTATGCGGTTGTTTGAATATATCATTCAGGTAAACCAAAAATAAATGAGGTCCAAGGACAGAGCCCTGAGGTACGCCAGCTGGAACATTACGAGGCTCAGAGAGATGATTTTCATGGTATACAAAGAATGTTCTATCAGATAAGTAACTTTGTATCATTTTGACCAAGTGTATAGGTACCTTAATTTTTATGAGCTTATAAATTAACCCTAAGTGCCAAACCGTATCGAATGCTTTTTCGATATCTAATAGTATCATTCCGGTTGATTGTTTTAAATTTAGATGGTGAGAAACATGCTCAGCAACCCTCGCCAGCTGTTGAACAGTTGAGTGGCCACATCGAAATCCAAATTGTTCTGGTATTAACTCTTCTGTTAGTGATTTTAATAACCTTTTAGCAATGAGCAATTCGAACATTTTTCCTAAAGCAGGTAAGAGACTGATTGGTCTATAATTTTGCGGAATAGTATCATCTTTTCCGGGTTTCTTTATCGCAATGACTTTACCTTTTTTCCAAACTTCAGGAAAATAATCTAATTTAAAGGAATCGTTAAAAACTTTTGTGAGGAAGATTATGGCTTTTTGTGGTAAATATTTCAACAAGATATTTACCAGGTTATCATATCCCGGAGCTTTACGTCTTTTTAATTTAGTAAGAACCGTGCGAACTTCCATAGGGGTTACATATTGGTAATCAAGATGACCATGAAAGTTTCCCAGACCAGACAGAGACTCCCGAACGTGGTTTTCAGTTTCAGGGTCCGTAGGCCAGTTATGAGTTAATAACATATTGGCATAAAATGCGTCAGCAAGAACCTCACACTGATCCTGGGTAGAAGCAGTTAGTAAGCCATTGTCACTCTTGAGTGGAGGAATAGTAGTAGATTTTTTACTCAAGGATTTAACAACACGCCATAAATCAGCACTGGGGTTATCCACTTTAGCCAGTTTATTATTCCATAAATGATCATTGTAGGTCTTGATATTGTGTTTAATAGAGGACTGGAGGCTGTTCACTTGGGCAGATAGGATTTTACGGATAAACAAATCATTTTCGGAAAGAGCTCGTTTACGTAGACGATTTTTATCTTTTATCAGATTACGAATCAATTTAGGTAATTTGGGTGGGCCAACTTGTGATGGGCCATGAGGAACAAAAATATCACGAGCTTTCAAAATCAAGTCAGTAAAATTTTTAATGGCTAAATCAATATTAGTTGTATCATTGATTGTAGCAGAGGATAAAAATAAATTTTGATTAATGTATCTTTTATACCCCTTCCAGTCGGCTTCAGTGTATCTGTAAATAATATGTTCTTTGAGAGTTAGGTTTGTATCTATTGAGAACATGATGGGTAAGTGGTTTGAAGAAAATATTGTAAGAGCCAACAGTTCAGACACATCTAAACAATTTTTGACCATTAAGACATCCGGGTTAGAAGGAGCATAACTATCGCAATAATGAACAAGAGTAGGTAAACGAGGTGTAAGAACATTGTAATCGTTATTGACCATATGGTTGTATAGGACACTACCACGTTTGTTTATGGTATTACAGTTCCAATATTGATGCTTTGCGTTTAAATCGCCCATAATCAAAGCCGAAGATTTTAATCCCAAGAGTATATCCAGGTCCCCAGCTAATAATGGTAAATTAGGGGATTGGTAAACTGATATTATAGCCGTTTCTTTACCTGACAATATGATATTAACACCTATACATTCCATATGGCGAGTATTAGGTATGCTAATGACTGTATAAGGTACATCAGATTTTATAAAAAGCGCAACACCTTGACCACCACCATCGCTACGTTTATCCCGACGAAGGCATATATATCCAGGAATATTAAATGAACATACAGGACTTAATCGAGTTTCACACAATGCAACAACATGAACAATATGCTCATGTAAAAAGTCAGACAATTCACCAACTTTGGCACGAATACCATCAGCATTCCAGAATAAGAAGCAAAAATTGGTTGTGTTAAACATAGTTACCAAGATGCGTGAGAATCAACATCACCTTGTCAATCAGAGATTGGCAAGCAAGGAATTGGTGTTTTAGAGACTTTATGGTGGTTAAAATTTTTAACATTTCCACTGTAGCATTATCTTGTAGTCCAGACGAAGGTCCTCTTGCTGTATCTGGGATCGGTTTCGATGTAGTTGTTTGCTGAATATGCTCTTTATTTGCTGCAACACTTGACCAAGTCCTTCCGTCCAGGTGGGCACTTCGTGGAAGATGTTTTGCAGACTGAACCAACTTTTGCTGTTCCTTCTTGGCTTCGATGTTTTTTAGGTAGGTCTGCCTCACTTTACATAGCCTGTAGTTGGCAGGGTGGCGCAATTCCAGGTGTTTGCGAGATTATAGTTTGTCGAGACTCACAATTAATACAATATAGCTTTTGTCACTTTAACTCCCCACTAAGCCATAAATTTAAATATGAATATTAAATAGGTACACCGTAACGGAAGCACGGTACAAATAAACTAACAAAGTTCGCACGATAAGTTTTCAAGCGTTTTCAGGCTCTCCAGCGTCAAAGCCGAGACGCATAGAGGAAACCGCAAAGGTTTTAGCTTCAATTTAAAACTGTTAAATACGTTTTTAAATTGGATTTTTAGTTATGTATCGTTAAAGAAACTTCTTCAAGTATTACATACTCAAATTATGTTTTATTACATTTGTTAGGCTGGCTCACTCCAATGACTTTTATTCATTCTTTCCGAAACTTATGTGTGATAAATATCGACTGAAAATTTTGTGCCCAGTATGGCAATAGGTTTGCCACCTATTCCATCGAGGCTTAATAGCCACTATCCGTTCAGGTAGAAAAAGGCGTGAAGTTATGTTAGATATGTATGTTATGTTACATCTGTTACACTGTAGAGGTAAATTGTTTAATAGATTAATCACTTACTGTTATTACTCACTGTTCCCTCTGCCTACCCCGCAAGGGATTTGGCGTGAAGTTATGTATGTATGTATGTATTAATCACTTATTTAATTCATACCGTAGATAATTAAGTTTTTATAAGTATATATGCGGTTAGCGATATAACATTATAAGCTGTCGTGTTCTGTAATAAAAAATAGTTGGTCTTTTTAAAAATATGTTTTATACAATCACCTAATTATATTTAGGAATCAATAAATGAAATGTTTTCTATATATTTGTAAATAAATATATCAGTAAGAGATCAAGCAATCAGTCTAAAAGCCGCCCGCCGTAAAAGTCAAGGAACGGTACACTATTTGGTACAGGTAAAAAACGTAGTTAATTTGAAAATGAACTTTATACATTTTCTTATGTTATTATGAAAAGCTTTAAAATATAATTATAATAATAACAAATTCATTTAATAGAATCAACATTCAATAATAAACATAATATTACATGTTAAAAAAGAATGCATCAAATCAACAGTATTGTAATTAGAAAAAGATTTTAATGTCGGTGCCTAAGAAATGGAGCATCTTGCTTCTGAATCAAATAGTCCAGGGTTCTAATACTAACTTACAAAAATCACATTTTGGAATATCATCATTCATCATTAGCCTATTGCAGTCCACTGCTGGACATGGGCCTCTCCCAATTTGCGCCACAACATCCGATTCTCTGCCTTCCGCATCCAGTCTTTTCCAGCAGCCTTTCTGAGGTCGTCTGACCATCGGGCTGGTGGACGTCCTACACTACGCTTACCAAGTCGCGGTCTCCACTCAATGACCTTCTTACTCCATCTACCATCGGTCCTTCGGCAGATGTGACCAGCCCATTGCCACTTCAGCGAGCTTATTCTACGAGCTATGTCGGTTACTCCAGTTCTCTGTCGGATATACTCATTTCTAAGTTTATCCTTCAGAGATACCCCAAGCATAGCTCGCTCCATAGCTCGCTGAGCGACCTTGAATTTGTGGACCAGCCCCACCGTGAGTGTCCACGTTTCAGCACCGTAAGTCATAACTGGTAAGACGCACTGGTTGAAGACTTTGGTCTTCAGGCATTGCGGTATACGCGAGTCGAAGACTCGACGCAGTTTGCCAAATGCGGCCCAACCCAGCTGAATCCTCCTGTCAGCTTCCTTCTCGAAGTTCCGTCTACCTAACTGGATAGTTTGGCCCAGGTAGACGTATTTGTTTACAACTTCGAGAACCGACCCTTCGACATTTATCGGTCTGGGCACGACATGTTCATTGAACATGACCTTGGTCTTGCCCAAGTTCATACCCAAACCGACACGCCGGGAGTATTCATCTAGGCTGCGCAGCATTCCGCTCAACTGTTCCAGCGACTCTGCCATTACAACGTGAAGTAACAAAATAAATAGATTTCTATGTTCAATATTATTCTATTTCATTAATCTTTCTAAAAAATATATCCACCTTTATACTGTATTATCCCGTGTCAAAATCAATATTCCGTATTAACTCTGGCCCTTAACAAACCAATGAATCGAACACCCTTGCAATAATCCTTATAGCCGAATTGAGCCGAAGGCTTAAGGGTTTTCAATACACAATTCCTGAAAATACCGTGGGCGAAGGGTCAGTGTATGAATAGCTTTCATAGCCTTTATATTGAACTTTTTATACCTTCCTAAGGCTTAATTTTATTTACGTACATTATGTTTAGAGCATTAGTAAATTATTTGTTTTACAGTTTATTTATCGAACGGTTTGGTGCGCGATGATGGCAAGAGACAAGATGGGATGCCTCTTTTACCTTGGAAGATGGGTAGGCCTTTGATGTGGGACGTTACTTGCGTAGACACCCTTGCGCCATCACACCTTCCAAGCACGGTAAGGGCGGCCGGTGCTGCTCCTGCTTCAGCGGAAAATCTCAAGCGGCAAAAATACAGAAACTTGTAGGTGATTAAGTATTTGAACCGATTGGGGTTGAGACATGGACATGGACATAGGGTCCGAGTGCTCGTGCATTTAATAAAGATCTTGTGCAAGGAGACTGGTCGAGGCCTCTCGCGACCAGAGGGCTGGTCTATTCGCACAGAGGATTGGCATTGCCATTCAGCGTGGCAATGCGGCCAGTCTTCTGGGCTAGATGCCAGTAGACCGAGATTCGGAGCAATTTGTTTTCAGCTAGTTTTTTAAAAGTATATATAGCACATACATACATACATAACTTCACGCCAAATATACGCCATTTTGACGGGCCTCGTGGCGCATTGGTAAAACTACCGGTTGCAGCAATGAGGTCGGGGGTTCGATTCCCACCCGAGCACAAATATTTGTGACAAACATGAATATTTGTGTGGTGTCTGGGTGTTTTTCTATATATTATAAGTATGTATTTACAAAAGAAAAGTATATATGTATTAATATCCGTTATCTAGTATCCATAACACAAGCATTTAGTTGCTTAGCTTGGAACTAGAGGGCGCTGTGTGTATTATGTCCAAGATACTATTATTATTATATTATTAAATACCTTGCGGCGTAGGCAGTGAGTACGGTGCGCCATAAGGCACGATTCTCACAATAATTTATTGTAAATAATGCAATTAATTTTTTTTTATTATTATAGATAAAGTTTATTTATACAGAGCAAATACCTTATATTTATTTTTCATTCTTCATCTACATACATTATTTATTATATAATTTAAAACCACTGCTAGAGTGATAATGTTTTCCCAGGAGAACATTCTAAGTCTTATCAACACATATTCGTCAAACTGTTTTCAATTAAAAAGTCCACGAGTACAAAGTCAGTTCGGATTTTCTTATTATTCTATGGAACCGTAATAAAAAAGCATCACTGCAATCTTATTTAGATATTGGAGTTTTTATAAAAAAATTCTTCAAGAGACGCTTGAACGTTGGGTTTTTCAATTTAATGATAGTTTTTCCTTAGGTACCCAACGTTAAGCGTACAAAGTTTGAGACATTTTGCATGGAGCGACGAGCATTACGTGAACCAATTTAGGGGTTTTATGAAGAAATTTGGGTAGCAGTCACATTTTGACGTTCACGATTAGCATAAATATTGAAGCACGTACTCCTACATGCTAAATAAATGTCTTTACGAGTATACTTGTCATTTGGCTTCTCAATATTAGCTAATAATAAAAATCTTAGTCTGTTTAAAGGTGCAATTCAGGGACATAGCATTCACTTTTTGCCGAAAATCAATTCATACGATATGTGTATTAATTATCGTTGAATAAACAAATTGAACACGATCGGATAAGTTATAGAAAAGGTATAAATTTATGACGTTTCTTTGAATTCTTGGTCCAATATCTATCCACGTAAAGCAGAAGTATATTGACAGAACATTCTTTCCGGAAAAATTCTTTTACAGTAAATTTTTACAGTCTACGGCGAGATGAGGCTTAACAGCCGCTGCCTAAACCTTCGGGTTACAAAGGCGTGAAGTTATGTTATGTTTTACATTCTGAGTCTGGGGTACAGAAAGAAGACCAGTAAAAATACGAGACCCATCAAATAATCAGATGCAACACTACTAAAAAAATATTATTTATGTGATATTATTTAGGATTTTATTCCCGAAAAAACATAAAGTAAAATAAAAATAAATTATTTTAAAATGTATAAATTAACAAAACAGTACTCATCATGAAAATTTTATGTTTACAAATACTAATATAAGCCGACTCAGTCACACTAAAAATAGCAACTCTATGCTTATATCCTTCCAGAATTCTTAAATATGTTGACATGTAAAAGCGAAATGAACCTGATACATTGGGAACATTTATGTATGTCTTTGTATGTTAATACATTCATTTTATAAGTAAACATAGTTTAGAAGATAATGTTTATATATCCTGTTAAATGACTGTAAAAATTAATATCGACCAGCTGACATTGTAAAGTTCTACGGTGACTTTTATAATTACTTTTCCACTTTTTCATGAAATAATGCAATGATATCATCATCATCATCATCATGAGCCCAGATTAGTCCACTGCTGAACGTAGGCCTCCCCCTTAGCGCAATGATATATAACTTCCTTATGTGACGGGCTTTTCATTGAATACAAAAGGAATATGCAAATCAGATTTTTGAAATAAATGGCTTTGAAACAAAAGCAAAATTTTCTCTATTTCATATAAGTTTTATCTTAATTAAAAAGAAACAGATCTTAAAATAAAAAAATATAATAGTATTCGTAAGATAGAAGAAGATAGTATTTATAAGATACATATTAGAAAACAGGTGCGTGTATTATTAACTTTGTCTTTTGTTAGTGATTCAGTTACCAGGTTCATGCTTTTAAATATCATAAGATAAGTAAACCAAATACATTCTAATCATATTATAATATCAATTATTACCATAAAGAAAAAGATATCAGCAATTCGCCAAGATTTTCCCTTCAATAGGCAATTCAATTGAACGGTCTGACATTACATCGTGGGAGGGTTGGCAGTTACCTCAAAGAGTTCACCAAATTGCCCGGTTTTGTATCCGAGTAATGAGGGCTGAGATATTACGGTCGAGTGGGTCCCTATAACATGTGTCTCTACCATGAACCCTGTATTCATTTCGACCAACTAAATTAGTTGGGATTTGGTGCTAAAACTAGTGAAATACAGACCCCCTAATTGGGGACAAGATTTACATGGCTGATAATATTGTTCAATTACTTGCTAACCGTGAGTTGTAATGCCATTTTATGGATAGAAATGTATATTACATAGTAAAAGTAAGGTTGTTTTTATTTTGTGATGTAGATTAATTAATCCATTATTTTACTTATTTTGTCTCGGTGACCCAGTGGTCGAACACCCCGCTTCAGAATGAAGAATGACTTATCAAACGTTATGTGTGATAAATATCGATGACTGAAAACTCTGTGCCCGGTATGGCAATAGGTTCGCCACCTATTTCATAGGGCACGTAAACATAACGGCGAGTCGAGGCTTGACATCCACTGCACCTTCGGGTAGAAGAGGCGTGAAGTTATGTTTGTTCATGTATTTTTCGTTATGTATTCATGTACGTATGTATTTTTTACGTATGTATTTTTTTATTATAGGTACATGATCTAGAATTATGTCCTTAATTTTGCTTACCATTTATTTGTTTATGATAGTTCCTTCTTAGTCTCCGTTTTCGACTTTGCGAATACACTTTTTTGTTAGTGGATTTCCATTCATTCTTGCTGTGTGATCGAACCAACTTAACATACTTTCCTCCACCTTGATTACCACATCTTTCTTCCACTTTTATTCTTCCACTTGTATCCATCAACCTCGTTATCACCCTGATATGATAATTGTGAAACTATTTAGTAGGATAATAAAATGAAAAAAATATGTCATTTAGTTTTTTATATTATTTTATATCATATAAAAATTTACAAATATAATAATTAAGTACTATTTACATTAAGATCATAATGTAAAATATAATAATATGGACACTGTTGAGAATCTTTTGATTGTTCTTGTTTGTCTTCAACTCTTCAACATAACACGATTACGCAGATGCTGTAATTTAAGAATATATTGATATGAATGCCATTCCAAGTCTCGTAGCATGGTTATAGGTGTTAATGGGGCTGAACTGATTTTAATCTAGATTTTTCGTCGGTGAACGGATGTGAGATATTTTCACCAGCCAAACTAAATTTAAATATAGTACTTTCGTAATCAAATCTGACATTACTAAAATATAATCTTGTATTCTTTAAAAGCTATCTCTTCCGCTTAATTAAAGCTAGGGATCTAATCATTACCCTCAATAGAATGTTTGTAGATATAGACTTAGTGATAAATAGAAAAGGATTGTATGGAGGGAATGGTAGTTAAATTAGCATTTGATTATGTTTCACCATTCGTTAATTTTTTGATACCAGAACCTCACCTCCTTGAAACGGAGTTAATTATTTGAAACTGTAATAATTAGAAGGGAAATATTATGAAGGAACAAATATTTACCTTCCACTGGCGGTGGGGCTGCTGGTGCCACAGGCGCAGGTTCCGGTACTGGCGCTGGAGCTAAAATAAATATTAATTGCATCTAAATCAGAATCATCTGGATAGTAATATGCTGGTAAATTTCGCTGACATTATTATAACTAAATATATAGTTATAATCATAAATAATTACATTGTCTGTCTCCTTATATGCTTATATCTTTAAAACTACGAAACGAATTTTGTTGGTTTTTTTTTATAGTTAGAGGGTGTCAACAGGGTGGTCTTGATTTATAATTCATATATGATTTTGCAAATAAAAAAGTATAATTTTTGAGATTTAGCACTTTAATTGCAAACGCTGGAATCATCATCATCCGCCTATTGCAGTCCACTGCTGGACATAAGCCTCTCTCTAGGTGCGCTACAATATCCGATTCTCTGCCTTCCGCATCCAGTCTTTTCCAGCAGCCTTTCTGAGGTCGTCTGACCATCGGGCTGGTGGGCGTCCTACGCTACGTTTACCAAGACGCGGTCTCCACTCTATGACGTTCTTACTCCATCTACTGTCGGTCCTTCGGCAGATATGACCAACCCATTGCCACTTCAGCGAGCTTATTCTACGAGCTATGTCGGTTACCCTAGTTCTCTGGCGGATATACTCATTCCTGAGTTTATCCTTCAAGGATACCCCGAGCATAGCCCGCTCCGTAGCTCGCTGAGTGACTTTAAATTTGTGGACCACCGTGAGTGTCCACGTTTCGGCACCGTAGGTCATCACCGGTCAGACGCACTGGTCAAAGACTTTGGTCTTCAGACATTGCGATATAGGCGAGCTGAAGACTCGACGCAGTTTGCCGAATGCGGCCCAACCCAGCTGAATCCTCCTTTCGGCTTCATTCTCGAAAGTTCGTCTACCTAACTGGATAGTTTGGCCTAGGTAAACGTATTTGTTTACGACTTCGAGAACTGACCCTTCGACACTTATCGGTCCGGGCACGACATATTCATTGAGCATGACCTTGGTCTTGTCCAAGTTCATGCCCAAACCGACACGCCGGGAGGACCCGTCTAGGCTGCGCAGTATTCCGCTTAACTGTTCCAGCGACTCTGCCATTACAGCCATGTAGTCGGCAAACCGAAGATGCGAGTTGTACTCACCATTCACGTTGATACCCTGTCCAGTCCAATACAGTGTCTTGAAAACGTCCTCCAGAGCGTTGGTGAAGAGTTTGGGAGATACAACATATCCCTGTCTTACACCTCAATTCAGCTTGATGGAGTTCGTCACCTGGTCCTGTATCTGGATAGCCATCATGGCGGTGTCATACAAGCATGTCAACACCTCGATATAACGCCAGTCAATCCGACATCGCTGCAGTGCATCCAGAACTGCCCAAGTTTCGATGGAGTCGAAGGCTTTTTTGTAGTCCACGAATGCCTTACACAGTGGCTGATTGTACTCTTCAGTCTTCTGTACAATCTGCTAAACAGTATGGGTGTGGTCCACGGTACTAAAGCCTTATCTCGAAACCCGGCTTGCTCCTTGCAGCGAGACGATTCGTGACGACCCTCGAGAACAACTTGTAGATATGACTCATGGGTGAGATGGGTCTGTAATTCTTGAGTAAGGTCTTATCACCTTATTTGAAGAACAGCACCACCGCACTCCCGCTCCAAACCCGTGGTGTTATACCTTGGTGTATGACGGAATTAAAAAGACCTGCCATTTCCTTTAGGACAGGAGTCCCGCCGGATTTTAGAAGCTCCGTAGTAATTCCGTCATCACCGGGTGCCTTGTTGTTCTAGAGTTGCCTGAGAGCCGCACTAATCTCGCTTTCTGTGTCATCGGGAATGTCCTCACTATAGTCAGCATCACCATCAACTTTCTAATACGCTGGTTTAGACTTTCCATTCTGACGAAGACAGCTGATCGGATGGAGTTTCTCGCCTTTGCCTCATCAGATCAAGTATCTCAGCAGAGAGCTTGGACTCCTTTTTCTGCGATCTCGGGAACAGCCTTTGAGACACTTTCCTCAGCGTGTTGACCACAGTGTCGGCTTTTTCGTTCACATTGCCTGTGGTTTCCAGCAGGTCGAATCGATTTTTAGGTTCCATTTGGAACTTTTCAGTTTCGGCCTTTTGGAGTAGCGTAGGTCGGATAATAGACCTTATCTTCCGGGTCCTTTCAGCTTTTAAGTTAATATTTGGAGAGCCTCCAAGAAGTCGGTGATCACTTCCAGTATTAAGCCTGTTGATCACAGAGACATCTCTAAATAAATGCTTACTATTCGTAATCATCAGATCATTTTCACGAGTAAGCTTTAAATAAACGCGATAAAATTCATAAAAAGTTGTTTTGATCTCATCAATGTGATTCGCGAAAATTTAAGAAATAAATATGAACCTCATGATATGCAAAATTTACTCATTTATTACTTTTGATGCGGAACAAAGTTCGCCGGGTTAGTAAATAATAAACTTTAAGCCATAGCAAAATGACTTGGGATCCTTCGTATATTTAAAATTCTTAGATATGTTTTATACGAAAGAAATGAATCTTTTTCATTTTATGATTTAAAACTGCCATACTGAAAAATCACTGCGAAAACTGTACCTGCTTCAGCAGCTGGTGGGGGAGCAGGTGCACCTTCTGGCGCAGCCGCGGGTGGTGCACCTGTAACAAATATGAGTATCTCCAATGAAGCATAGCAAAATAATTGAAGATTTTTGAGTTAAGATTCTAAATATAATGACTTAAATGACTGGAATATAATAATATTTGTTTTTAAATAATGAATTATCAAACAATGAATTAATAAGCCGTGATGATAAACAACTACCTGTACTCGTACTGGATTTTAATTTAAAAATGTCGTTCCGATTGTATATGATACAGCAAATTATTGTTACTCAGAAAACCCAACCGTTCAGTAGAGATTACCTTCAGCAGCTGGAGCGGGAGCAGGCGCGGGCGCTCCTTCAGCTGGTGCTGCAGCTGGCGCTGCCGGTGCTCCTGGACCAGATCAAGGAAAGCCAGGTCAATACATCGTTTCTATGGTAACATACTACAAATACAAAGACATGGCCATTTTCATCTGTATTTCAAAAATAAATTAGATATGTGCTCCAGTGAAACACAATTTCTTAACGTCATAATTGGTGGCAGTGTGGTCAAAGTGAAAATTGTAATCCCATATGAGAAATCCCCAACGAAATATCCCTTTGAGTATTGGTTACGCTGAATTATAATAAGAACCTTCCGCAGGTGCCGCTGCTGGAGCACCTTCCACGGGTGCTGGTGCACCCTCTGCAGGTGCAGCCGCTGGAGCGCCTTCTGCTGGTGGAGCTCCTTCTGCTGGTGGAGCTCCTTCTGCAGGTGGAGCTCCTTCCGCAGGTGGTGCTCCTTCCGCTGGTGGAACTCCTTCTGCTGGTGGGGCACCGTCTGCTGGTGGTGCTCCCTCTCCGGGTGCTGCCTCACCTTCCTATAAACATTACGTCTAAACATCAAGCAAATAACAAAAATGGAAGTACATTAGATGCATGCAAATGAGATGATTAAAGCCATGTGCGAATCAAAAATCTTAATTACTTTAGAGGCAAATAGTTTTTTTTCCTATCAATCAATTGAACAGGAGTAGCATAGACAGGAATAATACTAATGCTTAATCTTGTAAATTGAAAAAAAATACTTTTACTCTACTCTTGTATTATGACCACTCTTGTTCAGCATAGCAGCAGTTCTTACTATATGAGATAAACATATTAAAAAAGATGACATGATGTCTTCGTGCCATGTGCCCATCATTTGGGGTCGACATGACAGATTTCTTAAGTTTTACTCATCTACTTCCATCCACATTCAGAATTAACAGCTCCCTCTTATCTCTGATTATATTAGCAGACTTAAATTGCGTAGAAATAGCATAGTTTATAAAATAATTTTCGTTAACTATATGATTTAAAGCAACAATGTAGGTTAATATTACGGAGGCTGTTACTTTAGCTGTGTCCACAATTAAGGCTAAGCCAAGTTTCAAGACTTTCCAGACTTACCAAGTCACAACAGCTGCAAACGTTGAACGGACTAGAAAATTCCTTTTGTTTTCTTTCCGGTGTTTTGATAAAATATTTCGTTTCATACATTATACAAAATGATTCGTTTTAAAATTGTTATTCATATTATATGAACTAAAATAAACTTTGAGGGTCATTTTACGCTGAATCCGTCTATAAAACTCCTTAAGTCGAATATTAAAGTAAAATTTGTATGAAGTGCATTTACTTTACAGTCTTTTAATGCTCCATAAAAACTTAACTTCTATGACGACCCTTAAATACGACATTGCATCTCGCTGTTATTTTCGAGATTTACCTAAAATTGTATTTATTTAGCCTTCATCAACAACGTATCTACGTTTATTTGATCATGATTTTTTTATATACGTTCTATGATATATATAAATAATAAAATCTTTGTAATTGATGAGTATATTAGTATATTTACGTGAATATTTGATATTGAATTAATTAAATTTAATTAATTTATCAATCTCGGTTGTCCAGTAGTCGAGCTCGCGCTTTTGCATCAAGAAGTCGTGTCGGCGTTCATGTCTTTGCGGTGTTAATTTCGGAAGTTATGTGTGATAAATATCTACGGCTGACAAAATTGTGCCCGGTGTTTGGCAATATGTTTTGCCACCTAAATATTGCCATTACATATTGCCATAAAAATTCAGCAAGTCGAGTCATAACAGCCGCTGCCTACACCTTCGGGTAGAAAGAAAAGGCGTAATAAAACTACTATTTTAGGAGTCACGCCGTGCTAATTTCAGAAATAAAAAGCTTTCGTGCTCAATTTAAGGTCAAATCTCCTTATTCTAGATATTGTCATTAATTATATCAAAATATAATCATTTTATTTTATCTCATTTGTAGATAGCTAATAAGATAACATGCTTTTGGTATAGGTACTTACTTTTCAACCTACAAAAGATACCAAAACGTTGAAAAGGTCATATAAATACAATACATATAATCTGTAGCAAAAAGAAATACTAAAAATATACTCCCACTCATCCCTCCGATCCCTCCCGGGGATAGGCACCGGGATAAATTATTGGAAAATCCCAGCTGTCCTCTGTCACTAAGCTTATATTATAAGACGCCAGTTTTGTTTCAAAGCCAATATTATTTTTTCGTAATAGTATAAGATAAAAATAATGGACAATATATAATGCTTTAGTTTCCGAAAGTAATTGTTGACAAACTTTAAAAATATACATTTATACATACACACATAACTTTACGCCAAATCCTTGCGGGGTAGGCAGAAAAAACAGAGCGCCATAAGGCACGATTCTTACACATCTCACTCGCTTAGATGACTTTCAAAACTCTTTTCATGCGTCGATTTTTTATGATTCTAACATCACCTTTCTTCAGAACACGAAGAACTATTTATTTATCATCTTAATTTTAAAGCTCCTAACATTTTAAATTCGTTCATACACTATTCACTTTGTAGCAATAAATTTAACATGGACAAAAAAAACTGCATATATTAAAATGTACATCGTCCGGATGTCCTCTGCATAACTGAAATATATTATCATACGAATACCCCTTGGTTATTAAATAAGGGTTGCCTCACATGCTCTTGCCAGATATTGGCAACTAAATTCTACAAAATAATTTAGGTATTTTTTAAACTAAAGGACTATTTTAAGAGCTATGATGTATTAAGGTACAAATCAAAAACAACAAAAATAAGGATTCACAAGGAGATAGGATACATAGAGGACACAAAAAGGATACAAAGAGGTCACAAAAGGGATACATAAATGACATTCACAACATTATATAATACAGTACAGAAAATTAATTTTATTAAACGTATATTATCTTACAAAATTATTTAATAAATAAATAATTATATTATATAAAAAAAATATTCGAAATGGTATGTGGTTGTCCAATTGACAATTAATACTTGCTTGTATTATAGCAATTAATAAATTGGCTGGAATTTTTTTGTTATGACCCGTATACAGGTTGATGTTTGATGTACAGGTTTTATGATACAGGATGGGCATATCACAATATTCATAGAGTTAATAACAATTGTCAACCGACATAGAAAATAGGTCTTACAGTAGGTGGGGGTCATCAACAGTTCATGCCTCAACCTCTTCCTCTTTTACCTTCTGGTCTCCTGGCTTGCCCTTCGACCAGTCAGGCTTTTTCTGTGAAACAAAATTGGATTTAATTAACAAAAATAAATCATAATCCGCGATCTACATTCAAGCCAAACTTTAAAAAAAAACTGAAGCATTGTCGTATCAAATAAATATGTACATTGTAACATAACAGTGTCAATTAATAGTGTAAATTTTATTTTAATGATGTCCATCACCAAAATTATATAACTTTATTTTTATTTAATTTTTAAATTATATCTCCAGTAATAAAATATGCGTCCCATCATCATAGAAGCTAGAAAACTGGAGAATAAAAAATATTATAATCCCTCACGAGTGTTTTTCTTTTAAATGTAAATAAGTCAAATATAAAATTTACACTCAACTAAAGCTTTTATAGAACAGCAGTAAAACTAACGTAGTCTTGTGTACACACTTAGATCTTTCGTCAATACTATGTAATATTTGCTTCATTACAAAATCATCTACAAACACACTTCAAAGCGTTGAAATATAAATAATAAATACAGATAGAATAAAAAATAAAACACGTCTGATAAAAAAAACTCGAAGCGTACTGTGTTTCGTTTTAAAATACAACTATCAAAATGTGTGAAGGCGATCAGCATCATCTGTATCACACAAAGCTTTATACATAATCTGCTATATATTGTAGAAGAAATTTAACAGCCACTATAAAACTATGCCTGATGGAGAAAAATGATAAAAAAGAAAAAAAATAACAGTAGTATTACTATTATTTAATATCAATAATAGTCCACTCTAATGATTGTACGTATCATAGCTGTGCTTGATATCTATATATAAATATATCATGCCTCGTGATGGTAAGAGCATCGTCTAAATTAAAACGTGCCATCTATCTTGTTTCTCATTTTTTTTTATTACCTTGGATGCAGCGCCACCCTGTGAAACATCGCATTACGATATTGTAACTGTACATTTCTTTAAACTATTCTAATCTCATTAAATAAATGTATTGTACAATTTTCCCGCCCTTTATAATCGTATGAAGTGACAGTTGTGATTTGACATATTAGAGAACAGTTTTAAAACTAAAAAAAAAAAAATTTAAAAAAAGAATATGAACAACATTTTCACTAAAGTTTGAAAGTGTACTCTTATGTGTATTTGAGTAGACATGTACAGTTCGCGAATACATATTTGTTTAGTACAGTTGAACGAAATTTTCCCCAACTCGTGTGTCTATGATAATATACTTTTGGAAAATTTTATACCTACACAAAATTTATGGACAACTTTTCAATTAAATATAAATACGTAATCTTTTTGTAATGTTAGTCACTTTGTATTTTAGAATGACAGACACTATACAAACATTCGTATTCATCATATGAATCTTTGTATTAGAGTCAGGATCAAACCCGCAGACCAGTATTCTTCAGCCGGTATTTTTACCAGTGCTTTAGGAGATCCATTAAATTATTATTTGTCAATGATGATGCCTTGTAAGCTATAGAAAAATTGTAGCTTAAGCTTTTAGTTGGGGTCGGAAAATAGTACATCAAGGGTCTGTTAATATGTTTATTGACAGTATTAAGAAAAATTGAAGCCAAGTGGTACGCCATCCAAACGTTTTTCTCACCTTGAATTCTTTCAGGTTTGTATGAAATGGGACTTTAAAAATATCCAATATATTGGACAAGAATGATTTATTTTTTTATATTATAGTTATAAGATAAATTTAAAAATATAATCTATTCAAATTGGTGAAGAATGATATACAGTTTGGACTGTTAGTGTGTATATAAGTACTACTTCTTTCCAATAGCCCAATCAGCTTTCTCCGCATTCTTAGCCTGTAGAAGATGAGTAACCAGTAGAGTAAGTAATATTAGAAAAGGGAGAAATATGAGATATTCTGTTTAATATTTGAAGTATGTGATGTTACGCAAGAAAGACATTGATCTTCTTAACACATTTTCCACGTAGTAAACTCGTATTTAATTGAGAATCGAACCCAATATTTGAAATGTAGATTAGAAAATGTTAAAAAATTATAAATAGCCCTTTGAATAATTAGATATGGTTTGAATAAATAGTAGTATATGATATTGTTGTTATGTTAATATGATTTTACATACACACATAACTGCCGAGCCTACTGTAGGGTAGGCAGAAAAGGTCACAGATTCATAAGACACGTTTCTTAGACATGTCATTTGCCTATGTACTGATGATACGACGTAAAAGTATTATTTTAGTATTTTATTATTCATTAGACAATAACCACGGAGTTCTGTACGTAGAATCAAACCTTACCTATTAAAAATAAACAATATAGCGTAACTAATGAAACACTTATTTTATATTGCTATATTATAATCGGTTCATTACTTTCAGCGTTTATCGATTAAAAGAAATGAAATCTTTTTCACATTTCATTGCGTCGACTAATTGTTATTTGATTAAATGTAAAAAAGTATGTGAATACATTATATTGCTTACCTCTTTGTCTTCTTCTTCAAGGGTGAACTCCTTCTTTTTGACAACCTTCAACTGGTTGCGGAAGTTGAATTCGGCTGCCTTCTTTTGTAGTTTGGCGAATTTGTTTTCATATTTGGACACCTTCTTTAGCGTAGGTTTAACGCTAAATAAAAAGAATAATATATTTAATACATCATACTATATAATTACTACTATTAGAATAACCAAGGCTCGTGAAATACAGAACGAGTCCAGTAAAGATACTTCACAAAAGGACACAAATATACATTCCCCAATTGATCAAACTTTTCCTGATGATAAGTGATAGTGAGCCAGTACTTAGTGAAACGTACTATCCGTTTAGAACCTATCAATTTATTCCTGAAAGCTTGAATATTATAGGAATACCGATACTTTCATTAGACTAGGATACAAAATACAAAGATTTTGCAAAGTCCAAAAACGTATTACATAACAGAACATTTTAATTATGATAGTGTTTCATTAAATTACTTAAACTTGAATTAATTGTATGCTATGTAATTATCTTAGACGACATGCAATTAAGATTGTTTCGGGTCCGGAATAAGTTGGCATTCTCCCGCTGGCAATATGTAAAGCCTTTGTATTTGCGGTATGCATGTTCATATTTAATAATCCTGTGCTTTCCGCAACAAAGGCAGTAAGTAGGGAGCGCATGGCTTGAGGCTCTTATTCCTCATCTTGAAATATAATTACAGGTCGTGTAATAATATACATACATACATTCACAAACATAAATAATTTTACATCAAAGCAGAGGGCAAAGAAAGATCTGGACTACTTGAACATCAAAACTGTTTACTAATTAGTCCCTGATTTAATGACTTCGTCGGATAAATATATAACTTCACGCCAAAACCCTTGCGGGGTAGGCAGAGAAAACGGAGCGCCATAGGACACGATTCTTATACACCTCATTCGCTTCGTTGACTTTCATAACTCTTTTTATGCACGCGCGTCGATTTTTGAGGCTCCTAACATCATCTTCCTCCAGAACACGTTCTATTTGGTCAAAAATCGTCGGATAAATAATACCGACTTAGTCGATTCTAATCTACATTCACATCCTTCCCCTTTCGCATAGAAACTGCTTAATAATGCACAAATCATTTTTAAATTATCAATAAAAAAACCCAATATTAATATTCTTTTATATCTTATAAAACGTGTCTTAAAAAAAGATGGACGAAAAACCGGATACGAGATATTAGCTTATTTTTATTTTTTCTATTTCCCTAAGGGAGAGTACTTACAATTTGCCTCTGAGGTCGTTTACTTGAGAGTTCAGGTCGGCGATCTGTTAAAACATATACTTTTTATAAATCAAATATTAATGAAACAAATGATAATTAGTAAATAATATTAACAGACAAAGAAGAACTAAAGGAATTGTTATTTTTCTTCGATGATAATTTGGATTCTACATAATATGTTATAATATCGATATTAATATATAGGTCTATATAAGTATAGAATATAAATTTAATTGGAATATTTGGAAAAATAAATATTTAATTTCATATACAGATCAAGCAAGATATAGGTAGGTAAGTATTTTAAAGGTACTAATTTAATAAATGAGAATGTTTGTTTTATGACACATATATGTGTGTTGAAAAATAAACGAATCTACTAACCAAAAATGGTTTGCGTTACTTTTCATTTCACAAGTTTGTATTGTAAAGTGTTTTTAATGACATTTTGACAAATAAATATAATATTTTGGAAAGAAACTAATAATTTCAAACTTGTGCAACGTTTTGTTTCAATAAATAGCTGAAACTTCATGCAATGCACATTGTACCACAAACTGAAGCTCAACAAGACTAAAATGAAAAAAACAACAACACTCAAGTAAAAATGTCATGACATAGAATTTGAAATATTAATGAGATACCAGAAAAGCATAGAACAAGAAATAGAGCTTAGAGCATAGATTAGGCAGTGTTATTTGCGAGCTTGTATTCTGTATGTTTTCAATTCTGTGGTCTGAATAAACATACTATTCATCATCCCCTACTAATGTCCCCTAATTTGTTTTTTTTTAATAGTGCTCTTTGTCTAAACACAAACTAAAGACGTGACGCTAGGGTACATTTCTTTTTGTAATACGACGTGCAAGATTTACTTATCGTGCTTCGAAATGGTAGCTGGTCGCCTGCAGCACCTGTGCCTCAAAGGAAAACCTAAACATCATATTCACAAAATTACATCTATTTATGCAGGACTATACACATAGGACTTTTTAACAACGGGTAATATTAATGCTTGCGCTAAAAAATACAATAACTGCTCGACTACAAATTCAAAAAAGTGCTTCAGTCGATGAAGATAAAAATGCGCTCTCAAATGTCTGGTAAAATCGAAATTGTAAACATATTTGACGCAACTCAATATTTCAGTCAACATATATATTTATGTTACTATGAAAACTGTATAATTTTAAATAAATTAGTGATGAATTTATATATTTATAAGTGCCACGTAATATTGTGTGGTTTTTATGAAGTGGACGGTGCAAAATCGATCCAGACTTGCATATCTTGATATGTATTGTGGATGGAATAGTTGATTGTTGTGTGTAATGGATGTGTGGATTGTATTCACCACACTGTCCCGTACAATTTGATGGTGAACAGAATAGTTTTTGCGGCCGAGTGTCACGACTCAGTAAATTTGAGGAAGGGACGCTAATCAGTAATATCGACCAGAGCATGGCACTTTCAACATTAACACTCGGTGTACACAGGTATTGAAAAAATAAAAGGTATTTTGTGGGAGGGGAATATATCAGCAACCGAACACGCAAAACATTTCGCGCGTAACATAAACGGCACATACGGTGTATAGTTTGGAGATTTGGAACAAGAAGTTTCTCACTTACACTATGCACTTGCGTGTGCCAATATAGGAACATGTCTGGAGTTCCATGTATTAAAATTAACGGTATAATATTTTATTATTTGTAATAATAATAAGAAAAAAAGAGAAAATTCAGTAAGGCCACCAAGCTCGCCATCACACTTGAAGCGTAACACACAGGTAGATGCAGCGATTATAAATCAATTATGTACATATTTCGAAACATATTATAAGTGCCATACTGTTTTTTTAATAATGTTCTTATTTTTAAGGATGTTTGTTAATATAAGAATTATAAATAAATATTATTAGAACATACGAGTCATGCAACAGGCAAAGCTTTAGCGGGTAAGGAAAGTGATGGACGTAAGGATGATACTATTGTTATTGGAAGTGAAAATATTGATGATGACAATATATAATATATGATAGTTTTATCGGTTTATATATTAACTAGGCCGCGATCAGACAAATAGATTACAGTACAAGAACGTCACAAGTACACGTATGATGATCATGATGATGATGATGATGAGAGTATTACGCGAACATGCAGATCAGATGTGAGAGTGACAGCGGGAGGACGCTGGTGTGATCTGAGTGTGGTTATTGTTACTCTTGATTGTTACTGCTGTTAGTGTAGTTAATGGTGTAAAGCTGGATGTCAGATGACGCGAGACACCGCCGGCGGAGATCGATTTTGCACCGTGCGCAGGACGGACCTCGGGTTCGAATCCATCGCACACCGCCAACAACTAGTCTACAAATAATCCATATAGGCAATTACCAATTACGTAACGTATGCCACCGTTATTTACAAATTCAACATCAAACAACCGAAAAAAAAACTTAATAAAAAGCATTATCAAATATATATATGTATATCTATGACACGCGCACGTTTTGTTACAGTATCGATGACTTGTGTGGTATTCACAAATGGCTATAAAGTATTTGGTCAATACCTCATAATCTCTTTTCCTGACTTCATGTTCCAAATCCCACTTCTGGCCCTCACACACATACATGCGGTCATAATACTCCTGTATTATTCTCTTGAGCATTGCTATAGAAAAAGGAAAGAAATATTATTGAGCCAGCTGTAATGAGCATAGGCATCGCTCTATCTTCGATATGACCTGCGTCTGTGGACGTGGAGAGACGTGTGCATGTGTGCGGGTGAGCCGTAATAAAACTAATATACTATATATATATATCATGTCGCAAAATAAATCTAAATCATAATCAACTCATGTCAATGTCATATGCATTCCCAATCCTATTTGTGTTGTTTACCTCCATTTTCCTAATTTCGATCGCTCGTTCTAGTTCATATTTATCACCCTCTAGGTTGTATATTCTGTGCCAGTACATCTGACATATTGTCTGGAGTTCCGCTAGAGACATAAAACAATCACACTTTTAAGGTTTTTGAATAGTTTTGAAACGTTACGAAAGTTTTGTCGCGCGAATGTGTGGGTGTTGCTGTGTATTGTGGATACGAAGATTGGTTTTTGATACATTCGAAACGGACGTGGAGTCAAGCGTAAGCGAAGCTACGTGATCAGTACTGAAGGACATAACTAATGGATAAATTAACAGAAATAAATATAATCAATGTTGTTATTGACTGATAAATTCAATGAAAATATCTACAAATACTATTGCAGCTACGGACAGCTACAACGGGACGTTGTTCTTTTGGTTATTTCAGCGTTTTAAGAAAATTTACTTGTTATCCACACAGTTAAAGGTATCATTATGTTTTTTTTTTTTTGGCAGCTCCATCAAAATCTCAACGATTATAATGTAAATTTCTGCGAAAAACAAAACAGTATTTTAATCTAGTCACATAATTATCGGCATGAACTACTTATACGGGAGCATAACAATTTGCGTTGTGCCCAAACCAGGGTCAGACCTCGAGCTGTTTGCGGGCCACCTCCACCTCATGATCGTACTTCTCCTCTTCGAGCTTGATGATTCGCTGATGGTAACCGGTTATGATGCTCGTGAGAGCCGCTATAACATCAACATTTGTTACTTCTACACTACCTCTTCGAAACATCACGCTAAAAATCCCCGCGCCTTTTGCCGCGGTGGCATCGCGACACATCTACCAGCTGTTAAGTATGGTGTGAGTACAGAAGATAGAGACGGAAGATAGAAAAGTTTGCAAGAATCATAATCGAATTCATATGGAGTATAGAGGAAGTAGAGGAAACGCATAGAGAGAGAGAGATTTCGGCCAGAGACATTAAGGGCCTTTCACACTTGTGAGGTCTTGTTAAATCAGCTGACGTAATAAATACAACACTTGACATATCTCATTAGATATTAAAATATGAAATTAAAGTCTGTAAGTTGTGTGAGTTTGTCAAGTAGAGCTATGTGAGAGTAGCTCGTATGTCTACCTCCATATCTTTTCTCTTTACGATGTATTCCAAATCGAACTTTTCGTCTTCAAGTCGACCGATGCGTTGATGGTATTCTTTGCAAATCTTCGAAATACTATCTATAATCCGATAAAACACACGTACAAACAATATTACAATATTGTTTTCTTTTTTTAGAAACAACGCCATCTGTGAAGTGTTTCATATCGTATCAAAATTGATTTTGGTATTTTTGGTTAAACAAAATTCATTCTGCTCAACTATATCAGGATGTCGAATTAAAATAATTATTTTTAAAAGGTTGTACAATAAAAGGGTAACAAAACATTTACCTTCGTTTGCATCTTCAACATTTTTGGGTTTACCGCACCTCTCTTCGATGATGCGCCTTCTTTCAGCGGCTTTGCGCTCCTGTTCCTTCTTCAACTCCTCAGCGGCTTTTTTACGGAGCAACAACTATTAACCAACACCATATTTTTAATAACAAAATTTGAATAATTAAAATATATAAATAAGACTTCTGTAAAAACACTTACCCTGAGCTTCTTCTTCCTTTCGGGTGTCATGAAACCTTTCTTCGCCTTCTTGGCTTTGGAGGCCTCCTCCATGCGCTTGCGCACCTCAGCACGCTTGCGGTCGATTTCGGCCTGTTTGGCCTTCTTCGCCTAAAGATATCGTACATTGGCAATAGTATATATGTTTAGTTATAAGTAATATTAAGTGTGCTTAAAATTATCAAGAAATTGTGTTTAGTTAATGACAGAAATATAATTAAAAACCTCAAACATGTAAGTTTGTGTGTGTATAAGTAATGTGTTTTATATTTCATTCATGTGTCTCATTATATTTATGAAATCAATCAAATAGTAAAGTATCTAAAATACATTAAAAACTTCTGTAAGTATAAATCTTTATAACAAAGATTACAATCCTGTTTAGTATGTTTTTTCCGGTGATGAGTGTATCCGTCGTTACTTTACCTCCTCGAGACGCTTTTTCTGTAAAAAAAAAAAATACAACAAATGTCAGTAATGAAAATTTGGTATTCATTATTATTTTTGATAAAAATTAGCAGTACATTTTTTTTTTAAATAATAAAATTAAACCAATCATAAATATTATAAAAGCTTTTAAAAACTTTATTACAAATTAAACTGCCATTCCCTTGCAGGGTAGACAGAGAGAACGGAGCGCCATACGGCACGATTCTCACGATACTCTCTGCCTACCCCGCATTGAATTTGACGTAAAGTTATGTATGTTTGTACTGCTAATTTTACCTTAAGTGTTTGTTTACTTATTACACTTATTACAAGCAAAACGGATATTAAAACATGAAAAAATAAACAGTAAAATAAAGTAATTTACCCAAACTCAGAAATAAACTTAATAATAACTTTAAAAATGTACTCATGTGGGGACCGAACTTCTAACCATTTCTTATTCTAACCATTAGCTGGTACTATATAGCTTTAGTTTTAAAGCTATGGAGCCTTTTAAATTATTTCCACAGATAAAATATTATTTTTTTACCATTTGGCTTGTAATAGTATAGATTGTGCTGGTGCAGTGGAATTACAGTGTGGGTATGTTATAATTGTTTGTGAATTCATACAGTGGAACAGTGTTATTTGTACATTCAATAATTTTAAAAATATATAAGGGATTTTTTTATAATATTCATTCAATACTATTCAAAGACATTATATATATTACCACATATAATTGGAAAACATTTAAAAAAAAAGTAACGAATACTTTTTGGGGAAGGGTAATACACATTTTTTTTTAATAAGGTCAGGGTTTGTTTTAGGCTTACATGTGCATTGTGCCAAAATACTTAATAGGTAACATAGAAATATTTAAAAGGTGCCTTTTGAAAATCATTGTGTGTTAATACATCTATATTAAAAACTCACTATTATTCTACATATAATTATATAGATATTATGTTTTTATATATGTAATTAGTTACATTTCATGAACACTTGGACACATCAATGGAATTAACCAACTTACAATTTTGTTTTGTTTTCATTTTATAAGAAGTCGGTTAAAAATATCTGTCATAATTGGCTGTAAAAAATTGTGGAATTAAATAATAAAGATAACGACGTTAATCGTTGACATTTTTTTAATAAATATCTGTTTTTTTTTATTTGCAACAGCTTAAGTATTTGATTCAATACGCCTGACTTCTATTCCTGTTTACATCTAGGGGCATCTAGGTCATAAAAATAAATATAATTATTTTTTTCAAATTTACGTTACAATAATCAGCCTCTTAAGTTCAATATGTGTGATGTAATATGTCGAAGTGTCAATGGTTATATGTTAATACAAGGACAATTACCTGAGTCTCGAGGAGACATAGAATTCAGTACTGTATGTTGATAGTCCATGAGAACAAAGGCGATACAGGAACCAACCCGAGTCACAGAAAGCAACAATGAAACAGAAGAGAATAACACAAAATATATTAATTACCGGTTAGAGCATATTTGTAGTTTTTTTACAGCGCCATCTAGTTTGAAAGTCAAGTAATTAACGCTTGTAACTTAAAAGTTTGCTTGGCTGAGTCTTGCAGTTTGCTGCATGCATGGGCCGGCTCGATCGGCCAAATACAACCGCAAATAATACCCGATGGGCCGATCTCCTTTCCCCTCCTAGTGCCTTAAGGGACGGCAACTCATCACAGTGTTCATGGGCGGTGAGTAGTTGCTTACCATCAGGGGACCCACTTGCTCATTTTCCCTACTATCCCATAAAAAGTAACATTCATCATCAACAAACAGTCATGTTTGACACGTTTGGAAATCGAATCTGTCAACTTGTATTCATCAGCTACTCGTGCCCTGGCAGCCCTTTTACGGCCGAAATTAATAATCAATTTCCAATCTACGATTGAAGCCAATATGCCAATAAGCCAGTATCTGTCGATCGATTCCCCAAACAAAATCAATCCATGGATTGATTATTGGCACGCTTGTTAAAAAAAATGGATTGAAATATTGATCTTAGATAGCAAAATTCGGATTGGGATTGATTAGCAATGTTTAATATTCCTCCTTCCGTCCTATTATTTAGATGTAAACCGTGCCCTCTGTATAGGATACTTCAGTTCCACATACATTCAAACACCAATGACTTCATGACTTTTCAAAAAATTCTATGTATTCGGAAGCCTCACTAATTTTGTTCGAAGAATGGCAATTATTATCAGTATTGCCAACATCTCAATTAAAAAAGAATACCTCCAAATTAGGGATTGCCTTTTCTTCTTAATTTATTTTATCTTTTTATAGCAATTGCAAAAGAAAAAATAAACTCCTAAGAAATAAAAAATGAAATGTAGAACATGTATCTAAAAAATTAACCCTTATTAGTATGGTACGTTAAGAGACTTTTCTTATATTCTACAAAATCATTTTAAAGGTCTCCGTGGTCCAAGGCAAGGTCAAGCACCCCGGTTCTGAATCAATAACTCACGGGTTCAAATCCTGGCTCAATGCCTGGCCAATGACTTTTCGAAAATATTAACGAAAGTTATGTGGGATAAATATCGATGACTGAAAACTTTGTGCCTCGTATAGCAATAGGTTCGCCACAAAGGTAAACATAATGGCGAGTCGAAGCTTAACAGCCACTGAAGAGGCGTGAAGTTATTTTATGTTATACTATCATTTTAAAATGTATATTATAGTCACGTGGAATTTATTAAATTGTTTTTTGTCAGTTAATGTTCCCCGTAATCAGTTGCTTACCTTACTTCATCATCCGCCATTTTGTTTCTGTTGATCTAGGTGTCCTGAAATATAAAAAAATAATTATGCTCTAAAGGTAATCGAATATCAACCGAAAATGTGTTTATGGATTTAATTTAGAAAATCAGGTCGAGGCAATGTCGATTTAGATACGAAATCTTAATTAACTCCAATAATATTACAATCACTATGGTCCAGCATTTCAGTAATACACTAATGAATCTAAGATCTCGGACAACTGATGCAGGATGAATTTTCCAAAATTATTTCTGAAGTTATATGAGATAAATATCGGCGACTGACAAAATTGTGTAAAAAAAACTAAGAATCGCGTTATCGATTTATAATAGAAAAAATCGTTTCCATTTTTCATCTTGATTTAAAATACAAAATTTAAGAAGTCTCGCTGGCCCAGTGATCGAGTACCCCGTTACTGAATACATAGGCCGCGGGCCCGAATCCTGACACTGGCTCACACCAACGACTTTTCGAATTTGTTTTCGGAAGTTATGTGTGATAAATATCGATGACTGAAAACTTTGTGCCAGGTATGGCAATAGGTTCGCCACCTATTCCATTTGGGACGTTAACATAACGGCGAGACAAGGCTTAACAGCCGCTGCCTACACCTTCGGGTAACAAAGGCGTGAAGTTATGTATGTATGTATTTATTGTTGTCTGGCAGAGATCCCAGCATGCGATAACACCGCCTTTTGTACTTGCCTAATATTTATTATGTATCTACTAATCACTGTAATGTATTCTATGTATGGTGTACAATAAAGTGTATTCTATTCTATTCTATTTAAAATACAATAGTGGTTAATTAATGTGCTAAAGGTAAACGGATACCGTGACTCAAGGACGCATATCTTGCCTTAACTTTATAAGCTTATTAATTCTAATTTCAGATTACTTCAAGTTGGTATTATTCTGAAAATATGTCAGCAGAGGCTGTAGGTATTTTCTTTTAAAATATATATTTACAAGTATCATTAAATTTCCTATATTCATATGCAAACATGTCTTCAATAATGTCAAGAACTTATTAAAAAGAATTAATTGGACTAGAGCCAGATGACGAACGACAAGCGAATTCCGACACTTGATACTTGAAATCCGGTTACATCTAACCATATTTTTCATTTTTATAATAAAAAAAATCATGAAATAATAAACCTTTTTTCGCATCATAAATCTTGACTCCAAGTTCTAATCAAGTACTCAGTACGTATCCTGACCAAAACCAATCATGGGCGCATTCGTTAAGTGTGATAAATATCGCTAATAATGATATAATAAATCGATAATAGCTTTGGCCACATTTCGAACCAGAAATATAATTCAATGTTTACATGCATAACCATCGCTGGCTACACCTTTAGGTATTATTCGTGAAGTTACAGATAGTTACTTATATAATAAAATCAACTATGGTAAAAGCTGTCGAAAGTTATTAAATTGAAGTTACATTTTCATCATCTGTCGTTTTAGAAATAAATTGTGATCACCAAAATAGTTCGTGGCAGATGGTTGGAAGATCGCGTAATGAGCGGTTGCCAGCTAATATAATGAAAAATTCCACAATTAGCTTCGGACAAGTTCGGACAGACTCGGTGGAAATCGGAAGACGCGCGCTCCGCTACTAAAAATACTGAAATAGGTTGGCACGCTTATAGCGCGTCCAAATTTGGTCGCACGAACGTACAGACACGCGATATCGGTTACTAGGATTTCATATTTTGTTATAAACAGACGACTTTCCCATATTGTTGATAAAAATGAAAAAAATATTACGCGAAAATCTTAACTCTAGCTCTCATTTCACTCATTCATAATAATATGCTAATTTTAAATCATAATAAACGTGCTTTTTAATCACAAATAAAGTTGCTTTATATATTTTATTCTATAAGTTTTAATTAAATGATGATTATCTTTTAAACTAGAAATATGTACCACCGTTAAAATTATCAATAGTAGTCGAAAGAGTAATCTGGTTAGGAAGGTATGAAACACCTTCATACGTTTTGATGACGTCACAAGTATTGCGATTTCACTATGAAACAAATATAACATCACATTGTTATAGATATTTTGCAACATCAAAGGACTTTTGGCCCTTCAATGATCACAGGCTATCACTACACACCGATTTTTACCGTTATTTTGACACTTCACTGAACATTAAATACACTTTGACGTATAAAATATAATTCATAATTGTTAGTACAAAATATGAGCTTTATTTTGAACTCACCTACGGCAAAGAAAAAGAAGATGGCCCTACAGATGGTTCAGCCAACACGAGTCACAGATGCTGACTGGTATGAAGCGGGCGGCAAGGTGCGGTGGGCATTGCGTGGGCGCCGCTGACCCCCCGCCGTTACTCGTCTCACCCCTGCCCGCCCGCCCTGAGAAGCTTGTATGAACACATACCATTATCCTCCTTTAGTGCAGACATTTTTAGAGCAGTGTCGTTTTGACATCGACACCGAAATAACATCAGATGAAAGCTCCGGTTGGAATGATTGAGATGGCAGGTTCACTACAAATGAACGGTACCACATATCGGAACTAGATACCAGATTTGCGAATGTACAGGATAAAACAGTGATAAAAGAATCTCTATGGTCCAGCATTTCAGGAAAACCCTGATGAATCGAAGATCTCGGAACACAAGATCCGTGTACATGCAGATGAATTTTTCAAAATCATTCCAGAATTTATCTATGATAAATATCAATTGTTCATAATATTTGGCCTATTCATAAAGCAAAAGCAAGATTTTTTGATAAAAATTCAAAAAATATGCTACTCTCTAATTGTATTTTAGATTTCAAGATTGCAAAGTCACTTTCCGCTGTCTGTCCCCTTATATGCGCATATTTTTAAATTTACGCAACGGATTTTGATGTGGTTTTTTTTAATAGTTAGAAGGTGTCAACGGGGTAGTTTTCATCTATAATTCATGTATAGTGTAGTAAAAAAAGTGATAATTTTCAAGATAGATAAATCAAAACAACGTACTACATTATTATACACCTTCAAAAGGTCTACAAAAAGTCCGCGAGGGCGTATGTCTGTCTCTTAGGGATAACCCACAATGACCATTTTAATTTTTTTACATTTTACGAGAAATAATGGCCTATTTACGAAGCGATTTTGAACATAACAGTATTAATTATCATCCAATTGTCTTAAATATAGTAGAAGATCCGAACCTACATCGACCTTCACCGAGCTGATAATAGAATAAAATTTATTTTATAATAAATTTAGTATATTATAAAATATATTAAAATAGGGTTGTTAAAAAAAAATCCTGGACAGTATATTATTAAATTAAAATTAAAATTTTTAAAATTCGCAAACCCTTATTAGGACCAAATTTTTTGCAGACAACCCTATATCAACGTGTTCGTAATAAAACAGCGATTATACTGATATATTTTTTTTTTATTATCATAACAAGTGAAAGTAACTAGTATCGATATACCTGTTATATTAGCTTGTCCAGGTAAATTATAGACAACCCTACGTCTGCACATTCTATATGTTTAATACTTTAAGTCCAGCATAAAATTTTCTTATTATCTTGATGTTGCAACATTTAATGAAAAATCATTTTTTAAAAAATAATTAAAAATATACTGTCCAGGATTTTTTTTGACAACCCTATTTTAATATATTTTTTAATATACTAAATTTATTATAAAATAAATTTTATTCTATTATCAGCTCGGTGAAGGTCGATGTAGGTTCGGATCTTAGACAATAGATTGTGCATGTAATATAGATGAACCTGGCCCTGTTACAGCATGCAATTTAAACAAATATTTTCGAAGATATTGCAGTATTAACATAGCGGGACAGCAGATAATACTTTTGATGCGGAACAAAGTTCGCCGGGTCAGCTAGTAACTGCATAAAATGTTCCACCACCCAGTGTCGAGGCACAATTATAGCTGTCTTTTTATTTCTGGTATCCGTCATTAGTGTCATCACACACAATCTTGTATAAAATTCAAGTAATAAAGAATTAAAATAAAAACGACTTCGAGTGCTAGTAACCCAGTATCAAAACATAGACTCCGAAAATACAAGAGTTATGACAGTCAAAGAAGCGAGTGAAGTGTATCTGGTCTTATAGCGCTCTATTTTCTTTTCCTACCTCAAGGCAAATGAGGCAAATGAGGAATTCAAGCAAGGGCTTTGGCTTAAATTTATTTGTGTTAGTATTAAAATTATTAAGAGGAAAGGAACTATGTAGACACTATCTGGCAACAGTCAACAGTCTTATTTTCAGACTAAAAACATAAACTCTATAATACAAATTGGGGTCACTTATTTTTTAATACCAGTCTCTAGTCTCTATCGAGTACAGTGCGTAGGTACTAGTAATTCAAAGATGTGCAGTATGTGGAAGTCAAGTCTTTTCAGCATATGCAGAGTGGTAGAGCCAAGCAGTTCGCTGCATGATTGGGCCGGCTCGACCGGTGAAATACCACCACCTCTCAGAAGATCGACGTAAAGTGGCTCATGCCGCGTTTCGTTCGGTGAGAGAGGTACCCGGAGGCCCATCCCCCTTCCCCATCCCTTCCTATCCTACTCCTTTAAAGGTTGGCAACGCAACTGTAACACTATATGTGTTTCAGGTGTCCATGGGCGGCGTTGGTCACTTAACATCAGGTGACACGCCTGCTCGTTTGCCCTCCTATCCCATTAAAAAAAAATATATATATTCCTCGTTTTTATCCTCAATAACTCAGATTTTAACTTTGAATACATATATAGTGGATACGCTTGAAATACAACTCCATAATCCCTCACTGCTCAAAAGACAGAATTCAATCCGTCCGAAGAATTTCACTTTTATCTCTGAGAAGTATCCACGACGATGATATTATTATACCTAAGCATTAGAGTTCTCGAATAATTGAATTGAAATAAAAGAAAAGATTTCTTGAATCTTATTGGGTTTCGTAAAATTTACGTGTATTTCAATCAAACTCGAGTACAGTTTGTATAATCATTCATCTACAAATAAAATTTTAAAACTCGGCCAAAAGAAATTGATTAGTGCTAAGATATGAATCTAGTGCCAATACAGAGACATTAAAATCTAAAAAATATTAAAAATGTAATGACTCAAAATCCTAAGTAACTTGGCATTCAATTTGAACTTTTTCTTGAGCGCTGAATTTTCTGCCCTGCTCTATCTAGCCTAGAACTGTCGGCATAACCTAGAATTGAAGCTAGTTTTCTCTCGCATCTTATGTAAATCAGGCCAAGGTTGTACTTTGATCTGTAGAAAGCCTAGTAAAATAACCGTGAAAAGAAGGAAGACAGTGTTATTCTATTTTTATATTTATGGAAGTTATTTGATATTATTATAACTAGGTATAGCTTTCTTTTCAACCCTTAATTTATTCATTTTCCTAATTTAAGCACCTATGTTAGTAAAATAAGCGTATTTTCGTGTTACAATTTGGGAAAATGTCATATCTCATGTCATTCTTATGTGTACGATGGATCCTACTGCATCTTTTAGGTTACATGCCACAACATTGATCAAACATTTATACTACAGAGCGTGTCATGGCAATATATTTACATATTGTAAGCCTGGATAGCATAATCTTCCTTCAGGCGCAATATGATAAAAATGAATTGCATTATATATTTTTATGGGATAGGTGGGCAAGCAAACAGGCATATCACCTGGTGGTAAGTCACCAGCGCCACCCATGAACACCGAACGAAACGCGGTATGAGCCACTTTACGTCGATCTTCTGAGAGGTCGTAGTATTTCACCGATCAAGCCCATTCATGTAGCGAACTGCTTGACTCTACCACTGTTAAAATTGAATGTCAAAATAAATAGCGTGAAATAAAGCTAATACACTATTGACATTAGATTTACGAGAAACGAGCTTAAATAATGGTTTTATAACGAAACAATAAGTTTATCTTTTTGTCTGTCAGTTTCTAGGTAACATTAAAAATATTGTAATAAATTTCAGACTGCATTGATTTAGGTATTACAAAGTTGTTAAAAAGATTTACTAAATCCAAAACGGCGTTTAATTTTGCAGAAATAACTTGGTGTAAAATTACGTTAAGTTTTTGATGACAGATCACTGAAAGTGTTCGGCGACTTTGGTGGGAGTTCCATGATTTTTTGCTCATCCAAAAAATAGTTATACTCATCATCATCAGCTCACAACTGTCCACTGCTGAACGTATACCTCCCCCTGAGCACGCCATAACTCCCGGTCTTGTGGCGCTAACATCCAACGACTCCCTACGGTTTTCACTAAATATTCGGTCCATCTAGTGGGGGGGCGGCCTACGCTGTGCAATCCAGTCCATTGTCGCCACTCCAGAAACTTTCTTCTCCATCGTTCGTCAGTTCTTCGAGCGATGTGGCCTGCCCATCTCCACTTCCGCCACACCACCTGAAGTGGAGGTGGTGGTCGTACCACTTCAAAATATAATATAATTAAAAAAAACACCTCTTTTTCTAAGTCAAAAGCTATACCAGTTTTGCTGACTACACCAACTTGTGGTCATGTTCCAACTTCTGCTGCGAACATTTCGAATAACTTAGTCTTGAATAAGACTAAGTTATTCCTAACGCTAGTTCTAATTGAACAGATCCTGCTAGCTTTAGTTAGACTGACTTGATTAATTAATTCCACCAATACACGAGATTATTTAATCTAATATTAATATAAAAGATTTTAATATTAATATTAGATTAGGTAATAACACTAAGTTTGTATCGTTTAATTGTAAATCACTTAAACGCTCGATAGAAGACGTGAGACGGCTATGTATGACGGCCGATGTGATAGCCTTACAGGAGACGTGGCTCTTGCCGCATGACTTGTCACTGTTAGGAACGATACATGATGACTTCGAGTACACGGGAAAATCAGCCGTGGACACTTCGGCTGGGCTTCTTCAAGGTAGGCCTTATGGAGGTGTGGCAGTATTGTTGCGTAAGTGTTTATTCGATTCGATTTCTATAGTTGAGTGTAATAGTGTGCGGATGGCAGCAATAAAAGCTTGTTTTGGAGACCGAGAGGTATTAATATTTAGTTTATACATGCCAACAGATAAAAGTGACAATTTCGTAGAATTTACCGAATGTTTAAGTGAAATAAGTGCTATTATTGAAACATGTAATGTAGAATCAGTCTTTATTATGGGGGATTTTAACTCGCATCCTTATCAACCATTCTGGTATGAATTGTCAAATCATAGTGTGGAACAAGGCTGGATATGTGCTGATGTTACTAAGCTCGGCATAAGATCAGACAGTCACACGTATGTGAGCGATATGAATGATAGTAGACGATGGCTGGATCATTGTTTTGTGACTCAGGCTGGATGACAGAGTGTTGTAGATATATACATAGACTATGGTGTGTATTGGTCAGATCATCTTCCGCTAGTTATAACATGTAACTTAAACATTGTCACACAAAAAAGTTTCGTAAAAGGAAAAAGGCAGCAGAACAAAGTTATTTGGATGAACCGTGGGGTTGAGCAGAAAAAAAATTACCAACAAATAAGTAATGATGTTTTCAGAGTTATGCTTTTACCGGAACTGTTCAGAGCTTGTGCTGAGAAAGGGTGTACCAGTATTGAACATAGACATGGCCTCGAAAATATGTATCGAGAAATTGTAGGAACCTTGTCCAGAGCTGCGGTGACAAGCCACGAGGGTCCTCGAGCACGGGACAACAGCCGCATAGCAGGTTGGAACAAACACGTCCGCGAGGCGCATGTAAAGGCAAGGCTTAAATATCAGGTATGGTTATTACATAATAAACCTAGTTCTGCCAGAGTCTGGAATGATATGCGAGAAACTCAAAAGATCTTTAAGAGCAGGCTTAAGTGGTGTCAAAACCACCAAGATCAAATTAAGATGGATATGATTGCATATCATAGAACATCCAAAAATTTCGGTAAATTTTGGAAAGCTACCAACGCACTAGATGCCAAGCCGAGTATGCCTTTGTCAGTGGAGGGCTGCAGTTCACCTAAAGATATTGCAAATTCTTTTAAAAATCATTTTCACGTGTCATCGCCTCTAGGTGTTTCGGAACAGGTGATTGATGCTAAGTCATATGCCAGCGACCCCTCAATCCGTTTTTCAGCCAAAGATGTTACAGGAGTTATAAATAATATGAGTAGAGGAAAATCACCTGGACATGACGGCCTCAGCATCGAACACCTGAAGTATGCAGGTGTACACTTGCCACGAGTTTTAGCACTATTTTATAATTTATGTGTTAGTCATTCTTACCTTCCGTCGGATTTAATGCAGACTTTAGTAATTCCAATTGTAAAAAATAAAACGGGAGATATTTCGGACATTAATAATTATAGGCCTATATCTCTCGCGACTGTCATTGCTAAGGTGTTGGACGGCCTGTTAAATAAAATTTTAGATAAATATGTTAACTTACACGACTCACAGTTCGGGTTTAGGCCGAGATTATCTACGGAAAGTGCGATATTTGGCTTAAAACAGGCCGTTCAATATTATACGGGTAGACGTACGCCGGTATACGCGTGCTTCCTCGACCTTTCCAAAGCTTTTGACCTGGTGTCATATAAAATACTATGGAACAAGCTTGAGGAGACGGGCGTACCTGCTGAGATTATACGTGTTTTTAAATACTGGTACTCCAAACAAATCAATGTTGTCAGATGGGGTAGTACTCTGTCTGACAGGTACTCTTTGGAGTGCGGAGTGAGACAGGGCGGGTTGACCTCACCCACACTGTTTAACCTGTATATAAATGAGCTGATCGTTCGACTCAGCAGCGTCAGGACGGGTTGGATTGACAATGTAGCTGTCAATAACCTTAGCTACGCGGATGACATGGTGCTGCTGGGTCCAACGGCCAGCTCCATAAGAGATCTATTAAAAGAATGTGAAAATTATGCCTCTGACCATGGACTTTTATACAACTGTAACAAAAGTGTATGCATGATCTTTAGGGTTCCCGGCAAAAATATACCCGTTAATTTTAAAATAGAATTAAATGGTCGTCCACTACAAAAGGTGAACAAATTCAAATACCTGGGTCACTATTTAACCGAGGACCTTAAGGATCACGTCGATATTGAACGTGAACGAAGGGCTCTGGCTGTTAGGAGTAATATGTTAGTACACAGGTTTGCTCGCTGCAGTAGGGACGTGAAGAAAACGTTATTTAAAGCCTATTGCCAAACACTTTATACGAGTAGCCTGTGGGCTGGATATTCCCTGAAGGCTCTAGACAGTTTGCGCGTTCAATACAACAATAGTTTCAGGATGCTGTTGGGCTTGCCACGCTTCTGTAGTGCATCTAACATGTTTGCACAGAATTTCACAAATGACTTTTATGGTATTATTAGGAACAGGACCGCGTCACTGCTAGAAAGATTGCGCTCAAGTACCAATAGCATCCTGAAGACGTTTGTGGAGAGATATGACTCACCAATGTTTGCACATTTTATGAAAGTTTTAGTAAGATCGTAGCCATGTAATTACGAGTTGTGTTATTTTGAGTTTTTACATGTTATTTTGTGTTATTTTGAGTTTTTACATGTTATTTACTAACATAGTTTATAAGCAATTGTATACTAACAAGTGGACCTTATTGTAGTCTGAAAATAAACGTTTATTATTATTATTATTATTTAAATAACATACATAATATAATTTCACGCCTTTTTCTACCCGAAGGTGTAGACAGTGGACATTAAGCTTCGACTCGCCGTTTACCTACCAAATGGAATAGGTAGCGAATCTATTGCCATACCGGGCACAAAGTTCTCAGTCATCGATATTTATCACACATAACTTTCGAAATTAATTTCGAATAGTCAATGGTGTGAGCCAGGATTTGAACCCGCGACCTCTTGCTTCAGAAGCGGGTTGCTCGACCACTAGACCACCGAGATAAGATTTTAATATCAATAAAAAAAATCAGAGATTAGACCTTAGTAGATCATTGGCTTAAATGATGGGTTACTCGAATGGTAGTCACTAAAGACTGCGCTTACAGTCAGCTATATGGGATAAAATAATTTGTAAGGTATTGTTTTTTTTTCACCTCAGCGATCTGGAGATTGAGTAAACCGGGAGGTAATAATCAGAACTGCTGAGCTCATATCTTGCCTCAGACTGATGCCCATCTAGAACCGTTTTTTTGAAAATTATTTGCGACAAAGATTGCGATGAAATCGTGCTCGATATTTACAATATCCAATACTTATAGAATTTTCAATAAATCATTTAAAGCAAATAGTGACCACAAGACATTTTAATTAAAATGTTCAAATTTAAAATTAATAATTCTATTTATCACATAATTGACTCGCTTTATTAAGTTATTAATTATTATCACAAACGCTCGCAGGCTATAAAGGCTCTTGACGGCAAATAGGTTGTGGTGAGTTGTGACTTCCTTCCCACAACCTTGCCATTATTCCGTTAATTATTGGAAAGCGTCCTTATTGATCGGTAAGTAATATTACTTCTAAAATATAAATACGAGTATAAATCATTCCAAAATGTTATAATAATATGAGTGATGTGTGAATGATAACAGTGATAGGTAGAGCCCCGCAGTATGGTACATGAATGGGCCGGCTCGACTGATGAAATACAATGAAATCTCAGAAAATCTATGTAAAGTAGCACATGCTACGATTCGTTTGGTGAGATAGTTATTCGGAGGGCCACTCCTTTCTTCTGCCATCCTCGTCCCCTTCTCTATTCCATCTTATAGGCCGGTAACGATACTGTGAATGTTTTGGTGTTGGAGATCCATGAGCTAATCGTCTACCATTTGGTAACATTTCAATATAACATTTTTTAGTGTGAATAAAACTTTTTTCTTTGTACCTTATATTCAAATAAAATGTATAAACCCTGTGTTAATTTATTATATGTTTTAGTTTTTAATCGTAGATATCACATATCGCTAATTAATAGCGAAATACACATATTTCAATATTATGGAAACTGACCTGAAAACAAAAATAGTTTTCACCAACAAGAACGGGTTATTCCTGAACAATACTGTTCTACAGTTTAGTATCTTTTTCTAAATAGTCCATCATTGTGTAACAATGAAGTATAGTATCCTTCTTTTTATATATTTAATTTTTACTATTTAATATACTTACAAGCAGTAAAAGTATATATATATAGCTCAATCTTACTATTATTTTAAGTGTAATTTCAGTTAAATAAATGCAATAAAGTCTAATAAATGGTTGTGACAATTATAAGTAATCATCACGAAGATATCTTAATATATGAAATCAAAAAAAAAAGAATACATGAAGAGTTTTTATTTTTATTGTAAATACATGAGTGTTTGGAGCTCTTTCATTATTGTTAAATTTTAAAGATAAATTTTATGATTCTATAAACTATTGAGGTAAAGAATAATTGAGATCAGTAATATTAAAATCACAATGCTTAAAGATCGAATGAGCTACGTAAAAGATTGTATATTTACGTCAAAAGTCTCCCAACGAACCACGATATTAATATATATTATGGATACCTGAAATGAACAGCAAGTATAGTGCCTGTTAATTATAACGATGAGTGGGCACTTACAAAGATACAACGTACCCTCGTTCCTGTCTTGATTTACTATTATTAGTTGAGATACTGGCTTTATCCTCAATTCTACTAACTGGAAATCGCGCAGTGACTATTGATTTTAGAGCTGGAAAGACTTCATTACTAAGATGCTGAGCTATTTTCCACTAAATGTCTTCATGCATTTAGTAGAGTCATCGATAGTAACATTACTTCACGCCTTTTGTTACCCGTTAGGTGTAAGCAACGGCTGCTGTTAAGCCTCGTCTCGCCGCTGTTATGTTTAAGTCCCAAATGGAATAGGTGGCGAACCTATTGCCATTCCGGGCACAAAGTTTTTCAGTCATCTATATTTATCACACATGACTTCCGAAAACAATTTCGAAAAGTCATTGGTGTGAGCCAGTGTCAGGAGTCCACCGAGACTAAATAATCGATAATAATCAATAGTAACAATATTCGAAAAACATTTCTGGGTAAGTTATTGGTGAGTATCGGGATTTAGAACCCGGAACCGTTCATACATTAGATATGCAATAACTAGACTAATAAGACAACGGAGTAGATAATGCTTAATCAATAATAAAGACATCTTCATGTCAGAGAGAGTAATTACAATTTATAAGTACAGACCTAAATAATAACTGACTTGAGGTAGACTTTAACAGTGGTAGAGTCAAGCAGTTCGCTGCATGAATGGGCCGGCTCGACCGGTGATATACCATGACCTCTCAGGGGAAAGACGTGAAGTGGCACATGCTTCGTTTCGTTCGCCCCCTTTCCACATCCTTTCCTATCCTACTCCCCTAAAGGTCGGCAACGCAACGGTAACACTATACCTATGTGTTGCTGGTGTCTATGGGCGGTGCAGGTGTACCATCAGGTGATACGCTTGTTCATTTGCTCTCCTATCCTATATAAAATATTGAGGATGATATTACCTAGGAGGTCGTCGATTTGTACGAAATGGCAAAGATTCCTAAATAAATCAGCAGGACACCAACAAATTTTCCAATGGTATTTTGTATTGCAAAAAAATCAATACTCAAGAAGTGCTGATATTTTTCTGTCAAGAAGTTATCGAAATTGTGGAAAAAGTAGTAGTCTGCAGGTGCAAAGTCTGGTGAGTAGGGCGCATGACGGAGAGCTTCTAACCCCAGTTCTCGCAACTTAGACCCTCTGCTATGCAGTATGAGGTCGCATCATGGTATTTAGTTCTTTACAGAACACATCTGCAGTCTGAATCACACCGGCGCTAGACCACCAAACGTGGGGCAAGATTCAAGATTTTTTACCTTGCCAATTTAACGGAAATGGACTAATATTGTTTTGACGCTAATATAAAAAGCTGCTGTTAATTCAGCCGTAGATTGTGTATCATCAGCTTCTACAAACCATTGTTGCGTGACGCGTTGTTGCCACGACGGTACTCATATTCCATTATTACTTGAATGGTTAACATAACAATGATGACAAAAAATATTGAAATGCGATGAAAAATGTTTATTAAATAAAAATAATTTTAAGTTAGAATTTTTAGCCAAATAAAAATTATTTGTATTTGAAATGCCCAATACTGCAGAACGGCAATTTCATAGAATAAGACCTATTATTTGGGTCATCTAGTCTCGAATAATGCTCCATTTAAGTTGAAACATACAATTGTTCAACAAGGAAGTGTTGCAGACTCTTTGGTGTAGCGCTGGCTTGTTGGAGAAGCTGATCAAGAAAATGTTTTTGGTTTTTTATTTGAAGTTAGAATATCTGATATTTTTTGTGATATTTTATTTTATTTTATTATATCTAGTATTTTGTAAAGCTTGTTTGTTATTCCATCTTTTTTAAATACGAAGGCACTCAAACTAAATCAAAATTGTCACAATTTGAATATTCAGTATATTTTTTCTCCGGTCGCGATCAACATTACACTTATAATGTGTAAAGGAAAAGTGGTAGAGGCAGAGGTGATGAGTTAATTTGATTCTTAATCTAGTCAATTTTTGAAAAATCTAATATATGCATACATTTCTATATATGTATACAGCTACACTACATGTCGAAATATAACGTCTTCTGGAGGCAGGTGATGTTATTGCCTCAAAAATCGACAGGCACGAAAAGAGTTATGAAAGTCAAAGAAGCGAGTGAGGCGTATAATAATCGTGCCTTATGGCGCTCTGTTCTCTCTACCTACTCCGCAAGGGATTTGTGAAGTTATGTATGTATGTACTTCTACCAGATTAAACAACATAATATTTATCTGAATCAACAATGATTGCCAACTATCAACATAGTAATCACTCCGGTGGCAATCTCTCGTCTTGTTGTCATTTTACAATATATAGATACAATATCAAATATTGGCTCGAGACTGAAGCAAAGTAAACAACTATTGTCAGCAGTGTATGTGCGGGGCTAAGAATAAACGTGACGTCGCACCAGTATGTTGAATACCTAATTACTCGCACCGTGGGTGTCAACCACACGTTTAGAGAAAGCAATATATATACATACATACACATACAATAATATACTACACATATGTTAAAAGTCCTTGTTTCGAATCCCGATAAAGACTTTTCAGTGATTTATGAACCCTTGTCGGTGATTGAACAAACCCGTATCCTATGAGATACAATCATCCATTTCGGCAAATACAATACAAGGTTGCTGATACCTTTGCATATTACCGTCGTGAAGGTACAGATAAAAAGCATATAATATAGCAAAACATACAGTTCACATAAATTCACAGTTTAAATACACTTTAGCAATAATTTTCGGTAATTGTATGTAAGCTTATAATTAGTTAATGCCTGATATGAGGCAAATAGATCTGCACTATTTCCCTGGGAACCATTATTTTCTACTACTAGCTATCAACTGCTTTTATGTATTATAACTGTCAAATTACAGAACGCAAAATTTCTATGACGTTTATAAACAGATTATTTGGTGCGTGAACAGGATACGTACTATATAAACTTTAACAAATATATTTTAAGCACAATCATTTCTTATGTAGAGCTCAGTTCGCTGTAAAAATGTTCCGGCTCGACCGATGAAACACCACGACCTGTCAGAAAATTGACGTAAAGGTGAAAGGGGTATTTGTAAGCAGTTGTAATAGAATATCATTTTAGTACAGTGTTCTACATAAAACTGTATCTAAAAACTATTCAGTATTCTTGTTTCTTGGTTCGTAATTTTAAATGAAAAAAGTTAACAGTTAATTCGAAATGATAAAGAGTGAGAGGGGAGACGGAATAGAGGGGGGCACTCAGGAAGGGGAGAACTGGAGCTCTATTTGTTTGATAGTATTGATCTTACGAACTAAGATGTCGGATGCAGCTAGCGCTATATAAATGTCTAGATTTTCTCTGTACATAACTATCCTTGGCAAGATTAATATTTAGTGTTTATTATTTATTTGTGCTCGTGTTTAAGGTTTACATTTTAAAAAATAACATTAAAACAACTTTTTATGGATTATATTGCGTTTATTTAGAGCTTATTTTCTAATTATTTCCAGACGTTACGAACTCTTTACAGAGATCGTTTTCACGAGTGATGAAAATGGCGAAAAATAAATAATCCATAAAAAGTTGTTTCAATGTTATGAATGTGACTCGCGAAAATCTAAGAAATAAATATACATAATAGAAATAAATATAATATATAAATAATAACTTAAATTTTTGTATGTTGACTATTTTTAAGTGTCTGTGAAGACCTACGAAAGTAAAGCTTCTTTGACTTTAACTTTTGACAAGAGCTACGAAAAAAGCGGTAAAAATTCCAAAAAATATTTTATCGCCGTTTCATTTCATATAAAACACGCAGCATAATTTTACCTACATCCATTTTATACAAGTAAATACCTAAATATCATATAAATTATATTCCCCAAAGACATTAAATTGTTATCATACACATTCAAACCACTGACTGGAAACAGATATGATATTAAATAATATTTACTTTGTGTACAAATACACAAAGTGTGTGTACGTTTTGTGTACAAGCCAAATTAGACATTATATCAAATTATTATCTCTCATCTGTGTCATACATATAATGAACAAAAGCAAAAGTTACAAAGAAACAATTTACTATTTACATTCGTATTTCGTCGTTTAATTTATATAATAATAAATAATATGCCACAATCTGGTCCCCATATTTCGTAACACATGATAGTGAAGATTGGTGAAGAGGAGATAAGTTTTGGGTTATATGTCTTTTTAATGTCGAATAAAACTACAATTTTGGAGTACCTACTCCACAATTTTACCATTTAGGGCAAATAATAAGTGTACCAATACACAAAACTGTTCATAAAAATATTTTGGCCGTTTGGCAAATTTTCGGCAAGAAAAACTGTGACAGATGGAATATAATAAAATAGACAGAGATTTACAGCCGGTGCTCGGTGGTCGAGACCCCGCTTGTCATTTTGAAGTCATGGCATCGATTCCGAGCTCACCCCAATGTTTACTCGAAATTCTTTTCGGAAATATGATGCAATAAATATCGATGATTGACAACTTTATGTCTGGTGTATGGCATTAGTTTCTGCCACCTATTAAATTTGTGGCGTCACGATTTGGCGAGTCGAGGCTTAACAGCCGCTGCCTACACCATGCGGTAGAAAAGGTGTAAAGTTATGTAAGACAAAGATTTAGCAAATAAGAGACATTTACTACACGTGTAGTTAAAGAACTAGATGAAAGCATCAGCTGATGGTAAAAAATTACTGCCGTTCATGGACAACTGCGCCAAAATGGGATAGGGAAAGGGTTAGAAATGGAAAAAGAGGGGAAAGCAAAGGGTGAGCCTGCGGATAATCCTCTCACCGAGGACGAAACGCGGCATGAGCCACTTTACGTCGATATTCTGAGAGGTCGTGATATAGACGATCGTGACCAGACGATCCGGCCCGTCATGCTGTCTGGCTCTATAACTGGAAAACAAAACACTATTTGTAACCTAATATCAAGCCTTTTAAGATGAAATTTACTCCCACTATTGTTATGTAAATAACTTATTTTATACATACTACATATCATGCGCAGGCCTGGACTATCCCAATTTAGTCCAAGAGACAATGATACGGTACTACGTAATATATGGCAATGAATCTTGTGAGCCAAATGACAAAGGCACAAAGCTCTACATAAATATACCGTTGAAGCCTACACATTTTTGGGCGGAAACAATCTGGCTCTATTGTTGCTAGAGAACGGGACACATGTTTGTTTTTATAGTCTATCACTTTTATTTGCTATCTCTATTCTGATATTTGGCTTTCGGAAAACTGGTAGGTATATAGTTTTTCAGGTGATTATCAAATCACAAACATCATTCAATCATATATGTTGACAAAGAAAATATATAAATGACATTGTAGAATTAGGGCGCGTGGTGTTGCTTACGTGGTGCTGCCTAAAGCTTAATCGATAATTGTTTAACATTTGTTAGTCATGCTATTTGGACTAAAGGATGTGCACAATGACTATTAAAGTTGTGGCGTATGGTATTAAAGTCGAGATCGGAGGGGCAAGAAGAAACATAAATGACTTCAAAGCATCATAAGATGTACGACTGTGAGCCGAAAGAAGTGCACGAGGATCGTCCCTTATGAGTCTTACTGCCTACCCCCATAGGAAAGAGGCATAAGTATGTGTGTTAAAAACCTTTGTTTGATATGAGGTTTGATAATTTTTTGACAGTGAAGGTTTTAGTGTCGAAATTTGCATTTAAATTTCGATGGAATAATATAATTATTCAACTACGGTAACAAAAATATTTTCAAAGACTTTTCGTTTTGGCTTGAATCATTCTTGAGAATACTTCCTTTGCAGACGAAGTCCCCCATTAGCCAGCGGTTTTTAATTCCACACAAAAGATTTATAACGCCTGGCAATGACGATAATAAAAAAGCTTGGACAAAAAGAAAAAGGGTCGTTTATAAGATGAAAGTTAATTACCAAATACTTGTCATAAATTTCAATTTTATAAATTAGAGAGTGAGTACGCTTTCAAGACAATATTTCATCAATGTAATAAGGACAATCATTTATTTCCGAAACCTTATGCTTTAGATATCTGAAAGTATAGGCAGAGGAAATGGTGCCTCGATACGTTAAATAAATTTACTTAGTTCAGTCTATCTAGTATTTTGAATTAAGTTTAGGAAGAAATTTTTAAATTGCTATAGGTACATAGCACACAAGTTTTTCCGATGGTTCGGATAATATGTAGAAAGAATAGATGATGCAAGATTGACTAAACAGATATATAGTACAAAATCGGATGGATGTAGGAGTCGAGTACGGCCACGGCACAATTTCTATGAGCGACTCCTGGAGAAAGGTAATGTCAATGTTTAAGGCTCGCATCGACGACCGTGTATGATAAGAGTTAAGAAAGTTGTAGAAGCGAATGAGGCGTGTAAGAATCAAGTTTATGACGCTCTGATCTCTCTGCCTACCCTGAAAGTATGTATGTATCACAAGTTTTTCAATCATCAATATTTAACATAAATATTTCACATTTCCCATTCGGTTCGAATCCTGGCTGACACTAAAGACTTTTCGAAATTCTTTTCGGAATTTATGTGTGATAAATATCGATGACTGGAAACTTTGTGCCTGGTGTATAGCAATAGGTACGCCACCTATGCCATTTGGGAGATCGAGGCTTAACAGCGGCTGCCTACACCTTCAGATAGAAAAAGGCGTGAAGTTATGTTATATCACATAATTTTTAAAAGGATTTCCAAAAATATAATTTTGTTATATATTGTTATGTATATGAAAATGGATTAAAAAGAATTGCAAATATATTGCACTTCTTAACACATTCTAAAGTAGTTTTCTTAAAATTTTAATTTCAACGTAACACAAAACTCGTTCACACCGAGCAATGAAAATAGACTACGGACTAAAATAGCATTGAGAAACTACCGATACTAACCGGTGAGCTGTTTTAAAACAAAATAAAAGATAACTAACTCAGGACGACAAGTTTGTTTTATTACTATATAATAATACCCACAGCTACGTTCACGTAATTATGTGGGTCGGCTCGACCGGTGGAAAACCACGACCTCTCAGAATATCGACTTAAAGTGGCTCTTGCCGCGTTTGGCTCGGTGACAGAGGTATCCGGAAGCCCAACCCCTTTCCCTCTTCCCTTCCCATCCCACTTCCGACCCCTTCCATATACCATTGTAAGGGCCGGCAACGCAACAGAAACACTATATGTGTTCAGATGTCCATGGGCGGCGTTTGTTGCTCACCATCACGCCTGCTCGTTTGACCCCTATACCATAAAAAAGACTGTTCTATATTTTTTTCACAGATATCCAATTCTAATTGGCCTGCATTACACATGCCTTAATTTACCTACAAAATATGCCTTTGTATTTATATTCAAAAACAGAAGTTTTGATCAATAGACGACTCTACCGTTTGAGATTAAAACCTTATTTGATTTCATTTCCATTTTAGTAGATTGTAGACTTCTTTGAATAATGTCGAGACTCGTCTGTAAGTAAACTGAACTTTCACAGTTTTAAATAAAACTCAGAGCAAAAGTGGGAAAATGTCTAGAATAATAAAAAAGTATGCATAAAAAGCGATAATTTCATACCGTTTTGCAAGATGATCGCGCCACGTCCAGAATTTATTATTTTATTCTGCCAGTATATGATTCTAGATATTGAATATATATTACATACAAGTATGCATAAAACTATAAATATATATCTTCATAAACTAAACACTCGTGTGCAAGTTATAGCAATATATAAAAATCCCTACTCTGCATACTACCGATCAGATATTTTTGCACATGATTTCATAAAATTATTGGTTGTGGTTGTGCAGTAGTCACGTATGCAGTGCGCAAGTTACAGGGCCATCAGTCTGATCAGCTTAGCAGACGAAACTTATTAAATATTAATTACGAAAATTATTGAAAGGAGAATGGGGGTGATATCCGATGGAGGCTCAGGGTGGTTTTAGAAGCGGACGAGGGTGTATGGATCAGATTTTTTCACTCCGCAACATAGTGGAGAAACAACTGGCTGTTAGCCGGAAGCTTTTCTGCGGTTTTGTGAATCTGGAAAAAACGTTTGACAGGCTGTTACGAAAGGATCTGTGGGGTATAGTCCCGATATGGGGCATAGCCGAGCGCCGAGTCCTGGTCGATGGGATCGGGCGAGACTTGTCCTCGCCGGCGTTGGTCGCGGCAATGCTGGCGGGCGAGGAGGAGTGGAGGGCTGTGTTCTCCATCTGCGAAGCTGTGATGCTTCAGAAGAAGGCCGCCGAGCGGGTTCGGGAGAGAGCCGATCCCGCTCGAAGACGGCGGCGGCGATCACTGAACTTGCGAGATCGCACACCCGTGGGTGCGCCCGGGTCGCGGCCCGGGAAGGATGACCATCCGGTGCGGCCGGGGAGGGTCGTCGGGAGCGCTGCCGGCCGCGCACCTATTTACAGCGCGCGGTCGGAGCCGCCCCGCCCGGGGGAGCTTCACCGAGGCTCCCCGAGGATGAGCACCCCCTCGTGACAGAGGAGGGGCGACGGCGGGGTGGACCAGAGGGCTGATGCACCGTCCTGGGCCACCCCAACGGCGGAGGAAGGCCGCCACGAGGTTTTAGTGGGTAACCCTTGGATCGGATTGCAGTTTCTTACTGTTTTGGGAGTCCCACACTACCCCCTGCCGTCCCCAGGCGGGGGGTGTGCATAAAGCATTTCCTCGCGTAAAAAAAAAGGGGCATAGTCCCGGGCTACGGGGTGGGCTACTGCGCGCTGTGCAGTCTACTTATGAGGGCTGCACAGCGTGTGTGCGTGTTGACGGCGGCTTGTCGCCCTGGTTTGAAGTCAATATCGGCGTCAGACAGGGTTGCGTGCTGTCCGCTAGGCTGTTCATCCTGAACCTGGACAGTTGTCTCCAGAGAGTGAGATCGACGAATGTATAGATGTGAATGGGTGACCTAGTTGTGAGCTGCCTGCTTTACGCAGATGACGCCGTGCTTCTAGCCGAATCGGCGTCTGACCTGCAAACACTAGTCACTATTATGAAAGATGACTGTTTGATGAAAGGCTTACAATTGAATGTGATGAAAACAAAAGTAATGGGGTTTCAAAGGGAGGAATCCAGACCGGATGCAAGGATAATGGTTGACGATGTAGTGCAGGAACAGGTGAATGAAATTGTATATCTTGGATGTGCTTTCAGCGGGGATGGAAGGTACACCGTGGATGTAGAAAGAAGAGTGGCGTTAGGAAATAGTGTAAATGGAGCGTTGGGCAGATTCCTGGGCGAAAAAAATATTAGCAGAAAAGCTCAGCTAGCAATCCACAATGAAATACTGATCCCAACGCTAACTTATGGAAGCGAGAGCTGGGTATGGCAGAGTGTGCATGAAAGTAGGATAAACGCGGTCGAAATGAGGACACTGCGCAAAATCTGCGGAGTGACTCTCGCTGACCGCGTAGAAAACAAGGTTGAAAGGAAAGAAGTCGGATTGAAAGAGAGTGTCGGTGTAAAAGTAAGAAAGAGCATGCTCCGATGGTTCGGACATGTAGAAAGAATGGATGATGCAAGACTGACTAAGCAGATATACAATGCAAAAGCGGATGGATGTAGGAGTCGAGGACGGCCAAGACACACATTCCATGACCAAATAGAAAGTGTTCTGGAGGAAGATGATGTTAGGAGCCTAAAAACTCGACACGCGTGCATGAAAAGAGTTATGTAAGTCAACGAAGCGAGTGAGGTATGTAAGAATCGTGCCTTGTGGCGCTCCGTTCTCTCTGCGTACCCCGCAAGGGATTTGGCGTGAAGTTATGCATGTATGTGTATGTATATATAAAGTTCCCTACTCTGCATACTACCAGTCAGATATTTTAGTATGTTTTCATAAAATTATTGGTTGTGGTTGTGGCGTACTGGCTTGGAAACCCGACTTTTGAATAACTTTTGAAATTCAAACTCTAAAGATCAACTTTACACACAGTCTTTGATATTTATAACACAGTAAATACCTTAACAAATACAGGGACTTTTTAATTAAAAAATAACACAAATAAAGAACATTTATTTGTTATATATGTTAGTTCGGAGTGTAGTTTTTTTTGGCAAAAATCGGTAAAAAAAAACAAACAAATTTTTGCTCCTTATAATATGAGTATTGATAAATACGCATATTTTCCAGGTTTAAAGTGCATTTTGTTTTCACACCTAAATTTTTTTAATCATACACTTAATTTGTACCACATCTTTCTTTAAGACTCGCAATATTCCTTTGTGCAATTCAAAATAAAACAAGAATAAATGTATCCACAATACACAAAGCACTCTGGTATTTATTAACAAACGAATACAGGAACATTTCCCATGGGCAAAGAAGCACTGAACTAGACAGGCCATGATCCAATGGAACTAAATTGAGTTTTATAAGTACAATCAAGAACAGCTTTTGTCACTGCATCGAAGCTTGGTGAGTGTGCTGATAGAATATAGTTGACTCACGCAATTGGGACTCAAGTTTGTACTTTATGGAAGTGAGAGTTGGGTATGGCAGAGTATGCACGAAAGTATAAATAAACACGGTCGAAATTTGGGCACTGCGCAAAATCTGCGAAGTGACCCTCGCTGACCGCGTCTAAAACAAGGTTGCTTACAACCTTCCTTAGAAGGACGTCGGATTGAAAGAGAGTGTCGAAAGTAAGAAAGGGCATACTCCGATGGTTCGGACATGTAGAAAAAATGGATGATGCAAGCTTGACTAAGCAGATATACAATGCAAAATTGGATGGATGTAGGAGTGGAGGACGACCATGACCAAATGAAATGTGTTCTGGAGGATATTGGGAGCCTCAAAAATTGACGCGCGTGCATGGAAAGAGTTATGAAAGTCGTCAACGAAGCGAGTGAGGTGTGTAAGAATCGTGCCTCATAGCGCTCCGTTCTCTCTGCATTACCTAGCAAGCAAGCGTGAAGTTATATATGTATGTTTGTATCTTACATACATAAGTCCCATTTATTGGACGACTAGCTTCCAACTTGTGGAACTTGTGGAACCAAAAATAAAGTAATAATTCAATCAGTCATAATTAAAATTGTAGATGCAACATTTACAGATAATGAAGGCGAGATATTACAAAACAACTTAAAAACCCGTACAAGTCAATTCTCATTACTTTTTCTTCCTCAGGAGAGAGAGAGAGATTCCGTAATATCTGTGGAAACTCTTCCCCTTTTACCATTCTAGCATGATTAATACTTGATTATTTTAAACATTTGCTCAGGTTTGATGCCCGGGCGGAGCACATTAGGTATCCAATTGATGTTATGGAAATATACCTATGATTAATTACAATTACGATTACAAGACTACGTATAAAGATACATTACATAACTTCACGCCTTTTGTCACCAGAAGGTGTAGGCAGCGGCTGTTAAGTCTCGTCTCGCCGTTATGTTTACGTCCCAAATGGAATAGGTGGCGAACCTAGTGCCATACCGGGCACAAAGTTTTCAGTCATCGATATTTATCACACTTAATTTCCGAAAACAATTTCGAAAAGTCATTGGTGTGAGCCAGTGTCAGGATTCGAACCCGGACCAGTGGGTCAGAATCCGTGTGCTCTACCAGTAGACCACCGAGACGTATAAAGATGATTCTATTTTATATTATTATTATTATTTTTATATTTTAGATTATTCCATCCAAAACGATAGCATTATCATTACATAGTATACAACAAAGTCACTTGCCGCTGTCTGTCCCCTTATATGCGTATATCTTTAAAACTACGCAACGGATTCTGATGCGGTTTTGTTTAATAGTTAGAGGGTGTCAACGAACGTGTCAATCTATAAATCATATATGATGTTGTAAAGAAAAAATGATAATTTTGAAGATTTAGCGCTTTAATTGCCAACGCTGCCTGAACCCTAAGTGATAGATCAAACTATGTTGTACATTATTAAACACCTTCAGAAGGTCTACAAAAAAATCTGCGAGGGCATATGTATATCTCTTAGGAATAACCCACAATGACCATTTTTATTTTGTTATTTTTTACTAGAAATAATGGCTTATTTACGAAGCAATTTTAAACATTACAGCATTAATTTTCCTCCAGTTAAGTGTCTTAAATAGATTGTGCTTTTAATATAGATCAACATATTGATCTATATTAAAAGCACAATCTATGCACAAAGGGCCATAGCCCTTTACAGCAAGTAATTTAAACAAATATTTACGAAGATATTACGGTATTAACATAGCGGGACATAGTAGTTGCGTTGCGCGCCAAAACGGGTGCCGATAAATAGCACAACTTGAACTTTTTGAGATCCAAATATTACTCAATATTATTACTTTTGATGCGGAACAAAGTTCGCCGGGTCAGCTAGTAAATAATTGTAAACTATAGTATCTATTTTAGTCGACAGCCTTCCTCTTGGTTCCAGCGTAATGATATATACACCCTACACCTACAGTCTTCATTAATAAATGGTCTATATATTTTCATTTCAATGCAATAGTTACTAAGATTAGCCCGTTAATCTAAACAATCAAAATCTTCAGCTTTATAATATAAATTACTGACGTTCATTAAACACCGAAGATTTTAAATTTGATTAACTATTGATCCGCTAGATAAATTGTAATATTACATGGTCAAATTAATACATAGTTAATTATTTCATTTGTCTCAGTGGTCCAGTGGTCGAGCATCCCGTTTCTGAATCAACAGGTCGCAAAATTAATTTCGAAATTTGTGTGATAAATATCGATGACGACGACGGTTAGCCACCTATTACATTTGGAACGTAAACCTATAGACGAGTCGAGGCTTAACAGCTACTGCCTACTGCTTCGGGTAGAAAAAATCGTGAAGTTATGCTATGTTATTTTCTTGTATTTCGCATTTGAACGTTAAAAACACAACAAATTGAATTTTGTATAGACTGTTATACCTCTGAGCTTTAGGGATTGATCATCATTCCATCCTGAGCGCGGCACAAACGAATGCAATAAAACCAAGGAGATTTAATTTATTTATTTATACATATATACGGTTGTGTTAGATTGATGATGGTATTATACAACTCGAGTTATTATCCGCAAAAATGAGTAAATAAAATCGTCAGTCAGTCCACCTAATCAAGCCTAAATATTTTATCTATGCCTATTTCTGTGAAAATGTTATGTAAACGACCATTTCTCGGAATATTCTCCTATTGTTGTTATGAAATATGTAGAGGAAGACGAGTACGTTGCTATAGAAAATTTGATTGACGTAATAATTAGATGTTTTAATTACAACTTCATTATTGTGTTTTATTTTATACTAGCTGACCCGGCGAACTTTGTTCCGCATCAAAAGTAATAACTGCTGTCCCGCAATGTTAACATATATCTTCGAAAATATTTGTTTAAATTGCATGCTGTAATGGGCCAGGATCATCTATATTACATGCACAATCTATTTAAGACACTTAATTGGATGAAAATTAATGCTGTAATGTTTAAAATCGCTTCGTAAATAGACAATTATTTCGCGTAAAAATAAAAAAAAATAATGGTCATTGTGGGTTATCCCTAAGAGATAGACATATGCCCTTGCGGACTTTTTTAAAGGTGTATAATAATGTAGTACGTTGTTTTTATTTGTCACTTAGGGTTCAGGCAGCGTTTGCGATTAAAGTTCTAAATCTTGAAAAATATCACATTTTTTACTACACTATACATGAATTATAGATCAAAACCACCCCGTTGACACCCTCTAACTATTAAAAGAAACCGCATTAAAATCCGTTGCGTAGTTTTAAAGATATGCGCATATAAGGGAACAGACAGCGGAAAGATACTTTGTTTTATAGTAATGATTATTTAACAAAATCTTAAGGACCATCGTAATATTAAAAAAAAAATTAATTTACTTCCAAAACGGAAGTAAATTAATTAATTAATTAATTAAGAAAAGTTAAGACACACATTGAAAATTGTTTATATATTTATTTTCCATAATACATCATAACAGACTTATAATTTATTGATAACAAAATACTTTTTATGTTGCGGCCTTATAATTAAAATCTTTTGCTTTGATTGAATTGAAAATAAATTCGGAATAGCGCCATCTATTTAACTAGTAGTATATCTTTGAAATAGAACTCCTAAAGCAACCGTACATGTATTAATAGAAATAGCGCCATCTGCCTTTTAAAAGCAAAAATGTAAGAACTTAAGCGCCTTTTCAAATATCGGAAAATATACGTAACTACGGCGGCCGTGGTACCGGATAACGTAGACTTTTTGTTTTCAGAATACCTTCGTATTACATAAAGTAATTCAAAACGGCCATTAGATGTCCTCAACGCAAACAATTCGAAAAATCTAATTTGATGCCCACTAAAATTGATGATATTATTTCATACCTAAACCAGAAGTATCCAGTTTTAATTGGGATTGATATCGTTTCCTCCATGAAACTTAATAAATTATTGGGCATAGTTTTCAATTAAATTCTAAAATTAGACAATCGTAAATTTCAGATCGGCATCGGCAAAATGCAAAATACCTTCCTAAAGTCAAATCTGTAAAAATAACAACAACAATAACAATTTTTAACAGTGGTAGAGCCAAGCAGTTCGCTGCATGAATGGGCCGGCTCGACCGGTGAAATACCACGACCTCTCAGAAGACCGACGTAAAGTGGCTCGTGCCGCGTTTCGTTCGGTGAGAGAGGTACCCGGAGGCCCACCCCCGTTCCCCATCCTTTCCTATCCCCTATCCCTTAAAGGTCGGCAACGCAACAGTAACACTATATGTGTTGCTGGTGTCCATGGGCGGCGTTGGTTGCTTACCATCAGGTGACACGCCTGCTCGTTTGCCCTCCTATCCCATAACAAAAAAAAAAACAACATAATTTCAAAGTTGTAGGCAGCGGTTGTTAAGGCTCGATTCGCCGAATTGTGCCGTCCTGAATAGAACAGGTGGTAAACCTATTGCCATGTAACCGGGCACAAACTTGTCCTCGATATTCATTACACATAACTTCCGAAAAGAAGTAATTCCGAGAAATCATTGGTGTGAGCACGGAGTAAATCCCAGGACTTATGAATCAGAAGCGGGAGCTCGATCAATGGACCACCGTGGTGACTAGATAAAACGAGACCATAAAAACATTTATCATTTTTAAAATTAAATACGAGTAGTCAAGCGTAAAGTAGCATTTCATGAGAGAATGTAAATATAAATATCTATTTCAGCAATAACAACAAGCGCCATCTTGCATGCGGTAACAAAATTTGTATTTACGTAAACTTGACACTTGATATTAAGAATTATTGTTCTTAATATCTTGGATAAATATATAATAATATATATAAACTAATACATAATTCTTCTGTAGCAAATTCTTCTGTAAAGTTTTTTTGTATACTAAATGATTCGAGAATGATTAGGATTCACAAATAAGCACAGCAGTATTCTTGCACTAAAGATATCAAGAGACTATGGATGTCATATTCATATTCATTGTCTGTTACAGGATAATCAGGTCTTATTATAAATGCAGTAGGTATGACCGTAACATGCCTAATAGGCACACAATATCCATTAAATTTAACACAGCATGCAATTTAATACAGGTATGGAAAAATTAAAACAACGTCAAATATAGTCACATAAAATACTAAAATACAATCTCAATGTCATATCAACAATTATTACAGAAGTCAGAGATTTTAGATCAATAACATAAAAAAAAACAACAATACAATAAGTCCAACATTAGAAATAACTATAATTTGTCATTCAAATATTCTTCGACACTGTAATAAACCTTAGCAATTAAGTGGCTTTTCAATTGGCGTTTAAAACTTTTTGCTTCAAGAACTTTTAAAATGTCTCTCAGTAGGCTGTTATATATTTTTGGGCCCATACCAAATACACTTTATTAAAAAGTGCACTTTTATGTTGTGGGCAACAAACTTTGTGACAGTGTCGTTTACTTTTGTATGTTTCAAATAGACTTAAATTTTTACGTATGAACATACAGACTTCAAATATATAAAAACAAGGCATTGTAAGAAGACATATACTTTTAAAAAATGGCTTACAGCTATCCGTTTCGTGTGACTTACAAATTGATCTTACGCATCTTTTTTGAGCTATAAATACATGACCACTATATACACTATTGCCCCAAAAAATAATGCCATACCTTAATAGGGTTTCAATATACCCGTGGTAGGTCATGAGCACAATGGGTTGACTAGCTCTTTTTGTGAGCATATAGATGGCATATGGTTGTTGACTGAGCTTTACACACAGTTTCTCTGTATGCACTTTCCAGCTCCCTTACTGTCAATATCTAGACCTAAAAATTTTGTGGTATCAACTTCGCTAACTTTAGTACCCATATAGTCCACAACTATGTCACTAAGCCTAGATGTTTTATTTTTAAATCGCATTAAATTAGTTTTGTCTAAATTTATTAATAGATTATTAGACCTAAGCCATTCGATAACAGTACGCAATGTTTCTTTCATGTCTGATCCCAAAGATGTGATGTCATTTCCATAAAAAATTATACTAGTGTCATCAGCAAATAATACTGTTGGATGCTTTGTAATTTTTGGAAGATCATTATATATTATTAGATATATATTAAACAATAGAGGTCCACCCCAACTCCGGAGGAAGTCCTCAGTTAACCTCGGGACACGGTTCGCTACCTGGTAGTAAGCCTGTATGTGGGCTTGTTCAGGAAGTGGAGGCACTAGCGAGAGTGTACGCATTCCGACGAGCTTGAGAGGATAAAGGGGGAGAGACTAGAAGATGAAAATGTACGAATGCTGGGAAAGAATGAAAGAAAGAAAAAGGCCTGGCTGGAATGTTTTAAGTTAGAATCGGAATGGTAACATGATAGAGATTAAGATTAAGATCTGCAGTCGCTATAGGAACGTTACCAAAACTTTGTGAAAGAGAAGTGTGAAATATTACTTGCGAATGAGGAAATGAGGTTGACGGAGAACTTCAAGGCGAATTACAAACTCTTCTGGAGGGAAGTTAGAAAGTCTCGGGTTTCTTTGTCAACATCCAGAATAAAAAAAAATTATGTCTAAGGCTCGTGAAATGTATGAGAATGCCCCGGTTGTGGGCGCCGCGAGTGAGTCTACGACTGACGCCGCTTTCTCCTACTTCTGACGAGGACATTACTATAGAAGAGATTCAATGGTCGATACGATACACAGAAAACAGTCAGGGAGCAGGAATTTATATGATGTTTGCAGAAGTGATCAAACACGGTAAAACTTGTGTCCGGGACGCTTTCCTGACCTTAAGCAAACTATGTTGGAGGTCGAGTAAAGTTCCCATAAATTGGAAACGAGCTGTCATCGTGCCCTTTTAAAAAGGTAAGGGATCACGTACATCTGGCTACAGGACCATCAGTTTGATCAGCTTAGCAGCGAAAATATGTAGTAAATTTATCAGAAGGAGAATGAGGGTGATATCGGACAGAGTAACGGAGTATGACAAATAGATTTGTGGCACATACTCCTGGTACACGCACACCCCGTAGGTGAGTCGAGGTCTGCTTGCCGCGGTGGTTTGTCGTCAGACAAGGTTGCGTGCTATCCACTTCACTGTTCATCCTGTACCTGGATAGCTGTCTCCAACGCGAGACATCGACAAATGTAGAGATGTGAAACGTTGACCTAGTTGTAAGCTGCCTACTTTAGGAATACGACATCGTGCTTCGACAAAAACGACAAGACATGATAAATCGAATCAACAAGACATGACATGCAGACACTAGTATAATACTAATACTAGTATAATAGTGTGAAAGATGATTGTTTGACGTTAGGCTCAGAATTAAATGTGATAAATAAGAACAAATGCAAGGATAGTGATTGATAAGGTGGAAGAAAATGTATATCTTGTATGCTCTTTTAGCAGGAATGGTATATACACCGGGGATGTTGAAAAAAGAGAGCTTTAGGAATCAGCGTAAAGGTACCGTTGGACAGATTCCTAAGTGCAAAGAATGTTAGCAGAAAAGCCCAGCTAGCAATCGACAATGCGGTACTGACCCCAACGCTAACTTATGGAAGCGAGAGTTGGCTATGGCAGAGTGTGCACGAAAGTGGGATGAACGCGGTCGAAATGAGGGCACAACACAAAATCTGCGGAGTGACCCTCGCTGACCGCGTCGAAAACAAGGTTTTAAGGAAGGAAGTTGGGTTGAAAGAGAGTGTTGGTGTAAAAGTAAGAAAGGGCATGCTCCTATGGTTCCGACATGTAGAAAAAAATGGATGATGCAAGATTGTCTAAATAGAACATGTTCTGGAGGAAGGTGATGTTAGAAGCCTCAAGAATCAACGCGCGTGCTTGAAAAGAGTTATGAAAGTCAACGCAGCGAGTGAGACGTCGAGAATCGTGCCTTATGGCGCTCCGTTCTCTCTGCCTACCGTAAGGGATTTAGCGTGAATTTATTTATTTTTATTACAATTGCACAATATTGCGGACTTAATGCCTTAGGCATTCTCTTCCAGTTAACCAAAAGTGAGGTAAATGCAATGAGGATTCGAAAGTTTAAGGAGAGTGACAATAAAAATAATGTATGTATGTAGTGTGTAAACTCAGTATGTGTTACTGATATTCAAGTTTTCTTAATTATATTTAAAAAATTCATAAGATTTACATTTGTACTGATATTTTCTATAATTACGATACATTTCCGCCTACGAAGCACAATCGAAAAGGTCAATCGAGTAACGACATCCAAAAATAGTAAAAAAGTGTGTGCTGTTGTTTGACCATAATGTCTTGTGTTATGTTTAAACTTATACTATTTTATTTTCTACTTATGACTATCAATGAAATGTTGGAACAAAAATAGAAGTAAATGGTTGTTCAAATATAATTAATAATAATAATATCTTGGACACAATACACACAGCGCCCTCTAGTTCCAAGCTAAGCAACTAAATGCTTGTGTTATGGATACTAGATAACGGATATTAATACATATATACTTTTCTTTTGTAAATAAATACTTATAATACATAGAAAAACACCCAGACGCCACACAAATATTCATGTTTGTCACAAATATTTGTGCTCGGGTGGGAATCGAACCCCCGACCTTATTGCAGCAGCCGGTAGTTTTACCAATGCACCCTATATCTTTAGATTAGGCAACCTGTCTATTGTAAAATACTAGATTTTATCACCATACTATCTCAGACGAGAGAAGAGCCGTAATCATAATTATCATCAAATTGGGTGGAATTTGTATGGAAATTGAAACGTTATTTCTTAGCCTAAATGTTATTGGTTCTTTTTATAACAGATTTTTCTAAATTTACGACCATTATATTCGGAGACGTATGTAGCAGAAAATACAAATACTTAATCCAAATTAGTTTATGCGGTCCCATGAAATAAGCTGCGAAGCCTATTCACTGCATTGAATTGATTATTAATATTTTGATGTCGAAAAAGGCCCGTCTCGATGGAGGCTTAATACAACCACAGCATATACCTTGTTCTTTGTTAGTTAAAAATTTTCAACCCCAATATTACATTGACAATAATTAGTGGTAGATACATTTGCGATTGATCTGCTGGCGCACCCCCTGCCCTCACCTCATCCCTCTCATATCAAACCTGTTTCAGAATGAAACTGACCTAATTCTACCACTGCATTCCCCCTCCCCGCTGACTGACGTCATGAAATATATTCAAACCTGAAAAGCATTCATTGCAATTCATGAAGCAAGGCACTATCCTATTAAATGTATATTTGATAAGGATTAGAATTGCACGTGAGCGGAATCGGTTGATAGGATGTTTTGCTTGTGGATGTTCATGGTATGGAGTCAAAAACTGGGTCATCCCGGGTTGCAAGGCTCTATTCATGAATCGAAGTACGCAGGGTGACGCACGCTCGTTCATTCTTGCGGGGACATGATCAACGGACTTGGTTCTACCTGCGTTCAACTGACGCATGAATGATAATATATTGAGTTGCCAATACATATGCATTCCTTTATTACGAGAAATATATATAATTCAGCAATAATAATTAAAAGATTGTCAAATTTTGATGAAACCAATGACTAATAGGTATTATTTTCAAGAAAAGTAATAATGACATTACTTCACAAGGTTAATTATAATAATAACTTTATTTTAAAAGGCTCAAATTTATTCATAGCATATAACATTGAAATATTTACTTGCATTGTAGAGAATAGTTTGCTCATGAAATTGTAAAAATCGTCACTGATATTTCAGTAACTTATCTGCTGTTAATAACCCCGGCGTAGGCGTTTCCCTAAAATCGATGTGGAACGATCATTTTAAAATATTTTGAAATTGATACTTGTTTTACTTATTGTAGTATATATCCATTTATCGGATAGACACGATTTACGACATTCAAGTGCATAAGACAAATATTTGTAGTCGTTAGGGACTCGTATCATTAATCTTTTTCCAGGAGTCATTACTACCAGCCGCTACGCCTATCGTATATTTGTGTATCCTTTTTTTTCTAAACCATAGATTACTGTTAGCAGTCGATGTCCTAGTGCCTCAGAACTCCACACATTATGATCTAGAAAAAGTTGCGGAACTTATGTCTGATTAATACCCGATTAATATCTGATTAATACTTATGTCTGATTATTGATTAATTAATAGTAGAGAAAGTTATGAAATAATATGTTCCTACACTAATAGCAAATTGCCTTTCTGCCTCTGCCTACAAAATGTATTAAATCGGTAGTTGTCTCGTTGTATTTTTAGAATACGTCTATTGTAACCACCAAAAGCATACATCATTTCAAGACAGGTTAATTCGTTTAGCATTGAACTAGAAACAGTGTCGGTGTGGCCCAAATTAGATCACTTTGAAAATCAAATGAAAAGCAACCAAACCCATTATCACCAAAAATTCAGGTCGTACAAATAGTTCGGGGTATGCTCGTGGTGGCTAGATAAGGCCACGTCCTTGTGCCCTGTGACGCACAACACTGCCTTCACACTCTGTGAACACAACCTGGGCGCAAATAAAAATTAACATGAATTTAATGGAACAATTTATAGCGATTTATAGCCTTTATTTGTTGTTGTATAAATGGGAGGCTTATGATATATTTTTTAAGTATGTTATTGTGATTTTTTTTTCAACCTCTAGTTTAAACAGCTGAATAGATTTTCTTGAGGCGGCAATGTGTTCGTAGTCTATGAAAAATATATGATAGGTAAGAAAAAACTGAATATTCTGTTATTTATTTTTCATAAACAAGGTATTGGATTCGAACTCTATGCTTCTTGATATTGAGAAGCAGGATGCTTGACGTCTAGGCCACCGAGACTTGAGTCGTCGATAGTAGTCGTTACTTCGGTAGTAGATAACTCAAAACTGTTTTATTATAATTATTAAAATAAGGCATGAATATGTACTATCAATGAATGGTCAAGTTGCGGCCAGAAAAAATATTTTCGCCGTTAAGTTACCAGACTAACCCATGAATGACGTGTATACTGCCTACATATATTTATACCTAGACAATAATGGTATTCGTAGAAAAATTTTCGTAACTTACCTTCAAAAATAATAAAGGCTTACTATTAACAAGCTTTCTAAATATCAATATCCTATGCCTTGCCCGTATTGTATTGTAAAAAAAACAAAAATGCAGGAAAATATATTAGGTAAAAGCTTTTTTTCGATATATGAAGTATAATATTTTAGTCTCGGTGGTACAGTGGTCGAGCACGCCGCTTCTGAATCAAGGTTCGAATCCTGGCTCATACCATGTGACTTTTCAAAATTATTTTCGAAAAATTTGCTAATAATCGAAATGCCGAAAAGTCGAATTAATGTTTATAGTTTAGGTGAATCTGAAGGCATGAAATTTATGAACGGAAATGCATTGTTGCATATAGTCTCGACGGTCCAATAGTTGAGCTTCTCGCTTCTGATTCAGAAGTCGTGGGTTCGACGCCACACTCATCCAGACGATTTCTTAGATTTTTTTTCGGAAGTCATGTGTACTATAACAACTTTTTATGGATTATATCGCGTTTATTATTCATAAAAAGTTGTTTCAATGTTATGAATGCGATTCGTGAAAATCTAAGAAATAAATGATGTGTACTAAATATCGTCGACTGACAACTCTATGCTCGTTGTACAGCGATAGGTTCGCCACCTATAGGTTCGCCACCCTATTCCATTTGGGACGTAACGTAATGATTTGGCAAGTCTTTAACAGCCACTACTGCTGCCTGCTTCGGGTAGGAAAAGCGTTAAGTTTTAAAAATGCATTGTTAATTATATTTCCATCGCTTTTAACATCCGACGATCTCGAACGGTGTCAGTATGTCTCGAGATGATGTAGGAACTATTTGCCCCAGTCGAATAGGGAGCCTTCCTACATTGGACACCATTTTGTCAGTTATTGATATTTATAAATAATAAACTACTTTATTTTTCATCAGAGGAAATAACCTGCATTTATTACACTTGTGTGATAAATATTGATGACTGAAAGCTTTGTACCCGGTATGGCAATGGCTTCGACACCTAATCCATTTGGGACGTAAACATAAGGCCTTCACAGCCACTACCTACACCTTCGGGCAAAAAAGGCGTGAAGTGATGTTATGTTATCACAGATCCCAACTTCAGAGAAGTCACTGGTGTTCCCAAATTCAAAATTGAGAATCGAATGTCGGAATGGTAAGCATAACATTACGACACTTGAATTACGACTTATTAAAATCTAATTAGTTTCTGCCCTATATTAAAGATACAATGTGTAAACAATACTAAAATGATATAAACTTGAGTACTAACCCCCAACGGGAGATTCATCTTAAATGTCAAACGGGTATAGTCGATATACCTCCACTTGTTGCACCGTGACCGGGTCACCGCGGGGCGGTGTGGGGGGCGCGGCTGTCGGGGGAGATCAGTTCCTCACACCGGTCAACGACACCACGGACGCACCCTGTCGCATACAACCTATTTTAGGAGCAAACTGTCCAGGTAAAGTTCGAAGGTCATATCACTGCATGGGGAACATTTCATTATGTGGTTTAAATTTAATTCAATTTGTTATAATAATATATAACGTATACATAACCTACATATAATATAAATATAACTTCACGCCAAGTCCCTTGCGGGGTAGGCAGAGAGAACAGAGCACTATAAGCCATGATTTCAAATCTCACTTTTTTTTTACTTTTTCTCATGACATGCGGGTCGCTTTTTAAGGCTTATTATATCACCTCATTAGTAATATACAATTGATTGTAATAATTTCGTTCGACATAAAAACTTGGCTAAGAAAGTTTCGAATTTAAAACCACACATGAATATATTTATCTCTAAGACTTTCGCGAATCACGTTCATGAGATTAAAACAACTTTTAGGATAATATCGCGTTTATTTATTACTAATTTTATTTATTTCCCGACGTTTCGAACTCTTTACAGAGATCATTTTCACGAGTGATGAACAAAAAGATGGTATTTGTTCAAAAGCTATTTTCCTTGATACAGAGAGCACCCACTTTTTGGAAATAAAAATCAAAAAGTTGATGTTAAAAATATGATTTTTACTATTGGTAACCCACATCAGACTATGAAACAAAAAATTAAATATTTATTTATAAGACACATGCACTAAAGAAAAAGGTTGGTTTGTACAGATCCTTTGTTGTATGATTAAATAGGTAACAGAAGGTTAAAAAATCTACCAGATTTTAATCAGTTTTGAAGAACAGCCGCTGAGTTTTCTTGCTAGGTCTTTCTCAGGACTGACCGCGTTGGTGACCCAGTGGTAGATTTTTTTAACAAATACTTACCTTTAAATTTAAAATCAATAAATATTTAATAATAGTTATACTCTGATCTCAACTAACTTAAAAGAAATAAGATAATTAGCTAATAGTTAAAAGTAGCAACTGTTACCTATTTAATCATACAACAAAGGATCTGTACAAACCAAACTTTTTCTTTAGTGGATGTGTCTTATAAATAACTATTAAATTTTTATTTCATGGTCTGATGTGGGTTACCAATAGTAAAAATCATATTTTTAACATCAACTTTTTGATTATTATTTCCAAAAAGTGGGTGCTCTCTGTATCAATGAAAATAGCTTTTGAACAAATACCATCTTTTTGTTCATCACTCGTGAAAATGATCTCTGTAAAGAGTTCGAAACGTCGGGAAATAAATAAAATTAGTAATAAATAAACGCGATATAATCCTAAAAGTTGTTTTAATGTCACACATGAATAGTTAGTCAGAAGTTCACGTTACAAATTATTATTGATTACTGAACTTACTGTGTGGCCCATCGATAAAAGATGAATTACCCATGCTATGGCACCAAAATATTTCATTATGCAATATGATGTAACGGGTGGACGAATTTTATGCTAAAATTAATTCGTGCGTTTAGGTCAAATTATAAGCATTTTAGCTTTTATTGAATAGCTTATTTAAATGCTCCAAACTTTTATAGTAAAATTATGAAAATATAAACCTCTGATATAAATTATTGTTCACAGACTGGAATATTGCAATAAGTGGGTGCAACAAAGGGCTACTGACCAAATAGTCCAAATTGTCCAAATAGGAAACCACAGTTAAATACTCTGCATTTTTGGTAGGGTTCGTATGATGAGAACCGGTGTCTAGAAACCCTATTGCTATTTACATAACGAGTCTTTTCCAAATCATCATAACAGCGGTAGATCCAAGCAGTTCTATTTTTTAATGGTAAAAAGGGGCAAACGAGCGTGCGGGTCACCAGCTGAAAAGCGACCACCGCCGCCCATGAACTTCCGCAACACCAGGGGCGTCGCATCAGCGAATGTTCTCTGCATGTATGGGCCGGCTCGACCGGTGAGATAACACGACTTCTTTCAGAAGATCGACGTAAACTGGTCCATGCCGTGTTTCGTTCAGTGAGAGAGGCACCCGGAGGCCCACCCCCCTTTCCCATCCTTTCCCCTCCTACTCCTTAAAAAGTCGGCAACGCAACTGTAACACTATATGTGTTGCAGATATCCTTGGGCGGCGCTAGTTACTAACCATCAGGTGACACGACTGCTTGTTTGCCCTCCTATCCCATAAATAAAAAAACAAAAAGTAAGTAAGTCAACTCGGGTATTATATATTTCTGGTGTATCCATAAGCCTTAAAATCCACCAGGTAGCCCGTGGATATAAAATATTTGGCAATATATCACAGAATAATAAAATGTGCAGTGAAGGTGTAGGCATCGTGTTGTCGACCAAATATTTGATTATAAACTGGGTATAGACTGGACTTTGTAATAAGTGAAATATAACATAACTTGACGCCCTTTCCTACCAGAAGGTGTAGGCAGTGGCTGGTTAGGTCTCGACTCACCGTCCCAAATGGAATAGGTGGCGAACCTATTGCCATACCGGGCACAAAGTTTTCAGTCATCGGTATGTATCACACATAACTTTCGAAATTAATTTCGAAAAGTTATTGGTGTGAGCCAAGATTGGAACGCGCGACATCTTGATTCAGAAGCTGGGTGCAGACGTTATGTTCATGAAAACATTAAAAAATGGCTTTTCAGGTTGGTAAACTTATTTTAACTTAATAAAAGACAAGTTTAAAAAAAAGTGACTGACTGGACATAAACCATCGGACTGCGCAGAGCCGTACCCCCTAAGTTCTAACCAACTGAAGCACCGCGTACATAAAGCAATCTATTTCCAATTCCCATTACATCCAAATTAAATCCATACCAATGTTTATTTAATTTATTTAAAAATAAAACAAAAAGCTATTTTTAAAAATCTAAATAAAACTAAAAACGATTGGAAGTTATTAATAACGTTCGCTTCTATTTCAGTTGAGGTTGCATAATGGGGTGAACATTTGATGACGTCAGGGAGCTGGAGAGGCGCGTCTCGGGCGCGGCACAAGCCATCCATTCATGGGGCCTCGCTCACTCACACAGGCGCAACAATATGATTCTCATTTTCGTAATGACGTCACACGATTCCGACCAATCACAGCGCAGATCCATTCAAGCCTAACTCCTGAAGGGAATTTCGTTGGGATGAAGCAGCAGTCGACGAACGAACGCCGCGTCGTCGGCATAGGTCTGCTATAAGACCATAGACGGAACGGGAACATCCAAAATTATTAAAGTTTCACAGTTAAAAAAAATACAATATCAATTGTTATTTTATTATTTATAATTTTTTTATTTTACAATTGGCATGGTTCGCGTTTAAAGGATCTATGAAAAGGGAGGTTTCGTTTCGGTAAGTAGAAAAGTAAAAAAAGAAACTTAGGTAGGTATTACATTAGTTGCGAAGTATGAATTCTAAGCACGTGATATTCTACGAGTGGCTACGATACGCTACGATCGCCTACGCGCTGTCTGGCTCGTAGCACCGTAGACTCGCCCACACAATGTACGAGTAACTTCCTCAGTACCAAAATCTCTGAACTTAGTTGATATACACCACTTGAAACATATCTTTTGTTGACAAATTAAATTTTTTAATTTATTTCAGTGTACATAAACTATTTATGCGCATAAGCTAGACATAACATAACTTCACGCCTTTTTACCCGTTACCCGAAGGTGTAGGCAGCGGCTGTTAAGCCTCGCCTCGCCGTTATGTTTAAGTCCCAAATGGAATAGGTGGCGTACCTATTGCCATACTGGGCACAAAGTTTTCAGTCATCGATATTTATCACACATAACTTCCGAAAACAATTTCGAAAAGTCATTGGTGTGAGACAGTGTCAGAAATAGAACCCGGACCTCTGGATCAGAAGCCGTGTGCATTTTTAATTTTGAATATTAATATTGTTGTCACTGCCAAAAAAATATTATGATAAGTTCATACTTTTCCTTATCAATATTTATAATAAATATTGACCTGTGTGTATTCTTTACATTAGCTATATGTATTGTTTTTTTTAATATATATATTAATCTGTCAAACAACTCTCTCCAGTACGGATTTTATCCATGTATATTTAAATAATATCATATAATAGTCATTTACTCTCTCGACATTATTTGTTTTGACATTTATTGATCAAAAAATTCTCCTTAAAAAGACAACACGAAGAGAGACGCGGGCTTCAACTGGTTTGTAAGATAAGAGCATAAAAGAACGTTGTTGCAGCCTTCATTTTTTATAAAGAAAGTACTTATTTTAAGAAATATTTGTACCGTATATATATATTCACGCATTTTTCCACCCGAAAGTGTAGGCAGTGGCAATTATGCCTCGACTCGAATAGGTGGTGAACCTATTGTCATACCGGGCACAAAGTTTTCAGTCGTCGATACTTCAACACACATAACTTTCGAAATGTCATTCAAGGATTCGAACCAGCGACTTCTTAATTCAAAAGCGGGCTGCTCGACCACTGAACCATCAAGACCTTATGTACCATATAAGGTAGATTTTCGTTAGTTTAGAAATATTTCCTAAATGTCTTTGTGTTTTATTCACATTCCGTCAGTCTGATATCGTAGTGGTATCTCATAAAAAATAATAGTCATTTTAAGGTCTTTTTATCATGCACAAGTAATGGTTACTTGTTTTCAGTAGTAACAATAACTACTAACGTTCTAGCATTTTCATAGTCTAACTCAGATTTCTATTCAGATTAAGAATTAAATTTCCTTTGTACCTTCAACCCTTTAATTAAGTTTTGCAATGTTACTTTATGGCACTGAATAAAATGTTTGGTTCAAAATAAAACTACTATATTGCTAGGTACTACTATATTTTAATGTACTGTCCATCCCTAAGAGTTATACAGACATGGAAGAGAATAAAAAGTATTACTAGGTTGGTGGTACAAAACGATACGTACAAATATTCGTAACAATCTTTTCTTTTCTGTTCTCTCTGCCTACCCCGCAAGGGATTTGACGTGAAGTTATATATGTATGTAATCTTTTGTTTAGCTTAAGCTATAAACAATACTAACTAACAAAATCACATTATAAGTAGGCCATTACCTAATAAATCAGCACCCACTTATTATGACTTCTAGTTTATAGGTTCTGCGTTCCCCATATTATGGATGATAATTATCGATTTACTTTGGACCAAAACATGTGGCTAACCAGTCGAGAAATATCTTTTTTTTATTGTTTCATTATGAAACCTCATAATTTAGACATTTGTCTGTATGTTCATATGGTACGAGCATTACTCAAGAATTAATCTATCACTTTTAACATAGCAATTATCACCGTTATATGGCAAGACATCTTCTTCACCTTCATCAACTTGGAAATATGTATTGGTATAAATAACTCCCAAAACAGGTGGCCTTTGTTGGCAACTGGGGAAGTTGATAACATTGAGATTCTTCTGGAAAACATTAAAACTCTCCCATTGAAAGAAGAAATATTATGTTCTCGAACATTGAGGATCAGCTGTCTCAAAGTTACATACTAATGTTACTAACAGGGACGACTGTTGAATACAAAAATAATAAATGAAAACATATCTACCTGAAGGTGTAGCTTTGATTACGTTACGTCCCTAATGGAATGGGTGGCGAGACCTATTGGCATGCACCAGGCACAACGTTGACAATCTTCGATATTCATCACAGGTAACTTCGGAAATTCATGCCGACAAATCATTGTTCCGACGACTTCGTGAAACAGAAGCGGGAAGGTCACCACCGGACCACCCAGACTGTTGATTGTTTCCTTACAAAGCACGAACAAACTTACTGATATTTCACATTTAAATCGATTCAAACAATTATAATTATCAAGACTTATCTTTAGCATAAATGAAATGCAGTAATAGTTCTTTTATACAGTAAACAGTGGTTTGTCTCTGCCCTGGTCTGTTTGTAGTCATAAGGACAGGAGCCATTTTTAATGGATTGGGTCACTTCAACTTTCTTTATATTTACCCCATTTTAGTTCTTTGAGGCGTTGGCAGTGCTCCCTCGATTTCACGAAGGTAATATGGTGTACTCACGTAGGGATCTAAACCACCGGTCTCTGCGCAACAGGTAGTGTTAATACTCACTAAGGTACGCGGGTTGTTCAGCCTATTAGATGTGAATCTTTACACTATTCGATTACATTTTAATAGGAGCACTAAATTGAATTTAATCAAAATTATATTCAAAGCAAAAAAAAAATGAAAAATATATTCCCCGTCTTCGTTGGAGAATTTTGTTCTGTGTCTTCTTTATGATACTCTAATCAAGATTTAAAATCTCAATTCTAAACATAGAATTATCAAATTGTGAATGACATATACCAACATTCTGAGATAGATATTACTTAGAAGATATTAATCACTGCATATGATAATTTAGAGTGCCAGCTGTGCTTTCTTCTTCATTCTAAGACACATAAATAGATACACTATCTATTCATGTGTTCTAGAATTTTCTATATTATATACCAGTCATTGTTTTACATCACCACGATTACCAGGAAGATGCCTAGATTATTATATAATATCCAAATCCACGCTACAAGCTCACCTTATAAATTAAATAAAAAATAATAATAAGTTAATAAAATCTTTTTCTTGTACATTGTTGATTCAGCGAAAATTCTTTCGTCACCTTCCCTTCTTTTTTTCAAAGCTATTTTGTCTAAATAGAACTTTGATAATTCATTCTTAGATAGGAGTATTTTTTCATATTTATTTCTTAGATTATCGTTACCTCACTCTTTTTTTTGGGATACGAGGGCAAACGAGCAGGCGTGTCACCAGATGGTAAGCAACCAACGCCGCCCATGGACACCAGCAACACATATAGTGTTACTGTTGCGTTGCCGACCTTTAAGGGATAGGGGATAGGAAAGGATGGGGAAGGGCGGAGGGCCTCCGGGTACCTCTCTCACCGAACGAAACGCGGCATGAGCCACTTTACGTCGGTCTTCTGAGAGGTCGTGGTATTTCACCGGTCGAGCCGGCCCATTCATGCAGTGAACTGCTTGGCTCTACCACTCTACCACTCGTGAAAATGATCTCTGTAAAGTGTTCGAAACGTCGGGAAATAAATAAAAATAAGTTCTAAATAAACGCGATATAATCCTAAAAAGTTGTTTTAATGTTAAGGGGTATTTTTTCTTTGTTTTACTCTATCATGCCAGAAGATTGCATAGATTCCTCGGCGTTACACTTTCGCGTCATATTGATACTGCTTCGAAAAACAAATACATCCGTATTTGTTTGTTTTGTTGCATTAATTATTTAAAAATCGTCGTCGTTTTTCATATACATATAAGCCAAGCTAAAGTCAATCGATTCCCAACTCAATCCATTCAAACTTTTTGTAAATTTTATATCGTGGAGCAAATGTGGACAGTCAAAATATTAGTATGTTTGTAATCGCTAACCTCTTAAAGTAATAAACCGATTCATTCCAAGGCCACGGAAGAAGCAAGGAAGAAAAATATCGTTTTAGTCGTCTACTCATTGTACGGTACATACATTCACAACAAGTCCCTTTCAGGGTAGGCACAAAGATGAGATTGCTCCAGTTCCGTCCTTGCACAACTCCAAACTCCATCCTTTGTTTGACAATCGTAGTTGTTTTTCATACCAGCTATCTTTGTCCAAGCTGATTTAGTTAAATATTCCTATGGATATTTCAATTATATTCTATTGTAATGATATTCTTTTGTAACTTATCATGATCAATTCTGATAGTAATATTATATAATATTAATAACTATGTAATTATGTGCTGGATGAAAGGAATTATTTATACAAGTTGCATATAATTGTAACAATGTCCAAATTATAGCTGTTCGAGCAATTTGTGTCCGGGGAGTGAGGCATTGTGTCAACCGCGGGACGGGGGCGGAGGGGCTTGGTTTGACGTCAGAGCTTCCTCGTGACGTCATAGGTCTCTGCCACACCCGCGTTTGACGTCACCACTGCTTCCGATTTTTTTTTATAAATTTAACATAAATTTCAATTTCATAATTAACGTACATGTACTTAAGCCTAAACATAAGGATTTAGGTAATCAGTTGTTCGTAATGCTTAAATGTTCAAATAAAATCACACTGAACATCGAACAAAGTTATCAAAATATTACAAAGGCTTTATTTTATTCGCTTTTCCTGCTGAATTATTAAAGATAAATTATTAGTTTTACATAGACTAGAATGTCTAAACGAGAACCTAAATGTAGTGCATCGTTACTAGATGTCTCGGTTTGCCTTGTAAAATTCAATGAACGATCATGCCTACGTCACAAGCGTTGCAGATCCTCCTTTCGTCCTTGTCCCTCCCACAGCGCGGCGGCTGTGCGAGCGAGACAGACGCTCCGGTGACCCAAATTCCCGACCTCGGTCAGGAGGGACCGGCGTCTATTTTTAATCTGAAGGTCGATGTATTTATAGACGTGGCTTGTGTCAGGTACTAGAGCGCGTGTCGACCCCGTACCATGAAACACTGCTGTTTTGTCGTTCATGAAATTTCTCTTACCATTTCGAAATCTAAGTACTAAAAAGTTTTTTTTAATGAAATTTGGTGTAAAATTGACGGTGATTTTGAACATAACATAACTTTACGCCTTAACTAACTTACCCGAAGGTGTAAGCAGCGGCTGTTAAGCCTCGTCTCGCCGTTATGATTGCGTCCCAAATGGAATAGGTGGCGAACCTATTGCCAGTCACAAAGTTTTCAGTCATCGATATTTATCACACTTACTTCCGAAAACATTTTCGAAAATTCACTGGTGTGAGCCAGTATCAGGAATCGAACCCGGACCTCTGGATCAGAAGCCGTGTGCTCCACCACTGGGCTACCGAGACTACTACGAGCGATTTTGAAAATTACAAATTATGTTTTCCGAAAATAATATTTCTTTACTTACTTACTATTTGTCTGTGTTGCTAATGCATTATTGCCAATCTGTTTATTAGGGTTATGTCTAAAACCTTTTTAAACTTCTTATTCAATCTGCTTTTCAAGGTCTGGCGCGTCTTCTATGGCATCGGGTGGTTTTATACAAGGTTGTGTCTAGAACCCTCCCTTAAAACCTTGGATTTTATATAAATTTAATTTGGTATGCTATAAAAAGTTCCTTCTTTATGAGGCGGATATATACAACCTGGTTTGCATTAGGTCATTATAAGTGATGGTGTTTTTTGATTTTTTTTTATTTCGCTTGCCCGCTATTATCACTACAAGAATTCATTGATTTTTTTTTATGGGATAGGAGGGCAAACGAGCAGGCGTGTCACCTGATGGTAAGCAACCAACGCCGCCCATCGGCACCAGCAACACATATAGTGTTACAGTTGCGTTGCCGACCTTTAAGGGATAGGAGATAGGAAAGGATGGGGAAGGGGGTGGGCCTCCGGGTACCTCTCTCACCGAACGAAACGCGGCATGAGCCACTTTACGTCGGTCTTCTGAGAGGTCGTGGTATCTCACCAGTCGAGCCAGCCCATTCATGCAGTGAACTGCTTGGCTCTACCAGTGACTTTCTTAACTTAAGCTTATTGTCTCAGACAGGGGCTGGGCTACATTTGGTTATATCAACATAGTAACAAAATAACATAACTGCACACTTTTTTCTACGCGAAGGTGTAGGCAGTGGCTGTCAAGGCTCGCCTCGACTGGCGAACCTGTTGCCATACACCGGGCACAGAGTTGTCAGTATAGTCAGTCAGTCATCACACATAACTGGCAAAAAGAATTCTGATAAATCAGTAGTGAGAGAGCCCGAAATCGATCCCACAACTTCTGAATCAGAAGCGGGGAGCTCAACCACTGGACCACCGAGACTATTTAATCTATATAGAGATTACATACTGACTATGTAATAAATGGTTATATTGACGTGAGCTTTGCACTTTATGGAGTCAGGGAACTTCAACTCATATTAAGAAAGCGTATCCAGATAAAATAATCCTTTGCTCTGTCGTCTTTCCCCTTTGCGTACAAATCCATGGCGAGGTATTCTCCCTCAAGTATTTCACATGTGTCCCAGGTAGTTATCTCAGCTTTGGAACTTTGCTTTTTTACCAAAGTATAAGAGATCCTGAATACACCTGTGGACACTTACGGTGGGGCTAGTCCACAAATTTAAAGTCGCTCAGCGAGCCATGGAGCGAGCTATGCTTGGGGTATCTCTGAAGGATAAACTCAGAAATGAGTATATCCGACAGAGAACTGGAGTAACCGACATAGCTCGTAGAATAAGCTCGCTGAAATGGCAATGGGCTGGTCACATCTGCCGAAGGACCGATGGTAGATGGAGCCGTGGAGTGGAGACCGCGACTTGGTAAGCGTAGTGTAGGACGCCCACCAGCCCAATGGTCAGACGACCTCAGAAAGGCTGCTGGTGATGACTGGATGCGGAAGGCAGAGAATCGGATGTTGTGGCGCAAATTGGGAGAGGCCTGCAATACAGTGGACTGCAATAGGCTAATGATGATGATGATGAATATTCTGAAGTGTTGGAAGGAATTAAATATTTATTTTTACTACATCTATTTACAAAACATAAATATATTGGGTTGAAATGTGTAATAAAATCCATACGTTTCCATTCCTAATCATTAAATTAACCAAAATAAGGTAATATTAAAAACATTTAGATTTAACCAAAAAGCAAAAGACTTTAAAAATAACGTAACTTAGGTTAGTATTTAATTGTGTTTAAACTAACATTTTGTAATACTTCGGATAATTTAAAACAGACATCAAAAATATCACTCGATGTGCTGATATTTCTTTCAATACTCTTCACCCATCTTCTTTTCTTTTTCTTGTCTTTGTTTACTTGTTTGCTGTCAAAGCAATAAACTTCACAGAACTAAAATAAATCGCCGCTGAAACTAACAATGCTGCTTCATAATATTAAGCATATAATAATGATATCTTGGATACAATACACACAGCGCCCTCTAGTTCCAAACTAAGTAACTAAATACTTGTGCTATGGATATTTATAAATAACGGATATTAATACATATATTATGTACTTTTATTGTAAATACATACTTATAATACATTGAAAAACACCCAATCGCCACACAAAATATTCATGTTTGTCATTAATATTTGTACTCGGGTGGGATCGAACTCGCCAACATCGATTCTGCATTCGGTAGTTTAACCAATGCACCACGAGGCTCGTCTATGGAGATGTTTCTTAAGCACAACATATAGTCAATGGATAATACACAGATTTAGATATTTCATGTTCATATTTTTAAACTGAACACCAATTGAAGAGAAGTTAGGAGATTGTATAATAAATTCTGCAAAATAGGAATTACATTCACGAAAATGATTCGATATAAAAATCATGATAATTGTGGTGCATTGGTAAAATAACTGACAGCGGAGTAATGGTCGGCGGGTTCGCATGAATGTTTGTATGGAGTCTAGATGTTTTTCTATGTATATATAAATATATGTATATATAAATCTAGTTAAATGCTTTTTAATTTAATGTGATGAAAACGAAAGTGATGGTGTATGAAAAGTTTCGGTGGTCCAATGGTCGAGCACACGTCTTCTGAATCTACAGGTCATGGCTACGAATCCTGACTCACACCAATGACTTTTTAAAATTAATTTCGAAAGTTATGTGTGATAAATATCGATGACTAAAAACTTTGTGCCCGGTATGGCAATAGGTTCGCCACCATTTGGGACGTAAACATAAAGACGAGTCGAGGCTTAACAATCACTGCCAATACCTTCGGGTAGAAAAAGGCGTGAAATTATAGTATTTATTTATTTATTGTTTGTCAACATAATATACATTGTTTCTTTTTACATAGCTATCTGAAATTATGACAAAATGATAAATATTATTATAATTATAGACAAAACCTACATGCACTAGAAAACGAGTACGGCGATGTAAATATAAAATTAAAATGTTAAGCATTTCAAGAAATTAAAATCAATAATTATACATTTAAATAAATACACATTATCAAAAATTATACATTTAAATAATTAAAGAATGCAACAGTACATAAAAATTATAAGAGTTGAATGAAATTTTTATAGATAAAATGAACAACAATTTATTATTAATATTAGTGATATTGATGATTTTATACTTATAGTTGATTATAATTAATTATAATGCCGTCAAAGTATGTTATGTTATGGTGCATGAAAGGGAATAAACCTTAACGATTGCAATGATAATGGTTGATGTTGAAGTGCTGGAGCAGGTAGATGAAATGTGAAATGTTCATCTTGGATGCGCTTTTAGCAGGGATAGAAAGAAGAGTGGCGTTAAGAATCTGCGTAAATGGATAGTCGGACGGATTCCTGGGCGCAAAATATGTTAGCCGAAAAGCCCAGCTTCCTATCCACAATTCGGCAATGATTCCAACGCTAACTAATGGAAGCGAGAGTTGGGTATGGCAGAGTGTGCATGAAAGTAGGATAAAAACAGTCGCAAGAGGGCACTCCGTAAAATTTGCGGAGTGATTCTCGCTGATAGAGTAGACAACAAGGTTGGCATGAAGTTGTGTATAATCTGGTTTCAATTGCACAAATTTGTTATCAACTTGGAAAACTAGAGGGCGCTGTGTGTAAAAAGGCGTGAAATTAAACAAAAACATATGAAACCAAACTATGAGCAACACAGTAGAGTACCTGCTGTCAGGACGACCAGCGCATACAGTATACCGGGTGCCGGGTGGTGTCGGGTGACAGGATATAACTTCCGCGAGGTACGGCTTCGGGCTCCGATGTCTAATAGGTATCTAAAGCTTTGCTTTTAAGGTTCCTTAATAAAAGGTTTTATAGTTCTTATTTACATTTTTATAACACATAACATAACTTCACGCCTTTTTCTATCCAAAGTTGTAGGCATCATTCATCATTTCATCATTAGCCTTTTAAGGTCCACTACTGGACGTAGGCCTCCCCCATAGAGCACCACAACTGCCGGTCCTGTGCAATCTTGGGGGTTTTTGCCATAATCGCCACGCTTGGTAGGCGGGTTGGCGATCGCAGTAGGCTGTATTTTATTGAGAGAGAATGCTGCTGCCTATTCTTCCAGCTTTTTCCTTAGTGGCCTTTTACGACACCCACGGGAAGAGATGGGGTGGCGGTATTCTAAGCCGGCGCCACACAGTTGTAGGCAGTGGCTGTTAAGCCTCGTCTCGCCGTTATGTTCACGTCCCAAATGGAATAGGTCGCCACCTATTGCCATACTAGGCAAAAAGTTTTCAGTCATCGATATTATCGCACATAATTTCCTAAAACTACTTCGAAAAGTGATTAGTGTGAGCCAGGAACCCGCGACTTCTTGATTCAGAAGCGGGATGCTCGGACCACCGACGCTACACCGAGACTAATTTTTTTATTTTTAACTTTATTTTTTGTGAGAATTAAAAACGATACACGAATTGGATTTGAACTCTAATCTAATGATTTTGCATCAATCTTCCATCAAGACACGTTACCAATCTGTGTTATCAAATCACTGCAAGTGCTACTGAGCCACTGAGCTCTTGGGGATTCGACGTCATCGATATTTATGACACATACCTTTTTAAATTCATTTGTAACCCGGAATCGAAATTGCTAGCTTCGAATCAGTAGCGGCCCGCTAAACCAGTACTCTATTGAGAATACATTTTAAATCAATCAATATATATTTTAATCAGATTTAATACTTGAATATCTCTATAATCTAGAGAAAAAAACCTATTTGTTGAGCTTATACAGCCCCACGCAAAAAACGCTATATAGCGTTAAGATCAAATATAAATAAACAATTTATATACATTCTGACGTCAACAATTTAAGGTCAATAAAAAAACAATAATAATCCATCCAATAAATGCGTCAAATTACGTCAGAAAATATATTCAGAATGTGAGGTAGGTTCGAGCAGGTTATTTCTGTTGAGGTACCTAATAATATATTTATATGTCTGTGCATTTACCCACGTGCTGGTCTAAAAATAATGATGGATTGTCTATTTTTACAGCGAACTCTTTTTTTAATCAGACGTTTAACCTTTGCATGGGTACTTTCAATAGCATATATCTACTTCAGTTATGTAAGGAAGAGGAATCCAGAACGGATGCAAGGATAATGGTTGACGATGTAGTGCTGCAACAGGTAAATGAAATTGTAAATCTTGGGTGCGCTTTTAGCAGGGATGGAAGGTACACCGCGGATGCTTGGGATTTGGCGTGAAGTTATGTAAGTGTGTATTAATTCAAGCAGTTATAATAATTAGGTTTTTATTACTATTTTGCAAAAGCGGAAGGATGTAGGAGTCGAGGACGGCCAAGACAGAACGTGTTCTGGAGGAAGCTGATGTTAGGAGCCAAAAAAATCGACGCGCGTGCATGAAAATTGTTATGAAAGTCAACGACGCGAGTGAGGCGTGTAAGAATCGTGCCTTATGGTGCTCTGTTTTCTCTGCCTACCCCGCAAGGGATTGGGCGTGAAGTTATGTATGTATGTATGTTTATTACTATTCATTATAGTAGTTGTATGATAATGATCGTGGTTTATTTTTTATGGGAAAAGGGGACGAGGAGCGGAGAAGGGAAGGTATTTGGATCTCCAGATACGAGTACCTCTCTCACGGAGCGAACTCGCCATAAGCCACTTCGTCGACTGGGCCCATAAATGCAGCGAACTGCGTGACTCCACCACTGTTATTCATCAATAATCGTGATTATTCAGATCATTCAGATCTTTGATTAAAAAGTCTCGAGTTCAAATCTTACGTACACAGCATTTGCTTTTCAGAAGATAAAATGTATAAGGATCAAGTAATTGCCGTGTTAAGACGTAATAGCTGCTACCTACACCTTCACACATTATTGGTGTGAGAGTACTTTTTTATTTTAACGATTTCTATAATCTTAGATTTTTATAAAACTTAGACATATTTTCTAAGTAATTGCTTAAATCAAATTTCTCCGCATCTCGGTCTACTGGCAGCGTGCCCAAAAGACTGACCGCATTGCCACGCTGAATGGCAATGCTGATCCTCTGTGCGAAGAATAGACCAAGTTATTTTAGCACCGCATGACCTTCTGTAAGAGAATTTCATTCGTCAATTTGGAAGTTCAGGCGTAAAAGTCTTAAATGATTAAATTGTCCGCCTTCATATGCCTCCATGTTCACGGGGGTAGACAAAAAAACATTTTTTTTTTACTATAGAATACACTTTTTACTGCGACCTCAGAGTCGATTATCAGTCGACCACTAAATCCAGCATTAAGTTTTCTATAGGCACTTACATAAGCTGGAGTGGCGTCACCGGCTTCCTATCTACAATTCCTATCAGGCTATATGCTCCAAGGCTTAAATCTTTGTGGTGGTTAGTTCATAATCTTGTAATGAGGGAGGCGCCGACCTCCTTTGTAAGGCTTCTGAATTATTCCAACCTATTCCTATTTCTAACATTGTATTACATTACAATACCTATCATATATTATTTTTTAATCGACTATCAAATAAATACTGTATAATAAAATACTAAACTAATAATGATTTACACAAACTAAATTTAAAATTTACATAAATCGGAAACAGATGTCTCGGTGGTCCAGTGGTAGAGCACCCTGCTTCTGAATCCAAAGTCGCGGGTACGAATCTTGGCTCACACCAATGACTTTTTTAAATTATTTTCGGAAGTTAAGTGTGATAAATATCGATGACTGAAATCTTTGTGCCCGGTATGGCAAAAGGTTCGCCACCTATTCCATTTGGGACGTAAACATAGAGTCGAGGCTTAACAGCCGCTGCATGCATCTTCGGGTAGAAATGGGCGTGATTTTAAGTTATGTTATATCGAAAACTGTTAGTATATAGTTATATACTAACAGTTTTACTGCGCCGGACCCGGGAACGTCAGTCGATATTATTCCTTTCGCAGCGTTTTACATTTAGCTGAAATTCAGCAAAACCATGACAAAAATCTATTAAGCTTTTCTGATGTCTTTTTCACCTTTTTTCGCCTTGATTTATCTCTATATTTCTTTTTTCCTTGAATCAAATAAATTAATTATTACTTTATTGGTGATTAAAGCCAGAACCTCCACGTTATGGTAGCCACTGGGCTAGAGCAATGTACCCGCGGTAGTTGTAGAGAAATCGAACTCTCTGTACCAAATTACCATCTAAATCTGTCCAAATTAAATCCAATAGTTCAGAAGCCAAGCAGTTTGCTCCATGAATGGGCCGGCTCCACCGGTGAAATACCACGACCTCTCAGAAGATCGACGTAAAGTGGCTCATGCCGCGTTTCGTTTGATGAAAGAGGTACCCGGAGGCCCTTCCCCCTTACCCATCCTTTCCTATCCCACTCCCTTAAAGGTCGGCAACGCAACAGTAACACCATATGTGTTGCTGGTGTCCATGGGCGGCGTAGGTTGCTTACCATCAGATGACACGCTTGCTCGTTTGCCCTCCTATCCCATAAATAAAATCTACACGTTTTTATGACTAAGTTTTTCAAAATACGTGAAAAAATTCCAAGTTTCTTTCCACAGCCTAAAAACAAAGGAGATTTGATAATAATGTTTACATTTACTGATCATATGTGACAGAACATCACTTTAGTACAGTAGACATATGGCCCAAGTTATAAGGAATAGCGATTTTCATGATTCTATACGTTTAAAACTTTCTCTATTCTGCGAAGACATAGATAGGGTAATGTTTTGTTTATTAAATCAGTCAACCACAAATTCATTGCATTAATTAATGTTAAATCAGTATAGGAAGTGGCCTCGTCTCGCCGTTATGTTTACGTCTCAAATGGAATAGATGGCGAACCTATTGCCATATCGGGCACAGTGTTTTTAGTCATCGATATTTATTTTTAAATAGTACTAAAAATATATCACCTACAAACAAAACTTCTCTCTATGTTAGATTACTCCCTGAGAGTCTCAGAGTACATACATACATACATAACTTCACGCCTTTGATACCCGAAGGTGTAGGCAGCGGCTGTTAAGCCTCGTCTCGCCGTTATGTTTACGTCCCAAATGGAATAGGTGGCGAACCTATTGCCATGCCGAGTCTCAGAGTCATTCACGGAAATATAATATTATAAAATTAAACTAGTGTTTATTATAGTTAGTTTCAGAGTATAAGGATTAGAAACAAACAATCCTTATCTTTATATCTACAAAATATATTTTAATATGATTATTTTTTACTTCACGGCAGACATCTAGTTCTGCCTACCCTGGGACACCTACACAGACTTGGTTTAAAGCTGTCTATTTATAAAAACATAACACATAACATGACTTCACGCCTTTTGTTACCCGAAGGTGTAGGCAGCGGCTATTGAGCCTCGTCTCGCCGTTATGTTTACGTACCAAATGGAATATGTGGCGAACCTATTGCCAGGCACAAAGTTTTCAGTCATCGATATTTATCATACATAACTTTCTAAATTAATTTCAAAAAGTCATTGGTGTGTGGATGTGAACTCTGGATTTAGAATTTAGAACACTGGACCACCGAGGCTATTTTATTATGATTATTTTTACCTCACGGCAGGCATCACGTTCTGCCTACACCGCTACATCAAGGCATAAAACTTATTACACAACCTCTTTAGACATGCGCCAAAGGTTTGAGGGGTGGAGTCAGGACAGTATGTGTCAACAGTGGTAACCTGAAGTCCAGTCTTCAAACGTGATCATCACTTGCACCCCGACTCACCCCGTGTACACACGTACTTTTTTTTAAATTCTATTCAATAGTGAATTTATATTTTTCATACTTAGTGTTTATTTTAACTTGAATTTTGTGAGTATTTACGAAGTTTATTTTTGTATATTTATATTTTTTTTAATTTCATTATATTCATATATATATATATAGGTATATATTTATATACAAATTTGTTTACTAGATTTTATTTTTTGTATAATTTGTAATTTATATATTATAAATTATATGTTTTACATTGTATTATAATGAGAAGAAAAATGTTTATTTTTATAAAACAAATATTGCGATGTGTAACGGAAGTTGTAACCAGTTTATATCACATATTAATATACAGAATCTTAAGCTAATAAAGCCTCCTTTAATAAAGTCTCCTTGTAATTAAACCTTTTTAATACTTCATGTTTTTGAATATTAAATATTTTTAGATTAATAATTATCAAAAAATCTATACTTTTAATGTTATTTCAAAATAAATAAATATGATTAATTCCAAGATATCTTTGATAGGATATATTTTAAAGTTAACACTCAAAAAAGCTTCAATAAGTGAAATTCGTAAATGTTATAAATGTGAAAGGGGGTTTTAACGTTCAAAATAGCCTAGTACTCGACTTGAGAGTTACATCAACCTTGCAGAAACGCACATCAAAATCAAAATAACATACAACAGTGCAGCATACTATCCATATCCGTTGGCATAACGAACCATAATATGTGCAGGCTACAGACTTCTACCGAAAAGGAATGCATCCTTTTTTTTTAAAGTGATAAGTGCTGTATTAGGCCATTTGCCACAGTCTTTTTCTTTAATGTAACCTCATTTATATTTCCTATATATTCGATAATATATACTTATCCCAATAGATTATCTGCTTAACTTAGTTATAATGTTATTAGTGTGCAACTTTATACTCGTGTGTAAAATTAAGCCGGTAGTACGGTTTCTTCGATCACTTTGCAGGCTTCGTTTGGCCACCTGATACTTTGTATTTTTTTTGTGCCCAATAACCTGCTGCATAAAATAAAAATAGTATTGTTCTTCTTTTTTTTATAAATGTAACATAATATTTTCAAAAAATAGGGTCGTGTCGTATTCGTTCGATTGTAGGAGACGTAATTTTAACTTCTATATATTTATAAAAATAAAAATAATCTTTTTTCTTCGTACGATTGTGGTAGGTTTTGATAGGAATTATCAGTATCCTTGTGGATATCAAAGTAACAAAAACATAAATATTCAGATTGAGTTATGATTTATTTTATTTTTCAACACTCACGCTGCACTTATAAGACTTTATTTTTTACAATAATCGTACGAATTCCAACACAGCCAAAGAATTTGCCTTCCGTACCGTTACTAAACAAATATTTATATTTGTAGTGTGATGGCAACAGCCAAAAACATAAAAGAATCTATTATTATTGTTTTATTTGTATATGTTTATTTGTATTTTATTCTTAATTATTTTATTTTAAATATGTGTTCTCTTCGTTTGGTTAACTGCACTTTACTACTGTCTTCCTCGAAGATATCGACATATCTCCGGTCTTCAGTAAAAATGAATCCCAAAGCAGCTGCTGGCCACTGCACAAGATTAGTTGACTGTATACTCTTGTGCGTGTGACAGCGGCTATTGCGGGCCTTTCATTGTCTACAATAGAAGATTAGCTATCAAGATTTTATTATTTTAAGGATCATAAAAATACTAATAATACATAAATATATTGTGAGCAATAGAGTTTGTTTGGTGATCAAAACTTACTGACGTAGATTTTTGCAAGCCAAAGAATCCTGCGACATAGGACTAAGGAACATTAGATATTAGTAAATTAGGGATTATAGTGTATATATAACATCATAATTATTCACAATAAACACTATATTATTTCTTCAAAATTCAATTATTTATATGAATTATAAAATTTATACTTTGAAAGAGCAAAGTTTTCATGTAGTAGGTTAAATTAATTTGATTGAAGTACTTTGATACACTTTTATGTTACTATTTGCTTTATGTTTTGACTTAGGATTAATTTTCAAGTTGATACGCGTATAATATTCTTTCGATATAGAAGATGAAGAAGAATAGGTTCTTCATCATCTACCAGCTCTACTATAAGGAATGGCGATATATCGTGATAAATGAAAATATATGTATTCAAAAAATATTTTGCGCGTACAAACTACAACCGGAAAGAACAAGCAAATATTTTTAAAATTATTATTTCTTCAGACAGTTTTAGTAAAGGTAGGTATTTTAATTTCTTATTTTTGCATGAAATTTAATTATTTTTGAATTGTTTTATTATGTATTTAATATTTTTATTTGTACAATATTAAACGTTTCGATGTGTCAAACTTTTTTAATGAAAATTCTATTTTATGTATATTTTGTCATTTGTTTATTTTTTATTTTTTAACTCAAAATCGTCGTTCATTTAAAAATAGATCGTGGCTTTAATTTAGTAAGATGTTGTTTCATTTTTAAAGGCTTTATATACGTGTTCAACATACAAATAATATTCCAGTTAAATTAAGGATAATTAGATAAATTTAATATAAAATTTGGATACAATTTTGGAAATATTTTTCTAGTGCACTCTTAGAATGCAGAATCTACGACGTTACTATATGGAATATTTTCATAGATGTCAAACAATATGAACAAAAATTGTTGTTTTGTTTATAGATTATTATTAAAATAGTATTTTAAATGCAGGATAACATTCATATAAATTTCAATCTTACAGTCTAATAGAAGGTATATATTTGATTTAATGTCTTTAATATGAATCTGAATTCTGTGTTTTTTTTTACTTTTTTTTGCAGAAAAAGCGATCAGGTAAGATTTTTTTTTATTATTTCCAATAAATGCTAATAGTACAGGATCCCTAGAACATTTTTAATAAGTCATTACTATCAAGCTGAATCTTCGTGAATAGCTTCATTTCGATGAGATGAGCAACAATATCATATGGGAAATTTTAGATGATGGTAGCTAACAGAGGTAGTCACGACCAAATATTATGTTTATTTTGTGATTCTCAAAAACTCATTACTAACCGACTGTTCGTAGTGTAATATTCAAAATAATTATTAAATTATTAGAAATTATATTTGTCCTATAAAATGCAAGGTTTGATTAAAGAGGTCCCCTTCTTTCAACTAGTATGGAAAACGAGGTCATGAAAAATTATTACTAACAAGCTGATTTTTTTTAAATTAAATTAAAATTATATAATCCGATCGTCCGATCGTATAATCGGACCGTTATCTCGGTTCTACGCTCTTAATAAGTAGTGCAGATCCTATAAGTAAAAGTGATTAGTGGAAATAGAGAGTTAAAAAATGAATGAGTTCTAAAAAGAGACTAAGAAAAACGTATGTAACTGAGTTAAATATCCTAGTAAAAAAAATTAACACGAATTGAAACCAACTTAGCTATCGTATTTATAGAGATATAATACAACCTCTTTAATGATCTAGAAATGATGTAAAATGCTTTTTTTTGCAAAGAGAAATATCATTTATAAAACCTTTTATGAATTTAAAAATTAATTCGAAAACTGTCCCACTTGTTATACTCCTGTAGTAAAGCTAACAGTTACTAATTATATGTATTAAGTATGTTAAAAACATTTATTTTCTAGATGGGATTTGTCTTGAAGTTTATGTACGAAAATGCCTATATATGCCTAATACATTTGTAACTTTGATGTTGAAATCGACAGTATTTCTTACTGATAATACCAAATTGATAATATTGAGCGACAATTAGTCCATTTAGTTTTACCTTAGAAGAAAATTGTTAATAACGAGTCATCTTCTCAAAATACGTGTCATACGTATTTTGAGAACATGACTCATTCTTAACAATTTTAGAAGACAGATAGAAGACTCGTAATAAAACCATACCACGGGCTAATGTAATGATAGAAAATAAAATAAATAAATACACTCCCCAAAAATGAATTATCCATGATTAAATGTAATTTTCAAAATTCGTTAAATAAAAATATATAGGTTGATTTTTTTTGGAAATTTAGCGGCATTTTCGTAGAAGTTACTCAAATTACTAATAAATAAATGTATTTAGGCTTTATGTCTGGAAATATGTCTAGTTATTAAACAAGGTGTTATGTAATAACGTGTGTATTTGTATGTATTGCTATTTATAGTGTGTATTTGTTATATAATAACTCCTGAAATAATTTCAATCGCCTAACCAGTGAAATTTATTATAATACAATATGTGTATAATGCTTTGCGGATCGCTTTTAAAATATATAATATTTTTATATGTTGCGGGATTGCGGGTATCAACATGGGGGTTTTCCACTAATCAGATATGTAGGTAGATACTTTTTAAGCTACGAGTTTACCGATAAGGTCATCGTAGTGACGCATTGTTTTGTTTTGGTCTAATCGTCATATTATTTTTTATTTCTCTTGATATATTTCAGGAAATTTTCAGGTATTGCTTGGCTTCTTTCACGTGGTTAATATATAACAGATAATTTTCGATTTTACGAAAAGCTGAATAAACTATTAAACTAGGTGCTGCCAATAAAATTATAATATTCACTGGATTGGTGTATTAATTTTCTAGCTTAAATTTAACATGTTGGACATTACAATTTATATAATCTAAAACTAGGTATGATATTTTATGAACGTCATGGCCATAGACAAACTTGTTATTGCAATAAATATAAAAACAGGCTAATAATTTGGCAAAGTCTTAATTTTTCAAAGATGAAAATAAGTCATAACAATATTGTGAGTAAAATGTTGAATAACTCTGATACAAATGTAATAGCGCGACTATTAAACTCGAAATTTACCTTGAAATTTAAGAAACTTAAATCGGCAGACTATAAATATTCCGCTACTTATATTTACGACAAAGATAGATTCATGAAACATGTCCATAGTTAACTTTTAGCTCGAAACTTTATATTAGCAAAAGTGTGTTTTTCAGCTCAAGGTATGAAAAGAAGATTGGGAAAAAAGCAGATAACCTGAAGCCCAAAACAACTATTGGGCACAGCACAGGACTAGTGATGCAAATATACTCTTGTGCGTGTTCTAATAGTTGTTAGAGGAGCTTCGATATCATCAGGCGGATGTGCGGCAACTTCTTCAGCGACGAGCAACACTACAAATATCAATAGAAATAAAAAGAAAAAAATCGCAGTTTTTTTTTTATTATAGCCACACTATTAAACCATGTCATTTTTTAAATTTCGAAACGGCTGGAAGACAGATTTATGGGGAAAATGGTGTTGATTTTGGAAATGGGAATCAGAACATCTTTCTTTTGAGTTGCATTCATTTTAAAAGAAATAAGTTCTGATTCCTTAAAAACTCTTCGTTTTTACCTTCTTGTCTTCAAGACCTGAAGGAATAGGATATATCTGCTCGCCTTCGCTGACGGGGCTCTATGGAAAATGCAATTTTGACAACGCAGCGGTATATAGCAGAGCCGGTTGTTGCTGGATTCTAATACCTTCGCCATGTGTTTTTTTTTTCTAAGTAACTAATTGGTGAAAATTTTGGTTATATTATGGTTAAATGCTTTACAAAGCGTCCTTTCAGAGAATTCAGAGATTGACGCGTTGAAACACTAACTCTGGTTACCTATTTATGATTATTGTCAATATTGAACATAGCCAATATATTTTAAATTATAAACACACCAATGACTAATCGAAATTTTCGGAAGTTACGTGTGATAAATATCGATGACTGACAACTTTGTGCCCGGTATGGCAATAGTTTCGCCACCTATTCCATTTGGGACGTAAACATAACGGTGAAACGAGGCTTAACAGCCGCTGCCCTACACCTTCTGGTAGAAAAAGGCGTGAAGTTACGTTATGTAATGTTATAAACTTAACATAACTTTACGCCTTTTGTTACCCGAAGGTGTAGGCAGCAGCTGTTAAGCCTCGTCTCGCCGTTATATTTACGTCCTAAATGGACGACTGAAAATGTTTGCCCGATATGACAATAGGTTGGCCACCTATTCCATTTGGGACGTAAATATAACGACCAGTCAAGGTTCAATCCATTAGTTTGGTGGTCGACGAAGCGGTAACATTATTATGCAACGGAATGCCATTTTGGTCATAGGTGATGAAGGTGACAGGTATACGTCGAGATGGCATCCACTGTAGATGAAAAATATGTGGGGAGTCTTCTCGCTCATTAGTCAAGACTGATCAAATTGTATCGTTTACTATTCTTCACAGGCACGTTACTTTTAGAAATTTAGTAAGTTAGGTTCTGAACATAGCAACCGCCCTTTTTTGCTCGTGCTCTTGCTGATTGACTGGTTTGATAAGTGCACCGCAATTATAAATTAGAGGCTTTACTCTTGGTGGAGGTTAAAACAACAACGAAAACATTCCTAAGGAGGGTTGACGTTATGTAGGCGTTTGTCATAAAACCCTTTTGACAACATGGATAGTTCGAGACGGTGACACGTTGTGCCAACCAAATTGGAGTGAGTTAAAGGCAGAAAAATGATGATTAACTTCCAAATGCCTGGAATCGACCCACAACTTCTTAATCACAAACGGGGTACTCGTCTGCGAGATAAAATCCGCAATACGGGGATACGTAAGGGATCTGGCGTGACCGACATAGCCCGTAAGGTTAGTACGCTGAAGTGGAGATGGGCTGGCCACATCGCTCGACGCACCGGTCACCGCTGCGGTAGAAAGGATCTCGAGTGGCGACCACGAACTGGTCGACGCGGAGTAGGCCGTCCCCCCACCAGGTGGACCGACGACCTTGTGAAATCCGCAGGTGGCCGATGGATGCGGGTTGCACAGGACCGGCAGTTGTGGCGCTCTATCGGGGAGGCCTACGTCCAGCAGTGTACCTCAAAAGGCTGATGATGATGATTTTTTTAAGGTATAAAATAGGCTGAAAAGATGGCAGGAGAAACTAGCTAGAGTCGGTTAAAGTTCAACCGTGATAAACCTTTTGTGATTTCGGTGGCTCTCCTGGCTTTTCCTCAATATCTTTGGACGGGAAAAGCATCAAAGTTCCGTCAATCATCAACGTCAAATGAATTCGTGATGGATGAAATGGCGGCAGGTCTTAGGAACAGATATGACCCACAGGTGCCCCTTGAATTGAAAGAGAAAATATACAAATCGACTGTCAGATCTGTTCTATTGTATAGATCTGAATGTTAGCCAGTAAAAGAAGTGGATGAAAGGAGTACATGCAACAGGCATGTTAATATTAAGATGGATAGGATAAGAATTAAGTACGACTTTCATGAAAATTCTATGACAGTCATGTTACAAGGAGAATGATGAGTGATGAAAGTGACTGAGGATGGACACTTCAGTAGAGGAAGGGCGAAAAACAGATGGATAGACTGTACAATAGTTGATATGAATAAGGAGTAAGTGTTGTGACGACGAGTGAGAGAGGAGAATGGAAAAGGATGACATGTTGTGCCGACCCCACTTAAAGTAGGATAAGGGTAGGAAAATAATAAAGTATGTAAGCATTTAGGCTAGCGTCTAGATGAGATTTGTGTTCAGTACTTCGACCACTGGACCACTGGGACTGTTAAAATATGCTTAATTATTTTCACGCCAAACCCCTTCCGGTGTTGGAGGTACACAGGGCTTTAAGACAAGACTCTTCTACAATATCACTTCCATAATTTGAAGACATTAACTCAAGCATAATAAAAAAAACAAGTAATAAAGTAATTGTATATATTATGAGCAATACAACAGGAATGATTCAACATTTTGTTCTTACAATAGGCGGCATTAAACTTAAAAAAATAACAATACATACAAGTATTTTAATTACACAACAAACTTATAGAATTATAAAGGTATAGCTATTCTCTCGGCATGTTCGTTTTCCTAATTCGGATATCCATTTTGTTGAAGAATACAACGCCATCTATTGCCAAGTTGAGAAACAAAAGCTTGTGTTATGGGACCAAAAAAGCATTAAATAAATATTTTGTTTTTGCTCATACAAAAAAAAATTATGTCGTACTCGATTGGGAATCGATCCCGTCTACCTTAGTGGCATCCTGTACTAACACTCCACGAGGCCAGCCATTATGTAGAACTTCAAACATACCTAGAATTAGTTATAAAACAACATAATAAAGCAATTACACTATTTAATCTTTGGTTTCATTTGAGGCAGCAAACGTAATGTACAGCAGATTAATTAACCTACTGCATCAGAAGAAGGGCAATGTTTTTCGAATTTCTCGGAATTTCCACAGAAATAATATTATTACTTGTGCAGGAAACATATTTTAAAATGTAATAACTATGTATTTTATGATATCAAGGAATAAAGGCTTTATCTGTAATCTTGTACATTAAAGTACATACTTAACTAAGCAGATTGATTATTATAAAAATAGGAGAATGATACTCAATAACACTCTAGTATTTTGGGGAAAATCTTACCATCGTCTCTCAACTAAAGCTGAAATTTCTTAAGTCATTCAGACTTTAGATTTTCCGAAAACACATAGTGGATAAACGTAATACATGTTATTTGCTTAAAAAATCCTTATTAGGAAAACTCACATCCGAGGAAAAGCCAAAACATTGAATGCATGAAATCTTTACACAAGTTACAAGGATAGAATTTAAAACAAATAGCACTTAAAAAATACTAACATTTGATCAAAACCAAATTGTACATGAAATATTTTAGGACTACAGTTTATTGCTAGTTATAGGAGAGCATAGTTCCGCTTCGGATGTCAAAGGAAAATGGAAAAACGATACCAGAAGATAGGATTCAAACCCACAACCACATATCAGTTAACAATACATAATTCTTCATGCCAAACCCTTGCAGAATAGGCAGAAAGACAAGGGTCACCTCACTCGATTTATTGGTTTTAACAACTAATCTCACACATGCTCAACGGTTTTTGAGGTTTTTGAGGTCATCTTTCACTAGGTCACCGCTAGTGTGGCCGGTTTGCAAAGAATATCTGCTTAGTCACTACATCTTCCATTCTTCCATCGAGCCACTCATTCCCTTCCTTACTAGAACAATGACACTATCTTTCAATTTAATGATTTATTTTAAGCAAATATAGTTAATTAACTAATTATAATTTTCAGAAACTAACAATTCTTCACATCAGCCTACAACCAGTTAGTGGTGCTGCACTACAGTCTGTCAGGTGGTTGTGGGTTTAAGTCCCATATGCAGCAATCGTGTCTGTCATCTTCACAAGAAAACAAGAGAAAATATCAGTTCCAGTTCAAGAATATTGATAAAAACATATACTACATTTTCTATTTAGTTATGTTACAAAATTATGTTCGAATTGCAACTTTGTGTAAATATCTAAAATATTATAAAACACTTAACACTTATAAGTGGTGAAAATAAATTAATAGTTATAAGAAATAATTACAGCTATGTGATTCAGTCACGTTTCCTTAACAAAATGGTCCAAAGCGAAATGTGGCATGGTTTGTAAATAATCCTAATTTGTATACAACTTCTACCCATCCGGGTCTGAGAAATTAAACTTAAAAAAAATATGATAGATATAATGTCTACCAGTAAAAAAAATGTCAGCTGAAAAATATCAGTCCGTACGTCAATCACATCGCGGTAGGTAATCAAATTGACTTGTATCTATCTAGAGGACAATACTCCTCTTAAATAGTCATTTTACATTATATTTTGTAAAAAGCTATCATCGTAACTTGTATAATACAAAGAACCTGCTTTTTTTTGAAGTCGGAAGAAAATTAACACTACAACAAATAATGTTATTCGCCATTTTTGTGTTGACATTTTCTTTGGTAGTGTTGGTAGGTAAACTGCGTCTTTCATTACCTGCCCAATTTATTTTTATTGAAATACTGAGCAAAAATTTCGCCAAAAATTCTCTACATTCAAACACTTATTTCTTACGCTATGATTATATACTGGATTGTGTTTTTTTAATATCAATAATTAATTTCTATATCCTGATGCTGTGGACAATGGATGACCGGTAATCGTGTTATTATAAATTTGTTCATATCGCCAAGATACATCACTAATATAACATGTATTGACATAATAATATTATATATGTATATTGGTACTAGAATATTTGCCTCATAATAATAATCGCCTCGTAACGACTTCTACATAAATTCAAACATGACTCCAAAACAAAATTAAGACACGTTCCCCTAAGCTCAAGAATACAATGTATGTGTGTATTTAAATCTAGATATTAGTTTTTTTTTTTCTCTTAAATAACATTTTACATGTACTACTGTTGATTATTTTATGTGATTCCATATTTTCCACATAGTATTTATGAAGACATTATTTTAAAAAATATGACACTTAAGGAAGAACGTGGTTTAATTAGTTTTTTTTTTCTAATTCATATTCTGTTTAGCCTTCGCTTTGGCTGCGCTGCCGTACAGCATGATGCACATTGACGCGTGGAGACATGCCTTCGCCGGGAGAAATTTGTCATCAAATATCAACGCGTAACGGAACATCCATACTGCCGGCTCGTACTCCGCCTGTAAGTATAAAACATGATAATTTCAAGCATTTAATAACCACGGGTGTAGGCAAACGAATTCTCGTCACCCTCAAATATGTATAGACCCAATTTATAAATAGGTGCCGAAGAACATATTATATAATTCGCTGTTAAGTTCTGTAATAGACAAAAATATCAGATTCCAAATAAAATACCTAGATGGTGAAACCTATATGAGCCATAATTTAGTCATTTAACAGTCTTATATTAAATAATAAATGTATACATAGAAAATTAATGAAATAGTCACCAGAAATGTATGCGACACGCCGACGAGGAAAGCCTCCACTTTGTTCTTTGGTTGTGAGTAGAATGAGAGGTAAGCAATATCTTTAGCGTCGTCTTGCTTGGATTGGCTGAAAAACAATTTTAAACTTATACCATCATAAGTCATGGTAAATTTAAATTTTATGGAATTGTTCTCATTTTCAAAATACTCTATAAAATAGTTTAATTCAGGGTCAGGTTCATTACAGAGAGAGAGAGAGAGGGGGAGAGGGGTGCAGTACTTCTGCCATATTTTTCATTAACTCATGTCCCCTCCCAACTACCGTTCGCCTCTCTCGATCACACTTTTCGTCACGCTTTTTTCACAACTTAATTCGCTTACAGTTGGCTTCCCAAGTAAAGCGTGCTCAAAGAAGCTTCAGTTCAACAACTGCACATTTTGAAGAGTACAGATAGAGAAACGTAGTTGATATGGTGTTCATGAAGATATGGAGTTATGAAAGTTAAAGCGAGTGACGAGGGCGTGAGTATCGTTCCCTACGGCGTTCTATCTCTGCTTACCTCAGAAAAGACTTGGCGTTAAGTTGTGTATGCATGTCTCTCTTTCTCTTTGGTCCGTCCCTCAAGTCTGAGGATCGTGGTCATCCCTGAATGAGGATGACGGTGTATGTATGTATTACCCTCTCGCGTTCATATTGCGATCGGCTTCATCGCCATGTTGATGATGATGATGATGACGTAGGTAGACAGTAAGTACCGTTTGCAACGTCTACATGCGCATACGTCTTACTATGAGTTATAATTGTTATTGTCCAAATTTTTATAATGTTGCTTTGTTATACCGTTTCAGCTCATCATCATTCATCATCATTATTATATTTGCTCGACACAACAATTTACAACTGAAGTTATTTTGGATTCAGATGATATCATTACATCTATGAATCAGGCGAGAATTATTAAAATTATATGTGTATATTTTTATTACAAACATATACTTTTCAAATACTCGCTATTATTTATTATTTATCGAAAAAAATAAACTTTGAGTAATTCATTAAGTAGAGAGGGTAGCTGGCTGTGCCACGAATAACAGCTTAAAACGGTGTTCTGTACAAATTTGATCTTTTAAAAATAATAAAGTGGAAAAAACTCTGACAATACTGAAAAACGTTGAAATAACTGAGCAAAAAACCCAATGAAGAAATTACAAGAGAAAATAAACACCAAAAAGGGATAAAAATAGTAAAATAGTGCTATTGTTTACACGGTCAATTACGACTAACGTAGGTGCAAAAGTGACTATTCCGGACAATAAGTCAATAGTGGAACAAATCTGTAGTGAACGTGCGAGACAATTCAGTGCAAACTTAAGAAAAATTAAACTGATTATTTTGAAAATAACCTAAATGTGTTGCTAATTTGCTAAATCATAATAGATCAATTAGACAAGTACATGATCTATATAACAGAGGGCGCGATATACAAGTTAATCATCAATTAGTTAATAACACCATCTAGCGTCAAATAGACAAATCATCTTAAGATCAGCTACTGCAGCACCAATCGACGTAAGCGACTACTCGCTACTAGAGGGCGCAAAAGCTAGAAATAAAAACTAAAAATACAAAAATATAAATCAAAATGGAAGAGGTAATGGTAGCACTTCGAAAAATTCAAAATGATCTAGATGAACAGAAAACCACTATTACAAAAAGCGCAGAGGAAGTGACGGAGAAAGTAACGGAATATATAAACAAAATATTGGACCAAAAATTAAAAACTTTGGAAAAAAATCAGGAAAAACTCGAAGAAAAAATAGAGAATCAAGAACACAGGTTAAATCAGTTGGAGAGACAATTCAGGCAAAGAAACGTTGTTTTCTTTGGCATAGAGGAAAATGAACGTTCATATTCACATCTAGAAAATAATGTTATCGATTTCCTGAACAATTACTTCTCTTTAAATATAAACTGCCGTGACATAGAAGCTGCCAGAAGAATAGGGAAAAAAGCCGACAAGCCCCGTCCGATCGCGGTCACATTCGCCACTTTAGGGTACAAGATAAAGGTAATGCAACAAAAGAAAGCCCTAAATGACACTGGCTTCTATTTAAAAGATGATTACCCATATCACGTCCTAGAGAAAAGGAAGATGCTTCAGGAACAAGTTAAAGTAGAGCAGGAAAAAGGGAACAAAGCTACCATTAAATACGACAAGCTGGTAGTACTTAAATCTTACAAATCAGGTGCTGACCACATGGACAACGGAAAAAGGTACCTTTCTATCTCTCCACAACGGAGGAAAAATGCCGAAAAAATACTCCAAGTACCAGTACACAAGTGGCTAAGCTAAAAACCGTTCAAAGTCGCAAAACACCTCAACGATCCTCCAGCATCTCAGAAGGAGTGATTAAGCCAGGAATGCTGAACTTTTTGGTAAAAAAGAAAGATATGCAGAGCGACGTAGAAAGAAATAATAGACACAGCAACAACATATAGCAACTAACAGCACCTCTCTCAGTAAACAAACACAAAATAGACAAACTTAACAAAAATGAATCATCACATCTTCCAAGACGGCCGGTCACCGAGGAAGATTACGACCATAACCTTCCAGCAATGCTATTAAACACCAGCTCATCAACCAAAGAAAACAATTTAACTAACCAGCTCTACATAACCACGTACAATGTTAGAACACTCTCCTCACATGAACGTCTAATAGAACTCACTGAAGCTTTAAAAAACGTAAAATACGATATCATCGGATTATGTGAAGTTCGTCGCCTCGGAAGCAAGATAACAGAGTACGAAAACTTTATTTTCTGCCACACTGGAGACACACCGGGTAAATATGGAGTAGGCTTCATAATAAAGAAATACCTTAAACAATACCTAGAAAGTTACATCGGACTCTCAGAACGAGTAGCTCTACTTCATCTGAACCTACCAGGCATAAAGCTTACCATCATACAAATCTATGCTCCTACAGATGCTGCAGATGAGGAAGAAATCGACGCATTCTATGAAACCACATACAAAGCTATTGAAACAGCACACAAAGATTTTATTTTGATGGGAGATTTCAATGCAAAAATAGGAGAGCCGCAAAATGACGAGCAACTAGTTATGAAACAAAATGGATACGGACAAAGAAACATTAGAGGGCAGCGTCTTGTTGATTTCGCTTTAGAAAACAATTTTATACGCTTTATGGTGGTAGAGCCAAGCAGTTCGCTGCATGAATGGGCCGGCTCGACCGGTGAAATACCACGGCCTCTCAGAATTTCGACGTGAAGTGGCTTGTGCCGCGTTTCGTTCGGTGAGAGAGGTATCCGGAGGCCCATCCCCTTCACCCTCCCCTTAATGGCAGCGACATTAAAAGATCATTTACCCCAGGGGGGTACCAGCTGCCACAGCACTGGAGAATCCCCCCTTGAGCGTCCACGGTTTGGTATTCACCAAGGCGTGGACGCTCAAGCTGCCCCTCGTAGTCTGGGGAGGGCAAAATCTCGCTCGTCACTAAAAACTGTCCGGGGCAAACGTAAGGGCATTGCGACTCCCCCTGCCACGCTAAACGTGGACTTTTGCAATATCAGGGGCATCCACTCAAATCTGCTTGCCATTCACCACCACCTGGAAACGGCAAAGCCTGCTTTGCTATTCCTTACAGAGACACAGATATCTTCTCCGGCAGACACCTCATATCTCCTATACCCCGGATACAAACTGGAATACAGCTTTGTACCGCGGGCCGGAGTGTGTGTGTTTGTCCGGGAGGATATCTGTGCTCGACGCCTCGGCAGCCTTGAAGGAAGGGACCTATCGACCCTCTGGCTGCGTGTTGATAGCGACGACCACCCCCGCATCTACGCATGTCTTTATAGGTCCCATAGCGGTAATACCGAAACAGACCGACTCATGGACCACGTTCAAACGGCTGCAGATTCCGTACTTCAACAGGTCCCATCCGCGGAAATCGTTATTCTGGGCGATTTCAATGCCCACCACGTCGATTGGCTTGGATCTCGCACCACCGACCACGCGGGTAGATCTGTTCATGACTTTGCTCTAGCATATGATCTAACACAACTGGTTACCGCACCCACGCGAATCCCAGATGTTGATAATCATATACCTTCCCTGTTGGATCTTCTGCTGACCTCCCATCCGGACAGATATGTGGTTTCTGTAGACGCCCCTTTGGGTTCTTCGGACCACTGTCTGATAAGGAGTACGGTGCCACTCACGTGCCCACTTCGACCGCACATTGCGAGTCGCCGCCGTGTGTGGCACTATAGGTCAGCGGACTGGGATGGGATGCGAAATTTCTTCGCATCTTACCCATGGGGGCAAGTTTGCTTCTCGCCGGATGATCCTGACGTCGTTGCCGACTCTGTTGCTGACGTGGTACTGCAGGGAATGGAGCTCTTTGTTCCATCCTCAGTGGTGCCAATCGGCGGCAGATCCCAGCCCTGGTTTGATCGCTCATGCAAAACGGCATTACGTTTTAAGCATGAGTGTTATCAAGCCTGGGCAAAAGCAGTGGCGTCCCAGGACTCTGACACCGGCCCTCTTAAGAAGAAGTACAACCTTGCCTCCAGGTCCTTCAAAAGAGTTATAGCCGTAGCAAAGTCTCAGTACATAGGCAAAATTGGCGAGAAACTAGTTCGCCTTCCCTCGGGAACCCGTGCGTTCTGGTCGCTCGCCAAGGCTGTTCTTGGGAATTTTTGTAAGCCGTCTCTTCCACCGTTGCACCGGGAGGACCAGTCACTAGCCCACGACGCAAAAGAGAAAGCCGACCTTCTTGGCACTCTTTTTGCGTCCAACTCGACTTTGGACGATATGGGTAACATCGCACCGACTATTCCACATTGCGGTCACACCATGCCGGAGGTTCGTTTCCGGCAAAGTACTGTGCGACGCATACTTCTATCCCTGGATGTCCACAAGTCGAGTGGGCCTGACGGAATCCCAGCAATTGTGCTGAAGACGTGTGCTCCAGAGTTGGCACCGGTTCTAACGCGTCTTTTCCGGTACTCCTACTCTCTCGGCGCTGTGCCAGCATCATGGAAGGTTGCTTTAGTCCATCCGATCCCTAAAAAAGGTGACCGCTCAGATCCGTCCAACTACAGACCTATCGCCATCACCTCCCTATTCTCCAAAATAATGGAAACACTCATCAACCGCCAGCTCCTTAAGTATCTAGAAGAGCACCAGTTGATAAGTGACCGTCAGTACGGATTCCGTCAAGGTCGCTCAGCTGGTGATCTTTTAGCGTACTTAACCCATCGGTGGGCGGAAGCGGTTGAGAGTAAAGGAGAGGCGCTGGCCGTTAGTTTGGACGTAGCGAAGGCCTTTGATCGGGTTTGGCACAAAGCACTTCTTTCGAAGCTTCCATGTTATGGGCTTCCCGAGAAATTATGCGATTGGGTTTCCAGCTTTCTCACGGCTCGGAGCATTAAAGTTGTTGTCGACGGGTCATGCTCCGACTTAAAACCTGTGAATGCTGGAGTCCCCCAGGGCTGTGTGCTATCCCCTACGCTGTTTCTTCTGCATATCAATGACATGCTGCTTAGCAGCAATCTTCATTGTTATGCAGATGACAGTACCGGGGATGCCTTATATACCGGCCACCCGCGTATTTCTCGGGAAAACGTCGACGAGCACCGGAATAAACTTGTGTCTGAAATCGAAACTCTGCTTAGTCAGGTTTCGGAATGGGGCCGACTAAACTTAGTCCAATTTAACCCTAAGAAGACACAGGTTTGCGCGTTTACCGCTAAAAAGACACCCTTTGTCGTAGCTCCCTGTTTTGAGAGCACTCCCTTACCCGCCTCAGCCGCTATCGGAATTCTTGGTGTCGACTTGTCGAGTGACGTCCAGTTCCGCGGTCATCTGGAGGGCAAGGCCAAATTGGCTTCCAAAAAACTTGGTGTGCTCAATAGAGCGGGACAGTATTTCACGTCAGGTCATCGCCTGCAACTTTACAAGGCGCAGGTCCGTCCTCACGTGGAATACTGTTCACATCTTTGGGCGGGGGCACCCCAGTACCAGCTTACTCCATTTGACCGCATCCAACGACGCGCGGTTAGGCTTGTCGACAACCAAGCTCTTACTGATCGGCTTGATCCTCTGGCGTTGCGGAGAGAGGTGGCATCTCTATGTATCCTCTACCGCATATACCACGGGGAGTGCTCTGAGGAATTGTTCGGATTAATACCGCCAGCTGATTTCCGCCACCGTTCGACGCGCCAACGCTACCACCCGCATTGGCTGAATGGTTGGCGGTCGACAACAGTGCGTTTTAACAGGCACTTCTTGCCACGCACTGTTCCTTCATGGAACCAGTTGCCGGCGACGGTATTTCCGGACCGCTACGACCTAGGAGCCTTCAAGAAACGAGCCTATTCCCATCTGAAAGGGCGGCAACGCTGATGTGATGCCCCTGGTATTGCAGACGCCATGGGCGGCGGTGATTGCTTTCCATCAGGTGACCCGCAAGCTCGTTTGCCCCTTATCCCATAAAAAAAAAAAAAAAAAAAAAAAAAAGCCATAATTAACACATTTTTCAAGAAAAATCTAAAAAGAAGATGGACTTGGCGCTCTCCAAGCGGTCAATATAAAAATGAAATAGATTTTATTTTAACAAATCGACCACAAATGTTTCATAATATAGAAACTTTAAGCATATGTTACCCTTCAGATCACAGACCACTAAGAGCTGAAATCACTCTCGCCAAACCAATAAAAAGTAGAGCCAGGTACTGCAATACTCAATATAGCACTCTTAAAACTGAAGAAGAAATTAAAGAATACAGAAGCTTGATAAACAATCAACTGCCAGCTCTACACGACATGACTCCAGACTGTACGGCACAAGAATATTACAATAAATTAATCAACATTATCCAACTTAGCCTTCGTAACGCAAGAAGGGTACACCAGCAAAAGGAAAAAGCACAAGAGGTTTTGTCAGAACGTACAAAAAATCTAATAAGCAGAAGGCATGACTTACAGAAAAGTAGAAATAAAACACGTTCCATGAAAAATGAACTTAAAGCTCTTTATAAGCTAACCGGCAAGTATATAAAAAGAGATTACAAAAATCACAGAAAAAATACCATCAAAAAATATTTAGAACTAAAGGGAAGCTTAAAAAAAGGATACAAAGAACTAAGGACATACAAAACTTGGATCGAAGGCCTAACAGATACAGAAAAAACGAAGCACTCCAGGAAAGACATCGTAAACATTGCAACAAACTTTTACAAAAAACTGTACTCCGTTGAAAATAAATTCAACTCTAAGACCTCTAGTGCTGAGACCTATTTACAGGCAAAGCCTATACAAAATATTGCTCCAATAGAGTGTAAAGAAGTTGTAGACACAATAACGAAACTAAAACCTGACAAAAGCCCTGGAAGCGACGGTATAACCAACGATGCCATAAGGACAGCTCAAAATTTACTAACTGAGCCACTGACAAAACTGTTTAATATAATAATGAAATCTCTCGAAACACCGTCTGAATGGTCAAATTCTAACATAATTTTGCTATATAAAAAGGGAGATCCTAACGACATTGGCAATTACAGACCCATAAGCTTATTACCAACTGTATATAAAATCTTTTCCACAATTTTAAACCAGAGAATTAGTCAATCGTTAGAAATAAAACAACCGGTTGAACAGGCTGGCTTCAGAAAAGGTTTCAGCACTATCGACCACATACATACACTAGAGTTAATAATTGAGAAATACCAGGAGTTTCAAAGACCTTTATACGCAGCATTCATAGATTACCAAAAAGCTTTCGACACAGTATCACATCATAGCATATGGAAATCTCTGGAAGCTCAAAATGTAGAAAAGTCATATATAGATGTCATAAGAAAGGTATACGAAAGGTGCACAAGTAGAGTCAAATTAGAAACTACTGGACCCACATTCCCTGTTGAAAGAGGCGTTCGTCAAGGCGATCCGCTCTCGCCGAGGATATTTATTGCCATACTAGAGACTGCTCTGAGCGAACTAGATTGGAGTAAAAAAGGCTTATATATAAAGGGCAAATATCTGAGTCATCTTCGCTTTGCAGACGACCTAGTGCTGTTCTCCGAATCCAGCTCTCAACTTCAAAGCATGATTGAAGACCTTTGTAACACTAGCAGGCAGGTGGGCCTTGAAATAAACATCTCTAAAACTAAACTTATGTCAAATAGCACTAAGAAAGACATAAATCTAGATGGCAACGCACTAGAATACGTTGAGCAATACGTCTACCTAGGAAAACAAATCGGTTTCAGCCAAAGTAGCAATGAACTAGAGGTACAAAGGAGAATTAAAAATACATGGAATAAATATTGGAGTTACAGAGAGTTATTTAAAAGCGATTTGCCAATAAATCTTAAAAAGAAAGTCATGGATTCATGTCTCATCCCGTGTTTAACCTACGCGTGCCAAACGTGGAAGTTTACAAATAAAATTAAAAAAAAAAATCAATACGTGCCAAAGGGGAATGGAGCGAAGCATGCTGAACATACGTAAAATACAAAAAATTAGACACACTGACATAAGATCGAAAACAAAAACAGCAGATGCATTAAAATACGCGCTAAAACTAAAATGGAAGTGGGCTGGGCATGTCGCGAGGCTCAAAGACGACAGATGGACACACAAAATTACAACCTGGAAAGGACCTGAAGGAAAACGCTGCAGAGGGCGACCTTTCGCCCGCTGGGAAGAAGATATCAAAAAAATAGCTGGCCCCAAATGGCAGCTGATAGCCCAAAATAGAGAAAACTGGCAAAAGCTGGAAGAGGCCTTCACCTGAAGAGGGGTTCCCATACATTAATAAGAATATCAAAAACTGTATAAAATAACACTTAGCATGATAACAATATAGTCATATTAATTTATTCACTTAAGTTTTTGCAAAGGTTTAGAAACCACGTAGAGAAATGTATATATTAACTATACTGGGAAATAAAAGGCTTTTTTATTTTTTTTTTTATTATTATTTTTTTTTATTTTTTTTTTTATTTTTTTTTATTTATTTATTTTATTTAATTCATTAAGTGAATTACTTAAATGTTTCTGCTATCTGTATTTTTTTAAGGCGAATGACGTCACGCAGCTGTAATTGTGACAAAGTTCCTTCGCAATATTAACGCGCGGGGCTTATATGTGTGTTATATAGTGTCCGACCGAAGCTTCAGCTTTGGCCACCTTCAGCCAAAAATCCATTTTCGGCGACATCTTCGGCTTCGGCCGGATTCTGGGTCGAAGCCGAAGGTCTCGCCGGAGGTCCGAGAACAGTCGGAACTAAACGAACTGTTACGACAGAGTGAATGACTGACGGACCAGACTGCACTTAGTTCAGTGCGGATACCTCTATCTGAGAGAGAAAAGCGGCATGAGCCACTTTACGCCGATATTCTTCTTTAGCTATGGATAACTTTGAAGAGAATTATTAAATTAGTAGTAGTTTATAAACCTTCGGCTTCGGGCAAAAATAGACCTTCGGTCGGACCCTAGTGTTATATCCTGTTAGTGGTTGCTACTCACAGCAGCAGCAGCGCGGCCAGCGCGCGCAGGGCGTGCGGCGCGAGGTGCGGGGGCGCGCGGTGGTGCGCGGCGGCCAGGCAGCGCAGCGCGCACGCGCCCCGCCCCCCCGCGCCGCACCACCACCCCGCCGCCGCCAGCCCGCCCCACGACTCGCCATCCTGCGCACCGCCACACTCTCGGTCACTTTACAACACTTAACAGTGGTACACTCTCGCAGTTCGCTGCATGAATGGGCCAACTCGACCGGTGAAATACCACAACCTTTTTTTATGGGATAGTAGGGCAAACGAGCAAGCTTGTCACCTGTTGATAAGCAACCAACGCCACCCATGGACACCAGCAACACATATAGTGTTACTGTTGCGTTGCCGACCTTTAAGAGATAGGGGATAAGGAAGGATGGGGAAAGGGGATGGGCTTCCAGGTACCTCTCACACCAAACGAAACGCGGCATGAGCCACTTTACGTTATCTTCTGAGAGGCCGTGGTCGGTCGAGCCGGCCCATTCATGCAGCGTACTGCTTGGCTTTACCACTAATATTAAACCTAATAATAACCTCTCAAAACATCGACGTGAAGTGGCTTGTGCCAGATTACATTCGATCCAGAAGCGCGTCCCCCTCCTACTCCCTTAAAAGAACAGGAACACACTACAGTGTTCATAAGCGGTGAGAAATTGCTTACCATCAGGTGACCCACTTGCTTGTTTGCCCTCCTATCCCATAAAAAACTATCATCTTCCTGCCCTAGTGAGCCTTTATCCCACCCTCTTTTCCATTCTCTTCTATCACTCACAGTCTCCTCACTCTTTTCCATTCTCTTCTATCACTCACAGTCTCCTCACTCTTTTCCATGCTCTTCTATCACTCACAGTCTCCTCACTCTTTTCCATGCTCTTCTATCACTCACAGTCTCCTCACTCTTTTCCATGCTCTTCTATCACTCACAGTCTCCTCACTCTTTTCCATGCTCTTCTATCACTCACAGTCTCCTCACTCTTTTCCATGCTCTTCTATCACTCACAGTCTCCTCACTCTTTTCCATGCTCTTCTATCACTCACAGTCTCCTCACTCTTTTCCATGCTCTTCTATCACTCACAGTCTCCTCACTCTTTTCCATTCTCTTCTATCACTCACAGTCTCCTCACTCTTTTCCATGCTCTTCTATCACTCACAGTCTCCTCACTCTTTTCCATGCTCTTCTATCACTCACAGTCTCCTCACTCTTTTCCATGCTCTTCTATCACTCACAGTCTCCTCACTCTTTTCCATGCTCTTCTATCACTCACAGTCTCCTCACTCTTTTCCATGCTCTTCTATCACTCACAGTCTCCTCACTCTTTTCCATGCTCTTCTATCACTCACAGTCTCCTCACTCTTTTCCATGCTCTTCTATCACTCACAGTCTCCTCACTCTTTTCCATGCTCTTCTATCACTCACAGTCTCCTCACTCTTTTCCATGCTCTTCTATCACTCACAGTCTCCTCACTCTTTTCCATTCTCTTCTATCACTCACAGTCTCCTCACTCTTTTCCATGCTCTTCTATCACTCACAGTCTCCTCACTCTTTTCCATGCTCTTCTATCACTCACAGTCTCCTCACTCTTTTCCATGCTCTTCTATCACTCACAGTCTCCTCACTCTTTTCCATTCTCTTCTATCATTCACAGTCTCCTCACTCTTTTCCATGCTCTTCTATTACTCACAGTCACCTCACTCATATAGACCGTCAATCTCTTTTTCAACCTTCCTCCACCGATATGTCCATCCGCAGATATTTTCGCCGCTCTCCTGGTAACATAACTTTCTTGCCTACTCTACACCACACCAATCTACCACTTCTATTTTTTTAACTTGATTGATGCTAGTTTGATGTCGTATATAATGATATATATTATATTTGTTATTGCCCTCTCATTCAATTTTTTCATAGGCTAGCACAAGATCCATTTAATACGATAGGTCTAATAATCAATTGGTATATTTTTCATTTCAATTTAGAGCACATCTGTGGGTCTCAAATTTAATTTCTTCAGTAATCTTTAATATAATGACTAGACGTATATTCCCATGAACATTCCTAATAACTTTATAGATTCGATACACTCACTCGAATGTTTTCAATAAGATATCATTTACGAACGCATACCAATCAATAGAAATGTTTGCTAATTGCGTATTGCACATACGTAATAACCCAGCAGCTTATTATTATACCTATTCCATTTGGGACACAAAAATAACGGCGAGACGAGGCTTAACAGCCGCTGCCTACACTTTCGGGTAACAAACGTGAAGTTATGTGTTATATGGTTAATTAAATACTCACAATCTCAATATATCTTGCTATCTTTGCACCGAGCGCTATGTAATCGTAGAAATTGAATATTTCCACGAACTCGTGTATGACACTGAGGAGTGGCTCCCATCCCTCCGTGTCCACATTTTGGAATTTTTCCAGATAGAAGTCTTCAAAAGGGTCCACGTCCAGCCGACAATCTGGAATCTTCTTGGTTGACGCCGTCATAGACAGTATATCCGATGGCAGACTATAAATGATACATATTTTTTAAGATTATTTACAATGAAGTATTATTAAATCCTTACATATAAATAATATTGAAGTGTCTGTTTGTAATATTCCAATAACTGATTTGTACTACCATTCATATGAATGTATACATATAAATTAGGGTGATTAAAAAAAAAAGAATATTTTTTTTTTTGTTTGGTACTCTGAAAAATAGGTTCCTAGACACCTCTCAGAAAGCCTCTCCAAGCATGAGTTCTTAATTGTAACGGGAAGGTCCTCCTTCTTACAGTTTTCTATTTTTTCTTATTATCAGATAGAAAAATTTATATCTCGCTTCCAACTACTTGAAAAAATATCTTGTTCCTTAGATTTTGTAGGAAATTGAATGCTCTACAAAAAAGGTCTATTACGATTTTTTCGTAAACCCAACCGTTTAAAAGATATTTACGGTTAAAGTTTGATTATTTTTGGGAAAAATTTTTATTTCTTATGAATTTTATAACTCAATGAAAAAAAATCATTATGAATGATGAAACTCATAGTTTTGTAGGAAATTTACTGCTCTATAAAAATGGTCTCTTATGATTTTTCGATCAAGTTGAGCGTTTACGAGATATTCATCGTCAAACATCAATGCATATCAATTTTTCTAGTTTTTGATCAATAATTCGAAAAATTTCAATTTATTCTTTGAGTTTCAAGGAAATTTAGACAAATTTGAGTTTTTATTATAAAAGCAACTCCTATAGATGTTTTCTGTTCAAAAATTCATTTGAAAGTTCAAGATCAGTCTGAAATTTCATTTCCTTTTGGTTTTGCGCCGAATTCTTTTTATCGAAATTTTTTTGTAATTTTAACCATTGACTGTGATAGCGAAGAAATTTTTTGACTGCATTAGGAGCTCCACTAGTTGGAATCTGATTTTTTCTCCACAGTTCAATAACTTGGTCAACTGAATTTTTAGCACTTTGTTTGATTGAATACTTTAAAATTTTAAGTTGGTAGAAAAACACACGCATAACCTCTTTCAGTTTTGGTAACTTACGTTCCGAAATTCTTTGTAGAGGTATTCCGATAAAACGTATTTCTTTATTCATTGTAGGTTAATTGATGATAAATAAATTTATGTGATGATTGTAAGACTTATTTGGAATGAATTATTTTATTACGTATTCAAGATGATCAGTTTTAGGAACACTGAAAATACGGTATTAAATGGGTAGATACTGAAGATAGTTGAGAGTAAAAAACATAGATGGCGTTAGTTTCAGAAGACAAACAGAAGAAGAAATGGAATTCAAAACAAAAATCCCCTCGAACGAAAATTTTATGTATATTTTGTGAAAAACAATTTAAAAATACGCACTGAACAAATTTCATAATAATAAATGACAACGCGATTAAGATTTTAAATTATTAAAGATAAAATTAAAAAAAAATATTATTAGAATAAAAACTTTCAAATGAATTTTTGAACAGAAAACATCTATAGGAGTTGCTTTTATAATAAAAACTCAAATTTGTCTAAATTTCCTTGAAACTCAAAGAATAAATTGAAATTTTTCGAATTATTGATCAAAAACTAGAAAAATTGATATGCATTGATGTTTGACGATGAATATCTCGTAAACGCTCAACTTGATCGAAAAATCATAAGAGACCATTTTTATAGAGCAGTAAATTTCCTACAAAACTATGAGTTTCATCATTCATAATGATTTTTTTTCATTGAGTTATAAAATTCATAAGAAATAAAAAATTTTCCCAAAAATAATCAAACTTTAACCGTAAATATCTTTTAAACGGTTGGGTTTACGAAAAAATCGTAATAGACCTTTTTTGTAGAGCATTCAATTTCCTACAAAATCTAAGGAACAAGATATTTTTTCAAGTAGTTGGAAGCGAGATATAAATTTTTCTATCTGATAATAAGAAAAAATAGAAAACTGTAAGAAGGAGGACCTTCCCGTTACAATTAAGAACTCATGCTTGGAGAGGCTTTCTGAGAGGTGTCTAGGAACCTATTTTTCAGAGTACCAAACGAAAAAAAAAATATTCTTTTTTTTTGAATCACCCTAATATAAATATGTAGATACACCAAAATAACATTGTTTTTACAATTTTTGTCTAAATGTTTGTTTGTTCCGGGTAATCTTTATAATGGCTCGACCTATTTTGATGGGATTTAATAAGGAGTAACTTGGTCTAAATTTTTTTTTAAAATTCTTTTATTTATTGCTTCCAAGTTGAAACAGGTCAGCTAGCATAAAAATAAATATTTTGCATACCCCGGATTCGATTCGCCAATTAACTGCCTGAAGCTGGTGATCTGGAGCCAATAGCCAAGTTCAATGTGTTGGTATGTACAGTGCTCTTCCCTCAACTCCAAGTCTTCGGGCTGGATAGCTGCAACACAACGATAACTCATATTATAAATGCAAACGTTAGTATGTTTGGTAAACAATTGCGTCGCAACGGTTAAACAGATCTGAATGAAATTAGAGACATTAACATTAGGAATAAACACAACATCCATTTTCTTTTTCATAGTGCAAGATGATCTCCTACAAAGTAAGATTATTTTCACTGTTTCGTGAAATAATGTAGCTTATGTCCCAAAATTTATTAGAACATTTATGTTCAGGAGTATGCCCTCAAAAAATGTGCGAAGCAAACTAACCCTTTTTTTTTACTCGAGGAAATGCTTTAGTAGTAGGTAGTGTGGGACTCCCAAAACAGTAAACTGCAATCCGATCCTAGAGTTAACAACTCCTACTAAAGTAACCCTACTACTGGACTCGTCTACTGAATCTATACTCATATGATAAAGCGGAAGAGTTTTTTGTTTGAACGCGCTAATCTCAGAAATCACCGGTCCTATTTCAAAAAATCTTTCAGTGGTGTATAGTCCATTTATCGAGGAAAGCTTTAGGCTGTATTATATTATATATTATTCTTTCATGTCTGGCTCCTTTACTGTTTCTGTCATAAGGCTATGGAACGCTCTCCCCTTCAGTATCAAGACGTCACCAAGTAAGTTTTCTTTTAAACGTAGAATTAAATACCACTACTTATCGCTGCTCTCACCTTAGTATTTTGTATATTATGTATGGTATTCGTATAACTTACTGTACGTTTGTATTTTTTATATGTATACCTAATTCTTTCCTTAATATCTAATATTATATCCAAACTTGTATCTAATGTATTTTCATGTGTATTTTTGTTCATGAACTTATGTATGTATGTGCCCAAATGTATGTATCTATTATTGTATGTATCTATTATTGTATGTACGTGTATGTATATTTGTATGTATATATTTTTCCGTATATATGTTCATGTATTGCGGGTATTACCCACTTATTATATTTCAATTGTAAAAAGATTATTCGAAGTGTTAATTTGAATTACTTTCTGTACCAATTCTTCGCAGGCTGTCTGTTTAACCCAAAGGTTGACTGGCAGAGAATGCCTCATGGCATTAAGTCCACCTTGTGTACCAAATATTGTACACTAAGATTAAATAAATAAATAAATAATTTCAAATAAATTAGGGATCCTTACTATAAGTCCAATTATGTAACCCAAAGTGTAAGAAAATGACCCGCAAAAAAATTCTTACATCGCGAACGCTGCGAAAACTATTGATTACAGAACAAAATAATGTACCACACTTTTACAGAACATATAATTGTCTACAAAAAAGTTCGCGACGCGAACGCTAATTGTTGTTATCTCACAATAAGTGTTTTTTGAATTTTTTAAAATAATTATAATGATGCCATTTTAAAAATTCTTCATTTTGTACCTTGGTATTAACTCTCCTCAAAATAAATTAGAAGATAGACTTCAATAGAAATATCGATTTAATATCTTTCTAGAAATTTTTGAATTATTCAATTCGGACATTTGATTCAAAAGATATAGCGAAATAGAAAATGTAAGTATTCGTTTCTTGAGCAAATATGTAGTAAGTACGCTGTGCGATGATGTGTCCCAACTCGAGACTCGAGCGGTCATAAGAGGCAGAGAGCAGGTAAACTGTTGTTTGTTTGTTTCTTTCTTTGACATCATACATATTATACAACACTTTAATTATAATTTAGAATTTGTAGTATTTAATTAATATTTTAAATCTTTTGGGGTATTTTTATTTTATTTTGTGATAGTTATTATTAGGTGATGTGAAGTATATTTATAATACTATAATATGATATTTATAAGGTATATTAATAATAATACTTTCTAGATACGATACATTTTGTTTTAGTTTAGTAACATCTGTGAACCCCGTGTCTATTTGGATTACAATTGGATCTATTTAAGAGTATTATGAACGGGAATTAGCGCGACATGTTTAGGTAAAAAAAAAAAGTATTTACCTTTATTAGCTTGGCGTTTCGGCCAGGTTGCATTGGCACAAAGAGTCGAAAATATTTGTTTACCTAAACGTGTCACGTTAATTTCCGTTCATTATTTATTTATGTAATATGCAATGCGAACGCCTAAAAGGTTTTATTTTTAGTTATAATGTAAACTAAAACGAACGTACTGTTTAAAAATATTTCCTGTGTAACCAAAGTCGTGGGTATAAATGGTAAATATTATCTATAGTTCTAGACTATATTACAAATTCATATAAATGGACGAAGCGCAAGACACCTGCGTACGTCGATCGTAGGTATAAAGACTTTGCGGGTTTGATACACGTCAGCATACCACATAGAGATGCCCATCTATATATTTTTAATATTGTGATATCTTTTAAAAATGTAGTGAATTTATATCGATAAGATTAATACTTAGGTGTAAAATCGACATCACTTTAATTATAAAAAATACTCACTATGAGTTAGCTACCCTGCTTTGAACATATGGTGTTCCGTTTTTTTTTTTTGTAGAAATCGACAACAGTGACCAAATAAAAAAGTCGTAAAATAATAAAAAGTATTAAAAAAACTAAAGGTTGGCAAAAAACTTCTTACAAGTGCCTGGCATTGATATTAATATTATACAGCGTTGATTGAAGTTGTAAATATTATCAATACCATGGTTATTATTTTAATTCAGAGCTTTTTTTATAGGATAGAAGTGCAAACGGGCATGTGATGGCACATGGTCATCTGATGGTAAGCAATTTCTCACCGCCCATGATCATCGTAGTGCGTTGCATTTTTCCCTCTACTTTCCCCTTTTACTTCCTTATAGCACGCTATAAGGAAGTAAAAGGGGAAAGTAGAGGGAAAAATGTCGGGCCTCCAGATACCTCTCGCCGGAGCCACTTCAGAACGATATTCCGAGAGGTCGTGGTATTTCACCGGCCCATCATGCTAGCAGGCGGCACTCACTGTGGCAGCCCCTGTTCCCGCAGCCCCGCAGCGCGTCGCCCACGGAGCGCAGCATGTGGTCGTAGTGGCGCGAGTGCGCCGGCTTGTCGCGGCGGTCGCGCGGCATGTGGCGCACGAAGTGCTCGAACACGTGCTCGTTCACGTCGTCCACCTCCGCGCGCTGGATGTTGTCGTCCTTCAGCTCCAGCATGCGGACCAGGGCGCTGCCCTCTGTTGGATTACCGAAAACACGTATATCAGCACATTATCATCGCAAACGATAATCATTCGAAACTTTTTTTTTCTAACGCAAGGAAATGCTTTATGCACACCCCCCAATTTAATGCGATCCAGTCAGGGCAGTCAGGGCAAGCCACTAAAACCCACGCATCGCGCCAGTCCCCCAGGTCCCGCCGGAAGGCCTCCCGCCTCCACATCTCGTATCCCCGCGCGTCCGGGTTCCCCCCGCCCCGGTCGAGATCCTAGGCGACGGCGTACATCTCGGCCAGGATGATGAAGGGAGGGGGAAACGCGCGAAGACCGTCGCCACCTGGTATTAGATAGTATGGTAGCCCTGTACGATCCGGATGACCATGAACCGCTCCAAGCTCCTCAGCAGAACCCTGAGGCCCCCACGAGGTCTCGCCACCAATGGCGGCCCCGTACAAGGCCACGGACCGCACGACACCACCGTAGAGGCGACGAACTCCCCTGAGAATCATTCGATCCTAGGAACGCGTCCCTTTTCGATGACTACCAACATATTGCAGAAATTCATCGGTGTGAGCCCAGATTCAAAGTCTGGGTATTACACCACTTTGACATATAGATAACATAAAATAAATAAATTAAATTAAATGTGAAGTTTGTAACCTTTTTCATGACTACGTAGACATTGTATATTGGTCAAATGGCAGTTAGTTCCGTCCTTCTCGCACACCATACTCATCCCGGGCTCCACTTGGGTACAGATGTCACCGTCCTTCAGTTCTGAAAGCAAGCGCCGTTATTGAAAGGGTGAAACAAGACAGGTGATCATTTTTCTCCACAGTTATACATTACTAATTAAACAATAATCATAATTAATCATTAAATATCTGTCTGCCCCTTAAAACATATCTTTGAAAATACGCAACCGAATTGGAAGCGGTTTTTTTTTTAATAAATATAGGGTGTCAATGGTGTGGGTTTTATGTATAATTCATGATTAAACGTAAACGCAGCAAAAGTTCTCATTTATTAAGGATCATATTAGGGATGATTTTACACAATTGTTTCAATACTTCTACAGCGATACGACGATTTAATACTTCTACGATGCAGGGCCGCTGTCTACCTCTAGACAGCGGCCCTGCATCGTCTCGCCCGGTCAAATATTTGGAACCATAGAATAAGTCAGCTTATTATCACACATCTGGCCAGATAAGTCGATCTTCGAGAATTAATAAGAATTCCGAAAATCCTGATTAAAATGAAAATCCTAACCTAACCTAACCTAAACCGCTAGGATTTAGTGGCAAATTTGTACAATTGATTATTAATAAATGTATATTTACCTAAGCCCTGAACTATATTGAACTCCTTGAGGAGACAGGCCCAGCCGTGTAACAAGGCCCGGGCAAGACCATTCATGAAGTTCGGCTCTATTCTAATAACCTGTTTGAGATGGAACATGTGGGTGTTCCTGTGTTTCTTTATCATATTCAGTTCAGCTAATATGAAGTTTGTTGCCGGCTGGGAAAGATACACAAAAATCAAAAATGCTGCAAATAGTTCATATAGACAAATTCTTCACAAAACATTTTTTTTTTTATAACATTCAAGTTTCCGAACATGGATCGTGAAGGAGTGGACTGGTTAGTAATCCAAATATATTGGTACAAAGCCATTATCACTATTTTATTACTGGCGTCAGATTTTATTGGAGTTGATTTGATTTTTTAGTCTGACAGTACTTTTGTACTTTCAGACAAAAAAATATAAATTAATTTGAGTGCTGTTGCAACCCTGCTTGTTATTGCGAACTCCAATAAGTCCACCAAACAATGAGTACCTAACGACTGCAAATCGACCTATACTGGTTTCCCCATTCACACTTGTCTCATAAATTCTTTTAGTCAGTCTTCCGTCTAAGCGTTCCTTTCTCTATCCTTGTCACTACTTCTTCACACGCACCACAACTTTCCTGAATTACACTGTTTCTCATTTTATCCACCAGGCTTACTCCAGCTATACTTCTCATATCCACATCACTAACCTTAATTACATACATACATACCTTCACGCCAACTCCCTTGCGGGGTAGGCAAAGAGAACATAGCGCCATAAGGCACGATTCTTACACACCTCACTTTGCTTAGTTGACTTTCATAACTCTTTCCATGCACTTCGATTTTTGATTTTTGAATTTAAAAAAAAAGAGATTAAAATAAAAGTTACTCAATACGCGCTTACCTCATAGAGATTCAATTCAAACGCTTCTTCTGCTGTAGTGAGGGCATCATCAAAGTAGCCCATCTCCAGGTATATGGAGGCCAGGCTGACCAGTACAATATCTTTGTACTTGTTCTCAACAAGCTTGCTGGCTGTCGCGGCGCAGTGCAATGCGTTCACATTATTACTACGAACACGCCAGTATAGCGATGATAGTGTATATAGAAGCCATTTCGGGGCTAGTTTCTGTAATAAGAATTAAAAAAATATATATAAGACTAGCTGACCCAACAAACGTTGTCTTTCCGAAAAATACAATTTTACAAATAGGGGTTGATCGTAGGGGGTTGAAAATTTAGGGTTGCATGTATTTTTGTATCCCGTTTTATAAAAAAAATAAGAAACAGAAATATGTCGAAAAATTAAAAAAAAAAATTGAGGGGTGGGCTACCCTTGTGATTTAGGGGGATGAAAAATAGATGTTGTCCTATTCCCAGACCTACCCGACACGCACGTAAAATTTCATGAGAATCGGTCGAGCTGTTTCGGAGGAGTTCAGTTACGCACATCTAGACTCGAGAATTTTATATATTAGATATAGTACAAACGACCATCGTGTCACTCGATCGTAAGCAACTAACGCCGCCCATGGACACCTGCAATACGTATAATGTTAAAGTTGCGTTGACCGCTTTCAATATGGGATAGGGAATGGGTCGCTTGTGGGGTGTAAAAGGTAGAGGTACTCTATCACAGTTGAAAATATATTATAAAGAAGCCTAGTACAGTACAGTATTATTCCAGTAATAAACTCGAGAAATAATGTACGCTGTGTTAGACTATCTATCAAAGAATGAATAATGATATCAGGTTAAATGCCCCTAAGAAATATATACTGGTCAACAACAATTGTTTGTGGGAAGTATTTTTTTGTAAATTTTCGACCCTCAATAGTTTCAGTAGTCCAGCGGTCGAGTACCCCGCTTCAGACGTCGCGGTTTCGAATCCTGGCTAATACTAATAACTTATCTAAATTCTTTTCGAAAATTATGTATGATATAACAATAATATAATATCTTGGACACAATACACACAGCGCCCTCTAGTTCCAAGCTAAGCAACTAAATGCTTGTGTTATGGATACTAGATAATAATTATAATACATAGAAAAACTTGTAATACATAGAAAAAGATGCCAGACACCACACAAATATTCATGTTTGTCACAAATATTTATGCTCGGGTGGGAATCGAACCCCCGACCTCATTGCTGCAGTCGGTAGTTTTACCAATGCGCCACGAGATGACTGAAAAACTTTCTATGGCAATAGGTTCGCCAGCTATACCATTTGGGACGTAAACATAACGACGAGTCGAGGCTTAACAGCCACTGCCTACACCTTCGGGTAGAAAACGCGTGAAGTTATGTTATATATGTTTCTACCCTTAAGATGTAAGCAGCGGTCACAACTCAATACTGATACATTGGGCACGATGTTGTCAGCATAAATATTTAAAAGTCAATAAAATGTCAGTCTCGGTGGCCCAGTAGTCGAGCACACGGCTTCTGATCCAGAAGTCCGGGTTCGATTCCTGACACTGGCTCACACCAATGACTTTTCGAAATTGTTTTCGGAAGTTGTGTGACAAATATCGATGACTGAAAAACTTTGTGCCCGGTATGGCAATAGGTTCGCCACCTATTCCATTTGGGACGTAAACATAACGGCGAAACGAGGCTTAACAGCCGATTCCAAGACTTGTTTAAAGCGGGACTCTCGATTCCCAGGCCATCGAGAATCTATAGCCTTTTTGGAAGTTTGTGACCGATATGTACCAATGGGCTCCATCGCCTTTTCCACGAAACTAGATAATTAAATAGATAAATATTCAATAGTGGTAGAGCCAAGCAGTTCGCTGCATGAATGGGCCGGAACGACCGGTGAAATACCACGACCTCTCAGAAGACGGACGTAAAGTGGCTCATGCCGCGTTTCGTTCGGTGAGAGAAGTACCCGGAGGCCCACCCTCTTCCCCATCCTTTCCTATCCCCTATCCCTTAAAGATAAGCAACGCAACAGTAACACTGTATGTGTTGCTGGTGTCCATGGGCGCCGTTGGTTACTTACCATCAGGTGACACGCCTGCTCGTTTGCCCTCCTATCCCATAAAAAATCAGTAGACGAAGGTAGGAAGGATATATTTACAAACCATTTGCATAGCTGCATATATTCTCTGACCGATCTCTGCTTCCAGCATGTGTTCCACGGAATCAGCATCCCCGTCGCCCACATACTCCATCAGTTTATTTCGCAAATCGCCGGTTACAATGATATCTTTGGCAAAACTTGACCTGCAATAACATGTTAGAATGAATAATAATAATATCTTGGACACAAATCACACAGCGCCCTCTAGTCTCAAATTAAGCAACTAAATGCTTGTGCTATGGATACTAGGTAACGGATAATAATACTTTTCATTTGTAAATACATACTTATAATACATAGAAAAACACCCAGACTCCCTGCAAACATTCATGCTTGTCACAAATATATGTAATAATGGTACGAGCATTTGGTAGTCATGGATGATGTAAGACTGACTAAGCAGATATACCTACTAGAAAAGAACATGTTTACATTGATTTTATTGGCTAGCTAAATAATATAGCGTAGCGTAGCGTATGGTAAGATCACCATTTGAGACTTGTGTTAACTTGTGGCACACATATGTACATAGAATATTCTAAAAATATAATCCTTCGTCTGGGATGGTCAACTAATTAATGAAAGTGACAGTCACAATAATACTAACTTTTGCGATTTCTTCTGTGTAAATGCACTGGCTTCTTTGTCCGTGGGACAGATGGGCGGATGCCATGGTAAGTCATGTTCAGTCTGAACCGGCACACCTATCTTATCACTCAACAATGATCTCAGTCTGAAACACAACAATAACTTCAATAGTGATAGAGCAACGCAGATCAATTCATGAATGGGGCCGGCTCGACAGGTGAATTACCACGATCGCTCAGAATAGTTACTCACGTCGCGTTTACGGTTACGTCCATCTTCCCCTTCCTTTCCTATCCCACTCCCTTATAGGCAGGCAACGTAATTTGTGTGCGGCAACGGTATTTACGAATAACTCAATTATTCAAAAGGTATGTGGACACTTCTAACGTGAATTTCCGGAAGTTCGATTATTATAATAATCGTATTTCATCAATCTAGTTAGTCAGTTAGTTGATTACCTTATTCCCTTATTCTCAAAAGGTAAAAATACTTGATAAATTGCTTCAAGATTATCAGGAAAAGTTTTATCAGTCTCTTTGCACAGTCTATCTGAGGGCCATTCGGGCACTTTGTCGAAATCCTCTGTCGTCCTGCTCACCTTCAACGTTGGTGGATATCTGTAAACAATAGCAAATATATTTATCACCTAACCTTTATCGAACAACACTCATAGCAACTTATAGCGTTTATATAACTTATTTATTTATAGATAACTTCACTTATTTACCCGAAGGCGTAGGCAGTGGCTGTTAAGCCTCGATTCGCCGTTATGTTTCCGTTCCAGATGGAATAGGTGGCGAACCTATTGCCATAACAGGCACAAGATTTTAATGTCATTCTTTTTTTAACACAACTTTCGAAAAGTCATTGGTGTGGGCGACCACCGAGACCGTAAATTATTTATTTATCTATTTTTTTTTATAATCGGGTGTGTACTTAAATATAGCAAAAGCAACAAATCTTCAGACCAAGTACTTGACGGGGAGAAGAGGAAATCAGGATGAACAGAGCTTTATAAGACAGGATTCTTATACACCTGACATCCTTTTTTTATGGGATAGGACGGCAAACGAGCGAGTGGATCACCTGATGGTAGGCAACTTCACACCGTCCATTAACACCGTGTCACGTTGCCGTCCTTTAAGGGAGTAGGAGGGGAAAGTAAGAGGAAATGGGATCTCCGGATACCTTTCTCAACGAACGAAACGCGGCAAGAACCACTTCCGATATTCCGAGAGGACGTGGTATTTCACCGGTCGAGTCGACCCATTCATGCTACTTACTGCAAAACTCTACCACTGTTACCATATTGTAAATACCTAGGATTATGGGAATAATAACTGATCGATTCATTGACTCTCTTCCGTGACTTTCATGGCTTGTCATGGAAGCTCGTAAGTTTTTAAGGTATATGACATAACGTTCCATGATATTATTACAAAGATGTATACTTACAACAAAATTCCAGTTTCATATTCCTCCATACCATCTGATTCACTAGCAGATGATTTTTTAACAGTTTGCTTTGGCGTATCATTTTTTGTCTCTTTAATTTCGGCAACAGGTATTGCTGAAATTAGAAAAGTAAATATATTTTTTTCTTGTCAGGTATGTTCATTAGGAACTCCAAAATCACTGGTTTAATAGTTTTTCTTATAAAAATCATCAGAACAGGTATGAATCCAGTGGTTTTGGAGGCACTAATGAACAACAACAACCTCCTATTTCTAGTATTTTTAGCAAGAAATAACATACCTACAGTTGACTATAATTAATCCTCTAGTACTAATAGCTAACACGCTTTGTAAGGGCATGCCGTACTGTCTAGGAATGTTTCTAAAGTTACAATAAATTGACACATAAAAAAAGGTTAACAAGTTCAAAAAATATAAGTGTAAAAAAGAAGTATGGAGTTTTAAGGTCTCGGTGGTCCAGTAGTCGAATCCTGGCTCACTTCTCTTTATTCTTTATTGTACATTAACAGATACATTGATACATAAAATAAGGATATACATAGTATGGCATTTACATAGTAGTACTGGTATGGCAATAGGTTCGCCACCTGTTTCAGTTAGAACGTAAACACAACGGCGAGACGAGGCTTAACTGCCGCTGCCTACACCTTCGGGTAGAAAAAGGCGTGAAGTTATGCTATGTTACTTACGATTCACCACATCCGGCAACAAGTCAGGAAATGTTGGCGTTGGTCCGATCTCTTGTAGTATTTCAACATCATCCTTGACCAGATCATCTCTTGAGACATAATCATTCATTATGTTTACATGTTTGCTCATATGTTGCACCATCTTCTGTACTGTATATGCTGACTCCAGTGCGTGGAAACCTTTCTCTTTCAACCAATCTCCATTGTTCTTCTGTCCATCCAAAAAGTACCGGATCAAGGAGAACTTGTCCCCCCTACTTCTCAATTCTCTAACATTTAAACCTGTTAATTCTGATATTCTGGCATAGTTTTTGTTTGTATCCAGTATATCTAAAAACAGCTTTTTTGATAATTTCAACATTTTAAATTGTTCATATATCTCTATAATTCACTTGGCCAGTGTAAGTTTTCAGATGTGATTGGCATTAGAACCCAGGACCGTCACCGTATGTTCTTCAGGAGAAAAATAAGGCCCTGGGATCTTTGACCATGGGCCAGTAATAAAACCAGTATATTAAAGCTTACCGTAATCTTCTGGATGTTTCATAGTTCGCAACAATGCTGTTTGAGCTTTTAGCCAATAGGCTTCTCTCTCCGTGTATTGGGAGATTTCTTCTTTAAGAGTCTTCAATGATCTGCAACCATAAATTAGTTCGTAAATAAACTAAATTGAGACCTTAGAATTGTAGAGAAGGCGAGAAGAGAACCGACCGGGAGTAGAGCAACCCACTTCTGAATCAAAAATTCTTGTTCGAACCCTAGCTCACTCCAATGACTTTTCAGAGGCTTTTCAAGAGTTTTACGTAGGACTGATAATAATATATAAAAATAAAGAAGTGAAGAAATTTTGCCGGATGCATGGCAGAAGTTTCGCCATTTGGCAATCTAACCGGTTTAGCAGTTTTGCTCTGTTTAAACTCTAGTCCATTCTGATGATACTACCCAGTTTAGTTGTATTTTATGAGACAAAAAAAAATCGTTAATCTAACATGCTCTTACATCAAATTTTGCATAAATATAACCAAGAGATTGGGTCAAAACATAGGCTAAATATTATCACGCTATCACTAATTGGTGGTGAGCAATGAGCCCTTATAATGGCACAGGCATAGTATTTTTGCGAATCTACGAAGACGAAGTCGCGAGCAACTAGTGTCCGCCCGAAGCTTCGACTTCGGCTTCGGCCAGATCCTGGGCCGAACAGAGAACAGTCGGATTTAAACGAACTGTTACGAAAGAGAGTGACTGACGGGCCGGACTGCACTTAGTTCAGTGCGGATACCTCTATAACCGAGAGAAAAGCGGCATGAGCCACTTTGCACCGATATTCTTCTTTAGCTGTGGATGTATTTAGCTTTCTTCTAGCTGTGGATAGTATTGAAGAAAATTATTAAATTACTAATAGTTTATAAACCTTCGGCTTCGGCCGAAGATTGTGTAGATTGCCGATTAATCGGCTTCGGCTTCGGCCAAAAATAGACCTTCGGTAGGACACTACGAGCAAGTAGCTAGCAGGCAGCAGGCTGCTAGTAAAATAATAGGTATGCTTATTTTAAGATACTTACTCTTGAACTTTCCGCATTTGATTCCATATGTAATCATGACAAATAATTCCTGACTTATGTTTGTCAGCTAGTTCAAACAACGGATTTAGTTTAAGACAGATCTCGTAATGCCTCATAGAACTATTAAAGTCGCCCAGAACAGCCAACGCATTGGCTAAAACAAAATTATTTATCGGACACATCGGGTCATGATCAGTAGCGGCGCCCAGCACTATCACGGCATCCTCAGTCATTTTACTCCGGTGGAGAATCAAACCCATACTTAATAAAGCTACATCCTTAAATTCCCTGAAAAATTACACATATGTTAAATGATGTAGGAAAATATGATGTTAAGATGGTTTGGTCATGATGCAAGAATGAATGAAAGCCGACTGACTAAAAGAGTATTTGAAGCGAATGTGAGTGGCACGGTCGGTCGGGACAGGAGACCAAGCCGGGGCTACCACGACCAAATAAATGGTCTGTAAAGGCAAAATGCTTAGTACCTGAAACCGACGCGAATGCATGATGAGATGTATATGACTGTGGATGAGACGAAAGAGGTGTGTCAGAAGAATCGTATTAGAGAGAAGAGTTTATGTGTGTATGTAGCAAATTATTATATAATAGCACTATAGGCTGTGTGGCGCCGGCTTAGAATACCGCCACCCCATCTCTTCCCGTGGGTGTCGTAAAAGTCGACTAAGGGAAAAGCTGGAAGAATGGGCAGCAGCATTCTCTCCCAACAAAATACAGCCTACTGCGATCGCCAACCCGCCTGCCAAGCGTGGCGATTATGGCAAAAACCCCCCATGATTGCACAGGACCGGCAGTTGTGGTGTTCTATGGGGGAGGCCTACGTCCAGTAGTGGACCTTAAAAGGCTAATGATGACTATTTATCTCATTACATTGTATAAAACAAAGTCACTTTCCGCTGTCTGTCCCCTTATAATATGCTTGGATCTTTGAAACTAAACAACGAATTTTAATGGGGTTTTTTTAATAGATAGAGGGTGTCAACGGGGTGGTATTTATGTATAATTCATGTATAATATAGTAAAGAAAAAGTGATAATTTTCGAGATTTAACGCTTCAATTGTAAACGCTGTAAAAATACTTTTGTTGCGGAACTAAGTTCGCCGGGTCAGCTATTACACAATAAAACATAGCTGGCTTCGAACACTGTTTTGTTACGTATAGGTCACAAGATCAAGACCACCACAATCTACATTTGATCATTTATGTTAATACGAGCATTACAATAGCATAGCTACACTAAAAAATAAAATTAGCATTAAAGCAGTGTAAAAAAGAAACCTGACAGATCGCTGCATGAATGGGCCGGCTCTTCCGGTGAAATACCACGACCTGTCAGAATAGCGATGTAAAGTGGCATATATCGCGTTTCGTTTGGTGCAAGAGAGCCCATGCCCCCTTATCCCTCATTTCCTACCCCAGTAAAGGCCGTCAACAGAACTGTAACACCATCCTCATTATTGCAGGTGTCCATGGGCAGCACTGGTCATCATCAGATGATCCGCTTGCTCATTTGCCATAAAAATAAGAACTCACCTTGGTGCATAATGCACAGCACGTCGGCTACACTCCATAGCTTTGGGCGCAATACCTCTAACTCGCCAATACAGTGAAGCCATATTATAATGTAGCCAAGAGGAGCTATTCCTCTTCAGTATACCGGCCAACCATTCACCAAACTGTTCAATCGACATGTCTGCAGATATTTCATCCGGCACAGACATTTCTGGGCTTGCACTCAAATTATCCCTCTGCTTCATGCTCTACAATAATATAATAATATGTAAAGGTAAATACATCATTTGATCGAAGTTGATGTCGTCATAATGTTCCTTGATTAAATCGCGAAAAGGAGAGGTGAGAACCTAAAGAAGCTACTCCTGGCAGGTACACGACTTGATACCTCCATCCCCATTCTATCGGCGAACCACCCGACGTACTTACCGTCTACACCCGTACGTTGTTGAAATTCCACCTGTACGAACTAAGCGCTTTGGGTCTTCTTTCATCATCCGCACGGCTGGTGAATGGAACAAACTACCTGCTTCGGTGTTCCCCGTTAACTATGACATAGGTCTCTTCAAAAGGAGAGTGAATAGGCTACTAACTGGACAGTGCGCTTCACCATCATCGGCCTCGTCGTCACTTACCATCAGGTGAAACGAGGTCAAGCGCTGCCCAGTAAAACATAAAAAAAAAAAAAAACACCACTCGCTGGTCAGATCAGATCCATACTGCCCTAAATAACTCTGGCCACCAAGCCATTTATGCTGCCGAAGGTAGTGAGATGTTACGTAATCTAGTACCTTTCAAAGCTCACCATTGAGGCATTAACCTATTTTTTTTTGAGGATAAGTGATACGAGGAAGGGGACATCATTATGATTAAAAAATGATATGATAATTATTGCATTGTTAAACCTAATAATATAACAGAACTAGCTGGCCCGGCTAACTTTGTTTCGCCTCCGAAGCAATAAAACTAAATAAAATGTTTTTTCTTAAAATCTTAAAAGACTGCTACACTTCAATTTTATTTATATGATATAGTCATGTCCAGTTGATGTGCCATTTGTGCACTTTGCAACAACACAGAGGGGCAGGATATGTTTATTGACTTAGATTGACATTGATTAAATGGTTTGAGCTTATGTGTGTAGCATTAAACATAACTGGATATTTAATATATGTATGCTGAGTAATGCTTCTGCAGAAGCTATAAATGTTAATGATACATACATAAATTCATGCCAAATCCCTTGCAAGGTAGGCAGAGAGAAAAGAGCACCATACAGCAATTTCTTAACTCTATTCATGAATGAATGACAATTTTTCAGGCTCCTAACATCACCTTCCTCCAGAACACGTTCTATTTGGTCATGGAATGTGTGCCTTGGGCGTCTTCAACTCCTACATGCTTTTGCAATAAATTTAAGCCTGAGATTATTTCACTGATAAAAATAAAATTTCATTTCAAACCAGAAAAATATTTTATTCATGTGTGATGTATCTAATATTCAAGTAAGTAATTAACTGAATAAGTAACATATTTATCATGACAAAATCAAAATATTTTAGGTATGTATCTATTTGATAATGCTGCACACATCACTATTCATGGGTATTCTGTGGATTTTGTGGTCTCCAAATGTAATTTGTCATTTTTGTTCCTTAGCTCCATTTAATTTCCACAGCACTGGCCTAACTAATATTTATATATATATATATATATGTACCTAAACTGTAATACAATAAAAATATGTAAATACTCACCTCTAAATGTTCAAATGCACACATACTAAATGTAAGCGATGAGATTTTCTTACAATCTGGCACATCAGCACCACTAGTTTCTACATTATGAGTTATCATATCATGATCTCCAATTTTAGTTTTACCATCCTCTAAAAACGATGTATACCAGTCCAAAGTGTTTAGTTGTCCTACTCTTGCACAATACTTATTTTCTGCTAACAAATTATTAACATCTGTGCCTTTCTCTATATCAGCCCATAGACTTTTAATAATATCCTGTCTTTTACTTAAATCATGATAGAGATTGATAATGTTGTCCCATCTGGTATCCTGGTTTAGAAAGGCGAGTAAGTCATATGGGTTTGCTAATTGGAATGGTGAGTCAAGCTGAAAATTGGAAAATAATTTTTAGTTTTTAATATTATATTGAACAAAAATGTTTTAACTTCAGCATGCAAATCATTTAAATTTGCATACATTCATTTGTATATAAAGGCGATTTGTCTAGGTACAGGATAACTATAACTCTGGCCATGACACCAATATTATCATCAAAACAGAGTAGCATGAATGCTACCTTATTCAAAGGAATAGGAATAGTTCTCCTGAGGAACACAGAGAACTCCACCATTAAAAAATGTTACTATCGTCAGACTAAGAGAAACTCAAACACTATTTCTGGGGTTTTTGAAAATGAACAAGGACCTAATATTTGGTTATCATGGTTATTACCCTTGGCTGTATTAATCCTCCTTCGGTAACCATCCAATGCGTAGTTCCATGAATTTCAACGGCAAAAAAACTTAATAACAACCACAGGCCTATGTACTTCATTTTAACATTCTGTAAAAACATTACGATCAAACAGAATCCTTCATGTAATATGCCAATATAGTCTGATCGCTGATAGAGTACGCAGATACGTATGAAACGATAAATTAAATAATAAATTGTAGTAATTAATTTGTCATTTTTTCTCCACTCCAATCAAATCCCACGTAGTTGGTGCCTGTGCTCAATCGAGGTGTTCAAAGACATACGATATCGAGCTAGACCACCACAAACAGTAGAAAGAAGTAGAAGACAATCACAGAATTGACGGAATCTGACTGATGGTCACTGACGGAGGATCACTGTTGCCAAAACTTTTAAATGTTTCTCCCTAAAACCTCAGCCAAATAACCTTACCTAAACTCCCCTCTTGAAAGATCTTAAAATCTTGGAAGATCTTAAACTCTTGAAAGATTTTATGGGATTTAAAAAAATATGCAGATAAAATATGATTTATATTTTAATTTTAGGGTTAAAATATTTGATCTCTTAATTAATAAATAACTAGTTGACCCGGCGAATTTTGTTTCACTTTAGAAGAAATAAAACACTAAATATGGTGTCGTGGGACAACAGGTAGAAACGAAGTTCCTTTGGCTAATGTAGAATGGACAATCGGAGAAAGATAAAGGTATCATACACTACTCGCTTGTGTATACGGCTGTCGCGCCTGCGCACGTCTCATTTAACGGTTTTCTTCCACACACTTTATCATAAGGTTTTCCTACCACATTTTTTTCAGTTTGGTCGCGCAGCAAAACCTTACTGGCTTGTGTATTCGACTGTCACGCCTACACATTTCTCATTTAACGGTTTTATTCCACACACTTTTTCTTACGGTTTTACTATCACATTTCTTACAGTTCAGTCGCACAGGAAAATCCCTATCTCCTCCAAGCCTGCCGTAAGGAACTTCGTTTCAAATGGTTATTGTGGGTTATCTCTAAGAGACAGTGCTGGATTAACCACGAGGCAATAGTAGCAGTTGCTATGGGCCCCACACGAAAGTGGGCCCTGCATGTGTAAACCCACGTTCTGCTGAGCGTGATTTTTCGATGTCACAACTTTTTCTACTAAGACCATTCACGTCAAGCACGGGTCATATAAATGTAACCAGATATCATATAAACGTATTAAGTATTAAATTGTATATTAACTACTTTATTGCCTTTATACCCTTAGCAAATCAAGGGTTCTATGAAAGAATTTGCTACTCGCTCCGCGCTTGCTTAATCCGGCACTGCTAAGAGATAGGTATTCACCATCCCGAAATTTTTGGTAGATCTTTTGAAAGCGTTTGCAATTGAAGTGTTAAATCTCGAAAGTTATCACTTTTTGCGACATAATACATGAATTAAAGACACAAACCAACTTGTAACATTCTCTATCAACTAAAAAAACACATCAAAATCCATTACGTAGTTTATAGATAGGCACATAAGGAGATAGACATTAATTTTGATAATATATTATGTAAAATAATAAAAATAAATTTTAAAATAAATGAATGATTATGGAATAAATATTAAATGTCAAGCAATCATTAGATAATTTCACTCATCAACAATCTTTAAAAATTCTTATTCTGAAGTATTTAAAACTATAAGTACCCAATATATTTCTTCAGCTGATTTTGCAAAAAAAAATATTTAAGTCATAAAAACCTCCAAAAATACCCCTTACAATTTATTATCCCTAAAAGAAAACTCTATCACACTTTTTTTCCCAAAATTTGGGGGAACTCAACTTTAAGTTGGCAGCCCTGCTGAAGACGATCCATAGTTTTTTTTTCATTCATTCATTGCAGACAGGCTAAAGCTTAGAGGCCATACCGCCTGTTCAGTATTAAATTAATTGTCTTTTATGCCTGCTCACCATAAGATAAATGTTTTACATACCAAGTTTCCAAGAGTAGTTATAATATTCCTTGTGGTGGGTGTTACGCTAAGAGACTATGACTGGCCAAGAGGCCCCTCCGACATCAATTCTTATGACCGCGACCATAGCACCAGTCACTACTGCAACTATTAACAAGTGGATAATAAAAAACTATTATTTTCATGAGTGTCCTATGAGATCCCAAAAGAAAGTCTGTAGAGTAAGCTGTAGCCAGTAAGTAGGCCTATCTTTGTAGTCGGTACAAATTCTATCTGTACCTAAAACCTGTACGAAGCAAGGCGCTAAAGCTAAAGGCGTCCTTTTTACTTACACGCCGTTCTCTCTTCCCGCTTTGCTTCTGGAGTGATAGACTATGACTTGGTAGGCCCAAAACATCTTTGGGTTCGTATAAAACGTCGTGTACTACGAAGACGACACTCTGGTGGTCGCCACGGGGCCCGACTTCGACCGTACGCTCAGGTTCGCCAAGCTGGGGTTGGCAATCGTCGTCAGATGGATCCGCGGACTGGGCCTGGAGGTGGCGCCTCACAAGAGTGAGGCGCTGTGTTCCCACCGCCTCACCAGAGGCAGGGAACCCCCAGCCTCGCGGATATAGGTGGGTGGAACGGCTGTCCCGGTATGAATTACCTCGGCCTCACCCTGGACAGCCGCTGGAGCTTCGAGGAGCATTTCGTACGGATGGTCCTCCGAGCGCGACGGGTGGCGGGTGCGCTTCATCGCCTACTGCCCAACCTCGGGGGACCGGGGGAGGGAGTTCGCCGCCTCTACGGTGGTGTCGTGCGGTCCGTGGCCCTGTACGGGGCCCCGTTTGGTCTCGCGACTTCGCGGGGGCCTCCCTTTTTTATATTACGCGAGGCCATGCTATATGCACACCTCCCGCCTGGGGGCGGCAGGGGGTAGTGTGGTACTCCCAAAACAGCAAACTGCTATCCGATCCTATTGCGCAAACTGCTATCCGATCCTATTGGGCATTGCGCAAAATCTGCGGAGTGACCCTCTCTGACCGCCTGGAGAACAAGGTTATAAGGAAGAAAGTCGAATTGACAGAGAGTGTCGGTGTAAAAGTAAGAAAGGGCGTGCTCTGATGGTTCGGACATGTAGAAAGGATGGATGAAGCAAGATTTACTAAGCAGATGTACAATGCAAAAGTGGATGGATGTTGGAGTTGAGGACAGCCTAGACACACATTCCATGACCAAAAAGAATGTGTTCTGGAGGAAGGTGATGTTAGGAGCGTCAAAAATCGACAGCGTGCATGAAAAAAAGTTATGAAAGTCAACGTAGCGAGTGAGGTGTGTAAGAATAGTGTCTTATGGCGCTCCGTTCTCTTTGCCTACCCGCAAGGGATTTGGCGTGAAGCTATGTATGTATGTATAACATAGTAGGTATAACACAAAGGCAGTTTCGGCTATCTATCCCCTTATATGCTTAGAATTTTGAAACTACGCAACGGCTTGTGATGCGGTTTCTTTTAATAGATATAGGGTCTCAACGGGGGTACTACATTATACATACAAACCAAGTATAATGTAGTAAAGAAAAACTAATAATTTTCAAGTTTCAGCACTTTAATTGTAAACGCGCCAAAAATTTCTTTTGACGTGGAACTAAATTTGATGTGTTAGTCACAAATATTTTTTTTACAAGCCAATGCGACAATTTAAAATAAAGTATATAAACCTAATGAAAATAAACCTACACATATTTTTTAAAGGGCCAGGAGTTTCATATGAAATTGACTGTTAACTTGGCGACCTAATAATTCAGCAAATGTATTAAAATTGTTTTGCCCTTGCTCGGAATAATGCTGAGGTACCTATGTGCACTCCTAAGCCCTCATTCACCAGGGCTCCAATGCGCATGTCCAGTTAACCTTAGAGAATCCACGCCTTAGTTCATCCACATATTTCATTGTCGTTTTTATTATTACAAGCGTCTAAAATTGTGATTGTTCAGTAAACAATTCAATTTAATACTTAGTTATGTTTATTTAATTACATTGAACGTATCATTCGAAGTTTCATCGAATATCTTTGTTATTTAATTTTAATATTGGCATCAATTAATTACCTGTAAAATTTATTTATTAACAATGCATCTTTACGAAGTTAATTGGAGTGTAGTGATGTAATTGGTATAAAATATGTGATCAAGTGGTTTGTAGGGTATTTATTTGGTGAGTGAAAGAAAAAAATGTTAAATGACGCACAAGTACAGTCGTGTCCAAAATCGGATGGTCGCGGTGACGGCAGCTCAAACGAAAGGTGTGATGTAAATAGAGTAATTCAAAAATTAGAATACAAGGTAGGTACGAAAGAGTTCGTAATGTTTTTTTTTCTATTTTTTTTTCTTGGTTGCCAGTTAATTGATTTATAATGTATTTTAAGGGACTCCTCTGGACGTGCGGTTTAAGAGAAATATGTTTGACTGCATTGTGGCTTCCTCTAGGCGCTTTAATATTTTGTTATGTCACAGCGGCTATATTTCAAGCAGATGACGTACATGAAACACATTGTAGGGTGAGATTAAACAAACTTATTTTTAATTTGTTGAAGAAGGTAAATAAAACTATATACGACGCACATATGTCCCAAGTTACTTGAATTTTTCATCGTCTAAAATTACAGTATTTTAGGCGATGAAAAATTCAAGTAACTGAAAACTTACAATATTTGAGAGAATTTCTACATATCGTATTTTATGTAACCATTCATAGCAATAATTAATATCGTTATTTACACTTTTCATATTGTAAATAATGTTATGGTGATTAAATAGAAAAATCTGTGTTGGAATTTGAAGAAATTTTTATTTTTTTTATTTTTGTAAAAGTAACTATTAAAAAAATAAGTTACAGTACGATATTCAGATCTTTTACCACTGTTACATAATTGACGAGATCATAACAGGCTAATGAGATTAATTAAGAAAAAAAATATTTCGCGTAAATAGTTAACAACATAAATCATATTTCAAAATGTAATACTAGTCTGTAAACAGTCTCGGTGGCGCAGTGGTCGAGCACACGGCTTCTGATCCAGAGGTCCCGGGTTCGATTCCAGACACTGGCTCACACCAATGACTTTTCGAAATTGTTTTCGGAAGTTATGTGTGATAAATATCGATGATTGATAAAAACTTTGTGCGCAGTATGGCAATAGGTTCGCCACCTATTCCATTTGGGACGTAAACATAACGGCGAGACGAGGCTTAACAGCCGCTGCCTACACCTTCGGGTAACAAAAGGCGTGAAGTTATGTATGTATGTATGTAATACTAGTTTCTGCTTGCAGATTTGCCCCCTAAAATGTATAAAAATTGTAATGTCCGTCGAAATACAAAACTTATTTGAATTATATCGAGATAAACAAATATAATAAAGGATGTTTATGTTAAAACTAGTTAAAAGTTACATTTCCACTTTTACGAAACTTTGAATTTTTCCGGCTCTTACTTGTGCTGTAACATGTACTTATATTGGTATACTTATTAAAACATTCCTCTCGATCAACATTTAATTTCTGATACTGAAAATTGCATTCAAATCCCTTGAACAGTTCATAAAGTCGAATCTAGTATCTGGATCACCTAAGTTACTTCATTTTATATAATTTTATGTAAGAATGCATAAGTAACATGTATAATAATGTTTCCAGGTGTACAACGTAGTGCCATCAATAAGTGCTATTACAGGAGTGAGTCCCCAGAGATATGTATGGAGGATTTCTATCGCATTTCATTTAGGGCCAAGATTGTTGATAGGCTCTCTGTATTACAATTACCATAAGGTTCGCACTTCATATATTATTGAAGAGAAGGTAAGAATATTGGGAACCTATATTTTATTAAATTGCAGACCTCGTGGTGCATCGAGACTGCTAGAATCGGGGGCGGCGTATTCGATCCCCAATCAAGTACAAATATTTATGACAAGCGGGAATATTTGTATGGCGTCTTAGTGTTTTTCTATGTATTATATGTGTATATTTTCAAAATAAAAGTACCTATATATATGTATCCATTATGTATTTTCCATAGCAGAAGCGTCTAATTGCTTAGCTTGGCACTAGAGAGCGCTGTGTGTATTGTGTCCAAGATATTTACTTTATTATGTATTATAATTTACTAGTAGACCCAGTGAACTTTATTTCGCCTCAAAAGCAATAATAAAAAAAAGGTCATTGTGGGTTATCCCTAAGAGATAGACATACATCATCCCGAATTTTATGTAGACCTTTTGAAGGTGTATAAATATGTGATACATTATTTTAATATATCCTCAGAGTTCAGCCAGCGTAAGCAATAATAGTGTTAAATCTCGAAAAATCATCACTTTTCTATTAATTTATACATTCAAACCACCGCGTAGACACACACACACACACACACAAATCCGTTGCGTATTTTCAAAGATCTTTGCATATAGGTGAGGGGACAGACAGCGGAAAGCGACTTCGTTTTATACTATGTAATGAATCAATTAACTTGTAAAAAGCAAACATTACAATAACTATTTACTTTTAAGCTTTCGCGAACCGTACTCATAACCCAATGTTAATAACTCATAACCCTTAGGTAGATCTTTTAAAATTGCATCTATTTTTGATGATTTTTTATTTACATGTTATTAAAATAACTAATTGTATTTATTTCAGGCTCGCACCCTCGCCACCAAGTTAGGGGAGGCTTGCTACTGGCTTAATTTCGTTGAGCTGTTAGCCCTCACCGGCGTCACGTACATTTCCAATAGGGAGAATTATTGTAAGTTTACTCATTTCTTTTTATATTATAATCTTAATATTGAACTAAATCTCCATTTTAGGCTGCAATCATCATTAGGTACATAGTATAAAACAAAGTCGCTTTCTGTTGTCTGTCCCCTTAAATGCTTAAATCTTTGGAAATACTTTGGTTTTTTAATAGGTAGAGTCAGCGCTGTCAGCTAGTACTTAACTGATAAATTAGCCAGTACATGTGTGCATCTTTTCTTTGTTAGTATAAAGTAATCATGATCATGATTTCAGTATGTTTTATCCGTAAAGCTAATTCAAATGTCATTTCAAACTTATCAATTGGAATGAGTTAATTAGTTAAACTTATAATCAATCAATTTAATATAGGTATTTATATATTTTTTTACATACATAACTTCACGCCAAATCCCTTGCGGGGTAGGCAGAGAGAACAGAGTGCCATAGGGCACGCGTCGGTTTTTGAGGCTCTTAACATCATCTTCCTCCAGAACACGTTCTATTTGGTCATGGAATGTGTGTCTTGGCCGTCCTCGACTCCTCCATCCTTCCGCTTTTGCATTGTATATCTGCTTAGTCAGTCTTGCATCAACCATTCTTTCTACATGTCCGAACCATCGGAGCATGCCCTTTCTTACTTTTACACCGACACTCTCTTTCAAACCAACTTCCTTCCTTACAACCTTGTTTTCTACGCGATCAGCGAGAGTCACTCCGCAGATTTTGCGTAGTGCCCTCATTTCTACCGCCTTTATTCTACTTTCATGCACACTCTGCCATGCCATATTTTTTTAATTTGTTTAAAACGACAGAAACTTTTAAAATTAATTAGTTCAAAATGTAATTTTATGCACTAATGTACTCGTAATGTACCTCTTTCGAGGACATCATTCATTTCATTCTGTGTAGTAGTTTGAAAGGATGACAGGTTGTGCCGAACCCACTAATAGTGCGATAAGGGTAGGAAAATCAATAAAGATTTTAAACTAGGTACTAGCTAATAGGTACCTACCTAGTACATCCGAGAATACAATAATATACAATAAGTTTGGAAATTTTCAGGCAATCTGGTTTTTGACTGAATTCTCCACATAATTATATGTTTTCTTAACAATGTAGAGCCATTTTTGCCATTTTTTTTATGGAGTCGGCCCAGTGTTGCGGCTTTTAATCAAATTTCTATTTTCAGTCATCCACGAGAAGATATTTATAATATTTATGATTACCGCGCTTACACATATGCTATGTCGAGCCCGCGTTGGATGCATAGCCAGTGATGTTGTAGAACCAGTAAGGAGCAACAAGGTGGTGTGGACGCTGTTCTACGTAGCCATAGCTGCTACAACTGGCTTGATAATATTCTTTTTGAGGCACAGACTCCTTTGTCGACCATTAGGTAAAAAAAAAAACTCTTTATATTCTAATTTATACGAACGCACAAATAAAATACTCTAAATGCTATTCTCTCGTATTAGTACTAATATTAGTTTTTCATAGATATTCCTATGTAGATACAAATTTATTAAAATTTATATTTAGTTAGCCCTGGCGTAAACAGATAATCAGTTTACATAGATTGCCACGCGAGCGCAATTGGCGCTAGTATCGTAGCAAAAAGCGATCGGCACGCAATGTGTTCTTGTTTTTTTAAGTAATTACCTTAATAATTCTAAAAAATATTCTTAGTCATTTAAGTTTTTTTTTATAATTTCAGCTTTTACGTGGTTCTCTGTATGCGAATATATCTTGGCTACTGCGAACATGGCATTCCATGCTATTGTAGTACGTGATCTGCCACTTCATGAGCTCCAAGTAGTCTCCCACAGTGGAAGTAAGACGAACTGAACCTGTGTTTAAAGAAATTAATCAGATCGGCTGTAGGTATATTATGCTATCGAAGATAATATATTGTAATTATTATAGTTGGATATTTATTGATATGGCCAAAAGTGTTGATGTAAAGGTTATTGTAAGGTAATTGCATCGTATTGGATGAATCATGCTAGTTTGTCACATTGTTGGCATGCACATCAAAAATAATACGTACAATGTTTGTACCACTCCTACGATTTAATTGTCAGTACTTATTCCTGCTGTTTTACTTGAACTCGAGGCCTTCCTATAACAGAAAGTGGCAAGTCGTATCAGTTGGGATACGAGACAAATAGAATAACAACGTTGATAACGATTAGAAGAGATTGTCTTTTATTGTTTTTATTTAATATTATTTAATTAAATTATTGAAATTTCAGTTACGCAGTTTTTTAAATAATTTTATAAAACAATTGGAATGGGTGAGAGTATTTATTGAAAATCCAGGCGGGGGAAATATGTCTTCTGTATGTGATTACTATATTTTATGTATATTACTAGTAAATATTATTAGTTATTAATTGAGATATTTTGTCAAAATTTTATTTAAGTTTAACTACAATGTTGTAATATCAACACATCCAACTAGTATTTTTTTTTACCAAATTATTTTCCCAATTACTACACAAGTGAAGATATGTGAAGCCCGAACAAATAATCAATGAATTAGAAAAGCACCAATGGGAGATGTCCCTAGTCAATTAAGACGTTATAATATAAAGTTTGTACACTATTTTTTAGTACAATTACTATTCAGCCTTTTGTGCCCGCAGTTATATAGTTTTTTTATTAACTAGGGTTTCTAGTCTTTCCATAATTTGCTTCCATATGTTTTCCCTTATACAGCTCCTCTCCAAATATTAATTAATAACATTATTGTCAATTTCTCTCCATCAGAATAATCCGTTACCTTCTTATGGTAAAATATTATAACGAGTTTGTAAATTTAAGAAGTTTTTAATCGGGTAACCTGTTGCACATGTTTGGAGACGGTAGCATTAGTTTTTGTAAGCTACAAATCTAAGGTATCGAAAATGCTGGGCTCAAGTCATTGTGAGGCTGTCTCAATATTTAGAAGTATCTTCTTTCTTTCTTCTATTTTAATTAACTACATAAGCGATTTAATAAACTAATCGAAAATACGTGTGCTTGATTGGAAAAGTCCATGCTATATGTACCTACCTTAGTAATTACTGCTGGCGTATTATGAACTCTTAATTCCAGCCAGCTTACAAGCGAGTAAGCTTTAAAAAGTTAATTCCAACTATCAGTGACGAGTAGCCACTGTCAAATTCACTGCAAATTCGATTTATCAACGACAAATTCTAACTAGTCAGTGATGAGTAGTCTAGACTAGCTGGAATCAGTCGTAAGCTGGTTGGAATTAAGAGTTCATAATAGGCCCCCTGGTGGTAGTAATTCTATAAGTCAGATTCCGAAAAGATTAACATTATAGCCAAATGAACATAGGATATAGACTCTATACTCTATTTGTAAAATTCCAAAATAGTAACTTATCATGATAGTCGTAGGATTCAATCACCAACATTTAATCTTTAAAAGTCGTTGCCCAAAAACATAAATTTAAGCACACAATTAATTCTTAGATGCATGAGACTTGAAGACGAGTAAAAACCAATTGAGTGAAATTAACTATATGTATTAGTACTTACACTTTAGTAAATCAGCGCCATCTAGAAATATTATTGTGTATGATGTAGGTACGCCTAATTCACCGTATGAATTTGTACCTACCTAATTCTTGGACTACGTGTAAAAATTATGTTTTCCACAGAACCATTACTCAAAAATCAACGAAATATGTAGATGATTATTTTCACATATTATTATGATTTTATTTAAAAGCCTTATATGCCTACAATAAATAATGTTAAATGTTATGTGTTTTAACGTAAATCAAGTGTTTATATCTCACTCAATCAACCTAGCTGACGAATATTGAGATTTTTTTAAACAGCTATTGTAAAAAATCGATAATTAAATTTGGATATTTATTGATATGGCCAAAAGTATTGAAGGTAATGGTTATTGATAAGTAATTGCATCGTATTGGATAAATTATGCTAGTTTGTCACATTGTTGGCATGCACATCAAAAATAATACGTACAATGTTTGTACCACTCCTACGATTTAATTGTCAGTGCTTATTCCTGCTGTTTTACTTGAACTCGAGGCCTTCCTATAACAGAAAGTGGCAAGTCGTATCAGTTTGGATACGAGCCAAATAGAATAAGAACGTTGATACTTAAACTATCGATTACTTTATTTACGCCCGAATACTGAACAGCAACTCAAATCCGACAATCAATAAAGTGCTACTTACTGCTCAAATTTCACGTATTCTGTCTAATGTGACAGCTACTTAAACGCATAAGTAGCGCTTATATGTCTGAGTGGCGGTTCAGTACTCGGGCTTTAGATTGTCTTTTAATGTTTTTGTATAATATTATTTAAGTAAATAACTGAAATTTTAGTTCTGCAGATTTTTAAATAATTTTATAAAATAATTCGAATAGGTGAGAGTATATAACGTTGGATGGTTATTTTATTGAAAATCCAGGCGGGGGAAATATGTCTTCTGTATGTGATTACTATATTTTATGTATATTACTAGTAAATATTATTAGTTATTAATTGAGATATTTTGTCAAATTTATATTTAAGTTTAACTATAATGTCGTAATATCTACACATACCTCCTAGTCATTTTTTTAACAAATTATTTTTCAAATTACTATACAGATATGTGAAGCTTTCATAAATAATTGAATGAATTGGAGGATATTGTGTTAATTGTAGTAAATTTTTATCGATATTTGAATCCAAAAGCACCAATGGGAGATGTCCCTAGTCAATTATAACGTTAGAATCTAAAGTTTATAGGTACACTTTTTTTTAGTTTACCTATATTACTGCCTTTTGTGCCCGCAGTTTTTTAATAACTAGGGTTTCTAGTCCTTTCATAATTTTCTACCAAATGTTTTCCTCTAAACAGCTCCTCTCCAAATGTTAATTAAGAACATTATTGTCAATTTCTCTCCATCAGAATAATCCGTTACCTACTTAAGGAAAAATAATAGAACGAGTTTGCAAATTCAAGAAGTTTTTAATCGGGTAACCTGTTGCACATGTTTGGAGACGGTAGCATTAGTTTTTCTAAGCTACCAATCTAAGGTATCGAAAATGCTGAGCTCAAGTCAATGTGAGGCTGTCTCAATATTTAGAAGTATCTTCTTTCTTTCTTCTATTTTAATTAACTACATAAGCGATTTAATAAACTAATCGAAAATATGTGTGCTTGATTGTAAAAGTCCATGCTATATGTACCTACCTTAGTAATTACTGCTGGCGTATTTTGAACTCTTAATTCCAGCCAGCTTACCAGCGCGTAAACTGGCTGGCAAATTCGTATTTTCAAAAGTTAATTCCAGCTATCACTGTCAAATTCACTGCAAATTCGATTTATCAACGACAAATTCTAACCAGTCAGTGATGAGTAGTCTAGACTAGCTGGAATCAGTCGTAAGCTGGTTGGAATTAAGAGTTCATAATAGGCCCCCTGGTGGTAGTAATTCTATAAGTCAGATTCCGAAAAGATTAACATTATAGCCAAATGAACATAGGATATAGACTCTATAATCTATTTGTAAAATTCCAAAATAGTTACTTATCATGATAGTCGTAGGATCCAATCATCAACATTTAATCTTTAAAAGTCGTTGCCCAAAAACATAAATTTAAGCACACAATTAATTCTTAGATGCCTAAGACTTGATCGCCCGAATACTGAACCACCACTCAAATCTGACAATTAATAAAGTGCTACTTACTCGCTCAAATTTCATGCATTCTGTCTAATGTGACAGTTACTTAAACGCTTATGTAGCGCTTAAATAATTGAGTGGCGGTTCAGTGTTCGGGCTAAGACGAGTAAAAACCAATTGAGTGAAATTATCTATATGTATTAGTACTAACACTTTAATAAATCAGCGCCATCTAGACATATTATTCTGTATGCTGTACGCCTAATTCACCGTATGAATTTGTACCTACCTAATTCTTGGATTACGTGTAATAATTATGTATCCCACAGAACCATTACTCAAAAATCAACGAAATATGTAGATGATTATTTTCACATATGATTTTATTTATAAGCTATTATGCCTACAGTAAATAATGTTATATGTTATGTGTTTTAACATAAATCAAGTGTTTATGTCTCACTTAATCAACCTAGCTGACGAATATTTAGAGTTTTAAATCAGCTATTGCAAAAAAACGATAACTTGACAATAGAGTATTATATAATTTACCTAGTAGGTAGGTACACAACGAAACACGCTATCCTTACATATTGATTGAGCTCCTCGCTTCTCAAATAATAGGTCTGGGGTTAGAAGCCTTCCAAGTCAATGGTGTGTAAAAAATCAAGTGTGGTTAAAAGTAATATATTATACATTTTCTGGCATAAAAATAATTTAATAAATTTAAACTATGCTTTGGTGCTCAGAGGACCAAATAATATTTTAGTTAATTATTTTATAGCAATTAATATGTATGATGTAATTTTAAATGCTAATCACAGTTGTAATTTTAATTATTATACATATTTTTTTCCAAAGATATTATTAAAATTATTATTACATATTTAATTTTACAATAATAATTTTAAACAGCGGTAGAGCCAAGCAGTTCGCTGCACGAATGGGCCGGCTCGACCGGTGAAATACCACGACCTCTAAGAAGATCGACGTAAAGTGGCTCATGCCGCGTTTCGTTTCGTGAGAGAGGTACCCGGAGGCCCACCCCCCTTTTCCCCTCCTTTCCTTTCCCCTATCCCTTAAAGGTCGGCAACGCAACAGTAACACTATATGTGTTGTTGGTGTCCATGGGCGGCGTTGGTTGGTTACCATCAGGTGACGCGCCTGCTCGTTTGCCTTCCTATCCCATAAAGAAAAAAATAACACTTAAGCTGTAGGAAAGGACCAACAATAAAATCGTTAGGTACAGAATAAACAATGTATTCGAGCAACATATCTTAATTTAAACCAGAGTAACATTTCTTTTCTTGTTAAATTAATGTTAATAAATTAATTTTAGATAATCATTTTTTAACTAAGTAAACTTGACTTATAAAGAATTCAAAATCAAATTTAATCTAACTCTGCTTTTGTAATACTCCTAGTGTTGAGACTTAGGCCGTAGTAACTACTTACCATCAGGCACATTGGGCTTGTTTTATTATCTTTTATTAAAACAAAAACTACATACTTTCTGAAACAAACAGTATCTATGTAACAAGTATTACATCATAATAGATGAATTATATGCCTCTTATCCCAAAACTTATGCCTTAGTATTATAGTATTAATTGTAATGTTGAAAATGTTCCAGAGAACTCGAGATTTACTCGGAGAGAAAAAAAAGTAGGTAGTAGGTAATGCTCCAAGTATTATGCTGTGAAAAATATTATATTTATGTGACTGCAGCATTTATATATTTTTCTTAAAACCTATACACACATATATTATTTACATTATTTATTGAAGAATATGGAACTTTCATTAATCTATCACATTACAAAGCATTTTTTAATTTAACAGTTTAGAATATAATAGCATGTAGGTAATATATATAGGTAAATATTACACCAGACCTCTTGGTTGAGGAATTTAGTTTAAAAATATAATAAAATGGATTATACCAAAGTAGTAGTTGGTTTTAAGGATATTAGGTACTTCTATATAAATATGGAATTGTTTTAATCATAAAATTCTTAAAATGCTTTAATTCCATGTCCAGATTTTTGGAAGTATTCTATCTAGTATTAGGTACCTAATCAATTTATAAATTGACAATATACCTTTATGTAGTAAAATGAAGCACACAAAATAGAGCATAATTAATTGGAGCATAAATTCGTGTTTCTTTAAAATTTTATGTATATTATAATACTATTAAAATTCATTTAAGTTCAATTAAACATATTATTTTACTAGTTGAGAAACTTGTAAACTTTAACAATTAAATGAAAAGAACAGTTGATTAGTTGATAATATATTTTTAGCTAAGTGAAATACACAACTAATTATGTACCTATAAGGATATGGGTTTAGTTAAAACATAAAGTTTAAACTACATATCTCCATTAAAATTGTATAATATTTGCACCTGGTGTGCTTTTTATTCACAACATCATCTTAGAAAATTTTACAATTTAGTTTCTTAATTACAGTTAATTATTACTAATTATTTTGGTTCCGGATCTATGTTTAGACTGGTTCTGGTCATGGGATTGATTGTGTTTATCAATCAATTTTCACAGGCAATGTCAAATTTATTTTAAATAAACCATTTACAAATTACTGCTAAATTCTTTGGATCAGAAATTTGTTTCAAGTGAATAAAGTATATCATATTAAAGGGTGTTTTTTATTATGTGATTAATATCATGGTTACACAAATTACAAGTCAGCAATGACAACGTAAAACCTCGACAAATTTAGTTATTTAAAACCTAAAATAAATATCTACCTACCTCCTAGCCAGAAGTTACATTTGATAGAAGAAGAAAGTAATTTGATGAAGAAATTCTGTTTTCGTAGTAGGTAAGTCTTCTGATACTGTATACAACCAACTATAAACAAATACTTCTAGTAGTAAATAAATACATACCTTGAAAAATGTTATGAAACTTCCATAATATGAAAGATATATAAAAATGAATTTAATTCATAAACAATAATTTGATGAATAATATATACTATTATATAAACTTATGTTATTTGCTAAATATATAATTATACTCATTTTATTTACAATTTGTAATGAAATAAATACCTACTACAACGCCATCTAATAGCGAATTTAAACTAAATTAATATTAAATAGATGGCGTTACTAGGCAAATCAACACGAACTAGAGATTCTTTCATTTCATACGTATCAAAGATGGCGGCATCCAGGAGTTAGGGCAGGTACAAACTGTGTATGTGTTAGTGTATAAGAGTACAAAATTTCACGTTTGACCACTCCGATTACACACACAGAGATAGAAAACCGGGTGTGTGCGGGGCAAGGGGAGTAACGTCCGTGAAGTTGTGTCAGCATATGCGCAAACGAGGTGCGCATTCGTCGCGTGCGTTGTCGAGATTCTTTGTGCCATTCTTCGCATACCAATAAGAGTATATTCTTTATATTTACTCAAATATTGACATTTAATCAAAATTCGTCCCTTCACTTCATCTTCGAACGCCATATTAGGTGAGTAAAAATTATTTTTGATGCTATTTTCATACAAACAACACGAGATATGAGTGGTTTTTATTAGGGAATGTCAACAATGCGATCGCGATCCTACGATATTTTACATAGTTGTCGTGTTTGCTTCGCAGCGACTTCCGGTCGCTAGGGTGTCGGCATTTCGCGATGTAAACATTATCTAGTTTTAGGCTTCAGCTGCCTTCAGAGTTCAGACAAGCTATAGGGAATGAAGTGTGCCCAAGGTGATTTTGTGTTGTTAATTTCGCTTGAGTGTGCTTATTGGGATGGCGCAATTTTCGAAAGACGCGGTATGGTATCGTTCGCCTGCGATACACTTCAGTCGCGTTTGTTGCTGCATGCGATTTGACGTATTCTGCGCGTAGTGATGTCACTTGTCAGCTTATTTTATGAAATGTCAAACGTTTTACGTGTTACGCGCGAGTGATATGTAAACAATTTGTTAGTGAAATTAAAATCTATGCAGTGATTATTTACAATTGTCATGGACTGTTATTATTCGAAGTTTTATCCAAGGCGTAAGTACCTATACCAAATAAATAGTAAATAAACAATAAAATTCCTTACATACTTTCGCCCATGCCTCGCATAGTTTGAAGTTTTGGAATATGTTATTCATTCCAAAGGGAGCATAAAAATAAAGAAGTGTCTCCTTCATTTTCCGGGAGTCCGCGTGCTTATAATTAATTTAAAATATACTATTATTTTTAACTGGTGTTATTATGTGGTGCAATTAATTAAATTGATATAATTAGTGAAGGTTATGCTGTCTTTAATAATAATGTATCAATTGTTCTAGTTGTACTTAAAAATTAAAAAATATATATTTAAAACTGGAACGTCAGAAATAAAAATAAGAAAAATAAATACTTTAAATCAGAAGACTCATTTATAAATTAATTTTCTAACGCGTTGCAAAAATTAAGCATAACATTTCAAGATTAATATTTTCTAGAATTAAATAGATTTTTCATTTACTTTTTAATGCATTGCATTGTCGTAGAATGCCGTAGATACACTTTTACTATTTTTTAGTTTTAGTTTTATTGCTTACATAAATTATTATACTAAATTTCATTTAATTTTCATTTGCGTATACATTTTCTATTTTTAATTTCATGGCAACTTATAATAAAGTTATAACTTATTCCATACCATAAAAGTGGCGCGATGCGGCGGGAATTGTTACAAAGGCAATTGTTGTGGATATAACTCTTATAATATATTTTTTTTTATTTTAAAATGTCCTCATATATTTAATTTACTTTGTACATAACCTACTTTGTGATCTTAATATTGGCAATCTAGATTTAATACGTTTTGTTTTCAGTGTCATTATCTAGTGACTTTTTAGTGTAGAACCGCTTAAATAAATTAACTTACTGATGTTATTGTACAATATATTCCAGACATTGAACCATAGTCCGTAGGTAAACTTTCGTGAAAGTGAAAACCGCATTGTAAACTGTTCAGTTTTTTGCTAAGCTTCGAAATCGCAAGTTCTATGAACTGTGACTTTTGAAACGTGTTCATTATGATTCTATAATAATAATTATTTCTACTTAGTAGCTATGTAGTCAATTAACCACATGAAGAATTTGTATTTATACTTTATAGCCAGCAACTTTAATAATAAAATACATAAGGAAAGTTTTCGCCTGTATGCAATTCGCATTTAAGGACATTATTTCTAATATTTGGCGGGAAGATCTAAATTTAAAAAAGTGATTTATAACAGTGGTGGTTTCGAATAAATCGTGAATCTATGTGCCGATCTCGATTTCCTGAGACAGCGCTTATGATTTTTTAAATTTCTTTTTGACATTTTTTTGTCATTTGTGAATCAGAGCAGTATGTGATGATATTTTGGTAACACCGTTCCTTTTTTTTTAGCAAAAACACATTCATTAGCTACCTCATTATAAATAAAACAAACTTTCAGATTTTAATGTTATGTTTATTTGTCGTATTTATTATTGGGGAATCCATAAAGCGTTGGCAACTAACTTCTATTCGTAGGAGCATAAGAAACAAATGTCGGTTGCGGCATTATTTAATAATTTCGTTATTATTATGTTAAATTATATTTTGACCGACAATAATTCTCCGGCGCACCAGCCGTTAAGGCCAATAAGTTGTTCAACATTAACCAACAAATTGGTTACTTTACTAGACACATGTTTATTCTAGAACTTTTTACACGGTCGGGTGTATAATTACTTTTTTTAAATCATTAATTATATTTGTAGCATTAAAACACAAGTGAAGAGGTTATGTGTATTTTGTTTAATTAAATTTCCGTGGCGCATGTAGGCACTTAAATATTAGATACAATTCATACAATATAGTTTTAGCTAGTATCTGTTGGACTCCCGAATGGGTGCCAAGAGTTATTTTGGTCAGTACAGTTGATGTTTTTATTGCGTCTCGCGACACGAACGCCGTCCGACGACAACTTGTGAGCTACCTATACGTCAAGCAATAAGACGTGTAAAGTGCTGACGCTTCATCCAAGCCCTCACGCGGCATCGCCCGTCCAAATGGACGATTCGCAACGATTTATCACGTATTCCGTCATAAGGAAATTGAATTTGGAATCGTTTGCGCTTTGCCGTTGACGGTTATTATGTTATTTGATTAAAATATTTAAAAATAGAATACATTCGAACACGTAAACCGTTTTCATTTTTGAAATTGCTTGATAATATTTATGATTTTTACGTATTAAATAATGTTAGTATACATTTGTACCGTTTATATTCGCTATTAAATATGATAATAATATCTTATAGATAAAGTAATGTGAACTTATGAAAATAAAATAAAGTACAATTTGCACGAGATATTAATTCATTTTTAAAATTATCCAAAAACGATTAAATTTAATTAAAAATTGGTTATCGATAACTTAAGTCAAAAAAATACGTGCATATGTATTAATTCCACATAGGGTTTTTAATGTTTGGATAGACTGAATATCGAACTATAATTAGTGAATCACTCTAAATTTCATTAATTTTTTTTAACGAATGGACTTACTGAAATTTTGTTATTTTCACATTTAGCAAGAAAAATGCACATAACCTTCAAACCTGCTCAATTACCTACAAATGTATTTTCCGGATTTTTCTTTAGTTTTTAATTTGCATGAGATAAAGAAAATAATGAAAAATGTAACTATACATATTGTTATGTTGTTTATGAAAAATATTTGCATTCCGTTGATGCTCACTCCGGATGCTGTAATCGTAGAAGTCCGTAGAACCCAACAGAGTCACTTGCATTCAGATCAGATGACATGTACTTACTTACCCGCTTGCACCGTGGAAAAAAGTTATAATGAAATAATTGTATGTATTTGATATAATGTACTATTAAAACAAATTACTCATTTTTTTTTATTTAAATTTTAGTTTCTTAATTATGTTGCCAATGATGTTTTATATCATTTAATAAGAAGTAATTTAAGAGGAAGCTTGAAAGTTACTGAGAAGATAAGATGAAATCGTCTCGCGTGGTATGGGCATGTAATGAGGAGGGATGATACACATGTCGCGATAAGAATGATGAACCTAAATGTGGAAGAAAACAAGAGAAGAGGGAGACCGAAGAAAACATGGATGACTTGTGTGAAAGATGATATGACTAGGAAGGGTGTTGCTGTGGAAGAAGCGAATGATAGGGAAGCGTGGAAAGGAAAATACTGTTATGCCGACCCTAAATGATGGGAACAGGGCAGGAAGATGATGATGATTTATGTTGGAAATGATGTTGTATATTATATAGTTTATAACAAATTAAAAACCGTCAAAGTAGTGTTTACTTTACTATATTTAAAATTCTCAACGTGCCGGATATTTTATAGAAGAAATATGTATATATATATATATTGTGTGAGTGTTATTCATTCATTCATAATTATTTTTTTCCGTCTGCACTGCAAATCTTAAAATAAAACATTAATTTAATTTTTACAGAGTAATCTTTATTCAAATATACATATAGTGTAACTTATTGCGTATTGTATTATTTTGATATACGGCAATATCAAATTATGAATAATTTGTTAGTTTTTTTTCACACAATATTCAATAAAATTATTACTTCTTCACGTGCGTACAGTACTCAAGCACCTCACATGCGCTAATATCGCTTAAATAAATTATAAACAAAATTTATCATCATCATTCTCCTTGACAAGTCCAATACTTCCCAAAAAATCAGACGGTTGCTTTAAGACTAAAATAACATTTAAAATGATATAAGTACCTACATAAATTTTGTTAATTTAAATGACATTTAACAGCTCTTTGTAATAATATATCAATGACAAATATAATGACACTGAAATTTAAATTCAAGCTATTAAAAAAGTATAATTTAATGTCATAATTTCCTCTATTAGCGAATAAAAACATAATTTATATTATATTTATAATAATGAACGTATAAATGTTATACAATAGTCGTGAGTATTGAATGGAAGCCTCGGATTCATTTGTTGTGGCCGATGTTACAGCTACCTGCTTTTATTGACCTGGGAAGGGGTCCTTTAAGCCTCCAAACGGTCACGAACACCACGGTACATTTCATTCAATAATCTGGCACGTAGAAAACACTTGCCACATACAACACACCTGTACCGTTTAGTTAAAAAAAAAATTGATTCTTTTTTTTAAATCTTTACAATTTAATTTTAAATTTTTACAAGTTGCCTGGGAATATTCATAGTAGGTCTTTCAACTATTTCATAATGCTACAGATAACATACAGTGTTTTTTTTTCTATAAATTCGATTCGTGGAGCGGCTATCTTTGTTTTTTTTTTCTATTTTCGAGTCACAAGAGTCTCATGCTTGCCTTAAAAGTTTTCACAACATTTCCTGGAGATATGATTGCGACGAATGTCCAGTAGCCTCGCTCTATTCTCGTACACCTATTTGTGGACTGCCGTCGCGTGAAACTACCTATTTTGTACGAGCGAAAAACGTCATATTACCAAGTAATAGAGTTCAAATTCAACTGAATGCACATACTTTATGTGTCCTTATTAAACGCGAGTGTGTATCGGAGCGAAAGGACCCACTCCTTGCCTCTTATTTATCTTAATTTCGCTCTCCAAAGAAGTGACAAATGTGTATTATTGCTGTGTGAAATCCGTGTCACTTGTACTTTTGTGTGACACTTTCCAAATATGTTTACGTGTTTAATTAATATATACAAATAAATATTCACGCCAAGTCAAGGTAGGCAGAGTGAATCGAGCGCCACACTAATCTCTATGTACCTGGCTTCATTAGAGGTTCATAATTGTGTGATATGCACGGATGACATCACCTCAAACCCACCAATTGGTCTCCTGGCCCTTAATGGGTATTAAGAGTCCTGATATCTACTATTGTAAGGAGATAATTATCTATTCTTGCTCCTTTACTTTGTCTACGGTATATAAGCAGTACTTGTTGACCTGGCGAACTCTGTTCCGCATCAAATAAGTTAATTTTGGATTTATCATATTTCTTTACTACATTATACATGAATTAAACATATAAACCACCCCGTTTCCACCCTCTATCTATTAAAAAAAATTGCATCATAATCCCTGCGTAGTTTGAAAGATTTAAGCATACAAAGGGACATAGGGAAAGAGTAAGCGGTCTCTACCGCTGTTTAAAATACGGGGACAGATAAAGCGTCTTTGTTTTATACTATACTAGCTGACCCGGCGAACTCTGTTTCGCATCAAAAGTAATAACTGCTGCCCCGCTATGTTAATACTGCAATATCTTCGACAAATTTGAAGTCGATAGCAGCTATAGGTTAAAAATGGGAATTTTCCATTGTTAACACCCCCGCAACCCCCCTTGTGTGTGGAATTTCGTAAAATCCGTTCTTAGCTGACCTCTACTCGGCGAAAGGAATAATCCTACCAAATTTCAAGTCGCTACGCCTTATGGTTCCAGAGATATCGTGATGAGTCAATATATAGGTGGAAATCTCTTATATATATATAGATATATAGTGACTTAAAAGATATTAATATCGCAAATATATATTTTTGTTAAACATAATTCATAAAAAAAAAATGGATTTAAATATTGTAAAAATATAAATCTGATTCTGCCAACTTTTAACGTTCTGGTAAATGAATTATCATATTTTTCCTTTATATATTTACGTTATTATAAACGTATGTATTTCACTATTTTCTACCCGCAGTTTATCCGGCTAAAGCATAAGCCGCATAATAATTCTAAATAAATTAGCTATATACTGGTGAATGAATTATGTACTATAATCGATTCATAACTTTCAGAGTTTAATATATGAGTATGTATGGTGTAAGCAGCGGCAGTTAAGCCTCGAATTGCGGTTATTTTTAAGTCCAAAATGGAATAAGTGGTGAACCTATTGCCATATACGGGGCACACAGTTTTCAGTTATCTATCACACATAACTTTCGAAAATACATTGGTGTGAGTCCGGATTCGAACCCAAGACTTCTTAAATCAGATGCGGGGTGATAGACCACTGGACTACCGATACTGCCGTATTATCCAAAAATTACCAAAATTATCTTTGATCTCAATTCCTTATTCGGACGGTAATTATTTGATTAATATGTTACTAAACCATTTGTTAACATTGCATTGTAACCTTTAAAGCAAGCTAGATTTGATAACGGTCTGCGTGTATGGCGCAATAGGAATGGTGCATAGACACGGACCAACTGACTTCTTGGGTTTGTGGACTGTTTGGGCGGTGGGTACAATAGTGACATTTTTTCAATTGTGTACTTTAGTAATACTAATAATTTACAATAATTACTGTAGTGTAGACTATCACGTCTAACTCATACCAGGGTTAAATAAAGGTTTATTAATGGTAGAGTCACGTAGTTCGCTCGTAGAATAAACCGGTGAAAGGTCCTGGTACCTCTCAGAATATCGGCGTAAAGTGGCTCATGCCGTGTTTCGCTCAGTAAGAGAGATATCCAGAGGCCCAACCCCTTCCACTGACCTCTCCCCATGCCTATTCCGATCCCTTCCCTATCCCATCTTAAAGACCGGCAACGCAACTGTAACACTATCTGTGTTGCAGGTGTCAATGGGCGGCGTTAGTTGCTTACCATTAGTTAACACGCTCGTTTGCCCCCCTATGGCTTATAAAAGCATAGCTACTGCTGACTGATGATGCACTTCATACGAAAGTAATATTTCAAATTGAAAAATACCTAGATAACTGCATGTCAAGTAAGTTTTGTGTCTTGTTTAAAAGAATACACAATAATTTATGGCTGATCCGAGCGGGCCGTTTGAGATATTTCATTTTTAATTCATGTTTATGAAACTATAAAAATCTATTTTTATGTCTATTTTACGCTTTTTGTCTATGGTATATCTCCCCCCCCCCCCCCCCCCCCCCCCTCCGGCAATAACTCGCTAATGGATTCTAGGTTTTTAATTGTGAAGCTAGTAAATAAGTGGTCGGTGGGAATTATTACAACTATTTTATTAAAAACTTTCCTAAATTGATGTACATATGAATATTAAGCGTCGTTTAAAAAAAATCTTCAACTAGCTACTTACCAAAGGGATTCTGTCGTGCCGGCATTAGTTCTGTTGCTATGGTTTTTTTTTGTAGTTCTTTAATAAAAGATTTATGCTTTTGCTTCAAAGCCCGCAGTTAGTCATAATCATAATATGCTTACAGTAAAGGTTCAATTTGTAGAATTCGAAACTGTTTTAACAAATCAAAATAATTCATTAAACATGACATTATATATTGTGGTGCCGGTTGAATCTAATTTTATAAATTTAGGTACGTAGTTATGATTCATATACAAAAAAAAGTTTAAATCTTTTGGCATGTTACAAGACAGATATGAAAAATATATATAATTCTGTAATATCTTCCACAGTTCATATTATTTTATCTAAATCGCTTTAGTAATTTATGCAGATATAATACTTAAACAAAGAAGTAATAAGTGAACCGTAATATTATCTGCTTCGTTCCGTCTTTTTTGCTATCTATGGCAATTATTCCCCGTGACTCGTGTCCGAAAAAGTCCAGGTTCGAATACTCGCTATGAGTATATCAGTTATCGAGTCGTACTTTAGAGATTACTAGAAATACGTGTTTTTTATGGGATGAGAGGGTAAACGAGCAAGTGTGTTACCCGATGGCTAGCAAAAAAACGCCGCCCATGGACACTTGAGCAGAGATAGTGTTACAGTTGCCTTGCCCGCCCCAATATGGGAAGCTTCGAAATGGGACGGAAGGGAAGGCGGTACGGGTTTGGGCCTCCGGATGCGTCTCTATCTGAGAGAAACGCGTCATGAGCCACTTTACGTCGATATTCAGAGAGGTGGTGGAATTTCACCGGTCGAGCGAACTGCGTATCTCTGCCACTATTAAAGGGTGGAATTAACTTTTCCGTTCCAGTAATAAATCCCATATTGGTGATGTACAAACAAATTCTCTCGGCCGAATGCTCTCCACGTATTGCAGGTAGACTACAATGTGCTGGAGCTCACTTTGACTTCACTTGTTATAAAGCAGATACTATATATAGTCGGCAGTCGGAATTGTTGCCGAAGCACGATATGTACTTCGCTGCTGGCGATTTAATTAAATCTGCTACATATTTTTGTACGTTTTATTTGCATGTATTGATACAAAATACATAGGTACCTATTTGTACGCATTGTACAAGTGTTTATAGTTAATTAACGGCACTGTCAACAGATGTCTTTTTTTTTTTTAAATTTTCAAAGTTGCAATGAGGTTCGCGACTATTGAGTTTTTATTACGTATTATACAGGTGTTACCAGCGACATGTTTTTGCCTGAAGGTATTGAAGGTATCAATTACATCTAGTTTGTTGGAGTTCATGAATATGCAGTATTAATGAATTTATATTTCTTAGGAAAGTTAATGTACTAGCGGTTTGGTATCAAGACTTGAAATTTAAATTCAAGTACTATATTTTTTCCCAAATTAACTTATTAATCATGTCCGCCGCATGTGACCAGATATTCATGCGGCGTGTAAAAGCATAGATGCCGCTGCCTACATTCTCGGAAGTTAATGGCGTGACGGTACGCAAAAAAAAAATGCATTAAGCATCTGTTTTGGCGGAGTAGGCATGTCTGCATGTTACTACATATATACATAAAATTGAATAGTTAATATGTTTGTCTGATACTGCCGTTACTAATTTTCTAATGTGTATTTCATAAATCATCGAGAATGTACAGTCAAATTGATTTCTAATAATAAAGTAACGCTCAGCTTCCAAGAAAATCTACCTAGAAAACACGCTGTACATAACAATGAGAGATACAGAACTCAAGGATGAATATAATATTTCGTGAAGACCGACAGTTTTTTTTTTAATAGCACGCTTGGATCTTACAGGTGTAGGCAGAAAGAGGTGTTATCATCAGATTTTATTATTCTTCAAAGCATTACGAAGACTATAAAGCTGTGGGATCTCAACTTGTCGCTATAGGTTTTCTCTGCCCAGCTTAGGGTTTTTAAAAGGATTGTATATATATTTTTTTTATAATTCAATTATTATTTCTAATAGTAGAGAATATTAGCATATTGATAAATTTATCAGCACTTTATCCACTACATCGGTGTTCTGAAAATGTGCCAAGTTCTAATCAAAAAGCAGAAGCTTTCATTTCAACTTGACACTAGATAAATTAGATTAGCCTGGAATAGCGGTCTTTTCATTATTAATATCATGTCTATTTATAGATGCGTTCAATAAAAAAAAAACAAACTGTTATTTCGATATAACAAACGGACATTACTATTTTACCTATAGACACATCTATAAATACACTAGCATAAAGATATTAGAAATGAATTAACTCAATATCAAAGATTTTATCGATTTTATAGATAAAATCGATAAAATCTTTTACAGAACATAACTACACCATAAAACTATAGTTATATAAACCTAGAAAAAGCGAATGGTTTTAATAAAAAAATACTACTGCTATTCAGTTAGGATTTAAGAAGGAGAAATATTCTATTGCGAAATATAAAAAAGTATATATTATGTTGGAACAAATTGGAGTGTTTGTGGCTGTTTGTACCGTTCCCGTTCGCTCGGTGTTAAAAAAAAAAACATGTTCATTGAAAAAATTGCCGCAAATGAAAATATCCGATCGAGGCAAATGTCGAAGAATAATTAGGGAGATTCACGTCACTTCATTAATTACAGAAGAGGGGACAGCAGACACTACAATTCACGCAATTGACTTATTTTCTGATTTTAAATTGATAAATTTTCTATTCTATATATATATTTTTCTATTCTAATATTCTATTTTAGAAGCCACGCAATACCACGACCTCTCAGAATATCGACGTAAAGTAGCACATGCTGCGTTTCGTTCGGTGAGAGAAATGTCAAGAGGCCCGTCCCCCTTTCCCCATTCCCCTTAAAGGCTGGCAACGCAATTGTAACACTATCTGTGTTGCAGGTGTCCATGGGTGGCGTTAGTTGCTCACCATCAGGTGAAACGCTTGCCCGTTTACTAAATATTTGCCGAAATATCTATATATTCCATGACCAAATAGAACGTGTTCTGGAGGAAGGTGATGTTAGGAGCCTCAAAAATCGACGCGCGTGCATGAAAAGAGTTATGAAAGTCAACGAAGCAAGTGAGGTGTGTAAGAATCGTGCCTTATGGCGCTCCGTTCTCTCTGCCTACCCCGCAAGGGATTTAGCGTGAAGTTGTGTATGTATGTGTATGAGTATCTATTTGTCTATTAATCATCATTGTAATACGCCCTGCCTGCTTGGAATGTTTTAAGTATAGGTTCAGCTTCTTATGTAAAGCTTCGACATCGGTTACCAATTTCTTGTTATTATTTTCTTTAAAAAAGAACTTACTCAATAATTTTTTTGCTCGTTGGGGAGATTAGTTTGAATATAAGTACACACATAAACCTACATAATTTCATTATTATGTAAATTAAAAACCTAGCCTCATAGCAATGATTATATTTGTAGCCGTTTAGTATTTAAATTTGATACGTGGCAAGTGTGAATAAAGAAAATGTAATACCATTAGTGAATGTACAAAATCCATATTATTACTATTGTCGCATAAAGTAACTACATAAAATATAACTATACATATATATATGTTGAACCAATTAAAACATAATAACAACCAGTTGAGTTGGATATTCAACTAAATCAGATATTTTATTAGATAATCCTACAATTTTATGAAGTCGAGTTGAGTGTTTAGTCAGCGCTCTCCACTTACAAGATTGATGTAGCGCCGCAACTGCCGGTCCAGTGCGGCTGTCGTACGATAAATTAAAACCCAACTCACATTAGAAGCTGTATATTAAAACACTGTATTCATCCCGCTCACTCCTAAGACTTTATCCTGTGCGCGAGAGGGAGAGCAACACCGGCACCACCGCGCCGATAGTACAGGACCGCTTTTTTTCTTATTCCACGACCAGACTAACCGTTAACAATAACTTTGTTCCTATAATGACTGGCCTTAGTAAAGACGTTCCTTCCACAATGAATGGGAAACTTTGTTTTGTAACTGACTCGTAAAGAACTTTGATAAGCTTTGAAACCTCATTATTTACTCATTTTAAGTTATTTTTATACTGATGCTAGATGTAGTATAATCTTATATCTTTAAACGAGCAATTCTTGTATATATATATGTATATATATATGTATATTAATTGGAACTCGGAATCGGCTCCAACGATTTTCATGAAATTTAGTATATAGGGGGTTTCGGGGGCGATAAATCGATCTAGCTAGGAATCATTTTTAGAAAATTTCATTTTATCGTGTTTTATCGATAATCAACTTAAACATCAACTTACTTTTTGGAATTCCTGACATCTATTGGCGAATGCTATAATTATTTTAAATTGTGAGCAACTAACTTGCTTTAACGACAACAACACTAAAGCTATTCCAGCAGATGGCGTTGTTTATAAAAAAAAAGAAAATACCGAGCAAAGCTCGGTCATCCAGATATTAATATATAATTTGACGCCTTTTTATACTCGAAAGTACAGGCAGTGCTTAGTCTCGACTTGCTAAATTATGCAATTATGCAATAAGTGGGTGAAAATATTTCCATACACAATATTGTCAGTCATCGATATTTGTCATTTATACTGCCAGAGAAGTCCTTGGTGTGAGTCAGGATTCTATCCTACGACTTCTTGATTCAGAAGCAGGGTGCTCAACTTCCAGACTACTGGCATTATTGCCATGATGCTAGATGTTTTCTTTACTATTGTGCATTTAAATGAAGAAAAAATAACATTAATTGGTGACCGTGTCCGAGGAATGTCTGAAAACCTCATTAAAAGTGCCAAGAGAACAAGTATTTCTTACTTATTTAGGTTAAAAATAATGTGTAGCAACAAGAATGTGAGTGAAGCGATCTGACCAGATTACACGGTCGGCCATCGCGTATCTGCAATCAGTAAATGGTTACTTTAAAAGTCTTTGGATATGCGAAATATTTGCCATGGAATGTCACCGTCGCCATGTTGCACTTATATGTCCATGGCGGACTTAATTTTTTTTTCTTATCAAGCAGTATAACCATTTTGCCAGTTTCAATCGGTTGTTAAGTACTCTGTGGTCCGTGATATGTAGGTACTTAGGTAGAGGTACTCACCGCGAACGCTGCCTTCTTGTGATTTGAGGCGAAAACGGTGGCCGGTCACCGGCTAATTAATTTCATGGTATTCGCACGGGAATTTCAATAATTCTTAATTAATATAAAGGTTATAATAAAATTTCCACATTGTTGTTGATATATAAAATTTGTGGTTTCAATTTGAATACTAGGCATTCAGGCCGACATATGCCAAAATACATGGTGCATGACCGACTTTAATATTATTTAATGACTTGGTCGCGGTTTTTTTTGGCTTTTGTTTTAAATATAATTACGTAGTGTAATGTTTTAACTGTTAAGTCGGGATGAGTAGGATGTTATCTAAGTCGGGCGCGCGTAATCCATCACGGCTGTATGGAAATGTTCCCGCTGTCAGTCTATTCCGGGATGTTCAGTTCACGCTAATGATACCTATAGCTACAATGAGATCATGCGACATTTACTATTGCCGTTTGTTGAGCGAATCTTTATCGCGAAACACTTCTTGCCTTGTTATTGTTCCAGGGCGTTGCATAGTTGCAGTTTTAACAAAGCACCGAACTTGGTGCGTGTATGTATCCACATACATATGCGACATTGCATTCCACACGGGAGAGTTTATAATTTATTTGTGTCGCAGTTTTCTGGCGGCAATTTTCCCACAGGGGCGGCCTCCTCACAAACGAGCCGCGCCCGCCCTTTATGCGGTTGTTTTTTTTATTTTTATTTATTTTTGTAGAGGCATAAAATGTCCGGTGGAAAACATTCAGTGATAACTGGTAACAATCGCAGCCGCCCGGATGCTCCCTCCATTCCGCGCATACCACTCCTGGAGCTCGGCTGGTGCTTTTTCATCTAGCGCCGCTCAATCGCTCGCTGGACGAATGCTCTTGGACTCTCTCGCCCTCGACCGCTTCAGACATTGACTAACTACCCGTTTATTATTGTTCTTAATGTTCGACAGATGAACCGATGAAATGCAATCGACATATTTGATTTAAAGCACATAAATCTATAAAAAAATTATGTAGCTTAAATAATAATATGACATAGCGTTATTACTATTTATCAATGTCGAATTATACAACCCACACATATACGTGATGTTATAACGACTTATAAACAAATAGAAAGTTTAATAAAGGATTTAAAAGCTAGCGGTGTGAGTCGAAAAACATTAAGTGTTCGGTGTAAGTGGCGGCCGTTCATTAGCGGTGTGTGCGCTCTTCAGACTTGCGTATTTCATTCTTACATTGTTTTATTTGTATCTGTCCGTCTGTGCACTGAAAGATATACAGCATCCAGCTCCTTGCAGTGGAACTTGTGACTCTCTATGCACTTGAATCCTGAAAACAAAAGTATTTTTAACATCCAACAGAAAGAGGGTATATTAGCATATCGTCGTTTAAGTTTTATCTATACTTATTTTAAAAATCTGAAGATGAATTTGTTTGATTGAACTCACTAATCTCAGTAATTTGTGGTGCAAAAAAATGATATTCAATGTTCAACATCACTCTACGACAAATAGGAGCTTGGTATCAATTAAAAAATATCTATTCAAATGCTTTTGTTGCGTGCTAATTGATGGGTTACTGGTGACAAGCATCTTCCACGGAGACTGAGGAATAAATTAAATACATATTTATAAATAAATTTGCATGGAAATCGATACAGCCACAAGGTAAGAAAGACCACATGATAATGAAATAGGAAAAAGAATGATGAGCGGTTAACATCTTATTGACTTTTCTGACAGTACACATTTGTTTTTAAAAGTCTATTACTCAATAATCCTAGTATCGTAGCATTCTATGTTATGCTCTAGTACAATTTATTTAATAATGCGTCTATTGTTTTATAATTGCCGCAAGAGATTTTTAGTGGAGATAAGTCCGGTGTTAAAAAGTATAAAAGTGAAGTAGGACGGTACCGGTAAGGCTGCCGGTAAATTTTTTCTCAACTAAAAAGCTTCAAGCCGTCAGATATGAAGCCCGATTTTTGTTATCTATCTGTTTGATCGCCGCTGATGAGCAGACGTAACTATGTTTTTTTCTAACTTAACATTTCGATTTATGAAATCGTAAACTTTTAAAACGACGTTTTGTGTTTTAGTTCATCCAAGTTACACTACAGATTAAAATAACTAATGATAACTTGAAAGCACTATAAATGACTTGAATAGTCTCGATGGTCTAGTTGTCGAGCAACCCGCTTCTGAATCAAGAAGTCGCGGGTTCGAATCCTGGCTCACACCAATGACTTTTCGAAATTATTTTCGGAAGTTGTGTGATAAATATCGATGACTGGAAACTTTGTGCCCGCTATGACAATATGTTCGCCACCTATTCCATTTGGGACGTAAACATTACGGCGAGACGAGGCTTAACAGCCGCTGCCTACACCTTTTGGTAAAAAAGGCGTGAAGTTATGTTATGTAAATCTTATGAATTTAAGAAGAAAAAATGAAATTTCTTCAGCTGTCTGAGCGGTGTGATGTCACAAACAAATATAATATATTGTTAGACATCATTAGAAACTTATAATACACCTCTATTTAGGTCGGGGATTAAAATTGTAAATGAATAATTGAGATCCTTTGGAAAGTTTTGTGTATGAATGTATTTTGGTTACGAGCAGACTTAAATTATTAGCGCTAATTATTCAATGTTTACGTCTATTGAACATAAGTAAAGAGATACTAATGATGGGATCTATTGTGTGGTATATATTCCTACCAACCTGACGTGTTTTCGAGAAAGTATTTTTAAGGACAATATAAGATAAAAAAATTATCGAAAACGAGGTTGTGAGGAAGGAAGTTGTATTGAAATAAACTGTCGGTGTAAAAGTAAGAAAGGGCATGCTCCAATGGTTCAGACATGTAGAAAGAATGGATTATGCAAGATTGACTAAGCAGATTACAATGCAAAAGCGGATGGATGTAGGAGTCGAGGACGGCCATGATATACCCTCCACGAGGAAATAGAACGGGTTCTAGAGGAAAGTGATGCCAGAAGTCTGAAAAATCGACGCATTGAAAAGAGTTATGAAAGAAATATGTTCTCCATACCTACCCCGCAAGGGATTTGGCGTGGAGTTATGTATGTATGTATTTTTAAGTATTGAACACATCTTGTTAACATATATTTTGAATATAAATGTTATTACTTTATTTTATTATTTTGAATCCGACGATTAGTCTCATGATAAGTTGCTAAACTAAAAGCTGAACTGAACGCCAATTTGGTAGCGCCGACAGGCTGGGTCGTGAAAACATTGGACTAATGAAGTTGATATCCATCTAAATGGGAATTTTTGTTTTACTCAAGTACGAAAATGAAAATTGTGGCCTTTATAAATTAGGTCTGTGGGAGTATCACTATGACTGACTTGAGGATCACTATCATTTAGGACGAGGACGATTTACTCGAGTACGAAGTTTGTGTTCTTTAGAAGTTAGGTATGTGTAGTAGCATCACTATGAGTGTCTCGAGAATCACTCAGTTTAATACAAGTAGGTATATATGTATGTCTATTCTGTTTATCTGACAATAAATTGTATGTTTAGCGGCGCTGTGACTCGAAGCAATTAACAATGGTTTGTATTATATGCGATTTCCAAACCGAAGAGACGGTACTAAGATCGTTTGTCACGACGCAAATAACTATTTATGAGGATTATATAAATATATATATATATATCATTACATAGTATAACACAAAGTCACTTTCCGCTGTCTGTCCCCTTATATGCGCATATCTTTAAAACTACGCAACGTATTTTGATGCGGTTTTTTTAATAGTTAGAGGGTGTTAACGGGGTGGTTTTGATCTATAATTCATGTATAGTGTAGTAAAAAAAAAATATAATTTTCAAGATTTAGAACTTTAATCGCAAACGCTGCCTGAACCCTAACTGATAAATCAAAACAACGTACTACATTATTATACTCCTTTAAAAGGTCTACAAAAAAGTCCGCGAGGGCATATGTATATCTCTTAGGGATAACCCACAAGGATAATTTTTATTTTTTTACTTTTTACGATAAATAATGGCTGATTTACGAAGCGATTTTAAACATTACAAAATTAATTTTCATCTTACATTCTACTACGTGTCTTCAATAAATTGTGCATGTAATATAGATGATCTTGGCCCTTTACAGCATGCAAATTAAACAAATATTTTCGAAGATATTGCAGTATTAACATAGCGGGACAGCAGTTATTACTTTTGATGCGGAACAAAGTTCGTTGGGTCAGCTAGTATATATATATCTTCTAATCTTAGGGCGTCCATAAATTACGTGAGGTTTTTAAAATAATACTTTCAGAAAATTTCACGTAATTTATGGACGACCCCTTATCTCTATGAACTACATCATGTAGGTACAAGGAATAGAGTTGTCATTTAATTATTGGCTTTCCTGATCCTACAAAATGTTTATATTTTGAAAGCACTGAATATTCGTAGAAGAATTTTATGCAGTGTATCAAGCTATTGATATTTCTTTTAAGTAAAAATTGAGAATTATCTTTTTCAATTATTTTAGGCCAACGAAAGGACTGATCTGTATAAAATCTATGTGAAACTTTTGATTTTAATGAGTCGTATCTAATTCTATACAGAATACGTAATTAATAATTAAATATAAGTTTTAATCATTGTAAATGTATGCTAGCTATTTGCTATTGTCGTGGACATAGAATAAATTATTTGCAGAGCGTAAATTTTTGTAATAGTTAAAGGTGTTCAGTATCGATAGGATCCAGAGTTGATCGTAAATAAGCCATTGTTATTTGCCTAACATTTGAGCTGGGCATTTGGTCAGATTCCTGGGGAGGCAGCCGAGGCAGCCACGTGTGCTCGCCTCCGCGTGCCTCGTCTCGGGTATGCAGCCCCTTGCTACATGAATATTCTGTGCCCGAATATTCCATGCGGACCGGATAGATGCAAATTATGTGCACAATGACATTTTGGTACTTCGGCAAACCAGAACAATTACTCTAATAATAATCCATCTAATAATCCATATATTCAATCTCATTTTTCGAGCACCCCACTTCTCAATCAAAAAGTCGTGGGTTCCAATTAGGGCTCACACAAGTGACTTTTCGGAACTTATGTGTGATGAATATAGATAACTGACAACTTTGTGCTCGGTATGGGACTTAACAGCGAGTCGAGTCCTTAACAGCCGCTGCCTACACATTCGGGTACAAAAAGGCGTGAAGTTATGTGGAGATATATCATGAACTGTTAATATGATAGAGCTTTGGATACGCTAATTCTTTAGGGAGTAAGTTATATGATGTTAAGTTAATGTGACTGCGTTTTTAATCCACGGCTAAAATACTTAATAACTCTGGTTAATATATGTAGTATTTTTGGTAACTTTAATCTAGATGTAGGCAACGTTATGTTGTAATCGAGTATTTGATCCCATGATATTGGTGGCAAGTTCTTCGCTATACACTGGACACAACCAGTCATCCATCATTATCGCTTACAACTTGATATCATCATTTGTATATAGATACTTGGGTTTCGAATGACAACTTAATAAATAAGACATCGATAAAGAAAACGTAACTTAAATGTGTGGGCACCAACATATTTATCTTTTCCCTAATGAAGCAGCCAATCCTGGTAGTTACCCCTGCCTTAGACAAAACCGCAACCAAATAACGTTGCTTTCTGATTGTGCCAGGTAATGTTTCAGGACTTCTTGACGATTCAGATATTGATAATAGGGGAACAGTGTCCCAGTACAGTTTAAAACGGACAAGGGGTAGTCAGGTCATGAAGATAAAAAAAATATCACTTCTGGAATACTAACGCAACTTAATGAGTTTTTTAATTAGTACTTACACACCTTTTTTTTACTTTTAATTCCATTCCATATATAAATGAGCTTTTGGTCGAACTAGTTTCTTAGAAAATCGTTTTTTTTTCTTTGTCCCTTGCGGAGTAGGCAGAGAGAACAGAGCGCCATATGGCACGATTCTTACACACCTCACGATCGATCACGGTCGTTTTTTGAGGCTCCTAACATCACCTTCCTCTAGAACATGTTCTATTTGGTGGGACAATGTGACAAATTTTCTATGTATTATAAGTATGTATTTACAAAAGAAAAGTATATATGTATTAGTATCCGTTATCTAGTATCCATAGCACAAGCATTTAGTTGCTTAGTTTGGCACTGGAGGGCCCTGTGTGATTTGTGTCCAAGATATTATTAAGATGTAAATAATCTTTGATCCTCAATTGCGCACGGGAGGTCTGAAAGAAAGAGTTGGCGTGACTGCCGCTTCTCAACTCGAACAATCACGATGTACCACTTATTGTCGAGCGTCACTATCAGTAAACTTGTATTCACTTATAATTAGTGGTCATATTATGTTCACACTCTGAAGGTATCCAACGATCCTAAATGCGATAGTTCCGCCATTTTAACAAATTTATTGCACGCCACTTCCTCATCTCGGGGTTTTTTTATGGGATAGGAGGGCAAACGAGCAAGGGGGTTACGTGATGGTAAGCAACTATTCACCGTCCATGACCGTGCGTTGCCGCCCTTTAAGGGATTAGAAGGGGTAAGGGAATCGGGCCTTACCTCTCTCCGAATGAAACGCGGCACGAGCCACTTCACGACGAGTCGAATCTCGGTGGTATGTAAGTAGAGTATACCGCTTTAGAATTAAGAAGTCGTGGGGTAGAGTTTGCAGCTCATACTAAAACTTCTCGGAATTATTTTCGGAAGTTGACTGTGATGAATATCGATGATTGACAACACAGTGTCCGGTGTATGGCAATAGGTTCCTGCCATTTGGCACATAAGTAAAAAGTCGGCGAGTTATTATTAATATTTCTGAATGTGAAAAGAGGGTTTTGAGGGCCTTACCATGTCGTCGGGTGTAACTTCATGTTTAAAAAATAATTTCGATATTTATTATTAAAAATCTTTATTTATTTTTATGGTGTTCTGTTGAAATTATTATTATACATTGTGTTGTATTCGTTTTAGGTAAGTGACAAACTGGAAGGTAATGGTGATCAGTTGACGCCATGCATCCGGCAGGGTACTACGCTAACCTTGGTAAGATTTGTGACAAATTACATCAAACTTGATTTACTATTGAGGGTTAATGGTACCTACTGTTTACTTCTATTGGCCATTCGATACTTGGGTCTCGTATTTTAGCGAGGTATTTCTTTTAGAAGAAAAGCCTCAACTTATTATCATCATTATTACATACTATTAAACAAAGTCGCTTTCCGCTGTCTGTCCCCTTGTATGCTTATATCTTTGAAACGACGCAACAGAATTTAAAACGGTTTTTTTTTAATGGAGAGAGGGTGTCAACAGGGGGTTTGTACGTATAATTCACGTATATTATATTAAAGAAAAACTGATATTTTTTCAGAGTTAGCACTTTAATTGCAAATGCTGGCTGAACCCTAGGCTATACCTAGATCAAAACAATGTACTACATAATTATACACTTTCAGAAGGTCTACAAAAAATCCGCAAAGGCATATGTCTGTCTCTTAGGGATAACTTACAATCACCATTTTTATTTCGTCTGATGCGACACTAAGTCAGCTAGTGATATTATAAACCGATAATCACGTCTAACTAATAGAATAATGTAGCAAAAATAAACAACAACGTATATAGTTATTGTATTTAATAAATGGCAATTTTTTCAACATTACAAACGGCCAATTTATATTTTATTTATTTGTTTAGATAGCTGTCTATAATGTACGCGTAGCTGGTATGATATATGGATAGTGTTGCAAAATATTAATAAAATACAAATTTATCGTCTGAAAGTATCATATTAACGGTTATTCGAGTATCGTACACATCTCACATTTACGTCTTTATAAATAAATCTATATTTATGGTTAGTTTATATATTCATTAAAAAAAAAACTTTGACGCCCTCATATTTCTTAAAAAATCTACCCTATGTCCTGCCCCGGGAGTTATACTACCTTCATATCAATTTGTTCATTTAAATAGTTATCAAACACAAATTGAAACTTTTGCGTTTAGTACTAATAATAAGGAGGAAGACAACATCTATTTTTCATCCCCCTAAATGTTAAGGCTTCCTTTAACATTTATTTATTTTACAAAAATATTTGAATTATCAAACAACACACAAAAATATATACAACTCTAAATTTTCCCTTTTTTGAAACTTTATTCTTTTGGTAAGACAACGTTTGCTGGGTGAGCTATTATTAATATAGTCTTCAACTGATTTATTTCATTGGTAACATTTCAATATATTAATAAAAAAAAAAAAACAACCATAAAATTTAAACTAATATAGACCCGTTGTTCTTAGGAGCGGTATCAAAATCCATGTCATATGACGTCACGGTCGTAAATCACTCAGTTTTTGCCAATTCGGCTTCTCTTGAGGTTTGTTACCTGAAAATGTCAACATTTAAAATTTACGATGAAATCTCTTAGGGCCAAGGACTATCTAATTCTTCACAAAATAATTATAATCAAAGTTATTATTACATAGTATAAAACAAAGTCGCTTTTTGCTGTCAGTCCCCTTATATGCTTAGATCTATGAAACTACGCAACGGATTTTGATGAGATTTTTTTAATAGACAGAGTGTATACATTTCATGCATAATTTTCGAGATTAAGACATTAATTGTAAACGCTGTAAAAAATACTTTTGATACGGAACAAAGTTCTCCGGGTCGGCTTGTAAAATATATAATATATAAAATCTTCCATATAGGTTTTAACATACTCTTAATACTTTGCGATTGAGAAATATTATATTTGAAACTGTAAATGTAATTCCACTGTGACATTTAACCATTCATTTGAACACGTTTACATGAAACTATTTATGCGGGTTGTAAATATAACGGTAAACTATGTCCCAGTCGCAAACTTGAATAGAGAGATTTTGTGCAGTTTTTCCCGTGTTTTTTAAGAAGTACGATAGTAAAAACACACCTTCCTTGACCAAATAGAACGAATTTATTTCTTAGATTATCGCGAATCACATTCATAATATTGAAACAACTTTTTATGTATTATATCGCGTTTATTTAGAACTTATTTTCTATTTATTTCCCGACGTTTCGAATTCTTTACAGAGATCATTTCCACGAGTAATGATATAATATAACGCTATATAATCCATAAAAAAATGTTTCAATGTTACAAATAGAACGAGTTCTGGAGGAATGTGGTGTTAAGAGCCTTATAAATCGCGCGTGCATTAAAATAGTTATGAAAGTCAACGAAGCGAGTGAGGTGTGTAAGAATCGTGCCTTATGGCGCTCTGTTCTCTCTGCCTACCCCGCAAGGGATTTGGCGTGAAGTTATGTATGTATGTAAGGTATAATAATTGCTGCCCACCTCTTCGGGTATTAAGTGTGTGCACGTACACATGTAGAATATGGTATTTAAACACAAACTAAATAAATTTAAAATGAATCAGTGATTTGTTAGCTAATTGCTAGTTACCTCGCGGCAGCCGATACTTCCGATAGAGTAAATTTGATCAGCCTTTTAGTGGTTTTGCTACTACATATATACAGAAGCTAATTTGTACACGCCACTGTGAAGTTACAAGCATTTCATTTAAGGAATCAATGTCATGTGGTGTTTTGAATTGTACAGCTTACAATAGACAAACCAATCGGTCTATTATGAATTATGATGTATTTACGGGCTGTCGTTCAAAATTTAAAATGCTGTTACGTTAATATTGACAAATACGATAAGTGGGTTGAAGTCTTGATTAGAAATATATTTGTCGTGAACTATATTTTCTGTAACAGTCTCGGTGGCGCAGTGGCGAGCACCCCGCTTCTGATTCAAGAAGTAGTGGGTTCAAATCCTGGCACTGGCACACGCCAATGACTTTCGAAATTCTTTTCGGAAGTTATGTGTGATAAATATCGATGACTGAAAACTTTGTGCCCGGTATGGCAACAGGTTCGCCACCTATTCCATTTGGGACGTAAACATAACGGCGAGACGAGGCTTAACAGCCGCTGCCTACACCTTCGGGTAACAAAAGGCGTGAAGTTATGTTATATTTTCTGTTTTTGAACTAGCTGTTGTATTTTGAAAACTATTCCTGTAGCTCTATCCTATATTCTATTGTCACGTATGTATCATAGCAGAATTTAAAAAAAAAACTTGAGGAGGGATGCATTCTTCTCTTCCTCCTTCTAGCCATGTTCTTCTTAAGCGTATCTTAATACCATGAGGTCAAATTGTGTTGTGAAGTTAAGAAATCCCCTTCTGCCTTGGTAACATTTTCTGACTATGTCCTGATGTCCACGTCTTCTCCGGATATCTGATTTTCTGATTTTATACCTTATCTGTTTAAACACGTTGATTAATATTTAATTGAGTGCTTATTATGAACTAATTCTTTTTCATTTAATATATCTTTTATTGGTCGCATATTGAGTTCTGATGCTGTTATGCAGTCTCCCTCCTGCATCAATACCTTTGTGTTTACTTACAATACAATGGTCATGATCATTCCTCTGTTTTCAACGGTGACCACATGATATGAAAGTTATATTCTTCAATAGCATCCTTGAATATGCTGAACGAATTATACTTCGTTCAGTTGTTCAGCTTTTCCAGTACATCAGTATTTTTGGACTTCAAAATAAGTAATACTTAGATTTTGTATAAATACAGTTTTATTTATACAGATCAACGAAAACCTTTGTGGAACTAGAGAAGGAGATCTCTTGCTGATCAATTTCTGTATTATTCTAATAACATATATATATTTTTTAACTAAACGTTATTTTGAGTCTTAATTAAAAAATCGCTGCTATTTCCTTACTTGTTGAATTCCTCTATCATTCCCATTTGCAGTACTTAGAAATTGATGATTGCTCTTTATACAAATGGGACACTCTAATTGCTACAGTCAGCTGGTTCATTGCGAATGAGAAGCAAACAGACTGGATTGATTGGCCAATTTATAAGAAAACTACCTGACCCGGCAAACGTTGTCTTGCCGAAAAATATTTTTTTTAAAATAGGGGTTGATCGTAGGGGGTTGAAAATTTAGGGTTGTATGTATTTTAGTATACGGTTTTATAAAAAAAAAATAAGAAACAGAAATATATCGAAAAATAAAAAAAAAATATTGAGGGGTGGGCTACCCTTGTGATTTACGGGCATGGAAAATAGATGTTGTCCTATTCTCAGACTTACCCGATATGCACCCAAAATTTCATGAGAATCGGTCTAGCCGTTTTGGAGGAGTATGGGAACGAAAATTGTTACACGAGAATTTTATAAAAAGATGAAATTAGTTGTATAAATGTTGTTGTATTTAAAAAAAACACTATATTATGTATATGCGGTGGTGGTGTATAATATGTAATGTCGGGTGTTCCACCTCGTCGTGCACCTCGCTTCTGAATCCATGGGTCGCGGGTTCGAATTCTGTTCGAAACTTTTCGAAATTAATTTCGAAAGCTGTGTGATTAATATCGATGACTGAAAACTTTGCGCCCGGTATGGCAATAGGTTCGCCACAATAGCCACCTATTCCATTTGGAACGTGAACATAACGGCGAGTCGAGACTTAACAGCCACTGCGTGCACCTTCGGGTAGAAAAAGGCGTGAAGTTATGTTATGTGTATGTTAGACAATGAAGACGAGCTATGACAAGAGTTATGAAAGTCAAAGAAGCGAGCGTGGTCTTTGAGAATCGTGCCTCATGGCCTTCTGTTCTCTCTGCCTACCCGGTAAGAGACTTGTGGTGAACTTATATATGTATAATAATAGAATATGTTAACAATATGTTAGTTTTAAAGTATAAATATCGACACACTTAACGTTTAATATTCGCTGTATAATAATGAATTAATATGCATATAGATAGATAGGTAAATCTATACCTACCTTTTGTCATTGTTTATTATTTTTCTGCTGATGTCATTTTGAATATTTTAATAAGTGCCCAAGTTTAAATAAATACTTAGTAGGTATTAGACTTAGTGGTTATACGTGAAAGCATGTTTTTAATATTTATAAACGCATTGTGTTACAGTGGTTATAAATATATACTTCATTATCTACAATAATCATAAATTCATTATTACACTTTTATTATGTCCACTGCTGGACGTAGGCTTCCCTCATGGAACGCCACAACTCACGGTCTTGTGCTAGGCGTATCCAGTGGCTTCCAGCGTTCTTAACTAGGTCGTCGGTCCGCTTAGGGGGATGACGGCCTACTCCACGTCGACCAGTACGTGGTCGCCGACATAATTACGATCATTGTAATATAAAACAACCTTTTCTTAAATACAGCTTTAGAATGTACACCTATAGAAAACAATGCAAATCTTTTTATAAATACACCCACTTCTTAACTTTGGTCAGTTTAGTACCGCAGCTCAGAAATTAATCTTTCTTGTAACAGTCATTTAAACTTGTAATAAAGATATTATTTCGAGCAAACATCCAGGATACTTCATAAAATTGTTTTTATTTAAACTGGACTAGAACCCCTAACCTTCACATTAAGAGTTTTATTCAGCGTTTTAGAGTTATTGATAATCTTGTCGTCATATATATACTTTGTAATGTTTTAGTGGGATTCTGATTTGTTGTTTTTTTTTTGTTAATTAAAACGAACTGGATTAAATTATTTTTAAAAAATTTTAAAAATATTCCATAGTGAAAAGAGATAAGAATTAGTGGATAGCTTGGCCTGTACAAGGCTCCCAGTGTCGATAACAAAAACCCGGTCAAGCGTCAGAAAACTCACAATTGAATCTCATTTTTTACGTAAAACCTTTTTTTACCCCCGATAGATAGAGTTTTTAACCCTGTTCCGTTTGGCGTTGATAAAAAGAAACAAATCCAAAACCGGTATTCTCATTAAGACCGTGGTGTTCTAAGCGTTGAGAGCTGAAGTTTAAACGAGCTTGTAAGGGTTGATGAATTGAATTATTAGTAAAATATTTAGAGGCATAATTGCCGCTGTCTACACTCTCGTGTATTAAGGGCGTTAAGTTACCGTAGTTACAAGAAATTAACTATCATCTTGTTATTATAGTTATGATTTATTACGACTACGAATCTATACTACAAATGTAAAAAGAGGAAAGATTTGCATTTTTGTATGAAACAAATAAACTCAAAAACTACTGGATCGATTTGAAAAATTCTTTCACCGCTGGAAAGCTGCATTCACCCAGAGTAACATAAGCTATATTAAATCATCATCATCATCATCGCCATTTTGTTCATCCGCGAGTAACACCGCGAGGCAGAAAGCTCGTGTGTTTTATATACCTATAAGACCAAAAAATATTTGTCACTTAGTTTTATGTACTTTCATGAATAGTTCATGACTTCATGACCCATCACTTATTTTCCTAGAATGTTGTCGCCATGGATGTATCGCGCTAAAACGCCCCGGTTTATAGCATAAGTTAGCCATAAAAATATGATTTACAAGCGTTGTTTTGAGCCCATTATTATTACTTCGTGTAATAAAAAGGTCCGTCCGCACTGTGGCATGTGGCTGAATCGTGCCATTTTCTACTCAACGCAACTTACATGACATGCATTATTATGCTTTAAATTTTTATTTTTATTGTGATTAGAATAATATAATAATATTGGTTTAATATGCTGTATCGACTTTCTACATATAAGAGATTCTAAACTTAACATTTATTACTCGAATAAAGCAATACTCGCATAGAAATATTTATCTATAAATCTCGTATAACCCTTGTTATAATCATTGTAATAATATTTTTATATTTAATCACGCTATAATAAACCGATAAATACCTACATCTAAAGTCCTTAACCAGCTCAATAAGATTACGTGTATACCAGTCGAGTATTATCAATGAACCAGAGACCCACCTGACTTTATTTATGTCGGGTTGACCTGGAGCCTCTTAACGAGCGTTCATAATGGTTAGGTCCGTAAAGTGTACTTGGATGCAGTGAGTGCAGACTTGCACCGCGGAGTACAGCGGTGGTTGTGAGTTCGGACGCCTTCAGCTAACCGCCCGCGACGTCACATAACGTGTCTCGCCCCGCCCACTCTCTCTCGCTCACACAGATGGCGTGCGAGCGAGACGCGAACATACCCTCCGTGGAAGCCTCCACGCCACTCCGATCTGTTTCTGAGAAAACTCAACAGTTATTATAGGGACGGGCAAATGGGAAAATAAAAGTATAGTATCGATATGTTTAGTATTTTTTTTTGCACAACAAATTACGTTAGTACACCTACATACCAAAGTTGGAATTAATGCCAAAAACATTAAATTAATTATCCGTGCCAATAAGATCATTAAGTACTCTTACTCTATTAAACGAGATCTACGTATTATACGTCCGTTATGAAAATTGCATTTATTTATGAAGTATCGAATTTGTATACTTTTACAAGAGCTAACCAATAGTAAGTTATATTATCATAACTCATTTACGGCCGAAACCAATAATCAATCTTCAATCTATGATTGAAGCCAATCTAAGAATATTGTGTTTCTGTCGATGGATTCCCCAAACAAAATCAATGCATGGATTGATTATTGACAGCTTATTAGTAGAAATGGAATAAAATATTGATTTTGAATAACAAAATTCGGATTGGGTTTGATTATTTGTTTCGGCCGCTAAACGATACACGTAAGGTCTAAACAATTCAATCATAGTATTTTAAAAAAGCACTAGTGATTCGATTATATAAAAAATATTGGGATGTATCGATAGCTTTACAACCCATGCCTATGACTGTTATCGTCCGCGGGATTGTTACTCGACCTATCCACTTTATTCTGCCCTCTCATGAATGAATGAGTGAATGAATCTCTGCGTTCACAGATGCACACCCGCGGGCGATGAATTTTCGATAACAATTATATTCATATCTCAAATAGTGGTATGGCCCTGTAATTGCACCGCCAATTTTCAGCACGCCATCATCATGATAATATTGCTTTACTACACTTTCGCATAATTTGACCGGCTCGAGCGCAGGAAGTGGCGATTTGGGAGGCACTTTCGCCTCAACTCTTGATTGCCGTTCATCTTGAGGCTGCTGTCAATCTTTCATAACAATAAGCCTCACGAAAGCGTTGGATGTATATTATACGCCGGATAGACGATCGATCAGATATATTTTGGCACGATTGCACCCGCGATAATTTCAGCTTGTGAGACATGATTTACTAACGCTTGCCAATTGATTGTATAATCGTAATGTGTTTTTAATAATAAGACCATAGACACGCGTGCATAAAACAGACAAACAAGAAACGAATTCATATTATTATAATGAGTTTGTATATCTTAATATGTTGAAAGATAAATTGAGTTTTAATCTAATTGTGTTGTAGTATCGTAATTTTATCATTCACTGTAATTATTGTATGTTATGTATCAAAAAATGATTCATAGAATAAAAGTGTTTTTTTTAATAATATCAGTTTTAGGAAGTCATTATTTTATCGACAGCAAGATATCTCGTCTTTAGATATTGGCGCATCACTTTTTCTATGTTTTACCATATAAATTGATTGTTCAAGTGAAATGATAATGTGAAATAAGTTAGATTTAGTTTTTGTAATAATTTAATAATGATGATTATTAAATTGATTTTTCAATTGTAAAGAGATATCTTAACAATTGAAAAATCTCGGGTTTGAATCCTGGCTCATATAAATTTATTTTCGGAATTATTTTCGAAGTAATGTCTGATGAACATCGATGACTGAAAAAAATTATGTCCGTTATATGACAATAGTTTCTGTCATCTGTCACATTCATCTAATGATTTGTCACCTAAGAGAAGGTAGTCGAGTTGTAACAGGCCGCTTCGGCTAAAAAACAGCGTAAAGTTACAAAACATCAAAAAGCAGTAGCTATTGGCGCCGACTTCAAAAAAACTCATAATCGTTATCATTTGGGTTTTACGATCGAATTTTAATTTTGTTTATTGCAACCTTGATGATTTTTATACAGTTACTTTCTTAAATATCAGTAAAAATAATATTTTAAATGAATTTCCTATTTAAAACTAATTAGAATGGCTTTTTATTTTTCCTACCGTATATCGCCTCTTATATATGTATTTCTAAACATATTATCAAAAAGCAATATCTAAAGGAAAAACCGGTACAATTAAAACTGTTTCTCGCAAAAAAATATTATCTGTTTGTGAATTAATAATTATCTATTATAAAAAAAAATACTTGATAAAAAAAATCGTAAATGTCGTTAGTATACGATGTAATATTGTTTAATTTAGTTTCTTTTTATTTAAATGAATAATTTTTGTGAACTCATGAATAATTATATTTTTGTCTAAACAATCTAATAGACAGTTAAATATTGACATGCAAATATCTAGTACCTAGATATCTTTTGTACCTTGATGCCTCAAGAGGATTTTTATAACCAAAGCCTTGAAATTCAATATCGGTCACTCTTCCAATAGTTGGTATAGGTTTTCAAAGAATCTTTAATTGATTGATGATGATTAATTTTATTTTAGACTGAGGTTCCGTTCTAAATAACTTTAAACAAATCAGTTCCAAACATATCAAAAGTATTTTAATTTAAAATCTTGCCTCGTGGCGCATTTGTAAAACTACCGGCTGCAGCACTGAGGTCGGGGGTTCGATTCCCACCCGAGCACAAATATTTATGACAAACATGAATATTTGTGCGGCGTCTGGGTGTTTTTCTATGTATGTATATATGTATTAGTATCCGTTATCTAGTATCCATAGCACAAGCATTTAGTTGCTTAGTTTGGAACTGGAGGGCGTTGTGTGATTTGTGTCCAAGATATTATTATTATTAATAGCTGAGAAAATAACAGGTGATCAGACCTCACCTTAGAGAGAATAGAAGAGAGATAAGAGAAGAGGGAAGACCTTAGTTGATATAGATGGATTGTGTAAAACGCGACATGATTAAAGCATCAGCGTGGAAGAAGTGAATGATAAGGAAGTGTTGAGAAGGAAAAACCAGTTGTGCCGAACCCAAATAATAGAAACAGGTGAGGACAAAAAAAGAAGCAGTAACATATTTGATAAAAGTATTACAAACAGCCGTTAAAGTTTTATTTTATACGTGTCTACAACATGTTTTATACTGATATAATACTTGAATTGAAGTAACATTTTGTCAGTTGTTGTCCACATAAGGCTCTATTGCGCTCGTGTTTAAGTCTACGATTGGTTCTGTTCCTGAAAGTTGTGGAACCGGTTACCGCACAAGCTTCGGCAACAGTAGCACTCCAACGGTTGTATCGCTACGATTAAATTATAACTTGTTCCGATTTGTATATATATATGTGTAACTACCTTAGATTGACTGCATATAAAATACTCTTTAGATCATGGTCGTGTCTCTCTAGCCCGAATACTGAACCGCCACTCAAATATATAAGCGCTACTTAAGTGTTTTAAGCTGTCACATTAGGACAGAATACCTGAAATTTGAACAGTAAGTAGCACTTTTTGATTGTCAGATTTGAGTGGCGGTTCAGTATTCGTGCGGTAGTCTGTCTGTCGGCATCACAATCAATATATTAATAACTTGATTATGTAAATGGTACAATTAAAATAATATAAATCGACACCTTTTCACATAATATATAATACGTGTGGACGTGTAAGTGTCACTAGTTTAAATAATGTTTTTGTTCTGTTATAATAGCTTGGGTAAAAAAATCTTTTCGCATATAATATGTATAAACTTGTAATAAAATATCTTTGGTGTATGCCATTTCTATTATTAAAAAGTTTCAATTTTAAAGAATACAATTCCAATATATCTTTGGATGTTCCGGTCTAGTGTAGTCTAGTTTTGTATGTCTAAATATTAATTTTGACTAGATTGTGCAGCGCCTCACTAGGACTTATTGGAGTGCTGAGAGATGAACATTTCAAAAATTAGAAATGATTTGCCAGGATCTTGAATTTTTTCTTGTAACTCTTGATAATATATAAAGATGACTTGAGATATGTTTTTTTTACGGAAGCAAAACACGCATTATCGTCACGTTTAGCGACGATAAAATATGATGTATGTATACATATAGAATAGATACTGTGGCTTAAATGTTTTTTTATAATGTTATTGTCCAACATAAATTATCTAGGGATAGTTAATTATATGTGAAAAATTAACACCTAACTTAACACAACTTCACGCCTTTTCTACTCGAAGGTGTAAGCAGCGGCTGTTACGTGTCGTATCTCCGTTATGTTTACGTCCCAAATGAAATAGGTGGCTAACCTATTACCATACCGGGCCCAAAGTTTTCAGTCATCGATATTTTTCACACACATAATAGTCTCGGAGGCGCAGTGGTCGAGCACACGGCTTCTGATCCAGAGGCCCGGGTTCGATTCCAGACACTGGCTCACACCAATGACTTTTCGAAATTGTTTTCGGAAGTTATGTGTGATAAATATATAAGTCAATAAATATATTTTAAACGCATGTCTGGGAGCTGGCCTGTTCAGAAATAATACCAATACATTTGCGCAGAAAATAAATTATAGAAAATTATCTGGTTTCATTTAAGTTAAAAAAAAACCTGCAACCATGCAGGTTTTTTTTTAACTTTTTAACGTAGGTATAATGTTTATTGCAAGAGTCTCTTGCTCTTGATCCAAATATGTAATTATTTTAAATATTTTTTTATAACTTCACTTCTTTAACTACCTGCCGGTGTAGGCAACGGCTGTTATGCATTGAGTCGCATCTTTCGAACAACATGAGGCAGAATTTATTGCTAATAACACCGGACACAATGTCATCCATCGATATTTATCACACTTAACTTCCGAAAAGCATCCCTAGAAGTCATTGGTGAGTCACGGTGGTTTCACCTTCAGACCACCGAGACGACTATTTAACTAATCTCCATGAATTTTACTTGACTACTAATGAAAATAAATGTAGAAAGAATTGGATGATGCAAGATGGACTAAGGAGATATACAATGCAAAAGCGGATAGATGTTGGAGTCGAGGACAGCCAAGACACACATTCCATGACCAAATAGAACGTTTTCTAGAGGAAGGTGATGTTAGGAGCCCCAAAAATCGACGCGTGCATGAAGTGTTATGAAAGGCAACGAAGCGAGTGCGGGGTGTAAGAATCGTGCCTTATGGCGCTCTGTTCTCTCTGCCTACTCCGCTAAGGTTTTGGCGTGAAGTTATGTATGTACTAATGAAAATAACGTGTTACAAATTGGCGGGACAAAAAACAATCATATTGAAAACTTATTAATTTATTTAGATGTCAGTGTATCGTGTAAACGGCGTATGCGCTTTCTCTGCAGACGAGATGTTCGACGCAAAAGGAAAAAAAAAACATAATGATTGTATGAGACGCGATCGTTTCCACCGAATCGGAAAATTCCTGTAGACTTGTGGAGACTTTCTTCATCGACTGGTGATCACCGCTCCGAATGATGATCACACGCTATATTTACACGTGTGCGGATATGATGAATTGCATCCAAGCACTTAGTACTCATTTCTTAGTACTTGGATTTGATCATATAACAGCTGCGATTGAAATTCGGTGTATAAAAATAAGATGACCGTTTCTTTTGTGACATATGTTGTATATATTTAAATAACTTCACGCCTTTTTCTACCCGTAGCAGTTGCTGTTATGCTTAAGCCTCGACTCGGCGTTATGTTTACGTCCCAAATGGAATAGGTGGCAAACCTGTTGCCATACCGGGCTCAAAGTTTTCAGTCATCAATATTTACCTCATAATTTTCGAAAACTCTGTCGTGTGAGCCAGGGTTCGAACTTGCGAATTCTTGATTCAGAAGAGGGGTGTTCGCGCAAACTTAGTATCGTCAGACCACATACTTTTAAAACTAAAAAGATTAGTTATATTCTATTGATCATAGCATAGCGTGATGATATATAGGGTAAAGCCTTCCTCGATTAATGATCTATCAAACACAAAAAGATTTTTGCAACTCGAACCAGTATTTTTTGAGTTTACAGCTGTTACAAACAAACTCAGCTCTTATCAGCTTTATAATATATACACATTAATTAAAAAAAATACTGCATCTACAAATACCAGTAAAATATTGATAAAAAACTTTAAATGGAGTATTACATAATACCTGAACAGTTCTTTACTATGTTCAGAGAATCAAGTACATATCTATATATATATATTTTAGTATAGATAAGTGCTGCGATGACAGACCGCCTGGTAGGAAGCCATTTTATTAGTTAAAGTATACCTTTGTAGAACATTCCTAACTAACATTTTATCGTCGTTAAGATAACAGCAGCACGGGTAGCCGGTGACATCACTACCTACAACGCAGACCGTGTCCAGATAAAGAAAGTGTTCAGTAGGTAACCTTTGTATGATAAGATAAATATAGATATTTATATAAAATCTCCTAATTTACAATATATTTACCTATACTATAGTTTAATAGCGAAACGATGGAAAGTTATCGCGACCGGTCTGTGACTAATCGTGATAATAATAATGAATCGAAATCATTCAAGGTTTTGTGGAAATTTTAATTTAATATTATTATGTGCTTAGGTATTCAATTTATTTAGTTTTTTTTTATTATTATTTCATGTCTCATGTCCGCACAATTTTGCAGTCGTCGATTTCAGACCTTAGACTTTTATATCAGAAGTGGGATATTATGCCTCTTTATTTATTAATTTGATCACGAGAGACTATGATGGAAGTAGACTTAAACATCAAAAATATTTATAGAACACCTTTATTTAAATACTTCTATAGTTATTTTATGTTTTGAAATTATTTTTTTAATATGTAAAAATGAATTATGTTTTGGACATGAAATGTATCAGCACCACACTTCGCGTGATCATAAAAGCTACTGGTTCAAAATTATCTGACATTTTTACTTATGATGTAGTATCCGTCTAATATTTGCACAAACATCATAAAAGAACCATAATTAGGAAAAAAATAAAAATCTTGGTCTACGGGATGTGTCTTTTTCTAGTCGATAAACCAAAGTGTTCGGTCTACTTGGGTATAGACAAGAGAAATATCGGATTTAATCGTATCGAAACTCGAAATCTTTCAAAACCTGTTTTCTGAAATCTCCTGTCCTTATCTCACCCACAGTATAGCATTATATTTGCTCTCTGTCTGTGAGTCACCGTTTCTACGTATCCGCAGCGGGCCAGTCGCTCTACGCACCTCATGGCCACTTCGTTCAGCGTCGTCACGCTTTGGCTGCTATGACTGGCCGTTTAATACGACAATAAATTAATGTCCAATGTTATAAGTAAATAGATTTCTTACGAAAACAAGCTGAAAAAAAAACAAAACAAAACAATACTAAAGAAAAAAACTTTGATCGTAGATTGTCCGCTCTTACATTTCGAAATCAAGACTGTTACTAATGCACACTCATTATTTCTATTCGCCACCGGTTTTAGTTTTACTGTTATAAGAAATAATATTTTTTTTTTATATAACATTCATGTCATTTTTCCAATATCTTCACGCAAAACACTCTTAGGCGTGGGCAGTCTCGGCTCGGATTCGCTTAATCAAAATAGCCAGTCTGTTTAACCAGAATTATTTTATTCATTCATGTGGGAATCAAACATGACTACTTCCACGTAGCCGTGAAGAGTTTAAACTTATTAAATTTTGTTCCTTTTATTGACTCAAAATATAATTTATATGCCGATTAAACTAAATGAAATTTGTCATTTAAAATTGAAAAGAAAAAAATTAACACCTTGACTTATGATAACAAATTTATAAAGCAATAAGAAAAAGTCAATAAATTTATTATCATATACGTGATTAAATTAATACTTGATTTATATCGCTTTGATTAAACGTATATACTGTGTGTAGTATATATGTATATATTGATGAATATTTTTTTCATTAAGTATCGAAGGATATATTGTAAGCAAGTCCTCATATTTGATAAGTCTTGGTTCTGTCACAGTACATAAAAAGTAAAGCTTTTGTGAACAAATTTATAACCCCAAGAACGTTACAATATACTCAAGTTGAAAACGCTCGTCTTTTAGTTGAAGGGTTTTAGCGTTTCATTTCACGTAATATCGTTCAAATTAATTAGACAATTTATACAAAGCATTCAAACATTTATTATATATGCGCCACTTGGCAATGTTTTGGTATCAACATCTACATTTGTAAACGATGTTATTATTATTAAAAAGCTTTTAATTTTATTTTTGTAACTTTTCTTCGTCTCCGTCTCGACTTACTCACATTGCACTTCACGAATCGCATGTTTACCAATCGTAAATTACAACTGTGGGAACTTTTTACGGTTTATTTGAAGCTTGTATTATTATTATTGTTATGCACAACTTTGATACTCCTTCTGTACTAATCTTTAATGTTTACTCGTTTGTAACTTTTTATATGGAACAGCAAGGACTAAACTGTACAAATAAAAAACGTCCTAACGTTAGGAATATTTAAAAATGTCACAATGCCTGTTAGTATGTTACCTATTATATAATCAATAAGTGTAAACTATATATGCTAAGCGAGGAATATTGATAAGTTGGAATTAGATCATACTCTGTTCATTTATACATTGCCTATTGTATATAAGCCATCATTTATACATTGCCGTATAAGCTTGATTTCACCCAATTATAATATCATTTGATCAATGTTATGATTGGAATCTGGAAATCTACTTTTACCCGTGTCCACTATTTGCGTGTTGATCTATTGCATTTTTAGACCTGTAGACATTTAACTTTGCAGATGTGTAATCATATTTGTAGAATATAATACTTGCAGACTCTCTCTATACCTTTTTTTTGCCAATGTTCCACCTAATAATTATGAAAAATAATTCTCAAATGTATCCTTAAATTCGAACTTCTTACACCGGACTTAACAGATTACAAAACCAGAGGCATGGAAATCACTCATGGTCAAACATAATTTGTTTGATATTAAAATGAGTCATTAACTTGTTGGGTTATTATTATTACGCGAACGTTGTGGTGGAACTGAACTGAACTTGGTGCACGCTCGTAGACGTAGAAAGAGAAAGGGAACTTATTCAAAAGTAGGTAATGTTTTTGCTTTTCATGTTGTTGTGTTACGACAGCTAGCTGCGCGGGCGCAGGCGGTTATAATGCGTATGACTCATGGACGCGTGGGCGAAGCTTATTGTCTTCGGTTTCTGTCTATCTCTTTTACACTACACTTTGACTTTTCAAATAGAATATACTTGAACTTATTTAGGCGCCTTTCCGATGGAGAGTAACCAGCAAATGTAATGTCACGCTTGAATAGGTTATGCTCCATCAAATCTACTTCGGCCCCATTCCCAGCAAGCGCACTCTAGAAGGTGACGACCAGTCTAATAGACTGGGCTTTGTCATCTGTAAATGATCATAGAATAATATAATCAGTAGTTAGTGTGATTTACTTAAATTACTAAGTGTTCATAAACACTTTTTTGTGACCTAAAAACTTACCCAAAACAGTTTTGTAGCGAAACCGACTTGCACTTCACTTGATTAGTCTTTTTGTTTAGATTACTTCAGATCCTGCAAATAAATTCACTATCGTTTTCGACGATTATCCAAAACAAATGTATCCAATTCATTTTGTGTAAAGTAATGATATCATTAAATGAATAGATAAAAAATTTATGCAGCTGTAACTATAACAGATATTAACTATTTATAAATAAACACACGATGGTAGATAAAAGAATTCAATGGCAATATGAATTTAAAAACAGTGGGTTCATTACAACCTCATTGTTATGTTATACATATTATAGAGTTGTTTACCTTTCACCTCTTTTGTGTAATCCTCGTGAGATCTTTGTGCCTTTTTATGAGACAACTCTGCCTCTGATATCTACCTGAGATGTTTATAAAGGTGTTATAAGAACATTTATGTTTTTTTTTCTTATACTCCATAGGGGTAAATAATTTTAACAGTGGTAGAGCCAAGCAGTTCGCTGCATGAATGGGCCGGCTGGACCGGTGAAATACCACGACCTCTCAGAAGACCGACGTAAAGTGGCTCATGCCGCGTTTCGTTCGGCGAGAGAGGTACCCGGAAGCCCACCCCCTTCCCCATCCTTTCCTATCCCCTATCCCTTAAAGGTTGGCAACGCAACAGTAACACTATATGTGTTGCTGGTGTCCATGGGCGACGTTGGTTGCTTACCACCAGGTGACCCGCCTGCTATTTTGCCCTCCTATCCCATAAAAAAAATTATTATATAGATAGTATAGTTAAATTATAACTTAATACTTTATACGTAACGGGTTAAATTGCCAGATCTTGGGTGATTGTAAAAAAATCTATAAATTCTCTAAATTAGAACAAGATTTAATTCAGTCATAGAGACTCTAAAAATGCAAATATTTATAAGTTTGCGATGCGTCCGGCGTCCCTCAGATGATTTGTGTGTTTTGTATAGTAAAACTAGCTGACCCAGCAAACGTTGTCTTGCGAAAAATAAAATTTAAAAAATAGGGGTTGAAAATTTAGGGTTGCAAGTATTTTTGTATCCCGTTTTATAAAAAAAATAAGAAACAGAAATATGTCGAAAAATTAAAAAAAAATTGAGGGGTGGGCTACCCTTGTGATTTAGGGGGATGAAAAATAGATGTTGTCCTATTCTCAGACCTACCCGACACGCACATAAAATTTCATGAGAATCGGTCAAGCCGTTTCGGAGGAGTTCAATTACGCACATCTAGACTCGAGAATTTTATATATTAGATATATATATATATATCGAATATTATTAACATATATATATATATATATATACAAGATACCTGCAAAAAACCTAATCTCCTTGAGTACAGACCGAGGTATTTCTTACTTATTTTACAAGGAAAAATTGCAATCAAACATTTGTCAGAAAGAAACATTTTCTCATACCTAATATGTGTCCAGTTTCTTGTACATATTTATATAGGTAACAATTAAACATAGCAATTATAGTTCAGTCGATTGCCATAAAATGCAAGAAATTGCAAACGGCGAATGAATTGTTGTTAGTTTGCTATTTCAACTGACCTTTTATAGTTCGATACACATAGAGCTGACGATGCCGTTCGCTATGTCGTAAATGTGCGCCATTAGGTATCGTCCAATAATCACGCCAAGATCGTGACGAAGGAGCGGCTTCGTGTGTGTCACCAAGACGGGTACGATGTGGCTGGTTTTAAATGTGGAGTCCATGTGATATGTAAAAACGCATACAATTTACAAATTGATGTATTCATAGTGATAATATTGAAAAACATGTTTTGACTATTGCCAATATTTTGTAACAAAAAGTTTGGATGTGCTTTTTTTGGCCTTGATTTGATGCCATGCCAAACCAATCTGGTTGGCTGCAAATAATTCGCGTACTTTATGGGCTACCCTTAATATGCTGTTGGAGACGCATGCGCACGCGCAGGCTAGCGACACTGCGAGCTTTCTCACCGTGGCATTGTAATAGATCCATTCACTCGAGGCCTGCACATAACTAAAATAGTATATTTTAACAAAGTAACATATTTGAATTATATTAAAAATTAAACTATTTCATTGGTTTGTCATTCATTAATTCCCTTTTGACTAGAGGAGGCTTTGCTGTCTTGAATCGTCAATCATTATCATCTAAAACAAGTACCTTTGTGATTATGTTATGTGACATAAAAATATGATATATTTGATATAAATGAAAACTGAATATTAAACAAATATACAATGGTAACCATTTTAATGAATTTTTTTTGGCCATTATCATATGAATACTTTTTTTGCATTATCTGCTTAACCCTACATAAAATAAACGCAATGGTGTGTAGTTTGTTTATAGATATTAATAACATTCAAGTTTTGCCTAGGGCTATTCTGATTTCGGCATTTTTGAAGCTGGTAACCTAGAAATGAATAAACCCGTGAGGAATATAGGTACTAGAGGTGAATAGACATTTTTCTGCAAAATACACAGTTGTACGTATTTATATTTAAAAAATTGGAACTTTCATAAAACGCCATCTCTGTAATGTTGCTTAATATCCTCATTTCAAGAGTTACCGTCTGTGTATCTATCGGTTACCTCTTCATATTTTAAATGCTGGATCGATTTAGATGAATTATTATTGTTATACCGTTTAGGCAGGATAATAGTTTTAAGAAGGATAAAAATATTTTAAAGTCACGTCATATAAGTTAAATTGTGGACCTCTTAAGATTTAATCATCTAGGTATGAAAATCATCATGAAAGATCAAAGCTATAAAATGTCTACAATTGTTAAACACAAGCCTCGATGTAGCGCGGTCGGTTAAAAGGTTCTGTTGGCATCAGCATGTGATTTATGCACCGGGAAGGTAATAAATACTTTCTGTCACAATTTCTAATTCGGACTAATTAATCTTAATTAAAATTCACCACATTCCTCCATATTTATATTTCAATAAATAAATATAATTATACATGAACAATGCAGCCAACTTATTCCGTGAAAATGTTTGTGATATAAACCCTGCATAGCTTTCGAGGCACAGGAAGTGAAACAAGAATAAATATAGTGCCTTCGGGGCGTTCGACCAACATATCGGGGTATTTTTTTTTGTCCAAGCCTACGCTTCGCTTTGAACCCGGTGTATTAATTACTTTTATTAGTAGCTATACATTATAATAAGCAAGTTATTATAATATTTGCAGTTATTTATAGCCGGTTCGATAATGATGTTGTTTGGTCATTTGTATCAATGCTAAGTGGACGACACCTTACGTAATATGTTGAAGTGACTCATTACTGTTGTGACCACAATTTTATGGACGAATCGGGAATTTTAGATGATAGATAAAATTTTATTTTTGCACCATTATCACTAAATTCCATATCAGAAGGTAATACAAGTAGATCTAATAACTAGTAATTGCATAAATTGAAGAATTTGTTGCAAAACTATAGATGTCCACAGTCTATAATATTTTCTGACTTATTTTCTGGTTACGGTTCTGGTACTGGTTTAATGTCTAAAATATAAAATAATTTCTAGACAATCGAAAGGTCTTGGTCCTATTTGGAAAGAACGATATCCAGCCAAATCAACTTCAAAGTCATGTAGGGGTAACCTATTGCCATTCATAGGGCATTTTTTCAGTCATTTATCTATAGTTTAAATAGATGCTTTATTGTCATCCTGATTATGAAAAATGCATCCGAATTCCAATTATTTTAGGATATTGTTTCTCCTCTTTTAGAACATAAGGTATGTATTCCTCCTATACATAAAATAAGTATGTATCAATACAAATTCTTAAAGGAGAAACTTCTCAACGAATTAGGACCGTTTCTATCAGAAAGGAAACTTATGGTTACCCTACACGTGTGTCATAGTGCAAGCACATCTCCAGTAATTAGATCTAGAGTAGATAATACTGACAGTTTGTTTTATTTAAATATATAATTTTCTCACACTGCTCGCTGTTGGATAAGCATTGTCATTTTATTCCGGTGTCGGTTGTCAACGTTCCCCGAGCAACATGGAAACATAAACACCGAGGTATCGTCCATACATTACGTGACTCATTTAAAATCTAACAAAATCTATTAAATGTTACTATCGAATATTGGCTTTAAGCAGACATATAATTCAAATAAATTGTGCCGGTCTATCAATAGCATGCACTGACACTGTGTGTTGTTATGGATAGCGTGTTATCAAAAACAAAATTCGTTGCCTGGCAACGTTTAGTCAAAATATCTCCAGACTTAAATGTAATCAGTTTTTGTCCTCGCGTGGTTAATGGACGTACTCCATATTAAGAGCTATCGCGCTGTTGCAACGTCGCTTGTAACAAATCAGTTTTGTTGGGTGTTCGCGCTATTGCTGTTGGGTGTTGGGTGTTTGTTGGGCGACATGCATGCATTATTCATGCTCATTTCTATTCAACGGCGACAGGCCGACCGATAAAAAGTTCTCGTTTGACAACTTGCACGCTTGCACCCTTTGTAAACCTACCTACATGCATCATCATGCGTTCTGTAATATGTAATTTATCTATACTATAGCATATTGGAGCGTTTAAATCATAATTATGTAATAAAAGTAGTTAGTTTTCTTTGATTTTTCAATAAAGAAATACTATAAAGATACTATAAATAAAGAATACTATTTCAACAAACTAATAACGTCTTTAGAGCTTCACCCCAAAACCGTTCTACACACAATCACTGACGAAATCAAACTAATTAAGTAATTGTGACGTTCAAAAGAGTTTTCTTTTAAAAAGTAATTGGTAATTTCACACTTTATACTAATACAAATCAAGTACATATTTGAAAATATGAAACATTTAAAAATGTAAGATCACTATAAAATAAATGTAAAAATCAATCAGTCAGTACCTGATATTATTGATAATAATATGAACATGAAAAGCGAACACGCTTTGTGTATATTTACATAATGGTACACAAACACAGGGGTTAAAGATCAAACAAGTATAATAAAAGCTTCTATATGTATGAAGGAACAGCTTTGACGCTCAACAATAGCTTGGAGACATCGTGATAGATTCGTTCCAATTTACAACTCGTCCATATCGATATCAACAAATAATTTATTATTTAATCACATATGTATGATACAAAATCAATGTATGACCATTCGATAGTTGATCGATGTTGATATTGATTTATATCAAATGACACAGTTATATCGAGACTGAATTCTATTGTTCTAAGAGACCTTTCAGATAGGACTTGGAGAGAAATGGGTCTCTTACCGAAAGAATCGCGGTTTGAGCCACCTTACGTTGATTTTCAAAGGGGTCCAGGTCAGCCAACTGTTTGGGTCTATGGCAATCTAGTATTGTAACTAGTCTAATCTCTCCGTGACATTTTTTAAGAAAATGTGGCGTAAGTAATATAGTCAGATTTAAAGGTGCACATGAAGAAACGCTAAAAAATATATGTAAACAGAGATTGAAGAAGAAAAAAATTCAAGAGTATTACGTATTGAAACGGAAAATCATTAATAATCTTTGACGGACAATTTATTTGGACACAGTCGACTTTGTACGGAACCCACGGTGTGCGAGTCGGACTTGTGTGTAACTGTTTATTTATTTATTTGTAAATAGCTGACTGACTTTTTGATATTACCACTAAAATTGTTATCGCTTCGCTGCTATTAATCGTAGAGTGAAGATTTTTATTTTTCAATTCTAACCAGTCATTCTAACAAATCTATCCAACTGAAATTGGCGTCTTCAAAGAAACAAACTTTATATTATCATAACATAACTACACGCCTTTGTTACCCGAAGGTGTAAGGCAGCGGCTGTTAAGCCTCGTCTCGACGTTATGTTTACGTCCCAAATGGAATAGGCGGCGAACCTATTGCCATACCGGGCACACAGCTGTCTTTATATTAGTGTAGATTAATTTTAGTTAAGAAATCCAATCATGGACAGTCTATTGAATTGCAAGTTTCTGAGAGTCGAATGAGTGACGAACGACATTGAGTCGGAAATTGGTCTGATACACCGTTGCGAAGTTGGCACATTGCCCGTGACCGAAGTTGACGCATTTACATTTAGTACAGCTACAACTAAAGGGTGCGGACAGACACCTTCGTGTTACTACATAATAAAAATGGTTAGGCAAATACACCTGTACATATATTTATATATGTATTCATTTTGTAGGAAACCTCAGGAAATATATATTTAATTTTATTATTTCCCTGTATTTTACTAAGTATCGTATTAGGAAAGTAAGTGGAAAATTCATGTAAAATATACTATTGACGATTAAAAGATTTTACTATAAAGGTATGATATGATATTGTTGGTTATGTTCTCTCCGGACTACGAAACTATCAATAATACATCGATCTTAGCCATCTGATTTAAGCATTGCATTAAAATTTTATGACTCTGAAGAGAGTAAATAAGCAATAGATACCTAAAGAAAGTTAAAAATGGTGTATACTATTTGATGTACGGTACCTCTATCAAGCAGCAATGTTCAATGTCCTATGGAAAAATAAAAGAAAAAGAGCTACTAATTAAAATTCTTCTTAACTAAAAAATGTAGATTGTAATTTAAATTCTATGAGTCGAATTGTATAAACATTTATGTTTGTTTGTTGACGATAAATGACCACCGCAGTCCTGGGACCAGGAGTCCGATGAGATCTATCTTCAGATTAATAATACCAACCAAACAGTTTGAAGAATGCGGTGGTCGATAGAAAAAAAAGTCCAAGCATTGGGATATCATTTAAATATTTGTTGAAAGCTATTTCTTATATTAATTATTTATTAATAGCCAATAGTAGTTCGTCGGTTTCAATATTGATACATCACTGGAATTAAACACAATTTGAATGAATATTTGTAAAAATAATGCCTTTTTATTAAATGGATGTGATTTTTTATTTTCTCTATTAGTCTGTCTGTTTCGGTTCTCTGATTCGGCTAGTCCGATTTTAATGGGATAATAAGGAAATTCAAGTCACACCTACTAATTTATATGAGAGAAGAGCTTCGTTCAGCAGGAGAGATAAGTAGAGAGTCAGAACATAATACAATTTTGAAATCACAATTTTTTGTACTTTTTTTGTGTAACTCTTCATTGAAAAATACATACAACCCCATTTATTCTACCCTTCTATCACCAACCCCCCTATCATCATGCGATTCGAAGTTAGTGGAGCAAGCATAGTAGTTAGGTACCATAAAAACTTAACTGCCATCATGAACATTTTTAGTTTGCGTGATGATGGCGTCTGTGTTACTACGCCTTGCCCAAATTATCTGAACATATAGGGCTTTACATTTTTAATGAGACATGCGATTGTTTGGTTTATTTTTTTTATTCCCATTTTTAAATACTGGAATTTTACGAAACTGGAAATGAGTAAAAGTATCTTAAGATTTAATATTTATTTTGAACTTTAAAAAGTTACAACGTTTAGGGAGAGGTAGTATTAAATATGTATGTATAAAGTTTATGAGGTTATTTCATGAAGAACTGACTCGATAAAATCCAGGTTATCTAAGAAGTTGGTTGAAGACACCTAATTTTAAAGGAGATAATTATTTATGGTAACACTTTTATAACTTCACACCTTTTTCTACCCGAAGATGTGACCAGTTGATATTATCTCTCTACTAGTCGAAGTTTTTAGGTATGTTACAAATTAACACAGTTTAAACACAGCCTTCTGAGTCTTAACGAAATTATCATTCGACTTAGAGTAAAAGACAGAGTATTGCCTAATTCTTTAAAGGCCCTATACGAAGACATACAATGGGTTTATGGCATTCATTAAAATAAACTCGTGTTTCTGTCTTTATGTGAATGTTACTCGCAGTTCTGAACTTTGGTGTAACATTCATATCATTACATAGTATAAAACAAAGTCGCTGTCCGCTGTCTGTCCCCTTATATCTTAGATCTAGATCTATCTTAGAAACTACGCACCGGATTTAGATGCAGTTCTTTTAATCGATAGAGGGTAACAACAGGGTGGTTTTTATATATAATTCATGTATAATTTAAGCAAACAAAGTGATAATTTCGAGATTTAGCGCTTTAATTGTAAACGCTGTAACAAATACTTTTGATGCGGAACAAAGTTCGCCGAATCAGCTAGTTATAATACTTATATCATACTAATAATATTGAATCATGAAACAAGTTTATTAATACATAATATATATTATTCTTATCGCAAAGACTACATATTTAAATGTAAAAAAAATACATGTAAATGTTCTATTTATATTGCACTTTTATTTATCAAGAGTTATATAACGATAAACTGTATGATAAGTAATTGTTTATACAAAATATTAATGACTGCTGCTGCTGCGTGTGAAGGTCTACTGTTCATTTTTTTTTTTCTGGAATAGGTAGATTGCATTGATCGATAAAGACTCGCCTTTTTATTGTGTTTATAATTGAAGATTATATTTTTATATGTTTCGTAACGAGATGAAACTGCGTCGTAGTTATTTTAAAAATGATATTTATTCGGGACATTGATCAATCTCTTTTTCCTTATTATCTTAACAAAAAGCTAGAAGTGATATTGTCTAGTTCGTAAACATTACACGACGTTTACAATAATGGCTTTCTTATTTTAAATCCAGAAGAAGACTTTTTTTTGTAACTTTGAAACACCCATCGGGCGCACAATGTTGTCAGGCATTTGGCATCATAAGACATTTGGTGTGCGTCCGTACTTAATTCCGTGGCTTCTTGATTCAGAAGAACGACCTCCAGTCTATCGAGATGACCACTTAATCAATGCTGACGATGTATAAAAAAAATATTTTATCAATGTTGTTGAAAAACATAATAACATAACATAACTTCACGCCTTTGTTACCCGGAGGTGTAGGCAGCGGCTGTTAAGCCTCGTCTCGCCGTTATGTTTACGTCCCAAATGGAATAGGTGACGAACCTATTGCCAAACCGGGCACAAAGTTTTCAGTCATCGATATTTATCAAACTTAACTTCCGAAAACGATTTCGAAAACTCATTGGTGTGAGCTAGTGTCAGGATTCGAATCCGGATCTCTGGATCAGAAGCCGTGTTCTTGACCACTGGACCACCGAGACTAAAAAAAAACCTAATAATTTGTTACATACAGTCAGAAAGCAATAGATTCGATATAGCTGGTAATGAATGCAATAATAATTGCAGTAGGTATGTACATAATAACCCGCATATTGTGTGTACAGTACCTACACTGTGTACTCTGCAAGTGCTCTGTGTACGCGCCAGTGATTGTGCCTCTGGTGTCGAAACAGCGGATCGTGGCTCAGTCTATGTCGCCAGCCGCACCGCACCGCGCCGCCTCGCTCAATTCTCTAATTATTGCTTTTAACTCCATTAGCGAACTTCAATTGTGCAACACGCGGCAACACGCCCACCACTCGCTAAATCATAAAACATTATTATTACTATTTCTGAAAAATCACGCCATTAATCTCTTGTGGGATAGGCAAGACAACAAAGCGTTATAAGGCACGATCGGCTCGTCGGTTTTAAGCAAGGTAGTCCAATGGTCGAGTACTCCGCTTCTGAATCAAGAAGTCGCGGGTTTGTTTCCTGGCTCACACCAATGACTTAATGAAATTAATTTCGAAAGTTTTGTGTCATAAATATCACTGAAACCTTTGTGTCCGGTATGGCAATAGATTCGCCAACTATTCCATTTGGGACGTAAACATAATTGTGAGTCAAGGCTTAACAGCCACTGCCTATATCTTGAAAAAGGCGTGAGCCTTAAAACCGTTCGTGTAGAACTCCTAGTAGAGATTTATCGGTTTTCCTCATTCATCCGACTATGCGAGGAAGAGTGCTATGCTTTTTCAAATGTATGTACGTGCGGAAGTGAAAACGCAGAGGTTAAGTTTGAAAGAAGTAATCATCTTAATAGTCAGAGTGACATATCATCATAGTATTATCTTTTTTTATGTAGCTATTTAATTAGTGGAGCAAAAATTAGTAATGGTGACCGGTGGTGAAGTCCGTAGAAGCCTCTATGTGGTCTCTATATACTTGGCAGAATTTACGCATCAAGTAGACTTAGTTCTTATAATAAATATTTCGGTCAAGTGCGAATAGGGATGGCTCACAGATGGTGCCGTACGAATATATAAATCATTCCATAACATTAACTTCTTTCTATTAACATTAGTATAACTATACTAAGAAATAAGTATTTAAAACGTCATTTAAAAATAATCAATTTTGTTTCTCAAACAGTACAATAATTAGCTTTGAGTAAACTTCAAACATACATGCATCTACCAAGTATTTTAATCGGCACATATAAGTAAACGTAGCCTGAAACGAAACATTATCATCACAGCAGGAGTTTAACTTATGAACTAAGAGATATGACATAAATGGCAAATCAAGAAACCACTGACATATACAGTATCTAACTACCAGCATACACATAATAAGGGCCTTGTTTTTTCATCATTTGTATATATATATGTATATGTTGTAAGGAATCCGACTAATCGTAGTCGGTAACATTTTGCACATACCGTTGACGTTGTTTGTTGGGGCTATAAATGAGTGTAATTTAACCACAAGCAACCCGGTACTGTAGGTGACTCCTATAGGTACCTATACCGTTGGGGTTTTGGTTATTCACCTATTGTTTTATTTACCTTAAGTTCTATTTTTTATTGTGATGCTAGGACACTTAATGATGATGACTTTTAATTATTAAGGATGGCGAGAAGTAATCAGTCCAATAGTTTTGAAGTCCACGAAAACATTAGATTTAAAAGGTTTTTATATTGTAGAAATACCAGTGTTTTCCATATTAATCTAGAGTTGGAAAACAACCGTTCGAAAAGAAACCAAAAAATATGTTATTTTCTGTTAGTTATGCGGTAATTAATTTCTCTCTAACAAATTCAGAGTGAGTCACAAAATGTTATACATAGATAAATATTTGTATGATTTTCACCGAAATATACGTATTTACTTATAGCCATGGAAATGACTTAAAATATAGATACAATTTTCTGACAGAAATATTTGCTTCGAAAGCGCTAATTTATGCAGTTGCCGAAAAGATTTCAAAAGAGATACTATGTTATATTAAAATAAAAGTTATATAGTTATTGCAAAACGATCATCAGTAAGTAAAAGAAAATTGTTGGATTTTGATTGTAAAAGTATCGTTATAATAATCTGGCGGCTGTCGTCATGAAGGAACGATATCGTCCATGCCATGGCGCCAGTATACCTCCTATCACGAAACACGCGCTCGCAACGAATGCCGCCACAATCTATGCAAATCGCGGTCTCAAAACATATTTCTCTCACTTCTTCTCTTTTCCAAATGCATACTAAACACCTCTACAACCCCTACACAACCTTTGTGCCACGTTTTTTTATTAATTTGTCATCATATAAGTCTATACATTAATGTTTAACGCCATGTTAAACACAAAACGGTTTTGTTAATGAGATTTTAAGTCACATACAAATAATAAAACCTTTTTCTGTTCGTCAATATGATGATAATCCATAATATTGATGAAAGTTCATTAATTGGGAAAAAATATGACAACATAATGTTGAACTGATTGTTTTGAAAGAGCCAAAATCTACCTTCGTTAAAATCAGAAAGGATCTCTAAAGTCGGTGGTCATTTAAACATTTTCAGTCCTTTTTTATTGGTCTTCTTTTCTTCAACAATAGTCTTCTATTTCTATTGTTGTTTTAAATTTTGTATGGAATTATCTTCTGGTATTCAGCCTACTTATCTTGTGGACATTATCTGAATGCAAACAAGTGTGTGAATCATTCGCCAATTACCTCTCACAGCACATCGGTTACGTCTTTTCAAAAATATCTAATAGATAACTTGAACGAACAGCACAAAGACAATTGTATACATCTGTAAAACCCGTGATGGTGATCTCATCTTCTTAGAATTGGAATATTCTGCTTTTTATGAGTTTTCAGTTAATATGTTCTTTCTTAGTAAGGACGAAATTTAAACATTACCGTAGAGCAGTGGTTCTCAAACTTTTTAAATGACGGAACCCTTTTGGGAAGCAAAATACTTGATGGAACCCTACAATAAAACAATTATTTTTATAAGTGTATTCTTTATTAATCAGCATAATAAAAGTACAATGTATCAGTTACTAATTATTGTTTACTTCACCACTTGGTAAGGACATTGCGGACGTTAATCAGCATAATAAAAGTACAATGTATCAGTTACTAATTATTGTTTACTTCACCACTTGGTAAGGACAATAATAGAAAACATTAATAAAGAAAAAATCTAACTAGTGGGAGGTATGAAACTGTCTTTTATTTTTCATCAATTGCTTGATATCAGGTTTGATGGAAGAAAGTTGGAGTCTCATATCAGCTTCGGCGTCCAGTCTATTGCGATATTTTGTTTTCGTGGCTGCGTAGGTAGAGAATCCTGTTTCGCACAAATATGTAGTTGGGAACGGGAGAAGAATATCCAGAGCCATTTGGCCAAGCATTGCATATTCATCTTGGATTCTGCACCAAAAATCATTAAGAGGCGTCTTTTTGAACAATGACTCCATACTTGTGTCTGATGACATTTCTAAAAGAGATTCATATATCTCATTTGACATGTTTTCAGGCTTTTCCAAGTTGGGTAAAAAAGGATTATGAATCCAGGAGTTCACTTTAATTTTTGTATTGTGTTCTTCGGGAAAATACTTTTCAAAAGATGCGCGCATCGAACTGAGATATTGGACCAATTCTTCAAACACATTATCTTCAAACATTTCTGAGTCGTTTTCGCTAACAAACTCACTGAGTAACGTAAAACTTTCTATTTCTTTTTTACCAATGCAAATGATCCAAAAATATAATTTTCTTTTAAAAGCAGTTATTTTATTATAGGCCTGAAACACTGTTGTCTGTTTACCTTGCAACGATAAATTTAATTCGTTAAGTTTTTGAAAGATATCCGCCATAAAAGACAATCGGAACAACCAAGTTTTATCATACAAACGGTCCTTCAAATTAAAAGAAGTATCTGCTGAAAAAAACATTTGTAACAACCATCTGTACAAATGTCAATGCAATTGTTCCAACTGAGATTATGTTCTTCAAAAAATATATTTATTTTATTAAAAATTTCTTCCCCGATAGTGTTTGTAAGCAGCGATGAACACATAAGCATGTCTTCTTCAAGAGAACTTTTATATGGATATCTCACAATAACCAGCAGGATAGCCAAACCAGCGACATCAGTCGACTCGTCCATTTGCAAAGCGAATCGTGTATTTTGTAGACGTGTAACTAGTTCTTGTTTGACGTAGCTTGCCAGATCATGGATTCGTCGTGAAACAGTATCGTTTGATAGCGGAACAGTAGAAAGATGCTTTGCAGATTTTTCATCAAGCATACATTTTGTTATGTCTAATACACATGGTTTTATTAATTTCTCAGCGATAGTGTGCGCTTCACCTGCTTGTGCAATGCGATAGCTAACTAAATATGATGCCTCCGTGGCCTTTTCGTTGGTAGTTTGTGTTACATGCATCATATTTTTTTGACTTTCTAATAACTGATCTTTTTTGCGAACAAATAATTCTTTATTCTTGTCTTCAGTCTCGGGGTGTACGGTTTCTAAATATCGACGCAATTTGGCAGGTGCCATGGAACTATTAGAAGGCAGTTTACTACAGAGCATGCAGAGACGTGAGCCGTTGGAATCAACAAATCCGAAACTGATATAAGATTCATCATACTTCCTTTTTTTCGTCTTTTAAACCGTCGAGCTTGACGTCGTGGCACTCGTGGCATCATCTTCTGGATCGGTGATTGCTAAATTCTCCGCGCGCATTGCTTTTGAACATTCAGCGTCGTTAGAAGATGTTGTTGGAACACGTTTAACACCTTTAAGACAACGTTCCATTCTTCTTTATTTATAATGTTACAAGTCAGGATAGTGGGGTTTAAATAATGCACAATGGTTACTGCGTATAAGAGACTAAATTTAGAACCTACAGGGAAGAAATGTATAAAACTGAGACAACAGAATACAGCAGGCAGTAAAACAATGGACACTAGTTTCTCGCTAGCGAGCTTGTAAGTAGGTAGTAACTTATCGCTCCGAACGCTAATCATCAACTGACGACGCCAACGCGCGATCGCCGCTTTTATACCTAGTCCTAGACTCGATCTCAAATATTCTCAAAAATACTCGAGTCGGCACCTTTCATAAACAAAAAGCAAAAATAAAAACAGAAATTTAAAAATAGCGTTGTAAACAATATCGACTTTATCCTTTGAAGTTAGAGACGAAAGTCGCTTGTTGACAACTATAGTGTCTAATTCAGAGGCGGCTTTTATCAAAGAGACTGAGCGCTTACAAGTATACTACCCGCTCGTTTTAAGTTTGCCGCTGGCGATAGGTATGAGTGTATGACGCTCGAAATTTTTTATTTAATTGTAACAATAAAAATTGTGTACGTTAGATATTTGGGTAAAACTATGACACATTATAAGTTTTGTTGTCACGTGGGGGAGGGTACGCGCATTCCACAGACCGGCAAACTTAGAGCGAACGCGTTGTACAAGTATAAAATTGTTGAGACCAAACTTATGAGATACTAGCAGACCGCGCGAACTTCGTATCGCCTAAAAAAGGTAAAAAAAATCCACTCATGACCCCGCGCAACATATTTGTCTTAGAAATTGAATACTTAAATTTTGTACACGGTGAATATCTTTTGAATTAAATGTCCAAATGTGATCCTTCAAAAAGTTCTAGAAAGGCCTTAAATTTATCTTTTTAATGAAGCAAATTATTTTGTGGAGAGTTAATACCAAGGTACAAAAAAAGAATTTGAAAAACGACATCATTTTAATTATATTTAAAAAATCAAAAAACCCTTATTGTGCGATAACTATAGTAGTTAGATATATGCTCTCGCGACCTTTTTCGTAGACAATTATACGCTCTATTAAAGTGTAGTACATTGTTTTGTTCTGTACTCAATAGTTTTCGCAGCGTTCGCAATGTAAGGGTCACGTACTTACACCTTGGGTTACATTATTAGTTTTATAGTAGGGATCCCTAATTTATTTGAAAATATAATATAGCCTAAAACCTTCCTCGATAAATGGACTATACGCCATTAAAAGAATTTTTGAAATCGGACTGGTGGCTTCTGAGATTACCTCGTTCAAACAAACAAACAAACTTTTCCGCTTTATAATATAAGTATAGATTGTACCAGCTAATGTAACACAAGCTTATAGAAATACAAATAAATAATTAAATAACATTCATAGCGTTTTGTCTCCGCGCGGCCGCGGAGTCCGCACAGCCGCGGAGCGACCAGAGAGAGGTGTTTTGATTTTTTTATTTCTAAATTCTTGCGGAACCCCGACAGAGGTATAACGGAACCCTAGGGTTCCGCGGAACACACTTAGAGTATAGCTGCCGTAGAGGAACTCTCGTTTGCTACCCGTTTTCTAGGTCCAGCTATTACTCTCTACCTATATGAAATAAACATGTTTACTGTTTACCAAATTAGTTACTATGTCTGAATTTAATATGTATAGGTACATAGTGTATACATAATATATCAATGGAGTCAAGCAAATTAGACAAGATCCACCATGGATGGTAAGTCAATAGAACGAAATTTAATAAAGCCATAACATAAATAAATATATTCATCTCATCTATTTCGTGACCTAGAACATTTACCTAGCATTTACCTTAATTGTATATAAGGTAAGTCGTGTGTGTGTTGGTTTCAAGAATGTGAACTTGTGTGAAACATTTTCACAGTTTTATTGTGAAAAATATTCACAAAAATATTTTAATTAAATTTAATGTGAATTCTTCAATTTTAATTGGCTAAAAATTCTAACTTCACGGCCCGACTTATGCCATTGTTGTAGTCAAAGTCCACCGATGGATTCTCACGGTGTTCTCAGAATAAGTCAAGACATAGAATGTAACAAGAGATGGCGTTCTCATTCTTCCGCATAAATGCTACTCGCATTGCGATCCAATTATAAACTGATATGTTATAGAGAAATATTCTACTTAATTAATATAGACATATAATTACATAGACAATATAATACATCATTTTGTCCGTCTATGGTTAAAACGCATAAACTCGTGATTTATATATACACATACAAATAAAACGCATTTCCTGCTGTTACAACTTCAATGCTTGAGTTTTATAACTGGCCGCCATTAACTGGCTGAACTGTCAGAATGACGACTATTAAAATTGTGTCATTCAACTGAACAAAGACTTAACGTGACTTAAGTCCGTTTGTCTATTTAAATATTAACCGCTGTAGAAAAATCAAAAGCGTTTTGTCTTAAGATTTACCCCTTATCAATGATAATGTACGACGGGTAGTGTCTGGAAATATTAGTTTCATGTCAGCATCAGAACTTTCTAGAAGAAAATTGTTGTCGGATACTTGTCAGCTCTGTACCGTCAGAATGGTCAATGAACCTTCGCGAATCGACGACGGCAATTGTCTACCAGCGCTATATTGCAGCTGTTTCTATATACCACAAGTTGTTACTAATTGTTCTAATCAGTTTTAATGAAGCTATAAAGCGAAGGGTTTGAAACAACAATATACGGTAAGGTACTCGATTCATCGAAGCAAGTTATCGAGTACCGACTAACGTTTGTCTAACGCTTAATCGATTTCACAGCACTCAAGATATTCCACCAAGAAACTTGTTGCACACCAAGAGCCGTACCAAGCATACTCATAAACTTAGTTAACTCCACTGTCTGTCGGCAACTCGGCAACGCAGTAAGCCTCAATTGTACTATGAATTATTTCCATTAATTGTACACCTTGGGCTCGCTAAAGCTCTCTGATTCCAGTCATTATGTTGATGTACCTATGTATACGTGTAAGCGTGGCTAAATGAGACACAATTGTACCTGTTCGATACCCGAGTAATATTTGTTAATACGTACAAAGTAATACTTGGATGAGCGAGACATATTTATGTCTACAAATACCTAGCACATTTTGAGTTAAAATAATTAGTTTGCCGCTAATATTCTAACCTTTTTTCTTTTCCTTTGGAACTGGGTGCTGGCTGCAATAAAAAAATGTTGCATCATTTTGTTCTTTTTTTAAATTACTAAATATTTTTAATAAGGACCATGTATATTTTGAATTTCGAATGATCCAAATAGTTTCTGCTGTTGTTTCAAACAACCGTTCAAGAGTTCAGTTTTAAACGTTAAAGCACGTTTAAAACTGAACTCTTTAAAATTGCTAACTGCTTTATATATCCACATAAATGTAACTATTACTCAATATTCATATGACGGTTGTTTTTAGTTGCTCATGAACTCATTGTTTTTTGACGCGCTCGTAGTGTGTGATATTAAACCACAATAGTTTGTGTCACGTTTCTATAGTACGTATTGGGAATGTTAAATATCAAAATAAACATAATATTTATTGTACATTGGTTTAAGTTTTTAGAATTCTTTGGGTCGTCACTTCCACGACAATGAATATTAAAATAAACTCCTGGAGCCGGCCATTTTTAAATACATATATACATACATATTCATTGTAAAGTTGTTTTGTTTGTTTTTTGGTATTATGTAGCATTACTTCAGAGATCGGATGTTAAGTATTTTCGGCATGTTAATAGAAGACGATGAGTGAGGAAAATGCCTTCAAAATATACTAAAATAAAAAAGAAATCCATTCCTTAATAGTAAATTTAGATATTTACTCGTAAAAAGATTGATGTTAATTTGAGCACCTATTTTAGTTATAAAATATGCTTTTTTACTAAATGTATAATGAATGCTTGTTTTTTTTCTAATTTTAAAAATGATGCATGTCAATATATTTCTCGTATATTTTCGGCGTGTCGATGAGTAACTGACACTATCCACAACTTCGTTTATAAAAATGCGTGAAGTTACTACAAATAAAATATGTATTAAACAAATAAAAGACAGCTCTATATGTGCGTAAAACATAATTGTATTAATATTTCACAGTAACAGAGGCGTACAATAATAACGTATTTACGTTTAACGCTTCTGTGGTTACCACCGTCGGGTTTTATCCATGTTGCAGGTTGCGCGGCGGCACCACGTTCCGCGCCGACGCTTCTTTGCGACATACGAGAAGTAATTTGTGTATACATATATTTTGCAAAGGCAATCGCGAGATTGATGGTGTTCCGCAAATTGCATTGTTGCCAAACGGCTGAAACGAAACGGCTCGACCGATTTTGATGAAATTTCGTATGTAGATTAATTAGGTATGGACGTGTTAAAATCCCCGTTATTTCCGTATTAACGTTTATGCCCTTAACAGATATTTATATACTTGTGTGTACTTATACTATTTATAATAATTATCGCTTGTCCCAAGTAAGCCCATACTCTCAATGTTTTTATAGTAATTTTCCTGTTCTCACCTCATCCCTCCATATCCTTCTTATCGATTCTAAATCGGACCCCAGTTCCTTCGCACCCACTCATACTATATTTGGCATGACCCGCATAGATTTTATTCGCTATATTTATCGTATACATTAAAGTTTCTTCTTGGACAAATGAAGATTAAAAACAATCTAACAATTCAAGAAATTATTCCATATAAACTGTCAATTATATTCTTAATTTATATTGTTAATTACAGAGTTATTAGTAATGTGATTCTTATAATAATTTTATAAACTCGTGTTTTGGAGAAAGACTTGATGTACACAACTGCAAAACTGTTGGAGAGCGCTGTTGTTTTAACATCTTGCCCTAAAAGCTGCTTTAAGGTAAGATATTGTACCTTGCCGTAAATTAACAATACTTGAACAAGATAAAAATATCATAATTCGGCGATTAGATCCAACACTTACATAGTTAATAAAAATATTTTTAAATTGAATATATATATAAACTAGCTAACTCGGCGAACTTTGTTCCGCGTCAAAAGTAATTTTTACAGCGTATGCAATTTAAGTCCTAAATCTCAATAATTATCAATTTTCTTTACTACATTATACACGCAAACTACCCCGTTGACACACTCTTTCAATTTTAATAAACCGCATCCAAATCCATTGCGTAATTTCCAAGACCCAAGCATGTAAGAGGACAGACAGCGGAAAGTGACTATGTTTTATACTATGTATCATTATTTGTCTACATATAAGAATTTCCAATAAATACTGTTGATGATAAGTAAATTAAACCATAAATCAAGACACTTATGTTGTTGACGAACTTCAACAACTGCAAAACAAAGCTTTGTATATTGGCTATTGATACAAGTAAAATGTCCTGTGACATATTGTCTTATAGCCGGGTGTCTGCCGGGGGGTCGGTGTGTCATTATTACATACTATAAGACATTATTTACATATAGGTAGGTCGTTTTGATCCTATGTTCATTCATAGCGCCACCACGTACAGACCAGCAAGATTTATAGCCTCAATTTCATAAGTATCTCTTTGTTATCCAACGTTCTACATCATATTTGAGTAATAGCCTCTCTTTCTCTCTCTCTCTCTCCTACTCGTTTTATTGGATATGTTGCTCAAGGTGGGGTCAAATTCACGAGTACCGACTACCGTTTGATGATGGAATTACTTAATATTTTATAACTTCCAACTAGAAAGACTAGACTGGATGAAGGTGATGTTAGGACTCAAAAATCGACGCGCGTGCATAAAAAGAGTTATGAAAGTCAACGAAGCGAGTGAGGCGTGTAAGAATCGTGCCTTGGGGCGCACTGTTCTCTCTGCCTACCCCGTAAGGTATTTGGCGTGAAATTATGTATGTATGTTATAACTTCCGAAAAGAACTTCGAGCAGTCGTCTATGTTTGTTAGTATTCGATCCCCACGACTTCTTGAATCAAAAGCGGGATGGTCGACCATCATACCACCGAGACGACTTAATTTTTTTAATTAAAATTATAATTTAAGTAGTGTATCTACATTAAAAAAGACGTCAAAAACATTTTACGATAATTATATTAATATTCAATATGTGTGCAAATTTACTGGGCAATGAGGCAGTTACGATAATATGCAATATTACAGTTTTAAGTGACACTTAAAACAACTGTTTACTAAATTTTATTTAATATGTTCTAGAATAAATGGAGACACGTTTGATCGGAAATAAACTTAACACGTGGCTCTTACTGATATTTAAAGGTCTAGTCATAATTTTAAAACATTGTACAGATTCAAACAGAAATAGATAAATACAAACACAATAATACCTCTAGCGCCATCTAGTTAAATACATAACTTCACGCCAAATCCCTTGCGGGGTAGGCAGAGAGAACGGAGCGCCATAAGGCACGATTCTTACACACCTCACTCGCTTCGTTGACTTTCATAACTCTTTTCATGCACGCGCGTCGATTTTTGAGGCTCCTCACATCACCTTACTCCAGAACACGTTCTATTTGGTCATGGAATGTGTGTCTAGGCCGTCCTCGACTCTTACATCCATCCGCTTTTGCATTGTATATCTGCTTAGTCAATCTTGCATCATCCATCCTTTCTACATGTCCGAACCATCGGAGCATCCCCTTTCTTACTTTTACACCGACACTCTCTTTCAATCCGACTTCCTTCCTTATAACCTTGTTTTCCACGTGGTCTCAGCGAGGGTCACTCCGCAGATTTTGCGCAATGCCCTCATTTCGACCGCGTTTATCCTACTTTCATGCACGCTCTGCCATACCCAGCTCTCGCTTCCATAAGTTAGCGTTGGGATTAGTATTGCATTGTGAATTGCTAGCTGGGCTTTTCTGCTAATATCTTTTGCGCCCAGGAATCTAGTTAAATACTTCTGTTTAAATAATTAATAGTTTTTATCGATAAAAATATTGCCGAATTTCAATAAATGTATAGTTTAAATAAATAAAAAATAATGAAACTGTGCCAGCCAATAGATTCAACTTTTTTTTTAAGACAGCAACCAAATCACCGATTAAGAGATATCACCACTGAGTCACTCGCGGTTCAGTGCCAATATTGAAAATAAATACTAAGTGTAGTTAGGTATATAAATCTGTTGCGGTTGCCGAGCTAATTTAGACTTTAGTGTCTTAGTAACAAGGAGTAAGCAGTAACAGCATAGAAAGGTGAATCATAGCTCCGCGATCGGCCAGCTGGCGAATTAAAACTCGGATTTCTTGTTCCAAGAGAGTATTAATTTTTCTCGTCTTGCAACATTCACGATAAACAATAATAATTAGAAGACCTATATAGTATTATACTGTTTAGTATTAAGATCAGTATCGCAGAGTAAGTTTTCATATTATACACATACTAGTATAAATACTGCTTAGTATTAAAAGTAATATAGTAACGATACTACATTAAAATCAGTGTAACTTTTTCATATAAACAAATACGTTTTTATATATATTATTATAATAATTTTTTTTTCTATATGACCTAGCATTCTGATATATAGGTAAACTATATCATCATAATAAAGCAGTCTCGGTGGTCCAGTGATCGAGCACACGGCTTCTGATCCAGAGGTCCGGGTCCGAATCCTGACACTGGCTCACACCAATGACTCTCAGAAATTGTTTTCGGAAGGTATGTGTGATAAATATCGATGACTGAATACTTTGTGCCCGGTATGGCAATAGGTTTTCGCCACCTATTCCATTTGGGACGTAAACATAACGGCGAGACGAGGTTTAACAGCCGCTGCCTACACCTTCGGGTAACAAAGGCGTGAAGCTATGTTATGTTATTACTTTTGATGAGAAACAAAGTTCGCCGGGTCAGCTAGTATAAGATTTAAGGAAGTTTTTAAATATAAAAATGAAAAAAAAAACATCGCACAAATAACATTTGGTTGTGATCCTACAGAAAGGTATTGTGAGTAAAATTCAATGTATACGTTTTATTACCGCTCCGCAATGCCAGAAAATTTACTGTTAATAAATATTTAAACCCCTTTTAATAACCGTTGAAAATGTTTAGTTATTGCAACTAACAATTAACACTTGTGTGTTAACAGTTAAATGCGTGCAGTATTTGTCGTCTTACGTGTTTATTGTAACTAGTTAAATAATAAATATAAACATCTAATAAATATTAACTAGTTAGTTATTTAGGCATTATATTATTTAGGTAGTTATTAGTTATTTGTATGGAGTATTGGACACACTTAGTATCTGCCGTTATTTAGACTGCGCAAATTCAACTATACTAATAATTCGAAATTCTTGTGGAAAGTTATGTGTGATATATATCGATGACTGAAAACTTTGTGCCCGGTGTTATGGCAATAGGATCGCCACCTTATTCCTTTTGGGACGTAAACATAACGGCGAGTCGAGGCTTAACAGCCACTACATACAGCTTTGGGTAGAAAAAGGTGTGAAGTTATGTTATATTATAATTAGTGCCCGACCGAAGCTTCGGCTTCGGTTTCGGCCCCCTTCGGCCAAAAATCCATCGACGGCGGGATTCTGGGCCGAAGCCGAAGGTCCCGCCGAAGGAACCGTCGAAATTAAACAAACTGTTACGAAAGAGTTAATGACTGACGGACCGGACTGCACTTAAAGGTTCACTGCGGATACCTCTATCACCGAGAAAAAGCGGCAAGAGCCACTTTACGCCGATATTCTTCTTTAGTGGATAATATTGAAGAAAATTATTAAATTACTAATAGTTTATAACCAGGCAAGGCCAAATTGGCCTCCAAAAAGCTTGGTGTGCTCAATAGAGCGGGACAGTATTTCACGTCAGGTCATCGCCTGCAACTTTACAAGGCGCAGGTCCGTCCTCACGTGGAAGATTGTTCACATCTTTTGGCGGGGGCACCCCAGTACCAGCTTACTCCATTTGACCGCATCCAACGACGCGCGGTTCGGCTTGTCGACAACCAAGCTCTTACCGATCGGCTTGATCCTCTGGCGTTGCGGAGAGAGGTGCCAAATCTATGCATCCTCTACCGCATATACCACGGGGAGTGCTCTGAGGAATTGTTCGGATTAATACCGCCAGCTGATTTCCGCCACCGCTCGACGCGCCAACGCTACCACCCGCATTGGCTGAATGGTTGGCGATCGACAACAGTGCGTTTCAACAGGCACTTCTTGACACGCACTGTTCCTTCATGGAACCAGTTGCCGGCGACGGTATTTCCAGACCGCTACGTCCTAGGAACCTTCAAGAAACGAGCCTATTCTCATCTGAAAGGCCGGCAACGCTGATGTGATGCCCCTGGTATTGCAGACGCCAATAGCGGCGGTGATTGCTTTCGATCAGGTGACCCGCAAGCTCGTTTGACCCCTTCTCTCATAAAAAAAACCTTCGGCTTCGGCTTCGGCCAAAAATAGACCTTCGGTCGGACACTAATTATAATATTGTTTCGGCGGGAACTATTACCAATTTAATGATGAGAAGGTTGAGTACAGTCAAAAACAGTTAGTAATTCACATATAATTATATTTAAAAAAAAGAAATCGGGTTATTGAGGAAGCCGTTTCAAGTAAATTAAGCCGTATTTAACAAAATGCATAACATGACTATATAGGCTTGTGTTGAATAAATAGGTCGTTACTGTCCCCAAAACTAAGCTATAGCTAAATACAATCCATAATTTATTATTGTTTATTAAACAAACAGTTAAAAAAATCTTATATTGTAATAGCACTAGCTGACCCGGCGAATTTAGTTCCGCATCAAAAGTAATTTTTACAGCGTTTACTACATTATATATTAATTATAAAAACATTATAAATTAATTTAAAAAAAAAACCGCATCAAAACCCGTTACGTAGTTTCAAAGATCTGTGCATATAAGGGGACAGACAGCGGAAAGCGACTTATAACCCGATATGGCCGGCGAATTATGCCAATTTATTTTATTTTCATTGATAATCATTCATCAGCGCAAACTGCACTCACCACGTGCACCATCAGAGAATCCATTATCAGTTGTCTATGCAGATTCATTATACGACCCACACACAAATATTTGTAAACTTTAATATTGAAGTAGTAAACATAGCCCGTAATCTTGTTGATTGTGCAACGCGAAACATTTTATATAATAAATTAGTATAATAATGATAATATTATAGTTACTGAAGATATAGACTTATATTTGACCACTGTTTAACATTGTCATAAGAAAAGTGGAGTGTGGAGACACTCAGTTCGCTGCATGAATGGACCGGCTCGACCGGAGAAATACCACGACCTCTCAGAAGATCGACATAAACTTTGGCTCTTGCCGCGTTTCGTTCGGTGAGAGAGGTATCCAGAGGCTCACCCCCCGTTCGCCTTCATTCCTATCCTATGCCCTTAAAGGCCGGCAACGCAGCTGTAACGCAATTTTCAGTTGCAAGTGTGCATGGACGGCGGTAGTTGCTTACAATTACGTAAAAAAATGATATCAATGAACTCTCTCTGGTATAATACCATTTTCGTAAGCATATTGACTATTTGTTTAGATTACCTTCGCTGCTGTAGGATATTGCAATAGGATGGTGACCAAAGAAACCAGTAATAGATCATATAACAAATAACCCATCGATATTTTTCTAAAACACTATTTGCCTTCTCCAATTTCGATTCAGAAGTCGTGGGTTCGATTCCGGACTCACATCAATAGTTTCACGAAATTCTTTTCGGAAGTTAAGTGTGATAAATATCGATGACTGATAAACATATCACCATACACCGGGCACAATGCCCCCTCGCCCCCTATTCCATTTGGGATGTAACGATTCGGTGAGTCGAGGCTTTAACAGCAGCTGCCTACACCTGTGAGTAGAAAAACGCTTGAAGTTGCGTTTACAGATTGGAACACAATATTCGTTCTGAATCATTAATGATCAATAACTCGTCCCACTTAAATATTCCAAACAGGAATTAATAAATACCTGATTGTTCCAATTTTCACGCAGTATAGGGTTTACGACGTTGAATTAGATTGTTAATCGCACTTTCAGAATAAAACAGTACAATCATAATCTGATACATACATAACTACACGCCTAAACCTTTTCCGAAATTCGATGCGTTTTGTATTATCGTATTTTTATAATTATAGCTTTTGTTCGAATTATATTCGACTTCATGAAAGGGCAATTGATACTTCTAACAAACTAGATGACCCGGCGAACTTTGTTCCGCATCAAAAGTAATAAATCAGTAAAATTTGGATCTTAAAAGTTCAATTTGTGCTATTATCGGCACGCGTTTTGGCGCGCAACGCAACTGCTGTCCCGCTATGTTAATACTGTAATATCTTCGTAAATATTCGTTTAAATTACCAGTATGTAATTTAAATTGTTATTGTTATTTAAAGGGCCATATTAATCTATATTAAAAGCACAATCTATTTAAGACACTGGATGAAAATTAATGCTGTAATGTTTAAAATTGCTTCGTAAATAAGCCATTATATCTCGTAAAAAATTAAAATGTTCATTATGTGTTATTCTTAAGAGATAGACATACTCTCGCGGACTTTTTTGTAGACCTGCTGAAGTTGTTAAATAATGTAGAACATTGTTTTTATCTATCACTTAAGGTTCAGCCAGCGTTTGCAATTAAAGTGCTAAATCTCGAAAATTATAATTTTATTTGCAACGTCATATATGAATTAGATCAAAACCACCCCGTTGACACCGTCTAACTATTAAAAAAACCGCATCAAAATCCGTTGCGTAGTTTCAAAGATATAAGCATATCCTCTTATATGCTTATTATATCTTTGAAACACGCAACAGACAGCAGAAAGTGACTTTGTTTTATACTATGTTATGATTACGTGCTAGGTTTAAAAATTAAGTACTGTACTTGTTACTGCATGGTCTTCTGTAGACTATGCATTTTTTTTCAAATTTCTATGGACTTCGGTGGTCCCAATGCCCTTTGGAAATAAATTTCGTGAGTTATGTGTCGCCCTGTAATGGCAATAGGCTCGCCACCTATTCCATTTGGGACGTAAACATAAAGGCGAGACGAGGCTTAACAGCCACTACCTACACCTTCGAGTTGATAAAGGCGTGAAGTTATGTTATGTACAATGGTCTTCGATTCGAATAGATTCTGGTACTAAATAAATTGTTTATCTCGAAAACGTGTACAAAATAATGCGGAAACCGCAATGTGTGGGCGGCCGATTTGAGCAAACCCATGGAGACAGAGAGAGAGCAGTGGACGGTCAACCGAAAATTAATTAACATAGTTTGGCGCACAACCCTCGGAACGTTACGCGGCAGAGGAGCGCCGGTACCCGCTCACAGGTGGTCGCGGCCCTCCCCCCAGCCAGCTCCAGCCATCGCGACTACCGTAGACCGTACACAACACACACGGATACACACACCCCTCGACATTAGGGATGCCACTACAATAAATACAATGGTTCTGATCTCAATTTTATTATATTAGTTTTTTAATTTTGTTTAGATGATAATAATAATATTAGTAATTCTATACGAATAGTGCAGGGATATTTGGTATACATGATTAATAAAATACGGAATGAGTGGAAGCTTAAAAGTTTCGCTAATAACTGAGAAATATGAATGTGGAAACTAGATTAAATTCATTAAATTCCTTTAAAGACGTAACAATTAAGAACGGTCTTGGTGTGTAATGAGCGAATGTAAATAGGCATATATATATAAAAAATAGATATTAATGTTATGTGACTCTTAATTACTGTGACTTTACTTGATTACGTCGGTCTCAAAACTTCATATGCCACTAATATAAGATTAACTCTCAAATATTATATAGTTTATCACAAACATTACTATTTTTATGCTACGCCTCCAAACTCTACATACCACCAGTTTAATTATTAACCACCGTTCACTTTGAATTTTAGATTCAGAAAACCTTAAAAAGGTTTAGGTACAACTAATCTACTTTGACTGCCCATTAGGGCTACGAGTCGCACGTTTTTATTATGGAGATTTTTTCTTAGCCTCGTCCCTATGCTATATTTTTGTGTATAGCTTTCAACGTTAGTTTAAATATAAATTAAAATTATCTTATGATGTGACAACCCTATAGTTACCCGAGTACCCGTGGACACATTGGATATATAGCATGTAATATTTGCTTTTCAAATAATACACTCTGTTTGATATTACCTGTATAATTATAATGTTACATACGAATATATTCATTTACTATATAAGTATAATATGTATATAAATGCTATGTTTTCAATGGAATAACTGATTTCAGTGCATAAATACACTAGTGTGTACTAAGCTTTATATGATTAAAATGGTATTTATACTATTCACGATATGATTAAAATTGTATTTCACCAAACTAACTACCTAAATATATAGTTAGGAAGGTTATAGTCTGTCACTCAACTCTGTACTCATATCGATCGATTAATTTAGAACATTATGTATCTTCACACCCCTTAATAAGTTAATGTGTAGGCAGTGGCGTTTTCTGGTGAGCATATTGTCATATTTGAGGCAAAATTTAAGTAATGTTGAGCATAAGTGAACTTTTGTTGACCTGTGTCAGGGCATTGTAAGTCAAAGTAGTTTTATTTTCAAAGGTCTACCAGACAATTAAAAATAGTCAACGATTTCAACATAAGACCTAAAAATATAGATCTGTAGAAGTATCATTACGAGTGGAAGAGTAGCCTCCACTCTTACCAAACCTCAACAGGAGATCAAGGATATTCAATTAGGGCAATTATTAAATGTCAGCGACTAATTCCTGTCTCCTCTGATGCCATATAAGTTTAACGAAAGGGTACGAGACAATTCTACTAGCATGCAATAATTAAAATAATAAAGCATCGTCAGTAGACCGCACTCATTGTATGATATGACAAGTGCCTGCAATGAGGGGTCCCCTCAAGTGTTACGCTGGGGTCGACATTTCGTCGTTATAATAATACTAACTTTTATCTGTGACTTGGCTCATATTGAATTCAACCGTTTAATAAATATCGAGGATCCAATTGTTTGACAAGCAGTCATTCATGCCATTTTTTATAAAGCAAAAATCCTATATCCTTCCTGATACCTCTGAGTATATATGCAGAAAGTTTCATGATAATCGGATTAGTAGTTTCAGCGTTAAAGAGTGACAGAGTTACATTCATGTTGATTTCTATACCATTTTTATTACTGTACTAGCTGACTTTGTTCCGCATCAAAACTATTATCTGCTGTCCCGCTATGTTAATACTGCAATATCTTCGAAAGTATTTGTTTAAATTGCATGCTGGAAAGGGCTAGGTTCTAGCTAGGTTAGTTAGTAGCTAGGTTACATGCACAATCTATTTAAGACACTTAATTGGATGAAAATTAATACTGTAATGTTTAAAATCGGTTCGTAAATAGGCCATTATTTCTCGTAAAAAATAAAAATGGTCATTGTGGGTTATCCCTAAGACAGCTATACTCTAAGTGTGTTCCGCGGAACCCTAGGGTTCCGTGATACCTCTGTCGGGGTTCCGCAAGAATTTAGAAATAAAAAAATCAAAACACCTCTCTCTGGTCGCTCCGCGGCTGTGCGGACTCCGCGGCCGCGCGGAGACAAAACGCTATGAATGTTATTTAATTATTTATTTGTATTTGTATAAGCTTGTGTTACATTAGCTGGTACAATCTATACTTATATTATAAAGCGGAAAAGTTTGTTTGTTTGTTTGTTTGTTTGAACGAGGTAATCTCAGAAGCCACCAGTCCGATTTCAAAAATTCTTTTAATGGCGTATAGTCCATTTATCGAGGAAGGTTTTAGGCTATATTATATTTTCAAATAAATTAGGGATCCCTACTATAAAACCAATAATGTAACCCAAGCTGTAAGTACGTGACCCTTACATTGCGAACGCTGCGAAAACTATTGAGTACAGAACAAAACAATGTACTACACTTTTATAGAGCGTATAATTGTCTACGAAAAAGGTCGCGAGAGCATATATCTAACTATTATAGTTATCGCACAATAAGGGTTTTTTGATTTTTTAAAATTAATTAAAATGATGTCGTTTTTCAAATTCTTTTTTTGTACCTTGGTATTAACTCTCCACAAAATAATTTGCTTCATTAAAAAGATAAATTTAAGGCCTTTCTAGAACTTTTTGAATGATCACATTTGGACATTTAATTCAAAAGATATTCACCGTGTACAAAATTTAAGTATTCAATTTCTAAGACAAATATGTTGCGCGGGGTCATGAGTGGATTTTTTTTACCTTTTTTAGGCGATACGAAGTTCGCGCGGTCTGCTAGTATCTCATAAGTTTGGTCTCAACAATTTTATACTTGTACGCGTTCGCTCTAAGTTTGCCGGTCTGTGGAATGCGCGTACCCTCCCCCACGTGACAACAAAACTTATAATGTGTCATAGTTTTACCCAAATATCTAACGTACACAATTTTTATTGTTACAATTAAATAAAAAATTTCGAACGTCATACACTCATACCTATCGCCAGCGGCAAACTTAAAACGAGCGGGTAGTATACTTGTAAGCGCTCAGTCTCTTTGATAAAAGCCGCCTCTGAATTAGACGCTATAGTTGTCAACAAGCGGCTTTCGTCTCTAACTTCAAAGGATAAAGTCGATATATTTTTAAATTTCTGTTTTTATTTTTGCTTTTTGTTTATGAAAGGTGCCGACTCGAGTATTTTCGAGAATATTTGAGATCGAGTCTAGGACTAAGTATAAAAGCGGCGATCGCGCGTTGGCGTCGTCAGTTGATGATTAGCGTTTGGAGCGATAAGTTACTACCTACTTACAAGCTCGCTAGCGAGAAACTAGTGTCCATTGTTTTACTGCCTGCTGTATTCTGTTGTCTCAGTTTTATACACATTTATAGCAATAAAATAAATATATTTTTTGAAGAACATAATCTCAGTTGGAACAATTGCATTGACATTTGTACAGATGGGGCCAAGGCGATGACAGGTAAAACAGCAGGAGCAGTGTCACGAATGAAAAATAAAGCGCCTAATTGTAGTTCCAGTCATTGTATTCTGCATAGACAAGCACTTGCGATGAAGCAAATGCCGTCTAATCTAAAATTAGTTATGGATGAAGCGGTAAAAATAATTAATTTTATCAAATCACGACCACTACAATCCCGATTGTTCTCATTATTGTGTGAAGATTATGGCAGCAAACATAAAACACTGCTGCTCCATACAGAAGTGCGATGGCTGTCTCGGGGAAAAACTTTAACAAGGCTATTTGAACTTAGAGCCGAGTTACAAATGTTTTTTTCAGCAGATACTTCTTTTAATTTGAAGGACCGTTTGTATGATAAAACTTGGTTGTTCCGATTGTCTTTTATGGCGGATATCTTTCAAAAACTTAACGAATTAAATTTATCGTTGCAAGGTAAACAGACAACAGTGTTTCAGGCCTATAATAAAATAACTGCTTTTAAAAGAAAATTAGATTTTTGGATCATTTGCATTGGTAAGAAAGAAATAGAAAGTTTTACGTTACTCAGTGAGTTTGTTAGCGAAAACGACTCAGAAATGTTTGAAGATAATGTGTTTGAAGAATTGGTCCAATATCTCAGTTCGATGCGCGCATCTTTTGAAAAGTATTTTCCCGAAGAACACAATACAAAAATTAAAGTGAACTCCTGGATTCATAATCCTTTTTTACCCAACTTGGAAAAGCCTGAAAACATGTCAAATGAGATATATGAATCTCTTTTAGAAATGTCATCAGACACAAGTATGGAGTCATTGTTCAAAACGACGCCTCTTAATGATTTTTGGTGCAGAATCCAAGATGAATATGCAATGCTTGGCCCAATGGCTCTGGATATTCTTCTCCCGTTCCCAACTACATATTTGTGCGAAACAGGATTCTCTACCTACGCAGCCACGAAAACAAAATATCGCAATAGACTGGACGCCGAAGCTGATATGAGACTCCAACTTTCTTCCATCAAACCTGATATCAAGCAATTGATGAAAAATAAAAAACAGTTTCATACCTCCCACTAGTTAGATTTTTTCTTTTTTAATGTTTTCTATTATTGTCCTTACCAAGTGGTGAAGTAAACAATAATCAGTAACTGATACATTGTACTTTTATTATGCTGATTAATAAAGAATACACTTATAAAAATAATTGTTTTATTGTAGGGTTCCATCAAGTATTTTGCTTCCCAAAAGGGTTCCGTCATTTAAAAAGTTTGAGAACCACTGCCCTAAGAGATAGACATATGCCCTCGCGGACTTTTTTGTAGACCTTTTAAAGGTGTATAATAATGTAGTACGTTGTTTTGATTTATCACCTAGGGTTCAGGCAGCGTATGCGATTAAAGTTCCAAATCTTGAAAATTATCACTTTTTTACTACACTATACATGAATTATAGATCAAAACCCTCTAACTAATAACACCCTCTAACTAATAAAAAAAAACGCATCAAAATCCGTTGCGTAGTTACAAAGATATGCGCATATAAGGGGACAGACAGCGGAAAGTGACTTTGTTTTATACTATGTAATGATAATGTGTATTTACTTTCAATTCACCGAATTTAATTATTGAAATACTGAAATTAAATGACATGTTTCTGCAAAAAATAAATAGCCTACAAAATTTGTACGAATCATCAAATAATATCTTTCATAATCGGGTAACAAACGTATCATTATACGCCCATATGAAACAAGAAACCTGTACAAGTTTGTAGTTAAGTATATTTCTTTTTATAAACTGCTGTACTCTCTACTCTACTCTTTGTAGTCTCGGTGGCCCAGTGGTCGAGCTCACGGCTTCCGATCCAGAGGTCCGGATTCGAATCCTGACACTAGCTCTCACCAATGTCTTTTCGAATTTTCGGAAGTTAAGTGTGATAAATATCGATGATTTTCTCGAATCACATTCATAACATTGAAACAACTTTTATGGATTATATCGCGTTTATTTGTATTAATGAAAATAGCTTCTGAACGGCTACCATCTTTTTGTTCATTACTCGTAAAAATTATCTCTGTAAAGAGTTGAAACGTCGTGAAATAAATAGAAAATAAGTTCTAAATAAACGCGATATAATCCATAAAAGTTGTTTCAATGTTATAAATATCGATGACTGAAAATTTTGTGCCCGGTATGGCAATAGGTTCGCCACCTATTCTATTTGAGACGTAAACATAACGGCGAGATGAGGCTTAACAGCCACTGCCTACAGCTTCGGGTAAAAAATTATGTTTCCTCCCAAATGGATTAGATGGCGAACCTATTGCCATTCTTAAATTCACTAATTAAATATGACATTACTTAAAAGTACGCAGATTTACCAACGAGTATACATATAGTTGTTTAATGAAAACAAAGAATAATTACAGAGTATATTATTACCCTATGCGATAAATATCGATGACTGCAAACTTTGTGCCCGGTATGGCAATAGGTTCGCTACCTATTCCATTAGGGACGTAAACATAACGGCGAGACGAGGCTTAACAGCCGCTGCCTACACCTTCGGGTAACAAAAGGCGTGAAGTTATGTTATGTTTACGTAGATTTTCCAACGAGTATACACATATAGTTGTATAATGAAAACAAAGAATAATTATAGCGTATATTATTGCCCTATTAATAGACAATACTTAAGTAATATTAGTCATATCGAGGTGAAATAGTGACTGACAGGACAGGCGGGCCTCTTAGTTCACAATACTTGCCTATACAAAAACCTTTGTGTCGCCAATGTTTACATGTCTTATCCAATATACTTAGATAGGTTTTATTAAAACAATTACGTTAGTAATATTACTTAATTCAATGGAATAATTAATCGATCATAGTTGTATATTTAATACAAGACTTGGCTATTATAAAAATATACTTTTTTAATATTATGATTAACTTGGCAACCCTACTTGTATGTCTGAAAGTGGTCACGTGGTCCCCGAACGCTTCAATTATTATTGTCATTTTGTTTTTGTTTTTATGTTTTATTATTTCACCATAAATGAGTAGTTTGGCCAATCTATTACATTCAGTTTATTTAGGAATTTGTAAAATATAAATAGAATTACATTTAAATATTCCGCTTTGGAATGAATTATTTATATCAAAATAATAGTTGTTATGAATATTGCCACGTAAAGTGCACATCCAGGCACGATACAAAGATTTTTCACGAATTTACGAACTAGGGTCAATACGAACTCTCTTCGCAGCAGTCAGTAGTCCTGCAGCCTTACTCTCCGTGCCACTAGGACCCATCTTCAGCTCAGCTTGAAGAACGTGAGGTCGGATCGAATTAAAATTTAATAATAGTAAACTTTTTCTGTTAAATATATAAGTAACTCATTAAGTTATTGATTGCCTTGATTGATGGGAAGCTATTGAAATACTGCCTTCGGAAGGATAAATGCTAACCAGGGTATTATGACAGTTTCTGTCCCTACCAAGTAAGTTGTGATTAATAGCATCGAGAGTGTTTTGTATCTGCTTAATTATTATTTGGCGTCTTTAAAACAATATATACATTATTATTGTTCAGAGCAAATATATGTTTTTAATCCAAAAACCCTAAAAGTAATAATGTATTATAATAATTCGAATAAACCTTTATAAAACTGTTTTATTCAGAAGTAACATAAGTTCTGCACACGGAAGGCTTTTCTGTTTACTTTCTAAGAGACCAAAGCTGTGTGCAGTTATAGTTGGTATTAATTATTTCCAGAACTTTCTTCTTGTTATTGTAAATCAATTATTTGATTATCATGCTATGAATATTTAATTGTGTTATTTGAATGTTACTTTATTTATAGACTCGTAGTGGCGACAGCAAATAAATTACTCAACATTTTAAAAAATATAAATTACAATAATATAAATACAATAATACAATAATTATTATAAAATTTCCTTAGCTATACATATAGTAAAATCGTAGGATAGTCAAAACAGTAGATTTTTAGATTTATTTTAGATCTACAATCGATACCAAACCCAAAAAATGTATGATTTTTTATTTGTTTCTTCTGTTCATCCGTATGTTTGTATAAAGAAAGATAAACTCTAAAAGTGCTTAATGCTATAATTTTAAATTTTTCCTGAATATTACTATAGCGAATATCACTACTAACTAATATAACTACTAATATCACTACGAAGAGCGCGAAGTCAACTAGTATTCATAGAAACGTCATAATTGGAAGATTTAGAAGTCAACAACTACCTGGCCATTGATAATAAACGAGTGTTGGTACCGCAAAATGGACTCGTAAAAATTTTGATTATATTATAATACAATTTGAATATCAAGATTATACAAGATTTATTACCGTTTTCAGAATTCATGTATCGTATATCAATTACACGAAATTTAATAAAACTAAAACTGGTGTAAATATGTTCCTAAAGCACGCGACTCCAGGATAAGAATGCAATTGCTTCAGAAATAATTACCGTGCTATTGTTTGTATACACCCTCGACGTAGCGTGGTTTAATGAAAATAAAATATAGCATTGGGTGGTCTAGAGGTTGAGTACCTCGCTTCTGAATCAATAAGTCGCGAGATCGAATCTTGTCTCACACCAACGCCTTCTCAAAATTCTTAGCGTAAGTTATGTGTGATAAATATCGATAATGATATTCGGGTCGTATTAAATCGATGAATCGCGACCTATCAGCCGCTGTTTACATCTTCTGATCGAAAAAGGCGTGAAGATATATTATAAAATCAATCGAAAACCAACTCTAGTCACGACAAAAAAAATAAAGTATCTCATTGATAGAATCGCTCTCAAATCTCATTTAAAAAATAACACTCGGTGTGCTAGAATCGCAAAACAGAGAACTGAAAGGATGCAATTATTCCTAAGGACTGACAATAACAAATTTGTATTTGATATATTCAAATGAAACCTTTTTGTAATTTTTTTATTGTATTGTTTGGTCTTTTGAGTAGTGTTGTCGGCACCAGCAGCGCTGAAACGCGATCGCAAGATGTACTCTTGGCACTGATACCTCGTCTTCTACTGTAAGTGGTTATGAGGAGTTTAATCTGACGTGGAATAAATTCTCACAACCTTAGGTTTTCGAATCTTTACAGCAAAAAGGATGATCCAGAAGTATGGCAATAGTTCCGCTATGTCGTGAAGAGTGATTTTGTTTGGACCTTTTTATTCCTGTAAACATATTATTATGCAAAGTTACGGTCTTCATTCAGATGTGCATAAGAAATTAATAATATCAATGAGGTCAATATCTCATGTAAAGAAGATTGCTCAATAGTCGTGCTGGGTATGAAGACAATGGTGAATCTGTTGGGTTTGTGTGGGACGCATGTATTGACAGCGCAATGACATTAAAAATATTCAAGTAATGAGTATTATGTAATTATTTATGTCAAATATTATATATGTATTGAAATAATTGGTAAAGTCGCGACTAGGTACTTCCACTGCCCATGGACATCTGCAACACCAATCTCTCACCAAACGAAACGATCAAGGCTCACTTTACCGCGGTAGAGCTACGCAGCCGGCTCACAGAATATCGACGTAAAGTGGCTCTTGCCGCGTTTCGCTCGGTGCAGTGAGAGAGCTATCCAGAGGCCCACCCCCCTTTCCCCTCCCCTTCCCATCATTCCGACCCCTTCCATATAGTATGTCCATTGTAAGGGCCGGCAACGCAACTGTAAGACTTGCCTTAACATTTAAAATTTTACGATATTCATCAAATGATTCTATTTAACCTTCATATATTTTTTATATAAGGTATAGCAACACCAAGTTATATATTAAAATGTGGCAAATACAAGCTTGCTTTTAGAATTTTATATTTTTACGAAATAAGGTAGATGTGCAAAGTGAAGAAGCTATGTAGGCATCTGAAGATGGGATTTATAAAGTAACAAGGAGGACAGCAGCGTCGCGAAGGTGAGTGGGGGGCACAACCGTGGGGTGGGATGGTGGCGCATAACTTTACTCTCTCGATCCGATCTTCATAAAGAAATTCTCCGTTTTTGATATTATTATATTTATGTTGTGAATGTTTTGTACCTGCATATTTGTAACAGTAAGTATGAAAATTTCCGGAATGCCTTCCGAGCTTGCCTCCATCTTACTTTCGACTCTTCGAGGCAGCAACGATCTTTCTCTGTGTTATGAAGAAATCTTCCCTTGTTCTTTCTTAATGTCCTCGTTATTTTCTTTTCCGCAATCTTTATTATTAAAGCTGTACCTTCAAATATTGCAACGATTTTACGATAGTCATGGTCAGTACTATGTATAATAAAGGGACTGTTTGTACTGAAGCTGTAACGATACTATGAATAGGCCAATTCGCTCTAAATTGATGTATTTATTTAAGATCTTATGCTGCAGAAGGGATATTAACGAGAGCAGTTTAATTACTATTTTCTTCTATAAAATAGAGAACGTAAAAATACAATAGAGTAAACTTCTCATTAAAAGAAGCTTCTTTATCTTTGTATTAAATACAATTCGTCTATTTGTTTCTAAGATTTTCATCATTTTCACGAGTATGAACAAAAAGATGGTAGTTGTTGTATCAATGAGGATAGCTTTTGAACAACTACCATCTTTTTGTTCATACTCGTGAAAATGATCTCTGTAAAGAGTTCGAAACGTCGGGAAATAAATATAAATAAATAATAAATAAACGCGATACAATCCTAAAAGTTGTTTTAATCTACAATTCGTCTTTTGTAATTTGGTACAAGGTAATTAAATATTTATGCCAAAATTCAGTGGTGGTATATAATGAACAAATTTACTATAGCGATTGATTTCTTAAAATTAAAATTTATTAACCTATTCTCGGTGATCAATTGGTCGAGCTCCCGCGTCTGATTTAGAAGTACTATAGCGCGTTCATATTGTGATGGAACCTTGTCACAATAGTAGTCACAATAATGCGTGACGTCACTCGCTTCGAAAAACGCACGACTTTTAATCACTTTCTTACTTATTTTAACGAGTAAGTATGATGTTTAACAATAAATAAATCACAAAAGTTAAATATTTATTATATATAGTTATAAATTCAACAATAACAATTTAAACTCAATAGTATGCGCTTCAAAAGGTTGCAAACGGTACTGACACAGACTCCTGCACTACGTCATCACCGCCAAGACGGCTATTCCAATCCCAATATCAACGCGCTATGATTATAGTGGGTTCGATTACGGGCTCGGATTTTGTGCCCAAAAGATCGCAGTTTCCATTCGAAAAGCAACGATTCGGCGAGTCTATGTTTAAAACACGCTGCTCCATCTTCGAGTGGAAGAAGGCGTGAAGTTATATTACTACCTAATCTTGCAGTATCTTTTATGTAGAACATGTTCAAACAGCTGTACTGTATAACGGTTATTGGCTAGCAGTAGGTAAGATCGCGTAACCGCACCGCTCTGGCTGGAAGTTTACATGTAACAAGATGCTTGAGTCCCGCCGACGGTAAACAAACAAGAGTTTGACGTCATACGACTCACAGACAGACGCACTCGTGAACAAATCACACAATAAATGTATAATGAGAGATATATTATATATGTTTTGTATATATGCCATTCATTAAATAACGCTGTATCATTATCATTACATAGTATAAAATAAAGTCACTTTCAGCTGTCTGTACCATATGTTTAGATATTTGAAACTACGCAATGTATTATGATGCAATTTTTTTTATTAGATAGAGGGTGTCAACGGGGTGGTTTTTATCTATAATTCATGTATTCATGTAAATAAATAGTGATAATTAGCGAGATTAAGCACTTTAATTTTAAACGCTGTAAAAATTACTTTTGATGCGGAAAAAATAGAATGCTTAGTAATATTGTAAATGGGAAAAGAAACATGTCTACATGTTTGTTACTGAATCATGGGTCAATCTTTGAATAGAATTGTGATGAAATATGGTATAAAGATACAGTCTCGGTGGCGCAGTGGTCGCAGTGATCCAGAGGCCCGAGTTCGATTCCTGACACTGGCTCTCACCAATGAGTTTTCGAAATTGTTTTCGGAAGTTATGTGTGATATATATCGATGACTGAAAACTATGTGCCCGGTATGGCAATAGGTTCGCCACCTATTCCATTTGGGACGTAAACATAACGGCGAGACGAGGCTTAACAGCCGCTGCCTACACCTTCGGGCAACAAAAGGCGTGAAGTTATGTTATGGTATAAAGATAGATACATTTTGTGGTTTAATAAATAGGCTACGTTTCAGTAGTGTTGTTACCAACTTTAATTGCCATTTAGTCAAGTTTATTAATAAGTCGCACATGAATCATAAAACGTATATTTATTAGTTACAATTTAATGTTATTTAAATGATTCAGTTTTAGTAGTAGGTGTGAAGCCGCCGGTAATAATTAGTGTAGAATTTAATTGAGATTGAAATGCTGCCAAAATCTAATTTGATCTAGAACGTTCTGACCAATTGTACATTGTATACTGTGGCTTTGTTTTAACAGCAACAGATAACTGTACTCTAACTTCAAACCTTTAACGAGACGGTGGTATAGGCAGCTGAAATTATGCCTCGACACACCGGATTCATTTACTAGTCTAAAACGTAATAGGTTTTAGTATGCATTCGTGTTTAATACAAATAACTTCTGGAAAGCTATTGATGTGTCCTAGGAACGAAATCGTTTAACTAGAACTCAGATTGTCCAAGGATTAGGCTATTGAGGTTTCTAAAAATGGGATGGACTGCATAAGCTCAAATCCCTTAGTCACCCCATACAACACCCAAGGGAATAGGTAATACGTAATCTCTAAGAGTGCTATCACAATATTTAAAACGTTACCTTAGCGTTAGGTATATTAAAATTCTAAGGATTATGTACTTTAAATTACAGTGGACCCCCGATAATCCGGCCCCTGTCTATTCCGGCGCCCCCTGTAATCCGACATGACTTAAAATTATGTTTGACAATCTTTGCTAATATAGATCACGCATTTGTTACGTGTTGTCACGCATTGATTAATAATTCTTGATTATTTTGGTAGATATGTATGTGCATTTATGCTTAATTTTATAATAAAACGTAAGCTCTCAATTGTTATTTAATTTACTAAATTCGACTTACATAAATTAAGTCTGATTTGTACTTCAAAGTACATACATATGTACGTATAATATATAGATTCTTGTCATTAGATATGTAATTTGTCGGATTACAAGGTACTCTTTCGTAAAAAAATCCGGACTATAGGGGTCTTAGGCAGTGCTCTATAATCCGAAAAATTCGATAGTCCGACACTGCCCTGCATAATGTTTGCCGGATTACCGGGGGTCCACTGTAATTAAAACGAAACATCTATAAATTTATAAAAAGCCTTTTTATAAATAAACGTTTAGAGACAACTGATTTAATATCTACATTAAATTTACACATTGTTTAAATTTAACAAAATCTAATTAAAGCTTTTGCTATTATATAATTTTATTATGCGAGAATGAGGTAGGTTTAGTTAAATCATTATCATATTAATGATTAATAATGATACAAAATATTTAAACAGAAGCAGACAATAAAACTTTTCTCTACGTTATTTAGTCACGTCCGACATCGCGTTCATACGTTTGAAGGCCACGCTATGATATTGTCTAAAGAAACATAAAAGTGTATTATTATTATTATTACGCTACAAGGTGTGAAATGTTATATTATTATTTTTACTATTTCAGGGTTCCGTATGCGAAACGTAATAAAGAACCCTCAAAGTATCCGACTGTCCGTCAGTCCGTACAAATCTTTAAAACCAAGAATTTAATATGTTAAATATTATTGTCATAAATTTTATGAATAAAGTTTATTATTTTTTTTTAATTAACGAAGTTTATAAATTTCCTTAGCTAACAATATTTAAATACATTTTTTTTATGGGATAGGAGGGCAATCGAGCAGGCGTGTCACCTGATGGTAAGCAACCAACGCCGCCCATGGACACAAGTAACACATATAGTGTTACTGTTGCGTTGCCGACCTGGGATAGGGGAAAGGAAAGGATGGGGAAAGGGGGTGGGCCTCCGGGTACCTCTCTCACCGAACGAAACGCGGCATGAGCCACTTTATTTCAATCTTCTGAGTGGTCGTGGTATTTCCCCGGTTGGGCCGGCCCATCCATGCAGCGAACTTCTTGGCTCTACCACTGTATACAATATCAGCTCTAATAATACACAACATCGCTTACGTGACATTCCACCTCAGAACGAGATCAGCCGCTTTAATTTACTTAAATCTATAGTTAAATCCATGTATAGAAGGTATGCTTAGTTACTACTAAATAAAGAATAAGGAATTTCTGTCTGAGGTTTTATATCTATTTTAGTCATACATGGATGTCATACATATCCATAAATACAATCAAGTATGCAACTAATATCTTAAAGTGATCTGTTATCTCTTTTTAGACACACGCTGTGTTTCTGAAAATTTAATTTTAACTTTGAATAATAATAGCAGTTTAATGTGATATACTGAACATACGATCGTCGTGTCTCGATTCAGTCTTTATCGCACGCCTGTTCACACGATACAATTAAATTGCCGAGTCAAATTGAAGGTCAGCAGTCACCCAATAGCTATTGAGATGATATAACAACCAACACAAGTCACATTTTAAACATTTCGCTCGTAAATAATTCTAAAGTAATTTTATATTAAAATAAGAAAAAAATATTTTTAAATTACACACACACACACGCGCGCGCGTAAAAAATATATGAGTTAATATTGTTGAATTTATTTCGTTTTATAACACTACGGAACCTATATTCGTTATTAGCAGTTCGTAAATAATACAACATTATCACTATTGATATGGGTCCTAGTTTATCAGGGAGAGGGAAACATTCCCGTTTTTCTTATGCCGTCAAGTTTTCGCCAAGAATCATGTATTAAGTAAAGATTTTAGTACACACAGATTTATAACTTCACGCGAAGTCCCATGCGAGGTATGCAGAGGGAAAAGAGCGCATTCTCGTGTATTCCTCATCAGCGGATGTTGTATTTTTGTTAAACAATAATAATATTAACGTGTAACGTTTGTGTTGTTTCCAGCGAGCGGCGCGCTCGCAGCCGGCACCATTGCGTCGCCGTGGAGCACGGCGGCAGGCGCGCCCGACACCAATGGATCGGGCGGCGCCGACGCCAAACACCTCGATGTTGGCGATGCTAGCGACGATGAGAAGGTAACCAACCCAAAAAATCCTCATTATCTTTTTTCTATGGGATAGGGAGGCTAACGAGTAGGTCTGCAGGGAAAGGGCTTTGGCCTCCGGATACCTCTTTCACCTAACAAAACGTGGCAAGACCCCACTGTGCGTCGATATACTGAGAGGTTGTGGTATTTCTCTCACTGCCCATTCATTCAGCGCTGTTTTACTCCTGCTTATCATTATTTAACAGAAGCCTTCCTAATCAGTATCTTAATAAATCTAGTGCTATTATTTATGGACTGAGGTAATCTCAGTGCCTTTAAAGATTATAAATCTGTTTGTTATCAATATAAAATAAAAAAGTATATTTTAAAAGACTGACATGGGAGAATCGTGGATAGGTCGGTATCCTCAATTTGATTGGCCAATCGAATTGTAAGCTGTCAATGTCGCAAATTTGTGTACAGTGTAGGCCTGTGTAGGTAAGCTTCCTAAACAAAAAATCGAAGGAAAAGAGTATTTAAATATAAGTTATCTTGTTATGAGATGTTCAAAACAAAACAAGAACCGTTTGTGTTTATACGAAGAAGTGCAATGATTGATTAAACTTCTGCGAAGATTTATAGTGTAGTGTATTCTCTCCATAGCACAACATACCTGAATGAACATTATGCTCTATTTCAATGTGAACGCTACCATAAACAATAAAAGAAGAAAAAAAAAGAAATATTACAAAGCAAAAAATAACATATCCACTTAAAATTCGTACAATTAAAACGTGTTAATCTGTTTGTATTTGCTCGGAGAATTCTTTTAGTGAGTAAAAGTTGTCTACGCAACATTGTAGACGTCTCATTTTAGAAGAGTTTTTTTTTGGTTATTCGTGGAAAATGGGCGGGGGAGGATAGGTAGCGGGTCATCTGATGATAAGTTACTTACGCAGCCCATGGAAATCTGCAGCATCGAGAGGGTCACAGTTACATCATTTAAAATGGGATATGGAGGAGGAGAGAGAAACGACTGTGACAAGGGAGTAGGCTCCGGATATCTCTCTCTCTCACCGAACTAAACGGAGCATGCATGAACTTTATCACTGAAATGGAATAAACAGATAGACACAACATCAGCTCTTTGCTATACGAAAGGGTCTCGCCGTAATTTTGATCTGCCCATTACTTCCCACATGATTTCTACGAAAAGTTAATAGCATTTCTGTAAAAACTTAATTTTTTACAACACTAACATTTAAATACACACAAAGTACACGGTACGGAGAGAAATAATTATTTAAAACTGATTCATACAATGTGATCAATCTTAAGAGTGTGGAAAAACAAAATAACATTTAGTAGAAGCATGTTGGAAATATCAAGTAAATATTGACTAGTGTGTATGTATATATTGAATAGTTAACAAAGCCAGAAATACTGGCATCGTCGGACGGTTTCATGGAATTGTGAATCATTATGTTTTCAGTCCCGAACTAATAACTGACGGCTGTTTTCTGACCAACACCGCGGGCATACGTTATTTTTATTCACTTTTCGAGTATTAAAAAAAAGAACTTGCGTCTATTAATTACATTGACGCACTCCTCACACACTCACTCACTAGTAGCGGCAGTCTTGTGTTTTTTTTTATTATCTGTGGCCTCTACGCAAATCACAACAGTAGTGATGCTACTCGAGATTGTTTTCCTCGAGTGATTATTATATTTTTTCCTGTTTGTAATATTCATTCATCCCTATCCTCTTACAATACTTATGAGTTAACTGTTCGAAGATACAGTAGCATGAGTTATTTCTTAGTACCTATATGGTTTAATAGTCAAAATACGATTGTACCCGATCTATCGCGACATGTTTCGCTTTCTATTTTATCTGAGACAAGAAAATTTATTTGATGTATGAAATAACCACTGCCTAGTACTTCGTATTTTAATTAAGTTTATTCTCTTAGACTAATCTAGTAAGAACAAGTAGCCTTAATTTAAGTCCCATCACTACCCTCGGGAATCGTTGCACATCTGTTCAATGTAAACCACTTCATATCTTAAGGGTCTTGAATATATTTAGACATTTCACTGGAAGTCTAGTTTTATATCTAGCTAGCACTTGAAAATATATACCAACTGAAAATAAACATGCACACCGTGTGTAAATAATTAAGTTTTCGTTTATTTGCAAAAAGCCTTCAAATACACCTGTAAATATATCCGACGCACATGGATTTTACAATAAATAAACACTAAAAAATATCGCCCACATAGTAAATTAAAATAAATTTAAAAAATATTGTTTCATCCTTTTGCTTCAACAGCGAACGCTGGTTTCCAAATACGTGTATTTGAGTCGTCTAAAATTAGCTTACTAAATTCAATCACCAGGTTACAAAGGACAAGTGGTTCATAGATTTATGTGGAATATTCTCAGGATATGTCGGCAGCGGATGCCGAAGGTGTTTGGAGTCCAGATATCGAGCAGAGTTTCCAAGAAGCGCTGGCTATCTACCCACCATGCGGCAGACGCAAAATCATTCTTTCCGACGAGGGCAAGATGTACGGTGAGTCCAAACATCCTAAGATCGCATTGAAAAAAAAATAATTTTTTTATGGGATAGGAGCGCAAACAAGCAGGCGTGTCACCTGATGGTAAGCAACCAACGCCGCCCATGGACACCAGCAACACATATAGTGTTACTGTTGCGTTGCCGTCCTTAAAGGGATAGGGGATAGGAAAGGATGAGGAAGGAGGGTGGGCCTCCGGGTACCTCTCTCACCGAACGAAACGCGGCATGAGCCACTTTACGTCGGTCTTCTGAGAGGTCGTGGTATTTCACCGGTCGAGCCGGCCCATTCATGCAGTGAACTGCTTGGCTCTACCACTGTTGAAGTGGCAAAAATCAATTTACCTAATTTTAAAAAATTCCATCTGTCTTTCATAAAGGTGGAGTCTATTGATTTGGATAAAGAGGCTTACTCTAACATGGTTCCATTTAATCGTCACATAGATCTGATCATGATTTCCTCACACGAAGAATGGAAATTTTCAAAATATCACCGCAAATCTACCTCGTATTAAGTGCTTGTTTTCCTTAAGATATTTATTTTCTTAGGCATATCATGCCCCAGAGTGATATTGGATTTAACACTTGCTTCTATCATAATATAATTTTGATTGACCTTCGACAAATTATTTATTTTTATATAATTATTCTTTTTTTATCTAATTACTAGATCTTAAACTGTCTGAGGTTTAAAGACTCCTCTTTCAGTTATGTAAGGAATTATAATGGGCCCGTTTCAAACTATTTCTATTTGGCATGGCGCTTAGATATGAGGAGTGTAATATTATATATGCCATTTATGAGAATTTGCGTGCTACGGTTAATTTTCAAAGTTGCGCGTATGTCATTTTCATTTTAATAATGGTGAGTTATCAAGGTCGCACAACCGAATATGAACAATGGCCGGTGGCACGAGACAAAAGCCACTGTGGAATACCTATTGAAGTCGCGCCGACAAAGCAACTTGCGCAATAGGATTCCACGGAAAGACGTGGCCCGACGATTATTATCTGTTTTTTGATCGGACCATGTCCCCGATTCCAGGAAGACCTGTGTGTTGATCGAGTCGAGTTCTGTTCACAACTGGTCATATTAAAAACACCTACATTTACGATTGTTAATAAAATGATTTGATGCCTTATTATATGTAGTCGATGTCCCGATATTTTGTTCACTTATTTATATTATTTTACACAACTTTTCTTTCATAGATCTATCTGTGATATCTGCTCTTTAAATTTTATGATTCCGGCAACACAATGTATGTAGACATAGTTAACTAATTATAAATAATTGGTATTAAATTTAAACATTTAGCAAATAGACAATGGAATAGAATACACTTTATTGTACCTAAACATAATGTTGATAGTAGACAGAAGACACAGAGAATATATAGAAGACACACAGAACACACAGAAGATATTTTTAAATTATATGATATTAGTTATTATTAGTCCGTATTGTTATATGTACTTCCGGATTTGAATGAGTATATTAGAGGAAGCATGAAAGTAGCACCAATTACGGAAAAAAATAGAAGTGGTAGATTGGCGTGGTGTGGACACATTATGAGAAGGGACGAAAGCCATGTCACAAGGAGGACGATGAGAATGACTGCGGATGGACACATTACTAGAGGAAGGTCGAAAAAGGGATGGATGGACTGTGTAAAAGTTGATATGAATATGAAAGGAGTATACTAAGTGTGAATACGACGAGCGACAGAAGAGAATGGAAAAGAATGACATGTTGTGCCGACCACACTTAGAGTGGGACAAGGACAGGAAAATGATGATTGTTATACTTGTGGACTTACACAGAATTTACTATAAAATATAACCTAAATAATCCTAGGCTTTATTACAGAAAAATCTCTAAAAAACTTACTTTAAGAGATGCGGGTAACAAATTAGATTCTAATGAAATGAAAGTATAAAAAAACTGAAGATTTTCGGCAACTTTTATTAATGAGCTATATTATAAACTTTATTATAATAAGTAATAACAACTTACGAGGCGAGTGAGGTGTGTAAGAATCGTGCCTTATGGTGTAGCCTCCGTTCTCTCTGCCTACCCCGCAAAGGATTCGGCGTGAACTTATGTATGTAATAACAACTTATATAATAAAATGTTTTTGTGTCTATACAGAATTGTTATTGGAAAGATAAATACAAGTTGATTCTCGTCCCGCGATAACACCGGTAGTGATTCATTTAAAAAATCGTAACAATAACTTATCTTTCCTACTCCATCATCGCACCCTGATTAACATCTATCGATAATCTTTTCATCGATACTGGTTCTAACATTCAAGCAGCGAGTGAGGTATTTGTTCGTTCAAATACTTCCAATGCCCTTGATCCTCGTGCAGAGATAGTTGCTGGATCTTCTGATATGATTGGAGTTACAGAAACACCAAAATCTAATGTAACCAAAAGCGAAAGCGGTTTATTGACTGTATAATGAACTAATGGAGTAGCTTCAAAAATCTAAACGGTTTAAATTTTAATTTATAATAAAAATCTCGTAAAAAGGAATAAGATGATGAAAGAAGAGAAGAAAGTTGTGAATAAATAAATCGGCGCAAATTTATGGCAATAGGTTCGCCACCTATTCCATTTGGGACGTAAACATAACGGCGAGACGAGGCTTAACAGCCGCTGCCTACACCTTCGGGTAACAATGGCGTGAAGTTATGTTATGTTACATTGAAAAAAATCATTGACTCATCCATTGCCATAATTAAGCACGCTCCCCACGTTAGTTTTTCATGGATATCTCAAATATACAGTCATGTTACAATTTTAATATACATACATACATAAATTCACGCCAAATCCCTTGCGGGGTAGGCAGGGAGAACTGAGCGCCAAAAGGCACGATTCTTACACACCTCACTCGTTTCGTTGGCTTTCATAACTCTTTTCATGCACGCACATCGCACGCGCGTCGATTTTTGATGCTCCTAACCTCACCTTCCTCCAGAACACGTTCTATTTGGTCATGGAACCTGCGTCTGTCTTGGCCGTCCTCGACTCCTATATCCATTTATATACAATTTTAATATAAATATAGATTTACTATATTTTACTAAAAGTATCTTAATTTGCTAAATACTTTCATTGCTATATTAAGTAAATTATATGTGCTCAAAGTTGCTTGTTTACAATTTATTAAAAGTGGTCTTTTATAGTCGATTATGAAAGCTCAGTACACAAAGTAGGTAGTACGGGTTGGAGGCTGTGGATTTTTTCACGTTACATTGTTAACTTAGAAGGCTCGTTAACTTGAACGTGACGATTGCTATACAAATGCAAACGTTTTCCTTCAGCCGTACTAAAGACCGAGCAGGACTTCTGTAATTATAACAGACTATAACGTTTTGTTCGCGGCTCTGCTTCCTCCTGGATTGTTCGCTATCACGACCCACTCACATGTGTTGTTTAACTTTGTCTATATAAAATACTAGTTGACGCGGCGAACTTTGTTCCGCATCAAAAGTAATAAATAAGTAATTTTTAGATTAATCACTTTTACTTTTCTATATCATACATGGATTATAGATAAAACCACCCCGTTGACCCGTAGTTTCTAAGATCTAAGCATATAAGGGGACAGACAGCGAAAAATGACTTTATTTATAACTATGTAATGATCATGATGACTTAAGACTTAAAGACACAGTTTTAATACAAATTATGGTGAGTTTTTTAATAATACTTAATCCCCTTTTTCACGTCCGTATTAAGGGAGATTTGCGAGATAAAATACAAATTGTTGCTAACCCTAAGCGTCTATATAATTTCATTGAAATCAGTTACTGACACTTAGGAATAATTGTCGATGGCTGAAAAATTCGTATATCATATCTATACTTAGTCTCGGTGATCCAGTGGTCGAGCACCCCGCTTCTGGATCCAGATGTCGCGGGTTTGAATCCTGGCTCACACCAATGATTTTTGGAAATTCTTTTCGAAAGTTACGTGTGATATATATCGATGACTGAAAACTTTGTGCCCGGTACGGCAATAGGTCCGCCACCGATTTCGTTTGGGACGTAAACATAACGGCGAGTCGAGGTTTAACAACCATTGCCTACACATCCGGCTAGAAAAAGGCGTGAAGTTATGTTATTTTATCTATAGGTACTTCCTACCCATTCCATGGGTACGTTGATTGATTAATTACATGTTTAATACGAAAAACTCCGTACGTCTTTGTATAAAATACATGGATTGAAGATACAAAGAAAAAAACTTACCCATTTTATGCAGTAAATGAGTTTTGGGCTGATGGGGTAGCATTGTTTCATAACGTTCTCGCACTCTACCAAATAGTTAATATTACAGGGGCTATAGAGCAGAATTGACATAGGACAATTATTATCAGAGGGTTGGTAGGGCGCCATTATACTGTCGCCGGACGGGCATTAAGTTTGCGTCAAGCTACCAAACATCCCTATTTTAATTAAAGGACTGCCCGCTCCAGCCCCCAGTTCGCGATGCCAAATGGAATTGCTAAACAAATTTAACCACAAGCGATGTGTCCACCTTAAGTGATTTAATAGGCGTGAAGTAATGCGATGTTTAAATTACACCAAATCTTATTATTATGGTGGTTTGGGAAGTTGTTGATGAAACGGAAATTAGTGGAAATACCTTAGATAAGTTATGTATATGCCTATGACTTGGTAACCCTTTGATCTTTAATTATAATTTATTAGTTTTTTAATTGTTGATGAATAGAATTTCGTATCTGTTAGTATATATATATGTTTGTAAATATACGAACGAAAACATTTCTTTTTCTTTATAAAAATCTAGTTGACCCAGCGAACTTTGTTCCGCAACAAAAGTAATAATTAAGTAAATTTTGCATTTTCTTTACTACATCGTACACGGATTATAGTTAAAAACCACCCCGTTGATACCCTCTATTTAATAAAAAAAAACGCATCAAAATCCGTTGCGTAGTTTCAAAGACATAAGCATATAAGGGGACAGACAGCGGAAAGTGACTTTGTTTTATACTATGTAATGATATCTGCCTTTCAATCTGCCCACGAGGAAAATGCCGTGTACTTTACATTTGTATTACCTGGGATGATTAAAATAAATTGAGCAAATAATTTTCTTTCATCTGGAGAGTGAAAACTTCTTTGGAATTAAAAATAATGTAAATAATAAATATTGAATGTAAACAAGCGGCCATTGTGAATGTTTACACGTGTTTACAACAAAGTGTAAAATATCATGTTTAATAGGTGTCTTGGATAATAATTGTGGACACGCGTCTCTCAAAGTCGTAGTCGGAGGACAATATATGAGCGCATTACTCGAGTACGTGTCCTCCCCGGCTTAATCTAGCCGGCTGTAAAAGTGCGTCACCCTTGTCCGTCCTGAACCACCCTCACCCCTACACGCAAACCCATGACCCGTTGTTTTGGTTGCTCCTAATAATATTCACCAATAAATATCACAAGTGTTATATATGATCACTTATGTTTTTTTTTATTATTTTATTGAAATCCTTCTTTCTCCACAGAATCTGTTAGCTTAGTCGTACATTAAGTGAGTCAGTTAAGGTTGAAAATTAGGTGCTAAGCTAATATAGTACATGTTGATTTCTATTGCGAATTATTTAATTCAGCTAAATAAAGTTGTATAAATCGGATTGTTTTTGTTTAGATATGCTTTTTGTTATATTATTGCCTAATGACCGATTTATCATTACATAGTATAAAACAAAGTCACTTTCCGCTGTCTGTCCCCTTATATGCGCATATCCTTAAAACTACGCAGCGGATTTTGATGCGGTTTTTTTTAATAGTTAGAGGGCGTCAACGGGGTGGTTTTAATCTATAATTCATGTATAGTGCAGTAAGAAAAAGTAATAATTTTCAAGATTTAGAAATTTAATCGCAAACGCTGCCTGAACCCTAAGTGATAAATCAAAACAACGTGCTACATTATTATACACCTTTAAAAGATCTACAAAAAAGTCCGCGAGGGCATATGTCTATCTCTTAGGGATAACCCACAATGACCATTTTTATTTTTTACGAGAAATAATAGCTTATTTACGAAGCGATTTTAAACATTACAGCATTAATTTTCAGCCAAGTAAATGTCTTAAATAGATTGTGGATGTAATATAGATGATCCTGGCCCTTTACAGCATGTAATTTAAACGAATATTTTCGAAGATATTGCAGTATTATCATAGCGGGACAGCAGTTAAAGCCGATAAATAGCACAAATTGAACTTTTTAATACATATTTCTTTTGATGCGGAACAAAGTTCGCCGGGTCAGCTAGTCTTATATATAAGTACTTTGTTGTTAAAATCAAACATTCAAACTAATCTAGGTACTACCAAACAATACCATCAAGTTATTCATAGTTGTTAAGATAATTACTTTCTGGTTTAGAGTTAATATGACGAACTGGGTTACTCTTCGTTTTGGCTCGAGTTGATACAAAACATCTTCCATCTTCATCCTCTATTTTTTTAAATGCAAAGTTGTGTAAGAATTATAAATCAAAACGTTTTGTGACAAAAACATAAATAGATAGATACTAATATCAGAGTGTAAAACTAGAAGATGTAAGCCAAGTTCAAATTGCTTCGAAAGAGTTTTTTTTTTTTTATAAGGGGTTCTGCACAATGGCACTGACGATAAACAGCTCCGATATACAAATAATATATACTAAGGTGTAATTAGTCGCGGTGGTTCCGTTCAGTTCAGTCGGTCGTCGTTATGTCACTTTAACTCAGCACGAGCCAAGGGTCAAAGCACGAGCTCTGTGGAAGGTGGGTGTCGGTGTATGCAAGTTGCTCTGTGTGTACTTGTTAGTTGTTAGCAGTTTGTGAACTAAACTAGTCCTCACAGTGGGGTACTGTTGGCGGTATGTTCGTGAGTTAAGACATTCAAAACCGCTCAATATCCTGGCAGTATGAAAGTTTCGTCGGCGCACGGCTTCACGTGGTCCGGGGGGCGCGGGGAGGTGATGGCGGGCGGGCGGCCGAGGGGTTCGTCGGGAGGGCTAAACTATGCGAAGAATGCGCAATTAGTGAGCGAGCGAGCGTGTAAGGGGCCCGGCCGCGCCGCCAGCCGGCGAACGCAGTAAGAAAATATAAAGAAGGGGCGGGCCGCCCGCGAGCGTGTTTAGCGCCCCGCCCGCCCCGGCCCATAACTCCCGATTGTCTCCCGAGAAATCCTCCTTAGACCTGTCGCAACTTAACCCTTTCCGTGAGGATTTGCTACGCATAGCTTATGTTTGGGTCAGCATGAAATTCTACTATTACGACGACGGCGACGACTATGTATCTGTACAAAGTAGAAATGTACGATACTTTATTTCACTTTTATTATTTAAAGCTTCAAAATGTTTACCCGTTGTTCCTTCTCCTAATAACTTAGAGGTTTTTAGTGTTTAAATTAGATAACTATTAGTTGCTCACGCAACTTCACCCGGGATTTCAAGACAACTTGTTTTGCTGCTCAGCATAATAAGTTGTCTTGAAATTGTATGTGATGTTTCTTTTAGAAATTCTTCCATTTAGAATCAACGCTGCGTATCTCACTTCACCAAAACCAATATCAATGAATAATGTTAGTATTAAATTTGCTAAAAAGTAGTTCTGTAAAATAAAAACGAAACCAAGATTTTCTTTTTTTGGAAAGATGCAAAAATATATCATTTCATGTTTTTGACGCAAATCCAACGCAAATCCTTTTCCCGTCGAAAACGGATGTAATTGGATTTTTTTAGATATAGCTTTTGCCGTCGCTCCAATACCTGAAAATTTTGTAACGCATGATGTTGATAAATGAACAAATTTAGTTTTAATTAAATGAAATTCTAATAGCGTAATTAGTTAAGTATGGTAATTTGGTAATTAAATCACCTGCCATGTTTAGATCTAATCGGTCAGTTGTACATTACATCGGTCAGCTAAACAACAGGGCACACTTCGATAACCTAATGAAATTAAAGTACAGTTAAATTGTTTTGTTTCTATTCGTGATTTATTATTAGTAATTAATAAACTATAAATACATACTTATAATAAAAACTTTCAAAGTCCTATGCCTGTGTAGGATTTAGAAAAAAAAAGTGTTTATATTACGGCAACAAAAGCCATAACTATAGGTAATTCCATATGGATTTTTTAGAATCTTTTTCAATCCTGCTGTGAGTTGGTTTGTACGCCTGTGACGTAAAAACTAAGGAAATTTTACGTACTTATTATGGAAGGAAAATCGATATTGTCTGAAGAAAATGATCAACAGGTGCTAATGCGTAGTTCGATTCAACCTTTTCTGAGTAATAGTAGTAAAAAGACCTGACGAGGGAAGCTACGGGAAACAACTAGCGACTTATAAATAATCGTGAAGTCGTGCTTCAGTCAGGTAATACGTACGACGTTAATGTATTTCTGATGGATCCCCAATATTTCCTCTGTTCGGGAATAAATTACTTTTTATGACGCACGGGAGAAGTTATCGATGGGAAGTTATTAAAACCGAAACAAGGAATAATATAATAAATATTTTTTGTAAGTTGTAAACCTCAACCGCTCTGCCTATAACTTTATAGACATCAGATTTTATCCCATTTAAATAGATCAAAATTCCAGCAAACATAGAGAAGAATCCATTTATAGAAAATAGCTTATTATGCTCTATTCTAAGTGTATTCATATATGGAAAGCAATATATCACACGGTTTGAGATTCTTGAAAGAATAGACAGAAGAAAATAGACAGAAACCAACAATGTCTTCATAATTCTCTTCTAAATCATCCACATTCATTTTTTATTCCTTAAATATCTTAAATGTGAAGATATTAATTTTCGTCTCATTTATTATATGCATATTGTACGCAGAACAGATTAAATTATTAATTTGTACTGTATCTTACGTGGTCCCGTCAACTTTAAGCTTCTTGATCACTCTTCCTTCCAAATTACCCAAGTTTTGTTCAAATTGCTGACATCCATGCTTAACACTTCGTACGATCTGTGAAATTGCAAAAAGATTTGTCAATTTAGATTAGCAATAAATAGATTGTTATCAACTCATGAAATTACTCTATGCAAAATAACAAAACAAACTTTATAAACAGCAGTATAGATTTAATTACAAGCACTTGATCATTAACAACACATCGAGTGCAATGATCATATAAATTAACAAATAAAAAAGTTATTAATACATTTATGAAACGTGATGGTACAATTTAAAAAGAAAATTGTAAATATTCATAGTGCAGCTGAAGCGTGCACGCACAATTTCCATCGGCATGGAGCTGTTGGACGCTGAGCTCAAGAGAGCGTGGCAACGTCTTCGTCTCGACGCAATGGAGATATACCAAATTAGCCGACTAACTAACTAATAAATAATCATCTCTTGTTTTTCTATTCCGGCCGTCTTGAGACGATCCCACTGTGCATTCGTCTATTTATAGGTATAGATGCACACGACGATTCGGGTGAAGGCACTCTTTATGCCCGATTCGCGGGCAGCGATGTCACTCACGTCCTATATATATATATATATATATATATAGGTATATATATATTACTAATTCATCTCAACACCTATTTGTTTGAAGCGGTTACTAATACTAATTTTAGCTTACACTCCAGAGAGGGCGATGGCGAACTTTACGCTATGCCCATAATTTTGAAGTAATCCCGGGAATGTTTGAAGTTTGGAGTCTTTTAGGAGTTTGCCCTTTTGCCCGATGTACTAAAACTTTCGTTCTAGTGTTGATATTTCCCAAAAAAAATACTTTTTTTTTTCAAGTTACTGTATAGAAGTTGCTAATGTGCTTGAATAAATCTAACAGAATTTAGATGCTGTAAATATTTTTGATTGCACGCTATGTTCCAAATATTTGCAATACTGATGAATGTTAAAACGGCGATATCTCGTTTCTTTCATAATCTTTTATTATGTAGTTACGTTAGTCTATATATTTCTGTCATAGTCTTAAATTTTAAACAACAGTATCCGTATGTTTTATTTATTAATTTAATATTGTTATACAAATAACTGTAAATATTTAATATTAATTAATTTAATATTGAATTATTTTATTGCAATAATAAACCAATTCATTGATAATAAATTGTCCATAACCCTGCGATACTATATTGGCTACAAGGATAATTATATAAAACAATCGTTGTATATTTAAGTGACAATTTTTTTTTATACAGGATAGGTAATTGATTTCCCTATTTGCCGGTTAAACCCGATGAGTAAATACGGAAACCGGTAAAACTTTGGATTTTACTTCCGTGGAAATATCTACTAATATAATAACATGCCTACGTAAATTATTATTAAAATAAATTTTAATCATATACTCAGCAAGTTGTTATTATTTGAAGTTGTAACACTATATATGTATGTTCTGGAATATTACGACATCTAGACTTAAAATATGGTAAATAAATCCGTTAGATCGGTTATATCTTTTACAATAGACATATTAAAGGGTCTACAAAAAAAAAAAAAATTATCGATCATAAAATAATTCTGCTTACTTACCATCATGAAATCAATGATGTGTTGGTGATAGGCCAGGTTAAGAGTGACCACAACCGACGAGCATGTATGAAAGCGGTAACGAGAGTGGAGGAACCTAGAAATGTATGTCAGGATATGTAAGCAAACGGAAAGAAGTAGTCTCTGCCTACCTGTATAGAAAAAAGGCGTGATTATGTATGTATGTATTAAAAACACAATGTTTCTCATTTAACAATTAATCTCTATTGATTCAACTAATCTCTCAATACGTAATCAAAATGTATATGAATATTGATATAATAATTAGGTATATACTAGTCCAGATATTTATATATGTATATATGTACGTATACCTACACGTAGGTACGTATACGTGTACGTACACATTCGCCTCAACGAGCAAGCAAGGGGTTAATTAAATTCGCACCAGTCGTCCGCCTCTCGTCGCTATAAGCATTCCCCGAATTCAATGAGATTTCAATTTACTTTACTCTGGACCGGCTCATCCTATTGTATCTGTATACCCAACCATGTAATATGTATACCAAATACACCCGATATATTACATTTTTACGATTTTTTGGTGATTTTAATACACCGCCTTTTTTCATAATTTCACGGCTTTAATATCCTACGGTGTTGACAGGTTGGGGCGGATAATGCTTAGTCCCATTGGGAAATGTTCGCTTACTTGGATATAGTTGATTCAGTTGTCCGAAATCTATTTGATGGGCCATAATTTTTATTTGACGAGCCAATGTAACGCCTCTACCAATATCTAAGTCATATTAAAGTTGTGAAAGTATGGAATAAATATAACTAGGTTGTCTTGCTCTTGTTTTCTAATATGAAAAACGGATGACCTTTGTGGCTTGTGGTAAGTTCGTAACGCCGCCCACGACACCTGTAACACAGATGATGCCAGTTGCTGAGCCGACCTATAAGGGAATGGGGGCTATCTGACTGAACAAAAGCCACTTAACGGCGATATTATGAAAGGAGAGCCGGCGTCTACCATTGTGCTTAAAACAATAACTAAATCGGTATAGAACTTTTAACGGTAGCAAATGAAATAGTTGGCTTGTATTATGTATGAGTTTGTTATGAGATAACTTTGAGCGTATCCCGCTTAACTCCACCAGAGCTTGAACACGTACAGTTCAGATAATCGCCGATTAATTTTTCAATATTGTAAGCATTTTGTACATACATACATACATAACTTCACACCAAATCCCTTGCGGGGTAGGCAGTGCAGAGAGAATGGAGCGCTATAAGGCACGATTCTTACACTATTTGGTCGTGGAATGTGTGTCTTGGCCGTCCTCGAATCCTACATTCATCCGCTTTTGTATTGTATATCTGCTTAGTCAATCTTGCATCGTCCATTCTTTCTACATGTCCGAACCATCGGAGACTGTCCTTTCTTACTTTTACACCGACACTCTCTTTCAGTCCGACTTCCTTCCTTATATCCTTGTCTTCGACGCGGTCAGCGAGTGTCACTCCGCAGATTTTGCGCAGTGTTCCTGGGAATTTAACTACGAGATATTTATTGGATGGCTAAGGAGCAAGCAAGTCACCTAAGTAAGCGAATAGTGTCGTAAATGGACAGCTACGAAACATATAGTATTACAGTTGCTTTGCCAGCCTATAATATAGGATAGGGATGGGATCGGAAGTGAGAGCGAGAAGTGGGTGGGCCATAGGACACCTTTCTCACTAAACTAAACTCGGCATGAACCGCTTTACGTCGATATTGTGAGATCTCACTGGCCAATTCCGTCCAGTCATGCAGATAACTGTTGCTGTACCACTGTTACTTATTATTATATTTTTTCACATATATTTGTAATCTCCATAATATAGCTATTGTATTTATCTTTACAGCGGAAGTATCCGCATTTTCTGAATATTTTTTTACTATTCGTTACCCACATTATAGTACTAAACAATGATTGATTAATAACATGGCGGGAAGATAATGATCTATGAACTAAAGATTGTTTATTTTATAAAGTAAATTGTTTTAGTGCAAACTCAGAAGCGACGCGAAGTTCGCCGGGTTATAAGCAGTTATGCATAGTTTCCGAAGTTTATAGGGTTTATTCTATTTATTTATTACTGAAGCCTCTGTAATGATAGTCGTACAAAAACCACCGTTTAAGCTAGTATTAAATATGAAAGCTTCAACAAATATTTGTTATCTAGAAATTCGACGTTCTGCAATTATTTTACAATGCCCAGTACTACGAACGATCCGCGAATTCCAGATGGGCTGCAGTTTCAATTATTGAAAATAGCTATTCAAAATATTTTGAAAATTGTTCGACGGCCCGGGGGCGAACGGCGAAGCGACAAAATAATATAGTGCCTAGGTACATAACAAGTACGCGTTGATACAACTATGCTAAATATTACAGGGGATAACTGGTCTTATTTAATAGGGTTCGATGTGAAAGTAGAACGGAACCCTAGTTTGATTATAATATATTAAGTACTTGGAATTTGTCCTGGGGTACGTATGTCAGACATCTTACTCAGAACCCAAGTAATTTAGCGCCATGAAATTGCGAAAATCTTGTGTCAAGGTGTCTTGTGTATGTTGCCAATTTGTTTGATATAGGTTTTTAGCAATAATAAATATTTGTACATATAACTTTGTTTAACAACTATTAGATTTTTTTTTTTATTTTAACACAGACTATAAGACTAGTTAGTATGCGTATTAATTAAGAGTATCCGGCACAGAATGGCAGTGATATTTTTAATCGACAAACTCTAATTACAAACTGTAATAAATAATACAATGTAAATAAATATGTGTTACAGGAAGGAACGAGTTAATAGCAAGGTATATTAAACTGAGAACAGGGAAGACGAGGACGAGAAAGCAGGTCTCATCTCACATACAGGTCCTGGCCAGACGGAAACTGCGCGAAATACAGGCCAAACTCAAAGTTGTGAGTATATAATTACAGTATTGGGAGAGATAGGTGGTAGTACATATTGTTTTTAATGTTCCATAGTAAAGGGTAAAAAGAGAGTATGCTACGATTTGGAACCCGGTCCGCTTGACATAAGGCATTAACTCATGAAACTATAAACTTTTGATGCCACTTTAATGACAAATATTAGCAACAGATTTAAATAAGTATTTAAATGTTGCTCCCAGTCAAGAAAAAATATTCTGATAGTTTTTTATTGATATCGAGCATCAACGGAACCCTTATGTACGCGAGTATGATTCGAATGACTATAAGAATCAACCAAGTTTCATTTTCACTAATTCGACGAATAAAATATTTGTTAAAGAAATATGTTCTTTATACATAAGTATACTTGTGATATAGTGGAAACGAAGCTGCCAGAGAAGCAGCCTAAAGGGTTGACCACCGCGCTTGGAGTCCTCCATTTAATTTACGAAAAATAACCACAAATAATTTCCATTCCACAAAACTATAGAATCCAATGACTTTATACCAAGTAACTCTTGATCTGAACGTCATCCAGGACGGTGGGATGATGAAAGAGAAGGCCATGCAGTCAATGAGCACACTATCTAGCGCACAAATCGTTGCCGGCTTGCCCCACCCGGCGTACCATCATACGGTACACAAATTGCAAAACGGCATGCCTTCGTGTTCACTAGTGACAATAAAACATTTATTAAACACGCCTATAACACTGAAAAACATGTTATTAGTTTGCCTATAATACTGAAAAACATGTTATTAATTTTCCTATAACACTGAAAACACTGGTGGGGAAATCCCACCAACAACAACAGAAATTCATGACGCATTTTTTCGTATCTTTACTCTTTTTCTCTTTATTTATTTGCAATATACAATTTTGGTTTCTATAGATTTATAAGGGTTCCTCTTAATTTATTGGTGGCTATTTGGCCACACATCGGTTAATAATAATGATCACATAATTTTGAGTTGGAGATATCGGAGATTTTCGTGTCTTTACTTCGTTTACCTATTATTTATTTACAATATTCAGTCTTGGTTTACATGGATTTATCCACGTTTCTGATACTGTATTGGTCTCTATTTGGCCACACATCAGTTAATAATAATGAGATTTAATTTTGAGTTGGAGATTAACCGGAAAGTCTAGGCCACAATTACCTTATTTATAGCTCACAAGTGACGACCTAATTTGCCCTCGTAATAATGAAATGGCTTTTGTTAAACCAGCCGCTTAGACCATCACCTGTGAGCAAGGAGAAACAAATTAGTTAAATATATTCGATACAATTTTAAATCTTGCTCTAAATATTTCTCACCGTAACTTCACTAGATCAAATTATGTAGATATAGAAATTAGAAAAAATATTTTCACTAACGTCTTCAGTCCATTTTGCAATATCAGAGTGTAAAATGGCCCAATTTTAGTGTTTAAGGAAAATACTCTTGCTTCAGTGTTATAGGAAAATAGTGTTTGTTTCAGCGTTGTTTAGACATTTCGCCAAATAAATGCACGTTCAGTAACCATGTGCAATTGTAACAAATCTACTGAAAAAAAGTGCTTTACTTACATTTTTTTTTACTTTGTTAATTTAATTATTTGGATTGGTTTAAAAGTGTTAAAAACCGTTTTCGGAATCCCTCGTCCGAGAACCCTACAAAAATAACAGTATTTTATGTCGACTAAAATAAAAATGAATTACGATAATTACACTTTTTCATGTTTTGACAAAATAATGCTTCAAGTGTGCGTAGATATTAACAATTTGAGCGTAACTTAATAACAAACAAACGCTTACTTTTTTCTGACGTAATAAAAGTTGATAAAAAATAATCAATTAATTTTTTTATTTACAGCAATTTTGGCAGCCCGGCCTACAAGCAGGACCTTCACAAGAGTAAGTATTTTACTTTGTTCCATGTCAGATATTATACATATTGCTAAAAAATAGCATATTACCTACTATATATTTTTTTAAGCTATATGCTTAAAAATATATAGCAGGTATACAGTGTATAAGCAAAAGATTCAAGAATTCTAGGAAAACTGCCAGATACTTTGAGTGATCAAATAGAGCGGATCTTATCAGACGGTGACATCATGAGCCACAAACCAACGAATATGTATGACAAGAGTTATGAAAGAATCTTGTCTTAAGTGTAAGAGGGTGTGACTTGTATTGTTTCTCGGCTATTTCTGCACACCCCACAAAGAAGTTAGCGTGATGTTATGTTGTTGAATGTTAATAATTTTCTCTAAGATTTGCGACAAATTCGTGCCGTAATATGCTCCTAACCTTGAATCACATTACGCTCGGCTGTCATCTATATGTCGTGAGTCATGACAGACAATATGCTGAGTCAATGTTGATCACAGGAGAGAGTATCTCTCTAGTAATCTTGACATCTGGCCTAATTTTATTGTAATATTGTTATCTTAATATTTGTACATACACACATAACTTCACGCCAAATCCCTTGCGGGGTAGGCAGAGAGAACGGAGCACCATAAGGCACGATTCTTACATACCTCACTGGCTTCGTTGACTTTAACTCTTTTCATGCACGCGCATCTGTTTTTGAGGCTCCTACCATCACCTTCCTCCAGAAGACGTCCTATTTGGTCATGGAATGTGTGTCTTGGCCGTACTCGACTCCTACATCCATCCGCTTTTGCATTGTATATCTGCTTAGTCAATCTTGCATCATCCATTCTTTCTACATGTCCGTATCATCGGAGCATGCACTTTCTTACTTTTACAATGACACCTTAAATTTATTTGCGACTTTTTTTAAAGTTTCACAATTTATCCATTTATTTATTTCATGTTTTTTTTTTGTTAATACTCTTATTATGAATACAAAAGATTTGTTGTGATTCATAAACTCGGAAAATGATGAGATAATTTATTTATTTTGTTCATTATTAGAAAACTAATTCATTGTTATATCTGGACGATCTAATTATTATCTTTCTATGAGGGACACAGTTAGGAATTTTCCTTTAATTTTTACGGGTTGAATGTAGTATGTACCTAAATTACCTGTCCTTTTTCCGTGTGCATCCTTCCTTCTCCCTCCTGAATGGAGTATATAAAAGTTTTGAAGAATTACTAAAATTATGATAGTTAACCATCATGTTTCAACTTGTTTCAGTGTGAAACCTTTCCCCGGCGGTGGGTACAAGGGAGTCCCGGGTGTGGCCGGCGTGGGAGTACCAACTGGTACGGACGTGGCGCCACCACCTCCATGGGAAGGTCGCGCGATAGCCACCCACAAACTACGACTTGTCGAGTTCTCCGCCTTTGTTGAACACCCTCGTGATCCTGACACGGTGAGTATTGTATCTAGGAATGGCTGATGTATACCACCGAAATGATTAAAGTGCTGTGTATCTGTGTGTTTATTTATACGAACTGATCTCAGCAACGGCTGGTCCATTTCAGATGATTTTTTTTAAATAACATGTTATTTTTTTTTTAAACTGTTTATTCATCTTCTTGCTTCCGTCAGTTAAAGAACACTATCTACTAGAGATAGTGGATGCGGTTGATACTATCTCTAAATGATATTAGAATTACATTCATAAATGGAAACTAATATATTGAGGATGTTTGTAAATTAATTAAATTTTATAGATAAAATTTTATAATTTTTCTTGTTTTTTGATGCTAGAGGAAGACTTGTGTTTTTAAACTGTATGTAATTAGAATACTAAGATTGCTAAGAAGTGTATTTTTTTCGTAGCCAGGATAAAATCTCATTTCCCTCATAGAATGCAGCAACTGCGTTGTAACTACTTACAGTTAATTTTATATTTTCTTTATTTTATTCCAGTATCCAAGTTCGGCGCCGGCGCAACATCTATTCGTTCATATAGGTGGCACTGTCACATATGCCGATCCATTATTAGAGGTAAGTTTAACATTACATGCATATATACTAACGTAACTTCACGCCAAATCTCTTGCGAGGTAAGCAAAGAGAACAGAGCGCGCGCGTCGATTGTTATGGCTACTATCATCATCTTCCTCCAGAACACGTTCATTTGGGCGTGGAAGGTGTGTCTTGGCAGTCCTTGACTCCTACATCTATCCGTTTTTGAATTGGCTGCTTAGTCAATCTTGCATCATGTATTATTTAGACATGTCCGAACTAACATTTAACATTAATAGAGTAAATATGGGATTCAAATGGGAAATAATTACTGGCTGCCTACCTGCTATTCTTAATCTCTCCATCTCTCATCAGTATCAGTAACTACTAATTCGATAAAACATATATACATTCCATTTTGTTGAGAAAATATCTTACCACCCAAGAAAGTACCAACAGCAATATATATGTACTTAAAATATAGAATGAAAAAACTATGTAAATTACAAGTAACATGTTCTTGTATTTGTAACGCCTTTATACCAGAAGCTTATGGCCGCTTGGCCTCGACTCCTAAATGCTGATAGTAAAACCTATTCCCATACACCGGGCACAATGTTGTCAGTCATCTATATTCATCACACATAACTTCCGAAAATAATTTCGGAATTCGGAATTTTAAAAAACTTAAAAATATTTTTTTTTTTCGACAGTCGGTGGATGTGCAACAGATTAATGATAAGTTTCCCGAGAAGAAGGGAGGACTTAAGGAGCTGTACGAGAAGGGTCCTAGAAACGCATTTTTCCTGGTCAAGTTCTGGGCAGATCTCAACACCAACAACCTGGACGACCCGGGCGCCTTCTATGGAGTAACTAGTGTGTAAGTGTCTGAGCCAAATTCCCAACTAAATCGATCTAGCCGTTTAAGACATTAACCAAAACAAACCGACACACAGTCGAAATGTGTGCATTTAGTTAAAAGAGGTTTACAATTTTATTACATATTATGAACAGACACTCCAGAAATATTTATTTGTATAGTTGATCTTGACGAAACTCCTTCAAAAACTCCGATAGCAAAATGAATGTGGCGCATTGGTAAAACTACCGGCTGCAGCAATGAGGTCGGGGGTTCGATTCCCATCCGAGCACAAATATTTGTGACAAACATGAATATTTGTGTGGTGTCTGGGTGTTTTTCTATGTATTTTAAAGTATGTATTTACAAAAGAAAAGTATATATGTATTAATATCCGTTATCTAGTATCCAAAACACAAGCATTTAGTTGCTTAGCTTGGAACTAGAGGGCGCTGTGTGTATTGTGTCCAAGATATTATTATTAATGAATATAACGGTACTGTAAAATAATCTCTCTGTACAGTATCGAATAGACATTATTCGCCAAAATTGAAATGCAAATATTTGCGATATGTCTATTGTGCTGACATCAGTCTATAAGATGCCGCCTATGTTACTATTGATGTATGTTTATACATAATACCCATAGACACCGACTTAAACAATTATAGGCCGACTTCAAAAAAAAAACACCAAACAAAAGTACAGTTACCATCTGTATACAATGAGTTTTACTTGACTATTATGTATATTGTTGAAGTCTCTTTTCAATTTATCAGTATGAATCATCATGGTCTTTACAAAAGATTTGTACGTACTATATTATCTTTGCGTTGGCGCCAATATTTCCCCGAATTGTTATGAATCATTTAAATTTTTATCTGCAATTCGCATATCTGTATGTACTGTTTGAATGACATGAGTGGTCCAAGGATTTTTTTTATATATAATATATTTTTTATACATATTATAACCACCTTGAAGATAGAAAAATATCGATCTGAGTAGTGAATAAATGTAGATAAAATTAGTACAGGTTTTAGGACTTATAAATTGGGAATTAATTAGCACTAACTTAGTGCTTTCCTGAAGCCAAATAAGCCAATACATGTACTAGTAATTGTCTGCTGCTGCGTACTCTTGACAGCTTTGAATATTATGACTTTGTATTTTTTTTTAAACTAGTTGACTAGAATAAGAAAAACTAAAAATGGTCATTGTGGGTTATTCCTAAGAGATAGACATTCACCATCGCGGACTTTCTTGTAGACCTTTTGAAGGTGTATAATAATTTAGTACATTGTTTTGATTTATCACTTGGGATTCAGCCAGCGTTTGCAGTCAAAGTGTGAAATTTCGAAAATTAACACTTTTTCTTTGTTACATAATACATGAATTACACAGACGAACCATTCGGTTGACATCCTCTATTTATTCAAACAAACCGCATCAAAATCCGTTGCATAGTTTTAAAAACCTGAGCATATATTTTAAGGGGACAGACTGCGGAAAGCAACTTTGTCTTTTACTGTGTAATGATAAATTCTAATAATATTCATAATACACACCTTTGACGTAGTTGGCTAGTACTTAGTACCACCACTGATTGCGGGTTTGAATCACGCCTCGGAATAAATATTTGTGTCACAAATGTGTAACTGACAGTAACCATAAAAACATAATTTATTTATATAATAATGTCTTAAATAATATCTTTATTACTTTCATTGTTAACCTCATCCAACAGGTTGTGTAATTAAATACAAAATAGTAATCTAAGGAAATTTCATAAAATTTTGTGTCCGACCGAAGGTCTATTTTTGGCCGAAGCCGAAGCCGATTAATCGGCAGTCTCCAAAATCTTCAGCCGAAGCCGAAGGTTTTTCTCGAAGAAGAAAGATTTTCTTCCATATTATCCACATCTAAAGAAGAATATCGGCGTAAAGTGGCTCATGTCGCTTTTCTCTCGGTAATGATACATTACTACACTTAAATAAGTGCAGTCTGGTCCGTCAGTCACTCACTCTTTCGTAACAGTTCGTTTAATTCTGATTGTTCTCGGACCTTCGGCCGCCGATCTCGCCGAAGATGCAATTTTGGCCGAAGCCAAAGCCGAAGCTTCGGTCGGACACTAATAAAATTTTAAAAGTTCGGAATGAAAACTTACTAAGGTTAGTTAAATAATTGTTTGTTGGAACGTTACAGATATGAAAGCAACGAGAACATGACGATAACGTGCAGCACGAAGGTCTGCTCGTTCGGCAAGCAGGTGGTGGAGAAGGTGGAGACGGAGTACGCGCGGTTCGAGGGCGGCCGCTTCGTGTACCGCATCCACCGCTCGCCCATGTGCGAGTACATGGTCAACTTCATACACAAGCTCAAGCACCTGCCCGAGAAGTACATGATGAACAGCGTGCTGGAGAACTTCACCATACTACAAGTGGGTATAACTGTGGACTCTTTTTTTGTTATACCTACTAGTTCCTGCGCTCCTTTTTATGGAATGGGGTGTAAACGAGCAGGCGAGTCACCTGATGATAAGCAACTACCGTTGCCCATGGACACCTGCAACACTGATGGGAAGGCGAGTTGTGCTCCGGATACCTGTATCAACGACCGAAAAGGGGCCGACACTTTAACATCGATATTCTAAGAGCTCGTGAAATTTGTACCGTACGAGCCGGTCCATTCATACAGCGAGCTATGGCTCTACTAACAATTTTTTTAATAAATAAATAAAGTTTCTAAAACAGTCCCAAGTTACTCTTTATTATATCAACTATCTTCAATGTTTTATAATTATTATTGATAATAAATAACCTAAAACTACTCCGACTATTCCTTGGCTGAGGCAAACAAATTATTAAATTGATTGTATTAATATTTTCGTCCAAATTCACACAACGCCCTCTAATTTTCCTGGTTAAGCAACTAAAAGCTGATTAACTGATACTAGTACATATACAGTTTTTTTTGTAAATACATACACATACATAGAAAAATACCTAGACGCCATACAAACATTCATGCTTATCATAAATATTTATTAGGGTTGGATAGGGAAGATACCCACCGACCTCGATTCCGCACTCAGTTGTTTTACGAAAACACCAGGATGAAAATTAAATTCATACCAAAGTTATAATTTAATATTCCAGACTAAAATGATATTGTTTTTAATATGTTATTATTGTATTGTGACAGGTGGTATCAAATAGAGACACGCAAGAGACGTTGTTATGTGCCGCGTTTGTGTTCGAAGTGTCGAACAGTGAGCACGGAGCGCAGCATCACATCTACAGGCTGGTCAAGGACTGAACGAGACACGACCCTACTTGTTGAAGCCGAGCGAATTCGCGCGAAGTCACGCCGAGTCACGTTGTTCACACTTGTGCTTTTTAGTCGGTGGTGTGAACTCACAAGAATCAAACCGAAAGTCTTTTGTTGATGGTGTGTAAAGCCACAGCAAATCAAGTGTGATGAACTTGTAAATTGTACTTGTTACTGTGTGACCTAAGTGTCTATGGTGAGGTTGAGTGAAATCACAGAAGCCAAGAATATACCAAGCAATAACCAATCTACTTTCTGCCGGACAGTGTGTTTTTTTTTGCCTTTGTGACATGTTTTCTTGATGTTTCTTGATTCATAAAATAACTAGCTCCTATACTAGGTCTCAGTGACCTCCTACTAGTCTTTTTTCAACGAGGATAAACTTTTGTTCAAGTTTGTTGTATGTAGCCATGCTGAGTCAATCAGAGTTATGTCAGATTCCCTAGAATGTTTCTGTGACTGCACCAAGAAATCTAGTGTCTTTTCAAGGACAGCAACCTTAGACACTTCCCCTTAGATTCAAAGATAATTGGTATATGAGAACCTATAGTAAAATGTGATCTTAAAAAATTACGCTGCAAGTATTTTTGTAACGCGAGTGTTTAAATATAAATAAATAGCTCAATTTTAAAGTATTTGTCTTCAAAAAGTCATTATTCAACAATGACTTGTTGACAAACATACTTTGTTGTACGAAGTGACTTTGTAGATAATCTATTTTCATTTTAAACATCATGTTGGATATTATTTTCTGTAAGTCTAGGAAACAGAGTAAAAAAATATTTTACATGATGATTCCTAAAAGTAAATATAAATATTGTTCGGTATACTTATTCGCGTGTAAAAAAAATAAATAAATATCATTATTAAAAGTATAGAATGAACACACAGTGCCTCTTTAATTATGTTACATTAACATAAATTACTTGAAGCAAATTTAATCTTTTCACTGCATCGTGACCATATAAAAAGTATGAGAGACATTAAATTCGATGTATATGTGAAAAGATTAAAATTTAGTGTAGTTATAATCATGAGAATAATAGTTTTAAAAATAAGTATAGAATTAGAATACTCCATCCACTCTGTTTTTTTTTTTTTCAATTAGGTGCTTGCGGTACAATTTTTGTTTTACTTTGTTTATTGACAAATTCACTTTGTTTGTTTTTAGTTATCCACTTTTACTTTGTTTAACTTCTCTGTCTAAACTATAGTCTGTCTGTTTAGTGTACAAATATTTTTATATATATTAATATATAATTTTTGGCATCTATTGTTTTTCTCTTCAAGTATTTTTTTAATGCTTTAATAATAAAAAAAACTATTTTCTTTTTATTATTTTTAGGTCTTTTTGAGACATAGCATTTTTTTTTTATATAGTTTCTATGTGTTGCCAGATTTGACTTATAATTATTACAGTCTTTGCCACATTATTGTATGATAGGTACCTTAGGGTATGATTAATGTACCTAGGACTTGCATTGTACATATACTAATATTATGTAAGTTATTGTGAATATATTATATATCATGTGTTCACACGATCTGCCAGATGGATAAATATGTTTAGTAAAATTGTAAAATATGAGAGATTATGAGAAACCTTTTTAAGGTCAGGTTTTGTGCCAATAAGTTTGTACCAACAATTTAACTGTAATAACAAATATGTAAGCCATTAGAAATGTTACTGAGCTATCTTATTGTACCTAACATCTACCTTTTTATACACCGGCAGGGGTAGGCAGCGACTTTTGACATGTCCATAGATTAATTTGATGGCACATTTCAGTCAGTAATCGATATTTATCAAACTTTACTTACTCTTTTATAAAAAGTGTAATTGATTTTAGATTTGTACTAGGTACCAAACGTCGTAGTAATGAACTACTGGGCCGTGTAGACTATTAAAATGGCGTTACTGAAGTATACTTAGGTATATATACCTAGTAAATTATCAGTTAAATTGTTTGTCCAACTTATTGTGAACCTGTGCTAAATTATTTTTGTGACTTTGTGTTAGAATCATTTCTGTATTTGAAGTGAAACTTCTTTTTACCCGACTGTACCAATGTTAAGATTTTGTTTTTCGAGTCTAGGTCGATTTTTATATTTCACTGGCAGGTCCTACAGCCCAAACGGCTGGAGATATTCTAGCTTGAAAGGTTTTTCAGTATATTCCAGCAGGCTTTGCTTTGTGTAGACAGATTTTTCTGTTAAATTGTTGTTAAATACTGAATGTAAAATTTGTGGACCATTGCCTTAGTTAGCTCTATATTACATTTCTGTCTTTTAGGAGAGAATGTGTAGGAACTTACCTAACTCGTGGTTATCATAGAGAAATCGGGTTAGCCAACATGTGTTCTTCAGCATAAAGTGTTGAAGACATGCATAAGAAGTTTCATTTCTGCAATATTTTTGTTTTCATATTTGATGGTGAATTTTTCATTTGTCTAATTTACCAGGCAGCTGTATCCTAAAGGCCCTCCATTAAAGTCTCTCCATTAACAAATTAGAAGAAAAAAAACTTTAAATTTTTTATGTCTACCCTCATTTTTTTTTCAAAGTACAAAAGAGTGTCTCTGAACTACTCAAAATAACTTGGAAGGAATATTATTTTAAACACGCGGCAATGATTTGATCTCTCTTTTAGTCAAATATATTTTTTTTACGGTCCTCCCGTTCAATATGTTTTTACAAGAGTGTTTTAGGCGCATCAGTAATAATGATAATTATTTTAGTTTCAAGACAATCACATAGGGAGAATAATTATTATTATCTTAGATAATAAAAAAAATTAAGAGATTTTTTGTATTTATTTCATAGATTTATATTTAGATAAATTGTAAAATGAATTTAGATTTAAGATTCGAATTTTTTTTACATATATAAATGGCGATGGTCGTTCAGAAACTTAACCAGCGAGGTTGTCACTCATAGTACTTAAGAATGGAACTTAACTGTTATTTGTTTGTTTTTGTTTTTTTGTAATTCCTACCAAACTTAAAAAAATTAAAAATTTGTACATTAATTGGCAACATTGATGTGTAAAAAAAGAGAAAAAAGTCAATTTTAACAAACAGATGATAAATAAATAATTAAATACTAATAATATATTATACATCCCTTTAAATTGTTGAGTTGGTTGAAACACGACAGCATGTTCTATAAAAAAACAGTGAAAGAGTTTAAAGAGATCTGCCCTGTTGTGATTTTATATTTTAATATTATATTATGTACTCGATTGAATGAGATTAATTCAAATTTATTTGATCCACTTGCTGGTGCAAGAATTATTATAATTAATAGAGTTATAATTTTAAAATTTACACGATTTGTATAGTTTAAATGCCAGTGGCAATATTCTCCGATACCTTGAATTCCTCCGAGGCGGTCCAGCAGTTTTGATATAAGTGTTTAGTGTTAGTTATTGAAACAGTTTTGAAATTCTTAGTTGAGTGTATTGTGTGATTGTATAATTTTTGACACTTGATTTGCGAATATTTACTTTTCTTAATGAAAACAACTGTCTGTCAGTCACATCTTTATTTTTAAATGGCTGGACAAATTTAGATGAAATTTTCTATGAAGATATTTCGATAGTTTTTAGTGTGGGTATGCCCACTTGAGGAGAGCAATATAAATGTATTATTTATTTATGCGGAAAGTCACGAAATATATTAATATATAGTATTATGGGACTTGTCGTAATATTGAATGTTGTTTTGGTAAAAAAAAGTGGTTAAACGTACCTTCTGGTGTGGACCGAATCGTTGGCAATGGGAGGTGTTATGTGTAAATAAAAATAATTAATTATTCTAGAGCATTTCTTTCGGTTTTATTATTCGTAAGTGATTTTTGCTTCTATACAAATGTTTCATATCGACAATCAGCCATATCAATATGAAAATTTTTAAAAAGAGTTAGTCGGCGAGCCAGTGGAGATGTCATTTGCGTTACGACTGACATTTGACAGTTACGTTCTTAATTTGAAATGTTTCTAAACTTTTCTGTTTTTTTTTTTCGTGTGTCGATACTGCAAATGATTTCTTACGAAGCCAGCCGACGACGATGTACAGTATTTTAAAGTTAAAATGTACTATGTTAAAGATTTGTATGAAAATTTAATTATATTGTCTTCATAAAATTATGTGTAATTATTATTATTATTTTTTATATAAGTTTCCAATACCAGAGATATACTTCTTTTATTAATCCTTTTGTTCGAAGATATCATATTTTCATTTTATGCAGCTGTAATATATTTTCTGAAGCAGTTTGTTTTCAAAACTATTTTTTTTATTTAGAATATTAGCTTGTCTATCCCAAAAACTGTTTTGATATTGATTTTGAAGATATAACTCAATTCTTAAAATTTATTATTAGGTAGTTATCCTACGTAATAGAACGTGTTCTGGAGGAAGGTGATGTTAGTAGTCTCAAAAATCGACGCGCGTGCATGAAAAGAGTTATGAAAGTCACAGTTCACTGCATGAATGGGCCGGTTGGACTGGTGAAATACCACGACCTCTCAGAAGACCGACGTAAAGTGGCTCATGCCGCGCTTCGTTCGGTGAGAGAGGTACCCGGAGGCCCACCACCCTTCCCCATCCTTTCCCCCCTGTCCCTTCAAGGTCGGCAACGCAACAGTAACACTACATGTGTTGCTGGTGTCCATGGGCGGCGTTGGTTGCTTACCATCAGGTGACACGCCTGCTTGTTTGCCCTCCTATCCCATAAAAAAAGTCATCGTGGCGAGTGAGGCGTGTAAGAATTGTGCCTAATGGCGCTCTGTTCTGTCTGCCTACCCCGCAAGGGATTTGGCGTGAAGTTATGTATGTATATATGTACGTAAGTAAATAAAAACAAGGGCAAAGTTGATATGAAAACAAGTGATTACCTGGCCCAATCGTATCGTATATAAAACCAAATAAATAGCAGTGTGCCCAAAATAATCGTCCAAAACCCAATGTAGAATGTTTTAAATATTTCAAATATTAATTTGCTTTCGTAGACCATATGCATATTAGATAAAGCCGATATGAAAAAAATCGATCAACAACACCCCTCCGAACAAAATGCCTTAGATAAACCCCTTTATCTATGATTATATTAAATAGCGTGTAGATAAAGGTCAGGTTTATTGATTAGAGATTAAATAATAGATACCTATTAATTAAAATGTTTTGCCTAAAATTAGAGAAAGCTACGTCAGAAATAAAGGCGACGAAAGAGAGTGAGTGAGGTAGCTATATTATATTTGTAATTGTAGCCAATGGTCTCCGCAGCCTGGTAGTTGAATACCCTTTTCTGAATCAGAAGCCGCGAGTTTAAATCCTGGATTAAAATTATGTGCTCGCTATATGACAATTGATTCAGCCACCTCATTTTTATTCGAAGAGGACAAACGAGGAAATTTGTCACCTGATGGTAAGCTACTGGGGCCACGCTAATACCCATGGACAACTGCAATATCGAGAGGGTCACAGTTGTATTGTCATCCTCTTAAATCGGATAATAAAGGATAGAGGCCGGAAGTTAGAATCCGGATACCTCTATCACCGAACGAAACGCGGCATGAGCCACTTTAGGACAATTTTCTGAGAAGTCATTGTATTTGTCCGGTCGAGCCGGCCCGTCTATTGCTGAATTACATTTGCAAAGTAGAAAATACTGCGTGTCAAGACTTAATTTGCGCTGGCTGAACCCTCGGGCATAAAAAAAAGTAAAACTACAAGAATACTGTACTAAAATCTGGCGGAGGAGCTACTTACATTATCTCGACTCCTCATAGCAGCAGCATTCTGATGATGATAACTTATTAATGCTGTTATTAATTTTAATTATTAATCACAGATAAGTTTTACGATAAGATTTGAAGAAAAAAAAACACTTGGAATATTTGTAATTGAAATATATTTAGTTGTCAGCGTAGCTGAAGGAGGTAAGAAGTGAGACTAATTATTAAGATTTTTTTATGTGCGAAAGGGACAAATGAGCATGCGTGTTATGTGATGGAAAGCGACTACCGCCACCCATGGGCATCTGCAATACTAGGGAGATCACATCTGCATTGCCCGCCTTTAACATGAGAGTCCAGGGATACCATAGGAGAACAAGAAATTGGATAGTTGAAAATAGATAGCCAAATCATGGACGGGATTTCTGTCGTTAGGTACAACTCAAAAAATACATGTGGCCTGAATCTGTAATTTAAATAATTAAAAAAAAATGAGGAAATTTCTTACATTACGTCGTCTGCAATGCATTGCTCTTCAAATAGTTGACCTAGGCCATCACCTACTTAACCTATCTAGGTATTTTTAATGATGGAGGCCAACTGCAGAGATAACATTCTTGGTAGAATAACGAATTAATAAATAATATTCTGTTTCTAGATGGCGACCACAAAAGAGTTAAAATGGCTGGCCACAGTGTTGGTGCTCTGTTCTGTTTTTTTAACAGGTTTTTGTGGTAAGTAACTGAAGTGATACCAAATTATGAAGTTTATCGTGTTTATTTAACACTGGATATCTGTTTATGCTATGGAATAGGAAGCCCATAGACACCTGCAACACTCACACTTAAAGTTGCGTTGCTGACCGGGGCGGGATGGGGCCTCCCTCTAGAGACCTCTATTACCAAACAAAACGCAACATGTGCCACTTTACCTGAATATTCCGAGAGGTCGTTGTATTTCGGAGGTCGAGCCGACCGATTCATGCAGCGAGCTGCGTGGCTCTAACACTGTTGTATACCTGTTTATCTATAAAAGTGCATTTTAGACAACTATCATCAATGTCCATTTGTATCTATGGACATTGATGAAAATGATACGTTGTGCTAATTATTACGTGGTACCTCTCTATCAATAAAATTGCTACTTGAACAACCACCATGTTTGTTTGTCTATTACTTCTACTTGTTCTTTCTTCTTCTTGTCTACCTATTGTTAACAATTTTAAATAACTTATTTAATCCCATAAGGCGATATCTGAACATGAGTTTGAACAAATTTTGATTCATTATTTTATTTGTTTATTTTTTTAATGTTATCTTATTCAGAAGATCTGAAGTGTAAGGCGCGCGACGTCGGCATACCGGGCAGGTCTATTGTATGTGTATGTGACAGAGAGTATTGCGATACGATCACCAGAGAAGATCCAGCTCCTGGAACATATGTAGCCTATACATCTACCAACGTAAGTCTGATTTTTATTAACGAAATAAGCACAAGGTCTAATCTATAATCGTAGGCTGTTTTTGTGGCCTATAGACGTTTTATCTTCTGCACTTTTTTCAAAAACTTATTGATTTATTATATCCGACGGGCCTCGTGGTCCATTGGTGAAACTACTGTCTGCAGAATCGAGGTTGATGGGTTCGATCCCCTCCCGACATATAAGTAGGTATGTATTAGGTTGTTGCAAAATATCTGTTGTATTTCGTTCGGTAAAATTCGAAATAGCATAATTTTTTTTGCGACACTTTTAGAGCCATGTTATTCCTGTCGCCTAGTGTATTTACTTGCGTATCTAAAACCGCGTGTTATTAAAATTGTATCTAGTAATTTATAAAATTTGAGTCCTTAAAATGGAGGTTGATAAAACTCATCTTCGACACTGCATACTCGAGTATCAAAAAGGCAGTAATGCAACTGAAGGTACCAAAAATTTGTGCAGCACCTTCGGGGAGAACGTGGTAGATGTTAGAACGGTTCAAAGGTGGTTTTCAAAATTTCGAACTGGAAATTTTAACCTTCAAGACGCACCTCATACCGGCCGCCCCTCTTCTTTTAATGAAGATGAATTAAAGGCCATTATAATGGAAGACCCATTTATAACTAGCAGAGAGATAGAGGGAAGAATGGGTTTTGATCATACAACAATATGTCGACATATTAAAAAATTAAACTTTTATTTTCCTTCTAAAATACGACATAATTTATGCAACGACCTATTATTTACAAAAAAAAAGTATATATCCGCTATCTAGTTTCCATAACGCAAGTATTTACTTGCTTACGTCGTAACTAGGGGGCGTTGTGTGTAACGTATAAGTACCTAATTCAATATTTCAGTCCGGACTACGTTTTGAGAAATCCTATGGAATAATTCGGTCTGAAACAGACCCACCTGAAACAACAGCGGCTCCAACAATTGAAACTCAACCTACTACTATTGAATCAACAACAACAAGTATATTCACTGTACCGACAGCTACCATACCGATTACAACGGAATCAACCACTGAAGCAATTACAACGGAATCAACTACAACGGAATCAACGACAACAACGGAATCAACTACAACGGAATCAACTACAGTAACGACGGTAACTGTGCCAACGGTTACTTTTACGTTTCCAACAACAACCACTGAATCACCAGATGACCAAAACCCAGATCCTGAAGAAGATGAAACTCCAGATTCTGAAGAAGACGAAACTCCAGATTCTGAAGAAGACGAAACTCCAGATTCTGAAGAAGACGAAGAGGCAAATGTTGAAGAAGACGAACAGGCAGATTTTGAAGAGATACCTGATGAGCGAGCGCTTTTCGACGACGAAGACTTGGATGATTCTAGATTTCGTAAGTACCTGTACCCATACAAAGAATATTTATAATTAAAAAAAACCTAATTTGCCTGACTTTGGCAACTACAAAAAAAGCAAAATCTTTTATACTCTGTCATTACTTCATTAGATTAGAGTATTCGATGAAGAAGAATTATCATAAGCAATTAAAATAAGTATTTATGAATTCAAATACACATACTGGTGGTTCGCCATTAGTAAGCGCTATCTATAATTTATTTATGTCCTAAACTAAAACTGAAGACTTAAATACTAAATTTCAATAACTGCAAACTAATATACATTACAATAATAACATTTTACAGTTGACAACAATGTAGCTTTAAGAGTGTTCCCAATTTCACGGAGCCAGTTCATCGAAGGCTTTGGTGGATCGGTGACTGATGCTGCCTCTATTAACTGGCGGATGCTTTCCGATGATGTGCAACAGAAATTTATTGAGTAAGTTAAATAAATAAGAACAACGGTTGCTTTTGGTAATCAAGTTAGACTGTGAGCAAAAGAAGTTGGATAAAAGTCCTTGAAAATATTATTCAGTTATCTGTGCTTGTAATAGATTTCCTTTTTTAAATTTTATGCTTACAAACCTCACTCGTTGCAGCTCTTACTTCGGGCCAGAAGGCTTGGAGTATAACCTGATCCGTGTACCTATTGGGGGCTGTGATTTCTCTGAGCATCCCTACACATACAACGAAGAGCCGTGGTATGACCATGCCTTGTCTAATTTTTCCTTGACTCCGGAAGATAACTTTTACAAGGTGAGATTTATTTATATACAGGAACACGCTTAGTAATAATAATAATCTTTTTCCTGTACGGCTATATATATATACTATATATAGTACATACGGCTAGTATATACGGCTATATATAGAGAGAAATGCACTGAAGTTTTCATAAAAATCCGTTACGAAATTGGCGCCATCTTTAAACAAATAGTTTAACTATTTAGGTTTTATGTGCAAGTCACAAAAGTTTATTATTGATTAATGATACAAAATCATACTTGAATTTACAATTTGGAACCTTTTCCTCGTATCTAGATATTTGAATATTTATTCCCATTACAAATAATAATTACAGTTACCGATGATCAAACGCAGTCAGAAAGTGGCCACAGATGAAATAAAAATAGTGGCAAGCACGTGGTCTCCACCAATATGGATGAAGACGAACGAGAGAATCACTGGATTTGGACAACTCAGACCAGAGTATTATCAGTCTTATGCCGATTATCACATACGGTAAGATAGATATGTGATAAATTTGCATGCATTACCTAATTATAAAATATCAATGTATCAGCCATAGATAGTTACCGTCGTTATGATATTGTGGTCTTTTAAATAGCTGCCTTATTGACCAGAAGTAATAATTAAAATCACAAATAAAAGTAGAGAGTGAGATAAAGTAAAATTGCTCTATAAACGTAAACGTAATTTCACGCATTTTTCTACCCGAAGGTGCAGGCAGCGGCTGCTAAGCTCTCGACTCGCCGAATCGTTACGTCCCAAATTTCACATATCTTCTGAAAAGAGTTCCGAGAAATCATTGGTGTGACTCGAACACTTGACTTCTGAAACAGAAGCGGAGGACGCGGACCAACGAGATGCTCAACACTCTTTAAATCGTTATAAAATAATAATATCACTTTAACTACTCTGTGAAATGTAACTTCACACCTTCACGGTCAACGCAGGCGCAACTGTGACTGACACGATTCATCCGTTTATTATTTTCTAGTTTCAAAGGTACCAAAAGTTATTGCCGCATATCGGGCACAATTTGCTTAACCATAAGTAGGTATTTGTGACACATAACTTCTGGAAAGTTATTGTTGTGTGAGAGGATACCAACTTTGGACCTATGAACTAGAAAACGTAGTACTGAAACACAAGATCGTCAAAAATTATCATACCAGGAATGGTCCGTGTAGGTCACATCAATATTATGTGATATTAATGGATTTTTTTTGCCCGGTTCCTCTCATGATAGCTCCTATACTCAGAATCGAGACCACGAAATATAGATACACGAGTGCCAACGTAATGTTAAACGCATGGTCTCCATTTAGATTACTGTATTTTCGCCGGTAGAGCGCGCCATTTTTCAAGATGTACCTACTCGTTTAAATCCTTACGCGGGACGTCGTGTTGTTTAATACCATCGATTTAATTCTAAACACGAGTTAACGTAATTTATAAATTTTGCGAGTTTTTTTTTAGATTTCTCTTACACCACGGTACGTCCTAAATTGTAGCGCAGCCATTGGCAGAAAAGAGAAGTAAGATAGGGGTTTACTATTGTATTACATTAATACTATGGAAAAGCCTATTATCGTTCGGGCTCCTTGTCTACACTTCATGATCCAGACACTTGTGGCGATTGGGATCGTGTTTTCTTGTTCCACTGAGATAGTCGTAAAGTACGTCCGTGAAAAGCGTTGCACGGATCACGAGCTAGTGTTAAATGTTAAATTTCGTGTATATGTTAACGGAAGTGTGGGTAATCCGTCATTGTATACCATTCCTAGGAAATGTATGTAATTCCTAAAATCGCACGGAAATGTGTGGAATCTAAATAATCCTAAACAGCAATCCTTTATTATTATTGTTTTTAATACAAAAAAAAACTTACAACAACAAGACGAAAAAATGCTGAAATTGAGTGAAAAGAAGTTGCCCCTGTACCTATTGGCGCTTCAGTAGGAATTGCAGATCCTGAGGTTGATAGAGGACGAGGTGATGCACGTAACATTACTGGTGTAGTTTTGACTAATACCAATGATGAACTCTATTAGATTGGTACCAAGAACGGTATCTTAAAACTATTATATGTGCTCGATCTCAGATTAATATGAGTAGTATGAGTGGCCAAGAGTTCTTTCTTCTTGATACAGCGATTTACTTTATACATTTCCTAATACGATATTGGAATTATATATTAGGTTGTTGCAAAATATCTATCGTATTTCGTTCGGTAAAATTCGAAATAGCATAATTTTTTTTGCGACACTTTTAGAGCCATGTGGTTATTCCTGTCGCCTAGTGTATTTACTTGCGTCTCTAAAACCGCGTGTTATTAAAATTGTATCTAGTTATTTATAAAATTTGAGTCCTTAAAATGGAGGTTGATAAAACTCATCTTCGACACTGCATACTCTATGAGTATCAAAAAGACAGTAATGCAACTGAAGGTATCAAAAATTTGTGCAACACCTTCGGGGAGAACGTGGTAGATGTTAGAACAGTTCAAAGGTGGTTTTCAAAATTTCGAACTGGAAATTTTAACCTTCAAGACGCACCTCATACCGGCCGACCCTCTTCTTTTAATGAAGATGAATTAAAGGCCATTATAATGGAAGATCCATTTATAACTAGCAGAGAGATAGAGGGAAGACTGGGTTTTGATCATACAACAATATGTCGACATATTAAAAAATAAAACTTTTATCCTCTTCTAAAATACGACATAATTTATGCAACGACCTATTACAATTCCGAGGAAATTTATGCATTTCCTAGGATATCTATGCATTAAATAGTTTTTCAAACAATATTTTATACATTTCCTAAATAGTATCGGAATTGTACACATTTCCCATTACGCAATAACCACAATTATCTTCTTACAGTTTCATGGAGGAGTATGAGAAAGCTGAAGTAGACATTTGGGCGATTACGACCACAAATGAACCTATCAACGGCATTGTACCATTTGTACAGTTCAACTCACTCGGGTGGACACCATCACAACTGGTATGTTCTACACTACATAGATATGTAACTTCACGCCAAATCCCTTGCGGGGTAGACAGAAAACGGGGCGCCATAACACACAATCGATTCTTACACGCCACACTCGTTTCTTCGACTTTCATAACTCTTATCATACACGCTCGTCGGTTTTTAAGGATCCTGACTTCACCTTCCTCCAGGACTCGTTCTATTTGATCATGGAAAGTGTACATTTGCTTAGTCAATGTTGCATCATCCATTCTTTCTACATGGCCGAACCATCACCATCGGGGCAAGCCCTTCCTCACTTTTACATCGACACTCACAATCCCACTTCCTTCCTTACAACCTTGTTGTCAACACATTCAGCGAGTCACTCCGCTAATTTTGCGCAGTGACCTCATTTCGACCGCATGTATCCGACTGTCATGCCCACTCTGCAATACCACATTACAGCAACATTGCTAAAAAGGAAGATTTGTAATAGACAGCAATAAAATCGATTTTAATAATGATTTCAACATGTTTTATTCGGAATGTTTCCGATTTTTTTTTATTGTATTTGTCTTGACTAAAGGTCTATTAATATTTTAATACCATATTAGGTACTTATATTTCGATTAGGTAAGCCAAGAATTGAGAAACCTTTATAACTTCCAGGGTAAATTTGTTGCTGACAATCTGGGCCCTACCATAAGAGCGTCTCGTTATAACAAAACATTAATTCTTGGCGTCGATGATCAACGTTACATACTTCCAATTTGGTTAAGAGGTGTAAGTACACTTCTATTTAATTTTTTTTCTTCTCTGTTCACATAGTTGATTGATTTAGTTGTTAGACTGCTAATAACATCGGCTATTGTAAATTTTAACTAAGCGAGGTAACGCCGCATCGAGGTATCGCCTCATGAGTTATGTTTTTTCGTGCGTGCACTCGGCTCTTTTGCATTATAAGATGTTATCGCGTTAAAAAAGCAGGAAATTAAAAAAAAAAAAAACTATATTTTATCATTTTTATATATTAGGTATAGCATAAGTAATTTAGAACATCATGCCTAATTTAAAGAAGCTATTTCCCAGATGCGAACAGAGGATCCCAAATCTATTGAATACCTGGACGGTGTGGCGATACATTACTATGGAAACTTCTTTCCACCAGCGATCCTTAGTCAGATACATAGGGAATATCCTGGAAAAATTCTTCTTTCCACAGAGGCGTGTGAAGGTAAGTTTATTTAACGATTCATTCTGTGGTAATATTTGGTATTCTTATATTTATACACAAATGTACTTTTGAAAGTGTTAGAGCAAAGCAGTTTTCTGCAATGGGCCAGCTGCAATCTTTGGAAAGTGGTTCAAACATCGCATTTCATTCGGTGAGAGAGGTGTCCGAAGGTCCAAGCTCTTACTTCACTTCTCTTACGGTGTTCAAAATGTGCATTGGCGGTGCTTGTCGTTTATCTTCCACCAGGAGACCCACTTTAAATCATTTACTGCCATTTCCATAAAAAAAAATGTTTATATTTGATAGGTAGATTTGATGAAAATATAGATTATATATACCGAAATGAAAAATAATTTCAGGACCAATGCCTTGGCATTTACTTCAAGTCGAGATAGGATCGTGGCGTCGTGCTCGCAGATATGTGACTAGTATCTTAGAGGTATGTGGATAAAATTAATCTTATAAAATCACCTGTTTGGACAATCGAAAATCGAATCAACAATCGAATCGAATCTGCATTAAAAATTAATATGCTTATAATGTATTTTTACATATATACATAGGTAACAGGAGTATAGACCTATCCTCCTGCTATTTATTCATTATATTAGATTAGTTACATCTCAGAATTTTTTTATACGTTTATACATCTATTCATATTCATATGCTATGTATAAGCAGAGAGAATATAGCGCCTTAAGGCACGATTCTTACACGCCTCACTCGCTTCTTTAACTTTCATAAATATTGTCATTCACGCGCGTTGAATTTTAAGCAGCATCCTGATACTAACATCCTCCAAAACTCGTTCTATTTGGTCATGGAAGGTGTCTTTTGGCCGTCCTAGACTCAAACATCCATTCCTTTTTGCATTGTATATCTTCTTAGTCAAACTTGCGTCGTCAAATTTACATTTAAATTTCTTTTTTTTACAGGATCTGAATAATTTTGTGGTCGGTTGGATTGATTGGAATCTATGTCTGAATCCCACCGGCGGCCCCAACTGGGCTGATAACTTCGTCGACGCACCGATACTCGTGTACGGGGACAGGGATGAATTTATCAAACAACCAATGTTCTATGCTATGGGCCATTTCTCCAAATTCATTCCCAGAGGTTCCCGTGTGGTGCGGGTTTCGCGAAGAAGTGTGTTGTCAGTGGAAAATATTGCAGTGATTAAAACTAATGGCAACCTCGTTATGGTGATGCAAAACAGGTAGGTTAAAAAAGACTTTTTTTATGGGATAGGAACGAGCATGCGTGTCACCTGGTAAGTGACCAGCGACGCCCATGGACACCTGCAACACATATAGTGTCACAGTTGTGTTGCCGACCGTTTAAGGAGTAGGATAGAAAGGGATGGGGAAGGGGGGTGGGCCTCCGGGTACCTCACTCACCGAGAAACGCGGCATGAGCCACTTTAAGTCGATCCTCTGAGAGGTCGTGGTTTTTCACAGGTTGAGCCGGCCTATTCATGCAGCGAACTACTTGGCTCTACCGCTGGTAAAATACTTATTAATATTTGACGCCTAAACCAGGCGAATCCTATAAACAAAATTTGTCTGGCATTTTTTTAATAGCCTGATGTCATAAAAGGCGTAAGAGTTATTTTATCGCTCTTAATATTTGTAAGTTTATGCTGAATTAATGTGTCACTAAATAAAATATTTTGCTAGCTGCATTCCAATTAAAAAAAATGAAATTGGTGATTAAAATTACAGCAATTTTGAACCCGGTCGGAGGATAAAAATTTCGCAAAATTTTCAAAGCATTACGAACTTACATACATACACAACTTCACGCCAAATCCCTTGCGGGGTAGGCAGAGAGAACGGAGCGCCATAGGGCACGATTCTTACACACCTCACTCGCTTCGTTGACTTTCATAACTCTTTTCATGCACGCGCGTCGATTTTTGAGGCTCCTAACAAGAGGAAGGTGACTTCCTCCAGAACACTTTCTATTTGGTCATGGAATGTGTGTCTTGGCCGTCCCCGTCTCCTACATCCATCCGCTTTTGCATTTTATATATGCTTAATCAATCTTGCATCGTTCATTCTTTCTACATGTCGGGACCATCGGAGCATGCCCTTTCTTACTTTTACACCGATACTCTTTCAGTCCGACTTCCTTACAACCTTGTTTTCGACGCGGTCAGCGAGGGTCACTCCGCAGATTTTGCGCAGTGCCCTCATTTCGACCGCGTTGGTATCAATCAGTATAGCATAGTGGATTGCTAGCTGGGCTTTTCTGTTAATATTTTTTGCGCCCGGGAGTCTGCCCAACGCTCTATTTACGCTATTTCCTAACGCCACTCTTCTTTCAACATCCGCGGTGTACCTTCCATCCCTGCTAAAAGCGCATCCAAGATATACAATTTCATTCACTTCATTGTAAGCAGCATTTTTATCAATTTTTTTTATTTCCTTTTTCAGACGACTCAGAGCAATAAATGTGAAAGTACATATCTCAGCGACAAGATTTATCGAGTTCCTAATGGAACCACAATCGATCAAGACAATAGAAATGAACCCAAATTAAATAAGATATTTAGAATTTATTTTATATTTATTTATAATAAATTATTATACTGATAATTATTTTGTGCTATAATATACTATAGATATTTTTTTTTATATATTCACTCTTTTTTACGCAGCTGTTAAGGCTCGAATCGTCGAAACTTTACTTCCCCAATGGAATAGACTGGGGAACCTATTGCCATACACCAGATACAACATCGTCAGTCATCTTTATTTATTTTATACACATAACTTTCGAAAATAGTTCCGAGAAATCATAAGTGTGTCCCGATTCGAACCCGAGACTTTTCGATTCAGAACTGGAGTGCTCAGCCACTGAGACTACTGATCTTTTTCCATAGACAAATTTACCATAGCTTACAAATCCTAGGTTAAAGTCAAAGTAGCTTTATTTTCATAGGTCTTCATAGACACTTAAAAGTAATCAAAGTACAAAAATATTTAAAATTCTTAAACACGAGCGCTTGAGGAAAGTGCCTCCGTGAAACAAGAAAACACGGACGCTATCGCCACGAGCGGCCCGATTCCGAGAAACTATCATGAGAAGAAGGGCAAGAAACTCATGTGCCAAATACTCCTTTCAAAACCATTTAAAATTGATACAACAGTATTAATATCGCTACTGAAAACATAGCAGTAGGCTCATGCATAAGCCACAATACTCGACCATCACAGTTATCACCTAACCAACTTTATAGAGATAAACTTCGCCATAAGAAAGACCACAAAATCTAATGACTAGAATTTAATCCAGTAAAATATTTAAAATATATTCTTTTCAAACTATATTGATATCTATAAATTGATGTCTAACTAACTAACTAGACAAACATAGTATACATTTTAATTTTAAAATTTCAAATTTAATAAAATACGAATATAATAAGCAGCTTAAACGGGAAAGATCACATCACATTTTATAAATATGTACTTTGTCTATTTTAGCAGATACATCCACACTTCACTAGACCAATTATTCCAATTGATCTTAAAATACATTCTAATTCATTTTTGTGAACTTGTTCTTTATCATAATTTAAAACAGGTGATTGGATAAAGGTGGTATTAAAATACTACTATATTAGTAGATTTATTTTCTGAACTGTGACTCAACCAAAGTACAGTAAAAAAAAATCAGAACACGAATTTGTTCAATAGTATACTTAAAGACTACTTCAAAAACAATTCTAAAATTTGACCTAGTATTCAGTCAATGAAGTAATTTTGTTTAGTGGCCAAATTCTACATACAACTCTACTTCTGATCAATGCTTCTGGAACAGGCCCATAAATTCTAGAATCTGCTGAATTACTAGAATTATCACCTTCTAACCAAACATGCCCTCTGGGTACATAATTTCGTTTATAATAATGACCTTTAACATCATCCCCGGCCACAGCAGTTATTCTCTTGCAAATATTCTGTTTGGGGTTAGTAGGATTTATAGCTATAACAATATCACCCCGCTTTAGTCTTTGTAACCGGGGAGTTATATGCTCAGTGAAAAGTATATTGTTAGTTTCTAATGTTGGCTCCATTGATGGACCAGAACACTGTAACAAGAAACAAAAGGTTATAATTTTTACCAGATTTCTCTTAATACACCACCCTGAAAAATTTGCAAACTGAGAAGAATAAAATAAAATGCATAAGAATGTTATGTGTTGTGATTGACACTGATAAAGTTTCACATTTATTTATTTTTAATATTAGAAGGTAGAAGGATTAGTTAGTAACTTTACAATGTGCAATTAGATTTTGTCAAAGTTATAAATAAGCTGGTAAATTCAAAAAATTTTTGCTTTCTTCATCAATAAATATGATGCAAGAAGACTACATTTCAGGATGTTAAGAAGTATTGCTATTTCTCATTAGTGACAATCTGCTATAAGTGCCATAGATTGAAACAGAAATATTCACTGGCTATAATTTACTACTAGTGAAATTCATAATTTAGGTAAAGATTACTTATGATTAAATCTTATTTGTAAAATTAATGACTTAATTAAATTCTTCTCCTATGACAACCATGCTCGTATATTATAGGTATGATATATATTATAGATGCCGGTTCAACATCATATAATTAAAAGGAACAGAAAAAGATCTTAGAACGACTAATAGAGTAAAAAACATTGATATCATACTAACCATAACTAAATCTCCAATATATTCAAAAGTACAGTGCGTAATACACACAGTATGTAAAGCATATCCAAGGAATCCACAAGTTCTCGCAATTAAATTCATGGTAAATTTAGGTTGGGGCTAAAAATAGTGTCGAGTAGTTGTTAAATTATCTTGTTATTTTTTGAAAATTCAAAAACTGATACTCATCCTCATTGTGATACACCAGATTATTATAATATGTTTTCATCTGAATCATCTGGTTTTTAAATATTACAAAACATAACCAAAAAGATGAGCCTGCGGATGTTGCCAACTCTTACAAACCAAAAAACATAAAACAACAGTTCTCTAATGAAAAAACAGTAAAAAAACAGTAGATGGGTTAAAAAAGGCAGATTTCATACTTTTGTCATATATTAAAATTAAAACAATAACCAATGTTAGTAAAAATACTCAATTATTTCAGTCACTAGGACACATTTACATTGTTATATTTATTAAATCACAACATATGTAATAAAAAGAGATTCTGGAATAAACTATGGGTACTGTTACACATGCTATTATTTTAAAGAGCATGCTTATTATGAGCATATATGGGCTTTTCCCTGTCTATTAAATTATCTAGTGACATAATGTTTTATAACATTTATTAAAGTAAAATGTTTTCTTTATGTACACTAATGGTAATGTACACTAGTACACATTATGTACACTAATGGTATACATATTGGTGTCCTATATGGTGTCCCTATACACTAATTCGAAAACAACGAAATTTATGAATAAAACATTATACTGGGACATCAATTGAAAAACAGTAATCTACTATTAAAACAGTAGGGTTGGCAACAGTGAGCCTGCCTAAGGCCCTGTCAAATTACTGAACTGACAAGACAAGTGACAATATTACAGTGTTGCCAACCCCACAACAAACCATAAATTTAGCATTTAAATACTATATAGATGGCACATGTCAGGAAAAATATACTCATTTAAATATATATCAGAATAATAGATCGGCAATAGTCACACAACAACGAGACTAAAATGGGTTATTGATGTGTGAGTGACTAATCAATGTGTGCGTAAAAAATGCCTCCAAGTGTCAACTTTTACATATTTATTGTGCATGTGTTGAATTATAGACATCCTGAGAATCGCTTACTCGCGGTTGCACTGTCAGTGGTAATAAGCAGTACATTTTTACTGACATGTGCCATCTACTACAGGCTATGATAAATCTATGAATGTATATACTAATATTCATCACTGACAGCGCAACCGCGAATATTAGATTTTCACTTTGAAGCACACACATTGATAAGTCACTCACCCATCAACAACCCATTTTTGGTCTCATTGTTTGGGTGACTATTGCCGATCTGTTTATCTTATTTCTATGCAAAAAACTAACAGAACCCACAAAAACTACAGATCCATAATAAAAAAAAAAGTAGAAAGTAAAAAGGCACTGTGCCAATAGATTTAAGAATTGCATATATAAGAATAGAGAATTGTTAAACATACAAGAAATAGATAAAAACCACCACGTTGACATCTAATAAAAAAACCGCATCAGAAGCTGTTGCGTAGTTTTAAGGATATAAGCATTTATGGGGACAGACAGCTGAAAGTGACTTTGTTTTACACTATGTATTGATGATGATATAATTATAAGCAATATTCAAAATTAAACAAAATTATAACGTTACTAGCCTATCTTGTCGTCTAGTCTAAAGACGTTTTTTTTTTATAAATCTAGCAATGTAAATGAGTCGTACCAACTACAGCATTTTTAGCGCATTGTGCGGCATAATGCATAACGTTGATGTTTCAACTGCAGCATCGCTACGCACAATCGGGCACTCGAAAAAGTAGGTAGTGCTTTCGCAATGCATTCCAGGGACACCAACATTACCAACTCATTGATCACAAAATTATTAAGTTTTTTCCTTAAGTTGCCATTGATCACAATATATTAAATAAATTTTCTTTAGTAACAATAATATTTGGTAAAAAATTATAGCTTTCGTTTCGTTGATGTTTTTTTGGAAATAATCAAAGTTAATTCAACATGTGTTAAAAAAAGTAATATAAATAAGGATTACATTTAATGTATAAACTGAACTTAGCGCACTCTACTGGCGCATTTTAACACTAATTCGCGTTCCAATAATAGGCTTCAGCACAATGCGGCATTGTGATTGTGCTGCACTGAGTCGCATAATGCTCTGTAATTGGAAAACTAGACTTAAGGCTAGTTTAGGGTAAGCGAGACGGCTTGACGGCTACTGATCGGCGGCGCTGTGGCGTGAATGACTGCGTCAGCGTAGTTATATATACAAGTGGCAGTTTGCATAAGTTTTATTTCAGAGTGCGGCGTGCTACGGAGCGGGTGTCTTCTCTTCGCTGCGTGTTTGGGCTTCGTAAATAATAAACAGCTCTTTTGAGAGCTACCACTCTTGCCTCCTCGTATACTGAGCGAGACAGTTCTTTTGAGAACTATTTATTCTAGTCTATACAGTTTTTCTCAGAGCTATTTATTACTGTTTCTATTGTATCTTGCTATTTCTATTGCATAGAGAGTCATAGGTAATCTGAGGTAACTGGTTCTTGATGGTAAAGGTAATTTGGTACTGGGTAACTTGGTAAAAGGCAATTTGGTAATGGTAAAAGTAATACGCAAGTAAGTATAAAGTGATAGTGTAGCTACACTAGTATGTAAATTCTTAAATCTATGGGGTGACTATTGCCGATATATTATTCTTCTAACTATAGTCGTACTATACAGTCCTCGTTTTCCAGTTACAGCATTATAGCGCATTAAGCGGCATAATGCTTAACTTTGATGTTCCAACTACAGCATCGGGCACTCGCAATAGTATTGCTTTCGCATGAAGGGTGCTATGGATACAAACATTACCAACTCATTGACAAAAAATTAATAAGTGTTTTTTCTTTATATTTGCATTGATCACAATATTAAATATTTTTTTGAATTTTTGAAAACACTGAACTTAGCGCACTCTACTGGCGCATTTTAACACCAATTCACGTTCCAATTAGGCTTCAGCATAATTCAGCATTGTGTGGCACTGAGCTGCATAATGCTCTGTAATTGGAAAACTAGACTACTTTTGCGAATGTGCGTAGCGATGTTGTAGTTAGAACATCAACGTTAAGCATTATGCTGCATAATGCGCTATAATGCTGTAATTGGAAAACTAGGTGGAAAACCAGGAATAGTATCGCTGCTATAGTCCATGAGGCCAGTACACATGGTCTTGATGCATGAACGAAAGCATGCTAGATGCTAACAGCCGTGCGATTATTAAGCATGCTTTCCGCCGTGCGGGTGGAAGGGTGCTTCTAGCAAGTCTTGAACAGGTATGCATAATGAGTATGCTAGTAATATGTTGGAAACTAGCATGCTCATTGGTAGCAAGTGTAAACAGTTCATTAGCATTTGCTCTTTATTAGCATGAGTAATGAGTATCTGTAATCGTACGTCGGTAATCTTCGGTACGTCTGACATTCTAGCGCTGCCAGTGGCAGAAGCGAGAACTAAAATCTCAGTTTAATGTTGTGTACATTAATACTATGGAAAAGCCTATACCTTCCAAACTCTTTTGTATTTATACTTCGTGAATCTCTAAAAAAAGTTTTAATTCTCTGTCCATAGTCTATAGAAAACATGAAACTGTCCAAATGTTTGCCATCCATGCTCATAAACCAGCACTGTCATATTTGCGTCAAAGTCATCATCTTATCTGGCAGCTGAACTGATAATTGTAGTAAGTGGAAGGAATTGGTCAATGGACAATTGATAGAAATTCTTTTGAACTGGATTAAAGAACGATTCGTTTTATTCGCTATTATTCGGTGATTTATTGTGGAGTAAACTTGTGTTATATTCTTTTAATTTACGTGTTATAAATACTGTATTACAACGTTGTCGCAGTGTAGGTACCTAACTGTAGAAAATATAAAGCAATTTGGAATACCTGTGGATACCTTTCAGCGTGTACAAAAATCACATATAATTTTTAATACATTAAATATTGGATTTTTATAAAAATATAGTGTAAATGATTATCGTTTTATTTGTATTTCGTACTTAAATCTGATCATAGTGGTATCATTATTGTACTCAAATGTGTGCTAGGAAGTGACTGTGAATCTTTGTTATGAATATACGAGTTTTTTGCTAAACTAAACGAGTGTCTGATGGAAGCTTAGCGTGGTGAATTTCGACAGTGTGCGATCTTTTTACCAAGTGAGTTTTATTGATAAATCTCTTTTTTTGTTGTGAACATAGGCATGTGTTTTGGATGAATTGTCGAAACAACCTTTAATAAAAACAAGTGCATTTCGTCTCAGATGCTAATTATTTGACAAACATAATATGTTAAAATCTAATGATGCAATGTTTACTTATTCTCAAGAAAAAATAGCTAGTTTTTTTTTAAAAGTAGCTAGTAATTTAACCTAACAGCATGCTACTATATTACTCATTGTGATGATGGTTATTGGTAGGTGTAGGTAAAGTCTTTAATATTTAGTACAATTGTAAGTTTGCCTTAAGTTAGGAATATTCTGGATGTATAATAATTGGAAACAGCATAAATTATTGATCAATTGGTTAAATATTAATAATTGTGCAATTGTGGGGAAATGGTTTAACTAAATCCAGTGGCGTAGCATGCCTTGGTGGGGCCCCGTATAACAATTTATTTGGAGGCCCATGTGGGGTAGGGATTTCTCACAACTTAGGTACGTCGGGGGCCCCTAAACCCCGGGGGCTTCAGGGTTCTTCTGCATGATACATTTTATCCTGGGCTGTTTTTTGTTTAAACCTAACCTCCTTGCTAAATAGTAGCTGTAGTTTACAACAACCTCCAGAAAACAAATTGTATCTTGTGCAGTCCAAGAATTTAATGTTTAAGTTGAAGAAAATATATTTTTAACATGATATTGTTATTAACTACCAGGTGGTTATTTCTCTTGTATTGTTTACTAATTTTTATGTATTTTATGTAGTTTCATCACACAGTTCAATACCTGAAAACCTATTCTATGATGCATATGCCTTGTAAAATGATCTTATTCCTATGGCAGGTTGCCCAAATTAAATCATTATATTACCTAGATCTGAACTTGATATGTGTAATTAATAATGATTTAATAATCAGGGTTATTTTGTTTTATCTAATACTCTACAACATTGACCTTATTCTTCTATTTAAATGCATTTACAATGTTATTATTCTTTTGGGAAATACACCTCTTGCATTATTTTACAATGAGATATTTAATTAATTTTGACAACTATAAAATAAAAACTAAAACATGATATAATATTTGGCTAAATTTGCAATTAGTTAAGTTAGCATTAGACTACAGTGCAGCCCAAATTGATATGTAACTTTAAACTGTAGTTAATACCAGATGCACATAACATACTGTAGAAATCATGTTGACCTTTAATCAATCACCAATATATTACAACAATGGCATGTAATCAGTTCCATAAGGTACTTCCTTATTCTGGTTGTTTCGATCAAGGGAAAAATTATTAGTCAAAGTAAAGTCATTAAAACAAAAATTAAATTCAGATTAATTTGGTTTATGATAAAGGAAATAGCTTTAGGGCAATAATAACACACATACTATTATAGTCTTCGTGGTCCAGTGGACAAACACACGGCTTCTGATCCAGAGGTCCGGGTTCGAATCCTGACACTGGCTCACGCCAATGACTATTCAAAATTGTTTTCGAAAGCTATATGTGAAAAATATTGATGACTGAAAAACTTTGTGCAATAGGTTCGCCATCTATTCCGTTTGGGACATAAAAATAATGGCGAGTTGAGGCTTAACAGCTGCTGCCTACACCTTTCGGTAACAAAGGCGTGAAGTTATGTTATGTTATACTATTGCCTACAATTATGATAAGTACACTTAATAAAACTGTTAGGTTTTATTCCTGTCTTTACCGAAAGACAGAAAAATATCACATAATATGTGTAACCCCTTTGTTTTTTATCAAGATTACTAATAATTACTCTTTGTCCTCAGATATAAACAATGGGGAGATTTTCTGGGAAGAAATGTCGCCTACTGTCAATGTTATGGTTGACAGGAGGGTTTTTTTGTGTGGAGTTGATTGTGGGATATTTCACAAACTCCATGGCTCTGGTGGCCGACTCGTTTCATATGCTCAGCGATGTTGCCGCATTAGTGATTGCATTTTTATCTGTTAAGGTAAGGAGTTTCCTTGAAATCATTCTGACACAAATTTTTGAAAATAAAAAGTTACATCATCCCCGTCAACAGTGATCAGGATCCTCCTAAATTAATAATTTCCATTATTAACTTAGTTTAATCAAATAATGCTCATCCAAAATATTTAATTTTTGCTTTACTCAAATTGTCTATTGATGTCCAATGTCTTCGAAAATCAGTAAATGATTATATATACCCTGTCTGTGATTTTGCGTCATTTGATATATTATAAAATCAAAATCGCTTCTGAATCAGATGCCGCAGGTTCGAACCCTGGCTCACACTCGACTTTTTGAAATTGTTTTCGTGTGTGGTAAATATTGATGACTGAAAAATTGGTGCCCGGTATAACAATAGGTTCGCCACCTATTCCATTTGGGACATAAACATAACGGCGAGTCGAGGCTTAACAGCCACTCCCTACGAAGTCATGTTATGTTTGTGTTATATTATTCTTGAATAGTTTCGTTTAAAATAATTGTCCCTACACAGCCCTTTAACACTTTCAATACTAAGGTGTAAATTTTATTATAAGCGTTATTTATTGATATCGTCATTATTTCATTTAAAAAAAATACCTGAGTCACCTACCAGGTTACATAAAAGTCGATTTCTCGTAGATTACCATTTCGATCACTGAGTCACGTATCCCAAACTATTTAAACCAGTGACTCATATAAAAAGAACAGTTAAAAACAAAATGTTTCCAGTGACTATTGAATTAAGCATTTTATTCGATGCGTTCGTAAAAAGAAAAAAAAAACAGAATGTCGTTGACCTTCTAATCGTCAAATTACAAGGTCGAGACGATACCGCGTAGTGTAAGTACCTGGAAGGATATGTATACGTGTATTTTCATTCTTAAAATTATTTCATGAGCTTGTTACTATAATAGTGGTAGTGCCAAGCAGTTCGCTGCATGAACCTCTCAGAAGATCGACGTAAAGTGGCTCATGCCGCGTTTCGTTCGGTGAGAGAGGTACCCGGAGGCCCACCCCCCTTCCCCATCCTTTCCTATCCTACTCCCTTAAAGGTCGGCAACGCAACGGTAACACTATATGTGTTGCTGATGTCCATGGGCGGCGCAAGTGTGCTTACCATCAGGTGACACGCTTGCTCGTTTGCCTTCCTATCCCATAAAAAATGTCCTTAAACTTGTTGACGCCTTTTTTACTCGGAGGTATAGGCAGCGGTTGTTAAGCCACGACTTGCCGAATCGATAAGTTAAATCCAAAATGGAATAGGTGGCGAACCTATTTCCATACACCGTGCACACAGTTCTCACTGTTCTCAGTCATCGTTATTTATTTATCACACATAACTTACGAAGAGGATTCCGAGACATCATTAGTTTGAGCCCGGAATTGATCCCACGACCTCTGAAGCAGAAGCGGGAGCTCGACCACTGGAACACTGAAACTATATAATTGTTGATAATGCTAATACTGTGGAGTCAGTTAAAGCATTTGTTAGTTTCGAAGTAGAAATTAAAAAGTGTGTCAAAATACGTGTCTTTGGATCATTGATATCAAACGATAAGATACCTTTGTGGAAATATGTATAGTATAACAGCATATAATGCCTTGTGGAGCATTCGGTGAAAAACGTCGCATCTGCCGAAACTAAGGCCTCAGGGTGTTACCCAGTAAATTATTGTAAAGAATGCCTGAGTTAGCAAAAGTATTAGATCTATTCATATTAAATTTATTTCGTATACGTAGATCAGTAGAGAGTCCCATTGACCTCTAAAACTCCTAGTAAGCCCCTGTCTTTGAAAAACAATGAAAACAATGTAAGTTTTGTTTATTAAACAATTAGATGCAGTAAAAATCCAAATTGAGGTGGTTCCCTCAACGACATCTTTTTTGACACAATACAAACAGCTCCCTCTAGTTCCCAGCTAAGGAAGCTATTATGATTGTGTTATGGAAACTAGATAACGGATATTAATACATAAATACTTTATCCTATATAATAAATAGAAAAACACGCTGATGTCATACAGATATTTATGTTTGTTATAAATATTTGTAGTCAGGTGGGGATTGAACCCGCTGATCTCGATTCCACAGCCGATAATTTTACCAATGCACCACGAGGCCCGTTAAATAGCGTCTAGTTATAATCATGAATTGTAGATACATACTATCATTATCATTACAACATAGTATAAAACTAAGTCGCTTTCCGCTGTCTGTCCCCTTATATGCAGTTTTCTTTAATAAGATAGAGGTGTCAACGGGCTGGTTTTCATGTATAATTCATGTGTAACGTAGTAAAGAATTTTCGAGGTTTAGCACCTAAATTCTAAACGCTGTAAAAATTACTTGTGATGAGGAACAAACTTCGCCGGGTCAGCTAGTATTTATTTATATATTTTCAGTTCCGCTTTCGCCCTCCTCTTTTTCGCATACGAAAACGAAATATGCGTTATACGTTTTCAAATATACGTCAAAAAAATTAACGTGTTTTCAGAGAATAGCGTATAAAAAATACACATATTGTCCACAGATGTCACCAAAGAAATGGTCGAAGAACACATTTGGTTGGGCTCGCGCCGAGGTGCTGGGCGCGCTAGTCAACGCTGTGTTCCTGGTGGCGCTGTGTTTCAGCATCACCATTGAGGCTGTGAAGAGGTTTGTCAAGTACGAAGTTATCCACGAACCGGAGCTACTCGTCGCCGTCGGTACATTGGGCTTGCTCCTTAATATTGTTGGGCTGTTCCTGTTCCACGGTAAGTCCCATAACTCGATTATTTATTAGTTACACAAACAAATTAATTATAATGTTATTGTATAGATAGGCGTAATGTTTGGCAATAATATTAAGAGATTCAATATTTAAAAAATTAAATGTAGAAAAATTGCTAGAAAAAAACGGCACTGAGAATTCAAAATAATATCACGAAGATTTGTATCCCGGTGGTCCAGTGGTTGAGCATACCGCTTCTGAATCAAAAAGTCGCGGCTTCGAATCCTGGCTCACACCAATTCTTGCGTTAAAAGAAACATAAGAACTTTTATTGGGTTTTTGATATCTTTATTTGTTTAATAATTAAATGAAAGATACAACAGAGAGAAAAGTAGAAAAAAAAATGTTGCCAGCATACAAAAATGAAACTAATGCTGCCAACTTACAATATAAGTTCATGTACTGAACACCAATTACTTTCGAAAGTTATGTGTGATAAATGTCGATGATTGAAAACTTGGTGTCCGGTATGACAATAGGTTCGCAACCATTCCATTTGGGACGTACCTGAACATAACGACGATTCGAGGCTTAACAGCCACTGCCCACACCTTCGGGTAGAAACAGCCGTAATGCTATGTATTCGCGTAATTCTGAGATTATTTTGGGAAGTGTGATTTCTGTGTTAGGTACATAGTAACAAATTACTATTTACAGAATGCCGAGTTGACAATATTAGTTGCGTTATTTACCTAATTCACGACACACTTAATTTGTTCATCGCCTCATTAGATGTTGGGAAATAGATAATATCCTTTTAGATTAAAAATCCGTAATTTATTTCCGAAAATAACTTTAATAGTAGCTAATTATAGCATTTTAGGGGGGTCACTACAGGTTACATAAAAATACTTTATCATGTTTTTTTAGGTATTAAAGTGACCTGTGCATGATAGGTAGCTATTAATTGAACGAAATGTTTTTAATCGTATCCAATCTTGCCTGAACTTGAAACATGCCCAAAATATTTGTCGCAGAAAGTAAACATGCTTACTGGTTGACTTACACTTTGAGTTTGTTGAACATAAAACTTTTTTACAACATGGCTAAATCCGGTCTTAATTAATATAGTTCATGTATTATGTATATGTGTGTGTAAATACTGTTACAACTAAAAATAAAAAAATATTACATTTGAATTTGGAATTTTTATACGATTGTTCATTGTGTTTTCTCGTTTTGGCGCCAATACATTGTACAATATTTTGCGATATTAAAATGGAGTGGGGTGATAAAGAGAACCGAATCGCTGTGATTGCATTACACAAAGTAGGTATGGAGCCAAATGCAATTTTTAAAACTCTCCATACACTTGGTATTAGTCAAATGTTTGTGTACCGGGCTATTAATAGGTACAATGAGACCTCCTCTGTTTGTGACAGAAAAAGACCTGGCCGTCCACGTAGTGTTCGTACGAAAAAGGTGGTCAAAGCAGTAAGGGAAAGAATTCGAAGAAATCCTGTCCGCAAGCAAAAGATTTTATCTCGGGAGATGAAGATAGCACCTAGAACAATGTCGCGTATTTTAAAAGATGACTTAGGACTTACAGCTTATAAGAGGCGCACCGGTCATTTATTAACTGATAATTTATAAAAGAATAGGGTGTTAAAATCTAAACAACTACTGAAGCGGTACGCAAAGGGAGGTCACAGAAAAATATTGTTTACGGATGAAAAAGTTTTTACAATTGAGCAACATTTTAACAAACAAAATGACCGTATTTATGCTCAAAGCTCTAAGGAAGCTTCCCAATTAGTTGACAGAGTGCAACTTGGGCATTATCCGACTTCAGTGATGGTTTGGTGGGGTGTTAGCTACGAAGGAGTGACTGAGCCATATTTTTGTGTAAAAAGGTATCAAAACATCGGCACAAGTGTATCAAGATACCATTCTTGAAAAGGTAGTCAAGCCCCTTAACAACACCATGTTCAATAACGAAGTATGGTCCTTCCCGCAAGACTCGGCACCGGGTCATAAAGCTCGGTCCACGCAATCTTGGTTGGAAGCGAACGTTTCGGACTTCATTAGAGCTGAAGACTGGCCGTCGTCTAGTCCCGATCTTAATCCACTGGATTATGATTTGTGGTCAGTTTTAGAGAGTACGGCTTGCTCTAAACGTCATAATAATTTAGAGTCCCTAAAACAATCCATATGATTGGCAGTGAAGAATTTTCCCATGGAAAGAGTGCTTGTTTCTATTGATAACTGGCCTTAACGTTTAAAGGCCTGTATTGCAGCCAATGGAGACCACTTCGAATAAGCTTTTTATATTTTATATCGTTTTATATTTATGTATTAAAATAACACACTGTAAGAATAATAAATGTTATTTGCAATTAAAACAAAAAATTTTTTCTTTGTTACAATATTTATGGCATGACTAAGTACATGTATATAATACTAGCTGACCCAGCAAACGTTGTCTTGCCGAAAAATAAAATTTAAAAAATAGGGGTTGATCGTAGGGAGTTGAAAATTTAGGGTTGCATGTATTTTTGTATCCCGTTTTATAAAAAAAATAAGAAACAGAAATATGTCGAAAAATTAAAAAAAAAAATTGAGGGGTGGGCTACCCTTGTGATTTAGGGGGATGAAAAATAGATGTTGTCCTATTCTCAGACCTACCCGACACGCACATAAAATTTCATGAGAATCGGTCAAGCCGTTTCGGAGGAGTTCAATTATGCACATCTAGACTCGAGAATTTTATATACATATTAGATTATTTAAATAAAATTATGTAAATAATCTTTTTTTTTTTTTTTTTTTTTTTTTTTTTTTTTTATGGCAATCTAAATAATCTTTTAGATAGCCTCTAAGGCCTTGCGATTATTTGATACCAAGAAAAAAAGTTTACATTGTACAAAAGAGGTTTAGGTATACTTTAACAGAGGTCTGTTTAAGTATACCTAAACCTCTTTTGTACAATGTAAACTTTTTTGCTTAAAGTTTGTAATTTGCATAGATTGCTGGCAGTTATGATTTTATTAAAATAAAATGAAAAATGATTATTTTTTTCATTCGCCCGATTTGGACAGGCTAAAGCTTAGAAGTCATACTGCCTATTCTGAAGTAAAAATGTTTTTTTCTTTTGATACACCGGGAAATTCTGACTTAGTAAAACGAAAACAGAAATGTGCTCGAAACAATCGCTACAAACGTTGCCGTCAACAACAATGTTTATCTTAAGTCATGTTTGCCGAGACGTTAAATATCATGAACGATAATTATTATAACATTTCTAAATAAACTGAAGGTGACGTCAAAATAAATTCACAATGTCATTTATGTATTGTGTTTTATATATTTATGTAGATTACTTGAACTACCGTTTGTTGATTTTATTTAATATATTTTTATCTGTGAGTGTTTAAATGTTAATAGCACCTCGGGAGCTAAGTACAATTAGATTAGATTTATATTTATAGATTGCTTGCAGCCAGGCATTTAATCATATAAATTTAATAGCTGTTTTTATTGAATCAGTCTCGTGTTTTTGTCTCGATGGCATAGTGATTTAATTCTCAGATTGGTGCCGAGTTCAAATCCGGCAACACACCGAAGATTTTTTGTTCGGTTGTATCTCGAGAAATACCGATCCGATCTGTTAAAGATTTCGAACAAATTATATTAATTACCAATAAAACTAACATCACTTCATTTTGATCTACCTCTAGTCCAAGTGCGAAATATGTTGTAAAGACTGATAAGACAAGTTTTATTTAATACTATTATAATAAGGAAAAATGAAATCACGAATATTTTTATCCCATAGATCATGCCGGCGGTCACCACGGTCATTCTCATGGTGGTGTACCACCTCCTTCGAACGTTCGCCATCTGAAGGAGATAGTCAGCAGCAATGCTGACATGGCACTGGGTCACAACGCTACTGACAACGAGGAGACCGACGAAATGGTACCACCCAAGACTGATAAAGGACCAAACAAGAAAACACCCTGCAAAGCCTCCCAGGACCCTGGACACATGAACATGAAGGGAGTGTTCCTCCACATACTGTCTGACGCCTTAGGTGAGTACCAACTCTGTATTGTATGACATTATATACCTGCAGTAGTGCTGGAATGCTTATAAATACTATACTATAAAGAAAATTATTGTGGGATAAGAAATATGACGGATAAGGGATATTGAACACAAAGCTTTGGTCTTCCTCCCTAAGGGTTCGTTGGGGTGGGTTCTCCGTATTCTTCCCCTTTCATGACCATCGCCAATAATTAATTGATTAAAACTGATCTATTTTTTTATTACGCATTATTTAATAAACTAAATGTTGTTGTTGTTTTCTTATACGTTATCGGCGAAAAAAATAACATATTAATTGCTTCTTGTAGGCTATGTACCTATTCCCGGACAATTAAAAAATCTGCTACTTTCTCTTTAAACTAGATAAAAAAAAATACATAAGCATTACGTTCCTACCCACTTTAAATAGGTGTTTGAAGTGGGTAGGAACGTAATGCTTATGTAATTTTTGGGTAGAGGTCTACCCACACTTAGTTAAAAATATTGGTATCCGATTTTAAAAGTTTCTTTATAACTTATAACCAGGAGGTTATAAGTTATAAAAGAATACAGGAGTATTCTGATGGTCTAGCTAGATCAAAGATTCTAGCTCTGAGGTCCCCAGTTCGGATTCTAGGTCACACCTGTAAATATCCAAGATATTATATGTAACATGGATATCGCTGGATAAGGAAATTGTGCCCGGTCTATAGGTCACCCATAAGTAGTCATATCTCATAGATTTAGGGGATATTATTAGGTGAAACATCGCACTGTCTGACTATCCAAAAGTCATTATTGGCTTCCAACAGATAACCTGTCAAACAAACCACTGCACTAAAGGGAGAAGTTTAGGTATAATACAAATTAAATAATAATAAACGTATGTAGGTACTTGCACATGGGAAAGACCCGCCATCGTTTCGCATAACTCGTACAGTCATTGTAAATTACATATGTTGATATCCGGGTTAGTTGATTCAGTCTTCGTTAATTACTAGAATTGAGCAAATATATTCAATTTTTAAACATATTTACGTATCTCTTGTTACATCACCATGAGCGCAGTATCAATCTTCTATTGGTTTTGCGTTGTCCCGATGCATACACTAGTGAGCTTTATACGGAGCTCTTCCCTTTCGGAAACCTCCAACATTTCTTTCTTTCATCTCTTGCATTTTAAGTGCTTTTGTTATCTACGTATTAAATATCGGAATTGCCCGTACTTTACAGCATTTTATGAGACTGCACTGCACTGTTGAATTGATTTCATACCATTAAAGTTTCCACGAAATCTACACGCCATTGTTACTCGAAAATATCTAGATCAGAATCACTATAATAGCAATACTAGTAGTTGCTTACCTTCAGTCTACGTAACGTCACATAGTTTCCGAAACATTAAAATTATGCCGCGCTTTACACCTGCGCCAGTAATTACTATTATTGCAATAACTCAACTCCAAATCAAGTTCATTTCGTGATAGGTTGAGAGAACAGAGAGTCTTGCGGCATTACTCTAAGACAGCTCTCTCTCTCTTTTCAGCGAGTAACTTTTCAGCGTTAAGTTACGTCGCATATGGAATAGGTGATTAAACTATTGTCATTACACCAGGTACAAAGTTGTCAGTTATCACAGGTAACTTCCGAAAACAAGTTCAAGAAATCATTTGAGTGTGTCCGAAATCTTATCCACGACTTCTGAATCATAAGCGGTGAGCTCGACCACTGGACTACCGAGACTATAAATTGTCTCTCTTAATTCTATACAAGTGAAATATTGGTCACCAGCTGATCTCTAATTACCGTTAATTCTACAGAAAGGAAGCATTATCTGATCTATTGTACTTGTTTGCTATACTATTTACGTATTATCAATAATAGTTGGTTCAGTCGATCAGTCAGTACCTATGTTAGGTACTTTACTAGGTCAGAAAACAGTGGAGCAGTGAAGTACATTATTCGTTAATAAATAATAATAATTAATTTATATATAATAATATGTTAAATTTTCGCGATTTATTTATTTAATTATTGTTATCTGGTATTGAGTTTTGTTTTATGTGCGATTACTAATCGTAAAATTGTGTAAATTATGACTCATGCTCGGTATAATATGAGGACTGATAGGATTTAAATTTATTCTGATATTGACGCTAACTTCACGTCAGGTCCTATCCGGGGTAGACACAGCTACTTAAGACACGATTCTTACACACCACACTCGCTTGCTTCTTTAAATTTCACAACCCTTGTTAAACACGCTCGTTAGTTTTTGTGTCAGTCTTTCTACTTTTGGAGAGGTTCACCGAACATGACAGTTACGATGTGTGTTTATCCTTTAGGTTTTTTAATCTAATCGCTATACTAATATTTTTGGTAAATGTCTTAATTTAGACATTACTTTCACTACTTTATACTATTAAGTATTATACTAGTCATATCATAAGTTATTTATCACTTATCGAATTGGGCAGTTCTAAGTTTCATCAACTGTCACTTAACTCTGTATAAGGACATATAAACCCGTGAAGAGGTGTGTTATGTATTCGAAGCGGGTCTTGACCAACGCTTATGAATTCTTAACGGACTCCTTATAAGATTTAAATCATTATTGCATATTTCACGGTCTTTCCTGATATAGATACCGGATCTGATGTTGAAATATTTATAGCTTTTTTGGCTAAAATATCAATATCATTATAATAAACCTACTTAAAATATACAAATATATCTAAAGAATTATACAAACAAAACTCCTCATTAAAAATTACTAATATTGTTTAAACATCATTCATTGCACACGATTTGCGGAGTTTATGATCGTGTGCCGGCATTCGAACCTGGGCATTCTACATAGATAGAGGCTTCGTTTACCCCAATGACGATAATTTGAATTAATTTAACATTGTAGTAAGTAGGAAACGATAACCTTAGAAGTTCTAGATTTCGTAATTAGCCGTCAAGAAGTAGACATTCTTCCAATAATTGGTAGACCAGCGTTCTTTTATAGGTCTCTATAAAAGGGGTTAAATGCGTTATAAGGGGGAGGCTTACTTTTCAGCATTGGTCATCAAAGAACGGATGATGATTCATTGTCATCATTTTTTGAACTTTATATTCCGATATTAAAAATGGGTTACTAAGCGCTAAGAAACTAATACTTTAGAAGTATTTTATGACCAAATATTTATCATAATTTAAATATTAGCAATATAATGAATGACACTGTTATCGCTACCGTAGTAATCCTTAGAAATAAAGTATTTACAACTATTGCTAAACTAATCTATATATTATTGGCTAACCCATATGGCATTACAAAAGGCATATAAATTGTATTTATACCTAAAATAATCTTTTCGTCGTCTCGACAGCTTATTGGCTGACCATGTGGACTTTTGTTACCAATGTTTGAATCTGGTTCTATTGTAGACTAATTAAATTATGAATGGCAAATTATAATAAAAATATGGCAAATTTGTCATCTATACCAAAGCACCAATAATTTTGCAATAATCCGTGAAGGTTGTTAGCGGTTGCTTCTTCTTGAGCGAAATAAAATTGTCCGACAAAACTGTAATTATATTGCTTAGATTTGGTATAAATTGACGATTGCTTAGTTGAAATTGTACGCAGATTGAACCGCGGAAACAGTTATTGCTAATTACATAACCTGACGTGTGACGTGACCAATAGTCAACAAATGCACGAGTTCGCGTACTCCATTCACCAGCGAAGATTGTAAGGCCACTCGTTCATACTGCCTTGATCCACCGAGCGGCATGCCGTGACATTGGCAAAACACTTTCGACGAGGAAGTGCCACAAGCCGAATCGATACTGTGACGAATTTATTAAAAAAAAAACTGTCTTTCTGTTTCATTCGCCTCGCTCTAGTAGCAAAGGAGTGTAATAATTGACTTTTGTCAACATTATTTCTAGGCGCTTGTAATTAATATTACAATAAATAAGTAGGTAATACATTTCCTGTGGTTTTGCGGTTGAAATTCAAGTTTCCTTCCAATACAATCAATGAACCTCACGATTGCACGTGTTCATGCCAGTATATTGATTAAATATAGGTACCCATTTACCCACAGAGTAGAATTGTAAGAACATATTATTTTATGTTCTTACAATTTTACTCTGACACGCTTTTTTTACCCGAAGGTGTAGGCAGCGGTTATTAAGCCTCGACTCGCGCTTTTTGTTTACGTCCTAAATGGAATAGGTGGCGAACCTATTGCCATCAATATTTGTTACACATAACTTACTTCCGAAAACAATTTCGATAAGTCATTGATGTGAGCCAGGATTTGAACCCGCGACTTCTTGATTCAGAACCGGGGGACGTATACCTACTTGTTTGTACTGTGTTTCCCATGTGAGGGAATGATCTTCCTGCAAATTATGGCTATATTATAATTTTGTCTTGAGCATGCATCGGAGAAACCTATCTCAGACAATGCTCATAACTTCGGCGAGATTCGGCCCAGAATTCGGCCGAAGCCGAAGGTCCCGCCGAAAGTCCGAGAACAGTTGGAATTAAATGCACTGTTACGAAAGAGTGAGTGACTGACGGACCGGACTGCACTTAGTTCAGTGCGGATACCTCTATCATCGAGAGAAAAGCGGCATGAGGCACTTTACGGCGATATTCTACTTTTGCTGTGGATAATATTGAAGAAAATTATTAAATTACTAATAGCTCATAAACCTTCGGCTTCGGCCGATGGTTGTGGAGGTTGCCGATTAATCGGCTTCGGCCAAAAATAGACCTTTTGTCGGACACTAATAATTATGAAAGCTATAAAGCTATTGTTCTATAAGTTTTTTCTCCCTAATCTCCAATTTACAGAAACGGGCTCTGTAAATTCTCTGATTGTTTTATTATAACAATACATACATACATACATAAGTTCACGCCAAATCCCTTGCGGTGTAGGCAAAGAAAACAGAGCGCCATAAGGCACGATTCTTACACGCCTCACTCGTTTCTTTGACATTCATAACTCAATTTAAATTCATAATTCATTTATACATGACATAAATATCGTGGAATTCAGCTTGTATGTTTGTTCTGTGAAATGCAGCTGTAAACAATTTTCCTCTAACTAAAGGAAAACTAAATATATATTTATAAATAACTATATTATATTGTACCACTGACCATTTCCTGTCGTGTGTTTTGTGAAGTAAAACTTCCATAGGTCCGCTTGATTTGATTTGTAGGTTGGTGGAAAAGCGTGACAAAATGTGTGATCGGGCGAGGTGAGTTGAGAGGGAGATATACTATAAATCAGTGAGATAGATATAAACCCATATTTACGCGGAGCTGCTGGCGTAAAATAAACTCTTAATTCCAGCCAGCCTCCGCGCTGCCTTGCAAATTCGTATTTTCGAGTAGTCACCGTCAAATTCACTCTTAATTCTATTTAATAACGACTAATTCCATTTAGTCAGTCATGAATAGTCTAGACTAGCTGAAACTAGTCGATGGAAAGCATTAACATATCCGCTAGGCAGCGCGTAAGCTGGCTTTAACTAAGAGCTTATAATAGGCCCCCTGTAAAAGTTTTGCTTCAGTAGAATCGTTTTTTTTTCTTTATTACATGTGTTAAAGAGTAGATGTTTTGAATTCTATTACTAACGTTATATTTTCGTACAAATTACTTTGGATACTGATTGCTTTTTTTTTCTTTTCTTTATTATTATAAACTCGGGCCGCCGCCGTCATTGACATTATTTTCGTAACAAATAACACATACACGCAAAACACCAAGTCTTCCAACCTTGGACTGATTTCACAAATGTAATTTCTCTTATCAGCACAATTGGGTTTCATAAGTTACATTGATCATCAAACCGGCCTTATCATTTATCTACCATCAAGGTTAATGACGGTTTCTTAATTATCTACGACTGTTTTTATTGCCAAATTCGTTTGATAACGGTTCGTGATAAAACAAATACTACGGCAACAAGTTACCTAAACCTACGTTTGAAATTGTGTAGGTATGTGATTTTTATATTTAACCTTCGTGAGTTGTTAAGGTGCCGATCAAAAAATACACCTTTTTATTACGGTAAGCTGTTGGCAGCGGCTGTGAAAGCCTTGACCTCCCACATTTTCGTCCAAAAATGGAATAGGCGGCAGAACCTATTGCCATATACCAGGCACAGCAGGTTGTCAGTCATCGTTAATTATCACACATTAACTCCGAGAAGTCAATGGGACGATTCCACGACTTACTTGATTGAAGAAGCGGGGAAGCTCGACTATCGAGAATTTTATAATTTATAAATTCCGAAATTGAGTTTATCTCGACGATCTACTAATATTTTGACAAGGGTAAGGTGTTTTGTTTAACTTGTCGTGCAAGCAAAACTACAACAACGGCGGGTATGAAATAAAAGAATCCATAAACAATGATTAATAACACGAGTCGTTGTACGTATCCCGTCCGTATCGGTCATCTTGTTTACACGTCGGATGTTTTGCGTTTAACAATACTGCACGTATAGCCTAGGAGCTAAGTGGCTATGTACAAGGGCGGACTGCTGGCCACTTACACACGTCATAATTTTCACCTTACTGACAATTTGTATTATTACTGTGCAGTCCAAATTGCAGTGACTTTTCATAGTTATGTGTGATAATTATAGTCGACTAACTAGTTGTTGCATATTATGGCAATAGTGTTCGCTTTCTTTATCATGGCACATATTTCACTAAACGAGACGATGCTTAACAATTTTGATAATCAAATGCATAGAGTACATTTTCGCCATTTCTTCAAGTAGCAGACCTCTTGAGTGACCGCTAAACAAGTACACCTTAACTAGTCAATAACATTTGAACATGTCTCAATAGAAAACTTGTATATTTTTGCCTCGAGCTCTTGCACTAGTGATGCCTGTTCATTTTGGCGTATCGACGCGCGTCTGATTGCGTATTAAACGCCAATTGTTTTGTTTCAGGCTCATTGATTGTGGTCGCTTCAGCCCTCGTCGTATGGCTTACTAATTGGGAGTACAGGTTCTATCTAGACCCAGCTCTCAGTATAGTCCTGGTGGTATTAATACTCGCGTCAGTGTGGCCACTGCTAAGAGAGTCCTCGCTCATCCTACTTCAGACTGTTCCGACACATATACAGGTAAGTTTACTTTAGCTGGTTGTCTCAAAAATTTTATTACTACCTACCCAGCGAAGCTTTGTTTTGTCTTAGAAGGAATAAGAAGAAATAAAATCGGTCGCGGATTTTTTTGTAGACCTTCTTCAGGAGTATAATAATGTAGTACATTGTTTTAAAATCTGCGGAGTGACTCTTGCTGATCGCGTCGAAAACATTTATTGTGAGAAAGGAAGTTGGATTGAAAGAGAGTGTCGGTGTAAAAGTAAGAAAGGGCATGCTCCGATGGTTCGGACATGTAGAAATAATGGATGATGCAAGATTGACTAAGCAGATATACAATGCAAAAGCAGATGGATGTAGGAGTCGAGGACCTTCACGACAGACTTTCCATGACCAAATTGTACGAGTCCTTGTGGAAGGTGGATGGATGTCAAGAGTCTTAAAAACCGACGAGCGTGTATGGCAAAAGCTATAAAAGCCTAAGAACCAAACGAAATGTGTAAGAATCGTACCTCATAGCGCTCTGGCTACCCCGCAAGGGACTTGCCCTGAAGTTATGTATGTATTTAACAATTAATTACATTTCATTGAGAATAATATGTATGCACACGTGTCATGTAGATAATAGTTTAAACATTAAATGAACGTGTTTTAAAACATTTCACGGCAACTTGACAAATTGAATGGACAAATTGAAAAATACGTTTACAACGAGATGGGAGATTTTGTTGCATTATTTGATATGTTAAAAAAAATGATGTTGACTTGTCGATAAGCGACGATGTACTGAATCTGATGTTTTTGTTTGTTCAGGTGGACGAGATACAACGGCGTTTGTTGGAAAAAGTCGACGGTGTTCTAGCCGTACACGAGTTCCACGTGTGGCAGTTGGCAGGCGATAGAATCATTGCCAGCGCACATATCAGGTAAGTTTTAATTTCTATGGTACAAGGGCAAACGAGCTAGCTGGTCGTCTGATGGTAAGTGATTAGCGCCACCCATGGCCACCTGCCTACAAGTGTTACAGTTTCTTTGTTTGTCTGAGTCTCTATACCTTCTAAGTGTGGTTAGTTGTGCCACGCCCAGAAGCTGAAACTTTGAACCAGAATATGACTTTGTATTGTTTTGAATCATAGTTGAAAAATTAACACTTGGAAAATTAAATATATTCCTCTTTTTTTTTTAAATAAAAATATACTTGCTTACATAAATCTTTCCGGCAAATAGGAACAGTGTTCCACATAGCGTAGACGTTAATATTTTCAATTGAATATAAAGATATGAAGTTAATGGATTTAGAAAATCGTCTGAATAGTGAAAGAGTGCTTGTTGTAAATTTGTCATTTAAAATAGTTTGTGAATAATATAGAAATGGGACAAGGTTGCTCGAGTCCTAGACCACGAGTCCCTGAAAAGGATAAGCTGCCGAGGAATCTAGGAAGGTTACGCTCCACGTACCATGACCAAACTGACCTTGGTGTGTTTGAAGGTGATATCATGAGAGCCTGGAGTGTGAAAGCTATGAACATAACATAACATAACTTCACGCCTTTTTACCCGAAGGTGTAGGCAGCGGCTGCTAAGCCTCGTCTCGCCATTATATTTTACGTCCCAAATGAAGTAGGTGGCGAACCGATTGGAATACCGGGCACAAAGTTTTCAGTCATCGTTATTTTTCACACATAACCTTCGAAAAGTCATTGGTGTGAGTCAGTGTCAGGATTCGAACCCGGACCTCTGGATCAGAAGCCGTGTGCGCTTTACCACTGGACCACCGAGCTATTATACCGATTGTCGCAAAAGCGTGTAAGAGACTAATTAGGTTCATAAATAATATAATATTTAAGTCTTTTTATAAATGTAAATGTAACATTTTTTTATCATTCTTTCACCATTATACAGATACTTTGTTCAAAAGTATAGTTTTTGTTTTCATTTATATCCCTGAAATTGTGTCTGTCTTTATGATCTAGTTATATTTTACTTGTACGTGGTTATCTCTTCTCTTTGGTCGTATTAAGCGGCGCGCTCAAAGAAGTGCATGCATTCTGATGTTTGACTAAGAAACCCCGAGTTCGATTCCCGCAATTGAGCCCGATTGCGTTTACGTTTCATTTAGAATTAAATTATTTAAAGTGAGAATTACTACAGTTATAAGGAATGCGGACAACAATTTTCATGTCGCAGACACTCATAACGTTCTGAGTAGGTATAATTAAAGTAATTTTTTTTTTATGGGATAGAAGGGCAAACGAGCAGGCGTGTCGCCTATGGACACCAGCAACACATATCGTGTTACTGTTGCGTTGCCGACCTTTAAGGGATAGGGGATAGGAAAGGATGGGGAAGGGTGTTGGGCCTCCGGGTACCTCTCTCACCGAACGAAACGTGGCATGAGCCACTTTACGTCTGTCTTCTGAGAGGTCGTGGTGTTTCACCGGTCGAGCCGGCCCAATCATGCAGCGAACTGCTTGGCTCTACCACTGTTAGAAGGAAGTTTTCAAAGCCACCATCAATTTATATAGTTTTTTATGATTCATATATTATTATCATTATATGTGTATAAAGTACATAACTAATTCCTTACAATTCTTCGTACTCATGATCCTTTGTTTGCGGCGAAATAAGTATGTAGCTATTGAGTCTTGAATCTCATGTCTAAAAAATTGGTGGTCCAGTGGCACGTAGCTTCTGAATCCTGAAGCTGCGGGTTCGAATCCTGGCTCACCACCAATGACTTTTCGAAATAGTTTCGCCACCTATATTCCATTTGGGACGTGAACATAACGGCGAATCGAGGCTTAACAGGCGGTGCCCACCTACCTTCAGGTACGAAAGGTGTGAAGTTATGTTATATATATATAACTTTTTTTATAACTATATTTAGAACGTATCTGATTCGAGTATTTGTGTGGACTTTGATAAAATATCTTATCGGTTCATGTTCTGAATCAAGAAGTCGTGGGATTGAATCCAGACTCACACCAAAAATTTCTCGGAATTTATATGTGATAAATATTGATAACTTACAACATTATTTCCAGTATGGCAATGGGTACCACCACAACCCATTTGAGATATAAATTTCTGCTATAAAGGCGTGAAGATATAAAAAAAATCTTATAGTAGGTCCTATCCTCGTCTTAGATACATTAGTGCATTTTGGTAGATGCAGATTAGTGCATAGTGGTAGAGACTTGCAGTTCCCTGCGTGAATGGGCTGGCTCAATCGGTGAAATACCACGACCTCTCAAAATATCGGCGTGAAGTGGCTCAGGCACCGTTTCGATCGGTGATAGAGGTATCCGGAGGCCCGAGATTTTTGAAAGATGTTCATGTGCGGTGAGAACTTACTTACCATCAGGTGACCCACTTGCTCGTTTGCCGTCCTATCCAATAAAAAAAATTATTTATATATCCGTGATGTTTAATATAATTTTGTTTTAGAATATACATGTATCTTGAAATAACGTTTTTGGCACATTACCAATGCGAACTATTCTTTGTCCCAAATGTCATTGAACCGGCGTGCAATGCTCCTTTATTTCCCCCCATTTTTAATGACCTTTTGTATACAAATAAATATAATTGGAGTGTCTGTTTGTAAAATCGAAATACATAACCTCTATTTGTTAATGCATATGGATATTTATGTATACGGAAGACATACCAAAACAATATCATTGTCTTTATATTTCATTAAACAAGACTTTTATTGAATTACTAGCTGACCCGGCGAACTTTGTTCCGCATCAAAAGTAATAACTGCTGTCCCGCTATGTTAATACTGCAATATCTTCGAAAATATTCGTTTCAATTGCATGCTGTAAAGAGCCAGGACTTTCTAAATTACATGCGCAATCTATTTGGATGAAAATTAATGCTGTAATGTTTAAAATCGCTTCGTAAATAGGCCATTATTTCTCGTAAAAAGTAAACATAACATAACATAACTTCACGCCTTTTGTTACCCGAAGGTGTAGGCAGCGGCTGTTAAGCCTCGTCTCGCCGTTATGTTTACGTCCCAAATGGAATAGGTGGCGAACCTATTGCCATACCGGGCACAAAGTTTGTCAGTCATCGATATTTATCACACATAACTTCCGAAAACTATTTCGAAAAGTCATTGGTGTGAGCCAGTGTCTGGAATCGAACCCCGGACCTCTGGATCAGAGGCCGTGCGCTCGCCCACTGCGCCACCGAGACTGTTTAAAAAAGTAAAAATGGTCATTGTGGGTTATCCCTAAGAGATAGACATATGCCCTCGCGGACTTTTTTGTAGATCTTTTAAAGGTGTATAATAATGTAGTATGTTGTTTTGATTTATCACTTAGGGTTCAGGCAGCGTTTGCGATTAAAGTTCTAAATCTTGAAAAATAACATTTTACTACACTATACATGAATTATAGATCAAAACCACCCCGTTGACACCCTCTAACTATTAAAAAAAACCGCATCAAAATCCGTTACGTAGTTTTAAAGATATGCGCATATAAGGGGGCAAACACCGGAAAGTGACTTTGTTTTATACTATGTAATGATAGCTGAAGTAAAAAAGTTGGTTGGTTTTATATAAATTAACCAGAGAAGTGTAGTGTTGCTAGCACTGTTAGTACAATATTAACAGTATTAGTAGTTGTAATATTATTTACAGGCAAATTAATTCCTGTTGAATATAAAGTATAGGAGACAAATAAAAGGTTAAACTTGTACTCTGAATAAATATTTATAAACCATCTGTTATTGCTAGCTAAAACTGTTTTTGAAGGCAATTAATACTAAAATATCTTACAGAAATGTTTTATCCTACTCACAGTAAATTATTGCTGATTAGTTTCATTTCGCAGGGCTTCATGGGAAAGCAAATAAAATCAATCTATTTATTAAATTTTAATTACAGGTTCGCATCTTTGCTCACACCAATGACTTTTCCAAATTAATTTCGAAAAATATGTGTGATAGATATCGATGACTGAAAGCTTTGTGCCCGGTTACGGCAGTAGGTTCGCCACCTATTCCATTTGGGACGTAAACATATCGGTGAGACTGCCTACACCTTCGGGTATAAAAAGGCGTGAAGTTATGTTCTGTTATTAAATTTAAATTACACATTAGCATGTGCGTTCGAGAAAAGTACGACCAGACCACGCGAGACACGAAAACTTTATCATAAGGCATAGTAGCCTTACAATGAGAAGAACCGGACAAGGAACTCATGTTGTCACACAAAGACACAGAGCACGTGAACAAAGTATTACAAATTAATAATATACATCCGACTTTTGGCGTACTATTGCTGGAAATTATGTATTGTACATGACTTTTAGAGTTTATGACTGGGTGCCATATTTTAGTAATTACGTTTGATTTCCTGTTCCCTATACGTGACAATGTAAAATAAAGTTCCTTTGTGATGTTTAATTTCTAATAAAATAATATATTTTTTCAAGAGACGTGTTCGCGCTCTTATATTAATTAAGTATTGACTCGTCTGTTTTTATTAGCACGGGAAAGAATTTTTATGACAAAATTCACCTAGCGTTAGGCACTAGCGTTCCCCATGAACGTCTGCAACACCGTGTCGTGGGTTCGATTCCGGACTTACTAGAATAATTTGTCGGAAGTTTTTTCGGAAGTTATGATGTGAGATAAAAATCGATGACTGACAACTTCGTGTCCGATAGGGCAAAAAGTTCGCCACCTATTCCATTTGGGACGTAACCAAACGATTAGAGAGTCGAGGCTTGAACGGCCGCTGCCTACATCTTCGTGTAGAAAAAGGCATGAAGTTACGTTACGTTACGTTTGGTACTTTTGTTTGAAAGACATCAAACCACTCAAATGTTGACGTTATTGGAAGCAAATAATAGGAGAAAACGTTAGTGAAAGTAAATTTCTCGACAACCCGAGAAGGCCCGAGAAATTAGCCTCGAGAATTCTCGAGACCCGAGAAATTCTCGAGGCTAATTTCTCGGGCCTTCTTCTCGTCCTTCTTCTTCGTGTCCGGTAGGGCAAAAAGTTCGCCACCTATTCCATTTGGGACGTAACCAAACGATTCAGAGAGTCGACACATCTCTCACCGAACGAAACGCGGTATGAGCCAATTTAAGATAATTTTCTGATAGTTTGGGTTAAAATAGGTGGTAGGTATTTCACCGGTCGAGCCGACCCACTGACGTAGCGAAGTTTCCTAAAAATTTATTGCACGTTATTATTAAATACGTAATTTTTAAATAATAAAATCTTTCTGTACGTATTTAGTGTGCCAGTATTTATCGGTGCGTTTGTTTATATAGATAATAAATTATATACAAATGGGATTAGGCAGAGGATTATAATTTTATCGCGAAACAGACATCGGATTCCACGGACACGCAATCAATAACGACGCATCGTTACTAATTTTCGATTCGATACTGATTAAATGCAAAAGCATTCAGTAATACCGAGAAGAACACCGCAACTCTTTACAGAGATCATTTTCACGAGTGAAGCGAAACGTCGGGAAATAAATAAAAATAAGTAATAAATAAACGCGATATAATCCTAAAAAGTTGTTTTAATGTTAAGCCTATATCTGTTACACCGAGAGTATTATAGTTGGGTTGCCGGTCTTTGTAAGATTCAAAATGGAGTGGAATCGGAAAGGAAGTAGAGTGATCTTGGCCCTCCGGACTCTTCCCTCACAGAAAGAACTTATGCCAACTTGACGCAATTTTTCTGAAAGGTGGTGCCGGTTGTATTTTACTTGTCGAGTCGGCCCATTCAAGCGGTGAATTGCGTGGTTGTACTATTGAAAAACCTATACTGAATCTGACGTTGCCGGTGACATTAGCAGGTGACCCTCGTATGACACCCACATGAGGGACATTACAATAACTTATACAATTTGTTGCAATCTTTTAACGATATTGTCATTATCATAACAATGAAAGATAAATGTCTCTTTGTTTAATATTACAATACAATTGTACTTGTAAGTTTTGTATGCATCTAAATTTTAAAATTTACAATACATTACGTATTTGCTTGTTGCATGAAAGATTCGTTTTATAAACAGTGTACAAAATTCATCATAGCAATTTAATATGTTAATTTAAGTGGAATTTAAAAGAAAAGAGAAGATATTGATTTTATAATTTCACGCTTTTCTCTGCCAAAAGGTTTAGGCAGTGGTTTTTAAGCCCTACCTCGCCGAATTGTTCGAATCCCAAATGGAATAGGTGGCGAACCTATTGCCATACCGGGCACAAAGTTTTTCATTCATCGATATTTATCACACATAACTTCCGAAAAGTCATTGGTGTGAGCCAGTGTCTGGAATCGGATCCGGACCTCTGGATCAGAAGCCATGTGCTCGACCACTGCGCCACCGAAACTCTGCTACTACCATGTCAATCAAATAAATAAAATATCAATTATCCAATGTTTTTGTTCACAGGTGTAGAAATCTGTCGGAGTACATGAAGATTGCGGAGAAAGTGAAAGAGTTCTTCCACAACGAGGGGATACATTCGACGACCATACAACCCGAGTTTGTTGAATTACCCCTGGGTGGGAACGAAGTGAGTGTAAAATAAGTAAAGTTCTCCTCAAGCATTGTGACTTAGTTTTTTTTTTATGAGACAGGTGAGCAAAAGAGCATGCGTGTCACCTGATAGTAAGTGATCAGCGCCGCCCGTGGAGACCTGCAACATATATAGTGTTACAGTTGCGTTGCCGACCTTTAAGGGAGTAGGATAGGAAGGGATGGGGAAGGGGGGTGGGCCTCCGGGTACCTCTCTCACCGAATGAAACGCGGCATGAGCCACTTTACGTCGATCTTTATTTCACTGGTCGAGCCGGCCCATTCATGCAGCGAATTGCACAATTGCAAAGCACTTAACCTGACGCTGAATCTTTCAATTTGAATGTTCAACTTTGAAAAACGACACAAGCAGTAAAATCAAGATAATTTAAAACTCAATTGTTAATTGTTCATTTAATTTACTATCGCAAATACATTGTTGTAGTGATAAACAAACACACGACACACGCCTAATAAAAATATAATCGATGTTGATTGCGGTAGAATCGAGATAACTGATAGCAGATAATTCGATTATTATTTCAATACGATAGTGTTATAATTTCATAGTTTTATAACCCTAGTAGGATATAGGATTCTTTTCGGGATTTTAATGATATCTAACCATAAGAGAACTAATAGGTATTTTGTGCACTTTGATTCTTTGTGACTTAAATTTTTATTCGACATCACCGATTCAAAATCAGCAATTAGATCAGCGATAACTATTAAATCGATTACGATATTTAGTTACCGATCAGAAAACTGAACAAAATCATGACTACATTATTTGGTTTTGATTGGAAAATACTTGGACACATATCCGGTTCTTCTTTTGCCCATAATATCCTTTCGTCTCTTCTTCTTATCGTTCTACTAACATGAATAAATGTAAGTGTCTTTTTTGCAGATAATAAGTGGTGCATCAGCGGAAGCCCCATGCGCCCTTCACTGTCCGCCCAACGATGTCTGTCACAACGCAATGTGCTGCGGCCCCAACCAACAGGTGGGCCTTTTGACTGACATCATATAGTACTAACTATATGTCATATATATATGTACATATATATATTTATATTAGACACTAACGGGAGCACTAAGATTGATGATACACTATAGATGGACATCGACATCCTCTGTATATAGTCTGTTCTAGAAGAATCGTGCCGGTGTAAATAAAATATAATTGCTTATCTTTGTATCGATATAAATCCAGAGAAATTTTATAACTATACAATATTTAGTCTAGAAAAATCCATATAAAACTGTTGTCTCCCATCGCGGAGGACGCGCGGTCACGTGACATTTTGCCGCCCAATTGTATTTTGTCAAATTTTGAATTTCGAACGGCGTGATTTTTATTAGCTTTTTATTAGCTTCACCTGTATGTTTGTATGTTTGTAGGTTTGTTTGTAACCGACTTCTTTTTTAGTGTCCATAGTTCACAAATCGCACCATCTAGTGGCAATCAGCGGAAAGTTTACGTTATCAACTTGAAACGAGTTCCTTGTATAAGTCACAGATGGCGCTATTCCTCAAATTCGAAACTAAGAAACGCGCTTGTTATAGAAAACCGAACTAAAAAATATAAAATAAATAATAGTTTAAAAAAACTAAAAGACACGCTTTTTATAGAAAACCGAAGTAAAAAATAGAAAATAAATTTTAATGAATTTAAATTAAGAAAATAGTGTTAAAAATTTCAATGAATATAAATTAAAAAAAGCGTGGGGTGCATTTAAGATATTATCGAAATGATAATCACTCTACTCATATCTGTCAATAAAATATTTATAACTATTGACACCATGCACCCCACGCTTTTTTTAATTTATATTCATTGAAATTTTTAACACTATTTTCTTAATTTAAATTGATTAAAATTTATTTTCTATTTTTTAGTTCGGTTTTCTATAAAAAGCGTGTTTTTTAGTTTTTTTAAACTATTATTTATTTTTTATTTAATGCTACGATTCCTCTTTGAACAGACTATATATAGGTTGTATATGGTTAGATCCTTTCTTAAATTATATTATCAATATCTAGTTAATAATGGTCACTTGCTATGGCTGATTGCACATAGATTACAGCAACTGTCTGTAAATACATATATATGTAAATTATATAGTTAAATATATCATGTATGAAGTCACGCCAAGCGTAGTATTATTAAAACGGTCGTTTTCGACCTTTTTTTTTGAAATAATAAATAAATATTGTTTAAGGTGCTGATTCCTTAAGTATCTTTGAATTAGTTATTATGTGTCAAATGTAAAGAGTAAATCAGAACTCACAACGCTTCTTACTGGTAATTTGACTGCACTGCGGGAAGGTGTTCGTATAACGTCCAAACTTTACGGGTTCTGAGTAAAATAATAATATATTATATATATATAATATCCTAATTTATGAAATTTAAGATTTTCAATATTTATTGAAATTATAGATTTTAAATTTTTTCCCCTTCAATTTCAATACGAGAATTTCTAATTAGTTGATAGTGCTTCTATAATGTTCCTAGTGTGCTTAAAACTATAAATATAAAGGGCATTGGTCGCCACTATATTCTAATGTATTAATAAATATATATCTGCTCACCTTAGTATGGCTAGATAATACATCACCTATACCTATATATGCATTGGTCAATATCTGTAACTGTGAATATTATTTTAAAATTTAGTTAAGTTTAGTGTAAGCTAGCTTGTAAGAACGGGGAAGGGTATTGAGTAATTGCTTTAGGAGTTTAATATTTCATTAGAACTTAGATAGACGAATTTCTATTATTTTTTAACCAGCTGTAGTAGTATTTTGAACTCGCATCCCACTTGATTACGACCACGAGAATTTAAAATTTAGTAAAATCGTGCGGCAAAGAAGGGTTACGGTGTATGTATGTATGTATGTATTTTTGACACTCTTTCAAACCTAAAAAAGCCTAATGTCGTTAAGCTTGAGAGGTGCAATTAGATTCAATTCGATTGCAAGAGTGGCAGATATATCAAAATTAAGATATAAGGTTTTTAATCCCATTAAACAAGGCGTTCTATCACTGAGTAAGGGGTTTTTAAATAGACTTGGATATAAATTTTTAAATAGACTTGGGTTAAAAGTTAACCCAAAAGACGTAATATCGATGTGAGAAATAAAAAAAAGAAATAAAATATGTCTTTATGCACTTGAAGACACTTGAATCGTGTAATGTTTGTCTTGGTATGACATGTCTGTCTATATGTATGTGTGTATATGTCACGTAATTCAATATAATTCAATCCCACGATTCCATGGAAACGTGTCCATAGACAATGAGGGCTGAAATGACACTAGTGACATGTCTGTTCACGCTAGTTTTTTTTAATTGTGTATTGAAGTTGCCGGTTTTACTTTGTTTCCATATTTCATCATATCATTCAGCAGTATTATGTACGTTTTCAATTGCAGTTTATCAGTTTAGAAACAATAAGAGTACGATAAATGTTTTTAAAGGAGATGGTTTCTCTGGGAGCGAGAACTCTCACAAAGCATGTCGCCAACATCAAGTCTTCGAACAGACCTCTGAAGATTTATGTTGATAATGATTGAAAAAAAGAAAACAAATGACACTTATTTTTTTCTACCGATCCCCCCAAATGCCAGTAATGGGTTTAAGGTTTTTTATATATATTTATGTTATATGTAAAGATTAATGTTATATTGGACAACAGCTGTTGGAATCGTATTACATTATTTTAATAAACTTATTAATACAAATTTATTGAATGTATCTTGTAAGTGGTTTTTGTATTAATGCCAAATGTTTGTTAACGAGGCTGTGTTCATTTGTTGTAAAAGATATATGAGTATAGTAAAAAATATTTACAATTTATTTGACTTTGATTTATTATTTACAATTTACGACCTAATTACCAAGGAATAGAGTGTACAATAAAGTGTGTCAGAAATATATTCACAATATTAGTAAAGGCTAAAAAAATCCTAAAACTGGGCCTGACATTTTTATGGCAAGTTCCAATTTTCAGTTTTACGGACAAGATATATATTATTTTGGTTGAAGGTAAAAAATAAAATACTAACAATAATTGCACTATGTCTGTGTATATAAATTATTGGTGGCAGAATTAATAAATCAATTTCTAATTTAAGATATAATTGGTCTGGGTAATGTGGCATTTATATTGAACTAAACTGTTAATGTATGTGAAATTATCCCATGCTCATACAATGGCTTCAAATAACGATAAAAACAAAAATGAAAATCCACCTATAGTTTTGTAAATTTATATGATTTGGTTTATAAAAGTCTTTGCAATTGTTGAAGTTTTATTACTTATAACTGAAATAGGGGGTAATAGGAAAATTAATGGTGGAAAATTTTTTCAATATGTGGTTCCGAAGGTTAGCATGCATATGCAAACTATATTAATATGAATTACAGTACCACATTTAAACAGAGAGTTAGTATTCCTCTTTTCTGCTAGAGTATGCTCATTTTACGGTATATTACAATGTCTACTCACAAGACAATTATGTAAAACATTACATAACTTCACGCCTTTTCTACTCAAAGGTGTAGGCAGCGGCTGTTAAGTGGAAGTAATCTGACTTAGCCCGATGCAACCGGTAACCTTGCGGCTAACAAACAATATGGAAATATAGTCAATTGCTTTTTTAAACTGGATGTTTTATTTTGTATGCATAACTTCACGCCTTTTGTTACCCGAAGGTGTAGGCAGCGGCTGTTAAGCCTCGTCTCGCCGTTATGTTCACGTCCCAAATGGAATAGGTGGCCAATTACCATACCGGGCACATATATTAATAACACAAATATATAACCCCAATAAATCCCAATAATGTTCGCGAAACAGTGGACTTATTAACCTAAATTGATTGTAAGTATCTATTTACAACTTCAGTAATAATTACAAGTGGCACTTGTTACCTTTACAGATTATTTGTTATCAAAATATAATTGTTACTTTACGAAAACAATACATTATTTTAAGTATTAATATAACCGGTAGGCTTTCTTTTACAACTAAAATATTTGATTTCGTAAGGCATAAATTATTTAACCATCAAATAACCCACCTAAATGACTTGGAGAATGACCTAATAAAACATTGACGTATTTGCCAAGAAAAACCCGATTCGGAGACCCAGTCAGAATCAGACATTCTGACTGGGTCGATCATGAGAAGAGCCTGACACTCAAACTCGGTTGCTAAATATTATTTTTGCAGTCATGTAAATTATTTAAAATACATTTTAGATTGTTTATTATTGCTACAAATATTGAAATTATTATCTTGAATATATCGTTTATTATATCGTCGAATTATAGGCAAATGACTGAACAATACTCTGGATATTTAACCTTTCGATTTATTAGCCAATAAATCAATCTATTCAAAATCCTTATTTTATATATCATTAGGTAATGTTGTTTTATTTATAACATAACGTAACTTCACAACTTTTTCTACTGGAAGGTGTAGGCAGCAAGCCTTGACGCCCCGAATTGTTACGTCCCAAATGGAATACATGGCGGAATTTTTTGCCATTCACACGGCACAAAGTTGTCTTTCATCAATATTTATCTTCCCAAAAGAATCCCTAGTAATCATTGGTGTGAGCCCGGAATCGATCGACACTCACACTATTTGTTCAATTAATTAGTTATTTTTATTTACAAATTATGCTTATTAGAAGCGATTCACTTCAGAAGAAAAAAATATGAAATAATTAGCAATTTAGCACGTCGATAAATTAACCAAGGTTTCTGTGTTACCTAATTTTTTTTTTCAAACTCATCACTATAATATAATACAAAGCTTTGAATTAAAAGAACCCATACAATATATTTTGTTTAAATTTTTTTTTTCCACCAAATAGATTGACACAGGATGATTGAGTATATACCTTAGATTTTAGTGTTAGTAAAATTGAGTGTTAACTAAACCTACACATTTATAATAATAACTAGCTGACTCGGCGAACTTTGTTCCGCATCAAAAGTAATAAATGAGTAAAATTTTGATATTAGAATTTGTGCTATTTATCGGCACGCGTTTTGGCGCGCAACGCAATACTATGTCCCGCTATGTTAATACTGTAATATCTTCGTAAATATTCGTTTAAATTACATGCTGTAAAAGGCAATAATGATCTATATTTAATGCACAATCTATTTAATTCACTGAACTGGATAAAAATTAATGCTGTAATGTTTAAAATCGCTTCATAAATAAGCCATTATATCTCGTAAAAAGTAAAAAAATAAAAAGGGTAATTGTGGGTTATCCCTGAGAGATAGACATATGCCATCGCGGACTTTTTTGTAGATCTTTTGAAGGTGTATAACAATGTAGTAAATTATATTGTTGTATCACTTAGGGTTCAGGCAGCGTTTGCGATTAAAGATCTATCTAAATCTTGAAAATTATCACTTTTTTTTACTACACTATCCATTAATTATAGATCAAAACTACCCCGTTGACACCCTCTAACATTAAAAAAACCGCATCAAAATCCGTTGCGTAGTTTTAAAGATATACGCATATAAGGGGACAGACAGCGGAAAGTGACTTTGTTTTATACTATGTAATGATATCTCGGACACGAAACAAACAGCGACCTCTAGTGATGCGAAAGTACTAAATGCTTGTGTTATGGAAAATAGATAACGGATATTAATACATATATACTTTTCTTTTGTAAATACATACATAAAATACATAGAAAAACACTCAGACGCCGCCATACAACAATTCATGATGACATACATTATATTATATTTGTATTCGGAAGGGGATCGAACCCACCAATCTTCATTCCACGTGTTTTATAAATGCAGTGATTATTCGCTAATTACAAACATTTTGATTGATTACCTGTATGTTAATCAGATTATATTTATTAAATATTTTGCTAAATACTGAACAGTTATCGTGTGAGAATCCCAAAATTAGCCTACGAACAGTAATTTCTAAAGATGTTAAAATACCGCTTTTATCGCTTCCACGTACAACTTCAAAGTACAAATGATTTAACAATTTATAATCTTAATTACTATATTGGAGTTCCTGTGAATTTATACAAAGATATAATTGTCTGCTGATAACGAATGCAAGTACTTTTACATTGTATGTTGAGTAGGTGTTACAGAATATACTTTAGATACTTGCGGGATATTTTATTATTGAATTTTATTAGATGTAGGGGGCCGTCCATTAATCACGTGGCCGTCTATTGATTTTTCGGAAGTTACGTGTGATAAATATGACAACATTCTGCCCGGTATATGGCAAAAGGTTTCTTGAAACGGGACGTGAAAATTCCGCGGGTCGAGGCTTTACAGCCGCTGCACATACGAGTGAAAGGGGAGTGAAGTTATATTATTTTAAATAGTCTTTAAATACAGGTATAAAGTTTAATCTTAATTTATTCTGAAATTAAGGAATCGATTAATACACGTAATACACTTTTTACGACTTTGTTTACGACGAAATCCTTTCAAACCTCCAGCTCCAGCCAGCCAAGGCCAGGTCGATCGGTGAAATATTACTAAATCTCTCAGAATATGGGCGGAAAGTGGCAGATGTCGCGTTTCGTTGGGTGAGAAAGCTATCCGAAGGATCCCACCACTCTTTACCCTCCCTTCCCATACCACTCCCTTAAAGGCTAGCAACGCAACTGTAACATTATGTTGCACGTGTCTGTGGGCGGCGCTGGTTGCTTACTGTCATTTGCCCCCTATATCATAATATGTATAAAAAAGTAATTTTCGATGTTATTCTCCGTCTAATCTTTCGTCACAACTCTCAAAATAATCGGTCTATATAACCAAAAGTCTATACATATTTTCGAAAAAAAAGTGGAGTTAGTAGGTTTGCAAATTAAGGTATCGATATGTCTAACCAAATTATTTTTTTCAAAATCGGTGTCCCATATAACATGATGATTAATTATTAAATTTTCACCAATTTCAAACTGTAGCTAGGTTATAATTTTTGGCGGTAAACTTGCAAAAATCTTCTTTTGTAATTTCAGGAGAAAAGTTCGACATCGCCAACGGTGACACCGTATCTGTGCAGACAGAGGAGTATGGGATCGAGGACTGAATCTTTATGCTCAAACAACGGAGGCACTGCCCAAGGTCGTCCTACCACTTGGAACTTAGAGGCATTAGAATGCGGGTTAGTAGAATAGCGGAACCAAGTTGTTATTTAATAATTTAAAATAACAAACATATATGATCGTTTTATAATATATTATTTGACCAATTAATTATTTGTTTAATTTCAAATTAAAAATGTCCCCCTAAAGTTGTCACTTTTTTAAAACCGATTGAAAGTTATTTGTATTAAGAAAACACAGAGTAATGTTACATAGGTATTTTTGAAAGTAATAACCTGTACAATATTTTGTTTTAAACATTTTAAAGGTCCTTGATCAAATAGAATTGTTAGCCTACTTCGTTTACTAGGTATATGAATGATATTTAGCCATAATATTAAACTCTATTAAAAACAATTTTAATACCTATTGACTCGGTTCTTTTGGGTGGGAAGGTATTGTGAAATTTAGGACTTCAAAAAATAGCCCTATTTGGTTTGAAGTATAACTAATATATCATGCAAGAATATATAATTTAAAATATAATTATCTGACGACAGAAGAGGTTAATTTGTTTTTTGTCACGCCATCCATGAGTTTTTATAAATATATTTGATTTTATTTATAGAAAAAAAGGCATTGATATTGAGTCACTTGGCCTAAATTATTAATGGAAAGAATCAGCTACAGTGACCTAGTTAATAATGAGATTGTATGTAAAAAAAATAACACCTCATATTATGAAATGTATTCACCATAAAAATGATAATAACGTTACTAATATTTCAAATCAGTAATCTGGTATTCACAGTATAATTTAAGTTGATAGAATTGGTTAATTAATTAATTGCTTTTAATTCCTTTCTGTGATATCATTTTGCCTAATTACCCCAATTTTGTGTACAATATTTTTATTTAAAAAAAAAAGTATTTATTAAGATGTCAAATATATGAGAGTGATTTTAAATACAACATGTAACATAATTAACGCACATCAATACACCTGAAAGCAATTTATTCGGAATCGGAAGTTGGATCGATTTTTTTTTTCTCAAATTTAGCTAGAACTAAATTGCAGTCGTACTGTTTAGCTTGCTAGTTTAACAGTTCATAGAAACTAAAATAGACCGTAAGTCAGGGTATTATGACTTTTTATAATGAAATATTAAGGCGAAATGGGCGTTTTTCTATGTATTATAAGTATGTATTTACAAAAATAAAGTATATATCTATTAATATCCGTTAACTAGTATCCATAACACAAGCATTTAGTTGCTTAGCTTGGAACTAGAGGGCGCTGTGTGTATTGTGTCCAAGATATTATTATTATTTATTATTATTAAAATTGGACGAAACCAAATGGGAATTAGTAATTTCACAAATAAACAGTGTTAACGCACATATAAATAATATTTAATGTATGCATTGCGTTCATATTACGATATTCTAATTGGTGTGTTTGAAAATATGCGTTATTTATGTGACATCTATTATATAAAATTTCCATGTCACAATGTTAGTTACCGTATTCCTCCGAAACGGCTCCACCGATTCTCATGAAATTATGTGTGCATATCGGGTAGATCGGAGAATAGCCAACATCTAGTTTTCATTTTTTTTTTTCGATATATTTTTGTTTTTTTTTTTTATGAAACTACATACAAAAATTACATATAACCCCAAATGTTTACCCCTCTCTACGTTTTTTTGTTTTTTTATTTTTCTGACAAGACAACGCTTGCCGGGTCAGCTAGTATTGTATATTTTATGTATTTAAATTTGTTTGGTTCATATTAGCTTCCCTAATTTTTCTGAAATTATGAAAACTGTAATGAAAATTATATATAATAAAAATTATCTACTAATTAACAATATGTAATATGCTATTTACTTCATATGAGGTACCTACGTCCAACTCCAATAGAAGTTCATAGCGTACCTACCAGCGGTGTTGCCAGCAGAAAAGCAAGCTAATAATGAGAAGATTGTGAAATTTATGTTCATTAAAAAACACTCGAAGTTTAATATGTGAAAGGTAATATTAATATGGGTATTTAATAGTGATATTTTTTTGTAGTTCCCTGCTCCCAACGCCCATGGTGGAGGAGCGGCTGGCGGTCTGACAGCCAGCAGGGCCTGACAGCGTTTTCGCCGCATAACCTCACTTTACCTAAAAAAAATTGGGAAGTCTGGGAAAGGGAACTAGAGGACGGTACAACTATATTAAAACATAGCTCAGGAATATTTTGAAAATGCTACTAAATTCGTTTTAATTATAATGACATAGGAAATTATTTTCGGAAGTAATGTGTGATAAATATCGATGACTGTAAACTTTGTGCCCGGTGTTTGGCAATAGGTTCACCACCTATTTCATTTTGGTCGTAAACATAACGGCGAGACGAGGCTTAACAGCCGCTGTCTACACCTTCGGGTAGAAAAACGCGTGAAGTTATGTTATGTATTTTGTTATAAATGTCCATGTTCTTCCATTCCTACATTCTTTTGGAATTCCGTTGAAAATGTATAGTTGTACTTGTACCGTACTTTCCTACCACGGGTACTACTATTTCGTAGTAGTACTTATATATCCCACCATTATATCGATAGTCAATATTAATATACCTAGATAATACTTGTATTTTGTACCATTGTACCATTCGCTACAAACGTTTTGTTACTTAAATGGTTGTTAGGTATAATTATTTTTGAGTTTATTATGCGTAGTAATAAACTTTGATAATTTGTTTAGATTTTATGTAATAATTTGATGTTCACTTTATTTATGTATAATTCATGTGTAAATATTTTGTCCGAAGTAACATACAATAACCAAAAATAATTTACACATTTTTATTATTTACATTTTTTGTACAAAAATAGTAAATATGTATCGAGAGTGGTTTCTTAACTTGGAATCTAGAGGGCGCTGTGTGAATTGTGTGCAAAATTTATACGCTATATAGCCTTATCGACTTGATAGATTTTAGCTCGAAGGTAATCGTTAGATTCTTTAAGAACTGCGATTGTAACATAACCTATTATTTCCTGAATTCCCTATGTATTCTCATACATAGGGAATTCAGGAAATAATAGGTTATGTTACACAATCAAGTCTTTATAAATTTGTGCGCACTCTATATGATTTATAATGATTACGTAATTTTTTGCGATTAAAGTAATAGATTAAATACGCTAGGCAAAACATTAAAATTTTAGCAGCAATATACTAGAAACTTTGATCATGTATAAAATAGTGGTTAATATCATTAGAGGTCTATTCAAATACTTTATTTGATATTGGTTAATAAAAGTTAATAGGTTACCTATAAATAATAGTGTCCTTTTTGAGATTCCAGTTACGTTCGCATTATGTAGTTTTGATATCATTTTATAAAAATGAAACTTTCCATCATTAATTATATTATATAATGCAACCGCACAATATCCTCGAAAAAACTTATTAAGTAAAAGGCCAAGTATGTAATTATATTAATTATTACGATAATAAGTTTTTTGCGTTCCCGCCAAAATTGAGGATATAGTGACGTATTTTGAGCTGTCAAATAATGTAAGCGCAATGGCTTCTATGTTTATAAATACAAATTTTGCCAGTTGCCCAAATTTATTATTTGCTTGAAAATACGTCATATAGACAAATATCAATGTCCAAACTTAATGTATTAATGAATAAAAGGTTTACTTATTAATTTCATCTCATGCATGCATTTAGGGGCCGTCCATTAATTACTTCCTTAATTTCAGAATAAAATAACTTTATACCAGTTGTCAGTCATCATAGGGTCGATAAAAGGGTCGTAATAGGGTCGATTAAATAACATCACAAGATTAATGGGCGGCCCCTTAGTACCATAAAAGCTAGTTTAATGTTAAAATGCAGCTTAAAAATACAGTTCCGAATATTTAAAGTTGGCATCTAATAAAACCTACATAATATGCATGTTTGTACCAAAACAATTTCGAGTATGTTGTTGATGATTAGGCTTACAAAATGTTTTATTATGAGACGTTACTTATAAGCCAGCAAAGAATAATATACTACAAATATAAAAAATATTATATAAGTTTTTCATCGTAACGATGGCTCTAGTTATTGTTATGTACTTGAAAAGAATAAAAAGAATAATACCTTAATCTTTTCTGTTTTATTTTTCTAATATAGTACTGATAAAAATTGTGGCGATATCGGGCTCGCAGGACCATAAAATGTTTGTGTGTTATATGTTGATGAGTTTCTATGGATGACAGGAGAAGTTTTTAGACTTTTATGAGATTATATCCTTATAACTTGGAATTATATTATACCAAAAAAATAGAGCTACAATTTATAATACAGCGTTGGGTGTTACTGTATATACCGTCAGTTAAAATCAACTCATGCTACCTAAATTAAGAGATAAATTGTTAAATTCTCAATTACATAATTATAGGATTCATTTAAATTACGAAAAGGCTTTATTGCTGCATTTAAGTTTAAAAATAACCAGGTCATTGACCTGATTATACATTTCCACGTGTATGACGTAAACACATTATTACCCTTATCATGACTTGATAAATCCTATATAATTATGTATTATGATAAAATATTATAATGTTGTGTTTTCTTGAAGAGGCCACTTATTCTTCGGAGTGGTACTCAATCATGTTACAACTTACTTACACGAGTTTGTTGTAAGACTTTGCTATCGTCGAATGAAAATTGTCCCCTTAAATGTAAAAAGTAATCTACTACGCAGTACCTTTAGAGAATATACTTTAGTTTAGAATATAATGTAAAACATTCCTAACTATGGACTAATGTTTTTCACATTACTAAACATGTATTTTTCTGCATAATTTAACATTGATTTTAATGTATCGGCACAACTTGTAAAAGTAATTGAATTGGTCTTACGAACAAAATAAACTGTTATTATATACAAAGATTATGGAAATCAATAGACGTCTCGGTGGTCCAGTGGTCGGGCTCGCGCTTCTAAATCAAAAAGTCGTGGGATCGACTCCGGGCTCACACCAATATCTTTTGTAAGGCAATAGGTTGTGCATGTAACCTATTCCATTTGGGACGTTAAAAAATAGTAAGTTGTTGGTAGTTTATTCTCCACCAGGACTGAAACGCAGCAATAGAATATCCTGGTCTCTTTGGTAATTTTTAATTGAGGTGCTCTTCCATTAAAGTGTGGAATTGAACAGAATATTCATTTTAATTTTATTTATTAGGAAATTAGAATTAAATTTACTTACTACAACAATACATATTATATTTAGAATATAATATATATTAAAAATATAGTATACCTATATTTAATCTAGCATCACAGGTAATTAATTTATTAATATTGATTCTTAGTTTAGACATTACATTATATATAATATTCTTAAAAGATAGAACTTAAAGATACTTATTCAAACCTCAAACTTCAATTTATCAACTATCTTTAAAAAGCCAAATAGCCTAAATAGTATAAAACATAGTCGCTTTTCGCTGTCTGTCGCCTTATATGCTTATATCTTTGAAACAACGCAACGGATTTTGATGCGTTTTTTTTAATAGACAGAGGGTGTCAAACGGGTGGTTTATGTCTAATTTATCTATCTATATAATGTTATAAAGAAAAACTGATAATTTCTAAGTTTTAGCACTTTAATTGCAAACGCTGGCTGAACCCTAAGTAATAAATCAAAACAATGTACTACATTATTATACACCTTTAAAAGTCTACAAAAAAGTTCGGGATGGTGTATGTCTATCTCTTAAGGATAACCCAAAATGTCAATTTCTATTTCTTCTGAGGTGAATCAAAATTCGCTGAGTTAACTAGTATTAAACTATAAATTTTCTATACCGTGTAAGTAATCTATATCAAAATATACCCCATATAATTATTATAGTATTAGCATATTAAATTTGGCTATCAAGCCTAGACTCACTGAATTTTACTTCCCAAATGGAATAGGTGACGAATCTTCTAGAATTTCTTATTTGTCAGTTCGATACAGGAACGACGAAGGCGCTCTAACTGCAATGAGCCTCTTTCCGCCGCCTGCTGTCTCAAACATGTAGTACTCCCTACCATTGATCATTTTCGTCTTCGGATTTTTCATATTCGATTTCATTTTAGAATTTTTCCCAAACAGCATATCGTAAGGCGGTGGTTGTGATTCATCATAACGTTTATTCTTTGTCTCCGACACTTTTATCTTTTTTCCTTTTTTAAACTTGAGAACGATGAAACGCTTGAATATCATCTAGAAAATATTTACAAAAAAGTTCATTTATTGTATAAGCTGCGGATGTAACATCGCTCCTTTAATACCTGTGGGCACCGGCACATTTTGCCTACCTAATGGGTAGGCAATGTCAAACTTTTGTCAGTCATTATTTAAAAGTCGATTGGCATGAGCCAGGATTTAAACTTAGGACATGAATTGGAAGTCGGTGTACTAAACCATGAGGCCTTAGGCATTAGGCTTTCGAAACTTATATATGACGGATAAATATCAAGTATTAGTGTTTTAGTGGACTCTTGTCACAATAACAAAAGAGATAAGAGTGACACTATTTTCAGAGCTCACTCTCTACTAATACAATCAATACATTAAATAGAATTGGAGTGTATGTTTGTAATATTGAATGGCTGCATGAATGGGCCGGCTTGACCGGAGAAATACTACGACCTCTCAGAAGATTAACGTAAAGTGGCTCATGCCGCGTTTCGTTTGGTGAGAGGCACCCGGAGGCCCACCTCCCTTCCCCATCCTACTACTCCCTTAAAGGTCGGCAACACAACTGTAACACTATATATGTTGCAGGTGTTCATGGGCGGCGCTAGTCACTTACCATCAGGTAACTCGCATGTTGTTTTGCCCTCCTATCCCATAATATATGTATATATAAATATGCGGAGACCAAAATATGTGTTTTGTCCGGCTAATCTCTGAAATGGCTGGACCGATTTTGACGAGACCTATATTGGCAGGTAGCTAGTATAATATGGAGTAACCTGGCGAAACAAAGTTCGCCGGATCATGTAGTTAATTAGAATAAATTGAAAAAGGCCAGTGTTACCTCAGCAGCGAAGACAGCTACGGCGATACCAGACCCGACACCCATCAACATGTATGTCATTATAAGATCACTGTTCCTTAGTTTCCGATCTTTTGACTGTAAGTCTAATGGACAGATCTTAGTACTCGGTAAGTCTTTGCCTTTGAGGAACTCCAGTATACCAGATTGGAATATCATCGTTAATCTACAAAGAAAAAAAATTAATAGCTATGTATGAGTTATTAAGGTGATATAAAGGTCTAACACCCCGCTCCTTAGTCAAGAAGTCTCGGGTACGAATCCAATCCACCGATGATTTCGGAATTTACGTGTGATAATTATCAATGACTGATAATTTATTTCTTAGATTTTAGCCAATCACATTCTTATCATTGAAACAACTTTTTATGGATTATATCGCGTTTATTTAGAACTTATTTTCTATTTATTTCCCGACGTTTCGAACTCTTTACAGAGATCATTTTCACGAGTAATGAACAAAAAGATGGTAGTCGTTCGGAAGCTATTTTTCTAGAATTTTTCTATAATAAATATATTTTATAAATAAAAATTTAATTCATTTCATGGTCTGATGTGGATTACCATGTTACCAATAGTAAAAATCATATTTTTGATTTTTATTTCCCATATGTGCTACTTTCTGTATCAATGAAAATAGCTTCTGAACGACCACCATCTTGTTCATTACTCGCGAAAATGATCTCTGTAAAGAGTTCGAAACGTCGGGAAATAAATAGAAAAAAAAAGTTCTAAATAAACGCGATATAATCCATAAAAAGTTGTTTCAATGTTATGAATGACTGATAAAATTGAGTCTGATGTATCGCAATAGGTTCCGCCAGCTATACCATTGACGTAACAATTCGGTGAGTCGAGGCCTAACAGCCGCTGTCTACAACTTCGGAAGGAAGTATTAGATTTGCATGTCAAACTCTGCGCTAGACCGACATTTTACACAATCATAACTTGGAGTGACGTTATTATCCATGAAATAAATTTTCAACAGTTTGGTGATTTCTTTATGGGATGGGCAAACGAGCATGCGCGTCAGCTGATGGTAAGTGACCAGCGCCGCCCGGAACACATATAGTGTTACAGTTGCGTTGCCGACCTTTAAGGTATTAGGATGGGGAAGGGAGGTGGGCCTCCAGGTACCTCTCTCACTTCCAACCAACTTCTGAGAGGTCGTGGTATTTCACCGGTCAAGCCGGCCCATTCATGCAGCGAACTGCTTGGCGCTACCACTGTTATAAGATATATTACAAAGATAATTAAAATATTCTTACGTTTTATCAAAAAGATCTTTTAGTGGGCTTCGCTTTGGATAAGCGAAGGCGCGTTGTTTTTTCATAAAGGAGTGCGGTGCCACCACATACGTGCAACGTTCATTTTCAGCGACATCCTTCTTGGATATATAATCATGGTACATCAGGTGGTCTATCACGGTATTCTCCTTCACGAGAACTGCACCTCTATCGACCGAGTCCAGGAAATCCTTGTCGTTTCTCACCGGTAGGAACCTCGCGCGTCCGTTGTTGATCATAGTGTTCAAATAGTAAAGCTCCTCATCCTCCTGAGGATATTAATAATAGTATCTTGCTAGGATATGGTTTATTAACGTAACATATGTATTATCACGCCTTTTTCTACCCGAAGATGCTGGCAGCGGCTGTTAAGCCCTGACTTGCCGTTATGTTTACGTTCCAAATGGAGGCGAGCCTATTGCCATACACCGGGCACAAAGTTTTCAATCATCGATATTTATATTTTTATAAGAGATATGAAAGTCAAAGAAGCGGGTGAGATGTCTAAGAATCGTGCCTCATGGCTCTCCGTTCCCTCTGCCTACCCTGCAAGGGATTGGGCGTGAAATTGTGTATCTATATTTTTCACACATAACATCCAAAAAAAATTTCGTAAAGTCCTTGATGTGGGCCCGGATTCGGTTTCCGGACATTAAAGAACAAATTAATAAAAACAAACGTACACTTTTGACGACATGCTCCACGGAACTACCAGTCGCTGATATCCATCTATAGTTTTTTACATACAAATCATGGGGATACTCAATGGCCAGGGTGAACTTTGACAGAGTTAGAAATGCCGTTAAATTTGCCGTATAAAATGCTGACAGAAGAATCATAAACAGCCACCAGGTCACGAACAGTACTCTTGTTGTATCTATAAAGATAATAGTTCTCTATTTATTAAACGTATTAACTTTCAAGAATTTAATTTTTATAATTTAAACACAAAGATTAAGTAAGATAAGATAAAGTTGTTCAGCCTACCCTCCTTATAAACGCGCAATACGAAGACTCCTTAGGAGTTGCACAAAACTATAAAAACTCTGGCTTATTTATGGCATGAATGTTTTTTGGTTACATAACTTGGCTAACCCAATGCTATGTGTTAATTCCTTTTTTCAATTAACCTACAATTTTTAAGCAACACAAACATTATTAATGCTTCGTTCGACCAATATTGTCATGATTAATCATCGCCTTCCATTTTCATTTATGACTAGTATGTACCATAGACAACGTGTTAGAAATATGTGACAGCAATGACAGCAAATGATAGATTATATAAACCAACCATTAACAGCGATAGGATCTAATGGTGGTACCTACGCATTGATCGACCAATAATTGTAGGTCCAGCCAGATTCACTTAAATGTTATGAAAACTCACGCCTGTATCCCATAGGGATAGGCAGAGACTTTGGCTTTCCACAAGCTATGATCCTGACACACTTCTTTCGCATCTACCAAAGTCATACCTACATCTCATCATGCATTCACGTCGGTTTCGGGTGCTGCGCATTTTGCCTTTAGTAAACCGACCGTTTAATTGGTCAAATTATATATTTATTATTACATGTTTATTTGGTAGTGGTTCCGACTTGGTCTCCCTATCCCGACGGACAATAATGTGAACATTATAGTTTTATAGCGTTTAAAAATCTAAGTCCAAATGCATTTTTTTGATTTTATACTGTGACTACGGATCGATCCGTAGCAATGAAATTGCTTTTGAACAACAATCATATTCGCGACAGAAATCCTTTAGGTACTTATAAGTTATGAACTTAATCCGCGTAAGCCTGAGAAGCGAGAAGAAGAAATACTTTAATATTATTTTATCCATGTATTATTTATTAGTTGACCCAGCGAACTCTGCTTCGCTACAGAGGCAATAAGAAAAAATAAAAATGATCATAGTGAGTTAGCCCTAAAAGATAGACATTCACCGTCGCGGACTTTTTTTTTGAAAGTGTATACCAGATAAAATAGTAAGAGACGATGGGGTACATTGTAACACAACAGGAAGCAGAATTCTAACTGTAGCAGGAACAACGAGTCAAATAAGAAGGCTTGTGAGCTAGACATACATGTATAGCAACATCAAAAAACAATAAATCAATCATTAACAAAAAAATAATTGAAAAATGTGCATTTTATCACTATACCCCGTGTAATATTGTGCACCAATATTACCCTGATTGTTTTGATAAATTGATAACTTCGTGTTCAGTCAGCGTTTGCAATTTAAGTGCTGAATTTCAAAATCTATTACTATTTTTTTAATAAATTATACATGAATTATACTTACAAACCACCCCGTTGACACCCTCTATCTACTAAAAAACTACATCAAAATCCGTTAAATAGTTTCAAAGTCCTTAGCATTTAAGAGGACAGACAAAGAGAAGCGACTTTGTAATGATTATTTTAGCAACCACCAGTATGTAATTAACTAGGATTTATCCTTTTCCTTTAATTTAAATAAACAAATTCGGAACCACGACAGCGATCATGTTTTCAGCAAATATTGACTAAATACTCACTGGCTTCCGGTGACAAGCTGGTTCCCTGCTTAAGAAATGCGCTATAAACGAACCAAAAACTAGGCGATAGCTTCAGAACACCTTCATCATCAGAAATAATTAGATGTCGTAGCCGCGTGAAGAATGTAATGCATGGTGCAAATGTAACAACTGCAGCCAACACCAAATACCTAAAAAATAATTGACAACAACGCAAATAAATAGCGGGAAAAGTTCAGTCAATTTTGGTATGCACGAGGACTTGCAATGCTGTGGAATAGTTGTAAGGGGACGTCCATAAATTACGTGAAGTGTTTAAGCCCACGTAATTTATGGGCGTGTCCTAACTTGTACTTTACTAAGGAATTGGCTGTCACTGGTTTTTGCTATTGCATATTTTATTTTTCAGATATCTTAAAATCTTATCTTAACTTTTATGTGAGTCTAAACAAGGTTGTATTGTATGGCATGCAGTAAGATTGAAAGAGAGTGTCAGGGTTAACGTAAGTGAAGGTATGCTCCGATGATTAAGACATATTGAAAGCATGAATGATGCAAGATTGACTATGGAGATATGCACCGCGTATGATAAGAGACTTGAAAGTCGAAGAAGCGAGTGAGATGTGTTATAATCGTGCCTTATCGCGCTCTTACAGTCAACTCACCAAACCAGACTGTTGAAAGGAGCCAGTAGACCAGAACCTGCTGCGGATTCTTTAGGTCTCTTTAACATCATAACCCACATGCCTTCATCGATAACTATAGAAAAGTCTACTTTTTTTCCATATGCTAACAATGTTGGAAAAAATGCTGCAGCCATGTCTATTTTCTGAACAAAGAAAGTCATACTATTAGGTACTTAGTCGTAAATTTCACGTCTGTTTTTACTCGAAGGTGTAGGCAGCGGATGTTAAGCCTCGCCTCGCCGAATTGTTACGTCCCAAATGGATGTAGGTGGCGAGACCTATTGTCTTACACCAGGCACAAAGTTGTCAGTTATCGATATGACACATATAACTAGAAAAAACATTGGTGTCAGCACGGAATCGATCCCGCGACTTCTTGATTCAGAAACGCGACTGGACCACAGAGAGATTCGAACCGATGAATATATTTTAACTTTTTATTTTGTTTATTATGGCTAGTTAACTTTATCGAGAATAACTCACACTGGTATTCAGCAATCCTATCAACGAATCCTCTGGGCTGTTCCCTCCCAATTCATAGTTTCTTCTGGGCTCAACTACTTCGTAAGTAAAATTGAACTTTTTGCTGAGTATGTCCATCACAATGAAAGCAACCCCTTTACCAACCATACGTCCATTTTTGAATTCTAAACCGCTCAGCGGTGTATTCTAGAACATGATGAAAATACAATGAGAAAAATGGTAAGTATTTTTCAGATTGCAAATAGCTGTATCGATCTGGATGAAATTTCCTTTGGACATATATTGAATTCCAGAGAGGAAGTGCGAAAATGAGGTGCTTTTTTATTTTATATATTGACTTTTTTATCCAAAGGTGTAGGCAGTGGCTGTTATACCTTGATTTTCCGAATATATTTGTCTCAGATGAAATAGGTCATGTAACCTATTGCCATACATTGGGTACAATGATGTCAATCATTGATATTAATCACACATAACTCCCGAAAAGTTATTGGTGTGAGCCGTAATTCGAACCCACGGCTTCTTTATTCATATTTTCAATTACATAACATAACTTCACGCCTTTTTCTACCCGAAGGTATATGCAGTGCTGTTAAGCCTCGTCTCGCTGTTATGTTTACGTCCCAAATGAAATAGGTGGCGAATCTATTGCCATACCGGGCACAAAGTTTTCAGTCATCGATATTTATCACACGTAACTTTTAAATTATTTTAATTTTAATATGTATTCATAACATGCTATTGGCTATAACAACATTTTAATTATTGCTATAATATTTGTGAAAAATGAACGGGTCAATAATTCTGTGAATAGGAAGGGACTTTTGGAAATATTTATAAGACGCGAAGATCTTTACGTTTAATAAAATCGTAGAAAGTTTGAAAGTGTACATTGAATACTATTTTTTTTTAGAATATTTGGGACATGATCTACAGTCGATACCGAACCCAATAAATGGTTTTTAGAAGTTTTGTCTGTTTGTCTGTCTGTATGTTTGTTACAGATAAACTCTAAAAGTACTGCATGCTTTTATGTCCAATTTTGCATAAATATAGCCAAGAGGTCGGGTTAACCCATAGGCTAGACATTATTACGCTATCACTAATTGGGGGTGAGCAATGAACCCTCATAATGGCACAAGTATAGTATATTTGCTTTCCACGCAGACGAAGTTGCGGACAGCAGCTAGCTAATTAATAATTGTCGAAAACTATGAATTTATAATGGACAAATAAAAAAGTTACTAATGTAGGTACTCACGTTATAAGTTCCGATCTTGAGTGTTTTGCCATTGATGGCTTTCATTTGGTTTATCAAATTGATTGTATTGGCTGATAATTCACCTTTTCAAAATAATAAAAAAAAACATGATTACATTAGGATGTATTGAATTGGTGTAATTATTAGCAAAAACGGAAATAGGTGTCCAATAATACTTAAGTTTCATAAATATAAATTTGTTAATAAGACTAATTCCGGTCGCATAAGGAAAGTATTTCTGTGGGACAAGAGGTCACGTACTCCGTCGCCAGGAGTAATATCAAGTGTATTCCAAAGTTATCACGAGAAGAACCGAGCAAGAGACTATGTACTGTAAGACTATAAGACGTGTATTTAGTAACTTTCCAGTCCCAAATATTAAAAGTAGGTACCGAAATAATTTGAGCTACGAGAGACGCTACGACTCATACGGCATACCACAACTTTTTTACAAAACATAACTTTAGGCCTTTGCCTTTTTTAATACAAGCAATATTATTTTTTGTTAAATTTCTATTAAATTATATTACATATCTATAATAGTTATAAAATATGACGTAGAGTCAAACTTGTACTTGTACTACTACGCGTGCTAACTCGAAAAGTCCTTCTTTCCATTCCTCACTGACTCTGCCTTGATCAAAATAAGTGACATTGCCCATTCCCATTCCATTCCAAAAACTTTTCTTTTTTAATAATAATTCATATACCTATATTACGTAATTGTATTCAAATTGTTCTAATCGTAGAATTTTTTTTTCTTCTTTTCCCGCCTAACTCATCAAATCGTCGTCAAATGACGCATATTTTTGGTAATAAATATGATTTGCAATAACAAAAAAAAATCACCTTTAACCGGGTCAGATCCATTAAAAGGTAAATCACAGAGGGTGGAATTACATAATATTGTCGATATGATCAGCTCTATGCCGGCCATAGCTTTTTAAATGCTATATTTTTATTTTGATAGTTTTAGTAAAATCATAACACATATTACACATATAAAGTGAGCGGTTGACAAGCGAATGATCACTGAATATGTTTTTCTTTGTGGTGGTAGGATGTACTTGTCGCCCGTTGTCCTCAACCAACACAACCACCCCGACCATTTCTACCACCCCTTTCGTTGATATAATATTTGCGTTATATTAACGGAGATAATGCATTCTCTTTTGTTAAATTAAATGTTTCTTCTAAATTTTTCCAACAATTATCATTTTATAATTTTTTAAGGTACAGATGCTATAGGTAATGGTACATATCATGGAAAATACTGTGATTGCATAGGCAAATTGTGACAAAATTACAAAAAGAGTTTCCTACCATCAAATCCATATTATCATCCATATTTAGAATAAAAAGAAACAACTTGTTCGGCGGGGGATTTAGGGGATCATGTCAAGAGCGTTCACGTCGCGATCCCTGCCGTCCCAGAGGAACGCAATCTTGAACGAATTGAATACAGCCGCGCTGGCTGCTAGGGCGTGCCCCGACAGCGACGGGCACCGATTAGCCCCCGTCGGTTCGGCTGCACGTGCATGCGGGGAAGGGGGCCGTCGCCCTTCACGCAGCGCCAAACCGGGCGGGACGAGGAGAGGGGAGTGCTGTATAGGCACGTGGAATGTTAGATGTAGTATGACAAGAAAGATGAATGAGATGATGGATGTAATAAGTGAGAGAAGCCTGGATGCCTTATGTTTAACGAAAACGAAGCGGGAGGGGAATGAGGCCGAGGACCTCTCAGTTGGTATGGTTGCCTTATGATCCGGAGTGGACCTGGACGTCCGTGCCAGTGGGGATGTGGGAGTCGTTCTCTTCTCCCGCTTTGCTTCTGGAGTGAAAGACTATGAGTTGGTAGACCCAAGACACCTTTGGGTTCGTATAAAACTGGGGATCACGCGGATCTTCCTGGTAGCAGCTTATGCTCCCATCAGCTCCGCCGATCCCCATAAGCTCGAGGAGTTTTGGGAAACTGTTAGAGATATTCTGGATTTTAACGGTACTTATATTGGCAGGTAGCTGATGTAATAAGGATTAACTTAGGCCCAAAAAAAATCTGTTATTTACTCATATATTGTTTCTGAGGCGAAACAAAGTTTACCGAGTCAGCTAGTTCAATATAAAATCAGTGTCGTATCCACATTATTCGTAACGTTTGCTAACGCTCGGGTAAATAATCATAGCTCGTTAATGTCCAAGGTATAACAACGTTACCGCTAGGTAAATTGTCATATGTGATCAACATTTACATATACGTATAAACCAATAATTCACTAACTACATACAACATACATTATAATTTATTTGAACACGAATTCGATTTCAATATTATTTTAACTTAATTTCTTTTAGTGGGTCCAACCGAAGGATGGGAATAATTAAGTTATCTGTTCGCGTTCCTATTATGTATGTATTGTAGTTAAACAACACATTGTTGCATATAAAATATATTAAATATAAAGTATTTGTATAAATAGTGGTAAAACCATGCAGTTTGCTGCACGAATTAAGCCGACCCGACAAGTGAAATATCACGACCTCTCAGAATATCGTTGTAGAGTGGCTTATGCCACGTCTAATTCGGTGAAAGAGGTATCCGGAGGCCCACCGACCTTCCACCAGTCGCTTACCATCAAGTGACCCGCCTCCTCTTTTGCTACCCTATCCCATTACAAAAGGTATGTAATACAACTGATTTTATGTAACTCATACATCGAATTCGCTCTAAAATCAATGCATATATATCGCATACGTGGAAAACAAGCAAGCAGATACACCTATCGATGTACACAATTTTAATAATAATCATTCAATTTCATAAATTTTCATACATACATAACTTCACGCCAAATCCCTTGCACTGTAGGCAGAGACAAGAGAGCGCAATAAGGCACGATTCTTACACGCCTCACTCACTTCTTTGACTTTCATAACTCCTTTCGTGCACACGCGTCGGTTTCTGAGGCTCCTAACATCACCTTCCTCCAGAACCCGTTCTTTTTGGTCATGGATTGTGTGTCTTGGCTGTCCTCGACTTCTGCATCCATCCGCTTTTGCATTGTATATCTGCTTTGTCATTTCATAAACTTGTGTTATAACTCATAGCCTGCACAAAGTACCTACAGAAGTCTTTTTTGGAAATGGGTGTACAATTTCATAATAGGATACCTGCACATATTCTGGCTTTGTCTTTTGATTGCTTGTTTCGCTTTTCGTGAAGGATCGTCTCCTTGGTGGTGCATATTACACCATAAATGTCTTCATAAGGACTTGAATCCATTGAAGTGCTCTGTGGTATCATTTACACGCAAAAAAAAACATCTAGATCATCCCAATACGTCCTCAAGAGTCAAATCTTACTGAAAGTAAAAACGATGAGAGACCTTGGGGTGCTACATGACTCAAAACTTTTATTTGACAAACACATCGAATCAATTGTGAGTATGGCTTCACGTGCATTATGCTTTATTATGCGTAATTCAAAGAGTTTCCACAGAGCCAAAACATTTTGTCTTGTATTGCTCTTACGCAAGGAGTATTTTAGAATACATATGTATCTCAAGTTTGGAACCCCCGTTACAGCAATTATATCGACCGTATTGAAAACATCCAAAAAAAGTACATTAAATACTTGTGCTACCGGTTAGGTGTCCAGTATAGATCGGAAGATTATTTACAACTCTGTAAGCGATTTCACTTTCTTCCTTCCTTCTTTCCTCTTTCTACACTTTGATCTGATAACAAACACTTACCTTTAAATTTAAAATCAATCAATATTTATTAATAGTTATACTCTGATTTCAACTAACTTAGAAAAATAAGATAATTATGTAATAATTAAAAATAAGAACTGTTACCTATTAAATCATGCAACAAAGGATCTTTACAAACAAAAAAAATTTTTCTTTAGTTATTATTTATTAGTATTTAGTTAATATATCTTATAAATAAATATTTAATTTTTTGTTTCATGGTCTAGTGTGAGTGACCAATAGTAAAAATCAACTTTTTGATTTTTTCCAAAAGTGGGTGCTCTCTGTATCAATGAAAATAACTTTGGAACGACTACTGAGTTCTCTACTGAGTTCGAAACGTCGGGAAATAAATAAAAATAGTAATAAATAAACGCGATATAATCCTAAAAAGTTGTTTTAATGTTATGAATGTGATTCGCGAAAATCTAAATAATTAATATGAAAACTTACCGTTTTGCTGAAAATCGCGAAAAACTTATTTTTTTACCTTTGACCTCGAATAAAAAAATTTCCTTACAGGGAAAGATGGGGAACTTTAAAATTTTATATTTAATGATATTTTAAACAATCTTACCGACTTTCTGCTTGGTGGAAATTTAGGTAACTTAGAATGTCTAAATTGACTGGACTATAGCAAGGGGAGGGGAAAAGGGGATTGGGTCTCCGGATACCTCTCTTACCGAGCGAAACGCGAAAAGCTACTTTACGTCATATTCGGAGAGGTTTTTTTTGGTATTGGGAGGCAAACGAGCAGGCGTGTTGCCTGATGGTGAACAACAATCGCCGCCCAAGGACACCTGAACACAAATAGTGTTACAGTTCGTTGCCAGCCCGCACAATGGGATATAGAATGGGATGGGAAGGGGACGGGGAAAAGGGTTGGGCCTCCTGATACCTGTCTCACTAAGCGAAACGAGGCAAGAACCACTTCACGTCGATATTCTGAAAGGTCGTGGTATTTCACCGATTGAGCCGGCCCCTTCACGCAGCGAAGCGGTAGAGCCACGCTCTACTACTGAAAATGTCGTGGTATTTCACCGATGATAAGCAACTAACGCACCTATGGATACCTACAAGACATATAGTGTGACACTTGCATTGCCCATCTTTAAAAGGGATAGGGAAAGGGTCGGAAAGGGGATGGGGAGACGACTGGGCAAGGAGTTGGGCTTCCGGATACCTCTCTCACCGAGCGAAAGGAGGCATGAGCCACTTTACGTCGAAATTCTGAGAGGTATTATATTGGTATTTCACCGGGCGAGACGGTCCATTTATGAGGGGCTGACACTACTTGGCTCTACCACTGTTACCTAGTAGAATTATAAATATTATAGTTTAGGAAATTAAAGTAGGCATTAACTCAAACGATTAGCACTATATGTGATAATTCTATATCATAAATAATAATAAATATAGTGGCCATATGAAATGATATGTCGGTTAGGGTAAATTTTAAATGTAAAAAGCAACGCGTGGCGATAAATCACAGCACAGCACATATTTTGGTGTGTGTCTCTTGTATGACAGCAGGCCGGTCTTAGTTTTTTATGTGTGTAATACTACCAAACATAACATTAATGTTACGTCCCAAATTGAAATAGGTGCTATTACACCGGGCACAAAGTTGTCAGTCATTTAAATTTATCACACATGTGTTGAGTCCAGACTCGAAACTGCGACTTCAGGAGCTAGAAGGGCAATTCGACCACAGTTCCACCGAGGCTAATACTATTTTATTTTCATTACATGTAAGTAGATATTGTACTAGTAGTACTAATTCGATGTGCGATCCCTTATAACTTAAATTTGTGCCGCTAGACCCTTGCGGAGTAGGCGATGTTTATTATAGTCGGTTTTGAGAGGTCCTGATATTATTTTCTGCAAGAATACAGTTTGGTCACACACTGACACATTTAACACTGCATTTATACTTAAAACCTTATTATGTTAACACTAATAACATCAGAATTTATTAAAAAAGTACTCAATAGCTGACTAGCAGCTTAAATCCTCCGTTTACATATAAACAAATCCATATCAAATTAAACACACGGTTTCATTCACTACATCATCAACATAGGCGTAGCAAAATAAATTCTATACAAGTTTTAAAAATAACCTGACCGAAAAGTGCCATATTTTGAAATCGAGTGAGTTTATAAATATAAAAAAACGGTTTGTGGGTCTAGTAGTGATATAAAATATAACCTCAAAATATTTTTGTAACAACAATTTTCATTAAAAACATTGCAATTTATTCAATTTTAATAACATGAGGGATGTGTTTTTATCAAATTGTGAGAAAACATTCTTAAACAAAATAATATCAGAAGGACATGTAAGGAAACATTTCACCAATGAAATATTAAATCTATTTATTTAAATTTGTACCATAAATATTTTTTTTATTTTAGCGACTAGACGGCAGAAATTATAATGAAAGCAGAAAATTGAGCATATCCTTTGGATCAGAATATGGCAGTTGCGTTGTATCATTGGGTGAAACAAAGTGAGTAATTTTTAATTAGATTTCTCTTGTATTGTAAAACATAATTACCATTATATTTTAGCCCTTCATGTTCATAAATTATATGCAATACCTTACACTAAGGATTGTAAACAAAATTCAAAATCTTACATTCCCTAGTGAAATATAAGTAATACATACACAATTGAAGAAGTTTATAATTATATGAATACCTTATGTTCATTGTGAAAAAAGTAGTTTTGTTATGGCAAACAAATTATATATAAAATATAGTTGATTACTTTTAAAGTAGGCAAACAAATCTATACTCATTATAGTATTGATATAGATAGGGATGCACCAGTATTTCTAGAAAATCTTAATTTTAAAGAACCATATATATATATATATTCTAAAACTATTTTAGTTCTGCATTATAACGATCAGCACTACATTAGAGCACTAAACAAAATTAGACTAGATATCAATAGGTTTGATTTTGGAACAAATTAAATAACAGTGGTAGAGCCAAGCAGTTCGCTGCATGAAAGGGCCGGCTCGACTGGTGAAATACCACGACCTCTCAGAAGACTGACGTAAAGTGGCTATTGCCGCGTTTCGTTCGGTGAGAGAGGTACCCGGAGGCCCACCCCCCTTCCCTATCCCCTATCCCTTAAAGGTCGGCAACGCAACAGTAACACTATATGTGTTGCTGGTGTCCATGGGTGGCGTTGGTTGCTTACCATCAGGTGACACGCCTGCTCGTTTGCCCTCCTATCCCATAAAAAAAAAAAAAATATGACATCAAATTGCTATTCAACATTTGTAGAATTACATGGAACACTTGTAAAGTGTATCATTTGGTAAAATAGTATATAATTATGTTCATATTTGGACATCTAGTTATTGGCTAGGTACATATTCCACGCTAGAAAACTTTAGGGAACAATTTGTGTAATAATGTATTTCAATTTGTACATTTATAATTTTCCAGAGTTTTGGCTCAAGTTTCCTGTGAAGTAGTCCAACCTAAACAAATAAGGCCCAATGAAGGTATATTATACATCAATGCAGAGATCAGTCCTATGGCAGGGCCACAATTTGAACCGAACAGACAAACTGATCTATCTGTATATTTAAATAGACTGCTTGAAAAATGCTATAAAGATTCAAAATGTATTGATCTAGAGTCACTTTGTATTGTTGTAGAAGAGAAGGTAATTAATATGACAGTGTTTAGAATAAGTTCCAGAGGATGGCGATGTTATGAGTCTTAAAAATTAAATCGCATGTATGAAAGTAAAAAATGTGAGTGAGGCATCGAAGAATGTGTTTTATGGCGCACTGATCTCTCTGCCTACCCCGCAAGAGATTTGTTGTAAAGCTATGCATGTACATTGTTTATTTTGTAAAGTACTATAGTCGGATTTTTAATTAAACAACAACCGACTGACGTTTACAGTGTTGTCAGTTTTTGATGAAAAAATAAAATGCTGTAGCAAAGCGAATGAATGAAAAGACTCTTAAATGAATAAAATTGGCACAATTGTTTAACTTGAGAATAATTAGACTATCGTAGTTCAGAAACTTGTAAGATTGTCCCATTTTCAATACATCACGTAATTGGAACTTTAGATGTATAAAATATAACAATTATAGGTAGTAGTTATTTGTTACATAAAGTTTTAGAAACTTTGTTATAAAGTATTTAAAAATATATACATATTTTGAGAAATATAATTTGAGATGATTAACTATTTCACTCATTGTTCATTCATTTGATTGAATAAGAAGTGAATGCATCACTATTACTTTAAATATGGCAACATTATTTTACAAAGTGGCTTTAACTACTGTCAGCTAGCTTTGTCTAATTAAAAATACGGCTATAGCTGACTGAGTGAACTTGATTTAAACACTAGGCATATAATTTATCATATTATTATGATGCTGACAGTTAATATCCTTCATACATACCACCACTTGAATATGAACAATATTGTGTTACAGACCTGTGGTAACCTTCTGAGAGTTAAATACTTTTTTATGGTATAGGGGGCCAAACAAGCAGGTCAATTGATGGTGAGCAACAAACGCCGCCCGTGGCATCCTGATCACAGACAGTGTTAGAGTAGTGTTGCCGCCAATTACAATGGGATATGGGGAGGGGGTGGGAAGGTGTTGTGCTTCCGGATACCTCTCTTACCGAGCGAAACGCGGCATGAGCCACTTTAGGTCGATATTCTGAGAGGTTGTGGTATTTCATCAGTCGAGCCGGCCCATTCATGCAGCGAACTGCGTGGCTTTACCACGTATATGTGACAAATATAGTTAAACAAACAACAACAAACATTTAAGAATAAAAAATGCTATAAAGCATAATCTGTAACCTAATCTTTTTCAGGTATGGTCACTCCGAGTAGACATCAAAGTTTTAAACCATGATGGCAATCTGATTGAATGTTCCAGTATAGCCACACTCACATCCCTAGCACACTTCAAAAGGCCAGATGTGACACGTAACGGTGACAGAATTATATTACACACAATAGCTGAAAAAGACCCCATCCCTACAGTCCTATATCATTATCCAGTATGTGTGACAGTTGCTATATTTCATGGGGAGTAAGTATCTGTATTTATAACTTAAGTATACTTATGGAAGTTTAAACTAATAAATAAAATTCTTTTCGAAAGTTTTGTGTTAGATATTGATGACTGAAAACTTTGTTGCCTGGTATGGCAATTGGTTCGCCACCTATTTTATTTGGGTCGTAAACATAACGGCGAGACGAGGCTTAACAGCCACTGCCTACACCTTCGGGTAGAAAAAGGCGTGAAGTTATGTGTTGCAAAAATTCTTGTGTCGCAGTGTTTCTCATGAACTTTTGTATGCATATTGGTTAGGTCTGAGAAATTCAGAAAACATCTATTTTTCATCACCCTAAATGTTAAGGGAAGGCCACCCCACCCAAGGAAAATACATACATGATTCAAGGCTAAATTTTCACCCGTCTACTATCAAACTCATTTTTTAATTTGTTTATCAATAACTTTAATTTTTCGGTGAGATAACATTTGCTGGATCAGCTAGTAGTAACTAGTATAGATTCGCAGTGGCAGGGAGAAATGATGGTAAAAATGTCTTATAACTTAGGTAGATGGCGCTAATAGCTATCATCTTTAAATAGTTGATTGTTACGCATGTAAAGATTTGCGAGACCGTTCTAATATTGATGACAATATGGTTTAAAAATATTGAATCGGAGGCCCAAACATGCTAAACTTATATTAAAATTATATGTACCCTTACTTCTCTCACTGACCAAAATGCGGCATGAGCTGTATACATACGTCAATGTTTTGGGAGGCTCCCTTTCACACCTCAAGCCGGTTCCATTTATGCAGCGAACTGCGTGGCTCTATCACTGTCATATAATTTTGATAACTCTCGGTGGTCCAGTGGTCGAGCGGGGTGCTTCTTAATCACGAAGTCGCGAATTCTTATCCTGGCTCACACCAATGACTTTTCGAAATTGTTTTCGGAAGTTATGTGTGATAAATATCGATGACTGAAAACGTTGTGCCCGGTATGGCAATAGGTACGCAACCTATTCCATTTGGGACGTAAACATAACGGCGAGACGAGGCTTAACAGCCGCTGTCTACACCTTCTGGTAGAAAAGCCGTGAAGTTATGTTGTTTTACTATTGTTTCCCTGATGGCAAGCAATAAATGCCGCCCATAGACAAAGTCAAAGTCAAAAGTCAAAATAAGTTTTATTTTCATAGGTCTTCACAGACACTTAAAAATAGTCAACAAGTACAATTTTACTTTATTATTTTAAATTTACTACTTAACACGAGCGCTTGAGGAAAGTGCGTCCGTGGAACAAGAAAACACGGACGCAATCGCCACGAGCGGTACACCTGAGCACCACCACTACCACTGAAATTTTTGCATTGAAACTCGAACTATTTGCCAAAAAGTGTACGTTATATAGAGCAATCTGAGCAATTGGCCTGCATGTTTTTTGTTTTTTTTTTATTGGTTAGGAGGGCAAACGAGCAGGCGTGTCACCTGATGGTAAGCAACCAACGCCGCCCATGGACACCAGCAACACATATAGTGTTACTGTTGCGTTGCCAACCTTTAAGGGATAGGAAAGGATGGGGAAGGGGGCTGGACTCCGGGTACCTCTCTCACCGAACGAAACGCGGCATGAGCCACTTTACGTCGGTCTTCTGAGAGGTCGTGGTATTCCACCGGTCGAGCCGGCCCATTCATGCAGCGAACTGCTTGGCTCTACCACTTTCCGAAATTGTAAAATCTGTATTTTTTTATCGCCGAATCTCCATCTTCTTCAAAATAATAAAAAAACCTAAAAGACAATTCACTTTTGTATTTATATGTCTTCTCTAATTTCAACCTTTTTAGTGTATTGCTGTCAGATCCGAGTTTCTTAGAAGAATCAGTATGCATGAGCACTAGTGAAGACGGTATTAACACCGGTGGGGGTCTACTGGTTATTGGGCTAAATCAATATAAAGAGCTGTGTTTGTTAGACCACAGCGGCGCAACGATTTATAGCTCGAATCTAGTCCATAAAGCTATTACGAGTGCTGCAGACAAATGTAAAGAAATTGTGGATACTGTGAAAAAAGCTATTGTCAACGATGATACACTTAGGTAAGTGTTTTGATTTATTATTTGAAATAAATTTTTTATGGAATAGAGAGGCAAACAAGCCAGCGGGTGGTGGTACATGGTGGTAAGTTACCAGCGCCGCCAATGGACACGTGCAACACAGACAGTATTATGCCTTCTCTACACACTCGTGTAGTTCCTGGACGAAGTTCGAAGTGTGACTCGCGAACTTCGCGATACGCTACGTGTGTAACCACGTGTTCTTTGATTAGGGCGTAAAGACTGACAATAAATTTTTTTTTTTTTTTATTTTTTTTTATTTATACTTTATTGTACACATAACACAACAGATTTACATAAAATAATTCACAATGAATACATGTACAAGGGCGAGCTTAACTCACTTTGAGTTTTAGAGGAGAAAAAAAAAAATGCAAAGTAATTAAGTGTATCAATAAGTAACCAGTTAAACATAAATAAAATACTCTCCCAAAAGAGGGCAATAGAGAAAAAAAAATATATAAAAAATAAACACAATAAATATACATACATTCAGTCTACACAAATAGTTCACATATACATAATATAAGAATAAATACATATCCTAATACATACATTACATATATACATCTCAACATACGTACATAAAAATACATACATATATACAGGGTGCTTCACAGACCCTATTCTAACCACTTATATCTAGAATCTAGACATGCTTTGAAATCTAGATATCCTATAGAAAGTAAAAAAAGGCAAAAAAAATTTTTTTTTACTTTTTTTACAAAAATTATCCCGCAGAAATATGAACCATGATCACCCTACTTATGACCTACGACAACTGAGTTCATTGTGACTACTCGCCTAAAGTATTTCATTCATTTTTCCATTTCGATCATCAATAGGGTTGTCATCTCTAATTTTTAATAATTATGTGAAGTTACAAAAAAAATTTAAGCTGACTACATTCTGATCTTCTTTCTAATCATTCTTTAAGAAACCACATGGAATTACCATGAAACATAATCAGTAAATAGTTTTCCCTGTCTACACTCTCATGTATTTGAGGCGTGAAGTTACACAAAAAAAGCTATCTGTATTCGGTTCGCATTAAGAAATCTTATAAAATTACTATGAAACATAATCAATAAGTAATTTTCGCTGCCTACACCCGCATGTATTTGGGGCGTGAAGTTACAAAAAAATTTAAGCTGACTACATTCTGATCTGTTTAAGAAATCATATGGAATTACCATGAAACATAATCAGTAAATAGTTTTCCCTGCCTACACTCTCATGTATTTGAGGCGTGAAGTTACACAAAAAAGGCTATCTGTATTCGGTTCGCAATAAGAAATCATATAAAATTACCATGAAACATAATCAATAAGTAATTTTCGCTGCCTACACCCGCATGTATTTGGGGCGTGAAGTTACAAAAAAATAATAAGCTGACTACATTCTGATCTGTTTAAGAAACCACATGGAATTACCATGAAACATAATCAGTAAATAGTTTTCACCGCTTACACTCTCATGTATTTGAGGCGTGAAGTTACACAAAAAAAGCTATCTGTATTCGGTTCGCAATAAGAAATCATATAAAATTACCATGAAACATAATCAATAAGTAATTTTCGCTGCCTACACCCGCATGTATTTGGGGCGTGAAGTTACAAAAAAATATTAAGCTGACTACATTCTGATCTGTTTAAGAAACCACATGGAATTACCATGAAACATAATCAGTAAATAGTTTTCACTGCTTACACACTCATGTATTTGAGGCGTGAAGTTACAACAAAAAGCTATCTGTATTCGGTGCGCAATAAGAAATCATATAAAATTACCATGAAACATAATCAATAAGTAATTTTCGCTGCCTACACCCGCATGTATTTGGGGCGTGAAGTTACAAAAAAATATTAAGCTGACTACATTCTGATCTGTTTAAGAAACCACATGGAATTACCATGAAACATAATCAGTAAATAGTTTTCACTGCTTACACTCTCATGTATTTGAGGCGTGAAGTTACACAAAAAAAGCTATCTGTATTCGGTTCGCAATAAGAAATCATATAAAATTACCATGAAACATAATCAATAAGTAATTTTCGCTGCCTACACCCGCATGTATTTGGGGCGTGAAGTTACAAAAAAATATTAAGCTGACTACATTCTGATCTGTTTAAGAAACCACATGGAATTACCATGAAACATAATCAGTAAATAGTTTTCACTGCTTACACTCTCATGTATTTGAGGCGTGAAGTTACACAAAAAAAGCTATCTGTATTCGGTTCGCAATAAGAAATCATATAAAATTATCATGAAACATAATCAGTAAATAGTATTCGCTGCCTACACTCTCATGTATTTGAGGCGTGAAGTTACACAAAAAACTGTGAACCCTACTTAATGATTCATTTGTAGGTCATGTGTATATGTGCTGTGTATATGTGTGCACCTCTTACACGTGCTGTGACCTGTTACACGCGCCCGAAACTTCCTTTGAGAATTGCCGCCTGCCTTTCGGCTCGCACAAGGTAACCTTGAACTCATCAGGCGGCATTTATAAAAAGAATTTGTCGGCATTTCTAAATTTACAGTGAAATATTTTGAAATATTAATATTATTTATTATGGGTCCGTATAATTTTAATGTACCAACGCAAATTAATAAAGTATATTATTATTATCATTATGTTGCATAACACGTGAAAGCTTAAAAAGTATTACGTAGGTAAATCCTAGGAGTCTCGGTGGTCCAATAGGAGAGCACAAGGCTTCTGATCCAGAGGTCCGGGTTCGAATCCTGACACTGGCTCACACCAATGACTTTTCAAAATCGTTTGCGGAAGTTAAGTGTGATAAATATCGATGTCTGAAAACTTTGTGCCCGGTATGGCAATAGGTTCGCCACCTATTCCATTTGGGACGTAAACATAAGGGCGAGACAGGGCTTAACGGCCGCTGCCTACACCTTCGGGTAAGGCGTGAAGTTATGTTATGTTAAATCCGGTATTCGGTATTGTGCGTATTATTACTTAAAATTTAGAGATTTTCTAAAATACTATTCCAATTTGCTTTGGATGAGATTTGAGTGAAATTAAAATATCTAGTAGACTCTGTAGTACAGCGACTAGTATTTTTAAAGTTATTATAAAAAAATAAGTTATCGTATAAAGGTTCCGTATTTTGGTATAACGGTACCCTAAGAAATTAAAAATGGCAGAGACACTAGTATTTAGGAATGTGACATTAAACATAAGAAAACGATTTTTGATTAAACGATTAATTTATTACAATGAAAAAATCGATAATTAATAATCGTATTTATTTTAGAAAATAATCGATTTATTTAAATTAATGGATTTTTAAATTTTTGGGCAATATGTACAATTAGTTTTAGGGGGTCATGTCAAGAGCGTGCACGTCGCGACCCCTGCCGTCCCAGTGGGACGCAATCTTGACCGAAGCAAACTGAGCCGGACGGGCTGCTCCGGCGTGCCCCGGAAGCGACGGGCACCGATTAGCCCCCGTCGGTGCGGCTGCATGCGCATGCGGCGAAGGGGGACGCCACCCTTCACGCAGCGCCAATCCTGGTGGGACGAGGAGAGGGGAGTGCCGTATAGGCACGTGGAATGTTAGAGGTAGTATGATCAGAAAGATGAATGAGATGATGAATGTAATAAATGAGAGATGCCTGGATGCCTTATGTTTGACGGAGACAAAGCGGAGGGGGAGTGAGACCGAGGACCTCCCCGGTGGCATGGTAGCCCTATGGTCCGGAGTGGACCAGGACGTCCGTCCTAGTGGGGGTGTTGGAGTCGTTCTCTCCTCCCACTTTGCTTCCGGAGTGAAAGATTATGAGTTGGTAGGCCCAAGACATCTTTGGGGTCGAATAAAACTGGGGATCACGCGAGTTTTCCTGGTCGCAGCTTATGCTCCCGTAAGGGACATGAAAGGATAATTCTGTGTGGTGATCTTAATGGATGGGTCGGAACCAAGAGAGATGGCCTGGAGGCTGTACTTGGTCCGAATGGTGACAAGAGAGTCAATGATGCTGGTAAGCCCATCTTGGACGTATGCCTGGAACGGAACCTCGATGTGTCTAACACATTATTCCGTCATAAAGATATTCACACGTATACGTGGAGTCGGAATGAACAAAAGAGTATGATTGATTTGATTTTGGTAGATAGTCGTCTCCGAAATACTCTAAAGGGATACACGAGCCTACAGAGGCCCCACTCTTGATACGGACCACTACCTGGTAGTAAGCCGTTTCGTGGGCCTTTCAAGAAGTGGAGACACTGGCGAGTGCGTACCCATTTCGGAGAGCTTGAAAAGATAAAATGTGAGAAATTAGAAGGTGAAAGTGTACGGAGTATGTATGTAGACCTAGTCAGTAAAAGACTCAATGAGACGAGTCTTTCTGACTTAGGTGTTGAAGAATGCTGAGAAAGAATGAAAGAAAGTATAGTGGATATTGCAAAAGAAGTATGTGGTAGTGCAAAGAGGCATAGGCATAGGCATAGGATTCTGAGAGGTGATGCCTGGTGGGACGAGGATGTGAAATCCAGCGTCGAAAGAAAGAAAAAAGCATGGTTGGATTATGTCTCAAGTTTGAATCAGAATGTTAGTATGACAGAGAAAAAGTATGAGAGCTACCGCCGCTGCAGGAATGTTACCAAAGCCTTAGTGAAAGCGAAGCGTGAAAGACTAGTTGCGAATGAGGAAGTGAGGTTGACGGAGAACTTCGAGGCGAATAACAAACTCTTCTGGAGGGAAGTTAAAAAGTCTCGGGGTTCTTCGTCAACATCCAGAATGGACAAAATTATGTCTAAGGCTGGTGACATTCTTGCAAACCCAAGTGATGTATTGGGCAGGTGGAGTGAGTATTTTGGGGAAATGTACGAGTATGTTCCTGGTATGTTTCTATGTTTCTGGCAAGGCAGCTGGAATTGATATGATGTCTGCTTAATGATCAAATACGGTGGAACCTGTGCCCGGGACTCTTTCCTGACCTTGAGCAATCTGTGCTGGAGGTCAGGTAAGGTTCCCACGGACTGGAGGCGCACTGCATACGTGCCGGGATCACGTATGCAGTGCGCCAGTTACAGGGCCATCAGTTTGATCAGTTTAGCAGCAAAAGTGTATGGGAAAATTATTGAAAGGAGAATGAGGGTGATATCTGATGGAGTGTTGTGGGAGGCTCAGGGTGGTTTTAGAAGCGGACGAGGGTGCATGGATCAGATTTTTTCTCTCCGCGACATCGTGGAGAAACAACTGGCTGTTAACCGGAAGGTTTTCTGCGGTTTTGTGTATCTGGAAAAAGCGTTTGACAGAGTGTTACGAAAGGATCTGTGGGATATACTCCCGGGCTACGGGGTGAGCGGAGCACTGCTGCGCGCTGTGCAGTCCACTTACGAGGACTGCACAGCGTGTGTGCGTGTTGACGGCGGCTTGTCCCCCTGGTTTGACGTCAATATCGGCGTCAAACAGGGTTGCGTGCTGTCCGCTCGACTGTTCATCCTATACCTGGACAGTTGTCTCCAGAGAGTGAGATCGATGGATGTAGTGATGCAAATGGGTGACCTAGTTGTGAGCTGCCTGCTTTACGCAGATGACGCCGTGCTTCTGGCCGAATTGCCGTCGGACCTGCAAATACTAGTCACTACTATGAAAGATGATTGCATGATTAAAGGCTTGCAGTTGAATGCGACGAAAACGAAAGTTATGGTGTTTGAAAGGGAGGAATCCAGAACAGATGCAAGGATAATGGTTGATGATGTAGTGCTGGAACAGGTGAATGAAATAGTATATCTTGGATGCGCTTTTAGCAGGGATGGAAGGTACACCACGGATGTAGAAAGACGAGTGGCGATAGGAAATAGCGTAAATGGAGCGTTGGCCAGATTCCTGGGCGCAAAAAACGTCAGCAGAAAGCCCAGCTAGCAATCCACAATGCAGTCCTGATCCCAACGCTAACTTATGGAAACGAGAGCTGGGTATGGTAGAGTGTGCATGAAAGTAGAATAAACGCGGTAGAAATGAGGTCACTGCGCAAAATCTGCGGAGTGACTCTCGCTGACCGCGTAGGAAACAAGGTTGTAAGGAAGGAAGTTGGTTTGAAAGAGAGTGTCGGTGTAAAAGTAAGAAAGGGCATGGTTGGTTCGATGGTTCGGACATGTAGAAAGGATGGATGATGCAAGACTGACCGAGCATTTGACACGATTGACCAGATATACAATGCAAAAGCGGATGGATGTAGGAGTCGAGGACGGCCAAGACACACATTACATGACCAAATAGAACGTGTTATGGAGGAAGGTGATGTTAGGAGCCTCAAAAACCGACGCGCGTGCATAAAAAGAGTTATGAAAGTCAACGAAGCGAGTGAGTATCCATGTAACATAACATAACTTCACGCCTTTTGTACCCGAAGGTGTAAGCAGCGGCTGTTAAGCCTCGTCTCGCCGTTATGTTTACGTCTCAAATGGAATAGGTGGCGAACCTATTGCCATACCGGGCACAAAGTTTGTCAGTCATCGGTATTTATCACACATAACTTCCGAAAACAATTTCGAAAAGTCATTGGTGTGAGCCAGTGTCTGGAATCGAACCCCGGACCTCTGGATCAGAGGCCGTGCGCTCGCCCACTGCGCCACCGAGACTTTTAAAAAGTATCCATGTAATATTTAGTAATTTGGAAATATACAATAAAAGAGAACATATCAACCAAATGTCGGCTGATAAAATTGTATTATTCATCGACTCCATCTAGTGAATATTGGAATAAATAAATAACTAAACTGTTTCAAAGGTATAGAAGGAATGCGGTCATTGATGGCGTTAAAAATAACATTATGGAAAAAGTATTCTTTAGTAGTTTTCGTTCCGGGCCAAACTTAATATCGGGGCGTTGCAGATGAAATAAAGTCGGTAATATGTAATTGAATGATTAATAAAATAATCGGTTATTAATCGATTAGTCATATAAAAATAATTACTAAATTTAATAGATTTTTTTACTTTTAGATGTTGATTTTTAATCGATTATTTCAATAATTAATTATTTTTTCACATCCTTACTAATGTTCGTTAGTGATTATTTTTTTAGACGCTCTTCATTATTGTTCGCTTGTTCTATCGGTCAGTATCATATATCGGTGTCAAGTTAGTGAAAGTGCTTTCGTTATTTCGTAATTTTATAATGGCGGAGTATTCAAATGCAGAGTACTATGATATGATTATGTGTGTGGGTGCATCGGAGGGAATCCTTACTGCAGCGCGCGAACTTTATCGACAACGTCACATTGATGGAAGAGAGCTGGAGAATCAGCGAAGACTTCCTTCTTATGCATGCTTCAGGAGGCTGGTCAACCGTTTGCACTCAAACGGTTCTTTCCATAGTCCAAACTCTGAAGGACGATCGAGTGACCGTGCGGATGCTCGTGTGGAACAGAATATTTTGGATCACTTTGCTGAAGATCCAACTAGAAGTACTAGAAAAGCCTCTGTCGTATTAGGTGTGTCTAGAATGAAAGTATGGAGAACTTTAAAAAAAGATAATCAGCATGCTTACCATTACCAGCGCACACAACAGCTGACACAAGCAGATTTTTTATTGAGACTGCGATTCTGTGAGTGGTATCGTAGTCAGGTTACTGCTGACCCTATGTTTTCGTCTCGGGTTCTATGGTCTGATGAGGCTACCTTTACTCGTTTTGGACTATCCAATAGCCACAACGAGCACTACTGGTCCCATGAAAATCCACATGCTTTTCGTCAAAGCCATTTTCAGCACAGGTGGAAAATTAATGTGTGGGCCGGTATCATCGGTGACAAATTGATAGGCCCTGTATTTTTGCCGGACCGGTTGAACGGTGAAATCTACTTGGAAATGTTGAGGACCACCTTGGAGGAAGAACTTGAAGGCCTTCCTTTGTTAGTTTACCGCGACATGATTTTCCAGCAAGACGGCGCGCCAGCGCATTACACTCGTTCTGTACGCGAATATCTGGACGATCGCTTTCATGCGTGGATTGGACGTTCTGGAACTGTTCCATGGCCACCACGGTCGCCCGATTTAACGCCAATGGACTTTTTTTTGTGGGGATATTTGAAAAGTGTGGTGTATGCTACGCAGTGTGAAACTGTGAATGATATGCGTCAAAAAATTGTGGAAGCTTGTGGTACTCTAACACCGGAGTATCTGAGCCGCGCCACACAATCTGTATCGCGGCGTGTAAACCTATGTGTTACGAGAGGAGGACAGCACATTGAACCTTTTTTGTAGTCACACTGAGAAATGGTAAGTGTTCACCATAAATCTTAAACGAAAAATCTGGTTAGATATGTATTAAACTATGAATGAATTTTATTTAATCAGAATGAAATACAAAATTTTTATTTTATATCTCACCATAACTTAGCAATATCGGCTCTACTACTACAGAATAAGGTCTAAATTTTTATATCCGTGTTGTAGGTACACAAGAAATTGTACCATATGTTACGATTTCTTGTGTATGTGTGTATGTGATATCAATGAAAGTCTTTATAGTAGGGTGACCATGTCAAATATTATTATTTGCGGACTCAGTAGGATTTTTTTTTTTTTTTTCAGATCTAAAATTTCGACTTATCACATTTTAAATATAGCCATCCGATAGGCAATTCCATCCTGTATCCACCCATCGCGGCTTGATATACCCAATGTGGGACACGCTGTATATATATATACACACAGCATATATATATATATATATACACACATACACACATATATATATATATATATATAAATATATATACATACACATTACATGTAAATAGAGATACATATTACCGATCATTCTTTAGAGAGGAAATATTCTTTGGTTCTCTTCTTAAAAACTTCTAGAGAAGAGGCATCTCTTACCGAGTGTGGAAGGCAATTCCATAACCGAACTGCACGAGCTGTAAAAGAGGAATCGTAACAACTAGATGTGCGAGTAGGAGCACGAAGAAGAAGAGAAGACGAAGTGCGACAGGGTTTATTTAAAGGAACAAGATATTCAAAGCGCTCACGTAGGTAGGAAGGCGAGTTCGGATTGTGAAGGATTGAAAAGAGAAGGTTAAGGATATGGGTTTCTCGACGTTGACGAATGGGTAACCACTTCAATCGGGAGCGAAACTCAGAGACATGGTCGTATTTCCGGAGTCCATAGATAAAACGGATACCCAAGTTTTGAAATATGAGTATGAAATATGAATTAATAAATGTGAGTCTAATCTACTGATCTACACTATCGTATTTGTCTAACTTTGTTCAACTTCGCGAATAGTTTGGAGGCACCATTACAGTTGCTTTGCCGGTCTTTAAATTTGTGGGTTGGAAGGGGAGGAGGTTTGGGAGGAAATGCGATAGGTGTCATTACACCAAACACACACACATAAAATATTGATCAAAAATGAACCCAGAAGTTATGAAAAGAAAAGTTTAAAGAAGTAGGAAGAACAGTCAGAATAGATTCGTAATTATTTATTTAAAAGTCTCGGTGGCCCAGTGGTCGAGCACACGGTTTCTGATTCAGAGGTCCGTGTTCGATTCGTGACACTGGCTCACACCAATGACTTTTCGAAATTGTTTTCGGAAGTCATGTGTGATGAATATCGATGACTGAAAACTTTGTGCCCGGTATGGCAATAGGTTCGCCACCTATTCCATTTGGGACGTAAACATAACGGCGAGACGAGGCTTAACAGCCGCTGCCTACACCTACGGGTAACAATGGCGTGAAGTTATGTTATGTATGTTAGTTATTATTTATTTAGTAGGTACAATTATTATGATTGTACTTGGTGTATCCAAACACTGATTGTACTGTATCACATCAAATGTGATAATAGCTTGAAAGTGATGACCACATCAATGTCGGTTTTACGTTTTGAGGTTGAATTGAATGCAATATGGTTTTCCGCCCTATTTTTCCGTGTGCTCGGGAATGACCTAGGAAATACCTATTGTAAAATATTAAGAAGAGTACTCAAAATTTAAGCAAAATAAATTTTAGATTAAAAGTGATAAAGTCGTTGAAGTAATAAATTGTTCTCAATACCTATATTAAAATACATATAACAATATTCTCGCCTCCGTGGACCAAATATTTCCCTGGCGCCATGAGAAAACAGGGTAATTAAAAAAAAAGCACATTACTGTAAAGATCTAAATAAATAGTGTTCGACCTCTAGATCCCTGAGAATGTTCAAGTTCATCCATTTTTTTTTGTCTATTGTATTGTTTTTATTTCTATGATTATTATCTCGGGTACTTTAAACAAACAAAAACATGTGTTATATTGGAAGCTATTTATTGTACGTATCTACAACCTCAATTTTTTTCGTATTTCAGACAGAAAAGAGTCAAGGTAAATTTTGCCGACATGATCACTCAAGACCATTATCTGACACTAAGTAGAAAAGACCTAAACATCAAACTGAAGAGTTTCAATGTAGATGACAGCAGAGATGAAATGGACTCTGATTTTGATATGTCCGATCCAGAACCGAGCAAATATGACGGTAATGTTTACCTTTTATTTTAATTACATTTTGTAGACTGGGTTCTATATTATATGGTAAATAATTGGACAATCGACTATAGAACATAGAACCCACGAATTAAAAAAAAATCTTAAGGTTGCTGATAATCACATAAGTACCTAGAATGTAAATTTGTAAATAAATATGATTTCTAAAATGAAAGTAGCTCATGTTACATATTACATTAGCTATCTGATAGTGAAAAAGCGATTTAGTGGTCGATATGAAGTATTAAAAAAGGTAAGGCAGCATGAATTGATGATCAAACATGGTTGAACCTGTGTCCGAGACGCTTTCCTGACCTTGAGCAATCTATGCTGGAGGTAGGGTAAGGTTCCCATGTACTGGAAGGCGTCCTATTATCGTGCTCTTATATAAATGTAAGGGATCACGTTTACAGTGAGCCAGTTACACGGCCATCAGTTTGATAAGCTTAACAGTGAGTGCATGGGAAAATGATGGAAAGGAGAATGAGGGTGATATCTAACGGAGTGTTTTGGGTGACTCAGGGTGGTTTTAGAAGCGGAACATGGCCCCAGATTTTTTTCATTCCGCAACATTATAGAGAAGAATCAACTGGCTTTCTGCGGTTTTGTGGATCTGGAAAAAGCGTTTGACATGGTGTTACGAAAGTATCTGTGGCGTTAGAAAACGGCGTGGAAGGGATATGGAAGGGATAGTTGGGTATGGCAGAGTTTGCACGAAAGGATAAACACAGTCGAAATGAGGGCAATTCGCAAAATCTGCGGTGATGCTCTCGCTGACCGCATCGAAAATAAGGTGGTAACGAAAGAAGTTGGATTGAAAGAGAGTGTCGACGTAAAAGTATGAAAGGGCGTGCTCCAATGATTCGGACATGTAGAAAGAATGGATGATGCAAGATTGACTAAGCAGATGTACAATGCAAAAGCGGATGAATGTAAGAGTAACCGACCGCCACGACACACATTCCATGACCAAATAAAACAAGTTCTGTGGAGGAAGGTGATGTCAGAAGCGTGTATGAACTTCACGCCAAATTCCTTGCGGGGTAGGCAGAGAACAGCTCATGTATAAGGCACGATTCTTACACGCCTCATTCGCTTCGTTGACTTTCATAACTCTTTTCATGCACGAGCGTCGATATCTGAGGTTCCTAACATCACCTTTCTCGGGATGACGTTCTATTCGGTCTTGGAATGCGTGTCTTGGTCAAATAACTTATTTTACAATTTTTACTCTCTGTTCCCACTAAACTCTGAAATGGTTGGACCGATTTTGCCGGGATTCTTATTTGCAGGTAGCTGATGTAATAAGGAGAAATTTAGGCTAATTTTATTTTAGAATAAAACTTTTATTGGTTTAAGCCGAAACAAAGTTCGCCTTAAATAAACAAGAATAAAAATATTAGATATCATAGTAGCTTATTTAGAAATAACTATTTTTGTTTTTATTTTTAGTTGTGGCCTCAGCACCTCAGACTGCCGAAATTCAAGTTAAGAAAAACAACTCCGAATGGGTTGAAATATCTTCAGATTCAGAAGAAGAGGATGAAATAAAATGATATTATTTTAGCTTGTTAAATAAAATGTAATAATCTTACATTTTAATCTTTCTTGTTATTATAATCTCTCTTAACAGTTATCTTATTAAAACAATTGCATTTTCCAGGTCAATTAACAATCATAATAGTTTACGTATCGCACCGAAAGAAAGGATTTTTAATACATACAGAAATATAATGTCTTAATTAATTTACTTACAACAAACAAAAAGAAAATAAATAAATAAGAGATAGTTCATCAGAAAAGTTATTGCGTACACAATATGACGAGATACTAAAATAAAATACATTTCACAACATACATACATTCAACAAACAGTGTCATATAATCATATAATCACAACAGAATTTTGAAAGCATCATAATACATTTTGTCATGAAGTAATATACTTCAAAATACTTACAGAGTTACCAATTTTTCAATCTATACCATTCACTACATTATTACCAGCGACACACTTCTTATATGAAGATATTGCTTTAAATCACCTGCGTAAATTTTTAACGCTTCTCATTGTCATCATATTTTACTTTTTATTTGCATAGTAAGACACACGATATTTAATTAAACCACAATGCAGTATGAAAAATAACTGGTACAATGCCATCTATAAAAAGTATATGAAAACAAAAGTGTTTAGTGTTGTGTGTGCGCTCAAACGATGCACACTTTAACATAGAATGTAGATTGAAAAGTTGTAAAATAAAACAAAAATATAATGATAACTAAATCTACTTATACTAAGTTAAAACTACACACTTTTATGTATAAATTACAGTCACATATAGTTCTAAACTGAGTCAGAGTTCATTCCGTTTTTCTGATCTAATTTATTACCGTTCGTTTTCACCATATAAATAAAGTAGGTCATTATTTCTTTCTCATTAACTGGCAATGACTTGAAATGTTTTTGTATAGCCTGTAAATAAAATCTATTATGAAATAATAATAATGGTCAAAGAAAATTATATATATAAAAAACAGAAACCCCAAAACTTATAGTAGAACATCATTAATTTTAATTTAGCTTAAGTTGAATAATTTAAACACCAGACAAACTTTTATAAGAATATTCTGATTGGCAAATCATTAAGAGTTGTCCAGCCATTACAAATTATAACAGATTATATATCGGTGAATCTAAAGAGAATAAGCCGATCAATTTAGTCTGGAATGGGCATTAAATGACACAAAAGTCGTGCCTTTAAATTTTCACACACTGAAGTTCTACTACAATATCTGTCATAGGGATGAAATAAGTGAGTTAAAGAAAGAGACTCGAGTGTCTGTTGTAAGACGGAGATGTATTTATGTGAGATTTAAAGAAAAAAGAAGGATCAAAGAATAATCATGAATGGGTAGTTATTATTACTCTATAGACCTATGAAAATCTGTAAAATAATGTGTTTGATGTAGAAATACTGCCATAAACTAATATTATAATAGTTATTTCAGTATTTTCTTGAAAGGTTATTTGTCTGAGCTCTGTAATACTTTTAGCAAATAATTGGAACACTTATTTACAGAACTCAAAACATCATAAGTTAGCAAGCAAGATTTAGGCTGCTATTATGTATTGATTTTTATATATTTCAACCAGCTATTTAGGGTTTTAATAAGAGCACTTAGATAATATGTGCATGATGAATATTTTACTCATTGATATTCAGTGATTAAATAAGATCAATAAAAATCAAATCAAGTTAGTACTGTAGGTGTATAAGCACTATAAAAATGAGGCATCAACTTTTTAAGGCACATTAAATTTATATTCTTGAATAATAACTATATTTTTATATATTATTATTGAGTCAAGTTTTATTTTCTTCAAATTTTATAGACTAAATAACACACTGAACTTAAAATAAATGTTACTACATCAAATACTATAGTAATGGGTTCCCAGAATATTTTTAACTAGCCCTCTTAAATGTCTATTATATAATCATCATAATAAATATACATAAACTTACATCAGCTAATTGAGCTTTATTAAAACCTGGCCTTGTTGGAACTTTGTAGTGTCTCTTATATCTCCTGAGTGTGTTGACTTGTAACTGGAACCAATCAACATCAGGTGTGTCCATCTCTGCTTCATTGCTGTCATCTTCGGAGTCCTTTGGCCTTCTTTGTTTTGTTCTTGCACATTGTATCATTGTTTTATGATGATCACAAATGTATGTATGCCTGGCCTGAAAATAAGATAACAGTCTCTAAAGTGTCTATTGTGTTGCATTGAAATCATCAAATTGTTTTAAAAATTAAATAGGCATGGCATGAAATTAAACCTACTTGTAGATCAATGTTAAGTTTCAGTCTCCTTTGAGCGACAGTCTTTTGTATACGCTTGCTATATGAGGCGTTGCCTGCGGGTCGTCTACAACTCTCGCCGTCATCCATTAGGCAACATATTTGATCAGAATTACCTCTAGAATCTTCTTCTCCTGTGCTAAACCCGTTGTTCATTTGATACTCCCGTTGAATCATATATGACGTATAAAGTTAACTTTTCCAGTACAGCTCGCTCGACGCGACAGAATAGTTCAACGTATTCACAACAAAACACAATTGAGGTTATGATTTATAACAACACAGAACATTTGTATTTAATAAATCAATTAACATCATCACAACAATTGTTCCGCTGAATTTATAGTACGTATGCACACGCTATCGTGATAATATTATTAAATTCACTGCACAATATGTAACATAACGTTCGTTGCTACTTTGCAATAACTACACCAATTTATAATGCCAGTTTAATACTTTGTCTTAAACTATCTGTATAAAACCAAACCTGAATTACAACAATTTAATTAAATTTTCGTATGGATTAAAGAATATTCTAACACAGCAGTTGAAATTAGCCGTAATTGCGCCGACTGACGAAGCCTCGCCATTACAAAATAAAATAGGTACCTAGCTAATAGTTAGAAATTATTTTCCATTAAATCCATTCATTCGTTCTGTTCGTTCCGATCAAAATAATAAAATATTCCCCAGCCAGCCAGCCGCTCGCCCTTGCACTTGCACAAGTGATAAACCCCGCAATAACCACAGTCACTAAAGTCAGATCAGAATGTAATTTCATTCAATCGGTCGCAGTAATCTGTAACTGTTCACTCTAACACAAAGACATTGAAATTATCTCTTATTACTGAATGATTTTTACTAAAGGCCTATACTTATAGTTGAGCTTATACGGCCTGACAACAAAATAGATCAGTGCTGACCCTGCGTACAGTTTGAGCCGTAACAGCAAAATACTACTTTCGGTGAATGTATGCATGATTATAAAATCTGACGATCTACAACTAGCAGCTAGGTAGGTAGCTATCTATGTATTGTAGTATAAACAAAAAATAAAGCTAAGACGAACACTGTGATTGGTGGAACTATGGCGGGCTTTTTAATTTGAACCAATCCAAACGTTTTGTCACTGACAGTCAGTTCATTTATTTATTACGGACGATCACAAAGTTCCCTACGTAATAAGCGCTGAAATCGTGTGTTCGGTTTTAATAAACATTCTCGGTGAGTCTTCTTATTTTAATTAAATACATAGTGAATGTAACTAAGTATTTAAACACTACGCAATCTTCATATTTTTGGTAGCTCATTGCTCGTATTATTATGCTTCATGTTGATACCTATTTATAGTTCTACATTCTAATTTTGTAAGCAAATGGCTGCCGAGTGTCGAGGTATTGTGACAGATATAATACCTATGGCTATGTATTTGTCTTTAGAAATATAGGTATATATAGGCCTATATATATAATAATGTATAAACAAGAAACGACAACACTGCTCGTTATCTCTAAGTTTACTATGTGCTCAATAATAAGTGTTTAGTATGCAAATAAATAACTGTAAATTATTACGTATATTTAATGTTTATATATTTTTTACCATTCCATCAATTTTCCGTGAATTTTGATATATTATTATAATAAATTTCCCATTAAATTAGTACCAGTAAGCAATTCCTGAAATAAATATTTATTCAGATACAAAATAGTACACAGTACACACTATTTAATAATTTATTAAACTAATTATTCATGTATGTATAAATAATAATTAAAAGAATTATTATTTATACATACATGAATAATTATATATAATGAATAATTAGGCAGTTTAAAATTTGGAAGCATTTAATTTTATATGATTTTTTGAGACTTCGTTAAAGCTCTAATAATCATTTTGGCGCCATTCGACCATTCAAGACGAAAGTTTATAAAATAATTCTTAAGTGGCAACTCGTCTGCTATCGAACTATTGGTGCATTTAATTTACTTTCTTACTAAGTTTTATGCTACGAAATGGCAAAAATTTACATTAAATATCTATATTTTTGACTGTTTTTAATACATAAAGTTAATGCGTCAAATGTTCTAAAGCTAAACTTTCAACTACGTTTTTATCACAAAATTGTTTGGAATATATTTTTATCTTATACTATCTGCCCCGGTGGATTCGTCTCGGTAGCAATAAATAAAAGGATTTTTCTAAAAAAAGTAGCATTAGTTACTCCTTATTACACCAACTACCTGACAATAAAAGTCCCGTCAAAATAGGTCCAGCCATTTCAGCGGTCACCCGGAACAGACAGACCGACAAAAAATGTTGTTTTGGTGGATGTATCGTAAACATATTCATATGAATGTAGTAGAAAGTAGTTATATCAATATTACAAACATACACTTCAATTTTATTTATATGTACTATAGACTAGTTGAACCGGTCGGAAATTTTGGATTTATCGTTTTTTCTTTACTACATCATACAATAATTAAAGACAAGAACCACCACATTGATACCGTCTATCAATTAAAACAAACCGCATCAAAATCCGTTGCATTATACTTTCAAAGACATAATTATATAAGGGGACAGACAGGCGAAAACAACTTTATTTTATACTAGCTGACCCGACGAACTTTGTTCCGCATCAAAAGTAATAAATGAGTAAAATTTGGATATTAAAAAGTGCAATTTGTGCTATTTATCGGCACGCGTATTGGCGCGCAAGGCAACTGCTATGTCCCACTATGTTAATACTTTAATATCTTCGTAAAATAATATTAGTTTAAATTACATGCTGTAAAGGGCATTGCTTTGGGCTTGCTTTTAATATAGATCGATATGATCTATATTAAAAGCACAATCTATTTAAGACACTCAACTGGATGAAAATTAATGCTGTAATGTTTAAAATTGCTTAGTAAATAAGCCAATGTTTCCCGTAAAAAATAAAAAGGTAAAAATGGTAATTGTGGGTTATCCTTAAGAGATATAGACATATGCCTTCGCGGACTTTTTTGCAGACCTTCTGAAGGTGTTTAATATTGTAGAACATTGTTTTGATCTATCACTTAAGGTTCAGCCATAAATGAGGACAGCCAGCGGATAGTGACTTTGTTTTATACTATGTAGTGACTATGTAATGTAATATTATACTATGTAATTTGTGAACACTGTAGGGAGTGCCCAAAACACTACATCAGGTTTGACAAACCACAAATCCTCGCCAAAGAACAACATTATCGTCCCAGGATGTTACGCGAGGCTATTGAAATCAAAAACATCCAAAGAATTTCAATAGAGAAGATGGCTGGAAACTATCACCTAGCTGGAACTCAGTCATAAGTCTCATCAAACCTAGCCCATAATCAAACAGCTCAAGACAGCGAGATACTATTAGTATAGTTTGCAGGTCAGACCCACATCAGAAACCAAAATAATGTAGAATTTTGAGTATTGCAGTATACAATCAAAATATTTTTACTAACCTGGAAACCTAGTTTCTTTTTTCTCAAAATATTACAAATAATAGCACTATCAATAGCCCGTACAAAATGAAATAATAATCAGTATTGAAGAACAGCCGCTGAGTTTTCTTGCTGGCCGCGATTTTGACCCAGTGGTAGATTTTTTAACAAATATTTACTTTTAAATTTAAAATCAACCAATATTTAATAATAGTTATACTCTGATTTCAACTAACTTAGAAAAATAAGATAATTATCTAATAATTAAAAATAACAACTGTTACCTATTAAACTGTTCTGCAGTTAATTAAACTTAAAAACAGTTGCAATAGTCGGGTTATATTTTATTTATTAGCTTTTTGAAATTATTTTCAGAAGTTATGTGTGATAAATATCGATGACTGACAACTTTGTGCCCGGTGTACGGGTTCCTCACTTATTCCGTTTGTGACGTAAACAACGGCGAGTCGAGGCTTAACAGCCGCTGCTACACCTTCGGATAGAAAAAGGCGTGAAGCTGTTTTTTTATGACTCGTCGCGATTTGCGCATTGCCAACAACAAATTAAGGAAAAGAAGGAAAGGAAGCGGTGATTATTTAGGAAAAAGAGTACACGAATCGGAAAGGAACGGGTTTATTTTAACACAACATACAACACTAAATAAATTTTAACAATAAATAAATTTACACATACATATTATAAACCATTTATATATAAATATTGCTAAGATACGTAAATTATGAGATAAAATTAAATACAGTGGAATCGTCAGAATATAATAGAATGGGAATAGATGTGGGTAAGGGAATACATACTTTAATTAATTAAATAGTGGAGAAATAAATTGCGATTGTACCGACGACAAGAAAATATAATATGGTCAAGATCCCCAACATCTTCAACACATGCACATACATTACTGTTAATAATTTTGAGTAGGTAATTTTTTTCATGAGTTATAAGCCCGAATACTGAACCGCCACTCAAATGTATAAGCGCTACTTATGCGTTTAAGTAGCTGTCACATTAGACAGAATACATGAAATTTGAGCAGTAAGTAGCACTTTATTGACTGTCAGATTTGAGTGGCGGTTAAGTATTCGGGCGTTAGTGATATTAATGAGTTGTGAACTTCAATAGAAGTTAGTTTATTTACATGGCTTTCAGTTTATTAAATATATTTTTACTAATTACAAGTCCGTTTGTTAATTAAATGGTTGATATTTTTAGGGAGCTATAATTGTCATAAATAGGTACTTAGATAAAAGTATGATAATACTTGCTAAGTATTTATATTTTTGTAATTATCATGGGTAGACCCAATAACACTACAGCCCGAATGAAGGCCAATCGTAGCCTGGAAACTATTGCAGAAAATATAAAAAATCATTTTTACATAATTGTGTCTTAACTCCTAACCGTATAAGAGTTCTGTAGCTTCATCATCAGCACCGCTGTATTAGAAGTTGATTCAATCATACCTCCCAAGCAACACGTTAGTACTATATACTACTAAACAGTTTCCATCGACTAACTGCAGTACTGTCTCCCAACTCCCAACCGTTAAGGAGTTCTGTGGCTTCTTCATCAGTATAGCAGCATCAGGTGTATATTCAAGCATACTCCATCAGCACAGCAGCATCAAATGTTGGCACCATAAAGAATATCCCTAAGACATCACTATTACGTAACAAAAACACCATACTCGCATACAACTTTTGGTGGATGCCTTCGATTTCTCCTGGTTCCCATCATCAGATCCTGACCTGGTGAAAATGGGACCATCTCGGAGGTAAACACTTAACAACGAAAAAAAAATTTTTAAAATCGGTCCATAATTGACGAAAATATCGGTGGACATACATAAAAAAATATATTATACATACAGACGAATTGAGAACCTCCTCCTTTTTTCGAAGTCTGTTAAAAAGATAGGTTTGGACGGAATATAAGGTTAAATTTTTCTATAGGTTGTACCTGTAGCTATCCGTCCAGGATACCGACTCTTGGAGGGATTTCGTACCCCATCAGATAAGATCATATGAAAAAATTTTAGTATGGAAATACGTCCCCAGAAGCAATGGCTTAGCAAGCAGGAGCATGACCTCTTGTGTTACCAGTGATGCCACTGTGCCCTGGAGTCCATGCGAAACTGATTTCTAAGTTAACTAAACATATTCATAGAGAAGTTTTCCTATTAATGTTATAATTGGATGAATGGGTTTGCTGCGAAAAGGATATCTTTCTTCTTGTAAGGAACTTTTAGTATCTGTAAAAACTACGTTTTTCTTTTAAACTTATTTAATATATGCAATGGCCTTAAAAATTGCAAAACCTTCACAGTAAACACAGAATTCTGGACAATATTGTATTGTTAGTGGTATATACCGACTAGTGTCCGCCGAAGGTTTATTTTTAGGCAAAGCGGAATCCGATCAATCGGCAATCTCCACAACCTTCGGCCGAAGCCGAAGCAGATGGTTTATAAACTATTGATCATTTAATGATCTTCTTCAATATTATCCTCAGCTGGTGTAAAGTGGTTCATGCCGCTTTTCTCTCGGTGATAAAAGTATCCGCACTGAACTAAGTGCAGTCCGGTCCGTCAGTCACCCACTCGTTCGTTTAATTTCGACTGTTCTCGGACCTTCGACGGGACCTCCGGCTTCTGCCCAGAATCCGACCGAAGCCGAAGATGGATTTTTGGCCGAAGGTGGCCGAAGCCGAAGCTTCGGTCGGACACTAATACCGACGCCTACATTCCCCACAGGCTACTTTTTGGAAGCATCGGCATAAATATATTGCCCACTATCGTAATTGATATCAACAATATTGCGCAATGATAAATTAGCAAAACTGTTGTCTTTTTTAACTGTGTTTAAATTTAAGTAGATGTGTGGAGTATACATTAATGATTCATTGCTGTTGCAAAACGGAGGAAACGAAACTGTTTGGTGGGTTGAAACGTTGAAAGCGTGATATCATTATATTATATTACGTATTATAAAACAAAGTCACTTTCCGCTGTCTTTGTGCTTATATCTTTAAAACTACGCAACGGATTTTGATGCGTTTTTTTTAATAGTGAGAGGGTGTCACACGGTGGTTTTGATCTATAATTCATTTAAAATGTTGCAAAGAAAAAAATATAATTTTCGAGATTAAGCACTTTAATTGCAAACGCTGGCTAAACCCCAAGTGATAAATCAAAACCATGTACTGCATTATTGTTCTCCTTTAAATAATAATAATAATCTTTATTTAAACAAAACACTACAACGTTAACAATGAATCTCTGCCTTCTAAATTAGGTCGAACCTGTGTAGGCTGTCTACAAAGTTTACATATATCTATCTCTTTTGATCATTTTATTTCTTTTCTGAGGCGAAACACAAACATCGAGTAAATATTTTTAAAAGTTCTGATCAGTTAGTAGGATTGGTAATCATCTTAGGTAGGTATGAAATGCCAGCTGTTCACGTAGATAAGATGAAGGCAGAGCAGTAAACTGCTTGTATGGTTGGCAGATTTCTAATATACATATTATTATAGTTAAAATAAAAAAATAGGATTATCAAACTCTCTAAATAAACTATTAGCAAAGGTCTCGGTGGTCCAGTGGTCGAGCACCCGGCTTCTGAATCAACGGGTTGTGGGTTCGAATCCTGACTCACATATGACTTCGAAATTAATTTCGAAAGTTATATGTGATACATGTCGATGACTGAAAACTTGTACCCGGTGTGGCAATAGGTTCGCCACCTATTCCAATTGGGTCGTAAACATAACGGCGCGAACGCCTTCGGATACAAAAAGGTGTGAAGTTATGTTAGGATTTTCAAACACTGTCGGTAACGCACATGTGATGCCCCTGGGTTTGCACACGTCCATAGGCTCCAGTTGCCTCTTACGAATTGTGCTATTTTGCCTCCGTGGTAATCGATAAATTAAAAACGATCATTTTTTTTATGACAGCATTTGTTGATCACACCGAGCTTTACAAATGTAAGTACCATATTAAAATCGATATTGATTGCCATAAACATAATTAAAAGCATATGGTAATCCATGTTTTTCACTCTTACAATAAAGCTGTACCTTTAGTTTTCTTTCACAAATAATGTTTATTAGATATATTAGCTGACCCGGCGAAATTTGGTGCCGCATTAAAAGTATTTTTTTACAGCTATTACAATTAAAGTGCTAAATCTCGAAAATTATCACTTTTTCATTACTACATTGATATTGATAATATTTAAATGAATTATACATAAAAACCACCCCGTCGACACCCTCTATCTATTAAAGAAAACCGCATCAAAATCCGTTGCGTAGTTTCAAAGATCTAAAAGCATTTAACTTTTAAGCAGACAGCGGAAATCAACTTTGTTTTATACTATGTACCTACCTAATGATTTACGCATTTATATCATATCAATTTCTTTCTATACATTTTAGTAGACGACAAGTCCTATTTTTAGGTGTATAAAAGTGATACAACAGTAGATTTTGTTGTTGTTGATGTTACCTTCGATATTAGCTTTTTTTGAAGTATTACAAATATTTAATCCTAAAATAAACTTAACAGTATTTTAGATATTTTCTTAAATTTACAGTTACAGTATTTTAATTAAATATTTACATCTTTGCTAAATTAGCGCTGATTATTATTTTTAATTGAAATCCGATGTTAGGAACAAATGATTCCTATAAAGGAATGTGAAAATATTACGCGCAGTAAAGCTGAGTAAAATATATACTTGAATTGTAAACAAAAGAATTTTGGTAATAACATGGGTAACCGAGGCTGCGCTAATCGTCTTATTGACCGGTTGTTGGACGGGCCTGTTGCCAGCTCGCTAACACAAGTCTCTTTTCGTATACATTTGTACGTTTCTAAAATATCCGCTGCGCGTTGAGGGCGCTCGGGTGCACTTGTTTGGCGTCTGACTCTGCGACGTTGCCAACTTTATTGACTTAGGTACAAACGAAGACAAAACGTACGCGTGTGTAGTGAACAGCAGTGAACTTATCAACTTACAGCCGGCAGCTTTTTCATGACAAAAACCACGCGATACCTTCCATTCTTGAGATCATATCTTAAATTTGCAACAATGAGGTACACATAAATAACACGAAGTTTTTGTGATTAGAGTGTATTTCCATGTTATGTGACAGTGTATAGGTGAAGTCATAGAAAAAAAGCTTCTTGTGTCCAAGTATTGACAGAAATTAAAGAAAGGACATGATTTCAACAGTATCTAATAAGCAAAACATCTTTTAGTAATCGTAGTGAATACAAATTATCTAATTGACCGTAAGTGGCGATTGTAAGATGGGGGATCGGGGCGCGACGGGAGACGCTTGGGGTGCGCGCGACGATGCCTCGTGGTGGCCGGGTAGCGCAGGTGAACTACAGCACCAACAACAATTGCATGAAGAAGTAGCTAGGAGTACTGCAACTTCAACACATCAACTGTATAGTTATAAAATGACAGGCGGATTCTCAAACAATAGTGGTGATACCCCGACTCAAAGTTATGACTACCGTCTAATGTCAAGTTCCAATAATAGGGATGAATCTCCTCAGCAGCCTTGGTGGTATGCATCAGGCTCCGCCGAATCGCAGCAGACATCTTCACCAACGGTACGGAAATATTCGTGTCTAAATGTAAACACGATATTTTTTTAATATTTATAAAATCAGTTAATGTACTGTTTTACCAGTGATTATTATTGAATTCTGAATCTATAGTAGTGTGAATATAGGAATTTAGAAGGTCCCAGGTTCAAATCATCTTGGCACACACAAATCACTTTTTGGCAAAAAATTAAAAGCTAGGTGCGTTATTTGGTAATCATCTGTGACTAAATAAATTGTCTCACATCTATTGACTGGTCTTTGAACACCAATGGCTTTGTATTTACATAGAAATATTTTATAAACTTTAAAAGTATTCAATTTGAGAAAACCTCTGATACAAAATTGACATAATGAATTTGTATTTTTTTTTTATGGGATAGGAGCGCAAATGAGCAGGCGTGTCACCTGATGGTAAGCAACTAACGCCACCCATGGACACCAGCAACACATATAGTGTTACTGTTGCGTTGCCGACCGTTAGGGGAAAGGGGGTGGGCCTCCGGGTACCTCTCTCACCGAACGAAACGCAGCATGAGCCACTTTACGTCGATCTTCTGAGAGGTCGTGGTATTTCACCGGTCGAGCCGGCCCATTCATGCAGCGAACTGCTTGGCTCTACCACTTTAAGTTATATGAGCAAATACACAGTGTAGTTGCTCCAAATTATCAATTAAACTGTGTATATATATTTGACTGCAATCAGTTTGGAGAACTCTTGGTCATTGTTTGACCATTGTCTATTAATTTTTCTGAAGCTGTATCTAATTTTTTTATGATTCATCCTCTAAATAATTATTTTCAACAACAAGGCAATTGTTTTACTGTCGTTTTTATTTATCATCACTTTTTTCATGGTTTCACAAAAGATAGACAAGTATATCATACAGATTTTGTAATTCTGCAAATACTACCAGAATTTATCTTTTAATCTGTATAATCATATTCTCTATTGTTATAGACTCAAAGTCAATCGAGTCCAAATCCAGAACAAAATAATCAACAATCAAATGGTGTACAACAAAATCATCAGAGTTTACAGCAAGCACAACAAGAACAAAGTCAGGCTATACAACAGCAACAAGCCCAAAACTTACAACAACATCAAGCACAGAGCTTGCAACAGCAACTGCAACAGCAGAATTTGCAGCAAGCCATTCAACAGCATAACAGAACATTGCAGCAAACATTACAACAACAGCAGCAAAATCAACAAGAGACATTGCAGCAGATGTTACAACAACATCAGCAGCAACACCAGCAGCAACATCAGCAGCAACAACAGCAACAGCAACAACAAGCTTTGCAGCATAGTTTGCAGCAAACTCTGCAGGTGAGCCAGGCTCAAGCCCAAGCTATTGTGCAAGCCCAGGCAGCCCTGCAGCAGCAAGTGGCTCAAAGTCTTCACCAACAACAGCAGACTCTGCATGAACAATTACAAGCTGTGCAACAACATCAAATTCAAGCTGCTTTACAAAGGCAATCTGCTACATTGCAGGTGAGTGTGAGTTAATCTTTAATAACATCTTATTTTTATGAAATAGCTTCACTGATTATGATGAAATATTTTAATGTATGTTCAGTAATAGTCTTGAAAATATCAGATGTAAATATTTTTATGTCCTCTTAAATGATTAAGTTAAGGTGGTTAACTACTAGCACTTGTTTGATATACAAAGACCACAGTGCTGGCTAGTTAACTAACTATAACTATTTTAACATTTTATTTCATACTTCATATCATGACCTCAAGAGATCAAGTGATGGTCTTATTTAATAGATAGAATGTGTCAACATGGTCGTTTTTATGTATTAATCATGTACAATGCAGTAAAAAGGCATAATTTTCGAGATTTAGCACTTCAATTGTAAATGCTGGCTGTACCCTATGTGATAGATAAAAAAAATGTAGTACATTATTATACACGTTCAATAGTACTACAAAAAAGTCCACAATGGCATATGTCTATCTCATCGGGATAGCCCATCATGGCCATTTTTATTTCTTTTCTGAGGTGAAACAAAGTTTGCTGCGTCAACGGTTATTTATCTATTTCAACTGCAAAGTTAACAATGTCCATTAGTTTAATGATAGACATTAAAAGATCTAATTGTTAATATCATAATAAAGATTCTCTCTGCCTACCCCATAAGGTATTTGGCGTGAAGTTATGTATGTATGTATAATAAATATTACAAAATGAAAATGAAATTAATGCCATATCATATTGTGTAAAATTCCAAAACTATTCAAAAGCACACTTTATTATAGTTTAGAGATATGATACAATGGGTATTTTAAGAGTTTGTTCCAGTTTTTTTAACCAAGTACTAAGTAACTCCTTTCAGCAATATGGGAATTTTGCACCTGCAAGCACCATGTAGCGATTGCTTTTGGAAACTGATTGTAGAAGTTTTTATTGTTATTTTTATTACTGTTCTCTTACTTTTCTTACTGACTATCAACCAAGTAATCAGTCCATCTCTAATTTAGTATTTATTTTATACTGGGGAATGGTACATATTAAGCACCACAGGAGATTGTAGATAATAATAAAAAATTCTTATTTACTTCATATTTTATCACAGGAATTGCAGCACCAAGCTCAACAGCAAGCATTGATAGCTCAAGCCACAAGTAAAGCAAAAATGCCCAGAGCTCGTGCATACAATAAGCCTAGAGGCAGAATGACTGCATATGCATTCTTCGTGCAGACTTGCCGAGAAGAACATAAAAAGAAGCATCCTGATGAGAATGTTGTGTTTGCTGCATTCTCCAAGAAATGTGCAGAGAGGTGGAATGTGAGTTGATATTTGATATTCAATAACACAAAATTTATTACTTTTCAAAGGCTTTACAAGTCTGGTACATGTCTCACATTATTTTTAAAAGTGAGAGAGACATGGGATTAATTGATTGTGTATATTTACGTTGTATTAATTCATTTTTGTATCTTAAATCATTTGAAATCATGCTGAAGAACTGCTTTATAACACACAAGTTTTTCAGTCATAAATATTCGAAAAAGTCGTATGTTTTAGAGCTGAAACTCCAATTCATCAAGACTATAATGTTGTGAACCAATATTATAAATTTACTACTCAGCTACTTGCCATTTTTGTGTTTTAACAATCTAATATATAAAATTCTCAAGTTAGTTACCATACTCCTCCAAAATGGCTTGAGATTTGTGTGGGTGTCGGCTAGGTCTGAGAATCGGACATTTATTTTTGATCCCCCTAAATGTTAAGTTTTTTATTTTTATAAAACCGCATATATAAACAGATCACCCTGTATAATAAGTATAGTCAAAATCAAAGAAACTATATTTCACAGACACTTAAAAATCAATGTTCAAAAATATTCTTTTTTTTTTTAAATGAAATTCTTAAACACGAGCGCTTGAGAAAGCACAAGAAAACACGGACGCAATTGCCACGAGCGGCCCGAATCTGAGTGTAGAGGCTATCATGAGAAGAATCGGAATACACCTATAACATAACATAACTTCACGCTTTTTCTATCCGAAGGTGTAGGCAGTGGCTGTTAAGCCTCGTCTCGCCGTTATGTTATACCTATACTTATAAGTATATTTATACTCAGATTGTAACTTATTAAAACGTGGGCCCGTTTTGACGACCGGTTTGTTTTCCGGTAATAAAACGTCCTGAGCCTGTTATTACGCTCTTAGACTTTCGTAAATTTATCCAATCACTGAATAGGAATTATTTTAATGTAATTCTTGGTATCTTTTGATGTCATATTGACAGATAGGTTCGCAGTTCACTCGAATTTAACTTAACCCCTTTAAACAGTGGCACACACATAGTCTCCTTAAACTCAAACCTTCAGGAGCAGTTGGATACAATACCCCCAGACGTGATGACCTGCAGGAACGGCCATTTGCTTTATGAAACCAAAGTTTAAAGGTTTGTTACACGCTTTCGCAGACAATGCTGGAGAAAGAGAAGCAACGTTTCCACGAGATGGCTGAACAAGATAAGAGGCGGTTCGATCTTGAAATGCAGAACTATGTACCGCCCAAGGACGTGAAGGTGCGCGGACGGAAGCGGCAGCAGATGAAGGATCCCAACGCGCCGAAGCGTTCCTTGTGAGTTATGGTCATTAGTTTTATATTATAATTTTGTACCATCATGCCTTTAATAAGCGAGGCTGTGGCTTGCGATAATGCTTCGATTTGCACACAGGCAGTCATTTTATGCAGTTATTTCCATACATCCTACACATAACATAACATAACTTCACGCCTTTTGTTACCCGAAGGTGTAGGCAGCGGCTGTTAAGCCTCGTCTCGCCGTTATGTTTACATCCCAAATGGAATAGGTGGCGAACCTATTGCCATACCGGGCACAAAGTTTTCAGTCATCGATATTTATCACACATAACTTCCGAAAATAATTTCGAAGTCATTGGTGTGAGCCAGTGTCTGGAATCGAACCCGGACCTCTGGATCAGAAGCCGTGTGCTCGACCACTGCGCCACCGAGACTATAAATCCTACACAATTTTGGAATTTTGTCTTATTTCATATACTGTTTATTTCAATTAACAAAGGCTAGAATTTTTTAATTTACTTAATTTTCAATAAGATTTACAAAGACTTGCTGTTCTTGTAGTTGTTAGTTTTTGTATATTAGTTTTTTTTGTGAATTGGAAATAAATAGCGATTGATTATGTTTCGGGTAAGAATCGTGCCTTATGATGCTCTGTTCTCCCTGCCTGCCAGAACGTAAGGGATTTGGCGTGAAGTTATGCATGTATGTATGTTTCGGGCAACACGCAAGGTCAAAGTTTTCCAACTAGGTTCTCGTTCCTAAAGTGTTAATAATAGTTCCTACTTTTATGATATTTTAATGATTTTGATGTATGAACTCGAACGAGTCCTGGAACAACCAGTATTCAGTGAGCTTCAACCTAGATATGTATAAGCTATGTACTAAATTGATGATGGTTATGACAGATCGGCATTCTTTTGGTTCTGCAACGATGAGCGTTCTAAAGTGAAGGCTAATAATCCCGAGTACACTATGGGTGATATCGCCAAGGAGCTTGGGCGCCGCTGGGCGGCTGCTGAGCCCGAGGTCAAGTCCAAGTACGAGAGCCTCTCTGAGCAGGACAAAGCCAGATATGATCGGGTGAGTCACAGTGAAAGTATTTTTTATTCTGTTATAAATTTAATATTTGGGTCATTATCAGAAATTAAACGTACAAACTTTTAACTTACTTAGAAGTACCAACCACACCAATTCTATCTTATTAAATACCGCATATTTTAAAATTTCATAGATGATTAGCGATTAAAGAAAAACAAATAAAGAAATAAAGTGATTAAACAATTTGTTATTAAATATTAAATTAGCTGACCTGGCGAACGTTGTTCCGCATCAAAAGTAATAATAACTGCTGTGCCGCTATGTTAATACTGCAATATCTTCTAAAAGTGTAAAGTGCCATGATCATCTATATTACATGTACAATCTATTAAAGACACTTAATTGGATGAAAATTAATGCTGTAATGTTTAAAATCGCTTCGTAAATCAGTCATTATTTCTCATAAAAAGTAAAAAATAAAAATGGTCACTGTGGGTTATCCCTAAGAGATATGCCCTCGCGGACTTTTTTGTAGACCTTCTGAAGGTGTTTAGTAATGCAGGACATTGTTTTGATCTATCACTTAGGGTTCAGCCAGCATTTGCAATTAAAGTGCTAAATCTCGAAAATAATCATTTTTTATTAACTACATTATATATGAATTATAGATCAAAACCACCCCGTTGACACCCTCTAACTATTAAGAAAAACCGCATAAAAATCCGTTGCGTACTTTTAAAGATATAAGCATATAAGGGGACAGACAGCGGAAAGTGACTTTGTTTTATACTATGTAATGATTGTAATGTAAATGTTAGTAATAAACGATGTTGTTAGTAATAACGAATTTAAAAAGAGTTATATCAAATAATTTTTATACATTTTTAATTACAGTAAAATTAATACCAAATTCCGGAGATATTACTTGGATAGCACCGATATTTGGGGTGTACAATGTATCAATGTATGTGTATAAAGCGTATTCTTCTATGTATCAAAATGGGTGACCCAATCTAAGTGGACTTCATAACATCGCTTAGTAGTTTTAAATATTGAATTATAAATTAATACTATAGTGAAAATTGATGCTAACACCAATTTAACCAAATTTTGACAATGACCCATTTCTATAACATTCATTTCGTCTTCTACACTCAGGCTGCTCTTTCGAACGTTTTGTCACAGATCTATGTACCTCTCTTAAACCGTAAAAGAGGTGCACGGATGTTTGAATATAAAACATAAATTATTATAATTTAAACATAAACGACACTATTATTTTTTAGGAAATGACGGCGTACAAGAAAGGTGTGCCTTTAGCGTTAACGCAACCACAAGAAGTGCGACCGGTGGAGGTGTTAGAACCGGATCATGAGAACGACAGTGACTTCGGAGGCGATTTCGAAGCAGAAGAAGAGTACAAATGAACATATTGATGTAAGCACAGTGAGACTGTGATCCAGTAAGTCGCTGTTTATGGGCGCACCTACACAAAAGTATGTTTTAAAATTTTTACTAACATCATGTTGGACAATTCTTTTACTTGGAAATGTGAAGTGGTTTATGACGAGTGTATTTGAGGCAATAAATTTATAGGCTGTAACAAAGTGAGAATTGCTGCTCGCCAAGTATTCTTTAAAAATTGTGAGAGAAATGATCCAGAGATCTGATTTGTTTCTCGGCTAAAGGATTTGTGCATGTAGTCTTTTCTATTTCAACATTTAATAGAAAAAAAAAACAAAGTGATTAAATTGAATATGGACCTAAACTACTTAACAATTACTACTGTAACACATATTGCATGTGTCTTGTATCAAGTATCAAGATTAGGATTATATTGTTATCTACCGAATGACTTGACCAAGAGAGATTTTAAATTCATCAATATATACTTCCAGTTTATATTTTGTTATGGCGATTCCAAAAGAAATATGAAAATATTTTAGGGTTACAATGTTTTCTAATGACATATCGTCGGGGACAGTGCAAATCCGCGGAACTATCATTGGATAATTCCGCGTATGTGACAATTGTAGCCAATTAAAGTTTAGGCGGGCAAATCTCGCAAAATCTGCCACCTCTGCAATGCTGCCACTGCCTTGACACGAGTACATTTCGACCAATCTGAAGCCAATCAAAATGATATAATATAGATTTCAAACAAGTACACCGCGTATTACTCGTTCTAGTTCAACATGTCCATCCTAAGGTTGTCTGGAAGAGATTGCAGCATGCGATAAGACCTTTGTGCTACCCTTAACATTTGCTATGTACTACTTACTGTCATGTATTGGTTATATGGTGTACAATAAAGTGTATTCTATTCTATTCTATGAGCTTGATCATTGAACTAGTAAAGTTATTAAGTTAAAACCTTTTTCTGTAAAACTGGACGATTGCAGATACGCGGTGGTAGATTCGCGAATTTGCAATATCCCCGACGATATGCTATTAAAGTTTGGAAAAGAACCATGGTTAAATTCCTTACCAAGCGTAATATAGTATATAATAATAACATATCTTGGACACAATACACACAGCGCCGTCTAGCTCAAAGCTAAGCAACTAAATGCTTGTGTTATGGATACTAGTTAACGGATTTTAATACATATATACTTTTTTTTTTAAATACATACTTATTATACATAGAATAAAACCCAGACGCCACACAAATATTCATATTTGTCACAAATATTTGTGCTCGGGTGGGAATCGAATAGAATATACATACAGTCGGCTGTCGTTAATTCCAACTTGCGATTATTCTAACCTCTCTATAATTCAGAGTCATCACGAGTTCCATACGAAATCTCTTTATATTTCGAACTAATCCAATACATTTTATGCACTTGGTAATTCGAACGGAAAAATTATTGCTACTTAACAAAAACGACGCGTTAATACGAACAAATCGGCGTCCAGCACTCGATAATTCAAATTTACAGAGAGAGAAAGAAGTGGTATGATTGTAAAAACATTTCGCGACTATTTTTAAATAGGTGGTAAAGTGGTCTAGCACCTCGCTTCTGAATCCAGAGGTCGCGGGTTCGAAACCTGGCTCACATCAATAACTTTTCGAAATTAGTTTCGAAAGTTATGTGTGATTAAATATGGATTACTAAAATCTTTGAGCCTGGTATGGCAATAGGTGCGCCATCTATTCCATTTGGCACGTAAAAATAACGGCGAGTCGAGGCTTAACAGGCGCTGCCTACACCTTCGGGTAGAAAGTTATGTTGTTTTAAAGTTTAACCCTTAGTTGCATGATATTTTTTTTTTTGGAAAAAAAATCGTATGTATGTAATTAGACCTCTAGGTAATGGGAAAAATAATAAAAAAAAGATTTGACTTTCATAAGTATTTTTTTTTATTGAAAATGCTTTGATGTAAATTTCCATCATTATGCAGAATGAACTGATGAGCTTAGTACAAAATTAAAATAATGTGTAAGGTAATGAATAATTTCAATTTTGGTGAAAATTAACAAAACAGTTATTATTTTTGTTAAGACATAAGTTAACCCTACATTTGTTGCAGCTTATTGTGGAGTATCCTTTACACTGTGGGTATTTGCATCGCAGAGAAACGCCGACTTGTGGCCAATGGTCACTACCATCTCTTCTTATGTCTTTTGGTGGATGAACAACTGTAGGCCCTCTCTTCCTTTTTGCTTGGATTTCATTTTCCAAAGAGCTGGAACTTGGGCGTCCTCTTCTGACCTCTGTGTTGGATCTTATTGAGCATAAAACTTGAGCTAATTCATTACGAAATTGCCCCATGGAAAGTATATCTTTTTTTGGTACATTTCGATTGATTGCATTTTTTCTGTAAATTATCCAAGAATTGATGACAGTAAGATCAAGCAAATGAAAGAATATGCGTAAATACCATTTTTTCGACCTCAAAGGAATATGGAATCTCCCCAAAAAACTGTCCATTAAATCCACCCCCCCCATATGTTTGTTGTACTCTTGAACTATTTTTGGACATGAAATTTCTACCTTTTCCTTCTTTGCTTTGTCATATCTAATCTAATGACACTAGATATTGGTGTTGACCCAACATATGTAGATAAAAGTGTCACCATTTTGTTGTCTTTCCAGGTGACACAAGACATATCAATACCATCAAATGTAGATGTTCTTTCTACATGACTTCCTCTTGGTACTGACTTTTTCATAAACTCCCTTTTGTCTGGTAATTTTGAGTTAGGAATCCGATTTTGTTGTACAGTACCCACAGATTGAATTCCTTGCTTGGCTAAATAATGAACCAGGGGCAATGATGTGTAGAAATTATCAAAGTAAATTATGTAATTTTGATATCTTGGCACACCTCTTAGCAAACGAATGACAACATTCCCTGTGGCTCCTATATCAGGTTCTCCTTCTAGTCTTCCTGTATTTTCCTGTCCAGAATACAATTCAAATGTATGAGCATATCCAGATAAATCACAGAGTACATAAAATTTAAACCCCCATTTGTGGGGTTTATTAGGTAGGTATTGTTTTAAGAAATGTGCAACTTTTGTGGCACACATCTGCTCATCTACTGACAATCTTTGTTCCTTAGGTATGGTAGAAAATTTAGTTTTGAGGTGATCAATAACTGGACGTATTGTGATTGATACGGCTTGTGATTTTCATTATTTTGAAAGTGCAATGAAAGCTTGATTCTTTCAAATTTGTTGACTGGCATTGTGGATGAAACTGGACCATAACCAAAAGCAGGAGACCAATATGATCTGGTATTTTGGAATCTTTGCACAGACATAAACAGTAATATTCCAAAAAACTTTTTGATGTCTAAAGCTGTATAAATTATTCTGTTATTGGTATCTTTTTGCATGATATATAAATTAGTTTGATCAACAATTTCCTGAATAAAATCTTCATCAAAAAAGTATTTGAAACATTGGTAAGGAGTTTCAAGCTGGGATATTTCTAGTGGAAAATCTGAGCTGCCTAAGAAAGCAATTTTATCCTCATTAAAGTCCATGTTTCTCTTTTTCCAAATAAGTTTTCTTTTGTCCAATAATGTATTGAAAATATCACCACAAGGAACTCTGTTTTGGATTTGTGCTTCTTCCACAAGTTCTTCAACAAGAGGAGGGTCATTTTCATTTTCTTTCTGACAGTCTTCATCATCATTTTCATCATCTAATATACTTAGAATTTCGTCTCTAGTATAGTGAAGATTTGGTGGATCATCATCATCAGAATCTTCTGCCTCCAGTCCGTCTTCTGACAGCCAACCATCCTCCAGCTGTGCTAGATAGTTTTCTATGTCTTTATCTTTCATAATATTCTGAAACAGCAAAAAAATAAGCAAGCAAAGTGAAATAAAATCAACCAAAATACCTCCATACTTCAAGGATGACAATACTTCATAATGATGTAAATTTCCACCATACCTATTTGACATTATTTTAGTTATATTATACATGTTTTCTTCACAAATATTAACAGTTTCCACAAGACTTACCTTATTTCTATGCATAATCAATATTTTTTTGTACTTTTGTCCACAAAAACCATTTAAAAACTTGATAATTAAAAGCACCTTCACAACAAAACAAACAACTTCAGCTTACTAAATTTTGAATGTTGAAAACAGTTGACGTTTGCTTTTTTTTTTTACTAAGTGCGTTCCGTTTCATTCATACGTGTTTCAAAAAGTTACCAGAGACAAAAAATCTTGACCAGCAACCGGTTTTGGGTGCATTTTTTCCTTTCCAATGGTTTGATGGAGATATCCATTACTATGCAACGAAGGGTTAACGTACACCATTTTTTTTGTTCTGATTAGTTTGCCTGTTCCACATACACTTCGCACAAATTGCCGTAAAAAGTCATCGACCAAGTAGAGGAGAGTGAAAAGTAAGGAGATGTTGCAAAAGTACTTCTTCAAATAACTTAATTTGGATTTTTCCAAATACTTTCTCAGCTATAAAAGAGCACAAGGAGAAAATTAATGCTGCTCCAACTGCTGGAGGACGGGAAAAAACGGTTCTTTCGAAATATACCTAATTCATCTCAAAAGTCCATCATTCTTATAGAATAGCAGTAGCAGTAGTTAACATATAATGAATTAATCAACATTTCGTAATTCGAGATTTTATTTATTTTCTCGCACGAGTACAAAACCATTTGATATTTCAAACACTCGACAATTCGTCGAGTTTCGAATTAACGACAGTCGACTGTACTAAAGCACTATAAAGTGAAAAAAAAACTTGTAACATTACTAATACCAGACTATTTTGAATTCTCTATAGCCAATTTTGTATGTTTTGATATTTGATTCGTCAAATGTTAATGTTAGGAAATACAGTCACTATAATCTCTCTGGGTCACTGTAATCGTGATGCTTGTTATTAGTATTCGGGTGAATTTTACAAAAAAAAAAATCAAATAATGCACATAATTTTTTATACAATATTTTACATAATGATTAATAATTGGTAGCTACTATTATCTACCTCAGTGGAGTGCTCGTTTCACTATTTGTAGACAATTATGTGCTAGGATATTGTATACCAGTTGATCATGTACAGTTTCAATGAATTGGATAAATCGGAGGAAAAAGAAAATAACATTAATCATTTTATCATTTGGCCCTTTTAATAAAATGAAATGTAATTGCCATGGTATCTTTTGATACTTTTAAAATATTTGTTATGTACATATTATTATTATATGATATATATATATATATACAGTTTCTCTCATCTTGATAATGTGTTCGTATAAAACTCTGGTTTATTAGTAAGAAAATGTTTTTATTATTTTGAAATGTGTAGAATAAGATCCACATAATAGATCCAGTGTGAAGAATGTGAGATACTATCGCCGTCTAGTTAGGCTTTAGAATTTTAAGGTATTGAAGAAATTTGAAGATGGTTTTAATAATATCTGCATAATGTTAATATTTTATTGTGAATCAGTTTTTGATTTTGTTGGAATATGTGAGTTTATTTAACCTGAGTAATTATGTTGTTCTTGATGATTGGGCATGATATTAATTGAACTTTGTTGTTCAGTACATTATATTTTAAAAGAAAATAGACAACATTGCAGAATTATAGAACTTCTGAACTAGTTTGGATTATGAATTTGCACGAATTATTAAAACAATATATTTATTTATTTCTATCTAACGACAAAGCAACAAAGGATATTTAAAAAATAAAGCACATTTTGGTTATTATTGTTTCAGGCTAGGTTGGAGCTGAATTATTCAATTCAAGATTGTAAATAATCCTGTATGACTAAAAAACTGGATAAAATGGATGGTCATAAATATATTTAGATAAGTTCAAAAGATGAGTCATTTAATCATTCAAAACTATGGCATTTCAAAGATAAACTTAACTACCTTTCTGATATTAGTAATTGATGTGAGATAGAAATAAATAAAGATGTTTTAATATTTTGTGACAAATAAGACATTCAATGTCAAACGGACAAAGAAATAGTAGGTTTTAAAAGTGTATATTTGCATTGAGCTTGCTTTACAGTGTAAAGTCAATTCTTCTGCCTAGTTGGCAGCTTAACATTACACCAAAAAGATGTATACACATTTTTCTAACGCCACTAAAGTTTCCTTGTTCATTTGACACTAAGGCCCGTAAGATCAATCACAGTTTAAACTATTTTATCTAGTTTAAACCTCATCTGTCGTTTATTTGGTAAGATCAATGCTAGATAAACCTCCAATAACAGTTTAAACTATAGTTTAGCTTATACCAGAAGATTTTGCCGTTTAAACTGTGGTCCTGCCTAGTTTAAAAATGGCGGTCGTTTATCAGCTGACATCTGACACAACGATTGTGGGTTCATACATAGATTTAGCATAGACTACAATAGATGGCACATGTCAGGAAAAATTTACTAATAGCATCGAATAACTGACAGCGTAACTGCGTATATTTTAGATTTTGGGGATATTTATATTTCCACCCATTAACATTACACCCAACACTATGTAAAAGTTAACGCTTTGAAGCGCTTTTTACGAACACATCATATCATAAGCCCTTTTGACGTCCACTGCTGGACATAGGCCTCCCTCATAAAGCGCCACAACTGCGCAATCATGGGGGGTTTTTGCCATAATCGCCACGCTTGGCAGGCGGGTTGGCGATCGCAGTAGGCTGTAGTGTCTTGAGAAAGAATGCTGCTGCCCATTCTTCTAGCTTTTCCATTTTCCCTTAGAACACATTGATAATAATAATAATATCTTGGACACAAATCACACAGCGCCAGTTCCAAACTAAGCAACTAAATGTTTGTGCTATAGTTACTAGAGAACGGATACTAATACATATATACTTTTCTTTTGTAAATATGTAAATACATACTTATAATACATAGAAAAACGCCCAGACGCCGCACAAATATTAATGTTTGTCATAAATATTTGTACTCGGGCGAAAATCGAACCCCCGACCTCAGTGCTGCAGCCGGTTGTTTTACCAATGCGCCACGAGCCCCGTAAGTCACTCACACATTAACAACCCATTTTTGGTCACGTTGTTTGGGTGACTATTGCCGATCTATTTTTCTTAAATCTATGGTCACACTATAAAACTTCATAAAAGAAAGAGAAAAAGAGTTTTTTTCACGAAATATGCCACAGACAATGTACAAAAGAGTGAATGATGAGCGAAATATGGACTTTAAATAACCAAATGTTGCCATCTGTCGAAAACTAAACTTAGTTTACGTAATCTATGTCCATTTCGCTGTTGATCTTACGAGGCAGGTTTAAACTCTAGATTAAAATTGACTATAGTTTAGAAAATCGACAGTTTTAACTATGATTGATCTTACGGGCCTAAGTGTCTCAAATATGGAGAGAAAGTTATGTTACTAAAGAACCTGTTTACTAAAATGGTTACTGGCAGTCAGAAACTGTTTGGAAATGGATTCACGAATGATAAATGTTTAAAATATGATATTCTTCACGGAGTATTGAGAATGCCTAAGGTCGGAATGGAAGGGGCCTTATCATTTAATTATTGTAGCAAGTGTTCGGAACAAAATAATATGTATAGATATAAATAAAACAAAAAAGAAGTCAGTCGAATAATATTTTTAAAAAGTCATTATGGCTGATGAGGAATTGTCATAAATCCAATCTTTTAATGAGTTGAGCGCAGTATTACAGAATTTTGTTGTCACTTATGTAATGAATAGGCCACTGTTCAACTTATTAGAATGCGTAACACAAAGAGACAGGCATAAAATGTATTGCTATCCATTTTTTTTTTTAAATTTCACGCCAGTAAGATCTCAAGGTGTAGGCAGCTGTTGAGTTTGACGCTAGAAATTTTTTGGCATCCATATACCTTAGAGTAATCACTTCACTTTCTATTGCCATCAGTTGAAGTATAGTCGTTGTCGTGAAAAAGATAAAAAATAAATGCAGTTTGATAAATTTAAATTCCATACAGACTGAAAGGTGAGACATCCAAAATACTTCTTCAATCAGCTAACAGCGGTCGTGACCAGTTCGTTTATGCCTGCACTCTTAGATATGAAATTGGAACGTTGGATATCGCACGTGAATGTATTGATAAGACGATTTGAATTATTGTTGGTCGTTAAGTGTTTAGACTTCTCAATTTATTGGCGCTTACAAATATAGTAGGAGAAATACAACTGATTGATTTGCTAGGATACCTCATTTTGATTCTAAACAAGTAATGATGCAACTCCACCTACCGATATGTTCACGCGCGTTGATCCAATAGGGTGTGCCAGATGAGTGGTTAATTTGTAATGAGTGAGATTTTGTTATTCCACGATGAGAATATTGTTTAGGTTCTAGTTAATCAATTATATTCCTTTATTGACATTAGAATTATTTTATGTTATTATTATTATATATTAATTATTCCTTGTTTATAAGTAAACATAATAAAATGTTTAGATATTTTTTTTATTATATGTATTTTTGCATTAATCAGCATATGGAAATTGTTGCCAAGTGAGAATTGTGAATTCTTGTGTATTATATATTTTTTTTCTTTAGTTAACGTGACGAGGATTCCTTTGATACATACGGTGTATAATTTCGTGTAAATAAAAATGACTGCAAACCGTGATAGTACTTAAATTTGTAGGTCAAATAGGCTCCGTGGCCGCCTGTAGGATATTTGCTAGAATGTTCCGCCATGTGTGTGCTCGCAAAATTAAAATTCACATCTCCAGTACAAGTAAGAAATGATTTCTTTTTTAATACTTTTACATGTCTCACAATATGCATTAAGACCATTTAAAGTTATCCATTTGTTTTCAAATAAAAGCAATTAATATGATGTTTTATTTTTAAAGATTTACATTTGATTCCTATAAAAGGTTGATTTTAATATTTGTATGTGTTTAAATTTTGCGTGTACACATTACCCTATATTAATTTGAAGTTAAAGTATGAACTATTAATACGATCAAGTTGTTTTCCTATAAAATGTCTTTTGTGAGTTAACGTGATAAATTAAATAAGCAATTCCACGAAATAACTAGGCCTGTATTTGTAATAAAAATTATTGCTCTAGTGGAAAAATGAAATATTAAAAAAGATATTATAAGCTGTTCATTGTGTAATTGTGGCAATATTGTTTTGAATTATAAAATCATTGTACAAAACAATAAAGTCGATAACACAAAATGTGTATTGTTTATTTGTATGAATAAATTAAGTTGGAGTATCTCTAATATTAGTAGGGGGGAGCCCATGAAGCTGTTTCGAGTTTTACTATACAGATACAGAAAGATAGCTTAACTCAGCAGATACAGGAAGATAGCTTGTACCCGGCTAACAGCCGAAACCAATAATCAATCCCAATCCAAATTTTGCTATCTAAGATCAATATTTCAATCCATTTCTACTAATGAGCGTGCCAAAAATCAATCCATGGATTGATTTTGTTTGGGGAATCGATCGACAGATACACAATGATCTTAGATTGGCTTCAATCTTAGATTGCAGATTGATTATTAATTTCGGCCGTAAGTTTATCCATCAACTATTAGCTTCATGTTTATAAGGCCGTCCGTGAAGGATAAAGGATGAGATTATTGTCATATTAGCCGAATGACTGGAGTTAATTCAATCGTCAGATTAAAAGACAGCACGTTTAGAACAAAACATGACATAACTTGCCATTTTAAAACTCTTCCTTACATTGTATAAATGCCACAGAAAGAATTTTAAGTCCGTCTGTTTGATCCGGGTGGTTTCTCACTTATTTTGACGGGAGTCACACTGGCAGATAGCTGACTAAATAAGGAGCAACATGGGCTTTAGTTTAGAAGTGTTATTTAAAAGAATATAGGTTTAGTGACACATATTCTCACAGATATTCGACAAATCTGAAAGAGACTGAATGTGGTTTAAGAGGTTCGTGTCAAGTGCCTACTGTACGCCGAAGACCAGGTTTTACTTGCTCCGTCGGCGTCAGAGTTACAAAACATATTAATCTTGGTGAATGCAGGGTTTAGAGAATGAGGTATGAAAATTAATGTAAGCAAGATGGAAGTTACGGTTGTGGAGAGAGAATGAGGTCACAGTGTGTGATAAGTTAATAGATGGCAAGAAATTGGAGCAAGCGAATGAGTTTGTATGTTTGGGAAGTATGTTTACAAGAGACGGAAAATGTGAGGAAGATATTAGAAGGAGAGTGACTGCGGGTAACAGAGTTAATGGTGCATTGCACGCCTTGATGCGTAGTCAGGCTGCGAATGAAAAGGCACGCTTGACAATTCACAATGGTGTGTTAGTGTTAGTACCAACTCTAACATACGGGAGTGAGTGTTGGGTGTGGCAGGCGAACCATGAAAGTAAGGTGAATGCAGTGGAAATGCGTTCTCTGAGAAGTATGTGTGGAGTCACCATTGCGGATCGTATGAAAAATAGCGTGATAAGGGAGAAATGCAAGTTGAAGGATGATGTGGTGACCAAAGTGGAGAGAAGTATGTTTAGATGGTTTGGTCATGTTGCAAGAATGGATGAAAGCCGATTGATTAAAAGAATATACGAAGCGAACGTGAGGATCGGGAGACCAAGACGGAGCTACCATGACCAAATAAATGGTCTGTTTAAAAAAGGCAAAATGCGTAGCACCCGAAACCGACGCGATTGCATGACGAGATGTATGACTGTGGATGAGGTGTAAGATGTGTGTCTGGATCGTAGCTTGTGGAAAGCCAAAGTCTGTGCCTGCCCCCATGGGATACAGGCGTGAGCTTATGTATTCTCACAGATTCCAACTACCGAGATATAACTTCACGCCCATTTCTACCCGAAGATGTAGGCAGCGACTGATAAGCTTCTACTCACCGAATGATTACGTCCCAAATGGAATAGTTGGTGGAACCTATTGCCATATACCGTGCACATTGTTGTCAGTTATCGATATTTATCAAACATATTTTTCGAGATGTCATTTTTGTGGGCCTGGAAATGACCTTCACCACTGGGCCACCTAGACTGTTTTTGTGTATATAAATTGAAGGTAAGGTCTCGGTGGCGCAATGGTCGATCCAGCTTCTGATCCAGAGGTCCGGGCTCGTTGCCAGACACTGGCTCACATCACTGGATGGAATAGGAAAAGTCATTTCGAAATTGTTTTCGGAAGTTATGTGTGATAAATATCGATGACTGAAAAACTTTGTGCCCGGTATGGCAATAGGTTCGCTACCTATTCCATTTGGGACTTAAAAATAACGGCGAGACGAGGCTTAACAGCCGCTGCCTACACCTTCGAGTAACAAAAGGCGTGAAGTTATGTGTGTTATGTTAATATACTCTTGCGGTCTTCACGAAATAGTTGTCGACGGGGATGGACAAGATTTATCTTTTTACCAGGTCTTGCATTATAATACTAATGGCCCGGTAATGTATACAAGTTAATGTAATGTTCAACAAGTACGAACATTTATATTGAATGGTCGGCGAAGTGAAGCCCTTTCCTCCTGACGGACACGCCGGGACGGCGTTCCTCCTCCCCCGCCATCCCCTCACTTGCAAGCGGGAATATCCGCGTGAACAGGCCGTATTCAATCGACTTATTAGCCTCATCCGATTATCATCGATTAGATCCGTTTGATGACACATGGCCTAACATAGCCTAGATTAGTGATGGTCAACTCGTGTTACCAACTCGAGTTGGGTCTGACTCGAGTCAACTCGAGGTGACTGCCTCCAACTCGAGTTGAAACGGAGACGGAAAAGGAGTTAGTGAGACCTTTATTTGAGCCGTGCTTATTTATGACTAAACTCGTTCATATCAAACAAAGCGTCACATTTATGTAGATTTGAAGTAAACTTATTTCTGTCAATTATATTTCATCTCCAATTTATTTCCTATAACAAAATGAAATTGTAAATTTTAGTTCTGATATAACTTCACGCAAAGTCCCTTGCAGTGTAGGCAGACAGATTAGAGCCTCACGATTCTTACACGCCTCACTTCCTTCTTTGACTTTCTTAACTCTTGTTAAACGCGTTTGTCGATTTTTAAATCTTCTGACGTCACCTTCCTCTAGGACTCGTTCTATTTGGTCAGGGAAGGTGTATTGTGGCCGTCGTCGACTCATGCATCCATCCGTTTTTGCATTGCATATCTGCTTAGTCAATCTTGCATCAGCCTACATGTCCAATTGTCTGAACCATCAGATATATAGAAATATTTTTTGGACATTTTTCTATGTATCATAAGTATGTATTTACAAAAGAAAAGTATAATATGTATTAATATCCGTTATCTAGTATCCATAACTAGAATCCATTTAAAATAGCTTCGTAATTACGCCATTATTTCTCGTAAAAAGTAAAAAAATAACAATGGTCATTGTGGGTTATGCTTAAGAGAGAGACATATGCCATCGGGGACCTCTTTGTACATGTTCTGAAGGTGCATAATAATGTAGAACAGTATTATAAACATTTTCATCTATCACTTAGGGTTCAGCAAATTGCAATTCATGTGCTAAATCTTGAAAATTATCACTTTTTATTTGCTGCTTGCTCTATCTAATAAAAAACGTATCAAAATCCGCATAGCATATGAGGGGAACAGAAATATATCAAGATAGAACGGCGAATAGGCGTGGCAAGCGTGCCAAAACCATGCACTATATTGCATGCTTTTCGAAACTCGCTCTCATTACGCAACGAGCGTTCCTGCCATGCGTTCAGGACGTAAAAAAATAGATAAAACGTCACATATATGCCTTATTGTGCTGTGGCAAATTGTAAAAACAAAATTAGTGAAGCAAATATGAAAAAAGGAAATATTTCGTATGATCAGTAAGTATAGAAAATCAGTAGAAAGTATTTTTTTGAGATTATAAATTATTGTTTTACTTTTACTATGTTCAATAATTACGATCACAAGTTGTATGTTTTTTCGTTATGATAAATATCCATTGCTGTCCGCATTCAACGCTCGTATACAAAAACATTGCGCGCATAAATTATACGCGTAATGTACGTCGAATCGAACCAAATACACAATACACCTGCCAGTTGATAGCTGTGTCTGTTAATCGCTGTGATTAGTCTTCGAATGTTAGAGATGGGCACTCCATGTATCGTTGAGTCTTAGGACTTATCGATAAATTAATTCAATAATAATTCGAGTATCAGCTCATGTCTTGCTTTGTCCCTACTTTATTCTAACACCACAAATTTCAACCAAAGTGCTTCGTAATTACATTGGCAGCAGTTTATTTGACCGTATAAGTTTTCACCAATTTGACCAATCGCCGATGGAAAATCATCTCGTTCTTCTCAAACGGGCAGTAACCGAGGTATATGCCGACGTTCGGCTTCGTTATTTAACCAGGACTGTGAGGCCAACCCTTACAAAAAGGCAAATATTTAATAAATATGTATAGTTTCAAGGACAGTAAAATATTTATAATTAAATTTTATATGCTGTTGGAAAAATATGTTTTAGGTATTAATATGTCGGATTAAAGTACATACATGTTTTTTCTTTCTATGATTATCGTTACACAAAATCAATACAGTTGGTACGATATAAAAATAATAAATTTAACACACGTTGCAGATATTAACATCGATAATCTAATGAGTGTGTCTCCTAACTAGTCGCCCCGCTCACAATGAAAATGACGTCACGCTGTGGGCGTGGTTTTTCAAAAAAGTGACACGCTCGAAATGTATGGAAATATGACATCGCGGCCGTTCTATCTTGATCTATTTCTGTGGGATAGACAGTGGAAAGCGAATTTGTTTTATACTGTGTAATTATTATAGATAATTTTAACTACAATACTTACAAGCCTTAGACTGTTCAATATCGGCGGACGAAAAATTTTATTTTAATATTCACTTTGATATTACCCTAACTCGAGTTGCAATTCGAGTTACGTGGACTTTAACTCGAGTAGTAGTAATTTTAACTTTAACCCGACATGTAGTAGCACTACATGTCGGAAATCCAATGTGATATCGACTCATAATCGAAGAATCGATATTTTGGTTTCTTTAAACAGCTAGGCTAGTGATGTGCCAACTCAGGTAACTCCTAGCCCGAGTTGACTCGAGTTAAAGTCTCGATTTAGTGCCAGAAAGATATTAGAACACATCCAGTCGTTAGACTTATACTTAAGGCTTGTCAAATATACAAATATACTCTGGTAAAATACAACTCTCCTTTCAGCTCAGTCGGGTGAAATGAAACAAATAAACCATTTGAAACATTTTATTTTATAAAAATAAACGTTTTGACGACAAATAGTTACAATATTCGGGGTCCTTACGAATTTAACTCATATCAGTTCCCACAAGAAAATGTTTCAAGACATTGTAAAAAATTCTGTTTTTACAAAAGTTATTATTTTTTTTTTTATCTTAAAACATTAACAACATTACATTTTTTTTTCACATCTAATTCTAATAACGGTCGATCACTTTCATCTCTTTACGTTAATAATTTTAATTAATACGAAAATAATATTTTGTTTTTATATTCATTTTTTAAAATAATATCTGTTTCACATGATTATTTAAATTATCGTACACACTGCTGTAATATTTTTAAATAATTTGATACATCATAAGTTTAAGTCGCATTGTTATTCTAATACCTATCTTAAATTATTTAAAAGACAAATTTATATCTTGCTTCAAAATGAGAAATCAATTTTCATTCTAGTGAATTTTCAAATTGGAAAAATAATTGAAGAATATTCATCATGCTTTGCATGTTACCAAATAAAGATATAGAATAATAATAATATGGAAAGTTATTAATGTCCTGCCTGTGACATTTTTTTAACTAACATGATTAAGATTTATCAATAATCGTCGAAAATATAATGTATTGTCCACTAACCTGTAACATTACCTAAAAAAAAAACTGACAGCAGTGTGTTTTATTTACAAGAATAATCCATATGAAGAGAATGTTAACACCACTCAGACTCAAATGGCGCCCCCTAAAATGTGTGAAATATGCGAAGATAGATGGCGCTGACAGTTAGTGACTCAACTTGAGCCCTGTTTTTATTGAATGAAACGAATTAAAGTCAATCGAACAAGTACGAATCGAGAAATAATTGTTCTTAGTAGAGTCGCATCATCAGCAGATAGTTCTCGCAACATTTACGACTGGCAATTTCAAACATTTGACACCTGATTTTTTTTTAATAATAATGTCAATATATATATATATATTGTTTTTGAAACCTGGAGGTAGGCATTTAATGCGGGGCGTCTCACTAGAGCTAATCTGCCTAATCGAAGCATGGGGTTGTATTCAACAAGGCAAATGTGTTTAAACATTTTAAAAGCTAGAAATTTATCAACGAAACAATATTTAAAAAAAAAAACCGAACTCTGACTAGAGAAATTTAGACAATCTCATGGAAATAGTTTTTATTACATTCTATTATTATATCGCTATTTCCCAATTAATATTTTAAATACACATCATAATACACAATCCGTATACCGGGGCTAATGACAAAAGCTCGTTCAAACATATACTACAATAAGTACAATAATATCTAATTATATGGCAATACACAATATTATAAATTATATATTTATTGATGTCATTATGTAAATATCACGAATATTTAAATGCAAATCAATAATATTATCTAAGAGATCAATAAATTTTATTCAAATGTTCATCATTAAAATATAAAATTTAAGTCGGTACTTTTACAAAATCTACAATAATTATTAGTAGGGTAGATTGATAAAAAAAATACAGATCAACACAAAAATGTAACAAACGTTTGGCGAAGAAATGTAAGTGAAGAAAATAAGTATATAGCGTTTGTCTCTCTCGATAGAAGGTAATACCCTGATCGTTCGAAAGAAATTATATAAAAAAAATAATCGACAGGCATGTAAATAACTGCGACTGGCCGTTTTGGTGTTTAGTGGATGTTCCTAGAACGAGCTGCGATACTTCAGTTTCAACTGTCAGCTGAATGAACACTGAAGAGATAAAACTGAAGGGAACAGCTCGCGTAAGCAAAAATATTATTTACAATTGTCGGGAGTTAGTTGTGGCGCTACGAGACGTCAGCTTCGTGCGGGTCAGGCGGTTGTTGTGGGATGTAGTTCCACCTCGCTCGCACCTGTGCGTCGTCGGGTGTGTGTGAGGGAGATGCAGCACGTCTGGCGCGTACGACTGCGAGGTGCCGCTGGATGTAGTGCTCTTGAGGCGCCAGAGCGGCGGCACGCGCCAGGCAGCTCTCCGCAGCACCGAGCTCTCCTCGCTCCACGGCCACCACGCACAGGTTGTGCAGAGCTTGGACATTCTCCGCTTCCAGCTCCAGTATACGTCGGTAACACTAGAACGTTTACGTTTCATTAGGAATCTTAGTCGTTATGAACATAAATTAATGGCACTTGTATAACTATATGATCGTCAAATGGCAATTAGCAAAAAAAAGTTAATTTAGCGGGAAATAAGCTAGACTTTGCTAAATAATTTGGATGAGGATCAGTTGTAAGTCGGTTAAAAAGTGTACGAAACATAGAACGTACAGTCTCGGCGGCGTCCAGGTCCTTGACGGAGTTGATGTAGATGTCGCCGAGCAGCACGAGCGCCTTGACGTGGTCGGGGTGGTGGCGCACCAGCTGCTTGAGGAAGGGCGCGGCCTCCAGCGGGCGCCTCCGGTCCGCCAGCAGCAGCGCCAGGTTGAAGAGCGCGGAGCGGAAGTCGGGCTTGAGGTGCACGGCGGCGCGGAACCAGCGCTCGGCGCACGCTGCGTCGCCCTCGTCCATGCACACCATGCCCAGGTTGAAATGCACGCGCTCGTTGGTGGCTGAAGGGACATGACCGTGACATTCAAAGTAAAACTAATGCCAAGTACCACTATATCAAGTGGACTATAACATGATAGACTACTAGATTTTGCGCAATGTAACAAAACAGGTAAACTTCGTCACATTATAAAAAAATGTAACTGCCTCCTACAGATTGATAGTTAGTAGTAGAAGCTGGGCGTTAAAAGCGTTAAACATTTGCAAGCCGCATAAGAAGTTTGACTTACAAACAGTAGATATGTATGACACAAGCATTTAGTTGCTTAGTTGGAACTAAAAAAGTCCTCGATATTATTATTAATAAATAAGATTGGAAGTTGGTATTTTCTGTTTTAACTCGGGTGATTGAAGATAGTGCTTTCAAATCACTCAAGTTAAAACAGTATTTATCACTGCAATTGCTATACTTCTTGGGCATGGATATGTGCAATTGGAAAACCCAAAGATACTCCAGAGTGTGTAATTAAGAAACTGAACAAATATAAGTAACTAAACTCACCATCTTTATCCAGTAGTTTAAGTAGACGCTGTCGAGCCAAATGCCTCAGATCGGCAGCACCTAATTCTTGTAATAATATTGCGGAGTTCAGCAATGCCTGTTCGTGTTCTGGCTCCAATTCCAAGGCTTTGTCCAAATAAGCTAATGCCTGGGATGGTTTGCCTTGCTCCAGTAGTACAACTCCCAGCTTAAATAAGAAAGCAAGGCAACTTATTATAACCAAGATAAGACAAAAAGCTAGTTTTTACAGATACAAATGTAAGAAGGAACTCCGGTTAAGGTCTTAGTACTAGTATTATGGATACTCACATTATAGTAAATGTCAGGATTTCCACTATCATAGAGTAATGCCCTCTCATAGACCTCCTGGGCCTCCTTCGTCCTGTTCAATTTGATCAATATATCTCCTCTATTTATATACGCTTGTGTGTAATCAGCTCTCATACTGATAGCCTGTCTATATAACATATCAGCTTCTTCCAACCTGGTCGCATTCTTCGATATCAAATTGGCAAGATTCAAAAACACGTTCAGATGATTAGGAGCTATCCTCGCTTGGTACGATTCACCAGGTTTCGCTTTTGGTAGAAGCGATTTCGCTCTGACATAAGCGTCTTCTGCCTCCTGATATCTGCCCAAGTGGTTATAAGTTCTGCCCACGTTGATGTGAGCACCGACGTCGTCTGGTTGGACGTTGACGGCTGTATTGAAGAATTCTAATGCTTCCGCATATTTGCCTTCCGCTTCTAAAGCGTGTCCTACATTATTGTACAGTTTGGCGTTATTACGATTAACCTAAAAATAAACATAACGCATTATATTCTCATTATATGCAATGGTGTGTCCATTCTAATATTAAGTAAAAAGTTCGATAGATTTGTATGAGTTGACCTCTGCTATAAGTCTAGTCTTTAGTTTGGTACTAATCCAACTTGGAAAATCTTTTTGCAGAGTTAGCTTGACTATTGAATCATTATTTAATGTTTTATTCATTAGTTAGTAATGTTTACCTTCAATCCTGAAGCAAATATTGAATATTCAGTCTTCCAATCCCAATTCCTCATGTAAGTCTTTGCACTGAACGCTAATAAGAGGAAAATCAACGATGTGGCGGCGAGCTTTGCACGTTTCTTAGCCAGAAGCCTCCAGCCGTGAGCCACCAACATGCACCAGCCCATTGAAGGGATGTACAAAACTCGCTCGGCCACAACAAATCCAACGGGGAAGAACAAATTCGATGAAGGTAGGAATGGTACCACCAGAAGTACGAGGCCCTATAAGTTAAGAGACCAATCGATAAATGTTAAAATCCTAGGAAATCAAGAACATATTGATATAATAATAATATTTATATAAATTACGAAAAAATATAGAATATCTCCCAATCAATATAATGAGGTTAAAAAAATCACAATTTCATCGAGAAAATGGAATGGCGTTCGGCTCTAAAGAACAGGGCCAGCACATATTTTTACCATGGTGTCGTAGGCTATTGATTTAACCGTATGTAATTTTATCTCCTCGCAATGGCATGATGGTTCAACATTCCACCTTTAAGTTAAAAATCCTAAGTGCGAATCCTGGCTCACACGAAAGATTTTATTGTGTGTGATAATTTGCGTAACGAAAAAATGGCAAAGACAAAAACTCACCATAGAAAGTGCAGTGGATCTTGTTCGTAATGCGTGTACAGTTGAAACCAACAAGCAAATAAAGAGCGCCAGTGTGGCCAGGTTCCGCGGGTCACGCCCTGAGTTGAGTAATGCGACTGTGCCCATGGTCCAGTCGCAACATAACGATTCAGGCAACGCCAGCAGCCAGGCGTTGAGTGCGGGCAGATACGCGAAAGTCAGGTATCTGCAACAAATAGGTCCAGCTTATTTATTCAAGTACATACAAAACATGTTATAAGAAAAATACATGCAGGATTTACTGCAAAGGTCGCAGAGTCTGTAGCATCGTGATCTGGAGGAAGATGATGTTAGGAGCCTCAAAAACAGACGCGCGTGCATGAAAAAAGTTATGAAAGTCAGCGAAGCGAGTGAGGCGTGTAAGAATCGTGCCTTATGGCGCTCTGTTCTCTCTGCCTACCCCGCAAGGGATTTGCCGTGAAGTTATGTATGTATGAATAAAAGTATATCAACAAAAAAAAATAGAAAATAATCTTGAAATAACATAACTTCCCGTCTTTTGCTACCCGAAAGCGGCTATTGGGTCTTGACTTGCCGTTATGTTTACGTAACGAATGAAATAGGTGGTGGACCTATTGCCATTCTGGGCACAAAGTTTTATCACACATAATTTCCGAAAAGAATTTCGAAAAGACATCGGTTTGAGTCAGGATTGGAACCCCTGACTTCTTGATTTAGAAGCGGGATACTTTACCACTGGACCATCGAGACATTAACAAAACAAATATCTTGAAATATTATTTCGGTACAAATTATATATATTTATGACGACCAAATTATTGCGAAGCAAGGGCGAATTAAATTATTTATTATAATTCACTCACATAATTAGGGCATGTAATCTTTCCATTCTCTTGTCTTTATATATAACAAAGGCGGGGTCTTTATAAAATTTTAATTCAATTTTACGTTATGTTAACGAAATTTCTTTGAACAAGTAATTGGGCGGATACGTAAAGGATAGCTCATAAAGTTAATGTAGCTTAACTTTAACTGGTAGTAGCTACTAGTGTAGGTTAGTAACTAGTAAATGGTAATAATCCTTAGGACTGGGCAATAAAGAAGCTTGTTAGAGAGACCAGTGACAATAGAAGCATTGACTGATGATAATAAACTGAACTTTTAGCCTTTTTTTTCCTTACGCGAGGAAATGCTTTGTGAACACCCTCCGCCTGGGTACGGCACGGGGTAGTGTAGGACTCCCAAAGCAGCACGGTGCAATCCAATCCTAGGGCTACCCACGAAAACCCCGCGGCGGCCTTCCTCCGGCGTGGTGGTAGATATAGTTAACCCCTCTGGAAACCCTGCCGTTTCCCCGGTTTTTTACGGTTACAAGGGAGAACTCATCCTCGAGGAGCTTCGGCGTGAGGCTCCTCAGGGCGGGGCGGCTAAGACCTCGCTGTAAAGAGGCGCGAGGCCGGCGGCGTCCCCGACGACCCTTCCCGGCCTCACCGGGGGTCTGAACTTCTAGCCTAGTGCTTTAGGATGAGGTCTCCTATAAGTCTCAGGTTCAGACTCTAATTTTAATTATGAGCAAACTCTAAGGCGTTAAGAACACGATCAGAAATTGTTAGTCCGCCCTGGTATTATGCTATTTTGTAGGTTTTGAAGTCGGTTAGTGAATTGCATCGCAGATAAAGGAGTTTCTATTGTTTGTATTCATTTCAAGAAAACCTTTTAAAAGTATCCAGTGTCATTTAAGAGCCAAAGGGTCAATAGGAAGCCCTGAGGAAGCCGTTAAGCTTATTACCGATTACCGTTTCTATTTAAAAATTCTTGTTTTTATTTTAATCCTACAAATATTGTTCGTTTTAAGAGCAAAACATTGCTTGTTTTATTTAATTTAACTTACTTTGCAGGTGGTGGTGATGCTCCAGCTGGATTATCAAATCTGGTGAAGACTGGTAATTGTGCACCCATGACTTGTACCCGAGCTATCAACAGGGCAAGAGAGGCACAGAAAACCGTGGAGAACCGACGGACGCCTTCCCCGGCGGCGTACCACCATCCAGAACCCTTACTCCATAGATCCCAAGGCCAACACCAACGCGGCAGTTGACCATTTCTTCGCTGCAGTAATAGAAAAAAGTCAATTATTCAATAATATTATTAGCATAATTAAAAATCATACATGTTATATTTTCTACGAGGTAAATAAATTTCTATCAAAATTGATACAATGACAGAACAATACAACATATAGCATTGGGCATAGAAGATTATAATTCAGGTATATATTAAAACTTAATACAATTACAAGTACCGTTACTTACTTTTTGTGCAACAAATATTTCGTACACTAAGCATACACCGGTGACCGTGATGCCCTGCTCCTTGCACAGCATGGCCACACCTATGGAAGCTGAACAAGCGACCACATATCGCCAGTCTGTAATTAAACCATGGTTTTATTTATAATTTATTTATTAACAGTGGTAGATTCATGCTCTCAGAAAATTGACGTAAAGTGGGCTAGTAAACCTATATCCTGCCCAATCTGGCAAAAACTGGCAACATACCTGTGATCCTCTCTTGCAGAAGTCCATGGGCAACGCTAGTCGCTTGGTCGTTTGCCTCTAATCGCATCTGACTGAAGAACCAATGACTTAACGAAATTCTTTTCGGAAATTATGTGTGATAAATATCGAAGATTGAAACTTCATGCCCGAAATATGGCAATAGATTCCACATCTATTCCACATAACGGTGAGCCGCTGTTAGACCTTGGGTAGAAAATGCGTTAAGTTATGTATGTTTCAGGCTTGTAAATGGAAAATTATCGAGTGTACGAACCTGTCGATCCTCAAAGTTATGAACCGCAGACTAACAAGTGATACTGCGTATGTTATGATGGCATATGACACTTTATCACTGTCAGTTTAACACATGGGTGGACGTTGACAAACAACCCGCACCTACCCACCCCCGCGCCTCTCATGTAACGCGTGAAGCTGTCAATTTCAGTTTTTATGTAAGCCCGTCAATGTCTGGAAGCGGTGCTTGGAATATCACGACATAATACAGTCCCTTTTTACTGTAGTATGCGCTGGTTTTACTAAAAAAAAGGTATGGTTCTATTCGATTCGATTGTAATAGAAATTTAAATAGAATGCAAATAAAAAAAAATACGCATGTATACAAATAAACAATATTGGAGTGTCTGTTAGCAATTCCGTACACCTCTCTCATCGAATGAAATACAGTATAAACCACTTTACGTTGATATTCTGAAAGGTCGTGGTATTTCACCGAACGAGCCGACCCATTCACGCAGCGAACCGCATGTCTCTACCATTGTAAAAACAGCAGCTATAGAAATGTTTCATTTCATTCCCCGAAATAAAGAGTTACAACGTCACAAAGTCTAAAATGATACTTTGTCTAAACAATATTTAGTTTATATGCGCAGTACGCTACAGGTCTCTCAAGCTTTTGTGAGTCTTATAAAATTTTAAAGAAGAAAGAAAAAGAGCAATAACGGTAAAAGGTGATATCCCAACGGGCACAATCTGACAGATTTATGAACCCTATTCATTGTGCAAAGCCTACTTAATGTGTACATGGGGAATGTTATTGAATTAAAAGAAAACTAATAACTTATTATGTCACCAAGTGCAGATATAGAATAAATAATGATTTGAGCACGATTCACACAGCACCATCAAATCGAACAACTAATACCTGCTTTTTTTGGGCAAATATCATTACATAGTATAAAATAAAGTCGCTTTCCGCTGTCTGTCCCCTTATATGCTTAAATATTTGAAACTTCGCAACGAATTTTGATGCGGTTTTTTTTAATAGATCAACGGGGTGGTTTTTGTCCATAATTCAGGTATGATGATGATGATGGTAAAGAAAAAGTGATAAATCCAAAATTAGCTTATTTATTACTTTTGTTGAGGAACAAAGTTCGCCGGCTCAACTAGTATACTTATAAATCATAGAAAAACGCCGCGACTTCAAACGAACATCCATTGCACATCTTAAATACATATTTCTACTCGGACGGGGATCGAACACGCTGAACCTCTCCTTACCTTGTTGTTCTTTCCATGCAAAAAGATGTTCTAAAGAAATCTATTAGTTTCTTGGTGATTTGATATATAATATCGACATATTATGATGTCAAGGCTTTTGGGAAATATAATATAAATTACCTGTACATCTTCTCCTCTGAGCAGCACGTGCATAGAAAAGAAGTGCTGCTAGGAAGAATAGCGAAGATAACATCTCAGCTCTTCCAACGACACCAGTGACCTGATCAATAAAGAAATATTATTACATCTTTACAACTCTAAAACATTCCAAGGAGGGTTGACGTCATAAAACCAAAGCCAAATCTTTTGACGACATAGGTAGTTCGAAAGGATCACATCATGAGCCGACCCCGCTTAGAGTGGGATAAGGGCAGTAGATAGATGATGGTGTTAATATAACTAAAAATTCAAACTCAAAAGAAATAATAAAGTTAATTCCAAAAATATACATTTATAGATAAACTAATGCAATTAGTCAGCATTTGCAATCTTTGAAATTGGATAGGAACTAACATTTTACAAAAGTATTTTCAGAGTGCAAATGTAAAAGCATCTAAAATAGCTGTGACCGCAGCGCAGTCTATAAAAATAGCAAACATGGTTAGGACTTGCGAAATGTGAGGAGGGGAGTCCTCCTCACAGCGTCCTCGCACAACTTAATTATAGAAAAGGTTACGTAAAAATGTATCCGAGTATGTATAGCATTTGCAACAGGAAAAATGCAAGCAGTGGTTATTCTAAATGAAACTGTATGTCGTGCTTTTTTAAATATATAATATGTGTATCATATCTTTGTATATGTTTTGTGGGGAACTTTTATAGGGAAATTTGTTTTTCTGTTTTTTTTTTCTGATTGGTAGTCGAATGTCTACTGTTCGTAATTACTATAAAAATTTACGCGATGTCTCTTCAACATTTTGTATGAAGATGGTTTGAATGATTGGGAGAAAGAGAAATTTTAGATTTTATAACACGATTACCACGGAAATCCTTTTTAGGAATGTGTTGGAAGATAGGATGCAAGGCGTCGTATGGATATAAATTGATATCTTATTAACAAATATAAAAATTTCCCTAACAACAGTTTCACAGTTGGGCAAATTGGTGAAATGAAATTATAAAAAAAATTAATTCACGCCTGCATCCAATAAGGGAAGGCAGAGACTTTAGCTTTCCACAAACTACGATCCTGTCACACTTCTTTCGCCTCACCCACAGTCATAAATCTCATCATACATTCACGTCGGTTTCAGGTGCTACGTATTTCGCCTTTTTTAAACAGACCATTTATTCGGTAGTGGGAGCTCCATCTTGGTCTCCCGGTCCCGACTCTGCCAGTTACATTTGCTTCGTATACTCTTTCGGCTTTCATTCGTTCTTGCAACATGACCAAACTATCTTAAGATACTTATCTCCACCTTGGTCACCACATCATCCTTCAACTTGCATTTCTCCTTTACCATGCTACTTTTCATTCGACACGCAAGGGTGATTACTACCTCACATACTAGTAAGTAAATATGTAATATTCCTTATCTTGCTTCGACAATACACACAATCAGTTCACGCATTCAGTTACTTAGCTTGAAAAACTATATGCCGCTGTGTGTATTGTGTCTGAAACATTAAAAAAATATACTATTTTGGAGACTTGTTTTCATATAGAGCTGTGTTATAATTTTGTTCTCTATAATCTCCTATAAATGTGTAAAGAACAAAGACTTTACCGACACAAGTCACGAGGACTTAACTTTTTGTATTCGTAACCCATAATGACAATGCTCATTAAATATCATTATAATATAACAGTAACTAAATAAATTCAGTGAGTTGATACCTTCAACTGTAGCTCTTCAAAATAGAGTTCAAGTATTCCATCCAAACATACTTACATATATTGCAAGTTAAATATGAGCATTTAAAAATAAGTGAGATTATGATCTTTGTAATATCAAATATAGTCCCACCACCCGTTACTAGTATGTCTCTGTACAGTTTTCATAAGGACTAAAGAAATTTTCTAAATTGGGTATTATATTGACCGATTTATATCCTACATTACCTATTATGGGAGCGTTAAAAGCGTTAAACGATTAGGTAGACAAGGAGGAGGATTAGACAAGGGAGATTAGAAGTACGACTTTAAATATACACGGAAACTGGCAGCAGAGATGTGAATGACTGTGAATCGCATCGTAAATTTAAAAAATAAAAATAGGTCCCAGTTGAAACTCGTACAACTAATTGGAACAGGATCGTAAACGATCAAGTTTAAAGATCGTCATGTTAACTGCCGAGTGGATGTGGTTTTGTCATGTCGTACGGTTGTTGAGAGAGTGTCGTAAAATGGATACGACATCTCGTTGCCACTGGACGGCAGGAGTTCAGCTTTCATTACCCGGTCGAACAAGAGATATTATTATACAGATACCGGGAACCGTGTATTAGACAGGTTACACACAACGCTATCTAGTTTTTCATGCCTAACAACTAAATGCGTATACGTATACATATTTTTTAAATAGAAAATCATCAACAATACCCAAACACACTGCTTTAAACTTTTATAATTTAAATAGTACTGTTACTGGGCCTCAGTTATTAAGCATTAACCACAACAACATCTGTTTATTTCTCGCAGAAACTTTCGTAGTACATATTTTCCACAGCCATTAACTACTCTAGGAAGTTAGAGGAAGTGAACAAGCTGACCCGGCGAACTTCCTACTTCCATATTATACAATATAATTCTACAAAATCACGAGCTGCTGCCTTGATGACTGAAAGATTTTTTACAGAAATCAGATTTTAATGAAACAAAGACTTGTCGTTCGTCAAGCCATTGTCAATCAAGAAAGGCTGCAAATATAAAAATCTCTTTTTTTATTCCAGCAATATCTGTTCTGAAAAAATGAGAAATATTTAAATATATTTATTTTTTTATGGGATAGGAGGGCAAACGAGTAGGCGTGTCACCTGATGGTAAGCAACCAACGCCGCCCATGGACACCAGCAACACATATAGTGTTACTGTTGCGTTGCCGACCTTTAAGGGATAGGGGATAGGAAAGGATGGGGCAGGGTGGGCCTCCGGATACCTCTCTCACCGAACGAAACGCGGCATGAGCCACTTTATGTCGGTCTTCTGAGAGGTCGTGGTATTTCACCGGTCGAGCCGGCCCATTCATGCAGCGAACTGCTTGGCTCTACCACTGTTAAAGCTTCATATTTTATTATTAGGTTTTATTATAGAATGGCTGATTATTATATATATTATTTTGCTTGTAACGAAATAAAATAGCGAAAGTGGTACAAATAAGTATTAGTCGCGCAAGATTTTCACTCCAATGAAGTGTATAAGTATTATAAAAAAAACAATCTAGCTTTCAGAGAACAAATATGAGGATTATTAAATTATCTCTTCTCTTTATTTTTTAATATTTTTGGGTTAATTTGAACAAAGTTCAAGTAACCAAGTGTATTACTTACAAATAATACATCAAAATGTTTGATAACTTATTTTTATTATTGAGCTTTTAATTATGACTAGATAACATAACATAACATAACTTCACGCCTTTTGTTACCCGAAGGTGTAGGCAGCGGCTGTTAAGCCTCGTCTCGCCGTTATGTTTACGTCCCAAATGGAATAGGTGGCGAACCTATTGCCATACCGGGCACAAAGTTTGTCAGTCATCGGTATTTATCACACATAACTTCCCAAAACAATTTCGAAAAGTCATTGGTGTGAGCCAGTGTCTGGAATCGAACCCCGGACCTCTGGATCAGAGGCCGTGCGTTCGCCCACTGCGCCACCGAGACTTATGACTAGATAATCTTTGTTTATTAGGGATTGTAATGGATTTGAGAAACGGGATATTCAGAATTACTCCTGCTAATGTAACAATACTGTTTAATATATGGAGACAGACAAAAAAAACATTACCCACATTTTAGTATAAGCAACAAAATGTATTTTCTATGTACATACTCATTCTCACACACACGACTTACAGTTTTATAACAAAAGGTGTCAAATAAAAGTTTTTATGACATAGTTCGTAAAATACTTGGAGAGAGAGAGAGAGAGAGAGAGGCTTCCTCTCAAATGCTCAATAAACGCACATTGCACAGTTACAGAGTTTTATTTTTATTGGACCACTGTCTTTTATATATGCGTTTCAATAATGGAAAACGTGAATTGCAATTGTCGCAAAACATTCAAATACATTTGTTTTTACCTCTGCATTATCTTAACAAAAGGAATTACATAAATAAGTAAAATGTCTGCATCAACCTGAGCTCGGGAAGAAGTATTGTATGTATTTATTTACCACCCAAAGTTCCGAAAAGAATTTCGAGGATTCCGAAAAGAATGTCTAGTATAATAAATTATCAAACTAAAATCTTCGATTTACTAGCAGGTGAGATTTCAAAAACCAAACTCTTTTTTGTTTCTCAACATAAGTATAGAAGAAAAGTTACATATTTCATCAGAATCATAGAGATTTTTAAGTTTACAAAGACAGTGTTTGATAAGATATCAACAGAATTGAGAATAGGAAAAATTGCTAGAAACTCGAAGAAAACAAAAAGCTTTTAAATACAACAACGACCACAAACAAAAACCTAAATAAAATAGTTCGAATCGAAATGACCTGTCCCTAAAATAATAGACGTTAACGAATTCCAATAAAAATGTAATTGAAAAATTTTTCATTGAACGGACCGATGTCGTATTGTCATATTTTGATATGTCATCAACGCGAACATTGTTATTTCGAAATAAAGAGATATTTAATATCTCGTATGACGGGATACTAGCTGAGCGCTCATCTGATATGACACATGGTCGGATACAAGTTTTAAGCTTTTCATACCATCAGGAAATGAAAACAACATTTATGTCGTTAACGATTGAACATATATTTTTTTTTGTAAATCCACTCGGGCGTATACTAACGTTGATAGATTATAATTGGTTTTAGCATTTTCAAATATATTTCTCAATAAAATATGTTTCTATTATGAACGGAATGATAAGGCTCGAAGGACCAAAAGGTTGGTTTTAATATTAATTTATTTAATATTTGTGTGAAAGTACTTACTGCTTCTGTGTGAATGGGATGCACGGCGAACAAGATGGCGGCAACAAAACTTGCGAACTCCGGCAGGAACATTGCGCACACCCTGTATCAGAGGAACTAGGTCAGACAGACGGATAAACAGGCGCAACTTGTATCTCGCGCTATTGGCGATAAAGCGCTTTTGTTAAGCACTTGATATTTCTTGTGAGAATAGTTGAGAGATCAGTACTTGTTTATTTGTTACCTGTCTCTGTGTATGATATTTTATAATGACTATCGGTTTTGACAATAACTTTTTAACAGACATCAGACATTGTCCTAGGTTAACTTTATTAATTCGTAGTTTTTAGCGTTTCTGGACTCCTAATCTCAAGAGATTAAAAGACCAGATACTCTGACACTAAAAGGATGTAGGAATAAAAATCTTTTTTGTACTTTTAGACCTTTTATATTTGTAAGTATAGACAGTAGAAGTTAAGTCTTATTATATAACGGATTTTAAGCGCCCAAGTTAACATAACATAACTTCACGCCTTTGTTACCTGAAGGTGTAGGCAGCGGCTGTGAAGCCTAGTCTCGCCGTTATGTTAACGCCCCAAATGGAATAGGTGGCGAATCTATTGCCGTACCGGGCACAAAGTTTTCAGTCATCGATATTTATCACACTTCGCCTCCGAAAAAATTTTCGAAAAATCATTGGTGTGAGCCAGTGTCAGGAATCGAACCCGGACCTCTGGAGCCGCGTGCTCGACCACTGGACCACCGAGACTATAAGCCCCCAATTTACTGTCATAATACGGGCACAATTTTGTCAGTCACCCTTCTATACTTATTTAATATAGGTACATAATCTCCGAAAAGAAATTAAAAATACATTAATGTTAGCTAGAATTGGAACCTGACACTTTTAGATGCAGAAGCGATGTACTAAACCGAGACTAATCTTTAGTAACGCGTTTACTATAAAACTTCAAACTTTTATCCTGATCGTGAATGCCATAAAGTGTACGTAATGTCGCTACAAAAGATTTTGAATTAGACAAAATTTTATTGTTTAGATAGAGGTGGTACTCTGCCTATCCTTTATGGAATTAACAGGATATTGTTTTATCTGAATTACGTAAACGTGATCACAATTGTTATATTGATTTTTTATCGTTCAAAGAACGGGTAGATGTCACTAATTGACCTATTTATTTAAGCTACGCACATGGATTGATTTTGTACGAGGCTTTGTCTTTAGTCAACTGCCTTTTCTTGGAGTGAATTATTTATTTCTAACTAGTTGTTGACCGCATTTTCGTTTGCTTTAAACTTTGTTCCCGCAAACCAGTATTTACAATTTGACCTTGTATTGAGGTTTCTCTTAGAAATTATAATGAATTTCGTTACTAAGACAGTCTGACAAAATTCTACGCGTATTTATTTGGAATAAAATTCATCGCCAGCTGGAATAATTTCGGTACAAAAACGTAATTCTAGTGAATCAGGTCAAAGTGAAAATGTAAGAAAACTGACGCAATTGTTACACTTGTATTTAATTTTATATGAACGATAAAATAGTTTACAAAAAGCAAACATATATTCACAAAAGGTTATATTCAATTTCCAGGTATACACTGTGGAACTGTTATTAAAGCAACAACTCTACAACATGGAAACTTTTGTGGTTCCATTTGGCACGCACTACAAAGAACTCCCACCCCACCCCACGGTATAGTACATAAGCTATTCACGTGTTCCTATTATAAAAGGAAAGTTAATGACTTATTTACAAATAGGAATCATTTTAATAGTAAGTTTCCGGGAAGTTTTGTTCAGAAATCAATTTCGTATGTTAAACTTTTGTCCTTCAAAGTTACAATTTCTTATTGTGACGTTATATATATATTGGTGTTAGACTGGTGTAATATATATTTATACTATCATGCTATTTATGTTTACTGGCACAGATATATGTTACATAGTAAAATAGTTACCATTTTTTAGGGATGATTATACGACAGTTCCTTTGAGTAAAATTACCAAGTACTCTTATATACGCAGTTTTATTGGGTTCTTTGCAGTGTGCACTGTGCATTCACAATTTGAGAAAATATATCTGATGATCGAGAAGCTTCTTCTAGTTTGTTGTTTTTAAGATAGATAGAGATATTATGACAAAGGTTTTATGTGGATAGAGACTTCTAGTAGTTGTCCAATTTAGTAAATAACCATACCATGGGTGATTAATTTAGTCTTTGAATAACGCTGAAGAAAACATTCTTCGAATTCGGGGTGGAAAATAGTATAGTAGTATTAGTACATTGAGAGAATATTGCTAATGTAGCACCTTATCAAAATTCATAGCAATTGCAAAACCATCAGTCCTGATTTGTTTACGTCTTTGGTCAATTAAACGTAATTAGACGACCAACTTATATACTATTTAATTGAGCATATAAGGGGACAGACAGTGGAAAGCAACTCAGCTTAAAGCAACTTTGTTTCATACTATGTGATGATTTGATTTTAATTAAAGCCATGCTCGTATATAACTCCATTATGGAAACAAATTGAACTTACATAAATATGTCCCCAAGTGTTTGCGATCGTGAATGTCGCCGTGTCACTTGAGACGAAACGTGTTGAGTGTACCATCCTCACCTTTCGTTAATTAAAACCTCCATACATTAATTACAACTACTGTATTCCGAGAGATATAACTTGGAATATTGTTGGATTTAATATTCACAAATATTTGCGATATTTTTATTTGAAAACTAGCTGACCCGGCGAACTTTGTTCCGCATCAAAAGTAATAAATGAGTAAAATGCCATTGCCAGCGTTTGCCATTAAAGTGCAAAATCTCGAAAATCATAAATTTTTCTTAAGTACATTATACATAAATTATAGATTAAAACCACGCCTATCCAATGAAAAAACCCGTATCAAAATACGTTGCGTAGTTTTAAAAATATACCTAAGCATATAAGGGGACAGACAGCTAAAAGTGGCTTTGTTTTATACTACGTAATGATGATTACTCGTCCAAATAACCCCACTGGATCAGTTTTCCTTTGGTGTTTCAAATTCTTCATATATATTTTATTTGAAATATTGCATATGATACAAAAACCACAATGTTGCATGCCCGGACAGCGAAATTGAGAAAGTTATAATAGAAACGAATTCCAAGCAGCGTACGTACCACAAGGGACAATGCTATCAACAATATGAAATAATTTTGAGTAAGAAAGTATATTTATATATGCTTTATATAGCGTATAAAGCTGAATAAATAATGATGTAGTTTGTCGTTTCTGTGGTCTGGAGACAGAAACATTCCGCTTCTGAATCAAGAACTCTCTCTCGAATGACCTTTCGGGAAGTTATGTGTGATGAATATCAATTGACTGACAAGATTTGTAAAAGGTAATGTACGCAAAAGGTTCAGACTATTGGGACATTAAAATTCGTCCTGTCGAAGCATACAGACGATACTTGTATCTTCGGGGGTAATGCTTGAAGTTATAAAAGAAATTGATATAGTTACGTTAAGTTTACGTCCCAAATGGAATAGGTGGCGAACCTATTGGCATACCGGGCACAAAGTTTTCAGTCATCGATATTTATTACACTTAACTTCCGAAAACAATTTCGAAAAGTCATTGGTGTGAGCCAGTGTCAGGATTCGAACCCGGACCTCTGGATCAGAAGTCGTGTGTTCTACCACTGGACCACGGAGACTGTAAAAAACTGTAAAAAAATGATATAGTTTTAAGTTTATTCACTTATCACCGAGTTCAAATACATATCACCATATATTATGTATATATTTTTGATAAATAAAATTTCTGTTTTGCGCAATTCTTATTGGCGTAGGAATCAATAGAAATAATTTAAAAGTATCAGACCACTCATAAAGATTACACTCCTAATTTAGTTACAATTGGAACAGAAAATTACGACACCACTTAAGCTAAAATCAATCAATAAGTAGAATTAGTATTACATTCTAAAATAACGTACACAAAAATCCTTCAGCAGAGCAGTAGAATATAAAATGAGTCTTATTTATCCAGATACAGTTGAACAGTAGAAATCAAATAGCAGTAGCAAGCAGTATTAGTAATTGGACAAGTTTGTTCAGAGCCCGCCGGCGCTGTGGTGTCGTATGGCATGCCCCGACAAGTCCGAGGTGGGTGGGACTAATTGAGACTAACGGAGCAAAGGTAACCTCCGGCGTTTTCGAACTTCTGCTCGAAATTATGGCACCAGCTAACTACTTTCTGCGGATCTGACAGAATCATGGGGAAGTTAGTATAAAAACGTTTATGGCCAGTTGTTAGAGAATCGTTCGACTAATGAGGCCCTTCAGAATTTATAGATATTTGATGATGGCTGGAGTAGTTATTTGTTTCTTTATTGTGAAGATAACTCTTATCGCACGTTTTATATGAAAACTTTTAATGGGAATACTTGTTACACTCAACGTATGAGAATATTAAGGTATGAATATAACTAACTGAAAGAATCGTAAAAAAGTTTAGTCGTTTATAATAAAATATTTACGTGCTAATATTGCAGAATATGCTTAGCTTGCTTTTGTTGATGATAGAGTCATCAACAAAGAATTATTTATAATGTCTTTCGTTGGTCGTATAAAATTTAATAGTATTAATCTTAGAGTTATAGTAGCCATAACGCAATTTTAGCTACCCTATGCCAGAAGTGGGTGCCTATGGGTGGTGTTAGACGGTGTTACGATTTATGCGTTTCAATTTTATAACAAAAGCAATATCTTATGTTACTCAAAAATAGTGTAGCTTTTTGTGAGTTTATTTCACACAAACAAACATACCCTTAATTAACAGTGTTATTGATTTGTAGTTAGAAAATTTATTTAATGATTTCTTTCTCTTCTGAATTTTGAATTAAAACTGCCATTTTGAATTAAAATGGCCACTCTAGTACATATCCCGCGTTGATTGTACAAGCTAACGTTTATTTTAAAAATTCATTAAATATACAATTCATAATAACAGCCAAAAAGGTCCACTTATTTGAATTTATAATCGGTTTGTATAAGAGAGATATGAAAAATAGCCGTGAATTATGTGCGTTTCTATGCCAGAAATTTTTAGGGACGCGCACATTAAAATATTTTTATTTGAATCATGAGAGATTGTTATAAATTTGTTTTGAAATAACATATTTTACATATTAAAACAATTGTTATGATAATATTTTTCTAATAGCAGCCACAAGTAAATTATACTTGTTCTAAGTTTATGAGAAGCTAATATATAAATGGCATTTGTAGTTTAGAACCGCAGAGGACTATGGCAAACATTAAAAAATAACACGTAAAAGTGCCAGCTGAGTGCCATATCAATAGCCTTTTATGCCAGTAGGCATTTGTGAAAAATGTCATATCGATACCTTAATTTGCAAACCTTCTAACTCCACTTTTTTTCGAAAATATAATATAATATAATAGTAGGTTTGCAAATCAGGGTATCGATATGACATTTGAAATAATTATTAGAAAACTTACGTTGTCTATTAGAAGAGGGGTAATAGAATGCAATAAAACATATTTATATTTTTATCAGTCTTTCCGGTTTTACTGGATTCTGGGAGTGTTCGATGCACACACGATGTTACAGTGGTAGAGCCAAGCAGTTCGCTGCATGAATGGACCGGCTCGACCGGTGAAATACCACGACCTCTCAGAAGACCGACGTAAAGTGGCTCATGCCGCGTTTCGTTCGGTGAGAGAGGTACACGGAGGCCCACCCCCCTTCCCCGTCCTTTCCTATCCCCTATCCCTTAAAGGCCGGCAACGCAACACTAACACTATATGTGTTGCTGGTGTCCATGGGCGGCGTTGGTTGCTTACCATCAGGTGACACGCCTGCTCGTTTGCCCTCCTATCCCATAAAAAAAAAAGATTGTGTGGTTTTATGAAACCACCGTAAAAGTGAAACTTTTTTTCACATTATAGACATTTAACTAAAAATAAATGTTAAATAAAATTAAATATATTGAATGGACCGAATATAAATAAAAAGACTTAATTTAATATTCATACAAAATAAGTTAATTAATAAATTCAAGCACTCAAAATTGAAATAAATCCATAAACAACAACATGGCCGCCATATTGGCCTCGGATAAAGTGAAAGGCGCTCTGACGAGCGCCTTTCACTTTATCCCTACTCCGCGGCCGACCGTCACGCGACATGCAACACACAGACGAAAAAGTTTGAGACGATGTAATAAAAGTTTCACTTTAAAAATTCTTTCAGCATTTTTAAAAGTTACGCAAATATTCGAGAGTATAATAGGAAATCGCCTTGTGAGGAGTGGGTATTTAATGGAGGGATGATACACATGTTGCGAGAAGAATGATAAACCTGAATGTAGAAGAAAATATAGGTGTATTGTCTGAAAGACGACATGAATAACAGTGGTAGAGCCAAGCAGTTCGCTGCATGAATGGGCCGGCTCGACCGGTGAAATACCACGACCTCTCAGAAGACCGACGTAAAGTGGCTCATGCCGCGTTTCATTCGGTGAGAGAGGTACCCGGAGGCCCAACCCCCTTCCCCGTCCTTTCCTATCCCCTATCCCTTAAAGGTCGGCAACGCAACAGTAACACTATATGTGTTGCTGGTGTCCATGGGCGGCGTTGGTTGCTTACCATCAGGTGACACGCCTGCTCGTTTGCCCTCCTATCCCATAAAAAAAAAGATTAAAAATGGTGTTAGTCTGAAAGATTTGAATGATAGGGAAGTGTGGAAAAGAGAAAAAAAATTGTTGTGCCGACCCAAAATAATGGTAACAATACAAGGCAGACATAACCTACCTCGAGTTAATTAAGGAGTTGGATCATCATTAGAAAGAAACCGTCATCGTAAACGACGCTTAAAGTAACAATTAGTTTATAAATAAATGCACTTATGGAAACTACAGTGATTTCTATTGGTGGCCTTTATCGATTGTACATATTATAAACTATCGTTATCTTTATAAATTCAGGGTCGTCTGTCCTAAGAAGTATTTAATAAAAAGACATCACAAAATTGAAGGAGCTTTACAGACGTAGCGCTATCGTAGCTCTTAGCGTAGACTTGGAGAAAATTTCATTTTAAATTATTTATCATGTACAAGGGCTTGAAGGTTACTTAAACATCTGGGTTGGTAATATCAAACTTGAATTATTAAACAAAAATATATGACACTTTCTCTTATAACCTTTACTTTAAGTTGAAAGGAAAATGTCAGTATCATACTTGATACAATAAATGCGAAAGTAAAGTCTGTTTATTACTGTTTCAGGCAAAAGTCACTCAGGAGATCATCATGAAACATTGGACATCTACTCTTGGAGTAACAGAGAACAGGAGGTAGTACAGAAGTAACATAGGCAGCTTTTTATAAAAAAAATGTTTTTGGGCAACGACAATTTGTTAGTTTACAATTATCTTTATAACTACCCCATAGCAGGCGATCTGCCTAGTTGATCAATTCCTCCAGACTAAGTGGGATGTTTAGTTTCTCTATAGTCAATTTAGAGTAAATATTAATAATAATTATTATTCTATTTGTAAGGCAGCTATGTAGAAACAGGCAAGAGTCTCCATATCTGGTTGATAAAGGTGCTATAGTGGGCCAATTATCTTTTATAAAGTGGATGCTTTATAAAATCCAGGGGAATTCCTGCCGAGATGGGGAAATGGAATAAAATTTAAAGAAATATTTTCAATACCAGTCTATTGGATATTGAACATTCTTTATCGGGAACGGAGAGGCAGTCCGTATTCAATTGAGTCGTATTTGCAGAGAGAATACCTAGGGTATTTTCAAGTCATATAGACAGACATCTACTGCAATATTAGATGTAACGCTGAAATAATTCAGGATCATCAGTCAAGAATATGAAAGGATATTTTCAGGTATATAAAGTTTTTCTATGTGTTGTAGAATTTTACATTTTGACACATTTTGTTCATCATTCGTCATGATTACATGTCATCTATGTTCAACATGTAATGCAAAGTATTTTTGGGCGCAATGCATTATTTGATATATATGTGTTAAGCAATTACGAGACTGCGCTTGAAAAAACCACCGTCCGCGTCGTTCAAGCGTAGTCTACTAAGGGGCCGTCCTTTAATCACGTGATGTTTTTTTTAATTATTTTTGACCCCCTCCCCCCTCCTCCATGGTGATACGTGGTGACATTTAAAACAAAACTACCCCTCCCCCTATCCAACATCACGTGTATTTTTAGTACATACAAAGAATATTAAAGTTTTTAGAGTATTATTTTTAATTCATCACCAATCTCGCTGGTCGAGTACTCGAGCTTATGAATCAGAAAGTCGTGGGATCGATTCTGGGCTCACACCAATCTATTTTATTCTAATAATAAGGTGGTAAAATTAAATACACGTGATATCTTACAACACCTCCCTCCCCCCTCGTGATATTTCGTGATTTTTGTTAGACCCCTCCCCCCCTTTCTAACCTCACGTGATTAATGGACGGCCCCTAAAGAATAATTGCTTTTCGAGAATGATATTTCTGTACTAAGTTGTCTAGCCTAAAATGTTAGATGGTTTTTAGCTTGAGAATTGGAATAATCCTACCCATGAAAACCTACATTACAGACAAATTCTCGAGATTATAAAAGTTCCGCGATTATTTGATTTGTAGGGTAGTTAATTTTTTTGGTTAAATCATTTACTTAAAAAATCACTACTAATGAATTAACGATATGAATAATGAGAGAAATCTTGACTATCGGATATATATCCATATTCTGTATGTCACCAAATACAAGGATAGTCATATAGATGCCAAGCTACTCCCGAATAATATGCTCATCGTTACAGAGAAGATATTTCATCTTGTGTGTGTGTGTGTGTTTTTTTTTATTATTTGATAAATGAAGTGTTTGAATAAGACCCATTCATCATTGTCTCAACATGTAAAAAAATCTAGACGGAGGCCTGTCAGGCTTTTGGTATTCGTTTACCCGAATGGAAATACAATAACGGAACGGTATTTTCTTTTTATAACGGAAAGTCTAGCCATAAGATGATGGCAGGATGATAGGAGTGTTTCAAGAATGGGTGCATTTGTTTTGGGATCAATTAATTATGTCACGGTACATTGATATTAATTTGTCCCGTGTAATAATAAAATAAGACAAAATGACCTATTTATTTAATTACGTATCAAATACTATAAGAGTTTATCAAATCCGTTGAATCAAACAAACAAACTCTCCAGCTACCGAGGCCGTTGGTATGCAACTGGGTTCTAGTCCCCGACTTCTGTTTCAGAAGCGGGCTGATGAAGCATTAAAAAACTTACAACAGAGACTCATGTATCTTAAATTAAGCAACTGGTTACTGCGTGCAATTTGGTTCCTGTGATTAATTATTACAAGGAAACGGATGGCAACTTGATGCCTCTAATTCCGTAGTGTCCAGCATCTCTCTTTGCAGGAGTTAGAGCAACGGAAGTTCTAAGGATAGGAACTCCCTTTCAATTATTCCGTTTTCATATAGTAAATAGGCTGGACTTTATTCCCCATAAACCTCGAATAAATATTTAATGTAAGTAATCTTTTCTATATATCTATCTATGGTACTGCAACAAAGAGGCAAACTTTGTTTATGGATAGCAAGAACCCTTTTTTTTGTAGATAGAAAAGTTTCGTTCTTTGGAAACTGTAATTTATCTTGAGAAAGAGAGACAAAAAACAAAGATATCATTCTCGTTATTTATTTATTTTATTTACACACAATTTATGTTTTGTGAAGACAAATTAAACTTTTTCGACACCTGAGAAGAGTTTCTAGATGAGGAAAAGTACTAATCATTTGTTTTTTTAAATAAATGGGGTAAACAAGCATTGTCCATGGACATCTATCTGCAACACCGAGTGAGTCATAGTTGCATTGTAATTTATTTCCGGGATGCGTGAAGAGAATGGAGGTGAGTGGAAAAGGGTAGGCTTGCAAAAACCTTTCCCACCGATTAAAACGAGACATGAGCCTGTTTGCGTCGATTTTAATATATGATAGGCCGTGGTATTTCAGTGTGATCGTGAAATTAGTATGAGGGTTTCCTAAAAACAATCATATATTTGGGAGTTTTTTAGAGATACTTACAATTAAGATATACTTTTGAAACCATCTTTAGGGTACCTTTTAGAGAATTAAAACCAGTCATAACATATGCATTGTCAACTATACCGAGTCACGTGGCGCACGTACGTTAGCTGTAAAACGGAAGTATACGGGGTTCGCAATAAAAGTGCGTGTACCCGCCAGTACCCGGTAATGGTGCCCGGGGGATCGCAAATAGTCACGGCACTTTACACTCCTCATATAATTTTTTACTACTTTTATTTATTTATTTGAATTTATTACATTTTTTTTTTTTTGTATCTTATTAATATTTTTTATATACGCGAGTTTGGCGATTTATTTATTTTTTAACATTGAAACAACTTTTTATGGATTACATCGCGTTTATTTAGAACTTATTTTCTATTTATTTCCCGACATTTCGAACTCTTTACAGAGATCATTTTCACGAGATTTTTTGTATAGAGTTCGAAACGTCGGGAAATAAATAGAATATAATTTCTAAATAAACGCGATATAATACATAAAAAGTTGTTTCAATGTTATGAATGTGATTCGCTAAAATCTAAGAAATAAATTATTTATTTTTCGAATCAATAGCTAGGTCAATATGCTGTCGTATTTTTTTTTATAAATTAACATGTTTTTACATAAAAGTGTTAGCTGCTGTTAAGTCAAGACTCTGAAATTATTACGTCCCAATTGATATAATTGTACTTGCCTAGAATTTACCATGCACTTTCTTACTGTAATATCTTCTTTAATAGGCGTGAAATAAAGTGTATTTTCCATTCTGTTTTTGTAATAAAAAATGCCATATAACAGTTCATTTATGTTCTAATTAAATCAATTCATAGCAACACGACTCCATTAACGGAACATAAAGTGAGAGAGTTGTGCGAGTGCACCGATCCTTATGGGAATCCGATGTTAATAGCCAATTAATCGGACGAGCTACTGCCACTGACCATTCCTATCGACCGGCAGTCAAGGAGTCCGGTATTTATGGATCGTCGACTTGTCAAAAGCTTTCGCACTACTCTATGGTAAGTAACAAACTTCAACTGACATTCAGCTAGCTAGTCTAGAAAAAGTATGATGTTGTTTTGTTTATTTTTATTAGTTAGTTACTATTTTTAAATACGTTTTGTAAGTTAGCCTCACCTGTATGGATATGAGTATGTATGTATTCAAAATGTTTGGACTCGATTATTATTATATATGTCAGGTAAACGAATGAATGGTGACATCTGCATGTAGCGTGTAGTTGCGGATGGGACCGATAACAGAGACGTGTGTCTGGTACGTTTCTGGGGGACCATAAAGTTGATATTGCCCAATAGTTCTGGACAGTCAAACTTACTTTGAAGTATATCAAACAGCATATTAAGAAGCTTCAGTTTAAATCAATGAAAATATATGAATGCTGCCGAATATGAATACCGAAGTGCTTTCTCGTGTTCGCTATGAATATTTATGATCAAGTGGTCATCATAAATAAATATATCTATTTAAAAACGCCTTTATACTGAGTTCTCCACTATAATTAAACTGTGGAAAAGTCCATCTCTAGTTTCTTATTATTTTAAAAGAATATTCTACCTTATTTATAATAAATAATAAATTTTATTATGAAAAATATAAATAACAATACATTGTGGGATGCTCTGAAACCCACGGTAGTTCGAACTGTGTTGCGGGTGTCAGTGTCTTCCCTCATAGAAAATGACACCTTTTTTACATAATAAGTATAACATTGTGTGTGTGCATGAGTGTGAGTGCGTGTATGTGTGGGTGTGTGTTTGTGCGTGAGTGTGAGTGCGTGTATGTGTGGGTGTGTGTTTGTGCGTGAGTGTGTGTGTCTCTCTCTGTGTGTGTGTGTTTGTGCATGTGATTAAGTTGCCTTATGTTAGAGCTACGTACTTATTTATCTGTAGCATAGCCTCTACATCATTGTAATCCATGCTCTTAGGCCAATTAGCCAAATTCATTTTAAACTGGTTATTACTAACTTTGAAAAAGTTTTGCTTTTATTTTGTGCTTATTATACATATAAGGAGCCATAAAATCAAATTGTCTACGGGCAAATGTCGACCGAATGTGTGGCACTGGACAGCGTTCTACGCGTTTATGTGACCGTGGTAGATTTGGTACAATTTTTTTTATGCATTAAACTTACAATTTACATGGCGCATTTACTTGGCATAAACAGTTGAAATAAATTTGATTCAAAGTATTTCAAAGGTAGGGAGTAAGGGATTTCTTTTGACCTTTTTATACAATTTTAGCTCCCCAGAGTACTTACTAGCAAAGATATTATTAATAACAATTGATACCAAACATTACTATTTACTACATTTTACTTTTACGAATTTAACATTTTCAGTTAGATATTTTCGTTGGAATCTAAAGATCTAATCCCGAACAGCAGAATCAAATCGTTCATTCAAATATATTCGAAAATACTTTTAATTATTCTAAAAAAAAGCGGTATATATAATGTAGCTATATCTTGCAAACGAAAATCAAAGACAATCACATAAAATAACAACGCGGCGCTAATCCCTAGGGAGCTATAAGTGAGAATATACATACCTAGATATAAATTTATTGTTTGACCGTTTCTGAGCTAATAAAATTGTGTAAAAGCGAATGTGCGTATGCAAATGTGAACCGCAGCGGAGACAAACGAGATTTTAACGCTTTACATTTTTTACCTTTTTTAATACTCTTCTTTATGATTCCTATTTTTTTCTATGAAATATGGAGATCCGTAAACGTACGGGAGTGACTGACATGGTCATGGACTGGAGAGGACTGGACATCACAAACACCCCAGCGCTCTTTAGTTCCAAGCTAAGCAACTAAATGCACAATTATGGATACTAGATAATGGATATCAATACTTTTTCTTTTGTAAATACATACAGTCCATGGGCGGTGGTAGTTTCTTACCATCAGATGACCCGCTTGCTGGTTTAAATTTAATTATCCCATAATAATGAAATTCGTCAAACAAGGTAATACAGAGTGCTGAGTAATATTTCAAATTTTGTATCAGCAAATAAATTAAGAAAACTAATAATAACCAGATTATATATTACTGTAATAATTCAGACGCATTTAATTTTGACGTCTTAACCAACTTCTAAAAGAGTGCTAAGACCAGTTATTTCGCTTGATACTTTAATAAATGAAAAACAAAATAACCTAACTCCTTATTTATCTGGTTTATTATTTATTTTTTTTGGTAAACTTTTGACCGAGCGACTATAATCATTAAATAATGTTAACGAGCCTACGGTCATAATGCACCATAACGACTCCTATATGAACATTTAATTGATAAACGACATAATAATTGCCATAAAACAACACTCTCGCATTACACTAAATTAATTATTTCGCCCAAATAAAATAGCTGAATTGTTAAAAAGTTACATAAATAAAGCTAGTGGCTTTATTTATGTAACTTTTTAACAATTCAGCTATTTTATTAAAAGTAAAAAGAACCGTTCATGTTTTTGTTTCTGTCAGAGTTTAGAGAAATAAGCTATACCAATTAATTTTTAAAGACAAGAATTTAGATTTAGAATACATTTAATCACCTCGGTGATCTTGACCTGGGTACGGCATGGGGTAGTGTGGGACTCCTAAAGCAGTAAGTACACTGCAATCCGATGCTAGGGCTACCCACTAAAACCTCGCGGCGGCCTTCCTCCAGTGTTAGAGTGGGCCAGGATACGGTTAACCCCTCTGGACCACCCTGACGTCACCCCTATTTTTTACGAGGGGAGCTCATCCTCGGGCAGCCTCGGCGTGAGGCTCGGCACCTCTATGACCTAGCGGCACTCGGCACCTCTATGACCTAGCGGCTCTATGAGCATTCCGCTTCAGAATCAGTTTCTAGTTAGAATAGCTGGCTAAAAAAATCGATGAGTCAGTTATTGTCACGTGACACAAACATATATCCTTATAATTCTTTTTGCACAGTCGGGAAACACCAGTTTACGGACTATGTAATACTAGCTAATATTAACAGTGAAGGCGGTCTAAGTGACTGCGTGTTTTGCGTCATTAAATTATGAATAAGCACCAACAGCTTCGTGTCTGATAAATAACAAACTCTCCTGTTTGCCTATTCCGCTATTTGAATTGACCCAGTTATTACTCCGAGAAAAAGTTTGTGAATTGATTCTACATAATTTGGATTCATTTTTTATTTGGAAAATAATAACTCTGTTGCAGTATACATTTTGCATTTTAGTTGAATTAGGGAACTTTGTTTCCCCTCAGGAAAGACATAAAAGTGATCATTGGGAGTTATCTTCAATGTGTATAATAATCTAGTACATTGTTTTGATCTATCACTTAAGGTTCAGCTAGCGGCAATTAAAATGCTAAATCTCGAAAATTATCACTTTTTATTTGCTTCAGTGCACATCAATTTTACATAGAAAACACCCACCTTGACAACCTCTATCTATTAAAAAAAACAATATCAATATCAGTTGCGTAGTATTAAAGATCTCAGCATATAAGGTGACAGACAGCGGAAAGCGAATTTATTTTATACTATGTAATGATTATTACTCAGAAATATTTTACCTAAAACTTCCGACATTTCAAATGCAATAGTGGAGACATGAGTAGTGCTGATAATAAATACTCGTTTATAAGACGGAGAATTTCATGCCTGAAGTGATTTTTTGGGAAATTTTTTACTGAACTTAAGTGTGGTAAGATCACTTAATGTAAATAGAAAAAAAGATTTGTTATATTGTTGTACTTTGTGTACCTACGCGTGTTAGATTTAAATGCAACAGAAACAAATATTTTATTAGCTAACGCGAGCTAAAATGTTCCTCTGCCTACTGCCCTGAAAATATATGGCGTGATAAACACAAAAATGTGTCGGATACTGTAACACACATCAGTCTCAAATGAGGGTTTCCGCATGCAGAACGGCAACGAATCGTGAACTTAAGTAATTCCATTATAAGTTCCGAGTTGAGAGTACTACGCTCAAGTTGCAAATAATGCGGCAGCTTAAAACTTTCCACCGATACTCTTATATTATATATGATTTAGGTGGGTTGATGCTTACATAACAACAAAAAACATAACATCACGACATTGTTAATAAATATTTAATTTTTGTTTCATGGTCTGATGTGGGTTACCAATAGTAAAAATCATATTTTTAACATCACCTTTTTGATTTTTATTTCCAAAAAGTGGGTGCTCTCTGTATCAATGAAAATAGCTTTTGAACAGATACCATCTTTTTGTTCATCAGTCGTGAAAATGATCTCTGTAAAGAGTTCGAAACGTCGGGAAATTAATAAAATTGGTAATAAATAAACGCGATATAATCCTAAAGTTTGTTTTAGTGTCATGAACGTGATTCGTGAAAATCTTAGAGATAAATATCACGACGATTATAAAAACAATATGTTTACATTTTCATATGTCTCGGTTTAAAGAACCTTTTCTCTTTAACGCGAGGAAATGCTTGATGCACACCCTTGAGGACGGCAGGGAGTAGTGTGGGACTCCCAGTGAGGTTTAAAGACCCAGGCATATTTTTTGAGAAACAATAGCGTATGCTGTGTTTTTCGTGTCATCATTACATAGTATAAAACAAAGTCACTTTCCGCTGTCTGTCCCCTTATATGCTTATATCTTTAAAAATACGCAACGGATTTTTATGCGGTTTTTTTAATAGTTAGATGGTGTCAACGGGGTGGTTTTGATCTATAATTCATATATGATGTTGTAAAGAAAAATTGATAATTTTCGAGATTTAGCACTTCAATTGCAAACGCTGGCTTAACCCTAAGTGATAGATCAAAACAATGTTTTACATTATTAAACACCTTCAGAAGGTCTACAAAAAAGTCCCCGAGGGCATATGTATGTCTCTTAAGGATAATCCACAATGACCATTTTTATTCTTTTACTTCTTACGAGAAATAATGGCTTATTTACGAAGCAATTTTAAACATTACAGCATTAATTTTCATCCAATGAAATAGATTGTGCTTTTAATATAGATCGATATGGCCCTTTACAGTATGTAATTTAAACGAATATTTACGAAGATATTACAATATTAACATAGCGGGACGTAGTAGTTGCGTTGCGCGCCAAAACGCGTGCCGATATATAGCACAAATTGTTTTTTTAATATCCAAATTTTACTCATTTATTACTTTTGATGCGGAACAAAGTTCGCCGAGTCAGCTAGTATATAAATAATTTAATTTCGTGCGATAGGTTATGGGCCCAGATGCCATATATTGGACATAATTACAATAGGTTTTTTATGAAATAGGAGCAAGCAAGCGGGTCACCTGATGGTAATGAACTAGCGCCGTCGATAGATACCTGCATAACAGATAATGTTACAGTTCCGTTGCTAGCTTTTAAAGGAGCGGAATGTAAAGGGGAAGACGTGTGCATCTCTGGATACCTCTCTCACCGAACTTAACACGCGACTTGTGCCACTTTACGTCTGTACTAGTATTTAATATGTACCTAAATTGGAAAGTAGGCATTTGTTAACCACTATGCCACTGTCGCAACTGTCATTCATATTAGAAATATTCAGATGACGACGGAAGTGGGAACAATATATACATAAAACAATGTTATCGTGCGGAATTTCAGTGAATAACAATGGTATACAAGGCTTTGTTTGCATGTTCAGAGTCGCGTTTGAATGCCTCATTTGCGTGTGAATTTTAACACCTCTAAAACATCGCCATGGGAAGGGCAGAAGTGCTCGAGCACGCCAGCGAGGCCTCGACGACCGCATCGAGCCAGAATGAATAGAAATGGCGAGTGTATTCACAGCCCGGCACAGACGTAAAGAGCCACGGTGTATTTATGGAACGTGGGCACCGACACTTAAGGCGGAACAATTGTGAGTGTGCAGTAGTAATATTTTGTTACAATCTTTTGCAACCATCAATATTCCGTTCGGATACACCGGTACCTTTGTTTTAGTTTTTTTTTTATGGGAGATATGAGTCACCTGGTGGTAAGCGACTTAAGCGACTTGCGACCACCATGGACTTCTACTACACCAATAGGGTCACAGTTGCGTTGTCATCCTCTATGTCTGATTGAGATGAAAGAAGAGGGTCTCCGAATACCTCTCTGACTAAAAAAATACGGCATGAGTCACTTTACGTCGATTTTCTGAGGATGTCTGCATTTCCGGAGTTTTGTATAAATATTTTGTCATGACGCGCTGTAGCTCAATAAAGGCTTATTGGATTCTAGACTGAAAGTGTCTTTGGATTCGCTTCGTATTGTAAGAATACTACTAAACTGTACTATAACTTTGGGGATAGTCCAAATATAACATTAAAACAACTCTTTATGGATTATATCGCGTTTATTTAGAACTTAATTTTATTATTTATTTCCCGACGTTTCGAACTCTTTACAGAGATATGATGAATGATCTCTGTAAAGAGTTCGATATAATCCATAAAGAGTTGTTTTAATGTTATGAATGTGATTCGCGAAAATCGAAGAAATAAATATAGTCCAAATATTTAGAAATATTATTTTTCCTTTACATTGTTGGTATTATATTAAAATCACAACATAAACGCAGGAAGTCTTTTGGCAGACAAATAAACGATCGGAACGAGTGGAATAACTTGACCAAAAGTTTCCTTCTCAATTGTTATCAAGAGAAAGTTATAAATACGTGTGCCCGGATTCGTAGGACCACAACTATCCTTTGTATCTTTTGGTCCTTCGAGCTGAAATAATAATGAGGACTTGAAAATCGTTAATAGGATTATGTTGGTAAATTGGATATTGAACGTAAGCCCGGCTAAGTTCGCGGTGAACACGAAATAACTGTAATTAACAGTAACTAAGGGGATTTCGCGTACTTCTGCTTGATTAAAACTGGCTGAACTAGGTTGTATACAGTCAACCATGTACAGATAATGTAATTTTTGCTTTACTTTTTTTTATGGGATAGGAGGGCAAACGAGCAGGCGTGTCACCTGATGGTAAGCAACCAACGCCGCCCATGGACACCAGCAACACATATAGTGTTACTGTTGCGTTGCCGACCTTTAAGGGATAGGGGATAGGAAAGGATGGGGAAGAGGGGTGGGCCTCCGGGTACCTCTCTCACCGAACGAAACGCGGCACGAGCCACTTTACGTCGGTCTTCTGAGAGGTCGTGGTATTTCACCGGTCGAGCCGGCCCATTCATGCAGCGAACTGCTTGGCTCTACCACTGTTGACTGTTGTTATTAAAGCATATACTAATCTTCACATACATTATTATTCTGCACGTAAACAGTGAATTCCTCATAACGGCTAAACCGATTTGAATGTTTTTTTTTGTGTGTGATTCATAAAATACAGGAACATACCTACATTTTAGGAACTACTGACCGCGTAGAAAACAAGGTTGTAAGGAAGGAAGTTGGTTTGAAAGAGAGTGTCGGTGTAAAAGTAAGAAAGGGCATGCTCCGATGGTTCGGACATGTAGAAAGAATGGTTGACGCAAGACTGACTAAGCAGATATACAATGCAAAAGCGGACGGATGTAGGAGTCGAGGACGGCCAAGACACACATTCCAAGACCAAATAGAACGTGTTCAGGAGGAAGGTGATGTTAAGAGCCTCAAAAACCGACGCGCGTGCATGAAAAGAGTTATGAAAGTCAACGAAGCGAGTGAAGTGTGTAAGAATCGTGCCCTATGGCGCTCTGTTCTCTCTGCCTACCCCGCAAGGGATTTGGCGTGAAGTTATGTATGTATGTATGTACTGGTTAAAATTGAAAAAAGTAAATTGGATAGTCCATTTATAGTGAAAGGCTTATACAACATTACTCTGCCACCAATAGAAGCGAAGCACTGACTTTTCTATGGAAAAAATAAATATTTTTAACACTAAAAAAGTAAAAAAAAATACATGACAATATGAAGTATGCTCGGTCAACTAGTAATACAATAGATAAAATACAACAGTAATTCCACGAAGTGATTGCCATCGGATCTGAACAGTCCAAAAAAGGAGAAATATTTGAACAGATGTCACGATATTAGGTTGCATTCACTTCGTCCCTCCGTCTTGAATCAATGTGAGGCATCATTTGTAATATACAAGAACTGGGTCACCAACATATGCAGCTTATGTGTTCAAGCTTACTTACGGGTTGGCGGGAAGTCAACTTTACTTTATGTAATGCGACAAACATTATATCTTCCTAAACGTATTCATAATACAAGTTCTGGACTTGAATATTAATATGCTATGCTTTTAGAACTAGTTCAGTAGCATAAATTAACTAATGGAAGCGAGAGTCGGGTATGGCAGAGTGCGCATGAAAGTAGGATAAACGCGGGAGAAATGAGGGCACTGCGCAAAATCTGCGGAGTGACTCTCACTGACCGCGTCGAAAACAAGGTTTAAGGAAGGAAGTTGGATTGTAAGAGAGTGTCGGCGTAAAAGTAAGAAAGGGCACGCTTCGATGGTTCGGACATATAGAAAGAATAGATGATTCAAGATTGACCAAGCAGATATACAATCCAAAAGCGGATGGATGTAGGTATCGAGGACGGCCAAAACACACATTCCATGATAAATAGAACATGTTCTGGAGGAAAGTGATGTCAAGAGCCTCAAAAATCGACGCGCATGCATGAAAAGAGTTATGAAAGTCAAAGAAGCGAGTGAGGCGTTTGATTGGGGAAATATGTTCCCCTGACATCGAACTAAACAGTTAGTCAACCACTCATTGATGTTTATACGAGACGAGAAAAAGGAGAAAATAACGAATGCAAAACGAGCAAACAAAACACTCGACTCGCTCGAGAATCAAAACACTCAACTCTTTTCCTTGTCCTGTGACGACAGGGTGTTAACTCAATTTTACGAATTCGGTACGTAAAAAATAAAACCCTACAGGACAGGGTCGCAGACAACCTGTGGCAATCGATCATGATAACATTGTACCCATTGAATAATTAAAAGCTTCCATATCAACTGTAAGTACGCACAACAACCAACGGATTACTTCGTCAACAATTAAAAGTTTTTAAATTCAATTAACAATTATGAGTGAACGACGCGGCTCGGTTTTTTTTTTATTTCGGACTCATATTAATCCTTTTTTTTGTTGAAATAAAACATTTATAAAACCATGTTAAATGATTAATTTTATCAGAAGTTACGTCAAGGCATAGATTACGAAATAGTCTAAAAGTATTTTTTTTTATGGGATAGGAGGGCAAACGAGCAGGCGTGTCACCTGATGGTAAGCAACCAACGCCGCCCATGGACACCATATAGTGTTACTTTTGCGTTGCCGACCTTTAAGGGATAGGGGATAGGAAAGGATGGGGAAGGGGGTGGGCCTCTGGGTACCTCCCTCACCGAACGAAACGCGGCATGAGCCACTTTACATCGGTCTTCTGAGAGGTCGTGATATTTCACCGGTCGAGCCGGCCCATTCATGCAGCGAACTGCTTGGCTCTACCACTGGCAGTTAACCAAAATAAAAAATGGCTTAAAAATCTTAGCATTAACGCCTACAACATACGGTAATTGGTGAAAAACAAAGAACACTCACAAATATATGAACGACGACAAAAACCTTATTTACCACGCAAATTCATCAAGTCAGAATTAAGATTTGCAAATCCACCATTTCAGTAAAACCCTTCTCTCATCCAATTAAGCTTTCCCTGTTTTCTTCAATCAATCCCCTTTAGGTGATGAAGAGAGTCGGAGTTTTAACGAGATCGCAGTTAGACTTCACTAATGATTTTCCGACCATAAGCTAGGATTTCACACGACGGAAAAAAAAACTGTCTGTAGTTTGTATAGAACAACGTTCATATTTTAATTTGTAATAGGTGTAAGAAATAATATACATACATACATACGCTCACGCTTTTATATATTATAGTGATAGACAGAGAATTTGCCTTTCCAGCTACGATCCTGACACACTTCTTTCATCTCAACCATAGGCATATATGTCGGTTTAGGGTGCTAGGCGTCGAGAAATCGATGACTGAAAACTTTGAGTATGGGTTTAGGTTCACCAGCTATTTTATTTGGGACGTAACACATCGATTCGGCGTGTCTAGGCTTAACAGCCGCTGCCTACGTCTTCGGGTAAAAAAAGGCGTAAAATATGTTAAGTTACAAAGCTATCTGCTAGAAATTTTAATCAACAGATTTTTATTAGGTATCTCAATGTTTCGAATGATTGATTTGTAAGGCTCCATTTTCTAAATTATATGTATGCCAGCAGAACGTACCTGTAATACAGAAGAGAGACGAGTGCGTGCAGCAGCAAGTTGACGAGGTGATAGCCCGCCGGCTGAAGTCCATGGATGGCGTAGTTCCATCTGAAGGTCAGCACAGTTAGGGGACGGTATGACTTGTGGGATTGTTCCTGAAAAAGAAAAACATAACGTATTACATTTTGAAAAGAATCGGATTTCGATCGTGCTTTACTGTATTTCATCCTTTTTTATAGGATAGCGAGCAAAAAGGGTCACCGCATGGTAAGTGATTACCGCCACCCATGGACACCTATATCACAGATAGTGTAACAGTAGCGTTGTAGGATTTTAACGGAAGTAGGACGCAAAGGAGTAGGTAGGGGTGTGGGCCTCCGGATATCTCTCACATCTATACCGAACGAAACGCGACATGAGCCACATGGATATTCTGAAGGGTCGTGGTATTTCACCGGTCGAGCTTGCCCATTCATCCGCGATACTTATTAAAATGTTATAAACTATCATAAGCTTAACCAAATAAATGTCTATTCTCAAACAAAACAGGTGACCCAATTATAAAAAGAAAATCTCTATTTAACAGTGCGTGTAATTATTAAAATTGTAAGAGACATCATTAGTTACAGAGTGAGAGAGAAAGAGAGAGAGACTGAGAGAGATACAGAGAGACGTACTTTCAAATATAAATGATGTGTTTCTGTGAACTGGTAATTAGAACTCAAATATTTATTTTAATAAAATGTTGTTAGGTAATGCGGTTTGAGTAGATATGATATTTGTAAAGTTTGTTTAATTAAGATATAAACAAAAACACGTAATTAACCCCTCCTTCTTTATATGTACTAGTTTTTTCAATTTACATGGTATGATTTGGTTGCGTATTAATCAACTAGCTTAGAAACAACAAGTTCCAAGCTCGAAAACATGTTGTTGCTATGCATTCATAGGATACTAGCTGACCCGGCGAACTCTGTTTCACATCAAAAGTAATAACTGCTGCCCCGCTATGTTAATACTGCAATATCTTCGACAAATTTGAAGTCGATAGCAGCTATAGGTTAAAAATGGGAATTTTCCATTGTTAACACCCCCGCAACCCCCCTTGTGGGTGGAATTTCGTAAAATCTGTTCTTAGCTGACCTCTACTCGGCGAAAGGATATATAATCCTACCAAATTTCAAGTCGCTACGCCTTATGGTTCCAGAGATATCGTGATGGGTCAATATATAGGTGGAAATCTCTTATATATATATATATATATATATATATATATATATATGTAGGTTCAACCGGAATATGCGGTTCAACAGGATTATATTCTGAACGTTTAGACATTGTATGGGCGAATGTAGGTATCGTGCAAATGAAAAGAGTATGGAATTTATAAACGATATTATAATAATCAGAGGGTATTAATTGACAAACTTTGTAATAATAGAAAATAACACTGTGCGAAACGTAGAACAGTTCCGTGGTTAGACTTCACAACTCGGCGGCTGAATCGAAAGTGATTTCCACTGAGTTTGATGCTATCGCCACGACTCTGTCAAAGCGCTAGAGGGCGCGCTTGCGTTCCGTTTAGTGTCCGTACTCATGACCGACTGCGACACGGCCATCCTGCGTGACACACGCCCTCGTGTGTTAGTCTGCAAGAAGAAAATAACAGCACAGTCTGCGTTCGGCCCATCCTATCAAACAACATTATTTTGCTTTTCGGAAAAATAAAAATCTGGTTTACTCATTTAAGTGTATTCATTACAATCAAATTATTTGTACTATCTTAATATCACTCAACAATAGCAATTCACAAACTGTTCCAATACTGAAGATAACTGAGACCATGCACCATTGAGCTGATAAGAAATTTAGCAAAGTAAAATAAAACAATCTCCAGAATCACCAAGTATCACATTCGTGGTCATTAGTTATTGCATCGCAATAACATCTACAAACATACTCTTCCTCAAGGGAAGCCCGAGTCTTCCGACTCTATGATCTTTGCTTCAAGGCAAGATCCGACTGTACTACCCAGAACTACCGCCTACCGCCAACCCACGGTCAACTACACAGCAGCAGATACCGATTTCTACTAGGCTACGGCTACGGCATTCTGGTACAGTCTCCGACCCAACGAACCGTGAACTTGTGCAAGATTAACTAGACGTCACCTCATCATCTATTTCGTCTTCCTCCACAATCTCAATGGGTACTTGGTAATCAGGCATCTTCCTTAAGCGATCATGCGCATACGAGTACTTGTAAGTACGATTATTAGTCAACGACTTTAAAACATATCGGTCCCCCTCTAGAACTTCTACATTTTGAATGGGACCTCTAAATTCTGCATCTAACTTCGTTTGATTGCGTTCCTCATTTTTAATTAATACGAATTCATTGACCGAAAACCTTATCATCACGTTTGCCTTATTACTATCAAAACGCGCCTTATTATCGCAGATGTCTGTATGCCCTGAGAGGCCGATTCTCTAACTTCGTTAAGATCTACGACCTCCTAATTATCGTCAGCCATCAAATCTAGAGGACAAGCTACTAAAAGTTCTAACGGGCTAGCTTTCGTAAGACAGTACAGTACAGTTTGTAACAACAGTACAGTTTAGAGCAAGCTGCACGTCTCCTAAGGAGTCTTGCCATGACTTATGTTTGTCAGACTCTACTGCGGTTAACATGGATTTTAGCACACTCATAATTCGCTCTACCTGACCATTGGCACGACATGAGCCTGTAGCAATGAGATGAAGATGGATGTTCTTACTGTCACATAAGTCACGGAACCTTTGCTGGAAAATTGATATCGCGTTACGGAGACCAAAGGGCATAGTTAAAAACTCGTACTGGCCATCAGGTGTTATGTAAGCAGTGCGCTCTATTGACTCAGCCTGAACAGGAATTAAGTGAAAGCCACTTGCACAATCTAGTTTTGTGAAGAAGTTGGTACCATGAAGTCGTGAAATCTGGTCAGAAATCAATGGCAGCGGGTAACGATCCGGTACAGTGTTCATATTCAACTCCCTATAATCAATACACATACGATCCGACCCGTCATGTTTCTTTACTAAAAGGGCAGGGCTAACAAAAGGTGAATTACTAGGCCTAATTATTTTAGCTTGCAATAACTCGTCAACCCTATCTCGCATAACCTGACGTTGGTCTAGAGATAACCTATAGGGACGTCTTTGCACCGTACGACTAGGGTCTATCATACGAATTACCAACTCCGCCGTATTCACGCGAGTTGTTGGAAAACCGTTAATTAAATAGTCGGAATATTGTTTTAAAATATCCACAAGCTCACCTAGTCTATCAGAAGGAATATCTGTGTCAATATGATCAAAATTATTTTCGGAGGTATTTACATCTCTCGAGTTACACGTATTTACAATACTGTCTCGTAGTAAAGTAAATTTTGTTGCAGTCATACTAACAGAAAACCCGTTACCTAAAATCTCACGGCCTATTAAAATGCTACTACGTAAATCATCATCTGGCAATACGTGGAACAAAACTTCGGTCACGAAAGTATTAATTTCTACCCTACATAATATTTGCAAAGTACAATTAACATTTTTATTACCAATACCAATTAAGGAAATCAAATTGTTTATTCGTTTACCTCTAAATTTTTTTGAAATACTTTCTTTCATTAAGGAACACTCGGCTCCAGAATCAAAATCAAATTTGTAATGCTCACCGAAATGGTTTAGAGTTCCGGATGGGGGCTGAACCTGACACAGGTTGACCCGTTTTTCTGTCAGAGCTGCAGCACTGGATCCACTGGTTGTACAGCGGCTAGCTATGTGGCCTTGAGCACCACACTTGTAGCAAACGACAGAACTGCCGCTGGATTGCTGGCGTTGAACAGCAGTAGTAGCTGCTGGTGTAAGACATGGCTTCTTTGTTTCTGTTTTCCTCGTGCGACAATCCGCTTGCTTATGACCCAGCCTACCACAGGCATGGCACTTGATTTGAGATGACGACGAAAACTTCGGTCGTTTCTCAACGGTAGCATCTAACCGGGTATCTATAGGGGCTTTTCTCTTGAGGTACGCGAACGCTTGGAGTTCTTGTTGCAACTGCTGGCGTGATGTGATTTCAGTGGTAAAAGCTAGTCGTTGAAGGCGAGTGTCAATTTGAGCCAAATGAGCCAGGACTTTCGACACCGCGATCTGCTCCATACTCATGTTTTTCCATCGGCCAAGTAGTGACGTAATAAGACGACTCGCGTAAGTGGCGTAGGTCTCATTTTCTTTAGGTTTGCCGTTACTCAAATTAATGAGGGTAGCCGCGGATGTTTCCACACAGACAAATCTGTCTTGAAATAATTCTTTGAATTCAGCCCAAGACATACCTGGATAGGTTATCTGTGCTAACCACGTTGACGCCGAACCTTTGAGCGCCTTGCTGATTATCATAATGAGTTGGGCTCCTTGGACTGCGCTTCCTTCCAGACACAAATCAGCCGTTGCACACCATGATCGTGCATCCGAGTCGTGTTTATCCGGGTTAAATTCCGGCAACATCATATTATTATTCGCACTCGGCGTCTTTATTGTTTGTATCAATTCACGCATTTGTTGATTTTGCATTTCGAAGAGTACGCGCCAATGATTTTCACTATCTTCGCAGCGATTCACATTTGCACGATTCGATCCAACTTCTGATGTAGGTTCAACCGGAATATGCGGTTCAACAGGATTATATTCTGAACGTTTAGACATTGTATGGGCGAATGTAGGTATCGTGCAAATGAAAAGAGTATGGAATTTATAAACGATATTATAATAATCAGAGGGTATTAATTGACAAACTTTGTAATAATAGAAAATAACACTGTGCGAAACGTAGAACAGTTCCGTGGTTAGACTTCACAACTCGGCGGCTGAATCGAAAGTGATTTCCACTGAGTTTGATGCTATCGCCACGACTCTGTCAAAGCGCTAGAGGGCGCGCTTGCGTTCCGTTTAGTGTCCGTACTCATGACCGACTGCGACATATATATATAGATTTACGAGTATTTTGTGTAATATCATTGGCCGAAGAGAATAAATCAATAGCATAAGTCGTATTTATTTGGAATGTATACTTTGAATTATGTTTAATGTCTGTCTGTCTGTGACAGGCGCCTCTACGCTAAATGTCGCGGGCATAACCGCAGTTTATATACTTTATTCCAAGCTAATTTAAAAAGAAATATCACTCTCCACATCGTTCACACGATTTTTAAACTTCTTACATTATATTTTCGCTTTTAAAATAGGATAAAATTGAAGTTTGAAATTTTTAGAGTAAAACTTGCTTGAAATTTGTCAACTAAAATTGCCAATCTTGACATTTTTATGCCTTTCGGATTTTGATCGTTAGATAATATTAAATATTGCCTCCCAAGATCACACCCTACATCCCGTCTTTGCTACTCCAAACCACCCTTTGCGATTAAGTAATTTTTTTAAAGGTGGCGTATGTAACGACACTAGCAGACCCCTCGCAAACTGATGGTGATAGATGAAGGTAACCATTGGTATATAGAGCATGCGAAAAGACTGGAAGATAAAAGAGTTACTAAGAAGATATACGCAAAAGTGAAAGGACTTGGAATTGACGGCCCTACACCTTTTTATTACCGATCGCTTCTTATCGGAAGACGACTTCAGGAGCCATAAAAACTGACGAGCGTGTATGACAACAGTCATAAAAGTTCATAAAAAGAGTGACATTTGTAAAAATTGTATATTTGGGCGCACAGTTATTTCTCTCTACCCGTAAGTAACTTACTGTGTAGTTTGGTAGATTGATTACAACCTTTTTTTTATAGGCAAACGAGCAAGCGTGTCACCTGATAGTAAGCAACACATATAGTGTTACCGTTGCGTTGCCGACCTTTAAGGGAGTAGGATAATAAGGATGGGGAAGGGGGGAGGCGACTCCGGGTTCCTCTCTCACTGAACGAAACGCGGCATGAGCCACTTTATGTCGATCTTCTGAGAGGCCGTGGTATTTCACCGGTCGAGCCGGCCCATTCATGCAGCGAACTGCTTGGCTCTACCACTGTTAAAAAGTTTCAAGTTTTCAAGTTAAAAGCTAGCTATCGCACTTTTAAAAACTTTAAGGCTTTCGCGTTGCATATTACTCAGTGATAATGATGAACGGGAATTAACGCGACACTGTTTTAGGTAAACAAATATTTACCTTGATTAGCTTGACGTTTCGGCCAGGTTGCACTGGCCGTGGTCACAAGCAGACTGAAGTGGCGCCCTCACAACTCCGTAGATGAGGTAGATGTTTGTATATCTACCCTAGCTAATCAAGGTAAATATTTGTTTACCTAAAACAGTGTCGCGTTAATTCCCGTTCATCACTATCGCACTTTTGTTATTATTATGGGATAGGAGGCAAGGAAGCAAGCGGCTCATCTGATGGTAAACAACCAGGGCCGCCTGTGGACAACCGAAACACAGATTGTGTTAAAGTTGCGTTGCCGGATTTTAAGGGAAAGGGTAGCGCCACTTTACATCAATATACTGATATGATGATTCATCGTGAATATTAGCTAAATAAATTCGACAAAAATATTTTCAGATTTCTTTTATATGTATTTGGCCAAGTTTATTATTTTGATTACATGCAAATACTCTCAGTCATCAGTGTCAATAATGCCGAGTTCTCTCAAAAGCCTTCATATACATAAAGCCTGTATAAATAAATCAACTTTTATAGAGCCTTGTAGAAGGACACGCATAAAAATGCGTCTCATGAACATGATTCATGCTTTAACAAAATTAGCGAAGGGAATGCCAGCAATATGGGGTGCGCTCCTTTAAATGAAATTCCACGTCAGGTGTGAACCCAGTACCCATAATGGGAGGACATTTGTCATCTGCAACAATAACGGTCCGGTAATACGTACGTATCACTTGACTTTGTTGACAATCTATCTTTACTACTTTAAGAAAGATGTGGCTACACTTGTTTCGAAACTTAGTGATAATATTGGTTTTGTAAAACTTGTGGTTTTTTTTAAAGTTTTTTAGTGCTACACCTACAGGAAATTAGTATTTACAGAAAATTTTACAGTGGTAAAGCCAAGCAGTTCGCTGCTTGAATGGGCCGGCTCGGTCGGTGAAATACCATGACCTCTCAGAAGATCGACGTAAGGTGGCTGATACCGCATTTCGTACGGTGAGAGAGGTACCCGGAGGCCCACCTTCCCTCCCGATTCTTTCCCATCCTACTTCCTTAAAGGTCGGCAACGCAACTGTAACACTATATGTGTTGCAGTTGTCCATGGGCGGTGCTGGTCACTTACCACCAGGTGACACGCCTGCTCAATTGCTCTCCTATCCCATAAAAACGGAGGATCGGACTTCAGACACTTCTCTCACCGAACGTAACGCGACATGAGCCACGTTATTTACTGTTACAACGTACCCTCACGCCTTCAATACTTGAAGCTGTGGGCAGCGGCAAAAGCGCTACCGTTACTACTAAACAAGTGACGGAGTTACTGTCAAATAAAATAGGTGACGTAACGACAAAAACTCCAAGATGTCATCAAAGACGATCCAATTAATTATCTTGGACACAATACACACAGCGCCCTCTAGTTCCAAGCTAAGCAACTAAATGCTTGTGTTATGGATACTAGATAACGGATATTAATACATATATACTTTTCTTTTGTAAATACATAATATTTGTGCTCGGGTGGGAATCGAACCCCCGACCTCATTGCTGCAGCCGGTAGTTTTTACCAATGCGCCACGAGGCCTGTTATTATTATTTTAATATTAATATCTTTGGGCGACATAAATAAACATATTAATTCATCATTACGCCCGATAATAATGTAGATAGGCAATTACGAGAGATGGGAGGAAAGAAGGAAACCGCAAATACGATTCGCCGGGGAAAAACATTTGGAAAATTATTACAAATTAGCTTAGACGCAGGGATTCGTTCATGTAAACTTGGAGATTGGACCGTTTGCCTGGCATATCCCCTAGCGGGCGCCACTCGTGCCGGCGACCGTGCTGATTGAATCCGAGTAAAATGTTATTGAAATAAGTTCTCTAGTGATGTGTTTACAATTTGTTATCGATAAAATCAAGAGAAATGTTCAAGTACATTTTTATTTAATAAAGCTACAGATGTCTTCAGTAAATACCCCTCGGATTAGTTTCCCTCCAATATTTCCAAAAAAATAATGAATTGTTCCAGTTTTATAATAAGTACACCAAATGGCACTATTAATATTGAGGAGAATACAGAGAATTTTTTGCTTAAAAAAACTGAGGGTAAACCAAATATTTTTGTATGAAATTATATACGTATTTGTAATACGCTAAAATTTTGGGGAGCATATCCAAGGGTACGTTCGGTTATGATTGTGGTGCGGGGATTCGGAGATTGCTCGTCTCATTTGTCACCAATCCCCGTAACGAATTGATGGCTCATGATAAATAATGTACCCCATACCACCCTACTACAATGTTTTTGTGTCGCAGTCGACAATGTACAAATGTTTCACGCTAGCGACCATGGATAATGACGCATTTCTATTTAGTGCAGTTAAAACTGCCAAAAATACGCTAGTTCATGTTACTAAAAAATGATCTTAGAAACAGTAAGAGTGCACTTTACCAAAGAAACTTTTGAATGCTCATCGTTATTAATAGATAATATTTTAAAGAAATCCGAGTAAATTAAAAAAATTTGAAGAAAACAGCACTAAAAAAATCCAAGGTTTTGTTACCTTCTTCGAAAACTTGCAATATTGCAATGTTAGGTACTAAGAAAAACTAGACAGTATATTTTGATTCACCAGTCTATTAGTAATATACTCCGGTATGTCACGTTGTTCAGGAATAGTAAGTGTGGAATGGAAATATTTCTTTTATAACTCCGATAAAAATGCAGTTTTAAACATTCACACTATGTGACACACATTTGGCCATTACCATGCGATGAAGAAAAAAAATACCCAGTTGGAATATTTCATTTAAATGGATTTTATTAAATTATTTTGTTACCATACCCCTCTGGAGAGGGGGCTAAAAATCCATCGTTAAATTTAATCAATTAGCCTCCTCAAACCCTTCGTCAATCGCAAACATTCCGGCTAGAAAGCATCCAAAATGTTGTTCAGGAGAGTTCTGTTATAAAGCGACAGGCAGATGGCAACGCCGCCTTATATTTGTTCAAGAGATTAATGTCTACCGCTGTCTGCGTGTAATAAGAGGGGCCTGGGGGGCTGACGAAAGGTGACAGAATCACCGAGCCTTCAACGTAAAGGGACTGTTACACTGACCCACGGAAAATGGCGGCATAAAAATACGTAGGTTCAAGGATTGAGTACAACACTAATAAATATTATAGCAATGTTAATAAATTCTCATGTATAACTTATTTTTTATGTATCTTTACGCTTTTTATATACAAAAGAGTGGGCAGCAGTAATTATGTCGCGACTCGACCGCTCTTTTTATCTTGAATGTATTGAATGGCGTTTCTTATTGTTATAAGTTTACAATGTTGATTGTAAAGTTAACAAAATTCACTTCCTACAAGAGCTTTGAAGGGTGATTAGATTTGAACTCAGATTGATTTGGATTCAGAAGCGGATATCCCAATCTCCACGGACTTCGAATCTTTCTATCATCAGTTAGCACAAAATCAGTCGAAAATAATGCAACATTTCCCTTCTATGAGTAGTAAGCTTTTCTCCCCAGCTTACAAATTTATTATAGAAAAAGTTGTGTTCACGCTATATTTGTTTCAAATATCATTTGATTCAATGAAATGTACGAATGAAATTTCGTGTCGCCAGTATCTATGTCCATTGCGTATTTTAATTTTCCGGACGGCCGGCTGCCTTTATTATATTCAGCAGCGTGTTCTCGTCAAGCGTACAGCGCGCACGCATTTTATACTATTTCGTACTTGAACGGACCAACAAACAAGTGATGATACTTTTTTTTATCAGCATAAATGGCGTCACTAGTTTTTCGATTTGGCCCAACTTTTCTACGTAGAATTTTTAAAATTTTTCTCACTAAACGATATATACATAGCATATGCCTCGTGTAAAGTTCAGTAAATTTATCGATAGTCTTGGTGACCCTTAAAAAGTGGCCTAAATACTTTCTCATATGGAGACACAGCTTTACTACGAGCAAATATACAGGGAATAGGAATTTTCCTATATTATTTCTCTCTCCGGCGACGAACTATTTTTTTTAAGACAAGTGAGGTATTTCTGTAAACGCAATGTACAAATGTGTTTTACGGGTAGGTAAAAGCTTAGAAATCTTATTTAAACGTATAAGTGAAACGAAAGATGTTTTCTTGGTTGGTTTGCTCATTTGCTACGAACTCATTTCTTACTTTACCTTACAGAGACAAACTTATGAAATTATTTAATAAAATTGAAGAGAAAGGATAACACCAGATCAATCTTCTGGAATTTAAGATAATTTCTTCGAAACTAACCTTTTCTTATATCAAAATAAATTACATATTATACATGATTGCCTAACCACAGCTCTGAATGCGTGAATGAGGGTATTTTTTTTCGTCAAAAATTTCAAAACACGTGGTTTTGGATGTTATTGTCAGCTGTTAAGCCTCGACACGCCGTTGTTTACGTCCCAAATGGAATAGGTGGCAAACCTATTGCCGTACCGGGCACAAAGTTTTCTGCCATCGATATGTATCACATATAACTTATGAAATTAAATTCGAAAAGTCATTGGTATGAGCCAGGATTCGAAGACGCAACCTCTTGATTCAGAAGTGGGGTACTCGACCACCTGACCACCGAGACGATATAGTGTTAGTTTCCTGTGTTAGTCACTTTAGTTTTTGCCCAATGTCTATCATGTACAGACAAAGCCTTCTTAGACTTATAAGTATAGATAGATACCTTAATTATTTATGCCTAGAGCTAAGTAATATACGAGACATTGATCAAAGCCTAAATACAACCTAACTATTAATTAAAAAAAGCTCTATAGTTAAAGATACGAGAGTGCACTGAAATGAGTTCAGAGTTTCGAGACTGGAATTAGTAGAACCTTTTTTTAGCTTAGTAATTTATGCATAAAAAAACTTCATCTTCTAACATAGATTTAGATACAAATAAACACAAAAGCGAACTTTGATATTAATTATGTAGGTAGTAGACGGAACGTATAATTACTGATAAAAGTAGCATGTTCCATTCGTCGTCTCATGTAACTCTGTAACTCTCCAGATCCACAAATACACAGCTAAATTCTTGAAGTGATAGCCACCTTTTTCTCTCATAGTTTGTAATCACCATCAAACTTCTTTCAATAATTTTCTCACACTCTTCTCTTAAGGACCTGATCAAACTATTACAAAATCATCATCATCATCATCAGCCTATTGCAGTCCACTGCTGGATATAGGCCTCTCCCAATGTGCGCTACAATATCCGATTCTCTGCCTTCCGCATCTAGTCTTTTCCAGCAGCCTTTCTGAGGTCGTCTGACCATCGGGGTGGTGGGCATCCGACGCGGTCTCCACTCTATGACCTTCTTACTCCATCTACCGTCGGTCCTTCGGCAGATATGACCAGCCCATTGCCACTTCAGCGAGCTTATTCTACAAGCTATGTCGGTTACCCTAGTTCTCTGGCGGATATACTCATTCCTGAATTTATCCTTCAGAGATACCTCGAGCATAGCCCGCTCCATACCTCGCTGAGCGACTTTAAATTTGTGGACTAGCCCCACCGTGAGTGTCCACGTTTCGGCACCGTAGGTCATCACCGGTAAAACACACTGGTCAAAGACTTTGGTCTTCAGACATTGCGGTATAGGCGAGCTGAAGACTCGACGCAGTTTGCCGAATGCAGCCCAACCCAGCTGAATCCTCCTTTCAACCTCCTTCTCGAAGTTTCGTCTACCTAACTAGATAATTTGGCCTAGGTAGACGTATTTGTTTACGACTTCGAGAACTGACCCTTCGACGGTTATCGGTCCGGGCACGACATGTCCATTGAACATGACCTTGCCTTGGTCTTGTCCAAGTTCATGCCCAAACCGACACGCCGGGAGGACTTGTCTAGGCTGCGCAGCATTCCGCATTATAACTGTTCCAGCAACTCTGCCATTACAACGATGTCGTCGGCAAACCGAAGATGCGAGATGTACTCATCATTCACGTTGACACCCTGTCCAGTCCAATCCAGTTTCTTGAAGACGTCCTCCAGAGCATTGGTAAAGAGTTTGGGAGATATAACATCTCCCTGTCTTACACCTCGATTTAGCTCGATGGAGTTCGTCACCTGGTACTGTATATGGACAGCCATCGTGGCGGTGTCGTACAAGCATCTCAACACCTCGGTATAACGCCAGTCAATCCGACATCGCTGCAGTGCATCCAGAACTGCCCAAGTTTCAATGGAGTCGAAGACTTTTTCGTAGTCCACGAATGCCATACACAGCGGCTGATTGTACTCTTCAGTCTTCTGTACAATCTGCCGAACAGTATGGATGTGGTCCACGGTACTAAAGCCTTTTCGAAGCCCGGCCTTCTCCGGAGGCTGGAATTCAAGAATAGCCAGGAAGTTGACCAGCATCTGGCCCCTGTGACTTCGGCTCCCCAAGCCATATGGACCGATTTTCGTTTCGCCGCGTTCTTGTACTCCCACTTTGGCATTGAAGTCCCCCATAACAACGTTGTAGTGAGCCTTGGCGGTACCATGTATTGCTTTTGCAATATCCTCGTACATAGCCTCGGCTATCTCGTCAGAGTATGTCGAGGTCGGCGCATATACCTGTATTACCTTCAGGGTGTACCTGTTGGTGAGTTTCAGAACAAGGTACGCTACCCTGGTCGACATACTACTGATCTCCACAACGCTGCTAACGAGGTCCTTGTGAACGAGAAAACCGACACCCCCCTGGGAAAGCTGGTCACTTTCCTGAAAGTAGAGTAAGTTGCCTGACTGTAGGGTGATCATGTCCTCCCCCTCTCGCCGGACTTCAGATATCCCTAGAATATGCCAGTTCAAGCAACCCAGCCGAAGACTGTGTTCATTATAAGTGGCCACGAGTAGTTGTTTTTGGCAGTCTGCCGTATTCTTAGCACCCCCTGTCCCACCGTTACCACGACCGCTGCCTTGGCCGGGAATAGTGGGACTACCGGGAACTGGGAGCCGTTGTAATCGCGCTTTTCTCATGGGAGGTTTTTGCCCATAGTCCCCACGCTGGGCAAACGGGTTGGAGACCGCAGGGGTAAAGCTTTTTTTGGATAGGGACGCTGCTGCCCGCCCCTACCACGAACATTTAGGTAGACCAATATTTCGGAATGGATATACCGCCATTCTTCGGTGTTGTGCTGTGTAAGCTTGTCAGCCATATGTTTTTCTTTCGCTCCCGACTGACTGAGAGTTCTTTATTAGTAATAGTACTGTACTGACTGAGAGCTCTTTACTAGAGAGTAAATTATTCTTGTTATTACAAAATAACAAGAATAATTTGTAAATTAATATAAAGACTAATTATTTGCAGAAAAATCCACAGATGATACTATAAGGGAATAAATATAATTATATTTAAAAGGCACTTTGAATATGCAGTGATATTTTTCACATTTAATAATTTCGTAACCGGAGGTTAGACGAAGAACGGCCCACTACAGACCGATTCGGGCTGCACGATAAGCTCAATTATAACGATAATTATAATTATTTAGTTATAATGTTATGTTCGCCACCGTTAATTATTTTAAAGAGCAATTATGTAAATTGTATTATAATAATATTAAAATGAGATGCAAATTAGTTGTCTCAAAGATATTTTAATAATTTCATTTGAATTTCTCTTATTAGACCACAGAGAGTCGCGATGTGCTTTAAGTGTGCTTTGTTGTCGTTCTCTTTTGCTAAATCAAAGTATATTGAGATATAAATAAGAGTAATTGAAACAGAACTGGTATACTGGTAAAAAAGACCTTGGCTGGTCTTCTTTTCATATTGTTGTACAATTAAAGATTGAAAGACTGGCTTTCTGTGGTGTCAGCCCAAAACAAACTGGCAAATAATACAGCTATAAAATTGCGGTGGCAAGACGATGAATCATTAAAAGTTAATCATTCTGGAAATAATAAAGCCTAGAAATTGCTGGCGAAATTTTAATAAATCGCAAAATAAATATAGTTCTTCGTAATGAGAATAGCACAGAAAATTTTTGAAAAACAATACAGTGGTGTGAAAAGTGTTGAGTGAAATTTATAAAACTTATTTGCCTATTAATTTGAGTGGTGATTATTAATTACCAATATGCGAATTAAAATAGTTAAAATGGGAGTGGTCTTAATAAATAAAAAAAAACCTGGCAAATAAAAGTCAGACAGTGCCTTAGTAAATAGAAACTTTGCGGAGCCTTACAAAGGCAACGGTCTGTTTAAATGTGACGCAGGGGGTTAGCACAATGAAACTTTTTTAATTTCGTACAAAAACACTCAAGTTGTAGAAACAAAAATAAAGAGACATTATTAAAAATGATTATTCCCGCTCTCTTGGCGTATTAAAATTAACTAGGTTTTTGATTGTTGACTCGTATATTGTACTTCATAATTAATAATGAAGCCATTTGGATAACCGCAAATTTATACTCACCAAGAATTCTTTGAATACAGTTATTTTGTGTGGATAAGACGATGTGGTTTTATGAAACTTAGATATATTATAAATTATTAGATTGTTACATTATTATAAAATACTAGCAGACCGCGCGAACTTCGTATCGCTATATTGTATGTAGGTTCCCCCGCCTCACGTTGTTACTCGCGTACAAACAAAATGTTGATGACGACGATGATTACATATAGCCTATGTTACTCAGTGATAATGTAGCTTTCTAAAGATAAAAGAATTATTAAAATCGGTCCAGTACTTTTTAAGCTTATTCGTTACATACAAAAATACAAATCTTTCCTCTTTATAATATTAGTATAGATATGTGCAATCGGTACGGTCGTCTTTATTACTAATATCGATTTTTTATACTCAATCTTGAGATACGACTTGTTGAAAAGTGAAGAGTAGTATTAGTATCTTGGAACAACATATCAGAACATAGTAATAATAACATACATACATACAATCCATTAAATACAGATACTTATTAAATAATTAAAATTTATTAATATAGTGTACAAAGGGAATGTGGGTAAAGTTTGGATCGGTACACCAAGGGGTAAAATGCACCTCAAAAATACGTAATCACATGACGTTATCTTACTTTGTAGGCAAAGTCTTCGCCTAAACCTGTGGGACACAGGATTGAATATATTTCAGTATGTTTAATTTGTCCAAAATGAAATCGAACCTAGCACCATGTTCCATGGTATGGCATTAACTGTTATACAGAAGACAGTGCAGCAGATGATAAATCAGACGGTCTTATTTGACAATATGTTATCTATGAAACAAATATTGTGTATAAAACCACAGTCAAAACAAAAAAGTATGTCTATTAAACATAAGTAAAATTTTAAGCGACAATTTATCATTGTCCTCGAAGACAAAATTTAAAAAAAAGCATTAGGATACACCTCCATATTATTGTGAGAGGTTTTTTTTTAGTCTCAAACCAAGTAACAATTCCCTTTCACCGAAATACTTTGATGGATGATCCAAATTAATTCAATTTACATTCACTCAACGGACATTTACATAATTTTCATATTTTTTTTTTGCTGCAAAACGAGTGTAAGCTTTTATCGTGATTATGATATTAAAAAAAAAACCCGATGTATATCTCGAAAAGGTTTTCTCATCTTTTCAATAACGCTTTTGCAGAGTTGCGTTTTTTATGAGCAAATTTTACTGAGGCAATTATTTTAATTGGTATTGTTATAACGCATACTTTCCGAATACAAAGTACCTAAATGTGCAGTTTCAAAGTTTTAGTTTTGTCAGCAATTGAAAGTGGTGCCAACTTTGTTTATATTTTAATAGTAGACCCGGCGAACTCCGTACCGCTATATTACATAATTAACTGAAGATTTTGTTTGTTTTATTGATGACACTAATGTTAGGAAAATATATAAGCCTGGCAGTTTACTTGTAGCATAAATAAATAAATTAGATAACGACTGTCGCACCATCTACCGGGCTTATTTATGAATCTAAACCATCCTCGAATCCCCTTGAACTCACATAAAAAATATCATAAAAATCGATCCAGCCATCTAAGAGGAGTTCAGTGACATACACACTCACACAAGAAATATGTATATAAAGATAATAAATCTTTCAGTGTTATATAGCCTGTTTATCGTAGGCTAAAGGATATCATCACGATATGACCAATAGGAGCGGAACACTAACCATTGAAGTAAATGCTTGTAGTACGACGACAAGTATTTGTATTTGTAAAACTTTAACCGTTTACAAAGCGCATGCATAACTTTTGAAAGGAATAACTTATCTCCGTTTCTGCAACATTTCAAGATACTTCTGTATTTTCTTCTTTTCGTTATAACAATAACAAACATAATTTGTAGTATGAAAAAGAATCTCCAAGGATTCCTTCGCAGGTCATAAAAGCTTTCATCTCATTTTCTGTGAAGAAATAAGATCTTAACTCAAGTGAGTCCTCAAAGTCACCTACAAGAACAACAACATCGCAACATATTAGGTTGTGTACAAAAATGGCTGGCTGCCAACACTTGAATCACACAATACTTATCGTGTCACATATTAGGGCTCTAAAATTCCTTTGCAGAAAACAAAAGCAAAAACAAAATTATTTGCTTGACGTCATTTCTTAATTTATATCGAAAGTTATGTGTGAGAGATATCGATGACTAAAAAACTTTGTGCCCGGTATGGCAATAGCCACCTATTCCATTTGGGACGTAAACATAACGAGATGAGGCTTAACAGCCACCGCCTACACCTTCGGGTAGAAAAAGGCGTGAGGTTATGGTATGATATTTGTTGTTTTGTCATATCTTAAGTAACAGCAATGAAAAGAGTTCTTATTTTTGACGCGATCGATAAATTGACTATAGGAATGATGGCGTTTTGATGCAATAACCGCATAGGACTGGACGAAGTCTCATTTGGAACAGAAGATTTATGAGTTGGAGTCCATGTTCTAACCTAGCAACTACACATATAAATATAATATTTGTGATATTGAAATAACTGCTTTCTACGGCACATACACCAAATACAAATTTTTTTCAATTCAAATCAAAGTCTCAGTGGCGCAGTGGGCGAGCGCACGGCCTCTGATCCAGAGGTCCGGGGTTCGATTCCAGACACTGGCTCACACCAATGACTTTTCGAAATTGTTTTCGGAAGTTATGTGTGATAAATACCGATGACTGACAAACTTTGTGCCCGGTATGGTAATAGGCTCGCCACCTATTCCATTTGGGACGTAAACATAACGGAGAGACGAGGCTTAACAGCCGCTGCCTACACCTTCGGGTAACAAAAGGCGTGAAGTTATGTTATGTTATGTCTATCAGTCCGTTTGTTTGTTCCGGGTAATCCCTGAGATGGCTTTCTAGATATGAGATAGAGTAATTGTCATTGAATACGCATTATCTTCAGCTTGCAGTTATAATTCTTTCACTGATTTCAAAAAACCTATAAGTTTAACATATATATTTCAAGTACTCAATTTTTTTTTATGGGATAGGAGGGCAAACGAGCAGGGGTATCACCTGATGGTAAGCAACCAACGCCGCCCATGGACGCCAGCAACACATATAGTGTTACTGTTGCGTTGCCGACCTTTAAGAGATAGGGGATAGAAAAGGATGGGGAAGGGGGGTGGGCCTCCGGGTACCTCTCTCACCGAACGAAACGCGGCATGAGCCACTTTACGTCGGTCTTCTGAGAGGTCGTGGTGTTTTACCGGTCGAGCCGGCCCATTCATGCAGCGAACTGATTGGCTCTACCACTAGTTAAAACTCAATAAGCTATGTTTATCGTTATTATAAAATAAGATCACTTTCCACTGTCCCCTTATATACTTAGATGTTTGAAACTACGCAACGGATTTTGATGCGGTTTTTTTTAATAGATACAGGGTATCAACGGGATGGTTTTTATCTATAATGCATGTATGTACGCAGTAAAGAAAAAGTGATAAATCCAAAATTTACTCATTTATTACTTTTGATGTGGAACAAAGTTCGCCGGGTCAACTAGTATTCTCTATAATAGAACAGTTTTCAGTGTTCTAAGCAATAAATTTCAAAACTATTATCCTATGGTAGTGTGAGCGGTAACCCCATTAAAACTGTTCAACTCTACTCGGGGATTAACGCCATCTATCATTGTCAAATGGATTTTAAACGACTAAAACATTATTATTTTAACAAGAAATATAAGTCGTCTCCGTGGTCTGGAGGTCGAGCAACCCCGCTTCTGAATCAAAAAGTCGTGGGATCGAAGATCGCTGCATGAATGGGCCGGCTTGACCAGTGAAATACCACGCACTCTCAGAATATCGACGTATACTGGCACATGCCATGTATCGTTCGATGAAAGAGGTATCCTGTAATCCAATCCCGCAAAGGCCGGTAACGCAACTTTAACACTCTCGGTGTTGCAGGTGTCCATGGGCGGCGCTGGATGCTTACCATCAGGTGACACGCCTGCTCGTTTACCCTCCTATCCCATAAAAAAAACGTGTATACAAGGGGTGAAGTTGTAAAAAATATTTATAAGTTCCATCAGAGACATTTTGATCTGGTGGTCCAAAATGACGTTCATCTCAGTCAGTACATGGTGACGGTTTCATATTGTACACGCCGCTTGGCACAACACTCTCGCCTGACAAGTGTGACTGATCGTTTTGGAACATTTAATTTTAACTATCGATGGATCAAACGCGCCGACCGTTTAAAATTCGATCAATCACACACACAAACTAACGTTTGATAGATTATCTGCTTATAAGTTAATTTGATGGTGGTTAAGATGGCAAATTGTATCATAATAAAACGTAACTTCACGCCTTTTTCTTAACCGAAATTGTAGGCAGCGGCTGTTAAAGCATCAACTCGACTAGTTACGTCGCAAGTAAAGTTGTCAGTCATATAGTCTCGGTGGTCCAGTGGTCGAGATCCCCGCTTTTGGTTCAGAAGTCGTGGTTTCGATTACGATATCAAACCAATGATTTCTCGAAATTATTTTCGGAAGTTATGCGTGATAAATATCGATAAAAAGATAATTGATAAAATATAATGTTCTTGAGTGTTCATATATTGATGAAAACGACGTGGATAACTTTACGACGTATATACTTATAATTAATAGCAGCTGAATAGTTTGATTTGTGCGATAATCTGATCTGAGGAAACCTTATTTTCTTTATATTTGACAGACGCTCAAATTTATATAACAATAAGCTAGGTATACAAAAAATAGGTTTACAGGCAGTATTTCTAGTAGTATTTACTTATAAATAGTACCGGTTAGGAATCTAACCCTCAAATTCTATCCTGAAAGTAGCATTGTTAATCACTGTTCTATTTTATTGTAGGGGCAATAACACTTATTCGTAAGGTTTTTTCTGCCAACATCAAAACTCATATAGAGATAATTAACCTAATTTTTGTGCAATGACCTGTTAAGAAGGACTGAGCGATGACATTTGCTGAGCATCTCTCTAATACGACTGCGTATTGAAGAATTCTATGGGTACGTATATAATATATGTATATTGGCTTTTAAGATAGAATAGGAAGTAAGATGAGAAGTAGGGGAAAGGAGGATGGGAGTCCAGACTCCTCACTCACCGAACGAAACGCGACATGAGCCACGTGACGTCAATTTTCTGACAGTTCGTGGTATTTCACCCGTCGAGGTGGCCTATTCATGCAATGAATTTCGAGACTCTATCGCTGTTAAAAGTTAAGATTCTTCTCATAATGTAAGACCACGAGTCATCCTACAGTCAGAGATCGTTAAAATAACATTAAGAGACAATATATTCAAACTTATGTGAACATAATTCCGTTTTTATATCCTTACAGCATGACAGTACATTAAACAGCATTAATGGTGCATAACTACAATAGTAGTGAATGTTAGAGATGAACGAGAAAAGAAACGCAAGGCGTTTGTCTCATTATTCTTTCTTACTCTGGCATAATTTTCATTTTATATTAATCAGTTCAATTGTTGTCATTAATTTTTGAGCCGACTTCAAAAAAGAAGCTGTTCACTTCGGCTGTTTATTTTTTTAATAACATTGAAGCAATTTTTTATGGATTATATCGCGTTTATTTAGGACTTATATTTCTATTTATTTCCCGACGTTTCGAACTCTATATTTTTTCAATGTTTATTATAGCAGAACTATAAGATAACAGTTGTCAATGTTTTTTTTTGTTTTATTTTAAGACTCGTGTTCTTTGGCAAATTTATTCAGTTCAGACAAAACCAATGAGTCTATGTTGAAGATGATTTTTTTTTCAAAGTTAATAATTTTTCGCAGAAAGTCACCCATGTAAAATAGACGTCCATATTGAGTAGTAAATTTTGAAAACGTCTTAACGAAAGGTTTACAACAATAGCCTCCAAATACTACCGTTGTACCTACACGTCAAGTAAAACTATTTCTATTCATGCCTACCCTCTCACCCACTTCAAATGTTTTGTTATGCGGTGAAGTTGGAACTTGGTGAATGCTATCTGTCATTGAGCAGTTATTACTGCTTGAGGGGATCGGGTTGAATGATGTCGGTTCTTGCTGATATTGCCTGAATAGTAATCAATAGTCAACTTTAGTAGAATAACTTTTTTTTTACCATATTCATGTCATATGTCATAGCCAGTCCTCTAAAATCTTTTGTCTCGTGGTTGTGTTTTGAATTCTAATTAAAAGTTGGTGCGTTTGATCTAATACATATTAGTTTTATTTTTTCCATTACATATTTTAATTTTTGTTTTAGATTGAAATGGAATAAAAGGTTAAAATTGCTCTTTTATTTTCATAAGTGGAATGTAATATTACACAATCAAAATTATTTTTGTTTTTTTTTGTTGTTTTGTATTCGGTGTCACGTCAGAATAAATTTGTAGAGATTGCAAAAATAAAATTACTGTAATTGTTGCGTAAATTAATGGATTGACAACAGTGGTAAAATTAAACTCCTTTATCGAATTATTTAGTGAACAATTTTAATAAGAGTAGCAAAGGGTGTGTTATATTAAAATTGGTCATGATGTATTTATTAATTGAATACAGTTTAAATATAAGAATGATTCATTTTCCATCCTTCATTATTTTAGTCCCGAGTCCCTAAAACTGGAATGAATATTGGGCCCGATGAATGCAATATTTATCACGACAATAATAATATCTTGTACATAATACACACAGTGCCCTCTAGTTCCAAGTTAAGTAACTAAATGCTTGCGTTAAGGAAATTAGATAGCGGATGTTAATAAATATATAGAAATACATACATAGAAATAAATAACATAATTGTAAATCAACGTACTAGATCTATGGACTCTGATGAATCTTGGGCACCACGAAAGAGAAATTCGAATGACAAATAATGTGTATAGATAGGCAAGCGGTTCCGCCGCACATTTTATTTGAAACGTAACGATTCGGCGATTTGAAGCGTAACACCTCGCAGCTAACACCTTCCAGTAGGAAAATGCGTAAATTTACAAAAATAACAGTGAATATAAGTAACTTGCGGTAAAAATAAAACAATGAAATACACAGTGGTAGAGTCTTGCAGTTCGCTGCATGAATGGGCCGGCTCAATCGTGTCTTCTCGTTTGGTAAGAGAGGTATCCGGAGGCCCGATTCCCTTTCCTCTCCTACTTTTTCATACGACGGCATTACAATCAGGTGACCCACTTGCTCGTTTATCCGCCTATCGCATCAAAAAATACATTATTTTTTTTATTTCTAATAATGTTTTGTTGAAGTGTTAAAACTGAATTGCTGTTAAGTTATTATAATACGGTTCGTGTCAAAAATTGTATAGGTACCTAATATAATATAAGGAGATCATAAATAACGCTTCGCTTAGCACAGTCAGCATAATTTTATACCTATCGTCCGCAACCAGAAGGTTATTGGTTAAATACCGTCAATAACTTAATAAGTACACTATGAAATTACTTTTGTGTATTTTTAAAAAGTATTAATCCTATTAAATAATAAGCCTCGTCGGTGTTAGGTTTACGGGTAGGTGTTAAATAAACTCCGGATCAAACAACAGGTTTTAAAAATATAAAGAGATAATTTTGATTTAAATAGCCCATTAAATTGTCTTTCCTTCCGTGTCCATACCACGCCAATATACCACTTCTAATTTCTTTCATGATACTCATTTCTTAACTTATTAACAGACTTGTCTTATATGATAGTTAATTAAACATATCGATTGCAGACCCTAAAAACTAATGAAATAGAGGAGAACCTAACGCGCATCAAAAGATTAATCTACGATGAATAGGATAAGATGCTGGGGGGTTGTTGATTTTGTATGGGGTACAAATGAAATCAATATCTAACATTGTCCGCTTATTTTTAAGTTCATTCTTAAATACGGATAAAATTATTATATTTTAACCGACCCCTTATCCCATCGTAAGACCCGTAACGCAACTGTAACACTATTTGTGTTCAGATGTCCATGGGCGTCGTTTGTTGCTCAACATCAGGTGACACGCCTGCTCGATTACCTCCTTATACCATAAAAAAGTCCCGTTTCAAATTAATCGACTTTCAAGCGGGCATTTAATTTTATCACATAAATGTTTATTTATTTAAACTTTTCCACTCTGCTTAGAGCCAGTTCTAAGTCCCAACGTTATTAAGTGTCAATAAAAGCATTGTACCTACGAATTACTAAAGCCAATTGCAGTTATTTAGAAAACTGTTAAACTAAAATGAGTTTTCAAACTAATATCACGCGAACAGCTGTAATTATTGTAGGTGGGGGGGCGGGGGGGTTCGAGCTATGCTTTTGTATAGCTTATTTAATATGGCGCCGCGTCGAGCCCCGGGCGGAGTTAATTTGGTTGCGATGAAAACTGCTTAGATGCTTACCTAACTTAATAAAATTGGAGCGTTCATGTTGTACCTACGAAATTAACTCGATATTATAATATAGCTTAGTTATTTTGATTATTTCTAAGCTAAATTATGTGCCGCGACTTCTTTTGCGTCGGATTGACGTTAACATGCAGAGTACACAGTGGTAGAATCATGCTGTTCGCTGCATGAATCGATCGGCCTCGATCTGTTAAATGCCTTGAACAGTCAGAAAATCGACTTAAAGTGGCTCACGCCTTTCCCATTGATTTTCCATCTTACGTTGTAGTTGTTTATGATTGGCGCGAATCGCTTGTTTGCTTGTACATTCTCCTACAAAAAAAATATAGTACCTGGATTTTGTATCCCCTAAAGTATCGGGTTTTTGTATGGGTACCTTAAAGAAAAAGATACGAGAAAACATTTAACGAATTAAATTCGTAGTACTTGCATTTCCATAATGATTCTTGACTCCATTTTGTAGGGAAAGGGGGTGTCACTTTCAAACAGTTCTACAATCGGTGATAGAAGACAACTGCGTCAGCAGACAGAACTCATAAAAGCGGAGAGCTCAAATCGACCTCACTTTAACCAAATATTCCAACTGGTCTATATAACCTATCTATTAAGGGATCAACCCCTAACCACGTAAGTCTTGAAAGGTAAACGTTAAAGATCCAATTAACGTCGTCTTGTTGTAAGTTAAATGACTAAAAATTATGGATTAGACAATGGGTAATACTTTTAATTATAATTACACAGTACTATGTATCTTCTTAGAAGAACATTCCGGAGTCACACAAACAATTTATGTTATTCACACAAATGCTAAAATACTTCGGTGAGCATTGACCCGTAGACCTCTGCGCTACCTTTTTCCCCAGAAAACGTTCCCTAATATTAATCGCTAAATGAGAGAGAAGAAACATTATTTTGAGTTAGAAATAAAACGATGTAACCGTTTATTAGGATAAAGTAGAAAAATATTATCCCACAGAACACTTTTTGGGTAGAAAAATGTCTTTCATGATTAGTTGAATATGTATAATTTAAGTCAATACTTACGATCTTTTCAATATTATTTGTGATAACAATTATATATTTATTTTTAGTGGAATTTAGCAAAGACTCCGCCGTATACAACCAAGTGAAGAATATTGAAAACAACTCACATGATTAATGGCTGATCCCTAATAATAGAACGATAACATCCATTCTCTTTGTATCAATTCGCTATTACAATTATTATTGATAAATAATCAACAAAATTCGATAGAGAAGGTATCGATATGATGTTTTTACTGATCAGGACCCTTCCCTTTGTATCAAACAGGTACGTATCCTGTCGTCGTTGAACTTTGCAATCAAAATTTCTTCATGAATTTTGTTTTCTGAAAATAAATGGTGTGCCATTCGGATATTTCGTGGGGTATAAGAGAGAAATTTAGAGGCGTCTTCCCTTTATTTCTTCGTCCAATCTTATTGCAGGATCATTTCCAATTGTCGAATACGTTATGATCTAAAATTGACACCATTTTATTTTTTTTGAAGGTACTGTAACGACTTCCTTCTCTCGTCTTCCCAATCTTTATGATATTGGTAGAACCAACGTGAGAACCACTATATAAAATGACTCAGCTCAGTTATTCATTCCTAGGGTATTTAGGAGCTCAGTGCATGTGTATCAAATAATAATGTCAACTGATTAAATCATAGAATATATTAGTTAATTAATTTTTACATGACCTTTTCTTTAGCTCCTTTGTCCATTGCTCCACATCAGACTTCTGTTCATATTTTAATTCTCAATGATACGTATGATAATCTTGTTATTCTCTTTTGGTATTTTACACAACCTCTCGACATTAAAGTCATCATCTCAATCATCTTTTTTATTCAATGACATTCGACTCTTTTTAAATCAAAATGTTTTTAAAAATTCAAATACAAACTTCGAAACACACGTAATAAAAATATCAAAGAGTTTACATCTAAAAATACCAAAGAGATTACAGTACCTTTTTTTATTTGTAAATGATGAATAAATATTATATTCTCTGGTATTTACGTTCATTTTAAGGGAATTCGTATAAACCATGTCGCGATTAAGTTACTCACAAAAATTTGGTTTTGTAGTTGGGACATTATTAAAAAAAAACTCAATAACATATTATGAAAAAAAATCTAATATCCAATTTACGGCATAGGCAGAAGTAAGCTTAACCTTATACATATATGTTACTTCAGCCTTCCGTATAGCGAAAGCGCAGATTTAATACAAAAAATCGACCTACAAACTAATGATTTCAATCTTCCATCATAGAATTCTGCACAGCCGCTTTTCTCTGCTGTGGTTCTTCTGGTATCTGGAGTTCAAGTTCTAATCATCACGGTGAACACTTTTAGGAATTATGTGTGAAAAATACTTACGATTGCCAAAGCCATGGCCGATGTGTAGGACAATATTGCTCATCAAATGCGTTTTTGACGCATTTCATAAGCGATTGGTCGAGTATTGGTTGTTGAAACATAATTGCTGCTTATATCTCCTCCTATTACAGGCGTGAAGTTACGTGTGTTATTAACGAAACCTTGAGAGCGGTCATTTATTAAATAATATGTATAATTTACTACAATCACTATATAACTTATTCATAGTACACGCAACGGTTTGTTCAGCTTCTGATAAAAGCTACCACCTAATTGGTGTACCTACTGTCTATTCACCAACAAAATTTATATTGTTAAAATATTTATTCAGTTATTACTTAACGAATTATATTATTTACGAGCAATAAAATCGACAATGCAAGGTTGACTAGGCTGACATATAATGCAAAAGCGGATGGATGTAGAACTCGAGGACAGCCACGGAACACCTTCCATGACCAAGTAAAACGAGTTCCAGAGGGAGGTGATGACCTTTAAAATCGACGCGCGTGTACGTAAAGTTATGAAAGTCAACGAAGCGAGTGAGGCGTGTAAGAATCGTGTCTTATGGTGCTCCATTCTTCTAAGTTACTCCTTATTGCAAGAGCTATCTGCAAAGTACAGTCAAAAACAGTCCAACTTTATGAGTGATTAGCGGATCAGACAGAGAGACTGAAAAAAAATGTTCCTTTGGTATATATCGAATATATATTGCATGTAGTAGAAGGCGGTTATATCAATATTACAAACGGACACTCCAATTTTATTTGGTTTCTCCATATTATATAATTAAAAATTTCACCAAAAGTCATAATAGGTATTTTTTTGCGTTCCCTCATAAAATATATACGACGCAATACGGTCAATTGTTTTAAACTATTTATAATTTTGAAAAAATACATTGCTATATGCTCAAATTCGTAGCCAAGACTGTTAGAAGCAACTCAAAACAATTGTGATTTTACTTTATCGAAAATACTTACTTACACAAGTTCAAATTGCAAGTATAATCGTAATAAAATTATTTCAAAATAAATCAATTGATCGATTGATTGATGGCGGAACAAAACCTTATATATATATATATATATACTAGTTGACCCGGCGAACTTCGTTCCGCATCAAAAGAAATAAATTAGTAATATTTGGATCTTAAAAAGTTCAATTTGTGCTATTTATCGGCACGCGTTTTGGCGCGCAAACGCAACTGCTATGTACCTCTATGTTAATACTGTAATATCTTCGTAAATATTAGATTAAATTACATGCTGTAAATGGCTATATTAATTAATTGCTTCGTAAATAAGCCATTATTTCTCGTAAAAAGTAAAAAAATAATAATTATACTTTACTTTTTATAGACCTTTTAAAGGTGTATAATAATGTAGTACATTGTTTTGATTTATCACTTAGGGTTCAGGCAGCGTTTTCGATTAAAGTTTAAAATCTTGAAAATTATCATTTTTTTTCTCTACACTATTCATGAATTATAGATCAAAACCACCCCGTTGACACCCTCTAACTATTAAAAAAAACCGCATCAAAATCCGTTGCGTAGTTTCAAAGATTTAAGCATACAAAGGGACATAGGGACAGAGAAAGCGACTTTGTTTTATACTATGTAGTGATATATATATAAAAAAACTTGTGTGGTTTTATGAAACCACCGTAAAAGTGAAACTTTTTTTCACATTATAGACATTTAACTAAAAATTTTCGAAATATTATTTTTTTCGAAAATCGAATGTAAGTCACTGTTCACGTATTTTAGTTACCATAAAATATTGGTTACGATTTTAATTTAATTGCCATCTTGTATTTGTTAATAGGGTTTAATAAATGTTTTTTATTTTACGTGGTCACGACAATAATTCCTAGATGGCGCTACTAGGTTGCTACTATTGATGATTCTGCCGTAATATCGTATTATATCGATAGATGTCGCCCGAATCGACACTAGGGCACTAGCTACGGCACTAGGGATAACGCGACACCTATTAAACGTTAACAACATTACAACAAAGGATCTTTACAAAACAAAACGATATTTTTTCCTCCAGTAAATATGATATTTCGATTTATTATGAAAATGTGACAAATACATATATAAAGAGCACTATCTTATCTTATATCTTTAAACGAGCAATTCTTGTATATATATAAAATTGGAATCTCGGAATCGGCTCCAACGATTTTCATGAAATTTCTATTCCAGCAGATGGCGTTGTTAACTAACACGAAGTCAATGTGTGTTTGCTTTGCTTTTATTACAGTTTATCACTGCAAAAAATTAAGTATATGTTTCTAATATAATATGTTAGTACATAGTATATATTAGTATATATTTATTATTCTGTCGGTAAGATCGAAAAATATTATTGATATTTCATTATTTTATTAGTATGTAATTCGTACTTAAATATAATTTTCAAATAGTATGTAATTCGTACTTAAATATAATTTTCAAAAAACACAATTTATAAAAACACAATTTATAAATAATATAATTTTTTTTTTCTCCGCCTGCAATACGTACGTACGTATATGTATGTATGTAAAAAACAAACAAACAAACAAACCCGATCCTAGAAAATGTGTCGAAATTGGTAAAGAGGACGGTAATTAGACGATTATACATACGGCCCTCGTGGTGCATCGGTAAACCGCACTACCGATAACACAAGGTCGGGGCGGGTTCGATCCCTCGTCTGGGGGTTTTTTTCTACATGTTTTTACGGTATTTATTTACAAAAATAAAGTGTATATTTGGGTAATTAATTAATATAAATAAACGATAATAGACGTGAAAGGCGCTCTGACGAGCGCCTTCACGTCACCGTCACGCGACATGCAACACGCAGACGAAAAAGTTTGAGACGATGTAATAAAAGTTTCACTTTAATAAAACTCGCAAGAAAAATCGATGATTTCCAGTAAATAGTCAGCCAGAGTTATACCGCAACTTTTCTTTCAACCGAGCCCGAAAAAGGATGTGTTTCGTACATGTATGATCTAAATGAATGTTCATTTATCTGCTTCCCAAACAGTTTTTTGACATATGAGTGATATAGGATGGCAATTTATTACGACTGTCGCAGATCAAGCGACAGTCAAAAAGAACAAATAATACAAAAATGTTTTACAATAGTAGTTTCGTTATTTATCAGTCTCATTGGTGTAGCTCCCACTTTCTGAATTAAGGAACGATTGTTTACTCACATCAATGACTGGTTTTGCGACGTAACATCAACAGTGGTAGAGCCAAGCAGTTCGCTGCATGAATGGGCCGGCTCGACCGGTGAAATACCACGACCTCTCAGAAGACCGACGTAAAGTGGCTCATGCCGCGTTTCGCCCGGTGAGAGAGGTACTCGGAGGCCCATCCCCCTTCCCCATCCTTTCCAATCCCTATCCCTTAAAGGTCGGCAACGCAACAGTAACACTATATGTGTTGCTGGTGTCCATGGGCGGCGTTGGTTGCTTACCATCAGGTGACACGCCTGCTCGTTTGCCCTCCTATCCCATAAAAAAAATCGATTACTGACAACATTGGGCCCGGTGTACTGCAATAGGTTCCGCCACCAATTGCATTTGCGACGTAACATTACGGTAAGTCGAGGATTAAAAGCGGCCAACACCTTCGGGGAGTAGAAAAGAAGAAGTTATGTTATTAGAATAATACAAGAATTGAGAAGTCGAAATATATCGCTTCAGTATTACTAAGTAAATGATTTCTGCTCGGCCTTTTTAGGAAAGACCGTGATGGTATAGATTTTATATATAAAGCTTAACCTCAGTGAACGCGTTATCTAGAGCAGAATGAGTTTTTCAAATCGGATAAAAAAAACTCCCGAGATTAGGTACTGCGGACAAACAAGAAGATTCCTTGTCTGTATAATTTTCGAAGGTTATAAATAATGCATAAGCGTAAAGCCTTATCTTTAGACTGGATTGTGAGTTTGAAACGTCTGTATCTTTTCGGAAAAGATTTCCAAATTAGTAATGACTAAAATAATTGCGTAGTAAATTAGTAATGACTAAAGAGTATATTGAGCGAATGTGAGTGGCAGGGTAGGGATCGGGAGACCAAGACCAAAGTTATCACGACCAAATTAATGTTTTTTTTTAAAAAAAGGCAACCGACGTGAATGCATGCTGAGATGAAGCGAGGGAAGTATGTCAGGATCATAGCTTGTGGAGAGCCAAAGTCTCTGCCTACCCCTGTGGGATACAGGCGTGAGTTTATGTATGTAAAATAATTGCGCCAGATATAGGACAATACAACGGCATTCCATTTAATGACAACATATGCTGTTAGGCTTACAAAAGTATAATTAAATAAGGAAATGATATTACTCAAACAGCACACTAATCACTTAGGTACATAATAACATGTTTTTTCGCGTACTCAATTAACAGTTCCCAGTTGGATATAAAAAAAATAACAAATAATATTCGTTGATTAAGTACTGTAGAAAGTGTATCGTGGCCGTCCTCGACTATTACATCATTCCGTTTTTGCACTGGATATCATGGCCTTATATGTGCTTAAGCAGATAGTAATTATTTTTATAGTCTATCTAGTAGCCAAAGTATGTGGAGAGACTAAAAGAAAGAAAGGAAGGTCTTTGGATGAATGCTGGTGGGATGCAGAGGTTAAGAAAGTAGTGGAATGTAAGAAAAAGGCGTGGTTGGATGGACTAGCCATCAAAGCGAAAGGTAATGAAAGTCATACAGAGAACGTATACCAGGTAAGAAATGCAAAAAGTGTGTATGTGAAAGCAAAGAAGAAAGCTAAAATTGTGGTACAGGAAAAGAAGAAGTGTATGAAAGAGAAGTTTGACAGAAAGATGTCTGAGAACTTCAGGACCAATTTAAAACTGTTTTGGAAGCAGGTTAGATTGAGTCGCGGCGGTTCAAGGTCATCTGAGTTGGACGTTATAAGAGAGAAAGATGGACGATTGTTGAGTATTGAAAGAGATGTTCTGCATCGTTGGAAAAGTTACTTCGAAGAACTTTTTGAGTGTAGTGAGGGACATCTACACAATAATGAGCCGGTGAATCTTCCAACTCCCACTCACTCACAAAACGATGCAGTTCAAGAAATTACGGAAGATGAAATAGTGAATGCAATAAAAAGTACGAAATTGGGTAAGTCTGCAGGGTATGACAGGATAACTACCGAGATGCTGAAAAGTGGCAAAGGGGTTGTTGTAAGATTGCTGCGACTACTTTTCAATGTGTGTTGGCGTGATGGCTGTGTTCCGGACGACTGGACCAAAGCAGTCATTGTGCCCTTGCACAAGGGGAAGGGGTCGCGGCAGGACTGCAAAAACTACCGAGGCATTAGTCTTCTCAGTGTTGTAGGTAAATTGTATGCGAAGATTCTTATTGAAAGAGTGACGAATGTAACAGATGAGAAATTGTGGGATGTACAAGCGGGATTTAGGAGAGGAAGGGGGTGCATCGATCAGATCTTCTCTCTGCGGACCATCTGTGAAAAACATTTAGCCAAGTCCAAAAAAGTATTTTGTGCTTTTGTAGATCTGGAGAAGGCCTATGATCGTGTACCCAGGAATGAATTATGGTCAACGCTGTCGAATACATATGGGGTTGACGAGCGCCTGGTGCGGGCTTTATATTCTCTATATGAGAATTCTAGAGCCTGCATCAGGGTGAATGGGGCGCACTCAGACTGGTTTAACATCTATAAAGGTGTTCGACAGGGATGTGTTGCGTCACCATGGCTCTTCAATCTCTATATGGATAGTTGTCTGACAAATCTGAAAGAGACTGAATGTGGTTTAAGCATGGAAGAGGTGCGTGTCAAGTGCCTACTGTACGCCGATGACCAGGTATTACTTGCTTCATCGGCGTCGGAGTTACAAGACATGCTAATCTTGGTGAATGAAGGGTTTAGAGAAAGAGGTATGAAAATAAATGTAAGCAAGACGAAAGCTATGGTTGTGGAGAGAGAGAAAGAGGTCACACTGTGTGATATGATATTGGATGGCGAGAAATTGGAGCAAGTGAATGAGTTTGTATATTTGGGAAGTATGTTTACAAGAGACGGAAAATGTGAGGAAGATATTGAAAGGAGAGTGACTGCGGGTAACAGAGTTAATGGTGCACTGCATGCCTTGATGCGTAGTCAAGCTGTGTCTGAAAAGGCACGCTTGACGATTCACAATGGTGTGTTGGTACCAACTCTGACGTACGGGAGTGAGTGTTGGGTGTGGCAGACGAAGCATGAAAGTAAGGTGAATGCAGTGGAAATGCGTTCTCTGAGAAGTATGTGTGGAGTCACCATTGCGGATCGAATAAAAAATAGCGTGATAAGGGAGAAATGCAAGTTGAAGGATGATGTGGTGACCAAAGTGGAGAGAAGTATGTTAAGATGGTTTGGTCATATTGCAAGAATGGATGAAAGCCGAATGACTAAAAGAGTATACGAAGCGAATGTGAGTGGCAGGGTCGGGATCGGGAGACCACGACCAAATAAGTGGTCTGTTTAAAAAAGGCAAAATGCGTAGCACCCGAAACCGACGTAAATGCATGACGAGATGTATGACTGTGGATGAGGCGAAAGATGTGTGTCAGGATCGTAGCTTGTGGAAAGCCAAAGTCTCTGCCTACCCCCATGGGATACAGGCGTGAGCTTATGTATGTAGTCTATCTAGTCTCGTCGTCATTTTATGGTTTAAATCTCTTTATCGTCATCCAGCATTGGGAATTCACTTGAAGATTTATGACGGCTAAGAGATCGCAAGGTAAGGAGGGGGATTTATTTTACGATTTTAGTAGATCCAAGAACAATGTTATTTGCATTACGGCTACGTTTCTCAGTAAATCTACTTAGGGCTGTTATTGAATCGCTTTATTTCAACGATGCAGATGCTTTAAGGCTTGATAAAAATCTATGCAACAAAAAAAAATTATTTCTTTTTGTAAAAGAAATTAACATATTAACTTTGACTTTTGACTATTATTTCAATTCATCTGACCTGATGGATGGCTAGGACCCCGCTTCTGATTCAAGAAGTAGTGGGTTCAAACCCTGGCACACACCAATGACTTTTTGAAATTTTCGGAAGTTACGTGTGATAAATATCGATGACTGACAATTATGTGCCCGGTATGGCAATAGGTTCGCCACCTATTCCATTTGGGACGTAAACATAACGGCGAAACGAGGCTTAACAGCCGCTGCCTACACCTTCGGGTAACAAAGGCGTGAAGTTATGTTATGTGTTATGTTAAAATGGAATAATAAGTTATAAACTATTTATCACACAGTCGCGATGGTTTAGTGTCCAGCCTACACCTTCAGGTAAAAAAAGGCGTGGAGATAAGTCCATGTCTAAAACACATATTTCAATGAAAGCATAGATCATGAAGAACTCTTAGAATATGAACATATCCCAAGGCAGTGTGCAAATTACCTGCCATGTTTAATTCTTAGAAGCTTTCACACTCAAATTTTCAACTTAACGATATTTTTAAGCCAGCCAGCTATGACGGCATAACTTCAGATATAATCCCAATTTCAAAGAGTATTATAATTGTGCTTAGCTCTTTATATAATGGCGGCGCAATAATCTTGCTCAGTTCATCTGTTTTAACTCAAGTCAGCGTTTTCTGGTCTGTTTTGGCGTATTTTGTGGTCTCCAGTGAGCGTGAATGAAATTTGATTATATTTCCTTTTTACATTTGCTTAATTGAAATTAAATTACGGGTTTTATTTATCCGAAGGTGTAGGCAGCGGGTATTACTCCTTGATTCGCCGATTTCTTTACGTCTCAAATGGATTAGGTGGCAGAACCAGGTACATTGGGCACAATATTTTCAGCAATCAATATTTTCATCACATTTGTGTGATGAAAATATGTGTGATGAGATGGAGATTCGATCCCACGAATTATTGATTCAGAAGCGGGGTGCTAGATTTTCTAACTACTGAGACACGACACTACCCACTTTTCTTTTTTATCTTGTAACATAAAATAAAGCATTACAACAAAGTATATAGGCGTTTTAAAAACCTTAGATATTTTAGCCACACGAAAATAAATTTAAAAAAGACAAGAGGAACGATTTAAAAAGTAAAAGTAATTTAAAAATTTGCATTCGTTTCAGAGATTTATAAATCAGAATAATAATATATTTTTCTGAACATTAATCATTTGAAACTGGCGATGACAGCAAATAATGAGTAAGAAAAGACAGCTGTCCTTCTGTACGAAACATTTCATTTTTCAGTAAAAAAAAAAGACATTAAAAGACGAACGCAAGTAAGTAGGTTTTATTTCGAATTTGGAATACACAAAACTTCGTAAACAAAAAAGTATATTTAAATGACAGCATTTTTTTTTAATATTCAAAAAAAGAATTCATTTTGGTTAGAGTCACTTACTAATTCGGCTCGAGTGAGCGGGCTGGCCTGTAAGTAGGTAAATTCTCGTAGGGTAGGGTCAGGATGTCCCTTCACGACTTAATTCTGAAAAAAAGCGAGATCGCCGGATCTCTATGTACTGTTTGTGAATCCGACCGTCGATGTTTCAACCCTTCAAAGCCTTCCAGTACCTACCTCTGGTAATGTAAAAAGTTATTTCTTGTTCCGTCCCGACAATTTTTCATGCTTAGGGGTTGGACGACGGAAAATACGTATTAGCCTTTAACAGCCACTTCGTATTATATTATTTTACACGATCCCATTGGAAAATGGTAGTGTATATCGTGTGTTATACCCCGATCACGTAGCTCCTTTGAAGACCAATTTCAAAAAAAAACTCGGTCAAAAGAAATTATTTTAACGTCAGCTATATATTTAAAACCTACACAAAAAAAGTTTGGTAGGTATGTAAAAAAGATTGTTACTGATTTATTATAAAAATCTACGTAAATAATACTAATACATACGATACATAGTACACAAAAATGGCATTTTTTTTTAATTGTCTTGCTGTCTATTTGTTCCGGGTAATCTTTGAAAAGACTAGACCGATGTTGACGGGACTTTTATTCTTTTATTGACATGTAACTGGTGTAATAAGGACTAACTTAGGCTATAGATATTAAAAAAAAAACTATTTATAGATCTATTGCTTCCGAGGAGAAACAAAGATCACCAGATAAGCAAACAATTAAAACACGCATTTTTGAACCATTTATTTGGATAAAATAACAAAATACGAAACAAAAACACACAAGAGTCACTTACTGAATACGTAAATTAAATGTTTATATTATACTCGCCTTTGTCTCGTACAGATTGATACCCTTACAAAAGGAATAACGGTATCTCTTTTCTTTTGTGTTAGTACGTTTCAAATTAGAAGGAGCGAGTACGTTGAATGTCTAAAATCAGAGGTTGATTCTGTCAGGAATTGACGCGGAATATGTTACGTAAAAATTTTCGCAGGGAACAATGTTGTTTTAAATAATTTATAAATCAATCTTAAATAATACATACATACATAACTTCACGCCAAATCCCTTGCGGGGTAGGCAGAGAAAACAGAGCGCCATAAGGCACGATTCTTACACGCCTCACTCGCTTCGTTGACTTTCATAACTGTTTTAATGCACGCGCGCCGGTTTTTGAGGCTCCTAACATCACCTTCCTTCAGAACACGTTCTATTTGGTCATGAAATGTCTGTATTGGCCGTACTCGACTCCTACATCCATCGGCTTTTGCATTGTATATCTGCTAAGTCAGTCTTGCATCAACCATTCTTTCTACATGTCCGAACCATCGGAGCATGCCCTTTCTTACTTTCACACCAACACTCTCTTTCAAACCAACTTCCTTCCTTACAACCTTGTTTTCTACGCGGTCACGGAGAGTCACTCCGCAGATTTTGCGCAGTGCCTTCATTTCTACCGCGTTTATTCCACTTTCATGCACACTCTGCCATACCCAGCTCTCGCTTCCATAAGTTAGAGTTAGGATCAGGACTGCAATATTAAAATTAAATAATATTGTATTATTTTTCTAATAATTTAAATAACTTTCCTTACATTCACGAACTTAAAAACAGATGATGTTGACAGCAACTTATTTTCTTCTATGCCATATATCAGACACAATTTGTTGAATTATCAAAAATATACCATTTGGAAGTAAATAATTAAAAAAAAAAAACGTTAGCCAACATACATTATATGACATAGAAATGTGTCTTTTCTAAAAGAGTTTTATTAAAAGTTAGAATAAGGACAAGAAATAGGAATAAGCATATATTTTTCTTGATATCCAAAATCAATAGACCCACAACAAATATAAGCAAATATTATTTTTAATATTCAAAAGCAATAGACATAGAATAATTAAAAATGGTCTAGTTCATAAAATAGTCTGTATATATAATTCCACCTACAGTATAGGCGTAGGTGTAACAGTGTGTACCGATAAATGTTGAGGGCAAGTGGACGTGTTTCCTGAATTGAGGCCGACAAATGATCGCACCCGCTTGGAAAGTTTCAAATTACGGTTTCACCCCCAAAAGCTTTGCTTTTAGTTCACTGAAATATTATACGCAATCACTCGTTTGAATTCCAAATTACTTTTGTAATTAAAATTCCTTGTAAACCATCTGAAGAGGGTGGCAATACCAATTCAAAATTGACGGATATAGAGACAAGATCAATTCACAAACTTAATCGAGACATATATGTATTATTATTAACAGACTTCTCAATATTAATAATAAAAAAAGTATATAAAAAAGTATTCGCCCGAGCGAACTGTATGGCTACTTGTATAAGTAGCCATGCAGTTCGCTCGGGCCCGTCCGACAAGTGTAATATCTCTCAGAATATTGACGTAAAATGGCTCAAGCATCGTTACGTCCGGGAGAGAGGTATCTGGAAGCCCAGCTCTTTCTCTACCCTAGACATTCCACTCGAAACCCCCTCCCAATCCCACTTTAAATGTCGGCAATGCCACTGTGACTATTTGTTTGCGGCGCTAGTCACTTTCTACCTAATCCGCGTAATCTTTTGGCCCGTATAAAAAAATCTGCGGTGTTGAATTTTTAAATTCGCTGACACTAGCATCGCTTGGCATTTCGACAGCAAGGGAAAGGGGAGCTTACTGCCTGATTACCAAGTTTCAACAGAACGTTGTCGAAAAAAGATTTTTTTTATATTTTAATGAATATTAATTCTTTTCAAGTTAGAACAAAGTTTGCTTACGGCGTTGATCGGCCAACGGTTTTTCGCTTCGGATGGAGAAATTTTTAATCTCCTCTCAGGTTGTCGAAATGCTAATTCAGCAAAATTGATTTTCTCACTGTAGAGCTTTTGTTTTGATTGATGAAAGCTGGTAATTTAATCTTGGCCGTACAAAGGAGTCGCTAGCTTTCAGTGTCTTCACGATTTACATTTCAATACTTCTCATTTTGTTTGTATTCAGTTGATCCTGTTTCGTAAGTTTCATGAACCTGCTGACTGAAGACCGAGTGCTGAACCGGTAGACTAGTACCGGTTCAGCACACGGTCTTTCGATTCACATGTGTGCACCAATCAATTTTTGGAAAATTATTCAGTAGTTATGTACGTGTGATAAATTTAGATGACTGATTAACTTGTTCCCCAGGATTTGACGATATGACCTGCATTAAATGTTTCCGTAAAAAACACGTGTAGATTATTAAAAATAAGCTCAAGACTTGGGTATATAAATGTATAAAAAGACAATAAATAATTCATCATCAAAAATTAAAAATAACTTCTCAGATAAAACTTAATATAGAAAGTTAACCAAACGGATATCCATTAAATATTAATTACTTCATCAGTTTACAGCTCACAATACTTTAAAGCCTTAATAGAAAACTGCCGGAAAGTCCATTAGCAGTTACTAGCTCTTAATAATTAATTAAAAACTCATTTATTTACAAAAGTATTTCAAGTAATAATTATTCATTAACCAGCGTTTTTTATGAGCGTCAATGCATAAAGAGTCTCTTTATAGAATAATGAGAATATTCAATTGAATTTTTTACTCCAACAGGAAAATAATCAGGGACTGGGAAGGTTCTTACTCCAGATAGACTGGCTAATATATGCAAAATTAAAAGGGCAAGTTTTGAAGAAAAATGCGAAATATTTCTTGACCCTCAGTAACTTTTGACAGAGGTAACGCCACTGCCACTGCCATTACTGCATGACTGAGCAGGGCTCCCCGGAAAAATACCAGGACCTCTCTGAATATGCACAAAAAGTGGCTCATGCCGCCTTTCGGTCAGTGACAGACGTCCTTTCTTGCTGTATATAGAACCTCTTATATACGGACAGACGTACTAAAAGGGTCTCGTTCTAGTCTACCCAAAAAATCAGCAAATAATCCATCAGAAGGAATCAAGTCAAGAATTTGGGAACTAAATAGTGCATAGAATTAGAAAGCTGAAACAAATTAATACCAGAATGTTCCTTATATCAAAAAACAAACTTTTCAAAATCCAATTTTAAAAATCATCAAGTTTAATAATTACTTGAAATCTAAAGAACAATGACGCGATGAATTTTTTATTCAACAAATTCAGGTCCAAAGGTCCTTGTGAAAGAACAAAGATACAAAGGCAAATTTAAGATATAAAGGCGTGGGGTATAACAAGGAACCTCTCTTAATTAGAGCCTCCGTATTTTCCCTCTTCCCTTCACTCTTGATTTAAAAATCTTGAATATTTTTTGATTTGTCAGTTGTTGCTGATAAAAGTTTCGTTTCTTTCATACAAGAGGAATAATTAAGGTTATTCTTTGAAGCTTTCGGATAAGCCCGGGGGCGGTGTATGTTATCTCAAATACGAAACAGTACCTTACAAGTGGTTGGAAGGGATCTAAGTGCTTTCCGGGTAGACGAGCCCTTGGTTAAGGCGTTTGAACTGTTGGAAGTATTTGATTTATTTTGCAAAAAATTACTATTGTTATTTGTTATTTTTAGTTGTAATTATTTTTTAAGTCGGAACTGTTTTATCTCATATTCCAGACTTTAAGACCTCATATTATGTAAACCATGAATTAACTTACCATCATCACACAGTAAACATTATTTTTATTAAGGTGAATTTATTGGAATCAATGAATACAAGGTTAAACTACGTACAACTTGAGCATAAAGTGAAACTATTTAATACAGTATAATAATAGTCTAAGCAGGATTACATGAGTTATTTATCTTTGCATTTTCCTGCCCTTTTACCATTATTTGGGGTCAGCACAACAGGTTTTTCTTTTCCACACTTCCTCATCATTTACTTCTTCCACACTACCTAGCGCCTTTTTTAATCATATCTACTTTAAAACAATCTATCCTTTTCTTAGGTCTTCCTCTTGTCTTATTTCCCTCCACATTTTTGTTTATTATTCTTCTCGCGTGTTTATCATCACTCATCATTACATGCCCTTACCATAATTGGCACAACTTTCAAGCTTCCAAAATTTACAAAGATCCTAAACATTACTTCTACAGACTAAAATAGTGCAAAGTTCGGCTGTATTGCAAAATTCTAGAGCAAAAATACTGCTACCAATTTTCCTAAATTGCCGCCTAAGTTTCCGGTGTAGACGATGTTGCGCGTCTTTGACCAAAAAAAATCCAATAAACGACATTCACTATTTTGTGTCAACATTGATATGCCACAGCATACATATAGTCTATTCCAGGAGTTGGCAAACAGCGGCTGTTTGGTTCCACAAGCAAATATTATTTATTTAATGAAAAATAAAACAAAATAAATATCATTCCAAATCTATTAACGGTGGAATGGATTAAGCATTATTTTCATCTCTCAGCCATTTCTATGCTTACATAAATGGATATTGTTCTTATAAACAAGTAGATTATTATTTATCATTGCACTATATACAAGTATCTGTTGTCAATATGATGATTGTTTGATGAAAGGCTTACAATTGAATGTGATGAAAACGAAAGATATGGTGTTTGAAAGGGAGGAATCCAGAACGAATGCAAGGATAATGGTTGACGATGTAGTGCTGGAACAGGTTAAAGAAATTGTATATCTTGGATGCGCTTTTAGCAGGTATGGAAGGTACACCGCGGATGTAGAAGGAAGAGTGGCGTTAGGAGATAGCGTAAACGGAGTGTTGGGCAGATTCCTGGGCGCAAAAAATATTAGCAGCAAAGCCCAACTAGCAATCCACAATGCAATACTGATCCCAACGCTAACTTATGGAGGCGAGAGCTGGGTATGGCAGAGTGTGCATGAAAGTAGGATAAACGTGGTCAAAATGAGGGCATTGCGCAAAATCTGCGGAGTGACCCTCGCTGAATGCGTCGAAAACAAGATAAGGAAGGAAGTCGGATTGAAAGAGAGTGTCGGTGTAAAAGAAAGGGCATGCTCCGATGGTTCGGACATGTAGAAAGGATGGATGTTGCAAGATTGACTAAACAGATATACAATGCAAAAGCGGATGGATTCAGGGGTCGAGGACGGCCAAGACACACATTGCATAACCAAATAGAACGTATTCTGGAGGAAGGTGATGTTAGGAGCCTCAAAACTCGACGCGCGTGCATGAAAACAGTTATGAAAGTTAACGAAGCGAGTGAGGTGTGTAACAATCATGCCTTATGGCGCTCCGTTCTCTCTGCCTACCCCGCAAGGGACTCAGCGTGAAGTTATAGTATATAGTTGTATAGTATATATGTAGTTGGATGTATGTTGTCAATATTATTATCATGATTTTTTTAAAAAAATAAGTAAGTTTATATATTGAAATATTTGATTCTTTTCCGACTCAAAAGGTTGGCGACTCCTGGCCTGTACCGATATTAGTTTCGTATTCGTGTATAAAACTCGGGCTTTTCATAATACAAGGATAGGTAATGTATGAAAAATCTGATATTAAATAAGTAATTGACCATATCTCTCAACGTATAAGATGTTATTTATATTAATATGTAAAATCTTTCTTTGAAGTTGAAAGTATTTTGTTCATGCCTAACCAGTGAACGGAATTTGCTTTGTGAGTTAAGAAAACAAATATAGAAGGAACTGCTCTTAATATCTTTATTTAATATATTAATATATAAATGAAAGCCAGGTTATAAAACCAGTTATAACAAGGTTCCGTCCGTTGCTTTTTGTACGTAGCCCCATGTAAAAAAAAAAAACTCGTCTTCTTATACATTGTGTAAAAAGTTGTATACGAACTATTTTTTTCTTCAAGTACAATAACAGTGGTAGAGACAAGCAGTTCGCTGCATGAATGGGCCGGCTCGACCGGTGAAATACCACGACCTATCAGAAGATCGACGAAAAGTAGCTCATGCCGCGTTTCGTTTGGTGAGAGAGGTACCTGGAGGCCCACTCCCCCTTCCCCATCCTTTCCTATCCTACTCCCTTAAAGGTCAGCAACGCAACGGTAATACTATGTGTTGCTGGTGTCCATGGGCGGCGCAGCTAGCTTACCTTCAGGTGACACGATTGCTCGTTTGCCTTCCTATCCCATAAAAAAAAATTACCTTCGGTCGGGGAAGATTTCGCCGAAGATGGATTTTTGGCCGAAGGTAGCCGAAGACGAAGCTTCGGTCGGACACTAGTAACAAGCTGAAAGCTTAGACCTCTCTATCGCACGTTCCGCGCTCTCGCTTGCACGCTCAGCTCAGACCGAACGTGACTATGTTTTTATTTCTTTTAATAATTTCATAATTACGAAAAAAATATGAAATCGAATAACATCGCATATAGTATAGAGGTATATTTAAGTATTGTTTAAATACTTTGTAATGTGTACGACGAAATCTGACCAAAAATTGCAAGATCATATCCTGCAATATTACACATCACAAATTCTTCCCTGTTTATGATTCTTCACTAAACACATAAGCAACGGGGCCAAAAGGAAAATGTTTGTGTAGCCGTGCAAATGTTTAGATAGGGCGCGTCCGGGAACCAAATCCGTATCTTTAAGCATGAAAGGTTGAACTTCCATTCTGGCTATTAGCGCTGTACGTAGATAGATATCAACCTTGTTTGCTAAGCCATTAACGGTTATATTGTCTGCATCATCATTTGTGTTTACTGAAGTCACTATTTTATTATAAACTATATTTATATTTCATAGTTTTTAATATAACAAGAGAGATCATATTGCTTTTGGTTTGGTTTATTTATTATCATCTACTTGCCCAATTCTATTTGTAAATAATAAAGTAATAGCTTCCTGTTACTCGAATAGGTAATAATTTTATAATATTGGGCAGCGAAGGAGCCATGCAGTTCGATGCATGAACTGGCCCATACGATCGGCGAAATACCACGGAATAACAACGTTAATTGGCTCATTCCTTATCTGGAGGCCTATAACCCTTCCCCCTCATTTCCCATCCAACTCCTTTAAAGGCCGGCAACGCAATCTGCTTGCAACTTGGCTCTCTTATTCCATAAATACATGTTAAATCAATTATGAAACAAACACGGTTATACAGAAAGCTGAACAAAATATGATAAAATAGTATAGCAAAAGTATTTTATATAGTGTTTTGCGATAAAATCACTGGTGCGATATAAAACTTAACGGAAATAAGATCGTATTGTGTGATCATAGACAAGCAGAATGGTTGGGACAATAGTCTATACGGACAGTACACATTCAGGAACAATGGCGACCATCGGTATCTTCTCTCATTTCTGAAAACAACGGCTTTCAACACTTTTATTATGCATTGAATGTAGGCAGACCGAACTGTAACTGGCTTCGAGAATTGATGTAGGTACTATTTATGCTTTTTCTCTTTGGAGTCTGAACATATATATTTTTTTTTCGGTTTGAAAACACAAAAAGAAAATATTTGGTAGATATTAACGGTCCTCATATAATAGTTAAATTATTAACATATTTATTAAAAGGACATCCGCTTAATAAGACACAAGGGGCCAGATTCCGAGTGTAGGGACTACCATGAGAAGAAGCGGGCAAGAAACGCATGTGCCCAAAGCGAAATAATTAAATGATATCGCGTTGATTATAATTAGAAATTATTTAATTATATTTTTACAATTGTTCACGTTAGGTGAATATTTTTATTATTAAATTTGGTCGCCGAGAAGTAAGATCGCAGTATTATAAGTACTTACCTACTTGCCTAATAAGGCTGGATTCACAGAAATAGATCAAGATAGAACGGCCGCGATGTCATATTTCCATACATTTCGAGCGTGTCACTTTTTTGAAAAACCACGCCCACAGCGTGACGTCATTTTCATTGTTAGCGAGGCGACTAGTTAGGAGACACACACATTAGATTATCGATGTTAATATCGGCAACGTGTGTTAATTTTATTATTTTTATATTTTACCAACTTTATTGATTTTGTGTAACGATAATCATAGAAAGTAAAACATGTTAAATACTTTAATCCGACATATTAAAACCTAAAACATATTTTTCCAACAGTATATAAAATTTAGTTATAATTATTATACTGTCCTTGAAACTATACATATTTATTAAATATTTGCCTTTTTGTAAGGGTTGGCCTCACAGTCCTGGTTAAATAACGAAGCCGAACGTCTACATATACCTCGGTTACTGCCCGTTTGAGAAGAACGAAATGATTTTCCATCGGCGATTGGTCAAATTGGTGAAAACTTATACTGTCAAATAAACTGCTGCCAATGTAATTACGAAGCACTTTGGTTGAAATTTGTGGTGTTAGAATAAAGTAGGGACAAAGCAAGACATGAGCTGATACTCAAATTATTATTGAATTAATTTATCGATAAGTCCTAAGACTCAACGATACATGGAGTGCCCATCTCTAACATTCGAAGGCCAAACACAGCGATTAACAGACACAGCGATCAACTAGCAGGTGTATTGTGTATTTCGTTCGATTCGACGTACATTACGCGTATAATTTATACGCGCAATGTTTTTGTATACGAGCGTTGAATGCGGACAGCAATGGATATTTATCATAACGAAAAAATATACAACTTGTGATCGTAATTATTGAACATAGTAAAAGTAAAACAATAATTTATAATCTCAAAAAAATACTTTCTACTGATTTTCTGTACTTACTGATCATACGAAATATTTCCTTTTTTCATATTTGATTCACTACTTTTGTTTTTAGAATTTGCCACAGCATAATAAGGCATATATGTGAAGTTTTATCTATTTTTTTACGTCCTGAACGCATGGCAGGAACGCTCGTTGCGTAATGAGAGCGAGTTTCGAAAAGCATGCAATATAGTGCATGGTTTTGGCACGCTTGCCACGCCTATTCGCCGTTCTATCATGATCTATTTCTGTGGCTGGATTACTCAAGAAAGTGTGAAATAAAGAAAACTCTATACTATTCTAATTATAGCCCGAAGCTATGCCCACCTGGCTTTTCTAATGACGTTAATCGGTGTCTTAGGGAAAGACAAAAAAAGTAAAAGATTTTTTTTGTAATCTCCTTTGTCTCTTCAAATCGTCTTCACTCATTTTCTGGGAATTATATTAAACGTATAGATATATAGTGGTGTCAAACCTGGACGGCCACGACCCACTTTCCATTTTTTTAAGGGACAGGGGGGGGGGGGGGGGCAAACGAGCAAGTGCGTCACCTAATGGTAGGCAACTTCTCACCGCCCATAAAATACCGTGTTGGGTTCCCGTCCTTCAAAGGAGTAGGAAGGGAAAGATAGGGGATCGGGCCTCCGGATACCTCGCTCACCGAACGAAATGCGGCACGAGCCACTTCACGCCGATATTCCGAGTGTAGTATTTTACCGGTCGAGACGTTCATTCGTTCATTCATACAGCGAACTGTACCACCAAATTGAACGTGTCCTTATGGAAGATAATGTCAGGAGCTTTAAAAACCGACGAGCGTGTATGAAGTTAAGACAGTCGATGAAGCGAATCACGTAAGTAATAATAGCGTCATATAACGCACTGCCTTCACTGCCAATCCCGCAAGGGATTCAGTGTTAACTTAACTAAGTCTTAATGATTAATCTGTAAAGTTTTGTTACCCAAAAATTAAAACCAAAGAAGCCTTGTGAAGACCATGAATCATGGATTGCACAACAAGGGCTTCTCGTTCCCTTATAGGCTTAATCCACACAAATGTTGTGTGATTTTACTTCATTGTATAGCATTACGCTTAATGTGTACTATTTTATGGCTTGCTATTTATATGGATTATGGGATTTCCATACTGATTTGAGTTGCGTTCGGGGTAACAGGTTACAAATAAATAAGGGTAAGTTCTAACTAAGTCTTTGAAATGTCGACAATAAAATAAATGTAGCACAACTTATAGAGGATTTATAAGTTGTGCTACATTTATTTTATAGAAAAGCAAACTAGGTGAAAATGTTTGTCAATGAATGTTTCTTGAATTTTCATATGTATAATGAAAATACTAATTAATAAGCTCATTGACAAAGTAGGTATATATAATAAAATCTTCTTTTCTGCACAACATTTTAAGTAAAAAAATATTGACGATTCAGCTGGCCCGGTGTTGTTTAAAACAGTGACGTTACGATACGGCAGTAAGGACGTCATTTATTACTTGCGTATTCCATTTCTGAAGTTTTAATTTCAATTACAACTATGTATTTAAATAATTCAAAAAGCTGTGCACTGTTCGAGAACAGACCAGAGAAAGCGTCCTCTGCTGAATCGGGCGGCTTTTTATACAAACGAAGCGGGGTGATCGTAGTGGGTAGACCGGTGTGCGTCACTTGCCCACATGCAATGATGACGTATTTACCTGGTACCTGGACCTCGTTTTTTACTTGGAACCCTTAAAAAAAACTAAGTGTTATCACATGCTAAAAATAAATTTAAAAAACGAAATGTGAGAGAAAACTGTGCTGTAAAAGTCTCTGTCAAACAAAAACAACGTTGGTGGGTTTATTCGAAGTTACGATGGATGTAAAAACTGAACAAAAAAAAACACGAAACTGGTATTCGTCGAAAGGCACGGCACGGCGCACACACACACATATGCCAAAAATCTTTATTTTTCTAACTCGCCACGAACCGAAATTTGCAAAATGCCGGCCGCCAGAAAATGGGATTTCGCCGCTTCCCACACAACGCTTTGGAAAAGAAACAGAAAAAAGATAGAGAGGAGAAAAAAATCAGAAAACTAAAACCGGGTGTTGTGCGGCCGACTAATAAAAATTGTAGTAACCGTGCCACGGGAAATGTGGAAAACGGGGATTATCCCGAAATTCCCGGCGCTATAGTATGTTTCGACGATGAATCTGTGCATTCACGGGCCTCGGGGCGCATTGGTAAAACTACCGGCTGCAGGAATGAGGTCGGGGGTTCGATTCTCACCCGAGCACAAATATTTGTGACAAACATGAATATTTGTGTGGCGTCTGGGTGTTTTCTATGTATTATAAGTATGTATTTACAAAAGAAAAGTATATATAAGAGTGACCTAGTTGTGAGCTGCCTGCTTTACGCAGAGGACGCCGTGCTCTTAGCCGAATCGCCGTCTGATCTGCAAACACTAGTCACTATTACGAAAGATGATTGTTTGATGAAAGGCTTACAATTGAATGTGATGATTGTGTGACAATTGGATGGAAGGTACACCGCGGATGTAGAAAGAAGAGTGGCGTTAGGAAATAAATTAAATGGGGCGTTGGGCAGATTCCTGGGCGCAATAGATATTAGCAGAAAAGCCCAGCTAGCAATCCACAATGCAATACTGATCCCAACGCTAACTTATGGAAGCGAGAGCTGGGTATGGCAGAGCGTGCATGAAAGTAGGATAAACGCGGTCGAAATGAGGGCATTGCGCCAAATCTGCGGAGTAACCCACGCTGACCGCGTGAAAAACAAGGTTATAAATAAGAAAGTCGGATTGAAAGAGAGTGTCGGTGTAAAAGTAAGAAAGGGCATGCTCCGATGGTTCGGACATGTAGAAAGGATAGATGATGCAAGATTGACTAAGCAGATATACAATGCAAAAGCGGATGGCTGTAGGAGTCGAGGACGGCCTAGACACACATTCCATGACCAAATAGAACGTGTTCTGGAGGAAGGTTATGTTAGGAGCCTCAAAAATCGACGCGCGTGCATGAAAAGAGTTATGAAAGTCAACGAAGCGAGTGAGGTGTGCAAGAATCGTGCCTTATGGCGCTCCGTTCTCTCCGCCTACCCCGCAAGGCGTGAAGTTATGTATGTAAAAGTATATATGTATAATATCTGTTATCTAGTATCCATAACACAAGCATTTAGTTGCTTAGCTTGGAACTAGAGACCGCTATGTGTATTGTGTCCAAGATATGTATTATTATACAATTATTCTGTAAGTGTGTTTACAGTTAAATCCTACTAAACGACTAGATCGATTTGCATTACGACACATATGCATTTATTGTAGCGTATCGGCTGGACATGATGAGGAACTCAAATGATAAACATGTATTTCTTCCTACCCCAATAAGGGTTTAGTGTGAAGTTATGTTTGTGTGTATATTTGTTAAATTTACACTGTCCTTATAAGTATTTGTAGAGCACAATAAGCTATCACAAAACGAATATCTGTAAAGGCGATGCGGGCTCACAGAATACTGAACATTTGAGAATAGCAGCTGAACCAAAATAGCTAGGCAATCGCGCTTTGTATCAGACATACCAGACAGACAAGGCTACATTTAAACAACGAGACATGTATTTGCCAAAATGTGTCATAGTTTTATGCCAAATCAAATGTTTTTAAAATATTTTTTACAATAATTAAACTCCACAAGAGGATGGATAGTTATTTTCTTACCCGAGTTAAAGTTCAATCTGGCATAAATAATGTTTTGGATAAAAAATAAAAATAAAAACAAATATAATTTGTGCTAGTTTTTGGAGGTCTTTTTAAAAATAAAAAACATTAGATAACTATTAAAATTAACAATATCTATTAATTAACACGTATCTTTATGAACTCCTCATCATGATAAATACCTTCAAGAATATGTGTACAAAATTTCATGATGATCGGTTGAGTAGTTATCGCGTCAAAGCGTAACAAACAAACTTACATTCACATTTGTATAATAGTAGGGAGTAGGGCAGTAGGGATAGGGATATACCATAAGACCTAAAAAATTATACTTTAAATTTCATTGCAACCCAAATATTTTAGTGAACCAAAAGTTTTATTGGTCAACGCCGTGCCTTATGAGCCATAACTAAAAGGGAAAGAAAGAAAGAAAGGCTGTTGCGAGTTACACCACAACATGTTATTACCTACTTACAGGCTTTCAGAAAATACTTGTGAGAAAATACGGATAAATTGGTAATTACTTGCGTAATAATATGGCAAGTAGGATTAATGGTTGCCTCCCGACCAAACGACGGGCAACCCATCGGTAGACATTTCGACATTTCCATCAGGGTTGCCACTAGATTTATAACATCCAGGGTCGTTACATCCCTAATTATGTTTAGGGGCTGTTTTTATTAGTGGCCAAGTAAGATTTAGATTTAAGCGTAAGCGATGGTCTAGTTTCTTGCAGTTATTGTTGATGTAATAAAAGCCTAGCTAAGGCTATAATTAAGCAACAGTCCCTAATTATAATATTTATTATACAGAATATGTTGAATATTGAGTGTTGATGAAAATAAAATGAAAACCAAAAATTAATTTAGAAAGTCTCGGTTGTCCAGTGGTCGAGCACACGGCTTCTGATCCAGAGGTCCGGGTTCGATTCCTCACACTGGGTCACACCAATGAATTTTCTAAATTTGTTTTAGGAAATTATGTGTGATAAATATCGATGACTGAAAACTTTGTACCCAGCATGACAATAGGTTCGCCACCTATTCCATTTGGAAAGTAAACATAACGGCGAGACAAGGCTTATCAGCCGCTGCCTACACCTTCGGGTAACAAAAGGCGTGAAGTTATGTTTTTATGTTATATAATTTAGAAAACACAACCACTGTTCTGGACAAAATGAAATAAAGCATAAATGATTCGTTTGATTATGACGATAAAAAAGCTAAATTAAAAAAGTTACTTCAAGTTTTATTATCTTCGAGGTTATATAGCGAAGGGAGCGGAGCACGGTGAGATTAACAAGCATTGCTTAAACTATATTACCTATTCCGTAATTAAGTTAAATGGATAAAATTTATCCCAAACATTTTTAGCGTGAAACTTTTTTTGAATTGTGACCTTTGTGACCTTTTTTATTTTAAATTAAGGTCAACTCGGCTTTTCTTTTCTTTTAAAAGATCGAGTGTCGAGCCAGCGGCTTAATTATAATGAAAAGTTATTTTTATTACCTAAAGCTAATACTCTCGTTTCTTCGTCTCTGTCTAATGGAGTCTTTTAAAAGTTTGCTGTATTTATATATGTTTGGGGATATCAAATTGCATTGCGGGGAGTACTTTGAGTATCGAGAACTTTGCTTTCTCTCGATTTCAGGTTCTTCAGTTAGATAAGGAGATTTCAAAACCCACTAGCGCATTTCAGAAAATACTTGCGTTTGCTGTGCTTTTTTGTAAGATATTGTTTTACTATTGTCATGCTGGTCTAAACCTGGATTTGGAATCAAGAAGTCTTACGATCCAATCAATCCTCACAATAATGACTTTAAGGAATTCTTTTCGGAACTTGAAGTTTTATTAATTTCTACGGCTTTCATTTATCATTCATTTGCGAATAAAAGTGTACTTTTAAACTTTTTAATACAAAAATACTACTGTTGAAAATGTGTATTTATCGAAAACAAATCTTACTTATCTCCCAAAGACGTGTAGCGGTTTTTCTAGACTAAGCGGTGGTCCAGTTCTTACCTGAAAAAGAAAATGCCAATTAATATAATATTCATAAATAGGAAAATTCCAGCAGTTCTTCAGAGCGCTCAGCGGTAGAGTGGTGGAGCCAAGCAGTTCGCTGCATGAATGGGCCGGCTCGACCGGTGAAATACCACGACCTCTCAGAAGACCGACGTAAAGTGGCTCGTGCCGCGTTTCGTTCGGTGAGAGAGGTACCCGGAGGCCCACCCCCCTTCCCCATCCTTTCCTATCCCCTATCCCTTAAAGGTCGGCAACGCAACAGTAACACTATATGTGTTGCTGGTGTCCATGGGCGGCGTTGGTTGCTTACCATCAGGTGACACGCCTGCTCGTTTGCCCTCCTATCTCATAAAAAAAAAATCTGCTCAATAGCAGTAATAATGACGAAAAAGTACTGTGAGTTACTAGGGTGCTTTTTTTTTGGAACTATTTTTTTTTTTCGGCCCCATAGTGAAATTTTGTTGGTAGTACCATAAAAAAAATTCCCTGAAAGTTTGAGCCCTTAATATTAATATTAAGTACTAGACCAAGGCGTGTAAAGATTTCCCATATAAAATACACGTAAATCTTGATTTTTTTTCTTTTAAATTTTATAACTCAGAGGCATTTAATGGGATTATCTCGCCCATGAATAGGTCTTTCTCAGAATTGAACGCTCTACAAAAGTCTCCATTACAGTTAAGTCATAACTTTCACCTACGGGGTAGTACGGGCCCCTAAACCTAATTTTTCCATAAAATTTGCGTTTTTTTGGATTTATCTCGTATAAAACACTAGCTACAGAAAAAGTGTAAATGACAAACTTGTAGGAAATTTAATTTCCTACAAAAAAGTCTTTGGCACCAAATCGTGAATATTGATACTTTTTGAGATACAGACATTTTGAGTAGAAGTGGTATGTACGTATGTGTATGTGGTGGTAACTTGAGAATTTTATACCACTTCTACTCAAAATGTCTGTATCTCAAAAAGTATCAATATTCACGACTTGGTGCCAAAGACTTTTTTGTAGGAAATTAAATTTCCTACAAGTTTGTCATTTACACTTTTTCTGTAGCTAGTGTTTTATACGAGATAAATCCAAAAAAACGCAAATTTTATGGAAAAATTAGGTTTAGGGGCCCGTACTACCCCGTAGGTGAAAGTTATGACTTAACTGTAATGGAGACTTTTGTAGAGCGTTCAATTCTGAGAAAGACCTATTCATGGGCGAGATAATCCCATTAAATGCTTCTGAGTTATAAAATTTAAAAGAAAAAAAATCAAGATTTACGTGTATTTTATATGGGAAATCTTTACACGCCTTGGTCTAGTACTTAATATTAATATTAAGGGCTCAAACTTTCAGGGAATTTTTTTTATGGTACTTCCAACAAAATTTCACTATGGGGTCGAAAAAAAAAAATAGTTCCAAAAAAAAAAGCACCCTAGTGAGTTACATAGAAAGAGATTTAATGTAAATGTAATAGACTTAATAGCACCCCACTTGAGAATCAAGAGGTCGCGGGATCGAATCCTGGCCCCAAACCAACTTTTCGAAATTATTTTTGGAAGTTATGCGTGAGAAATATCAATGACTGAAAACTTTGTGCCCGGTATAGCAATAGGTTCGCCACCTATACCATTTGGGACGTTAACATAAAGGCGGGGCGAGGCTTAACAGCCGCTGCTTACACCTTCGGGTAGAGAAGGAGTGAGGCTACGTTTACATAAAAAATACGAAAAAGTCGGTTATAGTGATATTTGGTAGTACTATCAAAAAGCGAGAAATAACGTTTATAAGTAATTGTATTACAGAGCTTCGAACCTACGATCTTCCGATTCAGAAACTAATTTAATATATATTCTTTGGATTTATAAGTGAATAATAACTACAGAACATATTAGGCCAATATAATTAATTATTTCATTAATCCAGTATACGTAACAAAGTAATAATACCTAATAAAGTAGGCATATAACAAAGTGCAGCCCGTTTATTTACCAGCGAGGCCATGATACGGGCTGCCAACCAGATTTATAATTTGAAAAAGCTATCAAAATGAGGTTTTTCCTCCCGAGTTATGCCACTATTTATGCTGATTATTAATATATTCGATGGTTCGGATATGTACAAAGGATGGATGATGCAAGATTGACTAAGCAGATATAAAATGTAGGAGTCGAGGACGGCCAAGACACATATTCCATGACCAAATACGAGTAGAACGTGTTCTGGAGGAAGGTGATGTTAGGAGCCTCAAAAATCGACGCGCGTGCATGAAAAGACTTTCATAAGTCACCGAAGCGAGCCGAGGTGTGTAAGAATCGTGCCTTATGGCACTCCGTTCTTTCTGCCTATCCCGCTATTAATATATTCAATTTAAAAAAGGAAGGCATTGCTCGACTGCATAGCAAGCAAAAACGAGTAAGCGTGTCACCTGATGATAAGCAACTAGTGTCAAAAATGGATACCAGATAGTGATACACAGATAGTGTTGTAGTTGCATTGTCAGCTTTAAAAGTGAGAAGAGAATGAAACGCGTCTTGTGCCACTTCACGTCGTTATTCTGACAGGTCGTGGTATTTCACTTGTCAAGCCGGTCAATTCCAGCAGCGAGCAATTACGAAATTATAATTTATATAACTATGTGTTGTAAAATAGTACTATTAATAGATAGGTATTGGCGATGCTCATATCGATTTGTAATTTTGATTATGACTATTAGGTTCTACAAACATCGATACGTTTAATAATTACATGATATTAATCAAACTCAATTACTTAAATTTTATCATCACATAATTATATTTTAACTACCTATCACGGCGAATTGGCATTGCTTCTCAATCACTTCATATTACGTATCATAACTTAACGCCTTTTTCTACCCGAAGGTGTAGCACTGGCTGTTAAGCTCCTACTCGCCGTTATGTTTGCGTTTCATATGGAATAGGTGGCGAACCCATTATACCGGGCACAAAGTTTTCAGTCATCGACATTTATCACACATAACTTACGAAATTAATTTCAAAGTCATTGGTGTGAGCCAGGATTTGAACCCGCGACTTCTTGATTCAGAAGCGGGGTGCTCCACCACTGGACCACCGAGATTTTATAATTTCTCAAATAAAATAAGTAGCTTCTGAGACTTAAAGTTTTTAAACGAAAAAACACACACGGTCTTCAGATCTTTATTATATTTTATCTTCTATATATATATATATAAGAGATTTCCACCTATATATTGACTCATCACGATATCTCTGGAACCATAAGGCGTAGCGACTTGAAATTTGGTAGGATTATTCCTTTCGCCGAGTAGAGGTCAGCTAAGAACGGATTTTACGAAATTCCACCCACAAGGGGGGTTGCGGGGGTGTTAACAATGGAAAATTCCCATTTTTAACCTATAGCTGCTATCGACTTCAAATTTGTCGAAGATATTGCAGTATTAACATAGCGGGGCAGCAGTTATTACTTTTGATGCGAAACAGAGTTCGCCGGGTCAGCTAGTATTATAATAGATTTATAGATAAAAAAGGCTCACTGGAGCAAGTAGGCTATTTCTTCAATATATTTAATCGTTGTTCTTATAACACAATTTCTCCGGGCAAGCAAACTATAACAAGCAAGGAAAGATGCCCGGTGCGTGCACAAGGGCCGGGACCAGCCAGCCCATCACACAGATATTTATGCTTCACTAACGTGCCCCGAAAATAATTGGATCGCGACCGAAAAATAAATTGCCGTGAGTCCCCACCACCCCCACCCCACCCACAAATAACTCTAACAATTTGTTATTGAGGATCCCTGAATTACAAAGTATTACCTATACCGCAGGTATCTCTATGGCGCGCCATTTTAATAACATTTTTTTAGGGATTTAAGAAAATATAGCTCTACTACACTTTTGTCGATATTCCAATCATGGCGGATAAGGAGCGAGATGTATCACTTTTACTTTAAAAAAAAAAAAAAAAAAAATATCTCAACGAGTCTTATCCGACCTCTTTTAATTTTCTCCTCCGACCGCGTTACGGGTAGAATATTAAAAATAAAATTAAAACTACAGAAAATTACTGAAGTAAACTCGGTGCAATTTTCATAATTTCTAATTTTCAAGCGATCCAAGTTGAAACTTGATTTTTTTTATGGAACAGAGGGCAAACGAGCAAGCGCTGTAACCTGATAGTTAGCAACTACCGCCGCCCATGAACATTATAGTGTTACAGTTGAGTCGCCGGCCTTTAAGGAAGTGGGTTGCGAATGGTGGGGAAAGGGGGGGTGGCCTCTTGGATACCGTTCTCACCGAACGTTAATTGTGAAAAATACCTGGTGTTTTCTAATAAATTTTCAACTTATCTGTCGGTACTGTTCAACGCAATGAATGGAACTAACTTGTTGACTTGTTTGTTATGTCATTGAAACGGACACATTTCTCTTGTTTTTCAATCGAATAAAACGTCCAATTTGTTTATACACAGTACTAGCTGACCCGGCGAACTCTGTTTCGCATCAAAAGTAATAACTGCTGCCCCGCTATGTTAATACTGCAATATCTTCGACAAATTTGAAGTCGATAGCAGCTATAGGTTAAAAATGGGAATTTTCCATTGTTAACACCCCCGCAACCCCCCTTGTGGGTGGAATTTCGTAAAATCCGTTCTTAGCTGACCTCTACTCGGCGAAAGGAATAATCCTACCAAATTTCAAGTCGCTACGCCTTATGGTTCCAGAGATATCGTGATGAGTCAATATATAGGTGGAAATCTCTTATATATATATATATAGATTTGTATAGGAAATAAATGTTTATATAATAGTTAGAATACGGCAAATGAATATTAATGACAATTCTCTATCAATTCATTTAAAACATTTAGTTGTGCCGCTTCTGAATCCAGAGGTCGCGAGTTCGAATCCTGGCTCACCAATGACTTTTCGTAATTAATTTCGATAGTTATGTGTGACAAATATCGATGACTAAAAACTTTACGCCCGGTATGGGAATACGTTCGCCACTTATTCCATTTGGGACGTAAAGATGACGGCGAGTCGAGGCTTTAACGGCCACTGCCTACACCTTCGGGTAGAAAACGCGCGAAGTTATGTTATGTATGTTTCAATTTAAAAACATTGGAATAGGTGTAGTTCCTAAAAGCAGCATACACACTAAATCAACATCAAACAAACACTAAATCTGTGCAAACGCCTTTTTTCCCAAATTCAAATTGATGCGCCTGCCAGTAAATAAATAACTGATTTTGATTGGCAATTTTACCCAATTTAAAATATGGAAGATAAATATAATAACTTGACTAGAATACTTGGACATAATTATGGTCGAATAACATTTTTTGTTGTTCTATCATCCTTATTTTTCTTAACACCTATCGCCATTTTTTAATTAATGCACACAATATCTTTTTAGATTGTAGCAAATGTGCTATTCTGATGTATTAGCTTATATAGCTTAAAAGGTTTCATGAAAATTCATTCAGTATTTTTTACGTAAAATCGTAAAAAAACATCATCCATCCTTACATACACACATCCATCCATCCTTAAAACTTTAAGAGTTCATAATATTAGTAAAGTTGGAAATATGTTAAATAATTTGCTGGTTTTAGTCGGTCCAAATTCTGGTTTTTATTTTTTATCTTTTTAAAACGCTTTGTAGTAAATTCAAACGGACTTTTTTTAAGAGCGCGCCCTGGGGCTTCTAATTACAATTTGGTCAGTGTTTAAATCGACTTCAAAAACAGAGAAATTTATTAAACACGATCGCAGGTATGTTTTGGTTATAAAAAAAAAAAAACCGATTTCATGTTATTTTTTTGTGTAGGAAAGAGAAAAACCTCGAGGGATTTCGACCATGAACGATTACTGCTATTTATTTGATTGTGAATTTTGTTAGATTCACGAGAAATATTTAGTGATTATTCACAATCTAGAACATGTTTGGGCAAATGTTCTTCCTGAATCAATCATGCATAGTATGTATAAAACAAAGTCGCTTTCCGCTGTCTGTCCCCTTATATGCTTAGATATTTGAAACTACGCAACGGACTTTGATGCGGTTTACTTTTATAGATAGAGGGTGACAACGGGGTGATTTATTTGTATATTTAATGTATAATGTAGTATATAAAAAGTAGTAATTTTCCAGATTTAGCACTTTAATTGTAAACGCTGTAAAAATACTTTTGATGCCGAACAAAGTTTCAGTCAGCTTGTTAATAATAAGTATCTAACTTGATATATCACTATGATTTGTCCATCATTAATTTTAAATGTTCTTTTAATCGCTTTTAGCGATTTCTAGAAAAATGTGGTGTCATTTCATTTACACACTTCACTCTCATTCTCTACGTCCACACTAATAACGCCTTTTTTAATCATGTCGTCTTTCCCACAATCCATCCATATTTTCTTATTATTTATGCCATATTGTCTGCCTATTCTCTTATTTCCTTCTACATTCAGGTTTATTATTATTCTCGCAACGTGTGTATTATCCCTACTAAATACCAATTTGCCATAAGATGCTTAAATAATATATGGATTTTTATGAACACGAAATATGCCTGTTCTCTAGAAAATATCTACACTTCATCAGCACTGCAACTTATATTTTGAAAAGGCTGAAGAACTATAAACCAGTAGATAGATACTGTTAACATAACAACATAACATAACTTCACGCCTTTTGTTACCCGAAGGTGTAGGCAGCGGCTGTTAAGCCTCGTCTCACTGTTATGTTTACGTCCCAAATGGAATAGGTGGCGAACCTATTGCCATACCGGGCACAAAGTTTGTCAGTCAACGATATTTATCACACATAACTTTCGAAAAGTCATTGGTGTGAGCCAGTGTCTGGAATCGAACCTGGACCTCTGGATCAGAAGCCGTGTGCTCGACCACTGCGCCACCGAGACTTCAAACTGTTAAAATCTGATGTGAAATTTATATAAAATTGTGCGAAAACAATTGTTCATTACATTGACACGTTTTCAGTACACTTCATTGGGCATAACATTTGAGGAGCTTCCTAGACGGAGCCGGCAGCTTTATGGGTACGACCCACGAAAGAAAATTTATTGCGTCGTCATTTGAGTAAATTCCACCCGCAATGTCTCGTCTCTAAAAGGAAATGAGGGTTAACAGATGTTGCTGGGTATACAAAAAGAAAAACAGCTGAATATTATACAATAGCTCGTAAAGTGACATTTATTAAATGCAAAAAAAAAAAATTAACCCTTCACGTGTTGTTCTAGTTGCTTAATTTGACCTTGGTTATTGCAATTTATTGGTTCAGCAAAGTGTCTTTTTACACCCGAAAATATAAGCAGCTGTTACAACACGAGTCACCGAATTTTCAAGAGCTTTAAAATGGAATAGAATCGCTGCGCGTATTCCTATAACTTCACAGTCGTGAAGTTATAGGAACGAGCGTGAAGTCTCACGCTCGTTCTCCGAATCACCATTTTTTTTAAACATATATTTGAAAATAATTAAATCATTATCATTAGACAACCCTTTGTGAATACAGACAGTTAATAATGCCATACAAACATTTATAAGGACAAAAATATATTTGTCCTGACATGGGGTTAGAATCCGTCCACTACTAAGCCATAACATACTAGCAGCAACTACACCAATTTATAGGTTAGAAACTAAAATCTTTTAAGGAAAAAAAGATCTCAAAATATAAACTTCTTTGGATTTTCTAGTTTATATAAGAGGGTTTATATGTTGTGAAAACTAATTTAATCAAAATGTTTTGTTGATTTTTAACAACGAAAGATTGCCAACTTTAAATTTAATGTTAAAAGCTTTTTGTCACCTATATATTTGTAAGTGTCAAGCAAAGTGTTAAAGTGTTATAAAATAACACTTTCAGGAGAATGCCGGTTTTCAATTGGGCTACTTTCAGTCCCTAGATAATTAAGAACGGACCGAATCCCTACATTATCTTAGCGGCGCCTACAGATTTCCCACAGGGTAGGACTGAGTCGTAACCTGGATTTGATTGATTATTTATTTAAAAAACAGCGACTGGGGTCGATTCTCGGAGCTCTAATGTAAGGTCAGATTAATGTTTTACTTATTCCTATTTTCTTTAAACAAAATACTTTAACTATTCATGTAGACAAGGGGTCGGCAACCTTTTCAGTTGCAGGAGTTAAAAATAACAATTTAATTTTATTGTAAGTAATTGTATAACGAGAATAATTGTCTCAATAGGCTCCTGATCGGTTTCGTTAGGTGATAGTGGTATACCACATTCCTTTCCTATCTTACTTCCATAAAGGTCGGCAACGGAACTGTAATACACCTGTGTTGCTGTCCATGGGCGGGGACAGTCGCTTATCACCAGGTGATGCGTTTGCTTCTTTGCTCTCCAATTCCATTAAAAAAGGCTTACCTATAGATTCAGGTGCATGACCTATTGTATACTAAATAGAAATTAAAATATAAGCTGCATATTGAGCTTATTTCGGGGGTTTCAAATGCATACGCAAGCTATTCACATGTCAATGCTGTCGCCTGGAATTATGGCGTCTGTTGGGAATAGAGAGTGCTCGGGGCTAAGTGCCAAGTATAGGGGTGTACTGTCATTGATCGACATTGATGGCGGTAGAAATCCGTTAAAATTTATCCTCTATATATACTTCTATAGTATTATTATTGATTGAAAAAAAATACGCTAATATACGCCGTTATATTATATCCCAAAATGGAATGTGACGAACCTATTGCAGCCTGTCTATTGGAAATCAATGCGTTGCCGGCATTTAAGATTGGATAGAAAGGGAGTCAGAAGTGGGATCGGGAAGTTGGGAGCGCTTCAACAGCCACTAATATCTGAGACAATAATGTTTGTGCAACTTTGTGCCCAGTATGGCAATAGGTTTGCCACCTATTCCATTTGGGACGTAAACATAACGGCGAGACGAGGCTTAACAGCCGCTATCACACTTAACTTGCGAAAACAATTTCGAAAAGTCATTGGTGTAAGCCAGTGTCGGGATTCGAACCCGGAAATAAATAGTCGACAACTTTTTAAATGTATTTCGTACCAAGTCCCAAGAAAACAAACATGTTATTTTACAAGAAGTCTATATATAAATTGTGGTTATTCGTACTGTTAAAATTAACTTGGACGGATATACGACACGCTGACAAGGGTCCGCTCGGATACGAGACAGTTCTGTCTCCTATCTCCACCAAGGCTTATACCACTGTAGAAAGGATATTTACATATAAATACCAATATATAGAATTTATTTAGCACAAATAACCTCATCTTGTTACTTAGTCAAAAGGATACCATAAATTATAAAGATATATTGGAATAGTTGTAGAGCCGGCTCGACTGGTGAAATTCCAAGACATTTCAGAATATCGACGTAAATTGGCTCATGCCGCGTTTCGCTTGGTGTCCGGAGTCCCAATTCCTTCTTCCCAGCCCACTTCCGACCCCTTTCACATCCTATTGTAAAGGCCGGCAACGCAACTGTAACACATCTGTGTTCAGGTATCCATGGGCGGCGTTTGTTAATTGTCGTCAGGAGACACGCCTGCTCGTTTGCTCCCCTACCCCATAAAAAGCTTATTAGCGTTATTATATAACAATTTTAGTCCTAATTCCAAAGTCCTAATTTTAGTCTAAGCGGGTCATATATTCTGTCTAATGCTAATTCTTTCTGTGGCCTAGGTAGAGCTGGTACCAGGCATTATTGTCTCTTTGCAGACTTTGCGTTTCAAAGCATTGCTTTTAGTTCATAGTTCATATAAAATGAATAATTACTTTAAAACATTTCGCGTAACTTTAACTCTTGATACATAAATACATAATGCGAAAGCGTAAAATAAGTGGATAAAACCGGATAGAACCGGTTCAGAGTGGATGAGTGAAGTCACGGTTAAGTGTTTTTTTTTTTCAGATATTCTTTTTAAAAAGGGTTTTTTTGTCGTGAAGAAAACGTTAAAGGAAAAAAAAACAAAAGTTCGCGGCTTATTCCACTGAATTCAACAAAGGTTTTAGACTCAATCCAACCGTTGTTATTACATGCCGACATAAGCAGTAGGGTTCTATCCGTCAAGGGAAGATGCTGGAAAGCGATTTACAAATCAACCGTGTCTACCTTTATAAGTAACTCGGACGTTTGAGGTCCGATTGAATTTTCCTGTTATAAATTCACGCCTTTAAGTAACCGAAAGTATAGGCATTGGCTATTGAGCCTCAACTTATGGAATTTTCACATAACAAAATGAATAGATGGAATAGATGGCAGAACCTATTGCCATACTACGGTAACAATGTTGACATCGATACATATTGGTGTAAGCCCGGATTCTATCCCACAACTTCTTGATTCAGAAGCATGGTGGGGTGATCGTCCTCTAGACCACCGAGACTTTTTTTTGGAGTGTTACAATATATCACCGACGATAATTTAGTAGTTCAAGAATTTTGCAGAGTTTCTTAAAATAAAGCAAAATGTTTTGTACAGTATTGATCTGTGGGACGGAGTCTTGAGTCTTGAAATACATTAGAACTAATAAAAAACTTTACGTGACAAGGTACTAAGGTACTTTATTTATAAGTCGGTACGCTATTATGTGTACACATTCAGTTTTACGAGCCGACTTCATAATAGGTTTAGCCACATGAAAATGAAGTGGTTCAATAATTTAAGGCGGACTTTATAATCGCTGTTGAAAGATGAAAAATGGTTTTTCTTATGTATATAAAATAACGCCCTAGATGCCAAGGTCGGTTGTAATTCATTACGGTGTAGAAATATGGAGCACGTCGATAAAATTAAAAGTATTTGAAGACGGGGGTCAGAAAAGGCTTAAAAAAGTGCTAAATAACTAATATATCGAGGTAGCATTCAACGGGTTTGGTGTATTTTTTTAATAATCCAATATGAAACACCTGTCTGTCTCCCACAATTTGCTTTTTTTACTTAAACTTAAGTTTGAATTAGATCTTTAGATTGATACAAAAATAATCGCAAGTCCCTAACACAGCTATTCTTTGCGTTGTTGAATGATGAAATAAATAAAATAGTCTCGAAACATCACGATAGATGGCGGTAATTTATTAAAATACACGTAACAACGCATGTCGTCGTTATTCCCGGGACGCCGCAACATATGATTCACATAAAATACAATTGTTTTGTCTTTCAACGATTCCCTAACAGTCGGAGCTCTATTTCTGGATTACAGCCGATAAACTGTGGAACATTACACTGCCATAAGTCGAGAAAGTCGCAAGATTTAGATGAAGAACAATTTTTTTTTGCTGTCGTTATCGTAGGTACCTACTTAAATAAGGGCTTTACTGGTACTTTTTTTGCAAAATCATATAGTTAATGTTAAACATGTTTTTTTAAAGTTAGCAAGCTATAATTGTCTTTAACACATTTTTAAAAAGGAATATCAACATTTTTAATATTACTAGGCCACCAGTATCAATTGTGTATAGTATAGAGTCAAAAAACAAAAATAATTCTTAAAAAAACACAATTTAATACATTGTACAAAATATTTATTTCCAGTCTATTAATACACTATACATATCAAATGCAATAATGATCAACATGTCAGTTAAAATTGAATTATTACCGTGCAATTTGTTGTTCCGCAGTTAAACTGAGTTACAAAAGGATGCCCTTTTTCGAACATTTATACATGAAGGCCATTCATTAAAGGTACATATTTAACATTACAGATGGCGTGAGAGACTAGGCATGTAACGGACAGTAGATATTTCAGGCTGAATAGAGCATCCGTCTTCAGGATGGAGAACACACAACCTTTAAACGATTTACGAGGGGCTGCAAACACTAGTGTATCGCGTTGGAGCCTATAAATAACACTACACTCTAATCGCTGTACTCCTCCTCTCTCCCACTCTACCTCTCTCGAGATGCATAATATTCACCTTGGTTCCTGAATAAATGTAACATGCGAGAGCAAATGCAAATCGGCGTCGGGGCCACCAACGTTTTCCAAAATGCAAATTGTACGGTCAAACTCGCAGACTTAATTCATGAATTAAGCATCCCTTTAAAATTGTACATAAAACACAACATCGTTCTGATGTTTTAATTTAATTTTGCAATCTGGATAAAACACCGACCTCTGTTGTCAACTGACGAAAAGATAATGGCGTTTATCCCGCGCTCCCGGGTTCCTGATATGACTCCATCAATACATATATAGATAAATTAACATAGAAAATTAGACGTTATTGATGACGACCTATGGATTGGATTCGCGTATCCGCCAATTTCGACTATAAATTTGGGTTAAAACGGGCACATTCACAGAAATTGCCAATTCCCGTATGTAAATATCTCAAGGCTATACAGGTTCACTAAAACAATTTGGTCTGTGAATTTGTGAATGGGGAAATTTATATTTGGAAATGTATAATATATAACGTTCGCTACACGAACGGGCCGGCTCAACCGGTGTAATACTATAACCTCTCAGACTATCGCTCAGTGAAAGAGGTATCCGGAGACCAAACCCCTTTCCCTCTCTCTTCCCCATCGCACTTCGAAACGGTTGCCCATACCACCAACGAAAACATTCCCGAAGAGGATTAAAATAGAACCACAGTCGAGTCTTTTGACAACATGGATAGTTCGAAAGGATGATATGTTGTGCCCACCCCAATTAGAGTAGGCTAATGGCATTAAAATAATGATGATGATTGGAAACGTAAATTAAAGTTCAGATCTGAGCTGAAGAATTTGGTCATTGTTATAAAAATGGATTATTCGTGGAGTATTGTTTGATTGAGGACAAAAGGGCACTCGCGCCATCTTCGGCGCTCGATGCAACTTCTTTTCAGATATAAAATTTAATTTCTATGACTTCGAAGTCATTTCTTTCTAGGCGTGCCTTTGTCGTCGATGTCTTTTATTTGCTGCAAGTTGCATTCAATGGAGACGCGATATTCTGCAGCGTCTGAAGCAAAACGACTAACACATTTTGTATTGTATCTGAGCATTCTCCGAATGCAATATAAAGTGAATTTATTTGTGGAAAATGTACAATACTGTTAGCAGTTCTATCTCCATTTGTTTGCTCGAGTCACCACTAGGCAGTGTTTTGACATCGAATAGAAAAAATATTAATATATAATAAACTCGGTGGCCCAGTGGTCGCGAACACGGATTCTGATCCAGAGGTCCGGGTTCGATTCCTGACACTGGCTCACACCAATGACTTTTCCAAATTGTTTTCGGAAGTTATGTGTGATAAATATCGATGACTGAAAACTTTGTGCCCGGTATGGCAATAGGTTCGACAACGCCACCTATTCCATTTGGGACGAAAACATAACGGCGAGACGAGGCTTAACACCCGCTGCCTACACCTTCGGGTAACAAAAGGCGTGAAGTTATGTTATGTATGTTATATAATAAATAACCGAGTAAATGAACGTAAAAGTTCAAGACACCTTCTAGTTCAAATTCATATTGTAGTTAAGTAATTAGTATCTCATATAATAGGGAAGATATTAGCTTACAAAAAATATATGTAATTATATTTTAAATAGCAGTCTTTCACTGTGCAAATCATTAAATATTATTTCAGAAATGCTTATGCTTTTTCAGAATTAAGAAGTTACTGACGAGACATATAAAATTTTAACATATATATAATAGATAAGATAACAGATTGTGCCAATACATTCAAAACTCCTAGCCGTTTTTCCGGTGGAGTCAAATAAATTAAAGAAACAGTTGACCCAATTCTTCATATATTACATTACCTTCAATTGTATTTTTTTTTTTTTTTTTTTTTTTATGGGATAGGAGGGCAAACGGGCAGGCGTGTCACCTGATGTTAAGTGACCAACGCCGCCCATGGACACCTGCAACACATATAGTGTTACAGTTGCGTTGCCAACCTTTAAAGGAGTAGGATAGGAAGGGATGGGGAAGGGGGATGGGCCTCCGGGTACCTCTCTCACCGAACGAAACGCGGCATGAGCCACTTTACGTCGATTTTCTGAGAGGTGGTGGTATTTCACCGGTCGAGCCGGCCCATTCATGCAGCGAACTGCTTGGCTCTACCACTCTTGAACTCTATTCCCGTGCATATGAAAATTTAATCACAAATATACCTACTTGAGTTTATGAAGTACATAATGTATCTTCTCAAAAAATATTTAATGTTAACGAATCATCATTCCTTAACAGAAATAGTTAAATATATATTTGAATTAAATAAACACGGTTGGGCACATTAATATCTAGAATGGATACTTAAGCTCCATATTGCACTGTATACATAAAAGTTAATGAATTCATTTTGAAACCGTTCCAATATATGGATATATTTACTTTCTTCCGTAGCCCAGACGGCAGTTACTTTAACGCCCTTTTATACTAAAACATATAGGCCAATATTTTATAAGATTATTTAAATAAAATATCGCTCTACCCCACTTCTAAATATATTTTTATGGGCTAGGATGGAAAACGAACGAACCTGATGGAAAGCAACTAACGCCTGAAGGGGTTAGGCCTCCGGATACTTCTCTCACCAATTTAAATGCGGTATGAGCCACATTGAATCGAAATTCTGAGAGGTTGTGGTATTTCACCGGTCGAGACGGTCTATTCAAGCAGCGAACTGTGTGTATTTCCTTATTTGCAGTAATCAAGAAGTCTCAGGTTGGAATCCACCACCCAAATAATTTTTGGGAAGTTATTTGTGATCAATATATGCTTAAATAGTGTATGTAGTCTAGGTACATATTTATTGCATCGGACCAATTCGGTGACACCAACAACTGTGTCTACAACTACGAGTATTAAAGGCGTGAATATAAAACCAAAATATACATATATGTACCATACATTCCTATTGCAACGACGCCGGGCTTTTGACGGAATTCAAACAATTATCAACCGTATAGTTTAAAAAATAAGGTTTGTTTTATCACAGCATAGTAAGTATAATGCTATTTCCTATTGAAACAATTCCATTTACTTATAGAGACGCCTTGACAAAAATGCATCGAATTGCATTTACTGTCAGTTGACACAACATTCGGTGAATAAAATTCATTCATTCGTAGCTAAATTTGATATTATATACTGTCATACCCTCAATATCTAAAGGTTATGAACCTAAAAAATCAATTGTCATTTTAATCAAATTCAAATACCCCATTTCAATCACAACCATTATGACTTCAAAGACGAATATAGGAATAATTGAAAATAAATATATATATAAGTATATAATAATAACACTATTAATTCCCACAAACAATAGGCAATAATCAAGCGTGAATTAAACATCGAATCGTTTAGTTCAAGCTTAATTATTCGCTACAAGCTTCATACAACACTACCCACCCCACGTACAAAGCTTACACACCTATTCTGTGAATTTCAAAGGTTACTTGTTAAATTGTCAGGCAAATTTAATACTACCCGTCGCGAGCTAAGTGTACTCATTTAATTTGCAGAAAAGGCAAAAGGGGTTGGGGGGCACTGTTGTCCCTAAAATGTTTTTCACTACCCTCACATATTTACAAGTCAGTATTTACCAGGGGGGGTTGGCTTCACGGCATTTGGGCTATTCGGATTCAATTTACCGTCAAAATGGACGGTTAGGCTTCATTTGGTACCGTAGGCACAATTCCGTCTAATGCCATTGTTGTACTGTCTGCGTACATAATAACATAAAACCTTAGGACTTTAGTGCTTCACAAAGATATTGTATGTCTCGGTGGATCTTTTGTTCGGTCGTTCCAGTTCTCTATATAAAAGGTTTAGGTAAAAGAGAAATATAGTTCTAAGAATAACATATTCTTCTCGGTGTATTTCTAGATGTTATGTGGTGTTGTGCTGGTCTAACATACTTTTATTTATCGTATTACTGATTTGAATAAATGAAAAACATTTACTTAATAATCTTAGAAGAATTATAGTACATTTATAAATGTATTTCTTTTTATACTTTCATACGAAGGCAGCGTTACCGAGTGTGATGGAAGGTTACGAATACGAAAAATAATATTTAACTGAGTAAATAGATATCCAGAATTGAGTTCCTTGTCTGGGTTCTTCTGCTGACAGCATCTACACTCGAAATCGGGCTGCTCGTAGCCATTGCTGCCGTGTGTTCTTGTTCCACAGAGGCACTTTCCACACGCAGTCGTATTTTAATATGTAATCTAACAATAATTATAAGTTTAACACATGTATTTACTGACTATTTTAAGTGTCTGTGAAAACTATGCAAAAAAATCCTATTTGCTTCTTCTTATTTTTATACAGATATCGTTTGAATGAAGAACAAGAACTTAACACAGAATTGAAGTAGCGATTATGCAATGGTCGTAAGCCAAACTAATTAAGTCTATTTAATTAAGATATTCCAAGAATTTTTCTTTACTTTTTTCGAAAGTAGTTTCTCTTATCATATCAGTTGTGAATGTTTTATTTCCTGGTCAAGGAGCAGTCCATTGACAGCGGTAGAGGTGGTTTGATAGCATCGAATTTTAGTCACGCAAAAGGTACGGCTAACTCCACCCTGGAGGGTGGAGTTAGCCGTACCTTTTGCGTGACTGCTCTCAGACATTCCCAATGAATTAAGGAACGTTCGCTGGTGTAGTATCCATTCCCAATGAATTAAGGAACGTTCGCTGGTGTAGTATCCTGGATACTACACCAGCGAACGTTCCTTAATTCATTGGGAATGTCTGAAAGCTAAGCTAATCTAAGCTGTAACCACAAACAAGCCTCATACATTTTAATGTTTTATAAACATTACCAAACACATTCGGCAAGCTTAGAAGTGATACTTAGTTTGTTTAAGGTTTAATTTCGTCTGTCTACCTCTCTACATTATGATATTAAGTGTTTTTACAACATCAGATCCAATAGTCTTGTGGTTTAGCACGGGGACATTTAATCAGGAGTTGTTAGAAAAAAGGCGTCGAAAACGAGGTTCGGAATCCGGAATTCCGATGGTTTGGAAGTGTAGAAGGAATGGATGATCCATGATGACTAAGCAGATAGTCAGTGCAAAAACGGATGTATGTAGGAGTCGACGATCACGATACTCTATTCATAACCATATTTAACGTTTTTTGCGGAAGATGATGATGATCAGGAGCATTAAAAACGTTTACAACTAGAGGTATAAAAGTCGAAGAAGCAATTGAGATGTCCGCTTATGGCGCTTTGTTAGCTCTGCCAACCCCGCTAGAGACTTGGCGTGAAGTTATGTATGTATGTATTACTATGTATATTTCATCATCATTATTAGCCCTTTTGAGGTCCACTGCTGGACATAGGCCTCCCCCATAGAGCGATGATTGAGCGGATCGGCAGTTGTGGCGCTCAATCATGGGGGGTTTTTGCTATAATCGCCACGCTTGGCAGGCGGGTTGGCGATCGCAGTAGGCTGTATTGTCTTAAGAGAGAATGCTTCTGCCCATTCTTCTAGCTTTTCCCTTAGTCGCCTTTTACGACACTCACGGGAAGAGATGGGGTGGCGGTATTCTAAGCCGGCGCCACACAGCAATGTATATTTATAAGTGTATATATTATTATAAGGTTATAAATATTATCATATTAATAGCAACACATGCCACTTCAAGGCTAAAAAGGAAATATTTCTCGCTTATCTGTATTAAACATTCAAATAATTTTATGGCCTTATTTTATACCAAAATACACATCTGAAAATATTTTTCATTTCATGTGGACAGAATCGATATCTGTTTTTGTGGGATAGGTGGCGAACGAGAAAGCTGGTCACCTGATGGCAAGCAACTAGCGTCGCTGTTAGTGATAGTGTTCCAGTTCTATGCCCTTTAAGTTGTGAGTTTATATATAGTATTTTACTATGATATTGTCTAGTTACCATAGCAACAGACAGTTTATATTTTTTATAATAATTTAAATATATTTAAATAATTTAAATAAAATAATTTAAAGTGATATTCAAAAAATGATGTGTCATATTTCAGCACGAGAAAAAACGTGGCATACAATCAAGAAAGAGGTTTAATTAATGGTAAAACGTCATGACCCAAATTTTGAAAAAAAAAATCATCGCGACAGTTTTGCGAAAGAATAGGGTGTTTTGGGTTCGAATCCGGGAAGTTATGTGTGATAAGTACAGCTTATTTGACGAGATTTTGAGATCAAGGGAGAGAAAGTTACTAAAATCACTAAACGTAGATTAAACAGTATCTACAGATGACTAAAGTTGGCTATACAACTATTAGACACTACTACCATATAGAGCATGTAGAGAATGTCAGCTGTAATCAGGTTGTAGACTGCAAACAGCAGCAGGCTCGGCGCCAAAGCAAACAGAGCCTTGTCAGGGTCAATTAACTGAGACGCCAACACAGCTCGCTGCACCAAGGAGCTTCGCCGATATCCTTGGACGCCGAACCACCGCCTTCCAAGACAATTCTGTCACCCTTTAAGTACACTTTAAATGTCGCTAGCACAATATAGATAAAAAAGGATTCTTCTTTGTTTATTGCTTCGTTCATATAAAAGATAATTTAAGTTTAAAAGTATTTAATTAAGAAAATTATGAGGCATTCTTTTTGGTTGAGTTTAATTTTATGTATTGTGATATTATGTGAATGTTTGTAGATTAAAATAGAGTCAGAGGACAGAGTATCTATTATGACCAAATAGATCATGTCTTATCAGAAGATGACGTCAGCCGACGTCATCGACGTGCCTTAAGTTATTGAGTTAATTCTACCTATCCTCAAATGACTTGGCGTGAATTAATTAAAGCGTTCACTTTTCCATTATACCTTTAGTTTATTATTGCACGTAAGATTATAATATATCGTATGTATACGTTGTCTTTGTTAATAATAAAATTCATAATAAAATTTATCCTCATAAATTGGATTCCCTCCATCACTCAGAATCGCTGAGAGAAGACTCAATTATGAGTTAATCTCGTTTTTGTACATATTTAAAAAGATATATACTTCAATCATGTATTGCGCTTTAAATACAAGAAGATAAATAAAAATGTGAGTAATAAATTTTGAAAAAGACACTTAATCGTTCCAACAAATTTAGTTAAGGGCCCTCTGTAATTATGTAATTATACAAAGCAATGAGACGGCAACAGTGTCATCAAGGAACAATGAAGGCAATAAGTCCTTAATTAAAGAAATTTACGACCCGTACATACCTTAAACGCAATTACTCTCTTTTGGCAACAGTTTGACATTATTATTAAAAAAAAGAAGAAAAGTTTTATGAAGCCAGGCATTATTACCTCGTGGTTTTTATAAAAAGAAGTTAAATGGAAACAAGTTTTCAAAACTAAGAGAGAACCTTCTATATATTTCGGTAATGAAATTAAACTTGGAATCTGTTAAGCAGCACAAAAACTTGGCAAGAGACTTGACAACTTGGTCGTGAAGTATCTAGAAAATTCTCACCGTCCTCTAGAATAAAGAAGACTTGTTATTATCTGTATATTTGCAGGTAGGTACCCGAAGAGTCGACCGAAAACCTATTGGAGACGAGACAAAAAAAACGGGGGATGGGATTGTTTGCGAACTCAGATCCCGGGTTTAAGTAATTTCCTCGCACACAACTCGAGAGACGTTTCCGCTAGTTTATTTCCCGCCGATGGTTGAGTGTTATTTTAGTGATTTACCAACAAAAAAAAAATCTGTTGGGGGAAATTGTCCTTTAGTAGAAATATCAACACACATACGCAATAAAAAAAAGAAAAAAAAATAACACGTGCGTCACATGTTTTGTGTTCAATTGTATTTTTTTTTCCCGCCCGTTTTCTCTTTTGAGAAATTGTAGGGATGCGGAAAAAATAATAATAGATTATGTTTTAGTGACAATAATCCCGAGTACATATGTGCGTGTCGTGAACGTAATTTCGTTATGATAAAATATGTGTGTATACATGCAACAACTAATCTAATAACATAAATAATATCTTTCAAGTTTGTGCGCATTTGTTTTTTTTTTAATATTTATGTTCGCGTGTTTAATATTCAAGCTTAAGCAGCCAATCGTATTCACGTATTTCTTATTTACTAAATGGTTAGCAAATAGCATCTACAATTGACATATGTAACACCAGCGGAGGTTCCATCAGAGTTGGTAGTCTTGAGAAATAAGCTCTTTTCTTGAAGGTAATAAAAGTCGATTATATACTGACCGGCGAGATTTTCAAGGGAGACGAGTGTTAACAAAAGCGTCAAAGTAAAAAAAGCGCAAATTATACGATGTATTAAATATATAATCTTATTTTAATTCAACAACAGTCAACATTCATTAAGGAGTGTAACTCCTGGCGTCCAACGAAGCTGACGGGCACGAGTCTGTTATTTTTTTTTAAATAGGTCAGCGGAGGGACGGCCCAATCTATACGAGATGAAGTTCCTTTCTACCTACTTTTCGTAATAATATACACTCGAGAGCAATGAATCCGGGTCACTTAAAGAATCCTAAAAATCTCGGAAACTAAAAATGCTAGGTTAATGCAATAAATTGTATTTAATAGACAATGTAATACTCCTTAAATGAAGGTATTAAAACTTCTTAGTTATTGTAAAGTTATATCATAAAAAAATCAAATTTGAAAAAGGGCCACTTTCGAAGATGGAACTACGAAATTACAGCATTTGGTTTTGCTTTTGTTTGTAATCTGTCATTTATGTGGGTACATAAACCATGTTGATAGTGCTCTATATTCATTATTCAAGCTGAAATTATGTCGCTTACGCCTGAAGAATGCACCAGAATACTTACAATGCTGGAAACCGGCCGGAGTCAGCGCGATACAGCCAGGACTGTTGGTGTGTCGCTGTCAACAGTACAAAGAGTTCTCCGACGTTACGAAGAAACTGGTTCTAACCTACGCAGACCAGGAACGGGCAGAACCAGGTATACCACAGCACGAGAAGACCGATACTTGGTGAACACCATGCTTCGAAATCGCTTTCTCACAGGAACTGAACTCACCAATCAGTTTCGACGCCTCGGAGGAAGTAACCCAAGTGCATGGACAGTAAGACGTCGGCTTGCTGAATCTAACTTAAAACCCCTTAGACCTGCAAACGTCCCTAAACTGGAGCGTGGGCATCGTATTTCAAGACTAAGATATGCCCAGAGCCACGTAAATTGGAGTATTGAAGATTGGTCAAAAGTTATGTTCTCCGACGAATCAAAATTTATGCTCTACAAGCACGATGGAAGACACAGAGTGTATCGAAGACCAGGGGAAAGATTCAAGCAAGCATGCATCGAGGAAAAAGTAGCCTACGGTGGTGGGTCTGTACTTGTGTGGGCCGGAATTTCTTCTGAAAGTCGCACAGAGCTGGTGATCATAGAAAACGGCTCTTTAACTAGCGTAAGATATGTGGAAGAAATCCTCAATGATCACGTTGGTCCATTTATGGTCAATTTAGGTGAGGATGCTATATTTATGCATGACAATGCCCGACCTCATACAGGTAGGATTGTGAATGACTACCTTCAAGAGATGAACATTACTCGTATGGAGTGGCCAGCGCGCAGCCCGGATATCAACCCGATCGAGCATGCTTGGGACGAGCTAGGCAGATGCGTAAAACAACGAAACCCTCCCGCAATCACGCTTCGTGAGCTCAAAATTGCTCTCACAGAGGAATGGGAGAATATTCCCCAAAATCGTATAAGGAACTTGGTGTACAGCATGCCAAACCGCGTAAACGCAGTAATGGAAGCACGAGGAGGCAATACGAAGTATTAAAATTGAATAAAATTATATAAATTTCATGTTTCCTATTTTTGTTTTAAGGAGAGATCAGCAGATTTTTTCTTTATGTAATTTTGTGTTAATAAAATGTATGGTGACTCATATTTTTTTTACTTTCATTTAAGGAGTATTACATTGTCTATTAAATACAATTTATTGCATTAACCTATCATTTTTAGTTTCCGAGATTTTTAACATTCTTTAAGTGACCCGGATTCATTGCTCTCGAGAGTATCTATACATATAATAAAATTGTAGAAAAGTCAAAACTGTACATTGAATATTTTTTAAAAAGAATACTTGGTGTGTGATCTGCAATCGATACCGAAGCCAAAAATATACTTTTTAGAATTTTTGTCTGTTTGTCTGTTTGTCTGTATGTATGTCCGGGATAAACTCAAAAAGTACTGCATGGATTTACTTCAAATTTGGCACGAAAATTATTAAGAAGTCGGGTCAACATATAGGCTACATATTATCACGCTATCACCTACGAGGAACGAGCAGTGAACCTTTATTTCTTCAATGTATTCTGTAGCAACGTGTAATCTAACGACGCATATTTGTATGTTGTTATGGTGTTATTATGTTAATAACCATGCTTTAATCTATACATATAATAATAATAATAATATAATATAAGTTAGCTTCACATTTTAATTAACTTATGCCGTTAAACATAACAGACAATTTTAAAACAGTGCCATCTATGAGATTTACAAAACAGAAAACATTAAGTTGAATTACACGTGTAAGCACTTTTTGGTTTTAGATATAAATAAATCTTTGAGATTTTAAAAACATCAAGTCGAATTACATGTTTAAACACTTTTTGAATATAAATAATTGAAATTTCATCATGCGCTTGCGGTCAATAGATGTTTTTAAGAGTCATAGATGGAGTTGTGCATTTTCTTCTTTAAAATTGTATCGTTAATTCTTTTCAGAGATGAGCAAGACAATTAAAAAAATGTATTTGTATATGCTAAAAACTGTTAATATTTTTGTTCGGTATTTATTGGTGTAATGATTGCTTCGTAATTTTATAATTTTACACCATTAAAAAAAAATGTTTCCTATTCGCTAACTAGATGGCGTTGGCGTCGAATTAGATCGCGCTATAATTTCGTTCACCAAAAGTGATGTTATGAGTACGGATGTCGCCGCGACAACTCATAGAAACTGGGGTTACCTGCGTTGCTATAAGTTATCGTGTGCTTAGTCGAATTTAACGTGAAAACTGAAAATACTTTCCTGAAATATAATTAAAAAAAAAAATATTTACTTAAATAAACTTCATTCGGAATCGGACTACTGCTTACTGCTTAGCTATCATTATCTGTGTGTAAATTCTCAGCGTGTAAATTATTTTCTGTTATTTTTCAAACTTAAAATAATCAAAATGCCTAGAAAACGGTCTAATCTATCCCAATCCTCAAACGATAGTCGAAGGAAAAGGTTAGCTCGATCTCTTGAAACCACCATTGAGCGTGAGGCAAGGATAGCTACTCTTCGAGAACACAATGCGGAAATTCGAGATGGAGAAAGTAGTACGTCGCGCCAGTCCCGATTAGATACTATGCGCACTCAAAATGCATCGTTGCGGTCTCTGGAAAGTATAGAAGCATACGAAATGCGGCTATTAAATGATCGGAAGCGCCATGCTGAGTCTCGCGCGTCAGAGACATACACGCAACAAGAGACAAGACTGAGTTTGCAGCGCAGCCGCACTTATGCCGCTCGATCGTGCGAGAGTGCTGAAATTCGAGAAGCTCGATTGGAAAGCGACCGGGAGCGTCACGCTGAGTCTCGCGCGTCAGAGACGTACACGCAGCTAGAGACGAGGTTGAGTTCCCAGCGCTCTCGCACAGATGCAGCTCGATTTTGTGAGAGTGTCGAAGCGCGAGAAGCTCGACTGGAAAGCGACCGGGAGCGCCACGCTGAGTCTCGCGCGTCAGAGACGTACACGCAGCTAGAGACGAGGTTGAGTTCCCAGCGCTCTCGCACAGATGCAGCTCGATTTTGTGAGAGTGTCGAAGCGCGAAAAGCTCGACTGGAAAGCGACCGGGAGCGCCACGCTGAGTCTCGCGCGTCAGAGACGTACACGCAGCAAGAGACGAGGTTGAGTTCCCAGCGCTCTCGCTCAGATGCCGCTCGATTTTATGAGAGTGTCGAAGCGCGAGAAGCGCGACTGGAAAGCGACCGGGAGCGCCACGCCGAGTCTCGCGCGTCAGAGACATACACGCAGCGAGAGACGAGGTTGAATTCGCAGCGGAGTCGCACTTCTCTTTCTCGGTCGATCGAAGATCATGAAGAGCGGATGACCCGGTTAAGAAGAGATCGTTCTCAGCATGCCCTTTCACGGTCGTTAGAGAACGATGAGCAGCGTGAAGAACGTCGTGCAGCTGCTCGGCAGCGGTACCACGACGTGTGTGGCGATACGTCTGCTCATCTATCGCTAGAACGGGATAGAATTCAAGAGTTTCGAGGATCTTGGTCGGGTGAACAGCGTGCGGCACAACTAGAACTAGATCGTCTGCGGCGTAGCATGAATCAACTTTCAACATCTGACGATGAATCCATGGTTTACGATATCGAAGAGCAATCGTGGCTAAATAAAGAGGGAAGTGGATTTATGTACAATGTTGCGATTAACTACGCCGCACACGGAGATATTGGTGTCTTAGAAGAAGTGTGTGCCCACTGTCAAGCCCGCAAATGGAAAGGAGAGCCCAATGGGATGTGTTGTGCATCTGGTAAGGTACGCTTGGAGTCTATGCAAGACCCACCAGATCTGTTAAGAATCTTACTAAATGGCGAACATCCGAAGTCCAGCCATTTTTTGAAAAACATCCGAGCTTATAACAGCGCCTTCCAGATGACTTCGTTTGGTGCAAATCAAATCGTTGAAGCAGGTTTCATGCCGACATTCAAGGTCCAGGGGCAAGTTTACCATCAAATCGGTTCGCTGCTACCTACAGACATTCCAAAATTTTTGCAAATTTATTTTGTAAGTGATTTTGAAGAACAAGCAAACCTACGAAGTAGACACATCCCCAATTTGGACCCTGTTCTGGTCAGAGGATTGCAAAGTATGTTGCATAACGTTAATCCGCACATTGGCAACTTCAAAGCCGCTCTGGCGTCGGTGCCTGAGAACGAGCGCAACCGCTTTAAGTTTGTCATCAGTGCAGATAGAAAGCCGATTGCAGCCCATCCGGGACGATATAATGCGCCAACGACGAATGAGGTCGCCGTTCTCTTAGTCGATCAGGAGTGTGATAAAAGAGATATCGTCTTACGCACGCACGATGACCGGCTTCAAAGGATCAGCGAAACTCACCGCGCGTACGATTCTCTTCAATATCCGCTCATGTTTTGTCGCGGAGAGGATGGCTACCATTTCGCCCACTATAATGTAGACCCCCAGACAGGCTCCCCAAATTATAACAAAAAAACGTCCGCCATGCAGTTCTACAGCTTCTTGATCCAGCTGAGGGTGAACAATGGCTCTTATCTCCACCATCATCGTACACTCTTTAGTCAGTTTCTGGTGGACATGTATGCCAAAATTGAGACAGAGCGTTTGGTATTTATAAGGTCCAATCAAAGAAAGCTGAGAGCTGAGAACTACGTCCATCTCAGAGATGCCATGCAGAATGATGCCAATGCTCAAGATGTAGGAAGGATGGTCATTCTCCCCTCCACCTTCACAGGAGGTCCGCGGTACATGCACGAGAGGACCCAAGATGCATTTTGCTATGTGCGAAAGTTTGGTCGCCCGGACCTCTTTATTACTATCACTACCAACCCAAAGTGGCCTGAAATAACAGCTCAACTCCTTGCAGGACAGGTTTCGTACGACAGGCACGACTTGATCTCTCGCGTATTCCACCTGAAGTTGAAATGCCTTATGGATCTTCTAACAAAGGCAAAAGTGTTTGGTACAGTCCGATGTCATATGTACTCCGTGGAATGGCAAAAACGCGGCTTGCCACACGCGCATCTGCTTTTGTGGTTGGAAGAAAAGATCAGGCCTATCCAGATTGATCAAGTCATAAGTGCAGAGCTTCCGGACCCTGACGTTGATCCTGTTCTGCATCAAATTGTTAAAAGTCACATGGTGCATGGCCCCTGTGGCACGTTAAATCCAAGTTCCCCTTGTATGAAAGACGGACGTTGTACAAAAAGATTCCCAAAAAAATTTACCAACGAAACCATTACTGGTGAGGATGGATATCCCTCATACCGGCGCCGATCACCAGCAGAGGGCGGGCATTCCACTGAGCTGAGCGTGCGTGGCCAGGCGCGACCGGTCGATAACCGATGGATTGTTCCTTACTCACCAGTACTGTCCAGGACCTTCCAGACGCACATCAACGTCGAGTCGTGCACCAGCGTCGGGTCGATCAAATATATCTGCAAATACGTGAACAAAGGTAGCGATCAGGCGACGTTTGCTTTACAGAACACTGACAGAGACGAGGTGACCAAGTATCAGTCCGGTCGCTACATCAGCACGTCTGAAGCAGTTTGGCGGATACTGGCGTTCTCTATACATGACAGGCATCCTGCCGTCATGCATTTAGACGTCCACCTAGAAAACGGTCAGCGCATATATTTTGATCCCAACAACGTTGCTGAGCGCTTAGAAAATCCGCGCCAAACAACTCTCTTGGCATTTTTCAGGCTCTGCGAAATCGACCAGTTTGCGAGGTTCCTTACGTATGACGAGGTGCCTTCATATTACACGTACGACAAGCAAAGGGGAATATTTAACCGACGTCGAAGAGGAGGTGCTGTCGAAGGTTTTCCGGGAATTTTCAAGGACACCGTATTGGGTAGAGTTTATACCGTGCACCCGAATAATGGCGAATGCTATTTTCTGCGGTTATTACTTCACACGATCCGAGGCCCAACGTCTTTTGCCTTTCTGAGAACATTTGATGGCGTGGAGTATCCCACTTACCGCGCAGCCTGTGTAGCACGTCACCTTCTCGACGGTGACCAAAACTGGGATGACACCCTCGCGGAGGCGAGCGTCAGTAACAGCCCCAGCCGTATGCGTCATCTGTTTGCCGTCATCTTGGTGTTTTGTGGAGTCACGAACCCGGTAGCTTTGTGGGAAAAATATCGACATCATCTATCTGAAGATTTTCTACGAGCTTTGAGGCGTGCTACTGGAGACGAAGTCGAAGTAACTGATGAACGCGTGCTGAACACCTGTCTTAGTTCACTTCAAGACGTGGTCATTTCCATCGGCGGCAATCCATTGGTCGAATATGGGTTACCAGCTCCCCAATCATCACCGCATCAAGACCGTGGAAATCGAGAGTATAACGCTGAGACAATTTACGATCCGAGCGAAATGACCACCATACGAAATCACCATGTCGCTTTGTTCTCTTCAGAGCAAAAACAAATTTATGACACTGTTCTTAAAAGCGTTGGGCAAAACCAGGGTAAAATGTTTTTCTTGGATGCTCCTGGTGGAACAGGAAAAACATTTGTTACCACTGGCATACTTGCAGAGGTCAGGAGGCAAGGCAAAATTGCCATTGCTGTAGCGTCGTCGGGAATCGCTGCCACACTGCTTCCGGGTGGCAAGACAGCACATGCCATGTTTAAAATTCCCATCGATTTAGAGAGCACCGAAACGCCTGTTTGTGGTGTGTCACGCAATAGTGATAAGGGACACGTGCTGAAGGATTGCTCTCTGATCGTATGGGATGAGTGTACGATGGCCAATAGAAAAGCAGTTGAGGCCGTGGACAGAACCCTGCAGGACATCCGCAGGAACGAACACTTGATGGGTGGTGTCACAGTTCTATTCAGTGGCGATTTCCGACAAACGCTTCCCGTGGTGACGCGGGGATCGAGGGCTGACGAGGTGAATGCTTCGTTGAAACGATCTTCGCTGTGGTCACGAGTTCGTACGCTGCGCTTGACCATTAATATGAGAGCTCGGCTCGGCGGCAATGCACGTGCTCAAGAATTCTCCGATGTTCTTCTAAGTCTTGGCGAAGGCACTCTACCAGAGGAGAGAGGTGGGCAGGTGGTGCTTCCAGAGTCTCTCGGTAGAGTCGTATCCAGCTTAGAAGAACTCATTCGCTGTGTGTACGGGGACATCAGTCATATACCGCACCAGCAGAATTCTTGGGTATGTGAGCGGGCAATTTTGACGCCCAAAAATGGTCAGGCTGAAGCAATCAACGAATGCATTCTCTCGAAAATTGAGGGGAATGAAGTGGTTTACACCTCTATAAACACTGTCATCGAGCAAGATGATGCCACACATTATCCCGTGGAATTTCTGAACTCTCTGTCAGCAAGTGGACTTCCAGCGCATACTATCAAGCTGAAAGTCGGTGTCCCGATTATGCTTCTTCGGAACCTATCTCCTCCGAAGTTGTGTAACGGGACCCGCCTTAAAGTCATCTCGCTCCACAGACACAGCATTGAGGCGGAAATTCTTACGGGTTGTGGCGTAGGCGAGGCAGTATTTGTACCACGCATTCCCCTCATACCTCATAACTTCCCGTTCCAGTTCAAGCGCGTACAGTTCCCCGTGAGTGTTTGCTTCGCGATGACCATCAATAAGTAGCAGGGGCAGACATTGAGAGCAGCGGGTGTCGACCTCAGGACGAGCTGCTTCTCACACGGGCAGCTGTACGTCGCTTGCTCCCGCGTCACCAGTCCTGACTCTCTTTACATTTTGGCTGCGGAGAGCCAAACCAGCAATGTTGTTTATAGAGAAGTTTTATAAGTATATATTTTTATCCTTTTCTATATTTATATTTTCTTATTCATTATTTTCTACATTTGCTTCAGTCGCAACTTATTACTTAATTCAGCAGAATCACCATAAAGTCATTTATTCAAAGCAGACTGAAAATCAGCACTTTTGAAGTTCAACAATTTTACAAAAGACAGTCTCCCTCTGTTACTGTACTTTCTGTATTTATGAAATGTAAAGAAGTAACGGGTAAATAAATGTTATTTTAAAAGGTATAATCGTAGGTATTTTTGGTGCTGTATAGCGTTCAGGCAGATGACGTCGCGGGCTACAGCTATACTACAAAAATTCCTGTTAAAATGAAAATAAACAATGCGGGCAACAACCATTGCTACCGCAATCTGTACTTATCCTACCAGTTACAATTTCATTTTAGAGGTAATTACTTCTCAACTGTCTATGTAAAAATATAGCTATCTGATCACAAATTCCACGCGTACGAAGTCGCGGGCACAGCTAGTTTAATATAAGAATGTTTTATTAACGTTTGTTGCAACCTTATCTGAACAAGGAAGAAAATTTAATATTTCTAAAAGGAGAATCGAGGCAAGTAATGGTATAGAACATCAACAGTAAAATCTATCAGAGATTCCTTCAGTTCTTCTGCCATTTTTTCATAGAATAAATGTGGAAAGACGTTACACTCTTACTAGTTTGAAGGTAATAATGATTTTAACCAATAATGGTGAGTAAATGTAAAAAAAATTATTTAAAAACAACAACATAACTTCAGGCTATGTACCTTACGAATTCGTAAGAAGGGGACGCCATAAGACGGTATTCTTAAAAACCTCACTTTTTTGTTCATAAATAAATTTTAACGTGCGTACTCGTCAGCTTTTAAGGCTTCTGCAATATATATATATATATATATATATATATATATATATATATATATATATATATATAACAGTAGCCCATTGAACTATAAATAAATAAAAAACCATACATGAGAAATTGTATAACAACTATACTTCCCAAGTGAATCTCCTAAAAAAGGTAGCGATCCACGGACGAGAAAACAGAGAAATAAGTATATTGTATTACTATTTTGACCACAGAACTTTAAAAGGACTCGTGACTCATAAACATATATCAAAATTTCAAATATATTGTCCGCAGAGCTTGCCTTATAGAGACAGACAGCTATCAGATGCCACGACGGGTCTTCAATAAAAACTGAGGTCATCAATTTTTGAATTCACGATGGTCTTTAAGGAATGGCGAGATTTCTTTTTTTTCCTATCTGACTAAGCAGCTATATTGTTAATACTCATTTTGTTTTAATTCTTACAGATTCGAAGTTATAATAGAAATCGGTTATGAATCTAGTCAGGCTTAGTGCAGATAACAAGTTACGTAATGGTTCCATTAAAGGAAAAGGCAGTTCAAACATGTTTAGTTATCTCTTAATGGATCGCACTGACCCGTCTGTACGTATTGTAAGGGACTCTAAGAAAAGGTATTATAGCAAATAGTGATGTTAGCTCGGATAAGCCATTTGGTTAAACAGTGGTGAGCCGTGTAGCTCGCTGCGTAAATGGACCGCTAAAATAGCACGATCTCTCTGAAATAAACGTCAAGTGGTTCATATCATGTTTCGTTCGGTGAGAAAGTTACCTGGAGGTCCATTCCCCTCCTCGGTTCCTTCCCGTTAGTGGAATGGGATGGTAAAAACTGATACAATCCTCTGATATTTATTATAACCAAATCTGTGACAATGGTCTACTTGTTCCGATATATAATTACGCAATAATTGAACATAGCAGATATAAATAAAAATCGTCATTAAACTCGAAAATTTCTGTAAAACTTTAACACAAGTAGGTTTCATGTACCTATTTCATTTCTAAGACGTCAGAAAGTTGAGACAAAGATTAACTAGTAATAAGTCCGCCCTCCCATTTCACGTAGGTGGGTCGTGGGTCGTTCCTTGGCTACGTAATAATAGTATCAAGCTATACCCCATTTTCCCTAAGGTTTTGTTTTACATAGATTGTTTAATATTGAAACAAAACACTTGTGAGCCTGAGTAAAGGGGAGATTTATAATTATGAACAATTTATATAAAAACCTGACTTCCTCCAAACTGTCGACGTTGCTATGTAAAAATACAGTAAATACAATAAATTCATGACCTTAACACCTGAAGATTTTGTCTCTTCTTCTTCTCTTTCCAAGATAATGAATCAGAAGTGGAATACTGAGATATAACTAAGACTAGGCCACCGAGACCAACAGTGAACCTTCATAGTGCCTGTATACTCTCTTTTCCTATCGTCTCTAACCAAAAGAAACGCGATATAAACTGTGGTCATAAAATAGCTTTTAACACGGCCGTATAAATTAATAATGACATGAGGCAGAAACAATATATTAGTTGTATTCATGAGTTAATTTGACGTGCAATATATTTTGTTGTCAACCCTCGAAAATTTATTTTCCTATCATAGAGATGTCTAAAATAATAGTAATACTCCAGTCAGATATATCCGTTACTAACCGGTCATAGCACCCTTATCTGTAGGATTATAGACGACGCCCATAAACCTGGAGTATAACGAGGATTTACCAACGAAAGAGTCAAGATAGTAATGCCGATGATAATGGGGAACTCCAAGATTAGAATGCTCGCCAGCCATGGAGTTATTAGACTATATAGCTGTTCCACATATTTCATGTGACCCTGAGGTCCAAAGGGTCGTTGCATAACACCCACAGACCCTGTTTATAATATCCATTAAATTGTCTTGACGTCTCACTCAAGTAACAAAGTTTTGAGTTGAGTTCATTATAATTTAATGCTGAAACAAAAGCGTGGGTCTGGGTTGGCTTGTTTAATTTATGTTATAGTATTAATTTTTGTATCTTCTACGCTATTTCTAACCGATAGTATAGGCAGTGACTGTTTTGATTCGACTCGCCAAATCGTACGCCCCAAATGGAATTGGTGGCAGAATCTATTGCCATAGATCAGGGAAAAATTGTTAATCACTGATAGTTAATAGTGTAACTTCGGAACAGAGAATTTCGGATAGCGATTAGTGTGAACCAGGATTCGAACCCGAGACTTGTATTAGAAGCGGAGTGCTCCACCTCTCAATCAGTAAAAGGTCAGATATTTTCAAAATTTTCTTTACGTTTATTAAGTTTAGTAATTTTGTTAAATAATTAATTTACACAGCGGGTAACTACTAAAATAAACCTCTGAACTATATAAAGCAAGTAATATTCGAGCAAATTGAAATTTTCTTGCCAAAAAGCGTCAGAGATTTTAAAAAATGATTGAATTATTTAAAGAACAGAAACCTTGGTATGCGGACCGAGTAATTTTTGTTATGGTCGGTATTTAATACTCTTGCGAAACAAAATTTTTACTGGTCTAAGTCTATTTGAAGAAAGTAGAACTTGTGAAATGGAGCCAGATATTATATATGTACCGACTTTTTTCCAAATTCTTACTCGTTGGTAAATATAAAATTTACATGTCATAAAAATTGTAACAACCTAATACGTATACACAAATATTCGTGGGGATCGAAACCGTTGACCTCACGCAAAAGGTATTGACACTACGTAACCCGTCAATAATGTAAACCTATATACATAACTTCACGCCTTTTCTTACCCGAAGGTGTAGGCAGCGACTGTTAAGCCTCGTCTCGCCGTTATGTTTACGTCTCAAATGGAATAGGTGGCGAACCTATTGCCATACCGGGCACAAAGTTTGTCAGTCATCGATATTTATCACACATAACTTCACAAAACAATTTTGAGATGTCATTGGTGTGAGCCAGTGTCTGGAATCGAACCCGGACCTCTGGATCAGAAGCCGTGTGCTCGACACACTGCGCCACCGAGATTGTAAACCTATATCACTCTCATTTAATATATAAAATTCTCAAGTCACATTGAACGCATCCGAAACAGATTAACTGACAACGTCTATTTCTCATCCTCCTAAATGTTAAAGTAAGCACTAAATTTTTAAACTTTTTTATGAAACAGCATACAAAAAAAAACCAGAAATTTTCACCCCTTAAAAATTATATTTCTTGGCAAGACCAAATTTGCTGTAGTCAGCTAGTAGTATATAGGAATATAAATTCTTTCAGTATGCTTAAAAAATACTATCTAAAAACTCAACCCCTTCATTTGTTATACTCGGGTAAAAACATAAGTAGGTACTTGAGACTCTCGCAAATATAATATCTGAATGTAATTTTATAAACAGGATAGGCGTGATTTGCTTTATACTCTCGAGAGCAATGAATCCGGGTCACTTAAAGAATGTTAAAAATCTCGGAAACTAAAAATGATAGGTTAATGCAATAAATTGTATTTAATAGACAATGTAATACTCCTTAAATGAAAGTAAAAAAAATATGAGTCACCATACATTTTATTAACACAAAATTACATAAAGAAAAAATCTGCTGATCTCTCCTTAAAACAAAAATAGGAAACATGAAATTTTTGAACTTTATTACGATTTTCTTGAATTTTAATACTTCGTATTGCCTCCTCGTGCTTCCATTACTGCGTTTACGCGGTTTGGCATGCTGTACACCAAGTTCCTTATACGATTTTGGGGAATATTCTCCCATTCCTCTGTGAGAGCAATTTTGAGCTCACGAAGCGTGATTGGGGGAGGGTTTCGTTGTTTTACGCATCTGCCTAGCTCGTCCCAAGCATGCTCGATCGGGTTGATATCCGGGCTGCGCGCTGGCCACTCCATACGAGTAATGTTCATCTCTTGAAGGTAGTCATTCACAATCCTACCTGTATGAGGTCGGGCATTGTCATGCATAAATATAGCATCCTCACCTAAATTGACCATAAATGGACCAACGTGATCATTGAGGATTTCTTCCACATATCTTACGCTAGTTAAAGAGCCGTTTTCTATGATCACCAGCTCTGTGCGACTTTCAGAAGAAATTCCGGCCCACACAAGTACAGACCCACCACCGTAGGCTACTTTTTCCTCGATGCATGCTTGCTTGAATCTTTCCCCTGGTCTTCGATACACTCTGTGTCTTCCATCGTGCTTGTAGAGCATAAATTTTGATTCGTCGGAGAACATAACTTTTGACCAATCTTCAATACTCCAATTTACGTGGCTCTGGGCATATCTTAGTCTTGAAATACGATGCCCACGCTCCAGTTTAGGGCCGTTTGCAGGTCTAAGGGGTTTTAAGTTAGATTCAGCAAGCCGACGTCTTACTGTCCATGCACTTGGGTTACTTCCTCCGAGGCGTCGAAACTGATTGGTGAGTTCAGTTCCTGTGAGAAAGCGATTTCGAAGCATGGTGTTCACCAAGTATCGGTCTTCTCGTGCTTTGGTATACCTGGTTCTGCCCGTTCCTGGTCTGCGTAGGTTAGAACCAGTTTCTTCGTAACGTCGGAGAACTCTTTGTACTGTTGACAGCGACACACCAACAGTCCTGGCTGTATCGCGCTGACTCCGGCCGGTTTCCAGCATTGTAAGTATTCTGGTGCATTCTTCAGGCGTAAGCTACATAATTTCAGCTTGAATAATGAATATAGAGCACTATCAACATGGTTTATGTACCCACATAAATGACAGATTACAAACAAAAGCAAAACCAAATGCTGTAATTTCGTAGTTCCATCTTCGAAAGTGGCCCTTTTTCAAATTTGATTTTTTTATGATATAACTTTACAATAACTAAGAAGTTTTAATACCTTCATTTAAGGAGTATTACATTGTCTATTAAATACAATTTATTGCATTAACCTAGCATTTTTAGTTTCCGAGATTTTTAGGATTCTTTAAGTGACCCGGATTCATTGCTCTCGAGTGTATATACATTTTCTCTTGAACATTAACAGAGAGCTGGTCTATTCTTCGCACAGAGGATTAGCATTGCCATTCAGTGTGGCAATGCTTCTAGTCTTTTAGGCACGCTGCCAGTAGACTTGAGGTAAGGAGAAATTAGATTTTAGCTAGTTTTTTAATTGTATATATTGTAATTCAATTTTATAAACAAACTATTTGTGAATATTGAAATATTAGTTAATTTGAGTAAGTGACCCTTACAAACAATTCACACATAGTTTCCACGTATTTATCGTCCCGTAATTCAAACGTCAATTGTTTTGTACCATACCGTTTAGAACTGACCATTACCGCAAAACTCAATGGTGGATAAATGTTGGACATTATTCAAAACAAACATAGAATTGTTTACATCGCTAAAACAAAGTTTATAGAACAAAATTATGCAGCGGTCACGGCGTTCGTGTCATGATAGGAAAATTGTCAGGAACAATTTTGACCTGTTGTTAATAGAAAAAGTTGTTTCAGGACAGAGCCCATTGCTTGTTCTTAAGCGTTTGGTAAGCATGACTCGTCTCTGGGTTAACTTCGATAATGTAAGTTTGCAAAGATATCAATAAAAAATGTAGTTGACTTTCGAAAATTGCGAAATACCCCATTAAAATACCTATATTCTTTTCAAGTAATACTTATATTTAAAAGAAGTTTTTGTGGGTATCGTAAAATTAAAAATAATAAAGAATACTAAAATCTATTTTTAATTACACGAAAATTTTATAGACGTTAGAAAGTTTTATAAAATCAATAATTTTACAGAATAGGTTAAGCCCTCTTTCATTGCATATTTTGTACGTCGAAAAGTAAGATATATAATAAAAATATTTTTCTTTAATATAACAAAAGATCATTTCTATTAAAACATTAGTTTTTTAGTGGCCATTAAATAAACTAACTAGACTAATCTTTCGACAATTAACAAAACATTCTCGTATTAAACAAGTTAGAATTGCAAGACACCATAAATAACTCAACTGCAGCATGAACAAGAGCAATGAAAAATATATCTAGCAATAGCAAAAACATTAAAAACCTATAAATGGTTGTAGTACAAGTATTTAAGACCAGTATAAAGAGGAATTATTAGTTTGTATTTAATAGATAAGCTACGAAAGCAATTAATCTATATGAACAATTATTGGAACATGAGACAGCAACTTTATTCCAGAATAACAGTGTTGATGTCGGTTCTCTTTATAATTCATCAAAAATTATTTGTTTTAAATATTATAGGTTAAAATTAAATTGCATATAGAAATGCCAGGTCAGGAAATACCACCCACAACAAACTTTGAAAAAACTGTGTGTCAGGATCGTAACAAATGGTGTGTAGTAGTTTCTGTCTACCCCCATAGAAAAAAGGCGTGATGTAGTAGTATACTATGTGTGTATGTTTACTTTTAAAGCTAACTAATAATTTTAGACACATGCAGCGCATATTTTATTAAAAAAGCCCAACAAAATAGATTTACTTTTAAAAACTCGTTCCATATTCATCGAATTCTCTTTCATCTCTTTCCATTTCAATTTATCCCATTACTTTACTGTGTATAGAATAGAGAGTGGCAAATCCTAAATGCAGACAGAAATATGAAAACCTTTGGGTATTTTACGTGTGATTTCATTTGCAAGCGGTGTATGGACATAGGCAGGCCGGTCCCGTGCGGTCTATTTTGCGCTGCACAAAGCGTATCGACAGTTTGGCACGCCCGCACATTGGCCGTGCCAAAATGTTCGACTCACTATTGTTATAGAAAAGTTAACAACATTTCTACTACACGAAAAATCGTAAAAGACCGAGAGGCGAATAAAGAATTTTTCAATTAAGCGTTAGTTTTATTTCAAGAAAGGAAAGTTTTCGATAAAAAAAAGCTTTTGTGTGCAGGAGAGATAAGAGAATGTATATAAATATACCCAACGAAAGACAAAGACATCGATCAATCGGGGTTGCTGACATTGAAGGGCAGTGAGTATACTTATACTTGTTCTATAAAAGCTGTACTGGATAGCCACTCGGTAATAGATAGTGGCGTATGAATGACAGGGATTCTATATATTGATGTCAATACGAATATTGTTAGTATGGCAGAGTGTGCATGAAAGTAGAATAAACGCGGTAGAAATGAAGGCACTACGCAAAATCTGCGGAGTGACTCTCGCTGACCGCGTACAAAACAAGGTTGTAAGGAAGGAAGTTGGTTTGAAAGAGAGTGTCGGTGTAAAAGTAAGAAAGGGCATGCTCCGATGGTTCGGACATGTAGAAAGAATGGTTGATGCAAGACTGACTAAGCAGATATACAATGCAAAACCGGATGGATGTAGGAGTCGAGGACGGCCAAGACACACATTCCATGACCAAATAGAACGTGTTCTAGAGGAAGGTGATGTTAAGAGCCTCAAAAACCGACGCGCGTGCATGAAAAGAGTTATGAAAGTCAACGAAGCGAGTGAGGCGTGTAAGAATCGTGCCTTATGGCGCTCTGTTCTCTCGTCCTACCCCGCAAGGGATTTGGCGTGAAGTTATGTATGTATGTATGTGAGTAAGCTTTTGAGTTTATTGTACATACTATAACTTCAGTCATATTGAGTCACTCGGTTCTCATCATCATCATTAGCCTGTTGCAGTCCACTGCTGGACATAGGCCTCTCCCAATTTGCACCACAACATCCGATTCTCTGCCTTGGTCATGGTGTTCTCAAAAGAGCAGTTATTTCTCCAGACAAGAAATGTATTTACTGTGAACTGTTAAATATTTGACGGTCTAATAGAAGAATATTCTCAATGTTACGTTCAGATCACAAAACTGTCTAACAGAAATAAGGAAAAATCTAAATTTCGAAACAGGCATCAGAAAATACGAAGCAGTTTATTTTTTACAAATTGTACGGTATGATTAAAATAGTAACAGTTTTATCGTCTTGATGTTAAAGTCACGTGGTCTTAATTATTTTCGAAACTTAACTGTGTCACATATAAGATGATTCACAACATTTATGACAATAGGTTTCGCCACCTGTTTGTAACAGCCGCTGCTAGAAAAAGTCGTGAAATTATAAACAAATACAGTACAACTTGTTGTAGACATACATACTCTGGATGATATAAACGAAATTGGCACACAAATCTCGTACATGTAGATATTATGTTGACTTAATTGAAACAATCTTTTTTTTTATGGGTTAGGAGGACAAACGAGCAGGCGTTTCACCTGATGTTAAGTGACCAACGCCGCTCATGGACACCTGCAACACATATAGTATTACAGTTGCGTTGCCAACCTTTAAAGGAGTAGGATAGGAAGGGATGGGGAAGGGGTATGGGCCTCTGGGTACCTCTCTCACCACACGAAACGCGGCATGAGCCACTTTACGTTGATCTTCTGAGAGGTGGTGGTATTTCACCGGTCGAGCCGGCCCATTCATGCAGCGAACTGCTTGGCTCTACCACTCTTAAAAAAATCGTAGAATCATGTAGAAATCTTTACACGAGAGGAAACTTGATGCATAAATTTTAAGTCAATAAATTTATATGTAATCAAAGATTCGCGTGTGTACATCAATATATCCGGAGCGGAATGACATTTCAATACACGAATCGTATAACCTATACATTCGTTATACATGTGTATATATATATATATATATGTTGTACACAAAAAGTCAATTCAAATACATAAATTACTCTCAGTCAGTGCTATATTTGATTGAAATTTGCATGTCTATTGAAATATAAATATATATTTATTGAAATAAATTGTTTTTTTTTTTTTCATATTATTTCATGTTGGGTGTTTTTTGGCAACTAATAAACTTCATAGTAACGTGATAATTGTCGTTGTTGTATTACTAACATCTTATGTCATACATATAATCATCATTTTCCTGTCCTCATCCCTCTTTAATTGGGGTCAGCACAACAGATCATCCGATCATCGTCTCCACACTTACTTCCTTCATACTTATACCAACTTTTATACAAACTATTCATATTTTGTTATATTTTTTTCGGTATTAGCTTATTGGCAGATTAATTGTGATAAAACCTAGCCAACCTTCATAAATCTTTTTAATCAGCGCCATGCATCGGATGTATGGCATCGTAAAGTAAAGGTTATACGCATCGATTTTCAGCGTGAAAAAAAAACTGCGTCGAACGAAAACTTAAGTACTCACACGTGATGTCGCAATTGAACGACCTTGTTAAATTTCACGATTTTTTAAGCCTCCTTCTCCTCAACGGAGACATATGTGATTTTCGGATTATTACATAACAGGAAAATACTCTTATTTTACAACTTTGGACCTGTCAGACTATCAACTTAAAATGGCTCAAGTCACGTTTCTTTCGCTGAGAAAAGTATCCATAGGAGCATTTCCTTCCCTCCCTCACAATCATATCTTAAAATTTGGCAACTGTGCATCTATCGTGTTACAGATGTCGATGGGCGGAGTCACCAGGCGATCCGACTGTTCACTCATAAAAGAAACAATTTTCTAGTTACCTTCTGAAAAGTTACCGATTTGTTATACATATATAATAAGGTCTTATATTCCATAAATAGATCGTGATAGTACACAGTATTGCGTGCGTAATAACCCCTCCATTTTCCCAGCGCGGAGAATCTCGCGGCGCGTCAATGCTGTCATCGCGGCGCCGCGAACAACAGTCCATCATTCTTGCGAGACAAAAAGGAAGCCGGCAGTTGATAGGGCACGATGTTCGCTGCCTCACTTTGTCATATTGTATACCGTTGACATCTATTACCTATCTACGTTACGTACGTTCTGCTTTTACGTTTTGGGTTTTCAGTTGAATATTTAGACACGTATATTTTGGTAGGTATGTTGATACATGTTCAGTATCTATTTATATGTCACGGTACTTACTTAATTTTACATCAAATTCCCTGTAGGGTAGGTAGAGAAAATGCACGATGCTTACACACCTCACTCGCTCCTTCGACTATTATAACTTTTTTCATATATGCTAGTCGAGCTTTTTTAACGCTTCTTCTGACGTCTCGTTCGGAAAGGACACGTTAAATTTGTTCATAAAAAGTGTGTCGCGGTCATCCTCCATTCATACATTTTATCTCTTTTGCACTCCATCTTTACACGTCCTGTCTTAATTTAAAACCATCACTCTTTTTCAAACATTTGATTTCACTATATATGCGTTGTTTTTTAAATGACAATCACTAAAAAGCCTATGCATGTAAAATACAAAACTTTATTTTTTACACCTCTTTTCTATAGCACGATTATTTTCATAATTCATTGTGAAGATAAGAAAAACTTTTACGACAATCATTACAATACAGTTTCACAATTAAATCACAAAACTGTATGCTTTTCTCTATATTGATGTATTAGGAACTATTCAAACATGAATAATAGCTGTAATTTTAAACAAAAACACAACATCACAAAAGTTTTGATACAAATGATACAGGCCACAAACACAATGTAAATATTTATCATTGAAACACGTATAATTGATACCGTTATCCAAAATTCATGGTAACTAAAACACATAATGTTTGTAGTACATATTTGTATTTATGAAGTTAGTTTCTATTAGAACCAGGAACTAACATTCTTGGAGTAGTAAGTGATATGTTACCGAGAGTGAACGAGGTACATTTTCTTTCTAGGGTCCGCTCTTTGCACATAAATGGAGCACGCGGGAAAATACGTTCGCAATTTCCAGTTTTTTTTATGGGATAGGAGGGCAAACGAGGAGGCGTGTCACCTGATAGTAAGCAACCAACGCCGCCCATCGACACCAACAACACATAGTGTTACTGTTGCGTTGCCAACCTTTAAGGTATAGGTGATAGGGAAAGATGGGGAAGGCGGGTGGGCCTCCGGGTACCTCTCTCACAGAACGAAACGCGGCATGAGCGAGCCACTTTACGTCGATTTTTTGAGACGTCGTGGTATTTCACCGGTCGAGCCAGCCCATTCATGCAGCAAACTGTCGTTATATGCAGCTAAAGCGAATCGTGTCCATTAATTAGATGGAAAAGAGATTTTACTATAGTTATAATGTTAAATATCGATTATTGCTAAGCACATTTTTTAACCCCGAGAAAATTGAATGTATCGAAAGAGGCTCGAATGCTGTTTAAAAAAAAAAAATGTTACATCTCCAAAAGTTTATTCCGAAAACCAAAGGGAACATAAAGTATATGTAACAAATAGTGACAGCAAAGAATTAACATTAATACACGATAGACAAATAATGGGCCTAAAGAGTAATTGATTAGTTTTTATATTTCTTATAACAGCTAATCGTGGCAGTCATCGGATAATACATCTTCAAGAATTTAGTTGTCCGCTCGTATGACATTTTTCACGACAGTAATTTTAACATAGTCATGGGATTTAAAGAGACAAGGTTTTATTAATTCATCTTTACAGGAGGAGAATCTACTGAAACCTCAATAAAATCAGTTTTGTGTTTTCAAAGATATAGTGTGTTCGAACTCTACGCAGTCAACTGTTGTTTTGGCTTCTAGTGTTCATATCACTGTTTCGCCAATATCAGTTTATTCCGTAACTATTCGGTCATGTTCTAATTTTATTATAAGTATAGGATATAATGCAAATTGATATCCAGAAAAAGCCCATGTCCACAAAAAGGGAGATGCAAATAACTTCAGGGTCTCTACATAAAAATGTCCAGCGTCGTATAAGTAAGGGATATATGATCATATCGGCAGAGGAGTTTCGAGAGATGACCCGGAATTTCATCTATTTGAGAGGTTCCAACTATGCGCCATTTATTTTAGTTTGCTCGATTTCTTATAGCTAAGAAATTGAGTTGGAGTGTTTCGGGAAATGCAAAGAATTGTGAATGATATACGATTTGATTTTATGGTGAAATCGAATTTGGGTGGAGAAGCTATAAAAGGTCAATGGTACATATTTTAATAGATTATATATATATTTATAACGCAGTTCTAAAATATAGATATTATAAAATTCTTATCTATAGTTTAATGGTTTTGTATCCCACTTCTGAATTCATACTTTCAAAATTCCATTCAACTTATAAATATCGCTCGGGCCTCGTGGTGCATAGGTAAAACTACTGGCTGCAGCAATGAGGTTGAGGATTCGATTCCCACCCGAGCACAAATATTTGTGACAAACATGAATATTTGTGTGGTGTCTGGGTGTTTTTCTATGTTTTATAAATATGTATTTACAAAAGAAAAGTATTATTATCCGTTATCTAGTATCCATAACACAAACATTTAGTTGCTAAATTGGGACTTGGGCTTGGAACTAGAGGGCGTTGTGTGTATTGTGTCCAAGATATAACTTAAAAATATCACTATGACTCTTTCATCTCACTATTTGACACAGATAGCTTACCGAGCTTATTTATAAACCTATTTCAGGCGCCAAAAAGAAATAAGATATCACAAAAGGAACTCTACTTACAATTGCTAGAAGTACATATAAGTGAAAATACTACGGATACATAAGAATTAAATACTTACTGAGTACCATTGAAGAATGATAAACTTCTTCAAAAAAATGCTTTAACATATTAATAGGATTTATTAAATCTATACAATTATTTGTGAAGCAATTTAGATAATAAATTTGTTTTTATTGAAAGCGTGCAGAACTTCGTCAGCAGTTTCAACCAGTAAGAACAACACAGTAACTATTTAGCATAGATGATAATTTCACGGGACGGCGGTATTTAAGCTAACACAAGTTTTCGTGTACAACTTGGCCCGTAATTGATATTTTACCTTCGGCGAAGGCTTAATTGGTCGTGAATTCTATCAATATTATCATAATAATATACGCAGACAACAATTCCGACATTTATTACTTTAAACTTTGTTATGAACACAAAGGGGATGGAGAGAAGGGCACTTTGTTAGAAAAGATAAACAGTGGGTTACTTACATTGCGTTATGATAAGAAACAAGTTAATTTAAGCAAACCGGAAGACTATCAGACAATTATACGTACATTGAATAAGAGAAACATGAAAAATGTTGACACATTTTGAAACTCGGTCCAAGACATGGTAATAGACCCGTTAAAGAGAAAGTAAACAATGCCATCTAGTTCCACTCTAAGCAACTAATGGTATGGAATATAATAGCGGATACGTAATGAATACATAAAAAATAAACATGCATTCGTCATAAATTATCATCTAATTTGTTAAAACAATTTTGTATTTGATTTTATTATCAAAATGTGTAACATAAATCACGAACATAACAAAGCAATAAGAAACATATATATACGTAAAGACATAAAGACAGATACAAAAACAAGTGTGTTACATTAACAAAATCGTAAATTCATCATTTAAACTCCGGCAAAGCAACATCACCGCGGTGTGGTGGCGCCCTAAATGTACAGGGTCTAACATATTACCAAACTCGTTCAAAAGCTTTTTAGACAAAGGGCAAAGCTTGCAAGCACCCTTTGTTTATTATCTAAATGTTCGGACCAATATGTGAGGAGGGCTCGTATATTAGGGGTGCGCTGCGGACTTTTCGATTTACGCGAACGAGTTAGTTTCGCACACCGCACTGTAGAGAATTTTGTTCAGAGGTTCAACTTACGATTTAGTAGGTACATTTTAGTTCGTTCTGAATACTAAAAATGTTTTATTGTATTAAGGTTTTAAATTACGCCTTTTTGTATCCAATTTTTAGTCAGCGAAAAGTTCGAAAAGTGATTGGTGTGAGCCAGGATTAGATATCACGACTTCTTAATTAAGAGGCGTGGTACTCCTCCTTCAAAACCTTTAAAGGGATGAACAAGTAAGCAATATATAATTAAAGGTAACTATTCCCCTATAATTTGTCTCACACCGTCCCCCATTTAACGGCGAAATACAACTTGGAAACTTCATCAACCTATTTTTCATGGTAAGTTACGTTACTTTATACTCAGAAAGTATTGCAGTGGTTGCGATGAATTTGCATACTTGCATATGAGGTTCACAACGTAAGTGAATGGGGATTGTTTTTTATAATGCATATCGACTGGGCTGTTACAATATCGTAATGCTAATCATGAGTAGCAATTATGGGACATCAATTATGTGACATCAATTATGTGAATCAAACATATTCTCTCATTATCCACAAACATTTAATATTCAATTTATTTAGTAAGTATTAAGAAGAAACTAACAACAACAACAATAATAGTACACTACATGAAATTTTGCAAAGTATGAGCTTCTGCTAATACGGTTCCAGTAAAACTAAGCTTCAGTAGAAACATAAAGAGCCAGTTAAATTTCACATGTATATCCATACAATGTATAAAACGGAAAGGGGGTCACAAACTTTCTGTACCTACTACAAATGGTATCATTCCTTAATCGCATGATTTACCATAGAATAAGATTGGAAAATTCCAATGTGTCCGAAGTCAATAACTCAACTGTTTGGCAGACCGCCAACAAATAAATTATTTACTAACTTTCCAAATTGACTAACATGTTTTGTGTTCGTTTCCTATCTCGTGGGATGAGCAGTTCTTAATTCCGGATTCGAACTGTGGTCGCTGGGTATTTTTATAGCTAACAATTGATTTTATATTCTTTAAAGCTGTCCTCGTTGGTGAAATTTTTCACCCAGTTGATAAACCTTTCTCCACCTATAGTTTATTTATCAAGACATACCAAAAAAGAGTCTTATTATGGGCAAATACATTTCAGTTAAAATAATGATGACGCGTGACTTCTTACAAAAGGACCTGAAGGGTCACATTATTTTTATTTGTAGGTAAATTTGTTATTTCCGAAAACGTCAAATGGATTATTTAGATAGCTTTTTTCATAAAAAAGCACTAAAAAATCAAGTTACTAATGAACAATAAAAGACAGCAAAGATAATGATGATAATAATGATTAAAAAGAACAAAAGGAAAACTTTTTCACAACGACAAACGAACTATTTTTATAAATAAACCAAAACAAAACTCAAGCCGCCAAAGCTGTGTGAGCGCCTTCTGAAAATTTTGCAGCGACGTCAAAGTGGAAACCCCGGCTAGGTAAATATTTACATACGCCACAAACGTGAAGGCTTAGACAAAGCGGATGTGGAGCACAAGAAACAAAAGATAGAACATCGCAAATGGAAACACCAAGAAACGCAAGGAGCCCGCCAGACACCACCACGAATGTAAGAGACCCATAGATAGAGAATATTATGAGTTTATGCATACATACACTTACTATACTGAAACAGTCTCTGAGGACATAAGCATAATAAGCTGAGTGAGCCTCTAAAGTTTTACATATACTTCTAGAATCCTTTTAGTGTTTTACATGGTGTTTCAATACTTTTTTCGAGGAATAATTAGTTTACAAAATTTCTATTATTCATGGTTTTCAAAGAATTTATTTATTGGTGTTAGTGACGATAATTAAATTTTTATATTCGTGTTCTTCATAATATTGATATAAACAAAAGTGATTGAATTAGAAGTTTATATTGGTTTAGTTACATTGACGAAACTTCAAACAGAAAATTGTTTAATATCGTACTAATAATTTTCAAAACTAATTTATTTATGTAGTAATAAATTGGTTCGTATTTCAAATATTACTTGTACTAAACTAACAATAACTTTAAATCTGTTTTAGGCTTTAGAGTAAGTTTAAACATCAGTCATAACTCCTAAATCATCATAAGTATTTTTGTTATTTTTTGTATCTTAGTGAAGATGATGTACTTACTTATTTAATGAACCTTACAAGTTTAGGTAGGCATTTTTAATTATTTATGTAGACTAAAAATGTTTTTGCAATTTCGCTCTTTTTGTTAACTAACGTAGATAAATAAGCAAAAGTATACAAAGCAAATGTAAATTTATACAAGTGGACCTTTTGTAGTCTATTCATAAACATATATTAGTATGTTTTACTTCTAAATGTTTTAAGTTCAACTAAATATATATGACATATTTATTTCTAAGTCATTCTAGTGTAAGCCAGTTCTTAAACCAGACACTTCTGATTGAGAAGCGCGGTGCCGTACATGTACACCACCGCAACGGCTAAAATATAAAAATAATATGAGAACCGGATCAATGCCGATTAGAAAATAGAAAATAGCGAAGAGAGACAGAAAGTTAGCGAGTGAGAAAGGTTATTATTATGCTGTCATCTGCAGACCGTCTGCAAATATTTTAAGCTTCACTTTACCAGGATAAAACAACAGTGGGTCGGAAACAAGGATTGATTTGTTAACGTAAATAAATATTTGAACCAGACTCGACTGTTACTTCAGACGGCAGATGTCTGTTTTTGATAAATGTAGTTTTATTTTCATCTGTTGGTTCTTCTACTACAAAAGAGAAAAGAGAAGAGTCAAGTGTTGAAATTCTAATGAAATTATGAGTAGTCATTACCGTCTTAGATGCTACAATTATATCATAATCGTCACCTGCCTGTTATTATTTGGTGTGGCGAGGTTTTCTTATCTTCAAATCCCTATTATTAGTTTCTTCCACACTAACACTCTTCCTGATCATTTCTTCTTTCACACAATCCAGCCATGCTTTCTTATCTCTTCCTCCTCATTTATATGTTAAAATTATATACCATGTTTGAATGTCTATGCGTGGGACTCATGGTGCATTGGTAAATCAACCAAGTGCATAGGGTTCTATCTTCACCCGAGTATAAACATTTATGGATGATTGTATAGCGTCTCCATGTTTTTTTAGTATTATTAGTACGGATTTACTACAAAATAAAGTATATCTTATTATGTGATAATATTCGTTATATAATTTCCATAATTTTGATTTATCTAAGCTTGGTACATGTTGATTGAGAAGACATACGATACTGTCATCCAATTTGATCCAAGCATGGCGAAATAAAGCGGGATTTATTTAAGCTGACAACAATGTACCAGCAATGTAATATTCGAAACACTTTTTTTATATTCAACTGGCAACAAAGACTTTATATCCGCGCAAGTAGTTAACGAATGATGGCATAATTACACTAATTGTCTTCATTTTACGGGTTGAACTGAAAATAAATAGAGTATTTTTTAAATGGCCAAGAATTTTATAACATATCATTTTAAAATACACTTACGAGTTTATTTAAAACAAACACAGACGCAAATTTTGGATTCATAGAAAACTTAATTTAAGCCAAATGTCACAGCACGAATATTTATTATTAACATGCAAAAAGCTAGAATCAAAAGCCTTAAAGTAAATGAGCCAATTTGTTGGGAGCCACAAAAAAGAGGAAAGCCGGTTAAATTAGCTGGGTATTTTCAAAATTGGCGGCAGGATATCCAGAGCAGGGTATGTCTCCCCACCATTAACCTCGTACAGTTTTTGTTATACGAAGCGAGCGCTGCTTTGTTTGCCTGAATAAATTTACATCTTAACAAATGCCCCCGTGGATGCAAGACCTTTTTGCTAAAGCAAGGACCCTAATAAGTTCTTAATGGGAAAATGGAACTAAAACAATCACATTCACCCTAATAGGGACTCCGCTAAAATACCAACTTACTTAATTAATGTCGGTTAAATCCATGTGGTCCATTAAGCTTTTAATATTTAATGTAAAATAAGGGATTTTGCTCAAAAAATATTCGGATGTCATAATTAGAATATGTCTTTGTTAGGATAAGTCAGAGTGTATACGAGGTATATAAACCGTAAAGGCTAAGAAAGTTTAAAGGGTCGGTAAAAATTAAAGAGCTTATAATTATAAAGTGTAAACAGCAATAATTATATTCCCGATTTCTATCGCGCATAACTTCCGAAGATTACTAACTTCTCTCTCTCTCTCTCTCTTCTTTCTAATTAATTTCGAAAATTATGTGTGATAAATATCGATGATGAAAACTTTGTGCCCGGTATTGCAATAAGTTCGCCACTCACTTGGAACGTAAGGCTACAAGTCGAGGCTTAACAGCCATTGCCTACACTTTCGGGTAATGAAAGGCGTGAAGTTATGTTATGTTATATTTACATGCTCATGTAAGTTTGCAAACTAGTTGGTCACATGATATACAAATGGTACATCAAAACAAGTGTTATTTTCTCTACGACCGAATAAAGGTAAAACGTGATCTATATATTGTCTGCCCAAACATTCTTCAAGTACTTACTGTGCACGAAAGGTGGAAAGGTTAAGCCCTGAGCTTAGAATTACCAAACTAAACGAGGACTTCTCTATTTGTACTCGATAAGTATACCTTCAACTTACTGGGGAGTGACATTCCAGAATATTTGAAGTGCTCCACTCTATTTTTTTCTTGGTATTAAATATGTTACAAAAACAAACATCAATGACATTTTTTTATAAGCCCCTCAAATTTGTATATACATACATGACTTCACGCCAAGTAGGGGAAGACAGAGATAACAGACCGGCATAAGACAAGATGCTTACACACTACGCGTTTTTCCACTTTCTCATTGCTTCTTCAGTTTTTGACAGAAGAGACAGTGCAGGATAAGTTCCATTTGTCATGGGAAGTATGATTTTATTCATATTCGGTGTATAATATATCATACACTATTCGTTTCAATGCGTGGAACAGGATTTAATAACCTATATTTCATTTAACACAATTATTTTACGCATTTAGATGTTTGTTATTTAATCCAGAAATGACGCACAGAAGCCAAGAACGTCACAGAAGCTTCCAGTCTGCGCCATCCTTTGAGATTGGTTTGCTGGACAAATGACATCCGAGCTTGACGGTTAATCGACTCTCTCCTAGGCGAAGTGAAATCTAATTCCAAATTTACGTCTTTTCAGTACGTTTGTTACTGTTAACATTTTCTGTCATTCTCACACTCTGATAACCTGATAATATATTCATACAGCATAACTTCAAGGATATTTAACTGTCTATAAACCTCTATGATATATGTGTTGCTGGTGTCCATGTGCGGCGTTGGTTGCTTACCATCAGGGGACACGCCTGCTCGTTTGCCCTCCAATCCCATAAAAAAAATATATGTCAAATCTTACTTGTGAGTACCACAGTAAAAATGTTTTTTGGCTCAGCCTTAAAAACTTTGGGCACGTTCAAGAAAATGGTGAATGAACACTATCTAGCATCATTGACTTAAGTCTGCTACTACATTTACGTCATCTTTGTTGCTAGCCACTCACGTTCTTCATATGTATTTTTATGCATGTGCATATTAGTATGTAAGTGTATGTATATTAATATATATATTTATGTAGATATATGTAGGTGTATGTATGTATATACAATTATTAATATTACAATAGATCTTCAGAATGTTTAATTGTATTTATTGAATTAAATTGTACACAACATTTACTGCCCTCTCCTTTTTATCTCTATCCGTCCTAAGGTTGCCTGGTAGAAATTGCTTACAGCAATAAAGCCGCCCATTGTACTGTTGTTTATGTATAAGTATTATTAAGTAAGTATTATTTTTTTTGTGTGTACAATAAAGTATATAGAAATAAATAAATAAAAATACCAAAAACTTTTTTCTTCTATATTCTTAAATATATCTGTCATTAGCCTTTATAAAAAAAGACGGATTTCCGATAATTAACTCGTCATTACATCATTCATATTTATTACATGACAAAGAAAATTTCAGTAGAAAGACAAAAAAAGAGAAACATTTGTCCCTGTGCTGATTGTCGTAAAATTACAAGGGACAAAGATAGTTTCGTGACAAGAAAACGAAACAAGAAACTTCTAATATCAATCGAACGTTTTCTTTCAATTTTTTCAATTCAGTGAAACTATATAAAAGCATGTTTATTTCTTATTCTTCTTGAAGATGGTACGGAAATGAAAAAAAAAAAACAACTTTTAAATCAATATCTATATACTTATCACTGGTGTCAATGGACTCCTACCTAACTCATTCCATGTGCCTAAATCGTTCTTAATACTGGTGGGAAGGATAGACAGCGATGAATACGGCACAACATGATATCCTGTTGTTTTTGGGTCCACATGGCCGATGCATAACTAAGTCTTAAATACCTTTCAAATACATATTGCAAATATACATACATAACACATAAAACATAACTTCACGCCTTCTGTTACCCGAAGGTGTAGTCAGCGGCTGTTAAGCCTCGTCTCGCCGTTATGTTTCCGTCCCAAATGGAATAGGTGGCGAACCTATTGCCATACCGGGCACAAAGTTTGTCAGTCATCGATATTTATCACACATAACTTCCGAAAACAATTTCGAAAAGTCATTGGTGTGAGCCAGTGTCTGGAATCGAACCCCGGACCTCTGGATCAGAGGCCGTGCGCTCGCCCACTGCGCCACCGAGACCGCTATTGCAAATATTGTCCTCAAAAAGTTACAAGTTATTCAAGTCTCTACTCTAGCGTAGTAAAAAAATATTATTATAATAAATAATCCTATTGAACAGCTTGAAATTCAAATTAGTTGATTGCAAAGTTGAAGATCATTTCACAAATTGACGGGAATAATGTAAGAAAAAGAAATTTGCCTTTCCAAAGTATTGTCTGAGGAGAGAGCTGAAAGAAGGGTGGCCTCATAAATATTCAATTCGGTTTGAAGCTCGAAAAGTCATCGTTAAGTCCATTTCCAATAAAACGCTGAGGCACTTCCACCACTAATGGCGACACCATTTTTGTGTCTACCTGCTTCTCTCGGAAAAATATTGGCGCCAAAATATATTTATAAGCTTTGCTCGAGGCCTGTATTTCAGACTACAAATGTGTTTTTTTCATGTTATTTTCTTCATTTTTTGTTGTACAAGTAATGTAGTCATAACATGTAGGTATAGTAAGTAAGTATTATAATAGATAATAAATAAAAAATAAATATATTTGTTAATTTTCATACGAAGAGACATAAAGTTTACTTCAATCTAGTTTTAATTTTTTTTCGATATTTGTCACCGATTTGGTTAAACTGTCGTGCTTCAGTAGCTAGTGGTGCCTACTGTACAGAAGACAACAAGATTGATCCCGACCAGAATACAAATTAAAACAAAGTTTTATAATAAATATGGACAACGTAGTAAATTAAAATATGTGATATATAACAAAAGCACAAACTGAAGGAAGGTGAACTGCGTCCTAAAATTTTAATCAAACTTCAATCAGATGCTCTTTGATTGGGTATCAGAAATCATTCAGGCAGGCATTGAGGAATAGCAACAAAGGTAATAAAACTAAAACATGCTATTTTTTATTTAAATATTACAATAATTACCTGAACTTGAATTAAATTGAAATCTGATAGGATACCAACGTATTATTACCCCATCGATATCTCCCGATTGGCGTGCACTACTTTGACATATCCCATCCCATAGCAGTGGGGGATAACGTTGGTTTTTATAAGCACATCCTGCCGCGGTCTCTATGTAATTTTTATTGGATTTGTGGCTTGAGAATATTACATTTTTATTAGGGACACGGGATGTTATCTAATAAAGAGTACTTTTCTCATGTGAATTGTGATATTATTTAATAATAAAGGAGCTTGAACAACGAATACTGATACAGCGGTAGCGCCCAAGGGATTGGATGATATCCACTCGTGTGTAAATATTACAAGATTGGGTATAGACATTCGTATTAAACAAGTATTTTCATAGTGCAGTACAAAATCTACAACTAAATCATTATAAATAAAAGTCTCGGTAGTCGAGCTCCCCGTTTCTGATTCCGAAGTCGTGGGATCTATTCCTGGCTCACACCAATGATTTCTTAGAATTTTTTTCGAAATTTATGTGTGATAAATATAAAATTGACAACTTTGTACACGTTATATGGCAACAGGTTCCGCCACCCCGCCTCGCCGAATGTTAGGTCCCAAATGGTTCCATTGGACGTAACATTCGCCGATTCGTGGCAACAGCCGCTGCCTACACCTTTGGGTAGAAAAAGGCGTGTATGTTTTGTATACTATGATGGAGAGGTTTTGAAATCTATAGTACTTAGATTGTAGAAATGAAATTTCTTTCTCAGTTAGTTATTATGACACTAGTTGACTAAGCGAACTCTGTTCCGTCTCAGAAGAAAAATGATCATATTGGGTTATCCCTAAAAGATAGACATACATACATCACCTCGGATTTTTTTTGTAGACCTTCTGAAGATGTAATACATACTTTGTTTTGAAAGAAACGCTGGCTGAACCCTAAGTGATATACTTAGTGTAATGATGTTAAATAAACCGATTTATAACGTTTTATGAGATATCATTCGAACGCTAATTAAATTTTAAATACCCATGTGAGTCTCAAATGTCAAATACGTCAGTTGACATTTCAAGTTCTTTACGGATCAATCACCTCCGTGTCTTCTTTCTAAGCTAATTTCATATTTTGTCAGTAGGTATATATATGACGTCGTTCGTAAATTATATATGTTTATTTAAGTATCAAATAGCGTATGATTAATAACTATATACTGAATAATACTTTTTTTTATATTAGCTTCAAATACAGTAGATATAAAACGGGAAAAAATTACTACGATGTTAAAAATGATTAAAACTAACAATATATTTATGTGTGAACGAAATGCCATTGTCAACAAACAAGGGACGGATCAAGATTTAGAAAAAAAAACTTAGCAAAAGCGCGAAAAGTGTGAAGTGTCATTGCTTAAATAAATTGATAGGTAGATACGAACAGTAAAAAGCTACTGAATATTAATCGTTCCAAATTAGTTACAGCTCTACCAATAAGAACCTTATTTGTATACACATAGAGTTGAATTGATTCTCTTGATAGGTACGTGTTCTGAGAATTTGGGTTCAGCATGAACGGAAGATAAATAGGTCAACAGTTTGAAACGAGACGCGGAGGGTAATTGGAACTTAAGCCGTACGAATACGCGGTTTTACCGTAAAATCAGCATACAATCGCTAAATGCAACGATCACAAAATAATATCGATGGCTTCACAAATTATCGAGTAAAATTTCACTCGATGAATATTTAATATATCGATTTTGATATTGTTACTGTAGGTACAATAGTGTATTTCTATATCTCTATTCATGTAAAAGTTGATTTAATTGATTCAGACCGCAAAGGTTCAGGTGCTTTTGTCTTTGTTTAAATATTACAGGGATGAATACTTTCTATAAAAAAAAGAGAATCTAATTGAAGCGAATTTCAGGCTTTTTCGAATTATTTTAATGTTAGTATTTTGCTCCGTCAATTAACATCTGAAAATGCGATGAGGCCACGGCTGCGTAGACGGCCTATAAGAGAAGTGGATCTGCGAATTTTTATATCGCTGGATGAAATGCAGCATAAGACACTTAACGTTGATTTTCAGAGAGTTTGTGGTATTTCACCGGTCGGGATTCATGTAGCGAACATCGTCGCTTTATTTAACTGTGCTGATCTGATTTAGTGACCTACTTACCGTTTCAGAAGAAAGAAACTTAGTATAGTCCGTCAGTTCCAAATACTGTAGACAAATATTTATTTTGTCCATTAAAAAATAAATTACGTTTAGTTACCCTGAGATCTTAGACTATTATGAATATAATTCAATTGTGAAACTTCTTCGCTATGATGGGCAAAAAAATCTGAGAGTAGGGGAGATGACGGGGTGCGTGGATCAGGTGGTAATTTTCAAACGCAATTAGACCGAGTGCCTCAGTGGAAGTTTTTGATAACGTTTTCAAGTACATTTCCCATTACGAGTTCATGAATATCAATTAAAGTTTACGACTGAAATTGGCGTTTCCTCCGATATTTAATGTTATTTGCATGTTCTTGGGACATTAACTTGTTCAACTATTAGGCCGGGTGGGTGGTGCCTACCTACCTGTCTAATTGGCTTCTTGTACGTCCCCAAAAAGTTTTGTCGAATTTATTGATAAATTTATCGAGTTTATTTCTTGTGGAAATATATTTTATTCGATCAAATATATTTCGTATACACTAAGCAAGTATTATTGTGTATTAAGTGGCGACTAAGCAGGTATCTTTTTGTAAGTATCTAACCAATTACTAATGACGATTATTATTTATACAAATTCAATTAAAAACTAAGTTGCATGGTTGCGAGAGTTTTGAAGCTTATCTAATTTCTAACTATTCAGCCAGACTCATTGATTTCTTGTCTTCTTGATTGTTTGATATCAACCTGACAGAACTGAAGGTAGGTGCTGATATAATTTTGGCATCAAAAAAGAAGAAAGAGATGAGGAAGTATATATATTAATACGATAACATAACATAACTTCACAGCTTTTTCTACCCGAAGGTGTACGCAGCGGCTGTTAAGCCTCGTCTCGCCGTTATGTTTACGTCCCAAATAGAATTGGTGGCGAACCTATTGCCATACCGGGCACAAAGTTTTTCAGTCATCGATATTTATCACACATAACTTCCGAAAACAATTTCGAAAAGTCATTGCTGTGAGCCAACATTTGAACCCGCGACTTCTTGATTCAAGAAGCTGGGTGCTTGACCACTGGACCACCGAGAACTTTTTAATAAGATAAATTTATAAAACACCCTGGTTCCAAAACACCTTTAGTCATAAGCCTATATAAATATTTTACATAATTTAACAATAGATAATTGATCATTAATAAAGCTAAGCAAATGGGTTAGTACTATTTATTGGATTCTACGGAATTATTCCTGATCGCCGTGGGTCTTATTTCTAATATTTATTCTAGAGAATTTCACTTAGTTATTCAATATACTTTTATTACTGCAAGTACCTGCTCTGAATTTTCGAGAACCTACCTACGCTAATGTATAAACTTGAGTTTTACAAGACTCTTAAAAGTTTTAATAGGGCACACGTGTTTCCATGGACAAATGGTGAAACACTTTTTTCAGTTGGTAGCCACATGTAGTAATACTACCCGCAAAATGTTAAATATATAAAAAATAGAAAGTGCTTTTATAAACAAAAGTATCGTAGAAATGGTTCGAGACTTAAACAGTCACTTTACGTATAGCATATTGCTTCGGCAGAGAATTCGGTGAGTTTGATTCCCACCCAAGCACATAGATTTATAGGACCATTTGCGCATCAGTCTGCGCATTTTTATAAAATTGTTTGCACAAAATCTACAGCTTTATGTAAGCTTTGGTAAGAATACCATAAATATTTGAACTTGAGTGCTTGATAGCTAAGTGCTTACTACATGTAATACAAAGGTCACAGGTAAAATATTCGTCATATAATTGCGTAGTTTTTACTCCAATCCCAATACAGCACAAGAAACATGCCTCGCAACTCGATGTGAAAAATAAAATAACAAAATATTTGGAACGTCAAAAGCAACACGTATTACGAAAGGTCCCATTTTTGAATCTGTAAGTGACATATTTCTATATTGAAATTTTAGCCACGTACAAAATACAAAATAACATATTTGCGGCGAATACTCGATAAATATACATAAAAGGTTGATTAGATTGACTTGTAATTTTCTCAACGCTTTTGGGTCGTTGGTTATAAAAGTTCAATATAAATATAAAAATAATTAATATGTCTCAGTGGCATAGTGATTCAGAGGTTAAAATCCATGAATGATGGTAGGGATTTTTCTAATTCCTTCTAATAACCTCTGTTTATACCACCCGGTACTAAGATCTCAAAGTGATAAAAAAAGTCATCTTAGTCGTTTCGGTTTTCTGGCGATTGAGCATTCCGTTTCTGAATCTTGACTTCTCGATTTCGAATCCAGACTAATACTAAACTATTTACCAAGCCGTTATCGTGTGAGGTACATATCAGCAATTGTCATACCCATATCAAGTAACTAATCAATAAGTAGTGTTAGTAGAATATACAAACCTCGACGACAACAATATTACTATAATTTAACAATATAAGAATCATTTATTACCTAATTCATTATTTATTTACTTAAGTCACCACATTAATACAAATCGAATAGAACATGTCCAGGTGACGTCAGAAGGCTTGAAAATCGACATGCGCGTATCACCATTTTAAGTTTCTTTGGTGTATTTATTATAGATGATCCTGGCCCTTTATAGCATGTAATTTAAATGAATATTTTCGAAGATATTGCAGTATTAACATAGCGGGACAGCAGTTAAAGCAGAAAAATAGCACAAATTGAACCTCACGATATCCAAAATTTAATCATTTATGATTTTTGATGCGGAACAAAGTTCGCCGAGTCGGCTAGTGACGTTATAAAGTTCAAAGAGGCGCTCCATTCTTTCTGCCTACACTTTTTTTCAAATCATAATTGTCCTGCCCTTATTATATTTTGAGTGGGGTCGGCACAATATGTCATCTTTCCGAACTATCCATGTAGTCAAAAAATATGGTTGTGATTTTAAGACCGGCCGCCTGCCTGATGTCATCCCTCCTTGGGAATACTTTCATTGATGATTTGAGCAGGGGTAAGGGGAACCGGGTAAGCCTGCGTATACCTCTCTCACCGAATGAAATACGACATTCTGAGAGGTCGTGGTATTTCACCGGTCGAGCCGGCACATTCATGCAGCAAGCAAAGCATGCGTGACTCTACCATTAGAATTTACACACTTTCTATAAGTAAGTAACAATATAATATCCACAGTACAGCTCAGCAAAAGATTTTTATTCAACGACGTCATATTGAATGACGTTGAGGATTTGTCTAAATAAATTCAAACCCAAAATTATATTCAATCTCACACGTATTCCTTTTCTTCTATTATAAAAGAAGCTTCTTATGCTTTTATTATAACCAAGGACAAAAAGAGAGTTGGGTGATATTTTCTTATATGTATGTATATCTCTTACACGAACATGTTTTTATACTTAAATAGAACATTCCCTACGCAGATATTACCTACCATTTACATCAGAAAAATAAAACGCCGAGTAGAAAAAATAAAACAGGCATTTGTTTATTATTCGTATGTTGGACTGAAATGAGAACTTTCAAGGGCTTGTGTAAAGTTTAAGAGATAAAATACGATTAATCATTATTAATGGAAATAGATCATTGTATTGAACTCTGAGCTCACGCAGTGTCACAGGATTCCGAACGTAATGTTGAACAATGGTCTCCATTTAGGGGAAAGAACTTACGCCGGTTGAGGGCACTAATTTTCAGAAGTACTCGTTTAAATCCTTACGCGGGATGTTTTGTTGCTGTTGACAGCTCTTTTTAATACTAAACGCCAGATCATGTAAATTAGAAAATTACTAAATTTAAATTTTCAACAATAATTAATCGTACGTACGCAGTTAAGTAATCATCAGTACGTCCTAAGTTCTAGCGCAGCCAGTGGCAGAAAAGAGAACAGTGACCTGAGTTTATTATTGTGGAAATTAGTGACATCGTACCGTTAGATATAAGACATTATACTCCGTCCACGATAAAAATGGTTTTTTGACAGGTCGCCAACTGACATTAAATTAGTTGGTGATGGCCGAAAGCAAGATCGATTGTGTAAATCAATCGATATAATAGTCTTATTTACATAATCGATTACCCATTTTTTTTCTTTTGTTCACCTATGACGTCTTTGTTTCAAGGATGATACGCAACAACGCGTACTACTTTTGAATATGTACAATGGAAAAGTTATATTTACATATTAGTGATATCTATATATATATAAAAGATTTCCACCTATATATTGACTCATCACGATATCTCTGGAACCATAAGGCGTAGCGACTTGAAATTTGGTAGGATTATTCCTTTCGCCGAGTAGAGGTCAGCTAAGAACGGATTTTACGAAATTCCACCCACAAGGGGGGTTGCGGGGGTGTTAACAATGGAAAATTCCCATTTTTAACCTATAGCTGCTATCGACTTCAAATTTGTCGAAGATATTGCAGTATTAACATAGCGGGGCAGCAGTTATTACTTTTGATGCGAAACAGAGTTCGCCGGGTCAGCTAGTCTATATATATATATATATAAGAGATTTCCACCTATATATTGACTCATCACGATATCTCTGGAACCATAAGGCGTAGCGACTTGAAATTTGGTAGGATTATTCCTTTCGCCGAGTAGAGGTCAGCTAAGAACGGATTTTACGAAATTCCACCCACAAGGGGGGTTGCGGGAGTGTTAACAATGGAAAATTCCCATTTTTAACCTATAGCTGCTATCGACTTCAAATTTGTCGAAGATATTGCAGTATTAACATAGCGGGGCAGCAGTTATTACTTTTGATGCGAAACAGAGTTCACCGGGTCAGCTAGTTTATTCTATTTGAATTACTAGCATTTATTTCTACCGATTATATATTTCCATGGAACAATTGTAGAAATCGTTATTTTTGGCACGTCACTAAGTGGGCGGTGACTGTCCATGAAGTACAAAATTTTTTTATAATATTTGTATGAAATGTTAACACAATACGAAACTTCATGGGCTTTCAAAAAACCACTTATATAGTGGACAGAGTATAGATGTCTTGTGGTGATAAAATATAATTCTTCCTATTCAGCATCTATAATCGCTTTAGACGTATTTATTCATATGAAGTTTTTGGTGTTCTTCACATTCAGTAAAATACATACAAAATAAATAAATAAATAACATACTTAACAGGCTATTTAATTATGCCTGGATTTACCGATTTGAGGATTGTAGAAGGTTTGCATACAATTATAAAAATTCAAACGATGTTAACTGTTCATTGCGTTGTAGTTAAGTTTTTCTTTGTTGAGATATAGGGACACGAGCAAACGTGTCACCCGATGGCAAGCAACAAACGCCGCCAATAGACACCTGAACACACATAGTGTTAGTTGCGTTGCCGGCCCTTACAAATAGGATATGGTATGGGAAGGGAAGAGGGGAAGAGATCCAACCTCTTCCCTTTCTCACCGCGCGAAACGCGGCCTGAACTACTTTACGTCGATATTCTGAGACCTCGTGGTATTTCACTGGACGAGCCGGCCCACTCATACAGCGAACTCCATATCTAAACCACTGTTAGATATCCTATGCAAACTATGTACTCGATTTATTAAAGTTGAATTAATTATTTAGACCTTTTGGAAATTGTGCCAGACCTCTCAATACGATGATACGTAAAAGATGTAGGTACCTATTTCTCGCAAAAGTTTATATAAATAAAATTTGTAAGACGACTCGGTTTACATTAAATTTCTCGATAGACTAGTGACTTGGAAAGGGAACTTTAGTGTGGAAAGTGCCGGAGTTGTTTGTTGGGTTGCCATGTAACATAAAATAACGTTATACAATTTTACCTATGATGGCCTAGCTTAAATTCTGACCTTATTCTGTAACTAATCATAAATTCATCATCAGGGACTCTTGTCTTTAGGTTAAAAAACTAGTTCTAATTAAAATCGGATTACTGAGTAAAATTAATCTAGCTCTGAAAACGATATATAATTTACGAGTAAAATCCACTCCTTTGCTCATATACTTTACAAATACATATTGTAGTCTGATCCTTACTATAATCCTCAGATAACACGGATGAGGACTGATAGAACGAATCTCTTGGTCACATCGTAATTAATAAGATAGGTTTGATCTCGAGTAGCAGTGGGTAAGTCCTGTTTAATGAAATCCCCTCAGAAGTCACTCGGGATTCATTACTACTGCTTCATCAACTTTTCATTACTTGAGTAGGCTCCTATTGATTTGGCCACCCTATTGTATAGATTGAGACTGTCGAGCGTAGCTTTATCTTATATTAGGATCCGCTTTTACGACTGTGTTATGTTGGGGGTATGATTGGCAGTGTGACGTCACGATGTTTCGACCCCCAGCGTTCTCATTTAAAAGAGTAGAAAATTTAGGATTTGATTTTCTACACTGATATGGTAAATTTATACAACACGATCAATCCATCCTGTTTTTTATTTCTTCTTTTTTATTATTCTTCATAAATCGCTTTAACAAAACTGAAATTTAGGAAATCAAAACTATTTTATATTTTATCAAAACTCAATCAGGTATGTTGAGTAAAAGTAAACCAACCAGTATTTGTTTTTACTTCAAAAAATCTAAAAGTGCATTTGATATTGTAAGTTTTGTACTACATAAATATTGATTAAATGTCAAGAAACTTAAATACAAGAGTACTATGGGAAGTAAAATCTGTAACTAATAAAATATTTTCATTTTTCATTTTCATTTCTATAAAGTTAATACATCTGGGACTCGAAGCAACGGAAGCGTGTGCGACTGGCATTTAACTAGACCTGGGCAACTTGACATTTGCAAATATATTTACAGTTTACTTCTCGATGCCCGGGCTCGATAAGGAACATGTTGCAAGAGTCGAGACCACAGTAAACACATTTGGGTGATTCCATTCCATGTGAGTACAGACGAGAGTAGGGGTGAGTGAGGGGGATAAACTTCGTTGACAATGACTGATGCTGAGTACGCTCACTCCCACACTATTCTCAACGTCCAAGCCAAATGTGCAATATTTGAACGTGATACGTGTAGTGAGGACGAAAGTTTCTCCTCTTTTCTTCGCATCCTCAGTATCGTAACTCAATTTAGAAGTAACGACACACAATGCTGTGCTGCGACCCACTTTAACTTCCCCACACTTTATACTTCATAAGAGTTTATAACTTTAACTTTTTAAAGTTTTGATATTAATCTTACTTGCGTTGCGCAATTTGTCTTTTGGCGTAGTACATTACCGTTGTCAAATTTGTACGAGTACTGGGTGATTGTTTTTACCTGAAACAAATGCAAGTTAGTTAATAATACTGTCACAATATTAGGCCAAGTCTCGGTAAAGGTTGACCTAGGTACATACCATCACCAAATCAAAGATGTATTCAAAAAGGCCAGGTCAAGTTTGTCCAAAACTGACAAGCGATAACGGTGGAGGAAGCAAGAATGTAAGTAATACAAAGAATAGGTGGAAATAAGTAGTCTTTGCCTACCCTCGTGGAAAAAATGCGTGATTGTTTGTATGTATAATTTTGGAATTAACCATTAGTAATAAATTATAAGTCTGAACATTGGTGCTTATATTATACCCATCAAGAGTTTTAATACGGAGCTTGTTCTAACCCAATTGGTAAGTAAGTACAGTTGGCAACTCTTCCTCTCGACAATGTCTGAAATGTTCAGTTCAAACTTATTCCAACCAGGTCACATGTTACAGCAATTTTAGTAGGTCACTTAATTCTGACTAGAATCTAGATTCAAACGATTTCAAGATTCGGTGTATAATTTAAGATAAAAATTAAGCAATCATTCATTGCCAGTTCTTTCACATCCCATTTTAATGACCCAAACTATCTGATTATTATCTAAATCGGTTTAGCACTATTATAATAACAGGATTTATGTCTTGTTTGTTTCAATACAGTGGTAGAGCCAAGCAGTTTACTGCATAAATGGGCCGGCTCGACCGGTGAAATACCACGACCTCTCAGAAGACCGACGTAAAGTGGCCCATGCCACGTTTCGTTCGGTGAGAGAGGTACCCGGAGGCCCACCCCCTTCCCCATCCTTTCCTATCCCCTTCCCTTAAAGGTTGGCAACGCAACAGTAACACTATATGTGCTGCTGGTGTCCATGGGTGGCGTTAGTTGCTTACCATCAGGTGACACGCCTGCTCGTTTGCCCTCCTATCCCATTAAAAAAAAAAAAATACACAAAACTTCACTTCAAGTCTATTGCGGGGCAGGCAAAGAGAACAGAGGGTCACAAAGCACAATTTTTACAGTCCTCACTAATGTTTAAGTTCAATAATAAATATTTTCAGTAAGTAATACCAACATATTTGAAGGTCAACCTTAATCTTAATTGTAGGCTATTAAGTATTAGGTACATTTTCGTCTTCGCAAACAACGTCCTTGGGACAACTTAAGCCACGCGGCTCTTATTAGGTAGGAAAGCCTGAGGGGGAATATTTTAGGGAGAAGGCATGAGGAAATGAGGACGTTTATATGTGTAATACTACAAGAAAACGATGTCTATATACATACATACATATTTATATATATAGAAGATTTAATTTTTCTTATCTTTAAGATTTGCTGTAAAGATTGTGCAAGCAATTCGAGCTAAGACGATGTTTTGTTATTATTAAAGTACAGTATTAAATCTTTGCTTATTATTTTAGGTTGTTGTTATCTTTTAAATTTCACGCCTTTTTTAACCTACAGGTGTAGGCAGCGGTTGTTATGCATAGACTCACACGCCTCAATTTTTATTAGCTTTTTATTAGCTTCACCTGTATGTATGTTTGTATGTTTGTATATTTGTATGTTTGTAGGTTTGTTTGTAACCGACTTCTTTTTTAGTTTCCGCTGATTGCCACTAGATGGTGCGATTTGTGAACTATGTAAATAATAGTTTAAAAAAACTAAAAAACACGCTTTTTATAGAAAACCGAACTAAAAAATAGAAAATAAATTTTAATGATTTTAAATTAAGAAAATAGTTGTTTCTAAGATTTTCGCGAATCTCACACATTGATTAAAACAACTTTTAAGATTATATCTACTTCTAACTTTTAGGATATTATCGAAATGATAATCACTCTACTCATATCTGTCAATAAAATATTTATAACTATTGACACCATGCACCCCACGCTTTTTTGAACGATAGATGGTGCGATTTGTGAACTATGAAAGTCACAAATCGCACCATCTAGTGGCAATCAGCGGAAAGTTTACGTTATCAACTTGAAACGAGTTCCTTATACAGGGTGGCGCAATAGAACGTGCATTTTTAAAATAATTATTAAAAAATAAATACAAAAGGTATAGTTAAAATAAAACTAAGCAATTATTAAGTGATAACTGAAGTTTATTTTTTAAAAATAACATCATCTAAATGATGACCCTCTCTACGTTGGCACTCCTCTAACCGCAAACGGAAATTACCGAAAACTTTCTTAAGTAGTGCTGGTGTGATTGCTGCCATTTCACCACGAATATTCTCCTTGAGCTGACTGATGTTTCTCGGATTATTGGTGTAGACTTTGTGTTTGAGGTTTCCCCACAAAAAAAAGTCAGGAGGCGTCAAGTCTGGACTGCGCGGAGGCCATGGGATATCACCTCTTTTCGAAATCAGTTTGCCAGGGAACATCTGCTTCACAACCGCCATGGAGTCATTTGATGTGTGACTGGTAGCTCCGTCTTGTTGGAACCAAGTCCTAGAGTTCTTTATTCTTGAATTTTCAAGTTCTGGGGCCAAAAAACCTTCCAACATCGCAACATAGCGTTCGGTATTAACAGTGATGTTTTGCCCCCGTGCGTTTTCAAAAAAATAAGGACCAATTATTCCTTTGGCAGATATTGCGGCCCAAACTGTCACTTTAGGGCTATGTAACGGTTTTTGATGTTTGAGTCTGGGATTTTCACTATTCCAATAACGACAATTTTGGCGGTTTACGAACCCATTCATATGAAAATGTGCCTCATCAGAGAAAAGGATGTTTTCAAAATTTGAAAACCGATTGAGCATTTCATTAGCAAATGTGAGCCGTTCTATGAAGTCAGAGTCTTTCAATTCTTGAGTTAATTGCAGCTTGTATGGATGCAATTTAAGATCCAAGTTTAAAATTCGTTGCAAACTTCGTCGCGATATGTTTAGGACAGACGATCTCTTGCGAGTAGACATTTGTGGATCTTCTCGTACCGACTGCTTAACACTCTCAATATTGTCTTCGGTCCTAGATGTGCGTGGACGACCTTTTGCGTGTGGTTTAAACGTCGATCCAGTCTCTTCAAAACGCTTTATCCAGATTTTAATTAAATTAGCACTCGGAGCCTCCCTAATTTGCCGTACACCATACTCAGAACAAAATAGTCGCCTGACAACTACGTACGAACGAGAGTTTTCGTAAAATGCGCGCACGCAAAATGCGCGACGCTTCCCGTCGAAGTGACTCATAGTGACTAAAACTTTATGAACCGCGCTACCCAACGATATCGGTCTCCCCCCGCCCACGCCCCTTCTACCCCGCAAAAAAAGATGATGCAATATGCACGTTCTATTGCGCCACCCTGTATAAGTCACAGATGGCGCTATTCCTCAAATTCGAAACTAAGAAACGCGCTTGTTTTAGAAACCTGAACTAAAAAATATAAAATAAATAATAGTTTAAAAAAACTAAAAAACACGCTTTTTATAGAAAACCGAACTAAAAAACAGAAAAATAAAAATAAAATATTTTATTTTAAAAAAAGCGTGGGGTGCATGGTGTCAATAGTTATAAATATTTTATTGACAGATATGAGTAGAGTGATTATCATTTCGATAATATCTTAAAAAGCACCCCACGCTTTTTTTAAAATAAAATATTTTATTTTTATTTTTCTGTTTTTTAGTTCGGTTTTCTATAAAAAGCGTGTTTTTTAGTTTTTTTAAACTATTATTTTACAATATAAATGGAACACGTGGCGGAAACTATTGACATATATCTTGCGCAATAGTCAGTCGATATTTAATAAAGCCGAATTTTCGAAAAGCCAACTCCAGGGTATCAAACCAAGACCTCTAAACCACCAAGACGATAGCAAAATTGCTCTCACGAATCGTATGAAAACATTTTTTTACCAATTAACTTTAAAATTTAGGGACATCATCGATCATTCAAAAAAACGATTATCAATATAAAAACATGTCAAAAAAAGTAATATAGAAAATAGAGATCTGTTTTGTTAGTAATATATATAACGTAAAAAAATGTATAAAATAAAGCTGAAAAACTTATATTTTTAAAGTTGTTTAAAAATTATCCGTTTGTAGAGTTTTTTTACTTGGCGGTATGTTTTAATGTGAAGAGATCTACTTCAAAGACGGAACGAAGGCGCGGGGCATGAAAAGCATTCCCAAAGAGGCTCCACCTTAGACATGCGACAAATTGTTGAGTTAAGCAAAAAACCCTTTAATTCCTGCAGCCTTTCATGAATCAAGACTCGCGTATAAAAATATAATGAATAGCTAAAATAATAAAATCTACAAGTTACAAAATATATTTTAAACATAGATTAATATTTTGTTAGATTGTACAAAATCTAGATTAATTTTAATACTAGTTTTATAAAAAGAAAAGACTTATGAACAAAGGCCCGGTGGTCCAGTGGTCATGCTGCCCGCTTCTGATTTAGAGGTCGTGGGATCGATTTCGGGCTCAATGACCAATGGTTCGTGTGATAAATATCGATGACTGACAACTTTATGTCCGGTGTATGGCAGTAGGTTCGCCAGCTATTCCATGTCGGACGCAACGTAACGGGCGAGTCCAGGTTTCAACAGCAGCTGCCTACACCTTCGGGTGGAAAAACGCGTGAAACTACATCACAAAATAATGTTACATTTATATCCATAACGATTTCGGTATACTTATTTCGTCAAGAAGTTATCACAATTTATCAATTTATGCCGTTTGAGCTATAGAACTGTAAATACAAATTTATTAAAATAACAAATCTACAGCAACTCATCGTCAACAATTCTTCCATACAAACGAAAGGAGAATTAAGAACTGTTTTGATATACAAACTCTAAATTCTGTTCCATCACACACGTATACCTTTTCTTCTATAATAAGAGAACGTGTTCTTCTTTCTGTTTTTTTTCTGTTGTCTCTGCCTACCTCGAATGGGATTTAGCGTGGATTTTTCACGTAAAGAATGTGTTTCCGTAAAACAAGAAAAGGCTGAGTGAAGAGGCTATCTCATAAGAAGGACGCTATAATTATTTTTGATAATTAATATACAGTTAATATTTAACTTAATATAAATTTACTAATATCAGTGGTTAAGTGGTCGAGCTCCCCGCTTCCGATTTAAAAGTCGCGGTTTGGATTCCGAACTCACACAAATGGTTTCTCAGAATTCTTTTCCGAAGTCATGTGTAATTAGACATCCATGACTGACAACTTTTCCTCGGTGTATAGCAATAGGTCCTCCACCTATTACATTTGGGACGTAACGTAACGATTCGGTGAATGGTGGTTCGTCAGTCACTCACTCATTCGTAGCGGTTTATTTAATTCTGATGTATGATGGTGAAGATGGATTTTTGGCCGAAGGTGGCCGAAGCCGAAGCCGAAGCTTGAGTCGGACGCTAATATCTACCTATCTATATTAAGACACCACAATGGTGCTGGAAGTATTCAAAATTAAATACCAAATGTTCTCATAAGATGTGTGTTTATTTTGCACTCCGCTTTCTGTGATATGACTCAATTAACTGGTGATCGCTTATGCATGGATTAACCGATCAGTACCAGCTTTGCATCACATTAAATATTTAAATGATGTTTATAGAGAAATTGTTTACTAACGTTCTACTGAATATAATTAATTCTTCCGATACAACTATAACGTTCAATTAAGTTAGCTATCTACGTACATATCATATAGCATATAATTATATACACATATGTAAGAACATATTACTAAAATATATGTTTTGTTTCCAGAAATATCATATAAACATTAGGTAATTTTGTCTTATTCCATTTTAAATGCTGGCAACGCAACCGTTTCTCTCTCAGTATTGCATATGTTTGAACTACATAACATATATAAACTATTAAACCGATTTTAATAAAAAAACTGGCAGAGATGGGATGGTTTTTATCACATAATTATTTACAATTTCCTAATAATTTATGACAGAACGAAGTCTCCCCAGGCAGCTATCATTAAATTGTCAAATAAAAAAAAACAAAGTCGCTTTCCGTTGTCTATCCCTATCTTTGAAATTACACAACGGATTTTGATGCGTTTTGTTTTTAATAGATAGAGGGTGTCAAGGGGTCGTTTTTATCTATAATTCATGTATGATGTAGCAAAGAAAAAATGATAAATCCAAGATTGACTTCTTTATTACTTATGATGCCCGACAAAGTTCGCCAGGTCAACTAGTATTGATATAAATTAGATATTGAAGGAATGATTTTTCCCAAAAAGGGAAAACACCTTTTATCATTCTGAAGTCTAAATCGGTATCTTCTTTAATATTTTACCTATCTAGTACCTTATACACACTGTGACATAGTTTACTCTGCTCTCCCACTTAATCCCTGGATTATACAGCCCGGTGTAGACGAGTTGCCTGATGGCTCACATCGCAATCAATAAAATTGCCTCGGACCTAACTTCACTCTGAGTCTTATTTAATGAAGTCGGTCTTCAGAAGTCACTCGGCATCTTGGCAATATCTCCATCAACTTTCCACCAAATTAAGTAGGAGGAGGTAGGTAGTACTATTTATTTGGTGACCCTGTTAAGATTGATTTCATTGAACCACGATTAATCTTATTAGAATCCGCTTTTACTGTTATGTGGAGGGTATGATTGGCTGAGTGACGGCACCGTGTTTCGCCCCGAGCATTCTCATTTAAGACAGTTGATGACTTGGGGGATTGGATTTCGTATACTGGGTATGCTAAATTTATACGTCTCAATCAATCTGTTTTCTATACGAATATGAGACTCAAAATATCGTCACGCCCTCTTTCTTAGAGGGACTTATCATAACATATTATAAAATAAAGATGCTTTCCGCTGTCTGTCCCCTTGTATGATTATATCTTTGAAATTACGCAACGGATTTTGATGCGTTTTTTTTTAATAGATAGAAGGTATCAACGGGGTGGTTTTTCTCTATAATTCATGTATGATGTAGTATAAAAATAGTTACTTTGCTGCGAAAGTTTGTCCGGTCAACTAGTTTTATTATATATTATATGAGAACACAAGCTCACCCGGCGAACCTTGTTCCACATCAAGAGAGCAAAAGTAATAACTGCTGTCCCGCTATGTTAATACTGCAATATCTTCGAAAATATTTGTTTAAAATGCATGCTGTAAAGGGCCAGGATCATCTATATTAAATGCACAATCTATTCAAGACACTTAATTGGATGAATATGAATACTGTAATGTTTAAAATCGCTTCGTAAATAGGCCATTATTTCTCGTAAAAAGTAGAAAAATAAAAATGGTCATTGTGGTTTATCCCTAAGAGCTAGATATATGCCCTCGCGGACTTTTGTGTAGACCTTCTAAAGTTGTATAATAATGTAGTACATTGTTTTGATTTATCACTTAGGGTTCGGGCAGCGTTTGCGATTAAAGTTCTAAATCTTGAATATTATCACTACTTCTTACTACAGTATACATGAATTATAAATCAAAACCACCCCGTTGACACCCTTTAACTATTAAAAAAAACCGCATCAATATCCGTTGCGTAGTTTTAAAGATATGCGCATATAAGGGGACAGACAGCGGAAAATGACTTTGTTTTATACTATGTAATGATAATGATATCAAACATACTCCTAGGATATTAATAAGTGCCCATAATGCATAACTTATTAGCATTGTTGTAACTTCATAAATACAGTCTATTATTCTTGTAAATATTCTACGAATACAGGACGAGGCTTAACAGCCGCTGCCTACACCTTCATATAGAAAAATGCGTGACATTTATGTTATGTTATTCTATTAATAACTGTTTACAACTAAAGGTAGTATTTTTGACGTAAGTCATCCAAGAAAATATGGATCAATAATTTTTAAAATTTTAGTCAAAACTAAATTTATTTACATATTTTTCCGTTGAGAGTCTAAGGTAAATGTTAGGAAAATTCTATGTACTTACTAATGGAAATTTTTTGTAGAGTTAATACTCAAACGACTTAGATCCACAGAAGCATGCACGACTAGCATTTAACGAGGCTTGCACAACTTGGCATTTGCAAATATATTCATTTGTAGTTTACTTCTCAACGATTGGTTCGATAGCTAGTTTGTTGCAAGTTCTCTTCAAGTCCCCCAGTAAACACATCTGGGTGACCCCGATCCCTGCGACTATAGTCGTGGGGCGAGGCTATAAACTTCGTTGACAATGACTGATGCGGAAAGTACTCGATTCGACCCTGTTCTCTGCGTCCAAAGCAAATATGCAATATTCGTTTCATGCCAGTGAAAAGGAACGAAGTTTCCACTTTCTTAGAATTGTAACTCGATTGCGAAGACAGTGACATAACGCTGCAGGCGATCCACTACAACTTTGCTATTATTTTGATAACTTCGAGAGTTGTACCTTGATATATATATATATATCAAGGTACAACTCTCGAAGTATATATATATATATATATTTAAAAGTTTACCAAAAGAAAATCACGTAGATCGAATCATTTAGAAAGTACAAGCTGTATATTACCTCGATAGTTTAGATACTGCAAGTGTATGATCATTTTTACCTGTAACAAATATGAAGTCGTTAATCTTAGTGTAATAAAGTTATATATATGTATATATAGATGATTGCATCGTTTTATCTACGCTACGATATTTTTTTTACAGTGGTAAAGCCACGCAGTTCGCTGTATTTATTGGGCCGGCTTTACCCAATCTCTTGTAGCATGTATATCGACGTATAGTAGTATTCTACCCCACTTTCGATCCATCTATTTTATTTTACAAACCAAACTACTACTAAATTGTAACTCTATTTGTGTTGAAGATGTCCATAGTCGGCGTCAGTTACTTACCACCAGGTGACCCGCTTACTCATTTGTGGATCCAATAAAAAATACTGCATTATCGTAAAATAGACTCAGGGTTAATAAAATAATAGACAAACAGGCTTTTCATCTTTACACAATATATGAAAATAAATAAGGAACGAAAAAGCAATACGTCGTTATATTTCGCAAAAGTACTTTGGCATGTGTTTTTTTCAGCAGAAAAAGTTTCGTCTTAAAGACAAAGCCAACGAAATCTGATTAGGAAAATAGACTTATGATAATAACACCTAGCTTTTACGATTCGCGGGAACATTTCCATAGTCTAGCCTAAAAGTAAACAATGTATTGTAAAATTGGCCCGAGAGATTGTTTGCTTGATAAATATCATATTTGGATTTTTCTAAATGGCTATATTCAGGCTATATTAAGCGCCTGATAACAGAATAGGACATTTTTGATAACATTATTAAAGCTAACGCCGGCAGTACAAACATACAAAAAATATAGTTTAAAACATATAATATACTCGCTTACATATTAACAATTATTGCCATTATTTAACAACTAGCTGACCCGGCGAACTCTGTTTCGCATCAAAAGTAATAACTGCTGCCCCGCTATGTTAATACTGCAATATCTTCGACAAATTTGAAGTCGATAGCAGCTATAGGTTAAAAATGGGAATTTTCCATTGTTAACACCCCCGCAACCCCGCTTGTGGGTGGAATTTCGTAAAATCCGTTCTTAGCTGACCTCTACTCGGCGAAAGGAATAATCCTACCAAATTTCAAGTCGCTACGCCTTATGGTTCCAGAGATATCGTGATGAGTCAATATATAGGTCTCTTATATATATATATATAGATATATAGCATCCAAAAAGTTATTAGTGTTGGCCAGGACCCTCAGGATCTCACTACTTCTTAATTCAGTAACAGGGTGCACGACCTCCAGACCACAGAAATGATAAATAAAAATTAGTTCGCACGCAGTTTGCTGCATGAATGGATCGGCTCGACACTCAGAATATCGACAAAAAGTGACATATGCCGGGTTTCGTTCGGTGAAAAAGTATCCAGAGGCTATCCCGCGAAATAATAGTCCTGCATGAGTTCATTGAGGTGTCATCTAGTTTCGTTTTAGTGAAATGAAATTATTGAATTAAATCAAAATCTTGTATTTTGAAGCAACATAATATTTATTTAAATTAACGCGCTCGTGTGTTGGAAATATATTTCAATATAGATATTTCAACCAGGCCACCACACTATTAAAAAAAAAAAATAACTATATCCAAGTATACCCTATAATCAAGTAAGTTTAATGGTTTTCGATACAAATATACTTTCATGAATGCTGTAGTTGTGGTTCTTAAATGTTAAACATTTGTTTGATAGCTTAATTGAAGAAAATCACGCATTATTAATAATTGAGCTCGTAGTTGATCACCATTACCCTGATCTTATCCCAGTCTAAGTGGGGTGTTTTCGTTGGCAGTTTATCTTCCACCAGGAGTAAAATACAGCAATAGAAGATCCCTTATCTTTGATTACATAATTACTCATTATTCTTATTTCAAGCTTGTACTTGAATTATCTAAATGAAAGATTACTTCGTAAAATGGTTCTTTTCTAGCTTTTTGGATAGGGATTCCTAAAATCCTTATAAAATATACACTTGTATACGTTCTGGTATCTAGCTAGCGGGAGTCACGTTAAACTTGCTTGGCAGGACGCCTTGGCACAGCTGCCTATAATATCCTGATCCCGCGCCAACAACCGGGAGATTTACCCCCCATCTGTAATAGCTCGGTCCGTTTATTAATAGCTACGAATGTTGTGGCCGTATAATGAATAATAGGCGGATCATGATTTTAATATATCAGGAGTCATCCAGAGACCCATTCCCGAATGCTGTATGGATTTACGCGCAATGCGGAATTTGGAAATGAGAGAACGTAGCAATAAAATAATTACAGCGTTACATTTTTCATGCCTTCTGGCCAAATTAATAAAATGTTGCGTAAAATCTATATAAAAACGTTAGTGCATTTTGTGTAGCGTTTTAAATATTTACTCTTAGACTAAAATGTATAATATCGACAGCTTATTTAGTTATTAGAGGAAGCCATTGACAATTACCACATACAACTACCTAAATGTAATCAACGAATGACAAAAATTTACTAGTGACAAAATTTTGTAAGCGATGTACCGCAGAATACCCAGCCATGTATTACACGGAACCATATAATTATTAAAACAACAAAGATCTTGAAAGTAAAAAAAAGTCTAGGCGAAACCTATCATAAAATTAACGTAAAGAGTAGGCCCACCAAGCTTCCCCTTCCATATCTGTACCTATACCAATTTGAAGGATAACAACAAAACTGTCACCCCTCTAGATGTAGCAAATACTTATGGGCTTATCGTTTATCACCAAGTTGCTTGCTCTTATGCCAGCTCTCTCCCAAAAAAAAGTAACGAATTCACATATATTTGTGTCGTTATATCTCAAATAAAGCAGTACTAACAAAGTCATACATCAAGTTTATCTTATTCGGGACAAATATATATAGTAGACAAATCCAAGTAGGTACATATCGAATCAGCATTGCAAGCATCACCGCGACGGGTAGGTACATTACCAGATTACTTTTGCCTTGTGATTCAGAATTCCATTTGTTGAGTGTACGGCTGAACGGAAGAGGGGGAACATCGAACGTACTCATCATCAGCGGCACGACAATGGCCTGCGGGTGTACACTACGGTTCACCAAAGCTTGTAGTCGTTCAATGGAGAGATCATCTATGTATATATTTGCCTTACTTAAACACTAATTGTAACATACTGTATGTATTTGCTTTACTAAAATACTAATTAATATAAGTATAATATGCCCTCAATACTCGATATAGTTCTGATTATTCCTCGAATTTCCGGATTAACTTTCCAGTCCCAAATGTCTAAATAGGTCGCGTAACCTTTGTAATATATGGGGCACAATTTAGATAGTTATCTATATTTATTACATATAATATTAGGAAAGTTTTGGTGTGAACCAGACACCTGAAACAGAAGCTCGTGTGAACCACACGGCTTGAGACTTGCATTGGTGAAACTACCGACTGCAGAATCGAGGTTGGCGGGTTCGTTCCCCACCCGAGTACAAATATTTCTGACAAGCATGAATATGCTGAATTCATTTAAAAAAAGTATGTATATAATATGTTAATTATCCGATATCTAGTATCCATAGCACAAGCATTTAGTTGCTTTGTTTGGAACTAGATGGCGCTGTGTGTATTGTTTCCAATATATTATTGCTATATGCGATGGCATTATTATTAGTTACAAAATATTCAAATATGAAAGTTTTAAGCAGACTCAAAAATACTAGTTATCCATTCCATTTCCATCCACTAGTTTTCTATTTGACGGGCCTCGTGGCGCATTGGTAAAACTGCCGGCTGCAGCATTGAGGTCGGGGGTTCGATTCCCACCCGAGCACAAATATTTGTGACAAACATGAATATTTGTGTGGCGTCTGGGTGTTTTTCTATGTATTATAAGTATATATTTACAAAGGAGAAGTATATGTGTATTAATATCCGTTATCTAGTATCCATAACACAAGCATTTAGTTGCTTAGCTTAGAACTAGAGGGCGCTGTGTGTATTGTGTTGAAGATATTATATAGAAATCTGGAACACACTATTCTGTGTTTTGTGTGCATATATTTATCATTGATTCTTAGGGCCTTGGAAGAAGATAGGGGTAAGTATGTAGATTAGGTATTTAACTTGAATATGTCATACATCCATAACTACACTCACTCGCTTGTCAGTTTTAAAGGCTCTTAAGGTCACCTTCAAGGACACTTTCAACTTGGTCGTGGGAAAAGTTTTTTGTTTATGGGATAGGAGAGCAAACGAGCAGTCGTCTCACCTGATGGTAAGCAACCAACGCCGCCCATGGACACCAGCAACACATATAGTGTTACTGTTGCGTTGTCGACCTTTAAGGGATAGGGAATAGGAAAGGATGGGGAAGAGGGGTGGGCCTCCGGGTACCTCTCTCACCGAACGAAACGCGGCATGAGCCACTTTACGTCGGTCTTCTGAGAGGTCGTGGTATTTCACCGGTGGAGCCGGCCGATTCATGCAGCGAACTGCTTGGCTCTACCACGGTTAAAAGTGTCGTGGAAGACCTTTAATTTCCTATATCTTTCCGCATTTACACAACAAATCGCACAGCTACACCTTTTTAAAGGGAATATGAATACGAGTCAACAAATCAACATTAAAATTTAAAAACTATTCTGAACATTACACACATTACAAAAGTAAACAATGAGTAGAATTTTCCAACAATTGTCAAACACAATATGTAATTACCGTTCGACCCGGCGATCATCCAGCTTAATGGCCACTGCTGAAACACCGGATAACAAGCTAAAACTTCACGGCACATGAATAATAAATAAGGGCATCTTTTATCTTCGTGCTCGAATTACACACACATATATAATATTATAAATTTGTTCCAATTAACATGTATTTGGAACACAACTATTAACAATTAACCGAAGAATCTCCATGCCTATACTCTCTATTATAAGGAAAGTAACAAGAGAAGAGAAAGACACGGATGGATTGTGTGAAAGATGATAGTTTGGAATGGTGTGGTAGGGGAGCGTGGGACAGGAAAACCTGAAATGAAAGAAGTGGATGAAGAAACTACTCTATGTAGTAAAGAAGCTGAATTGTAAGGTAATAAAATTCATTCATTCCTAATTCATATAAAAATAATAATAATGATCGTTTATTTTCAGAGTAGAAAATGGTTCATCATCATCATCATCATTAGCCTTTTTTTTTTGAGGTCCACTGCTGGACATAGGCCTCCCCCATAGAGCGCCACAACTGCCGGTTCACTCAATTATGGGGGGTTTTTGCCATAATCGTCACGCTTGGCAGGCGGGTTGGCGATCGCAGTAGGCTGTATTTTCTTCAGAGATAATGCTGCTGCCCATTCTTCTGGCTTTTCCCTTAGTCGCCGTTTACGACACCCACGGGAAGAGATGGGGTGGGCGGTATTCTAAGTCGACGCCACACAGCAGTGGTCCACTTGTTATTATACATTTGCTTATAAACTATGTTAGCAGACAAGATGTAAAAACTTAAAATAACGTAAAGTATGTTTTTTCTTTAAATGCAAATGAAATTGCAACCTATTTTTGGTACTTTTGTTGTGAGCCAAAGTGAGTGAGTCCTGAATCACAAACAATCACTTTTCATACATTACATTTGGGAAATTGATCTGGCCTATGTATAGAGAAATTATTGGAGATTCCTAAAACGTCGGGTATTTATCAGTATGAAGTTACTGAAACTTTAATTCATAATAACTAACTTAACAGTGGTAGAGTCACGGAGTTCGCACAAATGGGCCGGCTCGACCGGAGAAATACCACGATAATACTCTCGGAATATCGACGTAAAGTGGCTTTTACAGCGTTTCGCTCGGCAAGAGACGAATCCGGCGGCCAAACCCTTTTCTCCTTTCCATTTCAGTCCCGACCCCGTCCATATCCTATTGCAAGGACCGGCAACGCAACTGTAACACAGTTTGTTGCTTACTGTCAGGTGACACGCCTGCTCATTTGCTTCCTATACTATAACACATGTGGGTATTTACAAAACAACTGCGACCTTGATATAAATAAAAGTTGTTTTTTTTTTCATGTAACACCCCCAGCTAGACACATGGGATATTAGATTAACTTCCGCATGAAGTTGTTAGATAAAAATGTTTTCGAGAACGAACAGGGAAACTTGCCAAAACTTACTATAAGTTCTATAAGGCAAGTATCTTGGAGGGTAGTTGCACAATACTCGCTTCACTAGGTTTGTCTATCGCAAACTTAGCAGTTGAATACATTTTCCTCAAGTCTCTGTCCATTGTGTTCTACCACAAAGGGTAGATGGATATATATTTTTGTTGGCTTGTTTTGGGATAAATCTATAAATGAACTGAAAGATCTGCGTTAATATATATATATAGCCTACTTATTGAACTTCACGCCAAGTTCATTACCGGGTGAAGAGTGTGACACAACTCTAATTGGTTTCTTCGAACTTCATAATTCTTGTCATACATGCTCATCGGTTTTTAAGGCTCCTCCTAAAGGCAAATTAATAATAAAATTCACATAATGAAAAGTGCGTCGCCAAACCTAATTCAATAAAGAAAAAAGTTTTTAATGGTTGTATTTTTTTATGTAAAGCTATAGTTTACACAAAATTTTTTTTTGGAAAGGAGCAGGCGTGCCACCTGATGGTAAGTGACCAGCGCCGCCCATGGATGCAACACATATAGTATAACAGTTGCTTTGCCCACCTTTAAGGGAGTATGATAGGAAAGGATGGGGAAGGGAGGTGGGCTTCTTCCGGGTACCTCTTTCACCAAACAAAACGTGGCAGGATTTCCGTGGTCGAGCCGGCCCATTCAAGCAGCGAACTGCTTGGGTCCACCACTGTTAAACGTATTCCAAAGATGTTTTCATTGAAATCTTAGTAAAAGCAAGTTGCCCGATACTCTGTTGATTCGGCAACGATTCTTTTTTGCTTTCAAGCATCGCCTATCCCATAAAAAACGGCGGGTGGCAAACAAGCAAGTGGGTCACCTGATGCTAAGTAATTTCTAACCGCCCATGTACACCGTGGTGCGTCGCCGTCCTTTAAGGGAGTAGGAGGAAAAAGGAAGGGGAAAGGGGATCGGGCCTCCGGATACCTCACTCACCGAACGAAACGCGGTACATGCAGCTATCAACACCGATATTCAGAGAGGTCGTTATATTTCACCGGTCGAGACGGCTGATTCCACCAGCTAACTGCAAGAATCTACCACTGTTAAATTAATTAAACTATTCACCATTTACTTTCCTTGAAAAAACAATTAAGAAATTGGTGGACTGAACTTTGTAAATTCCAGGTGGTTCAGTGTAACAACGTTCAGTGGAATACAACATCTCCATTTTTGAAGTCGTTTAAAAATAACACGTTCATCTTAATCAAATTTTAAATGAGCTTTTCAACACCAGGCCTTTTTCAAGGGATTCGTCTAGCAGGTCGCGTCGGTGACAGAAATGAAAGGAATCGTCATCACTCTTTTGACTGACGTGTCTCAATTGGCGCACGGAATTATACTCCACATGTATGTATCCCACTAACCAAACAAGTCTGTTTTATTTATTTCCAAAAAGAAAATCTTTCAATAAATTATTAGACGGGCTTGGATTCTGAACACGTTTCTTATATTTTATTTAGACCCAGTGTGGGGGGAGGTGATTGCCTTCTCCTGCTCACAATCAAGCTGGTAGGCACGAAATACTCGTAGTACATAATAACAATTTGACATTTACAAATCTCCATATGTTTTCATGGTAAAGTATTCAAGTTGCTAACTACATACATTTGTTTAGACTATACTACTATCAGCGCCATCTATTATTAAAACTAACAAGCTGGCACTAAGCTTCTTATGTAACTAGTCTTCAGATTTCAACAAGAATACACCCAGTTTCGAATATAATACAATTTCATCAGCCCGAGATTTCCCTTGAACCCATAAAGATTTTGAATTGTGAAATGTAATTAATATTTACAACGGACGGAACTTGTAAGTCATTACAGACAGACACTAATTAGGCTCTGCTAATTAACAATCTAAATTTGTTTACACCCACTGTTTCTATTAAATTTTATTACAGACTTCAATTTTCATTTTGTACAATACCTACCCTCTTCATTTATTTTTTCTCTCTTAGATATTTCTATTTTCACATTTTGAATTCTTTGCTGTATTATTATTTAAAATACGTGTCTTATTTTTTTTTATATGGAATTAATTATAATTAGATAAGTTTTAATTAGTTTAATTTTCCACAGTCTTAATTCCTGTGGGTGTCGCAAAAAGCTACTTAGAACATTTATCGTATCATAAGTATCTACGACCTGGTTCAGCGTGGGTCAACACTCCGACCTCAAGTTCAAAGTTCCCGAGTTCGAACCGAATAGAACCAATAGATTTCAGCACGAGGTTATGTGTGATGAATATTGATGACAAATTTGGCCGATGTATGGCAACAGGTACCGCCAGTTATTATATGGAACCCACACCTTTGTATACTGTAAACGTAGAAATAACAAACAAAATGAACGCTATAATTAAAACTAATATTCATCCTAAGCAGCAATCGAACTTACGATAACTCACAAGGCTTACCTATTAACTTGTGAAAGTAATATTAAATTATTGTCGTTAATATTTAAACTAACCTAAAAAGCGAACAGCCATTAGATGAAGTTTAGGACTTTAGGCAAAACAAACTTTCCTTTTATAGAGTTAAACATGAAATGACCTACTCGCATATGTATGTTTTAAGGAGTTTACGAGTTTCAACTAATCCGTTGTTTGCGCGTAAACAAAACTATTATGGTTATCAGTCAATGGTAGGTAGTTGTAAAAACATTATTTGGAACGGAATATGTGGAATATTAATAGCTAAATTGCATACCGCAACGCAATTACAAATTGAAAGCATCGAGGCGGCAAATAACTAACCTGTATCATATTTAATATATAATAGAAGTACAATATATGCTTAGTGCTTACCAATAAATAATTAACTACCAAATTCTCTCAAACTACAGACACGAACGTGAGTGTTTTCGATCAATAAATATCATGACTAAAAACATCGTAAGCATTGTATAACAATAAGTTACGCAAAAATTTGGAGTTGATGCGTAACAATCATTGCATAAAAGTTCGGGTAATAGTAGAGTAGTTACAAAAAAAAGAAAACTAAAAGTTCCTGTTAGAGGAAACGTGTTTTTTAGATAAATTTGATTTAGATTTTCAAGGACAAGATTGTTAAAAATATATCAAAAATTAAATCCTAAAACTTAAAGTCGCATAGTCCGTCTTTAACCGATAAAGTTCGTTTTTAAGTTTATAGGTACTTTATAGTTGAAGAAATAAGTCGCCATCAGACTAAAATAACTGAAAATCAGGACAATTTTTTGTATACACTATACCTACCACCAGGTCTAGAATAGGCGTCAAGCATATTCTAGACCTGGTGGAAATATGTGTCCTCCCGTCTGCCAGGTGAAGTACAAAAACCCATTCCTGTACATCTTCTAAAATGCTTTCAGTACATAATTAGTTGCAGAGTTTGTTGTTTGAGAATTGATTAAAAGATAAGTTTGATTATAATTACACTTTTGGTTTCAGTAATTTTATATTATAAAACTGACTATTATGTAAAGGTAATATTTATGTATATATAATAAGTATATGAAATCTATCCGGTCACGTAGGACGTAGGCACTTCTAACCCTAATAATTTTTCAGAGAGTCACGCACCATTGGCTCTTAAAATGACCTAAGTCGATATCGGAACAGAATACTATAATATTTCAGATGAGATTATAAACTGCGATAAATATTGAGGATATAATAACCGTTTTTTAATATAAGAAAATAAGATTAGAGAAGTAGATTTGAGTAGAACCTATTCTCGATTAAACTGGGGATCGAGTTTCTTGTTCAAATATATTTAGCAGAATAACGTTTATGTATCAACCCTGTTAACCTTTTGTTTACAACATAACAAAGTGCATATATAGGTTAAATACAAAAGCCTTATTAACTGTAGACGCAAGACAAAGGCAGATCAAATGCATGTTGCCTTAGGTAGCGATCCGGTATACAATTTTTTTCCCGTTGTTAAGAAAATCATCTTAAATGCGAACAAAAATTGAGAAATATTGAGTAATATCTTAAAAAAGGATTCTTTAAAAATTAACTAATAAAAAATTGTAGTGAATATTGTAATAGTTACATTTGAAGAAAGGATAGAATAAAAAAAAAACTGTAAAGCCTAGAACCTGCACAATGCCTTAGCTTGGAATCGAATTACGCGACCAGTACGAAACCGAAGATTAGTATAGCTCTTCCACTGAGCTTCTCCTAGTTCTAGCGCAGATATAATTTTAATTAGATTTAATGCTTGCACTAATAATCTCAAGTATAATGGATTTCATAGAATATTTTCAGTTATTCTTGCTCACAAATGGGTAAATGGATGTCCAAGATAAAGAGCTGAGGGAACAAAGACAAGCGCGAGTCTGAGTCTAATAGTGGAGGAAGAACGGAATAATTAATTTTTAAAACAAAGACTCTAGACCAGCCACCAACTAAAAACTAGAACTGTGCAAGTTATTACATTATTAGTGGTCCTATCAAAAGCAGACAGGTAGTTACTGTGAACTTTACTTTATATAATTGAGTTACCGTATTATCTGCGCTAGGAAACCGGGTGGGTGGAAGAAAGTTTTTCCTACAGAAGAACAAACACATTAAAGGATCCCGGGTTCGTCCACGTCCTGGGGGCAAGGCTCGAATTCGCGATAAACTTGGCATGACGTTGATTTATGTCCCTGTTTGCTTGTCCCGGAGACAGCTAACTCCCCGAGATTCTGTTCGTACCGGAATACCCGTTAAGATAAGACTACTCTAATGTATACTACAAATTACTAGACGAAATTGCTGTTTACGCATATAATGGTGGAGCGCGAGGAGGTACAGGACCGGGGGAAGAAGTAGATTGTAGACGGATATTCGTTAATTTTCCAGGGGTTGCTATCTTACCATTTCATTCGCAGTCAATTATACCTTCCAGCAGAAAACGATAAAGATCTCTATCCAGATGTGGGAGAGTCGCAATCGCCAATTACTTTTATGAGAAACAAACAAGGAAGTAAAATTGGTCGGCGAAAGATGACTTGAAAGTTGTTGACACAATGGAACATTTTCGAGAGTGAATCGGTTATATAACATAACTTCGCGCCTTTTGTTACCCGAAGGTGTAGGCGGCGGCTGTTAAGCCTCGTCTCGCCGTTATGTTTACGTGCCAAATGGAACAGGTGGCGAACCTATTGCTATACCGGGCACAAAGTTGTCAGTCATCGATATTTATCACACATAACTTTCGAAAATTTCGAATAGTCATTGGTGTGTGCCAGGATTTGAACCCACTACTTCTTGAATCAGAAGCGGGGTGCTAGCCACTGCGCCACCGAGACTGCTACAAATTGGCGCACTTAAGCTAAAACAAAATATGCAAAGAATTTCGGATAATATTCTATCACAACTTCCCCATATGTTTGTCTTATGAAGTTATTAGGCCTCATTTTACATCCACAATATCATCATCATTACCGGACTTGCGGCATAAGCCACTTTACGTTATTTTTTTTAAAGATCGTGGCTTGCAGCAAACTGCGTAGCCTAAAGACTATTGAACAGATATTTTATTTCTGGAATTATTTTGCCATATTCATCGCGTAAACCTCTTAGTAGCTAAAATGTTAATATGTTAGCGTTGCGAATCATGCTGACTCCGCAACAAATTCTGGAATAATCCACAGCCTTTATATGCTGACGTCTGCTGACTTCAGTCAATTTTATGTTTTATTTGTTTTTATAGAAGGTTCGACCGGTGAAATACCTCCCAGAATATCAACGTAAAGTGGCTCATGCCGCGATTCGCTCGTTGAGAGAGGTATCCTGGGGCCCATCCCTTATCTATCCCATCCCATTCCATATCCCATCGTAAAAGCCAGCAACGCAACTGCAACACTATATGTGTTCATGTGTTCATGAGCGGCGTCTGTAGCCTGCTATCGGGTGACACACCAATTTGTTCATAAAAAAATGTTGATGAGTTTTTAGAAAGATCTCTATTTACCATTACTCAACTGCTTGTCAAAAGTAACATAACCGACAAATTCACGCAGTCGGTTATAAAATACGAAGCAGATATTATTCTAGTAGCGACTGTTTCCTAGTGCCATCATACTATCAGACAAAACTTTTAAATGCAATATTTTGAGTAGTGGCACAACGAAATACAAATGTTACATTAACTTTTTGTTCCTAGGTTCCTAATTCCATTTCAAATGTAATTTATTTCTTGCACATTTCCATACGACGTTGTTCGTTGCACGTTTATCTGGAAAAATGTATTACGCTGTTCTACGTGAAGCTTGCATACACAGGAAAGCATTCTAGAATATTCCTATTGGCAAAATTAATCAGGCGAACTGTACTTTTTGTAAAACTAGCAATATAGTTCAGTTAATTGATGTATGTGATGTGATGTTTGGATCGAAAAAGAGTGTCGGTGTAAAAGCAAGAAAGGGCATGCCCCGATAGTTAAGACGTGTAGAAAGAATGGACGACGCAAGATTAACTAAGCAGATAAACAATGCAATACTGGACCGATGTTGGAGTCGAGGACTGCCACGACGCACCGTCCTAGAGCGAGGTGAAGTCAGCCTTAAAAATCGAAGCTCGTGTATGACAAGAGTTATAAAAGTCAAAGAAGCGAGTGAGGCATGTAAGATTCGTACCTTATGGCACTCTATATACTGGGATCTTCTATGAAAAAAATGACAAAAGTTCGCGACAGGGAATAGACAACGTTTTTTTTTTATGGGATAGGAGAGCAAACGAGCAGGCGTGTCACCTGATGGTAAACTACCAACGCCGCCCATGGACACCAGCAACATATACAGTGTTACTGTTGCGTTGCGGACCTTTAAGGGATAGGGGATAGGAAAGGATGGGGAAGGGGGGTGGGCCTCCGGGTACCTCTCTCACCGAACGAAACGCGGCATGAGCCACTTTACGGCGGTCTTCTGAGAGGCCGTGGTATTTCATCGGTCAAGCCGGCACATTCATGCAGCGAACTGCTTGGCTCTACCACTGTCGAACGAAACGAAACGTTCAAAATTTAACAATTAATCTTACCATTTTTAAATGACACAACCAACATACATTATGGAAACTAGTTATTTTTTTGTGGAAAAGCGCAAAAAGCAAGCGGGTCACCTGAAGGTAAGCAAGCAGTATCCATGGATACTTGCAAAATCGTCAGTGTTACAGTTGCGTTGCCGGCCTTTAAGGGAGTAGGATAAAAAATGAAGGGATAATGGGGTAGCCCTCCGGATACCTCTCTTATCGAATGCAACACGACATAAGCCACTTCACGTCGATTATTTGAGATTTCGTCGCACTCGATCAGTGCAATAGCACTGATCGAGTGGGCGCATACATGCACCCAACTGGGTGGCAATCATAAATACATCTAGCATGTTAACTTTTTTAAATACATTTACATTCGATGTGGCGTAAAAAAAGAAACATATATTTAAACCAAATTATCCAAAGAGCTGTCCGGCTCAAATTGGTAGATGGTCTTGTTAAGTGCCATAAATTGCGGTTCCACATACAGGGCCTCCCGTAAACATTGGCCGGGCATTTTAAATGCTAACGTACAAACATTTACAAAGGAGAAATTATTACTTAAATATATACAACGTTGTTTCACAGTGCGCGCTGGGGATATTGAAAATATTTGTTATTCTCTTTAAAACAGGATATTCGTGGATACAATTTTTAGTTGAGTGTTGGGTGTGGCAGGCGAAGCATGAAAGTAAGGTGAATGCAGTGGAAATGCGTTCTCTGAGAAGTATGTGTGGAGTCACCATTGCGGATCGTATGAAAAATACCGTGATAAGGGAGAAATGCAAGTTGAAGGATGATGTGGTGACCAAAGTGGAGAGAAGTATGTTAAGATGGTTTGGTCATGTTGCAAGAATGGATGAAAGCCGACTGACTAGAAGAGTATACGAAGCGAATGTGAGTGGCAGGGTCGGGATCGGGAGACCAAGACGTAGCTACCACGACCAAATATATGGTCTGTTTAAAAAAGGCAAAATGCATAGCACCCGAAACCGACACGAATGCATGACGAGATGTATGACTGTGGATGGGGCGAAAGATGTATGTCAGGATCGTAGCTTGTGGAAAGCCAAAGTCTCTGCCTACCCCCATGGGATACAAGCGTGAGCTTATGTATGTATGTATGTACAATTTTTTACTGATATAAAAATTTAACTCACGCTACAATAAAATATTAAAAATATAAACGATCGAAATTCGAGTCGAAAATCGAAAATTAAAAAAAGTGTCAAAAGAGAGACGTATGACCAGCATTGGACGGGGATAGGTTGATGATGATGATGATCACTTTTGCGTATCCAGCTTTGGTGGTCCAGTTAAGGCACATCACAACTCCGTGGAAAGAGTCAAGACAGTCGAGAAGAGCTGAGAAAAACCTTTAAATGATGACCTTTAAACGAAGAGAGTACCTACTTCTCTGTAACAACTTGGAGAACCCAAGGTAAACTTAAAATACGCACTAAATAACAAACGCATGTTAAAAACGCGATCCCACAAAACGATTACACATGTATTAATTTCGTTAAAAAAGAGAAAAAATAATACAAAAATAACTGGTTACATCCAATATTTATCAAGGTACACAATTTAAGTGGCACTTTCATGATTGATAGTGCTGTCAAAGAACATGTACATAATATAATGTTATTTAAATAAACAATTTAACTATTATATGTACATATATTTATCGCTTTTGTGTAACGACAACCACGCGATCTCATGAATAACCCCGAGAACCCTTCACAGTACAAAATGAATTCCTTGAAAAGGTCGTAGAAATTAGGAGTTCACTCCAATGTCCGGTCACGCGAACACACCAAAACTCTTTGTATTTACCTGCTGTATTATGTACGCGGTGTATAATCCACTTATAATTAACTATTTAGTTGAACCGGCTACTAATTCGATAGCGTAACCCATTTTTTTATCATTAACGTGGCAAACACACAATGTGTCTGATGGTGAGTGGGTAACGTGACCTGACCAGAAGATGTTCTTCTATTAAAAAATATATATGATGAAAGAAGAATTACTTCTTGTCTCTTCATTTTCGATCCCCAACATTTTGCTTTACAATAAATAGCATTTATCACAAATTAAATTGTGCCATTAGGTAACTAATAATTCCCTATTTCGTTCGGAGTTCGTCGGTGTATCACGCCCAGAGCCAATCGGTAATGTAATCTAATCATCATCATTTTCCTATATATAAGGCGGAAATGTACAAGAGAAAAGAAAAAAAAAAATTTTAAAAAGAATGTAATAAAATTAATAATAAAATGATGTTATTTTTTTCCAGCAAGTGTTCTTTTTGTAGGATTTTCAATCTATCGCTTTATAATAATGTCTCAGTGGTGTGGAAGTCGAGTACCTGTTTCTTAATCATGAATCGAATGCAGACCCATACTAACGACTCTTCGGAATGCTTCGGTTATGGGTGATAAATATGGATGGCTGACAATATTGTGCCCGGTGCATGGAAATAGTGAACATATTTCGATGCACTGGGCACAATAGACAATAGGGACGAAACATTCAGGGATTTTGTACTTGACAACCGCCGTCTACACCTTTGGGTAGACAAAGGTGCGAAATAAAAAAAAACATATATAATAGTAATCGTTCCACAACTGTGATTAATATTCGCTGGACTGGCGAATAGTAAAAAAAAACCCGGCCCGAGAGATTATTGGACGTTGTGCTCACATAAATCAGAGCATCCGAGTGGCGAGAAATAAAATAATCGAGTGACAAAGCGTCGCGCATCGAATGGGCCCGATCCCTGGTACTCCATGCATAAGCAAAATAAAATGTTATTCTGTTCTGGTGAATAATTTATTCCCCGTTTGTCACCCTTGTCGCACATCGATGCTACAAACTTTGTACGTCAGGTATTCTATCAAACAATTACATAAACTCCTAAAATTAACGTAACACCGAGTTATATTTTATTTATTTATGTATGTTCTCAAATATATAAAAAGATATAAGCGAGAACTGAGGGTTGAGCACACTGCTTCTGAATTGAAAAGTATGGAGATCCAAACCTGGCTGATGCCAATGGTTTCTTTTCGCAGGTTTTGTGTGATAAATATCGATGATTGACAACGTTATGCCCAATGTAATAGGTTCCACAACCCATTCCATTTGGGACAGAAAAATTTTGACAGGCGAGGCTTGAGAGCCGCTGTCTACACCTTTGGGTGGGAAACGATTTATAGTAACAAAATAAAATAGAGAAACTTCTTCATACTTGAAAGTCATTAAATATAGGACAGGAAAAAACATAATCAACGCGATAAGATGAATAACGTCCAAATTGATAACAAAGATCATTATAAGAATATACAAAATTCATTATACACTTATTTTTTTGCGACTCGTCGCGACGGAACACTTCGTCGCATTATTAATCATGAGTTAAAGAAAGTTAACATTTTAAAAGTGATACAAAGCTTGCAAAGTTTGTCAAACAAAAACATTGGCTATGGACGAGAGGCGAATGCTTCGGCGGAAGCGTGAGCAAAACTTGTCCCTGTGACGTTGATAAATGTGCCGGCAAAATGTGCAAACAACATTGGTGACCATTTTGTCGTCGGTGTTATTCCAATTTTTATTCTCCATATTTAATTGGCTTAGAGAATTTGCGCGGTAAAATTTTCTTTTTAATTTTTTTTAATGGCATACGCGTACGAGTGCCCGTTAATTCAAATATTCCGTATATTCAAATAGTGAATACATTTTGATTTAGTTAGTTAACATTTGAGTAGGTATTCCTTTTTTCTTTTTCTGTGATTAATGAAATTGAAAAACCGGCTGCTGAGCAGAGTTCGGCGGTTGATCGCAATGGTTATTTGAACATGTTTTATAAATAAAAATGTGTCTACAATACATATGGTCTGGTCCGTTATCTGATTTCATAACATAATCATTTGACTGTTTAACTTGGAATCCTAGATGGCACTGTGTGAGTTATGAAAAAATATTAATAGAAAAAGTACATTTTAACGACTAACAGTTTAACCTTTACAGTCAATTTGAGTTTCGAGTCCTAATTTATTTATGGCTGACTCTTTTCATCCGGTTACTGTACTAATAATTTGTAATTATTTATCCGGATACCGTACGAATAATTTTATTTTATTAATCCGGCTATTTTGAAATTGTATACATATACATAAATAATTTCTTTTATTTTAACATAAAACCTGTGCTTTTATAATTTTTATACAGTAAAAGCTGTTGGTCTAAAAATACAGTACGAAATTCTATTTTATTTTTTCTGTAAGTAATGCTCTTACAAATAGAAAAAAAAACCCAAACCTAAACTAAGCTAAACCTACCTAAAAAAACAAGAAAGAATTTGACCGGATGACTAATGTCAAATTATTCGTACAGTATCAGGACTAATAGTCACTGCGTTTATTTATCGCCTTTAAAAAAGAAAATTATGTGTTACTTATTTCGTGAGGTATTATTACACAACCATATTTAGTAATATTTTACGACGTCCATATTCGTAATGGAAATGCCTATATTTTGTGCTTCTAATAAGATGTATGATAAGTTAAATGAAACTATAATAAACTAATATTCAATAGAACATAATTAAATCTGAATTTAATTTACAGTACTGTCGTCTGCATTATTTGCAACGATATTATCTACAAATGCAAATGTTGTGCTCAAATCTGGGATGTTTGCCAGCAGATGTAAATTGTTTTGATAAATGTAATATAATTTTACAGTTGGTCGGCGCCACTGGCTCGTAAATTGGGGTAGGGCATAGGGAACATAGTTCATTCAGACATTCATGATGATTACATCCATAAATTTACCGCTTACCTGCGTGTAAATAGTTGATTTATCAAAGTCATATAGGGAGTTTTGCGGCATTGTTTTACGAACACATTTGCATGTTCGTGCAAATACATTAGCCGAGATAAATGGCAAACGCCGCGCTTAACAACAAAAACAACACATTAATTAACTCCATTCGTGATTTTTTTGTTCTATAAAATTTGAAAAAGGAATTTCCTTTTTGGCGCGTATCAAACAAATTCACTGATTGGATGGTTGAATATTGTTTATTTTTTAATTATTTTAGTGTTTAATTGGCTGTTTAGTATTTATGAAAAAAAAAGTATAAATTAAATAGATACGTTGAACTAGTTTCAAATGTTCTTAATGATACATTAATTTATTTCGCGTAGAAATGAAACGAAAATGTCGAAACGAAAATTTTTCATGTTAAATATATTATGTAACATGGTATTTTAAACATAACTTCACGCCTTTTGCTACCCGAAGGTGTAGGCAGCGGCTGTTAAGCCTCGTCTCGCCGTTATGTTTACGTCCCAAATGGAATAGGTGGTGAACCTATTGCCATACCGGGCACAAAGTTGTCAGTCATCGATATTTATCACACATAACTTCCGAAAACAATTTCGAAAAGTCATTGGTGTGAGCCAGTGTCTGGAATCGAACCCGGATCTCTGGATCAGAAGCCGTGTGCTCGACCACTGCGCCACCGAGACTTATAAGAAATAGATATTTTACATATCAAATAACTCGTTTTCCGATAGGTAATTCTGAGAATAATTGGGATAGATTTCAAGCTCACCTCATAATATAGTATACACTAACCGTTAGTTAATTTAAAATTCATCAAGTCTGGCAGTTTTATGAGTTACATAACATAATAAATTCAAATGACGTGTTTGGCCATGAACTTGTTCCAGCGCGGTCAAAGATAGTCTGGACTAGATTCTTGCACTATAGATATGGGAAGATGTCAGTTTTAATTATTATCTCCAAATAATTTTGATCTTGAATAAATATGAGGATGATTTATGGCTGACTAGTAAATTTGGAAGACCCCGGCTTAGAACTCTGATACCGATGACTTTTAGTAAGTTGCATTATTACGTGTGATAATGATATAAACTAATCGTGTCCAATTTCTTGGCACCAGGCATGTTATATTATCTGTTCCATATAGGACCAAATATTTCATTTTGCGAGACCTGGTAATGCCGAGGTTATAATCGGTCATTGCGAATACACAGAGAAAATACATTGTTTAATTGTGGAGTGAGAGAATATTGTATTTATTTTTTAGCTTCACATACAAAATTTTCAAAGGCGGAATTAATTTAAAAGGCGTTCCCAGACAGTCAAAGCGATATGTTGTTGGGGCAAATTAAGGTTTGAAAGTTTTTAGGAGAATAAACTAAACTTTGTTCTTTATTTATTTTTTAAATTCAAATGTGGAATATGATTCTACGCTCTGTAAACTAGGAGAAACATGTTTGCCAGTTACCTGTTACAATTTCACTAGTCTATTATTAGTTTCGTTCGTAGTTCTAACCGACTTTTACGTGTAACATTTTATTCGTTTTTTTAATAATATGAGTGATGTTTATGCACGGAAATATATTAATCTTTTTTAAACACAACTCAGTTTTATGATTGACTATATTGACAGCAAAATATCTGGAAACGTAGTGTTCTAGATAATGTGGATTATATCTACGCAGAACGACACTAGTTAGAAACTACCATCTTGATCCAGATTATGCCTTAGAAAGCCTCTTCTAGAGGAATATTGTGATAGATATATAATATTACGGTGTTCACCGAAGAAAGAAAAGTAAGCGCAAATTGGGTTTCAGAAATCCGTTAGGTTTTCTAATGTTCTTTTTTTTCAATGATTACTAAATTATTTTTTTACATATAATGCAAAGATTAGAGTTGGGTAAAAATTCTTATAAGATTCTTGTAAAAAAGTTCTTGTTTTCAGCAAACAGTTCCGATTTTTTGAAGAATTCGTATTGTTTATATTGTGTATATAAAATATTTGATATCGTATCGTTTACGTACCTTATGAATCGGTGTACCCCAGAAGTCATTGAGGAAAATATTCGAGATCGGTGTTTGTGGTCTCAGGTCTCGATTTTCTTTTATGGCACTTATGTCGTCAAACACGAAACCGCAGTATAAACAATTGTGATATACGAGAATGCAGACAAGAACTAAAATTGCACCTAGACCACGACGCGGAGGTTCGGGCAAATCTTCTGGTACTTGATTCTGACCCGTCAGACGCCGTTTACTGCGACCAGTTCTAGTTCTTACCGCGGTCATCACTCCACCGAATCTACACACACCACTTACGCGGTCCATCGTGAATCACATCAGCGAACAATAATTTACCTATATTACCAACACAGAACTTTATCATGCGAGTATACCGTGCCAAATTAATTCCATTACGAACACAAATTTTAAGTGATCAAATTTTATCCGCCAAAAATTGTATAGGTGGTGGCTACAGAAATCACAATCACGACTAAAACCTGAGGTAATAAATATAAGCTACACAAATTTGGAGGTTAAAAACGGTCTCAAGATAATTTAACACTAGAGAACGATGAAAACAAATTGTTATTATTAATGTTCAGGTTATAACGTAGCACATGTCACTGTATTCTCTCGAAATCATTACAATTTGACATTTATGTGATAGTTGTTTGAACGAGCGCGGACACACCCGTCCGCGGGGCTTGTTCGCCGACAACTACCGAAGAGCAACGAACGAATGCCGCGGCGAGTCACGTGACCCGTCATTTTACTGCGGGTCGTTTTGGGATGGCGCATGCGCGCGTTTTTATACAAGCTGGCGGCAAAATATTGTGTTGTCACTTATAGTAAAATACCAAGAATAATAGGGTTTTATTAAATAAAGAATAAACCACGTGAATGAATTTAAAAAAATCCGTCTTTATTTCTGTACACTATACTATACCGAAGTTTTTAGTCTGGACATATTTTTTTAAAAAGACATGGACACAGGAAATGAGTTTTTTATATACATATATTTAAACTAAAACAATCTAAGTATTTTTTGTTTTCACCTAGTTGATTGATACAGACGAGAGAGAATAATTCAATAGGTAAGTATTATGGAAAATTTGACTACCGGTATTATGGGCGCATGCTCCGGAGGTACGTAGGGGAGGTGGCGAGGGGAAGGGCCGAGTAAATGTTGATGACGACATTTGGTCGGGTTCGGGAGCCTGAGATGGGAGCGCTCCCAGATAGATATATATCATATATATGTATACGTGTATCAGTATGTATCTAGAACTGGTGTCTGGTACTCAGTACTCGATAATACTCGTCCCTCACAAAACGTCTCAATTTTATTTATCAAGAGATTTATTAAATTAATTATGGACAGACAATTAGATGATTTGTTGCCACTAAGCAAAATTTTATTTTAAATGACGTTCTGTCAATATTTTATGCAATTAAATCATCATACTTTTTGAAAATAAGTTAATTTATAAATTTAATTCAAAACCATGGATGCAAAGTCCTTCAATAAGAATAATAATTTTAACAGGACAATTATTAAACTTAAACATTTATTAAACTTGATCTTACTTAAAATAGTTTAAACTGACTTAAACTAAACATGACTTAAATCATCCAAAAAGTGCCACTTCATACGTGTCATGCATGATGTTCTGCCAAGGGAGTTTTGACGACGTTATAGAAGAGCACGCTACAAACGACACCTACACGAACATTTATTAAACATTCTAATAAATAGTACGCCACGAATTTTATTCAATAACTATTTGACCCAGGTAACTTTGTTTCGCCTCAGAAGAAATAAAAATGGTATTGGTTATAAGAGATTGACTTACACTATCGCGGTCTTTTTGTAGACCTTTAAAAGTAAATGCGTACGCATAGGTATTATATTTTAATTTTAACCCTATCTCAAATTCTTTACAGAAAATCATTTTTTTAATAACTTAAAGCGCCAGATAGTTCATCAGAATTCACAGTAGGTAGGTACCTATCAAATACAGTAATATATAAACGTACCTATATACGGCCAATCTACTACTAAAATTCACTTCGTTAGAAAAAGAAAATAACATAAACCTAGACAACGGAACTATATTCAGGTAAACATAAAAAAGAGTTGAGTTTTTAACTTGCGTTATATTTAGAAATTAATATATGAAAAAAAAACAATAAAAAACCCAATCTATAAACTCGAAAGCTGTTTGTAACTTGTTTTTATTTATCCCGAATCGTCTGTATCAAATGATGAACCGTGTTAATAAATAAAAGGTTTTTCATGTCGCCGAGTTTGCTCGCATTTTAAGAGTAAAGTTAGGCAGCAATCGCTTCGTGACTTTTGCGTAAAAAAAAAAGAAGAAAAAATAATAATATTGGAATATTTTTGTTATGAATCAATGAACCGATTTAATAATGTAGACAGAAAAAGACTTTGTGTTTCCTTTTTTGGAATGTTGTAAGAGAATAGACAGGAAAAAAAGGCTTGGTATTCAATATTGCACGCCTCATTAGCGGAGCGTGAGGTAGTGCTCTACACTCGACATGCCAAAAAATCCGGTCTTTCGAAACTCAAATGACTATTCTTTCACTAATATAACACTTACAGGATAATATGGGTGCACTAATATCAAGATAAATAATCTGTCTAGCACATATGATATATTTTATAAACAATTATTTTGTTTAACATAGTAAATAATAACATTAAAATCAATCATTCTTGGACGTCCGTTAGTCTGTGGTTATGGATCCATGTATGTGGCAGAGAAATTGGTCGAAAAATTCATCATACCGGAATACTTTTTTTTTATTATATGAAGTTATACCCCGGGCTGATTCCTAGTTAATATTAGCGTTCTAAGTACTGTCGTTTAATTATAATTTGTAAAAAACTAAAATACGACTGTGTATTTGTATATCTATATATACATTTTTTTTGTTTAGTATTAGATTTTTTTTTTAAATGTGAATGACCGCTATGAGGCGTGCACTTTTGGATTTTCCAAATTTCTTATTATTGCTTTTATTTCGTGGCTCATAAACACACGGCAGTACTTATTTATGTGACAGGACTAATCAAATCTAAGTGATCTGAACACCCCACCTCTGAATCTAGAAGTCGTGGGATCGACTGCACACTAATCTAATAACTTTTCGAAATTAAGCTGTGATAACATGCCTACATTACGTCCGATATACCTATAGAAATACGCTCCAGCACCTATATGTAATAGCCGCTACCTGCTCGAGCGGTATCGTTTTTTGAGATAGGTATCCGGAGGCCTTATATCCCCTCGTACACTTACCCATCCCTATCCCAATTTAAAGAAATTCAACGCAACAGTAACTCTCTTGAAGTTGCAGATGTCCGTGTGCCGATGTGCCGATTGCCACACTCACTATAAAAAAAGAAAAAAAAATACACAGACTATGCAAATATTCATATTTAGAAAATGTTTTATTAGTCTATAATGAAATTGTTGCATATAATGTACCTACCATACACGCTTTCGCCATTAAGGTGCTCGCATTCAAAATTTATGTTGAACATAAAATTTTGTTAGGCTGTTAACTCAAATTGAAAGTTATACTTGAAATGAATTATTATCAGTGGCTTTAGACTAATGAAATTGCATATTTACACTTGTAATATTTGATAACTTAAACTTTATTAATTTCTATGCTGCTTAATTGCTTTGTTTTATCGAATAGGAGGGCAAATGAGCAAGCGTGTCACCTTATGCCAGCCTTTCAGAGAGTAGGATGAGATAGGAAGGGGAGGGTAAGGGGGTGGACCTCCCCATACCTCTTCCATACCTCTTCCACCGAACAAACCGAAGAATATAGGCGGCTTATACCTCATACGCCACCTATATTCTGAGGGGCCGTGGTATTTCACCAGTGGAGCCGGCCCATTCATGCAGCGAGTACATGGAACAATATTCATAGCACTAGTTCTGGCGAATTTTATATTGACAACAAGGGATATGAATTGCTGGCAAAGTCTATTCATTAGCAATGGTGGATATCATTAAAATATTATTTACTATTTCTAGAGTAAGGCTGGAAACCATCATGGAGACTGGAGACCATCATTCCTGACCGTCAGCGCTGACCGTCAGTTGCGAAAATGCTTTCAGTGCTAAACTGACGGCGAATTCTGACGGTGAAGTACAGTTCACAAGAAAAGTGAATCGCTACTATTTGCAACACAGATTGCCAATGCTCTAATATGTGCGCAAACGAAGAAATAGAAGGCAGCGAAAATATAATGTATCTATGTGTGTATGCGCTTGGTATCCATTACTTGTAGAACGGTCACTTGAAGGTGAATTCTGCAAACTATTTGCGAAATTGCAAGAAGTCGAGGAAAGGTTTTGTGATTATTTCAAGATGTCAAACAGAAGTACAAACAAGATTACATGATACTTTGAAATATTCGAATATGTTGTTCATACGATTAATCCCATAGTGCCGGAAGAAGTCGCACTTCTGTAATAAGGCGCTTAGTATCTATATTCATATTTGCTTCAAGTGTACGTACGCGCGTTCGGTCGGTCGCTTCGTTAGATATTAATAAGTATTATCTATGGCCGCTTCGTCAGCGAGGGACTGCACGTGCACCCACAATCTCATAGCTCGTCGACGTACGCGTAACCGAAGAGTAGGACCGACGCGACGGCTGGACCGACCGTACGCGCGTTCCAAATCATGCGCGTACCGTCAGCGTAGCTGTGTGCGGCCTGTGCGCGTTTACAGAAATAGCTACGTCGACCGGCGGTCAGCCTAGCACATAGCCTAACACAAGCGAAAACAGCTGTTGCTTTATTTACTTTTCTATGTTTACAACTATATCTTACACTATTTGTGGGTATATTTAAATCTAATATTTAGCTACGTATACGTTTTTTGTACTTATACACTGTTTCACTAAAGTTCTGAGCATCTAAACTTTGGTTGTGGACGCCACAGCTTAAAACAAAGAATATTTTGATATTTATATCTCAGCAAGGTAATACTAGTTATATATTATTCGGTCACCAACAATGGTAGAAGACAGTATTAGTGACGAATGTATTTTGTTAATATACCAATAACTTTGTTAAAACGTCTTCACTGGAGCAATCATGTATAACAGTAACTTTGGTAAGACGTACACTAACAACTTTATGATGTTGTTTAAATCAACCCTAAAACTCTCAAACACAAACAATATATATCTGTAGAAATACACTATTATTTATTAAACAAAGAAAGATTTCATTTTATCGAAACACAATATTGCTGATATCAAATCAAGATATACAGTTTTCCGAAAAGTACCTACCAAATAAACAATACGGATGGTACATTTGAAACAATAGTCCGACATCAAAAAGCGAAACTCGTGGCACTTACATTCTGTACAACATTCCACTAACGACCAGAGCCACTTGTGTTAACCGAACAATGTCCAGTTCCCCTCCCATCCTACTTCCATCTTTTTCAATTACAAGTAACGATTCACCAGACCTTTTAGGCCCTTTATGTTCTCACCGCAGGAGAGTTCCTTTCAATCATATTAATTATTTTCTTAGAGAGGCATTTTCGAAGGGGGACTTCCCCTTCCAAGTGCCTAAAACTTTTTCTATACAGGCATTGTAGCCAGGTCTATTGAAATTATAAATTAACCCACCGACAAGATTGAAATTGCCACTTGCTCGTATACTTATTGTAATATTGAAATTTTGAATAGAAAGTCAATGAATTACAGACAAGTGTAGTGAGTTTTCAAAATTATTAAATTTAAGCAGGTAGAGTCATGCCTTTCGCCGTATGAATGTGCTGACTCGTCTGGTAAAGTACCACGACTTCTCAGAAAATCTACGTACTGTCATGTTGTGTTTGGTGAGAGAGGTATGCGGAGGTCCATCCCTCTCCTTACCCTACCTTTCAATATTCCTTTGTAGACAATGGCAATGCAACTGTGACCCTCTGGGTGTGGCAGACGTTCATGGACGGCAGTAGACGTTTACCATGAGGTGACATGTTTACGTATCCCATAAAAATATATTAATAATATTATATTTATTTCTTAGTGAATATTTGACTTGTTTTATGCCCGAAATAAAGCCTAAGGCAATACAATATATGAAACGGGTTAAAAACGAGATTTATAATTAGTGGTTAGTTACTCGTTTGTTATTAATTTTCAATTTAATTTTATTAATTACATTTAACAATATATGACGATGTATGATGTTACTTTTGTCACGTGGTCAATAAATGTTTTAATTTAAAAAAGAAACTCAACCTTTTAACAATGGTAGAGCCACTCGCTGCACAAATGGGTGGGATCAAACATCACATAACATAACTTCACAACTTTCTCTATCCGAAGGTGTAGGCAGCGGCTGTTAAGCCTCGTCTCGCCGTTACGTTTTCGTCCCAAACGGAATAGGTGGCGCACCCTTGCCATACTGGGCACAAAGTTTTCAGTCATCAGTATTTATCACAAATAAATTCCGAAAACAATTTCGAAAAGTCATTGATGTGAGCCAGGATTCGAATCCCTATTCTATCTAAAGGGCGGGTAACGCAAAAAAATCAGTTCATCCCTAACGTTAAAGCGCAGAGTGGCAACCCTATTTAATCCCTTGCGTGTGAACAAACTAATAATTGATCAATGATTGCATTAAGTGCACTGGAGGCAGCCATTTTAGTTGTGAGGCGTGGCTAGGCCTAGTGTTACAAATATAAAGTACTGAAGCCAGCAACTTGGTATTATGATGATATTTATGATTCCACTTGTCGTCCATTTTTAAAAGCTTTTATTTAACTTGCACTGTATGTATGTATGTAAGTATGTATGTTCGGTGGAATCTTGCAACTCAATTTTGAAGTAGATATCTTCAACCGATTGAGCTGAAATTTTGTATACACGTTTACTTTGGATGACAATGCATGATATGTGACATTATTCTATATCCAATATGGCGGACCACCCAAGATAAAGGAATGGATATTTTGAATGCATTTCTGCAATATGGGTATCAAATGAAAGGGCTTATTGAGTGTAACTCAAAAAATAATATGACGTTATCCTAAATCCAATATGGTGGAATATCCAAGATGGAGGAAAACATATTTAAAGCTTCTGTACAATATGGGTATCAAATGAAAGGGCTCATTAAGAGTAACTGCAAAAATAATGTGACGTCATTCTAAATCCAATATGGCGGATCATCCAAGATAGAGGAACAGTTTTTTTAATACATTTCTACAATATGGGTATCAAACGAAAGGGCTTGTTAATAGTAACTCGAAAAAAAAATGACGTCATTCTAAATCCAATATGGCGGAAAAATATTTGCATTTCTGCAATATGGGTATCAAATGAAAGGGCTTATTGAGTGTAACTCAAAAAATAATATGACGTCATTCTAAATCCAATATGGTGGAATATCCAAGATGGAGGAAAACATATTTTAAGCTTCTGTACAATATGGGTATCAAATGAAAGGACTCATTGAGAGTAACTGAAAAAATAATGTGACCTCATTCTAAATCCAATACGGCGGATCATCCAAGACAGAGGAACAGTTTTTTTTAAAGCATTTCTACAATATGGGTATCAAATGAAAGGACTTGTTGAAATTAACTCAAAAAATAATATGACGTCATTCTAAATCCAATATGGCGGATATTCCACCATATTTGCATTTCTACAATATGGGTATCAAATGAAAGGGCTTGTTGAGAATAACTCGAAAAATAATGTGACGTTATTCTAAATACAATACGGTGGACCATCCAAGATGACGGCATACATATTTTTGATGCATTTCTACAATATGGCTATGAATTTAAAATCATCATTGCGATTAAATGGAAAAGCAAGCTCCAAGCTGAAATTGAATTAGATGATCTCCTTATTGAATAGCTGGACTGTTTGAAATTAAGCGGTAAACTAACTTGCAATAATGATGCGTTGAATGAAATGACACTAACCTAGCCAGCTATAACTTAAAATAAAAAAATAAATTAAAAGCAAAAACCCTTTTTAAAGAAGCTTTTATTTAAGCGCTCTAAAAATAAGAAAATAATATTTCCTTAAAAATTTCAAGTATCAACTTAGAGCCTCAGTATGTACAATTTATATAATAATAAAAGCTTGTCGCGAGGTTTGACTCCCTATCAGTAGGTAATGAAATTGCAATAGATAATATAGTAAAGTTAGTAGATTAATTTACATGAGTGTTTTGCCCATTTCTTCTCATAAAAACCTTCACTGCGAATCGTCCATGCGTTTTTGTATCAAGCGCTCGTGTTTTAATGTGTTATGCTTTAAACATAATAATAAGTTAAATCTGTATTTACGGACTATATTTAACTGTGTGTGAAGACACAAGAAAATTAGTACAGTTTATTTACAACTCGCGCGACAAGCTTTTATTATTATATAAATTGTACATACTGAGGCTCTAAGTTGATACTTGAAATTTTTAAGGAAATATTATTTTCTTATTTTTAGAGCGCTTAAATAAAAGCTTCTTTAAAAAAGTGTGTGTGTCCGCTCCGACGCACGACTGGAGTTTACTCCTCAAGAACGATTATAAAATAAAATAATAAATATTTACTGTCTACAAATATGAACACATTTCTTCGTAATAGAGAATGGCGTATCGCTATAAAGAGTGTTTCTATAAAGAGCTCAGGACATTGTATGGAGTGCCGACTCTTATTTATATGCTCTGTGACTATAGCGCATAACGCATTTCGTGTGACATGCTATACTCTCTAGTACGATTTTGGTCCCCATAATTTTCATACCCCGGGCCTATATATGTAAATCGATTCTTAAGGAGTAAACTCCAAAAAGGGTTTTTGCTTTTAATTTATTAGTCTTAAATCTAATATAACATAACATAACTTCGCGCCTTTTTCCACCCGAAGGTCTAGGCAGTGGCTGTTAAATCTTGACTCGCCGTTATGTTTACGTCCCAAATGGAAATAGGTGGCGAACTTATTGCCATACCGGGCACAAAGTTTTTCGTCATCGATGTTTTATCATACATAACTTTTGAAATTAATTTCAAAAAGTCATTGGTGTGACCTAGGATTCGAACCCGCAACCTCTGGATTCAGAAGCCGTGTGCTCAACCACTGGACCACCGAGACTATTATTATTATATTAGTAAAATGTAATATAATGAATCTATATCACACACAGTTATTTTCAGATCCGTATGAGTAAGGATTCAAATCCCAGACTTTTGATTCAGATGTGGTATGGCTCCCAAAGATGTTGAGATGTTGGTAGACAGTGTGTTGTAGCAGACAGATTAAATCTAAAATTATGGTTTCATTTTTACTTAAGATTGCATACCCACTTTAACTGGGGCAGTCCATACTTGGTGGAAAATCAACCTAACCTTGTAGAAAACCACCGCCCAAGTACGACTACTTTCTTGCAGTAGGTATTTCAAATTTAAGGCTTTCTCGAAAACAGAGAACCAGAGTGGACTGGTAATATTGTGAAACCTCTTGAAAACCATTCCGCAAATTCACAACGAGTAGTAAATATGGTTTGCAAAACCTTGAAAATGTGCATGTGATCTTATAGTTATACGTCTTCAGGTCATAGCATATCATCATCATCAGCCTATTGCAGTCCACTGCTGGACATAGGCCTCTCCCAATTTGCGTCAGTCAGGTCATAGCATAGTCAAGTTTATAAAAAGGCAATTTATAAACGACTATTTGACCGGAAAAATCTTGTATTTATTGTTTCTGAGGCGAAACAAAGTTTGTTTCGCCTCAGAAACAATAAATACAAGATTTTTCTAAACTAAAAGTAACCTAAGTTACTCTTTACTACATCCCGCCAATGAAATTTCCGTCAATATCGGGCTAGCCATTTCAGAGATTAGCCGGAACAAACAGTCAGACAGACAAAAATTTAAAAAAAATGTTATTCTATTATATTTACCGAATATGTATTCATATAAATGTAAAGCGTAAAAGCGGTCATTTCAATATTACAATCAGACATTCCAATTTTATTTATATGTATAGATATATTAAATGTTTTTTTTAAAAAGGCAAAAATCTTGAGCAAATGTACGTAAAGAGCGAATGGTGTAGTTGAAGCACTCTGGCACTAATTAAAAACGGAGCTTAATATAAAGTATGGCAATTGCTCAAAGTCAGCTGGTCGACTTACAAAATATATTTTAACTTTAATACAGTAATAAGAACTTAATTAAGTCGTTTGCTAATTTTTATTAGCAATTATAAGAAAATATGTGTTTGAATTTTTGAAGAATAAAAAAATATGGAGGGAAAAACTATAATGAGGTATCTATTATTTCGAAATTAATATTTGAGATTGTGACAAGTTTTGGCCGCTGCTTCGTTTGCGCGTTGTTTGTAATGTACTATAACATTTTCACAACCAATAAGATTTTCTGCGTCTCCATTGACTGGTGATCGTACATGCAAACTTACGTTTGAAACGTCTCAAGTTCGAAACCTGGTAGACGCCAGTGACTTTTCAGAAGTTATATATGATATTACCGATGGTTGAACAAATTAGGAATGTGACGGCTACCTATTCTAACATAACTTCACGCCTCTTTCTACCCGAAGGTGTAGGCGGTGGCTGTTAAGCCTCGACTCGTCGTTATGTTTATGTCCCAAATGAAATAGGTGGCGAACCCAATTTTTTTTTAGTAATTGATATTTATCACACCTAACTTTCGACATTAATTTCGAAAAGTCATTCATGGCTTCAGAAGCCGCGTGCTCGACTAATGGATCACCAAGACTATGATTATACCTATTATATGGGTACAATATTTAAAAAAAAAGCACATACAGTGCTTTTGAATCACAAGCTCGTGAAAAGGAGACGAAGTTGATAGCACCATCGGTAAAGCGGCAAGCTGGTAAAAATATTTAACAACAGTTAAGCATGCCAATTAGATAAAAAAATTTCAGCCGTCTGGCAAATGTAAAACACCGTAATTATTTTGTACAAATAATAATATGCAAAAAGAGATTTAATGATATGATAAAAATATAGTAGCGAACGCGTAGTGAGGTGTCGCCACGGTCTGTATCGCCACGCCAATAATCAACTTTACCCTCGCCTTTAGACGAAAACCTCTTAATAACACTATCTATTTATATTTTCAATGTATACTGATCAAGAACTGATGCTACAATGTCATTTTAAAATCCTAAAAGTCCTTCGTTCAACTACAATGTACAACTAGAGTGGAACTGGGATTTAAAATTGGTTTTCGCCTTAAAACGAAACTAGCGCGAAGCAGTAGGGGGTGGTTGACACAGCTCGGAAAGCCGGACAATAGTGCATCGAATCCGAGGAGACAGATGTTTTTGTGGTAAAAGGAAAATTGAGGGGAATGTTTACCTTCAATTTTGTTTGGTATTTAATGGGTTTAAAAGTGCAAGCCAACACTTAGGTACCGTTTCCGTGGTCTTGTGGCTCATGTATGAGAAGAGTTTGGTTCCAATTCAGTTGACACATCCAAAAGCTAAGACTCTTTTTTTCATTTTTTTTTATTTTTTTATGGGATAGGAGCGCAAACGAGCGGGCGTGTCACCTGATGGTAAGCAACCAACGCCGCCCATTGACACCAGCAACACATATAGTGTTACTGTTGCGTTGCAAACCTTTAAGGGATAGGGGATAGGAAAGGATGGGGATGGGGGGTGGGCCTCCGGGTACCTCTCTCACCGAACGAAACGCGGCATGAGCCACTTTACGTCGGTCTTCTGAGAGGTCGTGGTATTTCACCGGTCGAGCCGGCCCATTCATGCAGCGAACTGCTTGGCTCTACCACTATTAAACTTTTTAGACTTCCAAATTGTGCCCGCTAGTTGACAATGGTAGTGCCATGTAATAAGCTACATGAATAGGCCGGCTCGACTAGTGAAATAACCCTTCAGGATGTTGACGTAAAGTGGCTCATACTACGTTTCGTTTGATGAGAGAGAGATTTTCGGAGGACCAATCTATTCCCTTCTCCCGTCCACATCGCAAATCCAATCCCTTCCCTATCCCATTTTAAAGGCGGGCAACGCAACTGCAACTGTACCGCATGACGCAAACAAGAATTCAGATAAAGAATGAAATTTCGTCACCAATTAATGATTATCAGAAAGCCCATTAGGGCAGAGCTTCGAGCAGCAATTAGTCATAAATAAATAAAAGTAAACTCAGCCAACACACAATTACTAAAAACGCTAGGACAATCTAATATACAGATTAAAATAATATGATAACATCGTTACAAAGGTAACCTAACTTTTAATTTCAGTAGGTGTTTTTTAAAAAGATCTGAACATGGGTAACCATGTGAATGTTTTGGTTAATGTCGCTGTGTTTTTGTAAAGGTTGTGCCCGACCTGAATAACTTCAGCGAGTTACTAAATACACAATTATATTCTTAATTTTGCCCTTTTCAGGGGGTACTTTCCGATATGTGGCTGGGGAAGTGTATTTTTTTGTTCGGTCATAATAATACATGTTTAAATTTAACTTTTTAAAATTCACGTTTTTAATGTTTGAGAATATTGACAGTGAAGTTATTTCATTTCAATGAATACCGTATTGTTATTGGAAATGTGATGAACTATAAAATCATCATCATCATGATTAGCCCAGATTTGCCCACTGCTGTAGCAACATCTGTATCCAATAATCATTCAAAGAAACTTTAACAGTAACGTAACTCATTTTTTTTGTGGGAAAGGGTAGCAAACTTGAAGGTCTAGTGCTGCCCGTGGACATTCTAATTTAAGATGGGAAAGGAAGGATGAGGATTCGACGAGGAAGAGATGGGTCTCTGGATATCCATCTCACCGATCGAAACGTTTGAGACACATTACGTGGATTTCCCCGGTCAATTCGGCCCATTCATGTAGCGAACTGCGTGGCTCTAACATATTAGCGGAGAGAGAAATAGTGGGTACAATGTCTAGTGATTTTTTGTGATTAATTAATTTTAATTTAAAATTACATTGAATGTCTGCGTCATTACACTTAATGTTTAAGGTTTAATATACAGAAAATAAATAAAATATATTAAAAATTAATCTAGATTGATGTTAGTTCAAATCCAAAAGGATTCCAAAATAAACCACGTAGGTTTTTTTTGGGATAGTCCGTCAGACCATGTCGACTGCTACTCGTTTCCTGGGGGACCGATAGCTTTAAAAAACAGAGCCCTTCCGTGATTGATGAAGAACGTTGTAGGGATCGAATAAATAGGACCCTTGTCCCCAACAATAGCCCTCAGGTAGTTTTTTTAAGCCAGGATTTCTGTCTTTTGCTAATATAAAACAAAAGCTCTGTATGTTAGATTAGATCTTTTAAATAACGTAACTGGTTTAAGTGCAGTCTTCAGGAAAATATAGAAACAGACTCGAGAGGAATGTCTTTTCAATAACGGTATGCGTTATTATAATGCGTAGTGTGTCTCATCCACGTAATGCCCCATGTATTGGAAAAAAAACCAACTGTTGAGTCTGTACTCAACAGTTGGTTTTTTTGACCAAGCCCACGGACCTGTGTCCGTGGGCTTGGTCTAAGAAAAAAAAAAGATTAGCATGAACACCCGCACACCGCTTCTGAATCGAGAGGTCGCCGGTTCGAATCCTGGCACACACCAATGGCTTTTTGAAATTAATTTCGAAAGTTATATGTGTTAAATTTCGATGGTTGAAAAACTTTGTGCCCTGTATGGCAATAGGTTTGCCACCTATTTCCATTTGGGACGTAAACATAACGGCAAGACGAGGCTTAACAGCCGCTGCCTACACCTTCGGGTAACAAAAGGCGTGAAGTTATGTTATGTTATGTAAACACTGTATCGTTATAAGTCGTTGCCTATGTGTTGTTCTCATGTATATGCTGCCGTGTGCTCGACCACTGCGCCACCGAGACTATTATCACAGTGTTTATTGTTGAAAATATGGCAATAAACACTAAGAAAATTAACCATGAAATGTCTTTTAATGCGTACGCTGCGAAAATTATACATTACAAAACAAAAACATGTTTTACAATATTAAAGACCATATTTATATCTGTAAAAAAGTTAGCGAGACTATACTACACGTACATATATGTACTAGTTAGCTAGCTAGTAATATAGTGGAGCACATAACAAGATTAAAATCTTCGATGATAATAAATCAAAACTTTGCCATCATAACATTCGCTTGGAGACGAGGGCACATCGAGATCACAACTATCCTCTCTCAGAACTTCACTTCATCAAGTTTATTGTTCTGGAACTTTTATGACCTTTTATGACCTTAACTAACCCTTGCGAGCGTAACTTGCACGATAATTTGCTTCTCGCTCCTAAGTAATAAGTCACATAGCTAGTTTCTACTGTAGCTTCACGCATATAAGTACTAAACGTGTAAGCAGCGGGATTAATGCCTCCACACATCGAAAATACACACATATTGCATAATATTTTAAAGAGAAATATATGGCATTTGTAAAAATTAAAATACAAAAAATTAAAGGAAGATTTCTTCTCTCAGTCAGCCGGGAGAAAAAGAAAAACGTATGGCTGACAAGCTTACATAGCTCAACACCGAAGAATGGCGGGATAACCATTCCGAAACAAGGGTTAACCCAAAAATTCTCGGTAGGGACGGGCAGCAGCGTTCTTATCACTAACAGGTGACCCCCTGCGGTCTCCAACACGTCTGCCCAGCGTGGGGACTACGGGCAAAAACCTCCTATAATGAAAAGAGCGCAGAACCAACGGCCCCCAGTTCCCGGTGGTCCCACTATTCCCGGCCAAGGCAGCGGTCGTGGTAACGGTGGGACAGGGGGTGCTAAGAATCTCCGGGTTACGGCAGGCTGTCAAAAACAACTACGCGTGGCAACATACAACGGACGCAGTCTTCGGCTGGACCAACACCTCACCGAACTCGAGGTAGAGCTGGGTTGCTTGAACTGGCATATTCTAGGGTTATCTGAAGTCCGGCGAGAGGGGGAGGACACGATAACTCTACAGTCGGGTAACTTGCTCTATTTTCGAGAAGGTGACCAGCTCTCCCAAGGGGGTGTCGGTTTTCTGGTTCACAAGGACCTCGTTGGCAGCGTTGTGGAGATCAGCAGTGTGTCGACCAGGGTAGCGTACCTTGTACTGAAACTTTCCAACAAGTACACCCTGAAGGTGGTACAGGTATATGCGCCGACCTCGACATACCCTGACGAGATAGCGGAGGCGATGTACGAGGATATTGCGAAAGCAATACATTGTACCGCCAAGGCCCACTACAACGTTGTTATGGGGGACTTCAATGCCAAAGTGGGAGTACAAGAACGCGACGAAACGAAAATCGGTCCATATGGCTTGGGGTGTCGAAATCACAGGGGCCAGATGCTGGTCAACTTCCTGGAGTCTGAAGGGCTCTTCTTGATGAACTCATTTTTCAAGAAGGGTCTCCACAGGAGGTGGACTTGGCGAAGCCCCGACTTTGTGACAAGGAACGAGATAGATTTTATCATAACGGATAGTAAGCATATATTTAGAGATGTCTCTGTGATCAACAGGTTCAATACTGGAAGTGATCACCGACTTCTTCGGGGCTCTCTAAATATTAACTTGAAAGCTGAAAGGACCCGGAAGATGAGGTCTATTCTCCGACCTACGCCACTCCAAATAGCCGAAACCGAAAAGTTTTCAAATGGAACTTAAAAATCGATTCGACCTGCTGGAAACCACCGGTGATGTGGACGAAAGGACCGACACTGTGGTCGACACGCTGAGGAAAGTGTCTCAAAGGTTGTTCCCGAGATCGCAGAAAAAGGAGTCCAAACTCTCTGCCGAGACGCTCGAGCTGATGAGGCAAAGACGAGAAACTCCATCCGATCAGCTGTCTTCGTCAGAATGGAGAAGCCTAAACCAGCGTATTAGGAAGCTGATGCGGCGCGACCTTCGTCGATCGAATACCCGAGCAATCGAGGATGCGATCGACCGCAATAAAGGGTCGAAAGTGTTCGCTCAGCAGCTTGGAAGGCCCCATCTGACGAAGCTGAAAACTGCGGATGGACGTGTCGTCACCTCTAAGCCTGAGATTCTCGCAGAGATCGAATCTTTTTATGGGCTCCTTTATTCAACACGGATGACCAAGCCTACGGGACACAGCGATGATGACCACAGAGCCCCGCTAACGCGTCACTACAGTGAAGACATTCCCGATATCACAGCAAGCGAGATTAGGGCGGCTCTCGGGCAACTCCAGAACAACAAGGCACCCGGTGATGACGGAATTACTACTGAACTTCTAAAATCCGGCGGGACTCCTATCCTAAAGGAATTAGCAAGTCTTTTTAATTCCGTCATACACCAGGGTATAATACCACAGGTTTGGAGCAGGAGTGCGGTGGTGCTGTTCTTCAAAAAAGGTGATAAGACCTTACTGAAGAACTACAGACCCATCTCACTCCTGAGCCATATCTACAAGTTGTTCTCGAGGGTCGTCACGAATCGTCTCGCTGCAAGACTCGACGAGTTCCAGCCTCCGGAGCAGGCCGGGTTTCGAAAAGGCTTTAGCACCGTGGACCACATCCATACTGTTCGGCAGATTGTACAGAAGACCGAGGAGTACAATCAGCCGCTGTGTATGGCATTTGTGGACTACGAGAAAGCCTTCGACTCCATCGAAACTTGGGCAGTTCTGGATGCATTGCAGCGATGTCGGATCGACTGGCGCTATATCGAGGTGTTGAGATGTTTGTATGACACCGCCACGATGACTGTTCAGATACAGGACCAGGTGACGAACTCCATCGAGCTGAGTCGAGGTGTAAGACAGGGAGATGTCATATCTCCCAAACTCTTCACCAACGCTTTGGAGGACGTCTTCAAGACACTGGATTGGACTGGACAGGGTATCAACGTGAATGGTGAGTACATCTCACATCTTCGGTTTGCCGACGACATCGTTGTGATGGCAGAGTCGCTGGAACAGTTAAGCGGAATGCTGCGCAGCCTAGACGAGTCCTCCCGGCGTGTCGGTTTGGGCATGAACTTGGACAAGACCAAGGTCATGTTCAATGAACATGTCGTGCCCGGACCGATAAGCGTCGAAGGGTCAGTTCTCGAAGAGGTAAACAAATACGTCTACCTAGGCCAAACTATCCAGTTAGGTAGACGAAACTTCGAGAAGGAGGCCGAAAGGGGGATTCAGCTGGGTTGGGCTGCATTTGGCAAACTGCGTCGGGTCTTCAGCTCGCCTATACCGCAATGTCTGAAGACCAAGGTCTTTGACCAGTGCGTCCTACCGGTGATGACCTACGGTGCCGAAACGTGGACACTCACGGTGGGGCTAGTCCACAAATTTAAAGTCGCTCAGCGAGCTATGGAGCGGGCTATGCTCGGGGTATCTCTGAAGGATAAACTCAGGAATGAGTATATCCGCCAGAGAACTAGGGTAACCGACATAGCTCGTAGAATAAGCTCGCTGAAGTGGCAATGGGCTGGTCACATCTGCCGAAGGACCGACGGTAGATGGAGTAAGAAGGTCATAGAGTGGAGACCGCGTTTTGGTAAACGTAGTGTAGGACGCCCACCAGCCCGATGGTCAGACGACCTCAGAAAGGCTGCTGGAAAAGACTGGATGCGGAAGGCAGAGAATCGGATGTTGTGGCGCAAATTGGGAGAGGCCTATGTCCAGCAGTGGACTGCAATAGGCTGATGATGATGATGATGAAAGGAAGATACATCGATTCCACATATTATTTAATTTACAAATTAACACACGGATATTTATATGCCTCATATTATTTCGAGAACGAAAAAAAATGTTTGCATGTGCTTAGCTCCTTGCCCTAAATCCCTTGTGGGATAGCAAGAGGGGATTAGATCAGTCCCGATTCTTACTCGCTTCTTTGACATATTTATTTCTTAGATTTTCGCGAATCACATTCATAATATTGAAACAACTCTTTATGGATTATATCGCGTTTATTTAGAACTTATTTTCTATTTATTTCCCGACGTTTCGAACTCTTTACAGAGATCATTTTCACGAGTGGTGAAATTTTAACACACGTAGGAATGAGATTATGATCTCGGCATCTCTTCAAGAAATTTAATGATGTTAAAAATCTTGCGCGCTTAGTTTTGAGACCGTCTAATTGGCGAATTTGGTTTGCGGTTTTCAGTCCGTACTGTTTTACATATTTATTTATTAGATTTTCGCGAATCACATTCATAACATTGAAACAACTTTTTATGGATCATACCGCGTTTATATAGAACTTATTTTCTACTATATAGTGTCGGTGGCCCAGTGGTCGAGTACACGGCTTCTGATCCAGAGGTCCGGGTTCGGTTCCTGACACTGGCTCACACCAATGACTTTTCGAAATTGTTTTCGGAAGTTATGTGTGATAAATATCGATGACTGAAAAACTTTGTGCCCGGTATGGCAATAGGTTCCCCACCTATTCCATTTGGGACGTAAACATAACGGCGAGACGAGGCTTAACAGCCGCTGCCTACACCTTCGGGTAACAAAGGCGTGAAGTTATGTTATGTTATTTCCTACTTATTTCCCGACCTTTACAGTGATGTGACTCTTTACGTGAAAATGATCTCTGTAATGAGTTCGAAACGTCGGGAAATAAATAGAAAATAAGTTCTAAATAAACGCGATATAATCCTTAAAAAGATGTATCAATGATACGCTTCTTTGACTTTCTTAACTCTTGTCATACACGCTCACATACGCTGGTTTTTAAGGCTCCTGACACCACCTTCTTCAAGGAATCGTTCAATTTGGTCTTGGAAAGTGTGTTGTGGCCGTCCATTCTTTAGCTTTTCACCGCAGAAGATCGCAACTCATGGTTTTATGCCACGAGCATCCGGTGTTCTTCCCTAGTATCTGTACCTAGTAATATTACCTAGTAATAACACATTATATTTGAATTATCTCTGACACGATATTGTGTTAACTATTCAAACTACCGTTATAGCAATTCGCGTCTACTGTAATAGCTAATAACTATTAATAGATAACTGAACAGTGTCTCCGTAACTAGTGTGACGCAAGATTATTAAATGTGGCCGCTTGTGAGGAGCACTTGTGAGGCAAGTGTTTCAAATTGCCTCAAGTTTGATGTATTTGCGTACGCCGCTCTAGTCGGTGAGATAAATTTGTTCGACATAACTTTGGTGAATGTGAAAAGTTCTCGAGTTCCGAAGCACTTCAATCCATTACACGCATGATATATTTCATTGTTGTTTTTTTTTAGAATTTTAGTTCTCGACTTCACATCACAAATCACGTGTCATTATCGTTACGACTTTACTATCACTTACCAACGGGTGAAGTGTTGTCAAGCACTGGTCTGTATGTGATAAAAAGAAAAAAAAAATCCCTAAATAAATCCAGAACGGGCTCGGTCCAGTGGTCGAGCACCCTATCTAGAGGTCGTGGGTTCAAATCCTCACACTGGCTCACACTGGCTCACACCAAGGACTTTTCGGTAGTTATGTGTGAAAAATATTGATGACTGAAAACTTTGTGCCCGGTATGGCAATAGGTTCGCCACCTATTCCATTTGGAACGTAAACATAACGGCGAGACGAGGCTTAACAGCCGCTGCCTACACCTTCGGGTAGCAAAAGGCGTGAAGTTATGTTATATCCAGAACGCGTTCATCATTTTCAATTAAAAAAGGATTTTGTACGGCTTGATTGATGATGAATCTCAAAGATTTCGTACAATATAGAAAATAGAAAGCGGAGTGTTTAATAAAATTTCTAGCGTAAAGTATTCATTCATTCGTTCATTCGCTCGTAGTAAAGGTCAGTTCTTTGTACGTTCTTTATGAACGGAACTCGATCAATCTTCGACGTTGGAGGTGAAATGTACGTTTGAAATGTAATATCTGTGTGGTTTATTTAATATAGGGTCGATCAATCTCGAATACATAGAACCTATCTATTTTGATAAGTCGGTGACAGATCGTCATGGAACATGTGATGTGACTCTCACACTCTCTTTGCGTCACACTGTTTACTGCTTATTAAATATCTCTTTCTTGTTTGTCACTCTTGTTGATATTTATTTTTCTATTACGGAAAATTCCTAGTCGTTTCGACAGTTAAGTGTTCTAAATACGTCGTTTTGGAAGATCTCGAATTCGAAAATACACTTCTGCTCAGTACAAATAGTATAATATATTAAGTATATTATATATATTTTAATCTAAATATAGTCTCGGTGGTCCAATGGTCAAGCACCCCGCTTCTGAATCAAGAGGTCGCGAGTTCGGATCCTGGCTCACACCAATGACTTTTCGAAATTAATTTCTTAAGTTAGGTGTGATAAATATTGATGACTAAAAATACAAAACTTTGTGCCCGGTATGGCAATAGTTTTCGCCACCTATTCCATTTGGGACGTAAACATAACGGCGAGACGACGCTTAACAACCACCGCCTACACCTTCAGGTAGAAAAGGCGTGAGGATACGTTATGTTATTATTTCAGAATATTAGAGTTTTTATTTGAACTCACTGACACTACTCTTTATTTACAACTCTGGTGGTTGCTTCATTATATGGTTGCTCAATCTGATAATAACTAAATGCACTTTAAAAGAAAGAAAATGTAAATCCGCTAAAATTACTTTGCCGTCACGAAGCGCACGCCATCTATTTCAAGTTGATTATATGTTGATATTTATTTAATTTATACGTAATCTTTTATGATTAACATTAAATACTTACTATGATAATATAAAAAAGGAAGTACAAGTCTTCTGAAGATATAACTTTCTGTTTATCTGTCTGTCCTTTCTATATTCAGAATCTGTTGGATGTATTGTGGAAATGGTTGTGGGGTTAGTTCACACCAATGACTTTTTGAAATACTTTACGGAAGTTATGTGTGATAGATATTGATGGGCTCATGATACTTTGGGCTCGGTGTTTAGCAATAAGTTACCTATATAAGCCACCTATTCCGTTTGTGACGTAAACATAACGGCGAGACGAGGCTTAACAGCCGCTGCCTACAGCTTCAAGTAGAAAAAGGCGTGAAGTTATGTTATGTTAAACAATATTTCGATAATAAAGCTTATACTACCTAATGATAAAATGCCATATTTTATTTTAGAGTAGATTATATTTCACATAACAATCGTTTACATATATATCTTTAAGATAAGTAGCGTTTCTAAATTCAACGAATTAAACATAAAATAAAACTAAATTCGATTAATAAAGGAAAATAGGGCAATCAGTGGCACTAACGTGCGTGTTGAGCGGCAGTTAGTGCGCCCATTAATTGGGTGGCCGGCTGATTTATAACTACCTACCTACCCCAGTCACTTAAAAATAGTGTCCGACCGAAGCTTCGGCTTCGGCTTCAGCCACCTTCGGCCAAAAATCCATCTTCGGCGAGATCTTTGGCTTCGGCCGGATTCTGGGCCGAAGCCGAAGGTCCCGCTGATGGTCTGAAAATAGTCGGATTTAAACGAACTGTTACGAAAGAGTGAGTGACTGACAGACCGGGCATCACTTAGTTCAGTGCGGATACCTCTATCACCGAGAGAAAAGCGGCATGAGGCACTTTACGTCGATATTCTTCTTTAGCTGTGGATAATATTGAAGAAAATGATTAAATTACTAATAGTTTATAAACCTTCGAGATTGCCGATTCATCGGCTTTGTCTTAAGCTTCGGCCAAAAATAGACGTTCGGTCGGACACTGCTTCAAAACCACAACATGCCGGTAACGAATTGCATCACTCCAATATGTACTTGGAGGGGCACGATCGGTCAAAGAACTTGGAACTTTGGTATATATGTCTTTAGAAGCATAGACTTAGACAAAGAGAATTAAGTGTTTTCTTACTTGATACTTACCATCGCTGGCCATATCATTAGACATACTGCAAGATTTCAACTATACATTTAAATAAAATTGGAGTGTCTGTTTGTAATATTCAAAGAAACGCTTTTTACTTCGTGCATATGTATGTAACATTAGAATGTTTTTCTTTTAAATTTTGTCTGTCTGTTTTTTTCTGGTTAATCCTTAAAATGGCTGGATAAAAACTCTTAAAAAACTCTGACATTTGGCCAGGTACTCTACTTTTATCTGTAAATATTTAATAGCAGCAAAGATTTGTCTGCATATTTGAAACTCACCACAACGGCTCTGTCCTAATAAACATAAAAAAGAATTAATCAATATATATTTTTTTAATTTGTATATTTCTAATGGAATTACGTAATAAAACCTAGCCAACTGCGAGTAAGACTCGCGAACAGGGTTCCGTACCATTATCTGTAACCTAATCTTGCAAACTATAATATTTTAATCTAAAATAATATTATATAGAAGTAACGTTTGTGAGTTTTTGACGTTGTGAGGGATGATCTCTGGTTTTTATGAATCGATTTTTAAAATTATTTCATGAATAGAAAGCTACGTTGTGTGAAGTACCATAGGCAATATTAACTTCCAAAATTGATTAGGCATTTTTAATTAAACCTGCATAACTTAGCTGTGTGGCGCCGGCTTAGAATACCGCCACCCCATCTCTTCCCGTGGGTGTCGTAAAAGGCGACTAAGGGAAAAACTAGAAGAATAGGCAGCAGCATTCTCTCTGAAGAAAATACAGCCTACTGCGATCGCCAACCCGCCTGCCAAGCGTGGCGATTATGGCAAACCCCCCCCATGATTGAGCAGACCGGCAGTTGTGGCGCTCTATGGGGGAGGCCTAGGTCCAGCAGTGGACCTCAAAAAAAAAAAGGCTAATGATGATGATGATGATGACTTCATAACATAATTCAAGTTCTAAAAAAATGCTTTCATAGCGTACGCTGCGAAAACTATTAAGTATAGACAAAAATAATGTATTTGAATATTAAAAAGAAATATGTGTAAATCTCTTTATAGTCTCGGTGGCGCAGTGGGCGAGCGCACGGCCTCTGATCCAGAGGTCCGGGGTTCGATTTCAGACACTGGCTCACACCAATGACTTTTCGAAATTGTTTTCGGAAGTTTATGTGTGATAAATATCGATGACTGACAAACTTTGTGCCCGGTATGGCAATAGGTTCGCCACCTATTCCATTTGGGACGTAAACATAACGGCGAGACGAGGCTTAACAGCCGCTGCCTACACCTTCGGGTAACAAAAGGCGTGAAGTTATGTTATGTTATGTGTAAATCTGTAAAAAAGTCTGTTGTAGCAAAAGCCTGTCGCCTATGGATAACCCACAATAATTTCTGTTACTGTTGTTAAAATTGTGGATTAAAAATAATACATTTTAGTTAAAACTTATACCGTATGCTATTAATCAGTATTTTTATAAATATGTTTGTTAGAACATAAATTTAATGTAGAATATTTTGGTTCCTTTACTCATAAACATTATCTCTATAAAGATCATGTTCAACCAAATTGGCATATTCTGTGCACTCTATTCTTTTCTATTCTCTATTACACTCTATTTTATTTTGGAATAATAAAAATCATTCATGATTGTAAAATTGTGACAATAACAATTTTTTTTACGGAGAAAATTAGGAGCTCAACTCAGGTAAGCAAAGTGTAAGTACAGCTGAAAGAAAAACAACTAAAAGCCTATCTAAACATGGCAGAGGCTACCTCTAAATGTCAAGCCTTAATGACGTGTGACATTCTGGAGCGGACACCAAAATTAATAGACAACGGATCATTATGTGGTGGACATTTATTAATTGATTTAGGTTGAGGACGACCCAAATGTTGTTTCTATTACTTTCAAGATACGTAATTAATGCAACTATAACGAATTATACTTTCATTGTACACCATAAAAGAGACTTTTGACACGCCTTTTTTAGCCGACAGTGTAGGCATTGATTTGGAAATGATCAGCAAGACCTACGGACTACTGAGAAGAGTTATACTAATGTTTACCATACTAATTAAATATATATAATAGTCTCGGTGGCGCAGTGGTCGAGCACACGGCTTCTGATCCAGAGGTCCGGGTTCGATTCCTGATACTGGCTTACACCAATGTCTTTTCGAAAGTTATGTGTGATAAATATCAATGACTGAAAAAATTTGTGCCCGGTATGGCAATAGGTTCGCCACCTATCCCATTTGGGACGTAAACATAACGGCGAGACGAGGCTTAACAGCCACTGCCTACACCTTCGGGTTACAAAAGGTGTGAAGTTATGTTATGTTATTTTTATATACTTACTAGCTGACCCCGCAAACATTGTCTTGCCAAAAAATAAAATTTAAAAAATAAGGGTTGATCGTAGGGGGTTGAAATTTTAGGGTTGTATGTATTTTTGTATACCGTTTTATAAAAAAAATAAGAAACAGAAAAATGTCTAAAAATTAAAAAAAAATATTGAGGGGTGGGCTACCCTTGTGATTTAGGGGGATGAAAAATAGATGTTGTCCTATTCTCAGACCTACCCGATATGCACACAAAATTTCATGAGAATCGGTCGAGCCGTTTCGGAGGAGTTCAATTACGCACATCTAGACTCGAGAATTTTATATATTAGATATACAAATTATAATTATAATGTAAAAAAATATATATATGAAAGGCGTTCAGCTCGTCATGTTCGTGATCCGATTGCGATAATAATTACAAAAAACTTGTGACTTGTAGTGCAAGTTTTTTTATGATTGAAAATCAACTACATATTATACATATAAATACATACATAACTTCACGCTTTTTTCTACCCGTAGGTGAAGTCTTTTAAGCCTCGACCCTCGAAATTAATGTGTTAGCCGTCCCAAATGGGTGGCGAACCCAATACCAAACACAAACTCGTCAGTCATTGATATTTATCACACATACCTTCCGAAAGGAATTCCGAGAAGTCATTGGTGTGAGTCAAGAATTGAAACCACGGCTTTTTAATCAGAAGCGCGGATCTCGATCACTGGACCACTGTGACTGTTAATAATGAACCTAATTAATAATAATAAAATAAACTACATGTGTGACTAATATTGTTGGAAGGATTTATTTTATATCTAATATAAAATATTTAATTCAAAAATACACAATTCTCTTCGCTAGAAAAATTTCCTTTTTTACTCTCCAATATGTATGGATCTAGATAATACTGAGTTCGATGAAATATTGGCATACTTCTGTGAAAGTAATTGGCATCGTCGGTTGTTCTTCAAAGAGTTTGCATGGAAAACGGACAATTCGGTATTCCCGTCCAACCCCCGAAAGTATTTTACTCCAACTAGTTGAGAATCGCCCCCCAACGGGAAAGTTTTGATTTAGTACTCATAGCTCCACCAGTCGAGGGCGTGCCCACTCGTAAGTTGCAGCCGGGTAATAGAATAGAATACATATATCAATAGGGAAGTATTACAAAGACGAAAAGGTGAAAAATGAGGGCGAATGTTTTGATGGTTTAGACTTGTTGGAAGAATGGATCATGCAAGATTTACTAAGCAGATATACAGCGTAAAAGCTGATGGATGTAAAAGTCCAGGACGGCCACGACAATTTTATGAACAAATTGATAGTGTCCTTGTTGAAAGCGATGTCAGGACCCCCAAAAACCCCCGTGTATGACAACAACTATGAAAGTTGTGCGTTATAGCGCTTTGTTCTCTCTTCCAGCCCCACAAGGAAAGGGGTGTGAAGTTATGTTGTTGTTGAGAGTGTTGAAATTAATTTTATTTAGATTTAAGGATCCCTTTTTGAATGATTACGGTTGACAAAATTGTGGCAGATTAGGCTCCGACACCATGGGCAGGGATAATTAATTCGCCGTGTCGAGGCATAAATGCCCTCTTGTCTATACATTGATATGTTGAGTCTATAGTCTAAAAGCCCAGCCTTTTTTTTAACACTATATGTATATTATCAACGCCCGAATACTGAACCGCCACTCAAATCTGACAGTCAATAAAGTGCTACTTACTGCTCAAATTTCACGTATTCTGTCTAATGTGACAGCTACTTAAACGCTTAAGTAGCGTTCATATATTTAAGTGGCGGTTCAGTATTCGGGCTCAAGTCTCGGTGAGCGAAGTTCGGGTAGAAAAAGGCATGAAGTTATGTTATGTTAGGTTATAGTGTAATAAAGAAAAACAAACTGCTTACTTTTTTGTGACAATGATATAAAATATAAACTGACTTCTTTAGTCGAACTCTTCACATTCATTAGTTCAACGTTACAGCCTGGGTATATAGAATAGTGACTCTCTTGTAGCGACAGTAATGAACACAGCTAGCCTTAACTGCTTTCGAAAGCGGCTAAATTATAAGTGTCTATCTTGTGTATTCTATTTAACAAAGTAACCAGACTTAAAACACTTTTCAGCGCTTAGTTAATTGTATTTTAAAAAGCTTGCAGCACAATTTGCATTTCTCGCTTGCAGCTAAGATAAAAAAAAAACTTTGTAAAGAAGAGAAAATCTCTTTGACAATATTTCCAAAACTTTTATAGTTTAAAGTAAACCTTAAGCGTCAACTCGATAGCATCTCGTTAAAACTTTGCCATTCTTCTGATATGTCTTTAAACTTGAGACAGAACATGTCGAGACATGTAATTAAAAATTATCTGTGATAAAATTAAATCGTTAATTATATATTATAACTTAAGAGACCTATTAACAAAGTATTGTGTGAGAATTTAATTAAATAAGAGCGTCAATTTCTGATTGTGCTTAGTTTTTACCCATGACTTTGTTCGTATCTTCTTTGGTAACGGTAAAGCCACGGAGTTCGCTGTCTGAATGGGCCATGTCGACCGGTGAAAGACCACGAACTCACAGAATATCGACTTAAATTACCACATGCCACGTTTTGCTGGCCGAAAAAGGTATCCTGAGGTCCAAACCCTTCCCATCTCTCCTCCCCTATTACAGACATATATCAAGAACTGTCAGGACATAGACCTTACATTGTGAAATCCATCTAATCATTCTACAAAGCTACTAAAAACAACATATTTATATATTCCATTTTAAATTTGCTATCTTCAGAAGCGGTGAAATGATTGTATATCTAAAATAAAACAACAAATACAAAACGAAAAACCTAGTTAAAGAAAGTTTATTCAGTCAGACGTTTCAACAGGGAGACGTCAGGGGCGCGTCAATTTTTTTTAAGTTATTTATGTAAAAACAAAACGGGGAACCTGTTACTGATGACTATTCTCAATCTAAACTTTTTGGTGGTATATACCTTTTGTGTTTGGTGGTGGAAAGTTTTGATTCATTATCGTGAGAGGGCGCTTCGCAGCGATCCCAACCCCGCGACGTCTGCCTAATGGTCCGATGTCAGCTTGAAGTTTTCTCATTTTGTTATTGTTACACATTTCTCGAGGAGTTGATCCCATTTGTTCCTGTTCTATCTTCTCCCGCTCGCTCGCACTTTTCGAGAATGATAAAAGTTGATACCGCACTAAAACAAAAGTTTTATCGAGTGACTTGTTGTTTTTTTTTTGTACTTGTTGACTCTTTGTAGTGGATAATGGAGATAACTTTTCATACCCCACTTCAAACTAAACAAACTAATTGTGAATCAATTACGTATAAATACAGTGTGATAAATATCAATGACTCAGAAAAAAAATCCTGGTGAACGACAATCTTTTCTTCGCCTGTTACATCTGTCTCTTGAAAGTTAGTCCGGCATGTCGATAAATAATTATTTATATATTTACAAATGCAAATTGTGATCACTAAGTGTAATTTTGGCGATTAAAAATTATTTTGTAATTTATTGCATAATTGAAGCTTAGGATATATAAAAATATAACTAGCAAAGCATTGCTTATACTGTAAACAATATACCTCTTATGTAACATACAGGTCACGTCACTTCCGTGACATCCTCTCTGACACATTTTCCTGGCAAATTATTATATCGCGGATACAAATAAACAAGCTTCGTAATTTTTAGCATATAATGTAATGGTGTGTAACAATCGTGCTTTATTGCGCTCTGTATCCTCCGTTTACTCAGCAAGGCGTGAATTTATGTGTGTCTCTACTCTAAAGTTGATGCTTTGGAATTGAGATAGAAATAGATTTATGGAATATCGATTCTCATGGATAAATAATCGTTTCATTCAAGTATAGGCTACGATTAATGTAACAAGCATTTGTACTATGTGTGTGGGCTTACACATAGTTCTCCCACAAAAAGCGAAAAGCAGTACGAGCCAATTTACGACCTTATTCTGAAATGTCGTGGTATTTCACCGGTCGAGCAGGCACATTCATGCAGCGAACTACGTAGCCCTGCCACTATTGTATCTTACAACGGTGAGATATTGACAATATTATTAAAATAATACTTATTTTGGATTTTATTGTCTTCTCCATCAGTAGTATTTCGTTCCAATCGATAGTGAAACCATAAGATACCTACATGAAGTTCGACTTCATGTAGGTATAAACTAGCGTTCGCTACGCGACGACGTCAATTTACGACGAACTAATCTTAAATTTTCTGATATTGGCAATAACAATCTTATAGTATTGATATTCTTCAATTGACATTTATGGAACTGCATTGCTTATCATTTTAATATCTGACTGTGCAAAACTGAGGTTTTCAGGTTTATTTAATATGCTTTTATTCATATTTCTTTGGCGGGTCTTGTAGCTTAATATTTTGCACGTCTCAAAGAGACCAAATACATTTTAAAATGTTACGTTAAAATATTTCACATTTTTATTTTGTATGTTGTTTTATATGTTGTAATAGCCTAGATGGTACGGGGTCGTGGTCAGAATCAGATCGAGTCAGAAGTCGTAGGTTCGATTGTGAACTGACACCAATAGTCTTTCTTATTTTTTTTGGAAGTGATATGTGATAAATACCCAACTGACAACTTTGTGCCCAGTAAACGGGAATAGGTTCGCCACCTATTCCATTTGAGACGTAACATAACAATTCCGCGAGTCGAGGCATTAACCACTGCCCACGCCATCGGTTAGAAAAAGGCGTCACATTTGTAGTCGATTTGATGTGTGATTTATTCGAATAATGTCAAAGTCAAAGAAGCTATATTTTTGTAGGTCTTTACAGATACTTAAAAATAGTCAACGTACAAAGTTTAACTTATTATTCAAAATGAAATTCTTAAACGCTTGAGGAAAGTGCCTCCGTGGACCAAAAAACACGGACGCAATCGCCACGAGCGGCCTGATTCCGAGTGATCATGAGAAGAATCGGGCAAAAAACTCATGTGCCAAGTACTCTTTTCAAGAACATTTCAAATCAATAACAATAATAATAATATCGCTACTGAAAAGAGCAGTAGCAGTAGGCTTGTGCATAAAAGGTGTAGCAGCCAGCTAATGTACTGTATAAAGGTAGGATGCACTACGACTCTTTCATTCGATTAATAATTTTCGTATTTAATCTCGTTGATTGAAAAAGAGTGTCGGCGTAAAAGTAAGAAAGGGCATGCTCCGATGATTCAAACATGTTGAAAGAATAGATGATGCAAGATTGATTAAGCAGATATACAATGCAAAAGCGGATGGATGTAGGAATCGACGACGGACAAGACACACATTCCATGACCAAATAGAACGTGTTCTGGAGGAAGGTAATGTTAGGAGCCTTAAAAATCTATGCGCGTGCATGAAAAGAGTTATGAAAGTCAAAGAAGTGAGGCGTCTAAGAATCGTGGCTTATGGCGCTCTGTTCTTTCTTGCTACCACACAAGGGATTTGGCGTGAAGCTATGTGTAATTTCGTTCATAGTTTTTACAGTTATTGAAAATTAAAATATTCGCGGCCACAAATCAAATTTACACGTTTGATTATACAAGTAAAATTGAATCCCGCCAGCATTCGAGCACATCGTAAAATGGCAGGTTAAGTACTCGTCGAACAATTTAATAACATTACAAATGGCCGTCGAAAATGCTCCGGCGTTGTATTTAATTAAGTCTCGGGACCCTTTTGTTCAGCCCTTTATGAAGGGTGTGCGCTCCTAAAAGAGTTTTCATTGCATGTTATTTATTTATTTTCATACATTGTTGTTTTAATAACCGGAAGTGATGTTGAGGTTTTTAGTTTAACTTCATTACTTGACGTCCTTTTTGATTATATAATATACATATATTGTCTCGGAGGTCCAGTAGTCGAGCACACGGTTTCTGTTCCAGAATCCTAACACTGGCTCACACCAATGACTTTTCGAGATTGTTTTCGGAAGTTAAGTGTGATATATCGATGACTGAAAACTTTGTGTCCGGTATGGAAATAGGTTCGCCATTTATTTCATTTGGGACGTAAACATAACGGTGAGACGAGGCTTAACAGCCGCTGCTTACACCTTCGGGTAACAAAAGCGTGAAGTTATGTGTGTTGTGTTGTGTTATAAACCAATTGTTCGTGCGTTTTTGCTAGTTGCCTAATTTGCTTATTTGTTTAAGTCAAGCTAGATCCGTTAAAATTTAAAAATGATTGATAACCCATTCAAAATTCCAACACACTTTTTAAATACCCATCCCACTAATGTGATGTCTTTTCCAGAAACCACCAAATTTTAATAAAAATCAGGATAACTGTTAATCATCGCATATAAGGTTGCTTTATTGGTTAATTTTCGTTAGTTAATCTTTTTCACTTAACACCAAATAATACTACAATATAGTATTAAGATTGATCATAAAATGAAATGAAATTTAGACGTAAACCTATCTAGACCAAAACCTTGTCAAGATTAATGATATCTTTCATGCTTAATTCATCAACCTGGTTAGACTATAAATCCAACCTTAAATATTAATCTTGAAAAAAAAAATGAATCTTAATTAAAATGAAGCAATAATTTATATATTTTGACTTAAAAATCGTAATACTTCTTCTATTGCTGTCGGTTCTTGCATATTTGCAGTAATTGCTACTAAAATAGTCAAGGGCGAGCGGGGCGTTTATTTGTACATAGCTATAGACCCGCCTCAGGGGGCTAGCATTATTGCATTCCGTTTCAATCTTGCCTCTCACTAACGCCGTATTAAGCGATCTATTACTCATAATATAGCAGATTCGATGATCGACTTGTAACAGCATTTAGTTTTCGATTTTCTTAATGCTTTTATAAATATTTCCACCTCTAGGGTAGTATATATTTTCACTGATAATTTTCCGATAGTGTAGGGTGAAGTTGTTTTTGGTGAGATGTAGAACTTTAATAATAAACGCTGTAAAAATACTTTTGATGGGGAACAAAGTTCGCCGGGTCAGCTAGTGCCAAATAAGCTAAAAAAAATCAATTAACCAATAAAACATCAACCAATATCTATATAAGTTATTATCCTATAATACGCTAATATAAATTAAAACACGGTTTATCTAAGACCACGATCGCAGTTTCAACTCAATTTTATAAGCTTTACAAACTTTTCCCATTCCATAGGAAAACGATTAAAGCTTATCTCCCGGCACTGTACGGAAGCCTATAGACCGTGTAACGAACTAATAGCATGTAGCTTCTAACGTAGCTAATATAAACTAAGCTATAGCATTTCCCGTAGCAAGTATGTCTCGTAGCATATTCGTAGATGTGTCTACGGCGTATATGTTCCCTGTAATTACTGGCTCATTGTCAAACCCAGTGCGTGTATATCAAGTAAATTTAAAGGCACTTACGGTATAAACACAACATGTACATTCCCCAATAACATGCATTGCATGTAATTGCTTTAATTTATAGGTTTAAGTTCATAGGTACATACTTAGTTTGATGTTAATCGGGGTAATTTTAAATGTTATATACATGGTACTTATATCTATTTGGTACGTTTTAAATTTATGTTTTATCAATTTGTTTTATTCTGGGTTATCTTTAAAACGACGGTTTTCTACTGGCGGATGTATGTAATAAGCAGTAAGCAGGCTCCTTTTATTTTAGAAATATGATTACATCTTCATCATCATCATTAGCCTTTTTTTTTGAGGTCCACTCCTGGACATAGGCCTCCTCCATAGAGCGCCACAACTGCCGGTCCGCTCAATCATGGGGGCTTTTTGCCATAATCGCCACGCTTGGCAGGCGGGTTGTCGATCGCAGTAGGCTGTATTTTCTTCAGAGAGAATGCTGCTGCCCATTCTTCTAGCTTTTCCTTTAGTCGCCTTTTACGACACCCACGGGAAAAGATGGGGTGGCGGTATTCTAAGCCGGCGCCACACAACAGCATGATTTATGTTTGTTAAATAAACTGCTATTAAATTAAAACACTAGTATCACGGAATTGTTGCTATCTAGTTATTGAATAAGCAACCTGTCAAAGAGTCGCATAACTTATTTTATAGAAATACGGTTCTTTTATTCTCTTGTAAATACATGTTTTAAAACACTGAGAGCAAGTTCAAACTCAACATCTTTTAAGCGCTACTTATCTTTTCTTAAAAATAAAAATAGGTAAAAAAACTTTTTAAGTTAAACGGTTTTATGTTAAACATATATTGCAATGTTTAAGATAAATGTACTAAAAACCAAAAAATAATAAAATAGATACAGTCGTGGGAATTATAAACATATGCATAGACTAGACTAAAATAAAACCGTGGGGCACGTCAATTGTCTACAATCGTTGATTAAAATTTTGTTTTGTTGAAAAAATCGTTTGTTTTGTAATTTTACACTATAATTAGGCAGTTGTTCAACCGAAAACGATGGACGTGTGATAAGTAGGGCTAGAATGTGGAAACAAGCTAGCAAGCTCGATTATAAGCGAGTTTTAGGGTTTCATAGTGGTGAGCGAGTAGTATTTTTATCATATGTTTTGTCGATTAAAGACAAACTACGAGCAGTGAAACGATTCCTCGCCAGCCAGCAGTGTGAATGTCCAACGATAAACTAGTTGAAACATCTCTTTTATTTACATGAAGTGTATAACTATTGGAATTTCCATGAGCAAGAAAATAATAAGTAATTTCCTCACCGTCTGCGGGCCAACTGCCTAACGACGAATTAAACGATTCTTCTATCGCACATTAAGTCGATAATTTGTAGACAATTGACGTGCCCCACGGTTTTATTTTAGTCTAGTCTATGCATATGTTTATAATTCCCACGACTGTATCTATTTTATTATTTTTTGGTTTTTAGTACATTTATCTTAAACATTGCAATATATGTTTAACATAAAACCGTTTAACTTAAAATGTTTTTTTACCTATTTTTATTTTCTAGTTTTAAGTTTTTATTTCGCATTCTTTACCATTTTGTCCCCACGAGTAATGGACATTTAAACGGTCGACCCCCCCAGAGGTCCAATAAAAGAGCAAGGCTATGTACAACAAGATGCGCCTGAGACTTGAGGGGAAAACGCTAAAACTACATATCATTTTTATCCACCCTAATGCCATACAGTTCTCGGCGCGTTTTAACCTTTCACCTTAACTTGAGTGGTGTACCGCTAACGACGTATCATTTTTAGCCACCCTAACGCCACATAGTCCTCAACACGATACAAAATCTTGACTTGGGTGGTGGATTCAGGCTGGATTAATCAGATACCTAAATTACAGATTCAATTTCTAAATTTAAATCTTATTATTATACGCCATTTAGTGGCTGCGCCCATCTTAAATATTGAGGTTGTATAGTGCACTGTATTCTTCTTGTCAAGCCCTTTTATTTGATACCCATATTGGTGGGATTGATAAAAAATTGTTATCAGCCATTTGGTAGCGGCGGCCATCTTAGCATTTCAATTTTGCATAGTAAATTGTATTCTATCTATCTATGTATGTATGGTAGGGCTGAGCTGTAGGCTACTACCGGGGTCCATAGGTGGCGGATCATGGAACGGCTTAGAGATATCTTAGCTAGCTGCGACTGCAGTCCCCGACCACTCAGCGGCAAGGTAACAGGATGCAGGAGTAGCCCCTTAGGAAAAGGCTGCTAAAATAAGTACTGCAAATATCCGAAGACGACCTTGTGACATGGCGATCCTTGCCGCCATCAAATAGGCATTCCTCTCCTGCACTATGGGCAGCTGCATAGTAGTATTCCAGCAAGTGGAGGTTAATTGGACCGGAACAGTTGCTGGATAGTAACTTACTGGCGGAGATGACAGTCATCGGTACGGCAGTAACACAGCGTGTGGAAGGCAACGGAAAACCACCACCACATACATTTTTTCCCAGGAAAATCATTATGGCTGAGAACAATAAAACAATGGCCCTCAGTCCCCGGCAGACCTTAAATGGTCAGAGGGTGCTAAGAATCTCCGGGTCAGCCATGAGGATTGCTACGTGGAATGTACGAAGTATGTACGACACAAATAAGGTTGTAAATATAGAGCGTGAGGTGTTGCGACTTAATCTGGACATTCTTGGAATGAGTGAAACCAGACACAAAGGTGTTGGCATCATGGATCGCCCGGAAGCTGTAATCTATTACAGCGGGAACAATACCAGTACGCATTACAACGGCGTCGCCATCATGATCAGGAAACATCTAAAACCCAGCGTAATTAACTTCCTACCTATATCTGACAGAGTGCTACTATTACAGATGAGAGCAAAACCAAGGAACATCAATATAGTCCAAGTTTATGCACCGACAACGGATAGTAAGGATGAAGACGTGGAACAATTCTACGATGACCTTAATGTGGCCTTGAAACAACTAAATGGTCGGGATATTACTCTGACTATTGGTGACTTCGACTCCAAAGTAGGTAGTGGAAGGGTTACTAACGTTGTGGGAGACTTTGGCTTGGGTACTAGAAATGATCGTGGTGACCGGCTGATACAATTTTGCCAGGACAAACAGTTCATTATAACCAACACTTGTTTTAAATTACCATCCAGAAGACTTTACACATGGAAATCCCCACGCGATTCGCCTGAAAAGATCGTTCGCAATCAAATAGATTTTATATTGATAAATAAGAGATATCGGAACACTATTAAATCTGTCAAGACTTATCCCGGAGCTGACATTAACTCGGATCACAATCCCGTTGTGGCTTTCATGTTTTGTAGTCTGAAGATCTTAAAAACCCCTGTGCCTAAGCCTAAAATTGATGTAACGCGCCTCAAAGACGAAATTACTAGAGCAAATGTATACACCGCACTAAACCAGAACTTATCTTCGTTAACGAATGATATGAGGGGTAGCAGTAATGTTGATGTAATCTGGAATAACTTAAAACAAACCATTCTTGGAATCGGAAATAGCTTTCTTCAACCTAATCCGATAGTGAAAAGAAAATGCTGGGTTACCTCAAACATAATAGACCTCATGGAAGAAAGAAGATTATGTAAGGGCGTAGACGAGAAAAGATATAAGACCATTGTGAAGATAATCCGGAAAAAAGTAGTGGAGGCCAAAGAATTGTGGATAGCAGAACAATGTGACATGGTGGAACAGTTTGGGGCCAAACAAGACTGGTTTAATGTCCATAAGAAAGTAAGAGAATTAATTGGAAGCAAACAGGCAACCACAATCCATACCTTGGTTGACGATGACGGGATGTACGCAATGTCTGTAGAAGATAAGTTAAAAATATGGCAAACATATATAGAAAAGCTTTTCATGGATACTAGACCTACCTTAAGAACAGATATTGTGGAGTTATCGGGACCATCAATCACCAAGGAAGAGATATCTTACGCAATCATGCATTCTAAGTCGGGCAAGTCTGTTGGACCTGATGAAGTACCTGTTGAACTACTGAAGGTACTCGAGTATAATAATCTTGGATTACTCGTAAAACTTTTCAATGTAATATATGACACCGGCCATATTCCATCCGACTGGCTTCAATCAGTGTTTGTTACTTTACCTAGAGTATCAAATGCAAAGAGATGCTGTGAATACAGAACCATCTCGTTGATGAGTCACGTCTCAAAAATATTTTTAAAAATTATTCAACAAAGAATTTACAAAAAATGTAAGGACGTGATTTCAAATACACAATTTGGTTTCAGAAACGGCTTAGGCACCAGAGATGCATTGTTTAGTTATCAGGTACTCATACAGAGATGTTGGGATATGAACCGGGAGGTTTTCGTATGTTTTGTTGACTATGAGAAAGCATTCGATAGAGTCAAACATACTAAACTACTAAACATATTGGAAACTATTGGCCTAGACTCAAAGGATATCAGGTTCATTAAAAATCTATACTGGAACCAAAAGGCAAGCGTACGAGTCGAAGGCAAGTTAACAGACAAAGTAAATATCTTGAGAGGCGTTCGTCAAGGCTGCCTACTCTCGCCACTACTGTTCAACTTATATTCTGAGTGCATTTTTAAGGAAGCCCTGGAAGACTTGGACATTGGGGTTATTGTCAATGGAAAGGTCATCAATAACATCAGATACGCAGATGACACGATTCTGCTGGCTTCCAGTGTGAATGACTTGCAGATATTGTTGGATAGGGTACAGTCTGTTAGTGCCACATATGACCTTAACATCAACATTAGGAAAACGAAGTATATGATAGTATCCAGATTGCCCCCTGCTGTCACTAACATATCTTGCGGTGGTGGCAGGCTGGAGCGTGTCCAAAGGTCTAATTCTTGGGTTGTATTGTTGATGATCAGGCTGACCATAGCATAGAGATACGCTGCAGAATTGAACAGGCGCGCAGTGCTTTCAATAATATGAAAAAACTCCTGTGTGACCGTAAGTTGAGCATCAAGCTTCGTGATCGTCTTGTAAACTGCTATATTTTCTCCATTCTTTTATATGGCGTTGAAGCTTGGACCTTAACAGAGGCCATGTGTAAAAAACTCCAAGCTTTCGAAATGTGGGTCTATAGAAGAATGTTAAGGATATCCTGGAGAGACAAAGTACGAAACGAAGCAGTTCTGCAACGGATGGGGAAGCAGGTTGAGGTTCTCAAAACTGTCAAAAAAAGGAAGCTGGAATACCTTGGACATATAATGCGTGCACCAAAATATGATCTATTGCAGCTTATTGTCCAAGGCAAGATACTAGGCAAAAGAGGTCCAGGTAGAAGACGAACATCTTGGCTGAAAAATCTACGCCAGTGGTACAATAAAAGTACACGTTCTCTATTTAGAGCTGCTGTGTCGAAGGTTCAGGTCGCCATAATGATTGCCAACCTTCGTTAGAAGACGGCACCCGAAGAAGAAGAAGAAGAAATTGTATTCTACTTGTTGAGACCTTTCATTTGATACCCATGTTGATGGGATTGATAAAACCTAATTTATCCGCCATTTTGTAGAGGCCGCCATCTTGGATTTCAATTTTTTATAGTATATTGTATTCTGCTTGTTGAGCCCTTTCATTTGCTACCCATATTGATGGGATTGATAAAACCTACGTTATCCGCCATTTTGTAGCGGCCGCCATCTTGGATTTAATTTTTTTATAGTATATTGTATTCTGCTTGTTGAGCCCTTTCATTTGATACCCATATTGATGGGATTAATAAAACATAAATTATCCGCCATTTTGTAGCGGCGGCCATCTTGAATTTATAAAGATAATGAATAAACATAATTGTATTGTCACCAAAATCCAAAGTGTATACAAAATTTCAGATTAATCGGTTGACAGGAAGAGGGTGAAATTTGAATTACTAAATTTGACCCAAGAATAAAACAAACAGGTGAGCTAAATAAAACCGTTTAATAAGGTTCTGCTATGACTTTTCGATACAAATAAAGTTATATTGTGTATCGAAAAGTCATTAGTCTCGGTAATCCAGTGGTCGAGCACCCCGGTTCTGAATCGAGATGGGTTCGTATCCTAAAATTTGCTCACACCAATGACATTTTGAAAGTTATGTGTGATAAATATCGATGACTAAAAACTTTGTGCCCGGTATGGCAATAGGTCGCCACCTATTCCATTTGGGACGTAAACATAACGGCGAGACGAGGTTTAACAGCCGCTGCCTACACCTTCGGGTAGAAAAAGGCGTGAAGTTATGTTATATAAATTTGAAATTAGTTATGTATATACAGAATAATGACAGTATGCCGTCGCCATCCTATTTGATAGAGTCCGTAACAGGTTACGTAGAGACGGTGGGCAATATGCCAAATAGGGGTTTGGTAGTCTGCCTGAAAACTTATTGCTTGTATATTGCTTTACAACAACCTTATTAAATGTACCGTATTTTATGTTTAGAAATATAAATAACTCGTCTCTTCTGCTAGTCTAGCAATTCAGCAGAGATCTTATGTTGAGAAAGTGTTTGAATAAAATTTTTATATATATATACACAACAACGTCTTTTGGGAAGAATGTTTTATGTGATAAATTATCTTGGTTCAGTCATATCTGAGTATGAACTTTCGTTCGTTTTTAAATCGTTTCAAAAGTTATATTAAAGAAATAAGAGGATAAAAAAAAACTGTTTCGGGGCATAATTGGTTAGCTGGCCCATTTGATAATTACTTTTCTCATCCGTTGGCGATCGGGTTGTGCTATCCAAATGAGTAAGCCGCGGGGGATAAGGGCTGCGCGTAAGCACATAGAGCATTGTAAAGGGTATCAATAGGCTGACAAAGATTCCAAGATAGCCCACAAGGGCACGAGATCCATCTCGTCTCGATCATCTCGAGATCAACCTTTTAGGTGGTGCATCTCACGCCAAGGGAATCATCCTGGAAAAATTTGGTGTTGAATTCAAACAGCTACTCTAAACTCTACCACTTGCAAGTGTGTGCGTGTTTAGTTAGTTATGAACGGCAAGAAAGTAAAAGATTTTGTACCCGATCTATCTACATAAAGCTTAAGGACTTAAAACTTAAACCGTAATCGCAATAGAATAATTACGTGAATTAATTTATTCACGGCCCTTCCTTTTTACCAATGCTTCTGATGCAAAAAATAACGACGAAATACGTGCTAATAATCAATAAGAAGAACCCTTCTTGTTTTCTTTCACAAGACAAACAAAAAGAAAATGATTACAAACTCACATCTCTTCTTAACAAAATAAGATCATTTAATGCAAACAAACAGACTTACCATTGGATTATCAAACGTAATGAAGTTTATTCTGAAAACTCTCATCAGCCAAAACACAATAGAATACCACTACAGAAACGTTATTATGATGTTGATAACAGATTAAGTGATGAGTGCGCTACTGACTTGTGATATTGGGAACATGTTGGAACATGTCTGTGTTTATCTACAATTATCAAAGGGCTTATAAACGTTGTTTGTATCTTATTACAAGCTACGATTACTGGTCGTCACTAATTGGAAGGCTTAACTTCTGTAGTAACTACACTTCACTATAATACCAACACTTATTTGTTGAGAGACGCTCTTTCAAAAGCCTTATGGAATAATAAAACATGTTTTGTGTTGTGCCTTAGGTATCACGTTGAACTGTTAAAGTAATATGTTTTTAATTTGAAATATTATGACAGGATTCGGCCTGGTTGTAATTCCCGTCATGGCACGCTGTATGACGATCTGATGCCATCTTAACGCATCCAGACCGCCGCTCAAGATTTGAATATATTTATAATTGTGTGCTTTATTTATTACTAGCTGACCCGGCAAACTATGTTCCTCATCAAATGTTATTATTACAACGTTTACAATTAAAGTAGCAAAGCGACTTTGTTTTATACTAGCTAATTATTTTTAGTTATAAGTTGTTTAATGTCTCGATGGTCCAGTGGACGAGCTCCCGCTTCTAATTCACAAGTCGTGAGTTAGATTCCGGGCTCACACCAATGATTTCTAGGAATTACTTTCGGATGTTGTGTGTGAGAAATATCGACGACTGACAACTTTGTGTCCGGTATAATAGCAACAGATTCGCCACCTATTTCATTTGGGACATAACATACCAATTCGGCGAATCGAGGTTTTACAGCCGCTGCCTACAATTTCAGGTAGAAGAAAGCGTGAAGTTTATAACTATATATCACTAAGCATTCTATTCGGTGATGTGATGTATTGTTGTTGTTATCTTATTGCAGATATTAAGATTATTACCCCACATAAAACAGGTTTTATGCAATACTGTTTATATTTTTACAAAAAATTTTTGCCTTTGTGCCCAGTATGGCAATAGCTTCACCACCTATTCCATTTGAGACGTAAACATAACGGCGAGTCGAGGCTTAACAGCCACTGCCTACACCTTCGGGTAGAAAAAATACATAACGTATGTAATATTATGTTTACAATCTACCAATATTTCACTAATTAATAGTTTTTGTACCATCATTATTTTTAAACAAATACAAAAAGTTTTTTTCTCCAACAAATAAACAGTAATGTTCTGTAGACGCTATTCCTGAATCTAATGCTTTATTGAAGCGATTCGGCGAAGATTGAGATTTATAACTTGCGCCTTTCAAACTAATGAAGTTCTATTGGCTTCTATCCTTATTTTCACTATGTTCAGTTACCGATAAATAACGATTTAAAGCTTTTAAATAAGAAACAGTTTGCTTTGTTTCTGTATTAGATTTTTATTTACGCTAAGAAATAAATTTAATCAATAAGAGATTATATTTATATGTGAAATTAATTTCTTTCAATCTATATTAATATTATAACATAACATACATAACATAACTTCACGCCTTTTGTTATCCGAAGGTGGAGGCAGCGGCTGTTAAGCCTCGTCTCGCCGTTATGTTTACGTCCCAAATGGAATAGGTGGCGAACCTATTCCATTTGGGTGCTAGGTGCTATTAATATTATAAAGCTTTATTATTATTTATTATATCGCTAATTATAAGAAATAGTTATTTTAGTGTTCAGTAGTTGATTTATTGATTAAGGTTACAAACAGTACATCATCATCACGTCCAATAGGAGCTAAGTAGGCAACGGCTGTTAAGACTCGACTTGTGAAATCGTTAAGTCCCAAATGGAATAGGTGACGAAACCTATTGCCATAAACTGGGCACTAAGTTGTCAGTCATCGATACTTGTCGCACAAAACTTAAAGAAACAATTCCGGGAAATCATTGGTCAACCCGGAATCGATTCCACGACTTCTGAATCAGAACCAAATATTTATCGTAAAAAAATATTTTGATGGTACATATTTTTATTCAAAAGTAGCTAAAGGAGGATTATACAACTAGTATTAAGAACAGAATGTCTCACTAGAGACTAACAAAATTATCCAGCGGTTTTAACAACACAAGTTGTTAAAGTTCGAAGTTGTTTTCGGAAGTTAAGTGTGATAAATATCGATGGCTGAAAACTTTGTGCCCGGTACGGCAATAGGTTCGCCACCTATTCCATTTGGGACGTAAACATAACGGCGAGACGAGGCTTAACAGCCACTGCCTACACCTTCGGGTAACAAAGGCGTGAAGTTATGTTATGTTGTTAACTTTATCTTGACATGGGTAATTTTTTTTTTAAATTGTAAAGATTTTTCTAATGTACAGAAATAACGTAGCAATTATCACCATTTGGATATTATCCTTCAGACAAATTTATATTAGCCACTCAAGTGTTTAAGTAGCTAACGAGAAAATTTTAGTCAATCCTAATATTATTCTAAATAGACCCCTCCGTTTATGAAAATTTTACATTTTGCTCAAGTTCAATTTGCTGAAATAAATTGAAATTTAAGAGGGCTTACCGACATCGCCGAGTGGAAAATTTCATTTTGTAGATTCTGTAAGTAACTGAGTTTGGACTATTTGAACGAAATATGTAATAATTTTATTTCAATGAATATAATCGTTTTTGATTATGAATTAGTTTTTAGAGAAATAGAAAATTAGCACTTAGTAAGAAATACGTACAATATAATAAGATATTTAGAAAGTTTAGGCTGAAACAGTCAGCTGGTAGATAAAACCTTTGTCTTATCTGCTCTGTGTAAAAAGGATTGTGTGTACAGCTTTTCAAAACATTAAATGCGCATGTGATGTCCCTGGTGTTACATGCTTCTTAAGACCGAATCCATCGCTTACCATCAGGTGGGCCAGGTACTTGTTTGCTACTGTCCCAGTTAAAAAGTATAGCAATCTTATCTTATCAAAAAATAATATCTTAAGTTATACCACTTAATACAATCTGGGCAGTCTGCACAGCAATCCAATTTTTAAACTTAAGGCTTTTTTAATAATAGCTTCTAGCGTGATAGTAAACAGGCACATAAATACACGGTTGAATTTAATTTTCAATGCCAAACTATAATAACACAAATGTAGTTGCCAAAGGATGAAAAACAATCGTGGGGGTGGCTCCCTTATTAATTTGACAAATAGTTTACGACTGATTCTTTAACCCGTTTAAGATGTACAAAAAATTAAAGAAATAGTAACAGAGTTTAGTAGGAGTTTGACAACAAATATTGTGACACGCGAATTTTGTATATCAGAGTCCTCGATCGTTTTGTCATAGATATGTGCAACATTTTACAGATCGTAATAGAATATTTGTGATAAAACGTTAAGGAGGTTAAACGAACAAACATAACTTCATGCCTTTTTCTACTCGAAGGCGAGGGCAGCGTCTGTTAAGCCTCGACTCATGTTTATTTTTACGTCCCAAATGGAATAGGTGGCGAACCTGAGCAGCGATTCAAACTCAAGACTTCTTGATTCAGAAGCGGGGTGCTTGGCCACTGCACCACCGAGAATAATTATCTACTAATCATCACTCGTCTTCGTCCGATAACGAATTTTCGCTGACAAGGATACTGAGAGTTTGTTCTACCGTATTATCAAAAGCCGATAACATTCGATCGACTAACCACATCCCTAAACATCGCAGTGACCTTGTCCATGCAATATGACGTATCGGCGCCTAATTTGTGATCAGAGTTATGACGCTAGAACAAAGTTATAGCAGAGAGTTTTCTTGAGCAGTCTTAAATACAATAATATAATAGACGGAGTATAATAACTACATTAGAGTTTTTAGTAGCATATCAAACAAGGACTCGTATATTTTTTAACGACAAAAGTACCGACTGTCAGAATAGTCACACAGGCGCCCCGGAACAATAAAAAAAAAACTAAATTATAGTCACTTCATAAAGTATTCCACAAACACTTTTATCTTTTCTGTAGACATAAATATAACTTAATTTGCAAGAGTTGTTTGAAGATTACTCGTAAAGCGAATATCAGTAAATGTTTGTAACAAAGTTTTATATAGCAAACAATTAGTGGAAGTTAGTCTCGGAGCTCACCGTCCAATCTGTTTGTTCTCTAACTCTATAAATATAGATATTTGTTGCTTATAAACATTCCTCACCGGATATTAGCCCTTGTCCGGATGTACGGAAGACTGGCTTTGTTTAATTTCTGCTAGTTCTTCGACGAGCAACGTTCAGAATGTAATGTCAATTAATATACCTACAATGTTTTACAACAGCTTAGGTAAGTTATGTAAAAGATTGTAAGGCAGATAAATGACATAGTCATCTCTGTGGTCTGGTGGTTTTGGGATCCGTGTTTGAATCATCCAATGAAATATCACAAATTATATAAGAAAAATAGAAATGACTGAAAATATTATGCCGGATGCATACATAGATTTTAGGTATTCGTTTGGGTCTTTAAAATTCTGTGAGTCATCAGACCTTGAGCTTGAGCTTTTAATCTGTACGTTCATACTCCAATAATAAAAAATATATTGAAATTTTGGAAGTAACCAAACGTAGTATTAATGTCCCTTTTTCACATAAATCTATCTCAAATTAAATTAATACCTTGTTTTCCTGAACCTTGCCCATGTTTATTTGTGTGACATTTTACTCTGATATATATTTTGTTCTAATACCCTTTACAAGCAGCTTAAAAATGCGCTGTACATTTTTAAAAATGTGTCATTCTTATGATGAAGGTAAAACAGCACTAATTTATATAATTAGACTATAATTTTATCGATAAAGAAAACAATTGAAGCAGGAATGGGCCGGTTTGAAAGGTGAAATACCACCTTTCAGAATATCATCGTAAAGAGGCTTATGCCGCGTTTCGTTCGGTGAGAGGTATCCGGAGTTCCCGCCTTTTCCTCTTTACCCTTCCACTCCCACATCCTAACCCTTCCATATCCCATTTTAAGGGCCGGCAACGCAACTGTAGCACTGTCTGTGTCTGCTTGTTTGTCCCTATGTCATAAAAAAAACATCTAATCCATTTAGTACTTAAAACATCGGGGACACGAGGCTTGACTGCTGCTGCCTACATCATCCGATACAAAAGGCGTGAAGTATGTTAAAATACCATTAAAAACACACACGAATTTTCACTACAATTTGAATCGTCTATCAAAATACATGTACTTGTAAATGTATAAAGTTTTATTTGCTCAGTATGTACTCATTACTCCCCGTTTGCGAGTGAATTAGGGCCTTGGAAGTTTCCAAGTTAACTATTAATGAGCATTGTTTGTGTATAAATAGATACTCGTAGGGGTTTCCTCCCCATAAGTATATTACCGAAGCTTTGCCCGCAACCCTCCATTTAACGCCAAATACGATTCGTCTAATTGATCTTTGCTTAGAAACTAACTCCCGAGCGATTACGAACAAATCTACTGTGGATAGAGACTTACTGATTTAAATTTCTCCGAGACAGTCGTGTTATATATTTTTATCTAACTTCTGTAAAAGCAGGTAAGGTTTTAAGATTTTATTTTTTCAAATACTCTGTTGGCTATTTTCCAATTTACCGCGTAAATAATGAGCGATTAAAAAAGATCGTAAATACACGCAGCGCCATCTATTTCTAGACCAAGTAACCAATGTGTGTGTGTGCTATAGAAATCATTTGTAAATAAATATTTATAGCACATAGGATAATGCTCATAAACAAATGATTGTTCTGGATGGGGATCAAATCCATCAAAGACTAAACAGCAGCTGGTGTTATCAGCGACTACACCACGAGACCGGTCAATCATTTATTATTGATCAAAAATCCTCCTTCATACTAATGAAATTTGCGATATATCAAATATATATCAAAGTATTTAACATTATGGTTTAAATTCGACGATTACAAAAATATTACTTGTATTTACATCTTTATTACTAAGCCATTTCTGATTATGACACATATATATATACCAGCTGACCCAGCAAACGTTGTCTTGCAAAAAAAAAATCTAGTTTAAAAATAGGTGTTGATTGTACGGACGTGAAAATTTAGGGTTATGTGCATTTTTGTATGTTGTTTCATAAATAAAATAAAAACCTTAAAATTATGGAAAATTAAAAAAAAATATATATATTTAGGAGTTGACATTACATTGACATTATTTACCCTTGACATTTAGGGGGATGAAAAATTTTGTCCTATTCTCAGAGCTAACCGATATGCACACAAAATTTCAAGAGAGACAGTCTAGCCGCTTCGGAAGAGTATGGTAACAAACACCGTCAACGAATTTTATCTATTAGATAGTAGTCGCCCGCGTGGATATAGTGACAGGGCAACGTAAAGTTGTGCAAGCGTAAAACATACTTTTCGTAAATCAATTCCTACTAATTTGAATGTTTGGCCCTAGGATTTGTTTATCGTTAGCGCGAAAGAAATGTTTACTGAAAATTGGAGCCTTTAGAAGGGTATAGGCAAATTAGTGGGGATCATGGGTTCTCGGTATATCAGCTGATTCACCAGCTGCAGGGCCGGTGGTAATCTTAGCTACTATTAAATTATCTTTTAGCTCCTTTATAAGAAAGCTCGTGCGATTACACATGTACCTTACCGATGGATGTAAACTCCCCTCCCGCACGTGCACCCCCGCCCTGCTAACGCCGATTTTGCAAAGTGCCGTGCAGAAATAGTTCATAACTTCAACACCAACCATCCGATTTTAATCATTGAAGGACCAAATATTGTCTACATGAACTGTATGAGCGATGAAATAATTTATTTTGTTAAGTATTAATAGCATGAGTAAAATAAATGCGTTTAAATATATTTCAAAAAATATATAAAATGGTTGTTGTTCCTGACTTGACATAGATAGGTATAGTATGTTGCGGACTTTTTTGTAGATATTTATAAGATCTACAATTAATTATAACATTTTATGGTTCTATCTTTTATAGTTTAGGCAGCGTACGCAAAATAAGTAACTTTTCAAAAAATTTAAGATAAAAAAGGGTTGTTGTGCCTCACTTGGCATAGATAGGTATAGTAAATCGCTGACTTTTTTGTAGGTTGTTATAAGATCTACAATTAATTAGAACATTCTATGGTTCTATATTTTATAGCTTAGGCAGCGTACGCAAAATAAGTAACTTTTCAAAAAAATCAAATCAAGATACAAAAGGGTTCTTATGCCTCACTTGACATAGATAGGTATAGTAAGTTGACGCTGACGTTTTTGTAGGTATTTATAAGATCTAAAATTAATTGGAACATGTTATGGTTCTATCTTTTATAGTTTAGGCAGCGTAGGCAAAATAAGTAACTTTTCTGGTTGATTTTTTATACCTTGTGTCCGAAAAACCCAAATATCTTACGGAACCCTGTTATTTTTCAAAATAAAATTTAGCCTGTATTACTCGTAGAGAATGTAGCTTTCTAATAAAATAATAATTATTAAAATCGGTTCAGTGCTTTTTGAGTTTATTCGTTACATACAAAAATACAAACCTTTCCTCTTTATAATATATATAACTAGCTGACCCGGCGAACTTTGTTTCGCATCAAAAGTTGGATATCATGAGGTTCAATTTGTGCTATTTATCGGCTTTAACTGCTGTCCCGCTATGTTACTACTGCAATATCTTCGAAAATATTCGTTTAAATTGCATGCTGTAAAGGGCCAGGATCATCTATATTACATGCACAATCTATTTAAGACACTTAATTGGATGAAAATTAATACTGTAATGTTTAAAATCGTTTCGTAAATAAGCCATTATTTCTCGTAAAAAGTAAAAAAATAAAAATGGCCATAGTCGGTTTCTCTTAAGAGATAGACACGTGCCCTCGTGGACTTTTTTGTAGATCTTTTAAAGGTGTATAATAATGTAGTACGTTGTTTTGATTTATCACTAAGGGTTTAGGCAGCGTTTGCGATTAAAGTTCTAAATCTTGAAAATTATCACTTTTTTTAACCACACTATACTTGAATTATACATCAAAACCACCTCGTTGACACCCTCTAATTATTAAAAAACCGCTTCAAAATCCGTAGCGTAGTTTTAAAGATATGCGCATATGCTGTCTGTCCGCTTAGGACAGGCAGCGGAAAGTGACTTTGTTTTAAACTATATAATGATGATAACATAACATAACTTCATGCCTTTTTTGTTACCCGAAGGTGTAGGCAGTGGCTGTTAAGCCTCGTCTCACCGATATGTTTACGTCCCAAATGGAAAAGGTGGCGAACCTATTGCCATACCGGGCACAAAGTTTTCAGTCATCGATATTTATCACACATAACTTCCGAAAACAATTTCGAAAAGTCATTGGTGTGAGCCAGTATCTGGAATCGAACCCGGACCTCTGGATCAGAAGCCCTGTGCTCGACCACTGCGCCACCGAGATATATAAATATAAGTGATATATATATAATATATATAAGCTAACTAAACTATGGTGTGATCCTTATAGATGCTAGCCTTATAGAATGTCTACTGCACAGCTCGTCGCATCCAGGAAATAATGGTGGTCCGGTCCTGTGTATTCCGAGTGATGGTTTTCCCACGCTTTCCCGTTACTTGGAATGTTTATTGGTTTATGACTTTCTTCGGGTTCTTTAAAACTGCAGTCATGGGACAATGGCTTCATGTTTTACGTGAAACTGGGATTGCCCTTCCGAGGATCAATAAAGTCTTATTACTTTCTTACATCCTAATAAGTTTCTGGTTTCATTGTTTTATTTATTGTATTTACAATTACGAGGGACGATGTAGAAGGGACATGTTGCATACGGACATTGTTACATAACACGTTATACGAATTTGTTTCGTGTATTAGTTAACAAAGCAAACTCAGTAGATAGGTTACAGAAAAACAACACAATGTACAACGGCAAATCGACATTGACAGTTTGTTGTTGTTTTTTTTTCTTTTTTTTCTTTATTTGATTTGACTTGAAGTCCTTCAAACCGTACAAATGTTTTATGTCTGTAAAATAGGGATATTGAAACTTTTGTTAACCCCGGTTTTTATTTGACTGATTGAATGACGTGAAAACAAAAGAAATTTAAAATTAACGTTTGAATGGGAAAAAGAAAAGGGATGTTTTAAGGGTTTTTCCGGCAATTATTCGAATTTTTTCGTCGTAAAAACCACCCTTGAAATCCAACAAACATTTAAAAAAAATTGCCCAAATTGAGTTGTTGAGTTATGCGCTTACTAACACATTTTGCGATTCATTTTTATATTAAATTATGAGTATCATAATCAGAAGAACAGGAAAGAATATGTATGACGTTTGACTGCTATCAAATTTTATCGCCCAAATTTTTTTTCTAGTTCCTATCTATTTTTCCAGTTTTCTCATTATTTAGCAGTTTTTTTCAATTTACATACTGACATAAAGCTTTTGGCAATCTTCAGACGATTCAATGCCGGATATTGGTAGCATTTGAAGTAGGCACGTTGCCGGGTCGATGTTCCGACCTAATTGGATGGAGCATTTCATTTTATATGAGCCCACTTCATGACGTACGGACCAATAAAATTGGAGGCGGATATATTAAATGAAGAGACTTTTTTTATCCGGGTACTTTAGATTGACTTATAGAATTTTCTGCAATTGATTTAAAACGTGGTATTATCACGATGCTCCGGTATTAGAGATTTGTTTTTTTTATTAAATGCCAACGTTAAGTTTTAAACTTTATATTTATATATATTTTTTAATATATCAACCGTGTAGTGTTGAAGATCAGCACTCTATTTCTGAATTAAGAAGTATTGGGATCGAATCCAGGCTTACACCAGTGACTTTTCGGAATTATTTTCTTTTTGGAACTTATGTGTGATAAATATAGCAATAGGTTCCTCAACCTATACCTAATTAGCACTTCTTTAGGTACTGTGTAACCTTATTTTTTTTATAAAATCTTTATGTACACCTCCGTCTATATCAAGAAAGATATGTATATATATATATATATATACATAGCTTCACGCCAATTTCCTTGCGGGGTAGGCAGAGAGAACGGAGTATATAAAATATAAAGATAAGCTATACTAAAGCACAGTGGTCATCCCTTGGGCCAGTTTTAACTCACTCAGTCTCTCCATATTCCCGACATATATATAAATTGCAAATAAAAAAAGAAAATCTTTTGTAATAATAAATTAACTAAACTCGACATTTTGCTGCAGCTAGCAAACTATTCAAACAAATTTAAATGTAAGACGACTCGGCTCACCAACGTTTCTTAGTTGGAGAGAATTTTCATATTGAAAAATCTGTAAGAAAATTGGTAATCTGCTTAAACGAAGCATTAATTTCAATGAAAAACTTTCTTTGCGGCTCTGAATTAGTTTCTATAGAAATGGAAAATTCACGCTCAATAAGAACCCGTGCAATCTTAATAATATGAAGGAATAAATTTTTAGTTGTGAAGTCTTAGTTTTCTAGATGTGACTTTCAAGAAATTTACAATTACTTAATTGACATATCATACTTTATACTATAAGCTATTATCAAATAATATGTCCAAGAAAGAAGACTTATGACTTAATGAAAAATCTTTAAAAAAAAACTTACTAAAAGAGTAACGAAATGTGAAAAATAAAATACAGATTTGTCTCTTTGGTCTTCGGATACCTTTCTAACCGAAATGCTGTATTGCACTTTCAAACGAGTTGCTGTCAGGTCGTGGTATTAAACCGATCGAGCCGGCTCATTTATGAAGCGAGCTGCGTAAATATATCACAGAAAAATAGTTTCTGAAGACAGGAACGGGAATGAAATACATTATGAGTTTGTATGAGTAAGTAGAGTATTATGAGTAAGTTTAAAATTTTCTTTAAATATAACAGTAAACGAGAATAAAGTCTGAAATATAGACAGTTTATGTTTTGTTTTGACTGAAACAAATCATTTGGTTCCTTGTCTACCAACAAAAGTAATGATAGAAGACACAGAGGCGCCCAGAACGATATAAACTTATATCATACCCACTTCATAAAACATTCGGCAAACATTTTTATCTTATTCTCGTAAATGAATATAACTTAATTTGCAAGAGTTGTTGGAAGATTACTAGTAAAGCGAATATCAGTAAATGTTTGTAACAAAGTTTTATATAGCAAACAATTAGTGGAAGTTAGTCTCGGAGCTCACCGTTCAATCTGTTTGTTGTCTAACTCTATATTTGTTGCTTATAAACATTCCTCACCGGATATTAGCCCTTTTCCGGATATGTGGAAGACTGGCTGTGATTTTATTTCTATTCTAGGTCTTTCGATCTACAAGGTTCAGAGGTTATGTCTACATTGAAGATATTTTAATTATAGATTAAATATAATTCCTTTTTCATAATAGAAAAAGAGTTTATATGTGCTGTAAGTTGTTGCTGTCCATTTTACATTTTTGATAAAATATAACTACCGGTGTAAATATCGAACGAAGCAAGTACGCTTTTGTAATATGTATAATACTATTTTTTTTTCTTCATTATCATATTGTAGATCATATAGTTTAGTTGTATCACATAGACAAAAACATGTTTATCATTTAATTGAATATAGATTTCTGTAAATAAATTAAAATATAAATACTATCTACATATACGTACTATGAGGAAGGGAGGAATCCAGAACAGATGCAAGGATAATGGTTGATGATGTAGTGCTGGAACAGGTGAATGAAATTGTATATCTTGGATGCGCTTTTAGCAGAGATGGAAGGTACACCGCGGTTGTAGAAAGACGAGTGGCGATAGGAAATAGCGTAAATGGAGCGTTGGGCAGATTCCTGGGCGCAAAAAACATTAGCAGAAAAGCCCAGATAGCAATCCACAATGCAGTCCTGATCCCAACGCTAACTTATGGAAGCGAGAGCTGGGTATGGCAGAGTGTGCATGAAAGTAGAATAAACACGGTAGAAATGAGGGCACTACGCAAAATCTGTGGAGTGACTCTCGCTGACCGCGTAGAAAACAAGGTTGTAAGGAAGGAAGTTGGTTTGAAAGAGAGTGTCGGTGTAAAAGTAAGAAAGGGCATGCTCCGATGGTTCGGACATGTAGAAAGAATGGTTGATGCAAGACTGACTAAGCAGATATACAATCCAAAAGCGGATGGATGTAGGAGTCGAGGACGGCCAAGACTCACATTCCATGACCAAATAGAACGTGTTCTGGAGGAAGGAGATGTTAAGAGCCTCAAAAACCGACGCGCGTGCATGAAAAGAGTTATGAAAGTGAACGAAGCGAGTGAGGCGTGTAAGAATCGTGCCCTGTGGCGCTCTGTTCTCTCTGCCTACCCCGCAAGGGATTTGGCGTGAAGTTATGTATGTATGTATGTATATACATACTATCAATATTAACGTGTCCCTAATATTAAGATCGGAGAGCTAAAAAATATTACACCAACAAATATAGCGACTACAGAGAATGTCTTGTTGATTACTTTACCAAACTAAGAGGTCGATTTTAGATTGTGTTATGATGGTCTTAAGGAATAAATAGGGTATATTATTATGAACGAGTCGGGGAGCGTTTACTGTTTTGGTCGGAGAGTATTGCGTCATTCTATGTGAACTCATGTAAGGTACGGGCGTGTTCCGCCACCATTCTGGTTGTTATGCTAAGGAAATGGATCCAAGTCTCGAGCGGAAAAGAGAAAATTGCGTTTTATGATGCGGTTTCCTGTGAAAGGTAGACAGAGATATATTTTGGATTATTGCGCGATACCGTTTTATTATTATTATTTTAGAGATTCATAGTTCTTTAGTTGTTATATATACTTACAAGATTAAGCGAGAGGCTATATTTTGTTCCTTTTTGTAAGGCACAGGTGGCTTTCGAAACCAAAACAATTAGTTGAAAAAACTGCATATTGTAAAATTAGGTTATTGACCTAAAATTCTGATGATGATTCACAGCTATGTCATATCTTTTTATAGTTTTATGCTAGAATGTTTTAAAAAGATACAGAAAAAGTTATATACAATTTCGACGATACTACACATATCTATATTATGACTTATTAAAAATATAGAAATTTTGCCATTTGCAATTCAAAAATGTTTTAAATTTCAAATGGCAAAATTTCAAACAGGCGCAATAGCGTGAATTGTGCGACTAACCATTACTCAAAGGTCAGTTGCAATGACCCTATCGTCCAAATACAAAGTGGTACAAACATTAACATGGACCTTCTTATGGTGTTTGGGCGTTCGCGATACAGAGAGATTAATTGATATTAAAACCATAACACAGGATTTGTATAGATAAAATTTATCACCAAAATTAAAGCTATTCAGTCACATAAACCGAATATTTATGCAACGTTATGGAGTTCTAAAAAAAAATATGGTAGGTGTTCGAGCTGAGTAGTGTGGCTTACCATTGCAAGTATAAGATTTATTATTGGTGCTACCGTGCGTGTAGGTTTTATAAAACGCAGTAGATCTTCTTTATTTATGTTTACAGCTTACGAGGATCTCTCCAATACGATATATACATAGTTCGAATCCGTTTATCGGATTTCGAACACGTACCGGTCGAAACCCATACGCGTTGGACTTGATATATATGCGTGTTCTTTCTTTCTATCCTTATAAAATTACTGCCAAGGAACGAATTGCTACGGATGAGGATACAATCGGATATATCCCAACACAGTTGGATCACTGTTATGAATATAGAGGGACGTTTATTTATAAAAAAGAAGAAAAAGAAAACGTCTATTCATCTTTTAGAAATTTGATTATTGCATATGGGAGAATTGAGGGTAGGTATGTATTTATAAAAAAAGGGATTCTTTGCATGCGAATTGCTTGGCATATTTATGTGAGTCGTATATAATACCCTAAAACAATACAGGTGTGGCAATTCATGCTCGGCTTTTTATCTTTTTGTACGTTTTTTATCTTAGCAAATAGAGATAACCTAGCTAGCTCTTATCAGGTGTGATAGCTTAGTTGTAACGTTTCGATCCACGAGAGTGGTCAACTTGTTAGTGTTGTACTCAAATATATTTGTGTAAAGTGTTATTATAGTGAAATGGCTGGAGCTGGAATGGGGGAAGGGCGAGGCTTGGCCGTCGGCAAACTCGAATCCCAAATCTACTGCATCAAATACACTCTATTTTGTTTCAATGTTGTTTTGTGGGTGAGTATTTATTCGTGGCGTATCAATATCGAAATTGTATTTACTTGTTTTATTTAAATTTTTAAGTTTTTTAATATATCTCGTTAGTTTTATTGCTAAAAATAGTTTTTAATTAGATAACCTCTGCGTTGTTGAATTTTAGGTTATGATTTGTCATAATAACTTTATGTTACTAATAGGTAAGTACTTCGTGACTCATTTTAAGTACTTGGAATTAAATCCTTTCATAAAACAATGATCGCGCATTGAGCTGTCTACAAATTCATGTGTTAAAAATTATATTTCTAGGACTTTAAAAATCTAGACGCATGAATGAATGGATGAATCTTAAATAATCCGCACAAAACACAAAAACTGTGCACGATAGTTATTAGGTTAAATATAACTTAGTTTCATTACAAGTTAATATTATATAATTTATTGGCTATTGCGAGATAGCTTTTATTATATTTGGTATTTGACTCGCTGAGACAGATGTAGCCGTCCTCGTACTCGGAAGATATAGAATCTGATTGCTTAAATTCTAAGCACACGGTCAATTACTCGATGCTAAAGTTACTTTTGCTAACCAAAACTGACCAAAGTCAGTGAATTACGATTAAAAATATGCTCGAATCTAAGCAAAACCAATGATCTTTTTGTAAATCTTTTTGGGAATCAAAGACTGACAAAATTGAGAATTGCCAGATGTAATCCGTTCAACTTATTGCAACACAAGTACCCCTACCTACCTCTCCCTATATAAAAGGCGTGATGGTACATAATATTGTATGGTTTTGATTATATAAAAAAATATTTTTATTCAATGTTATTTACATTAGATTACAATTTTATATCAAACAGCTAACCTAAAATAATGAGTACAGAATAAAGGACGGATATCTTATCAGTAGATAACGCTGTACCCTATTCGAGGTATTCTTACTGAAGTCACAATGTGATTCATTAGTTAAAATATTTTCTATATTGTTATTGAATAAAACGTTAAACTACCGGAACTTAGGTCGTCTCAAAATAGTAAATGACGCACGGGATTTATTTGTTCTTTTCTTTATAAATTTATGGAATAATAAATGTCATTGAGTCTGTTAGGGTTGAAAAAATGATTTATGACTAGTTTCTAAATATTACTTGTTTTGTAACTTTACGCCTTTTTATGCTCGATGGCGTAGACAGCATCGGTTATGCCTCAATACGCCGAATTTTTCTACCCAAATGGAATAGATGGAGTTTTTGCTATTGCTATTGCCATACCTCGATTACAATTTTGGCAGTGAAAACCATTGTAAGACGCGGATTCAGACCCTAGACTTTTTGATTTAGAACCGAGTTTCTCAACTTCAAGGCTATAATGGTTTAAAGGAATATTATGATCGCTAAGAATATGGGATTCTTTAGGATAAAAATTGTAAGTGGAGTTATATCTGTTAAAATATACTTAGCAAGTATAGGTAGTAGAAGGCAACTGCTAGTTTTATACAACACCAGTTGGCTGTCAAAGTGACATTGTGATCATGTTGTACATAATTTATACACTAAGTTGGTGTAAAGTTGTGGCAACCAACAGACATTGGGGACACGTGGCGTCTCCTCTCCGCACTAAATCTTAGACTTGCAAGTTACTTTGTGACACAACCGGGATCCAGAGCCCACTTAATTAGTAAACTGAAATGTATATCCGGATAGACCGGGTAATAACATGTTTAGAGGATGATTAAGAAGTTAGTTTCTGATGTGCAGTAAGACAATGTACATACATTTAAACATCTTTGTTTTGTAACTCAGTGGTAACTTTTTATAGGCTATTTCAAGAGGTTATTTTGGACTTTAACTTCCATTATCTAAACCCCATCAATCACTGTAACTACTGTTTGATATCATTTATTTGCCCCCTATCTAACGTTGCAACAAATACAATTCAGAACCCGAGACTCGTGATAATGCAGTAATAAACTTAGCTAGGTTTCTAATAGGTAATTCGTAGGATTAGTAGTAATAGCTGCATTTATATTTCAATGAACTATTTCGGAAAACTAATTAGGATGTGCTCTAATTAGCACTAATATATAGTCTTCTTAGTGACCTGAATCTTCACCACCCACACCAATACTTTTCGGAAGTAATGTGTGACAAATATCGATACTTTTGGCCCTAAATCACAATGGCTTAGAGTAAAAATCGCTGCCTACAATTTCGGGCATAAAAGGCGTGATATTACAGAAAAAGTTGAAGTGTTTATGCAGTCTAGCTTTACTAACAACAGAATTACGCTATCCGTTAATCACCAAAGTTGTTCAGCGTAAATTGGAGAGTCTGGCTGCGCCAAAAACTGAAAGGTCTCCATCGTCGAGTGTCCTTCAAGCAACAGCCGGAACACTCGTTAAGGTGTTACCGAAATGAGAAATAATTGCTGAACTTACTGCCGTAGTTCTGGGTATTGATAATTGACTTTTGAACGCTAGCCAACAAACAATGAAGCAAAATTGAATAGGTTTGATCAATCTTAAAGTCTGTTAAGGAAGTAACAATTTCCCATTTAATAGGGTAAACGCAATGTCTAAAAGCAGATGCTGTGTTTGAATTAAATTGATTGTTTTGAGATTTCACCAACAGTCCGAAAAGTTTGCCGAGGCGTTGATTAAATAAAATATGATTGCGTATAACATTGAATATAATATTTCAATTTAACGTCCATTTATTTACTAAAAGTTTCATTCTCAAAGAAAATTATATGACGAAGAGGACAACTTTGTTTGGATATCTACTAGCTTAGATCGATGTTAAACTAAGCTTTATTCCTTGTTAAATAATTTTTATTATTCTATAACGATGTGCTAAAAATTGAAATTTTATCGGCGCGCCACATATTCCATTTGGGACGTAAACATGACGGCGAGACGAGGCTTAACAGCCGCTGCCTACACCTTCGGGTAGAAAGAGGCGTGAAGATATGTTATGTAGATGCTGCTGCTGTAAGCTAGAACCTAATTGCCTTCCGGCAATATTAATTAATTCTGATGAGAACGGTTCCTTTACTTCTAAAGCTGCTTCTCATAACGCATATAAAGGAAGTTTAATTTATGACTGTTAGTACCGGTAAGATTGAAAGTGTGGTAAGAATATTATTACTGTAATTGAGAAATCAAATAAAAAGTATTTTTGGAATTATTACCTTTTTGTAAAATTGTATGCATGTCAAGTAAAAACTGGCGGCGTTTTTATTCGGAAACCGTTTTGCCATGATTAACGATCACGTGAAAATCGGGCATCGCCGAAAAAATTAACAAATTTTCATGCGCTTTGAACAATTTGATAAAGATTTTACCATAAGTTCACGCGTAGTGTAGGCAGCGGCTGTTACAACTTGCCTCGTCATTCTGTTTACGTCCCAAATGGAATAGATGGCGAACCCATTGCCATACCGGGCACAAAGTTTGCAGTCATCGATATATCACACACAACTTTCGAAAATAATTTCGAAAAGTCATTGGTGTGAGCCAGGATTTGAACCCACGAGCATAGGACCTCCGAAACCTTATTAAGATTTTAGTGACGAAATAAATGCACTACTATACTATTTGTCTCGAAATTAATAACTTTTACAACTGATTCTTAAAAACTGAAATTGTTACTATAAATGCTTTACCATTTTTAAATGCAAAACCACCATATTCATCGATGCCGTGCATTAAAAAAAATATTTTATTCACTCTCTCAAAAGATCAAAATCTTTGATATAAATTCCGGTCATAATATGACAATCGTTGTGATCGAGTCCCTAGTGATATATCACACGGAACGCTGCCTCTTCTACAATAACACCAATTCTTGAATAATATCAAAACTTTATCGTAACGAGCGCCATTATTTACAGAACTTTTTGTTATGCTCACACCTCCTATTTCTCATGTTCTCCTGGCTGTGCAAATAAATTCCACGATAGCTATAGAGTATCATTATATTACACGAAAATATTTTTATTAGGTGTTATTTTATTGGATACTAGCTGACCAGGCGAACTTTGTTCCGCATCAAAAGTAATAACTGCTGTCCCGCTATTATATACGAGTATGTTAATACTGCAATATCTTTGTTTAAATTGCATGCTGTAAAGGGCTAGGATCATCTATATTACATGCACAATCTATTTAAGACACTTAATTGGATGAAAATTAATACTGTAATGTTTAAAATCGCTTCGTAATTAAGTCATTATTCTCGTAAAAAGTAAAAAAATAAAAATGGTCATTGTGGGTTATCCCATATGCCCTCGCTTACTTTTTTGTAGATCTTTTAAAGGTGTATAATAATGTAGTACGTTGTTTTGATTTTACACTCAGGGTTCAGGCAGCGTTTGCGATTAATATTTTAAATCTTTAAAATTATCACTTTTTTTTACTGCACTAATACATGAATTATAGATCAAAACCACCCCGTTGACACCCTCTAACTATTAAAAAAACTCATCAAAATCCGTTGCGTAGTTTTAAAGATATGCGCATATAAGGGGATAGACAGCGAGAAGTGACTTTGTTTTATAATAAGTAATGATGATTATGATAATAGCAATTGAAATATTATTATTTTTGGGTAAGTTTTAATTTTAAATATCTAAAATCTGCTTCAGAGCTCATCGAAGGAAGGTAGTTTTTTGAAGATGGCATATTATAATTTCAACTTTACCTTCTTTTATTTAAGTACATACTTGTAGAAACTTGCTATCCACCCGATGCTGTGATTAGCCAGACAGACAACTGTAAACATAGATTAAAATACATTGACAAATACTAATAATGTCTATAAATAAAGTGTTTAATAGTTCCATGACTCTGACTCATTAGAGAATAATTACCTTCGCATAGGTATTTATTAATTAGATTTGCGCGAATCACATTCATAACATTAAAACAACCCGGGAAAATGATCTCTGTAAAGAGTTCGAAACGTCGGGAAATAAATAAAAATAAGTAATAAATATACGCGATATAATTCGCATAGGTAATTCCTCAATTACTTGTCTTTAAAATAAACATGTTATTGTGTCCTTTTTATATATAACTAGTTGACCTGGTGAACTTTGTTCCGCATCAAAAGTAGTAAATTTTGGATTTATCACTTTTTCTTAACTATATCATACATGAATAATAGATACAAACTATGCCATTTACACCCTGTATCTATTAAAGAAAAATGCATCAAAATCCGTTGTGTAGTTTTAAATATATAAGCGAATAAGGGACAGACAGCGGAAAACGACTGTCTTTTATACTATGTAATGATAAAAAAAATTAACTATGGGAAAGGGCACACAAACAAGATCACCTGCTAGTAAGGCCAGTATCAGCCCAGATTTGTTCACTGCTGAAAATAGGCCTCTCCTTAGCACGTCATAACTCTCGGTCCTGTGCCACCTGCATCCAACGAGTGCTTGCAGTTGAAGTTAGGTTCTCGGTCCGTCTAGTGGGGGGACGGTCTACTCTGGACAGACCGAGCCGCAAATGTTATTTTACCGGTTCATATATGTAGCTAACTGCGTTAATCTTCCACTGTTTATAGTAGTTTTGATTGGAAATTAGACTAATAGTAATTTGCGGATTAACTCCCGCTGACCGTGTAGAAAACAAGGTTGTAGTAAGGAAGGAAATTGGATTGACAGACAGTGTCGGTGTAAAAGTAAAATTGACTTAGTAGATATATAATATAAAAGTGGATGGATGTAGGAGTCGAAGACGGCCAGGACACACTTCCCATGAACAAATAGAACGCGACCTGGAGGTAGGAGCCTTAAAAATCGACGAGCGTGTACGACAAGAGTTATGAAAATCAAAGAAGCGAGTGAGGCGTGTCTTATGGCGGTCTGTTCTCTCTGACTACCGCGCAATTAACTTAGCGTGAAATTATAAATGTGAACTAGAAATTATCATATGCGTAGAGGTAATGCTTCGAACGGTTCTAAAATAGAGAAATATGACATGTCTATAATTTATAATTCAAGTTGCCGGGATATTTAGTGGTGGACTACTAATGGATTGTTAATATCATTGTACTTTGTCTGCATTGATTTTGAACACAAAGTGATGGTTACTTGTGAGCTATTTCTATTATTCTCCTTTGTTTCGTGAAGATGTATTAAATGTTATTGATTTGTAATATTATATGATTTACATCAATATTGCCCCATAGTTAACGGGAGGTTTTCGAGGTTTTCCATGGGCGGCGATGGTTGCTTACCATCAGGTGACACGCCTGCTCGTTTGCCCTCTTATCCCATAAAAAAAGAGGTATTGGGTTATTGATCTAGAACTTGTTTGTCCAAACAATCAGCATTCTGCATCTGATTTAACAAGCAGCATTACTCTATTGATTTTGATCTATTCCACAAGAAATTTAGTTAAAGTAGTAAATATATATAACTTCATACCTTTTCTACTTAAAGATGTAGGCAGCCGCTAATAAGTCTCGATATGCAATAAGTTGTGGAACTTATTGCCACACACCGGGCACAGTCCCACGACTTTTTGATTTAGAAGCGGGGATTGCAAAACCGAGACCATTGTTTTGGACGTACGTAATCCACATAGTGCCATTTTATTTGATGCTGAGGGTTTAAAGTTTGTTGTGTGGAAGTAACAACCATACCTCGTGGTGAATTGATAAAACCGTCAACTACCTAATAGAAGTTCGATTCTATTCCTTGTTCAAACTGGAATATTTGTATGGAAATTTTATTAATTAGTATTACAAGAATTTTTTTGGTAAACACGTTGAAATTTCCAAACAACAGTGGTAGAGCCAAGCTGTTCACTGCATGAATGGGCCGGCTCGACCGGTAAGAAATACCACGACCTCTCAGAAGCCCGACGTAAAGTGGCTCATGGCGCGTTTCGTTCGCTGAGAGAGGTACCCAGAGGCCCACCCCACTTCCCCATCCTTTCCTATCCCCTATCCCTTAAAAGTCGGCAACGCAACAGTAACACTATATCTGTTGCTGGTGTACATGGGCGGCGTTGGTTGCTTACCATCACGTGACACGCCTGCTCGTTTGCCCTCCTATCCCATAAAAAAACAACCTTGTGTATTTATTATGCATAAACTACTGATAGTCAGGTACTTGAATAACCATAATTAAAATACTTAATTGGCAAAACAATATTCCTGGAACAATATTACTTTAGAGTTTAGAGGCATATCGATAATAATATTACATTCGGCAAATATTTTTGTTTTTGTTTGTATATAAAACCAATTTCATGATGGCCTCCGGAGCGAGGGAACATAAATAAAATAACAAGTAGGTAACTGATGAGAACGTTGAATATTGTTAAAGTTTGAAGAGAGAGAGAGATTGAGTGAGTAAGAGGAAGTACTTTGCTATGACTTAGACTTGAGTAATTCTATTTTATAAGCTGGTAATATAATTAAAAACCAGTTTTTAACCAACATTGTGTTGAGTTTCGTGCGCGTGGAAAATTAAGTCAAAGTGGTTTTATTTTCATAGGTCCTCACAGACACTTAAAAATAGTCAATGTACAAAAATATTTAAAATTAAAATAATATTTAAAAAGCTTAGACACGAGCGCTTGAAGCAAGTGCCTCCGTGGAACAAAAAACACGGAAGCAATCGCCACGAGCGGCCCGATTCCGAGTGTAGGGGCTTTCATGAGAAGAATCGGGCAAGAAACTCATGTGCCAATACCCTTTTCAAAACCATTGAAAATTTGCACAATAGTATTATCAACGCTACTGAAAAAATATCGCATAAAAGGTGTAGCAATAGATAGAATAGATATTTAGAAAGCTATAGGTGGCTGATGACAGAGGAAGTTCACTTCAAGGACCCACGTAATCAGACCTGAAAGTTCGAAGGAACAAATTGATAAATAGTTATTATTGGTAGTGTTATAAGAATAATAATTTGAATGCAATTGACACAGCGCCATCTAAGTAAATAAGCAACTAATGTTTGACATAAACAATAGACAATAGATACATTGTATGAAACATATATCAATGTTTGGAACTGGATGGGCATCGAACCCACCAGCCTCCATGGAGTGACCGGCTCATTATAGCTATACATAAAGGCTGGATGAGCAGAGATTTGGTTTATATTATAATTAGTGACTAATTATTGCAAAGAATTGCCTTCTTGCCCTAGTATTTTTGTAAACCGAACTTGGCTGCCAATAAAAATCTTTTCGGAAATCGGTATTTAGTTCAGTTGATCACACCTTTTGGGAGCAATACATTTAAACACATTCTTTGCTAGGGTATCTTCCTACTATGGTTTCTATGAATAAAAAGGTAATTCGTTATTAAAATGAACTGTAGTTCACAATACTGATAGATTTTACCGGGAAACTCTTATTAAAACTACGCCAACACACCAGCTCTAGGATCAATATCACACTGATTAGAAAAAAGTAGAAAAATTCAAATAAAGACCGAATATTTATTTTTTAAAATTGGAACACAGTATAAATGTCTCGTTGGAAAATGAACACAATATGCTTTTTTTTTAATTTACTAATTTTATGGCAATGGACACAAATTATTCAGCCAGCGATTTCAAATACTAAAATAGTTCTGTTATGAACGAAGATAATAATCCGCAACAAATATTTGTTTTCAGTTGTTCGGCTTGTCAATATTCGCACTATGCCTATGGATTTGCATCGAGCCTGGCTTCAACGAATGGATGAGGGTGCTGGAGCTGCAGCAGTACTTCATTGGTATCTACATTATCCTGATAGCTTCTCTTGGAATTATGGTCGTCGCATTCCTCGGTTGTGGATCAGCCCTTATGGAAAACGTTAAACTTCTATACGCAGTGAGTGAACTATTTTTTATTATTATTATCGCATACTCAAGTCTGGAAAATATTTTTCAGCTTCAAAATTTCATTCCTCTATCGTGTATAGATGTTTGATCTATACACTATTGATGTCTATCTTGGACATAACTCTGTTCTACCAATTTCTTCTTCGCAAACTGTTACTGAGATCAATTTATTACTAAATACTTTTGTATCTATGTATGGTTTTCTTACGTTTTTTATGACTTAAAGGCCCGTAAGATCAATCACAGTTTAAACTATTTTACCTAGTTTAAACCTCATCTGTCGTTTATTTTGTAAGATCAATGCTAGATAAACCTCCAATAACAGTTTAAACTATAGTTTAGCTTACACCAGGAGATTTTGCCGTTTAAACCGTGGTCCTGCCTAGTTTAAAAATGGCGGTCGTTTATCAGCTGACATCTGACACAACGATTGTGGGTTCATACATAGATTTAGTGTAGACTACAATAGATGGCACATGTCAGGAAAAAATTACTAATAGCATCGAATCACTGACAGCGCAACCGCTTATATTAGATTTTGGGAACCGCGTATATTTTATTTACATTTCCACACATGAACATTAACTTTGTAAAAGTTAACGTTTTGAAGCGCTTTTTACGAACACATTGATAATAATAATAATTATAATATCTTGGACACAAATCACACAGCGCCCTCCAGTTCCAAACTAAGCAACTAAATGCTTGTGCTATGGATACTAGATAACGGATACTAATACATATATATATATATATACTTTTATTTTGTAAATACATACTTATAATACACAGAAAAACACCCAGACGCTACACAAATATTAATGTTTGTCATAAATATTTGTGCTCGGGTGAAAATCGAACCCCCGACCTCAGTGCTGCAGCCGGTTGTTTTACCAATGCGCCACGAGCCCCGTAAGTCACTCACACATTAACAACCCATTTTTGGTCACGTTGTTTGAGTGACTATTGCCGATCTATTTTTCTTAAATCTATGGTCACACTATAAAACTTCATAAAAGAAAGAGAAAAAGAGTTTTTTTCACGAAATATGCCACAGACAATGTACAAAAGAGTGAATGATGAGTTAAATATGGACATTAAATAACCAAATGTTGCCATCTGTCGAAAACTAAACTTAGTTTACGTAATCTATGTCCATTTCGCTGTTGATCTTACGAGGCAGGTTTAAACTCTAGATTAAAATTGACTATAGTTTAGAAAAACGACAGTTTTAACTATGATTGATCTTACGGGCCAAAGTTGAACGGTTCATCTGTCAACTAATCCTATTAAAGTTTTACTTTCCACTATTATTGCGCTATTATATTCTATATTTTATTTAACAGTACATAGCAACGCAAATAGCACTATTCGTCTTCGGACTGGTGGGAGCTTGTGTGGTCCTGGACTTCTCCACTTACGACTCAAGCATACAACCTCTTATCAGAGATGTGATCGTGAGACTTATGCACAACCCTCAACACGAAGGCAGCAGGGAAATTCTACGTATGGTACAGGAAGGTGTAAGTTAACGATTATTTTAGTAGAAAAAATGTTAATAATAATACTCTTTATTTGCACACCATAGAAATAAAGTATGATACAAATAATAAGTACAGAAAAGTCTTATAGCTAGGAGAATCTAGCAATTTATTCCATTTGCAAAGCAATCATAACGGCAAACAAGTCAAGGCTTCCGATAGGAAAAGGCGTGGAATTCTGTTATGGTTAAAAAATCATAATAATCGTCATCATCATCATCAATCATTTAAAAACATAATTCCCGGTACATGATCAGTTCACAGCCTCTAGATTCGTCCAAGTGACGTGCAGACGGCGATAACTTGTTTCATAGACGTCAAATTTTAATTAAACAAAGCCCAAGTTAAGATCTCTGCTAAAGTCATTCAATCTGTCAAATAAAGAAAGATATAGGGCCCATCAAACAATTTTGTTATTCTTCTCTAAGTGGCCTCGTTAACTTTTTAATAAAAAAATTAACGTAGATGAGACATAAGTTTTCTGCTGATTTACAATAATCTCTACTAAATAAAATTCTCGTGTTACGGTGTTTGTAATTCTACTCCTCTGAAACGGCTCGACCGATTCTCATGAAATTTTGTGTGCATATCTGATACATCTGGGAATAGGACAACATCTAGTTTTCGTCCCTCTAAATGTTAAGAGTAGCGCACCCCTAAATACGTTTTTTATTTTTAGCTTTTTATTAGCTTCACCTGTATGTATGTTTGTATGTTTGTATATTTGTATGTTTGTAGGTTTGTTTGTAACCGACTTCTTTTTTAGTTTCCGCTGATTGCCACTAGATGGTGCGATTTGTGAACTATGAAAGTTCTAGACTAGAAAACCGAACTAAAAAATAGAAAATAAATTTTAATGAATTTAAATTAAGAAAATAGTGTTAAAAATTTCAATGAATATAAATTAAAAAAAGCGTGGGGTGCTTTTTAAGATATTATCGAAATGATAATCACTACTCATATCTGTCAATAAAATATTTATAACTATTGACATCATGCACCCCACGCTTTTTTGAACGATAGGCAATCAGCGGAAAGTTTACGTTATCAACTTGAAACGAGTTCCTTATGTAAGTCACAGATGGCGCTATTCCTCAAATTCGAAACTAAGAAACGCGCTGTCATACAAAACCGAACTAAAAAATTTAAAATAAATAATAGTTTAAAAAAACTAAAAAACACGCTTTTTATTGAAAACCGAACTAAAAAATAGAAAAATAAAAAAAAAATACTTTATTTTAAAAAAAGCGTGGGGTGCATGGTGTCAATAGTTATAAATATTTTATTGACAGATATGAGTAGAGTAATTATCATTTCGATAATATCTTAAAAAGCACCCCACGCTTTTTTGAAAATAAAGTATTTTTTTTTTATTTTTCTATTTTTTAGTTCGGTTTTCAATAAAAAGCGTGTTTTTTAGTTTTTTTAAACTATTATTTATTTCTTTATGAAACACTTTCACCGCTCTAGGATCAACCTCTATTTTTAAACTGTTTTTTTTAGTATATAAAATAATACCAAAAAAGCATAAGAGTTGGCATTATCTAAGAGACCACTTCTGAAAAGTTCTCTTGTTATTTTTTCAGATCGGTTGCTGCGGGGCTGACGGTCCCATAGACTACATCAACTACAACAAACCTTTGCCAGCAGAATGCCGTGACTCAGTCACCGGAAATGCGTATTTCCACGGATGTGTCGATGAGCTCACCTGGTATTTGGAAGGCAAAACTGGATGGCTGGCTGGCATGGTGCTTGCTTCCTGCTTTATTTCTGTAAATATTCAATGCCTTAAACTTTTTAATTTTTTAAGGATTTCATGCTCATAGACAATTCCCGACTCTAAGAATTCTAATTTTAAACATCGACCCATAGATCAAACAGTTTTTTTTGTGTAATCCATAACAACTTTGGCGCGAAAGTTAGCGCCGTATGTAAAGAAATACTAAAATGGAAATGTTAAAATTATATAGTATTTTAATCTAATATTTAACATTTTCTTGGCAGGTTATAAATGCTGTTATGTCTTTGGTCCTCGTACAAGCAGTTAAGAAAGAAGAAGAAGAGGCAACGATATATAAGAATTAAACAAAATAATACACATTTTGTAGATTTATGTGTGATTATTTTTTAAATAATATTTTATAAGTTAGATATAAGTTATTTTATATCATGTATCACATTATAGTTATTATAAAAATATATATTTTTCTAATAAACTTTCCACCGTTCTTTATAGTACCTACTAATACAGTATAGAAATTTAGAATTTAAATTTTATATGTATTCAAATGTATAATTTTAATTGAATAAATATAATTTTTACCATCACATATATATTTTATAATTGCCCTAAATATTATAATATAACTTATAATATCTTGGACACAATACACAGCGTCCTCTAGTTCCAAACTAAGTAACTAAATGCCTGTGTTATGGATATTAGATAGCGAATATCAATACTTTTATTAAATATATACATACTTATAATACATAGAAAAAGACCCAGTACTCGGGTGGGTATCGAACTCGCCAACCTCGATCCTACTGTTGGTAGTTTTACCAATACAGCACGAGGCTAGTCACTGGTCACCTCAATTAATTAAAATTAAAATACATTACACTTAGGCCCGTAAGATCAATCATAGTTAAAACTGTCGATTTTCTAAACTATAGTCAATTTTAATCTAGAGTTTAAACCTGCCTCGTAAGATCAACAGCGAAATGGACAAAGATTACGTAAACTAAGTTTAGTTTTCGACAGATGGCAACATTTGGTTATTTATTGTCCATATTTCGCTCATCATTCACTCTTTTGTACATTGTCTGTGGCATATTTCGTGAAAAAAACTCTTTTTCTCTTTCTTTCATGAAGTTTTATAGTGTGACCATAGATTTAAGAAAAATAGATCGGCAATAGTCACCCAAACAACGTGACCAAAATTGGGTTGTTAATGTGTGAGTGACTTACGGGGCTCGTGGCGCATTGGTAAAACAACCGGCTGCAGCACTGAGGTCGGGTGTTCGATTTTGAACACAAATATTTATGACAAACATTAATATTTGTGCAGCGTCTGGGTGTTTTTCTGTGTATTATAAGTATGTATTTACAAAAGAATATATATATATATATATATATGTATTAGTATCCGTTATCTAGTATCCATAGCACAAGCATTTAGTTGCTTAGTTTGGAACTGGAGGGCCCTGTGTGATTTGTGTCCAAGATATTATTATTATTATCAATGTGTTCGTAAAAAGCGCTTCAAAACGTTAACTTTTACAAAGTTAATGTTCATGTGTGGAAATGTAAATAAAATATACGCGGTTCCCAAAATCTAATATAAGTGGTTGCGCTGTCAGTGATTCGATGCTATTAAATTTTTCCTGACATGTGCCATCTATTGTAGTCTATGCTAAATCTATGTATGAACCCACAATCGTTGTGTCAGATGTCAGCTGATAAACGACCGCCATTTTTAAACTAGGCGGACCACGGTTTAAACGGCAAAATCTCCTGGTGTAAGCTAAACTATAGTTTAAACTGTTATTGGAGTTTTATCTAGCATTGATCTTACGAAATAAACGACAGATAAGGTTTAAACTAGGTAAAATAGTTTAAACTGTGATTGATCTTACGGGCCATAGTCTTTCCCATAGATTTTAAATATATTTTTCCTTGTTTCATTGTTTTATTTTTATATGCAAAAAATAAGGAGATATACCTACTACTAAATATTATATTACAAATAATACTTAAATATATTTGGAGAGTCGTTACTACTTACTTAACAGTTGACAAGAGTATCAGTTTTTAGAAATACAATATTTTGTTTGAAGTGAAGTAATTCTATACCCTGATACAATTATATAAGTTTCACAGTTGATCAAAAAGTGAACGAGTAGCTTCTTAGGGTTCTAAAAACTCAAAATCAACATAACATCACGCCTTTGTCCACCCAAAGGTTTAGGCAGCGACAGTTAAGTCTCGACTCGTTATGTTACCGTCCCAAAGGGTGGAACCTATTGCTGTATACTGGGCACAAATTTATCAGTCATCGATATTTATCACATATAATTTTGGAAATGAATTTCGAAAAATCATAAGGCGGGTTCGGTAAAACTTTCGTAAAAGTAAAATAAAATAAAAAGTTAAATAGTATTTAAAAGTGAAAGATTAAGGATCACAGGTTTTTAACAGTGATTAGTATGTACTAATTCAAGTAAAAAAACACACGTCGACATATCATGCAATCTTCCTGACTGAGGATTCTTAGAATAAAACAATAGTATACCCCGTTTTATAGCCATTCTTAGAATGCGGACTATTTATTGAGAGAAACAATATTTTGAATCAAACTACTATTACTGTAATAAAACTAGATGATTCATTCAACAGTGGTAGAATCACGCAGTTCGCTGCATGAACGGGTCGGTTTGACCGGTGAAATACCACGACCTCTCAGAATATCGACGTAAAGAGGCTTTTGCCGCGTTTTCCGGAGGCCCAATCCTTTTCTGCCCTTCCCTTTCCTATCCCATTCCCGACCCCGTTCATATCCTGTTGTAAGGACCGGCAACGCAACTGTAACACTATATGTGTTCAGGTATCCATGGGCGGCGTTTGTTGCTCACCATCAGGTGACGTCTGCTCGCCTTGCCCCTAATCCCATAAAATAATACAAAATAATGTAAAGAGTTATAGGTATATAACAACAAAACTAGTACAATATAATATTCCCGGCGACATCTTTTCGTATAGAAATATTTACAGGCGATTAAACTATCAGTGAATCCGATTGCCGATCTGCCTTACTGTAACCGTCAAGGTACCTATGTTTGAGGATATCAAAATGCCGAGACGAATTCATTCAACAGGGAATTGCGTTGAATAGATAAAACCTGTGAGCACATAAGATATTCAAATCCCTTAAGTGCACGTTGCGGTTGAATTGCGAGAATAAAAAAAAAACTCTCCCCATTTTGAAACGTTGTAAAACTCTTTATTATTCCAGACTTTGCAGGTGTCTCGCAGGAGATACACAGTGGTAAGGGACTGATGACTGTTGGCGTTGGTGAATCCGGGACACGGCTACCGAAATAATAGTTGTTTTTCGCTCGGAAAAGCTTTTGGTTGCATTTCCATGAATATTTCTTGGTTTCATATTTACAGAGTCGTTTTTACAGAACAAAATAATAAAAAAAAACAACAAGAGACTGATGTAACTCTAGTTATTATTAAAATGTTATAATAACAAGCAGAACATTATTTTTTAATATTGACTAATTGCCTTTATTTGAGATTCCTACCGAGATTCCACGCAGTTCGCTGCATGAATGGGCCAGCTCAATCGGTTGAATACCACAACTTTGTACGGTGAGAGATGTATCCTGGATTCTAACATCTTTCCTGTATATCTGTTTTGTCTATCTTGCAATATCCATTATTTTTAAGTACATGTCCAAACTATCGAAGCATGCTATCAGATATCGCTATAATAGACAAAGTTGATAAAGTATCAAGCCACTACAATATATATAACCAACAAATAGTACCTATCTATTCTATAGGTCTTTCTCCACCCATCACTTGAATTTGTAAAGATGCTACGTCATATTCGCATCCAGAATCACTACTTGCATAGCAAACGAGCAGCTCGGTGCCACATTTTACGACGCCATAAAAATTTAACGTCCCGAAAAACTGCTTCTTTTTACATCAAGAGTGAAAAAAAACAAGGCGTAGTTCCAGAGACATAACAAAATGAATAGGTATATTTTGTTGATATATATAAATAATGATGTTATTTCACTTCGACTATATAAAGATATTATTTTACTAGATAATGGATACTTATTCTTGGTAGAGTCTTGCAGTTCATTCGGCTTACCATCAGGTGACACGCCTGCTCGTTTGCATTCCTATCCCATAAAAAAAACCATTTCTGAGTCAAGAAGTCTCGGCTTCAAGTTCTGCCTCGATATGCCATGATAAATTACGATGAGTCAAAAAACTGCATCCGATGTATGATGTAAACATTCCGCAACTATTGGCATAACAGGAGCAGCCTACTCTTTTGGTTAGAGACAGTCGTGATATTCAGTGTTTTTTTCGCAAATATAGAATATTTTGTGTTGCCAATATAAAGCCTTTGTTTTACTAAGTCTTTCTATATATCTACAGATTATCCCGAACACAAACAGACAGAGTACACATAGATAAATATAAAAACAAATTAGACAGAAGATCTTGTTTGAAAAACAAAACAATAAACATAGTCTGTTAACTGTTCACTGAACATGCTGGCGGTTCTTTTATTTCCTGTATACATTTTATCCTTTTGGACAAATATATTTGTGTTGTTCTATTAAAAGTTTTTTTTTCTCTTTTGTAATATTATATTTTTGATAAGAAGTTATGTTACTTGTCACATTAAGCAGAATTAGAGACCGTTACATTTAATAACAGAGACATTATCAGGCCTATTTTTAGTAAGAGTTGATACAAGACGCATGTAAAATTCCAAATTAATCCAAAAGTTGATTATTCAATGACATATCACCTATTTACCAGGTTATGGTAACAGATTCCATCGATATAGGCTTCCAATTTTTAAGACTTTATTTTGCATAGGGGACAATTAAATAACCCAGTTGAGCTATGCGTGAAAATATTCAGATATATTTGGAAAAAGATTATTTAAAATGTGAAGATAAAAAATATGCTTGAAAATCTGTGACATCTAACGAAGCAAACATCAAAACGCATTTGCCGAAGTTGACGAACCCAGTTGACGAAGTGTTAGAGCAAAAAAGAACACCCATGTTGTGAATCCACCGCGAGGTTTTAAAAAATCTACAATGATTGTTTAATCAAAAATGACAATTTTTTTTTTACTCTACCTTAATATCTAGCCTCCAATTTGACTTTATCTAAATTTTACGAAAATTTAATTAAATCAAAACATACTTTAGTACTGCCGGCGATCTGGAGGTCGAGTTCGAATCCGGGCTCACAGTAAGGTCTTCTCGGAATTATTTTCAGAAGTTATGTGTGATAAACATCAATATTTGTTTTTATTGTGCTTTATGCCCCGTTTATGGAAATAGGTTCATATAGGCCTAGGGCCACTTATTCAGTTTGGAATGCAAAATTAGGCTAGTCGAGGCTTTTTAGAAAAGAAACCTGAGATTACATCTCTAATTCTGGCTTATATATTTTTAGTAAACTTATAATCTGGTATTCACAGTAGCTCTAAGCTGCTCGGTTAGTGGTGCTAATCATATAGCCAATAGCCAATGTGCTACTTTCCGTATCCGATTGAACGCTGTTCCAAACATAAAGTCGGCCCAGTGTGAATTTAGCTTAGTTTTCAAGTGTTTCCAGTGTGTGAGTTTTTGTGTGTGCTTATTTTATACAATAGAAATATATATTTATTTACTTTAATATTAATTTTAAATAAATTTAATGAGCCTTTTGACGGATTTGATTAGTGTACTCCGAGATATACAATAAAATATTGTGTATTTGACAAAACTCTGCAATTATTGGAACCAGTTTTTCTTCAGATTAATATCTGAAAGTAAATTTATTAACGGGATTAATCTCGAGATCGAAACTAATAGTGATGTGTGTAATAAATGTCTTGCAGGACATGGACTTACTACTGCTGAAAAAAGCGCGATTCGAGTCCACGACTTCTTGATTCCGAAGCGGTGTGCTCGAACACCAGAACTCCAAGACGACAAAAAAATACCTGAAAGTAAAGTTACTAAAAATATTAATAGTGAATTGGCTATATATTAACATAAATTTAACGCAATATCTGCTTATTAAATTTACTTTGTCTGCCCCGTCTGTTAAAGTAACTGCAGTTTTAATTACAATCTCGATCTTTTCTAAGTTAATCAATAATATTACAAAGGAGCCCTCTCGATAGTTAGTTTCTTAACTAGTTCTATATTAAAGTTGACGGAAACGAGCCGTAATTTGTTAATGGAAAAAGTTTACTGATTGTTTATATTAACATAAAATTAAAATGGTTAAATTTGTATTAAAAATATTAAATTAATTATTAATTATTTTGTTGATTTTGTAAATATTCGCTGGATACGAGTAGCAAATAACTGTGGGTTGTGGAGAGATTGGTAATCGACACAAGTTAAAGGTAAAGCTACTCCGTTTGCTGTGTGAATGGTAAATGCATGAATGCAGCCCACCCAATTTTATTACATTTATTGATAGATCCTTACAATACAGACATATTGTAGTGATATGTGTGTATGTATGCCGTGTATGTATGTATATTAAAAATGTCTCGGTGGTCCAGTGATCGAGCACCCGTTTCTGAAACCGGAAGATGCGGGTTCGAATCCTGACACTAGCTCACACCAATTTCGAAATTGTTTTCGGAAGTTATATGTGATAAATATCGATGACTGAAAACTTTGTGCCCGGTATGGGAATATGTTCGCCACCTATTACATTTGGGACGTAAACATAACGGCGAGACGAGGCTTAACAGCCGCTGCCTACATCCTCGGGTAACAAAAGCGGGAAGTTATGTTATGTTATGTAGTGTATATATAAATAAAGGTGCAACTGCTACCCGACTCGTCTCGCTTTCAATATGCCTGGTGGTGCACTCTCACTTGAAATTAATCTGCAAGAAGCCATTGCGGTGACTATTTACAAAGCGTCCCCGGAGCGTATTTCCCCCCTGGCTCTTCATTCTGCTTGCAATGCGGTAGGGTTGGCAGTTTGTTGTCTTTATTAAAATAATTTAAATAATAATTTAATGCGTACAATATTTATAGTTTAAACAGGAAACATCTGTATTTTATAGATAAACTATGAAGGTTTTAGGCTATCTTTTAGCCGTTTTATACTATGACATAAATGTTGTGTTTAATTTTCAATTCAATTTAGTGACAGACAGACAGTGGTAGAGCCAAGCAGTTCGCTGCATGAATGGGCCGGCTCGACCGGTGAAATACCACGACCTCTCAGAAGATCGACGTAAAGTGGCTCATGCCGCGTTTCGTTCGCTGAGAGAGGTACCCGGAGGCCCACCCCCTTTCCCCATGCTTTCCTTTCCCCTATCCCCTAAAGGTCGGCAACGCAACAGTAACGCTATATGTGTTGCTGGTGTCTATGGGCGGCGTTGGTTGCTTACCATCAGGTGACACGCCTGCTCGTTTGCCCTCCTATCCCATAAAAAAAAATACAAATAGTTTAAATGTTATTCAGTTGGGTGTATTCGCTGCATAAATGGTCCGACTCAGTCTAAGAAATACCATACCCTTTAAGAATATCGACGTAAAGTGGCTCATGGTGTATATGGTCCGGAGAGAGAGGTATCAATACGCTCAAAACCCTTTCCCTTTTCTTCCCACTCTCTTAAAGGCCGACGTCGCAACTGTATTACTATCATCGGTTTTGTAGACTTTCCTGTAAAAAAGCAAGCAAGAGCTAAGCAGCTCTTATTATTAGTATAATTAGATTAGATTGAATTCAAAGGTTCAGAGAACATACTTTAATTTAAAAAAAAAATGTTACTTAACATGATATTTCAAGCGTTTTTAATTTATCGAGAACGTGGGATTTTCAGATTTCCAGTTTGATTTCATTATTAATATTTGTTATATAATTTGATCAATGTAATAATATTTATTCTGGATCACAAAAATAAAACAAGTCTCTGTTGTCCAGTGGTCGAGCACCCCGCTTCTGAATCAAGAAGTGATGGGTGCGTTCTTTTTTTATGGGAAAGGAAGGCAAACGAGTAGGCGTGTCACCTGATGGTAAGTGACCAACGCCGCCCATGAACACCTGCAACACACAGTGTTACAGTTGCATTGCCGACCTTGGGAGTAGGATAGGAAAGAGATGGGGAATGGGAAGGGGGCCTGCGCGTACCTCTCTCACCGAACGAAACGCGGCATGAGCCACTTTCTTCTAAGAGGTCGTGGTATTTCACCGGTCGAGCCGGCCCATTCATTCAGCGAACTACTTGGCTCTGGGCTCCACAGTTAAGAAATCGAATAATCGATAAGCTCGAATCCGGCTCACCCCAATGACTTAACGAACTTCTTTTCTGACATTAAGTATGATAAATATCGATGTCTGAAAACTTTACGCCCAGTGTATAACAATATTTTCGCCACCTATTCCATTTGGGACCTAAACATAACTGCTAGCCGAGGCTTTACAGCCTACACCTTCGGGTAGAAAAAGGCGTAAAGTTATGTTGTGTTATAAAAATAACTTTATAAAAACTACTGGTAAAACAATATTTTTTAAAATTATATAAATTCAAATAACATAACATTTGCTGGAGAATGCTAATATTAAAATCACTCTACGAAACAAGATAAAGATAATATAAACATATATATATTCGACAGGATTATTCGACATTAGAATAATTGAGTTTACTTATGACTTATATCTAAATGTATATGTGGGTGGCAACCCTACGTGTATTTCCAACAAGGCCCGTAGACATGAGTAAATAATTTTCCTGATTACCGTGCAACGTCTTCTTCGTGCAAAGCGGGAGGGTTGTCATCACGACCTCGACGACAAAAATATTAAAGTCCCCTTCCACTCACGGCGCTCCTTGCGCTAGTTCTCGCAATCGGAATCGTCTCGACATTGCGAGTACTACTCGACGTCTAAATCGATTTCCCATTTCGAGAATCACTTTCGTACGAATCTAGTTTCGAGAACTTTATTTGTATCCAGTCAATGTATTAAATTATTTTGAGTAACAAATAATTTTAGTCTGTGATAGGTCCTAGGATCATTACATCCATCTTGACAGCAAGTGCTATGCTAGAATATTTCACGAAAATGTCACGGAATCAAGAAATACATTTTTTTTTGTGTAGTAAACAAATACCGAGTCACAGAAATACATTTTTTTGTGTGTAGTAAACAAATACCGAAATCCGGCTCTCAATTTTTCGGTCTAGTATTTTCGAAGTGCGACTGTGCTAGACGGGCGAACAGACTCATTAGATCAGATTCTACTCAAATAAAAAACATAATTGGAACATCTTAGACAAAGGAAAAGTTAGTTTTTAATTTCCTTACTAATTATTTTGATTTGAATGTAGAGTTAGTCGTTACTTTGACTATTGCGTTTGATACCTTTGGAATATGAGATTTCATAAATTATGTATTCTAAGCACAGTTAGTCAATATAAGTTCACGTATACTGTATCACAATTATAATCAATTGGTTGATAATACTGTATATGTGGGTATCATCTTCTGACTACAAATCATTTGAGTGGGTGTAACGTAAAAAACAGAAGCCTTTCTTCTAGCTAATAGAACGTGTGTCATAGAAGCACATCTATTTGTTGTTACAAATAAAAAAAATAGTAAACAAGGGAAACAAAGCTAGAACTTCAAATTCATGGTGAGTGACTAGCGACTTGAGTTAACGGCCTACAGGATGGGTTAGGGTAAAGGATATGTCTCCTAATACCTTTCTGACACGTTGCACGAATTACTTTAAATCGGTTTTATGAGAAATAGTATTTCCCCGGTCGAGTCCGCCCATTCATGCAACAAACTGCCTGGCTCAACCACTGAAATTACCTGTTAAATCTCAAAAATCACACCTCATCTATACATACAAATAAAGTTTAATTGTCTGATTGTAATATTGAAATAAGCGCTTTCTACTGCATTCATGTGATAAAATAAACATATACGCTACATAATGTACTATACTATAATACATGTTCCCCTTGACCCACATCATAAAGCCCTGTCAATCAACGTAGAATTTCTTAAAATAGTCCCTTTAAAGCTTATCAGTTGTAAAATATCTATACAAAAAAGGTGACTATACTGCCAATAATACTGCTATATCAGACATCGATTGGCATAGTATTCTCACTTCCATGTCGCTTGATGATGCAGTCTCATATTTTTATTCAGTGATTGAAAATCTAAGAGACAAACATATACCTTCAAAGCGTGTAACCAATATGTCATATCCAAGATGGTACTCGACGGCTCTCATAAAGATCGTCAGAGAGAAATTCAAATATTTACGTAACTATAAAATATATGGCAATACGTCTGATTTATTTACCTATAAATTATTGCGGGAAAGAGCTCGAAAGGTAGAAAAACTTTGCTATGATCAGTATACTAACTTAATTGAAAACTCAATTGAAACGAATCCTAAATGTTTTTGGTCTTACATAAGCTCAAAGTTAAAATCAGGCAGCATCCCCAGCACTACAGTTTTGCTACAGCTTTGGGTGATGTTACAGCGAACACTGGTCAAGATATTTGTAATCTTTTCTCCAACTATTTCTCTTCCACTTTCCTGTCACAGAGAATCACTGGTATATCGAATTTTAATATACCGAACTCGGAACAACCCTTCGACGTAAATCATATTGATATTGATCTTGAAGCAATAACAAAACTTCTAACCAATCTTGATCCTTCTAAAGGGGCAGGTCCTGATCATGTAAGCCCAATATTTTTAATTAGCACAGCCAAATCCATTGCTCTCCCTATATGTACTGTTTAAAAAGTTAAAAAAGGAGATAAAACTCAAGTTTCTAATTACAGACCGATTTCCAAACTATGTATAATTGCCAAAGTTTTTGAAAAAATAGTACATAATCAACTTCATGGCGCTATACGGACTTCCATCCACTCTTCACAGCATGGTTTTTTAAGGTCCCTATCAACTGTGTCCAACCTAGTCTTGTTCAATGATTTTTTAACGGAGTCAATGGATGCCGGAAGTCAAGTGGATGTTGTGTACACTGATTATAGCAAGGCCTTTGATAGAATTGATCATAATTTGCTAATAGACAAATTGGCTGTTATTGGTGTTCGGGGAGATCTGCTGAGGTGGTTTGCATCTTACATCGATAATCGGACTCAGGCTGTGGTCATCAGCAACTACATTTCCAGTTGGATGCAGATACCCAGTGGTGTCCACTTTTGGGGCCTCTTCTTTTTCTTATTTTCATCAACGATATTTCAAAATGCTGTGTTCATTCCAATTTATTATGTTTTGCAGATGACATGAAAATTTTTAAAGCTATTAAATCAACTCAGGATGCTAACGATCTGCAGGCGGACCTGTTGCGGTTAGAAAACTACTGTAGTCTTAATAAGCTCGACTTGAATCCATTGAAGTGCTCTGTGGTATCATTTACTCGCAAAAAAACATTTATATCATCTCAATCCGTCCTCAGGGGTCAAATTTTACCGAAAGTAAAAACGATGAGAGACCTTGGGGTGCTACATGACTCAAAGCTTTTATTTGACGAACATATTGAAGCAATTGTGTGTAAGGCTTCGCGTGCATTAGGCTTTATCATGCGTAATTCAAAGAGTTTCCACAGAGCCAAAACATTCAAAGTGTTGTATTGCTCTTACGCAAGGAGTATTTTAGAATATGCATCTCAAGTTTGGAACCCCCGTTACAGCAAGTATATTGACCGTATTAAGAACATCCAAAAAAAGTTCATCAAATACTTGTGCTACCGATTAGGAGTCCAGTATAGATCAGATGACTTCTACTCTGTAAGCGATTTCACTTCCTTCCATTATCCTCTCGACGTGGAATAGCCGATATCTCGTTCCTGCTTAAGATCGCCTCTAATAGTATTAACAGTCCTGAACTTATTGGCAAATTAAAACTAAATGTTCCCAGGAATCGCTTTCGATTTAACCCACCTATCTATACTCCTCCAACTAACACTTACTACCGGCAAAACAGCTTTTTGTGGCGAGCGGGCAACAATTTCGATGACTTATGCAGGCATCATGATTTCGATTTATTTTGCACTAGTGAGGCGTCAATGAGGCGGCAGTTGACTTCTGAATTTTTCCAATCTTAACTTTCCTCTTTCTACACTTTGATCGTTTCTGTTTTTAACCTTAAAATCTTTTTATTTTGTTTTACTTTACTGTCACTTATGTTACTGCTATTGTTAAGCTCACATTTTCTTATTTTCAAACTATGTTTTATTCGTGTGAACCTTTAATTGGCTCTGTGTAGCATAACTTGTAACTACTGTATCTAAAGCTGTTGGTTCACCAGAAACAAATAAACAAATAAATAAATAAACTAAAATAACACATTTTAAAATTTTTGACTGTCTGTTTTTTGTTCCGGGCCATCTCCGAATTGGCTGGAGCGATTTTTACGGGATTTTATATCAGGTAGCTGGTACTATAAGGAGTAACACATGTTATTTTGTTTAAAAAGGTTTTTTTTTAATTAATTTACTTATTGATGCTTTAGTTAGTCAGCTAGTCAGCAATTTTAATTAAGTCCATAAATATTATAAATCCACTTCACAAATAAAACATTTTGTAAATACAATTTAAACCAACTATAAAGCAATTCAGAGACACAATTATGTCGTCGCATTGATCATAAAATGTAATATCGTCTGAATACTCGTGCAGTTAAAGCACAAAAGGATTTGGTTTGTATGCGGTGGGTAGGTAGGAGGGGAAGGTTACAATTAAATTTCACAGGTGCCGGGCGTCGGTCGAGAAAATGTAATAAGCGATGTTGCCCACCGCTGGGCAAATATTTAACCTTTCACTCTGCGGCAACATCCCATGGACAATAAAAGCTGTTTATTTTAGATGACAACGACTTAATGGCTGGGTTGTGTATTGCGAAGTATCCGTTAAATTACTTAAAACAAACACAATTTGTGCGTTTTCGCTTTAATTATTATATTTATAACGTAATTTTCACTTCAGTAAAACTTAATTGAGATATAAGAAGTGCCTTTATTTATACTATTATCAGGCAAAAGTAATTTTATAAATATAACACAACTTCACGCCCTTCCTCCTTTTCTATCCGAAGGCGGCTATTAAGCCTCGACTCACCGTTTGTTTACGTCCCAAATGGAATAGGTGGCAAACCTATTGTTATACCGGGCACAAACTATATTTATCACACATAACTTCCTAGAAGAATTTAGAAAAGTCATTACTGTGAGCCAAGATTCGAAGCCGCGAATTCTTGAATCAACAGCGGGGTGCTAGTCCACTGGACTACCGAGACTAATAATTATTAATATTACTAATTTTATTTTATCCTTTAAATAGTAATGGTAGACAATATATAAATATTTAATTAATTTGGTCCAATAGGTGTGTCAGAGCTTTTCAGTAATAAAGGCTAACTATCTGTAATGAAATATTGAATAGCTTGTAAAGAAATAAATCAATCCAATAACTCCGTAGTCTGTACTGACAAGATATTTTTATCCAAGCAATAATGTCAAAAGCTTAAGTACTCTTAAATTAATCTACAATGATATTACGAAAACTATTTATACTATTTAAAAAAGCAATACTGCATACCATATGTAAGAAATTCCCCTTTTTCAATTCTAAGTCTATTGAATTATTTCCAAAAGTAAGTACGTTAAGTAAGAATACGAAATATATAGCGCAGAAGAGAGAGAGTTTTCCGCCTCTTAACCAAGCCACTTTCAATATCAATAGGCGTTTAATGACTTTTGAAAGTCAATCGGCAGTCAACTTCTTTATGCATAAGTATATCAGACAAATTATATGGGGAGCAAATTTCTTGCACTGATGTAATACAATATTAATGGATAGAAAAGATCCAAATGACAATTTTGAATCATAACTTTATCTTCACGCCTAGTCTCTTGCACAATAAGATACGATACACACCTCACTTATTTCTTTAACTTTCATAACCCTTATCATATATGCTCCTTAGTTCAATGCAGTCCAAGAAATCGAATCATGGGATAAGGAGGCAATTGAACAGGCCTGTTACGTGATGATGAACAACTAACGTCGCCCATAGACACCTGCAGCACAGATATTACAGATGAGCATCATTCCGGAAATTTTAATACACATAAGATCTCTTACTCAAAGAAAATTTAAATATTTTCTCGAAGATATTTATTTTTTACAGCAGCAAGATCCTCCAAATGAGTTAATGCTACATAAATTATTTTCGGTAAAAGTCTATTTACCAAGTAGATACATAATCAAGAGTATGGCAGTAGAATGACATAAACATTTTCTAAACATACATTTATGAAACAGAGGGTGAGAAAGTCACCCGACCTCACGAATTGATGGATTCATGCGGTCCCAATTTCACCATGGACCTCTCGATTGGACAAAGGAATGACATTGCATAATACACTCTGTAACAACACAATAACCAGACTGGTAATGTTGACAGAACCCACAACGGCGTTAAGGTTTACTAACGACGTTTACCACACAAATACGGAATGTTAACACATCGGCGAATATCAGCGCCCGCACCCAAGTAAAGTTGGTTCGTGAAGCTTACTCTCATACATCTGCATAAACAATTGTAACCCTTGAAAGAGACTTGCTTTGCTTTTTATAGCTTTGTATTATGATTGCTTTTGTTTGATTAACCGATTTAATTATTCTTATAGGTCTATTCGGCCCAGCCGTTCTCCAGTTTTAGTGAGATTAGCGAGCACCAATTAATTTTTATGTAATTATGATTTAATTCAAGATTGAAAAATAAGAAATGACATTTACCGTGAAGTCGAATTTTATTACTAATAATATTGGAGTGAATCGACAAATAGAAAAAAATAAAACCGAATATAGCAAAACTAATAAAAAATAAGGAAAAACTATCAGTTCCTGTAGTTATACAGCTAGCTGGTAGCATCATTAATTTTATTTCAAAATTACTATCTAGCTTTATCTATTTCTAATTCATATACTACAACGGTCTATAAAAACTTTGAATCAGAGTTACCCATTTTTATTTTATGATTCATAAAATCACTGTTTACTGACACATAAATAGTGTAACGATTCCGGACAAGTTCTGGAAATAGCTGTCTTTTTATATCTTATTATATTAATCTTCTTATTTAGAATGGATATGCAGTGTCAACGGTTTATAACTGGCAGCATTCAAATACCGGTTATATTCAATAGTCTCGGTGCTCCAGTGGTAGAGCACACGACTTCTGATCCAGAGGTCCGGGTTCGAATCCTGACACGGGCTCTGACACTGGCCAATGACTTTTCGAAATTGTTTTCGGAAGTTAAGTGTGATAAATGTCGATGACTGAAAACTTTGTGCCCGTTATGGTAATAGGTTCGCCAACTCTTCCATTTGGGACGTAAACATAACGGCGAGATGAAACTTAACAGCTGCTGCCTACATCTTCGGGTAACAAGAGGCGTGAAGTTATGTTATGTTTATGTTATGTATGTAACTTCTCTGTTCATATCTTCAAGTTTTTCAGCTAGCAATTGATTTGGCTATTTTTGAAATTCCCATCCAAGGCAGAATCAAAAACGTACTCATCTGTCAGTGAACTAGCTAGCATCTAAGAGGGAAAACCTTGAGAAGGTTAGGCTTTTGACAGTGGAAGAGTCTTGCAGTTCGCTCCATGAATGAGCCGGCTCTACCGGTGAAATACCACGACCTCTCGGAATGTCGGCGTGCAGTGGTTCGTGCTGCGTTTATTTCGGTGAAAGAGGTATCCGGAGGCCCGATACCCTTTCCTCTTCCCTTTCCCTTCTACTCCCTTAAAGGACGGCAACGCACCACAGTGTTCATGGACGGTGAGTAGTTGATTTTCATCAGGTGACCTACTTGCTTGTTTGCCCTACATTCCCATAAAAAGGTGGCTTACAAATGTTGGATAAGTGTTGTCTTAATAAACTTAAGTAACTGAGGTCATAATTATCACTCAATCAGAAGACCAAGAGATTCTAATGCAGATATCAAGTTACAAATTACAATCTATTCGTATATAGTAGAAAATCGAGCATTTAATGGGTACATAGTGGCGTCAATTACTCGTGGCGTTTATAATACAAAGAGTTAACCCGGAAAACTATTTTCTGCATCAAAAGTAATAAATAAGTAAAATTTGGATTTATGACTTTTTCTTTAATACATTATATATGAATCATACAAATAAACCACCCTGTTACCACCCTCTATCTATTAATAACCCGCATCAACATCAGTTGCATAGTTTTTAAGATTTAAACATAAAAAGATTTATTATCATAGGCCTTCACACACAAGTAATAATGGTGAAAGTAATAAAAGACATGAAAATTAACCAATTATTAAATTTAAATTAAATATTGACACTTGTGCTTGAGAAAATATAATTGCCACGGGCGGCCCGATTCCGAGTGTAGTGCATCATGAGAAGAACTGAGCAAAAAAATCAAGTATTAAATGCTCTTTTCAAACCATGATAATGTAACTGTAGGAAACATCTCATCTGTAAACAAAAGCAATAGACTGGTAAATAAAAAGGGGCAGCAGCCTGACTATAAAAATTATGGTCAAACCAAACCAAAATACGGGAATAATAATGCTTGTAGTTTAAACGCACAGAAAAGAGAGAGAGAGTGAGAGAGAGAGAGAGAGATAGATAGAAAAAGAGAAAGATAGAGAGAAAGATAGAGAGAAATAAAAATAATATAGAACAACTTGTATAAAACAATTGAGAAATATAAAAGTGTCCCCGGAAACACTTTACAGTACACATGTCCCCTGTTCCAGTTTTCCAATGATGTCGAGCAGAGATTGGTTCAAGGAAATACGACTCTCGACAGTTCCGGTACATTATTAACGAATTTGAACCCCATACATTTTACATTATCCACTCAACAAATTGTTACTTCAAAGCCACTGTATAGATGTGAGTTGTGTTGAAATATATATTTCTAGATGTCATGGTACATTAAGATATGAAAGAGTACCAAAAAATTATGAACTTTAATTACACTTAAATACTCATCTCTTCATTTCGTTGTCTTTTAAATAGTCAAGATATAAAGTTGACAATCTTAAGGTTAGCCCAAAAACGTGAGGATGGAAAACCTAGACATTTAATCAGAATTGTATTTTTAATAAAGAAAAAGTGATCCTTTCAATGGTTTCAAAGTAAAGTCCATTCCAACAAAACAAATCTTGTTGTGTTTGATATATTTTTTTTTTCAATCCTAGAGTGGGCGCGCCATAAGCATGATTATATAAGAAAAAGGGACTATTTTCTCGAAATATTTCGCTTATAAAAATGTTATCTTATGTAAAATATTAATCAACAATGGTGTCTTTAATCACGCAGTAGAAGATATTTGCATTTATACTACTAATAATACTACTAATAATGGGCTTTGTTATAACAACTATCATTGCGTCTCGGAGCGAGACGTCGCGTCGCGGCGCGTGACGGGAATATTCTGGAACATTCGAATATTTGACTATAACATGCCTGTCGATACGGATTTGAATATGAATAGAATATTAATGAAAAACTTGTTCCCGAATACTATCAAGACGATGGTGATTTGTTTTGCTGTTGTTTGTTGTATCAAGTAAAGCCACGTACACACAATATAGGTCGCTGAAAATGGATTCTTGATGTACTATTGTTGTCGTTCCATGTTTGTTCAAGTTGCCAACTCGATGAGGCATATATAAAAACGTGACATCATCGAATTAACTTACTTTTACTAACCTAGATGTATTAAAAAGCGTAATTGTTTGAAATTGGATCTAGATTATTATAATATTACCTATGTGTCTCTGCTAATACAAATATCTGTTACATTTGGCGTAATTTTTATTTACATTAAATAAATTATAAGCAAAATCCCTTTTTAAAGAAGCTTTTATTTAAGCGCTCTAAAAATAAGAAAATAATATTTTCTTAAAAATTTCAAGTATCAACTTAGAGCCTGTACATGTACAATTTATATAATAATAAAAGCTTGTCGCGCGAGTTGTAAATAAACTATACTAATTTTATAATGTCAAATCAAACCAAAATTGCTTTATTTTCATGGGTCTTCACACACAGTGAAATATAGTCCTTAAATACAGATATTTAACTTATTACTATATTTAAAGCATAACATATTAAAACACGAGCGCTTGAGAAAAATGCCTCCTTGGAACAAAAATGCACGGACGATTCTGAGTGTAAGGTTGTCATGAGAAGAAATGGGCAAAACACTCATGTAAATTAATCTACTAACTTTACTATAGTATCCATTGCAATTTAATTACCTACTGAAAGGGAGACAAACCTCGCGACAAGCTTTTATTATTATATAAATTGTACATACTGAGGCTCTAAGTTGATACTTGAAATTTTTAAGGAAATATTATTTTCTTATATTTAGAGCGCTTAAATAAAAGCTTCTTTAAAAAGGGTTTTTGCTTATAATTTATTTTTAGTTATAACTGGCTAGGTTAATGTCATTTCATTTAACGCATCATTATTGCAAGTTAGTTTACCGCTTAATTTCAAACGGTCCAGCTCTTCAATAAGGAGATCATCTAATTCAATTTCAGCATGAAACTTTTTTTCCATTTAATCGCAATGATGATTTTTAATTCATAGCCATATTGTAGAAATGCATCAAAAATATGTATGCCGTCATCTTGGATGGTCCACTGTATTGTATTTAGAATGACGTCGCATTATTTTTCGAATTATTCTTAATAAGCTTTTTCATTTGATACCCATATTGTAGAAATGCAAATACAGTGGAATATCCGCCATATTGGATTTAGAATGACGTCATATTATTTTTTGAGTTAATTTAAACAAGTCCTTTCATTTGATACTCATATTGTTGAAATGCAAATATTTTTCCCGCCGTATTGGATTTGGAATGACGTCATATTTTTTTTTCGAGTTACTATTAACAAGCCCTTTCATTTGATACCCATATTGTAGAAATGCATTAAAAAAACTGTTCCTCTATCTTGGATGATCCGCCATATTGGATTTAGAATGACGTCACATTAGTTTTTCAGTTACTCTCAATGAGCCCTTTCATTTGATACCCATATTGTACAGAAGCTTAAAATATGTTTTCCTCCATCTTGGATATTCTACCATATTGGATTTAGAATGACGTCATATTATTTTTTGAGTTACACTCAATAAGGCCTTTCATTTGATACTCATATTGCAGAAATTCCTTCAAAATATCCATTTCTTCATCTTGGGTGGTCCGCCATATTGGATATGGAAGGATGTCACACATCATATCATGCATTGTCATCCAAAGTAAACGTGTATACAAAATTTCAGCTCAATCGGTTGAAGATATCTACTTCAAAATTGCGTTGCAAGATTCCACCGAACATACATACTTACATACATACATACAGTGCAAGTTAAATAAAAGCTTTTAAAAAGGCAAGTTTTGTTGATTTTAAAACATCTCAAACAGTGGTAGTCTTGCAATTCGCTGCATGAATGAGCCAGCTTGACCGGTGAAATACCACGAACTAATGGAATATCGGCGTGAAGTGGCTCGTGCCGCGTTACTTTCGGTGAGAGAGGTATCAGGTGGCCCGATTCCCCTTTCTCCTCCTACTCACTTAAAGAACGGCAACGCAACACTGTGTTCAGTTCATGGGCGGTGAGTAGTTGCTTACTATCAGGTGGTCCACTTGCTCATTTGCCTTCCTATCCCATAAAAAAATCTAATACGGTTATAAGTCACTCTGCCTGTTCAAATCCCTAAAAATTGCTAAGCAAAAGTTAAATAAGTATGCGACAATGTATTAATTAGTACTGCCAAAATAAAATTTACCACATGTGTAAAGAAAGGCTCACGGCTCTAAAACACAAATTAATAGCATAAAAAAAAAACTCAGCCGCCCTTACTTAAGACCAAAAAGTTTGATCAAAATTGGCAAATAGTATAGAATTAATACTGTTGAATGGTGATCCACCACTTCTGTACCAAGTTTCCAATCCTGGTTATCTTTGACTTATCCAAAAAACTAATGATAAAAAAAATATCAATAAACTTGTATCTGATGTATGATAATCGGCAAAACAGTCGGCCTGTAGACACATAACCTACCCATTCGTGGATTAAGGGTGTGAAGTTACATCAGTTATTATACATATAGTCTAGTCTACCATTCAAAAAGCATTTACGAAGAAAGATACACGATAGTAACAAAATATACATAATTAATTATCCGCATCTTACTGAGAAATATGTATACTCACTTTGAAGATTAGAAGAACGGCGTTTGAATAGATTCTGTTGTAAACATGGAACGTATAGGATAAATGTGTCTTCGTGGAAGGGTATTAGTGAAAAATTTAAATTAAATACTTTTATATTATGTAATTTATCAAATTAATAGCAACTTAAATTAGATATTGAGAAGATGCCGGATGTGAAACTTAAAGCATGCTAAACTCTTCCATAGATTTCATTAAGTATGCTAACTAATTGCCTTCTTTGATGATAAATTAACGTCATAAACTTAGATTGCTGCATATTTGTAAATATATTATTAAGCACAATCACGGTGGTCCAGTGGGAGAGCACACGGCTTCTGATCCCGAGGTCTGGGTTCAAATCCTGACACAGGCTCACACCAATGACTTTTCGAAGTTCTTTTCAGAAGTTAAGTGTGATAAATATCGATGACTGAAAACTTTGTGCCCGGTATGGCAATATGATTATATGATTCGCGGGCTAATTTGGTCACATTTTTCCGTGTATTAATAGGAAGGTGAAAAAACAACTTGCTTCTCCAAAATGAGAGTTAAACCACAAGAGTTAATTATGTACAGGAAGTTAGACCACAGGTATGTTAGAAATTGTGCCTTATTTGGTAGTCAGAGCAAATTCACATTTACATTCATCTTTATAGGGGGCTCACTTTACCGTAGAATTGAAGGTCTTTTTAACCTGTATAATAATACTACATATTATTCCCGCTTTTGATTCAGAACTTGTAGGATCGATGCCGAGCCCACATTAATGACTTCTCGGAATTCTTTTCGAAATTTATGTGTGATAAATATCGATAGCTGAAATAATTGTGCCTGGTGTATGCCAATAAGTTCCGCCACCTATTCCATTTGGGACGTAGCGATTCGACAAGTCCAGGCATAACAGCCGCTGCCTCTTGGCGTTGGATAGATAAAAGCATGAAACCTCTCTCACAGAACGAAACGCAGCACGAGCCACTTCACGCTGATATTCCAAGAGGTTGTGGTATTTTAATGGGTTGAGCCGGCCCATTCATGCAGCGAACTGCCAGAATCTACCAATCTCCCTCTTTTAAACGCAAAATTACTACCATAGTTAAATTAGCGAAGCTGTTAAATTAATAATTGAATATGCATCTGTAAGGGATACTACACCTCATGGCACGTACATGTACGTGCCATCAATAGTATATAATAACGGTACGCACAGTATGCTCTAGTGGTCGGTGTGCAGCGACAGGCAGTTGTCGCTGACACAAATAAATGACAAGATCTATAATACGTCTTTCATTTACCGGCCGCTCAACCACCATCTAGAAGAAGCACCACTCACGATGTAACATCATCCAACGGAATAGTCACTAGTAACGTCATCCGCTACACTGGTGACCCCGACGTGATCTGAACACGCAACCTTCTGATGACGAACACCATCACCGAAGGACATCCGCCTCACGATGACATCAACCATAAGAACAGCCATCTGTATCAACCTACCGTTACATTGGTGACCCCGACGAACACGCAATGAAGAAACCCCGACGTGTGAACCCCGACGTGTGAACCCCGACGAACACGCAATCAAGAAACTCTGACGTGTGAACCCCGACGCCTCAAGGAAATCCAACTGCCAAGAAATTGTTACACATAAATTAATCCACAAACTCCATGCTCCAGCACAATGCCGTCGCCTACGCAAGGTCCATCGAAGAATGACTCGAAATCTGAAGCCTATAACGCGACAGCATTTCCTTCGATTCGAAATTTCCGAAACTTTTGGACGGACCAGCCTCGCGTATGGTTTACAAGGGCAGAAGAAGTAAGACGAAGTCAAAAGTACGCACTCCACAGAAGCACAGCAACGAGAGACCAAATTCCAAGACAAAGAACCGATACGATATGATGTGTAAGAAACGTTGAAGATGCGAGACGAGACGAGGAATCACAGAGGCGCCAAATACAGAAGGAATAATAAGGTAGCCGAGTTCCCGTAATGAAGACACGGAACGAGCGCAACGCGGCCGGTCGCGACAGAAGGTTTAGCCACCGCCGCTCACGTTCCAACTCGCAACAACGCAGCCACACGCGTACACTCCAGAACTACAAAAGCCAAGATTAGGTATGTCAGTGTCACGTAAAAAACATGCTTATAGATGTGTGCCACCCTGAGCCGGAAGAAGGCTGCAGGAAAACTAGGTGTGGCGGTATACATGTAGCAGAAGCAGGATATCTCCGCGCGCCAAACGTTTACCGCCCGATCAATTTATTTGTGTTTAAACAAAATCCGCTGCTATCCAGGAATTAGGGATACGTAGGCCGTCAAGAAGTCTATAATAGATAGATCTACACGTTGTACCTAAAAATTGGGAAATACGTCATTGTAGAGAGTTTAGACAATAAAACGCGGCTACTATACCGGATTGTATAATTGTTAAAAACACGTAATCATAAGATATTGTGTATGTTATAGTGACTGTGACAATGTCACGCAATTTCCGCAAAGCATGTTGACGACTAATCGTTGTTAAATCACGTCGTCACTATTTTGCAATGTAGGCATCATATTAACATTGACATTGAGAACTAGTTTTTCTAATTACCGATATATTGACAAATATTTATTGTAAAATCACCATGTCAATCAAATCACAATGTTTTTGCCAATTAAGCATTATATGTTATTATTGTATTAATCTTGTTTATTAACATGAACATGTAAAGATATTATGTACTGTACTGTGTAACTATAGGGTTTTTTTTTTACTTTTGTGATCAATTTTAAGGATTTTTTTTTCAACTAAGGGGGGAATGGTGTAAGGGATACTACACCTCATGGCACGTACATGTACGTGCCATCAATAGTATATAATAACGGTACGCACAGTATGCTCTAGTGGTCGGTGTGCAGCGACAGGCAGTTGTCGCTGACACAAATAAATGACAAGATCTATAATACGTCTTTCATTTACCGGCCGCTCAACCACCATCTAGAAGAAGCACCACTCACGATGTAACATCATCCAACGGAATAGTCACTAGTAACGTCATCCGCTACACATCTAATATGTTAATTTCGCCAAATAGCCTAAATAGGAAATAATAGAACACATTGCTACTAAACAACATAATGGACTTATAAGTAATAGTGACAATTATATGTCCTCAGGGATGGCACAAACTAGCAAAGATAAGCTGAACAAATATCACTCCGGGGATTGTTTGTGACAGCCCTGAAATTATTGTTATACTATAATATTGTCTTTAGTCCGTGGCTTTACTAACAGTTATTATAAATTGTCAGTGTAACTAAACATAACCTCACGCCTTTTACTACCCGAAGGTGTGGGCAGCGGCTTTTACGCCTCGTCTCGCCGTTATGTTTACGTCCCAAATGGAAAGCACAGTTTTCTGTCATCGTTATTTATCTCACATAACTTCCGAAAATAATTTCGAAAAGTCAGTGGTGTGAGCCAGGATTCGAAACCATAACTTCTTGATTCAGAAGCAGGGTGCTCGACCATTGGACCACTGAGACTTTCAGTGTAACATCTTTGAATAAATTTCAAAAACAGCAGTTACAATTATAGTTAACGGATATAGGTCCATACTTCGGGCAAAGTTAACATTTTGCAAGGCATTTGTCGTCCAAAATTTCCGAAATGCTTTTCAATCAGATTGAAACTATGGCCCTCTCAATCAGAAGTCAACTACTAAAAAGTCATCAAGATGATAAATCAATTATTTTTACCGCGTTTTATAGATACAGTCATAATCAAAAACATTCCATTCTGAGAATATTGTTAAAGCCTCAACAGTATAATACAAAATAAGTATCACAGCCCACCGTCACGGTAATAAACGTAAAGAATATTCAGAAATAAAATTATATTACAACTTCAGTAGGTACATCTGCATTTGTGGGTTATAATTATCAAGGGAGTGCGTCTCAATGGCTTCCAGTATCTGGATAGAGTCGTAAAATATTGTTTACAGCCTTCTAAAATCGAATAATATCACAAAACAAAACTCCCGTGGGCTCCTGAGCCTCTTTGCCATAATATTATGCATTATTTTAACGACATGAAAGATATATACTTAGTCATGCCATAAATATTGTAACAAAGAACAATTTTTTTTTTTAATTGCAAATAACATTTATTACTTTTACAGTGTGTTACTTTAATACATAAATATAAAACGATATAAAATATAAAATCTCCATCCAGTCCAATAAAGTCTCCATTGGCTGCAATACAGGCCTTTAAACGTTGAGGCCAGTTATCAATAGAAACACGCACTCTTTCCATGGGAAAATTCTTCACTGCCAATCGTATGGATTGTTTTAGGGACTCTAAATTATTATGACGTTTAGAGCAAGCCGTACTCTCTAAAACTGACCACAAATCATAATCCAGTCGATTAAGATCGGGACTAGACGACGGCCAGTCTTCAGCTCTAATGAAGTCCTAAACGTTCGCTTCCAACCAAGATTGCGTGGACCGAGCTTTATGACCCGGTGCCGAGTCTTGCTGGAAGGACCATACTTCGTTATTGAACATGGTGTTGTTAAGGGGCTTGACTACCTTTTCAAGAATGGTATCTTGATACACTTGTGCCGATGTTTTGATACCTTTTTCACAAAAATATGGCTCAGTCACTCCTTCGTAGCTAACACCCCACCAAACCATCACTGAAGTCGGATAATGCCCACGTTGCACTCTGTCAACTAACTGGGAAGCTTCCTTCGAGCTTTGAGCATAAATGCGGTCATTTAGTTTGTTAAAATGTTGCTCAATTGTAAAAAGTTTTTCATCCGTAAACAATATTTTTCTGTGACCTCCCTTTGCGTACCGCTTCAGTAGTTGTTTAGATTTTAACACCCTATTCTTTTGTAAATTATCAGTTAATAAATGACCGGTGCGCCTCTTATAAGCTGTAAGTCCTAAATCATCTTTTAAAATACGCGACATTGTTCTAGGTGCTATCTTCATCTCCCGAGATAAAATCTTTTGCTTGCGGACAGGATTTCTTCGAATTCTTTCCCTTACTGCTTTGACCACCTTTTTCGTACGAACACTTTAAAAGAAACACATCACATATTATAATAATAGTAATATCTTGTACTCAATACACATAGCGCCCTCTAGTTCCAAGATAAGGAACTGAATGCTTATGTTACGGATACTAGATAACGTATATTAAATACATATACACTTTTCTTTTGTAAATACATACTTATAATACTTATAAAAACACCCAGACGTCATACAAACATTCATGCTTGTCATATATATGTGTACTGGGGTCTAACCCGCAGACCTCAATTCCGTAGTCGGTTGTTTTACCACTGCACCAAGATGGGTGATATTGATTCTACGCCAGTTTTTTTTTTCTAAGGTGTTGCATTTTGAAAATATTGCTTACATACTTTTTACAGAAAATGTAGACTGATCAATGAATGAACAAAATGTCTATTATTCATCAATTTAATAGAATAGCATCAACAGTGAACATCGCAATAATAAAAAAGTTATTAAATATTAAAACGTAAAGAAAACTTATTTTTTGTCTAATTTGCCACCCTTTAAAATTTCCATTGGTTTCGTTACATTTTCAACGTACACAATAAAAGTACATTTAAACAACACACATAATAAGAACAAATTGGTACAAAACGAGCAACATTTGTACGAGTGTGTTCGTCAAGTGTCATTGCGGTTATATCCTGCTGAAGAATGCGGAATCAGCGTCTACTGAACACGATGAGAAGACTGGGAAACCAACACAATGTTTAAACATGAGATATGACCCGGCAATATATATTTGTATGCGTGTCATGTAACCTAAGCGCTCGTTTATCAATACACCCTTGGGCGTAACTTGGCTAACGGCATACAAAAGCATATGAGAGATACAACGCTATGTTGAAGCGAATAACGAAATATAATGCCTCTGTATTGATGTGGTGTATGTGTTAACTTGTAATTTTGTAAAATTACTAATTTACACAATTGTCATTTGTATGTGTATGTTTATTATTACAAATATTTGAAACGTGTTTGACACAAATATACTGAGTCGTGAACATATGGCTTGGTTCTTAACATCAGTCTCCAAGCAATTGGAAATTCTGAGAAGTTCTTCTCAGTTCTTCTCAAGAAGCCTTGACGCCGGAACTGGCACTTAGATTCGCTTTCAAATTCACGACAGTGTGGTGAAAGGGAATCTAAGCTCCGCAAATTTTAGCTAGCAGTTTTATATGACGATTCTAAGTACTGTGTAAAGTCTAAGGAATAAAGATAATTTGAATTTGACGGGCACAAAGCTTTTGACAAAATTACATTAGCTAGAAATCAAAAAGTGAAAAAGTAGTAGAAGTAGAAGAGAAAGTAGTAGCCAGGGTGAGATTAGAATGGAGCAGGTTGGAGGAGGCCTGGAGTGGATAGAGGATGAGCCTCCAGATAACTTTCATACTTAATGAAACGCGGAATGAGCAACTTTAAGTAGATTTTACGTTAGGTCGTGGTATTTCATAGATCACCGAGCCGGTCAAAAAAATTCTATGAGTGTAATTTGTCTGATGAGACTATTTGAAAATTGAAATTAGTGTTGCTCCTACATTCGGAGACGTGCAGCTGCGATTGCGTCCTTATTTACTTGTACTACAAGCGCATTTAATATAAATTTAATAACTTGTAAAATTTTATGGATTTATATACCATTTTTAAGTGTCTGAGAAGACCAATAATAATAAAGCGATTTGTTTTGATCAAGAATTTGTAAACATAAAACAAACAATATTCGTTAAATTTCGTGACGAAACCAAACATGCAAAGGCAGATATTTATATAAAGTCAACATACTGCCAAAGTGGTTTCCTACAAACATCGCTGCAGGCTATGTTATACATAAATATATAACAGACATACCTATATTATAGGAAGTAAGTAAACCGTCTAATAAGAGCGCTCGTTAAATTTCCTTAATAATAACATTTAGCAAGTCCAATAGCTTCATTTTGAGAATGCTTACTGCTATATAAACGACTTCAAAATATTATTAAGTGATATATACTGGTATATATCTTCACCATTTTGGATTATATTTGATGAGAATTTTGTTTTTATAAAATTTTTGCCACTGCTGTTTTTTTTAACGTATATTGACTATTAAGTTTTGAAAATAAGATAGATACATGCATATATAAATTCACACCAAATCATTTGCGTGGCAGGCAGAGAGAACAGAAAGGCTTAAGGCACGATTCTTGGCCGTCCTCGAGCCCTACATCCTTACTCACTTTTGCACTTTATATCTGCTTAGAAAATAACATAATTATACAATTTTGTATAGCTATAGCTTTTCATAAGAGTCTACATTTATTGACGTGACAACGTCTTATAATTCGTTGGAGCCGACTGCACTGGGACGTTACCACGATGCGGCGTTACCTCGCTTTCAGGAGTTTCATTTAGGAACGCCATTTACGCCAGTAATTAAATTTAAATTTTCTTTTGAAAACTGAAACCGTTGAATCATTTTTTCTTTTGACGTTGTCACGTTCAACTATAAACAGAAAACAGATTTTTTATAAAACAGTGTCCGGTCTAAATTAGGTATATTTTTTATTCTATTACATTACACCTCTCATACCCTAATGTAACTCAGGTAACACGTAACACTTACGCCTGACAGACACCGGTTTTACTAAATAATTCCGTATTATTCTAGACTTCTAAGTAAAATTAAAGAAAACGTAGGCAGATCGGTAGTGAGTCACCAAAGAAAGAACCGTAAAAATTCTGTCTCAGGAGATTAATATATTTTTCCAACTGATGCTATTTATCTGGGTAAATGTCTTCACTCTTCACATTACAGAAAACTATTCGTAAATATCATGGCTACATTCATGCGGGCTAGACCTTAGACCTTATTAGAGGCTATTTACAATCAAGTTAGCCACAGACTCAACTGGCGCCAAAGGCAATTAGGTAAAACAATATATTTCCACTTTTCGTAAGCTCTATAAAAGTGTACTTACTTGGTTTTTATGTTATTATCTTTTTGAAACATTTCTATTGGACAATGAAGTTTGGCAACGATTAGGTTTTAATGTTGGCAGTAAAATTCCAATACTCGTTTATGGCAACCGATATAGCATTTTATTTATATTGTAATCTCAGGAAAAAAACACACAGTTTAGTGTTAAAACATTAGGATAAGAAGACACTGGATTAATATCTTGGACACAATACACACAGCTCCCTTTAATTCCAATCTGAGCAACAAAATGCTTGTGTTATGGAAACTAGGTATCGGATTTTAATAAATAATATATACTTTTCTTCACTAAATACATTCTTATAATTCCTAGAGAAACACCCAGACGCCATACAAACATTCATGCTTGTCACAAAAATTTCACCTCTGGTGGGGATCGACCCCGCCTTCCTCAATTCTGCAGCCGATAGTTTTACCAATTCAACACGAGGCCTGTCTTTATAATTAAAAAAAATGTGATAAGAATGTAATAAGAAGTAAAAAAGAGCTATATATTTATCTTAGTCTCGGTGGTCCGGTGGTAGAGCACACGGAGTTGCGGGTTCGAATACTGATATTGGCTCACACCAATGACCTTTTGAAATTATTTTCGGAAGTTAAGTGTGATAAATATCGATGACTGAAAACTTTGTGCCCGGTATGGCAATAGGTTCGCCACCTATTCCATTTGGGACGTAAACATAACGGCGAGACGAGGCTTAACAGCCGCTGCCTACACCTAACAAAAGGCGTGAAGTTATGTAGATATTTATAATAGTCTTAGTCGTAAGAACTTGATACAAACGATTTTAATAATTATTTTCAGAAGTTATGTGTAATAAATACAGCGGACCGACAATATGGTGCCGGAGGTATGGTATTAGGCTATATTCTATCTGAGATGTAAATATTCGGTGAGTGAAGGTATAACAACCGTTATCTACATCTACAGTTCTCTAAATTTAAAAATATATGTATATTTCCAACCATCGATAAGAAACCATTAAAAAAAACATTGGCAATGTCGAAAACTAACAAGGTTCACTGTCAGCGCGACCGCAAGTAAGCGATTCTCAGGATTCTATAATTCAACACATGAACACAATATTATGTAAAAGTTGACACTTGGAAGCACTTTTTCGCACACATTGATAAGTCACTCACACATCAACAGGCCATTTTTGGTCTCGTTGTTTGGGGGACTATCGTCGATCTATTATTATTAAATCTATGCATAAAACCAGTATTAACTTCAGATACTATTTTCATACATACAGATTGTCATTATAGGATATCATGTCGCAAGACGTGTTGCAAAGACGACATCGCAATATTTTCATATAACGCTCAAATAAGTTAGCTTAGAACAATAAAAGTACCGTACTGCACATATATAAGAGAACGTAATTTAATTTGAAGTCTAGAAGAAACTTGTTCTAACATCCTCATTACTATTGTAAAACAACATTTTGCTACGGTGTACAAAATCAGTCAACAACAAACTCGGAATTGTTGAGATGTGTGAATCTTAGACCCTCGTCGCTCACCTGATTGCGGAATGCAAAGCGTACCCAAGGGACCCTGAACCTAATATACAGCGGAAATAAAGGCTTTTATCCGCCGCAACTGAAATAGAAAAGGCTGACAAACCGTAACAGACACGTGAGTAGCTGAAATGCTTTTGAATAGTTAATAGTGCTTTATTTCAATGATGTTTTATTATTTATGACCACTTCGCCCCGTTAGCAAGCTCTGTATTTTTGAAACATTCCCTAATTATACATTATTTTACTGGTCCCCTTTTCCACCTGAAGGTGTAGGCAGCAGCTGTTAAGCCTCGTCTCGCCGTTATGTTTACGTTCCAAATGGAATAGGTGGCGAACTTATTGCCATACCGGGCACAAAGTTGTCAGTCATCGATATTTATCACACGTAACTTCCGAAAATTTCGAAAAGTCATTGGTGTGTGCCAGGAATTGAACCCACTATTTCTTGAATCAGAAGTGGGGTGCTAGCCACTACGCCACCGAGACAATTGTAGACGATCGTAATAAGCACTTCAAGTATAAGTATGTTTTTTATTAACTACGTGACCTTGAGCTATTATCTTCTGGTACGTCACCATATATGACCGGATGCAGTACATGCGCTTAACAGATTTTTCGTACTAAAGTAAAATTCACATACATAAAATTTTTAACTAAAATAATTATAATAATAATAAACAATAGCAATAGCTTAGAAACTTAATCATTTAACATAGATGTAAACTGTATATCGTGGATGCGCTTTCAGCAGGCATAGCAGGTACACCACGTATGTAGAAACGTTAGGAAACGTGGAGAGTTGGGTTTACTAGGGCAAAGAACGTTAGTAGTAAAGCCCAGCTAGCAATCCACAATGCGGTACTGATCCCAACGCTAACTTATGGAAACGAGAGCTGGGTATGGCTGAGTGTGCATGAAAATAGGACAAACGCGGTCGAAATGAGGACCGTATCGAAAACAAGGTTGGAAGGAAGTTGGATTGAAAGAGAATGTCAGTGTAGAAGTAAGAAAGGGCCTGCTCTGATGTACAATGTAGAAGCGGATGGATGAAAAGAGTTATGAAAGTCAACGAAGCGAGTGAAATGTATAAGATTCGTGCCTTACGGCACTCTGTTTTTTCTGCCTATCCCGCAAGGGATTTGGCGTGAAGTGTTTGTATGTATGCATGTAGATCTAAGTGTTTTGTTCAAATAAATAAGATAAAAAAGTCTTGATTCCTAACAAATGACACCATACCTTTCATGTTTTATAAAAGGATATTTAGCTTGATATATCTTATCGTTAACATTGGAAAGGAAACGTAAGAGGATATTTATTTTGCCGAAGCTGTTTTCTTCGTAAACATTTACTTAATGAGATACATTTATTTATTAGGAAAACATAAATACTGATTGCGGTTTGGGCAGTTGTAAGATACGAAATAATATCTTTGTTGTGCCCCGGTGATAATGTACTTTGAAACTAGGAAATCATTGGTTTGATGAGTTGGAAATCTATTTGTAAATTCCCGATTTCAAATTCGGGCACACAATAATGACATATTGGATGATAAATAATGATGACAATAAAAATATGTCCAATGCTAATAGGCTTCACCACGTATATCGGAGAACCTAAAACATTTTTGTTTTGTTCCAACCAGTCTTGGACAATAATAGACCAAGTTTTACGGGACCTTCGCTAACAGCTTGGTTATTTAGTAAGGAATAGCATAGATTATGTTTTATAAAATTAAATTCCACCTTTACCAAGTCACAGTTACAGTCAGCCAAAAATATCTACAAGATATGTTGTCATGTCAGCGAACAAGTCTCTCGTTTACTTAAGGTATATACTTATAAAGTATAGTATCTGTAAATGTTTCGTCGTTTATTTATCTGTAAACGATTCAGTTCGATTAACACAGTTTATTCGACTGAAATAATTCCTTATTTACATTTTATTTACGAAATACGTACAAGTTTTCATGACGACATACGAAATCTTTGATGGCGGGCAAATAATATTATTTTATCACGTGTAGCTTTGAGATATCTCGCTTCTGTATATTTTAATTCAAATAAATATTGTGTCTGTATAAATAACTTTTACGTTTACATTGGAAGTCTTCCTTCTCCCTTCTCTCTTGATATATTCTTCATGATAAACTTCCGTCGTCGGCGATCTCCTGTACCAGCCACCTTGCTAATGAGCGCAGTTAAAATTTGCCTCAAAGTTAATAGCTACAATTAGTAATTCTACTCGCGAAAAACTTTAATGTTTCATATTTAAAATTGATTCAATCCGAACAGATTTTTGATGTTTGTTTTAAGGGACAAACGAGCGGTGCATGCAAACCGATAGTAAGTGACTGTCGATGCCCATGAACATCTGCTTCTTTGAGAGGACCATGGTTACGTTGCGAGCCTCTATGGTAGTATTGTCTATGTACGATGAGTTCGATAATATAGCGTCTGGATACGAACGACGAAATGCAACATAAGTCACTTTACGGCGAATTCATTCATGCAGCGAACTGCGTGACTCTACCGCTGTTATTTTCTTTTTATTTTCCTAACAGAAACTGTAACCATTCAACTTGGGTTCGAATTTTACCCAAATACCTGCGTGCTTTATATAAGATTCATAATAAATAAAACAAAGATGAATTATTTATTTTAACCATATTATTTGGTATCTCGGTGGTCCGGAGGTCGAGCACCCCGCCTCTGAATCAAGAAGTCCCGGGTTCGAATCATGGCTCACACCAATGATGTTGCGAAATACTTTTTGGAAATTACGTGTGATAAATATTGATGATTGAAAACTTTGTGCCCGGTATGGCAATAGGTTTGCCGGCTATTCCATTTGAGCCGTAAACATAACGGCGAGTCGAGTTTCAACAGCCTCTTTGGGTATAAAAAGGCGTGATGTTATGTACATTAATATAAATAAGACAGAAAATATACATTAGAAAAATCATTACCTGGTAGTACATCAAAGGTTCTACGATTAATATATTCCACAATAACTTGTTATAGAATACTAACATTATCAAATTATCTAGGCACCTTGTAGGGCACAGCTGTTAAGACCCACGCTAAAATTAAAGCTCTTAACTCTTAAGCTTATTATCGTCTACACAAGTTCGAATTATTCTACACAAGTAATATAACATACTCGTAACATAACTTCACGCCTTTTGTTACCCGAAGGTGTAGGCAGCGGCTATTAAGCCTCGTCTCACCGTTATGTTTACGTCCCTAATGGATTAGGTGGCGAACCCGGTATAGCAATAGCTATACCGGGCACAAAGTTTGTCAATCATCGATATTTATCACACACAACTTCCGAAATCAATTTCGAAAAGTCACCGAGACTATTTTTCCGAGACCGAGACAAGTAATATACTAGAATAATAACTAATAAGTTATATTATCCCGCTTTTAATACATTATAAATTTAGTAAAACAGTAAAATATAGAGAGTATCGACTAATAAAATATCACGGAGACTTAGAATATCGACGTAAAGTGACACATGTCGCTTTTTGTTCGGTGAGAGAGGTATCCGGAGGCCCACTGCTCCTTGCCCCTTCCTTATCCCTTCCCATCCTACTCCCTTACAGGTCGGTAACTCAACTGTAGCACTATTAGCATTGCAGATGTACATGGACGGCGGTATTGCTAACATTTGGTGACCCGCTTGCTCGTTTGCTACCTATCCCACAAATATAATTTATATATTGGTCATAACTTTACGAGTTATTATCTCAAATACAAGATAGAAATGAAAAAAATTATCACAATCTAATTAAATCAAGTTGCTTAAATTTGCTATAAAGTTAATAGCTACAATTAAAAATTCTATTCTCCAAAAATTTATGTCTCAAAATGTTTTGAATTGGTTCAAGCCGAACAGATTTTTTATATTTAAGCGAGCATACGGTGTAAGCTTACGGTCTCATAGTTTACATAATTAGTTTTGATATTATTTCCTAGTAAAATGAACCTTTTTATAGCAAAGATAAAATTTTCTCAAATGTGTTCCTATAGATGTTTGTATGACGTCTGATTGCATGATCTGAAGGAACAAGTTCGCAACGGAATGTTAAATAAATATATATGTAGTTAATATACAAAATCGAAAACTCTATAAATATATTCTGTAACAAAAGGGATAAAATAAAGAAAATAATCCATTATTTGTGTAGGTACACATCAGATAAAATCGCCATCACTCGTAATAAGAACACTCCCGTTTCGTCTATCTCGCAATAAATCCAAGCAAGAGCAAAAAAAATCCCTTTCATTCAGAATATACAGGGCGTTCATTAAACTAATTATCCCCATCTTAGTTCTACGAAGTTAGTGGAGATGTTATCTATTTGAGGGTGCCTGCCCTCCCCTCGTGTCCATTCTAATTTCATTATATAGTTTTTCATTGGAAAAACGATGATCAAACAAATACAAGGCTTCTTTGGTGATTTTAACTGAGTAAACATTGTAAACGGTAAAACATCCTTGTTTAATGCAAGTCAATAGTGATGTTACGAATGTTGGATTTTGGATATTCGCGAACGCGAATGCGAATACGAATATTTCTTAAAAATATTCGGGAATGCGAATATTTCTTTTCTTCTTCTCTATTGTATCGCTCTTGGCAGAGCGGTTGTGGTCATGTGGAGGCGCCCGCGTTGACGTTAGAGGCGAACACAGCTTTTGACACGATCTCGCGCCATCTCTCTCGATGTGCAGACTCTCTGGCGCAGTCTGAAACGCGATTTCCTACAGCGGATTTGACCTGGTCAGTCCAGCGCACGCGACTTTTCCTTGCACGACCAGCCGTTCGATGGAGTTGTTATCACGTCTAGAAACATGTCCAAAGTACTGCAGTATGCGCATCTGTACTGTGATCGACAGACGCCAAGTAATGTCGAGTTCCTGAAGGATAGATACATTAGTACGGAATTCCACCACATCTCCAGAGCATCTATCTTCCCTTTTTCCAACTCGCGTACTGTCCATGTCTCTGCCGCTTACAGGAAGATTGGGAACACTAGTGTTCGCATAAGCTTCACTTTAGTGACTTTGGTGATGTTACGATTTCTCCATACCCTCTTTAATTTCTCTACTGCGGTGTTGGTTACGGCCATGGTACGCTTTACTTCTTCTACGCAACCACCGTTGTTTGAGATTAAGGCTCCAAGATCCAAGATATGTAGGCTTGGTCCACGGCACAATTCGCAATATGTGTAACCTCTGGCGAGTTATCATTGGCGCGGTCCACAATCATAACCTTGGTTTTAGATCGGTTAATCTTCAATCCAAATGTATGACTTACGCACTCCATTTTGTAAAGTAATTCCTGCATGAGGTCAGCGTTGCTCGCAAATAGGGTGGTATCATCTGCGTATCGCGGGTTTGAAATCCGGTATCCACCAATTACAACACCAGCGGTCCAGTCTTCGAGAGTGATTTGCATTATCAGCTCGGTGTAAATGTTAAACAGCAGAGGTGAAATTATGCATCCTTGTCGAACACCTGCACTTGGATGAAAGTTGTCTGAGAAGAGATCGTCTGTCCGAACTGATGCTGTTCCCTCTTCATACAGTCCTCTGAGCAGGTGAACGAGATGTTGAGGTGTACACATATCCAGTAGTGTTTTCCACAGCATTGGCCATTTTACCGAGTCAAACGCTTTGGAAAAATCAATAAAGCATATGTACGTTGGCTTGTTGAATTCTCGAGCCTTTTCGATAATCTGACGAACGATGAGAATAAATATAATATATTCGGCGAGTTGATGCTTATTTGCTGCCTACACTTATGGGTAGGAAAAGGCGTGAAGCTATATAGAAATAAAATAAGAATTAGAACTTAAAATATAGCCATTTATTTCAATAAAGACTTACATACAGATGATTGAATGGGATCCGTGAATTCCAGTCGTATCAAATCTAACTTTGTAGCAACAACACATAATATGGATTAAACGCTCACAACCCCTGGACAATTTCCATGAAGATGTCCCTTTTGATATAAAAAGGGGATCCTGAACTTCTTTGTTTTGGACCTTCAACTTACATCGGATATAAATTCGTAAGTTTATTTCTTACGATGTGTGTCACCTACAGTTTCTTTTTTCTTATCCAAAAAATTATCCACATTGAACTGAAAGTTTTCATATTTATAGAGGTATTAGTTGGAGATTTCATATTAAATTAAGGTGTCCATATATATGTCTCTATATTATATGGGATAATATTTTAAAGTAATTTGAGTGGACGGCATGAATTGACTATGTTTTTATAGTATGAACCAAGATGTTTATTAAATATTTAGGTTTATCACATATCAAGTTATTTAAGTTAACAGTCTCGGTGGCGCAGTGGGCGAGCGCACGGCCTCTGATCCATAGGTCCGGGGTTCGATTCCAGACACTGGCTCACACCAATGACTTTTTCGAAATTGTTTTCGGAAGTTATGTGTGATAAATACCGATGACTGACATACTTTGTGCCCGGTATGGCAATAGGTTCGCCACCTATTCCATTTGGGACATAAACATAACGGCGAGACGAGGCTTAACAGCCGCTGCCTACACCTTCGGGTAACAAAAGGCGTGAAGTTATGTTATGTTATGTTTGTTATGTAAGTTATTTAAGTTGGCGTGTAGAAGTACCTACTTTTGAGAATAATAGTGGTAGAGCCAAGCAGTTCGCTGCATGAATGGGCCGGCTCGACCGGTGAAATACCACGACCTCTCAGAAGACCGACGTAAAGTGACTCATGCCGCGTTTTGTTCGGTGAGAGAGGTACCCGGAGGCCCACCCCCCTTCCCTGTCCTTTCCTATCCCCTATCCCTTAATGGTCGGCAACGCAACAGTAACACTATATGTGTTGCTGGTGTCCATGGGCGGCGTTGGTTGCTTACCATCAAGTGACACGCCTGCTCGTTTGCCCTCCGACCCCATAAAAAAAAAAACTATTACTTCTCTTGTTGTGTAAGTCGTAAGAGGTGACTAAGGATTGTAACCTGATAAATGCTGACAAAAGAAATCACCGATATTTGTATTTATTAATGTCCGTTTTATCTTTTAACATAACATAACATAACTTCACGCCTTTGTTACCCGAAGGTTAGGCAGTGGCTGTTAAGCCTCGCCGTTATGTTACGTCGTAAATGGAATAGGTGGCGAACCTATTGCCATACCAGGCACAAAGTTTTTCAGTCATCGATATTTATCACACATAACTCCCGAAAACAATTTCGAAAAGTCATTGGTGTGAGCGAGTGTCAGGTTGTATCCCGGACCTCCGGATCGAAAGCCGTGTGCACGACCACTGCGCCACCGAGACTTTAATTTAATAAATAACTATAATAATAAAAAATAACTTATCATTTAATGCTGGAAATAATAAAAGTTTAGTGAAAAGAACATCCTACCAAGACCAAGACTGTTGGCGTCATTGTATGGTAAATAACGGTGATTAATTTCCTTAAAAATAGTCTCGAATATATATTTTTTATCAAAAGACATATACTACAACGCTGTCTATCAATTTGGAAAACTCTAAGCGTACTAATCAACCTTGAAACTAACTTAGTAAAATTTTTAGTCATAAACTCAAGTGTATTTTGGGGATTGAGTGCATTAATTTTTGTACATAAATTACATTTTCTATTACAGTCGCGGGGTCATATTTATAAAATATATTTGAATATAAAATGACTGTTTTTTGTATAAGTTAATAAAATTATATTTTTACAATCAGTTTATGCAAATGAGACGTAGAGAACAGCTGGCTTTCGTTGTTTTATTTAAAAAATATAAAAATGTAACAAGAGGAGTATGCTAATGTCCCATGCTTTTGGATAAACTTGAGGTACATAAAAATATTTTTATTTTATTTTGGTTAACCACAGTTTGAAACTTTGATGATAAAAATGTTGTGTTTATATTAAATTGTTTTAATGCAGAAAATTTCTTAAATAATATTTTAGGAATTAAGAAAGTAAAATATTAAATTTGTTCTTGGGAGATTTTATTTCAATTAATAATGTTTGAGACTAGGTTTGCCCAGCGAACTTTGTGTCGCCTCGAAATCAATAAATAAATAAAAAATCTAAAAAGTAGCATAAGTTACAAGCTACATGCCATTTCAATGATTACTAAGCGAACCGACAGACAAATAAACAGGCAAAAATTATACAATATTTTATGTATATAAGTACATATTCATATGAATGTAGTAAAAATCAGTAATTTCAGTATTACAAAGAGACTCTTCAGTTTTTTAAATGTATAGATACTATCAACCTTGTAAAAAAGACTCGGTGGTCCAATGCCAGGTCGATGACTGAAAACTTTGTACCCGGTACGGCAATAGGTTCGCCACCTATTCCATTTGGGACGTAAACATAACGGCGAGACGAGGCTTAACTGCCGCTGTTAACCTTCGGGTAACATAGGCGTGGAGTTATGTAATGTTATGTCAACGCATTTTTCATACATTGTAGCTGTAAATACGTAATGTCAATCTTTAGTATATGTATCGTACTTTTCTAATTCCTAATACCGACCCTTTTAATTATAATACCGACAGTACTATGCATTATCAACATCACAAAAAATATATTCTAAAAGTCATCTCTTCGCTACCGATACTTCACTCTGTGCTCATTAGTCATATCAAATAGTGCATATTCGTTTGTCAATCGAAATAACTCACACTTCTCCTACTTTTATAACCATTTAGTTGACCTGGCGAACTTTGTTCCGCATCAAAATTAATAAATAAATAAATTTTGGATTTATCACTTTTTCTTTACTTTATCGTACATGAATTATAAATACAAACCACCCCGCTGATCCCCTTTATCTATTAAAAATACCCGCATCAAAATCAGTTGCGTAGTTCCAAAGACATAAGCATATAAGGGGACAGATAGCGGAAAGCGACATTTTTATACTTATTAAAAGAAGAATTATTATATACCTTTTAATAGTACCAGAAAAATTAATTATGTTTTACATTATTCAATCTTGTCAATGACTAAATATTTATTTCCGATTTTCACTCATGTTACTGAATAGACAAAGAATAAAACAAACAAATGGAACAAAATCCACATTCAGCTGTTGAATTTCTATACAAGAAAAAAATAGAGTTAAAACTATATATATATCTTCTTCGTCTGCGAGTGCAAGTGGCCGTGTGTGTCTGTTCTTGTCGTTTTTCCAATAGATTTACTTTAACAAGATAAATAAAAGCTATTGGCACAAGTCGACTGGCCCGTCCGGTTGATCATATTTCAGGTACACAGGAAATTGCACGAGAAAACCTTTGTGCCACTGTTATTTTTACCCGACTGCTCGAAGAGATAATGTGTTTTTTTATCATGTTATGTATTATCTTTGGATCTCTCTACAGTCTAAATTGCTTGATCGGCTGTTGTTGTAGAGATGCCGTCACAAAAGGCTTGATTAGTTATGTGCGAAAGCTATTTTGAAAGCCTTATTCGATAATGACAAAGTTTTTTATTTTATGTGTTTCATATGTAACAAAACCTCTGTGTTACATTAACAGGTAAAATATTAGTTTATTTTCATTACAATAGATAGTTATCATGGCAATATTATTCTTAATTTTATATGCATATGTACCATTTTCTATTTTGTAACACAGTAGAGCCACGCCGTTCGCTGCATAAATGGGATGGTTTGACCGGTGAAATATCGCGACCTCTTAGAATATTGACTATATTGTAAAGTGGCTCTTCCCGCGTTTCGCTCGGTGAGAGAGGTATCCGGACACCCTTTTCTCTCTCCCTTTCCCATCCCACTTCCGATATCTTCCATTTCCCATTGTAAGGACCGGTAGTGCAAAGGTGACACTATGTGTTCAGGTGTCCGTGGGCGGCGTGTGTTGCTCACTATCAGGTGACACGCCTGCTCGTTTGCGCGCCAATATCAAAATAAATATTATAATAATAGATAAATATATGTTATCATTTCAATCATACTGAAAATGTAGACAGCAGCTGTTACGCCCCGAGTCGCAGGATCGTTACGTCGCAAATATTGTCAGTCATCGATATTTATCACTCATAAATATCGAATTTATACTACTGTAAAAAATCTAAGAAATAATTAGTGTCAGTCCGGAATCAATCTCACGATTTCTAAATAAGAAATGGGTATCTCAACCACTTCACCACCGAGACGACAATTTTTTTAAATCAAATTCCAATTTTCCATAAATAATCTTGGCTGAAGTCCATGGGTAATGATAGCAAAATATCTGATCTATTACAGTTATACAGGAGCCATTGGAAATCATTGTAAGCGACATTTCAATTATAGCCTATCTTTTGATCTATTTATATATAATAGTTCGATATGGACTGGTCAAGACAAATCAAGGTCGGTTTATGTACTTTGATCAAGATATCGACATACATGAACACATATTTTTCGTAAGATATTTTATTGATTTTCAATATTGAGATATTGTGGTCGAAAATGAGATGTGATTTCTCATTATCGACCACAATATTTTATACAAACATACAAAGTATAATACATAGTCGCTTTCTTTGTCCCTATATCTATATGTATTCTTAAATGTTTAAAACTACGCAACAGATTTTGATGAGGTTCTTTCAATAGATAGAGGGTGTCAACGGCTTAGTTTTTATTTATAATTCATGTTCAATGTAGTATAGAAAAAGAAAATTTTCGAGATTTAGCACTTTAATTGCCAATGCTGGCTGAACTTTAAGTGATAAATCAAAATAATGTTCTTTATTATCGTACACTCATAGAAGGTCTACGAAAAAGATCGCTACTGTTTATGTCACAGTATGTCTATCTCTTAGGGATAACCCATAACGACCACGCTTATGCTTCTGGGGCAAAACGGAGTTCGCCGACTAAACTAGTTTGTGATAAAACAAAGAATATTACGCGTTGATAATGATAATAATACCAGATTATTTTTATAAGAACAGCTAGGAACCGGCAAGACAGCTGGTGGTAAGAGACTCGTGCCGCCTATGGACATATGTTACATCAAGACGGTCAAGTTGCGTTGTCAGCATGTAATTAGGTCTTCCGAATATCTTTCTCACCGAATGCAACGCACCATTGGCGATTTTACGTCCATATTCTGGAAGGTCGTGATATTTCACAGGCCGAACCGGTCCATTCAAACAGCAAACCTTGTGCCTCTACTGCTGTTATACTTATATATATATAATACTAACATGATTACAATACGACAAATAAAATATAAGCATTACTGTTTTAATACTCAGTGGTGTTGTTAAAGGCAGTTCGCGGTTGTCTAAAATGTCACACATACTTGGAAAAGTTGAAATCCTCACAGACTTAAGCCCCAACCGTATATGTAATATAATATAAACCTTTTACTCATATTCTAAGTTTCCTTAATTGAAGCTCCTCGTATTGTTTATGCATGAACTGTGAAATTTACGCGTCAATCCGTATTAAGAGAGAAGGAGGGTCTCGCGAACAAACAGGTGTTTGCGGTTCCTACTCGCTCACTAATATATGTATTAACAGATTATTGCGTCTCATAAAGTTAAGCGTCAACCACTTTATTTTAAAAGATTAGGTTGTTTGAATGGGCTAGTCTAACCGGTGTAACACCACTCAATAAATCGACATAAAAGTTTTTCGTTTGGCAATAGTGGCATTCGGAAGCCCATACCTTATGCTTTCCACATACTTTCGCTCCCTACCTCATCATCTCCGTGTTGCAGATGTACGAGGGGAGGTCCAAAAGTTCGTGGAATGAAAGGGTTTTAGTAAAAATGAAACAGTAAATTTATTTTTCCTTTTCAATATAATCACCCTTAAGCTGAATACATTTATTAGATCTATGAATTAATTTTTCTTAACCATCGTAAAAATATTTTTTATCTTTTCCCTCAAAATGAGCCAAAATTGCCTCCTTTACCTCATTGTCGTCGGAAAATTTCCTTCCCCTTAAGTCTTTTTTTAAATTGGGGAACAAATAAAAATCACTTGGGGCCAGATCTGGACTATAGGTTGGGTGGACTAGTGATTCGAAGCCATGCGTGTGTAGAGCAGCCATTGCAACTTTGCTCTTGTGAACCGGCGCGTTGTCTTGCAAGAGCATCGTACATGAGCAGCACTTGTTGCTTACCACCATCTCAACCTCTTACTCGTGAGTTGTTTAAGGTAATATAAGCCGCATAAAATATAGATAAAAGAATATTCAGAAAATAATACTTGAAGATTTATTACGATATCAGAAGATATTTGAAAAGCACTTAATTTAAATATACGCGTTAAGACAAATAAGAGACAGCGAGTCGATTTATTCTCTTATTACCTAATTTAAACAGATAACGTTCAAAAAGAAAAACTTTTTGTGTTTTAACATAATCTACTTAAATTATTATAATTAGTTAGATAATACAAAAGAGACTGAACGGTAATCTCTCTAACTTTGGTCAGTCCCTCATGTCTGAGGATCGTGTTCATCACTGAATGAGGATCATGATGATGTGTCATACCTGGATCCTATGATCTGCCTCCATCTATGACGGTTCATCGCGGCGTTGACAACCGAGCAAAACTTTTCAGGTGGGTTCCTTATTCGGTCACTCCATCTAGCTGGTGATCGACCTTCTCTAGGCTCTCCTTTCCTTTTCTGACTACCTTATGACCGTAATAAATTTTCTTTAATATTTTCTTCCCAATCAACTATTGAAAAAGCGATTTTAAAATATTGGGAGGACTTAGTTGAAGCTATCTACCCTAAAGCTATCAACGAGTATACTACCTCACCCTTCCCCAAATGTCATTCCCGAAAACCGTTCAGGTATGAAATTGCAAATCTCAATCAAGATATTTTATGGCCCTATAGCATTTGATTGGTGATTCAATCACTGCCAAGAATTAAATTAACGTTTTATAACTTAGTAATAAAACAAGCTTATTCATTGTTTTCCTTGCCTTCAACATAATTTGATTTTGTTTGTGACATTCATATTTCTTATAATTTCAATATCTTCATGCTAATAAAAAAAAAGTCAACTAAATTGACGCCGAGTAACATGTTTCGAACGATGCTACTTTTGCCTATGCACGACGGAGCTCGAGGTGTATTATTAAAATTATTAGTATGCGGTAATCTGAATCTATCGATTTCAAAAATTCTTCCAGTATTATATAGCTTTATTGGCAAAGTTCGTAAAATATATAACAATACGCTACAGACAATTGCAGATGAGTATTTACATAAAACAATATAGTAATAAGAAGTTCACGCGTTCAGCTAGGAATCGATAAAATATGTAAATACTTTTATATATAGTCATTTAATATCATCATTACATAGTACAAAACAAAGTCGCTTTCTGATGTCTGTCCCCTTCTATTAATTTCTTCTATCTTTAAAACTAGGCAACGGATTTGGATGCGGTTATTTTCTTAGATAGAGGGTGTCAACAGGGTGGTTTTGAAAAGTGACAAATACAAAATTCACTTCTTTATTACTTTTGATGCGGAACAAAGTTCGCCAGATCAACTAGTATTTTATAATTGTAACATTAATTATATTATTTCTAGGTTCACCTCAATTAATTTTCTTACGTAAAATATGTCAGATTCATGTGATTTATAGATGTAATCAGGAAGTAACTGCAAAGTATTTGGAGCACATATATCGCGGAGAAGCCAAGTCCAAAATGTCCAATATATTACATTTCAGTAATTTCATTAATGGCCACAAATAACATTCGACGTTAAAATTTATGGCGCGTAAACGTTTTACGTACTGTTTTTTTTTTATAGTACCTTTCAAGAAAATAACCGGCAACTGAAGATAAAACGTTTCTCCTACTTACTACCCAGTAAATGGGGGTGGGTGGGTGTACGAGAAAAAAACCTTTCCAATCTGAGCCTAAAAAAGAATAGAATAAACATTGGTGTGTGGAAGTTTTCTTATTATTTAGGAGGACCGGAATGTTTAATGCATGAACACAGCCTTATTCGGTCTACTGAAACAGGTAGTGTAATGATTACTTCAGTGGATTAGACTAAATCAAATTAGATCTATTGTCTTAAATAAATCAAAATATATATAACATGACTTAACGCTTTTTTACAGCGGCTGTTCTGTCTCTACTCGCCGCTATGTTTACATCCCAAATGGCATAGGTGGCGAACCTATTGCCATAATATATCGGGCACAAAGTTCTTTCGAAAAGAATGTCTAAAAGTCATTAGTGTGAGTCCGGATTCGAACACACGACTTCTTGATTCTGAAGCTGCCTGCTCGACTATTGGACCATAGATACATTATTATATGTAATTTTTTACTGCACATTCACAAAACTGCTCTGGCGCCGGGATGCAACTTAAGTTCCGATTTCAGTTCTATTCTGCACTTGAGATCATAGTGCTGCATATGCAATCAAGAGTTATGATACATGGAATGTTACGCATCCACGCACAATGACCATTTCTATTTTTTTGCTTTTTACCGGTAATAATGGCTTATTTACAAAGCGATTTTAAACATTACAGCATTAATTTTCATTCGATTAGGTGTCTTAAATAGATTGTACATGTAATATAGATGATCCTGGCCCTTTACAGCGTGCAATTTAAACGAATATTTTCGAAGATATTGCTGTATTAATACAGCGGGACAGCAGTTAAAGCCGATAAAGCGAATTAACAGCACAAATTGAATCTCATGATATCCAAAATTTACTCATTTATTACTTTTGATGCGGAACAAAGTTCGCCGGGTCAGCTAGTTAATAAGATAAGAATAAGTGAATATTATAGATAAGATTCGTTATAAGAAAAATAAATGAGTTTATTCGAGAGGCAAAAGTCAACAACATACAAATATATCAGAACTCGCCAGATAACTAAGGAGAGAGAGAGAGAGTAGAGATTTATGTACGAATTCCAACAGATATCGCTATGGGTTAGATCTCAGATAGCAATATTTACGATTGGGCAAAAATGTAAATTAGATACTGTATTCGTATTTAATTATGATACATTTATCTGAATCCACTTTTCATAAGTAGAATGATTGAGATTAACTCAGAGTGCTAAGAGTGATTTAAGCTCACCCAACTCGGGAGGCAGTTAGTATTAATTTATGTAGGGTTTTCAATTTATACCTGAAAAATAGAATTTAAGTATTTTAAATACATATCTTTACGGCATATCCCTTTCGGGATAGGCGGAGATGATTGGGATGGGCGCCATAAGGCAGGATTCTTACACGCCTCACTCGCTTCTTTGACTTTCATAACTATTTCCAGAACACGTTCTATTTGGTCACGGCATGTGTTTTATGGTCGTCCTCGACTCTCACATCAGCTTTTGCATTACATGCATACATTGCATACATATATGCTTAATCAATGGTGGATGGTTCGTACATGTAGAAAGAATGGATGATGTTGGATTTTTCTACAATTTATATGCTTCTTACAAAAGAAGTAATCAAATATTTAGGTTGTGTCTATATTCTAATTCACAAGCTACTTAGGCAATATCTAAATAAAATTTTGTATATACATAATAATATACAGTGTTTACATAATATTTTAAATACTTTATACCAAGCCCTTGTGGAGTGAAGACCTAGCCTGCAAGAGCATAGCATAAAGAACCTAGGACCTATCTGTTCTCCCTTAAACTGATTGAACTGATATAAACCTCACTTGATTCTTTAACGTTCATAATCCTAGATCCTAGTCCAGATCGATAGTCTCAGTGGTGCAGTGGTCCTGTCACACACCAATGACTTTTCGAAATTAATTTCGAAAGTTATGTGTGATAAATATCGATGACTAACAACTTTGTGCCCGGTATGGCAATAGGTTCGCCACCTATTCCATTTGGGACGTAAACATAACGTCGGGTAGAAAAATGCGTGAAGTTATGTTATGTTATGTTAGCATCATCCTTTTATTTAAGCACGTTCGTCAGTTTTCAAGGGACCTGCGGTCATCTTCTGCAAGGAGATGTTGAATTTGATTATCAAGTGTTTCTTGACCCCCCTCGACTTTTAAATACTTCCTATTTTGAATCATATATTTTTATAGAGACTATTAAGGTTATCGTCCACAAGTAGTGACTGTTTGATATCGATCTTATAAAAGTTAACTACTTCATAAATTTTATAACGTACTATCAATATGAAACATGTGAAGTATCAATATTTTATGTGTGATATTTATTACTCGTACAAGCTGTGTGTGCGTGTGTGCATCACTCTCTCTCTCTCCTTATGTGTATGTTTGTGTGTGTATGTGTGTGTGTGTGTGTGTGTATTTCTATAGCTTGATACATTCAATGTCGTAAAGATTGGCAGGTAAGATTTTACATATTTATCGGCAGTTAAGGGGGGAAACCTATTACCAGTGTCCACCCCGGTCATATTGGTTGTTATGAATTCATGATTGTACTATGAACATTACCTGAATCAAATGAAAATGTGTGCTTCATTTCTTCTTTGTTGTGCTATGGCTGTCTGTGTAAGGTGTGAAGGTAAAAAGAGTTTTTTTTTTTTAAATAACCCACCATCGTCATGGTTTGGCAAGGATTTAAACTTCAAGCTTCATCTGTTCAAGAAACTAGAATAAGCAATCGGGCATGCTCCGATGCAATGGATGGATGCGGAAGGATGTCGAGGATGGCCACAATACATTTTTTATGAGTAAATTGAACGAGTCCTTGAGGAAGAGCATGTCAAGGACCTTAAAATTCTACGAGCATGTATGACAAGAGTTATGAAAGTTAAAAAAGCGAGTGAAGTGTAAGAATCGTGTGTTATGGCGCTCTGTTCTCTCTGCCTACCCCGCAAGGGACTTGGCTTGAAGTTATACAATTATTCTTTTTTTTTTGACTTCATGCTATGTAAAAAGTCAATAAATAATAAGCACTGACGCCTTTTTAAACTGTTCACTGCAAAAATATTGCTCCATCAGCGCAATACCGTAACATCTCAGAAAATCAACATAAAGTGGCTCATGCTGCGTTTCTTTTGGCTAAACAGATATCTGAAAGCAGACCGCTGCTTTCTTATCCTATCTTATTCGCTTACCATCAGGTGACCCGCTTGTTTGTTCGCCCAATTTTTCATTAAGAAAAAGCCTATAAAATCATCACAGAGTAAATCAAGTAATTCTTTCTGTATACTTGCTCCATCAGTAGCGAATCAAAAACAAATTCGCATTGAAACCATCTTGAAATTTCACAATAAAATTTCTCGGACGACTACCTCCAGCACGTTTATTAGTAAACAATTGTTTCTAAAGCCTTTTGTTTTACATAAAAACACAAAACGTTTGTTGCTACTGACATTGCTTAAAAATTGACTGAAATCATTGAATCGGAAAAGGCTTTAGAGCGCGCAGAAACAACCTAACGACATCTTTAACGAGGGTGTCGTGGGAGAGAGAAAACAATATTTTCCGGCAATTGAATGGGTTTCTTTATAAAACCTTTGCTGGTGAAGATACAAAAGTTTTTCTGACCGTCAAAATTTGTTTCACAGTCTCTTTCTTTCTTTGTTTTGTTTTCATTTTCAAATTAGATAAATAAAGTTTATGTAGCCTGCGAGTCATTCGTTTAATATAAGTGTCCTTTTGAGGTTTCTCCACTTCAATTAATATCTCTTTGCTTTTTCATATTGTTTAGCTTCATAAATTGACTTGTCTTCAATATTTTTTTATTCGAAGTATCGAAAGTGCATGGTTAAAATAAATGTAGCTAAGTGATTTGCAGACATCGATTAAATTGCCACTAACTCTGTACAATATTAACCGTAAAACTACTGTAACATTTTACAACAGCCTATATGGGGTAGGCAGAAAGGAATTGGTGTGACATACGGTTGTAACAAACCTCAATTACTTTTTACTGGCATAATTCTTGCTTAACTGACAAGCGTGTGCTTGTCAGTTAAGCGACCTTATTGCTGCAGCCGGTAGTTTTACCAATGCGCCACGAGGCGCCGTGGGCGGTGAATAGCTGCTTACCATCAGGTGATGCTGGTATGCCATCCTATCCCATAACATATAATAAATATATTATTGTACTTTTTAAAACTCGGTATATGACACTCCGACCTTAACCTGGAAACAGACATGGGTTGCCCTGATTTCTACACATACACACACACAAAAAGCATGTAATAATATAATTTTCGTAAGCAAAATAATAATTAAAAAGCTCACGCTATTTAATATACGTGTTTATGGCAGTGTGACATTTTTGGGTGCGTAGAAACATATTTAATTGAATTTTGTCACGCAACCTTACTGCGTGTTATTTTTAACGATTGTACAGACCACAGTCAGAAGTATCATTTGATAAAAATCTATCCCTAATACGTAAATATAATTAGTTATAAGAAGAATTTAATTGTTTTACGAAAAATGTTTGAATTTTTTTCAGTATATATGATCATTACGTAGCATAAAAGAAAGTCGCTTTCCGCTGTCTGTCCCCTTATATACGTAGATCTTTGAAATTACGCAACGGAATCGATGCGGTTTTTTATTAGATAGAGGGTGGCAACGGAGTGGTTTTAATGTATAATCCATATATACTGTAGCGAATAAAAAATGATAATTTTCGAGATTTAGCACTTTTATTGTAAACGCTGGCTGAACTCTAAGTGATAAATCAAAACAATTAAAACCTTATTTAACACCTTCAGAAGGTCTACGAAAAAGTCCGCGAGAGCATATGTCTACCTCTTAGATCTAGATAACCCACGATGACCATTTTTATTTTATTACTTTTTACGTGAAATAATGGCTTATTTACGAAGCGATTAATTTTACATTACGGCATTAATTTTTATCCAATTAAGTGTCTTAAATAGATTGTGCACGTAATATAGATAATCATGGCCCTTTTTAGAATGTAAGTTAAATAAATATTTTCAAAGATATTGCAGTATAATATAGCGGGACAGCAGTTATGTCGCGCTGTAGTACCGGCCTAGACGCGTGCCGATAAATAGCACAAATGTAACCTGATGATATCCAAAATTTACAAATTTATTACTTTTGATGTGGAACAAAGTTTGCCTGGTCAGCTAGTTATTAATTTATTTGAATATTTAATAAAAATTAAGAATTTTCGAAACCAATGAGGTTTTAAGAGGTCAATGAAAGTATAGAAAGTGAGTGATTTGTGTGCCTGTCTCACAAGTGAAATGTAGTCAAGACACAGACTATAATATGCTGATCTGGTTTACACTTGTGAAACCGATGCTAAGTAATTCTGGTCATCAAATCCCTGCAGCTATTATAACCTAAGAAAATTGAACGGATAGAGAAATATGAAATTTTGCATACTTATAGTTTATGCAGAGAGAACCCAAATAATGTTCAAACTCATAACTTAAATGCGCCTCGTGGCGCATTGGTAAAACTACCGGCTGCAGCATTGAGGTCGGGGGTTCGATTCCCACCCGAGCACAAATATTTGTGACAAACATGAATATTTGTGTTTTTTTTTTTTTTTTTTTTTTTTTTTATGGGATAGGAGGGCAAACGAGCAGGCGTGTCACCTGATGGTAAGCAACCAACGCCGCCCATGGACACCAGTAACACATATAGTGTTACTGTTGCGTTGCCCACCTTTAAGGGATAGGGGATAGGAAAGGACGGGGAAGGGGGGGTGGGCCTCCGGGTACCTCTCTCACCGATCGAAACGCGGCATGAGCCACTTTACGTCGGTCTTCTGAGAGGTCGTGGTATTTCACCGGTCGAGCCGGCCCATTCATGCAGCGAACTGCTTGGCTCTACCACTGTTAAAACTGGCGTCTGGGTGTTTTTCTATGTATGTATTTACAAAAGAAAAGTATATGTGTATTAATATCCGTTATCTAGTATCCATAACACAAGCATTTAGTTGCTTAGATTGGAACTAGAGGGCGCTGTGTGTATTGTGTCTAAGATATTATATTATTATGGACCAATGTCGGCCGTCACGGGCCCAATCGTATAAATAAATACAAAACGAAACAGAATCACCTTAATGTTCCATTCGGGTAAAGAAGACTCCCTTTTGTTATAACGTCTTAAATATATTAAATCTGAAACGACTTTAACTTATATGTATAGTAATAACTTATCGACGTTTTTAACGAGGTTTTCGTGCAGACATAATACGTCGATAAGGCAGGCTTCGTTATAAAAGGCTCGCCTGAGTACACACACATACATAGATGCATGATGTAGGATGCCTTGTAGGATTTCAATAATATATATAGCCAATCAAGAAACCTCGTTGCTTGATTGTTTGATGTATTTCTTCAAGAGTATGTGTACAAAGTTTCATAGTGATCGGTTAAGTAGTTTTTGCGTGAAAAGGTAACAAACAAACTTACTTTCCCATCTATATGTCGTAAGTATAATTATTTTTCTATTGAATAAAAATAACATAAGTATATTTAGTTTTTTAGTTGTATTAATTTATAGTTGATTTACTTTGGTGTCTCTTGCACAGCCTCAGTGTACAAAATCGACCTACTGACCTTATATTTTGTGGTATGAATATGTGATCCATCCTGTTACGTAAAACATGTTCAGTCTAGTTAGTGTCACGTTTACTTGATGGCTCAACTCCTTATTCATCATCTTGGGGTCGAATGGTAAACTGTTTAGTGTTCTTTCTCTAAGGTTATGGGCCCAGTAGATTGTGTGAAAACATTTACAGATAAACTTGTAAAAATGTTACAACTCTATATAAAATCCAAGAAAAGGTTATTTTGTATATTCATGCCGTTGTTTTATAAATACTAATGATCCAAGAAAAGGTTATTCATGTCGTTGTTATATAAATATTAATGATTCCTCAAAGTTGACATTGTAGGAATTATTCAGAATTCAGCAGCAGCTTTATTTTCATTCAGCATTGAAAACCTAATAATATTAAATTTGTCATGTAGATACATCATTTTCATAATTATGTGTTAAAAGTTTTGTCCCCGTCGATTTTTATTCACACGGACAAACAGGGGTTAATGTGTTAATTAATTAATTTTTAATAATAATTTTCTATAAAGTAATTAAAATAATTGTAATTTCATTATTGAACACAAAATTCTATACGATACTTGGTGAAACTGTTATAGTTTTTTGTTCGGAGACATCTTATTCAAAATATTTTTACCCTGAACAATTTTTTTCTTCTTCTCTCTTGAAATGTGCCAAATAATCTCATTTATAAAGCATTTTTGAACTAAAACGAGTGCACACAATCTATCCAATCATGGCCTGAGCCATCTTATTTGACGTAGATAAAGGCCTTTAAGAGTAGATCGATATTCTTGAAGACGGACAATATCTTACCCTATGATCCTCATCTTTATTCTATGAGCGAGGCACCTTCATTTTGCGAATTATTTATACAATGTTTATACCGTCTTACGTTGTACTTGATGAATGGCCTTCTTATAATCGAGTTTCGCCTTTTGTTACCAAATTGTATAACCAGTTTTCGTTATCATCGTAGTTATAATAAAACCGGTCAAGGGTGTATTGGATCACAGTCATTTTTGAGTTTTGCAGCAGTAATTTTAAAGAAATAAATAAGTAAAACTCGGTTATTTTTAGCTTGAAATTTAGATTCTTTCGTTATGCATCGCCGTTTTTCAGTAATTACTCATTTGTGTTGGGACAATTATTAGGTATCGTATAAACCCTTGTTATTTGTAAGATAAATGCTTTCATATAATACTAGAAACATCAAGAGATATGATTATCTAACTGAAATGACATGTCTAAATTAACGTCGATACAGAGTTTAATGGAAATTCGAATTAGCAAACATAACAATGAAACAACTTTTTATGGATTCTATCGCGTTTATTTAGAACTTATTTTCTATTTATATCCCGACGTTTCGAACTTTTTACAGAGATCATTTTCACGACTAAGTTTCACGAGTCATTTCACGAGTCGTTTCAATGTTATGAATGTGATTCGCGAAGATCTAAGAAATAAATTAGCAAACTTGTTAATGATTCCTATAAAAATAGATGATGTTGAAGTAGATAAAATTGACAACGAACAGAAAAACTAAACTATTGGTAAATTAGCAGTATAATTGATTATTGAAATAAAGCATTATACTGACACGGAGGGGATAACCATATAAAATGTTTACATTATATTTTAAATGCGTCGGTATTCCCGAATAACTACAAAGTGGGCCTTCAAAAATAGAGTGAACAGATTCTTAACTGGCCAGGGCGATTTACCACCAGCGACTTCACTGTCACTTACCAACAGGTTGTCAAGCGCTGGTCTGAAAAATAATATACGTTATATGCCCAAATATCATGTAGAGCAAAAACCAAATGGTTTAATATAAATACAGGAGCATATTTTGATAAAATTTGTTTGGTAGAAAAAAAACATTGATGATGTATCAATATCAATCAAATTATGACAACACTCGAAGATTAAGGGAGTTTTTTCAAACAATTCCTTCGCGTACAACAATGAATTTCACTTCCCTTTTGTGAGGGGAAATATAACAATGCTTAAAAATGATCAAAAGGATCCAAACAAGCGAGTAGTAGCGAGTATGTTTTTAAACGACGAAACGACACCCTTATAGAATCATTCACCTGCCTACTCTGTATTTATTCAGTTTCAATATGGTTGGAATAACAAGATCAATATAGGGTACATGAATTTAAGATAGACGGTAAATATATTTATATTATCTTTGCCCTGAAAAAAGAAAAAAGATCTTTGAAAGTTATAAAGTAATTTCAAGTATATTTATTTATTTTTCGGCAAACCCAGTTGTAAAAGTAAATATAGGTGTAAAACTAGGACATGCTTCGATAGTTCGGATAGGTAGAAATAATGGTTGATGCAAGATTGACTAAGCAGATATACAATTCTAAAGCGGATTGGTGTAGTGAAATAGAGGAGATAGGATAGATGAGTCGAGGAGGGCCAAGACACACATTTCATTACAAAATAGAACGTATCCTGGAGGAAGGTGATGTTAGGAGCCTCAAAAATCGATGCGCGTGCATTAAAAGATTTATGGAAGACATTGAAGCGAGTGAAGCATGTAAAAATCGTGCCTTATGGTGCTCTGTTATCTCTGTCTACACCGCAAGGGATTAGGCGTGAAGTTATGTATGTATGTAAGTAAATATAGATGTAAAATTATTTTGAACATCACAAAATTTGGTTGCTTTTAACTTCAAACTAAGTTAATATATGTTGGAAATAGAGATCGTGCGAATTACAACTGGCCCGATTGGTGGTGGATGAATACCATGCACTGGTACATAAACAGCTGCCAAATATTTCTATAAAGAAATCTGAAACAAGCTACAGAATTATTATTCTTGTAAAATATGACAGTGTGCAATAATACGACACCAGTAGTTACTGTAGCATCTCAACGAGAATACTGCACGTCCAATGAGAGGAACTTTGGTCTGCTTGGAAGGCTGACCGCCCACCTCACTGCTGTTACCAGAAGTGTGTCTCCACATAACTGCGAATCCTCTTTTGTTATCGTCGGGTAACCGATATATAATTTATACTACTTTGGAAAGGTTCAGCTCACGAGTTACGTGATCAGCACGCCTGTATACTAATCAATGTGTAGGGTAGAATTTTATTGAGCTACTATGAATATGGCGCCAATATAGTTTAAGCTCCGACATATAAACAAGTCTATATGGCATCAAGGTGCTCTGAAACTTAAAAAGTGCTAGATATTAATATTAATATCAATTAAAAACAAGACAAATTTTATACATTCACATCATTTTGTAAAATCATAATATTATATAGACATATTTAGTTGCGGTACATAGATTGTCAATACGCCAGTGTAGTATGTCATAACTGTCTAGCTGTCTACGCTACTGTCTATAAGATACGAAAATAGAAGCAAAATATCTATTCTCTTCAATCATAAATCATATATTATGAAGATAAAAGTCCCCTTTTCTTGGTTTTATTTCCTTTATTTTCACATTTTATGGTGAAACTTGGTGTGATGTAAGAAGATGTTTGTTTATACAAGAATTTTCACAGCAATTTTATTTTCCCCGAGTAAATCCTGGATATGATGTTTGTACCGCATAAGGCATTCAAATATGACTAGATCTCACCGCGGCAGCAACTCACTTCAAAAATATACGCATGAACAGGTGTAATTTGAGAAATGTTATAAAATATATTTCTGAATACACTATTTTTTTGTGATATTTTTTGCTCATTAGAGCAAACAGGACAAACTGGTTATAAGCAGCTTGTATTATTCATGGGCCACGGGCATCTGCAACTCTAATCTGGAAAGTCGTGGTATTGCATCGTCCGTATCTTAGCCCATTTTTGCAGGCCAATTTATGTTTTAAACTATGAAATTTCTACTAAACTAAACTGAAACACTGAATCGTCTTTAATCAAATAATGTTTAACTAAACTGTTAGCTTGAGATAGTATGGTATTATTCCTATTATTATTTAAATAATATTATGTTACCTCCTTAAATATCTGCTGTTACGTATAAAAATATTCTAAATTATAATACTGATATTGAAAAAGGTTATGTCACGTTTGATTTCGAGTTATGTTTGTTTTAACTTTAATAAATATTAATGAGCAATATTGCTAGCAGGTACTTGGAAACATTCTACCACTAAAGCGAACAAAATAATTCAATTATTTTAACTAGTTTTATTGCCTTGGAAATTTCGAAAAAAATATATGAACACTTATAATATTACTCTCATAAAAACAGTAAGGTTAAGGAGAATGTCGCAGTATCTTTAACTAAAATCTTAGCCGTTAAAACTACAAAGAAGTATATAGGTACACAAGCATACACTTGGTAGATCTTGTAAGAGGTAGAAGTGCCACCCCATCTAAGACGTTCCAATTGAGTGGAAAAGTTCATTGTGCTCCACCTTATTCAAGAGTAATATCAGGAAGGTACACTTCCGATTAACTTCGTATACTTCTATAAATAGTAAAGCTTCATAGATATTTTTTTAAAACTTCACGCCATCAGCCAAAAGTGTAGGCAAAAGTTGCTAAGACTCGACTCTTTGAAATTTTACGTCCCAACTGGAATAGGTGCGGAACCTATAGTCGTATGACTATAGGTTGACACCGGAGACAATGTTGTCAATGATTGACAGATAATTTCTGAAAAAAATTCTGAGAAGTCATTGGTGTGAGCCCGGATTCGATGCCACGACTTAAACATAACATAGCTTCACGCTTTTTCCTATTAAGCCTCGACTCGACGTCATGTTTACGTCCCAAATGGCATAGGTGGCGAACCTGTTGCCATACCGGGCACAATTTTTTCAGTCATTGGTATTTATCACACATATCTTTCAAAATTAATGTCGAAAGGTCAGGTGTGCCAGGATTCGAACCTTTTGACCTCTTAGTTCAAAAGCGAGGTGTCTGTCCTCTGAAACCACCGAGACTAGAAGACTACAGATATTTTACCTGGTAGCGATATTTTTATTTATTCTTTAGGTTAACGGGTCACCCCATAAAGTAACAGATGGAATTTCAAATAACAACATAATTTATGATCTGCTATTTTTAATTAAAAATTAAAGACGCGCCCCGTGGTGCATTGGTGAAACAACCGACTGCGAAATCGAGGTTGGTGGGTTCGCATGTAGACATGTTTTTATAGCATCACGGTGTTTTTCCATGTATTATGACAATGTATTTACAAAATGAAAAGTATTTACGTTATTATACGTTATGTAGTTTCCATAACTCAATTTTTAGTTGTTTAACTGGATAGTAGAGGGAGCTCAGAGTATTAGATATGTCTAAAATATGATTGTATTAAAAGCCATCGATTCTTGTGTTGTAATATTTGGCTCGGGAATGAAATAAATTCTTTATTACTATGAAGAATTAAAAGGTATGTATGCCACGTGGGCGCCCGATACCTTCGAGACAAATACGTACTTACCCGTAATGATTATGACAACCGTTTGGCTGAACGAGTGGGAGGCAGAGTAGGGGGGAAGCTCACGTTAATTGGATCGAACTCATTGATTGTTCCGTACTGTAATGGACAAACGAAAGTCAGCCCATTTTATAGACTAGTATAAAGGGGCTACTGATTGTTTTCTTAATTAATTCTATGAATTAAAAAAACTCGGTGATCCAGTGGTCGACCACCCCGCTTCTGAATCTAAAAGTCGCGGGTGACACTCCGATTCTTTTTTTCGAAAGTTTTATGTGATAAATATCGATGACTGAAAACATTGTGTCCGGAATGGCAATAGTTCGTCATCTATTCCATTTGGGCCCAAAACATAACGGCGAGTCGAGGCTTAACAGCCACTGCCTATACCTTCGGGTAGAAAAAGGCGTGAAGTTATGTTGAAGATTTTATTATGAACAGCAAAGCAGTTCGCTGCATGAATGGGCTGTCTCGACCGGTAAAATACCACGACCTCTCATAAGATCGACGTTTTGATCGGTGAGAGAGGTACCCGGAGTCCCACCCCCCCTTTCCCATCTTTTCCTATCCTACTCCCTTAAAGAGCGGCGACGCAACTGTAACACTATATGTGTTGCTGCTGTCCATGGGCGGCGCAGATTGCTTACCATTAGGGTCACCTAAGGCCACCTGAGGCTTGCTCGTTTGCGCTCTCATTCCATAAAAAAATTCAGCAATATCGGATTAAAGATATCTCCACCATGAACTGTCATTAGACATGAGCCTCTCCTCAAACATCGGACAGATTCCTTTGATCTTGTTTAGTGGTAAATCTTTTCGATTTGTATGTTAATTTATAAATTTGAATCTGCCGCATCTCCGGCTATAATCCGGCTAATCCGTGCTCTTGTCTTGCCAGATTTATTTCCTCTCATCTCTCTGCTACATTTCTAATTGATTACGTATGTTTGTTTGTTTTTATAATAATAATGAATCAGGTATCGACCTTTTTGTCACAAAGTATTTTTTTTCATAATAAAACCTCATAAAATTGGCAATATATAAACATGTTAAATCTTTTGATTTAAACGTTTAATAAATCGTAATACACACACGAAAAAACATGTCTCATTGTCACGTCCCGCCTGAGTCCAGCGTGCAAGTGAGAACGCGGAACAAGCGAGAGAGAGACATGATTGGCGGAATATGCTTCCAGCTTGTGACGCTTTCATGTTCCTGTGGAGTATTCTGAACAGTAAATTGATTGAGTGACATGTTTGTAAATTTAATTGGCTATTTTAATATAATGTAATAAGTACGCTGTACCTATACTTTTCCTTTTGTAATAAAGGTACAAAACCAAATCGTAGCAAAGGAAGGTATGAAATGATAGTCTTGACTTAACACTCGTTGGTAAAATACCTTATATTTTACCAACGAGTGTATTTTAAAGAAAGCAAGTGGAATTTCTTTGCACAGCACAATTTTTATAGGAGACTCGTAATTTCCTTTGATCCCTCATCTATATTCAATGATCCGTGGACCGTAATACTTCGTAAGCGATTCATTATATACTTGTGCTCTTTATACGATATATGACACGAACATATCATGCTATAATATATTTGAAGATATAAGATTGACAGCTCCAAGTAATTATTTGGCAACACTGCCGTTTTTGGAGGGAAATAATAAAGTATTTTATACTTTACGTGGCTCAATATCTATTATTTATTGACATAGTTGCTAAAATTCATATCCTTCATAATAATATTCAGAGTAAATAGCTTTGATTACCCCTGATAAGTCTGGATAAGGCATTCTTTCGTCTTTGATCACCTGCAACTTGTGTTAGCAAAATGAGTTATTTTTTGTATATCACCAAGCACTAAATGATGCTTATCATTTTTGCACGTGGCCTTTTTAATGAAAATAAAAGCCAAACAATTGTGTCCTTTTGATTCCTAATCCTTTAAACATTATCAGCAATATATAATTCAATAAATACCTTTTGTATAAAACACTAAGTAATAAATATAACCAAATGTCTTATTTTTGTGCTTTAAATTTATACAAAGATTTTTATCGCTCTCATAAATTGTTACCTTATACAGTTATTGCCAAATAGAATGGTTGAAAACCCGACTGAGAGAATGATCCAAGAATATTTACAAAGAAATAGCCCATAAAATCAATGTAGCTTATGTAATAAAAACTATACTTAAAAATTACATAAACCCTGGTTTGCTATCGACCAATACAAAAATAACAAATAAAAACAAAATACTTAATCTCGACGCAAGTGGGGACATTAAAAGTAAATGTAAATAAATTAAAATAAAAAAAAACCGCTGTAATTTGCAACTGGAGGGCTGCAGCATCTGTTTTCTAATTGAGACATTAAGCGGGATTCGCTTCAAATGCTCTTTAATAACACGCATATTTTCCTGATGATGGTAGAAATGGTAATTTCAATGATTTTTATACCATCACAAAATCAGCATTCGATGGGTTGAAATGTACCTAGATAGCTAAATTTACAGTATTTAATTTATATACTATATTTATTAAGATATTAAAAATAACCTGTATACGTCTGCGTAACAATTCGCTGTGCTGTTCTAAGTAATTCAATTGCAGCTACTCACATCTTCGGATGCAGCATGGAAGTATAAAAATTTGCTAAAACAAACTACTGAAGGATTTTTTTATTTTAAATATAGGTAAGACTAGCTGTTCGGAATGTTTGTATTTAATAATCATAATTTAACACACTAAACTATAATTATAATAATATAATATTTCTTCTGTAATAGCATTACTAGTTTTGTCAATAAAACGCTCTTTAATTCTAAAATACATTTTTAAAATCTGATCAGTACTTGTTGCAATACTCGTGTTCAACTAATCAAGCTCTTGGTATTAAAAACAATAAGTACATAGGGGAGGTAGGGGAGGCATGGGCACCCCCTTTTTATTCTGATTTGATCACAGATTTTATATTTTTCTTGATTTGTTAGTTTTCTTTACCAACTGGAAACACTGTTATCCATAAGGTATATGTAATTTCTGTAAGTTATCAAACACAAACACTTTTAAAGATTTTTGGCGAGTAAAAGTAAATATTTTGTTGTGGTTTCGGATCGTAATAAAGATAAAACTAATAAAAGGTATGTGTATTTTTTATTATTTATCTATTGTATATTTACTAATCTATATATTAAACTGAAAGATAAGCCTAAATATGAAGATTCATTAAAATACCGGTAACTTAAGTCGAAAATGTATACAGAGGGAGCAATGGGCATTTGGATGATGGGGAGGTTTGGGCATACCCAATGCTCCCATGTATGTATATGTTCAGTATAGGAAAATTGTTAACAATTGGTTTATTTTTAATTAACGTAACGTAACTTCACGCCAATTTTACCCGAAGAAGTAGGCAGCGGCTGTTAAGCCTCGTTTCTCCGTTATGTTCACGTCGAACCTACTCTATTGCCATACCGGGCACAAAGTAGTCAGTCATCAATATTTATCACAAATAACTTCCGAAAATTAAACCCACTACTTCTTGAATCCGAAGCGGGATGCTCGCTACTGCGCCACAAACTCAAAAATTGAGTCTAAATTCATTCCGGTAATTTAAGATACTGTTTAAGATGTTTTTTTTATTATTTCTTAACTCTTATTCTTGGTTTCTGTTATTGATATAGTTTAATAACAGTATATTTGTTAACTAATTTTTGAATTCCATTATGGATATAAAATGATTTATAGCCAGTGCCCAAGCCTCCCGCAAAATAGTTTACAAAATATCGCATAATGTTGAGACTAATTGTAATTTTTAAGAAAGCTCTTCAATTATATCTAGCCAAACGAGTGATGCAACAAATAAAAGTAATATAAGTTGATTATCTATAAAATCTAATTATTTTTGCAATAAATAGTAAAAAAGTGCCCATCCCTCCCCTACCTCCCCTATATATAAATATTGCAACAAAGAACGCAAAAAAACCACAAAAACATTACATAGTGGAGAGTGCTGTTGATTACAAATTAATATCGAACATCAGTTTCAGTAATATATATATATATAAGTATATACCTTTCTGGTATGATCTGGCTCGTTTCAAATGTTTTTGCCGAACGCTTCTGCAGTAGCGCGAAAGTGATTTATCATAAGGCAACATGCTGTGGTCGAGACGAGAAATAAAAGTAATTCTTTTTGTATTTGCCGAACGGTGGCGGTTGCCGGGAGACATATTTGCTGAACGGCATGAATAATGGTATATATGGTGCTTACGTCGCTCACCTAAGGCTCCATATATTTGTCTGGCTGAATGTATATTTTCTTAACAAGCATTTTACTAACTTGGCATGCTTAGCTTTTAAGCAAAATAAAGTCAACAGTTAAAATATTTATTTCATCATATAGGAATAATGAATTGATGTTCTAAGATTGTTCAACAAGATTTTAATTAATAATTTACCCGGGTAATGATGGAAAATTTGTATGAAATATAAACACAAATATAACTTGACGCCTTTTTCTACCTGAAGGTGTAGGCAGCGGCTAAGACTCGACTCGCAGTTATGTTTACGTCCCAAGCGGAATAGGTGGCGAACCTATTACCATACACCAGGCACAAAGCTGTCAGTCGTCGATAATTATCACACGTAACTTCCGAAAAGAATTTCGAAGTCATTGGTGTGGGCCAGGATTCGAACATGCGACTTCGTGATTCAGAAGGTGTTTGGCCATTGGACTACCGAGACCGTCATTTTTAATTCAGATATTTATCGGGTGTATTAGTAAAAAAATATTATTATTTCCCAAGAATACCGTTATATCTCGTAATCATTATTCTAAATTACATATCAATTAACTGAGCAATAATAAAACCAATGCTTTACAGGGTGGTCTAACAGCGCTTTGTTTGCCACTCACTCTCTTGCTGCATATCTCTTAAGAAAATATTTTCAATAGCAAGCAACAAAACAACTCATATATATTTTTTCCCCATTCCGTGTAAATAATCACGAAATGTATTATTATTGTTGTTCTTTTTTATATATATTTGTTTGCACCGATATTGCGTACTAAATGTGTATATTACATCTTAGTAGCTGTCACTTTTACGTCCCGAAAATATTATTTTGAACGCAATAAAATTCTTTCTTTATAACTTCGGTGTCCATGAAAAAGACATAACTGCGCGTGTTGAATTTATTGTGGCAGACAAGGGCCCAGATGGCTTCTCTCGTAAAATAACTACGAGTGATTCTGTTGGTAGCGACCGTTATACTTAAAGATAATGACAATTTACGGTAGCCCCTTTGGCGAAATTTGGAAATATTTTTTTATGTTTTATAGCTAGGTGTCAGCAATTATATTGCCTCTAATAATGTAATCGTAGTATTATTGGTCCTTGAAACAACGTAAAACGTCATGTTGGTGGGCCAGCTCGACAGATAAAATCAACTATCTCTCAGAATATCGACTTAAAGTGGCTCATTCCGCGTTTTGACTGGAGAAACACACACCCGCCTTCTTCCTCCCTTTCTATATCTTTCCTTTAAAGTGCGGCAGCGCATCTGTGATACTTTGCTGTGCATGAGACCAAACACTTACCACTAGGTGGTAACCCGCTTTATCTTTTGCCCCCTTATCCTATATAAAAGCCTAAGTCAAAGTCAAAGTGGTTTTATTTTCATAGGTCCTCACAGACACTTAAAAATAGTCAATGTTTAAAATTAAAATAATATTTAAAAAGCTTAGACACGAGCGCTTGAAGCAAGTGCCTCCGTGGAACAAAAAAACACGGAAGCAATCGCCACGAGCGGCCCGATTCCGAGTGTAGGGGCTTTCATGAGAAGAATCGGGCAAGAAACTCATGTGCCAACAACACTACCTAACCTAACATTGAGGAAGAGCAAACTGCTGTTTACGATGCCCAAACAATTTTAGTACCACTTATATTATGTCTTTTATTGGGGTCCAATAAAACTAATCTCTGTTGTTCGTTATTTGCTTTCTAAGTTTGTTAGTCAAAGACCATAAAGGTACTTAATGATGATACGTTTTATCGATAAGATATTTATACAAAGATTATTTAATATATTATGTAGACTATAATGATTTATATATAATATGTTGTTACATTAAGTTTCAATAAAAAATAATAGAATTCTTTTCGTGATGAAAAGAATTCTTTACTTGATTTATTTATTTTACTATCTGATTTTTTCACTTGAACGCAGATCTTGACAGCAAAAAAACTGCCAGTCTACTGGATAATTTATTTGTTTTTACCGCACCAACATAGCAAACTTTCCAAGTTGAACTCATCTATTACACAAATGTAACACTTTTTGAGATGATGAACGATTTATCATATAAATAATCGTCTTGACGTAATATATGGCAGTCTCACTTTTATTTAGCAGATACTTATAACTCCTGAAAAACTAGCTCCTTCACTCACTTTTATCTACGCGAAGTTTATAAAACAAACTTATCATGTAAGAATAGAAGTATTAAGTATAATTATGACATAACTTTCCTGAAAAATAGTTTTAGGTCGATTAGATTTTATTTGGCGATTGAGATAGTAAAATTAGGCTAGATCAAACTACAGATCTTTGGGAGAAGAATTTCCCCGGAGTTAAGCTAAAATTAACTGCTAGTATTATCATATTTCATAAACTAGAATTTGTCAGTTTAGTTCACCAGTTAAATTTAGCCATTGCAAATATTATGGTTAGATGGAATCTTTAAAGTTTTGTTTTAAAATTACAGACATTTTTAAATTTGTATCTACATTTATTATACCAATTGCTTTTGAAAAGCCTTGTAGCGTGGAACATCATTAATATAATTTCCAAATTAACTTATTTCCGGGTATAATACACGAACGAATTTCAAACTAACAAAATTAAACGTCGAGAAATAAAACGAACATTTATTTAGGTCATTATTTGAAATCGAATTTAACGGGATTATTCCAATATCTATTTAACGAACGAAATACATTTGAAACAGAAGATATCCGGGGAAACATATTGTGGCTTATGTGGATCTTTGTTTTGTTTTTGCCCAGCGTGGTCGTACGTGGACCGGGCTACACCACTTTTTGCAGACGCCAGGGAGATATTGTTAGCAAAGATTTATAAGCGGTGTATAAAAAAGAACACGCTGTACATTGTTTATTAGTGTCATTGCTTTTAAAAAAGAAGAAACTGTGTATTTTGTATTACAAAGGTATTATTTCTGAGGTCATCATTTATTTCTAGTTGCAAAATAGGAAATTTATTTATATTTGAGATTACGAGTGCCTTTGGGTTTGTTTCCTATAAAATGGATTATATATTTATATTGCGGGGCAATAGTTGTTATAAAAAGACCTGTTATACAAATGGTCGTTATATAAAGGCAGTATAGTCGATTTTCTAAAAGCTTGGGGTATTAACCAGTCAAGCTTGGCCATTCATGCAGCGAACTGTATGACTAAAAGTCACTTATCTATATATACAGTGTTGGAGCCAAGGCGTTCGCTGTATGAATGGGCGAATGGTGAAATACCACGACCTCTCAGAAGATCGACGTAAAGTGGTCCATGCCGCATCGGTGAGAGAGGTATCCGGAGGCCCACCCCCTTCCCCATCCTTTCCTGTCCCCTATACCTTAAAGGTCGGCAACGCAACAGTAACACTATATGTGTTGCTGGTGTCCATGGGCGGTGTTGGTTGCTTACCATCAGGTGACACGCCTGCTCGTTTGCCCTCCTATCCCATAAAAAAAATATAAGAAATAATGATATATTACAAAATTAATCAAATATTAAAAAGCATATTCACTTTCGTATATTATAATAGTAACTTATATAAATATATTTAATAGAAAATTCTTGAAATATGGACGTGAAAAAAACTGAGCTAGCGGGCGGGCGGATCGTAAAATGACGGCCCGTCGCGTCGAAGCCTTCCCCCGTTCAATACCCTCTCAAGAAGTATTACTCGTATTATGAGGGGTCACAAAGTGAGGACGCCGATATTGGCAGCCCTTACCAAGCATCTTAAGAAGGTGAGGAAACTTGTCATAAAACCTAAGGAGGCAGGTGCATACCATTTCTTGGGTACCAAAATGTGAGTCTATTTTACGCTCAGCAAGTATTTACTACGAATACACCCACCCAAGGTATATTTTTCTACAAAAAAAAGAGTGTGATAATAAAAATCAGACTACGTTTGCAGGATCGAATAAAGTATGAGTCTGTATTTTTCTTAGTAGACATTTTATTTGTCTGCTAACCATCTATAATTTTTAAAAGTCTTGCACCTTTTGAATTCGCAGACATAATGGTATCTCTCTATAAAAGGTGTTGGCTTCAAATCATAGTAAAAACTATTCAATTAGCTTTTTGTAATTATTATCGACCCGGCGAACTTTGTTCCGCATTAAAAGTAATAAGCAATATTTTTTTGGTAGATTGTACAATAAATTATACGAATAAATCACCCCGATGACACCTTATATCTATTAAAAAAACCGCGTTGATATACGTTGCGTAGTTTCAAAGATCTAAGCATAAGTTCAGATAGCGAAAAGCTTTGTTTTATACTATGCAATGATGTGAAATAAATAGTTCTGGACTAAAAAAATAAACATCTTAAAAGTTATTTTCATCCACGTTTTTAGGCTGGTTAATAAACATAACACAATTGGTAGAGACTACATAAATAGGGCAGCTCGATTTGTTTAAAATTCCCATTAAAGGAAGATATAACATTTAAACACCTACTTACAACCATTTTTACTTTATAAACAAATAATAAAATATATTCCCAATTTGTAATACATCATCTTTTATTCGTAGCTTACGAACAGTTATGAAGCTCAAATTAATTTATGCCAAAGGCCAAAACTTTATTGTGGGCGTTGCCATTTATAAGCTTCCGAATAATAAGTCACCCAATACCTATTGTTGTCAATGAAATATTGATTTGCTTTAATGTCTTTTGTTCTTATTGTTTTTGCTCTTTCTTGCCTCGCAGTGTTCTATAAAATTAATTCGCCTAATTTAAGTGATTCTTTATTCACGCCTTCAATTCTTAAAGGCTAGAGACAGAGGCATTATGCCTGAATACAAAGAAAGCATTGAAGCATATTGCTAAAAGTTGGATACAGTTTTATGAACTATCGATATTTATAACACATATATATTACGAAACAAATTTTTAGTTTCGAACTTGTAATCTACATACATACATAGCTTCACACCAAATCCCGGCAGGGTAGGCAGATGGATCAGAGCGCCATAAGTTACAATTTTTACACGATTACGATTCTTTTACTTTCATAACTCTTGTACACGCCGCGTTTTACATGCCCGTCGATTTTTAATGCTCGTTCTCCAGGACTATTTGGTAATCGAAAGTGTATCGAGGCAGTCCTCGACTCTTACATCCATCCGATTTTGCATTGTATATCTACTAAGTCAATCTTGTGTCTATTCTTTCCACATATCCAAACCATGGTAGCTTGTAACATCTCAATAGAAAATCGGAGTGCCCAACCATCTATTGAGACATCATTTTCTTAAATTAAAACGGCAAAATTGTGTTAATACTAGTTTTTTTTTTAATGTGACTGGGGCGCGGTATTATCGCGAGTCATGAATGAGTTGATAAGCTATTCATCGTGCCCTCATTTAAAACAGAATTGTAGTAATATTAATAATGCCAGCTAGTGCCGGTCTCATTTGTCAACTTCCTCACGTTGCATGCAACAACGTGTCACTAGAAGAATGGTCGGCCATTTTGTTCGTTATTATTTTAACGTGCACGACCGGTCCACGGGACAAATGAAAATATTAATTTATACACCAATAAAAAATGTGATCGATGGTGATAAAATGTGATGGATTAGTGAACGGTGATCAAGATACTCGTAGAAAAACGGTGATTGGTTACAAAAAATGTGGATGGAATTTTTGGAACTAACTCAATGGAAGAACATAGGAGATTTTGTTTTATGATTTCGAAAATTTAAATATATATTACATTTATGTCTCGGTGGTCCAGTGGTCAAGTACCCCGCTTCTTAATAAAGAAGTTGTCGGTTGGAATCCTGGCTCACATCAATAACCTTTTCAAATTCTTTTCGGTCGTTATGTGTGATAAATATCGATGACCGACAATGGTGTGTACGGTGTATGACTATAGGTTCGCCACCTATTCCACTTGGCACGTAAACTTAACGGCGAGTCGAGGCTTAACAGGCACTGCGTACACCTTCAGGTAGAAAAAGGTGTGAAGTTATGTTATGTATCTTATTTTTTTTTCCTATATTTTATTTAATACGTGAAGATGAAGTCACTGTTGACTGGCGTACACAGTTATGAAGTCAAGGAAACGAGTGAGGCGTGTGAGAATCGTGCCTTAAAGCGCTCTGGCGTATGGTGCCTACCCCGCAAGGGACTTGGCGTGAACTTATGCATGTATTAAATTGAGTATTTAGTTTATGGTGCTGTTCAACCAATTAAATTTATTTTTACAGTTTGTCCAATTTATTAGCGAGTGCGATGTCTATCGTGTAGCACGCAAAGTCGCACCTCCCATAATTTAGTGTCATAATTGCTTCCCACAATAATTAGTGGTTCCCATCGTTGTAAGTTTTAATGGTTGACACGTCACGTGACTGACTCTTTAAAAAAATAACATTGTCTTAATTACAAAACAACACGAAACCCACCTTATCCACGATAGCAAAGATTCTATGAGGCTTGGTCTGTATGTAATTAGCTTTTGAATCTTCTTCACTTCTTCCTTTATGGCTCTCTGGTCCAGTCGTAAGCTCCTCGTGAGAGTAGAGGAATATATAATGACCCCTCGACACCTTATAATATAAAACTTATATCATAAGGTCTGCCATTATTAGTCACGCAGTGTTTTATTCTACCCATAGAAAAGGCAATTATTACTAGAGAAAAGGCAGTATGTCTTCTGAGCTACTCTTAGCTTTAGTCTGTCCAAATTGAGCGAAGGAAAAAATACAACAAAATCTACGGTTATTTCCGTATTGTTTGTGAAGTGATGAGAGTACACAATAAAGCCATTGGTTATATTAATGTTGCTGAAATCATGTTCACGAGGACCAATTAAGTTGACCTCTAGTACCAGACTGAAATACTTCCGCGAAACCGTAATTTTGAAAAAATAAAAATATAACATAGCATAACTTCACGCCTTTTTTTGTTACCCGAAGGTGTAGACAGCGGCTGTTAAGCCACGTCTTGACGTTATGTTTACGTCTCAAATGGAATAGGTGGCGAACCTATTGCCATACCGGGCACAAAGTTTTCGGTCATCGATATTTATCACGCATAACTTCCGAAAACAATTTCGAAAAGTCATTGGTGTGAGCCAGTTTCAGGAATCGAACCCGGACCTCGGGATCAGAAGCCGTGTGCTCGACCACTGCGCCACCGAGACTTTTTGAATTCATGAAATAAAAATATAACATAACATAACATAACTTCACGCCTTTTGTTACCCGAAGGTGTAGGCAGCGGCTGTTAAGCCTCTTCTCGCCGTTATGTTTACGTCCCAAATGGAATAGGTGGCGAACCTATTGCCGTACCGGGCACAAAGTTTTTCAGTCATCGATATTTATCACACATAACTTCCGAAAACAATTTCGACAAGTCATTGGTGTGAGCCAGTGTCTGGAATCGAACCCGGACCTCTGGATCAGAAGCCGTGTGCTCGACCACTGCGCCACCGAGACTTAGAAATTATTTTATAGAAATTAGAATTAAAAATATATCTTAAATTAGAATAGCATATTATTATTATATTCTGCCTACCTTGCAAGGGATTTGGCGTGAGGTTTTGTATGTATGTATGTATATTATTCCAGAATAATGTGTTGAAAATATTGAAATCGATTTATTAGTTTAACAAACAAATAACAGAAAAACCTATTTATAATATTCGTATAGATAAAACGTCAAATTTAAGATCAGGTGTTGACATTGTTTTTTTTCTAAATAGAGCCTTTATTTTTTGAGAACCTCACCGGAAGTGGGCGACCGAATTTCTTCGACTTCAGTACACAATGGATACCTCCTACTTCCCGACAATATGCCGAAGGCATAGAAAATATTTATAATAAAAATATACAAGATAATAGGGGAAAAGTAAAGATATGATTTGTTTCTGACGTTTATTGTTTATTATTATTTCTTTTAATTTCAATATTGAATAGCTTTCGACATAAAAAATAAATACAGACAGTCCTCGTGTTTGTCCTTAGTTCGGTATGTTAGCATCTTGAAGTACGCTACGTATATAAAAAACGATGAATCAGAAACAATACATTTAAAAGTCAAGGGTTCGATTTCGAGATTGCTAGTTATATTTGGTATTTTTGTTTCATTAATTTTAATAAAAATAATAACAAATTTTGTTATTAGCCTCGCGACAACTGAATTCACTTAAGCTGGAAATCGGAATAACTATTGCATGTTTGAGGAATAGTCAGAACATTGTTTGTCGTAACTTGAAGTGACGTAAGTAGAGTACTGCCTGTATATCTATAATGGATTTTTCTACTTCAAATTATTATTGCAAATTTGTCTGCTAAGGTGAGTAATAAAATTATTTTCTTGTTGGATTTTAATAAATTTTATCGTTTATGGATGCTTTAAATGTTCCACAGTCACCATCAATGTAATTTATGGCACGGTAAAGAAGAGTAATTTCACTTATTAATTTTGAGCTGGCGTGTTCCAAGGTGCGGTTCCCGTCTTGTATAAGTAGGGGTCCTTTATCACGCTACCATCACATAGACTGTAAGAAAGCGTATTTTATAGCAGAGGCTTTTTGACTTTGAAACCGTAGCAACTGCATACCTTTATTGTACCAGATATATCAATATCTTATTCAATTAAATTATATTTTATTTTTTGGAAAATCTATGTTTTTATATTACTAATAAATGTTAGAGTTACTTGGTTGTGCCTGTAAATGTCAATACGCTGTCAATTTGATCTTCAAATATTTATTAAAATAATGATACACTCAAATAAATTGGTGTAAACATATTAACATTTATATGGATTAGGTAATACCACGAAAATAAAATAAATAACTTCCAAAATCATCTACCTAAGCATCATTATGCCCCTTTAAAAGCTTATGCATACAATCTTTTAGAGATTTAATCAACTTGTAATAATATTACAATAAAGGTAAGACTTCTATTTTGTATTTAATTTATTACTTAATTCAGCGTGGCAATGCGGCCAGTCTTCTGAGCACGCTGCCAGTAGACCGAGATGCGGAGAAATTTGATTTCAGGTAGTTTTTTAATTGTATATATTGTAAATTATGTAATTATTTTATTCTTCTTATTATTGTACAAAAAAATTAATATTCACAGTCTGGTTCCCATAATACAAACTTCTGATTTATTACTAGTCACTAAACTTATACAAATTTCTTTGTTAAAACTTGAAACTTTCCAAATTTTATTTAATTTAAAAATAGGATTATTCAGTTGGAAAGTCAGTTTCGTCATAATAAAAGGGAATGGAAAAAGGGGGAATAATGGAGGGGAGAGAGCACGCGACTCTATTCTATTTATAAGTACCTACATACAAACGTGATACCCTCAGGTAATTAAAGTCTCACGCAATCTATAATCAAAACTGTTGTACAAAAATAATTGGACAAACGAAATAGCTTTTGATACATCCTAATAGAGTACGATAGTAGAGAAATAGTTTTGTACTGTGTTTATTGATTTATTCAACTTTAAGCAAAGGTTTAAACTAATTTTGAAATCGTCAATTTTTGTATGGACGTTTAAGTGCCACGACTTCTTTTAATTTTATTGATTCCGATATTCATATGGTTGTCAAAAATTTTCTCACTTTAATTATCGTTATTACTAAATATAGTGTTTGTAATTTATAAGTAAGTATAGACAACGAAAAGTTAGGTTTGGACTTGCCAAAATTCTCAGCCCCAAATAGTTGGCGGAATCATATTTAAATACATCATCATCTTCCTGCCCTTCTCCCATCATTTGGAGTCAGCTCAACAGGCTTTTCTTTTCCACGCTTCCCTATCATTCACTTTTTCCACAGCAACACCCTTCCTAGTTATGTCATCTTTCACACAATTCATCCATGTTTTATTCGGTCTCCCTATTCTCTTGTTTCTTTCCACATTCAGGTTCATCATGATGCACATGTCGTGAACGACATGTGCATCATGCCTTCTCATTACATGCCCATACCACGCAAGGTGATTTCTTCTTATTTCCTTAGTTATTGGCGCAACTTTCAAGCTTCTTCTTATGTAATCTTTTTTCGTCCGTACCTTCATGGCCCAACATTCTGATCCATACATGACGACAGGTCTGATAATCGTTTTGAATGTCTTGCTTTTCAATTTGAGATGCATTCGGGGGTCGCAATCGTTCCCGTTACCTGTCGCCATTTCATCCATCCAACGGTAGTTTGATGCAGTATGTCGCGGTCAATTTCGCCATCGCTTTGTACTCTAGGTCCCAGGTATTTAAGGTAAGGCAAGGCAGACCGGCAGCAGTACGCCGTCCAGCGCTATGGAAACACAATGGGAAAGACCGCCATAATTACAAAACACATATTCTTTTGATTTGTATGCCAAAACTCTCCAGCTTCTATCTCCACTGCTCCAGTCTGCTCTGTACATCCTGTCCATCTTCCCCGACGAGCACGATGTCACCCGCAAAGAGCATGCACCATGGTGCCCTTCTGTAGATTCCGTGTCAAAGCGTCCGTAATTAGCAGGTAGAGGTAGGCCCCAAAATCACATTTAAATACATCGTGCATATTATTTTCTGACATCAATAATTATCACACAGTACTATAGTTCGCTGCATAAATCGGTCCGCTCTACCGGTGAAATACCACGACCTCTCAGAATATCGACGTTTAGTGCCTTGTGCCGCGTATCGACCGGTGAGAGAGGTTTCCGGATACCCGACTCCCATTCCCCCTTCTTTTCTCTCCTACCCCCTTAAATGATGGTAACTCACCGCGATGTTCATGGGCGGTGCGAAGTTCCTTGCCGCCACTTGCTCATTTGCCCTCCGATCACATAATAAGAACATAACTTCCGAAACGAAATCCGAAAAGCCGTGCTTGTATAGCTACGAACATGAAATTTTTTGATCCAGATGTGGGATTAAACTCTAAACCACCGAGACGACAAATATTTCATGCTGTAATTTATAACTATTTATATTCTCAGCCTAGTTAATTTTGTATGTTAGCGGAAGTTTTAATTGTATAATGTAGTAGGACCTTTTATTTAAATTGAGGTTGTTGCGTGCACTTTCGGTCAGTAATAAATTACACTTTACAGTTGTAAAATTACGTGGGTTTTATAAAAGTTAAATTATCTTGAGCTGTCGTATTTTTTCATTACATTCGTTTTTGTTACATGAATGTTTTTTGTATATATTCTTGCTATAATATAATTTTTGGTTCCAACCTAGAATATAATGTTTTAGGAATTATTCTGATCTATTATTATGTAATTTATATAACCAATTATTATATTCAGACCACCTACTTACATCTCCGACCATTCAAGGCATAAAATATTATTAAATATTAATAATCCAAATTAGTATTATAAAACTTAGGAGTTTTGTTTTGTTAGTTTTTTTAAGTGAAACTTCTAATGTCTCTTGCAAAAGCGGTTAACGCTTTAAACGCCCTCTCGCGGGCTTATATAACAATATATAATAATAGTTTAAAAATTCAAAGTATATATGAAGCTAACTTTTCAATTAGTTAAGCTTGAATTTTAATAGTACACAGACATTTAGTGGCAGGTGGACATACTATAATTGATTAGGAATATAAATCATATATAAACCCTATGGAAGTAAAACCATAGCGCGATTTAATAAATTGACGTAATGCGACCTCTATGACCGAAAATGTAGAAACATATTATTAGTTAACATTCGTGACAATTGTGACAGTAGGTACTCCACTCTATTTGTTTGTTTTAAGTGCTTTTATTATAAATGTTCAACATATACTCCAACTGTAAAGTGTAAAACGACGATCAACGTAAAAAAATTGTGCATGACGATTGACGATGAATGAATTAATTTTACTCCGTGAAAGACAACAACGGACGACGGAGCTTGTGCTTAAACTAGAATTAGTCGTGATTTGAACAAATATATTACCTGCTACTGAATATACTTACGAATATTTTGGTAATTATACACTTATAAATTTTGTTTTATTTTTTAATTCATCACATTTAAGATCTTGCAAAGCATACCTAACCAACATTAGCTATTTAAAGTTTTCTCTATCGGCACTCCTCTATGGACCTCCGGGTACCTCTCTCACCGAACGAAACGCTGCATGAGCCACTTTACGTCGGTCTTCTGAGATCTTATATATTATAAAATACAAAGATACTGCTATCTACGTATCAATTTTTTACATATTATTCATGAGTCTTGGTTGTTCAAGTCTAATAAATAAGTATATGTAGTTAATTCATAATTAGTTTTGTCAATCACAACTTACATGATCTTAGAAATGATGGCTGAACCAGAGATATTTGCAATATATATCTATACAGACACCATTATGATAATGTTGGCCATTCTATTTTATATCTGTTAATCACATCTAGTTGAAGTACCATGCCGTTTATAATTTCATCGTTCATCATTAGCCTATTGCAGTCCACTGCTGGACATAAGCCTCTCCCAATTTGCGCCACAATATCCGATTGTCTGCCTTTTTATAATTTGCATTTCAACATATTATACATTTTCAAAGTTCAAAGAGATTATTTGTTTTATTTTTGATGTAAAAATACCATCAGGTTACACCAACTCAAAGTCAAAACTGCAAGTGCCTAAAATCAGTCTGTTGTATTTTTAAACACAAAATTAAATTAAAATACTAGTAAAGAACTTAGTTATCATTGAACTTAGTTATCATTCCCATTTTTAATAGTACCTGTAATATATTAATAGTCTCAGTGGTCCAGTACTTGAGCTCTCCGCTGCTGATTCTGGAGTCCTAGAATCGATTCCGGGCCAATGTATTCTCTGAATTAGTTGATATTAGTTAGGTACCCCATGTTAAAAAATTGAGATTTGGATAAATCTCCACTCGAAAATGCTAATAAAAATTCATTGTTTCTTTTTATGGGATAGGAGGGCAAACGAGTAAGTGGGTCAACAGATTGTAAGCAACTTGACACCGCCCATAAACACCGTGGTGCGTTGCCGTCCTTTAAGAAGGTAGGAGGGAAAGGGGGTCGAGCCTCTGGATACCTCTCTCACCGAACGAAAAGCGGCACGAGCCACTTTACGTTGATATTCTGAAAGGTCGTGGTATTTCATTAGCGCGTGTTGAATCGTGGTATTAAATAAATAAATTTCACCGGTCAAGCCGGTCCATACATGCAGCGAACCGCAAGACTAAAAGGAAAGAGAATATGTCAATAAAGTAAAAACAATATGATTTCGTTGAAAATAAAATTTGCAATCCTTCGAAGGTTCACTTTATCCGCACGGAGGGACTCCACACATGTTTTTTTAAAATTAGTCTCAGGAACAATAGGTTTGATATTATTAGTATAGTTTATTTTTCGCAGAAAGCTTTAAGCCATATTACATCAATTTCAAAAATTCTTTCACCATTGGAAAGAAGCATTCACCCAGAGTAACGTAGGCTATATTTAACTATCATCGGCATCGCCATTTTGTTTGTACGCGAGTCGGAAAGCTAGTTAATTACAAACATATAACTTACGAAAATGTTTTCCAAAATAATATCGGTTGTTTTGAAATTGGAACAAGTAATAAAGTAGTAAAGTTCCATTCATCATCATCCCATTTCATTTCAAATTGAATTTAATTTGAAAATAGTTTTAGAAAAATTTGGAAGAGCTGTAGATAAAACTTTATTTTATCTATTACGTAAAAAGGGTTACGTTCAACATACAACTAGTTTCAAACGTTAACTAAACAATTTTCATTAACACATTCCAGTTTAGCAAAGTACTAAACGGCTGTGAACCTTTGAGGGACTGTTTGAATGTATTTCTGTCCGTAATCACCACGTTGTAGTATTTTATATACTATAGCTTTAATAAAGCCTAAATGGATATTTTTTTAAAGCTACGACCTTTTTTGTCAACCTTTGACAGCAACTAACAAGTAAATTTTGTAAGTAAATAAATATAGTCTATTGGCCGGAAAGTTCTACTCCTGGCTTCCGATTCAAAAGTCTTGAGCTCCAAATTTACGAATTTTTCTTGGCGGATATTTAAGTCCAAAATTAAATTGACGAAATTAGTTATATTATTACTTTGAACGTATTTAAAACAGAAAGTACTGCCTTCAAAAAATAAACATTATTTTAATAATTGTGAATCAGAGAGGACGAAAGTTAGGGGTGAATTTCGTGGTTTCCTGTTGTTTAATGCGCTAAATGAATATTAGGCGTGTGTTTTTCTGAACGTGTTTAACTTTCAGAACAGTTTTCTTGTCAGAAATTTTCGGTTTATTTTCTACGTTTTGACAATTTAAAATGTTTGCTTTGCAACAATTAATGAAATAACGATCTCCATTTAGGATCCTTCTCATCGTTTTATTACCCCAGAAACAGTTTGGATGATTGTTTAAAAAAAATACATATACATAGGTACATAATTTCAAGCTTAGTACCTTGCAGTGAAGGAATTCAGAAAAGAGAGAGCGCCATAAGGCACGATTCTTATAAACTCGTTTTCACTCGCTTTGTTGACTTTTATAACTCTTGTCATACACGTTTAGCCATTTTAAAAGCTTCTGATATCATATTCCTAAGGTTTCGTTTAATTTGCCGGCTATCCTCGACTCCTACATACTTCCGCTTTTGCATTATACCTACATATGCTTAGTCAATCTTACATCATGAATTCTTTCTAAATGTCCTCTCTATCAAACCATTTTTCTTCCTTACAACCTTGTTTTCGACGCAGTCACCGAGCGTCACTCCGCTAATATTGAGCAGTGAACTCATTTCGACAGCGTTTATCCTACTCTGACCTTACCGCTTGTCCTATACCTACTCTGTCGTACCTTACTCTCCCTTCAATAACTTAGTGTTAGAATCGGTTCGGCATTGTGAATAACAATTTGGGCTTTTATGCTAAAATTTTTTGCCCAACACTTCATATTTTATACCCTGTTTCCTAGCACAATTTTTTTTTATACATCCATGGTGTACCTGCCATTCACACTAAATTTTTATACAAGATATACAATTTCATCAACCTGCTCCAGCACTACATCATCAACCATTATCTTTGCATTTATTCTGGATTCATCCTTTCCAAACACCATTACTATTGTTTTCGTCATCAATTGTAAGCCCTTCACCAAAGAAACATCTTTCATAATTGTGTCAATTGTTTGCAGGACCAACAGCGGCTAAAAATAAATATAAATTTGATAAAGGTGCAAAGTGTGGTATTTAGAGGCTAAAAAAGTCACGGACAAAAAATAGGTACGAGAATAAGACCCTTGGGAAGCTTCGTAATAGACATTATAAAAATATTCCCAAGGACGTAATATATATATATTTTTTTACCAGCAACAAATGTAATAAAAAGTAATTACTTTTCACGACAGTTATGGGACTCGATATATAAATAACGTTATTTGACCTTAAAAAATAGGTTCTACAGGAATAAATTCTGCTGAAATCTGAAGCTCCGCAAACGTGAAAAACGAGGTGTGTTTTTATTTTAATTACAATTTAAATTTAAATTCCACTCTAAATAAACAATCACTTATTTTACTTTCCTTTATTAGATAACAATTTACATAAAATATAGCAAACGATCTCTTTTGAAATCACCTTTTATTGTAACGCTCTCAAAAGAGGAAAATAAGTTTACCTTAAAAGTTTTAACTATCAACGCATAATAATATCAACGCTGTGTGGCGCCGGCTTAGAATACCGCCACCCCATCTCTTCCCGTGGGTGTCGTAAAAGGCGACTAAGGGAAAAGCTAGAAGAAGGGGCAGCAGCATTCTCTCTCAAGAAAATACAGCCTACTGCGATCGCCAACCCGCCTGCCAAGCGTGGCGATTATGGCAAAAACCCCCCATGATTGAGCGGACCGGCAGTTGTGGCGCTCTATGGGGGAGGCCTATGTCCAGCAGTGGACCTCAAGAAGGCTAATGATGATGATGATGATGGCATAACCTCATTAAATAAGTCGTGCGATCTGTAAATAAACTGATAAGTATTAAAATTTATAAATATATAATGTTAATATTATTGAAGGGTTTTAGAAAATGGTCTCCTAAATACGAGCGCTACTATTAATAATGCGTAATTTTTAATGATTCTTATGTTTATGTATTTTTATCGATAAAAGCTAATTCTGTCTGTTCACGAATTCAATTCACAAAATATTTTAGTGAAAAGCGTAATTTTTTTAAAGTCGCTGTGGTATTTATTTTAATGGTCGAACCGGCCCATACACGCGTGACTCTAACACTTGCAGTTTGGACTTTTTTATAATACACTGATACAGAACTTATAAAGGCTAGTTAAAAAAACGGTTTAATATTAACATAATAATCGTATCTTCGGAAAAGAAAGAGAGAGATCTGCGTCCATCACTAGAAGAATGGAAGCAAAATAGAGAATTTACAAGTATTGTGATAATTTTAAACCAAATTATTTCGCAAAAAACATAACTTACAAATATATTATGTTGATGTTAGACGAAAAATAATAACAAAATTGACGTTTTTCTTGTTGGTTTTTTAATAAAGTTCATCGTTCGTGGCTATTTTAAGTGTTCCACAGTCTGCATCAAAGTAATTTATGGTACGGTAAAGAAGACTAATTTCACTTATTAATTTTGAGCTGGCGCGTTCCAAGGTGCGGTTACCGGCTTAAATGTCTGGAGGTCTTTAATCACGCTACCATGTCACAGACTTAGAGAAAGCATCATTATTTTGTGTCAGCCGCTTTTCGACTCTTAAGATCAATCACAACATGTAAATTTATCCATTTATCCCCAATATCATTACAACCCTCTATTTCATTCAAATAAGATTCTGTTTTGATCGAATTCGGTAAAAAGAAAAAAATAAAACTGCTGAATTTGCTGAACGGCTAAAACTCGTTTACCCTCCTATCCCATAAAAAAAACCTTTATTATAATTTATTTGGTAGCGAGGCTTAAGCGGCACAGTAGATATTATAACCGACTTAAAAATAAGTTCCACTCGAAATCATAAACACGTTACTCACGCTTTGCAGTTATAAAAAAAGTGTTTGTTACAAAACCCTTGGACACTTGGTATATTGCTCGGCGACACGCAAACCGTTATCGTTCACTACTTGACACGTGAAATTACTATATAAATCAGGCCTTAAAATAGAAAAAGAATCAGAATTCGTTTTCACTTTATTTAGTTAAAAAGTGAACGGTGGATATATAGCAAAATCGGCTAAGTCTGAAGTTAGAAGATTAACATGAATTGTATTTAATTTATATTGTTTGACTAGTTTTGTCCTTATTTTTTTTATAGAATAGCGGCAAACAAGCTAGCTTAAGTAGGATGATACTGGGAAAGGGCAAAGGCTTGCACTTATAAAACTCATCGCAGCATCAATTTGTCCATATTTTGAGAAGTCGTGACATTTCACTGGGCGAACCGTACCATTCTTGAAGTGAACTGCGTGGCTCTTCAGAACTTAAAGACAGCTATCTTATTCAAATATCTATCTGAACAACGTTAAATAGTATTTTATTAAGATATTTTACGTTTTTTTTTTATGGGATAGGAGGGCAAACGAGCAGGTGTGTCACCTGATGGTAAGCAACCAACGCCGCCCATGGACACCAGCAACACATACAGTGGTACTGTTGCGCTGCCGACCTTTTAAGGGATAGGGGATAGGAAAGGATGGGGAAGGGGGTGGGCCTCCGGGTACCTCTCTCACCGAACGAAACGCGGCATGAGCCACTTTACGTCGGTCTTCTGAGAGGTCGTGGTATTTCACCGGTCGAGCCGGCCCATTCATGCAGCGAACTGCTTGGCTCTACCACTGTTAAATACGTGCAATAATATGTTTATTAACTTTTAAGAAGGCGCAAGATTTATAAATTACCTGCTGACCCCGCAAACTTCGTATATACGATTATCTTTTAATTAAATCTTTGAATATTTCGATAAGTACGTTCCATGTGTTTGTTTTAAACATGTAAACAACAACAAAATTTTCCTTTTGAATCACAATCTATTTGTTATATCCGTATTAAAATCCATTTTGAATAGTTCAAAAGATCTGAGTTATTAAGCAGCTGAACCGATTTCAGTGATTTGAATACTATGTAAACAAAAGTTTACTAATTTGGACTGTCATTCTGTTAAAATACGTTTTCTATGAGAAATGCAGCAAACAAACAAGGATGAACAACTTGATAGTAGGCAAAACATGCCTCCCATTACGTCTGCAATGTTTTACGTTCATTTTCTCAGAGATCATCGTATTCTTCAGATAGAGCCGGCCCATTCATACAACAAAATGCGCGGCTCTATCAATAATCTCAATAAATAAAATACTTTTGGTAATATTTAACACATAACACGCCATTTTCTACCCGAAGGTGTAGGCATAAACTGTTAAGCCTCGTCTCGCCGTTATGTTTACGTCCCAAATAGAATAGGCGGCAAACTTATTGCTATACCGGGCACAAAGTTTTTTAGTCATCGATATTTATCACAACTTAAGAAAGTAACTTCAAAAAGTCATTGGTGTGAGCCAATGTGGGGATTCGAACCCGCGACCTCTGTATTAAAAAGCGGGTGCTCGACCCGATTTAATATTGGTAATATTTGTTCAATAGAATTACTTTTATTTGAAACTTTGTTGCGCATACTATTTTTATGTTGCCTCAAAACGTAATTTGCTAACATTGTTACATTATATTGGACATTGTTGTGAAAAGTCAGAACTATTCTTATTCAATTTGCAACAAAAACGTCGACGTTCGTCAGAACAGAATCCGAAGTTTTATATACCATAATGATCTCATGGAAATAATAAAAAATCAACATTGTATATTGCAAGTTGCAGTTTATTTGCAACAACAAAGTAAAAGGAATAATACTTCGTCTCATTTATCAAGACGATTGTAAATATTATTTATTGCCTTTTAATGGTATTTCACATTAGCGCGATAAATAACGCTTTTAGCAAACAAAAATACACCGCATTTGAGTTTATTCACAACAATCTATTATAATTTCAGTTTTAAGTTCCCTAAAGCATTTGCAGCGCATTTATTTTACCCCAGAGAATTGGGTATAAAACTTACTGATCTCTGCCGTAAATCGAATAAATAAATAAATTGGTCTGCGTTTTTACTTAAAAATATAATGTTTTTATTACTTTTATTCTTTGTTCGAAATGAAAATAATCAAATGTATATACGAAGACTGGATATTCGATTGCCTAGTTGGCTTAGAGTGTAGTAGTAGCGAGTTCATGTCCCATTCGAGTGAAGTCAAACTTCACAAAAATATTTAATTGAAATGATCGGGATTAATAATTGTGGATTAATAAGTAAGATGAATAAATTTAATTAAGGATAATTAAATAATATCTAGACCATACGGATTAGATGTCGTGTAAATTTAAAAAAAAAACGTAACTTTTCACCTTTTTCTATTCCCAAACCAAACCTATTCCCATTACATAGCATTACATAGCACCGGGCACTATAAGTTTTCAGTTATCAACAATTATGACAATAATATGATCGTAAGACGTTAATTTTGTGCCAGCGAAGTGGTGTTCAACGATGATTTTATAATAAAACCCTGAAGTTATAATGACATAAAACGCAGAGAGCGTTGCAGCCTCATTCCCACCTAGACCATAAAATCTGGATATTGTTATTTGTATATCCGTATACTTTGGCTGGTTTCAGCCACTACGAGAGAACCCTTGTTACACAAGTTATGGTAGCAGTGAAATAGTGACACCTATTTATGCTTCAGCTTGGTATTGCTGAAATAGATTTGACAAAGGAGTATTGCCAGGAACAGTGTGAAAATTTCCATGTGGCATTTTCGTTTTATTATTAAAAAAAACTTTTTAAATAATGAAATAAAAAATTATTTGGAAACTTGTAAGCCCAGAATTAAATGGTAGACTCACTTTTGATCTATAGAGTAGGCTCGTGTAATATATTTTATATTAGTATATTTAGTTAGTATATTTTAAGTTTTAATCTTTTTGTGTGTATTTGCACTGTTAATACCTAAATGTATAGACAATAATAGATTTTTTTTTAAAATGAGATAGGCTATTGGAGTTTATTGCAATGTTAATTATTTGAAATTGTGCTATTCAGTTTTTTTTCTTTCACGATATTTAATTACAAAAAAATCTGTTTTAGCATTGCATTATTCTGAAGTAATTTGCGACCGGTCAGCAAGTCTAGATTATAATTACATACATACACACATAACTTCACGCCAAACCCTTTGCGGGGTAAACAGAGAGAACAGAGCGCCATAAGGCACGATTCTCACACGCCTCACTCGCTTCGTCGACTTTCCTATCTCTTTTCGTGCACGCGCGTCGATTATTAAGGCTTCTAACATCACCTTCCTCCAGAATATTTATTATAATTAGACCTATTAAAAGTTAAAAGCCAAAAATAAGGCTCTAATATCGGAGGCATAGAGACCGTGGAAGTATGAAAATAAAAAGATATTAACTTTAAAGTACTGGATATAATTTTTCCTTGAATAAGTTAAAAGAATATACTTGAGTGTTATTCTTAAACAACAATTCTGCGTAGTAAGTATAATGAATATTTACGAGACCCTTGCATCCCTCCAGAGTTATACCCTTATCATGATGTACGTAGCCAAGTATCATGGGGTATAAGTGAACTACAGTATGGGGCCCGAAGGGTGATGGGACAATGTACAAATAAGGATCTCGTTAAACTTCAAATGTATACCTATATACACAAAATATATTTTTTATGTCTCAAGTTAAAGATCATGAGTTTTTAATGACACAAGATCGGTTTACTGTTTTAAATTTAACTTTAACTTAACTTTAACTAGTCTCGGTGGTCCAGTGGGCGACAACCCCGCTTCTGAATCAGAAGTCGCGGGTTCGAAACCTGGCTTACACTAATGACTTTTCGAAATTATTTTCGAAAGTAATGTGTGATATATATCGATGACTGAAACATTTGTGTCCGGAATGGCAATAGGTTTGCCATCTATTCCATTTAGGACGTAAACATAACGGCGAGACGAGGCTGTTTTCTGTCTTTTATCTACATTTGTGTAAAAAAAACTTAATGCATACGGAATTATCTTTATTTAGCCTGTTATTTAAATACTTATAAAGGGAATACTTTGAATATTTATCTAAACAAGCAGTTTAGTCTAATCAAGGTATTTAATAAAAGAAATCAATGAGGTTTTTTTTAAGAACTCATATTCATTATTAATAAGACAGCTTGTATTATTTGAAATCATAAAATTAAAAACTTTCTATTAACCCGATTATTTATAGACCTACATTTATAACCAGATATATTTATGTGTATCTTCTGTTTGAAATAGTAGGTCTGTTTCAATAATTATCATGACGAATATGTTATATTAAAAGACCCTTGTATATCTTCAAGTAATTAAGACCTCTAAACTTATACAATCCAACATGATCCACTATTTAAATCACGTACAAAATACAAGTTGAGTCGTGAGTTCCACCAATTAATGAGGGTACAAGACCTTACAGTTGGACCTTCACAATCTAGTGCGAACATAAATTGTGATAGGGGGCGCTTCGGTGCTTGTTTAATTTCACGACTGAATAAATCCAAATGATATACCGCGAGCCAGGATACCGTCCGAATTGACATTTCTATCTGTCCCCTGCCATAAAATTCTAGTACTGTACTGCCCAAAATTATCATAGTACCTACCTACAGTGAATTTGGTACAAATATTTGAATTTGTTGTATAATTTAAATATTATTTATTCTCCTGTAGTTTCTGTCAAATGTCAATTAATTCTACATAATATAACATAACTTCACGCCTTTTGTTACCCGAAGGTGTAGGCAGCGGCTGTTAAGCCTCCTCTCGCCGTTATGTTTACGTCCCAAATGGAATAGGTGGCGAACCTATTGCCATACCGGGCACAAAGTTTGTCAGTCATCGGTATTTATCACACTTAACTTCCGAAAACAATTTCGAAAAGTCATTGGTGTGAGCCAGTGTCTGGAATCGAACCCCGGACCTCTGGATCAGAGGCCGTGCGCCCGCCCACTGCGCCACCGCGACTGTTTTAAATTCCTGTTTTAAATTCCAGGTATTTAAAGTCAGAGGAGACTGGCGACAATACACCATCCAGCTCTATGGAAACAGCTAAAATCGCAAAACAAGAATTCTGTTTTGGTTTTGCTGAGAAGCAGGCACAAACTCTCCAGTTTCTGTCTATCTTTTTCCAGTCTGTTCACACCTACATATATATTCACTTGTGTGATTTTAGAAAAGTATACACGTTAATGAAATAATATTTTGTTCACAACTTAATTTCATAAATATAGACACACGCGTGAGGTCTGTATTTAATTAATTTGAAATATTTCAAAACCACACGACATTCCAGACATTGTGAACGTAATAGAAATTTCCTTTGAAAATATTATTATATTCTTGGAATTCTGAATGAAATAGATTTATGGTTGATATTAATTAATTTAAAGTTTATTAATATTTAACAGGTACGTTATTAATTTGAATTAAAAACAAGTCTATTTATCAAGTATTATTATCTTTTGAATGTACAGTCGTTACATAGAATTGGCCACGCCAAATCCTTGCGGGGTAGGCAGAGAGAACAGAGCGCCATAAGGCAAGATTCTTACACACCTCACTCGCATCATTGACTTTCATAACTCTTTTCATGCACGTGCATCGATTTTTGAGGCTTCTAACATCATCTTCCCCTAAATCATCATCATCATCAGCCCGTAGAAGTCCACTGCTGGACGTAGGCCTCCCCCATAGAGCGCCACAACTGCCGGTCCTGTGCAACCTGCATCCATCGGCCTCCCGCGGATTTCACAAGGTCGTCTGTCCACCTGGTAGGGGGACGGCCTACTCCGCGTCGACCAGTTCGTGGTCGCCACTCGAGAACCTTTCTACCCCAGCGGTGATCGGTTCGTCGAGCGATGTGGCCAGCCCATCTCCACTTCAGCGTGCTAACCTTACAGGCTATGTCGGTCACGCCAGATCTCTTGCGAATCTCCGTATTGCGGATCTTATCTCGCAGAGAGATTCCGAGCATAGCCCGTTCCATAGCACGCTGAGCCACCTTGAGCTTCGTTATGAGGCCAACATTTAGAGACCACGTCTCAGCTCCGTATGTCATCACTGGCAACACACATTGGTCATAGACCTTAGACTTAAGGCACTGTGGGATTTTGGACGAGAAGATTTCCCTTAGTTTCCCGAACGCTGCCCAACCGAGTTGAATCCGTCGGTTTATCTCTTTCTCGAAGTTGGCTCTACCTAGCTGGACTGTTTGTCCTAGGTAAACATAGTGGTCGACAACTTCGAGGATCGCATCGCCAACAGTAACCGGTACTTGAATGACATGGGCATTGAACATTACTTTGGTTTTGTCCATGTTCATTCTGAGACCTACTTGTTGGGAAAATCTGCTGAGATCCTTGAGCATTGTACCAAGGTCCTCCAGTGACTCTGCCATGACCACGATATCGTCGGCAAATCGAAGGTGAGTGATGTATTCGCCATTGATGTTGATGCCTAGTCCAGACCAATCCAAGAGCTTGAACATGTCCTCCAATGCAGCGGTGAACAGCTTCGGGGAAATTACGTCCCCTTGTCTGACACCTTTCTGCAATGGAATGGGATTCGTACTCCCAGACCCAATCCGGACTGACATAGTGGCGTTTCTATACAAACACTGCAGCACTTCGATATACCGATAGTCAATTTGGCATCTCTGGAGGGACTGCAGCACTGCCCAAGTTTCGACGGAATCAAAGGCTTTCTCATAGTCCACAAACGCCAGGCACAAAGGCTGATTATACTCTTCGGTCTTTTGTATAATTTGGCGTAGTGTGTGTATGTGGTCTATGGTACTATAGCCTTTCCGGAAACCGGCTTGTTCGGGAGGCTGGAAGTCGTCGAGCCTGCGCGAGAGTCGATTTGTAATGACCCTCGAGATCAGCTTATAGACATGGCTCAGAAGCGAGATGGGTCTATAATTTTTCAAGCGGGTTGTATCACCCTTTTTGAAAAATAACACCACCACGCTCCTGGTCCACGCCTCTGGAACATCGCCCCCGAGCACGACAGAATTAAAAAGTTTCTGAAGGGCCTTAAGGATCGGTGTACCACCCGCCTTCAGAAGTTCGGTAGTAATTCCATCGTCACCCGGTGCCTTTCCGTTCTTTAGCTGCTTGAGAGCCATTCTGATCTCGTACAGACTGACGTCCGGGATGTCTTCGCTGTAGTGCCGAATTAGCTTGGATCTGGGATCTCGAGACAAGCCAACAGCAGGAGTTTGTGTAGACTCATACAACTGTCTATAAAACTTCTGAACCTCTCCCAGAATCTCATCTTTGGAAGAAACAACGACGCCGTTATCCTTCTTCAATTTAGTCAATTGACTCTGCCCATTAGACAGATCTTTTGCGAATACTTTAGAGCCTTGGTTCCGCTCTATAGCTTCTTGTATCCGCTGGGTGTTATATTTGCGAATATCGCGTCGTACACCTTTCGAGATCTGCCTATTTAGCTGTCTGAGTTTGGACCAATCGGCCGAAGACTGCGTCGAAATTTTTCGTCTCTCCTGCATGAGCCTGAGAGTAGGTTCCGACAGTTTCTGAGTTCTGTTTGCACGTCGCTTACTAAAAAATTTAGCACCGACGGCATGCGCAACTTCCACTATCCTGCTGTTCATATCGTCCACCGTTTCACACTCATCTAGGCATTGGAAGCGATTTTGGAGTTCGAGCTGAAAGTTTTCGGGGTTTTGGTATTGAACAGGTGAAGGACGCAAAGTAGACCTCATCCGACGTGACCGCTCGACTTTGACACAGAGATTCAACATGCCTCTAACTAGTCTGTGATCGCTCCCAGTTTTCACTCTGTTGATCACTGAGACATCGTTGAATATATGTCGTTTGTCTGACAAGATGAAGTCTATCTCATTCCTTGTTGAACCATCGGGGCTGATCCAGGTCCATTTCCTTTGTGGCTGTTTCCTGAAGAAGGAATTCATCATAAAGAGGCCCTCCCTCTCCAGAAATTCAGCCATTTTCTGACCCCTCTGGTTTCTCTGTCCAACACCGAATTGCCCTACCCTCAGCTCATCGTCTTTCCTCGTGCCTAGTTTTGCGTTGAAGTCTCCCATAACCACAGTGAAGTAGGTTTTGGACGAGTGGATGGCTTTCGAGATATCCTCGTATAAGGCCTCCACTTCGTCGTCGGGGTGTGCCGAGGTCGGTGCATACACCTGTATGACCTTCAACGAATATCCCTTGGATATTCTGAGTATAAGGTACGCTACCCTTGTCGACACACTCTCGATCCTCTCCACGTTGGCTACTAGAGACCGGTGAACGATAAATCCGACACCACCTTGCGAGGTGTGGTCGCCTTCCCGGTAGAAGAGCAAGTTTCCAGACCGCAGGATTACCGTATCCTCCCCCTGTCTACGGACTTCCGATAATCCCACAATGTCCCATCGAATCTTACTCAGTTCTTCTTCCAGTTCGGTGATCCTCTCGTCAGTCCTAAGCGTGCGTATGTTGTGTGTTACCAGGGCCAAAGTTCGTTTTTTATGGTAGCCGTGTCGCGACCGGTGATTTTTAGCACCCCCTACTCCGCCGTTACCGAGCCCGCTACCGTGAGCCAACGGAATAGCGGAGCTGCCGTGACTGGGGGCCGTAATATTTGTTTGTTCCATCATGGGGGGTTTTTGCCATAATCGCCACGCTTGGCAGGCGGGTTGGCGATCGCAGTAGGCTGTAGTTGTTTAGAGAGAATGCTGCTGCCCATTCTTCTAGCCTTTTTCCCTTAGTCGCCTTTTACGACACCCACGGGAGGAGATGGGGTGGCGGTATTCTAAGCCGGCGCCACACAGCCTTCCCCTAAAACACGTTATATTTGGTCAGTAAATATAAGTTGGCAGTAGCGAACCTATTGGTATACCGGATAAAAAGTTTTCAGTTAACGGTATTTATCACACTTAACGTCCGAAAATAATTTCGAGAAGTCATTGGTGCAAACCAGGATTCGAACCCGCGACTTCTTTATTCATAAACAGGGTGCTCGACCACTAGACCACCGAGTTAGTTAGAAGTATGGTTCAAAGAAAATATTGTTTAAAAAATGCAATGTCTTAACACAAAAATCTTTAAAGCTGGAAAGTTTTATACACTTGCAGCAAGCAAATAGAGAAAGACATTGAAGGAGAACGTGACAATATAGTACAGCAATTTGTGTTGTTTGATTCCACTTTCAATACAAGCAATATATATTGAAAAGTGAACAAACTGAGGCCACAAGCGGTATTGCAATACTGTGAAGTTTGTTATTGAATATTTACTTACTACAGTCAGCCATATTTTGCATGTACAATTGACATTAGGCTACATATATTTAATTCCAAATAGCTTTAGTTTCATAAATCTTCACAGACACTTAAAACTAGTCAATACATACAAATTTGAACTTATTATTACGGTTTAATTCAATGTTAAAACACGAGTGCTTGATGAAAGTGTCTCCGTGGAAGAACACATTGACTCAATCACCATTAGTAGTCCGATTCTGAGTGTAGGGGCTGTCATAAGAACCGGGAAGAACTGGGAAAGGAACTTATGTGCCCAATACTGATTTTAAACCATGAATGGAAGTTCCCAATATTGTTTTATTATAAATTCGTTGGAATTTCAAAATAATTTCAATAAATAAGGGTTATATTTCTGTATAATAGACCAAATAGTAGGAGCGTGCAATTCACTGCGCATGGCGTAAAGTAAAGTGGCTAATGCCGAGTTTCGGTCGGTAAAAGAGGCTGCCTATTCTATCAATAAGGGCGGTAACGCAACTGTAATACTATTTGTGCTAAAGAATTATCGAGATGAACTCAGTTTCTTATAAACAAAATCTATAACAGCTTATTAGGTTTAAGCTTACTATGTGAGTTATAATAACACGTACTTTAATTATGAAAAACTGAGGCTAGCGTGTTTGGCACTCAGCGAGCACAATTATGCTAATCTTATAAGTCAATTCACTTCACTTTGCTTCAAATTTTATATATTTTTTGCAGAAATTCAGCATAGTTTGTACCAGTTTATAATTACGCTTTATGAATAGCCTTTATGAAGCAACAATAATTAGCTTTAGCATTGCAGTAAATAATAAATATTTTATTTAAACGGCGACGGAAATTGCCGCCAGCTTTCTTGATTCTAAAAGTTATGGTGGCCTTTCACGTATGTTACTCTTACCTGCCTTGTTACATAATATATTAATGAATATTAATACAGGAATCATAATCTTCCTACCGTGTTCCCATCATATGTGGTCTTCACAACGAGTTTTCTTTTGCACTCTTTATTATTCGCTTCTTCCACACCAACAACTTTCCTAATCATCACGTCTATAATACCATTCAACTATGTTCTTTTTCCTCCTTCTCTCCTCTAGCTTCCTTCCACATTCGAATTTATCATTTTTTTCATGAGATGTGTTTTAATGGAAGAACATAAACAGTTCTATTTCCATTGGGCCCGGTTATTAATAACAACAACAACACTATCTAAATTAAGCGATATCCGGTTGTTTTTTGAAACACTGAAGTGATTCCCGTTATTCAGTGATAGCTTCTATTTTAGTTCATAGTCGTAAATTCTCTTTGAGTTTGTTACAATTGGTGGTACTAACTTTATATTGAAATAAAAAAAAAGGTTTCATCTCAAGTTAAACAATCGTTGCGAAACTCTGATTTGCACAACAAAAGAAGGGCCATTTTTTTTTTCAATCGTCTAACTTCTGCGACACAAAATGTAAGTATGGATTTAGAGTGAAAGCACCGCCTCTCTAACTTGGCAAATTTCACTTAAGAAACAAAAGTACTGCAATAAAAGAAGAACAATCATAAAAAAGAGAGAACGTAGGAACGGTTTTGTTAAAAAAAAAGTGGCAGTGGAAGTATGCGACGGTCATTTTGAACACCTTGCTATTAGTTTCGTTTAATGTACCTACTTTGAGGGTATTTTTAAAAGTAACATAACGACTCAAGTTAATAGTATGAACTGCTGAACCTTAAGTGATACATATTTTTTTTTGTATGATCGCAAGATATTCTATAAGATTACTCAGTAGATATTTTATTTGTAAATTTATATTATAACTAACGTAACTTATGTCAATATTTTAGTTATTTGGTGTAACGAAAATGTGCCCGAGGCTCCAACGCCTACTGCATTCGTTTTGAATGTTCATACAGCATAATCGCTATCCACACCTTCCAGTATTAAATACGTTTGAAAACTAATTAAATCATTTAACTTTGCTGTTAAAAACGTTCATTAAAATTCATAGTAAAGTTATTCATTTATTTATAAAGTTAGTTTTTCTAATAATATTTAATGCTCATCATATTTTTATCCATTTCTACATAAAGGCTTTATTTTTGGGTTAGGTATGTGGATATTTACTAGACCAAAAGATGCGGCACATCAAGGGGTCACAAACATGAAAATTTGGTCAAAATATGACCTATTTAGTTCTCCCATTATACCGACCACATTAACAAAAATAAATAAAATATTATTAAAACATCCGACATTGTTCCAATTGTTTATGGAAAACAAAATCAAAATATTACATATAATCTTATATTCACGTCATGCGGTCATATGGTTTTCCGAGCACTCAGGAGGCTGGGTGTCACAGAAATCCTCTTATTTCATTTGTCAAGGTGACAGGAGTAATGTCACTGGGCACAGTGAGAATACGCTATCTGTCAGCCCCAGGCAATACACACACGGACATATAAAGACTGATCCCTTGATCATTTCGATGTCATTTTTGGGTCCCTATTTGGTCAGCGTTATTTGTTATAATCGAGAGTTATCAATAGAGTTTTAATTGAGGATTTTAACATAACATAACTTCACGACTTTTCTACCCTAAGGTGTAGGCAGCGGCTGTTAAACGTCGTCTCACCGTTATGTTAACGTCCCAAATGGAATAAACGGTGAACCTAAACCGGGCTCAAAATTTTCAGTCATCGATATATATCACATAAAACTTCCGAAAATATTTTCATAAAGTCATTGGTGTGAGCCAGGATTCAAACCAGCGACTACATGATTCAGAAGCGGATAGCTCAAATACTGGACCACCGAGACCTAAAGTGAGTATTATATTTCGAAATAATGCAGCTTTTAACTATATTTATATTTTTAATATTGTCGATGGCAGATAACCTAGCTAGTTGTAAGTGGCAACTGCTGTTCATAGGTTAAGGTAATCAACCTTCTGTCTAATTACAATAAAAATCCTTCTCGCTACTCGCGTCTTTGTTAGTTATAACTCTTGATACACGTTCCTCAGTCATTAAGGTGTTTTAGGTAAAACATGGATTTATTTTTCTTTTATAACATACAACAACATACTTAATAAATTGGTAAGAAATTCGTTTATGTAAATTTTAAATATCTATTAAAAAACCCTATTAAACCTATTAAAACCCGATTAAAACCTTATTAAAAAAAGTCTCGGTGGCCTAGTGGTCGAGCACACGGTTTCTGAATCCAGAGGTCGTGGTTCGAATCCTGCCACTGGCTCACACCAATGACTCTTCGAAATTGTTTTCGGAAAGTTATGTGTGATAAATACCGATGACTGAAAACTTTGTGCCCGGTATGGCAATAGGTTCGCCACCTATTCCATTTGGGACGTAAACATAACGGCGAGACGAGGCTTAACAGCCGCTGCCTACACCTTCGGGTAACAATGGCGTGAAGTTATGTTATGTTATTAAAAAACCGTAGCGGCTGATGGAAATCACAAGCCACTTTTGATACAAAGGTAAAGCTTTTTATCACGTATAAAAAGCGTGAAATTAAATGAAAACATTTTTATTTTATTTATTTTCGAAATAAAAACATTCAGAACATTTGGTTTTAATTTTCAATTAAAATCGCTAGTCGTTTCAGATTCATATTAACAAATACCTTCAAGGGAAATAGGACCGGTCGAAAGGTTCCAATTAACGAACATATTAACATGGCCTCACCGACTCTAGCAACCCTTACTATTTAAATGTGGATCCGATATCTCCTTTGACAATTTGGGGAACACGATATGGGATTCGGGATCACCAGTAGATAGGCTTTACACGAATGGATGTAATTATTGCTATTCCATTTATGAAATTTATTATTGCTTTAATCAGTTCCAGAGATGTATGTTAAAGAAGAATATACAGGAACAAGGTTAACTTTGTAACACAGTTGTTTTATATGAAAATGTTTATTCTCATGCAAAATCGTCTCGGTGGTCTGGAAATCCTGTATTCTACTTCTGAATTGAGGAGTAGTGAAATTGAGTCAGGAGTAATATCAATGACTTATCGTAATTCTTTTCAGTAGTTATGTGTGATAAATATCGATGACTAACAAGATTTTACCCGCTTGGGATCGAGGCTCAACAAGTGTAACTCAGGACTGGCCGCGTTTTTGACCCAGTCAGTGGCGGATTTATAGATTTGCCGCCCGTAGGCTATTCAATTTTTGCCGCCTCTAAATTTTGATATTAATTATTGATAGAAAATTGATATGATTGTGGACTAAGTCCACAATCATATCAATTTTCTATCAATAAAATTCCAACTTAATAATTTGTGCTCCATCATCCTCGTTACATCAACTTTTCCCATATAGTTATTATTATTGAGAACTATGGTACCGTGTTAGATCCTTGATTATTTTTATAGCAAAGAATTATTAAAAAACATTATTTTAAGGAAAAAATATCTCAATCATATACCACTTTTAAAGTAAGGTAAGGTATGTCTTAAAACTATACAATACTTACATAATATGAATTAAGCTTACGTAAAAAACATACATTTGGCGAACGTTGATTAACATTTATTATTACACTCACAGTTTAAAAACAATACAATAAATATATCTTTTCTTAATTATTTGTCAGCATTATGATTTAAGTTAAATTATAAAAGCATTACAATACTTTTTTGCGAGACTTTGAATTCGCAAAATCATTTATTATATCGTCGTACGAAATCTTGCTCATTAGCTCTGACTCTATGCACAAGAGAGCTAAAGCGTTTAGCTTTTCTTGACTTAAAGTCGATCGTAGGTAGTTCTTTACTCTCTTCAAGCAAGAGAAGCTTCTTTCACCTGAACAATTTGCCGCTGGTGTACAAAGAGCCATACGAAGTGCTATATCCAAGTTTGGATAAATGTTTCCTAGATTCTGTTCTCGCAGGAATGAAGACAGACTTATTAATGATCCAGAAATTGGTTTTATTGAAATTCTTTCAGACGAAAGGTAGCTTTGAAAGTGTAGTAATTCCCGAACTAAGTCTGTTTCTAAATCATTAGGATACATTTTTTCTAAAAAACTGGCTTTTTCCGTCAGAACTGATGGTAACAACTCATTCATTTTGGTAAGAAATGAAAATTTTTCGTTAAATCTTTGATAAGCCTCTTGCCGTTTTGCTAACTCGGATATGAGTCTATCTATGACAACGAGAAACGTATTAACCCTGAAGTAATCACTCGCAGCTATTCCAATATCTTCATCTGGTGTCTCATCAAAACTTTTTTTTCTTTTTGGTTGTCTTTTTTTCATCTCTCTTGTATATTCTTTCGATACACTTAACTCGATCGCCTTTTCTTCGAAGTACTTGAAATTCTCTCGTTCAGCTATGAAAAACTTACGAAGTGATTCGTAAAGATCAGCAACAGTAATCAAATCTATGTTAGAAGTCTGAATTTGAACATTCACTTTGTTTATTCTCTCCAAAAAAACATCCCATACAACAACCATTACCGCCGAAATATTTATTAATTATCACTGTATATGAGAATATTTCGATTTTTGTTAAATATTTTAATTTCTCTCCAATTTTCGAAATTCGTATTATGTGTGTATAATATTTTTTTTTTAAATTTGTAAACCGAACTAAAAAAATTATGAACTAAATTTGCCGCCCCTTAAAATTTGCCGCCCTAGGCTCCAGCCTACTCAGCCTGCTGGTAAATCCGCCACTGGACCCAGTGGTAGATTTTCTAGCAAATACCTTTAAATTTAAAATCAATCAATATTTAATAATAGTTATACTTTGATTTCAACCAACTTAGAAAAATAAGATAATTTTCTAATAATTAAATAATAACAACTTTTACTTATTAAACCATACAACAAAGGATCTTTACAAACAATATTTTTTTCTCTCGTGAATACATCTTATAAATAAGTATTTAACTTTTGTTTTCATGGTCTGATAAATTTAACAATAGTAAAAATCATATTTTTAACATCAACTTTTTGATTTTTATTTGCAAAAAGTGGGTGCTCTCTGTATTAATGAAAATAGCTTTTGAACAACTACCATCTTTTTGTTCATCACTCGTGAAAATGATCTCTGTAAAGAGTTCGAAACGTCGGGAAATAAATATAAATAAACGCGATATAATTCAAAAATTTGTTTTAATCTATGAGTGAGATTCGCGAAGGTCTTAGAAAAAAAGAAGTGTAACCTTCGGTAATAAGGCGTGCAGTTATTTATTTATTTTAATCCCATGCTAAGCAGTGATAGGACAGAGTATTATGATTGAGATGAAGTAGCTTTTTATAGCTAGTTTTAAATTTACGATACGAATAAGGAAGAGTGGATTCGGGACCTCCCTATTCAAATTGCCAAGCCATTGGATATCTAATGTTTTTAGAGGGCTAGTAATTGCCCCCTGAGGAGAGACGCCATTGGTGGGGTTTGGCAGTGTATGAAAGTGTTCCCGTGACACCGCTGCGTGTCTTGAGTAGGAGCACACCCGTGGTAGTTTAGGATGTATACCGTACTATGTGTACACTGGCAGGGAACAGTGAGTCTGCTGATATAACCATCAGAGTCTCCAAATTTCCAACCTATAATTAAATGATATAGAAACACATCAGCAAATGGCACTCAAATAAAGTGTCTGTCTTAATAAAAGTATTTTAACAATGTTATTTTAATTTATACTTTATAATTGGACAAAACTTTACTGAATAAGAATAATATTAATTGAAGCAAATTCTAATAAATAACTTTGACTATTGATTTTCTATACAACGTGCCTAGTTAGAAATTTCATTAAAGTCATCAACTAGGGCGAGATAAAATAATTGTTTCCGTAGCGTCTGTTCACGTTTATTAAAGGCAATGGATTTGTTGGGTGTCCCGTGCAAGATTACACGAACATTATCCTTAAATTATTTCCCACTAATATATGTAAGTGACTCGACCTGCTCTTAAATGTGACACTACAATTTACTTAAATGTTAGCTTGTTCTTACTTGTTCAGATTTAGAGACGTTTTCTTTCAGAAATATTGAAGTTTTAGCCTGTTCTCTTTATTAAAAGCTGAACGCAGTGCTATCGTGTGTTAGTGAATGTAGCAGTTTTCACTTAATTATTTATTTTTTTAATGAAGTGCATTTACTTAGACTACGGTCGGAGAGTGAACATTGTATTGCGCCAACTTTTTCGAGCATTCGTGAGCGTTATTTTTCAAGTATTATAACATATAAAGTATACAATACGCTGTGGCGATCAAGTGAGTCGAATGGATAGATCAACTGAAAAATATAAAAAAAAAATGGCCCCATCACAGTCATAGAGCCATGCAGATATCAGTAAGAATTGGCCAGCTCGGCCGTTGAAATACAACGGCTTCTAAGGAAATCGACTAATGTGGCTCATTGCGTGTTTTGTTTCGGGAGACAGGTATTTGAAGGCGTACCATCCTTTCCCATCCCACACCCTTAAAAGTTAGCAACGCAAATGTTACATTATATGGATTATATGGACTTTTGCCCTTCCTATCCCATCAAAAATAGGATTTTTCCAAACAGAGGTCGATATAAAATTAAATATCAGAAGAGTTATGCACTAAATCAGGAGAGTTATTCATTGAAGTTGTGAGTGCTGAGTCTTGTCGCGGTGAGGGTGGTCGCAACTCCTCCAGTCTCACATTGCTTTGTTCCACACGAATTGAACTTAACTGAGCCGGGAATCTGATTAGAATATTTAGAAAACAATTTAATTAACAGATCAAATAAGATATTATAATATATGTTTTCCTAATCGGGGTCTCTGCCGTCAATTTTTTTAATATTATGACTTTGAAGATACTTACGCTGCAAATTGTTGGGAGCATTAAAATAAAATAATTAAAAATTTAACGCATTTTATGTTTGGTATAAAATTTTCACACACAAATAAAATGTAAGCAGTATAATTCTTTATCGTAATAATACAATTTTCTCTAATTGCACAAACATATTTTCCTCAAAGTACAAACTCAAATAACACGAGGAATCCCTCCACATTTTCCGGCTTGATATCAAACAAACAAAAACAGGGAAATCATTTTCAACACCCTCTCTCACTGACAAGAAATAAAAATACATCAGCAGTGGAATAACATCCGGGACGAAGATAGGGTAAAATGTGTGCTCGTGATATCAGACTGTATGTTCACAATGAGGAGCGAACTGACTCATACAGTGTTGTTACAAAAGGAATGATACGAATCATTAGCACATTTGGTTTGATATTTCTCAATTGACTGAACCTATTGATACAGATTTTTTTTTATTACTCGTAAAAATGATCTCTGTAAAGAGTTCGAAACATCGGGAAATATATAGAAAGTAAGCTCTAAATAAACGCGATATAATCCATAAAAAGTTGTTTCAATGTTATGAATGTGACTCGCGAAAATCTAAGAAATAAATAACTATTTTAAAGAAAATATCTTCTATTGGTATATCAAATAGTGCCTTAACTTCTATAGCAATTATATTGGGTGTAATATCATGAGTTATTTCGGCAAGAATGAACGTAAAAAACACAACCTTAGAATATTAAATGGGTGAATAATGTAATCCTATAATGAACTCACAATAGAAAACAAGCAAAATGTAAATTTTCACGACCGAACAAAATTGCCCAGAAATTTTTGGTTTCATTGCGTCAGTTGTCTCAATTAATATAATATAAGATGCGGAATAAAGAGCAATTAAGCTGATTTATTAAATCGATTCATTAAGAAATAGTCTTTGCGTGAGTTTAATTATAGGCTTACTGCCTTAAATTGCAATGTATTACGATTTTTGCTAACAATATTTCAGTTTATAAGACTACGGTTGGACGCTTTTCGTAATCGAGGGTGTAGCTACCCTATTTTTTAAATAAGTTTAAATAAATACATTCGTTTTCATTTCGTGCAAAAGTAAGAAATTAAATGAATATAATTTAAAAGTCTCGGTGGCGCAGTGGTCGAGCACACGGCTTCTGATCCAGAGGTCCAGGTTCGATTCCAGACACTGGTTCACACCAATGACTTTTCGTAATTGTTTTCGGAAGTTATGTGTGATAAATATCGATGACTGAAAAACTTTGTGCCCGGTATGGCAATAGGTTCGCCACCTATTCCATTTGTGACGTAAACATAACGGCGAGACGAGGCTTAACAGCCGCTGCCTACACCTTCGGGTAACAAAAGGAGTGAAGTTATGTTATTATAATTTAAAGACCTCACACCAAAAACTACTGCAACACTTTTCGGAAGAGATGTAAATATCGCTGACTGAAACATTATGTCCCGTGTATGGCACCAGGTTCCGCCACCATCCCTGGCCGGCCATCAGGGAGGCCCTCGTATACCACGAGGTGCCTCCCTACCTCAGGTCGGTCATCGGGGCCTACCTGCAAGAGAGACGGGTGGACTATGTCGACCGGAACGGGACGGAGCAACGGAAGGAGATTACGTGCGGGGTTCCGCAGGGGTCCGTGCTCGGGCCCCTGCTGTGGAACCTCGCCTACGATCCGGTCCTCCGCACCAGTCTGCCCCGTGGCGTGAGTGTCGTTTGCTACGCAGACGACACTCTGGTGGTCGCCACGGGGCCCGACTTCGAGCGGACGCTCAGGTTCGCCGAGCTGGGGGTGGCGATCGTCGTCAGACGGATCCGCGGGCTGGGCCTGGAGGTGGCGCCTCACAAAAGTGAGGCGCTGTGGTTCCACCGCCTCACCAGAGGCAGGGAACCCCCGGCCTCGCGGATCCAGGTGGGTGACACGGCTGTCCCGGTGGGGCGGTACATGAAGTACCTCGGCCTCACCCTGGACAGCCGCTGGAGCTTCGAGGAGCACTTCGTACGGATGGTCCCCCGAGCGCGACGGGTGGCGGGCGCCTTGCACCGCCTGCTGCCCAACCTCGGGGGACCGGGGGAGGGAGTTCGCCGCCTCTACGGTGGCGTCGTGCGGTCCGTGGCCCTGTACGGGGCCCCCGTTTGGTCGCGAGACCTCGCGGGGGCCTCCCGCTCCAGGGCTCTGCTGAGGAGCCTGGAGCGGATCATGGCCATACGGATCGTACGGGGCTACCGTACCATCTCATACGAGGCGGCGACGGTCCTCGCGAGTTATCCCCCCTTCATCATCCTGGCCGAGGTGTACGCAGCCGCGTACGATCTCGGCCGGGGAGGGGGGGACGCGCGGGGACACGAAGTGCGGAGGCGGGAGGCCTTCCGGCGGGTCCTGGGGGACTGGCGCGACGCGCTGGTCCTCCAGGGTGGTACGCGTTCGCGCGCCGTCGGGGCCGTCCTGCCCCACCTCGAGGCCTGGGTGCTCCGTAAATGGGGCACTGTCACCTACAGGTTGACTCAGATACTCACCGGGCACGGGTGCTTCGGTGAGTATCTGAGTCGAATAAAACGTGAAGAGACGGCGAGATGCCACCATTGCGCATCCGACCTGGACTCGGCCCAGCACACGCTGGAGGTCTGCCCGGCCTGGGCGGACGAGCGCCGAGTCCTGGTCGATGGGATCGGGCGAGACTTGTCCCCGCCAGCGTTGGTCGCGGCAATGCTGGCGGGCGAGGAGGAGTGGAGGGCTGTGGTCTCCTTCTGCGAAGCAGTAATGCTCCAGAAGGAGGCCGCCGAGCGGGGTCGGGAGAGAGCCGATCCCGCTCGAAGGCGGCGGCGGCGAGCTCAGTGATCGCCGCCGCCGACGGGCCGCGAGGGCGCACACCCCGCGGGTGCGCCCGGGTCGCGGCCCGGGAAGGATGACCCCCCGGTGCGGCCGGGGAGGGTCGTCGGGGGCGCCGCCGGCCGCGCGCCTCTTTACAGCGCGCGGTCGGAGCCGCCCCGCCCGGGGGAGCCTCGCCGAGGCTCCCCGAGGATGAGCACCCCCTCGTGACGGAGGGGGGGCGACGGCGGGGTGGACCAGAGGGGTTTATCCGAATCCTGGACCACCCCAACGCCGGAGGAAGGCCGCCGCGAGGTTTTAGTGGGTAACCCTAGGATCGGATTTCAGTTTACTGTTTTGGGAGTCCCACACTACCCCCTGCCGTCCCCAGGCGGGGGTGTGCATAAAGCATTTCCTCGCGTAAAAAAAAAAAAAAAAAAAAAAAAAAAAAAAAAAGAAAAGTAGGATAGGAAGGAATGGGGAAGGGGAGTGGGCCTCCGGGTACCTTTCTCACCGAACGAAACGCGGCATAAGCCACTTTACGTCGGTCTTCTGAGAGGTCGTGGTATTTCACCGGTCGAGCCAGCCGATTCATGCAGCGAACTGCTTGGCTCTACCACGTGTTGTGTAACGAGTGCTCTGGGACGACCAGAAAAGATAATATCACATGAACGAAATCGCAAGCAAAGGATTGTGTTTTTCAATTTGTCACGGATGAATGCAAGATCCCGTAAGATCAGTGTGAGATGTAGAATCCCACGGGATGGAGGTTCGTGTGACCAGACTCGTGAGTCACAAGTAGTAATATTATTACTAGCTGGTGAACTTTATATCGTCTAAAAACAGGGGTTAGTGATATAGGGGTAAAAAAGGAGGATTGTTTTTTAAATGCCTAATCGCAATAAAATAATAATAAGGACAAAAATGAAAAAAAAGTTTAACAGCCCTTATTTTCTGCAAAAAAATGTATATGACTAATCCTCAAACCAATTTAAGAAGGGTCAAATTGTTTCGGAGGAGTTTGGCATGGAAATTTTTAACCGACTTCAAAAAATAAAGAGAAGACTGTCATTTCGTCCGAATATTTATTTTGTATAGTTATCGTAACTATCACACAAAAGTTAGGGTCGGTAGAAAGTATTGTATTTTGCCTTCTATGTGGCTTATTTTATGCTGTATAAAGTAGATAATTAAGTAGGTGTACACCATAATATACTGAGTCTGGCCATAAATACTGCTACATCTAAAAATAAAAAAATATTACATTTGAATTTGGAATCTGTCATTTTTATACGATTGTTCATTGTGTTTTCTCGTTTTGGCGCCAATACATTGTACAATATTTTGCGATATTAAAATGGAGTGGGGTGATAAAGAGAACCGAATCGCTGTGATTGCATTACACAAAGTAGGTATGGAGCCAAATGCAATTTTTAAAACTCTCCATACACTTGGTATTAGTCAAATGTTTGTGTACCGGGCTATTAATAGGTACAATGAGACTTCCTCTGTTTGTGACAGAAAAAGACCTGGCCGTCCACGTAGTGTTCGTACGAAAACGGTGGTCAAAGCAGTAAGGGAAAGAATTCGAAGAAATCCTGTCCGCAAGCAAAAGATTTTATCTCGGGAGATGAAGATAGCGCCTAGAACAATGTCGCGTATTTTAAAAGATGACTTAGGACTTGGAGCCTATATGAGGCGCACTGGTCATTTATTAACTGATAATTTAAAAAAGAATAGGGTGTTAAAATCTAAACAACTACTGAAGCGGTACGCGAAGGGAGGTCACAGAAAAATATTGTTTACGGATGAAAAAGTTTTCATAATTGAGCAACATTTTAACAAACAAAATGACCGTTTTTATGCTCAAAGCTCTAAGGAAGCTTCCCAATTAGTTGACAGAGTGCAACGTGGGCATTATCCGACTTCAGTGATGGTTTGGTGGGGTGTTAGCTACGAAGGAGTGACTGAGCCATATTTTTGTGAAAAAGGTATCAAAACATCGGTACAAGTGTATCAAGATACCATTCTTGAAAAGGTAGTCAAGCCCCTTAACAACACCATGTTCAATAACGAAGTATGGTCCTTCCAGCAAGACTCGGCACCGGGTCATAAAGCTCGGTCCACGCAATCTTGGTTGGAAGCGAACGTTTCGGACTTCATTAGAGCTGAAGACTGGCCGTCGTCTAGTTCCGATCTTAATCCACTGGATTATGATTTGTGGTCAGTTTTAGAGAGTACGGCTTGCTCTAATCGTCATAATAATTTAGAGTCCCTAAAACAATCCATACGATTGGCAGTGAAGAATTTTCCCATTGAAAGAGTGCGTTTTTCTATTGATAACTGGCCTCAACGGTTAAAGGCCTGTATTGCAGCCAACGGAGACCACTTCGAATGAGCTTTTTATATTTTATATCGTTTTATATTTAGGTATTTAAGGCACCGGGTGACGATGGAATTACTTCCGAGCTACTGAAGGCAGGCGGCAAGCCGGTTCTAAGAGCCCTTCAGAGGCTTTTCAATTCTGTCGTGCTCGGGGGCGACGTTCCAGAGGCATGGACCAGGAGTATGGTGGTGCTGTTTTTTAAGAAGGGTGACAGGACCCGCTTGAAAAACTATAGGCCAATCTCGCTCCTGAGCCATGTCTACAAACTGTTCTCCAGAGTCATTACAAATCGACTCTCGCGCAAACTCGACGACTTCCAGCCTCCCGAACAAGCCGGTTTCCGAAGAGGCTTTAGTACCATAGACCACATCCACACTCTACGCCAGATCATAGAGAAGACCGAGGAATATAATCGACCTCTATGCTTGGCGTTTGTGGACTATGAGAAAGCCTTCGATTCCGTCGAGACTTGGGCGGTGCTGCAGTCTCTTCAGCGGTGCCAAATTGACTATCGATACGTCGAAGTGCTGCAGTGTTTGTATAGAAACGCCAATATGTCAGTTCGAATCCAATATGGGAGTACAGAGCCTATTCCACTGCAGAAAGGTGTCAGACAAGGAGACGTTATATCTCCGAAGCTGTTTACCGCTGCATTGGAGGACGTCTTCAAGCTCCTAGATTGGACCGGGCTAGGCATCAACATCAACGGCGAATACATCACTCACCTTCGATTTGCCGATGATATCGTGGTCTTGGCAGAGTCTCTGGAGGATCTGGGTGCAATGCTCAAGGATCTTAACAAGTTATCCCAACAAGTGGGTCTACGAATGAGTATGGACAAGACAAAAGTCATGTCCAATGTCCATGTCATTCAAGTACCGGTAACTGTTGGAGATGCGATCCTCGAAGTTGTCGATCACTATGTTTACCTAGGACAAACTATTCAACTAGGTAGAGCGAACTTCGAGAAAGAGATTAACCGACGGATCCAACTCGGCTGGGCAGCGTTCGGGAAGCTTAGGCATATCTTCTCGTCCAAAATTCCTCAGTGCCTTAAATCCAAGGTCTATGACCAGTGTGTGTTACCAGCGATGACATATGGTTCTGAGACATGGTCTCTTAATGCTGGCCGTATTAAGAAGCTCAAGGTCGCTCAGCGTGCTATGGAGAGGGCTATGCTCGGTATATCTCTACGAGATAAGATCCGAAATACGGAGATCCGTAGACGTACGAGAATAACTGACATAGCCCATAAAGTTAGCACGCTGAAGTGGAGGTGGGCAGGCCACATCACTCGAAGAACTGACGACCGCTGGGGAAAAAAATTTCTTGAGTGGCGACCACGGGTTGGTATGCGTAGCGTAGGCCGTCCCCCCACTAGATGGACAGACGACCTCATAAAAACAGCCGGGAGTCGCTGGATGCAGCTGGCACAGGATAGGGAGTTATGGCGCGCTAAGGGGGAGGCCTACGTTCAGCAGTGGACTAATCTGGGCTCATGATGATGATGATGAAGTAACACACTGTAAAAGTAATAAATGTTATTTGCAATTAAAAAAAAAATTTTTCTTTGTTTCAATATTTATGGCATGACTAAGTATATCAATAATTAATATTTATGACACATAATTTTCGAAAAAGAAAACCTCGTGAGCCCATATTCAATCCAACGACTACTTTATTCAGAACTCGGTTTATTGTTTTTAGAATACTGAGATATTTATACAATCTTGAATTTTTATATTCTACAAAATCAGGACCAAATATCGTTTTAGGTATAACACAGAATTTTTCATATAATAAGTCATTGCTTACTTAGATACCCTTTCTTAGGGTAGATAGGGATGGGGGTTAATTTTACGCCCACATGGTTTACTTAGAAAATACTGTACAGTGTAACCGTTTGACCGTAAGATTGGTCTTCAAGGGACCTTATTTCTTGTCTGTTTACATACTCCTAAGTCTTCGTAAAATTTAATTGAATGTTACTAAATCGACAAAAATATTCCCGCCACGCAGTTCGCTGTGTGATTGGGCTAGCTCGACCAGTAAACTACCGCCGCCGTTTGCTGTTTGTTTAGTGAGAGCCTATCCGGACGCCCAACCAAAATAATTATTCTTTATTAAATAACTTTCTCACCAAACATTTAATTTAATTATCCAGAAGGCTTAATAAAAGCAAATTAAACTTTTTAAACAACATTATACAAGAAACCTTGTTAATCCTAAATGATTTGTCTCGGCTTAAGCGCGAATTGTGAAATGGTTAAACCGAGTTTAATCAAAATCCTGGGAACAATAGATTAATCAGAAATATAATGTAATTTTCGTGTTCATTATAAGTCCATCACTGAAGAAGGAAATTGATCATGGCTCACTGGAAATGAAAAGATCACAATCTTGCTATATTGCTGATATGATGACTGAGCGTTACTTAATAAATATACTTTCATATATGTTTCGTTCCTTGATTAATTTATTTGTAATTATATTAATATTCGGTGGTCCAGTGGTCGAGTACCCCGCTTCTGAATCAAGAAGTCGCGAGTTCGAATCCTGGCTCACACCAATGACTTTTCAAAATTATTTCGGAAGTTATGTGTGATTAATATCGATGATTGAAAACTTTGTGCCCGGTAGGGGAATAGGTTCGCCATCAATTCCATTTGCGACGTTAAACATAACGGCGTGTCGAGTCTTAACAGCCGCTGCCTACACATTAGGGTAGAAAAAGGCCTGAAGTTATATTATTTTGGGATATAACAATAGACTTTGATTTGGCTCTCTGCTCTAATTCTACTGAATTTTGAATCTGAGTTTATACAATGAACTTTTCAGCTTTTTATGGTATAGGAGGGCCAACGAGCAGGCGTGACACCTGATGGTAAGTAACCAGCGCCGTCCGTGGACATCTGCAACACATGTAGTGTTACAGTTGCGTTGTCGACCTTTAAGGGAGTAGGATATTAAAGGCTGGAGAAGGGGGTTGGGCCTCCGGGTACCTCTTTCACCGAACGAAACACGGCATTGGCCACTTTACATCGATCTTCTGGGAGGTTGAGGTATTTTACGAGCCGGCCCATTCATGCTGTGAACTGCTTGGCTCTACCACTGTCAAGTTACTTATTAATATGATAAATGATGGTGACTGACAAAACTAAAGCTAACTCGTGTCGTGGTATATCTATTTGATGTTTATGTCATTAAATCGGTCTACAATTTTGATAGTTACTGATATTTATGCCACATAACTTCCAAGTTCCAACAAGTCAGAACTAGAAGCCAGGACAGAGATAGCCCACTAGGCTATCGAGATCAATGATACGATGATTAATGTTACAATAAATATATTATAAAACCGTTTCAAATTAATATATACATTATATTTAACAAGCTACAACAATATATTTAACATACAATGACATTGAGAACCCACACAAATTACAGGTTTCCCTTTTATCAAATCGTAACTGGAAACGAACACAAAGAAATACACGTGCCGGTATACCGCATAACAATCTTGTATATAGGTTGTTATTTAAAAGCTTTACGTGATTTTAACTTAACATATCGGGATATTATTTATTTTTATATAGGTTTATAAATGTATGTATGTATATATGAGAAAACCGGGCTTTTACAAGTCTCAACGTAAAAAAAGGACGCTGAAAGTTATGAGGGTAGGGGAGATTCTCGTAAATAGCAGCATGGAGAAATGGGGGATAAAGGAATAATATATCAATACGAATCTTTAATATTCGCGCGGTGGTGCCGTAAATCAAAGCGAATGAAACAGGATCATAAATCAGACCGCTCACGTTTTTTTTTTTTGCCTATTTGTAGCTTTACAAAACTGCTGTGCAAAATATTACTTTGATAAGGTAATGTAATTAAACATATTTTGTAACACAACATAATTTTACGCCATCTTTTAGGTTGTCGAAGGTGTAGGCAGCGGCTGTTAAGCTTTGACTCGCCATTAAGTTTATGTCCCAAATGAAATAGGTGGCGAAGCTTATTGTGATATACCGATCACAATATTGTCAGTCATCGATATTAATAACACATAACTTCCGAAAAAAATTAAAAAAAGTCATTGATGTGAGCCCAGATTGGAACCTACAAATTCTTGATTCAGAAGCAAGGTGCTCGACCACTGGACCATCGAGACAACATATTAAGTATGTCATGTAATTTGGAAATACAGCTTGGTATTATTGTATAATTTGTTTATATAAGTGACTTATTTTTGATAACTTCGCGCGTTTAATGTTCGAAGGTGAAGTCAGCGACAATTACGTCTTGACACAAGGATTTAATTATTTAATCTCGTGGAAAAGATGCCGGAGTTAATCACCATGATCCAGATCAACGCATCCCATAATGTGTGCCCGGATACGAATTTGGGACTTGCCATTCACAGGTCACTGACACGAGATTGTTGTTATAATAATATCGTGTTTAAGGTTTCCCTAGTAAAGTTTCAATTGAATGACATTACATTTCTTCGAAAGAAGAAATTCGGAATAAAAATGCGTCTTATAAGCTAGAGCTTTACGCTATACCGGTTGGCTTATGTTTTAGAAGTCTTCACTTTAAATTTGGTTTTACACCAATACTAATATTTAATCTAAAATGTATTAACCTAATAGCTGCTTGTTGAATAACTTCATTAAAAGTGGTTCAAGTTTTAATTTAAACTATCTACTAAAGCAATAAAATATAACAACTAACCTACATACCTACCTATAACCTAAATACAAAAAACTAATCTTTATTATTCTTAAATGTAACAATTTAATAATTTCTAAATTAATACTGCAACTGAGATATGTATTGTATTGTAAACCAAACTAAACTACCTCCCTATCTCTAAGTAAATGAAAACAATGAGGGGACCTGGTATCCTGAAATATGGGCTCAGGCCTAGTTTAGGTGCCAGTCTCCACAGTTATATCTATAAATGTTTGTATATTTTATAATGTGTAAATGTCCATAATTGTGGTGAAAATAAAGAATTTTTATTATTATTATAAATTATGAGTTATAATTTTCAATCTAAATCTAATTACACCAATTTTCTCGAGGATAAACCAGAAAAAAACGGTTCACAAGAAAGAACTACAGGATTATATGTTTTTTGAAACTCTTGAAGGGCATACTCGTCGTATTTCAAGACGTCGAACGACATCTCCTGAAAGAAAAAAATTAAATTGTCAATTTGATCAAGCAATAAAACAAATAAGTAATTATTATCAAGTCAATAACTTCAATATTGCAATAATATTCGTCGATAAACACGTATGTCAATTCACTGACTGTACAAAAAGCGATATTTGTATTCAAATAATGTACTCGAGCGAGTCGAAAGCATCATTTGCTTAAAATATCAATACGAAATAACCAATATCGAGGTTATCAAAGAGCTATCGAATGTGACTTTTATTAATAATTTTACGATATATTTTGAATTAAATTCGAATTGGTATAGTAACATTCATTCTAACGATAATAATCATAGTTTAAAATACATTTACCGGCTGACCCGGCCAACTTTGTTCCGCATCAGAAGTAATTTTTACAGCATTTAAAATAAAGTGTAAATTTAAAATTAGTTAGGGATTAGTAGCTTATTAGTTTAGACTTCATGACTTGAGAGATGCGATGGTTTTGAAAATACTATACCTGAGGGTGATTTTTATAAAAACCAAGGGTTAAAATCATTTACATTATGCCTTAGACGACGAGGGCCACCCATGGACTACTAGAACACAAAAAGTGTGATAATTAAATTGCTGGCTTTTAAGATAGATAAATAATGGGATGGGAAAAGGAGGGAATGTGAGGTAAGTAACTCAAGGAAAGGAAAGTGGGGTAAAGAAACGCCGCATGACTCACCTTACGTCAATATTTCCCAATCAATTTGGTCCAATCTCAGTTTATTTCACGATGGCAGCCACATAATGAATTTTCCACCTCAAATATTAAATAAGTTTCATCGAGTGTCACAATAGTCAGTCCCCTCACTGTAAACTCGGGCGAGATGTCGCTATTCAAAATTTTACTTTTGATAAGAGATTGAATAGATATCCAAATCTCAAGTTGTTGTTAACTTTAATGGGGGGAAGTGGGGGGCAATAAAACATTCATTTGTTCAGTACAAGAAAATGAAACGATATATTTTTTTACGGTTTCAGTACTGTCGTTTTGAATGTCTCATTTTATAAATGGAACTCGAACTTTTTTATTGATTTTAAATGTAAATTTATTTTGTACGCTTATTTAAATGAAATCTTTTGCATTGAACCTTTTGTCAAACATAGATATATTGTATATCGAAACTAAAGTCACAATCATCATCATCAATAGCCTGTTGAAGTCGACTGCTGGCCATCTCCCAATTTGCGCCACAACTTCTACACCATCAACTTCCATATTCAGTCTTTTCCAGCAGCCTTTCTGAGGTTGTCTGACCACTACGCTTACTAAGTCACGGTCTCCACTCTATGATCTTCTTGCTCAATCTACCATCGGTCCTTCGGCAGATTATACCAGCCCAATGCCACTTAAGCAAGCTTACTCTACGAGCTATGTCGGTTACTCCAGTTCTCTGTCGGGTATACTCGTTCCTGAGTTTATCTTTCAGAGATACTCCGAGCATAGCTCGCTCTATAGTAACAATTCTTATGTACCTTTCACACTGTACTAAAATTTATGTACTAAAGTCTTCTTGCCTATCTTTTTATCTGAATACGGGCAAAAGTTATATTTAAAAACTATCAAAACTTACAATTTTTTCGGTTCATTATCTTTTACGGAAAGGCTGTCGTAGACCTCCCTAGAGTAACAAGGATACGTTTGGAAATTGAAATTGAGAAAGGATCAAAACTCGAAAGAGTAATAAATATAAGTTTTATGTTCTATATTGAGCTCTTGAAACGGGTCGAGTATTACGCCAAGATTGTATACATTGGCGGAATATTCAACCCTCAAAATAGTTGTGTATTATAAATAGAAGAAATATATTTAGCACATAAAAATAATGTAAAAGCTGTTACTTTTTTTTCTTACAATGAACTTCCTGATAAAAAAAGTTTTAAATCAAATATACAGCTACCACTGTTAAAATACCTAGTTCGCTGCATGAATGGGGATGCTCAGCCGGTCAAATATCACGACTGAGTTGTATTCTTGCACTTGATACGCTTATTTGTTTGCCACTTATTTATTTTCGATTTAATTTAGAGAATAGAAAGATTTCAGGCAGACCAAGCAGAAGTAGTCTGGTTGTGACCACGGCTAGTGCAACCTGGCGTCAAACTTCAAGCTACCCAAGGAAAATAATGTTTACTTATACGTATCACGTTAAATCCCATTCATATTCACATCCTTCTACAAGAAATATAATTCTAAAATTGTGTGTCGTATTGATAACTGACATTGCTTGAAAGTAACAGAAGATAGTTATTAAAAAAAATATAAAAAATATAGATGCCAAATAAACTATACAAATTACTTTATAAACGGGTTGTTGTACTCAATTTTGTTTAATTTTATATTCGATGAGTCTAAAATATTTATTGAATTTTACTGTAACTGAAGTAATTACGCAGGTCTCAATTAATCATTTATACATAATCAAATGTTCAGAAGCTTATGACACTGCTATTAATTAATTTTATTTATTTATTTTTATTTGATGATTAATGAGCTAAGCAGTTCACTGCATGAATGGCTCGTCCGGTGAAATACCACGACCTGTCAGAAGACCGACGTAAAGTGGCTCATGCCGCGTTTCGTTCGGTGAGAGAGGTACCCGGAGGCCCACCCCCCTTCCACGTACTTTCCTATCCCCTATCCCTTAAAGGTCGGCAACGCAACAGTAACACTATATGTGTTGCTAGTGTCCATGGGCGGCGTTGGTTGCTTACCATCAGGTGACACGCCTGCTCGTTTGCCCTCCTATCCCATAAAAAAAAAGAAACTAATCTTTCAAATTTTGCCGTGTCCGGCTTCAGAGATCAAATTGAATCCAAGATAAAAAACTAGGTATTTTTCGTTTTTTTTATTTATATTGTTTTTGTGCTCTTTTCTAAGAATAAACCAATCGAGGACTATCTTCACACGGCCTTGAGAATTATTTATTCAGCTAAATGTATATTTTCCTTTTATTATGTAGTAGTCATCCGAAGGTACATCCGCGTCACTTTTTTAACAACGATAACTTTTTCGCCGAATTATCTCCAAGTTCAAACAGGAAACAAATATAGTAGATTTTTGTCTTTTGGAAATCCAGGGTTGGAGCTCTGGTAGCCGTAATAATGTTATTATATACTTTTCCCGAAGCCATGATGATTAATAATGAAAAAAACAAAATATTCACTAACCACCAAATATTTCACTGGACAAGTGTACCGGAATAAAAAAAAACTTCTAGCTGCATTTCGTTAAATTATATTTAAATTAAATGAAAAAAACTTTTTTTACAATCTTCAAACGTACTAAAAAAAAGAAAATAACATTAAAAAGTTAATAAAAGCTTGTCACGAGGTTTAATTACTTATCAGTATTTAATTAAATTGAAATTAAAGATATAATAAACTTAGGTTACAATTTACATTATTAAAATAGTAATAGTTTATTTACAAATCCCGCGATGTCACACACCATATTGAGGTTTTGTCATCCAAACTAAATGTGCAACCACATTTCAGCTCTATGGGTTGAAGATGAGGTCAAAGATTCCACTCGAACTATACTTACATACACTGAAAGTTAATTCAAAGCTTTGAAAATTTAAATGATTACGTTCAAAAAGAACCTACCATGATATTTTTAGAACACGACACATAGATATTCGATAAAAAAATACTACATACACTAAAACTAATCTACATATAAATAAAGTCACATTTATGTTCGCCGTGGCCACCTAAACTACTTAACCGATTTTAATTAAGTTTGCACACAATGTGCAGTTTTTTGCAACTTAAAAGACGGGATTGTTCATATCTCAATTTATAGTAGCTATGTTATGTTATTGCAAATGATTTCTATATTTTATTTGTTAGTTACAGTCATTATATTTTATTTGTTACTTTATTTAATACTGCTACCATACACTCGACGAATAGTTCGACGAATAGCGAGGGAAAGAGGCTGGGAAGTAGTGTGGACACGTTACTCGTCAAGCTGCGAATCATTCTGGCATTTCTGGCAATGTGTACGCGAGTGGCTGACCACATTATTCGCGCGATCGCAGCTCATTAGGCTAGGCTATGTTTAAAATATCGGATTTTCGACATATCGATATTTTTAAATATATCAATCTATAGATAATATCTTACTTACATTACGATGGTGCATCGGTAAAACAACCAACTGTGGAATCGAGATTGGCGGGTTCGATCACCACTCGAGTATAAATATTTATTCTGGTCTGGGTAGAATGTAGTAGAATAACTAAAACCCTATTTTGGACGATATACCCTATTTGATTTCTAATGACGTAATATTATTTTTCAAGTTACTCTCAACAAGCTCTATAATTTGATACTTATACTGTAGATATGCTTTAAAATATCTGCTCCGACATATTAAACAAAAAGTGATGTCATATTATTTTTCGAGTTTCAATAAGCCTTTAATTTAAACCCATATTGCATTGGAAATATCTCCGGATGACAGGTAGTGGCACTTCACTGGTCGAGCCAGCCCATTCATCCAGCGAAATGCGTGGCTCTACCACTAATAATATTATAACCTAAACTCAGCGTGTATACAATATTTCAGCTTAATCTTTTGAAGATATCTACTTCAAAATTAAGTTCTAAGATTCCAGAACATACACATTTACGGACATACAATGCAAAATAAAAATCACTGAGTTTATTAACTTTTAGATTAAAACAACTTTTAGGATTATATCGCGTTTATTTATTACTTATTTATATTTATTTCCCGACGTTTCGAACTCTTTATAGAGATTACGATTCACGAGTGATGAACAAAAGATGGTAGTTATTTTTTGTTCATCACTCGTGAAAATAATGTCTGTAAAGAGTTTTATACGTCGGGAAATAAATATAAATAAGTAATAAATAAACGCGATATAATCCTAAAAGTTGTTTTAATCTATGAGTGAGATTCGCGAAAGTCTTGGAAATAAATATTTACTAACTTTGTTATCAATTATGAGTAGTAGAGTACCACCACCTGTTCCTAGATTTTTATGAATTTTTTCGATACATCAAAGCTCGAAATTGATATATTTAAAAATATCGATATGTCGACTAACTGATATTTTGAAAAATATCGACAGCCCTAATATCCAAGTTCGACACGTCACAAATATTTGCGCGAATTTTCGCGCGAGTAGAGCAGTGTGTGGCCAGAGATGACAACATCGCGGCAACGCGAACGCGAACGGCGAATAGCTGTGTGTGGGAGCGGTATAATATCCTAATTGGTATATCACGCACCACAACGTCCGTCATTTGCTAGTAATACTCGTATTACAAAAAGTTTAATTACATGTCAATACCAGACTATGTTTATTAAGGCCACTATAAAAAAGGCCACATCGCTTATCGGAACCGTTGACAGAATGCATGATCTGTCATTTTTCTATTACATAAAGGATAAATGGATAACTTTGTTCAAATGGTTTCTTTTAATGGGCCCAGCGGCCAGCGTGCCAGTCTTCAGGCCAATATGGACAAAAATCAATTTGGACCGTTCGCGGCTGAACGAGCCTATTGTGCGACAATGAAAGGTTATCGATGTTCGTTTTCACGGATCACTAAAACTGTCAAGCTAACTTACAGGAGGAAGTAACATTGCTTATAACAAGACTGGTCAGTGGCTCTCTCGACGGCCTGGAAGTTGTAGGTTTTGTATCAGGAAGTGGCGGAATCGAATTCTCTGCTAACATCAATAGCTTTTTGGAAATCTTTTTGGATGTAATGACGTACCTAATTTGGATGCTTAGCAAAATTGTGCTCGATATGCGGCAATATGTTTCGCCATCTTTTCCAATTGGGACGGAAAAACTGGATGAGTTGCTGCGTATTCACCGTTGCATTCGCCATTGGCTACAGAAAATTTAAGTTACAAGAAACAAACTCAATAATGTGGCACAAGAGAATGAAACTTTTCAGTTCGAGATAAAAGGTAAGCAAGATTTCTTAAGAATCTCTTCAATAGTGACACTGACTGGAATCCGAAACTTTAGCACTTTATATTTGTAAGTTGAAATATCACTGATGAAGTTTACTGCATTCTCCTTGGTAGAATATTTGCAATGAAATATACTACAATCGTATGTTTGTTTGATGTGAAATCACAGAGTACGGAAATATGAGAATTTAATCATCATCATTAGCCTGTTGCAGTCCACTGCTGGACATAGGCCTCTCCCGATTTGCGCCACAACATCCGATTTACATGAGGATTTACATCTTCCATAGTGAAGACGTTTCAAACATCTAGATTACACTGGAACTTGAATTGATATTTTTATGAAATGAAGTTTTATTTTTGAATTGTCTTTAAATATTTAAATATAAAAAAGAGTATCACGCTCGGTTCATCTCATGAAACAAATCATTACATAGTATAAAACAAAGTCACTTTCCGCTGTCTGTCCCCTTATTTGCTTAGATCTTTGAAACTAAGCAGCGGATATTGATGTAGTTTTTTTAATAGATAGAGGGCGCCAACGGGGTAGTTTTTATCTTTAATTTATGTAAAATGTACTAAATAAAAAGTGATAATATTCGTGATTTAGAACTTGCATTGCAAAAGCTGGCTGAACTCTACGTTATGGATCAAAAGAATGTATTACATTATTATACCCCATCAAAAGGTCTACAATAAAGTTCGCAATGGTGTATGTCTATCTCTTTTGGATAACCCACAATGATGATTTTTACGAAAAGAAGCTTCGCTGGGTCTACTAGTCTAAAATAAAAATTAAGAATGAAGCAAATATTGCTTTGCATCCGAGCTAAGCCGGGGTTGGTCGCTAGTATTAAAGTAGTACTTAAATAAATGAACATAAAATTTTTAATCGATCATAATAATTAAATAAATCATCACACATACACAATCTGACGAATAAGTAGTTACCGTATTTAGATTGAGAATTAATCTTCTGAGAATTAATTGCCTGAGTAAATAAGCAAATTAATTCTCAGAAGTGATGTAAACATAAAAAGTTTTCATTAAAATAAGCCACGGTTTTCGCGTAGAAAATTCATTTCAGCTTCATGGCAAGATGAATGTTGAAATTAAAAAAAAAAACTGAAAGTAATAGTTTTTATTTAACTACCCTTGCCTCCTCTTAGAGCGTCGCTTCTTAGGTTGAGCGCTGGTTTTAATCAAACCGGCAATAACGGCACATTTCTGTCCCTCTTACCTACAGTTTTAATATTATCATGGCTTCTTGTAAATAATATATTTAGTAACACAATGCTGAATATTTGTTAAATAATTTATATTTTCACTAACCCCTCGAAAGCTAGGCAGGAAAAAAACATCAACTTAAACGATTCTCTAGTTTAAAATCGATAACGGCAGAAGAATGCCATGCATTTTTACGTTCATGCAAACATTTACACACTAGTGTTTAGATATCGACTAATAGAATATTAAATAATTACTAACTTGTTGAATGTGCAAAATTGGCGGAGTATTGCTCATTGACCGCTTTAAAAATCAAGGTTGTAAGGGATGGATATTGATGGAAGTAGAGTCTTGGTGTAAAAATAAAGAATGATATGCGCTGGTTGTTAAAGAATTTAAAAATAATGATTATGAGAAGAGAATGTAGGAGTTCGAGACAACCATTGCACACTTTCCGTCAACAGACTGAGCAATAGCGAGAGGAAGGTGATGTTAAAGCCTTAAAATCGGCTTCTGATCCAGAGATCCGGGTTCGAATTCTGACACTGGCTCACACCAATGACTTTTTGAAATTGTTTTCGGAAGGTAAGTGTGATAAATATCGATGACTGAAAACTTTGTGCCCGGTATGGCAATAGGTTCGCCACCTATTCCATTTGGGACGTAAACATAACGGCGAGGCGAGCATTAACAGCCGCTGCCTACACCTTCGGGTAACAAAGGCGTGAAGTTATGTGTATGACAAGATTTATGAAAGTCAAAAAAGCAAGTGAAGTGTGTCAGAATCGTGCCGAAGCGAAGCGTTCGGTTTTCTCTGCCAATCCCACAAGGGACTTATCATTAAGGTATGTATATATTGAAAAATAACATCTTATAAATCCTCAAATGTAACTAACCTAGAATGTATGCACATTTGGGAGTAGAAAATTAATCCACCATGACTGAAGATGGTGGAGTAATTGGGCACGTTTTTGCGAGATATCGCTATTGGAAAAGCCAATAGTGTTCAATCCGGCTCCTATCAGCTCCAGGTCTTTGAATTTGAAATCAGATTTTTAAACCACTCTAGGTACATAATATTTAATAATATTTAGGCATTCACGTAAAAAATAAATAAATCGCCAGTAGTTTGTCCCATCAAAAGTACCCACTCTCTGAATTCCACACGGTACACGGTTCGTTGCACCTTGTGAGTGCAATAAAAATAATCTCCTTTGTTCATTGGTCCATATCAAGTTGGAAAACGAGCGTATGATAACAAAAGCTGTTTCCACTCAACATATGCTGTTCCATTCCGTACTGGAACGTTCAGTTATCGAGTTTCCATACAATTTAATTGGTAGATGGTAACTTTTTTTGAATACGTTGGAAATAACAAATATGAAACAGACACTATTAAGTATTATTGTTTATTTTGTATTGTTGTATATGTATGCTTATATTATTTATTTTCTTGTTATGCACAACCGGTCCTAAATCACAGTAGGTCAAGTTTAAATTTTTATGAGGAAAGGGTCTTAATTAGTGCGGATTTTTTTTTTTTTTTTTTTTTTTATGGGATAGGAGGGCTAACGAGCAGGCGTGTCACCTGATGGTAAGCAACCAACGCCGCCCATGGACACCAGCAACACATATAGTGTTACTGTTGCGTTGCCAACCTTTAAGGGATAGGGGATAGGAAAGGACGGGGAAGGGGGGTGGGCCTCCGGGTACCTCTCTCACCGAACGAAACGCGGCATGAGCCACTTTACGTCGGTCTTCTGAGAGGTCGTGGTATTTCACCGGTCGAGCCGGCCCATTCATGCAGCGAACTGATAGGCTCTACCACTGTTAAATCGATTTCGAATCAATTCAAAATATATCAGTTATTTGGATGCGACGCTTGGCTGCTATATCAAGTAAAAATATTGTGCTTCAAAATGCAAAAATATCAGAGAACCTGACCTACCTATGGTGTAACGTGTAACCATAGGTAGGTCAGGTTCTCTAATATTTTTAGTTGACTTACTGTTGTTGTTAAGTAATTACATGTATTATTATTTTATATAAAGGGCGTTAAATTATTTCGTTGGTTAAGGGTGAGTGATAAGCGAGTAGCACCACTAACGGAGATCTGCTACTCCAAAAGGGTCACAGTTGCGTAGAAGATCTATAAAATGAAAAAGGGCAGAGAACTCTCTCATCCTACAAAACGCGGCTTGGACCTTTGTTTATCAATATTCAAACAAAATAAATATTATGCTTTATTTGATACATAATTATTTTGTGTCTTCTATTATACACTCGAGAGCAATGAATCCGGGTCACTTAAAGAATCCTAAAAATCTCGGAAACTAAAAATGCTAGGTTAATGCAATAAATTGTATTTAATAGACAATGTAATACTCCTTAAATGAAGGTATTAAAACTTCTTAGTTATTGTAAAGTTATATCATAAAAAAATCAAATTTGAAAAAGGGCCACTTTCGAAGATGGAACTACGAAATTACAGCATTTGGTTTTGCTTTTGTTTGTAATCTGTCATTTATGTGGGTACATAAACCATGTTGATAGTGCTCTATATTCATTATTCAAGCTGAAATTATGTCGCTTACGCCTGAAGAATGCACCAGAATACTTACAATGCTGGAAACCGGCCGGAGTCAGCGCGATACAGCCAGGACTGTTGGTGTGTCGCTGTCAACAGTACAAAGAGTTCTCCGACGTTACGAAGAAACTGGTTCTAACCTACGCAGACCAGGCACGGGCAGAACCAGGTATACCACAGCACGAGAAGACCGATACTTGGTGAACACCATGCTTCGAAATCGCTTTCTCACAGGAACTGAACTCACCAATCAGTTTCGACGCCTCGGAGGAAGTAACCCAAGTGCATGGACAGTAAGACGTCGGCTTGCTGAATCTAACTTAAAACCCCTTAGACCTGCAAACGGCCCTAAACTGGAGCGTGGGCATCGTATTTCAAGACTAAGATATGCCCAGAGCCACGTAAATTGGAGTATTGAAGATTGGTCAAAAGTTATGTTCTCCGACGAATCAAAATTTATGCTCTACAAGCACGATGGAAGACACAGAGTGTATCGAAGACCAGGGGAAAGATTCAAGCAAGCATGCATCGAGGAAAAAGTAGCCTACGGTGGTGGGTCTGTACTTGTGTGGGCCGGAATTTCTTCTGAAAGTCGCACAGAGCTGGTGATCATAGAAAACGGCTCTTTAACTAGCGTAAGATATGTGGAAGAAATCCTCAATGATCACGTTGGTCCATTTATGGTCAATTTAGGTGAGGATGCTATATTTATGCATGACAATGCCCGACCTCATACAGGTAGGATTGTGAATGACTACCTTCAAGAGATGAACATTACTCGTATGGAGTGGCCAGCGCGCAGCCCGGATATCAACCCGATCGAGCATGCTTGGGACGAGCTAGGCAGATGCGTAAAACAACGAAACCCTCCCCCAATCACGCTTCGTGAGCTCAAAATTGCTCTCACAGAGGAATGGGAGAATATTCCCCAAAATCGTATAAGGAACTTGGTGTACAGCATGCCAAACCGCGTAAACGCAGTAATGGAAGCACGAGGAGGCAATACGAAGTATTAAAATTCAAGAAAATCGTAATAAAGTTCAAAAATTTCATGTTTCCTATTTTTGTTTTAAGGAGAGATCAGCAGATTTTTTCTTTATGTAATTTTGTGTTAATGAAATGTATGGTGACTCATATTTTTTTTACTTTCATTTAAGGAGTATTACATTGTCTATTAAATACAATTTATTGCATTAACCTATCATTTTTAGTTTCCGAGATTTTTAACATTCTTTAAGTGACCCGGATTCATTGCTCTCGAGAGTATATTTATAATCTATTCCGACAAATATTATGCTGGAAATCATTTGATAACATTGATAAATTAATTAATTTTAATACCCAAAATTCCATCGAAATTACGGGTTAAGCAATGTTCTCGGAACTGCTTTCTCAGACTGAAATAAGTTTAATCAAAACGGCAATAGAATGTTATGGCCTCGAGCAATTTGTTTTCCGATATTATTAAATACATTCTATTATTTTTACTAAGGAGAGATAGGAATTAAAGAAATTTGAATATAGCAGATTATTTTATTTGGTACTATGTTACTGTCGAACCTAGTTTATTTATACCAACTTTTATTATAATATCATAACTCTGGTAATACACAGCTAAGGGTTTTTGAGGTTTCTGACCTTTGGCATGGACACGTTTAATTTGGTCTTGGAAAACATGTCGTTCTAGACTTCTATATCAATAGAACAACAGTATGTTATTTTTGCAAAAATAAAACGGGTTAAATAACACCATACGTATGATCATATAACTGTGAGACAACATTTATTTAATTTATGTAGGTGCAAATATTAATTTGTGACATTAAAACCCTTGTCACACACATCCCAACCTTAGATCCCTTCCGTAGGAATGAACGCGTTGCGGCGGACAATGCCTGGCGCGGTGGTGGGGGCAATAACACTATTCACACGAATTTCTCACAAAATCCTCCTGTCATATAAAGTGCACTATTATTCATAAACCGGGTACTAACATAAATGAACTGACATACGAGGATATCTCCACTATGATAACTCGAAAATGTCTTAGCTCTATGAATAGGTTTTTAAATTGGACACATTTTAGAGCTTGCTCTAAGATAATGTCGTATAAAGCAAATATATGCACCTATATTCTGAAATAAAACACATATTTGTTAAATACATAAATGACTTCTAGAAAATCATAAGTGTAATAAGTTAAGATCAAAACCTCTGAAGTAGAAGTCTGAACCACTAGGCCACTGGATCTTATGAACTAAGATATAGTCTGCATCAGGTCAAATCCTTAAGCCTCTTACGAAAACTGCGGAAAGGATGGAGAACTATTAATACCTATATACAGCCTTATAGAACCTTCGCAATTTATATTGAGCAAAACCTAGCTACTAGTCATCAAATTGTCATTTACATTGTCAAAGAGCTGAACCCTTTTTGCAGTTGCAGTTTGCCGCACAGACAGCTAACGACCCCAACACTGTCGGGGTATCTTGCGGGGATTGCGACATTTGTATGCTAACAAGGAGTGCGCTGTTTTTTAATTGTTTAGTTTGCATTCTAACTGAGGATGGGGAATTGTTTCAGTAACTTGGCAAAGTTTATGAATAGCATTTTGAAGCACAATATTTTTACTTGATATAGCAGCCAATCGTCGCATCCAAAGAACTGATATATTTTGAATTGATTCGAAATCCGCACTAATTAAGACCCTTTCCTCATAAAAATTTAAACTTGACCTACTGTGATTTAGGACCGGTTGTGCATAACAAGAAAATAAATAATATAAGCATACATATACAACAATACAAAATAAACAATAATACATAATATAAATAAATAATATAATTTCTGTCTAACTATACCAAAATTAAACATTATTAATTATAATTTAGCTTTCATGAATGTACTCATAACAGAATTCAATACCTGTTCACACAAAACTATTCACAATGTATATTTGTGGGATTTGAACTCATAAGCGATTTAACAAATTCAAAGGTGAATCTGTGCTTTTGCCTATGCGAGATTGTGGTTTATTGTTACCCAATTCATTAACGTTAGTCTGATAAATGTACTTTTCTATCTGCCTTTCATTATCGCCCTGGTTATTATAAAAAAGGCCAAGGAAACTCAAAAATGCTGATATTTGAGGAAAAAATACTCTAAGAATATTGCCCGGAGTCTTTATAACTGATCATTGCATGAACAGTAGAAAATTTTACAGAAGTCTTTATTCGTTGGGGACTTATGGATAAATATATATTTAAAAGACTACCTTCAAAAATCTATTCCCGTTAAAAGAGTTGGACTGGCATTATTCTCTTTTGGTTTAAAATTATAGCTAACATAAAAAAAAAACAACAGCAACTGCACTAAACGTATTTTAGTTTAGTTATTAAAATCCTTTTGAACACATTAAATATTAAAATGAAGATATTATGCGAAGAAAATTAATTTTAGCTTCACGTCCAAGTAAGTCTTATAATTTTTAAAATAATGACTGTAATAGTTTGTAAATAACAACGATGTAGTCTCGCTTCAGACACTTAAATATGAGATTAGAACCGTAAGATTTTAATCAAAGATCTTTTATAATATGATATCTTCTATGTCAGTTACAGATTTTATTAAAATTTAATTTGAAATAGTCTCCTCCCCTCCTCATTGGCTTAGTAGTATATCACCCTTGAATTATATTAGAGAAATCTTTAATTTGATTCGTGTACACATAGAGTACACGATGAATTTTTTACCTTTGATTTCACTCGCGTTTATATTTATCTTAAACAAAATCGGTTTGAATTTTAATAACATAAAATTGTTACTTTTGCCCCATGGGAACGATCAATAAAAAAGTTAAAGCTAAAGTTTTGCTAAGACAACATTACATTTGAAGATTTTTACCAAGAGAACCCATTACTAGTATGAAGAGTATCCTATATTTTATTAATCTACGAAATATAAATATTACAATTTGTCGAAACCACTAACAGTAGCGTATAGCGGGGTTCCGTCCCCGCCCGAACACTAACATTTATGATAAGCATGTAAGCTTGTATGGTGTCTGTTTCTATATTTTTATGAATTATATATTGACAAAAAAGCTATATATTTTTTAATCTGAAATCTAGTATCCATAACGTAAATATTTTGTTGCTTAGTTTGGAAAAGTAAAAGGCGTTGTGTGTATTGTGTCCGAAACATTACATAATAATAGTCTAATCAACAGTTAAGCCGTACTTGTATAAAAAATATCTATATGACCTAAATATACTACTAATATAATACTAATAATATTAGCAAGTTTAATTACTCACGAGTTCTAGTTTCTGGCATCTGTGTCTTTTTTTTTACGCGAGGAAAAGCCTTATGCACACCCCCGCCTGGGTACGGCAGGGGGTAGTGTGGGACTCCCAAAGCTGTAAAGCTGTAAAGCTGACCCCACTCGGCGGCCTCCTTCTGAAGCATCACAGCTTCGCAGAAGGAGACCACAGCCCTCCACTCCTCCTCGCCCGTCAGCATTGCCGCGACCAACGCCGGCGGGGACAAGTCTTGCCCAATCCCGTCGACAAGGACTCGGCGCTCGGCTGCCCAGGCCGGGCAGACCTCCAGCGTGTGCTGGGCCGAGTCTAGGTCGGATGCGCAATGGTGGCATCTCGAGTGACGAGGCGAATCCGGTTTCTTGAATCGAAGCAGGGGACCGCCCTGCTTCTCAACTTCGTTGTTGCTCCTGGAGGAGCTACGGGAACGGGCTCTCCCCCCTCTGACACTCCTTCCTTCCAGAAGCGACCTAGTATGGTGACGCTTGTCGCGTCGGTCGCTTTAGCAATGCTGCCCCCAACGACAGCCTAGCAGTTAGTGCCCCCCGCAGATACGAAGGGGCTGCCTGGTGGGACTCCGCCAGGGTGGGATTCTCCGGCTTCGCCGGTACCCATCTGAGGAATTGTGTTTTTTCTACATGCCATCATTAATTTACTTTGATTAACGAGGGTGAGTTTCCTCGGCTTTTTTCCCTCCTGCCCAGGGGTGAGCTCCCCTAAAGTGATGCCCTCGGGTCCGACCTCCGCGTCGAACATGCATTCCCTCGCCGGGCATCAGAGCTTAGGATTCACGGATTTTTATAGTGGTTCACTCCACGCGGTCCGACGACCCCCGCCCTCTCAATAAGGGTTGCGGGCCGGGCCGAGCGGCAGGGCCTACGACCCACGGTCTGTTGCCCCGGATCGCCTTCCTCGGAGGAGGACCGAGTGGGGGTTAGCAACCCCTGGTCCACCGCTCCTCTCCAGAAGACCGTCCCGGGTAGGGCCAAACGGGGGGGTTCACAACCCCTGGTCCGTCGCCCCTTCCCTCCTCGACTACCGGGACAGACCGAACGGGGGGGTTGACAACCCCTGACCGACGTCCTGTCCCGCGCTCCTTCGTTTCGGTAAGGCCGAACGGGGGCATTCACAATCCCTGGTCCGTCGCCCCTCCGCCCGTCGCGGTCTCCTTCTGCGAAGCAGTAATGCTCCAGGAGGCCGCCGAGCGGGGTCGGGAGAGAGCCGATCCCGCTCGAAGGCGGCGGCGGCGAGCTCAGTGATCGCCGCCGTCGACGGGCCGCGAGTGCGCACACCCCGCGGGTGCGCTCGGGTCGCGGTCCGGGAAGGAAGACCCCCCGGTGCGGCCGGGGAGGGTCGTCAGGGGCGCCGCCGGCCGCGCGCCTCTTTACAGCGCGCGGTCGGAGCCGCCCCAACGCCGGAGGAAGGCCGCCGCTAGGTTTTAGTGGGTAACCCTAGGATCGGATTGCAGTTTACTGTTTTGGGAGTCCCACACTACCCCCTAGGCGGGGGGTGTGCATAAAGCATTTCCTCGGGTAGAAAAAAAAATGCGGAGTTCCACAAGGTGATTTTTTATAGAGGTTTTTATCCTTGCGGCCCCCTTGCGGCGGCCATCATCTCAGCCCTACGGACTGGATTACGATTGTACTACTGGTGTCAGACTCTCAGCCAGGACCCGACGGAATTTACTCCGTCAGGTCCTGCCCAGGGAGCACCGGCCCGGGAAGGAGCACCCGGGCGCACGTGGAGGTGGTCTGACGGCGCCCCCCTGGTATCTGTGTCTGTCTATGTCTGTATTACTGAGCTTGTTAGAAAGAGAAATATCTATTCGTGACTTGGTTAGGTTTCTACTTTCAAACTCAAGATAGAGATCAAAATAACTTTGGTAAAATTAATATATTTTGTTTTATTTCGTTAACTCAAAATCTGAGATTACTTTACGTAGTTTTTCATTTCTATATTGTTTAATGTTACAAAAAAGGAGATAATGAATTGTAACAGTTTAGTGAATTAAAACCAAGGCTTTCTCTTTCCTTTTATTTTATGCGAATGGATGGAGCAAAAACCTAGTAATTCTATAAATAAATGTGCCCATTATTCTTACTAAAGTAACATTTAGAAACAATACTAATTTTATGAATGTTTGTGCCTAGAAACAACTTAGTTAAAACATTTCTTACTCTGGGTCTAGTGAAATATTATAGGTTTGATAAGGAATGTCGTGTACTGCTTTTATTTATTTTTTACGAGTCGCAGTAGTTTTTTTCATCCCCGTAATTTTAGTAGGAAGGTACTACTATAAATCTCTTTACTGTCTTAGCAATAAAAAAGGTAAAAATACACAAGTCTTTTGTAGAAATATAACTTATAATTTTTTTTCTAAGGAACCCTAATTTAAATACAATAATAATGTATATTACTACGAATAAAGTAGGTTTCAGAGTATAACAATACAACAATGACAAACAAGCAAATAATTCCCATTAATAATATTATCGTAAATAGTATGGACTTTTTACACAGTACGAGTACTAGCTGAAAACGATTTTTCGGATGTTCGTAATTATTCTCATATTTGGTATCGGTTGACATTTAGCATCTGAAGAACTGACTGTAAGTCGTTACAACGTATCTCTATCGAAGTGTTTTTATAAAACTCAACCCAACACTTTTTGGCAAGTGGCATAACACTTACTGGTTCGTACTCAGCGAGATAGTACTACGTTTAAAGAGCGATTGACACTTTAAAAGTGAAGAGTTACGTGATTTAGACGCGACATAAAAGTAACATTGTTGATATTGTACTTGTAAAGGTAGAATTAAAATAGAGAGAAAGGCATTCTCCGCTTGTTCAGGGATGAAGATTTAATGAATTATCCAAGATCGACTAAGCCACAGTCAGTCAGATCAAAAGCCACATCGGATCTGTCGTCATAAGGCATGATCTGTCATTTCCTTATTTCTTAAAGGTTGTTTAAATAACTTTGTGTTATTGTTCAAATTTTATGTTGTAGTGGGCCCAGCGGCCAGCGTGCCAGTCTTCAGGCCAACATGGACAAAAATCAATTTGGACCGTTCGCGGCTGAACGAGCCTTTTGTGCGACAATGAAAGGTTATCGATGTTCGTTTTCACGGATCACTAAAGCTGTCAAGCTTACTTACAGGAGGAAGTAACATTGCTTATAAAAAGGTTGTCAGTGTCTCTCTCAATGGCCAGGGAGTTGTAGGTTTTGTATAAGGAAGTGGGAAAATCGAATTTCGCTGCTAACACCAATAGTTTTTTGCAATTCATTTTGGGTGTCATGAAGTACCTAATATGGATGCTTAGAAAAATTGTGCCCGGTGTACGGTAATAGTTTCTGCCATCTATTCCAATTGGGACGGAAAAACTGGATAAATTGCTGCGTATTCACCGTTGCATTCGTGATTGGCTACAGAAAGTTTAAGTTACAAAAAACAATCTCCATAATGTAGCACAAGAGAATGAAACTATAGAAGTCTCAGTTCGAGATAAAAGGTAAGCAAGATTTCTAAAAATTCTCTTCAATAATGACACTGACTGGAATCCGAAACTTTAGCACTTTATATTTGTAAGTTGAAATATCGCTGATGAAGTTTACTGCATTCTCCTTGGTAGAATATTTGCAATAAAATATACTACAATCGTACATTTTTTTGATAAGGAATCATAGAGTACATTTGGAATATTGGAAGAGAGAGAGACGTTTAAAACACACATTATACTGTAACTTGAATTGATGTATTTATGAAATGAAGTTTTATTTTGGAATTGTCTTTAAATATTTAAATATACTATTTCACAAGTGAATTTCTCGCTCAGTTCAACGCATGAAACATTTTATGTAAAATAAATATAAATAATATAAATAAATATTACGGTCATGAACAGCTTCATGAACATCACAGTTTTTCTGTGGTGAATTTAGTATCAGAATTGCATTCGCGCGAAGCCGGGCTTGGTCGCTAGTATTAAATGAGTAAATAAATAAACAACATAAAAATAATCAGACATAAAAAATAAATAAAACATTTCATATATAAAATTTAAATAAAGCAATTACCGTACTGTCAGATACATATTTTACCCATCAAATTAATTCTCAGAAGTGATACAAACATTAAAAGTTTTCATTAAAATAAGCCACAGTTTTCCCGTAGAAAATTCATTTCAGCTTTATGTCAAGATGAAATTCTAAAAAAAATTGTGAAGGTAGTAGTTTTTATTTAACTACCCTTGCCTCCTCTTACAGCGTCGCTTCTTAGGTTGAGCACTAGCTTTAATCAAACTAGCAATATCCGCACATTTCTGTCCTGTTTACCTACAAAGTCAAAGTCAAAATAACTTTATTTTTATAGGTACTTAAAAATAGTCAACAAGTACAGATAATATATTATCTAAAACTAAATACAAACACGAGCGCTTGTGGAAAGTGCCTCCGTGGAACAATAAATGACACGGACGCAATCGCCACGAGCGGCCCGATTCCAAGTATAGGGAGAAGAGTATAGGGGAATCGAGCAAGAAACTCATGTGCCAAATACTCTTTTCAAAACATTTTAATTATATAACAATATTATTATCACTACTGAAAACAAAGCAGTAGGTTAGTAAATAAAAGGTGTAGCAACCAGAATACTCAACAATCACAATTAAGACCCAACCAAATTAAAATCAACGCCGTACATGTTAACTAAGAAATTCTATGCGATCATAGTAGTCAAGCACGACTGACGCGACATCTTTTAATTAGAGTGGTAACGTTGTGCAGCAATTGTGGCGAATAATAAAATGTAAGTATCATATATTGAATACAATGTCAAGGATAATTTTAAAATTTAAAAGCTATCAGAAATTATTACAGAACGCCTCCACTCCAAAATAAGTGAACAAATTCCAACACACAAGCCACAAAATCCCCGTTGAGCAAGCAATTTGACGGTCCCACTCCGACTTGTCAGTCATTAAGTCGTGGATGGTGTAGTATGCACCACCAATGAGACGACCCTTCACAACCCGCCTAAAGCGATCATAAGACAAATCCAGAATACGCGCAGGTATCCTATTATAAAACTGTACACCCATTCCCAAAAAAGACTTGTGTACCGTTTTACAGTTGTGTATAGTTTTACTATCATCCTGGCTTTTGGAAAATGATAATAATATATTTTATAATTTTATTTCAGAAACACAATCTTTAAATTATTTATATTTATACCTGTACAAATTTCTAGTGGATCGTTTCTCTAGATTCTTAGGGTGGTGGATTAATAAGGCACGATTTTGTGAGGTTGTGGTTGTGGGGAAAGGCAATAATATTCAAACCGGTTCCTATCAGCCCCAGGTCTTTGAATTGGAATTTAGACTTCTAAACCGCTATACATTTTTATGCGTTATTCGATTAACGTGAACAAATATATAAATCGCCTGCAGTTTGTTCCATCAAAAGTACCTACTCTCTGAATTCAACACGGTACATGGTTCGTTGCATCTTGTGAGTGCAATAAAAATAATCTCCTTTGGTCATTGGTCCATATCAAGTTGGAAAACGAGCGTATGATAACAAAAGCTGTTTTAACTCAACATATGCTGTTCCATTCCGTACTGAAACGTTCAGTTATCGAGTTTGCTAATTTGAGTTTGTTAATTGGTAGGTGGTAACTTTTTGCGAATACGTTGAAAAAAAAAATACGTGATACAGTCACTATTAGGTTAGATTCTCTGATATTTTTTTGCTTACTGTTGTAGTAAAGTAATTACATGTTATGTTGTAATGAAAGGCGTTAAACGATGGTGGAAAGCGAGTAGAACCATCTACGGAAATCACAATTGCGTTGCCGCGCTTTAAGATGATAAAGGGGAGAGGACTCTCTCATCAAACTAAACGCGGCTTGGGCCTCTTTACTTCAATTAATATTATACATTACTTGATACAAAATTATATCGTATCTTCGATATTTATATTCTATGCCAACAAATATTATGCTGGAAAACATTTGATAAAATTAATAAATTAATTTGATTGTAATACCCAAAATACCATCGAAATTACGGGTTAAGCAATGTCCTCGGAAAATATTTCTGAGACCGAAATAAGTTTAATCAAAACGGCGATAGAATGTTATGGCCTCGAGCAATTTGTTTTCTGATATTATTAAATACATTCTATTATTTAAAGAAAGCAATTATATTATTTAGAGAAAGCAATTTAAGGAATTTGAATAAAGCAGATTATTTTATTTGGTACGCGCCAGTCCCCCAGGACCCGCCGGAAGGCCTCCCGCCTCCGCACTTCGTATCCCCGCGCATCCGGGTCCCCCTCTCCCCGGCCAAGATCGTACGCGGCTGCGATCGTACGGCTGTCCAGGGTGAGACCGAGTCACCCACCTGGATCCGCGAGGCCGGTGGTTCCCGGCCCCGAGTGAGCCGATGGAACCACAGCGCCTCACTCATGTGAGGCGCCATCTCCAAGCCTAGCCCGCGGAGCCGTCTGAGGACGATTGCCACCCCCAGCTTGGCTCGATGGTCGAGCGCCCCTGCCGGAACCCGAACTGTCAGTCTGATATGTCCGGGCCCGGACAGGTGGCTGGTAATACGGGCGGAGATAACCCTTTCGAAGAGCTTCCCCGCCTCGTTCAGCGGGCATATCGGCCGGAACGACGACGGAGCATCTCCGGTCCTCCCTTGCTTCCTGATGAGCACCAGCCTCCCCAATTTCCAGTCTAGGGGAAACACCCCGCGGCGGAGGCAGCTGGTGAACAGCTGCCTCGCCTTGTTCCCCATGACTCCCAGAGCGAGCGCCAGGAACCTGCCCGCTGAGCCCGAACAGCGCTGCGGGAGGCGGACTGCGCGACGGCTCGCCCGAGCTCATCCTCCGTCACCTCCAGCTCGTCGGACCACGGAGTGTGATCCGACTGACACGGAGGATCCGAGGGACCGCCCTGGACCCTAGGGAAGAGCGAATCCACCACTCGTCCCACGACGTCCGGGACTGCTATACGTTCATTCCTACGGCGGACAATGCCTGGCGCGGTGGTGGGGGCAATAACACTATTCACACGAATTTCTCACAAAATCATCCTGTCACATAAAGTGCACTATTATTCATAAACCGGGTACTAACAGAAATGAACTGACAAACGAGGATATCTCCACTTAGATAAATCGAAAATGTCGTAGCTATAGAGCTTCATAGGAATAGGTTTTGAAATTGTACACATTTTAGAGCCTGCTCTAAGATAATGTCGTATAGAGCAAATATATGCACCACTAGTCTGAAATATAACACATATTTGTTAACAAATACATAAATTACTACTGGAAAATCATAGGTGTTAGCAATACTTTGAGATCCAAATCTCTGAAATTGAAGTCTGAACCACTAGGCCACTGGATCTTATGAATCAAGGTATAGTCACCATCAGGTCAAATCAAGCCTTTTACGAAATCTGCGGGAAGAGATGGAGTAGTATTAATCTATACATCTATACATATATTATAAAGCGGAAGAGTTTGTTTGTTTGAACGCACTAATCTCAGAAACCACCGGTCCGATTTCAAAAATTCTTTCAGTAGTGTATAGTTTATTTATCGAGGAAGGCTTTAGGCTGTATTATATTTTCAAATAAATTATGGATCCTGACTATAAGTCCAATAATGTAACCCAAGGTGTAAGAAAATGACCCGATAAAAATGCTTACATCGCGTACGCTGCAAAAACTATTAATTATAGAACAAAACAATGTACTACACTTTTACAGAACATGTAATTGTCTACAAAAAAGGTCGCAACACCATACATCTAACTATTGTAGTTATCTCACAATAAGTGATTTTTGAATTTTTTCAAAATAATGTCGTTTTAAAAATGCTAACACTAACATTTATGTTAAACGTGTATGTTCGTATGGCGTCTGGATTTATATTAGTATTAATTATGTATTAACAAAAAAGCTATATATTTATAAATCTGAAATCTAGTATCCATAACGTAAATATTTTGTAGCTTAATTTGGAAAAAAAAGAAAGCGCTGTGTTTGTGTCCAAAACATTACAAAATAATAGTCTAATCTAAAGTTCAACCGTACTTGTATAAAAAATAATAAATAAAAAGCAAGTTTAATTACTCACTAGTTCTAGTTTCTGGCGTCTGTGTCTGTCTGTATTACTGAGCTTGTTAGAAAAAGAAATATCTATTCTTGACTTGGTTAGGTGTCTGTTTTCAAACTCAAGATAAAGATAAAAATAACTTTGGTAAAATTGATGTATTTCTTTGTTTCGTTGACTCAAAATCTGAGAATAATCTGTGTAGTTTTTCATTTCTATACTGTTTAATTCTTAAAAAAAGGAGAGAATGAATTGTAACAGTTTAGTGAATTAAAACCAAGGCTTTCTCTTGCCTTTTGTTTTATGCGAATGGATGGAGCAAAAACCTAGTAATTCTATAAACAAATGTGGCCATTATTATACTGAAGTAACATTTAGAAACAACACAAATTATATTAATGTTTGTGCCTAGAAACGACTTAGTGAAAACATTTCTTGCTCTGGGTCTAGTGAAATATTATATGTTTGGTAAATAATGTAGTGTACTGCTTTATTTTTTATGAGCCTCAGTGGGTTTTTTTGTCCACGTAATTATATGTACGTAGGTACTAGTATAAATCTCTTTACTGTCTTAGCGATAAACAAGCCCCAAAAATAGTAAAAATAAATAAAATATAATATAGTAATAATAATAGTAAAAGTAAATAATAAACAATCAAATAATTCCCATTAAAAATACTATCGTAAATATTATGGACACATTTCCAGTCAGTACGAGTAGGTACCTTAACTTTATCACAAGCTGAAAACAATTTTTCCAATGGTCGTTATTATTCTCATATTTGGTATCGTTTGACGTTTAGCATCTGAACAAGTGACTGTAAGTCTTTACGGCGTATCTCTTATCGAAGTGTTTATATAACACTCAACCCAACACTGTTTGACAAGATGGCAGCACTGATAGTAAAAATCTTATTGGCCATAATACTTACTGATTCGTACTCAGCGACATAGTACTGCGTTTAAAGAGCAATTGAAACTTCAGAAGTGAAGAGTTACGTAATTTAGTCGTGACATAAACGTGAAATTTTTACTATTGCACTTGTAAAGGTTGAATTAAAACAGTCAGTATCAAAGTGAACAAAAAGTCAATCTCTAGTAGTTCAGGCATGTAGATAGAATAAATTATCCAAAACCGACTAAGCAGATACAGTACAAATGTGGAAGGATGTGTAGGAGTTGAGGAGTTGAAGAAGCAATTGATGTTTTTAATAATCGTGCCGTTTAAATATAGTTCTCTTTTCTCAATTTGTACCCTGTAAGGCAGTCAGCGTAATGCTGAGTTAAATTTTCATGAATACGTAAAAAATCTTGTGAAAGAAGTACGGGTCGTTTCAAAACGCATACACGCATCACAAAAAAAAGCAATCCAGGTTATGTTACACAAAGTACTTTAATTAATTTCAGAGAAACGTACAACCACTGGTGCCTTTAAGAATGTAAACATTAATTCCCTTTCCCTTGTTCAGTGACCTATATATCATCAGGTTGAAAAGAAACGAATAATAACAAAAACTGTTGCAAATCCAACATTTCCATTCTGAATTCATCCATTTACACTGCATAAATGAACGTTCATACATTTTAATTAGATCGTATGTAAATGTACAAATCTATGTGAATAGATAACTTATAATTGAGTATGTAAAGGTGATAATTATAATAAGTCGCTTAACGATTTATGTGTATTTATATATAGCTTCGTAGGCAGAGAGAACAGAGCGCTATAGGGCACGATTCATACACACCTCAATCGCTTCGTTGACTTTCATAACTCTTTTCATGAACGCGCGTCGATTTTTGAGACTCCTAACATCACCTTTCTCCAGAACACGTTCTATTTGGTCATGGAATGTGTGTCTAGGCCGTCCTCGACTCCTACATCCATCCGCTTTTGCACTGTATATCTGCTCCATCCTTTCTACATGTCCGAACCATCGGAGTATGCCCTTTCTTACTTTTATGCCGACACTCTCTTTCAATCCGACTTCCTTCCTAATAACATTGTTTTCCACGCGGTCAGCGAGGGTCACTCCACAGATTTTGCGCAATGCCCTCATTTCGACTGCGGTTACCCTACTTTCATGCACGCTCTGCCATACCCAGGCCTCGCTTCCATAACTTAGCGTTGGGATCAGTATTGCATTGTGAATTAAAAAGATATTAATGAATATCTAATATCTTCTTCGACACAAATCACACAGCGCCCTCCAGTTCCCAACTAAGCAACTAAATGCTTGTGCTATGGATACTAGATAACGGATACTAATACATATATACATTTCTTTTGTAAATACATACTTATAATAGATAGAAAAACACCCAGACGCCGCACAAATATTCATGTTTGTCACAAATATTTGTGCGCGGGTGGGAATCGAACCTCAGTACTGCAGCCGGTAGTTTTACCAATGCGCCACGAGGCCCGTCAATTGCTAGCTGGGCTTTTCTGCTAATATCTTTTGCGCCCAGGAATCTGCCCAACGCTCCATTTACGTTATTTCTTAACGCCACTCTTTTTTCTACATCAGCGGTGTACCTTCCATCCCTGCTAAAAGCGTATACAAGATATACAATTTCATTCACCTGCTCCAGCACTACATTGTCAACCATTATCCTTGCATCCGTTCTGGATTCCTCCATTTCAAATACTTGAATGATGATAATGACTTTAGTTTTCATCACATCCAATTGTAAGCCCTTCATCAAGCAATCATCTTTCATAATAGTGACTAGTTTTCGCAGGTCTAACAGCAATTCGGCTAAAATCACGGCATCATCTATGTAAACCAGACAGCTCACAACTAGGTCACCCATTCACATCCTTACATTCGTCGATCTCACTCTCTGATTGTTATTGAAAATCTTCTATTTAAATTTTGTGTTTGCAAATTTATATAAGAAGGAAAGAACCATGCTATTATTGAAGAGTTGAAGAAGTAATTAGAAAATTCAGCAAAATTTAGTAAGATCATCAAGATCAAGACCATTTCCTGCACTACTGAGAAAACTTGAGGTATTGTAACATGTTTCATGTCTATTCAAGAATTAAAGGGAATCAAATAAAATAAACTCCAAATTAAAGTAATAAATTTGTATTAAGCAAAAACCATTACGAGCTGAAAACCTTTTATACCGAGATAAGTTTAATCAAAATGCTAATATAACACAACAGCCTTAGGGCTCGTCCAATTTCGTTTTGCGATATTCCTAAATTTGTATTTTCGTTTTTAATAATAAGCAGCGGAAAGAAAATAATCTCATGTAATTATATAAAACAAAACACACCAGTTACTGTTGGGGTCGAGAGCCTTAAAAAATGCTGTTAATAGGTTCTCGGCCTACCCTTAGGCCACGTGAAAGTAATGACCATGATATTACATACATTCGTAGTCCATTGTAACCATTTACATTAAGCACGTTTGCCATCATTAAGATTGTGAACAACAAGTCTTAAGTTCCATTAATTAATTTTATATTTAGTTCTTTATCTATTTAATATAGCTTTGAATAAATATTGCTATTGAAATCCAACTTAACATGAACTTGACATATATTTCGGTTTTTTTTTATACAGTCACCCAAATATACAACAATTTCAAAAATGTATCGGCGTGTGCCTAATTTCTATAGTAAAAAAAAACTTTTTGCCATCAAAGAATTAAAACTTTAACAACTGAAGTTGAATTCAAATATACACAAAGTTAGCTTAATTTATGTTTCAAGCTACAGCGTTGCTATCGGCCAACATTAACACTGTAAAAGCGACTGAACAGCTTTTTGCAGTTAGGTCTGTCGGCACGGGCGCTAACGATGAAAATATTGGTTTTCGGATACTAATGAGAAATAGGTTTCACCCTGTAATTAGCGATAATCATGTATTGTATAATTGTGATGGATGATCTGTAATTATATTCTAAATATTATAATTAGTCGCTTATACTTTATATGATATTTAAAGTTAATTTCTAGAAAATAGTTGTTACAATTATAATAGTGGGTAACACGCAGTCTGTGTAAAGTAGCTCATGTGGTATACGTTTTTTTGGTAGAAGAGTAATTCAAAAGCCCGCCACCGTCTCTGTCACACAGTAAAGGTAAGCAAAGCAACTGTGATACTGCATGTGTTCCAGACGTTTGCTTGTTCATGAAAAAAAAAATCTTGCTTGTCTCATGATAAATGAAATTAAAAATTAAAAATGGTATTTTCTAGCTGACCCGGCGAATTTTGTTCCGCATCAAAAGTTAATTTTACAACGTTTACAATTGAAGTGCTAAATCTCGAAAATTATCACTTTTTCTTTATTACATTATACATGCAAACTACCCCCTTAACACCCCTTATCTATTACAAAAAACGTTCCAAAATCCGTTGCGTGATTTCAAAGATTTAAGCATACAAGGGGACAGACAGCGGAAAGCGACTTTGTTTTACACCATATTAATGCTGATTACAAAACAGCCTTGCAAAAGTGGTTTAAGTCCCACGAATGTTGTGATAATTTATTTTATCTAAAACCAACTGCTATTATTGAATAGCCGCTTCGACTAACAAGTGTTACACCCATTTGGAAGTTGCAGTTGGCCGCAAACTAACGACTGGAATATTGCCCGGAAATCTGCCGAAGATGTGCCATTTGCATACTAATAAGGAGGGCGCTTGATTTTTAATTGTTTATACTAAGTTCTGACAGGGGAAGTAGTTTCATGTTTTAGTTCAGATTTTTAATTAATATAATAATAATGTACTATCTTGGACAAAATACGAACAGCGCCCTCTATAATAACTAAACAACGGATATCAATAAATATTTACTTTTTTTGTTAAAAAAATACTTACCTAGAAGAACATCCAGGCGCCATACAATAATTCATGCTTGTCATAAATATTTGTACTCAGATAGGGATCGAACCCACCAATCTCGATTCCGCAGTCTGTAGTTTTACCAATTCACCATGATACACGTAAATTGCACTTTAATATGATCCATCGAACATTTTTTCATAGAAAAAATATTTTTAAGGAAAGAAAAAATATTTTTAATTATTTAAAAATGAAAAATATCGAGTCTTAGTCCAACGGAGAAAAACGGTGAAGTAGGTAATAGGGTAATGAACCAAATTCAATATTTTTTTCTGTAAACTTCTTAATTTAAAAGTAACTTAACATAACATATTATTTATTATACATTATATTTTTTGAAGTAACTAGTTTTCCCAGCAAAAAGTTTAAAATTTATAACGATTTAACAATAGGGAAATTTTTATTTTACTTCATGGGGGGGGGGGGGGGGTAGAAGTTGTGGACTTGTGTACCAATAATAGATTTCAATAAGATACAAGTAAAAAGAACCCGTATTTAAACACAATTTTACAAACGAGATCAATTTAACAAACAAGATGAAAACCAGCGTGAGGGACGTCAAATTACGAACCCTCAAACTGCTGAACAAACTGAAAAGAATTGCTTAAGTTGGACTATGTAAAATGCGGGCGTCGTCAATATTCCATCTTTTCCACTTTTGGGTATTAACTCTTACTATAACTATATTATTTTGTTTTTTGGTTTTTCTTTGTGACTGGATACGTTTCATATCTGAAGGTCGGGAAATTATATTTGGCGAGCTTGAATTTTATAGTCATCTGTAAGAGCTACAGTACGAATTTTTAGTCATGAATATTTACAACACTTATGTTTTTAGAAGTAATTGGAGCGTACCTGAATAAAAATCAAGACTTGTGAAGATCGTAAGATCAGGAAATGAAAAAAATATCGTTCTTGTTGTAGGTTTTTTCATAATAATCTAGTGGTATTTTAGGACACCATATGTATACTCAGTGCCGTCTAGTTTTCCAAATTAAGCACCTAAATTCTTTTGTTTTGCTAACTAGACAACGAATATCAATAAATATATGCTTTTATATAACAAAAACATATATTCCACAGAAAAACACCCAGATGCCCTACAAAAGGTACTCGGAACCGCAGAATTGTAAATATTACTACTCTTCAATGCTATTTTTAGCATTGAAGAGTTTTAACATTTAAGAGATTTTTAACCAATGCCACGGGTTATATTACTAAGTATAATTACGTCATTTTTACTGAATCTCAACTTTTTATCAATCTGATCTATCAAACTAATCACATTTTCCTTATTCCTTTGTCGGCAGCTCGCAAAAACGATGACCTACTGGTTTTTGTTTGAACTATTAACAAGGTAGGGTGGAAGTTCGAATGTCAAACTTTGATATTTGAGTACGCCCTCCACTTGACTATTACTTTTCCATAGTTCAGTGTTCATCGGATTATTGTGGAGTATGTGTCTTAGAAGAATTTTACATCATCTTTAAGTGGGTTATGTGTAAAACAAGCACCGGTTATAGACACCTTTAATACAAATAATATTATAGTGTTACATTTGCATTACTGGCCTTTGATAGGACAGAGAAGAAAGAGTTCGAAAGTAGGATAGGAAGGAAGGAATGAAACGTGGCATTAGCAACTTTACGTCGATATTCTGAGAGGTCGTGGTATTTGTAATTTTAAGTGAAATGTTTTATGTTAACTCAGAAACAATTTCGATGTTGAAACACGAATGTGGACGTGACGTGAAGGTAACAGAATCTTATCGGGGCGTTTAATTTGGTTTACTGAAAACGACTGTGCTAAGGTTTGAATATTTCAGAGTCTGCGTGCAGCCACTTTGGAGCGACTTTTACTTTAAATATGTATTATTTTGTTAGGTTATGTATTCACTACTCCTCTGAGATCACTGAATGGTCAGCGACGAAGACAAAGACTAGAATAATATCAGAGAAGAATGTTAAAAACAAATTCACTCATTCACAATCATTTTATAATAAATCTTTTCTAACAAAAAAAAAAACAAATTTTGACAGAGAATTTCGAGGGAAAACTTTTATGAAAGTCATTATTAAGTATCAGAATTCACATATTTTGAGGTATTTTATGATGATAATTTCTAATTTTAGATCTCTAATAAGCCAATAGGTATGAATATGTATTAAATAATATTAAAAATATTTCAGTCGCATGCAATGATAAAATGAAACTAAACTAAGCATAAACCAGCCAGTCAAAAATAAACCCTATCAAGAATAATATAAATAAATATATTATCATTAACATTACATCGTATAAAACAAAGTCACTTTCCGCTGTCTGTCCACTTATAAGCTTATATATTATATCTTTAAATAGTTTTAAATTAGCAACGGATTTTGATGCAGTTTTTTAATAGTTAGAGGGTGTCAACCGGATGGTTTTGATTTATAATACATATATGATGTTAAAAAAAAAGTTAATTTTCGAGATTTAGCACTTTAATTGCAAATGCTGGCTGAACCCTAAGTGATAGATCAAAACAATGTTATACATTACTAAACACCTTCAGAAGGTCTACAAAAAAGTCCGCAAGGGCATATGTCTTTCTCTTAGGGATAACCCACAAAGACTATTTTTATTTTTTTACTTTTTACCAGAAATAATGGCTTATTTACGAAGGGATTTTAAAAATTACAGTATTAATATAGCGGGACAGCAGTTAAAACTGATAAATAACACAAATTGAACCTCATGGTATCCAAAATTTACTCTTATTACTTTTGATGCGGAACAAAGTTCGCCGGGTCAGCTAGTATAGTATAATAAATAAATATAGATTAAACAAAATTCATGTGGCAGCAATTATAAATATATATTTATTTCTCAGATTTTCGCGAATCACATTCATAACATTAAAACAACTTTTTAGGATTATATCGCGTTTATTTATTACTTATTTTTATTTATTTTCCGACGTTTCGAACTCTTTACAGAGATCATTTTCACGAGTGATGAACAAAAAGATGGTAGTCGTTCAAAAGCTATTTTCATTGATACAGAGAGCACTCACTTTTTGGAAATAAAAATCAGAAAGTTGATGTTAAAAAAATGATTTTTACTAAATAAAAAAATAAGTCAAATAAGTAATAAATAAACGCGATATAATCTTAAATAGTTGTTTTAATGTTATAATTCTAAATATAGTCTAAAAATGCGTTGACCATCGGTTTATTTAAAAATAACGTATCTCCGTTTTAATCTTTGCCACAAAGTTAAATAGTTGCATTTTAGTACTTATATTGAGTTGAAACTAACGATGTTTCCACAAAGCGAGTGAAGCAAATACATTCCCATACTCGTATGTAGGTATTACAAACCCTTTGTTTTGTCAACTCCCAAGATAATGATGCTCCCCGTTGGAAATGAGAAAACAATTTTGATTTCACTGCATTTGTAATAATGTGGACATTTTAAATGAAACTACACAAGCCAATAGCAACAGCAAAGGTATAATTAGTGAAACACAATTGGTTTCAGAGTTCAGAGAATAATAAAGCCATATAAGTGAATCCGAAATTTGAATTATCAATGAAAATAATTGCTTTGGTTTGAGAGTTGTAAAAGGAGTTCTGTTTGATTTAATTAAAGATATATATTTTTATAATAATAACTAGCAGACCGCGCGAACTTCGTACCGCCATATTTTATACATTTTCCACTAAAAAGATTATTGCCGCGATCATATTAATACCCCAAAGCTTTCCTCATAAATTCCTCCTTTTTTTCAATTCAATTTCCATGCATACATACATAACTTCACGCCAGATCCCTTGCGGGGTAGGTACAAAGCGCCATAAGGCACGATTATTACACGCCTTACTTGCTTAGCTGTTGATACTAGCGAATAACAACCTAAATATGATGAAAATAATAGCAGTTAAAATAATAAGCAGTTAGCTGCATGAATGGGCCGGCTCAACCGGTGAAATACCACCACCTCTCGGAAGATCGACGTAAAGTGGCTCATGCCGCGTTTCGTTCGGTGAGAGAGGTACCCGGAGGTCCACCTCCCTTCCCCATCCTTCTCCCTTAAAGGTCGGCAACGCAACGGTAACACTATAAGTGTTGCCGGTGTCCATGGGCGGCGCAGGTTGCCACGCTTGCTCCTTTGCCCCCCTATCCCATAAAAAAAATATTATCAACTTCAATCAATAGCCATTATATAACCAGGGATTTTTTCAGAAGTTTTTTGTCAATCTTTAGTTTTTTTTAATACTACTTGAACCTTTTTTTAATTTGTCACTGTCGTCGAATTAAAAAAACCCTGTTCACCACATGTTCTTACCAGTATGGCTAACTCACAGTGAGTGATTTTTTTATTATTTAAATGATGTCGATTTGGCACCTTGGTATTACTCTTATCAAAATAAATTCACTAAATTTTAAAAGAGATCACGATATTAAAAATGTAAATATAGATGGGCAACTCTATGTGGTATGCAGACGTGTAACAAACCCCCAAAGTCTTTATATTTTAGCAAAAGACGCCAAGATCGAGGTGCGCTTCGTCCATTTATATGAAGTTGCAATATTGTAAAGAATTATAGATAATATTATAATATCTGCGTGAGGAACTAACTGTAAACTAACTCTAGCTTTGATACATGACTTTGGTTACTTAAGTATGAAAATATTTTTAAATGTTTTAATATTCGCGTTGCATATTACATAAATAAAATAACATTTAGATACATATTTAGGTAAACAAATTATCTGTCTCCTTATAACTACGGTCAGTGCAACCTGGCCGAAATGTGAAGCTAATAATAAAATTAAGTATTTGTTTACCTAAACGTATCGCGTTATTTCCCGTTTATTATGCTCTTAAATAGATCAAATTCTAATCTATGTGTCTAAATAGACACGGGGTCACAGATGTTACACGTTAAAATCACCTTTTATTCATATATCAATTATTAATATTATCATATATTAATTATTACAAAATAAAAATATATATACCCCAAAAGACGATTAAATACTACAAACTCATTAGGACAAAAGAAACAAAAAAATGTCTAAAAATATTATAAAAAATTTACCTGCCAGCTATCAGCGGCGCTCATGAGCGAGTCGGGTGGGACTCCCGATCATATTATACATGTGCGCGGAATATTTGCCTGAGAAACGAACACTTATATTTTGTATTTAACGATATCTTCTGAATTAAATGTCCGAATTGAATCATTCAAAAAGTTCTAGAAAGGTATTGAATCTATCTTTATATTGAAGTAATTTATTTTGAGGAGAGTTAAACCAACGTACAAAATAAAGAACTTTTAAAACGACCTCATCGCAATTATTTTTAAAAAATTAAAAACTTATTCTTAACTTACCTTATTACTTAACTTATTGTGCGATAACTGCAATAGTTAAACATATGGTATCGCGGACTTTTTTGTCGACAATTATATTTTCTGTGAAAGTGTAGTACATTATTTTGATCTATAATCAATAGCTTTTGCAGCGTTCACGATTTAAGAATTTTTTTCGGGTCTTTTTAGAATAGAATAGAATACACTTTATTGTACACCATTTAAGTAATACATGACATTAAGTAGTACATGATAATTATTAGGCTAGTACAAAGGCGGTCTTATCGCATGCTGCGATCTCTTCCAGACAACCTTAGTCTTTTTCTTACACCTTGGGTTACATAATTGGAATTATAGTAAGGATCCCTAAAAATATAGTATAACATAAAGCCTTCCTCGATAAATGGACTATACAGTGAAAGAATTTTTCAAATCGGACTGGTGGTTTCTGAGGTAAGCGCGTTCAAACAAACAAACAAACAAACAAAATCTTCCGCTTTATAATATAAGTATAGATTAAAATTTGATTTTTATTATAATAGAATTCAGCACTTTATCCTCAAATAAAGAACAAAGATGAGGAAATTCTCAAAATTCGTTTTGTAAATATCCTTAAAAATATGAGAAGGTTTATTGATCTTATAAATTTACTTTCACCTGAACTTTGTCCAATTCTATTGAAATATCGAGAACGTAAAAATGAGTTCGGTTTTTAGTCCTTAATTGAATATATGATGCAAGATTTGCCAAAGAAGGTATGCGTTATATAGTAGCGAACTGTGGAATTATAGTTTTATCATACAAATAACGCTGCTACAATACGGTTTTTGTTAAGTAAACCAATACACAAATCAAATTAAAACGTAGAAAAAACGTAAGTTCACGCCTCTTTCTAACCGCAGCTGTGTGTTATGGAACCATATGGAGCAGTTGATAAACCTATTGCCATACACTGGGTACAAAGTTTTTACTCATCAATATTTATCACACATAACTTCCGTAAAGTCTTTCGAGAAATCATTGGTGTAAATCCAGACTCGAACCCACGACTTGTAAATCAGAAGCGGACACATTTTCCATTTCTGAACAGTATTTGGGTAATAAACATTCAGATAATATAAATATAAAAATAACTATTTCGTAAATTAAGTAATTGTGTATTTAGGAATAAGCCTTTTGGACCCTACTGTAGTTGATGGCAATGTATTTTTTGCATTTAAAGAAATCCACCTGATAGCATCACTTGCTTTGATAGCAATAGCAACCCTCGTTACCTGTTTCTTCCTTTTGCACTTGCTTTTGATACTCTTTTATGACGTCACAGCTCTCAAAGAGCATCTGCGCTCCGTACATAATATCATATCCTGTATCCATATAATACACGTAACATCGATATTCGATCTATTCTATTTAAGTATTGACTCAGTAAGTGACTCGGTAACGTTATGCGAGGACAAGTTGTTAACTCGATGTGCTGTTTGGTAAAAGGGTTTATCGATGATGGTAAATACGATAATGCCATCACGATCTGAGGGCTTTGCATCTGATACAAACTGGAATAAACATCATAATATTAAGATCCCGTATAGTTTTGACAAGGGACTAAGTTTTATCTAAAAATGTCAAAATAATAATCTAGAGCAATGATAAATTTTAACAGTGGTAAAGCTAAGCAGTTCGCTGCATGAATAGGCGGGCTCGACCGGTGAAATACCACGACCTCTCAGAAGACCGACGTAAAGTGACTCATGCCGCGTTTCGTTCGGTGAGAGAGGTACCCGGAGGCCCACCCCCCTTCCCCGTCCTTTCCTATCCCCTATCCCTTAAAGGTCGGCAGCGCAACAGTAACACTATATGTGTTGCTGGTGTCCATGGGCGGCGTTGGTTGCTTACCATCAGGTGACACGCCTGCTCGTTTGCCCTCCAATACCACAAAAAAAAAATGATCGAGAAACAATTGTCTATCGGTTTTTATCACAATACCCGATTTGTTTGGATAGATTAAAAATAATTAATTAAAATAACCTAGTATATTATTATATAGTTTAATATATTTATAAATTCTATCGCACAAATATATTTGAAATAATGTTTTCAAATTAATTTGATGTCAGAATCTGATATATATTTAATAACACTTAACACTAATTACAACTTATGTACAAGATTAAATAACGGTTACCAAATATTGCTATCACATATATAACGTGTACAATTTGTACTGAATTTGCTTTAAGTAAATGAACATAATACATAATGAAATGCAAGAAACTGTAAGATCAAATATATGCTTACAAAGTTATATGGTATCTAATCAAGAGTATCAATTTCTATTGCTAAAGTTAACCCATTTGATTGATATAATATCATGGAAATATACAGCTCATATATAAAACAATATTATGTACATATTGTTTGCATAAATTGTGTTGATAAATGTCAACAGATTGGACCGGTTCCGCCAGAATATCGACGTAAAGTGGCTCATGCCGCGTTTCGTTCGGTGAGAGGAGTATAGAGAAGAACCCTACTAAAGGCCGGGCTAAGCAACTGTAACAGTGTCAGTGTTGCAGCCATTCATGGGTGGCGTTAGTTGGTTACTATCAGATGATTTGCTTGCTTGCTTGTTTGACACCTGTCTCATAAAAAATAGACTAACCGCCCAATTCTTCTTACCAAAGATATTTGGTAAATTTTTTACTTACGAAAATATAGCGTTTTTTATGGGATAGGAGGCCAAACGAGCATGCCTGTCACCCGATTGTAAGTGGCCAGCGCCGCCCATGGACATCTACAGTAACACATATAGTGTTACAGTTGCGTTGCCGACCTTTAAGGGAGTAGGATGGGAAAGGATGGATTTCCTGGTACCTCTTCCACCGAACGAAACGCAGCATAAGCCACTTTCTTTACATCGATCTTCTGAGAGCCCGTGTTATTCACTAATCGAGCCAGCCTATCATGCACCCAACTGCTTGGCTCGACCATTGTTAGTATGAGTAGCTTTAACTTAGCCTTATTTTTTTACCGAAATATTATTTTTATTTTTTATAATTTCACACGTTTTATACGCTGAGGATTAAGCTATGCTAATTGTGCCTCATTATACGTGCAATTTCCTTTTTGTTTCCAGAAGTGATGAATGGCGAAATATATTTTAGTATTCATTTTATACTAACTGACCCGACGAACTTTGTACCGCATCAAAAGCAATTTATACAGCGTTTACAATTAAAGTGCTTAATCTCGAAATTTATGACTATTATCGCTTTTGTTGCTACATTATACTAACAAACTACACCCTTAATACTCTTGATCTATTAAAAAAACCGCTACAAGAACCGTTACGTAGTCTCAAAGATCTAAGCATATAAGAAAACAGACAGCGGATGTTTCATTCTATGTAATGATTTATTAACTCGTTTCTGTAACTTTCAATTAATTTTTTTGTGATTAGTAAATTCCCTTTTTTGAATACTTCCAAAAGCTTTGAGTATAGCCAAAATATATAAACGAATTAACCTTGACGGATATAGAACAATATAGAACATTAAACTTATATTTATTACTCTTTCAAGTTTTGATCCCTTCTCCTTTTCAATTTCCAAATGTATCTTTGATACTCTAGGGAACTCTGCTACAGCCTTTTTGGGATAAGATAATATAACGAAAAAACTGTGACTTTTGACAGTTTTAAAAATAAAGCTGTATTCAGATAAAGAGCTGGCCTAGGAGACTTTAGTACATAAAGTTTAGTACCTTCGGAAAAGTATTTATGTATTTTTTTGTTTTTTTATGGGATAGGAGGGCAAACGAGCACGTGTGTCACCTGATGGTAAGCACCGCCCACCACCAGCAACACATATAGAGTTACTGTTAGGGATAGGGGATATGGAAGGATGGATATGGGGGTGAAGAGGGATGGGCCTCCGGGTACCTCTCTCACCGAACGAAATGCGGCATGAGCGGCATTACGTCGATCTTCTGAGACGTCGTGGTATTTCACCGGTCGAGCTGGCCCATTTATGCAGCGAACTGCTTGGCTCTACCACTGTTGTGTCTTTCTATTAAATTTATAATCAATAGGAAAATTTTGAATAGCGACTTCTCACCCGAGTTCACAGTGAGGGGACTCACAATTGTGACACTCGATGAAACTTATTTAATATTTGAAGTTAGAAATTTATTCTTAGGCTCCCATCGTGAAATAAACTAGACTGTCGGTGAGATTGAACCAAATTTATTGGGAAATATGATGTAAAGTGACTCATGCGGCGTTTCGTTAGGTAAGAGAGGTACTTTCCTTACCCTTCCCATCCCATTTTCGGCCGGCAATGTAATTATTATACTGTTTGTGTTGCAGGAGTCCGTGGGTAGCCCAAATTGCTTAACGCATAACGTGAATAATACCCCTGGACTTTTAAATAAGCTCCTCTAGGCATAGTATTTTCAAAATCGATCCCATCTCTCAAGTCCTAAGGTCTAAATCAGTAATAATTTTATTTATTTTTTAGTTATTCATGAATATTTATTTCTTAGATTTTCGCGAATCACATTCATAACATTAAAACAACATTTTTTGGATTATATTGCGTTTATTTACCTAATAATTGTAATTATCTAATAATTAAAAATAACAACTGTTACCTATTAAATCATACAACAAAGGATCTTTACAAACAAAATTTTTCTTGAGTAAATATATTTTATAAATAAATATTTAATTTTTGTTTCATGATCTGATGTGGGTTACCAATAGTAAAAATCATATCTTTAACATCAACTTTTGATTTTTATTTCCATAAAGTGGGTACTCTCTGTATTAATGAAAAAGGCTTCTGCACGACTACCATCTTTTTATTCATCACTCGTGAAAATGATCTCGGTAAAGAGTTTGAAACGTCGGGAAATAAATAAAAAGAAGTTCTAAAAACACGCGATATAATCCATAAAAAGTTGTTTCAATGTTATTTATGAATATTTTTAGTAATCGGAAAATAAATTCTTAACATCATTGGTGTGTGCCAGGGAGACTAGACAACTAATTCGAAAATAGGCTGCTGAAACTTTAAGACAAACAAAACAAATCTGCAGTAGGTAAATTGCAAAGACAAAAGTTGTAATACGTATGCTGACAAAATATTATTTTAGTAAGTTGTCAAAGTGTGAAGTGTGACATTAAATTAAATCCTCCAACTGTATAACTCAAACAACTTCATCAGACGAAGTGTCGTTTCGAATTAAACAAGGAAACGGAAGACGTCAGTATACATTCTTTAAATGCAGTACTAATTAGAAACTTGATCCTCCAACGGAGTATTGCAAGTTTAGTCATTAACGAAGAACTTTTATTTGTTACGGAAACATTTGTTGGAGACAGTTGTACCGGCATCGTGAATCGTGACAATTAGAAGCATAAGAATGAACACGTACTTTAAATGTATACAGTACAATTCATTAGTGAAATAAATGAAGATGTAAGAATGACTAAGCAGATATACGGTGTAAAAGTATATAGTAATATATCGGATGTTAGAGGTTCGGCTGGGCGTTTCGTCATCGGGTTGGACTGAATGTTTAAGCCAAGAGTTCAATATTTTTTCTACCTAGCGGCTGGCCAAGAAAGAGGATAATTTGGGCAATTACTTTGGTGGAGTCGACGAAGCGATAATTCTAGATACATTTTATAGGATATATGGCAAGCGATCAGGCGATTTAACATCTGATGGTAAGTCATGGATGGCCATGGACGTTTACAATGCAGATAGTGTTATAGTTACGTTTCTGGCCTTTGAGAAGGGATAGAGATGGGGTGTGAAAGTAGACTAAGAAAGTGCAGATAGGATTAGGGATTATTAGCACGGCATAAGCACCTTTATATTTAGAGAGGTATATCAGCGTTTGGACTGGCCCATTTATGTGAAAGCCTAATTCTACCACTCAATTATAATAATAACATAACATAACTTCACGCCTTTGTTACCCGAAGGTGGCTTTTAAGTCTTGTCTCACCGTTATGTTTACGTCCCAAATGGTTTTCAGTCATCGATATTTATCACTCATAACTTCCGAAAACAATTTCGAAAAGTCATTGGTGTGAGCCAGCGTCAGTATTCAAACCCGCGACCAGAATGATGAGAATCAGAGGCCGTGTGCTCGACCACAGGACCACCGAGACTGTTTGAGCATAAAATTATAATAATACTTATCGATTTACAGTACTTTTGAATAAATATATTAGTTCCCTGTAGACTAGGAGCTCATTGAAGATTAATAAAATCATTTCTACAACTGTTTACGATACTCCCATTAAACATATAAGCCTTCGAATGACTATTACCCTTAAGTAGGCATACATCATTAAGGATGTATCGCGTGCTTACGTCGACAGATAGACTGACAGACGGCCAATTACCTCCATACCCACAGACTATTATTAAACTTTAATTAAAAAGGTAGTAAAGGAAAAAGAAACTTAGGTTGAAATTAAAACAGATAGAAAAGCGGTGACTTTTCACGATCTCCTAAATAACAAATTGTTTAAAATTGATTATTTCTAACACGCCACTCGAATAAATTTTAGATCAGAACTATAAGTTTAGTGGGCGAAATTTATAACCACAAAATGTGTTATAAGAGTACGCCGATTTCTACCCGTAGGTATAGGCATGGCCTGTTGAGTCCCGAATTTTTACTTCCCGAAGGGAATAAGTGACGGCAATTGGCATATGCGGCATTGGCATGGCCAATTGTACAATTGCCATACACCAGGCACAATGTTGTCGGTTTCAGATTATGTGAAGTCATTGGATACGATACTATCACTTTTTGATTCAGGAGCACCAACTGCGTAGCTTTACCACTGCACTTTTACATTTACAAACGTAATTCCCTACGTACAGGCAACTGAGATATTGATGAAAGTAATATTTTCTAATATATTGAAGCGTAACGTAATATATATATCACGGTAAGAGTGAATAATTGAAGATTATTAATAATTATCTATTATTATTAATAATTACCGAAAGTCGAGGTTAAAGTGATAAATTAATTACATTTGTCGGTTATTATTAATAGTTTAACCCTAGTGGTGATAAATGTAATAAGTGGCTCGGCTTAGTTGGCTCGGTGTTATTGTTTTAAAAGCACATGCACGTTATTTGTTGTTGCTTACTAGGATTAGTTAGTTGTTTAGTTTAGGTTTAGGTTAGGTTAGGTTTTAGGTTTTTTTTTTCTAGTCAGGAGTCGGAATCCTCAGGGACACCCAAACTACGTCACGTATGAGGTAGTTTGGGTAGTGCCGGACTCTTACCGGCTAAGCCTGTCTCCTGCCCTCTATGCTTTTGAGTGATTTTAAAAATTGCTCCCCAGTTCTAACTAATTCGGTATTGCAAAATTTTAGTTTGATTTACTGTTATCTTATGTTTGTGATAATAATTCGTTTTCGGTTTAAGTAATAAGTATAGTAATTTACTCGCGCATTTATGTTTGGATATGTGACGATGAGGTGAGTGAAACAAAGAAAGTGAAATTAGTGGTTAGGTTAGGTTAGTTTTAACCTTGTTTGTGTGATCTCTAATTAATATAATTGTAAGACTGTGTTTAATATTATAAATAAATACCTGCTGGTCAAAAAACATTGGGTTTTTATTTATATTATAACTTTTACCAATATGTGTCGTGAATTATTAATAATTACTACTAAAGTATGGGGGTCATGTCAAGAGCGTGCACGTCGCGATCCCTGCCGTCCCAGTGGGACGCAATCTTGACCAAAGCAAACTCAGCCGGACGGGCTGCTAGGGCGTGCCCCGTAAGCGACGGGCACCGATTAGCCCCCGTCGGTGCGGCTGCATGCGCATGCGGCGAAGGGGGCCGCCACCCTTCACGCAGCGCCAATCCTGGCGGGACGAGGAGAGGTGAGTGCCGTATAGGCACGTGGAATGTTAGAGGTAGCATGGCAAGAAAGATGAATGAGATGATGGATGTATTAAATGAGAGATGCCTGGATGCCTTATGTTTGACGGAGACAAAGCGGAGGGGGAGGGAGACCGAGGACCTCCCCGGTGGCGTGGTAGCCCTATGGTCCGGAGTGGACCCGGACGTCCGTGCCAGTGGGGGTGTTGGAGTCGTTCTCTCCTCCCGCTTTGCTTCCGGAGTGAAAGATTATGAGTTGGTAGGCTCAAGACATCTTTGGGTTCGAATAAAACTGGGGATCACGCGAGTTTTCCTGGTCGCAGCTTATGCTCCCTTTAGCTCCGCGGATCCCCGCGAACTCGAGGAGTTTTGGGAAACTGTTTGGGATATTCTGGATCTAGCTGAGGGAAATGAAAGAATAATTCTGTGTGGTGATCTTAATGGGTGGGTCGGAACCAAGCGAGACGGCCTGGAGGCTGTCCTTGGTCCGAATGGTGACAAGAGAGTGAATGATGCTGGTAAGCCGATATTGGACGTATGCCTGGAACGGAACCTCCTTGTGTCTAACACATTATTTCGTCATAAAGATATTCACACGTATACGTGGAGACGGAATGAGCAAAAGAGTATGATAGATTTGATTTTGATAGATAGTCGTCTCCGAAATACTCTAAGGGATACAAGAGCCTACAGAGGCCCCACTCTTGATACGGACCACTACCTGGTGGTAAGCCGATTCGTGGGCCTTTTCAAGAAGTGGAGACACTGGCGAGTGCGTACCCATTTCGGAGAGCTTGAAAGGATAAAATGTGAGAAATTAGAAGATGAAAGTGTACGGAGTATGTATGTAGGCCTAGTCAGTAAAAGACTCAATGAGACGAGTCTTTCTGACCTAGGTGTTGAAGAATGCTGGGAAAGAATGAAAGAAAGTATAGTGAATAGTGCAAAAGAAGTATGTGGTAGTGCAAAGAGGCATAAGATTCTGAGAGGTGACGCCTGGTGGGACGCGGATGTGAAATCCAGCGTCGAAAGAAAGAAAAAAGCATGGTTGGATTATGTCTCAAGTTTGAACCAGAATGATAGTATGACAGAGAAAAAGTATGAGAGCTACCGCCGCTGCAGGAATGTTACCAAAGCCTTAGTGAAAGAGAAGCGTGAAAGACTTGTTGCGAATGAGGAAGTGAGGTTGACGGAGAACTTCGAGGCGAATAACAAACTCTTCTGGAGGGAAGTTAGAAAGTCTCGGGGTTCTTCGTCAACATCCAGAATGGACAAAATTATGTCTAAGTTTGGTGACATTCTTGCAAACCCAAGCGATGTATTGGGCAGGTGGAGTGAGTATTTTGGGGAAATGTACGAGTATGTTCCGGATGTGGGCGCCGCGAGTGAGCCTACGGCTGACACCGCTGCGCCAACATCTGATGAGGACATTACTATGGAAGAGATTGAATGGTCGATACGAAGTATGAAAAATGGTAAGGCAGCTGGAATTGATATGATGTCGGCTGAAATGATCAAACACGGTGGAACCTGTGTCCGGGACGCTTTCCTGACCTTGAGCAATCTGTGCTGGAGGTCGGGTAAGGTTCCCAAGGACTGGAGGCGCGCTGTCATCGTGCCCTTGTATAAAGGTAAGGGATCACGTATGCAGTGTGCCAGTTACAGGGCCATTAGTTTGATCAGTTTAGCAGCAAAAGTGTATGGGAAAATTATTGAAAGGAGAATGAGGGTGATATCTGATGGAGTGTTGTGGAAGGCTCAGGGTGGTTTCAGAAGCGGACGAGGGTGCATGGATCAGATTTTTTCTCTTCGCAACATCGTGGAGAAACAACTGGCTGTTAACCGGAAGGTTTTCTGCGGTTTTGTGGATCTGGAAAAAGCGTTTGACAGAGTGTTACGAAAGGATCTGTGGGATATACTCCCAGGCTACGGGGTGAGCGGAGCACTGCTGCGCGCTGTGCAGTCCACTTATGAGGGCTGCACAGCATGTGTGCGTGTTGACGGCGGCTTGTCCCCCTGGTTTGACGTCAATATCGGCGTCAGACAGGGTTGCGTGCTGTCCGCTCGACTGTTCATCCTGTACCTGGACAGTTGTCTCCAGAGAATGAGATCGATGGATGTAGGGATGCGAATGGGTGACCTAGTTGTGAGCTGCCTGCTTTACGCAGATGACGCCGTGCTTCTAGCCGAATCGCCGTCGGACCTGCAAACACTAGTCACTACTATGAAAGATGATTGCATGATTAAAGGCTTGCAGTTGAATGCGACGAAAACGAAAGTAATGGTGTTTGAAAGGGAGGAATCCAGAACAGATGCAAGGATAATGGTTGATGATGTAGTGCTGGAACAGGTGAATGAAATTGTATATCTTGGATGCGCTTTTAGCAGAGATGGAAGGTACACCGCGGATGTAGAAAGACGAGTGGCGATAGGAAATAGCGTAAACGGAGTGTTGGGCAGATTCCTGGGCGCAAAAAATATTAGCAGAAAGGCCCAGTTAGCAATCCACAATGCAGTCCTGATCCCAACACTAACTTATGGAAGCGAGAGCTGGGTATGGCAGAGTGTGCATGAAAGTAGAATAAACGCGGTAGAAATGAGGGCTCTACGCAAAATCTGCGGAGTGACTCTCGCTGACCGCGTAGAAAACAAGGTTGTAAGGAAGGAAGTTGGTTATAAAGAGAGTGTCGGTGTAAAAGTAAGAAAGGGCATGCTCCGATGGTTCGGACATGTAGAAAGAATGGTTGACGCAAGACTGACTAAGCAGATATACAATGCAAAAGCGGACGGATGTAGGAGTCGAGGACGGCCAAGACACACATTCCAAGACCAAATAGAACGTGTTCTGGAGGAAGGTGATGTTAAGAGCCTCAAAAACCGACGCGCGTGCATGAAAAGAGTTATGAAAGTCAACGAAGCGAGTGAGGTGTGTAAGAATCGTGCCCTATGGCGCTCTGTTCTCTCTGCCTACCCCGCAAGGGATTTGGCGTGAAGTTATGTATGTTATGTATGTACTACTAAAAGTAATAAATTTCGATCGTTTATTCACATTTACCAAAACATGTGGTTATTATTAATAATTTTGTAAAAATATTAATAATTTTTCAATTAATCAGATTTACCGTAACATATATATATATATATATATATAAATATAAATATCTTATTAGCACGGGTCAGTTAGATTAATTAATTAACGTGTTGCGCTAATAAAGATTTATTTCATATTACGTTTATATATATATATGTAGAAAGAAGAGTGGCGTTATGAAATAAAGTGAATTGGGCGTTGGGCAGATTCCTGGGCGCAAAAGATATTAGCAGAAAAGCCCAGCTAGCAATTCACAATGCAATACTGATCCCAACGCTAACTTATGGAAGCGAGAGCTGGGTATGGCAGAGCGTGCATGAAAGTAGGATAAACGCGGTCGAAATGAGGGCATTGCGCCAAATATGCGGAGTGACCCTCGCTGACCGCGTGGAAAACAAGGTTATAAGGAAGGAAGTCGGATTGAAAGTGAGTGTCGGTGTTGTGTTGTAATTTATTTATAATTTTCTGTAAGGAAGGGCATACTCCGATGGTTCGGACATGTAGAAAGGATGGATGATGCAAGATTGACTAAGCAAATATTACAGTGCAGAAGCGGATGGATGTAGGAGTCGAGGACGGCCAAGACACACATTCCATGACCAAATAGAACGTGTTCTGGAGGCTGTTAGGAGCCTCAAAAATCGACGTGCGTGCATGTAATGAGTTATGAAAGTCAACGAAGCGAGTGAAGTGTGTAAGAATCGTGTCTTATGGCGCTCCGTTCTCTTTGCCTACCCCGCAAGGGATTTGGCGTGAAGTTATGTATGTAAGTTTATATCTAATGATTATAATAATATTTCTTTTACCAATTATCGGTTCCCATACGGATTTAATCAATGTCAAAGGACATTTTTGATTTCCTCAATACATAGTCAATTTTCAAATGTTTTGTAATAAAAATCGTAGATAGTTTAATTTGCATTTTATTTATTTATAATTTGATGCCTTTTTCTACCCAAAGGTGTAGGCAGCAGTCGTTAAGCCTCGACTACTTGATTTTTTATGACCCAATTGGAACAGGTGGTAAATCCATTGGGTACAATGTTGTCGTCATTGATATTTATCGCAATTAACTTCAGAACATAATTCCGTCAAGACATCTGTATGAGCCCGAAAACGATACCACGACTTTTTGATTCAGAAGCGGGGTGCTTGACCACTGGACTATCAAGACTTTAGATATTCTGTCCTTTTACGACGATTTTCGTCTCTCCACTTATTCCAGCTAATCACAGAAACAGCTGACATAATTTGCCGAAATTTTCACTGATATATAGTTAGTGAAATAAGGAGTGAACTTTGTAGAGCGAAGGAGATAATTTTATATCGGACATTATATTTATTTTATTAAATTTGAGTTTGAAGCAAATATACAATGCAAAAACGATCAAAGAGGAGAGGAGAGTCCTTAAGGAAGGTGATGCCAAGACTCGTAAAATTTACGAGCGTGTTTGACAATCGTAATGAAAGTCAAAGAAGGGAGTCGTCGTTCTCTCCGCCTACCTCGCAAGTGACTAGGCGTGAAGTGCAGATGCTAGTACAGAAACAGTTATCGATAAAGCTGTCATATAAGAGTATGAGAGAAGCTCCGAGCTAGTACCAGTAACCTCACGGAAATTAAGTGTTGTCACATTACACACATGACACAAAGTTTACAGTCATCGATATTTATCACACATAACTTCCAAAAAGAGTTTCAAAATGTCATTGGTGTGCGCCAGGATTCGAACCAACAACTTAACTCAGAAGCGGGATGCTCGACCATTGGACCACCGAGACTAATTTCTGTTATCAATATCATCGAAAATAAAATTGTTATTTGCTCTACTGCGATGGGTTTTGTCACTATTTTTAGCATTTGTGGGTTGAAAATTTATTGATCAAATTGTCGCTACTTACTCCTCCACATATTGAAGTCGCGAAGTTATAGGTAATATGTATTTTGAATATAAAAATATATTGGCTGTTTGAGAAAATAAGCAAACAAATAATTTACCACAACGTAAACCATTTTGCGAGAGGGCATAGTAAAAAAATATTCCATCGAGGCAAAGTTATGACTACATTTATTTTCATTTTACCAATATTTTCGCATCGCCCAATCCAATATGGCGTGCGTAATGATTATTATAGAAGCTCCGTAGAGTATTTTAAATGAACAAAAAAAAAGTGAATAAATATTTTTAATGAATAAATGGAAGCAGATAATAGGTAAAATTTTATTGTCTTTATCACTTAAATGAAAATGCGCTGTTTTATTACTTTTATCCGATATATATTATTATTATACCCGGCGTCTGCTAGGTAGGGTCATAATGACCCGTGATATTTTTAAATGAGGGTAGTTAAGTTTTGTGCCATTCGTCATAACATATCACGTTTTATTTAATCCAAACACCCCTAAGTACCTCAAGGAACGTTTTCAGTTTCTTAATGACACACATTCGAAATATCTGAGGTCATCGGAAAATTTCAGATTGTCAGACCCAATGCATTCCACACATTTTTATGGACAATCTTTTTCTGTCCAGACAGTTCTACTGTAGAATGCTCTACCCGTGGAAATTAGAACAGCGAAATAATTAACTACTTTCAAAACACTTCTAACGCATCACTGTCACACGTTACAGTCGTTCATTTCTGTTTATATATTTGTTATGTATATCTGTAGTTACTATTACTACTATTACTAGTATTAGTTGTTGAAATATTATTTAATATATTAATTACTGGCTGACCCGGCCAACTCTGTTTCGCATCAAAAGTAATAACTGCTGCCCCGCTATGTTAATACTGCAATATCTTCGACAAATTTGAAGTCGATAGCAGCTATAGGTTAAAAATGGGAATTTTCCATTGTTAACACCCCTGCAACCCCCCTTGTGGGTGGAATTTCGTAAAATCCGTTCTTAGCTGACCTCTACTCGGCGAAAGGAATAATCCTACCAAATTTCAAGTCGCTACGCCTTATGGTTCCAGAGATATCGTGATGAGTCAATATATAGGTGGACATCTCTTATATATTATATATTCATTATATATTATTGCTGTGTGGCGCCGGCTTAGAATGCCGCCACCCCATCTCTTCCCGTGGGTGTCGTAAAAGGCGACTAAGGTAAAAGCTAGAAGAATGGGCAGCAGCATTCTCTCTCAAGAAAATACAGCCTACTGCGATCGCCAACCCGCCTGCCAAGCGTGGCGATTATGGCAAAAACCCCCCATGATTGAACGGACCGGCAGTTGTGGCGCTCTATGGAGGAGGCCTATGTCCAGCAGTGGACCTCAAAAAGGCTAATGATGATGATGACATATTATTATTTATCTTATTTATATGTATTTATTATATAATATATTTAATTGTAATTTTGTTGTACCATTACATATATATATATATTTAAAAACACCTAAATTACGCTTTTTTCTTTAGGCTCTATTGTACTTCCAAAGGTTGCCTGGAAGAAATTGCTTTTAGCGTTAAGGTCGCCATTTATACCTTAATATTGTATTTATCCTTGTCATAATTGTATGTTTTTCAGTTTCAGTTTAAGAGTGATGAACAAAAAGATGGTGGTCGTTCAGAAGCTATTTTCATTGATACAGAGAGTACCCACTTTTTGGAAATAAAAATCAAAAAGTTGAAGTTAAAAATATGATTTAACTATTGGTACTACTTACCTTTAAATTTAAAATCAATCAATATTTAATAATAGTTATAGTCTAATTTTAAGTAACTTAGAAAAATAAGATAATTATCTAATATTTAAAAATAACAATACCATTACCTATTAAATCATATAACAAAGGATTTTAACAAACAAAATTTTTCTTCAGTAAATAAATTTTATAAATAAATATTTATTTTTTGTTTCATGGTCTGGTGTGGGTTAACAACCATTCTATTTTATCCACCAGGGTTATTCCATCTTTACATACACATTTAAATACAATTAACCTAACATATATAATTTTTTTCACATTTTTAAATGCATTTCAAAAAATATTTTATATTTTAAAGCCTCATTAGACGGTATAAATTTTCCCGCAATATGGAAACCTAATTACGGAAGCAGTACGGATGCAGTGCGTGGATGTGACACTGAAAGCTTGAGTTATGTTAGTAATAGCTATTAACTTCTCAATATGTTGTAGACAAGTGTTTTGCCATATATTATGGCACAGTTGTGCTATACGTAATTTACTGTGACTGGTAACACGTAGGCTCTATAGGTCTACATAAATATAAAGATTTGTGTGTACTCCATATAAATGGGATACAAAGCCATCTATTTTCAAAAAGAAGCAACTGGCGCTTGTGCTGGAACTAGTCAGTAGATATAAATATACATTGTATAGGTAACTACGTTAATATAAATATAGGTGTAATAGGTGACTTCTGATTTCAGAAGTTTTTGATTCGATTTAACAGTGGTATAGCCAAGCAGTTCGCTGTATGAATGGGCCGGCTCGACCGGTAAAATACCACGAGCTCTCAGAAGATTTAGGTAAAGTGGCTTATGCAGCATTTCGTTCGGTTTGAGAGGTACTCGGCCCATCCCCGTCCTTTCCTATCCTACTCTCTTAAAAGCAACGCAACAGTACTTAATACTATGTATATGTGTTGCCGGTCTCCATGTGCAGCGCAGGTTACCATCAGGTGACACGCTTGCTCTCGTTTACCCTCCTATCCCATAAAAAAAATTGTAACCAACCGGGTCATACCAATGATATTACTAGTTGGAAGTTGAGTGTGCTGCCAATTTCATCTTCATCAAAATCCATCTTGGTGTATGTGCGAAATTCTAGATGTTTCCTCTGCATCTGCATAATGATCAAATCAATAAAATTACTATTAATAAATACTGTCATTATCATATTTTAATTATGTTACTGATGAGATTATGGTTTTTGGCATTAATTAAATAAAAATAAAAAGTTCATTTACATTGTGACTGAAAGATAAAAACTTTTTGTGGTGAATCCATTTAATTTCATTTAAATAGTCATATTAAATAACATTTAATAGGTAAGTGCCACTAATTGTTCAAACACACGGTTTCTGAATCCAGAGGTCGCGGGTTCGAATCCGGCACATACCAATGACTTTTCGAAATTTATTAATTTCGAAAGTTATGTGTAATAAATATAGATGACTAAAAACTTTGCGCCCGGTATGACATTAGGTTCACCACTTATTCCATTTGGGACGTAAACATAACAGCGAGTCGAGACTTAACAGCCACTGCCTACAACTTCGGGTAGAAAAATTCGTGAAGTTATGTTATATTATGTGCCACTAACGTCCTTATTATTCGATGTAAGCAAAAATGAACTCAAATAACTGGCAGTTGGGTCGGTTTTCTTTTTTTTATAATAAGGACCACTTTTTAAATGACAAGCAACTGACAATTTGTTTTGCGAGATAAAGGATGAAAAATGGCGGTAAGTTGTTGAAACAAGAACTGTTATCAGCACCAACTGTTGATAGGAGGGAAAAAAATCACTCGAAATTTACGAGATGTTTTTGTTTTTCCACGAAAAGAGATAACAACAATAATTACTAAACTTTTGTGTTATGAAAATATTTTTATGTATTGTATGTTATATATGTAGGGTTTCGGTGGTCCAGTGGTCGAGCACACGGCTTCTGATCCAGAGGTCCGGGTTCGAATGCTGACACTGGCTAACACTAATGACTTTTCGAAATTGTTTTCAGAAGTTAAGTGTGATAAATATCGATGACTGAAAACTTTGTGCCCGGTATGGCAATAGATTCGCCACCTATTCCATTTGGGACGTAAACATAACGGCAAGACGAGGCTACCTACACCGCTGCCTACACCTTCGGGTAACAAAGGCGTGAAGTTATGTTATGTTAAATTTAAAATAGTCCTATCTTGATATAATAGTTTGGCGGTCTATCGTTCCGATTTCTTGGTAAGATGTACCGAATTTAAATCTGGATACACTGTTATAAATTTTTAAGAATCATTTGAAAGTGTTTATTTAAATTCTAAAATTTCACGACATTTACTACTTGAAGCTATAAGCAGCTTTGACTAGCCGAATTGTTACGTTCCAAATAGCGGAACCTCTTGCTATAATACGTGCAGACAATTGTCATTCATCGATATTTATCACACTAAACTTCCAAAAAGAATTCACAGAGGTTATTGTTGTTAGCCTGCGTTAACCCCCACGACTTCTTGTTTTAAAAGCAGGTAGATCGAATTTCAGACCACCGAAAAGATTGGAAGTTATGTATGATAAACATATTCTTATCTGAGAAGTTATTCCGGAAGTTTAGCAATAGGCTCAGCCACCTGGTTACATGTTTGAACTTTGTCAATATACTGTTTACCCATGAGTTACGGTTACTAGAGGACTAAATAATTATTATCGCAGTAGTGAATCGTGATTCACTATTACTGTCTTGTCTGGCGTGCCAGACAAGACAGTAATATAATAAGTTAAGAGTTTTACTGCTAGTTTTCGTGTAAGGAAGACGTTCAAAGTGTGCTCATAGCATCCAGCAAAGATGTGAGTGCACTTCAGCGAAAAATCTCTCACATTTCGTATACTGAAAACGTACACATAATTATATAAACACATCTGGCTCCTTGGTTTAAAAAGGTTTTAATTTTTTTTTGTTTCACCGGTTGAACCAACTCTGGCCACTTGGTATTTAAAAAATCTTTTACTAGAGTAAAAGATTTTTTAAATAGAGAGTCCAAAATTTGAGTATTGCTCCACGAACGAATGGTGAATGAACTATCGCCGATAGAGTGCGCCATCCTTCGAGAAACACTCGAGTTTTCTACTTTTCAACACGTGTTTACGTGTAATAATAAATCCACTTTTCTATAGTATATATTTATTATTACACGTAAGTGTAATAATAAATATATACTATAGAAAAGTGGATACCCTTCGGACTTGTGATAGGTTAATTAAAAAAATAATCTCTCGGTTTCCTATAAGTATAGGATTTGTCGATGTTATCATTTTCATGTATATTACTTTTGTAAGTTATTGCAATTTTTTTACCTTAGCTAGTTCAATTTCCGATTTATAATTGTTAAAATTTAAAAATATTAAACTTAATAATTCTAAATTTGTAGAGTTAAATGAGTAAGGTATTTCACAAGATATGACGCCAACATGACAACCAAGATGTAGGTATAGTATAATCTATATATTAATAATATAAAACAATGAGCAGACACATTATCATCATTCGCTAAATACGCTGTCATGAGAGGGTTTCTTTGGCATATCATCCCTTATTCCTGAGCCCAAATAATTAATTAGAACAATTCTTCGCTTTGAAATCCATTTTGTTGCCAAAGAACAACGTTGAGTAACCTGATTATCATCCAGAACGCTTCTAGAAATTAATTTATTATGCGAAGCCGCAAAGTAAAGACATCGGATTAAAAATTAATTACAGTTTTAAAACTAAGCTTTTGAGTACTTTTGAAATGGCGCAAAAAGTTTTCAGTCATGTCGTTTGGGACGAATTAATGTGAAGCGACAAAGTTAGTTTTTAAAAAACCGCTCAACTGTTTGATAGTGATTGAATGCTTATTATGAGATTGCTAAAGTTTCCAATTCAAAGTTATGAATTCGAATTTTAAAATTTTGAATTAATGTCGTATCATAGACACGCAATATAAATATTAAGCAATTTTCTTTTTTCTAATTGGTGCGACCTTGTGTCTTCAACCAGTGCGTCTTACCAGTTATGACCTACGGTGCCGAAACGTGGACACTCACGGTGAGGCTAGTCCACAAATTTAAAGTCTCTCAGCGAGCTATGGAGCAAGCTATGCTTGGAATATCTCTCAAGGATGAACTCAGAACTATTATTACTACTACTAACTATTAGATAAACTAACGCCACCCATGGACACCAGCAACACATATAGTGTTACTGTTGCTTTGCCGACCTTTAAGGGATAGGGGATAGGAAAGGATAGCTAAGGAGGGTGGGCCTCTGGGTACCTCTCTCACCGAACGAAACGCGGCATGAGCCACTTTACGTCGGTCTTCTGAGAGGTCGAAATAAGTTTTATTTTCATAGGTCTTCACAGACGCTTAAAAATAGTCAACAAGTACAATTGAACTTATTATTTCAAATGAACTACTTAACACAAGCGCTTGAGGAATGTGCGTCCCTGGAACAAGAAAACACGGACGCAATCGCCACGAGCGGCCCGATTCCGAGTGTAGGGGCTATCATACTCTTTTTAAACTATTAAACATAAATAACAATAATATTATTATCGCTACTGAAAACAAAGCAGTAGACTCGTGAATAAAAGGTGTAGCAGCCAGAATACTCGACCATCACAGTTATGGCCCAAGCAAATTAACATCAACGTCCTAAAAAGGAAATCTCTGCAAATATATTAGTCGAGCGCAACTGATGCGACATCTTTTATTTAGAGTGGTAACGTTGTGCAATAAATAAAACGTATATGTACATACTAGCAGACCGCGCGAACTTCGTACCGCCATATTTTATACATTTTTCATTAAAAAGATTATTGCCGTGATCATATTAATACCCCAAAGCTTTCCTCATAAATGGACATCATTTCATATTTAACACTTTTTTTTTCAATTCAAGTTCCTGATACATACATACATAACTTCACACCAGATCCCTTGCGGGGTAGGTAGAGAGTACAAAGGGCCATAAGGCACGATTATTACACACCTTACTTGCTTAGCTGTTGATATTAGCGACCTTGATATGATGAAAATAATAGCAGGTAAAATAATAAGCAGTTAACTGCATGAATGGGCCGGCTCAACCGGTGAAATACCATCACCTCTCAGAAGATCGACGTAAAGTGGCTCATGCCGCGTTTCGTTCGGTGAGAGAGGTACGGGGGTAAGGGAGGTCCACCTCCCTTCCCCATCCTTCTCCCTTAAAGGTCAGTAACGCAACGGTAATACTATAAATGTTGCCGGCGTCCATGGGCGGCGCAGGTTGCATACCATCAGGTGACACGCTTGCTCCTTTGCCCTCCTATCCCATAAAAAAAAATATTATCAACTTCAATCAATAGCAATACCAGGGACTTTAATTTTTTTTTTTAATACTACTTGAACCTTTTTTTTACTTGGTCATTGTCGCCGAATGAAAAAAAAAACCTGGTCACCACATGTTCTTACCAGTATGGCTAACTCCCAGTGAGTGTTTTTTTTATAATTTAAATGATGTCGATTTGGCACCTTGGTATTACTCTTATCAAAATAAATTATTTATGATAATTCACTAAATTTTAAAAGAGATCACGATATTAAAAATGTTAATATAGATGGGCAACTTAATGTGGTATGCAGACGTGTAGCAAACCAGCAAAGTCTTTATATTTAAGCAAAAGACGCCAAGATCGAGCGTATCGAGGCGTATGCATATCTTGCGCTTTGTCCATTTATATGAAGTTGCAATATTGTAAAGAATTATAGATAATATTATAATATCTGCGTGAAGACCTAACTGAAAACTAACTCTAGCTTTGACGCATGACTTTGGTTACTTAAGTATGAAAATATATTTAAATATTTTAATATTCGCGTTGCATATTACATAAATATAATGAACGGAAAATAACGCGACACATGTAGGCAAACAAATTATGTCAAAATTACGTCTGCTTGTGACTACGGCCAGTGCAACCAGGCCGAAACGTCAAGCCAATAATAAAAGTAAGTATTTGTTTACCTACATGTGTCGTGTTATTTCCCATTTATTATAAATAGATCAAATTCTAATCTAATGTGTCTAAATAGACACGGGGTCACAGATGTTACAGGTTCACAACACCTATTAATTAAATAAATATACATATACCCCATAAGACGATTAAATACTACAAACTCATTAGGACAAACAGAAAAAAAAAGTCTAAGTAAATTTAAAAAAAAATTACCTGCCAGCTATGAGCGGCGCTCATGACCGAGTCGGGCGGGACTCCCGATCATATATATGTGCGCGGAATATTTGCCTAAGAAACGAATACTTACATTTTGTATTTTGCGATATCTTTTGAATTAAATGTCCGAATTGAATCATTCAAAAAGTTCTAGAAAGGTATTGAATCTATCTTTATATTAAAGTAATTTATTTTGAGAAGAGTTAATACCAAGGTACAAAATAAAGAACTTTTAAAACGACCACATTATAATTATTTTTAAAAATTCAAAAAACACTTATTGTGCGATAACTACAATAGTTAGACATATGGCGTCGCGGACTTTTCTGTCGACAATTATATGTTCTGTGAAAGTGTAGTACATTGTTTTGTTCTTTAATCAATAGTTTTTGCAGCGTTCGCGATGTAAGAATTTTTTTCGGGTCTTTTTCTTACACCTTGGGTTACATTATTGAAATAATAGTAAGGATCCCTAATTTATTTGAAAATATAATATAGCCTAAAGCCTTCCTCGATAAATGGACTATACACCAGTGAAAGAATTTTTGAAATCGGACCGGTGGTTTCTGAGATTAGCGCGTTCAAACAAACAAACAAACAAACAAACAAACTCTTCCGCTTTATAATATAAGTATAGATATTATAAACAATATCAAGGCAAATTTTAAATTAGAAAAGTGTACATACGAGTACATAACTATCAGAAATTATTACGGAACGCCTCCACTCCAGAACATGTGATGTAGCTAATTATGTAGAATTCAGATATAATGTATACAAAGTGTAATAACACTACCGATGATTGAATAAAAAACTTAATTGCGTTTCTCTGTGAAAGAAATGTTTTATTATAACAACCATAAATTACATGACACTGTAGTTCCATCAAAGTAATTATCATAAATGTTGCAAACCTGTGAAAGAAACAACATTTAAAGCTATTTATTTCTACTTTTATTAATTGGTTTATTTAAAAGCGACACAATTATAACACTGCGTGTAATTAGAAAGAAAATTATACCTAGTATTGACAGCAATAACACTAATGACATCTATATGTGCGTTCAAAAACTATATTGGATCTAGTTCACAAACTTACAATTACTAAACTAAATGAAGAATCAGTCTTGTACTTCATTTACATGTACATTTAGATTCGTATTTAAACCCTGTTTATAATAACGTAAGGAAACTCAAGGTTACCTTGATAATCCCTGGCGTGCTCATTTTCACAACAGTTGGACAGCAGCTAGGGTTGCCAATTAATTATCGTTGTACCACTTTATATAATAAACCCTTTATTTATATATACTCTCGAGAGCAATGAATCCGGGTCACTTAAAGAATGTTAAAAATCTCGGAAACTAAAAATGATAGGTTAATGCAATAAATTGTATTTAATAGACAATGTAATACTCCTTAAATGAAAGTAAAAAAAATATAAGTCACCATACATTTTATTAACACAAAATTACATAAAGAAAAAATCTGCTGATCTCTCCTTAAAACAAAAATAGGAAACATGAAATTTTTGAACTTTATTACGATTTTCTTGAATTTTAATACTTCGTATTGCCTCCTCGTGCTTCCATTACTGCGTTTACGCGGTTTGGCATGCTGTACACCAAGTTCCTTATACGATTTTGGGGAATATTCTCCCATTCCTCTGTGAGAGCAATTTTGAGCTCACGAAGCGTGATTGGGGGAGGGTTTCGTTGTTTTACGCATCTGCCTAGCTCGTCCCAAGCATGCTCGATCGGGTTGATATCCGGGCTGCGCGCTAGCCACTCCATACGAGTAATGTTCATCTCTTGAAGGTAGTCATTCACAATCCTACCTGTATGAGGTCGGGCATTGTCATGCATAAATATAGCATCCTCACCTAAATTGACCATAAATGGACCAACGTGATCATTGAGGATTTCTTCCACATATCTTACGCTAGTTAAAGAGCCGTTTTCTATGATCACCAGCTCTGTGCGACTTTCAGAAGAAATTCCGGCCCACACAAGTACAGACCCACCACCGTAGGCTACTTTTTCCTCGATGCATGCTTGCTTGAATCTTTCCCCTGGTCTTCGATACACTCTGTGTCTTCCATCGTGCTTGTAGAGCATAAATTTTGATTCGTCGGAGAACATAACTTTTGACCAATCTTCAATACTCCAATTTACGTGGCTCTGGGCATATCTTAGTCTTGAAATACGATGCCCACGCTCCAGTTTAGGGCCGTTTGCAGGTCTAAGGGGTTTTAAGTTAGATTCAGCAAGCCGACGTCTTACTGTCCATGCACTTGGGTTACTTCCTCCGAGGCGTCGAAACTGATTGGTGAGTTCAGTTCCTGTGAGAAAGCGATTTCGAAGCATGGTGTTCACCAAGTATCGGTCTTCTCGTGCTGTGGTATACCTGGTTCTGCCCGTTCCTGGTCTGCGTAGGTTAGAACCAGTTTCTTCGTAACGTCGGAGAACTCTTTGTACTGTTGACAGCGACACACCAACAGTCCTGGCTGTATCGCGCTGACTCCGGCCGGTTTCCAGCATTGTAAGTATTCTGGTGCATTCTTCAGGCGTAAGCGACATAATTTCAGCTTGAATAATGAATATAGAGCACTATCAACATGGTTTATGTACCCACATAAATGACAGATTACAAACAAAAGCAAAACCAAATGCTGTAATTTCGTAGTTCCATCTTCGAAAGTGGCCCTTTTTCAAATTTGATTTTTTTATGATATAACTTTACAATAACTAAGAAGTTTTAATACCTTCATTTAAGGAGTATTACATTGTCTATTAAATACAATTTATTGCATTAACCTAGCATTTTTAGTTTCCGAGATTTTTAGGATTCTTTAAGTGACCCGGATTCATTGCTCTCGAGTGTATATATATGTTTTTATAATTTTATTTTTATGTTAGGAGCCTCAAAAACCGACGCGCGTGCATGAAAACAGTTATGAAAGTCAACGAAGCGAGTGAGGCGTGTAAGAATCGTGCCTTATGGCGCTCTGTTCTCTCTGCCTACCCCGCAAGGGATTTGGCGTGAAGTTATGTATGTATGATTATATCCTGTGTATATGTGGCGACTTTTGTGACGTCGGTCTAGTATTGTTGATCTTATCGTGTCTGGTGGTAGTTCCGAGAATATTTAGTTAACCTTTATACTTATCAAACACTTTGCAAGGTTAAATTATGATACAAGTGTACATTATCGGCTATCTAAAGTAATTAAGAGATATGTTGATAGCATAGTTTATTTTTTAAAGCAATCAGATTTGCTTGCAAATGTTGTTCTTGAAAAGTCTTGATGGTCTAGTAGTACTTCTGAATCAAAAGGTCGCGGGTTCGAATCCTGGCTCACACCAATAACCTTTCGAAATTAATTTCGTAAGTTATGTGTGATAAATATTGATAACTAAAAACTTTGTGCCCGGTATGGCAATAGGTTCGCCACCTACGGAGCAGAGGAAGGAGGTAACGTGCGGGGTACCGCAGGGGTCCGTGCTCGGGCCCCTGCTGTGGAACCTCGCATACGATCCGGTCCTCCGCTCCAGTCTGCCCCGTGGCGTGAGTGTCATTTGCTAGGCAGACGACACTCTGGTAGTCGCCACGGGGCCCGACTTCGAGCGTACGCTCAGGTTCGCCGAGCTGGGGGTGGCAATCGTCGTCAGACGGATCCGCGGGCTGGGCCTGGAGGTGGCGCCTCACAAAAGTGAGGCGCTGTGGTTCCACCGCCTCACCAGAGGCAGGGAACCCCCGGCCTCGCGGATCCAGGTGGGTGACACGGCTGTCCCGGTGGGGCGGTACATGAAGTACCTCGGCCTCACCCTGGACAGCCGCTGGAGCTTCGAGAAGCACTTCGTACGGATGGTCCCCCGAGCGCGACGGGTGGCGGGCGCTTTACACCGCCTGCTGCCCAACCTCGGGGGACCGGGGGAGGGAGTTCGCCGCCTCTACGGTGGCATCGTGCGGTCCGTGGCCCTGTACGGGGCCCCCGTTTGGTCGCGAGACCTCGCGGGGGCCTCCCGCTCCAGGGCTCTGCTGAGGAGCTTGGAGCGGATCATGGCCATACGGATCGTACGGGGCTACCGTACCATCTCGTACGAGGCGGCGACGGTCCTCGCGAGTTATCCCCCCTTCATCATCCTGGCCGAGATGTACGCAGCTGCGTACGATCTCGGCCGGGGAGGGGGGGACGCGCGGGGACACGAAGTGCGGAGGCGGGAGGCCTTCCGGCGGGTCCTGGGGGACTGGCGCGACGCGCTGGTCCTCCAGGGCGGTACGCGTTCACGCGCCGTCGGGGCCACGAGGCCTGGGTGCTCCGTAAATGGGGCACTGTCACCTACAGGTTGACTCAGATACTCACCGGGCACGAGTGCTTCGGTGAGTATCTGAGTCGAATAAAACGTGAAGAGACGGCGAGATGCCACCATTGCGCATCCGACCTGGACTCGGCCCAGCACACGCTGGAGGTCTGCCCGGCCTGGGCGGCCGAGCGCCGAGTCCTGGTCGCCGGGATCGGGCGAGACTTGTCCCCGCCGGCGTTGGTCGCGGCAATGCTGGCGGGCGAGGAGGAGTGGAGGGCTGTGGTCTCCTTCTGCGAAGCTGTCATGATCCAGAAGGAGGCCGCCGAGCGGGATCGGGAGAGAGCCGATCCCGCTCGAAGGCGGCGGCGGCGAGCTCAGTGATCGCCGCCGCCGGCGGGCCGCGAGGGCGCGCACCCCGCGGGTGCGCCCGGGTCGCGGTTCGGGAAGGATGACCCCCGGTGCGGCCGGGGAGGGTCGTCGGGGGCGCCGCCGGCCGCGCGCCTCTTTACAGCGCGCGGTCGGAGCCGCCCCGCCCGGGGGAGCCTCGCCGAAGCTGAGCACCCCCCCGGGGGGGCGACGGCGGGGTGGACCAGAGGGGTTTATCCGAATCCTGGACCACCCCAACGCCGGAGGAAGGCCGCCGCGAGGTTTTAGTGGGTAACCGTAGGATCGGATTTCAGTTTACTGTTTTGGGAGTCCCACACTACCCCCTGCCGTCCCCAGGCGGGGGGGGGGGGGGGGTGCATAAAGCATTTCCTCGCGTAAGAAAAAAAAAAAAAGGTTCGCCACTTATTTGGGACGTAAACATAACGGCGAGTCGATGCTTAACAGCCACTGTCTACACCTTCGGGTAGAAAAGGTAGGCGTAAAGTTATGTTGTTCTTGATATTATAACATACGATACTCGTACGTATTTGAACATTGAAACGGAAATTAATTCGAATTTGTACGTTTTTTTAATGAGAAATGTGGGCAAACGCGGTAGCGTGTCACCTGATGGCAAGTAAATTTGCAAAAAAGCATGCAATTGAGAATTAAGAGAGTACAGGATTTTCGAAGGGGGAAGGGATATTGTTCATAGTACCTCCGGATACTTTACTCAATGTCAATTTTCTAAGAGGTTGTGGTATACCGTTTTGCAGGGAGCTGCACGGCTTTATCACTGACTTCTCAAACGATTTAAAAACATTTTAAATACAAACATTGAAGCCTAGATATTTAGAAATGTCTATGATCTATGCTCGTGTTTAATATTACTAGCAAAAGCACAAAGCGACCACAGCGAGTACTTGCCTGATGGATCTGGCTTTTAGCGATACGTTTCTTGCCTTTACATAAAGAGCGGTGAGTGCTCGGCTTTGATATAGCTCTTTGTTTAGCGATGTGGACGAGCTGCGCGCTGCCGATGGTTTCTTAAAAGTGCTTTTGTATGCAGGAGATTGTATTTTTTCATTATTTTTATTGCAAGATAGATAATTACAATAGCAGAGAGAAACCGGATATAGAGTGCAAGATCAAAATGATGTACAACCGCTTACGGTTGGTCTGCTGATGGTCTGCTTGTTTGCTGTCGTACATAAAAAAAGATTACTTTTACTTTATAAGAGAAACGAAAGACCTTAAAAAAGTATGAATGAATTGTGTGAGAGATGACATGATTAAGAAGGGTGTTGGTGTGGAAGATGCGAAAGGTCGGAAAGTTTGAAAAAAAAACCTATTCTGTTGATCCCAAATAATGGAAACAGGGCAGGCTGATGATAAGCCAGGCTCACCACTTTGAACGGTACTAGTACTCGGCATGGCATCTGTTAAAAAATAAAATTAAATATATTGAATGGACCGAATATAAATAAAAAGACTTAATTTAATATTCATACAAAATAAGTTAATTAATAAATTCAAGCACTCAAAATTGAAATAAATCCATAAACAACAACATGCACCAGCAAAAAGTTCTAAAAATTCTATATCCAGTATACTGTCAGACGTACCGTTCGGGACGCGACAGAATATGCACCAACAGTCATTTTCAGATACAGGCTCACCACTTTGAACGGTACTAGTACTCGGCATGGCATCTGTTAAAAAATAAAATTAAATATATTGAATGGACCGAATATAAATAAAAAGACTTAATTTAATATTCATACAAAATAAGTTAATTAATAAATTCAAGCACTCAAAATTGAAATAAATCCATAAACAACAACATGCACCAGCAAAAAGTTCTAAAAATATGTTCTGGATCTACATCTTGTAAGGGCTTAATTCTTTTTAAAATTGGAATATGAAAGTCGTTTTTGGACATTTTTTTGATGAGTCATTTTATAACGTAAATAAATAAATGTATATATATATTGATCTAGTTGAATTTATTATATCGCAATTAGTTATATATTTGAAAAACTATGTTTACTCACCAAGATCTTTTCTCCTTTTTCTATAAGCACGTGCTCTGTCGGCGTTCTGTTTTTTACGGCGTAAAATTAATTCATCGTCATTCATTTTTCCTCGTTGATCAGTTTTTTGGACTCACTAGCTGTGTCGTTGTTTACCAAAAGCGAATAAATAACAACATTTACATTAAACACTGACAAAAACAAACAAAATAGCGTGGAGCACTGGCACAAATGAGTAATAGTCTATACACTACACGGTCAGCTGATGCCAGCGTTGCCAACATTAAATTTCTACTCCCGCTGTAGAGAATGCTACAATCCCGTCAAAACCCGTCAAGTAAGAATTTTCGAGTTGTTACTTTTCCCTAAATTTTAAAAATGAATTATTTTAAAATTGAGTCTTGGGTTATTGATTTTTAAATCTACTTTTTAAATATACATAAACAAAATATTTTTTCAATAATTATTTTTCAATAATTTAGTAAGTTTTTTAAATTGATGATTCTGATAAAATGATTAACATTTATATTTTTTTAGAGTGCAACAGTGTAAAATAGTTACTTCACAGCAATTTTTTTAAAAGTTTGCTTTGGCTTCGTTTTCGAACCGGACGTCACCGGCTTTCAGAGGATTGTGCGATAAGGGCTATTTTAATTTACTTGCCATCTAGTATTTGTTAATAGGGTTTCATAAATGTTTTTTTATTTTACGTGGTCACGACAATAATTCCTAGATGGCGCTACTAGGTTGCTACTATTGATGATTCTGCCGTAATATCGTATTATATCGATAGATGTCGCCCGAATCGACAAGTATTCCAGCTACGGCACTAGGGATAACGCGACACCTATTAAACGTTAACAACATTACAACAAAGGATCTTTACAAAACAAAACGATATTTTTTCCTCCAGTAAATATGATATTTCGATTTATTATGAAAATGTGACAAATACATATATAAAGAGCACTATCTTATCTTATATCTTTAAACGAGCAATTCTTGTATATATATAAAATTGGAATCTCGGAATCGGCTCCAACGATTTTCATGAAATTTCTATTCTAGCAGATGGCGTTGTTAACTAACACGAAGTCAATGTGTGTTTGCTTTGCTTTTATTACAGTTTATCACTGCAAAAAATTAAGTATATGTTTCTAATATAATATGTTAGTACATAGTATATATTAGTATATATTTATTATTCTGTCGGTAAGATCGAAAAATATTATTGATATTTCATTATTTTATTAGTATGTAATTCGTACTTAAATATAATTTTCAAAAAACACAATTTATAAAAACACAATTTATAAATAATATAATTTTTTTTTTCTCCGCCTGCAATACGTACGTACGTATATGTATGTATGTAAAAAACAAACAAACAAACAAACCCGATCCTAGAAAATGTGTCGAAATTGGTAAAGAGGACGGTAATTAGACGATTATACATACGGCCCTCGCGGTGCATCGGTAAACCGCACTACCGATAACACAAGGTCGGGGCGGGTTCGATCCCTCGTCTGGGGGTGTTTTTCTACATGTTTTTTCTACATGTTTTTACGGTATTTATTTACAAAAATAAAGTGTATATTTGGGTAATTAATTAATATAAATAAACGATAATAGACGTGAAAGGCGCTCTGACGAGCGCCTTCACGTCACCGTCACGCGACATGCAACACGCAGACGAAAAAGTTTGAGACGATGTAATAAAAGTTTCACTTTAATAAAAACAAATAAAATACAAATACACAATACAAACTCCATCTTAGTGAACGATTACCGAACGTTATACAGATCAAATGCTGCATACAATAGTTTGGCTCTAGAGAGCTATACATAAATAAGTATATACACATTTATTAGGCCATGTAAGATGAGTAGGACAAGATGTCATCGTCACTAACAGTTAGTTCCAAGTGCATTTCCTCGCTGTAAGTGTTATATGGGCAGATGCTATTATTGAAATATTGACGACTGTGTGATTGAGCAAGTATATCTAACTAGTTTCCGAAAAGGTTTAAATTAATCTATGTGAATATTGTGCTATCCTTAATCGTAACAGCCTCAAAGGTTGCTGCATGAATTGCACGTAAAGTAGTTAATACCGCAGGTCATTTGGTGAATGAGGTATTTCGATGTCCACCTCTTCTCATCTCCATCTGTTTAAATCCTAAAGGCCAATGAAGCACTTATCTTGAGGCTCTCTTGGCGTTTCAGATATCCGCAGGCGATGCTTGTTGCTTACTTTTTCGTGACCCGCTTATTCTTTGTTCTCTTCTCCCACAAAAGGTAAACTGCGTTTATTTTATATATCTCGATCCCGATAATATAACAACTGAATTATTTGGTTCCTTATGGTCAGTGGTGAGGCCTATTAATATACTAGTAATTAGTAATCATCAGTCTTATTACACAAGAAAATCCAGAAAAGCATTGGTCTCTATCCAAATTTGAGCTTCGGACCTCTCAAAAAGAATTATTCTAAAATATCTACATTCATTTGAGCTTAATAAACAACAATGTGTATTGTGATGCAGTTCGTATACCTTGTGTTACTATTAAACCATATACGATAGGAAAATACACCAATAACCCTAATGGATTTGCGTAATATTGATCGAATCAAAGGAGTACCGTGCATAGGCAGTGCTATTTGTTTACATTTAAGTAATGAAAGCGACCGGTGCCTATCGGTACGATAAATCAACATACGGGGAGTCCAATCGGCAGTAGCTGTATTGTGAGATTTGTGAAGCTATTTATGTTCTATACTAGGTAGTTAGGTTTATATGCTGATGAGGTTATAATTCACGTTATTTATTAGTAGTAAAATGACTTTAAAAATAAGTTAAGCCGCCTTCTAAAAAAGTAAACCACAAAATCTTTAAGGATATGAAGTGTCTCTATAACTAAAAAGCGATAAATAACGTAATTTACTAATTTGTATACATAATACAATAAATAAAACGTAATACTTTAATAAAGTCATCTTTAACTATTAAAATATTCGCAATTGTCACTCATTATTGAAGTCGGTGCAACACAACAGAGTACGTTACCTAGGCTGGCACCGACTCCATATTTCGTCAAGCGTCAAGGCTTAAAATCCGCTCCTACACTTTAGTGTAATGTATGCACAACATTAGTATTTAATACGATAAGTAATGTATAGAGAAACAACATTATCTTAATAGCAGACTGTGACCTCATAATGTATTGTTTACCGTTCTCATATCAAGTCATGATAGCCAATTAGTTAATAGGCTATCATCATTACGATATTGATAAGAAATAACATATAGTAGAGCATAATCGAGAGTATAATAGAGAGCATACACGACAGAGCATCAACGACAGCATTCGACTACATCAGTATATAATATTACAATAAAGTAGTATCTGAAAGCGTTGCAAGTCTTGTTCAATTAAATCGAAGACACCTTCCAACGACACGAACTTTACAATTGGTGTCAGAAGTGGGATATTATAGAAGAGATATAATCGGAAGAAATATAATCGGAAGATTCTTCTAGATCCTGAAAAATAAGTACGTGTCGAGTAGAAATTAGCAGAACACCAGCGTGCATGGAAGACATAGCAACACTGTGCTAATTGAAACATCGTGTCAAAACGATTTAAGACAGAAATTGAATTCTTCGGTATCATCACATTGCAAAGAGACCTGCCAATCTTCGTGATTTAGAAAAAGCGGTCCCTAAGTGAAAAAACGACGCCGTGATCAACTAGTGAAAAATCGACGCTCTCCGCAGAAAAAGGTAGCCAAGTAAGTTACTTCTGTGTCATAAGTTAAGTGAAAAAGGTGTTTTAATTTTAAAGTGTTTGTAATTAATCGAAAAAATAATGGCTTATTCAGAAAATACTAAAAAATGTAAAGAATTCATAGATATCGCGTTAGCAGAAAGGATGATAAATAGATACAACGGTGATAAGGCAAATTTGCACGTTTTTCTTGACAACTGTAATAACGCCCATAGCTTACTAAATCCAATTTACGAAATTGCATTCGTTTCGATTGTACTATCAAAAATAGATGGCAATATTAGATCAACGTTATTGAACCGAACTTTCGCGTGTTGGAATGATTTGAAAGAACATTTATTAGAAAATCATTCGGAAAGACGTACTTTCGCACAATGGCAGTTAGAATTAAACTCATGCAAACAAAATAAACACGAGTCAGTTTTAAACTATTCTAACAAAGTAGAAGGATGTCTAATCAAATTAATAAAATCTTTAGATCCAAAACTAAGTAGTAGTGCTCGAGAAGCTAACGTAAATTTATTAAAAAATCAAGCACTAAATATTTTCATAAGCGGTCTTATACCACAATTACACATTTTGTTAAAATCGCAAAAGCCTAACAGCTTTGAAGAAGCAGTTTCTATAGCCATCTCAGAGGAACAGGAGATAAAGTCCAGGTACGAAATGGACTATCGACGTGATCGTATACCCATGTATACCGGAAACAACGCGTATAGGGAACCTAATAAGGCTATTCACTATAATCAAAGATCGAATAATTCTTCACATTGTCGCACTTTCGGGCAAATAAATAAAAGTAAACCAATCTGTTATAACTGTAATAAAGAAGGCCATTTTGCTAAAAATTGCTGGAATAATAGGCCTAATGTACAACAATTCCAACATAGAAATAATAATCAACCAGGGTCAAGTAACGTTAGAAATGAACGAAATAGTAATTATAACAATAGGGCAAACAATTATTATGAAAAGAAACATTTAAACTAGGATTGTCCAAGGATGATGGCCAATCCAAGGACAAACGTTATGATATGGGCCAAGTAAGGTATATTGATACAAAAAAATCTATTTACGTGAGTTTGAAGTCACCTGATTTAATAGTAGGAGTAGGAAAATTTCTAATCGATACAGGAGCTGAAGTAACGTTAGTTAAGAAAAGTTCGTTAAAAAGAGATTCTATAATATATAATAATAAGATTTTAAAACTAAAAGGTATAGATAAAGACGCCAAGCCGACCGATACACTAGGTTTTTTAAATGCATCGTTCTTGATAGGATACGAAAGAGCTCGTCATACACTACACGTGATACCCGACAGCTTTCCTATAGATTGTGACGGTGTTATAGGCAGTGATTTTATGGCAAAATTCCAAGCAATCGTTAATTATAAAAAGAATAAAATAGAAGTTTGTGGATTAGATTTGAAAATCGAATACGAAAATGACAGTAAAATTAAAAAAGAATATGAATGTGAAAATAAAAATGAGAGTGAAATTCAAAACGAAAATAGTAGTAAAGTTGAGTGCGAAAACGAGCAAACAATCTACGATAGTTTAGATCGTGAGTCATTATGTGAATATAACGATAAAAAATTAGAAGAACGTTATGAAGATTTATGCTTTAGGATAGAGCCAAGATGTGAAAAAATAATTTCTGTACGAATAGAAAATAATGATAATTTAGAAGAAGGAATAATTCCAGAGAGAATAATTTTAAATAATGGAGTATATTTATGTCCAAGTATTGTTACGGTTAAGAATAAGAAAGCATTAACAGTGTGTATGAATACTACAGATAAGGAAATTAAGATAAGTAATGTGAAAATAAAATTGGAGCCATTTGTGAACAAAAAAAAGGATAAGAGTTTTGTGAAAGTCAATAAAGTTAGTGAGTTACAAGAGAGTAATCGTTTATATAAATTAGAAAAGATAATTAGGTGTGATCATTTGAATGAGGAAGAAAAGAAAACATTGATAGAATTGTGTAAAGAATATAACCATATCTTTCATTTAGAAGGAGACGCATTATCAGCAACAGATACTGTAATGCACGAAATACCAACTAATAGTGATATACCAATCAATGCTAGAACGTATAGATATCCCGAAGCTTTAAAAGAAGAAGTAAATATGCAAATTGATAAACTATTAAACGACGGTATAATAAAATCCTCAAACAGTCCATGGAATTCACCAGTATGGGTAGTCCCGAAGAAAATGGACGCTTCTGGCAAAAAGAAATGGAGGTTGGTTATAGATTATAGAAAGTTAAATGAAATTAGCATAGGCGACGTATATCCTCTACTGCAAATAAGTGATATTTTGGACCAATTAGGTCATAGCAAGTATTTTACTACTCTCGACTTAGCATCTGGATTCCATCAAATCAAAATGGATCCCAAAGATCAAACGAAAACTGCATTTAGCGTACCATTAGGACATTATGAATTCACAAGAATGCCTTTCGGTTTAAAAAACGCGCCAGCGACCTTTCAAAGGTTAATGAATAATGTATTAACTGGTTTACAAGGAATCAAATGTTTTGTTTATTTAGATGATATAGTTGTTTACGGTAGCTCTTTACAAGACCACATTAATAAACTTAAGGAGGTATTTGAAAAGTTGTCCGAACATAAGCTAAAATTACAGCCAGATAAGTGTGAATTTTTAAAAACGGAAGTAATGTATTTAGGTCATTTGATAACTCAAGAGGGAGTGAAACCCGATCCAAAGAAAATAGAATCGGTATTAAATTACCCAACACCGAAAACTCCAAAAGATATAAAATCATTTTTAGGTTTAGCTGATTACCTAAAACATTACATTAATGAAGATCAGTCAAATTGGGACAAATGGCTAGATTTTGCCATGTTTTCCTATAACACTAGTATCCATAGTTCAACACAGTTTACACCTTTTAAATTAATATTTGGTCATGAAGCTAGGTTACCAACGTCAATAACGAAACCACCTGAATTTAAATATAGTTATGATGATTATTTAGATGAACTTACGTTGAAACTTAGGAAATCAAGAGAAATAGCTAAGAAAAAATTAATTGATTCGAAATTAATGAATAAACAAAATTATGATAAGAAAAGTAAAGAAATACAGTACAATGTCGGAGATTTAGTATATTTAAGTAATGAACAAGTCAAGACAGGACAATCGAGAAAACTGTCAGCTTATTGGTTAGGTCCTTATAAAGTTTTAGAAGTAAATTCTCCAGTAAATGTTACGATACAGTTAAAGAAAAAAAGAGTAAGAGTACATACTAATAGACTGAAACATGTATTTGTTTCAGAATGAAGATGATATTGCTGTTGTTGCTAATACCATACGTCATCAGTTTAGAATCGTATAATGTAAGTAGAATAGATAAAGGCGGTATATATTTTGAACATGTAGGGAAAATTAATCATTATGATAGTGAATGGACATTGATTAGTTATTTAGATATTTCGGAAATACACAAGAAAATAGATGTCATAGATAATATGTTTAGCAGAACTAAAGAAATATGTAGTCATAGTAAATTTAGCAAGTTGTCATTATGTGATACTTCAATCGCTGTTTTAAACCAAATAATTCCACAACTATATAACGAAGAAAGAGTTTTAAAGGAACTTACAGGTAAATCTAATAACATCCGTAGAGTAAAGCGTTCTTACATCGATGGTATGGGAAAATTATTAAAAGTATTGTTTGGAACCTTAGATGCTCAAGATGCAGAAAGATATGATGAAGCTATAAATCATTTAGATTCAAAGGAACATGACGTATTAACTTTATTAAAAAGCCAAGCTAATGTAATCAAAACAACTATTTCCAATTTTAATAGTTCAATTACTAATCTAGCTAGTAACGAAATTATATTCAATAAAAATTTAGAAATCTTATCAAATTATACAAAAACAAACGAAGTAAAACTTTTCGATATAAATTTGAAACAAGATATCGATGAACATCTATCCTTATTAATTTTGGTAACTTCTGAAGTGAATAATGAAATTTCAACTATTATTAACGCAATTTTGTTTATTAAAACGAATGCATTACATCCGGTCATTATTACACCTGAACAGTATATCACAGAACTTAAGAAAACTGTGACACATTTGCCTTCTCAAACCAAATATCCACTAAGTTTAACTGTTAACGATGCACCAGAATTATTATCATTAGTGAATCTTGCGTGCTATTATATGAATGATAAACTTGTGTTTGTTATAAAAACTCCATTAATTACCCAGACAAATTATGAGTTGTATAATATTTTACCAGTACCCATTAGAAATAAAGATAATACTTTTATATTTATATTACCAAAGGAAAAGTCAATAAGATGTATTATACCTATTTAAAAGATTTGAGTGATTGTAAAAAATTGTCAAGAGATTTTGTTTGTAAACTAAATACACCCTTGTATTCTGTACATGGAAACCCAACCTGTGAAACTGAATTAATGTTCCAAAAATCTAAAATTCCTGTCGAATGTGATACCAGAATGTCATATATAGCACATGAACAATGGTATAAAATGTTTAATAAAAATAATTGGTTATATGTAGCACCAGAGAAAATTATAATTACTTTAAGCTGTAAGAATAAGGAACCTGTTGACTTTGATATAATTGACACTGGAATACTAACGATTGTAGATGATTGTAAATTATACACTGCAAATGTCATACTGCAGAGCGAAATTAATAGCTTAATAATAGAACGTAATTCATTCTTACCTGTAATAGATATTATAAACGATGATTGTTGTAGAAAAATCAAAGATAAAAATCTTACGAAAATAGAATTTATACCATTAAAATTAAATGAAAAATTAGATATAGATAGCTTAAATGTCGCAAGTCACAAAATTGAAAAAATTGAAAAGTTAGTGTCCAAATTAGAAGAAGACACGTTATATAATAGAGTTACTAACAATGCCTATTTTGTTTATATTTTTATGTCTGTTGTAAAATTATTAGCATGTTATTTTTTGTATCGTATAGGAAAATATATTTATCGACGTAAATTCTTTTGTACTAGTAGAAGTAGAGTGTTAGCATTAGAAGATTCGAGAAGTTGTTGTTCTCGAATCACAAACTGTATAACGTTGAAGGTTAATAATAATAATACTGATATTGAATTAGAAGAAATTCCTTCAACTACATGTTCTTCAGACGAAGTTGTAACACCTTTACGTAGGAGCACCAGGATTGCACAGATAAAGACTAAGTAAATATATATGAATTTATTATTAATAATTTTGTAACTAGAATGTAAGGAATATTGTATTTTGAAATTAAGAATTTTTATAAGTTGAGATTGAGAACTTTTGAATATTGTAATATCGTTATATTGATTAAAAGACAACTCGTTGTCTTTCTTGAAAGGGGAGGATTGTAATGTATGCACAACATTAGTATTTAATACGATAAGTAATGTATAGAGAAACAACATTATCTTAATAGCAGACTGTGACCCCATAATGTATTGTTTACCGTTCTCATATCAAGTCATGATAGCCAATTAGTTAATAGGCTATCATGACTTGATATGAGAACGGTAAACAATACATTATTCCAACGACACGAACTTTACATTAGTAGTAAAACCAAAAATAAATCAATTTGATAAAAACACAAAGTTTATTTCAGATAAAACAAAAAGAATGATGGCATAAAACTAAAATTCTACCATACCTGTTTCAAACTATGAAAAATGTTTGAAACGAATAGTCAAAACTTATCCTATTTACAGCGAGGGTAGTTCCACTTAAATTTTAAAATTTCATTTCGCAATTTCAACGCTGGCCAAACAAAAACTAATACATAACATAGTTTATTTGTCTATAACTCTACGCAAATATATTATGTAAACAAGAAATCATTATCCTATGTATTTTCATTAACACGGCCGTTCCATGATTTACTCTTTCTCAACGGCATTGAGTATTTTATTTTATAATTTCATATCCTTTAAAAGATTAAGATACAGATGCTTGTCCATGATAGAGTTACTGATTAAAGTTGTTCAAAATGCTAGAAATAAGTATATAGATACGTGGACTACTTGCTTTGCTTACTTGGTATTATCCAGTGTCCTTTATCTAAATCTTCTCAATAGTTTTACTTTTCAAATACGTACATATGTAAGGTCCATATCTGTATAAGTATCATCCAGGGATCACTATCCACCCACTTGACCCTCCTTCCAGGCTTTTCAAACAACAAAATAGTCATAAAATTTCATTTAACGAAAAACTAGCTTGCAAGAGTGCCCTTAATATTTTATGCCTATTTAAAATTTATATTTATTTTCTTTTCATTTCTTATATTTGTTATGTTCATAAAGCCAAGTATGAATTATATTTGAGTCTACTACAACATAGTTTTTTAAATAAATCCTAAAATGTTTACGCATCGAATAAATCGAATAAATTATTAAATCCCGTGAAATAGGAGGCTAGTTTCGAGGTCCTAGATTTGAATCTTTCGACACACTAGGACTCCTCGGAAGACTTTAACAAATGGGACCCAAATTATTATGAGCCTTTGAAAAGTGTAGTTAATCAAATATAGATTAAACCATCATATTTTATGGACATGAAGTTACAAAAATTCCCAGTATTTCCAAGAGACAAAAACGAAAACAACAAAAACATACTTATTAAACAAGGAAGAAGAGGGCAAAGTTATTTTCAAATTTAAATCTCGTGGTCATTAGACAACCAACTTGGCATACATTTTAATATAGCGGAACAGCTGTGAGTTGGGAAAAAAAAGCAACTTTCGCGAGAGATGTCAAAATAAATACATTTTATTTATATTCCGCTGCCTGCACTGTCTATGCCAGTTGAGAATTTATTACTGTAATATAGTCGTGGACGTTAGACAACAGATTTAATGTTGGAGACAGAACATTTTACTTCACCCATGTAATGTTTAATATATTTTATTGTTATTTTGATTTTAATTTATGAGTTCAGACTCAAGTTTATTGATTTAATGTTCCAAGTAAAGCCATAATTGGGATAAAAGCTAAGCGTATATGTGAATACAGGATTTTTTTTTATCTGTATGCGTATCTTCTTATAGTTTTGTTCAATTTGTTATTTGCATTACTTTTTTGGTCACAATTTAAATGCACTGATATTTATAGTTACAGCCGTGAAGTCACAGCGCTAAAAGATTGTACGAAGCGAGTGTGAGTGATAGTGTTGGGATTGGGGGACTAAAGAGGAGCTACCACGACAGAATAGTTGGTCTGTTTAAAAATAGGAAATATACATATCCTTTAAATATGATTAGCTGTTGCCTCTAATTGTTGTTGTCTATGATTAGTATTAATCATAATGAAAACGTGATAGATCCAAATTTTTTTATTTATTACTTATGATGCAGAAAAAAAACGCCGGGTCAACTAGTAGGTTATATTTTATAATAATATTTACAGCAAATATCACTGCGAAAACTTGCCATTATGTGTGATTTCACTCTGAATATTTTGTTTAAGTAAAAGTATCCTGTTTTTGAAAGACTGTAAAAGATTTAGAAACGCAATTAAACTTGTTAATAATAATTGATACTATTAACAGACAGGCATCAAAGGCAGCAGTTAATCATATTTCGTATAAAATTAATGTAATATTATTTTTCTACTCATTATCGTTCTTATTTCACGAAGCTTCAAATAATATATCGTAAGCACATTGCCAATTATTATTTAGATATTATCTCCCCCTTTTCATCCCACATCCTATAATTATGAAGTCCAGTAATAATTCAGTAGTTAATTATAACACTGTTCGGGTGTCAAACGCGGAGAAGCCGTTCACATCAGATTACTTTTAATTAAAACGTGTAATTAGATTTTCACATGTTGTCGGAAAGCAATCACCACTATTTTGAAACGACGATTTTGTTTTTCCAAATGATCATGTAATAAGAAACAAAATACCTTGAACTGCAAGAATATCGACGTCAAGTGGCTGTGTGTGGCGTGTCGTTTAATGAAAGAGGTATCCGGAAGCCTACCTCATTTTCCTTAGCAACGCTCTGGTAACTCTTGGTATTGCATCTGTCCATGGTGGGCGCTTGTTGCTTACTACTAGTTGAGCCGCTTATTTGAACTATTTTGACATAAAAAAAACTTCAAAAAAGTTCACATTTATTGCTTTCAAAGTTCAAGTGATACGTTTAAATAATACTTATAACAAAATAGTTTGCTTCAGTTACAAACTATAAATAAAAGATATTAAATGGCGCCGATAGAGACAGCACTTAATAAAATAGACGGTGCTCTTGCGACTATTATCACATGGATTCCATCTTATTTGCATAATTTCGAGCTGGAGCAATTTTGCCGACTTCATTAAACAGCGATTCGGAGCTTTGAGATAACTACATGGTGCTTTATAAAATGGCAGTCTGAATGACTCGAAGATATAAACAGTTTTTGGTAATTTTTGAATTACAAATTTTAAAAACATTAGCAAAAAAGCCCAGCTAGCAATTCACAATGCAGTCCTGATCCTAACGCTAACTTATGGAAGCGAGAGCTGGGTATGGCAGAGTGTGCATGAAAGTAGAATAAACGCGGTAGAAATGAGGGCACTGCGCAAAATCTGCGGAGTGACTCTCGCTGACCGCGTAGAAAACAAGATTGTAAGGAAGGAAGTTGGTTTGAAAGAGAGTGTCGATGTAAAAGTAAGAAAGGGCATGCTCCGATGGTTCAGACATGTAGAAAGAATGGTTGATGCAAGACTGACTAAGCAGATATACAATGCAAAAGCGGATGGATGTAGGAGTCGAGGACGGCCAAGACACACATTCCATGACCAAATAGAACGTGTTCTGGAGGAAGGTGATGTTAGGAGCCTCAAAAACCGACGCGCGTGCATGAAAAGAGTTATGAAAGGCAACGAAGCGAGTGAGGCGTGTAAGAATCGTGCCCTATAACGCTCTGTTCTCTCTGCCTACCCCGCAAGGGATTTGGCGTGACGTTATGTATGTACATATAAATTTTAATATATCTTAATAATAATAATACTAATATCTTGGACACAATACACACAGCGCCCTCTAGTTCCAAGCTAAGCAACCAAATGCTTTTGTTATGGATACTAGATAACGGATATTAATACATATATACTTTTCTTTTGTAAATACATACTTATAATACATAGAAAAACACCCAGACACCACACAAATATTCATGTTTGTCACAAATATTTGTGCTCGGGTGGGAATCGAACCCCCGACCTCATTGCTGCAACCGGTAGTTTTACCAATACGCCACGAGGCCCGTCAATGTATATAAAGAAAGAATCACGTTGTTTGTCTACGATGGACTACCAAACTACCTAACCAAAATAAAATTATTGGTCAAAAATTAAATATTCTTCTTAGCATGATATAAATCCCTAACATATTCCACTGAAATGACTCGACCGATTTCGATAACATCTTGTGTGCATATTAGATAAGTCTAAGAATCGGTCAACATCTATTTTATTATAAGCTTTTATTTAACTTGCACTGTATGTATGTATGTATGTAAGTATGTATGTTCGGTGGAATCTTGCAACTCAATTTTGAAGTAGATATCTCCAACCGATTGAGCTGGAATTTCGTATACACGTTTACTTTGGATGACAATGCATGATATGATGTGTGACATTATTCTATATCCAATACGGCGGACCACCCAAGATGGAGAAATGGATATTTTGAATGCATTTCTGCAATATGGGTATCAAATGAAAGAGCTTATTGAGTGTAACTCAAAAAAGAATATGACGTCATCCTAAATCTAATATGGTGGAATATCCAAGATGGAGGAAAACATATTTTAAGCTTCTGTACAATATGGTTATCAAATGAAAGGGCTCATTGAGAGTAACTGAAAAAACAATGTGACGTCATTCTAAATCAAATATGGCGGATCATCCATGATAGAGGAACAGTTTTTTTTAATGCATTTCTACAATATGGGTATCAAATGAAAGGGCTTGTAAATAGTAACTCTAAAAAAAATATGACGTCATTCCAAATCCAATATAGCGGGAAAAATATTTACATTTCAAGAATATGGGGATCAAATGAAAGGACTTGTTGAAATTAACTCAAAAAATAATTTGACGTTATTCTAAATCAAATATGGCGGTTATTCCACCATATTTGCATTTCTACAATATGGGTATCAAATGAAAGGGCTTGTTAAGAATAACTCGAAAAATAATGCGACGTCATTCTAAATACAATACGGTGGACCATCCAAGATGACGGCATACATATTTTTGATGCATTTCTACAATATGGCTATGAATTAAAAATCATCATTGCGATTAAATGGAAAAGAAAGCTCCAAGCTCCAAAATTCAATTGGATGATCTCCTTATTGAATAGCTGGACTGTTTGAAATTAAGCAGTAAACTGACTTGCAATAATGATACGTTGAATGAAATGACGATAACCTAGCCAGTTATAACTAAAAATAAATACATAAATTAAGAGCAAAAACCCCTTTTAAAGAAGCTTTTATTAGATACTGTCCTAAGTTCAAGCACGGTAGAGGTGGCCGGTGCTGCTGCTGCTTCGGCAGAAAATCTCAAGCGGCACAAATACAGAAACCTTGTAGATGATTTGATTTGATTTGATGATGTATTTGAGCCATTTGGGGTTGAGAGTTTGGGGACATGGGATCCGAGTGTTCGTGCACTTTAAAAAGATCTTGCAAAGAAGATCGAAGCCTCTCGCGACCAGAGGGCTGGTCTATTCTTCGCACAGGGGATTAGCTTTGCTATTCAGCGTGGCAATGTGGCTAGTCTTCTGGGCACGCTGCCAGTAGACCGAGATGCGGCGAAAGTTGATTTCAGGTATTTTTTTAATTATGACGTGAGGTTTGATTTGTTATGTGTTAATGGTTTAACAATTCACTATAAAAGTCTTATAATTCGTAGAATTTCTTTTTTTCTTAGGAAACTAATATTACGAATATACGAACTTGGTGTCCACTCCACTATTTTCTTTCCAATTACATTGAGAATCTTTACTGATTAATTTCGTTAAGACCGTGTACTTTGTATTTATTTCGGCGTACTGTGTAAGTGCTGATTTTATCTTATAGTGGACTGTCTTTGGACCTTAGACCAAAGTAAGGGATTGACCTTATACTACATAATTTCCTGAAAGCTTAAGATTCATTTAATTGAAAGGCTTATTTTATATCACACTGACTTTTCATGACAACTTTGATTGCATATTTATGGACCGATTTGATTATCAGATCGACCGGTGAAATACCATGACCTCTCAGGAGATCGATGTAAAGTGGCTCATGCCACGTTTTGTTCGGTGAGAGAGGTATCCGAGGCCTACCCCTACCTTCCACATCCTTTCCTCTTAAAGTCGATGTAAAGAGGCTTATGTCGTTTCGTTCCTTTTCTTCGGTGAGAGATATTACACAGGTTTACCCATTTCAAAGGTCACCTCTGATGCCCTCGATGTTGGACATCATGGATAGCAATAGTCACACTAGTCAAAGAAATAAGAATATTACGGAAGAATCCGATAATAATGGGTTATAACGAAGCTCTGCTCTTTCTGCATACCCTGCAAGAACCTTGGCGTAAAGTAAAGTAAAGTAAAGTAAAGTAAAGTAAAGTAAAGTAAAGTAAAGTAAAGTAAAGTAAAGTAAAGTAAAGTAAAGTAAAGTAAAGTAAAGTAAAGTAAAGTAAAGTAAAGTAAAGTAAAGTAAAGTAAAGTAAAGTAAAGTAAAGTAAAGTAAAGTAAAGTAAAGTAAAGTAAAGTAAAGTAAAGTAAAGTAAAGTAAAGTAAAGTAAAGTAAAGTAAAGTAAAGTAAAGTAAAGTAAAGTAAAGTAAAGTAAAGTAAAGTAAAGTAAAGTAAAGTAAAGTAAAGTAAAGTAAAGTAAAGTAAAGTAAAGTAAAGTAAAGTAAAGTAAAGTAAAGTAAAGTAAAGTAAAGTAAAGTAAAGTAAAGTAAAGTAAAGTAAAGTAAAGTAAAGTAAAGTAAAGTAAAGTAAAGTAAAGTAAAGTAAAGTAAAGTAAAGTAAAGTAAAGTAAAGTAAAGTAAAGTAAAGTAAAGTAAAGTAAAGTAAAGTAAAGTAAAGTAAAGTAAAGTAAAGTAAAGTAAAGTAAAGTAAAGTAAAGTAAAGTAAAGTAAAGTAAAGTAAAGTAAAGTAAAGTAAAGTAAAGTAAAGTAAAGTAAAGTAAAGTAAAGTAAAGTAAAGTAAAGTAAAGTAAAGTAAAGTAAAGTAAAGTAAAGTAAAGTAAAGTAAAGTAAAGTAAAGTAAAGTAAAGTAAAGTAAAGTAAAGCGTAAAGTCGTTATATTTTTATTATAACCACGAGTGTCTCTGCGAATACAGAAAAAAGAATAAATTAATAATGAGTTTCGCAGACAACATATACAAATATAATAGTAATAGTCTAGGCCTTTATAAATTAAAAATTTCTGATAAACTCCCAAAAATTATATAAATAATTTACTTGTCCGTCAGTAATTTTAATATATAAATTAATAGTTAAAAAGTGAATAGATAAAAAGATGGAAAAATAAATTTAGAATAACATTTAATAATGTAGGTATATTAAGGCTACAAACTATGCCTTTGTAACTTCATCCTCATTCCCTCAATATCAACAGATGTGGACAGTGTCATTATGTTGTGGGTCTCACAAATCGATATTTATTTTTAAAGAACTTTTATGTAGCTTTAGTATATACAAGTTCGAAACTATGAACTAAAAGCCACAGTACTCAAACACTGAGATATCGAGACCTGATACATACAATTATTACCTGACACTATTTTCACATTAAAATACTGATGACTGAAATACTTTGTGCCCGGTATGGCAATAGGTTCGCCACCTATTGCATTTAGGACGTAAACATAACGGCGAGACGAGACTTAACAGCCGATGCCTACACCTTCGGGCAAAAACAAAAGGCGTGAAGTTATGTTATGTTATTTTCACATTTTAGACTATGTTCGATAATAGTGCCCTATGAGAATAACTAAGAACTTAGAGTAGGTACTCACCAGACCCTTGCAGATGCTGGTCATGGGAAGCTGAGGAATGTAGTGTACTGATAGATAGGTAGGTGATGTTATGATGTGTCTATTGTCTGAAATATGTGTGTAGATACTTCCCTGAGGATTCGAGACCGGGAGGAATAGCCGAATCCTTGCACACCGCACTTAATACCAATTCAAACCAAGACCGGGCACGGTGGCCAAAATATGACCCGATTACTGATTCTAAGAACTACAACCGACGCCTAACTAAAAGTCATAGGCAGAGTAAGTTTTTACGCGAAAACAAACAACGTGCGAATTTATATGTTACACACGAAAAACTATAGCGTTCAGACCGTTCAGACAACGCGGCCATACCATTTTTTATACTACGAAAAACGCCATCTGGCGGCACACGGTCGCGACACGAACGAACTACCGAAAGAGACCGATAAATATCGAACAGTCCCCCGCCCCAGCCAGACCGTGTCTGGATGATGAAGGCATTCTAACGGAGGTTAATCAATCGGTAAGCGGGAGAGAGTCGCGACAGCCCGCTTTAAAACTGAATCTCCAACCTTAACTTCAGAGACTCGAGGAATACCATCCGACCCGGGAAATAATTGAAGTATCCGACCGAGCCTCCATTGCAAAGGAGGTAAGTTCGATTCCTTTAAGAGGACAAGATCGCCTACACGCGGTGGGTTAGTTTTATCTGTCCATTTAACCCGTTGCTGCAGCAAATGTAAATACTCCAAGGACCACCGACGGTGGAATGATTGCGTAATTTGCTGGAGCAGCTCAAAACGCGACAATCGATTGGCAGCGACATCAACAAACGGATACTCTGGCAAGGAAGTCAGGGGACTGCCAATTAAGAAGTGACCTGGAGTTAAGGGTTCCAGGTCACTGGGGTCAGACGAAATAGGACAAAGAGGGCGCGAGTTCAGGACCGCTTCGACCTTACAAAATACTGTCTGCAACTCCTCAAGAAACATTTAGCCCAAAAAACCACAGGAGTTACCCAACCATTTGGATCAAATATACGTGCGACCGTGGATAAAACCAAGCGTTTAGTCCACCGGTTCATTGGCTCTGATGGCTCAACCGAATAAGTGAATATATCCTGAGCTGGCCGATACTGAACTCCTAGTACTGCGATGGAGTCCGGATTGTCAGGATTCCGAAAAAGATGAGGTTCCTGCTGGTGTTCTGGCGGCAAACCCTCCAAGACATCTGGAGAGTTAGATATCCATTTCCTTAGCTCGTAGCCACCAGCCTTAAGCAGCCCTATCAACTCATCCTTCAACACCAACGCCTCTTCCACCGACGAGGCACCTGTGCAAATATCGTCGACATATACGTCTGAGGGGAAGACGGCGGCTGCGCGCGGAAATCGCAGACGTTCGCGATCGGCTAAATGCAACAAGGAACGGATTGCAATGAACGGGCTGGACCTCAAGCCGTAAGTGTTTGTATTCAATTCGTATACTTGCAGTTGACAATTAGGATTCTCTCTCCAGAGTATCAGCTGGAAACGCCTATCATCAGGGTGGATTACTACCTGACGGAACATCATTTTAATGTCGGCTACAAAAACAACCCGATGGCGACGAAAACCAGTTAAAATATCCGCAATATCCACTTGAAGCTTGGGACCTGACATCAAGCAATCATTTAAAGAGACACCTGACGATGAAGGTGACGAACCATCAAACACCACCCGAATCTTACCATTCTTGAACACGGCGTGATGAGGAATGAAATAATGCTCATGGTCTTTCCACTTGAACTGTGACAGCGTCATGTGGCCCAGCTCCTTGTATTCTCTCATGAATTCTGTGTACTTTATGCGGAATTCGTTATCGCGACACATCCGGCGCTCCATAGACAGAAACCTCCTTTCGGCTACAGTCCAGGAGTTACCTAGACGTGGACGGGGATCCAGAAAGGGCAATCGAGTAAAAAATCTACCTGTAGCAAAACGACCAGTATTTGCCAAGAAATATGACTCACATTCGTCATCGACTGGTCGATTCCGGGACGCAGCAGGGGGCTCCTCAACATCCCAAAAACGCTGAAGAGAATCAGCGAGAGAGAGTCCTACCTGCAACGTGGTATCCGAAACCTGAAAGGCGTGGGAATATACTGGACCCATAATGACAGATCCCAAGTTTGTTGGAATCGCGACTAAACCTCCCGACTGAAGTAAGATAGTTCTGTCCAGTTTCAGTAGACCGATGACATCTGCTCCCAGTAAGAGCTCCACAGCTCTAGGTAGGTGGAAATGAGAGTCGGCTAATGTTAAACCGGATGTAAGACGCTGTACCTCCGGTGATAAAGAGACCTGAGGATGATTACCTAAGACGTTCCTCAAAACAACAGCACTTAAATTATATTTTATACTAGGGTGGAATAAGGAAGAGAAGGAGAACGACACCTTACCTACTACGTTGTCCACCGGAACTCCACCTACTCCAATAATTTCCTGACTCCGTGAGGACATCCTTAAACGGAGACGCCTCGCCAACCAAAATGACATGAGAGACCCCTGAGCACCGGAGTCCAAAATAGCCCGTGCCACTAACCCAGTTCCGCGAGGTGAGTGCACCATAACCTGCGCGGTGGGTAAGACAATAGTCGCTGGAGGGGATGTGGTTGGCGAGACTGCTGCTGCGAGTCAACATAAATCGGCACGCCCTGGCGACTGCTGACTCCAGGATTCCCGTTGCCGCTGTTCTTGAGGTGGACCGAAGGTCATATGGTCATACGAGTCCCACTCGGGCACCGGCGGCAGCCGATTAGTGCGCGACCTCATCGCCGAACCATGGACACTGCTGCCCGCTCGCAACTCACGAGTAACGCGAGGGCGCTCAGACGTAGGTGGCGAGAATGGCCTGTACTCGTTTATGTGTGCCCGCTCCGCGATATTAACTTGAGCGGACGGTGCACCACCATGTGAATACCTATGAGGCGCGACCACCGTCCCTATAATCTGCTGTGAAAAAGACGATGAGGCCTGACGACGCACGGGAGACGAAGGTGAGTGGTGTCGATTCGAACCCCCGCCCGTGTGAGCCGGTAACAACCCACCTTGATTGCCAGTCCGGTTCGGCTGACAGAGGAGTGTGTGGTGAGGCCCACCACAATGCCGACACGGTTGCTTGTCATCACATACATTGGCCATATGTGACCCCAAACAAGTATAACAACGCCCTAACCTACGGGCGAGAAAACGTCTTCGTGACACACTAGCTCTCAGAAACTGAGTACACTCTAAGGGTGTGTGATTTCCCCCATAACACACCCCACACCTACCTGGTCGCTCGACGGCCATAACGCGAGGCGGACGTCCCGGGCCCACGTCTCGCATAAGTTGCGGACGAGGTGGACGGGGCCTGGACGAATCAATAAGATGCGAACGCCCCGGCAATGGCACCGTGGGCAAGTTTTCTATTTTGTGACTCTGATCCTCCAAAAAACCCACTAACAAGTCAAATGTCGGTATGTCCGAGGCCGAGTCTCCACCGTGCAACTGTTCAAAACGAGATCTTATTTCCCCTGGTAACTTATTCAAAATAATATGTAATAATATAAAAGACCACTCGGTTACGGGGAAGTTCAAACCCTTAAGAGCATTTATAGCGACTAAGAGGGGGTTTAAAAGATCGAACCGCAACTGGTGAACCGATGACAGTTGAGGGATTTTTAAAATAGCCGCCACATGTAAATCAGCGATCCGTCGCGTATTTTGATAACGACGGGTTAATAAATCCCGAGCTATACCGTAATTAATATCATTAATTTCCAAATGCTTAACTAAAGAGTGAGGCTCATCTTTTAAACACGTAAGTAAATATCCAAACTTTTGCGAATCCGCCAAGTCCCGACGGCGGTGTACTACGCTTTCAAAAAGTGCTACAAAACTAGGCCATTGTTCAAGAGAACCCGCAAAGGTCGGCACATTTAAGGTCGGCAAACGCTCATGGTAAATACTATCCGACAGCACGATGGAGGGGGCAGGTGATTGGTTAACCTGCCCCGTGGCCGCTGCTTCCATCAGCTGATCAACCATCGTCATGCAATGGTCGTACTCCGAATTACCGTATTCTATTAGTTTGGGGTCATCCGACTGCAGCAATACCCGGTAGACCGAATCCAGGACATCCACCTTGATAGGCACCTTTTCAATACGGTCCTTGAGCGCAGCAACCCTATCCGCACGACCGACTAAAGAAACAGCTGACGCAAGCCAGCGAGCTATATTCGATAAACTTGCTTTAGCCTCCGCAATTGTTAATGTCGGTGCCATTATTTAAAAATAATAAACGAAACGGTTACAAACGAACTGCTAAACACTCGGATACAAGTTGTAGTAAATAAGATCGATGTAACAAAAATATTATTTTATAATATAATTCAGAACGAACTAAGATCGATGTAACAAAAATATTATTTTATAATATAATTCAAAACGAACAGACGGTCTGAACGATATATTATGTGTATATGTTCTTCAAACGATATAATCAAATAACAAAAAATAAATAAAATAAATATCGAAAATATTTCAATAACGATATAAGAAAGTAGTCTGCCTACGACACGCAAATAACAGGCGCTATGCAAGTTACGTGAGTTATAAAGTTATAAATGTAAATACCTATTACAATCGACAAGAATAATAGTACCTAGAATACTCTTGAGAATGTTCCTCCAATGAGTCAGTAACTACCTACATTCAGAAAAAAAATATGAACACTACGTATTAAGTACAATTGAATACGATAAAAAAGTTACCCACTTATTTTAATTTTGATGCAAATAATTTTAATAATTTTCACAAAGGACTCAATAACTATTACGAAACCAATATTTTAATATATTAAACCACGCTCTGCTACCAGAATTGTTCGATAATAGTGCCCTATGAGAATAACTAAGAACTTAGAGTAGGTACTCACCAGACCCTTGCAGATGCTGGTCATGGGAAGCTGAGGAATGTAGTGTACTGATAGATAGGTAGGTGATGTTATGATGTGTCTATTGTCTGAAATATGTGTGTAGATACTTCCCTGAGGATTCGAGACCGGGAGGAATAGCCGAATCCTTGCACACCACACTTAATACCAATTCAAACCAAGACCGGGCACGGTGGCCAAAATATGACCCGATTACTGATTCTAAGAACTACAACCGACGCCTAACTAAAAGTCATAGGCAGAGTAAGTTTTTACGCGTTAACAAACAACGTGCGAATTTATATGTTACACACGAAAACTATAGCGTTCAGACCGTTCAGACAACGCGGCCATACCATTTTTTATACTACGAAAAACGCCATCTGGCGGCACACGGTCGCGACACGAACGAACTACCGAAAGAGACCGATAAATATCGAACAGACTATCAAAATGGAATAAACAAGATGGCCATTGTTAATAAATATTTTAGCTTAAAACTATATTCAACAAGGAACATGGAGCTGGGCAGTGTCACAAACAGTTGTGGCTAACTGTCGACCACAACTTCTTGCCTTTGACGTGATGAGACAAAGACGACGCTGCAACTTGGATTAATGGAAATAATGCTGCATTCACCAAACATAATAATTGAACAATATTGCTGTATATTTATTTAGAATAACTTGTATTTGTATCTTAAGAATAAATAAATAATAATGGATTGAAAGAGATTGTCAGTATAAAAATAAGGCAAGGCATGCTCAGGTGGTTCGGACATTTGGTAAGAATGGTTAATTCAAAATTGACTAAACCGATATACAGTGCAAATACTATACCAACCTATATAACCTAGACCAACGCAATACACTTTCAATGACTAAATTGAACATATCCTTGAGGAAGATTGCGTTGCTTAAAAACAATCGTGTATTACAGGACTGTATCTATTTTATCTCTACTGTCTATTTTATAATATACTCTATTGTCTATTTTATCTTTCTAGAATCTCCAATACCGCTAAACCGATGCGAATAATTGATGTAATAAAAACAACTTAGCCTAACTTTTTTATTCTTACAAACATAATACATAATTACACGATTAGCTTCTGCAGGGTCGGCAGAGAGCACAGAAAGGCATAAGGCACGATTTTTACACAACCCACTCATATAAACTTGTCATAGACGCTCGTCGCTTTTTAAAACTCTTGACATCACCTTCCACAAGGACATTAATCATACATTTAAAGTCATCAAGTTATATAGCTCAAGAAACTCTTCACATATGCATGCAAACTGTCTAAAGTTCGTGCACCAGTAATAAGAAAAGGTAAATTACCAAACCTCATTTTATAGCGGCGTGTTCGCGCTCCCATTCTTCAGACGAGGTTAATTAGCTTAAGTAACATAGCGCAAAATAGTGAGCCACAATTAAGAATGGCTCCGTTTTCTTTTGCAATTCGGTTAGTTTGTGTGTGAAAACTTATCTTTGTGTAAGTCATTTCCTACTTCTAAACGAATTCCATTACGTTTGTTCTTGGCTCTACACTTCATAGCACAGACAAGTAGAAAAATGTATTTATTATAAATTCCGTTTTGTTCATACCTATAATTCATTGCTTGTGCATTTTCAGAATCAAACTTCGTACTGTATAAAAGTTTAAGCAGAGGTATTTGTGTGGTTTAACCAAGCATTTCGCTTCATGAATGGGCCGGCTCGACCGGAGAAATACCACGACCTCTCAGAAGATCGACGTAAAGTGACGTTTCGTTCGGTGAGAAAGGTACCCGGAGTCCCAAACTCCCTTTCCCATCCTACTCCCATAAAGGTCGGCACCGCAACCGTAACACTATATGTGTTGCTGGTGTCCATGGGCGGCGCTGGTTACTTACTGCTACGCCTGCTTGTTTGCCCTCCTATCCCATAAAAAAAGATCTTGATAAAAATATTTTTTTCTTAACAACTTTTTATTTATAAATCAACTCTATTAGTTTAGTAATTACAAATTTGTTCTTTGAAGAATATATTACTACAAGAATACAAAAGCCGAGCAAAGCGTTATTATTAATGTGTAAATAGAATTTATATTTCATTTGACGTCTTTTCTTTTCAAAATATTATTTTTATAACAGCTACCGGTGGATAAAGCACATGCGACATTGACTTAAAGTACGAGAGAAAGTGCTAAAAAAGAAGGCAAAGAGAAAGTGTGATATCCCATAACCAATTTGAGTTCATGCCGGGACAAGGGAAGAAAATGCCATTTTTACATGAAGAGATCTATGTGATTAATATAGGCGAGTGCATATAAACTTGCACATGGTGTTAGCCGACCTAAAAAAGGCCAACAATCGTGTGCCTCTAAAAGTTTGAATGGGGGGCCCTATGAAAGAAAGCTGTATCCGAGAAGTATGTGAGACTAATAAAATTCATGCTATATACAGTACAGATCACCTTATACATAGGTCCAGTCGGCTGCTAGTACTACCGATCAGTTCGTTGGCGCTATGACTCTGCACCAAGAATCCATTTTGAGCCCCTACCTCTGCTATCTATGGATGCATTGAAGTTGGATCTACTGGAGGAGGGACCCTAGTGCATGCCTTTTGTTGATGATATCGTGTTCGTTATTGTGTTCGTCGGGAAGACGTACAGGCCAAACTGGAATCATGCGAATCAAATAGTATCCATAGCGTTATATGGCTTGTTTTTGTCAGTCAGTTCTGATTTTAAATACTTTGGATCCAATGTGCCAATTAATAGTCAAATCCACCGCAACATATTTCATCGAAATATTATTAGAAATATGTGCGATCCCAGAATGCCTCTCAAATCGAAGGGCAAATATTATATAATATTGTCACATATGGATCAGAATGTTGGGCCATGAACTCGACGGATAGAAAAATAATACGGGATACAGAGATCCGATTATTGATGGATGTGTGGAGTGATGAAAATGGAATAAGGAAGAATAACATAAAATGAGTATATAAGAGGAAGCTTGAACGTTGCGCCAAAAATTGAGAAAATAAGAGACAATCACCATGCATGGCATGATATAGGATGATAATCATGTCGCGAAAAGAATGACAAATCTGAATGTGGAAAGGAACAAGAAAAGAGGGAGTCCGAAGTAACCATGGGCAGGTTGTATAAAAGATGAATTGATGATGAAGATTGTAGCTGTGAAAACAGCGAATGATAAGGAAGTGTGAAAAAGGAAAACCTGTTGTACCTACCCCAAGTGATAGGAACGGGTCAGAAAAACGGAAGATTAGAACAGTTATGAATAATACTCTACAAGTACTTAAAACTGACACAATTAAGCTTTTTGTAACGTTAATATGCAGGAGAAAAATAAATGTGATTTTATCAAAAACCAAGGTGTAAATAGAAAAATAAAGACTGAAAAAAGTGTCTGAACTATATGTGGGTCTAAATAGTTTTAAGGAAAGGCCGTTTTCAATTGTTAGAGAGAGTTAATAGTAGGATTCTGTGCACTCGCTTGATAGAACTAAAACGTTTTAGTCAAAATGTAAATCAAAGCTTAAAGTGCCGTTATGTGCATTCAAACGAAGGCTTTTGTTTCCGTTCACCTTCACTTTTTACGGTTATTGTGTTCGTTGCATACGAAAAAATGTAGAGATCTTTTCTTTTTTCTAGAGAGCAATGTCTAAATTTTGGTATTTTTGAACGAGAAAAACTAATTATATTTATAGGTGGGTTTTTAATTTAAAGTGTATGATTAGAAGCGTAGCTATGGGCCTCATCTGTAAGCAATTGGGTGATCGGTTCGTGGTGGAGCCTAGATTTCCTAGATTTCTATTTTAGTCCCAAATGGTAGCGCTATCTGTTAAGTTATTAATTTTATAATTAGTAAACTTTTCTCTTTCATGTTATTACTTGTTTATGATAAAACATTGTAATGGGAAATTTCAATTTGAATGAGGTAGGTTATTGAAAATTGTTACAAATCCTTTGGGTAGTAGGTTTCATAGAACTTTATATTTATTTTTATAGAGAAAACGAATCAGTAACTGTGAAAGCTTTATTCTTGGTATTTAATCAAAACTACTCCACAATAAACGTTCGTTTATTATTAGACAATATTATTTAATATTAAACTTTTGCTTCACAAATAGCTAAGCTTAGATTTCCATCAAGGTACACAATAATAATAAGGGATACACTGAAGTATTATTAAATATTTCACTTAAATACTTAATTAATTAATATTTTATGTTTTAATAATAATAAATATGTTAAGATGAGAATGTTAAGATTAAATGCACAAACCCTGCATCATGTTGCAAGTGGTTTCCGTGGCCTATGAACAAAGTAAATCGTACTTTAAAATAGCAGATAAATTTCTGTCTGTCTGTTTCTATTCTGCTCGAACGTATCAAAATTAATACATTGACGTTATCAAAGTGAACTTGTTTACCGCAAACAGGAACAGTAACAGAAGCAGGAGCACCTACTTGGTTATGCATACCGTGGCGCGGTCAGCAAAATGTTCTGCCAAATGCATTCGATAAACGTTATCCTCTTTGTATAACTTTTATTGTATCATAGCTGTGATATTGACTCAAATATTTATTTATATATTTATCGGTTGCAAATAATACAGTTATGATTGGATTCTAGAAGTGGACATCAAATATGCATTACCTTCGCTACTAGATAATAGAATATATTTTAATATAATCTGACTAGCGCTCTTATCTCTTTTTATCTCTTCTCTTTTTTTAATTTGATATTTTTTATTCATTGTAGTTATAATAATTCTTATGGAAGCCTAAACTGTTTTATCGCAGTATTTCGGTGAAATGCTTCTCCCTTTTTCCATTACTAAATGGAAAATGGGTAAAATATAGTTAAACTTAGATTATTTCAGTTGATTTTTAATTTATAATAATGTGTGAACAGGCAAACATCATATTTTAGTGGTGTAGTAAGATTCAATTTCCACTTTGAGCGGGAAACTTCCTGGCATCATAGCAACGTCATTATACACGTTGAACATAAACTTGTCTTTTCACATTCACTACACACAGCCCTTAAGAATAATAAGCCTTTTATGATACAATACAATTCACAATAACTTGGATTTTCGATTTAGAAAGCTATCTTAAACATATTTCTTGAGTTGGTGCGCACATAAAAAAAAAATATAAAAAATTATACGTACTAAATACTCTTATGATCATGATGTATGTACGACCCTGTTGTTACCCTGTGGGAACCCGTTAAAGTTACCACCAGCACCGGGGGATGCTAGTAGTTATGTTGGACTCCCCATCCCTCCTAACCACTATCATCGGGACAGTAAACCAACTAAAACCACTGGGGTGTTCTTCCTCACCACATGCGACGGGGTCGTGGGCAACCCTAAAATTTGTAGAACACGTTGTAGAAGTAAAAATTCTACAAAAAAGTCCACAACGGTGTATGTCTACCTTTAAGGGATAACTCACGATTACCGTTTTTATTTCTTTACCCGGCCGATGAACGCCAATTGAATTTAATATAATCCAAAGTTCACTCATTTATTACTTTTAAGGCAAAATAATGTTCGTCGGGTCAACAACTAAATGATATATTTTAATCACGTGGTGTACGCCTTATTCTATTGCACTGTGTCTGGTTAGGTTCACTTCGCTAACTATTAACTACTTCTGGATTATATTACACGAACGATTTATTGCAGAAAATATCACTTGCGTAACGCAGGGTAGGTAAATAAATTCTCGCATATATTAAACTAAACTCGAGATTAATACATGCTAACAACTATCAAAGCAATTTCAAATGTTACAGCGACGCAGTTTTCTGCATGAATGTGCCGCCATGACGGGTGAAATACCACGACTTTTCAAAATATCGACGTAAAGGTGTACTCAACCCATGTATTGTTTGGTGAACGAGGTATCCTTTTTGTTATATACAACAACAGCAATTTAACATTAAATACATATTGTTTCTAACTTCCAATAGTAAGGTAAGCACCTTACTATAACTAAGTATTGTTGATTAAAATCACCAGAAATTAACTAATGTAATCACAAAGTGCGTCAATAAAATTCAAACGCATTATGATTTGATTTAATACTATTTTATTTGTAACAGCTTGATCTATTTAGAGAATAAAATAGAGTGATTTCATCAGGTCACTTTATATTCGGTGTTGTTGTCGGAAAAAATCTACATCCATCAGCGGCACTAGCTGTGAGTGTTCAACGCGTTGAACGTTTGCACGTCGCATAAGAAGTTTCACTTAAAACTGATATTGTTTTATTAAACATTTTTAAAATCATCTATCCATAATATTAACAAATAGAAACACTATTTTCAGAAACATATAAATATACATATATTGACTGCCTCTGTTTGGCAGTATCTATCAACTATCAATGGAAACAAATTATTTTGGATATTGTTACATGTTTTCTGAAATAGTCTTTCCCTACTATGACAATATATATTAAGGTATAATCAAAACATGAAATATGTAACCAATTCTAATTATCGTAAAGTGTATGTTATGTCAAAGGGGTATCCCCTCCTATACAGCCGACAATTCGATTGAATATAGTGATAATACTCGTCATTCATGGGGAATGAGGGTTTCAAAGGACTAAAAGAAAACGCTGTGAAAACAAACACCCCGTGAAACGAAACACACTTTCAAAACATTGAACTCAAACATCTGAGGGTACTTTTCAAGAAGGGGACTTCGTGCAATATACTTTTTTTAGGGGAAGAAAATAGAAAAGAGTTTTAAATCCGTTTAAAAAAAATGTGCCTGAAAAATTTTCAGGACCGCTGATAATGTAAAAGTAAGATATTTGCGTATTTAGTTAGAGGTTTTGCAATGATGTCTTTCTTTTATCCGCATCCTTTTGTACATTAAACTGTTAATTATTTTAATATTTTAAATTCAAGAAAGAATAAAGTAGTCATGACTTTATAAGTACCTATCGTGACTAGTTTTTTCTTACTTGTCTTTCTTTCATCTTGATCCTATTGTCAGATAAAACTAGTAATTCTACTAAAAATTTAGTATCAAGAAAGAACAAAGAAGCTTGAATTTACGAAACAAATGTAGTCATGACTTTGTAAGTACCTATCGTGACTGGTTTTTTCTAGACATACTTAGCATTTTACAGCTATTTTACATAAAACAATCACGAAAGCCTTACGTTGGTATAAAAAAAAACCTTATCGTGAATACATTATTGTACGTATCAACGACGCTTAATCATTGCGTTGCGGCCAGTAATAGGGCTACTAAGCGCAAGCACCCCTTACTGACATATAGCTTGCGATTTGTGTACAATCTATACTTGTAACAGAAAAGTAGAAAAATTTTACAAAATGCAATATCATTTTAGAACGGATACTAATATTATAGAACTGAAGATTATGATTTGCGTTTCTTTAGTTGAATGCCCTTATTTATTAACTACTGATCCAATTTGATAACTTATTTCAGCTTATATATAAGCTTATAACAACTTATATATAACAACGTATATATGTAAATGGAGACTTACTCCATTTCCATCAAGGCATACATCTACAACATTACATATATAACAACTTATATATACTACAAATCTAACTCTCAGATGACACTAGAATATTAGATGGTAAAATACTAAACAAATATTTGGCTTCTGTTTTCTATATGTCTGATATATTTTATCTATATCAATGGTGTATTGATAAAACAATTATTAATTACAGACTAGGGTATCAGTAATTTCATGTACGCCCTACCATAAAGCGAGGTGGGCAGAGTTGTATTAGATTATAAAGCGAAATGAGGTACAATTATGCAAACGCATGCAACGTTAATTTGTGGTCATCACTCAAGTAAACACAGAGCGTACATGGTCGTGTGTTGATAATTTCAGATACGAATTGTTGATAGACAAAGGTAGATAATAATTAATAACTTAATTTAACAATTCACGCCGAGGCATTTGCATAGTAGGCAGAATACACGGATGGTCATATGACACAACATTTTGCAGCCGTCACAGGCTTGTTAGCCTTTTTAATAAATTTTACAGTAGTAGAGCCATGCAGTTCGCTGCATTAATGGGCTGGTTAATTACCACAAACTTAAAAAATGTCGACGTTAAGTGGCTCATACCGCGTTTCGCTCAGTGAGTGAGTTAACTGAATGCTCAATTTTGCATTCCACGTTCAAAACGCCATTACAACAATAGTAACACTAAATGTGTTGCAGGTGGCCATGGTCGGTGTTACTGGCTTACTTGCAGATGTCATGCCTACTGGTTTGCCACCCTATTCCATAAAAATCTCTTGTTGTACATCCTCGTGAGTTTTTAAATCTATTAACTTTACTTTCTGCTAGGACACGTGCAACGTGGCTTTCCCCGACTATTACACGCTTTTTTGTCACTGGACATCTGATTAGTCTGATTTAGTTTTGCATTCAGTTTTGAATCTATAATTCCTGAACCATACAATTCTTATAAAACTAAAACAAGCTAAAACATTTCATTTGTTACCAGGCTTTCAATATTATTCAATATATAAGAAGATATAAATTCAGACACTTTAAACACGGTCCACTAACAAGTCTCATGTGCTCTCGAAAACTCCGATAGTAATATTTCATTCACATTAAACATATTCAGCAAAAACGTAAGAAATAAATGTATTAATATTAGTAGAAAAATTACGAAGAGCCCTACGAAGAGATCTTCGTAATTTTTCCACTCCTACTCGAGAGCGTTACAGTAATATTATATGAATGATTGGATTGAAATGGGCTGACGGACGCAGTAGTACGTGACGGTCGAAGGCTTATGCCAACACACCCCTATATATTACAGTAATACGATCAAATTTGTCGCCCTCAATAAATCCTGTCGACTTTATCTCGTGATCTAAAGTGTTATAAGTTAGGTTATTAATTTCTCTACAATGTTTCACATACAAAACATACTTAAAATTGTGTTCATTAAATTCAGCTAATGAATGTGTAAGCTAGTTAATTCACGCCAAATCCCTTGCGGGGTAGGCAGAGAGAACAGAGCGCCATAGGGCACGATTCTTACACACCTCACTCGCTTCGTTGACTTAATTACTTAAAACGTTGACATAATTAATGATAGCTCGTAATATTGTTCAGAATAATGATATTAGTTTGTTATAGCCTTCATGAGACGTTTTTTTCTTCTTTTATATTTGACATATCACTTCAAAGGATGGTTATTTAGGCTATTTATATGAATGTGAGTACTACCTTTTTCTGCCTACCCGCAAAGGAGTTTGTGTGAAATTATATACGTATAGAATTTACTTACGTATATAACAAGAAACTTTAACAAATAGACTAGTACTGGAGAATTACGATGAAACAAATAAACAAAACCCCCAGGGAAGGTCAATGATCATACTGATATATTTATGCATTCGACGAATATGTTTTTTATTGATATCTGATATACCAATTACCTACCTATTCATTAAAAAAAAAAACTAATTAAAAAAGCGATAACTCTTAAAATCAGCCTTCACAAATTACCAACTTTCAATAGCTCATCACATCATTAGCAAAATATAGATCAGATAATACTACAAAGTATATTAAAAAAAAATCTTAGATCATTTTCACGAGTAATGAACAAAAAAAATCATTACTCGTGAAAATGATCTCTGTAAAGAGTTCGAAACTTCGGGAAGTAAATAGAAAATAAGTTCTAAATAAACACGATATAATCCATAAAAAGTTGTTTCAATGTTATAGAAAATTATGATTCATAATCAAATGTTATACATTCAGACATGGTGTCGTACATTGTCAGGGCAAATACTATAAACTGGCACAAATCTTTATAAAATAGAAACTAGACAAAATTTTCGTCACTTTTTTGTGTCTTTGAATACAAAACTTTTATCAGTTACATAATTCTTCTCTCACACGTCTTTTTAAGTGATTCCCCCAAATGTTTCTCACACTCGCATGGGAACAGAAACATATGTCAGAATCCATATTCAGTTCTTTTCAAACCTTTTACGAATATAAATATGAATTCAATAGTTCCATTATTCTTAAGGCTTTCATTATTTTTATTCTTTTTATGGAAAAGGTGGCAACGATCACGTGGGTCAGTTTAAAGTGAGCGACTAGTGTCGCTTATGGATATCTGCAACATCTGATATCTATAAAAGTGGGTCACAGTCGCAATGCGAGCTTCGAAGATGTGATAGAGTAGACGGTAAGAAGGGGTATGGTGTGAAGGGAGGATGGGTTGGGAATATGTATACCTTTCTAACCGAAACGAGCCCCCTTACGTAGGTATTCTGAGAGGACATCATATTTCAGCAGTTAAGCCGGCCATTCATGTCATTTGTTGCATCAACCAATACTAAAATTAGTTTATTTTTTAAACTAGTATTGATGTGCAATTGAAAAGCCCGTTAGTCAAAAGTTGCGAGCCGGTCGTCTGTGAAGCGACACTCTGAAGGACGATGAACCTTTCGGGAATTCTGTGAATCGTCCATTGAAAGGACCATACAGAGAGGTACCATAAACCATTGTTTTTATAAACAGTTTTTGCTCTCACTCTTACGCACACAATAGAAATCAATTCACAATGAGCTCACATCCCAGATACCAAGAATGTTTACATAAATAATGAAATGTGAGACCCACTTACGTGTCGTTTCAAGAGGCCCGTTTTTTGTCCAAAGTTTTTAACTATGTCTGGTATAAACAAATGTTCTGGAACGTAAGCGATTTTGTTTTTATTTCATTATATACATTGTATTCTTCAAGAAACAGATGTTGTACATCTTGCAAAGTGATAATTATATTTTTAATTGGAAAATAAAACACGTATTTTGAATGTACCATTTTATTACGTAAATAAATTGTAAATCTAATAACATTGCAGTTTAATTTATGAATCCGCATTAGGTGAACTAATTGTTTACATAATTCTAGATGGAATAATACATAATTTAAGGTAGATTTAGAGAAAATCAGGATTTTTTAAACATATACCCACAAAAGACCCCTTCTGTGAACAGTCCTTCAGAGTGTCGACACAGAACCCCCCCCCCGTGGGTTGTCACATATCAACAGGTATAGGGAATACATAACATATAATTTAAAACTAATTAAGTATTTTATATAGCTTTGAGTGCAGTCAAACGAGGGGAGGGCAAACAAGCAGGCGTGTAACCTGGTAATCAACCAAAGCCGCCCATAGACACCAGCTACTCTTATAGTGTTACTAATGCGTCGCTGACCTTTAAGGGATAGGGGATAGGGAAGGATGGGAAAGGGGGGTGGGCTTCCAGGTACCTCTCTGAGCGAACGAAATGCGGCATGAGCCACTTTATTGTGGCTTATTCTTCAGAGAAAGACATACACCATCCCGGACTTTTTTGTAGACTTCATTTGGTGTGTAATAATGTAGCACATTATTTTCATTTATCAGTTATGTTTCAGCCAGCGTTTGCGATCAAAGTCCTAAATCTCGACAGTAATCAAATTTCCTCTAATACATTATACATGAATTATAGAAACAAACACTATGTTGAACTCTGTCTCTCTGTCTGTTACGCTTTCCCGCTTAGACCTCTCAACCGATTTTGATGAAATTTGGCACAGACAATCTTTAGACTCTGAGAAAGGACATAGGCTACCTTTTATTGCGAAAAAAAGAGGTTGAAATAGAGGTTGAATGTTTGTATGGAATTTATAAATTTTAAAAGATAAAACCATGAAACTTTTTATTTAAGAACTTGATAAGAAATAATTAAACATTAATTCTAGCGTTTTTGGAATTTCGATCTGTGAGGGGATAAAATAGGGATTGAAAGTTTGTTATTATTAATTCTGATTGAGGCGAAACGAAGTTCGCTGGGTCAGCTAGTATGATAATAATGATACTGAAGAGCAAGAGGTTTCCTAAGAGTGCGCTTCAAAAAATATTGATATTCAATAGTAAACGTCAAGTTTATTAGGTGAAATTTAAATAAATGTATAACAACCCTAGTTGTATGTAGTTTTGAATTTATTAGTGTAATCTAATCCCATAATATAATACATATTATAGTACATACACACATACAATCCTGCCGTTTTCCCACTGGGGGAGGCTGAGACTATTGTTTCCATTTGCTACGATCCTGACAAACATTTCATGAATCCTCCACTCTCATTATCGCTTTCAAACATGGACGTCGTTTGTGGCCACTCTTGACCTGGCGTCTAACACATCATTGATTTGATGGTAGTAGGTTCGCCTAGATCAACCTTTCAAACCTGTCTTATAAATTCATTAAGGCAGTCTTCTTTCGTCCACCTTTTGTACATGTCCGAACAATCTAAGCATTCCTTTCTCCATCCATGTCAGTACATCTTCTTTCACATAACAAAATTCTCGAATTATGTCTATCTTAAAAGCATATCAGTAATGTAATTAGCTAGCTACTAACTAAAACAAGGTTTTAATATCAATACAATTTACAAAATGGTTTTTCCTTTTTCTTAGTAAAAAAAGATAAGTATAAAAAGCATTTCATAACAATACCCAAATAAATTATGCTCCTTCTGTTTGGTAAGAATATACAAAGCTTGTTTATAACACGATCACGGAATATCTTTATTCGACTAATGGATTAGTTAAGGATACTGTTTTGTTTTGAGAAGAACTCGTACTTTGCCATATCTCGTATTTTTTTTTGTATTTACTACCCTTCTAGTTAACCGACCTCAGCGATTAAATTAACATAAACCTTTAAGTATACATATAACACATATAAAAGTGAACTTGAAGCTTTTAATTTAAAATTTAAAAAAAAAATTGTTTTATTCATCTTTGCATAACGAAGTCAAATGTCTTACGGATTCCTTTTATATTATTTCATTAGTTTAAATATCTTCTTCACGCTAAGTACATTTCAGGGTAGGCAGAGAGGGTTCTTATATATATCTCGCTCGCACTCTTGTCATATACGCTCGTCGGTTTTAAAGGCTGACTTTCAGCAAGCACCATCAGCATGGGCACGTTCAATTTGGTATTAATAATTTTGTCGTAGCAGTCCTCGACTCCTACATATTTTTAGTCAATCTCGCATCGCTTGACATCACTTACCCTGAACATTAATAGCTAAAGTCTACTTCTACTCACAAGCTACTATTAGTCCGGGGAGAGAAAGTAGCGTATTGCCTTGTAAAGGCTTCGTGTCACGTCCTACACACAATTTGTAGCCATTGGCGCCTTCCAACCGTGTGAAAACGGAACTTACAATACGGTTTCCGGTTTAGGTGGCGTACATTAAATAAGTTAAAATTAAGCCAATAATATACGGAAAGATTCTACTCGGATTTTTAATGTAAGAACTATTATGGTTTTATTTTGATATCTTGACAAATAGTTTAACTTTCATTCATCGAATGATTCTTGATAAGTTTTTTTTATGCGATAGCAGGGCAATCGAGCAGGTGCCACTCGTAATGGTAAGTAACAAGCGCCGCCCATGGGCACCTGCAACGCACATAGTGTTACAGTTGCGTTGTCGACCTTTAAGGGAGTAGGGTAAGAAAGGATTGGGAAGGTCTTACCGAACGAAACGCGGTATGAGCCACTTTACGTCGATCTTCTGTGAGCTCGTGGTATTTCATCGGTTGAGCTGGCCCTTTAATGCAGTGACCTGCTTGGCTCTGCCACTGTTGAAATACAGATTAAATACATAGAAGTAAATACAGAAGCAATGAAATAATGAGATGAATTATTTTTAAATTGAATTTTAAGGAAATTTCTATAAAATTACGCTGTTACGCTAGTTTAATATATCAAATATTCTATAATAATCACTTTTTAATTATTATGCAAAGATTTCATGATTAATTTACAAAAATAACATATTTTTATCCGTCCTCCTTTTTGTTTCGGACCTTTGAAACGACTTTGACGGGACTGTCATGGATAGCTAAAATTTAAGAAAAGAATGCACGACGACAAAATGTGAAGCGTCACACCGTATTTTGTCGTAGTGCATCTTTGTACGTCATTGTTCGTCGTTGTGCGCCGTAGTGGGTCGTCATGCGTCGTTGTGCATCGTACCTTTCGTTCAGCCACCAACGCATGCTATCCTACAATGCTATCAAAGAATGGAAAATGGAAAATCTATGCTTAATTTATTTTACGAAATAAACATCTTGGCTTTTTTATTAAAATTGTATAAGCATTAGTATATTATATTTATCGTATTAGTTCGTTTTGTGTCAATTTATAGCAAAATGTGAATAAAGCGTGCAATATAAGTGGAATATAAGTTACTACAGTTTTCTTTCAATATTTTCCAATTTGAAACAGTATTACATCCCTTCTAGCGTAGACAATGGAAAGTAATCGTCAGTGACAAGGGAGTGAGCTACATTTCGTTGAAATAAAAGCGTACAGTTCGCGTAAGATATAGCGCCTACGTGGTCGCCGTGAGATCCCGAGAGCTTCTACAATGGAGAATTGGAAAAAGCTTTTATAATCCAGTACGTGACACACATGCTGAAACACTCATATCTTAGAGTAACTCCCTCTATCTCTATGTTTCAACTCAGTAAATTATTGAATTTCGTAAGATGTTAAGTTTTAATTCTCACTAGATTCTTTTTCAAAGAAAAACCAATTTTTTATAAAAGTGAGACTCTTAAATAAAAACCATCGGACATGAAAAACCTATTTTTTTATAAGTGAGACTCTTAAATAAAAATCATCGGACCATGACTATTTACACGGATAATCTTTTCCTTCCTTACAACCTTATTTTCGACGCGGTCAGCTCGAGTCACTCCACAAATTTTGTGCAGTTCTCTCATTTTGACCACGTTTATTCTTCTTCGACGCACACTCTGCCATACTCAACTCCAACTTCTATAAGTTGGCGTTCCGATCAGTACCACATTGTAAATAGCTAGGCTTTTCTGCTAACATTGTTTGCGCCCAGGAATCTGTCCAACGCTCCATTTACGCTGTTTCTTAACGCGACTCTTCCTTCACTTTTCGTATATCAGATCGTATTAAAACCTAATGCACCCATATTTAAATTAAACAAAGCAAGAGTTTTCTTCACACGAATATTCAAAGTTCACTTTAAAATTACTGGCAATTTGCGAGCGGTAATTCCCAAGAAACTTTATAGTTTCTAAATGGTGTTTCATACAGTTCCGTGCAGTTACAACTTAGGTCGTTTAACAAACCAAGTAATTTAAAAGCTCCCATTGCCACTTTCGGAGATGGTTACTATAGTTCGTATTTTTTGTGATGTGTACTTTTGAAGACGTATTTTATATCGACCATAAGTCATGTCAAGTCATTATAGAAATTGGTGAATAAAATGGAGATTGAACTTAATTATTAGTTATTAGGGTATTAGTAACTTAATAGTTATTAATATAGATTCGTTTTTTTAATCATTCAGCAGCCGCTAACTTATTTCAAGTATTAGCTATGTAATTTAATATTGTGATTATTTTACTTGCAACAAGAAAATTAGATTAACTAAACAGATATGCAGTACAAAATCGAAATAATGTAGGAGTCGGGGATGGCCAGGGCTCACTTTCCATGATCAAATTGAACGTGTCGGCGCAGGTGATGACAAGAACCATAACAACGAATGAGTTATTAAAGTTGAAGAAGTATGATGCGCAATAATCGTGCCTCTGTTCTTTCTGCTTACCTCCAAAAGCAGGCGGTGTGAAGTTATCATTACATAGCATTAATCGAAGTCGCTTTTCGCTGTCTTTCCCCTTATATACTACTTAGATCTTTGGAACTTAACAACGGATTTTGATTCGATTTTTTTTAATGGATAGAGGGTATCAACGGGGTAGTTTTTATGTAGTTTTCAACAGTGGTAGAGCCAAGCAGTTCGCTGCATGAATGGGCCGGCTCGACCGGTGAAATACCACGACCTCTCAGAAGACCGACGTAAAGTGGCGCATGCCGCGTTTCTTTCGGTGAGAGAGGTACCCGGAGGCCCACTCCTTCCAATCCTTTCCTATCCCCTATCCCTTAAAGGTCGGCAACGCAACAGTAACACTATATGTGTTGCTGGTGTCCAAGGGCGGCATTGGTTGCTTACCATCAGGTGATACGTCTGCTCGTTTGCCCTCCTATTCCATAAAAAAAAAATAGTTAGTATAGTTTATGTTTATACTGTAGTAAGAAAAAGTGATAATTTTCGAGATTTAGCACTATAATTGCGAACGCTGTAAAAATACTTTTGATGCGGAACAAATTTCGCCGGGTAAAATTATACAGATTTAAACCTTATTGGAATGACTAAAAAAAGAAACATGTTACGGTAGCATTTGTTAGGATAATGCATTTTGTAATCAGACGGTATCATTTTCGGAAGTATGTCTGCACCAAATGGCAGTTCATTGAATGTACCGACGCCGGCGAATCCACGTACCGCCTGACAGGTATTGCTGGTTATGTCTTTTGTGAGTATTTTTACTGTATTGCAAATTTTAGTTTTGTGTAATACTTTTAATATTTACCGGGAGTTAAGTTTTAGTTCCAGGAGTTAGGTCCAAAAGTAAAGTATTGCTCGAAATTTTTACAGTAATCTAAAAAGTACAAATGAAAGTATTCCTGCCATTTTTTTAGGAGGAGAACACCAAGTTTCACAAGAGATTATACTATTTTTTCTGAGTACAATTGTATACTTTCTGTGTATTCTTTCTTTCTTTATTTGTGTGTGTTCTTAGATTTTCGCGAATAACACTCATAACATTAAAACAACTTTTTAGGATTATATCGCGTTTATTTAGAACTTACTTTTATTTATTTACCGACGTTTCGAACTCTTTACAAAGATCATTTTCACGAGTGATGAACAAAAAGTTGAAAATAAGTTCTAAATAAACGCGATATAATCCTAAAAAGTTGTTTTAATGTTACTTTTTGTGTATTAAAAAACAGTAGCTTATTATGACAATTTTATTGTATACATTTAAGTTCAATTTGACGGGCCTCGTGGCGCATTGGTAAAACTACCGGCTGCAGCACTGAGGTCGGGGGTTCGATTCCCACCCGAGCACACAAATATTTGTGACAAACATGAATATTTGTGCGGCGTCTGGGTGTTTTTCTATGTATTATAAGTATGTATTTACAAAAAAAGAAAAGTATATATATACTTTTCTTTTTTTGTAAATACATACTTATTATTATATACGAATTATAATGTACGAATACATATGTATTCGTATCCGTTATCTAGTATCCATAGCACAAGCATTTAGTTGCTTAGCTTGGAACTAGAGGGCGCTGTGTGATTTGTGTCCAAGATATTATATTATATTATTTAAGTTCAATCTCGGTGGTCCAGTAATTAAGCACCCCGCTTCTAAACCTGACTCACGACAACGTAACTTCTCTAAATTATTTTCGGGAGTTATGTGTGATAAATATTGATGACTGACAACTTTGTGCCCGGTGAGTAGCATTAGGTAATGCTACTCAATGCCCATTTAGGACTAGGAACCTAATCCCTTGCTGTAACAGTTGCTGCCTACACCTTCGGGTAGAAAGAGGCGTGAAATTATGTTATGTTAAGTGAAGTCAAAATGAACAATAATCTTAGCGATCGTCTTAAGTTAGTTTTACGATGATAAGTCACCACTAGTTAAACACAAGGTGCTCTTAAGTTTGATGTTTATCGTAACATGGTAGGTAAAATTAAGGACAGTCGATGTGGGTTTATGGAGCTTCTAAGTTGAGTTGAAATAAAGACTAGAACGTATCTCGCGTAATGAAATTAATTAATATATAGCCATTAGAAATATTTTGTGTTCTAATTTTTTGATGACGGTTACTTGCAACTTAATGTTTAAACAAACATCAAACTTCACATTCAGTCCCTTGGTGGTTAGGTAGACAGAATAGACCATAGTCATAAAGCAGGAGTATTGTGTTTATATAAAAAGTAATGATAAATACAGTACAAGGTAGTAAAATTTGTCTGCGCTTAGTATTTATAGCTTGCTTGCTTGCTCTAATTAAAAGATGTCGCGTCAATTGTGCGCGACAACTATGATCGCATAGAATTTCTTAGTTAACATGTAGGACGTTGATTTTAATTTAGTTGGGTCTTAATTGTGACTGTCGAGTATTCTGGTTGCTACACCTTTTATTCACTAACCTACTGCTTTGTTTTCAGTAGTTATAATAATATTGTTATTTTATTTCAAATGGTTTGAAAAGAGTATTTGGCACATGAGTTTCTTGCCCGATTCTTCTCATGATAGCCCCTGCACTCGGAATCGGGCCGCTCGTGGCGATTGCGTCTCTTTTTTTGTGTTCCACGGAGGCACTTTCCACAAGCGCTCGTGTTTGTATTTAATTTCAAATAATATGTTATCTGTATTGGTTGACTATTTTTAAGTGTCTGTGAAGACCTATAAAAATAAAGTTATTTTGACTTTGACTTTTGACTTGGGCAATTTTCTCTGAAAAAAATTAAGTCTTTAATTCATTCATTAGACTAATAATAGTTTTCTCATGGAGTGTTTTTCAAGGTACACTCTTTTTTCAAGGTAAACAAAATGGTAGTCTCGGTGGTCCAGTGGTGGAGTCCCTGCTTCTAATTCAGAAGTCAGAAGCCATTTAAAACATAACATCTTCGAGTAGGAATAGAGGTGAAGTTACATATATAAAACGGAAGATATAACAAAACTGATTCACATTTGATTTTAAATTTTCTATACAGACGTTAAAATTTGTTACAAATCCTAATATTTGTCGTTTAGTAACCAACAAAATATAAACGTTTCAAGTGGTTAGTGTAGAAAATATTGCAAGCCCGTGATAGGTTCTGCGGAGCTATCCAAACCAGTTATATAAAACTACACTATTGCCTGTTCAGAAATCCTTTTAACGGCTTTCATTCGACAATTTATATCACCTACGAGTTCTTTGTCGCTGAACGTAATCGCAGTGTGTCTTTAGCCTATCTTTATGTCATCAATAAAGTTCTAAAGACAAAGAGGTTTTGTACAAAATAGTTTGTAAGTTCGCCCTTGACTCAGGTTCCGTAGTAAGAGATTCAATAAAACGGAATTATTTAATCATTTGATTTAGTATTTTGTTTAAGTTTCAGTAAAAGGATGAAAAAAGATTGATAATCTTAATAACTTGTACAATACTTGTATTTCGTAATGAATGGTTAGTTTAGAGATGAATGCATTTTGAAGGCATTTCGAAAACTTTGAATCAGTCATCGACATAATACCAAAGACTAATTAATTGGTTATGATGTTAGTTCAGATTTAACTAATATTGATTCTAGGAATACGAGTTGCAAAATATGTTTATATATTTATGCTAAGCTATATAAATATAAACCTACAACTTCATATTAATTCCAAGTATTTTTGGTACAGGCGTTGGCTAAAATGTACATTTTTATATCTGGAATTCCAAAAAGTCGAGAGTGGAGTCGAAATTAATGCTACAATTTTGAGTGCTTCCCGCATTTTGACTAAATATATTTCGAAATGGACGTATTTAAAAATAATAATGAATTGCGCACGGGTACTGGAAAGATAGTGGGGTGTTGGATGTTTTTTTTTTCAAGAGGGAAGATTTTTACTCTCGCTTCCTCATTAGTGTCGGGAGGCTTTCAAGTGAGCGCATCTCGTTTTGCTGCTGCATTTCACATTTGCATACGTTCGTGTTTTAAATTGACATATGATATATAAATTATTATTTGGATTTTTTATTATAACATTAGTTTTAAATATTTTAAAATATAAAACAAATGACAAACTCATAGAAATACAAAGCAGATTGCACGAACTTTGTACCGCTATATTTTATACATTTATGATTTTTTGTTTTAAATATTTTTAGCAACTTCCGCTGCGTCTAGACACCTGCAATACAAATAGTATTTAAGGTATTTAAAAAAAAATTGGTAAAACAATTGTATAGAAAGGGAATCGGAAATGACACGGGGAAGGTGAGAGTGTGGGGTCTGTGGGGTCTGTGTATGGTCTTCTGGATACTTCTCACACTGAACAAAACGTGACAAGGCCTACTTTATGTTGATTTTCTAAAAGGTCGTGGTATTTCACAGGTCAAGCCTGCCCGTTCATGCAGCGAGCTCTATGGATTTCACATGTTGCAAAATTAAAAATTTGGTTAGTTAGTTAGTTACTAGCCCATTATCGCATCAAATTAACTTACAAATGGTGTTAATAATATCTAAAACTCAATTTGGGCTGATGGGCAGAAAGAACTGTGCGCAACAAGACAAGATTGCTACGCACTTCAATTGCTTTCTTGAATTTTATACTAGTCTGGCTATATTTGACCGTCGGTTTAATGGCTTGTGTTTTCAAATTTAAAGTAAGTCTGCAAATAATAATATTTAATCTTTATCGTGACAAACAAAGATATAGTTATTATGTCTACAAGTAAAGTTATCAGTGCCACTGCGGCAACACTATTTACAAAGTTAAAGGATAAATGTTCAAAGTTGCATTGAAACGACAAGATTATCTTATCACTGTGTTTAATCAATGGAAATATTCAGTATATTATTATGGAAATATACGGCAAGTCGAAGGTTAACTTAGCCAATACCTTAGAGTAGAAAAAGGCATTTAGTTAAGGAAACAAACTTTGGAACTTTTTATTTTCACAACCGCAGTTTTAACATTGATAATTTATAATATCCCTCTTTAGAGTTTCCATCTATTTTCAGAAGAGTAGCAAGGGTGTCCATATCATAAGTTATTGAATAACTTTGTCTTTTTGTTCAGTCATACCTAATACACATTCTGTAAAAGACATTGACGCTCATCAAAACACTTAAATGTACCACATTTAATCCGTTGTTTTGAGCATACTTGTCGCTGTCTTCATTTTTGGCCACTAAGGCCCGTAAGATCAATCACAGTTTAAACTATTTTGCCTAGTTTAAACCTCATCTGTCGTTTATTTCGTAAGATCAATGGTAGATAAAACTCCAATAACAGTTTAAACTATAGTTTAGCTTACACCAGGAGATTTTGCCGTTTAAACTGTGGTCCGCCTAGTTTAAAAATGGCGGTCGTTTATCAGCTGACATCTGACACAACGATTGTGGGTTCATACATAGATTTAGCATAGACTACAATAGATGGCACATGTCAGGAAAAATTTACTAATAGCATCGAATCACTGACAGCGCTACCGCGTATATTAGATTTTGGGGATATTTACATTTCCACACATGAACATTAACTATGTAAAAGTTAACGCTTTGAAGCGCTTTTTACGAACACATCATATCATAAGCCCTTTTGACGTCCACTGCTGGACATAGGCCTCCCTCATAAAGCGCCACAACTGCCGGTCCGCGCAATCATGAGGGGTTTTTGCCATAATCGCCACGCTTGGCAGGCGGGTTGGCGATCGCAGTAGGCTGTAGTGTCTTGAGAAAGAATGCTGCTGCCCATTCTTCTAGCTTTTCCATTTTCCCTTAGAACACATTGATAATAATAATAATATCTTGGACACAAATCACACAGCGCCAGTTCCAAACTAAGCAACTAAATGCTTGTGCTATGGTTACTAGAGAACGGATACTAATACATATATACTTTTCTTTTGTAAATACATACTTATAATACATAGAAAAACACCCAGACGCCGCACAAATATTAATGTTTGTCATAAATATTTGTACTCGGGCGAAAATCGAACCCCCGACCTCAGTGCTGCAGCCGGTTGTTTTACCAATGCGCCACGAGCCCCGTAAGTCACTCACACATTAACAACCCATTTTCGGTCACGTTGTTTGGGTGACTATTGCCGATCTATTTTTCTTAAATCTATGTTCACACTATAAAACTTCATAACAGAAAGAGAAAAAGAGTTTTTTTCACGAAATATGCCACAGACAATGTACAAAAGAGTGAATGATGAGCGAAATATGGACATTAAATAACCAAATGTTGCCATCTTTCGAAAACTAAACTTAGTTTACGTAATCTATGTCCATTTCGCTGTTGATCTTACGAGGCAGGTTTAAACTCTAGATTAAAATTGACTATAGTTTAGAAAATCGACAGTTTTAACTATGATTGATCTTACGGGCCTAAGGCCCGTAAGATCAATCACAGTTTAAACTATTTTATCTAGTTTAAACCTCATCTGTCGTTTATTTGGTAAGATCAATGCTAGATAAACCTCCAATAACAGTTTAAACTATAGTTTAGCTTATACCAGAAGATTTTGCCGTTTAAACTGTGGTCCTGCCTAGTTTAAAAATGGCGGTCGTTTATCAGCTGACATCTGACACAACGATTGTGGGTTCATACATAGATTTAGCATAGACTACAATAGATGGCACATGTCAGGAAAAATTTACTAATAGCATCGAATAACTGACAGCGTAACTGCGTATATTAGATTTTGGGGATATTTATATTTCCACCCATTAACATTACACCCAACACTATGTAAAAGTTAACGCTTTGAAGCGCTTTTTACGAACACATCATATCATAAGCCCTTTTGACGTCCACTGCTGGACATAGGCCTCCCTCATAAAGCGCCACAACTGCCGGTCCGCGCAATCATGGGGGGTTTTTGCCATAATCGCCACGCTTGGCAGGCGGGTTGGCGATCGCAGTAGGCTGTAGTGTCTTGAGAAAGAATGCTGCTGCCCATTCTTCTAGCTTTTCCATTTTCCCTTAGAACACATTGATAATAATAATAATATCTTGGACACAAATCACACAGCGCCAGTTCCAAACTAAGCAACTAAATGTTTGTGCTATAGTTACTAGAGAACGGATACTAATACATATATACTTTTCTTTTGTAAATATGTAAATACATACTTATAATACATAGAAAAACGTCCAGACGCCGCACAAATATTAATGTTTGTCATAAATATTTGTACTCGGGCGAAAATCGAACCCCCGACCTCAGTGCTGCAGCCGGTTGTTTTACCAATGCGCCACGAGCCCCGTAAGTCACTCACACATTAACAACCCATTTTTGGTCACGTTGTTTGGGTGACTATTGCCGATCTATTTTTCTTAAATCTATGGTCACACTATAAAACTTCATAAAAGAAAGAGAAAAAGAGCTTTTTTCACGAAATATGCCACAGACAATGTACAAAAGAGTGAATGATGAGCGAAATATGGACTTTAAATAACCAAATGTTGCCATCTGTCGAAAACTAAACTTAGTTTACGTAATCTATGTCCATTTCGCTGTTGATCTTACGAGGCAGGTTTAAACTCTAGATTAAAATTGACTATAGTTTAGAAAATCGACAGTTTTAACTATGATTGATCTTACGGGCCTAAGAGTGTAAAGCTACTATTACGATATAGCTACAATAATATTTTTAAAGAAATGCAAAACCAGCGTCAACCTCTCGTAAGTTAACATAACATAACTTCTCGCCTTTTGTTACCCAAAGGTGTAGGCAGCGGCTGTTAAGCCTCGTCTCGCCGTTATGTTTACGTCCCAAATGGAATAGGTGGTGAACCTATTGCCAAACACCGGGCACAAAGTTTTTCAGTCATCGATAATTATCACACATAACTTCTGAAAACAATTTCGAAAAGTCATTGGTGTGAGCCAGTGTCTGGAATCGGACCCTCGGACCTCTGAATCAGAAGCCGCGTGCTCGACCACTGCGCCACCGAGACTCTCTCGCTGTCTCTTTCTCGTAAGTTGCTTTCAAATATTGATGATCACGTTCATTGATGATCTTCTTTTCTAGCTTTAATTTCCCAAGATAAGTGATTACACTTCAGATTATTTTTCCAATAGAAAGGTCTCAGAAACTTCGTTGTTTTTTTATCATTATTATTATCTTCATCATTATCATTACCTTCGTTGTTTCTGTAAGATTAATGTTAATGGGTTCATAAGGCGGAGGTAAGAGAGTATTGCGAAAAAATTAACACTATTTTTTTCTTTTCTTTTGGGAAAGGGGACAATCTAGCAAGCGGGTCAGGGACATTTACAACATCGAGTGGTTCATAACAACGCAACATTGCCAGCGTTTTAGATGTGATAACGAGACTGACATGAAGAAGAAAGCGAAGGGATGGGCTGCCGGATACCCCTTGCACCGAACCACATGTCCGAACCACCGGTGTATGGCCTTTCTCACTTAGCACCTATACTCTCTTTCAATCCAACTTCCTTCTAAATACAACCAATTCTGGAGATAATGTCAGTATTTTTAAAAATCGATGCGCGTGTTTAAAAAGAGTTATGAAAATCAAAGAAACGAGTGAAGGCTGTGGCCCTCTGTTCCCACTGGCTAGCTTGCAAGGGATTTGGCGTGGATTCATGAATATATGTACTGTATATTCAGAGGACAATGTTTCTAAACTATGGTATAAGCTCGAAAGACCATAACTATCTTGAAATATTGCTTAAGCGAATAATGAAACTATCGGGTAATAAAAACTATCCGGTTTTGAATGAGTAAATATAATTTCAGTATGCTAATAAAAGGCTATCCAATTAAAACTGAAGCTTTTCCCACCGGCATTGTTCGGAGCTAAGCGAATGTAAGACCCTTGAGTGGAGTGCTGAGTGGCTATGCTACAGGTTTCAATGATGACTTCTGTTGCAATCAGTACCTTCATATTTCTTTTTTTTTTTTACTTTTTTTTATATAGAAAACTTGACTGCTGATTCAACCAGTATACTTTTTAGTTTAAGAAGTATTTTGATTACTGTATTCTATTTATTACTAGATGAGTTCGTTTGTTATTATAAGCACGATGGTTTCTGAAAATCTTAATCCAATTTGGAATTTTTGTTGCAAAATACCTATAGCCTTTTTATTAATTAAGTTTAAATACTACATATTATTATTACATTATTTCTGGCAGCTGCTTACGCGCACTGTCGCAGTCTACATTATTATATTTCATTTACTGTGGGATAGCCTAAAATAAATATAAAAACAGCTGCACGAATTTGCATGAAATTTAAACAAAACAATTGATTCTATATAGGTGGATATATTGAAATCTTAAATTTGAAATAGGTAGCATAACCGCTTCCTATTACATTCATACGAATTTAATACGGTACAATCCCAAAATATATTTTTTTTACCTATCAGTCTCTTTGTCCGTCTGTTTGTTATAATCCCTGAAATGGCTGGACGGATTTTTACAGGACTAATAATGACTGCAAGGTGTAATAAGGAGTAACATAGGCCACTTTTTTTAAGAACCAATCTTTTTATTACTTCCTCGCTGAAACAAAGTTTCCGGCACAGCTAGTAAAAGATAAAATGACAAAACAACATGAAAATTCGTATGATCAACTCTTTATATACATTTTATATACTTCGGTGAATGGAAATTCAAAATATGTAAGCCATATTTCGTCTAACAACATCGTAGTTCTTATCCCTTTTAGCGCTTTAGTGCATACATATTCTTCTAAAAATTTAAATTCTATTTTATCTCAAATCTTACAAAGTTGTATTTTTGTAAAGTGATATTTGTTTGCTGCTTACTATACTTAATTTCATAACATATTTGGTTTACTTTTTTTTCACACCAAATAAACGCAGTATGAGCCACTTAACGCCAATTTTCTGAGAGGTCGTGGTATTTCACCGGTTGAGCCGGCCCGTTCATGCAATAAACTGCGTAACTGTAATTATATAAGTTAGTTAAATTTGGATACTCAGGTGGTATATTTTAACTTAGTATTCTCAATATGTCAGCATACGAATACAGAATGAATCATCATATTATAGATTGATTCATCAATTTCGAAATAAACCACAAACAATGTCACATTTGTATGTATACGAGATATTTTCCAATTCCAAAGTTAAATCCCTGAGCTATAACTTTGTGATTGGTTGGATTAGTCGAATTAGTACCAAAGCGGAGGTTGAAAGTATCACAATCCCGGTCACAAAATAATAATAAAAAAATGTATGAAAGCGATACGGTGACCGAATTTTGATATAGCCTTTTTTATGATTGCATATATTATGATTTTCGTTTCACCAATTTTTTCTATGGTGCTTTTATGTGATGTATCATCAAAATATTTTATATCTGTTGGTAATGTATTTTGAATAAGTACATTCTTATCTAAATATGAAAAGCAGGGCGTTGTACGTTGAGGTTATTTTTTCACTGCGTATCGTGTCATATTAAGAACATTCACTGTTTACTTCTTTTTGAATGGGAACGTAACAGTGGTCGTCAAACTTTTATGGACTTGGGGTAATTTTTTTTTGTATAATTTACTTCCGCTTTTACACCTGTTATATTAAAACACTTTCATTCTTTCATTTCGACTTACAACTTTATAACAGAGACATCACATTTAAAAGAAGAGACATGCTTACCCCCTGGCCCACTTTAACACTAGGTACTATGTAAACTGAACTGAAATGTAACTAACTTTACGTAGGACACTAAATATATATATACATTTATATTAAATCAAACGATAAAAGGCCTCAAAGCCGATATTACCACCAATACTAATTATACACTTATTATCTATTGCAATAATTTCATGTGAAAATTTAATTATTGAATTTGATAAAGCATTTAAACGTTGGATAAACCTTTCAAATGATATAGACCAGAACCTTATAATTATACAGCTTGATTCATTTGCTTCGAGTACAGCAGCTGCAATTATAAATGCTTCATTTAACAAAAAAGAAATACCTGGAACGCATTAAAGGCTCAACACCATTCCACTAATTGCATCCGAGTCCTGAAATCCCGTGCCATTGTCGATAGCCAACGCAATTTTAATGAGAGAGCATACTTTGAATCCTTTCAAAGCAAAATGGAGAACCCCTCATCCGAGGTATAACAGATTTAAAGTTCTTTGCTACATGAAAGAAAACGTTCGGAGAAAGTTTGACTGCTCTTAATTATTGTCAATGGGTAATCTCTCTTGGCTTGATAAAGTTTGAGAACTTATGAGCGTGTGCAAAGAAAAAGTTTATTAGTAGTACTTATAGTCAGACTTTCGTTTTTATTACTATTAGAATTGTCATATTAATGTTATCCTATATAAAATATAATTTAAATTATTAAATTTTCCAATAATTTAAATTATTAAATTTTCCAATAATTTTAATAAAAATTATCAGTAAGATATACTAATACAACCACCCGAAGAGCTTTGAACACATTCTGTGGCTGAGTCAATTATTTTACGTAATTCATATAAATAAATAGACAAACATAACGCTTTAAAAATATATATATTGCATGACAAGTATAATTAATATATTTTTAAGTCACTTCAAGCACACACAATTTTTTTTTCCATGCGTATTATTTTATATTTCCATTTAAAAAAAAAATAACGTCACATGAAACCCTAGGCGAGCAAATCTCACAGAAAATCCGATATCTTGAGCCTTGATGAACTATTAAATATTCATGAACCCTTCCAGACAAGTGACTATCTATACCTACGACAAGGCATGGTTGCCTTATACGAAACACTCATTCACATGACATATTATTACTATTTATAAGTATTTTAAGACACTAGAATTTATTATTATGCTTTCAAAAGTCATCAAATAAAAAACGTAAAAAACGTATTTGGCTTATGAACGAAATCTAACTTCCTGATTCAGTAGTGCAGTGATAAAACACTGGTATGAAACACAAAAATTTGGGTGTCGAAGCAGGCCACGACACCACTATCCAAGATCAAATTGTACGTATCCTAGCGGAAGGTGATGCTGGAAGACTTAAAAACCGACCGGTATGTATGCAAAGAGTTATGAAAGACTCAGCGTTCACGCGTGTAATATACATGTCTTTGGCGCTCTGGTCTTTCTGCTTACTCCCCAAAAAACTTGACGGAAAGGTAAGTAAGAATGTCGGACATAAATATTTAACACCCTTTATTAAATTGTTTATTTATATAATACAAATATAATATGTTTCTCATGTAAATAATACATGTACATTTAGTAATATAATACAATTTATACTTGATATCTGTTATTTATTCCTTAACAAACAAGGTTGTCGTATACCCCTACACTATTCAATAGAAGTAACAAGAATCTTAGCAAGACGTTCTGCTGTGACAAGATAAAACTCATCTAAATTAACGGATGTAATGAAAATAACTCAAGGAAATACGCCTCAGAATAATTGAGGGTATTGAAAGTGTCGCCTGGAAGCCTTCGTAAGCCTTTATTGTTTTTGCACTGGGCATAGTTTTTGCGTCAATAGATTGAATTGAAATGTGTAAATTTTTGGTTTGCGGATAAGAGTTCAGTATAAAAGTTTCTTGTAAAATAAAAACGATAAACTGACTCTTTCTTTTTACAAATTTTGAGCACATCATGTGATATTTGTCCTATTTGAAATCTCTGTTTGAGAGAGTTTCTTCTCTAATGACTGTCAAATTGGTCAAATAATGTGGTCTCTCCTCTTTATCTTGCTAGCTTGCAATCTTTCCTAGGCCTATTGTTTTGTGGAACTCGATACTTCGTATTTATTTCTTAGATTTTCGCGAACAACACTTATAATATTACAACGACTTTTCAGGATTATATCGCGTTTATTTAGAACTTATTTTAATTTTTTTCCCGACGTTTCGAACTCTTTGCAGAGATCAGGTTACCAATAGTAAAAATCATATTTTTAGCATCAACTTTTAGATTTTATATCCAAAAAGTGGGTGCTCTCTGTATCAATGAAAATAGCTTTTGAACGACTACCATCTTTTTGTTCATCACTTGTGAAAATGATCTCTGTAAAGAGTTCGAAAAGTCGGGAAATAAATAGAAATAAGCTCTAAATAAACGCGATATAATCTTGAAAAGTTATTTTAATGTAATCGATACTTCGTTTTCTACCTGAGAAAGAGATCCCTTTTCATTCTCTTTTTTGTTGTTAGTAAGAGGTAGTAAATAAATAACTTACGCTTGTCCGAGAATATCAAGATAACAGAGGTAAGTTTAGCGCAAATGCTTTGAAATAGATAACAATTAAAGCATATTTCATGTATTTGTTATTAAAATTTCGTATTAAAAATAAACATGTCAAACCATAATAAAACTTAACAATATTTTGTGGCGTTGCGATAAAAAGGCACCTGAAACTGAACACGGCCGTCACGGGAGCATTCTAAAATTACTCTCGCTAGCGAACTGTAAAATAAATCCATGAACGACTATTGTTTTCGCAAACGTGCTACGGCTCAAATATACGAGACTTTCGGTTTAGTGAAATATATTTTAATGAATCTGAATCTGAAATTTCAATTTATTTCTTCCGACTGCAACCGAATGCTTTCTTTCACGTTATATTATTAATTTTCTGCTCAACTCGTCCCGATTGTTACTGATTAATTCAACTAATCAATTAATAATTTAACTTGAACCTAACAGATTTTATTTCCACAAACTATGATTGCACTAGTATCATTCGCCAAATTAGTTACATAAATAACATTAATATGGTTGCTGAAGTGTCTGCTGTAGCTGATAAGCTATGTGATAATATACACGGTACAAACAGACACACAATTTGCAAATTACTATATTACTGAAATGCCATTTGAATAATAACAACATCGTATTACTATTGTTCAATAGATATATGACAATCTTCTTCAATAAAATATAGCTATAATGCAACAGAGAAATCATACCAATATGACTATTTTTATTAGTTTTGCGCTAGAAAACAGTATAAATAGAGCGTTGCCATAGTGTAAATGGCATATACCCGGGCGTAAAAAATGTGAGCAGAAAAGCCCAGATGGCTATTCAGAATTCGATACTGATATGATCCCATTATATCTTATTGAAGCAAGAGTTAGGTATGGCAAAAGTGTGCATGAAAATAACTAGGATAAACGCAGTGGAAATGATGTTACTGGGCAAAAATTCCAGATCATCACTCGCAACATAGCAAAATTATAACTTTTGAATTTGCTATTTCTAATGAATGTTTTACCTACATAAGACCAAGGGATAAGCAAAATTAAAGCGTCGCAGTAAATACAAGGAAATCGAGATCTTTATATATCTAATAAGGAGTTAGGAAAATAAATTAAAACATAAAATAAAAACTTTTTGAAAGCCTCGATTCTTTGAAAACTTTTTATATGTCTAGAGACTTTGGTATCATTAAACTGCAATATTGAACGGGGATCAAATAAAAAGTTAGAATGATCAAAGTCCACAGAGAATACAAGTTTATGATCAGAATTTTGTATTTTTGATTTTGTATCTATTTAACAGTGGGAAAGCCATCTAGTTCGCTGCATGAATGGGCTAAATCGATGGGTGCAAAATCATGGTCTCTCGGAATACTGTAATAAAGTGGCTGAGGCTGAGTTTCGTTCTCTGCGAGAGGTACCCAGATAATATATTTCGGACAACTAATCCTGTTTCAAGTAACTGATATATTGTTCTGAAAGAATAATAGTGCGAATTCAAAACTATAAATGTCTCACAATATCTCTAACTCTGTTACATTTCAAATGTCTAAAACAGTACAGGTAGTTCTGATAGTTTTTGTGGGTCGTTGCTGGCAGTTAACAGAATTCTGGCATTCTGTTTCCGACAACCATCGGAAACGCCTTCCAGTCTGAGTGGGAGTACCTTTCCGACACTCCTCCCCAGCTCCTACCTTCCGCGCACTCATCTATTATTCAATTTAATATTGCAGTTTCAGTTGAGTATTTTACCGTTATAAGGAAAAAAAGGAAATATGAAATTGAGTTACATAGTTATTTGGAATACATAAACATTCTTGATTCCAAATACTCTTCTAGATGCCTTTTGTATTTATGACGGCAGCATTTTAACCAGTAATGAAAGTGATAATATACGTAACTTCTTGAAATTCCACACAATACATGCTCGCAGTGAGATAGAGTGATAGAGAGTAGATCAAGGAAAGTAAGGATAAATAATAAAAATATAGGCCATTATACTAACAACATTTTTGGTGTAAGAGTTGACTTATAGATTTGATCGAACCTAGACCAAATTTCGTATCATATATACTGTAGTTCACAGAGTATCTGTAATTACATTTATATAGAGTGTATTTATGGTTGTGTGAAATCATTATACATTAATAATATTTGAAACAAATGTTTATATTTATATCTGTAATAAATACTGTATAAAAAAAATCTACGTGGAAAAAAATTCCAAATAAAAAATCTACCGTGAAATAAATCCGCACAATCGACTTAACATTAATCAAATATCGATTGTTCGCAAAACAAATTAATCGGTTAAATTACCTGAATCAGTTTGTCGTCGCGCGTACAATCTGGGGCACAAAGTTTGTTTACCAAATTGATGTTCAACGCCCTCTATGAATAGATTGTCTGGAGGGGAAAAGTTTGATAACTTTGAGAAATGTAGTTAGATGTAGAAGTTCCCATGAATTATTGCCTCCACGCTATCAGATATTCTAGACACGTAATGTATTCAAACAAACCAACTTACTTGGTTTACGTTAATTTTGTTCCAAATTCATCTCAATAATATTATTACAGCGAAATATTAGGAAGTAGAACACCGTAAGATTTATCTAGCTAACTTAAACATCCTATCCTGATCACTAGTAACGTCACTTTCTGTTGGTGTTGTGGACTTGAGTATGAGTAACGCTTGCAGGTTTTTTTGGACAATTTACGATGTTAGTAACGAAACATTATATATATTTTTAGCTTCTTTTAAAGTGAATTGTAACAGTAGTTTTATTCATCGTTTCTGATTCAGAAGTTTTGATTTCGAATCTTGGCGAGCAGTCACTATATTGACTTTTCCGTTAACAGCTATTTTTCCCGTGGATCGTATTTATGATTTACTGCATTTCCAAAAAGTCACAAGAGTGAACTTGGATCTTCTCAAAGAGAAGTTGGATTCTGAAGCCAAACTTTTTTTCTATTGTTACACTCGTTCACAGCAATGCTTAAATAGTTATACATACATAACATCACGCCAAATCCCTTGCGGGGTAGGCAGAGAGAACAGAGCGCCATAGGGCACGATTCTTACACGCCTAACTCGCTTCGTTGACTTTCATAACTCTTTTCATGCACGCGCGTCGGTTTTTGAGGCTCTTAACATCACCTTCCTCCAGAACACGTTCTATTTGTCATGGAATGTGTGTCTTGGCCGTCCCCGACTCCTACATCCATCCGCTTTTGCATTGTATATCTGCTTAGTCAGTCTTGCATCTACCATTCTTTCTACATGTCCGAACCATCGGAGCATGCCCTTTCTTACTTTTACACCGACACAATTCAAACCAACTTCCTTCCTTACAACCTTGTTTTCTACGCGGTCAGCGAGAGTCACTCCGCAGATTTTGCGTAGTGCCCTCATTTCTACCGCGTTTATTCTACTTTCATGCACACTCTGCCATACCCAGCTCTCGCTTCCATAAGTTAGCGTTGGGATCAGGACTGCATTGTGGATTGCTAGCTGGGCTTTTCTGCTAATGTTTTTCGCGCCCAGGAATCTGCCCAACGCTCCATTTACGCTATTTCCTATTGCCACTCGTCTTTCTACATCCGCAGTGTACCTTCCATCTCTGCTAAAAGCGCATCCAAGATATACAATTTCATTCACTTGTTCCAGCACTACATCATCAATCATTATCCTTGCATCTGTTCTGGATTCCTCCCTTTCAAACACCATAACTTTTGTTTTCGTCGCATTCAACTGCAAGCCTTTAATCATGCAATCATCTTTCATAGTAGTGACTAGTGTTTGCAGGTCCGACGGCGATTCGGCTAGAAGCACGGCGTCATCTGCGTAAAGCAGGCAGCTCATAACTAGGTCACCCATTTGCATCCCTACATCCATCGATCTCACTCTCTGGAGACAACTGTCCAGGTACAGTATGAACAGTCGAGCGGACAGCACGCAACCCTGTCTGACGCCGATATTGACGTCAAACCAGGGGGACAAGCCGCCGTCAACACGCACACACGCTGTGCAGCCCTCATAAATGGACTCCACAGCGCGCAGCAGTGCTCCGCTCACCCCGTAGCCCGGGAGTATGCCCCACAGATCCTTTCGTAACACTTTGTCAAACGCTTTTTCCAAATCCACAAAACCGCATAAAACCTTCCGGTTAACAGCCAGTTGTTTCTCCACGATGTTGCGGAGAGAAAAAATCTGATCCATGCACCCTCGTCCGCTTCTAAAACCACCCTGAGCCTCCCACAACACTCCATCAGATATCACCCTCATTCTCCTTTCAATAATTTTCCCATACACTTTTGCTGCTAAACTAATCAAACTGATGGCCCTTTAACTGTAAAACTGCATACGATCCCTTACCTTTATACAAGGGCACAATGACAGCGCGCCTCCAGTCCATGGGAACCTTACCCGACCTTCAGCACAGATTGCTCAAGGTCATAAAAGCGTCCCGGACACAGGTTCCACCGTATTTGACCATTTCAGCAGACATCATATCAATTCCAGCTGCCTTACCATTTTTCATACTTCGTATCGACCATTCAATCTCTTCCACACAAACGGAACACTGCATACGTGATCCCTTACCTTTATACAAGGGCACAATGACAGCGCGCCTCCAGTCCATGGGAACCTTACCCGACCTCCAGCACAGATTGCTCAAGGTCAGAAAAGCGTCCCGGACACAGGTTCCACCGTATTTGATCATTTCAGCAGACATCATATCAATTCCAGCTGCCTTACCATTTTTCATACTTCGTATCGACCATTCAATCTCTTCCATAGTAATGTCCTCGTCAGATGTTGGCGCAGCGGTATCAGCCGTAGGCTCACCCGCGGCGCCCACATCCGGAACATACTCGTAGATTTCCCCAAAATACTCACTCCACCTGCCCAATACATCGCTTGGGTTTGCAAGAATGTCACCAGTCTTAGACATAATTTTGTCCATTCTGGATGTTGACGAAGAACCCCGAGACTTTCTAACTTCCCTCCAGAAGAGTTTGTTATTCGCCTCGAAGTTCTCTGTCAACCTCACTTCCTCATTCGCAACTAGTTTTTCACGCTTCTCTTTCACTAAGGCTTTGGTAACATTGCTGCAGCGGCGGTAGCTTTCATACTTTTTCTCTGTCATACTATCATTCTGATTCAAACTTGAGACATAATCCAACCATGCTTTTTTCTTTCTTTCGACGCTGGCTTTCACATCCGCGTCCCACCAGGCATCACCTCTCAGAATCTTATGCCTCTTTGCACTACCACATACTTCTTTTGCACTATCCACTATACTATCTTTCATTCTTTCCCAGCATTCTTCAACACCTAGGTCAGAAGGACTCGTCTCACTGAGTCTTTTACTGATCTTTTACATACATACTCCGTACACTTCCATCTTCTAATTTCTCGCATTTTATCCTTTCAAGCTCTCCGAAATGGGTACGCACTCGCCAGTGTCTCCACTTCTTGAAAAGGCCCACGAAACGGCTTACCACCAGGTAGTGGTCCGTATCAAGAGTGGGGCCTCTGTAGGCTCTTGTATCCCTTAGAGTATTTCGGAGACGACTATCTACCAAAATCAAATCAATCATACTCTTTTGTTCATTCCGTCTCCACGTATACGTGTGAATATCTTTATGACGGAATAATGTCTTCGACACAAGGAGGTTCCGTTCCAGGCATACGTCCAATATCGGCTTACCAGCATCATTCACTCTCTTGTCACCATTCGGACCAAGGACAGCCTCCAGGCTATCTCTCTTGGTTACGACCCATCCATTAAGATCACCACACAGAATTATCCTTTCATTTCCCTCAACCAGATCCAGAATATCCCTAACAGTTTCCCAAAACTCCTCGAGTTCGCGGGATCCGCGGAGCTGACGGGAGTATAAGCTGCGACCAGGAAAACTCGCGTGATCCCCAGTTTTATTCGAACCCAAAGATGTCTCGGGCCTACCAACTAATAATCTTTCACTCCTGAAGCAAAGCGGGAGGAGAGAACGACTCCAACACCCTCACTGGCACGGACGTTCCACTCGGGGTCCACTCCGGACCATAGGGGAGGTCCTCGGTCTCACTCTCCTTCCGCTTTGTCTCTGTCAAACACAAGGCATCCAGGCATGTCTCATTTATTACATCCATCATCTCATTCATCTTTCTTGTCATACTACCTCTAACATTCCACGTGCCTATATGGCACTCCCCTCTCCTCGTCCCGCCAGGGTTGGCGTTGCGTGAAGGGTGGGAGGTTAAATATTTATGATGCCAATATTGGCAGACAATACTACTGCTAACTAAATTATTTACTCCACTAGATTTTTATTTTTAAGTTTAAGAACATAAAACACCAATTTTGACTATTCTAAACATTCTCATACATTTTTTAGCATCCATTCTAAATTAAGTACTGTTTGGTATTAAAATTTATAATCTTCGATTTCACGAGATTATATATTTTAGGTGTGATGTGTGTGATAAATATCGATGACTGAAAAACTTTGTGCCCGGTATGGCAATAGGTGCGCCACCTATTCCATTTGGGACGTAAACATAACGGCGAGACGAGGCTTCACAGCCGCTGTCTACACCTTCGGGTAACAAAGGCGTGAAGTTATGTTATATATTTTAAGTTATTTAATTATTATAAGGAAAACGTGCCAAATGTTCACGACCACTGTTCAGAATAAGTTTCCAATTAATTTTCGATCAGATTCTCACTGCTACAGCTTAATACAAAGCAGCCTTCGAAAGAATTCAATTGCTCACGTTGCAGTTATTAAATTAAAATCAAGGCAAGTAGATTACGTGTAACCTACTTTTTAAATTAGGTTAACCTGTACTGTACTCGTCTACGGAACTACTCTACTTACCATACGCCTCAAACCTTGGCAACATTTCAAAAACTTGTCAGGGAACAGCTATTGGGAAATTATTTGACAATTGTGTTCTGGATACAGCTTTATGTGAGTTCATTCATATGTACAAAGATGGAGATAACTTCAGTTTGGTATAATAAAACATCAGTAAATACCAATGGAACGAAGTATATAGAATTACAGTAAATTGACTTATCGCGATTGACTTGATTTGAGTTTAGGAGTTAGTTAACCTATTAAGTTTTAAGTAATTGTATTAAGTAGAAGGTACAAAGGTGGTTTATAGAGGAGGCAGTTTTTTATAGAGATACGAAAACAATTTTAATTTCTGTTGAAGAGACAAGCGGTTGATTTTCAATTACATCCCTGTTTTTACGCACAGGTGCGGTTATGCGGGTATGCACAATACTTGCATTCCAAATGTGAGGTAAATAAAACTATTATCTATCATTGGGTAGATTTTGTAACATATAACTTCCGAAATGAGTTCCTGATGATACAGAATCGGCTTTTCCACCTCTGAGCCAGCCAGCCACCGAAAAGGCAAATTATAATTATTTCTTCATATTTAGAGAAAAGAGACAGTTGTTTTACAGAGTTATATTGGGTATAAAAGTGTTAAGAACAAAAAAAATATAGATAAAAAATAAAAAGTAACTTTTTTTATTCTTTCAATTTTTATATCAAGGTGAAATTCAAGAGCACTCAATTATCCTATTTATTACAAACAGATAAACAAGTAGGTACTCCGTCTTTGAGGATTCAATCCCTGAATAAATAATGAAACATTTTTGAAGTTCCAAATTTCTTTTATTCTCTTTCAGTCACAGTAAACCATTTTATATTACCGTAAAAAGTGATATTGGCAATCAGAATTTTACTACAAAAGTAAATTTTGATAAAGAATAATCTAGCTTTTGACGACATTTTACCGATTTCTCGGTAGAAAGACGAGTGGCGATAGGAAATTGCGTAAATGGAGCGTTGGGCAGATTCCTGGGCGCAAAAAACATTAGCAGAAAAGCCCAGCTAGCAATCCACAATGCAGTCCTGATCCCAACGCTAACTTATGGAAGTGAGAGCTGGGTATGGCAGAGTGTGCATGAAAGTAGAATAAACGCGGTAGAAATGAGGGCACTGCGCAAAATCTGCGGAGTGACTCTCGCTGACCGCGTAGAAAACAAAGTTGTAAGGAAGGAAGTTGGTTTGAAAGAGAGTGTCGGTGTAAAAGTAAGAAAGGGCATGCTCCAATGGCTCGGACATGTTGAAAGAATGGTTGATGCAAGACTGACTAAGCAGATATTGCAATGCAATGCAAAAGCGAATGGATTTAGGAGTCGAGGAAGGCCAAGACACACATTCCATGACCAAATAGAACGTGTTATGGAGGAAGGTGATGTTAGGAGCCTCATAAACCGACGCGCCTGCATGAAAAGAGTAATGAAAGTCAACGAAGTGAGTGAGGCGTGTAAGAATCGTGCCTTATGGCGCTTTGTTCTCTCTGCCTACCCTGCAAGGGATTTGGCGTGAATTTATGTATGTATGAAGGTAGAAATCCTGAAAGAGTTTAAAGACACACTGATTCCAAGAGGGAAGAGAAAAGGTAGCGCATGAGTACGAATAAATTGGATTTGGGAATAGTCTTCAGTAATCCCATTATAACAGATATACGATTGCTTCTGTTTACTAGTTTTTTATCGCTATTCCTCCCTATAAATATCCTTTTCATGGTCCTGTCCCGTCAGCTGTGCTGAAGGCAAGGGTCCTGATGTCTCCTTGCCACGTATATCTCATATTAGTGGTCGCTTGATGATCGAAATTTGACCTTGAGACGAAATAAAACTAAACTTACAAATACTTTTTTATAGCTTCACGCATTTAATAGTATACAATGTGGCAGCGACAACTACGACTCCTCTGCTTTTTTTTAAGAAGAATCAAATTTAAAATATTTCTAATCAATAATTTCTCAGTATCAAATGCGTATCATAAGAAAATTTAGTTAAACATATTAAATACTATGAATTTGTTACTTTAATCTTAAGAAAAGGGAATGAAACGAAACAATTAAGGTGAGCTGAACTTAAACGAATATTTTAGCTAGTTTAATTAAGGAGGAACATATTGATCTCATTTAAAACGAGATACGATTATCTTTAATCTAGGGAAGGTAATAAAATGTCTGACCAGGATTTGATTATATTGAAATATGGTGCTTTGAAGGACGGGAGAGAATGAATTTGGAAGATGAAAACGAGAGGGTATTAGGCTCATATTTTTTCGTTCCAGTTTCTCCTTATCATACCTTCTGCTCTCTCTGAATCGGGGCACTGGTGGCAAGTGGTTCCTTTTTGGATTTACTGATGGAAGTGTTAATATATTGTACCTAATAAAATACGGCTTATAACTGTCCGTCGACAAGAAACGAAACATTGAACTGAAGCAGCGTTTTGGTACTTTCAAAACCATTTTGAATAACGTAGAATTATCTCAAAAATAATGTAGTCCGATCTTCAACATTGAGGCAGTGAGACTGTAATATACCGCGATAATAGCATCAACGCTAGTAACAGCTGATATTTAGAACTACTCACTTTTTACACAAATAAGAAATATATTTGTTTCCCATTCAGCTGTTTGTCTATAATTAAACCTAAAAAAATCAGTTGAGACAGTTTCGTGAATGACGATATTATCGTAATTGATATTAATAGTAGTAAGAGTCTGTGGTCTATTTGAAATGTATTTTTAATTGTAATGAAGACTTAATTTCGAAGAGTTGATTTATTGGCTTTTTTTTTGCTTTTCTTAGAATCGTTTCTTCTTTTTGAATGGAATTTTATGATTCCTTTGGAAAATGTTTGATTCAAAAAGCAATACCAATTGTTTATTCTAGGACCAAAATAATTGTCATCATTTTAGTATGAGATCATATAATTAATTTAGTGATATGACGGAATACTGCCTATATATTTGTAATTGTAAGGTGTGAAGATATTAAAAATAAACAACTGAATCTTTCCCACCAATTTATTTTTCCCACCAGGCTATTTAATTTTCTAGCGAAAAAGCTTTTACGATATGACTTCTTAGCGAAAATATTTTTTCACAATGTTTACTTCAATGAGTCGTCTCATTTTTACGTAAGCCAGAAATATTCCGTGAACATTTTTAAGGTTGCTAATTTAAAATTTCTATTAAAAAACTGAAATCAAATAATATAAGAAAATAGCACGAGTATTTTTTTACTATTTTTTATTTTTATTATTAGAAATGATAAAATTTGTGGCTTTGAGAGAAGTAAAATGTTGAACCTCCGTGGTACCATTCCACTCTTAAATTGCAAGTCTTATATTATGCAGGGAATTTTCAATTACCTAGAGCAATCCTGCGGTTTTTCATTGGTAAATGTGACTTTTAGCCAGTGCTTCGGGCAGGTCATTCATATCTTCCAGATTGAATAAAAACTTTACGATACTTCAATATAAAGACTAAAACAAGATTCACTCAGTCTGAAAACTGCACACAGGTCTAAGTATAAGAGGAACTTTTATATTATTTTCATAGGAATAGCTTTCAATGTTTGCCTTATTAAAATCCATTGTTCATTAGCCAAGTTACTAGTATTACCGCTGTCCGAAATATTGCATTTACCTCTGCTAAATATTTAAGACATATTATTTTTGATTCATCCATCATCATTTTCTCTCCTTATCTCACTCTGAGTGATGCCTTTTGTATTTATGACGGCAGCATTTTAACCAGTAATGAAAGTGATAATATACGTAACTTCTTGAAATTCCACACAATACATGCTCGCAGTGAGATAGAGTGATAGAGAGTAGATCAAGGAAAGTAAGGATAAATAATAAAAATATAAGCCATTATACTAACAACATTTTTGGTGTAAGAGTTGACTTATAGATTTGATCGAACCTAGACCAAATTTCGTATCATATACACTGTAGTTCACAGAGTATCTGTAATTACATTTATATAGAGTGTATTTATGGTTGTGTGAAATCATTATACATTAATAATATTTGAAACAAATGTTTATATTTATATCTGTAATAAATACTGTATAACATAAAATCTACCGTGAAATAAATCCGCACAATCGACTTAACATTAATCAAATATCGATTGTTCGCGAAACAAATTAATCGGTTAAATTACCTGAATCAGTTTGTCGTCGCGCGTACAATCTGGGGCACAAAGTTTGTTTACCAAATTGATGTTCAACGCCCTCTATGAATAGATTGTCAGGAGGGGAAAAGTTTGATAACTTTGAGAAATGTAGTTAGATGTAGAAGTTCCCATGAATTATTGCCTCCACGCTATCAGATATTCTAGACACGTAATGTATTCAAACAAACCAACTTACTTGGTTTACGTTAATTTTGTTCCAAATTCATCTCAATAATATTATTACAGCGAAATATTAGGAAGTAGAACACCGTAAGATTTATCTAGCTAACTTAAACATCCTATCCTGATCGCTAGTAACGTCACTTTCTGTTGGTGTTGTGGACTTGAGTATGAGTAACGCTTGCAGGTTTTTTTGGACAATTTACGATGTTAGTAACGAAACATTATATATATTTTTAGCTTCTTTTAAAGTGAATTGTAACAGTAGTTTTATTCATCGTTTCTGATTCAGAAGTTTTGATTTCGAATCTTGGCGAGCAGTCACTATATTGACTTTTCCGTTAACTGCTATTTTTCCCGTGGATCGTATTTATGATTTACTGCATTTCCAAAAAGTCACAAGAGTGAACTTGGATCTTCTCAAAGAGAAGTTGGATTCTGAAGCCAAACTTTTTTTCTATTGTTACACTCGTTCACAGCAATGCTTAAATAGTTATACATACATACATACATAACATCACGCCAAATCCCTTGCGGGGTAGGCAGAGAGAACAGAGCGCCATAGGGCACGATTCTTACACGCCTAACTCGCTTCGTTGACTTTCATAACTCTTTTCATGCACGCGCGTCGGTTTTTGAGGCTCTTAACATCACCTTCCTCCAGAACACCTTCTATTTGGTCATGGAATGTGTGTCTTGGCCGTCCCCGACTCCTACATCCATCCGCTTTTGCATTGTATATCTGCTTAGTCAGTCTTGCATCTACCATTCTTTCTACATGTCCGAACCATCGGAGCATGCCCTTTCTTACTTTTACACCGACACTCTCTTTCAAACCAACTTCCTTCCTTACAACCTTGTTTTCTACGCGGTCAGCGAGAGTCACTCCGCAGATTTTGCGTAGTGCCCTCATTTCTACCGCGTTTATTCTACTTTCATGCACACTCTGCCATACCCAGCTCTCGCTTCCATAAGTTAGCGTTGGGATCAGGACTGCATTGTGGATTGCTAGCTGGGCTTTTCTGCTAATGTTTTTCGCGCCCAGGAATCTGCCCAACGCTCCATTTACGCTATTTCCTATTGCCACTCGTCTTTCTACATCCGCAGTGTACCTTCCATCTCTGCTAAAAGCGCATCCAAGATATACAATTTCATTCACTTGTTCCAGCACTACATCATCAATCATTATCCTTGCATCTGTTCTGGATTCCTCCCTTTCAAACACCATAACTTTTGTTTTCGTCGCATTCAACTGCAAGCCTTTAATCATGCAATCATCTTTCATAGTAGTGACTAGTGTTTGCAGGTCCGACGGCGATTCGGCTAGAAGCACGGCGTCATCTGCGTAAAGCAGGCAGCTCATAACTAGGTCACCCATTTGCATCCCTACATCCATAGATCTCACTCTCTGGAGACAACTGTCCAGGTACAGGATGAACAGTCGAGCGGACAGCACGCAACCCTGTCTGACGCCGATATTGACGTCAAACCAGGGGGACAAGCCGCCGTCAACACGCACACACGCTGTGCAGCCCTCATAAATGGACTCCACAGCGCGCAGCAGTGCTCCGCTCACCCCGTAGCCCGGGAGTATGCCCCACAGATCCTTTCGTAACACTTTGTCAAACGCTTTTTCCAAATCCACAAAACCGCATAAAACCTTCCGGTTAACAGCCAGTTGTTTCTCCACGATGTTGCGGAGAGAAAAAATCTGATCCATGCACCCTCGTCCGCTTCTAAAACCACCCTGAGCCTCCCACAACACTCCATCAGATATCACCCTCATTCTCCTTTCAATAATTTTCCCATACACTTTTGCTGCTAAACTAATCAAACTGATGGCCCTTTAACTGGAACACTGCATACGATCCCTTACCTTTATACAAGGGCACAATGACAGCGCGCCTCCAGTCCATGGGAACCTTACCCGACCTTCAGCACAGATTGCTCAAGGTCAGAAAAGCGTCCTGGACACAGGTTCCACCGTATTTGATCATTTCAGCAGACATCATATCAATTCCAGCTGCCTTACCATTTTTCATACTTCGTATCGACCATTCAATCTCTTCCACACAAACGGAACACTGCATACGTGATCCCTTACCTTTATACAAGGGCACAATGACAGCGCGCCTCCAGTCCATGGGAACCTTACCCGACCTCCAGCACAGATTGCTCAAGGTCAGAAAAGCGTCCCGGACACAGGTTCCACCGTATTTGATCATTTCAGCAGACATCATATCAATTCCAGCTGCCTTACCATTTTTCATACTTCGTATCGACCATTCAATCTCTTCCATAGTAATGTCCTCGTCAGATGTTGGCGCAGCGGTATCAGCCGTAGGCTCACCCGCGGCGCCCACATCCGGAACATACTCGTAGATTTCCCCAAAATACTCACTCCACCTGCCCAATACATCGCTTGGGTTTGCAAGAATGTCACCAGTCTTAGACATAATTTTGTCCATTCTGGATGTTGACGAAGAACCCCGAGACTTTCTAACTTCCCTCCAGAAGAGTTTGTTATTCGCCTCGAAGTTCTCTGTCAACCTCACTTCCTCATTCGCAACTAGTTTTTCACGCTTCTCTTTCACTAAGGCTTTGGTAACATTGCTGCAGCGGCGGTAGCTTTCATACTTTTTCTCTGTCATACTATCATTCTGATTCAAACTTGAGACATAATCCAACCATGCTTTTTTCTTTCTTTCGACGCTGGCTTTCACATCCGCGTCCCACCAGGCATCACCTCTCAGAATCTTATGCCTCTTTGCACTACCACATACTTCTTTTGCACTATCCACTATACTATCTTTCATTCTTTCCCAGCATTCTTCAACACCTAGGTCAGAAGGACTCGTCTCACTGAGTCTTTTACTGATCTTTTACATACATACTCCGTACACTTCCATCTTCTAATTTCTCGCATTTTATCCTTTCAAGCTCTCCGAAATGGGTACGCACTCGCCAGTGTCTCCACTTCTTGAAAAGGCCCACGAAACGGCTTACCACCAGGTAGTGGTCCGTATCAAGAGTGGGGCCTCTGTAGGCTCTTGTATCCCTTAGAGTATTTCGGAGACGACTATCTACCAAAATCAAATCAATCATACTCTTTTGTTCATTCCGTCTCCACGTATACGTGTGAATATCTTTATGACGGAATAATGTCTTCGACACAAGGAGGTTCCGTTCCAGGCATACGTCCAATATCGGCTTACCAGCATCATTCACTCTCTTGTCACCATTCGGACCAAGGACAGCCTCCAGGCTATCTCTCTTGGTTACGACCCATCCATTAAGATCACCACACAGAATTATCCTTTCATTTCCCTCAACCAGATCCAGAATATCCCTAACAGTTTCCCAAAACTCCTCGAGTTCGCGGGGATCCGCGGAGCTGACAGGAGTATAAGCTGCGACCAGGAAAACTCGCGTGATCCCCAGTTTTATTCGAACCCAAAGATGTCTCGGGCCTACCAACTAATAATCTTTCACTCCTGAAGCAAAGCGGGAGGAGAGAACGACTCCAACACCCTCACTGGCACGGACGTTCCACTCGGGGTCCACTCCGGACCATAGGGGAGGTCCTCGGTCTCACTCTCCTTCCGCTTTGTCTCTGTCAAACACAAGGCATCCAGGCATGTCTCATTTATTACATCCATCATCTCATTCATCTTTCTTGTCATACTACCTCTAACATTCCACGTGCCTATATGGCACTCCCCTCTCCTCGTCCCGCCAGGGTTGGCGTTGCGTGAAGGGTGGGAGGTTAAATATTTATGATGCCAATATTGGCAGACAATACTACTGCTAACTAAATTATTTACTCCACTAGATTTTTATTTTTAAGTTTAAGAACATAAAACACCAATTTTGACTATTCTAAACATTCTCATACATTTTTTAGCATCCATTCTAAATTAAGTACTGTTTGGTATTAAAATTTATAATCTTCGATTTCACGAGATTATATATTTTAGGTGTGATGTGTGTGATAAATATCGATGACTGAAAAACTTTGTGCCCGGTATGGCAATAGGTGCGCCACCTATTCCATTTAGGACGTAAACATAACGGCGAGACGAGGCTTCACAGCCGCTGTCTACACCTTCGGGTAACAAAGGCGTGAAGTTATGTTATATATTTTAAGTTATTTAATTATTATAAGGAAAACGTGCCAAATGTTCACGACCACTGTTCAGAATAAGTTTCCAATTAATTTTCGATCAGATTCTCACTGCTACAGCTTAATACAAAGCAGCCTTCGAAAGAATTCAATTGCTCACGTTGCAGTTATTAAATTAAAATCAAGGCAAGTAGATTACGTGTAACCTACTTTTTAAATTAGGTTAACTTGTACTGTACTCGTCTACGGAACTACTCTACTTACCATACGCCTCAAACCTTGGCAACATTTCAAAAACTTGTCAGGGAACAGGTATTGGGAAATTATTTGACAATTGTGTTCTGGATACAGCTTTATGTGAGTTCATTCATATGTACAAAGATGGAGATAACTTCAGTTTGGTATAATAAAACATCATTAAATACCAATGGAACGAAGTATATAGAATTACAGTAAATTGACTTATCGCGATTGACTTGATTTGAGTTTAGGAGTTAGTTAACCTATTAAGTTTTAAGTAATTGTATTAAGTAGAAGGTACAAAGGTGGTTTATAGAGGAGGCAGTTTTTTATAGAGATACGAAAACAATTTTAATTTCTGTTGATTAGACAAGCGGTTGATTTTCAATTACATCCCTGTTTTTACGCACAGGTGCGGTTATGCGGGTATGCACAATACTTGCATTCCAAATGTGAGGTAAATAAAACTATTATCTATCATTGGGTAGATTTTGTAACATATAACTTCCGAAATGAGTTCCTGATGATACAGAATCGGCTTTTCCACCTCTGAGCCAGCCAGCCACCGAAAAGGCAAATTATAATTATTTCTTCATATTTAGAGAAAAGAGACAGTTGTTTTACAGAGTTATATTGGGTATAAAAGTGTTAAGAACAAAAAAAATATAGATAAAAAATAAAAAGTAACTTTTTTTATTCTTTCAATTTTTATATCAAGGTGAAATTCAAGAGCACTCAATTATCCTATTTATTACAAACAGATAAACAAGTAGGTACTCCGTCTTTGAGGATTCAATCCCTGAATAAATAATGAAACATTTTTAAAGTTCCAAATTTCTTTTATTCTCTTTCAGTCACAGTAAACCATTTTATATTACCGTAAAAAGTGATATTGGCAATCAGAATTTTACTACAAAAGTAAATTTTGATAAAGAATAATCTAGCTTTTGACGACATTTTACCGATTTCTCGGTAGAAAGACGAGTGGCGATAGGAAATTGCGTAAATGGAGCGTTGGGCAGATTCCTGGGCGCAAAAAACATTAGCAGAAAAGCCCAGCTAGCAATCCACAATGCAGTCCTGATCCCAACGCTAACTTATGGAAGTGAGAGCTGGGTATGGCAGAGTGTGCATGAAAGTAGAATAAACGCGGTAGAAATGAGGGCACTGCGCAAAATCTGCGGAGTGACTCTCGCTGACCGCGTAGAAAACAAAGTTGTAAGGAAGGAAGTTGGTTTGAAAGAGAGTGTCGGTGTAAAAGTAAGAAAGGGCATGCTCCAATGGCTCGGACATGTTGAAAGAATGGTTGATGCAAGACTGACTAAGCAGATATACAATGCAAAAGCGAATGGATTTAGGAGTCGAGGAAGGCCAAAACACACATTCCATGACCAAATAGAACGTGTTATGGAGGAAGGTGATGTTAGGAGCTTCATAAACCGACGCGCCTGCATGAAAAGAGTAATGAAAGTCAACGAAGTGAGTGAGGCGTGTAAGAATCGTGCCTTATGGCGCTTTGTTCTCTCTGCCTACCCTGCAAGGGATTTGGCGTGAATTTATGTATGTATGAAGGTAGAAATTCTGAAAGAGTTTAAAGAAACACTGATTCCAAGAGGAAAGAGAAAAGGTAGCGCATGAGTACGAATAAATTGGATTTGGGAATAGTCTTCAGTAATCCCATTATAACAGATATACGATTGCTTCTGTTTACTAGTTTTTTATCGCTATTCCTCCCTATAAATATCCTTTTCATGGTCCTGTCCCGTCAGCTGTGCTGAAAGCAAGGGTCCTGATGTCTCCTTGCCACGTATATCTCATATTAGTGGTCGCTTGATGATCGAAATTTGACCTTGAGACGAAATAAAACTAAACTTACAAATACTTTTTTATAGCTTCACGCATTTAATAGTATACAATGTGGCAGCGACAACTACGACTCCTCTGCTTTTTTTTAAGAAGAATCAAATTTAAAATATTTCTAATCAATAATTTCTCAGTATCAAATGCGTATCATAAGAAAATTTAGTTAAACATATTAAATACTATGAATTTGTTACTTTAATCTTAAGAAAAGGGAATGAAACGAAACAATTACGGTGAGCTGAACTTAAACGAATATTTTAGCTAGTTTAATTAAGGAGGAACATATTGATCTCATTTAAAACGAGATACGATTATCTTTAATCTAGGGAAGGTAATAAAATGTCTGAACAGGATTTGATTATATTGAAATATGGTGCTTTGAAGGACGGGAGAGAATGAATTTGGAAGATGAAAACGAGAGGGTATTAGGCTCATATTTTTTCGTTCCAGTTTCTCCTTATCATACCTTCTGCTCTCTCTGAATCGGGGCACTGGTGGCAAGTGGTTCCTTTTTGGATTTACTGATGGAAGTGTTAATATATTGTACCTAATAAAATACGGCTTATAACTGTCCGTCGACAAGAAACGAAACATTGAACTGAAGCAGCGTTTTGGTACTTTCAAAACCATTTTGAATAACGTAGAATTATCTCAAAAATAATGTAGTCCGATCTTCAACATTGAGGCAGTGAGACTGTAATATACCGCGATAATAGCATCAACGCTAGTAACAGCTGATATTTAGAACTACTCACTTTTTACACAAATAAGAAATATATTTGTTTCCCATTCAGCTGTTTGTCTATAATTAAACCTAAAAAAATCAGTTGAGACAGTTTCGTGAATGACGATATTATCGTAATTGATATTAATAGTAGTAAGAGTCTGTGGTCTATTTGAAATGTATTTTTAATTGTAATGAAGACTTAATTTCGAAGAGTTGATTTATTGGCTTTTTTTTTGCTTTTCTTAGAATCGTTTCTTCTTTTTGAATGGAATTTTATGATTCCTTTGGAAAATGTTTGATTCAAAAAGCAATACCAATTGTTTATTCTAGGACCAAAATAATTGTCATCATTTTAGTATGAGATCATATAATTAATTTAGTGATATGACGGAATACTGCCTATATATTTGTAATTGTAAGGTGTGAAGATATTAAAAATAAACAACTGAATCTTTCCCACCAATTTATTTTTCCCACCAGGCTATTTAATTTTCTAGCGAAAAAGCTTTTACGATATGACTTCTTAGCGAAAATATTTTTTCACAATGTTTACTTCAATGAGTCGTCTCATTTTTACGTAAGCCAGAAATATTCCGTGAACATTTTTAAGGTTGCTAATTTAAAATTTCTATTAAAAAACTGAAATCAAATAATATAAGAAAATAGCACGAGTATTTTTTTACTATTTTTTATTTTTATTATCAGAAATGATAAAATTTGTGGCTTTGAGAGAAGTAAAATGTTGAACCTCCGTGGTACCATTCCACTCTTAAATTGCAAGTCTTATATTATGCAGGGAATTTTCAATTACCTAGAGCAATCCTGCGGTTTTTCATTGGTAAATGTGACTTTTAGCCAGTGCTTCGGGCAGGTCATTCATATCTTCCAGATTGAATAAAAACTTTACGATACTTCAATATAAAGACTAAAACAAGATTCACTCAGTCTGAAAACTGCACACAGGTCTAAGTATAAGAGGAACTTTTATATTATTTTCATAGGATAGCTTTTAATGTTTGCCTTATTAAAATCCATTGTTCATTAGCCAAGTTACTAGTATTACCGCTGTCCGAAATATTGCATTTACCTCTGCTAAATATTTAAGACATATTATTTTTGATTCATCCATCATCATTTTCTCTCCTTATCTCACTCTGAGTGGAGTTGGGCTGACGTGTCATTTTCTATGTCCGTTTTGTCAAAAGTTTAAGTTTTGGCTGTAGTTTTACAAGCGGTCGCATGCCTGTCATCAACCCGACTTAGGAATGTTTTCGTTGGTGGTGTATCTCCCATCAGAGGGAAAATAAAGCAATAAACGATAATTTTCTTTAGTTTTTCTTCGTCTCCTTCTAATTTTCCTATAATTTGGTTTGTCTTTTAATATAACATAAACATATAACACAACATAACTTCACGCCTTTTGTTACCCGAAGGTGTAGGCAGCGGCTGTTAAGCCTCGTCTCGCCGTTATGTTTACGTCCCAAATGGAATAGGTGGCGAACCTATTGCCATACCGGGCACAAAGTTTTCAGTCATCGATATTTACCACATAGCTTCCGAAAACAATTTCGAAAAGTCATTGGTGTGAGCCTGTGTCAGGAATCGAACCCGGACCTCTGCTCGACCACTGGGCTACCGAGACTATAAGTCTTTTAATATCATAATTTTATATGATGATATGATATTATATTTAATGTCATATAATAATATAATATCAAAATATATACAAATATTTTTAAACTTGTGAAACATAATTGTCAGCTAAACCTGCTGGTTGATATGGATTAATTTAATAATAATTTATTTAAATGACATACATGACATCACGCCTTTTTTCACCTGAAGTTGTAAGCAACGGCTGTTAAGCCTCGACTCGGCATGTTACGTCCCAAATGGAATAGGCGGCGAAGTTATTGCTATACACCAGCACAAAGTTTTCAGTCATCGATATTTATCACATATAACTTCCGCAAAGAATTTCGAAAAGTCGATTGCGAGCCCGGAATGGAACAGATTACTTTTTGGTTCAGAAGCGGGATGCTCGACCACTGGACCACCGTGACTCTCAGGTACCTGCTGATAAATAAACAAAGAAATAAAAGGATTTTCCTCATAATATGCTGTATAATGCAATATGCAATAACCATAAATATATAATTAATGTTGATTTTAGCATGGGAAGTTCATGGCAGATGAAATAAGAGCCTCTTTCTCATTATCTGAGATGATGGGAGAACCAGAACCAGAGAGAACCAGAAACATGATATTCATTGAATTTATGGATAGGTTTATAAATACATCAAATATTATTTGAATATATAATGTAAAATGAAAAACAGTTACGTACTGTGGCTTTATTATATGAACAGCTTTAGTAAATAAGTTGGTTAACTTACAATATTTGTTCGTTTAAATCCTTCCATAAGTAACATCAGTACTGTATATATTCTTTACATTGAAAGCCTTTCATATCGTCCAATCTGAAGGATATAAAAAAGACTTTTACAAAAAATAAAATAGGATGAGCAACTTTATCTTGTTGATAAGATATTTAATTTCCGTTTTCAGTTAAACAGTTGAAGTGAAATCTGTGTTTTAGGTGTAGTCAAACAAACTGAGCTTGATTATGTATTCTTTAGAATTGAAATCATAAACGAAATCGTCTTTATCTCGTATTGTTACGTAAAATTTAAAATTAGCATTGTCAGTTTGCTTGAATAATTGTGGTTGCGTATCTATATACTTATATAATCTATCACATAGCTATCTTTATGATTGAATACCATTAACAGTTTTAATAATACATTTTTATTGGGAGAAAATGCCTGGAGGTATTAAATCCCTTTGTATATTCAGTGCTTAAATCTTTAATAATGTAATTGGCATATATATAGCAATTACATTTTATGCAATTATTGCTTTGAAACTATCGGCTCATGATAAATTGTTGAGTGGCTGATTTTATTAAAAAATTTTTGATTCATCATTAATAATGTGGTATTTGCTGGTGTTGAACTTAGCAACCTGGCTACCATATTTGACAGAATATTGGAAAAGCACTGCAAAGACAAACCTTTTAGGAAAGTTAGGTGAAGGAGGCGAAGAAAAACTAAAGGCCATTATCGTATATTGCTGTATTTTCCTTCTAGTGGGGGATAAAACACCAATGAAAACATTCCCAAGAAAACCGATCGTAAAACTACAGCCCAAACATGAACATTAAACATCATGGTATTTAACAGTGGTAGAGTCATAATTGGGCAGGCTCGACCGGTAAAATACCACGACCTCTAGAAATATAGGAGTGAAGTGGCTCATATCGTGTTTTATTCAGTGGGAGAGGTATCTGGAGGACCGATCCCCTTTCCCCTTTTTTTCTCTTCCTACTCCCTAACAGGGATGGTAACGAACCACGGTGTTAATAGTTCATGGCGGTGAGAAGTTGCTTGGCATCAGGTGACCCACTTGCTCGTTTGCCCTCCTATCCCATAAAAACAAAAACATGAATAGTTCGAAGGAATGACATGTCGGGACAACTCCAAAAAAATAATGATGGTCCTTAAACAATGAATAATTATATCCAATATTTCCGACAGCGGTGATACTAGTGACTAATTTGGGTAAAGAACAGTGAATTTTAATGAGTTAAACATTGTAAGTTATACGCATAAAAAACCTCTTCGCATAAAAAGTCTTTAGACTGGGTGTATCTTGTCTTCGCCGAATATATTGAAGTATCGTAAAGATTTTATTCAATCTAGATGTTATGAAGGTCTTACCGAGCTACTATCTAAAAGTCACATTACGAATGAAAAATCGCAGGATTGCTCTGGGTAATTGAAAATTCCCTGTATAATATACGACTTGCAATTTAAGAGTGGAGCGGCACCGCGGAGGTCTTACAGGGCGTTTTCTCTTCTAGACACCAAGAACTAAGAAAACATTCTCGTGCTATTTCCTTATATTATTTAACTCCAGTTTTTAATAGAAATTTTAAATTAGCAACCTAATAAAATGTTCTCAGAATATTTTTGGCTTACGTAAAAATGAGACGACTCATTGAAGTAAAAACATTTTACTTCAATGAGTCGTCAGTTAAACATCGTGAAAAAATATTTCCGCTAAGAAGTCAAATCGTAAAAGTTTTTACGCTAGAAAATTAAATAGGCTATTGGTGGGAAAAAATATATTGTTTTTTTATATCTTCACGCTTTCAAATTACCAATATGTGTATACAGTGTTCCGTAATATCACTAAATTAATAATATGATTTTGTACTAAAAGGCCCGTGCATACATTTGTAACAGTTATTGCGATCATCAATAATTATCTCGTATAACTTTCGAATAGTTTTCTTGTCCCGGGATCTTTTCAACAATGAATATATATATATACATTTTCTGAAAAAACAACGGTTGATTTTGTTTTCTTAATCAAAAATTTGCCTAAGGTATCATAAAAACAAGAAAAATCAATTCAAAATTAAGTCTCCATTATAATTAATAATAAATTTCAATATAACACAAATTATGCACTTTTGTTAGAGACCACAGCCACTTAATTAGACGATAATAACGTCATTCATGAAGCTTTCTCTGTTGATCTTTTAGGTTTAATTGAAGACAAACAGTTTATTGGAAAAAATATATTTCTTACTTGTGTTAAAAAGTGAGTAGTTCTAAATATGCGCTCTTTAAAGTCAGCTGTTGCTAGCGTTGATGCTTTTATCACTGTATATTATGCGTTGAGGTACGGCATTTTTTTTGGGATAATTTTTCGAAATGCATAATGATTTTTAAGGTACCAAAACGCTGCGTTCGTGCAATGTTTGGTTTCCCGTCTACGGACAGTTATAAGCCATATTTCATTAGGTATAGCAGATGAACACTTACACCAGTAACTCCAAAAAAGAAACCACTTGCCACCTGTGCCCCGATTCGAAAAAACCTAGAGAGAAAGTATGATGATTAGCAACCAGACAAAAAAAACATGAACCTGATAGTCTTTCATTTTGCTCCTCCAAATTAATTCTCTCCTCCGTCCTCCAAGGCACCGAATTTCAATGTAATCAAATCCTCTGTAGACATTTTAGTACCTTCCCTAGATTAAAGATTATTGTATCTCGTTTTAAATGAGATCAATATGTTCCTCCTTAATTAAACTAGCTGAAATATTCGTTTAAGTTCAGCTCACCTTAATTGTTTCATTTCATTCCATTTTCTTAAGTTTAAAGTAACAACAGAATTTAATATGTTGAGCTTATTTTTCTTCTGATACGCATTTGTTATTAAGAAATTATTTATTTGAAATATTTTAATACTATACCCTAAGGAATAATAATGCAGCTGTTAAGCCTTGTCTCGCTGTTATGTTTACGTCCCAAATGGCGGCGAACCTATTGTCATACCGGGTACAGGGTCATCGATATTTGTAACACATAACTTTCGAAAAGTCATTAGTGTGAGCCAAGATTCGAACCCGTGAATTCTTGATTCAGAAGGGGGGTGCTCGACCACTGAACCACCGAGACTATAACTGAGTATTAAATTTTATGTTACGTTAAAGTAAATTAAAGAATGAAACTGTTTCAAGTTTTTGACACTACTGGGATTTCCAGGGCACCTTACATAATTTGAAACTTTATACAATTATATTTGATACACCTAACGTAGAGAAAAATCTAAGACAAAAAGTGTAATAAATAGAATTCTATTAGGTCTAATTTCGAACAACTAGCGACCACTAATATGAGATATACCTATTAAGGAGGCATCAGGACACTTGCCTTCAGCACAGCTGACGGGACACACCATGAAAGGGAAATTTATAGAGCAAAGTGCCATCGTATATCTTTTATAATGAGATGACTGAAGACTATTCCCAAATCCAATTTATTCGTATTCATTCGCTACCTTTTCTCTGTCTTCTCGGAATCAAAGTTTCTTTAAACCCTTTCAGAATTTCCACCTATCATTATATGAGTAATCGGTAAAATGTCGTGACAATCTAGATTATTCTTTACCAAAATTTCACTTTTTAGTGTAAAATAAAATGGTTTATTGTGAGTACAAGACGAATACATACTTGTTTGCCTGTTTGTAATAAATAGGATAATTGAGTGGTCTTGAATTTCACCTTGCTTTAAAAATGAAAGGAATAAAAAAGTTACTTTTTGTTTTTGATATTTTTTTTTTGTTTATGGCATATTTATACCCAATATAACCATATAAAATAACTGTCTCATTTTTCTTAATATGAAGAATTGATTTGTCTTTTCAGTGACAGGCTTGGAGGCTTAAAATCCCGATTCTGCATCAAGAAGTCTTTTTGGAACTCATTTCGAAAGTTATACGTGACAAAATCTACTCAATGAATGACAATAGATTTCTTCACATCACATTTGGGATGCAAGTACTCTGCGTGTGACGGCATAACTACAACTGCGCGTAAAAACAGGGATGTTATTTTAATTATATCTATTTTAAAATCAATCGCTTCTCTCTTCACCAGAATTTAAAATCTATTCTCGTATTGCTAGAAAAGAAATGCCTCTTCTATAAACTACTTTTGTATCTTTTACTTCATAAAATTTGTTAAAACCTTATTAGGTTTTAACAAATTTGTTTTACAAGTTAAATCATAACCTATTGGTTATGAGTTAACTAACTCATAAACTACACAATAAGTTACTTCAATTCTATGTATATACATCGTTTATTAGGTAATTATTGATCTTTTATTTTACCAAGCTGAAGTTATCTGTATCTTTGTACATATATATGAGCTCACATAAAGATGTATACAGAACACAATTGTCAAATATTTTCTCAATAGCTGTTCCCTGACAAGTTTTTGAAATGTTGCCAAGGTTTGAGGCGTATGGTAAGTAGAGGAACTACTCTACGGAACTCCGTAGGCGAGTACAGTACAAGTTAACCTAATTTAAATAGTAGGTTAACGTAATCTCGGGGCCGGGAGCCACCAGCCTCGCGGATCCAGGTGGGTGACACGGCTGTCCCGGTGGGGCGGTACATAAAGTACCTCGGCCTCACCCTGGACAGCCGCTGGTTTTTCGAGGAGCACTTCGTGAGGATGGTCCCCCGAGCGCGACGGGTGGCAGGCGCGTTGCACCGCCTGCTGCCCAACCTCCGGGGACCGGGAGAGGGAGTTCGCCGCCTCTACGGTGGCGTCGTGCGGTCCGTGGCCCTGTACGGGGCTCCCGTTTGGTCGCGAGACCTCGCGGGGGCCTCCCGCTCCAGGGCTCTGCTGAGGAGCCTGGAGCGGATCATGGCCATCCGGATCGTACGGGGCTACCGTACCATCTCATACGAGGCGGCGACGGTCCTCGCGCGTTCCCCCCCCCCCCCTTCATCATCCTGGCCGAGATGTACGCAGCCGCGTACGATCTCGGCCGAGGAGGTGGGGGCCCGGATGCGCGGGGTCCCGAAGTGCGGAGGCGGAAGGCCTTCCGGTGGGTCCTGGGGGGCTGGCGCGACGCGTTGGTCCTGCAGGGCTGCGTGCATCAGCGCGCCGTCGGGGCCGTCCTGCCCCACCTCGAGGCCTGGGTGCTCCGTAAATGGGGCACTGTTACCTACAGGTTGACTCAGATACTCACCGGGCACGGGTGCTTCGGTGAGTATCTGAGTCGAATAAAACGCGAAGAGACGACGAGATGCCACCATTGCGCATCCGACCTGGACTCGGCCCAGCACACGCTGGAGGTCTGCCCGGCATGGGTGGCCGAGCGCCGAGTCCTGGTCGACGGGATCGGGCAAGACTTGTCCCCGCCGGCGTTGGTCGCGGCAATGCTGACGGGCGAGGAGAAGTGGAGGGCTGTGGTCTCCTTCTGCGAAGCAGTGATGCTCCAGAAGGAGGCCGCCGAGCGGGGTCGGGAGAGAGCCGATCCCGCTCGAAGGCGGCGGCGGCGAGCTCAGTGATCGCCGCCGCCGACGGGCCGCGAGGGCGCACACCCCGCGGGTGTGCCCGGGTTGCGGCCCCGGAAGGATGACCCCCCTGTGCGGCCGGGGAGGGTTGTCGGGGGCGCCGCCGGCCGCGCGCCTTTTTACAGCGCGCGGTTGGAGCCGCCCCACCCGGGGGAGCTTCACCGAGGCTCCCTGAGGATGAGCACCCCCTCGTGATAGAGGGGGGAGCGACGGCGGGGTAGACCAGAGGGCCGATGCACTGTCCTGGGCCACCCCAACGCCGGAGGAAGGCCGCCGCGAGGTTTTAGTGGGTAACCCTAGGATCGAATTGCAGTTTACTGTTTTGGGAGTCCCACACTACCCCTGCCGTCCCCAGGCGGGGGTGTGCATTAAGCATTTCCTCGCGTAAAAAAAAAAAGGTTAACGTAATCTATTTGCCTTGATTTTAATTTAATAACTGTGCAACATGAGTAATTGAATCCTTTCGAAGGCTGCTTTGTATGAAGCTGTAGCAGTGAGAATCTGATCGAAAATTAATTGGAAACTTATTCCGAACAGTGGTCGTGAACAGTTGGCACGTTTTCCTTATAATAATTAAATAATTTATAATATATAATCTCGTGAAAACGAAGTTTCTAAATTTTAATATGAAACAGTACTAAATTTAAAATGGATAATGAAAAATGTATGTAAATGTAGTCAAAATTGGTGTTTTATGTTCTTGAGCAAAACCGATTTCTAATAAAAATATAGAAACAGATATCCAGTGGAGTAAATATTTCAGTTAGCTATAGTATTGTCTGCTAATATTGGCGTCATAAATATTCAAGCATTGCTGTGAACGAATATAACAATAGAAAAAATGGTCCGGCTTTGGACTCCGACTTCTCTTTGTGAAGATCCAAGTTCACGCTTATGACTTTTTGCAAATGCAGAACAGGAATATTAGCAGCTATCGGAAAAGTCAATATAACCCGATCGCGCAGATTCGAACTCAAAACTACCGGATCAGAAACGATATATAAAACTACAGTTCCAATTCATTTTATAAAGAGCTACAAAAACTTTTCATCTTATGTTACCAATATCACAAATTCTTGATATTATTACATACCGGTATTCTGACGATAAAATACTCAACTGCAACTACAACATTAATTTGAATAATAGAGGAGTGCGCGGAGGGTAGGGGCTGAGGAGGAGGGTCGGAAAGGTTCTCCCATTCGGACTGGAAGGCGTTTCCGATGGTTGTCGAAAACAGAATGGCAAAATTCTGACTGCCAGCAACGACCCACAAAAATTATCAGAGCTACCTGTACTGTTTTAGACATTTGAAATGTAACAGAGTTAGAGTTATTGAAATATTTATACTATTGAAATCACACTATTATTCTTTCAGAGTAATATAGCAATTCTGCCTAATTTTATTAGTCTGAGCATAAACTTGTATTCTCTGCGGACTTTGATCGTTCTAACTTTTTATTTGATCACCATTCAATACTGCAGTTAAATGATACCAAAGTTTCTAGATATATGAAAAGTTTCCAAATAATCGAGGCTTTCGAAAAGTTTTTTTTTATTTTTGTTTTATTTTTTTTCCGAACTCCTTAGTAAAAATATAAAGACGATCGATTTCTTTGTATTTATTGGGATAGTTTAATTTTGCTTATCGGTCGTATGTAGGTAGGTAAAACATTCATTAGAAATAGCAAATTCCAAAAGTTATACATTTTGATGCGAACTTTCAAATTATAAAATTTAGTTTTTTTTTGGATCGAAATTTGCTAAGACTAATTCAGTGAACTTCCTTTGCCAGGATTTGAAACCAAAACGTAATACGTCCCATTAAGTAGTGTGTTACACAGGAAAAATATTTACTACAGGTTAAACGCATAAATATATTTAACTTCACGCCAAGTCCCTTGCGATTTAGGTAAAGAGATCAAAGCGCCAAAAGACACGATTTTTACTTAGTTGATTCGCTTCTTTGACTTCTTGTTATACACGCTCCCTCCTGACATCATCTTCCTTAAGGACTCGTTCAATTTACCCATGGAAATTGTGTCGTCGCCATCCTCAACTCCTACATTGTTCCGCTTTTGCACTGTGTATCTGCATAGTCAAAATTTTATCATTCATTGTTTTCACATGTTCGACCCACTGGAGCATCCCTTTTATTACTTTTACACTGAAATTCTCTTTCAAACATCTTCCTTCATTACAACCTTGTTTTCGACGCGGTCACACTCTGTCGTACCTAACTCTCCCTTCCATAATTTAAAGTTGGGATCAGTACCGATTCTGAATAACCATCTGGGCTTTTCTGCTCACATTTTTTGCACCCAGGTATCTGCACTACACTAATAAGAATAGTCGTCTTGGTATTATTTCCTTGTTGGAATATATAAGTAGTTATAATTTGTTGAAGAAGTTTAATACCATACTACACATACAAACATAATCTTAGCTAAGACATATATTTCTACTAATTAATAGTAATACAATATTGTTATTATTCAAATAGTAATTCGATAATACATTAATTTGCAAATTGTGTGTCTATTTGTATCGTGTATATTATCACATACCTTATCAGCTACAGCAGACACTTCAGCAGCCATATTCATGTTATGTGTGTAACTAATTTAGCTAATGATATTAGTAAAGTCTTTGAAGTGTAAGTTAAATTATTCATTAATTCGTTTATAAAAATAATAAACCGTTGTTTAAATTACCCGTGTCAGGTATCGGATTAAAAAAAAAATATCAAATGTAAAAACTTGGCGTAGTAAGTTATTTTTTTTTTTAAATTACACTAATATTTTAATATTACACTATCATTGATTAATATGGGATATTTTAATATTATATTGCTGATGAATTTGTTTGTTTTTACGCTATAATCTCGGCATAATATATTAATTCGAATTACTCTGAAGTGTTTGTTTAAGATAATTTATTGGTGGAGGAACATTTTAGCCTGCTTCTCATCACGCCGTGATCATTAGGAGCGAAGAAATCTTATCAGGGTACCTACATGATATAGCGGTCCGTAGCTCGCGCGTTGTCAGCTAGACAATAATAATCAGGTAACATTTATATTATTACACATACATACACATACATAACTTCACGCCTAATCCCTTGCGGGGTAGGCAGAGAGAACAGAGCGCCATAGGGCACAATTCTTACACGCCTCACTCGCTTCGTTGACTTTCATAACTCTTTTCATGCACGCGCGTCGGTTTTTGAGGCTCTTAACATCACCTTCCTCCAGATCACGTTCTATTTGGTCATGGAATGTGTGTCTTCACCGTCTTCGACTCCTACATCAATCCGCTTTTGCATTGTATATCTGCTTAGTCAGTCTTGCATCAACCATTCTTTCTACATGTCCGAATCATCGGAGCATGCCCGTTCTTACTTTTACCCTGACACTCACTTTCAAACCTATTTCTTTCCTTACAACCTTGTTTTCTACGCGGTCAGCGAGAGTTACTCCGCAGATTTTGCATAGTGCCCTCATTTCTACCGCGTTTATTCTACTTTCATGCACACTCTGCCATACCCAGCTCTCGCTTTCATAAGTTAGCGTTGGGATCAGGACTGCATTGTGGATTGCTAGCTGGGCTTCTCTGCTAATGGTTTTTGCGCCCAGGAATCTGCCCAACGCTCCATTGACGCTATTTCCTATCGCCACTCGTCTTTCTACATCCGCAGTGTACCTTCCATCTCTGCTAAAAGCGCATCCAAGATATACAATTTCATTCACCTATTCCAGCACTACATTATCAACCATTTTCCTGGCATCTGTTCTGGATTCCTCCCTTTCAAACACCATAACTTTTGTTTTCGTCGCATTCAACTGCAAGCCTTTAATCATGCAATCATCTTTCATAGTAGTGACTAGTGTTTGCAAGTCCGACGGCGATTCGGCAAGAAGCACGGCGTTATCTGCGTAAAGCAGACAGCTCACAACTAGGTCACCCATTCGCATCCCTACATCCATCGATCTCACTCTCTGGAGACAACTGTCCAGGTTCAGGATTAACAGTCGAGCGGACAGCACGCAATCCTGTCTGACGCCGATATTGACGTCAAACCAGGGGGACAAGCCGCCGTCAACACGCACACACGCTGTGCAGCCCTCATAAGTGGACTGCACAGCACGCAGCAGTGCTCCGCTCACCCCGTAGCCCGGGAGTATGCCCCACAGATCGTAAAACTCTGTCAAACGCTTTTTCCAGATCCACAAAATCGCAGAAAACCTTCCGGTTAGCAGCCAGTTGTTTCTCCACGATGTTGCGGAGAGAAAAAAATCTGATCCATGCACCCTCGTCCGCTTCTAAAACCACCCTGAGCCTCCCACAACACTCCATCAGATATCACCCTCATTCTCCTTTGAATAATTTTCCCATACACTTTTGCTGCTAAACTAATCAAACTTTTGGCCCTGTAACTGGAACACTGCATACGTGATCCCTTACCTTCATACAAGGGCACAATGACAGCGCGCCTCCAGTCCATGGGAACCTTACCCGACCTCCAGCACAGATTGCTCAAGGTCAGGAAAGCGTCCCGGACACCGTGTTTGATCATTTCAGCAGACATCATATCAATTCCAGCTGCCTTACCATTTTTCAAACTTCGTATCGACCATTCAATCTCTTCCATAGTAATGCCCTCGTCAGATGTTGGCGTAGCGGTGTCAGCCGTAGGCTCACTCGCGGCGCCCACATCCGGAACATACTCGTACATTTCCCCAAAATACTCACTCCACCTGCCCAATACATCGCTTGGGTTTGCAAGAATGTCACCAGTCTTTGACATAATTTTGTCCATTCTGGATGTTGACGAAGAACCCCGAGACTTTCTAACTTCCCTCCAGAAGAGTTTGTTATTCGCCTCGAAGTTTTTCGTCAACCTCACTTCCTCATTCGCAACTAGTCTTTCACGCTTCTCTTTCACTAAGACTTTGGTAACATTCCTGCAGCGGCGGTAGCTCTCATACTTTTTCTCTGTCATACTATCATTCTGATTCAAACTTGAGACATAATCCAACCATGCTTTTTTCTTTCTTTCGACGCTGGTCCCACCAGGCATCACCTCTCAGAATCTTATGCGTCTTTGCACTACCACATACTTCTTTTGCATTATCCACTATACTATCTTTCATTCTTTCCCATTTATATTATTAAATGCCACTTAAACATGACAAATTGAATAGAACCCTTCAAAAGTATAACTTACCTTCAGTTGCAGTCGGAGAAAAGAACTTGAAATTTCAGATTCAGATTCATTAAAATATATTTCACATAACCGAAAGTCTCGTTTGTTTCAGCTGTTTCTCGTTTGAGAAAACAATAGTCGTTCATGGATTTATTTTACAGTTCGTTGGCGAGAGTAAATGTAGAATGCTCCCATGACGGTCGTGTACAATTTCAGGTGCCTTTTTATCGTAACGCCGCGAAATGATGTAAGGTTTTAACATCATGTCTTATGTTTATTGTTAAGAAATTAGTAGAATTAGTATTTGCAATCAGGTTACTATTGTTATTAAAATCTTAATATATCTGGATAAGCGTAAGTAATTTATTTACTAGCTTTCGTTAATCACAAAGCGATCTTTTTTCCAGGTAAAATACATCTCTAGGAGCTAGCAAGCTGGTAAGTTAAAAAGGGGATTAGTAGGTCCTATCGCTTGATCAAATGACAGCGACTAGAGAAGAAACGTGTTCAAATGGAGATTACAAACAGGAAAAAATTCACACGATGCGAACAACACTTGTAAGGAAAAATCTAGCCAGAATGCACCAAGATTTTTGACCAATACGAACGTATATTAGGAAATTATAATTTTTATTCGTCTTTTATCATGTAGTCGGCTAGGAGGTACGGGGTATTTCATCGAAAATAATTGCACTAATAATTAACTAATCAATAACGTGGACACTCAGTTGCAGAGCAGTCTATAAAATGTATATTAATTATGCTATTAATTTAATATTAATAATATTAATTATTATTAATTGGTAATTTATAAAGAACTAATTTAGGTTACAAGTTATTTTCTTTTTATATAGCAATATTTAGGTCGGCAAGTACTCTTTTTAACGCCTTTATTTTAGAAAAGAGAGACGAGAGAAACTTTTATACCGAGCTCTTAACCGCAAGGCGAAAATTGACAATCGCAAAAATTATGCCCAGTACAAAAACAATAAATAATTACGAAGGCTTCCAGGCGACACTTTCAATACTAAAGGTATTATGAGTCGTATTTCACCGAGTTATTTTCATTACGTCCGTTAATTTAGATGAGTTTTATCTTGTTACAACACAACGTCTTGACAAGATCCTTGTTACTTCTATTGAATAGTGTAGGGATATACGGCAACCTTGTTCAGTTAAGGAAGAAATAACAGATATCAATTGTTCTTACATTGTATTATATTAGTGTTATTTACATGAAAAACGTTTTATATTTGTGTTATAAAAATGAACGTTGTAACGTGTGCTTAATATTTGTGTGTGACTTACTTATAACTCACGCCAAATTTTCTGAGGATAGAGATAGATAGAGCGCCATAGACACGATTCAAACACACGTTAACACTTAGTTGGATTTTATAACTCTTGTCATACTTAATAGTTGGTTTTGAATTGTTGACTTGAATAATTTGATTTTATAGAAAATACGTCGTGACCGGCCTGGACACCCAAATTGTTGTTTAATACCACAGTGTTTTCTTCTTTTTGCGTTCTGATGATTTTTAAAAGAATATTTAAAAAAAAATCAATTCTCCTAAAAACACTTACAAATAATAATAGTATGTCATGTGCCTTAGCCTTTCATGTAAGACAACCATGACTTTGTCTTAGGTATAGATAGTCACTTGCCTGGAAGGGTTCATGAATATTTAAGCGTTCATCAATGTTCGGGCTCAAGACCTAGGATTTTCCGTTAGATTTGCTTGGCTAGGGTTACGTGTTACGTTTTTTTTAATATGGAAGTATAAAATAATGTGTATGGAAAATATAGTGATGTATTTGCTTGACTTAACATAAAAGTATATGAATTATAATTGTCATGCTATGTTTATATTTTTAGGAGTGGTAGAGCCAAGCAGTTTGCTTCATGAATGGGCCGGCTCGACCAGTGAAATATCACGACCTCTCAGAAGATTGACGTAAAATGGCTCATGCCGTGTTTAGTTTGGTGAGAGAGGTACCCGAAGGCCCCCTTCCCCTTCCTCTTCCCCATCCTTTCCTATCCTACTCCCTTAAAGGTCGGCAACGCAACAGTAACACTATATGAGTTGCTGGTTTCCATGGGCGGCGCAGGTTGCTTACCATCAGGTGGAACGCTTGCTAGTTCGCCTTCCTATCTCATAAAAAAAAATTAAAGCATTATATTTCTCGTTAATTTATATGAATTACGTAAAATAATTGACACAGCCACAGAATGTATTCAAAGCTCTTCGGGTGGTTAGATTAGCCTATTCTACTGGTAATTTCAATTATAATTATTGGAAAATGGCTTTGTTTATAGTATGTTTTATTTAGGGTATCAATAATATGACAATTCTAATAGTAATAAAAACTCACTTTACGTACAACTAATAAACTTTTTCTTGGCACACGCTCATAAGTTCTCAAACTTTATCAAGCCAGGAGAGATTACCCATTGACAATAATTAAGAGCAGTCAAACTTTCTCCGAACGTTTTCTTTCATGTAGCAAAGAACTTTAAAACTGTTATAACTCGAATGAGGGGGTTCTTCATTTTGCTTTGAAAGGATTCAAAGTATGCTCTCTCATTAAAATTGCGTTGGCTATCGACAATGGCACGGGATTTCAGGACTCGGATGCAATTAGTGGAAGGATGCTGAGCCTTTAATGCGTTCCAAGTATTTCTTTTTTGTTATATGAAGCATTTATAATTGCAGCGGCTGTACTTGAAACAAATGAACTATGCTGTATAGTCATAAAGTTCAGGTCTATATCATTTGAAAGGTTTATCCAAGGTTTTAATGCTTTATCAAATTCAATAACCAAATTTCCATTTGAAATCATTGTATCACATAATAAATGTATAATTAATATTGGTGGTTATATCGGCTTTGATGCCTTTTATCTTTTATAAAAATATATCTTTTTAGTGTCCAACGTAAAGTTAGTTACATTTAATGTCATATATAAAAGTGGGCCAGGTAAGCATGCCTTTTCTTTTAATTGAGATGACTTTCTTATAAATTTGTGAAATGAAATGTAAGAATGAAAATGTTTTAGTACAACAGATGTAATAGCGGAAGTAAATTGTACCAAAAAATGCCCTCTACTCCATAAAAGGTTGACAACCACTGTCACGTTCCCATTCAAAAGGAAGTAAACAGAGAATGTTCTAAATACAACTCGGTACGCAGTGAGAAAAAAGCCTCAACGTGTATAACCCTGCTCTTCATATTTAGATAAGAATGTACTTATTCAAAATACATTACCAACAGATGTAAAATATTTTAATAATGCATCACATAAAAACACTATAGAAAAAATTGGTGAAACGAAAATCATAATATATGCAATCATAAAAAGGCTATATCAAAATTCGGTCACCGTATCGCTTTCATACATTTTTTTATTATTATTTTGTGACCGGGATTGTGATACTTTCAACCTCCGCTTTGCTTTTAATTCAACTAATCCAACCAATCACAAAGTTATAGCTCAGGGATTTAACTTTGGAATTGGAAAATATATCGTATACATACAAATGTGACATTGTTTGTGGTTTATTTCGAAATTTATGAATCAATCTATAATATGATGACAAGTTCTGTATTGATATACCAAAATATTGAGAATCTTAAGTTAATATATATCAACTGATTGTCCGAACTTAACTAACTTACTTAATTAAAGCTACGCTGTCTAAAACAGTAACAGCATTAAAACCACGCACGCCGTTTATTGCATGAACGAACCGGCTCAACCGGTAAAATACCACGACCTCTTAGAAAACTGGCTTAGTGACGCATAGTACGTTGATTTGGTGAAAATAAAAAATCTAACCAAGTATTATGGAAACAAGGATTGTGAGCAGCAAATCATTGGCAATCAACATTATGACAACCAGAAATAAAATAAAAACTTTACATAAACACAACTTTTCAAGATTTGGGATCGATAAAAACAGAATTTCAATATTAAAACGTTTTAGAGAGAGAGATAATAACTACGATGTTGTTAGAAGAAATATGGCTAAGATATTTTGAAATTTCTTTCACCCAGGCATAGATATAAATTGTACACTAAATAGTTAATTTCATAAACTTTCTTTGAACTCTTTCAGAATTTCTACCCTCGTTATATTAATAATCTTTATCAAAATTTACTTTTGTAGTAAAATTCTGATTACCATTATCATTTTTTACTGTAAAATATTTTTTTTTATTCCAAGCAAGCGTCAAAAAGAAATTAAGAACTTTAAAAACTATTTCATTATTTATTCAGCGATTGAATTCGCAAATAAATGTACCGCCCGCCTTACCAGTGTTTCCATCCGCATCGGCTTAATGGTTGGCGATCAGAGACAGTGAGATTCAGCCGCGCACGCACTGCACCTATATGAAACCAGCTGCCGGCAACGGTATTCCCGGACCGCTGCGGCCTAGGAACCTTCAAGAAACGAGCGTATTCCGGCGTATACTTTTAAGGTATATAAAGGCCGGCAACGCTGATCCGATGCCTCTGGTGTTGCGGAAATCCATGGGCGGCGGTGGTCGCTTTCCATCAGGTGACGAGCACCCTCGTTTGCCTTTTTACCATAAATAAAAATAAAATGAGCAACCACTCTCTCTCTAGTCTCTAGTCAGTTGACAAGTTGTTATAATTACATTGACGGGTTTAAGATAGGATAGAGATTGGGATGGAAAATGAGGGAGAAGGGGCAATGCCTCCGGTTACCTCTCTCACTTATCGAAACAGGGTATGAGACACACGTGGATTTTTTGAGAGGTAGTGATATTTCACCAGTCGAGCCGGCCCTTTTATGCACCAAACTGCGTGGCCATGGACAGTATTCTCCAAATTCTGTGCTGATATTGCAAATACTGATTAACGAGTAACGAGGCTAGTTAATTATTTGATTTTGACCATACTACATACGACAAACGACTAAAAATAAAATAGAAAGTAACTCACCAAGCTAGTGATTTAGTTTCATGATATATAATTGAAAGCACAGGTAATCCGTCGTCTAGTCTGAGATTTGAATGACAAATTTGTCTTATTTTTTAAGCTACAGCTTCTCGCTCCTGCAATCTTTAACATAAATTATTTCATAACTGAACTGTTAAAAAATACAATTTAAAATTTAATATCATCAAGTGATGTATGAAAGTTTTTCAATTTTAATATTAAATGTAATTGGTGTAGATTGGCATTTTAATCTGTTTTTTTAATATGTCGAATCTTCTTTAAATACATAATTCTGAAGTTTAATAACCTTAATTACTACACATTATTAAAATAAATACAAATTGATTTAAGTTTATTTGCAAATAAGCGAACAGTAAAGACACAGAGATTAATAAAAAATAATTAATGAGTAATTTTGAGATAAGATTTCTTTAAAATGTACTGTACATCTTAAGCATCACCAGCTAGTTGCTTTTCACTACTGTGAACCGGGTTCCAAGAACATCACAATTTAAAGCATATGGCCACGCGTAACCTGATTCCGCTTATGTGGTAATCGCTTCCACTAGCGGTGGGGAGCCTCGCTTAGAAAATTCCGTGTTTTAATCCTTGTACACACTATATGCTTTTATTTTAGCTACCTTCGTAGATAAATAGCGAAAATTTAATATGATTTTCTAAATCAAATTATATTACTCAATTGATTTTAATAAAAGAACTTGCAAACTTATAAAATACTGCATCAAAGTGTAAATTCAAGATGAATTTACTCACTATATCAAAGTATTAATAAACTGGCTGTTCATCAAATTTAAAAGTTATACTGGACGGAGGTACTTCCACCTCATTTTGTTCTGGAGCTTTATAAAAGTGAAGGAGTAAGTCAGGTTGAACTTCTTAAGAAAGGGAACTCGTGGGATATGTTGTCAGTGTTCCTCTATAGAAAGCGGTGACCTCTAAACCACCCCGTAATTCTAAGTCGAGATTAAGTTTCCAAACTTTTAAAGGTATCGACTCAACCATTATCTTGTATTATAAACCAAACAAATTGAGTTTTAACCAACTAACTTTATTTCTCGCGCTTTTCAATGAAATGTATTGTATGTTGAAATATACGAATGACGTTTTGAGCTTACGATAGTTTTTTGCCTTCTTATTTAATAATTATGATAAATAATGCTTCGCTGCATGAATGGGCCGGCTCGATTGGTGAAATACCACGACCTCTCAGAAGATATATGTAAAGTGGCTTATGCCGCGTTTCGTTCGGTGAGAGAGGTACCTGGAGGCCCATCCTCCTTCCCCATCCTTCCCTATCCCGTATCCCTCAAAGGCCGGCAATGCAACAGTAACACTAAATGTGTTGCTGGTGTTCATGGGCGGCGTTGGTTGCTAATCATCAGGTGACACGTCTGCTCGTTGCCATACTATCCAATAAAAATTTTTTTTTTTTTTTCAAAATTGTGTAATGAATATATTATCTTTAATATAGCTATAACTTCTATAATACGACAACATCCGAACATGAAATCTTCGCTCTGCTAGAAGCAGAGCATGTATATATGTACTGTCCATTCTAAAAGATTCTGATAACCGTTATCACTAGTTTCTATTGCAGTTTATACTTCTGTTTAAAGATCCTATTTTTTTCTGGTTCTTCTTTGACAACACGGCTAATGTAACTTAGAACTCCCTAGCATCTGAAGAAATAAATCAATTGGGACAAAATAAATGCTACGTAAAGTATATGAATGATAAAAAAGAACGTGTTTAACGCATCATCGTAGGAATTCTTGAAAATATATACATCACATCTCAATTTATAGAGATACTCATATAAAGTTCAAATCTATTTCAGTGTTCAGAATGGGTTTGTATTATATCAAAATATATACAAACATTCATAAACTTGTGAAACATAAGCCTCAGACAAACCTTCTAGTAGACAAGGATTAATGCAAAAACAATTTATATATATAATATACATGACATGCCTTTTTTCACCGAAGGTGTAGGCAACGGCTGTCAAGGCTCGGCTCGTCTTTGTGTTTACGTCCCAAATGGAATAGGTAGCGAACCTATTACTATACACCGGGTACAAAGTTTTCAGTCGTCTATATTTGTTACACATAACTTACAAAAACAATTTCGAAAAGTCGGTTGTGAGCCCGGATAGGAGCCCACGACTTCTTTATTCAAAAGCGGGATGCTCGAGCACTGGACCACCGAGACTGCATGTACTCATAAATAAACAAAGGAAAAAAGGTTTTCTCTCATTATTTTGTTTAATGAGAAATGCAATATGCAATAAGTATTTAATTTATGTTAATTTTAGCGTGGGAAGTTCATGGCAGATGAAATAAGAGCCTCTTTCTCATTATCTGAGTTGATGGGAGGTCTGCTGCCAACCAGAAACATGATTTTTATTGAATTTATGGTATATTTTATAAATACATCATATATTATTTGAATACATAATGTAAAAACAAGGTTATAAGGAATGAAGATGCAAGATTGACTAATACAATGCAAAAGCCGATGGATGTAGGAGTCGAGAAAACCAAGAAACACATTCCATGACCAAATACAACGTGTTCTGGAGGAAGGTGATGTTAGGAGCCTCAGATATCGACGCGCGTGCATGAAAAAAGTTATGAAAGTCAATGAAGCGAGTGAGGTGTGGTAGAATCGTGCCTTATGGCGGTCTGTTCTCTCTGCCTACCCCGCTAGGGATTTGGCGTGAAGTTATGTGTGTAATGTATATGTATAATGTAAAATGAAAGGGAATTACGTACTGTTGAAAATAGCTTTATTTTATGAACAGCTTAAGTAAATTAAGTTGGTTAACTTACAATATTTGTTCGTTTAAAACATTCCAAAAATATTAAAAGTACTGGGTATATATTCATTGAAAGCCTTTTACACCCTAACATTCCGTCACATCTGAAGGATATAAAAAAGACTTTTACAAAAAATAAAATAGGATGAGCAACTTTATCTTGTTGATAAGATATTTAATTTCCGTTTTCAGTTAAACAGTTGAAGTGAAATCTGTTTTTTAGGTGTTGTGAAACAAACTGAGATAAATTATGTATTCTTCAGAATTGAAATATTAAACGAAATCGTCTCTATTTCGTATTGTTGATATGTTAAATTAAAAATTTGATATTGACATTGTCAGCTTGCCTGAATTATTGTGTTTATTTAAGGATATATTACTATCACATAGTTGCAAATATGATTCTATGTCATTAACAACTTTAATAATAGAATTGATTGAGAGAAAATGTCCCGAGGCCTTAAATCCCTTGACATACTTCTTGCACAAAGTTTTTAAATAAATACAATTATACCGGATGTGAGGCAAATATGCATTGCAATTAAATTTCATGCATTTATGCATTTAAGGTCTCATTGGTAAAGTGGTCGAGCACCCCGCTTGTGAATCCGGAAGTCGCGGGTTCAAATCCTAACACTGGTTCACACCAATGACTTTTCGAAATTGTTTTCTGAAGTTATGTGTGATAAATGTCGATGACTGAAAACTTTGTGCCCGGTATCGCAACAGGTTCCCCACCTGCTTCTAGCAGAGCGAGGTCCCAAATAGACCCAAATGAATGGATGGGTGTAAAAGGCTTTCAATGAATATATACCCAGTACTTTTGATATTTTTGGAATGTTTTAAACGAACATATCGTAAGTTAACCAACTTATTTACTAAAGCTGTTCATAAAATAAAGCTATTTTTAACAGTACGTAATTCCCTTTCATTTTACATTATACATATATATTACACACATAACTTCACGCCAAATCCCTAGCGGGGTAGGCAGAGAGAACAGACCGCCATAAGGCACGATTCTAACACACCTCACTCGCTTCATTGACTTTCATAACTTCTTTCATGCACGCGCGTCGATATCTGAGGCTCCTAACATCACCTTCCTCCAGAACACGTTGTATTTGGTCATGGAATGTGTGTCTTGGTTTTCTCGACTCCTACATCCATCCGCTTTTGCATTGTATTAGTCAATCTTGCATCTTCCTTCCTTATAACCTTGTTTTTACATTATGTATTCAAATAATATATGATGTATTTATAAAATATACCATAAATTCAACGAAAATCATGTTTCTGGTTGGCAGCAGACCTCCCATCAACTCAGATAATGAGAAAGAGGCTCTTATTTCATCTGCCATGAACTTCCAACGCTAAAATTAACATTAATTAAATACTTATTGCATATTGCATTTCTCATTAAACAAAATAATGAGAGAAAACCTTCCTTCCTTTGTTTATTTATGACTACATGCAGTCTCGGTGGTCCAGTGCTCGAGCATCCCGCTTTTGAATCAAAAAGTCGTGGGCTCCAATCCGGGCTCACAACCGACTTTTCGAAATTGTTTTGTAAGTTATGTGTAACAAATATCGACGACTGAAAACTTTGTACCCGGTGTATAGCAATAGGTTCGCTACCTATTCCATTTGGGACGTAAACACAAAGACGAGTTAAGGCTTGAACGCCGTTGCCTACACCTTCGGTGAAAAAAGGCATGTCATGTATATTATATATATATATATATAAATTATTTTTGCATTAATCCTTGTCTACTAGAGGGTTTGTCTGAGGCTTATGTTTCACAATTTTATGAATGTTTGCATATATTTTGATATAATACAAACCCATTCTGAACACTGAAATAGATTTGAACTTCATACGAGTATCTCTATAGATTGAGATGATATGTATATGTCACGGTAAGAGTGAATAATTGAAGATTATTAATAATTATCTATTATTATTAATAATTACCGAAAGTCGAGGTTAAAGTGATAAATTAATCACATTTGTCGGATATTATTAATAGTTTAACCCTAGTGGTGATAAATGTAATAAGTGGCTCGGCTTAGTTGGCTCGGTGTTATTGTTTTAAAAGCACGTGCACGTTATTTGTTGTTGCTTACTAGGGTTAGTTAGTTTTTTAGTTTAGGTTTAGGTTAGGTTAGGTTTTAGGTTTTTTTTTTCTAGTCAGGAGTCGGAATCCTCATGGACACCCAAACTACGTCACGTATGAGGTAGTTTGGGTAGTGCCGGACTCTTACCGGCTAAACCTGTCTCCTGCACTCTATGCTTTCTCCATAGACTGAAGGTCCATGCCCTTTTTGGATTAATTTTGATATTATTTGAATTTGAGTGATTTTAAAAATTGCTCCCCAGTTCTAACTAATTCAGTATTGCAAAATTTTAGTTTGATTTACTGTTATCTTATGTTTGTGATAATAATTCGTTTTCGGTTTAAGTAATAAGTATAATAATTTACTCGCGCATTTATGTTTGGATATATGACGATGAGGTGAGTGAAACAAAGAAAGTGAAATAAGTGGTTAGGTTAGGTTAAAAAAAAAAAACCTTGTTTGTGTGATCTCTAATTAATATAATTGTAAGACTGTGTTTAATATTATAAATAAATACCTGCTGGTCAAAAAACATTAGGTTTTTATTTATTTTATAACTTTTACCAATATGTGTCGTGAATTATTAATAATTACTACTAAAAGTAATAAATTTCGATCGTTTATTCACATTTACCAAAACGTGATTATTATTAATAATTTTGTAAAAATATTAATAATTTTTCAATTAATCAGATTTACCGTAACATATATATTTTCAAGAATTCCTACGATGATGCATTAAACACGTTCTTTTCTATCACTCACATACTTTACGTAGCATTTATTTTGTCCCAATTGACTTATTCCTTCAGATGCTAGGGAGTTTCAGGAGAAGAACCAGAAAAAAAATAGAATCTTTAAACAGAAGCGTAAACTGCAATAGAAACGGTTATCAGAATCTTTTAGAATGGACAATACCTTTTTAATAAGGCACTTTCAAATAATGGTTGACAAATAACATTTAAATTTTAATAAAATACTCTATCCGAGATAAGATTCCACTCATGATGGTAAAAATACGTAATTTAGTCATTAAACATTATTAGCAAAAGCTCCTGATGAATAGCAGAAAAGAAGTGACTTTTAAATTTGTGCGTACGTTTGTTTCAGGGTAATAATTACTTGGGGTCCACCGAAATTAGAACGAGAAAAGAAAAGAAATTTTCTAAAAGTGGGTACTCATTATGTCGGTCAAATTTACAAGAAAGTGGTTTTATTTAATACTAGTTCATTGTGATCCTTAGGCTCATGCCTATACTAAACGTACATAATATTAACATCAGTTATATCTTTCTATAGAAAAAATAACATAACATAACATAACATAACTTCACGCCTTTTGTTACCCGATGGTGTAGGCAGCGGCTGTTAAGCCTCGTCTCGCCGTTATGTTTACGTCCCAAATGGAATTGGTGGCGAACCTATTGCCAAACCGGGCACAAAGTTTTCAGTCATCGATATTTATCACAAATAACTTCCGAAAACAATTTCGAAAAGTCATTAGTGTGAGCCAGTATCAGGAATCGAACCCGCCGAAGCCTCTGGATCAGAAGCCGTGTGCTCGACCACTGCGCCACGGAGACCGAGAAAAATAAATAAATAACATTATTTACAATATATACAATTGAAAAACTAGCTGAAATCAAATCTCTCTAAATCTCGGTCTACTGGCAGCGTGCCTAGAAGACTGGCCGCATTGCCACGCCGAATGGCAATACTAAGTGAACTTTGTAACAACCTCAATGTTTAATAATACCAAATCAATCATAGCCAAAACACAAAAAAAAACACTAAGAAGTTGGTACAAACCAAACCAAACTCTTTTCTGGATAGAAATTCTGAGATAGTACGGTGATAAATAAATGATAACACATGTGTAAGAATTGTGTTTTATTCAGCCCTCCCACAAGCAAGTGTCACCAACAAAGGCACGGTGTACGAAAAAATATGTCCAAATAAAAATATACTTAATAAGATACATAGAGTAAGATACTTTAAAACTGATTACGTTTTAAAGTAGAAAAACATAAATGGCACATACATTTTGAATAAAATACATACCGCTAATGTTGTTTAAATATATAATCTTATTAATCGTGGATTATTTCCTCCATATTTTATTAAAGCATAGAGCGAGCGTCGAGCTCCGACGTAAATGTAGTCTTGAAACACATTCCCGAATGGAGCTTAAATTTTGAAACACGACTCGTGCTAATTATGGTTTTGCTAATTTGGACAAATTGAAACAGCGTTGGATTTATCTCAGTTATTACTTAATGAGAGTTTACCAACTGGATTTTAGAAAATACGTGTTTAACAGTGGTGGAGTGTTGCAGTTCGCTGCATGAATAAGCCGGCTAGACCGGTGAAATGCTACGACCTCTCGGAATATTGGCGGAATATTGCTCGTGCAGCGTTTCATTCAGTGATAGAGGTATCCGGAGGCCCGATCCCCTTTCCTCCTCCTTTTCTCTTCTACTCTCTTAAAGGACGACAACTCGCTACGGTGTTCATGGGCGGTAAGAATTTGCCTACCACCAGGTGACCCACTTGCTCGTCTGTCCTCCTATCCCATAAAAAAGATATAATAAGAAAAGCTTTCTTGATATTTCAATCATGTAATACTTTTCTGTTGCACATTTGATGGGTCTAAACACTCCTTCCAATTGTCTGAATTGGAAACTCAAAGATACATAGAAATTAGTAGTTTGATTTTAACAATTTTTCAAAAAGTTCATTTATATATGTTTTGAACTATTTTAAAATCCGAATAAATGGATGAATGACACATGGGCAACTGCAACACATTAGTGTTACAGTGTGTTGCTGTCCTTAATGACAGTAGGATGGGAAATGGAGGTGGGCCTCCTAGTATTAATGTGATTAGAAAAATCACAAAAGTGAATGATAAGAAGTGTGGAAAAGAAGAACCTGTTGTGCCCACCCCTGAACAGGGTAGGAAGAGGGTGATGTGCAGTGCCATATATTTTTTCAACAAAGTAATTTAAAAGAAAATTAATGTCACAACGTATTAAAAAAGGTCGTGCTATTTATAAGCAAATATTTTCACGACTAAGGCTGTATTTATGTTGGATGTAAACAAACCCACTGTTTATTATCTTGAGGAAAATGAAACTGGAGATATATATACATTTAGCTACTTCGCGATTCCGAGGTCGAATGATGGTATTACTCTTTTTGAAGTTCTCGAAAAACATTATTTTATATTTTTTTTATTTATTTTTTTACGACGAGGTCTGTGGACGTAGCTTAATTGAAAATATGTTTCTTTATACCACTATATTAGGTGAAAAAAAAAGTCTGCTGGAAATGTTAACTTTCTGTAGTATTTTTGTTTTAGATATTTTACAAAATTTATTTTCGTTCCTTTGAATTATAAACAAAAACTAATAAATCTCAATAGTGCTAAATTATCGCCACTGAAATGTAAAAAATATTTACAGAGCGAGGATTTCAGGTTTGTGTGTTGTCTAATTAATAAAGTTACCCGCAATTTTGTTAATTAAAAGTATAGTTTTTTTATGGGATAGGAGGGCAAACGAGCAGGCGTGTCATCTGATGATAAGCAACCAACGCCACCCATGGACACCAGCAACACATACTGTTGCCACATGAGCCACTTTACATCGATCTTCTGAGAGGTTGGTATTTTACGGGACGAACCGGCCCATTAATGCAGCGAACTGCTTGGCTCTACCATTGTAAAATTGACAAGACAATACATTCTCGAGAGTTCAAAAAGTCATTCGTATATTTCAACACAGAATACATTTCATTGAAAAGCACGAACCACAAAGTTGGTTGGTTGAAACTCAATTTGTTTGGTTTATAATACGAGATAATGGTTGAGTCGATACCTTTAAAAGTTTGAAAACTTAATCTCGACTTGAGATTACGGAGTGGTGGAGACGCTCACCGCTTTCTACAGAGGAACACTGACAACATATCCCACGAATTCCCTTACTTAAAAAGTTCAACCTGACTTACTCCTTCACTTTTATAAAATTCCAGAACAAAATGAGGCGGAAGCACCTCCGTCCAGTATAACTTTTAAATTTGATGAACAGCCAGTTTATTAATACTTTAATATAGTGAGTAAATTTATTTTGAATTTACACTTTGATGCAGTATTTTATAAGTTTGCAAGTTCTTTTATTAAAGTCAGTTGAGTAATATAATTTTTTGTATAAAATCACATTATATTTTTGCCATTTATATATGACAGTAGCCAGAATAAAAGTATATAGTGTGTAAAAGGATTGAAACTCGGAGTTTTCTAAGCGAGACTCCCCACCGCTAGTCGAAGCGATTACCACTTAAGCGGAATCAGGGTACGCGTGGCCATGTGCTTTAAATTGTGATGTTCTTGTATCCCGGTTCACAGTAGCGAAAAGCAACTAGCTAATGATGCTTAAGATACATTTACATTTTAAAGAAATCTAATAAAGGAATTTCTCATTTAATTTTTATAAATCTCTGTTTTCTTTACTGTTGACGTAATTGGTATATAAACTTAAAGCAATCCGTATTCATTTTAATAATGTATAGCAACTTAGCATAATAAACTTCAGAATTATTTATGTAGAGAAGATTCGACATATTAAAAAATCAGATAAAAATGACAATCTGCACAATTACATATATCTATATATATAAAATTCTTCTGTCACTGTGTTTGTCCTCGAACTCCTCCAAAACGGCTGGACCGATTTTAATGAAATTTGGTATACATATTCGTTAAGTCTGCAAATAGGTTTTTATCTATTTTTCACCCCCCTGAATCACAAGGGTAGCCCACCCCTCAATATTTTTTTTTAATTTTTCCACATATTTCTGTTTCTTATTTTTTTTTATAAAACGGGATACAAAAATACATACAACCCTAAATTTTCAACCCCCTACAATCAACCCCTATTTTTTAAATTTTATTTTTCGGCAAGACAACGTTTGCCGGGTCAGCTAGTATAACATAAAAATAACTTCACGCCTTTTGTTACCCGAAGGTGTAGGCAGCGGCTGTTAAGCCTCGTCTCACCGTTATGTTTACGTCCCAAATGGAATAGGTGGCGATTGCCATACCGGGCACAAAGTTTTCAGTCATCGATATTTATCACACATAACTTCCGAAAAACTATTTCGAAAAGTCATTGGTGTGAGCCAGTGTCAGGAATCGAACCCGGACCTCTGGATCAGCAAGCAGCAGCAAGCCGTGTGCTCGACCACTGCGCCATCGAGACCATTTAGATATAACATCAAAATTGAAAAATAATATTTTTAAATTTTTATGTTACAGTTCAGTTCAGTTCATTACAGTTCAGTTACGAAATTATTTATGTTATAGATTGCAGGAGCGAGAAGCTGTAACTTATCAAATAAGATAGGAATTTGTCATTAAAATTTCCAGACTAGACGTCGCATTACCTGTGCTCCTTTGAATTATATCTCATGAAACTAAATTCCTAATTTGGTTAGTTACTTGGTATTTTATTTTTAGTCGTTAAACATAATATGGTCGAAATGAAATAAAATTAACTAACCTCGGTAATCGCTAATGAGTATTTGCAGTATCTGCACAGAGTTTGGGATATACTGTCTATTGCATATGCATATTGCATGCTGTTGTTTGCATAAATGGACCGGCTCGACTGGTGAAACCACTACTTCACATAAAATCCACGCAAGAGACTCATACCCTGTATCGATAAGTGAGATAGGTAACCGGAGGCATAGTCCCCTTCTCCCTTTCTTTCCAGCCCACTATCTATTCTAAATTAAAACCGGCAATGTTACTCGTTTGCTCATTTTATCCCCTAAAACAATTATCTTGGATAAAAATATTGAGTTACTAGCTTTTACCCGCGGTTTTGCACGCATTGAAGCTATTAAATAAGTATTAAAGATCATTATTTGACCGGCCTCGTGGCGCATTGGTAAAACTACTGGCTGAAGCAATAAGGTCGGGGGTTCGATTCCCACCCGAGCACAAATATTTGTGACAAACATGAATATTTGTGTAGCGTCTGGGTGTTTTTCTATGCATTATAAGTATGTATTTACAAAAGAAAAGTATATATGTATTAATATCCGTTATCTAGTATCCATAACACAAGTATTTAGTTGCTTAGCTTGGAACTAGAGGGAATTATTATATTACCATAGAAATGTATCAATATGATAACTCTATTTTATTGTACTTCTAATACCTCCAAGAATATGTGTACAAAGTTTGCGTAACAAACAAACCTTACATTCACATTTATTTATTAGTAGGGATGTATATGAATGTTTGGTTAATGTTTTGGTATGAATACTATGCAGTAATAAAAACCTAGATTTTTCCAAAATCTCTAATGCACATATATGTTTTATATATCTAAGTTTATTGCAGTGCAGTTAAATTGGCTTCCGATCTTCGGCGTCAGGTGAATCTCTTCGTTTTCATCCCAACTTGTATTATGCAAATCGTGGCGTCTCACTGAGAATAGAATGAGAATTTAATTCCTCCACAAAGTCCGTCAGTTTAGTAGAAGTTTCTTTTTCTCAACTTATTCAAATAAGCACTTGGTGATTAATTTTTGGAAGTGATCCCCGGGTCTCGTTGAATTGTAACAAGTTTAATTAACAACTTCACTTGTTTAAGAAGTTTCCAAGTATTATAACAGCTTGAAATCTTATTTCAACAGAGAATTTGTATCTTTTCTAATATTTTGGTAGTCTATATATTATTATTTCCACATAAAATTACTGTATATTCATCTACATATCTTGAATGGTTTCGAAATGTATCTGTTTTTAAAAAGGTTGAAGGTAAGTTTTCGTCTCACCTCAAAAATATCGAAGAATCTTTGTGAAACATTCTTAAGGTGTAATATTAAGTTCTATTGGTGATGATTTTTTCTATAGCAGCAGGTTTTAATTTAAAATATAATTTAATGTCATTTGGATATAAATGCAGAAAAGAAAGTATAAAATTTAAACAATAATTCTATTATTATATAATTAAAAATTATAACTTAAATTTTCAACCGTGGTAGAGTTTTGCAGTTCGCTGCATGAATGTGCCGGCTCGACCGCTGAAATACCGCGATCTCTCGGATTATCGGTGTGAAGTGGCTCGTGTCCCGTTTCGTTCCATGAGAGAGGTATCCGGAGGCCAGATCCCCTATTCCCTTGCTTTCCCCGTCTACTCCCTTATAGGACGACAACGCATCACGGTGTTCATGGACGATGAGTAGTTTCTTACCATCAGGTGACCCACTTGCTCGTTTGCTATCCCATCCTATATTTAAATATATTATTTCTGAAAACTAAAACGAACCGAGAAGCCGCTTACAGCGTACATTAAAATTTCTACTCAATCAAATTTAAGATGATTAGCGAATAAACCTTTAAAGAAATAGATTTATTTTCACGGTTTCAAAGGGCTTAAAATGGGTCCCTTTTAGCTGCTGTAATGAATTTTTAAATTATATCTCAGATAAAAAGGACCGATGAGAAAGAACTTGAGGGATTTAAGAACGTCTTTAAAAAATCTAAATGCCGTGTCTTTTAAAAGCTTGCTTGACAATTCTTAAATGAATATAAGAATTTTCAACTATCGTATTTCAATAGAGTTGAATGATTCGTATATTTATTTTTGCTATTAAGTATATTTATACTACTTAAATAGTTTTTTTCACCCGAACTCCGAACTCGACTCGCTAATAAATTTTTAGCTACTGCCACATACCGGTCATAATGTTGAGAATTGCCTATTTTATTACAAATAAATTCAGAAAAGTATTTGAAGTAGTCACTGGTATAAGTCCAAAGCATCTTGACTGCCTCATCCGGCACCTTCATCGGGTACAATTCTATTAATTGTCGTTATTACGTACTATATGACTTCAAATATCTACTCAAAATTTTACAAATATGTATGTATTTAATATAAGTATTACGTCATTATTACTTTTGTTCGAGTCCTTGGGGAAGGTGATGTTAGGAGCTTTAAAATTCGACAAGCATATATTACAAGAGTTATGAAAGTCAAACAGGCGAGTGACGTGTTCTCTGTTTTCTCTTTCTACCTCGCAAGAGAGTTGCCGTAAAGTTGTGTATATGTTACGGTAAATCTGATTAATTGAAAATTATTAATATATTAATAATTATTAATAATAACCACATGTTTTGGTAAATGTGAATAAACGATCGAAATTTATTTCACGACACATATTGGTAAAAGTTATAATAGTCTATGGAGTCTCAGTCTATGGAGAAACCATAGAGGGCAGGAGACAGGTTTAGCCGGTAAGAGTCCGGCACTACCCAAACTACCTCATACGTGACGTAGTTTGGCTGTCCACGAGGATTCCGACTCCTGCCTAGAAAAAAAAACCTAAAACCTAACCTAACCTAAACCTAAACTAAACAACTAACTATCTCTAGTAAGCAACAACAAATAACATGCACGTGCTTTTAAAAACATAACACCGAGCCAACTAAGCCGAGCCACTTATTACATTTATCACTACGTGGGTTAAATTATTAATAACTAGCTGACCCGGCGAACTCTGTTTCGCATCAAAAGTAATAACTGCTGCCCCGCTATGTTAATACTGCAATATCTTCGACAAATTTGAAGTCGATAGCAGCTATAGGTTAAAAATGGGAATTTTCCATTGTTAACACCGCCGCAACCCCCCTTGTGGGTGGAATTTCGTAAAATCCGCTCTTAGCTGACCTCTACTCGGCGAAAGGAATAATCCTACCAAATTTCAAGTCGCTATGCCTTATGGTTCCAGAGATATCGTGATGAGTCAATATATAGGTGGAAATCTCTTATATATACGAGTATATAGACTAGCTGACCCGGCGAACTCTGTTTCGCATCAAAAGTAATAACTGCTGCCCCGCTATGTTAATACTGCAATATCTTCGACAAATTTGAAGTCGATAGCAGCTATAGGTTAAAAATGGGAATTTTCCATTGTTAACACCCCCGCAACCCCCCTTGTGGGTGGAATTTCGTAAAATCCGTTCTTAGCTGACCTCTACTCGGCGAAAGGAATAATCCTACCAAATTTCAAGTCGCTACGCCTTATGGTTCCAGAGATATCGTGATGAGTCAATATATAGGTGGAAATCTCTTATATATATATAGACTAGCTGACCCGGCGAACTCTGTTTCGCATCAAAAGTAATAACTGCTGCCCCGCTATGTTAATACTGCAATATCTTCGACAAATTTGAAGTCGATAGCAGCTATATGTTAAAAATGGGAATTTTCCATTGTTAACACCCCCGCAACCCCCCTTGTGGGTGGAATTTCGTAAAATCCATTCTTAGCTGACCTCTACTCGGCGAAAGGAATAATCCTACCAAATTTCAAGTCGCTACGCCTTATGGTTCCAGAGATATCGTGATGAGTCAATATATAGGTGGAAATCTCTTATATATATATATAGACTAGCTGACCCGGCGAACTCTGTTTCGCATCAAAAGTAATAACTGCTGCCCCGCTATGTTAATACTGCAATATCTTCGACAAATTTGAAGTCGATAGCAGCTATATGTTAAAAATGGGAATTTTCCATTGTTAACACCCCCGCAACCCCCCTTGTGGGTGGAATTTCGTAAAATCCGTTCTTAGCTGACCTCTACTCGGCGAAAGGAATAATCCTACCAAATTTCAAGTCGCTACGCCTTATGGTTCCAGAGATATCGTGATGAGTCAATATATAGGTGGAAATCTCTTATATATATATAGACTAGCTGACCCGGCGAACTCTGTTTCGCATCAAAAGTAATAACTGCTGCCCCGCTATGTTAATACTGCAATATCTTCGACAAATTTGAAGTCGATAGCAGCTGTATGTTAAAAATGGGAATTTTCCATTGTTAACACCCCCGCAACCCCCCTTGTGGGTGGAATTTCGTAAAATCCGTTCTTAGCTGACCTCTACTCGGCGAAAGGAATAATCCTACCAAATTTCAAGTCGCTACGCCTTATGGTTCCAGAGATATCGTGATGAGTCAATATATAGGTGGAAATCTCTTATATATATATAGACTAGCTGACCCGGCGAACTCTGTTTCGCATCAAAAGTAATAACTGCTGCCCCGCTATGTTAATACTGCAATATCTTCGACAAATTTGAAGTCGATAGCAGCTATATGTTAAAAATGGGAATTTTCCATTGTTAACACCCCCGCAACCCCCCTTGTGGGTGGAATTTCGTAAAATCCGTTCTTAGCTGACCTCTACTCGGCGAAAGGAATAATCCTACCAAATTTCAAGTCGCTACGCCTTATGGTTCCAGAGATATCGTGATGAGTCAATATATAGGTGGAAATCTCTTATATATATATAGATAACCGACAAATGTGATTAATTTATCACTTTAACCTCGACTTTCGGTAATTATTAATAATAATAGATAATTATTAATAATCTTAAATTATTCACTCATATGTCACGACATATATATGTTTATAAGTATAATATTATAGTGGTGTATAAATTATCTCAACATATCATTATGATTTAAACTATATTTCTGTAAACCCTCCGGCAAAACATTTCACAAGCAAAATATTAATTTTCTCTTGAAATGTCAAATGTTTATTTAGTCTATATTCCTGTGAGGGTAATAATTACACATATATTTACAAATGTGGTAACATAGTGGCTTACCACCCTTCCACTACCTTTACCATACCATTCCCTTAAAGGTAGGTAGCTCAACTGTAAGAGTATCTGTGTCACAGGTGTCTATGATCGCCGCTGGTTGCTTATCATCAGGTAACCCGCTTGCTCGCCCCATCCTAAAAAATTAATTAGAGTCACCTAGAATGTAAGTATGAAATGTAATTTACATAACATAACTTCACGCCTTTTGTTACCCGAAGGTGTAGGCAGCGACTGTTACGCCACGTCTCGCCGTTATGTAACCGTCCCAAATGGAATAGGTGGCGAACCTATTGCCATACCGGGCACAAAGTTCTCAGTCATCGATATTTATCACACGTAACTTTCGAAAATTTCAAAAAGTCATTGGTGTGTCCCAGGATTTGAACCCACTACTTCCTAAATCAGAAGCGGGGTGCTAGCCTCTGCGCCACCGAGACTGCTAAATGTAATTTAGTTTCGGTAATTAAGATATATCATGGTCAGAAAGTGACAGAAAGTCTTAAATACTAAGGAGGGGTAGCTGTCCAAAGAGTTATGAAAATCAAGTTTACATACACGCTCACGCCTGTATCCCATGGGGGTAGGCAGAAACTTGGGCTTTCCAAAAGCTACGATCCTAACACACTTCTATCGATTCATCCACAGTCCTACAACTCATCATGCATCCACGCCGTCTTCGGGTACTCCGCAGATTAGTTTAGTAAGCAAATAAAGCAAATAAGACACGATTCAAACAAAAATTTTGTATAGTGGTAGAGCCTCGTAGTCTCATGCATGAGTGGGTCAGTTCGATCGATAAAACCTCACGAACTCTCAGAATAAAAACATACAGTGGTCGAAAGCAAAATTCGTCGGTAACCGTTGAGTTCGGAGATTTTCACATGTTACGTAACACATAATTATTGTCTATTGATAACTAATTATTTTAATTATTCCTCGTCGAAATATGTGTCTATTCTGTCGCATCACCTTCCGGACCTTATATCTGATGGAGTAGGTAGTGGCTATATTTCGTGGTTTTATTTTTCCAAAGCGAGAAAAAAGTGACTGCATATTCGTATAGGTATTCTATTAAGCACATATTTAATTTAACACGTTGTACATCGAACACTATCAACCCTCCAGCGACGGCCATTGGCGGAAATGGAACTAATCGGTTTTCATTTCGCCGACAGGAAATTAAATCCTTTGAGCGTCGTTCCGATAACGGATTTCAACTAAGGACCCTACATGTTCGACGATTTCAACGTGGATTTATTTAATAAGCCGACGCACCTGTACTATTAAGTGCTCCATTAAATCCAAGTATATCGCTTCTCTTAATCGTATAATATTCTATTCGATTGTAAGTATTTATCAGGTAAACGATATGTTTTCTAGTACAATTAGAATTTGTTTTATATCGAGACTTCATTGTCAGAACAAATTGCTGCTCGTATATCCGGCCGCGAGTACGTAACAACAGTTTATGTAATCTCATCTTAGGCATCAGATTTTAATGAAACAATGTTTATTTAATTATTTTTAGCAAATAAAGCAAGCATGCGGGTCATCTGGTGGAGCAAGCAAAGCAATGGATATTTGCAATACCGATGACAGAAAAGTTGTATTGCCGGCCTTCTATATGTTATAGAGAGGAGGAATATGGAGGAGAGAGAATAGGAGGTTGGGCCTCCCAGCATACGCTGGAGGTCTGCCTGGCCTGGGCGGCTGAGCGCCGAGTCCTGGTCGACGGGATCGGGCGAGACTTGTCCTCGACGGCGTTGGTCACGGCAATGCTGGTGGGAGAGGAGGAGTGGAGGGTCGTCGTCTCCTTCTGCGAAGCAGTCATGCTCCAGAAGGAGGCCGCCGAGCGGAATCGGGAGAGAGCCGATCCCGCTCGAAGGCGCCGCCGGCGAGCTCAGTGACCGCCGCCGCCGACGGGCCGCGAGGGCGCACACCCGGCAGGTGCGCCCGGGTCGCGGCCCGGGAAGGATGACCCTCCGGTGTGGCCGGGGAGGGTCGTTGGGGGCGCCGCCGGCCGCGCGCCTCTTTACAGCGCTTGGTCGTAGCCGGCCCGCCCGGGGGAGCCTCACTGAGGCTCCCCGAGGATGAGCACCCCCTCGTGACAGAAGGGGGCGGCGACGGCGGGGTGGACCAGAGGGGTTAACCGTATCTTGGACCACCCCAACGCCGGAGGAATTAGTGGGTAACCCTAGGATCGGATTGCAGTTTACTGTTTTGGGAGTCCCACACTACCCCCTGGCGTACCCAGGCAGGGGGTGTGTAAAAAAAAGATGTTGGGCCTCCGGCTTTCTCACCAAAATAAAACACGGCATGAGCCAGTTTACTTTGATTGCCTTGATTTGATCACCCATGATGCGAATAACGTTGCTCTTCTACTAATTCTAAGTCTCGGTGGTCCAGTGGTCGAGCTACTCGCCCGCATATAATAATAATAATAATATCTTGGACACAATACACACAGCGTCCTCTAGTTCCAAGCTAAGCAACTAAATGCTTGTGTTATGGATACTAAATAACGGATACCAATACATATATACTTTTCTTTTGTAAATACATACTTATAATACATAGAAAAACACCCATACGCCACACAAATATTAATGTTTGTCACAAATATTTGTGCTCGGGTGGGAATCGAACCCCCGACCTCAATGCTGCAGCCGGTAGTTTTACCGATGCACCACGAGGCCCGTCAAAACTAATTATTCCGTAACCGTAATTCAAAACTCGTGGGTTGAATTCATGACTCACAACAATGATTTCTCGGAATTCTTTTCGAAAGTAATGTGTGATAGATATGGATGACTGATAACTTTGTGTCTGGTGTATGGCAATAGGTTCGCCTCCTGTTCCATTTGGGACGTAACGTAACGATTCGGCCAGTCGAAGCTTAAACAGCGGCTGGTTACACCTACGGGTCAAAAGGCGTGAAGTTACATTTTTACGTTTTCTATTGTTAAAATTGAATTAAAAATGTATTTCTCATCATCATGTTGACTGTGTCAGAATATTGTTTACTTATAAATATAATACTTGACTGGTGAAGGCGCTATGACATATACTTAAGGAGCACTTCGATTTGTTGGCAGACGCAAGACCCTCCCTGGGGAAATTAAGAAACGAGATATTGCCAGTGACCACGTCTCCACATTGGATCGGTACCTATATGACTGACTGTGTTCGTTTATTTTCAATTATCGCTACGAATTATTTCGTCGTGGGATTCCGAAGATAACATACGTCTATCTCTTACCGTCTTTATAAACAAACAAGTCACTTTATTGAATCTGATTGTACAAAGACGTATTAATTCACTTCAAAACGAAATCGCGAACTTCTTTTATACCCTTGATAATGAAGATATTGGCAGTATTACTGAGTATGTTGTGTAATAAAAATATCTCAAATAGACAGTGGACAAACAATGCCGTTCAAACATATTCTGTGTACATCATAAAGATTTTAGAAGTTAGGTAAAGATAAAATCCGTCCACCTTTATTCAGCATCTGGTTCTTTTACCAACGCACAGCAAATTGCGCAAAGGCAATTACAAACTTTTATCACGAAACTCAAAACGAAATGAAAGAAAACTCTGAAATAGAATTATGAAATTGTTATACTTGCATTGAATTGTTTATTATAAATTTAAAAGTAAATTTCTTATTCTTCAATTTTCTCCATGAATATTAATTAAAAGTTTTAATTGTAAAGGGTGTCGCTTGGATACCCCAGCTGAACTCTCTGTCGCAGTCTCGCTAGCCTTTTTAGCCTAGTAGCTCAGCACACCAGTTATTATAATTTTGAAATAAAAGATGGATACGTACCAATGGATTTGCTGAAAACTTTTCGAAAGCTATGTGTGACATGACTAAGGAAAGTAGTCAAGCGTCATTCACGTAGTCAAGCGAGAAATTCTTTTACAGGATAGGAGGCGTATCACCTGACAATAAGCAACTGTCGCTATCCATGGACATATATCCATACACCTACAACACAGGCAGCGTTTCCCTTTCGCGAACGGCCTCCAAATACCTCTGTCACCGAGCGAAACGCGTCATGAGCCACTTCACATTGATATTCTAAGTGGTCTTGATATTTCAGCTGTCGAACAGAATTAAAAAAAATGTATTTTTGGTATGTTAGTCGTTACTATCATTTAAGTCTATTCTTTTAGTCGTTATTATTATTTTCAAAAGTAATGTGTGATAGATAATCGATGACTGAAAAGTTTGTGTGCCCGGTAGGGCAATAGGTTTACCATTTGTATTGTTGTATTCTATTTGGGACGTAAAGATAACCGCGAGTCGAGGCTTAACAGCCACTGCCTACACCTTCGGGTAGAAAAAGGCGTGAAGTTATGTTGTTGTTAGTCGTTACTACTACCGTTGTTTTTTCTTCTATATAATTATTTACTATGCTTTAAAAGATGTGTACTGTGTTTACCTAATATATAAATTGTAATGTATTATGAAGTTTGATGTTTCTTAATTAATATCTCCAAATATATTCCAATAACATCAAGTTTCGCTCTAATTATTTCTCGTAAACGTAATGATAGTTTCGAAATGCAATATGGTTTAATTTACTTGCAATATACTGAAAACGGTCCAGCGTAGAACCTTTGGCTGTACCTTCAAAGAGGAAATTGGAAATCATTTTATACTTATATATGGAGTTGTTTTAAGTCATACACACGAGAAGTTCAAAAAGCTATTGAAGAAACTATCAAACTGGAAATGTTTACATGTCATGACTATCAAGTTTGCTCAGCTTACCGGGCATGGGACGTGGTATCTTAGTCAAGACTTAGATACCAAGACCCATACGGGGTAAGCTGAGGAAACTGAACGCGTTTTACTGATTTTTCGGGCTCCTGACATTACCTTTCTCCAGAACTCGTTTTATTTGATCATGGAAGAAATGTCGTGGCTGTCCTCGACTTCTACATCCATCCGCTTTTGCATTGTATATCGGCTTAGTCTATCTTGCATCATCCATTCTTTCTACGTGTCCTTTTTTTTTACTCGAGGAAATGCTTTATGCACACCCCCCACGGCAGGGGACTCCAGTGGGACTCCCAAAACAGTGAACTGCAATCCGATCCTAGGGTTACCCACTAAAACCTCGCGGCGGCCTTCCTCCGGCATTGGGGTGGCCCAGGACAGTGCATCGGCCCTCTGGTTCACTCCGCCGTCGCCCCCCCACTGTCACGAGGGGGTGCTCATCCTCGGGGAGCCTCGGTGGAAGCTCCCCCGGGCGGGGCGGCTCCGACCGCGCGCTGTGAAGAGGCGCGCGGCCGGCGGCGCCCCCGACGACCCTCCCCGGCCGCACCGGGGGGTTATCCATCCCGGGCCGCGACCCGGGTGTGCGGCCTCGCGGCCCGTCGCCGCCTTCGAGCGGGATCGGCTCTTTCTACATGTCCTACTATCGGCACCGACACTCTCTTTCAATCCAAAAAGATTCTAAAGAAAAATAACAAAGCTATAAAATAAGAATTTATATATCAATTTTAGTTTTGGTATCGAATTAAACATATAGGTACTCCGTTTACGATAGCAAGACTAACAGTAATCCTATGCAGTGTTAGAGTTAGCGAGTCGAATGGCAAAGTAACACCTCGACTTAGACAAAACAGTTTCTTGATTAAGAGCAGTGCACAAGGAAGAGCGTTCGCGTAAAGCCTCGTCTAGATTTGATAAGATTATCTTCTGTTTATATAGAAGGTTGACATGGTTTAGTTTTAAGACAGGGATGACAATATATTGAGGTATATTAAAAATAACTACCCGAATGCACGTATTTTGTACCACCTTACTATGTGCCTTTGCCACTAAAAAGTCAAGTTGTTTTAAGCCTCGACTCGCCGTTATGTTGACATCCCAAATGGAATAGGTGGCGAACCTGTTGCCATACCGGACACATAGTTTTCAGACATCGATATTCATCACACATAACTTTCGAAAAGAATGACGAAAAGTCATTGGCATGAGCCGGGATTCAAACACGCGACTTTTTGATTCTGAAGCGGGTTGCTCGACCACTGGACTATAATGCAAAAGACACACGTATAAATCATAATACAAAGGATCTTTTACAAACAAAATTTTTTCTTTATTAAATATATTTTATAAATAAATATAGAATTTTTGTTTCATGGTTTGATGTGGGTTATCAATAGTAAAAATCATATTTATAACTTCAACTTTTTTATTTTTATTTCCAAAAAAAACCTCTCTGTATCAATGAAAAAAGGTTCTGAAAGACTACCATCTTTTTTTCATTACTCGTGTAAATGATCTCTGTAAAGAGTTCGAAACGTCGAAAATTAAATAAAAAATAAGTTCTAATTAATTGTTTCAATGTTATGAATGTGATTGGCGAAAATCTAAGAAATAACATAATAACATAACATAACTTCACGCCTTTTGTTACCCGAAGGTGTAGGCAGCGGCTGTTAAGCCTCGTCTCGCCGTTATGTTAACGTCCCAAATGGTAAATCAGTCATCGGTATTTATCACACATAACTTCCGAAAACAATTTGGAAAGTCATTGGTGTGAGCCAGTGTCTGGAATCGAACCCCGGACCTCTGGATCAGAGGCCGTGCGCTCGCATCTAAGAAATAAATATAAAATAATATATAAAATATGTTCAGTATAAAATACATTCCTTATATTGACCTATTACTATTATAATGATGAATGATATTTATTAGAAAGTATTTACGTATGTATTATAACATTTTATTAGGATTATCTTTAATATTATTTGATGTTACGTTACTATTTGATAGTTGATTATATTAAAGGCTTTCACGGTGTCTAGACAGTTACCTGTCCAGACTGTATGAGTTTTTAAATATAAAACAACCGTAGCGCTATTTGTCAGAGTAGAAATTTCATTGTTATTATCTTCCCCTTTATAATTTTTTTAATGGGATAGGAGGGCAAACGAGCAGGCGTGTCACTTGATGTGAAGTGGCCAACGCCGCCCATGGACACCTGCAATACATGTGTTACAGTTGCGTTGCCAACCCTTAAAGGAGTAGGATAGGAAGGGATGAGGAAGGGGGGTGGGCCTCCGGGTACCTCTCTCACCGAACGAAACGCGGCATGAACCACTTTACGTCGATCTTCTGAGAGGTGGTGGTATTTCACCGGTGTATAAATTGTTATTTATTTAAATTATTTTATTATATACTTAGTCTGGCCATAAATACTGTTACAACTAAAAATAAAAAAATATTACATTTGAATTTGGAATGTGTCATTTTTATACGATTGTTCATTGTGTTTTCTCATTTTGGCGCCAATACATTGTACAATATTTGCGATATTAAAATGGAGTGGGGTGATAAAGAGAACCGAATCGCATCGCATTACACAAAGTAGGTATGGAGCCAAATGCAATTTTTAAAACTCTCCATACACTTGGTATTAGTCAAATGTTTGTGTACCGGGCTATTAATAGGTACAATGAGACCTCCTCTGTTTGTGAAAAAAAAAGACCTGGCAATCCACGTAGTGTTCGTACGAAAAAGGTGGTCAAAGCAGTAAGAGAAAGACTTCGAAGAAATCCTGTCCGCAAGCAAAAGATTTTATCTCGGGAGATGAAGATAGCACCTAGAACAATGTCGCGTATTTTAAAAGATGACTTAGGACTTGCAGCCTATAAGAGGCGCACTGGTCATTTATTAGCTGTTAATTTAAAAAAGAATAGGGTGTTAAAATCTAAACAACTACTGAAGCGGTACGCAAAGGGAGGTCACAGAAAAATATTGTTTACGGATGAAAAAGTTTTTACAATTGAGCAACATTTTAATAAGCAAAATGACCGTATTTATGCTCAAAGCTCTAAGGAAGCTTCTCAATTAGTTGACAGAGTGCAACGTGGGCATTATCCGACTTCAGTGGTGGTTTGGTGGGGTGTTAGCTACGAAGGAGTGACTGAGCCATATTTTAGTGAAAAAGCTATCAAAACATCGGCACAAGTGTATCAAGATACCAATCTTGAAAAGGTAGTCAAGCCCCTTAACAACACCATGTTCAATAACGAAGTATGGTCCTTCCAGCAAGACTCGGCACCGGGTCATAAAGCTCGGTCCACGCAATCTTGGTTGGAAGCGAACGTTTCGGACTTCATTAGAGCTGAAGACTGGCTGTCGTCTAGTTCCGATCTTAATCCACTGGATTATGATTTGTGGTCAGTTTTAGAGAGTAGTTCAGAAAACACGGACGCAAGCGCTACGAGCGGCCCGAGTCAAAGTTTTGGGGCTATCATGAGAAGAACTAAGAGATAACTTATAATATCATTATTTTTCTTTTGACATAATATTTCATAAATTTTTGCAATATCTGTAAAGGTTAATATCGTTAATATAATCATATTAATGTAATTAAGTGGGCGATGTTAAACGGTGTTAAACGGTTTTATGACGTATTTAATAGAGATTTTTAAAAGAAATACTTCTCAAAATTTTCAAGGGGAGAAAAATAAAACTTTTATTTATGTGTATCTACTCTTAATATGTGATCGGTCCGGTTCTGTACTGTATTCGTTTCTTTAATCATTTGTGGTTTAGGTAAGCAAGTGATTAGCCCACTATACCTTAGCCTACTGGCAGGGCTGCTACCACAGAGCCTGTAGGCGGGCTCAGTTTTATTTCGGGTTTCCTCCCTGTTGAGATTTATTCTGCCAAGGGAAGAGCAACCTTCGCGCAGCTTCGTCCTGTATAGCAATCGCGGAAACTGACTCGGAGAGTTAAACTGAAGATATTCCGGTCCAATGTAAAAACCGTGTTTCTGTACGGATGTGAGACGTGGAAGGTCACTAAGGACATCTCGCGTCGGCTGCAGGTCTTCATAAACCGCTGATTTCGCTGAATTCTCGGAGTCTACTGGCCCGAGAAAATCACAAATTTGGACCTCTGGGAACGCTGCGGTGAGACTCCGATCGACCAGCAAATTAAAAGTCGCAAGTGGCAATGGATCGGCCACACGCTCCGAAAGGATCCAGATCACATACCGAGGCAAGCCCTGGAATGGAATCCCCAAGGAAAACGGAAACGCGGCCGCCCTAAGCAGACTTGGCGACGGACTATCACTGCAGAAGCGAAGACGGTGGGGATGACCTAGAGCGAAATAAAACGCGAAGCTCAAGACCGTTCGGGATGGCGACGTACTGTGGACGCCCTCTGCCCCACCTAGGGGATATAGGACCTTATGTCAAGTAAGTCACTTTTAATATGGAAGTAAATAAAAGTAATCGTTGAATGATCACAAACATAAGGGACGATACAACAAGCAATCCTGTTAAATACACTCTCGTTAGATGTCCAAAATATTGATAAACCAAACATTAATGCGCAGTTCGCAGAGTGAATGCGGGTGCGCCCATTGAAATACCAAAACCTCTATGAAAATTTACTTAAAATAACTCATGACTCGTTGGTTCCGTAAGAAAGATCCCAGTGTTGCGGATTTCCTTGGGCGCTATTCGTTTAATACCTGGCTAGCTGGTTTCCCTCATTTCGCATGAAAAAAATGTATTTCAAAAGCAATAACACCGACATATTATCATGTAACTTTTGCCCTCGTTTCATCTCAATCATGAAACATTCATACCTACACACAGCAGATAATTCACGTATACGACAATAATATCGCAAATTATAGCGTAACGTGACATAAAATTATACGGTCTATATGGCGGTCTCAATTTTCATAACGACTCAAATAATAGACCTGGGACCGTGCAGCCCATGCCTGCTATTTAAATACCTTTTTCGTATTATACAGATTTCTCCATGACTGCCAACCATGAATGGGAATTGTTAGCGGAAACGATGAAATTAATGATACGATATTATTACTATTATACTAATTAATATTATTATTTCATTTCATATTCGTACCAACATATCTGATGTGCGGGAAAAAGATGGCAGCGCAGCGGAGACCTACTCAGTTTTATAAATGTCCATGGGCTGGTCGCTTTTTACTAGCAGCTTTATGCCCATTTTATTAATGTGTATCTAAAAACAATTGTCTTTATGCAATAACTTTTGCACTGTGATACAGAGTAAAAATGAAATTATTTCGTTAAGACACACGGCATATTTTTTTTTTCAAAATACATATTTTTGCTTTATTTTGCATTACTCATTGTCGCTGATATTACTCATTGCCATGAACTGCGACAATGAGTAACACATGACAATTAATCTCATGATTGGGTAATCATCATCATCATCAACGCGCAGATAAATCGCTGATAAGTTTGAGAAAATTACACGAAAGTCTGTTTAGTATTTTTCAGAAATCCTTCATTAAAAAATTTGTAAAACTTGAGGGAAAATAAAATAAAGAAGAGCGAAACTCGGCCGTCCGGGTATTGGAGAGTAAATTAAAAACTCTTTGAACACAACTCTTTCTACTTTGTCTCTTTCATTATAGAAGCTAGCGATGATTAAAATTATCAGATACAACATTTTCATCCTATAATAATATTATAATCCTCGCATGCCTCGCACATAATGCAATTCGCCATCCAATATTTCATCGGGCGTGACAGTATTTCGTCATAACGTACCAGATTTTCATCCCTGCCATAAATATCGCAAATATCACGCTATTCGTCACACAAATGAAACTATTGACAACTAAATTGATATTTCCGTCTCCGAGTCTGATAAGTTGTCATTCTCTTGAAGCTCTACCTATTTCATATTCTTCACGTTTTGCGGCTTCCAAGTATCAAATTTATTGTTGGGTATATGCTATATGTATATTATTGTTTGCGTTAAATATTTTAGTCAGTTTGTATGGTTACTGAAAAAAACTAGATTTAAGGAACAAAACCTTTGCAGATAGGAGAATTACTTGTCCATTGTGCCTGTTTAAAAATATCTTCTCAAATATGACGCTTCACTTCAATCAAACCAGGAATCCAGCGGAAAAATTGCAGAGCAGATGCGTAATTTGTGGCTGTTCATCATGAATGTACACTTGATTGTGTAATTGAGTTAAGTTAATCTCACTATGAATTGCGCGAAGCTCGCCAGTTTTCAATTTCACATTTGAATGCCATGAACGTTGTTTACGCTCAAATTGTATTAAAACTCTAGTACGTGCTCTCTCGATGGTTAACAAATGTATTCTCAAATTATTGTGTTTGTGAATATAATCAATAACTGCTACATACAGTGTTTGTTCCCGTAGTCCTCCGAAACGGCTTGAAGATTGTCATGATCTTTCGTGTGCATATTAGGTACGTCTGGGCAACATCTGTTTTTCATCCCCCTAAATGTTGAAGATAGCCCGACCCTAATTTTTATTCTTTTTTTAATAGATCATGGTATAGTACCGGTCGAGCATGTTTAATTTTAACCACCCTAAACATTTTGTTCCTGACCAGATATACATTTCAAACAGAATAATGGAATAATTGAAAGAAAAATTGGAAGATATTAAGAATCATTATGAGAGGCGTAAAGATGAATGTATGAATATATTTACTGAGTTAACCTCAATACATGTATGTATTGTTGTATCGTCTAAGCCACCCATTAGTGGCATGTTGCCAACGAAATCCGCAGTCTCAAGTAGAAAATTGGTAAGCACAACAATGTAATTTGTGACATTCTATTATTCGAGCTTGCGAACGAATTAATCTTAATTTATCACTTCATATTCAATAATAGTAGTTGTTGTTTCAAAGTGCCTCATGCTGCAGTTCGTTTGGTGAGGAAGTTATTCGGTAGGCTGCCCCTTTCTACTTACTTGTCTATTATATTTTTGGTGTTTTTTGTTTTGGAATAGACGGTCAAATTAGCAGGCCTGTCACATGATGGTAAGCGACCAGCGCCGCCCATGAGCACCAGCAACACGTATAGTGTTACAGTTGCGTGTTGCGCTGCCATCCTTTAAGGGAGTAGAATAGGGAAGGATGGGGAACGTGTTGGACCTCAAAATACCTCTCTCACCGAACTAAATACGGCACGAGCTACCTTACGTCGATCTTATGAGGCGCAGCGCTAGTTGCTTATCACATGGACCAAATGGCTAGTTTGCCTCCTTTCCATAGAAAAGCTATTTCTACTACTTTTATGTTCCAGTCAGTTAGTAGTTTAAGGTCATCTTTATTGAGACACAAATTCGAAAGTTTTATATTTAAATATTTAGCGTCTATGTCACTAGTGTAATCAGTACGCAACTCTTCCCCCGCACAAATCCATAGAGAAATGTATTGTCGCCCACACAAGCCTAAAACTTCGTCACTACGCCTTAAGGATAAACAGAAGAATATTTCAGGACACGTTGAAAGGTTAGTACGTAATTTTATAACTTTTCTAATATATGACGAGAATCAAAGTGCTAAAACGTGTTCATTGGTTAAATATTTGAACTAATAATCTATATATTAATACGTGAAGCGAAAACTTTGAAATATTTTTACGAAAATTTAACGGACGGAGGAGTTTGAAATTTGAATTTATTTAGAGAATAAGTAACAAATACTAATATTTTATCATTACATAGTATAAAACAAAGTCACTTTCCGCTGTCTGTCCCCTTACATGCGCATATCTTTAAAACTACGCAACGGATTTCGATGCGGTTTTTTTTTAATAGTTAGAGGATGTCAACGGGGTGGTTTTGATCTATAATTCATGTACAGTGTAGTAAGATTTAGAACTTTAATCGCAAACGCTGCCTGAACCCTAAGTGATAAATCAAAACAACGGACTACATTATTATACACCTTTAAAAGGTCTACAAAAAAGTCCGCGAGGGCATATGTCTCTCTCTTAGGGATAACCCACAATGACCATTTTTATTTATTTACTTTTTACAAGAAATAATGGCCTATTTACGAAGTGATTTTAAACATTACAGTATTAATTTTCATCCAATTAAGTGTCTTAAATAGATTGTGCATGTAATATAGATGATCTTGGCCCTTTACAGCATGCAATTAAAAGAAATATTTTCGAAGATATTGCAGTGTTAACATAGCGGGACAGCAGATAATACTTTTGATGCGGAACAACGTTCGCCGGGTCAGCTAGTTTTAAATATTCTTAAAAATACTTAAATAAAACGTTACACATACTACATGCAGCTCAACTATGGTGGTAATAGTGGAGTGGGTATGGGGGTCACAAAAGTCGTCAAAACATGAAAAAATAATTTTGTACGGGCTTGGGTAGGCAGCTGAAAAAACATCGTCAGCTGCCTAGGTAGCCTCAAAGAGTAAAAATGTTGGGGCATTAATTTTTCTTTTCAAATAAATACTAGATCGGCATATAATTACTACTAAAAATAAAACCCTATCTTCCGGACCATCTATGGTCTCTATTTACCATAACCAATCAAATATTATGGTTCGCTAAACCCTTATTATACAGTCTGTAAAGAATTTTCCCAAAACGTAAGCATTTTAATAAAACCTTGATTATTTTCACTCCTACGTCTCATTCTGTAATTAATTTCATTAAAACCTTTTGTAATAGGTTGCAAAAGCCAAGAGGGTCGGGAACATTTCGATATTTTGCGCAAAACAAAATAGATACATTCGAGTTTGGTTAAAGCTCAAATGTTTCTGATGAAATTAATTATAGAACTTCACCTGACACCGGGCACAGCTTAATGAGTCCGCTTCAATTTGCGATTCCTATCTTTTCATCAATTTATGTAAGGCCATCAAGACAATAAGCTCTTGGAATTCAAAGTTTATTTTGTTTACCCTCAGCCGTTTTCAGACTTGGAAAATAAGCAAAGTTTAATTTTGAAGAGCAATACTTTCTTGGCTGTATTTTCTAAGATTTTGCCACATAGTCTTTCTATAGACGAATTCAGATTCACTTCTTTGGGAAAGAATGAAATGGGAGTAACAAAACTTTCAATTATTTTTAATAATCATTCACAGCAATGTTCTGATGACATTTTTAGGAGGAAAGACAACAAAATTCCTTTATGATAGTAAAAGCAAAAATTAGAGAGTATTAGAAATTAATTGAACTCCAGCGATAAAAAATGTCAATTGTCAGCCTTAGCCTCAAAAGAGATAAAGAGAAAAAAATCGCAAATCCAAAAATAGCTTCAAATTAACGTGTGTTAAGCTAGAAAGGTCAAGTCAGCAGAATCACTTGTTTTATATCTCAAAATTTAGTGCTCATTTAGTGCTAATTTAGTGCTGATAACAGATATTTAGTGCTGTGATAGGGGGACTGAAAATGAGAACACTGCTAACTTTACATTAAGCTAGCAGTGTACCATTCGTCTCAGTCTGTCTCAGTCGGCAGAATCACTCGTTTTATATCTCAAAATTTAGTGCTCATTTAGTGCTAATTTAGTGTTGATAACAGATATTTAGTGCTGTGATAGGGGGACTGAAAATGAGATTTCTGCTTACTTTACATTAAGCTAGCAGTGTACTATTCGTCTCAGTCTGTCTCAGTCGGCAGAATCACTTGTTTTATATCTCAAAATTTAGTGCTCATTTAGTGCTAATTTAGTGTTGATAACAGATATTTAGTGCTGTGATAGGGGGACTGAAAATGAGATTTCTGCTAACTTTACATTAAGCTAGCAGTGTACCATTCGTCTCAGTCTGTCTCAGTCGGCAGAATCACTCGTTTTATATCTCAAAATTTAGTGCTCATTTAGTGCTAATTTAGTGCTGATAACAGATATTTCGTGCTGTGATAGGGGGACTGAAAATGAGAACACTGCTAACTTTTCATTAAGCTATCAGTGTACCATTCGTCTCAGTCTGTGTCAGTCGGCAGAATCACTCGTTTTATATCTCAAAATTTAGTGCTCATTTAGTGCTAATTTAGTGCTGATAACAGATATTTAGTGCTGTGATAGAGGGACTGAAAATGAGAACACTGCTAACTTTACATTAAGCTAGCAGTGTACCATTCGTCTCAGTCTGTCTCAGTCGGCAGAATCACTCGTTTTATATCTCAAAATTTAGTGCTCATTTAGTGCTAATTTAGTGCTGATAACACATATTTGGAGCTGTGATAGGGGGACTGAAAATGAGAACACTGCTAACTTTACATTAAGCTAGCAGTGTACCATTCGTCTCAGTCTGTCTCAGTCGGCAGAATCGCTCGTCTTAAATCTCTAAATTTAGTGCTCATTTAGTGCAAATTTAGTGCTGATAACAGATATTTAGTGCTGTGATAGGGGGACTGAAAATGAGAACACAGCTAACTTTCATTAAGCTAGCAAGGTACCATTCGTGACCGCGCTATGATACAGTTGGAGCGAGAGGCACATCAGCTAATAATTTAGTGCTCAATTAGTGCTGCCTGTACAAGCAAACAGATTTTTCAATAAAACATTTTTTCAATTTTTAAGTATAGATAACTGCTGACTTATCGATACGAGCAATCATAGAGCTGAAAGATGACTTTAAAATCGGCATAGATGAAATTGAAAAAATATTCTAATTAGTGCTAAATTAATGCTACCAGTGAAACCAAAAAAATTTTCAGGAAAATCATTTTTCAACTGCCTGCTAGAAAAATCGAAGATTTTCAATAATCGAAAAGTTATAGGCTTTATTCTGTATTGCAAAATCGAGTTTTCATCAGATCTCAACGTTATGAGATCACAGGAAACGATCCTGGCTGCCCTAGCGATGTAGCCGCTGTGTGTGTGTGTGTTAAAAAATTTTTTTTTTTCAAATCAACTACTACTAGTATAACGACGCTAGCAGCCTTAAGAGCAAGAAGAAGACTCTAAAACGGAAACTAATGTAATCAAATGACGTCACCATTTAGTGCTTCAATTAGTGCTGTCAGTACAGCAAAAGATTAAAAAAAAAATTAGAAAAACGGTTCACCCTAAAGGCCATCCCTGCACCTTCCCGCTAATTCGATTTCTGGGCGCTTAAAATTCTATTTATGACATTTTAAAGATTTTTGAGCTCAAAATATAATTTATGTGATATTTTGAGCTCACTGAGTTCAAAGAAATAATATTTCTATGCATTTGAGCTCTCCCAGCTCAAAAGTCTGATAGAAGTTTCATAGAACACTATTTTTGGAATTTTCAAAACGCAATAACTTTTGTATGGATCAATCAATTTTCACGCGGTTGGCGGCATTCGACGCAGTTTTATTGTCCTCATAAGTTATTTCCAGGTTTTCATTGATGAAACCAAAAATTTCGGAGTAATCCCGAAAAAACACTTTTTCGGTTTTCTTTCGTTCACGATATCTCTCGAACGAATTAACCGATTTTAGCTAAAACTAAATTAGCACTAAATGAGCACTAAATTTTGAGATATAAAACGAGCGATTCTGCCGAATGAGACAGACTGAGACGAATGGTACACTGCTAGCTTAATGTAAAGTTAGCAGTGTTCTCATTTTCAGTCCCCCTATCACAGCTCCAAATATCTGTTATCAGCACTAAATTATCACTAAATGAGCACTAAATTTTGAGATATAAAACGAGCGATTCTGCCGACTGAGACAGACTGAGACGAATGGTACACTGCTAGCTTAATGTAAAGTTAGCAGTGTTCTCATTTTCAGTCCCCCTATCACAGCTCCAAATATCTGTTATCAGCACTAAATTAGCACTAAATGAGCACTAAATTTTGAGATATAAAACGAGCGATTCTGCCGACTGAGACAGACTGAGACGAATGGTACACTGCTAGCTTAATGTAAAGTTAGCAGTGTTCTCATTTTCAGTCCCCCTATCACAGCACTAAATATCTGTTATCAGCACTAAATTAGCACTAAATGAGCACTAAATTTTGAGATATAAAACGAGTGATTCTGCCGACTGAGACAGACTGAGACGAATGGTACACTACTAGCTTAATGTAAAGTTAGCAGTGTTCTCATTTTCAGTCCCTCTATCACAGCACTAAATATCTGTTATCAGCACTAAATTAGCACTAAATGAGCACTAAATTTTGAGATATAAAACGAGTGATTCTGCCGACTGACACAGACTGAGACGAATGGTACACTGATAGCTTAATGAAAAGTTAGCAGTGTTCTCATTTTCAGTCCCCCTATCACAGCACGAAATATCTGTTATCAGCACTAAATGAGCACTAAATGAGCACTAAATTTTGAGATATAAAACGAGTGATTCTGCCGACTGAGACAGACTGAGACGAATGGTACACTGCTAGCTTAATGTAAAATTAGCAGAAATCTCATTTTCAGTCCCCCTATCACAGCACTAAATATCTGTTATCAACACTAAATTAGCACTAAATGAGCACTAAATTTTGAGATATAAAACAAGTGATTCTGCCGACTGAGACAGACTGAGACGAATAGTACACTGCTAGCTTAATGTAAAGTTAGCAGAAATCTCATTTTCAGTCCCCCTATCACAGCACTAAATATCTGTTATCAACACTAAATTAGCACTAAATGAGCACTAAATTTTGAGATATAAAACGAGTGATTCTGCCGACTGAGACAGACTGAGACGAATGGTACACTGCTAGCTTAATGTAAAGTTAGCAGTGTTCTCATTTTCAGTCCCCCTATCACAGCACTAAATATCTGTTATCAGCACTAAATTAGCACTAAATGAGCACTAAATTTTGAGATATAAAACAAGTGATTCTGCTGACTTGACCTTTCTAGCTTAACACACGTTTCAAATTAGCTGTTGAATTTTCATAGATTTTAATTTTTAGACTTTTAAAGTTGGTAGGACTAATTCCATATAAATAGTTATATAAGTATCAATAAATGGTTATACGGTATTTGAAATTGGTCAACGGCAAGACTTTCAACCTTTCACTGTTAAATTTATAAGGCACTAAATCGTGGTAGTTTTATACAACCTAACCTTAGCTGGTTTTCGTTGTAAACTAATGAGGTCATAAATTCGGTCACGCCCCGATCTAAGCCCGATAATTGTTGAAAAACCTTCATAGATTAAGTTTAAATACTCATTTAAATTACCACTCTTATGTACTAAGGTTATGTAGACCTTTGACTGTAAACATACTAGGTACTCAAATATTTATTTTACAAGCTTTGAAACTTTATATGTCTGGAGATATGACAGGTATATCTTAGTATAGACTAACGATAATCACTAAAATAAATCCATCTAATCATTCTCGTATAAATCAAATGAGAAATAAATTTAGGGATCTCATTTTCCGAACGATCTTAAATTATTTACGCATATCACATTTAATCAGACCAGTTCAATGAAATTCATTTATATTCCGATGGATTTCAAGAATGAACCGTGGTGAACCTTGGTGGGAAGGTATGCTGCCGTATACTTTCTTATTTCATTTTGTGTATTTCATGTTTTGGATTGTGTTCACATATTTTGGAGTTGAGGCGTTCTATAATCGATTTGTGATACTTGTCTACGTCCACACTTGCTACACAACGTCTCAACTCCAAAAAAAGATTTCACTCTCATCTTTCATTTAGCTCGACTAAAATAGTTCCATAAAATTTCTCTTGTTATTTTTTTTTATGGGATAGGTGGGCAAACGAGCAGAGAAAAACCAGGTAATATATTAACATTTTTATGTTTTTTTCATTAATTTTCATTAATTAATATTAATCTGGCTTACCAAACATATTTGGCGCAGCCTATAACTTCGGACATTAAAGGGCGTAAAGTTACAGTTATAGCTGTTCCTTTTGTTAATGAACTGCACCAAAAAGTAATAGAAAATAATATGGTAAAGCAAATCACAACCAATATTAGCATCTGACCAATGAAAGACACTTTCAATAGACCTACAGTACGTGCCTTGGAATAGTGATCGAGAAATGAATCCAGGACTGATGCGGGGACAGTAGCTGTAAATGCTCAGATGCAATCACTCTGCATTATCCCGCTGCGAATTGTATGGGTTGATTGCGACATCTTGTTTTCACTGAATGCTTTAGTCTGGTAAGTTTCCGGCAAACGTTACCGAAACCTTTATAGAACTCTATATAATAAAGATTTTTAGTGTAATTTTATATTTACACACTTGGCATAATAATCAGTGTGTTTATCTTATAAATTAATTGTATTCTCGATACGACTTAATATTATTTTTACTCGATAGGGAGCAAGCGAACCAGCACGTTACCTGGTTCTAAGTGGATACCATGGACATTTTTAACACAGACAGTGTGACTGTTGCGTTGCTAGTCTTTAAGGTAGAATGAAGATGGGTGTCGTAAGTGGGATAGAAAAGGATAAGGGAAGGAAGGTGTACCGCCGCGTACTTGTCTTATCGAAGGAATCACGGTATGAGCTACTGTACGTTACTCTAGAGATCCTTGTATTTCACCGGATGTGCCATGGTTTCTCCTTATAGTATCACAGTAACAATACTCTATTCTATTAGAACATGAGGCAATGGAGTTTGAGAGGTTCCATTGTATTATTAAACGTATATGTTGTAGATATAATTGATATTTATACGGATCATGTTTGAGTGACAGCCATGTTGCCTTATTCAGCTCATGTCGCTCAAGTACACTACTTGTTAATTAAAGCGCTAGAAGAAAAACTTAGTAAGAGTGCTTTATAAGTTTAAATATGTTAATAAAGAGAAAAAAAGCTATGTACTTGAAATAATGTAGAAGTTAATGATGAACTATTTCGTATTTTTCTTATTAGCAGGTAAGATATGTACATCGATAGCTTCTTGCCAAATCTCTTTTTAGGTAAGGAGAGAGAACAGAGCGCCATAAGATTCTAACACGACTTTTGCGCTTCTTTGAGTGTTAAAACTCTTGTCAAACACGCGCGTCGGTTTTTAAAGCTCCTGACATCACCTTTCTACAGAACTCATTTTACTTAGTCATGGTAAGTGGGCTGTAACCGTCCTTGACTCATTTTTTTTATGGGATAGGAGGGCAAACAAGCCGGCGTGTCACTTGATGGTAAGCAACCAACGCCGCCCATGGACACCAGCAACACATATAGTGTTACTGTTGCGTTGCCGACCTTTAAGGGATAGGGGATAGGAAAGGATGGGGAAGGGGGGTGGGCCTCCGGGTACCTCTCTCACCGAACAAAACGCGGCATGAGCCACTTTACGTCGGTCTTCTGCGAGGTCGTGGTGTTTCACCGGTCGAGCCGGCCCATTCATGCAGCGAACTGCTTGGCTCTACCACTGTAAATCACTCATATATCCATTCTCTTTTGCCTTTTGAATTTTCTTAGTTAATCTTGCGTCGTCCATTCTTTTCACATGTCAGAAGCATCATAATTACAACAATTTTAGATGTCAAAGTAATGTTAATTTTATTTCAAGACCTAGAGTGGAGTTAATAAGTTTAGATTTATAAAGCTTGTTTGGTAGATTCACCCCTAAAATAACCGATAATGTAGGCTGCGGAAATTATACCTAGATACACGCTTTTGCTAGTCTCAAATAAAGATCAGATTATTACCACCACAGATTAGAACCACATTATTACAATTACCACATCACGAGGACGGTTTTTATGTTTTTTTATATATTTATTAAAAAGAAGTTTCTTTTCTACCCCAAGGTGTTGGCAGCTGCTGCTCAGCCTCGACTCGCTGAATTAGTACGTCATCTTATTGCTTACGGAACATATTGCCATACGCAGGGCAGTGCTGTTCATCAATACTTCTCAAAGATTTATATTCTAGGAAACACCAAAAAGTGTGTCCTGGATGTGTTTTTTTGCCCAAAAAATTCTTGATGCTGCTAATGATAATAATTATATTTTGGATGTATTTTATTATTATTTTGAATAATAAAACAATGTAATGGCAGTGCAACTGTAGTATATGTGATTATTCAAATCCACGACTCTTTCAGTGCGGGTTGCATCATTATTCATAGACATGCATGAGTCTGGAGTGTATAATATTATGCTTTTCAACATGCGCTCGTTAGGAGACAAGAATGGTAACCTGCTTTTATTAAGAGATTCTACTCTCTAGTTTTAAGCAGAAAGAACGGACGTGAATAATTAAGTATACACTTTGTTGCTTTACAGCATGGTGACACTTTTATATTGTGTCTAGTGTAGTAGTTTTGTAGTGTGCTAGATGCTAAATTGAGGTTGTCAAAATTGATCCACAGTTTTCATACAACAACAGCATAGAAGTATAATTTTTCTGACATATGTTATTACGATATTATTTGAAAGCAATTGCTTAATATCTACTATATAACAATAAGTCGGGTTTTCCTTCCTGACACTATAACTCCAGAACGCACGAACCGATTTCCACGGTTTTGCATTCGTTGGAAAGATCTCGGGCTCCGTGAGGTTTATAGCAAAGAAAATTCAGGATTAATTCCAACAGAAGAGCGGGAAAATCTTTTTTCAATTTCTGGCGGCGAAACGGAGTTCGCCGGGTCCGCTAGTTATTTATAAAAATAAGCGTTTAGATCCATTACACTAGCGGTATACGCTTCGCATAAAGATAAATAATGCTATGGGCATCTATTTAAAAACATCACGTATGCTGAAATATATTTATATTCAGTTTAAGAACAATGTTCCAAATTCTAAAGTTAATCTTCATCATGAGAGATTATTCTTAAAATTTTAATATCTAAAGATTGATTTTTTAAGAACCTCAAACTACCAAAAACAAAAGCGAGTAGAAATAAACAAGAAGAGGTTTTATGTATTTGTTGTACATTGTTCTGTTGCAAAAAAAGCAGGTTTGTGTAATCAAAGTCTTTGTTAATGTTTTTAGGACTCATTCTCTTTCGCCTACCACAAAAGCTATTTGGCGTTTGTTATAGTTTAAGTGAAATTGGTGTGATTTTTAGATAGGAAAATCTATAGTGATTAGAGAAATCGTTATTTATAATTATAATTTCTCTTTTGTACTCTATTTGTAAAGAGATATAGTACGAAAGAGAAATGGCCGTGTATTTTTTTTTCGGTTTTTTCTTATAAACATCCAAGGGACCTAATAAATCTATTTATAAAGAGATGGAGAAAGTTACAAAGTCTTATGTGACATTTGTTTTTGTTTACAAAGCTTCAATTTAAAGAAAATGATAATTTAGAACCTCATATTATGATAGATTTATATTGCAGTCACTATTTTTAAGGAGAAAAGTAAAACTGCAAGTAAAACCTTATTAGGACATTTTGATGTTTAAATGAAAACTGAAAACAAAATGAATATTTACATTGACAGTCTTACATTTTAAATACGATTTTGCGGAGATTAAGGTAAATAGCACAGATCTAAACAGTTTTAGACATTTCTTCTGATATAATTTTCAAAGTCTTAAGCTTTAAACAATTTGAAAAAATGAGATACTCATTAAGGGAGTAAGTTTGAGTACACTTTAGGTATTATTAAGCTTTTGAATGGTTTACAGCAACTTTCGATAGATATATGGGCAGAAATACTTTTTTATTGGATTAGGGAGGCAAACGAGCTGGCGTGTCACCCAATGGCATACAACAAACGCTACCCTCCATGGGTAGCGTTTGTTGCATGCCACTAAAACAAAGATAGTGTTACGTTACCAGCCTTACAATGGCATATGGAAGCAGTCGTAAGTGGGGTAGCAAGGGACAAGGTGAAGGGATTGCACTTCCAGATACCTCTCTCAGCGAGTGCAACTTAACATTAGTGTTTCATCGGTTGAGCCGGCACATTGATGCAGCGAATACCGTGGGTCTGTCATTGTTAAAAACTTACGGCTTACATTTTTTTTTTAAGTTTTTCGCGGATTCTTTACACATTTTTCCTTTACAATATTTGTAACTCTTTAGTGGGACCATAACTTTGCACCAATAAAAAACTATTTAAAAATCTCACCTGCGCCGTACGCCTGCGTCTCCAAGTTCTGCTTTAATCAATTTTTTGAAAAAATAATAGGTAACCTAAGGAGATAGATAGCTCCTTAAGTTAACTATTATTTTTATACCTATAAATTTTATTTTAAATCTTGTTCAATTCCCGAACAATGTCATGTCATGTCATGTCATGTGTTCATAATGTCTCTGATTATTAATTTAAAATAAACTAAATATTATCATGTATATTATACTTTGTTATTACATTAATATTTCGTAAGTCATATTTCTATTATAATAATTTATCAAATTAAATTATTTTAAGTTGACAAGCCGACAGGCAATTTGCATCGATTTAGTTACGTAGTCTTCGCTGTTTCTGACGCCATGTCTTTTGACACTATGATTTTATATTTAAGCTGTATTTGAATTAAAGCTTTTCATCTTACTCTATTAATAGTCAGAAATGAGAAAAAAGCTAGAAATGGGTCTTCGAAATTCCAGAAAATTCACGTTCATCTTAAAGAATCGATGTGAGTAGCTATTCAAGTCAATGTTCAAAAGTAGTACCAAGCACTTAATGCCCTAAGTATAGGTAATAGCAATAATCTCTATATACTTTCAGAACCTATATATATTTTTTAATTTTGACTTTCCATATTTCTTCTTAAGTTATCATTTTACTTAATCAAATTGTGTACATTTAGGTACGAGGACGGCCAAGACACACATTCCATGACCAAATAGAACGTGTTCTGGAGGAAGGTGATGTTAGGAGCCTCAAAAATCGACGCGCGTGCATGAAAAGAGTTATGGAAGTCAACGAAGCGAGCGAGGTGTGTAAGAATCGTGCCTTATGGCAAGGGATTCGGCGTGAAGTTATGTATGTATGTACACTTGGATTGGAATATTTATCAATTAGTGAACCGAAATTAACGAGATTTACATAGCTTCAAGTTACTTACCTGTCAGATGTGTCTTTCACGTATATAAAAAGTAGATACAAAAATTTGAAATGAAAACCACGCATATCACTTAAACAATGTATTTATAGGCAAAAGGTTTTTTTTATATATTTAATTTAAATATCCTTATCGGCGTTAATTATACAATATAATACGTTGATATTGTTCAACATGCTTTGTCTGTAATATTAAATAGTAAATAGTTTTTTTTTATCTCTCACTATTTGTATCACCCTATGAGTAAAAATTCCTTATTTAGTAGTTAGTAGTTTTAATGTTTAGTTTTCTTTGTACTTACATACAATAACAAGCAATGCACTACCCTTTGTTGGTAGATAATAATATAAACAACATTCTGTATAATTAAGCGGTTGCTTTTACACGCTCCGCTGAAGTTAAGCCAAGCAAATTGAATATAATATTATTCAGGCACTCGGCAGGAAACTAATATCTGGATGCAACGTCATAATAATGTATCCGGTAGCGTTAAATTTCAACGCAAGTGATGTCGCTGTAATAACCTCCCGGCTTAATTAAAACGGGTGTCGTTAGATAAGCTATAAAATCAATAACTCATGCCATCGTGATATAAATAAGTGTCCCAAATGGAACCTATTGCCATACACCAGGCACAATGTTATCAGTCATTGATTTTTATCACACATAAACTCCGAAAAGAATTCCGAGAAATCATTGGTGTGAGCTTAGAATCGAACATACGACTTCTGAATCAGAAACGGGTAGCTTGAACTGGTAATTACAAATTTGGTTTTCTCATATTAACATAACTTCACGCCTTTTGTTACCCGAAGGTGTAGGCAGCGGCTGTTAAGCCTCGTCTCGCCGTTATGTTTACGTCCCAAATGGAATAGGTGGCGAACCTATTGCCATACCGGGCACAAAGTTTGTCAGTCATCGGTATTTATCACACATAACTTCCGAAAACAATTTCGAAAAGTTATTGGTGTGAGCCAGTGTCTGGAATCGAACCCCGGACCTCTGGATCAGAGGCCGTGCGCTCGCCCACTGCGCCACCGAGACTGTTACTATATTAGAATTAACTATTTCATACATCAGGTATTTTTATTCAGCGTGGTCTGAGTTCAAAACAATATTTTGCTTAAATTATGCTAAGATGTACGAAGATATTGCAAAATCAATACGTGGTACCGCCAAGGCTCACTACAACGTTGTTATGGGGGACTTCAATGCCAAAGTGGGAGTACAAGAACGGGGCAAAACGAAAATTGGCCCATATGGCTTGGTGTGCCAAAATTACGGGGGCCAGATGTGGGTCAACTTTCTGGAGTCTGAAGGGCTCTTCTTGATCAATTCATTCTTCGAGGCTCTCTAAATATTACCTTGAAAGCTGAAACGACCCGGAAGATGAGGTCTATTCTCCGACCTACGCCACACCAAATAGCTGACCGAAAAGTTCCAGTTGGAACTTCAAAATCGTTTCGACGTGACGGAAGGCACAGGCAACACGGACGAAAAGACTGCCACTGTGTCAACACGCTAAGAAAAGTGTCTCAAAGGTTGTTCCCGAAATCGCAGAAATAAGAGTCCAAACTCTCTGCTGACTCTCGAGCTGATGAGGCAAAGGCGAGAAACTTCATCCGGTCAGTTGTCTTCGTCAAAATGGAAAAGCCTAAACCAGCGTATTAGAAAGCTGATGCGGTGCGACCTTCGTCGATCGAATACTTGAGCAATCGAGGACGCCATCAACCGCAACAAAGGGTCGAAAGTGTTTGCTCAGCAGCTTAGAATCTTTTTATGGGCTCCTTTATTCCACACAGATGACCAAGCCGACTGGACACAGCGATGATGACCACAGAGCCTCGCTAACGCACACACAGAAAGCGCGATTAGTGCGGCTCTCGGGCAACTCCAGAACAACAAGGCACCCGGTGATGACGGAATTACTGCGGAGCTTCTAAAATCCGGCGGGACTCCTGTCCTAAAGGAACTAGCAGGCCTTTTAAATTCCGTTAAACACCAGGATATAACACCACAGGTGTGGAGCGGGAGTGCGGTGTTGCTGTTCTTCAAAAAAGGTGTTAAGACTTTACTGAAGAATTACAGACCCATCTCACTCCTGAGCCATATCTACAAGTTGTTCTCGAGGGTCGTCACGAATCGTCTCGCTGCAAGACTCGACAAATTCCAATGGATCACATCCATACTGTTCGGCAGATTGTACAGAAGACCGAAGAGTACAATCAGCCGCTGTGTATGGCATTTGTAGACTACCAGAAAAAGCCTTTGACTCCATCGAAACTTGGGCAGTTCTGGATGCAATGCAGCGATGTCGGATTGACTGGCGTTATATCGAGGTGTTGAGATTCTTGTATGACACCGCCACGATGGCTGTCCAGATCTAAGATCCAGTGACGAACTTCTTCGAGCTGAATCGAGGTGTAAGACAGGGAGCCAGTGTCAGAAATCGAACCCGGACCTCTGGATCAGAAGCCGTGTGCTCGACCACTGCGCCACCGAGACTGTTTTATGTTTTAATTTATCAATTAATCAATTATTGGTTATGGATTTATTTAACAACACACTTTCTAAAATTACAGGAGAAATATATTCAGTCATGCTGCATCATACAGTATTATCATGATTATCTAGAAATAAAATATAAAAATATTATATAAATAATAATAGTCTCGGTGGCGCAGTGGGCGAGCGCACGGCCTCTGATCCAGAGGTCCGGAGTTCGATTCCAGACACTGGCTCACACCAATGACTTTTCGAAATTGTTTTCGGAAGTTATGTGTGATAAATACCGATGACTGACAAACTTTGTGCCCGGTATGGCAATAGGTTCGCCACCTATTCCATTTGGGACGTAAACATAACGGTGAGACGAGGCTTAACAGCCGCTGCCTACACCTTCGGGTAACAAAAGGCGTGAAGTTATGTTATGTTATGTTATGTTATGTTATATTATCTAGAAATAAAAAATCTTTTTCACTAATTGATTGATTATAATTGTTGTCCAAGACATGAATGAATTCTGTTTTATCCAAAAAATGTTAACCTCATTAGAAAGGTTACGCGAGCAGACATGCAGGCGACATCTATTTCAAAAGAGAATGGCGCAAAATCATCGGACCATCAAGTCGGATGGAAAGTATGCCAAGTGAATATTAATTCTACATCGATTAGTATTCGAGTCGAAACAACAACTAATAAAAAGGTGCCACCGTCGGGAAAATTGAAAATATCCGCAACCGTCAGGAAAATGAGGAGGCCTCTTCGTCACGCCGTGAAATTAGAATCGTCCGATGTGCTTCTGATTCTTGTCACGTCACGTGAAAAGTTTGTTTACTTCGTTGCTATTTGATTATAATCTAAACGGAATTTCCTCAACGACCGGCCATAGCTTTCGTTATTAATGCCAGAGGTGCTGTTACTTTCCTTGGGGGTAAACATGAATGAAATATCATTTTATTTTGGGAAACGTGATTAATATACAAATTGGGTACTTAACTTTACGTACTTCTTCGTGTTTATGCAAATGATTGAAGTTCGACAGTATATTATACTTTTCTAACTCTTGTATAAGAGTCATAAAATTGATAATAATTTTAGAACAACTGCAATGCCTATAATACCGCTAGTAATAAAAACGAACTATACTGAAGCATAATATTGTTTCTACATTTCAAATAGTTTTAATGTCACAATATCAAGGTTTTTTTTTTAATAAAAGATGCGGACACGAGTAATTGCGTTTAGCGCGGTTGCTAGATATCTGCAACACCCGGTGAGTCGCAATTGCGTTGCTGACCTTTATAAAAGGATAAGGACTGGGGTGGTGAATGGGATGTGGGAGTTTAAAAAAAAAGTGGATGGGCTTATAAATTTGTATATGTTTCTAGTAACTAACAGTTTACATAAACATTTTAATATAGGAAAATGTTTGTATACAAAGCAAAAACAGCACAAAGATAATATATTTTATGTGGAATGTAAACAAATTAGACGCATAACATTCAAAATATAACTAAAAAAAGTCACGTCGAAGCCATTCGCTCAGAGAATTGACTCACTTATTAAATGGAATGAACAGTAAATGAAGCGGGGACACGGTGTTTTGATCCGTCGAATGAATTATCCCTTTTGAACAAATACCCTTAATAAATAAATTTATGTTTTATTTACTATTAATTAGTGTAATAGAGTGGCATAGCTACGCAGTTGAAAAACGGTAAAACACTAAGATTTCTCAGAATATTAGAGTAAAGAGGCTCGTGCCACGTTTCACTGGGTGAAATAGGTATCCGGAGGCCCAACCCCTTCCCCTCTCGAAACACCATTACACTCGCAACCCATTCCCAAACACACCAATGAAAACATTCCTAGGAGGGTTGACGATAGGCCCACGACCCTACTTAAAGTGGGATAAAGGCAGGTAAATCAACTAGTGCAACTACTTAGATTATTGTGGACGTCCCAAGTCATTATTAGTTTTTAAGAAAATGGGGTCATCTGTTTCTGAGTGACTAACGTCGCCTATGGATACCTGCAACATATATAGTGTTACTGGCTTTTATAATGCGGTAAGGAATGGGATAGGAATGTAGGAAATGGGAGGTTGGTCTACGGATACCTTTCTCGCTGAATAAAACGCGGCACGGCGCAGTTGACGTCGATTTTCTAAGATATCGTGGTATTTCACCTGTCGAAACGACCCATTCATGCAGCAAACTGCGTCTACCATAATAATGAAGTGTGATAAAACACTTAATTTCCGAAAACAATTTCTAAAAGTCATTGGTGTGAGTCAGTGTCAGGATTCGACCCGGACTTCTGGATCAGAAGTCGTGTGCTCTAACCACTGGACCACCAATTAGACTATTTTAAGATTAATAAATTCTATATTAATCTAAATCTAAGTAGTAAATATCCTATAATCGTACAATAATCATTATGTAGTACAATAATCATTATGACAATAGGTACGCCACCTATTCCATTTGGGACGTAAACATAACGGCGAGACGAGGCTTAACAGCCGCTGCCTACACTTTCGGGTAACAAAGGCGTAGAGTTACACTAAGTGTTAAAATAGTTAGTTTTCTAAGTTATGAACACACAGATGTACTAAAGAAAACAGTCGTAAATATGTTTACGCTATATCCGGTTACATTTTCCGCTGATATATTGTATAGTTTGTAACATGGCACTCCTCCCACCTCTCGCCTCCGTCCTCTGTTCCTGACGTAATAAATTTTGTGACAAACAATATTCCCCGTGTCCTTTCTCTAGTGTAGCCGCGGACAGGGCATCGATCTGACTTTAACAATGCCTCTCAGGGTTCATTTACTGTATGTATTCCTGTATTCACATCAAATGTATCAGCAATCTTTATATATGTATGCTAAACACAAAGATTCTAGAGGAACTTCTATGTCGATGAAAAATAAAGCTATTGGAATGTTAACAAATCATTAATTTTACTTGGTCGGATCCTTCTACGAAAGTACTTCAACTAAAAATAAATAATTGAACTTGTTTGTTTTTAGCTCAAGTACAAATATTTGAAAATTGCTTATTTTTGAGAGACTTCTAAAATCCAAAATGAAACGATCGAAATATTTGTGTTCTTCTTGTATGTTGAAGTACATTTATATAACATACATCTTAAAAACCATTTTGACGCATATACATAATTAAAATGAAGGATGTTAGATGCCATTTCATTTTCTATCCTTAAATGCATGTTTTTAATGATGCACCAAAGATAGATGCAGGAATTAGATATTGTGTGGAGGTCTCAGTGGAGTCTCACTGGTCCAGTGGTAGAGCACCCTCTTTCTCAATCAAGAGTTTGTTCAAGTCGCGGGTTCGAATCCTGGCAAACACCAATGACTTTTCGAAATTAATTTCGGAAGTTATGTGTGATAAATATCGATGACTGAAAACTTTGTGCTCAGTATGGCAATAGGTTTGCCATCTAATCCCTTTGGGACATAAACATAACGGCGAGTCGAGGCTTAACAGCCACTGCCCACACCTTGGGTTAGAAAAAGGCGCGATTTATGTTAAGTTATGGAAGAGGAGTTAGAATTCTCTAGTAAGTGAGACTTACTACATTATTACTTAATGTTTACCAATCAGCTAAGGTTAGTATTTATTCGTAAGGTTAATATTTAGTTAGTATTTATTTATGGCGTGTATATTAAGTTAGTATTTACTCCCAACCGCCTTGATTTTGCTCAGTGAGTTCTTTATCATTCACAATTGTGCTGTGTAGGCTTTCATTCAAACTTGGAATATAAATTTGGCTACCAGCTTTCAGCTTGTTATTTGTTGAACAATAAGCAGATAATCCTACATAAATAATGATCTTTTCAAACAACTATTGGTAAATATTAATTTATATACCTGGCTAGTATTTTGCAATAGATAACTGTAGCAGTTGTTTACTATTTATTTAAATTAGAATAAAAGTTTGTTGTTAATACAGATTCCCGATTTCCCCAGAGGATTGTATCGACAGATAACATATAGGATTCGGGAATTATTTTCCTCAAATAAAGCGATGCATTTTTATACATTCTTGGGATACCGAGACTGGGTATTAAGGCTTTCATAAGACGTTTGGATATCTGAAAAGAGGCTTATACGTTTCTCAATGAATGAATCCCGCAAAACATTCATGAAAATCTCGGTTTTGGTTTCCATAATATATACAGCGGTAAAATTTATTCATTGACTGTTATAAATATCAGTAAGTGCCTATATTTATAATAATAAAAGATTTAAAAAATTGTAAGAGTTACTTGCTTAGCTTTTAAAATGCATGTGTTTTGAGTTGTTGTCACCATGTTTTCACTTCCTGATAAGATGCCATGTTGCATCATTACCATGCCTAATTACATAGGATAAAACAAAGTCGCTTTCCGCTGCCTGGTACCTTATATGTTTAGATCTTTAAAATTACGCAACGGATTTTGATGTGTTTTTGTTTAATAGATAGAGGGTGTAAGCTGATATAATATATTTATTATTTCGGAGAATTTAGTAAAAATGTTATCCTATATAACAAGAAATATTCATTACTTATTTTTCAAGTCACTTCACGAAATCATCTGGACACGAGTACAAATCGCACATGACTGAATATCTGAGCTTAGCATAACGGTTGCATTCATAAATATAATTATTACTTAATATGGGTATTTCTGAGTGTATACACACTGATACACGCCTCATTAAATTTCGTATGAATAGAGAGATGGATGAAGGGCCGACCCAGCTGCCCACTTAGTACCTTCAATTGAAATTATTATTATGATGTTAATGAAATGACAAGAATTGAACAGTCTTATTTTATTAATAATTTTCCAAGCAACGTTTAAGTAGTTTACTAAAATATTTCAATATCATTTTTTTTTCCATACATTTGAAACTATTCAGTTAAATCCTAACAAAGCTATATTAAGCTACCTTCCAAATAGTGTTCCAGACTTTTAGACACATATTTTATTGCTCTGTCTAGGCGTCACTGTAATTGAATACTGTCCCATGGATAGCACAGTATACAAACCCTTATTCCACTTTTTAATAAACAAGTACAATAAAACGACACCGATTTATAGGTCTCTAGTAAAAGTATTAATTGTTTATAATATTTAAATAAGTGCTTTTTACTACATTATTACGAATATTATACATATAGTAAATAAATGTTTTTTCAGGTAATCTGTAGAATGGCTGAACCGAAGAAGATTTTCAAGGAAATGCTAAATTTAAGCGTTATGAATAAAAGTCTCATAAAAATGCTTTTATTTTCAGGTAGCTGATGTAATAAAAAGTAACATAGGCTACTTTTTTTAGAAAAAAAAATATATTTGTCGCTTCCAAAGCGAAATTAACTTTGCTGGGTCAGCTTGTCTACATTAAGATACACATACAGTAGAGAATACGGCTTAAATTTAGCATTTCTTTGAAAATCTAAACTAATATAAACAGAAATAGAATGGAATATTTTCGCCTTTTATTTTCGCTAATGATGAAATGATGATGATGATTTTGGCCTAGATGGTCTTTGCTGATGTATTTTCATATCTGTTTAAATTTTCTGGTTCGAATACGGCTACACACCGATCACTTTACCAAAATATTTTCTAAAGTAAGCGGATATAATAATCAAGGTCTAATATTTTGTGCCCAATAATATTAACTGGACTAGCCACCCATTGTATAAGATCAGATATTTGATGATGATATAAGGAATTGACGTGTTTGGTGTTGTTGTGATGTTAGGAGCCTTAAAAATTGACGCGCGTGCATGAGAAGAGTTATCAAAGTCAACGAAGCGAGTGAATCGTGCAAGAGTCGTGCCTTATGGCGCTCTGTTCTTTCTGCGTAGCCCGCTAGGAATTTAGCGTGTAGTTTATGTTTATTAGGAAATGCCACATCATATTATATATCTTTGAATACAAAAACATGTATCTACAAAATAATATTTAGATCTCGCGAAAGAATTTAAATTTATTTTTTGTTACATAAAATGTGAAACGAAATTAATAGTAAGTAACATTACTATACTAAAAATCTAAGTTGATAATCTTTCAGTTTTATCTGAAGATCTTATCGAATATAAATAAGTGTCTAAGCTCTCTTGTATTACTATTGTGATTGTAGTAATTAACTTCAATTTGCTGGATTTTTTCCATCTCAATTTTGCCAGTAATGATGATACCTAACATGTATTTTTATAAGAAAAATCCTACATCTCATTTATCATTGACTTATTATTATGAAAGAAGTCACTCCCACTGTAACTAGCGTGGGACAACAAACATGTTGCATCATTTGCGTTTGGCTTATGTACAATATTTAAATTAGCATATTCTTTAAAAATATCTTTTTATCAACAAAATGCACAATTCTTAACGCAAAGTTCTTCATCTCTCATACGTAATAATGCTCTTTATAGATTCCTTTATAGATAGCAACGAACTCGACTCCTGCTATTGGAACTTACTGAGCATCCGATTGAACGGGGTAATGCATTTCGAAATGCTGGCCGATCAGCCCCCAGAGTAGGCATATTGTATATCAATTGATGCGGTAATTGGATTCTGAGTACATCCATACGTAGGCATATAAATTGACAGGCACTTCTATGTCCGTTTCCGAGTATATTACAGGAGATGTCACGATAAGTGCTCTGGAAGGAATTTAATTACAGATCCGTTCTGATGATTGAAGTTTGAAATGGGCAGCAAGTCGACTAGCTATACCAAAAAAAATATTTTGATGTAGGGTTTTCAGGGCTTGATAAGAATATTAGAATGACCATTCTACTTTAGAAAGTTAAGTGGTACTGAACTGAACTGGTTTGAACTGAGTTGATTTGAAATCTTAAGATGTATATACCGTATTTTTGGGAGAATTACATTGATATCAAAAGTTATTGAGTATATATTGGGGAATGAATTAAAGTATAAGTATACCTCAGCAAAAAAGAGTATGAGAATTGGTTGCAATAAACTTTTTTATACAGAAAAATGAGCAGTATGATGAGCATATTGATGGTAAGAGACTACCGCCGCCCATGGACACCTGCAAAACAGCGAGTGCTACCGTTATGTTGGCGACTTTTATTAACTTTACGCAAAGTAAGTGAATTCTGGTTAATAAAACACGAGCCAATTGATTTCAAATAAATATATTTGTACGTATTAATATCTACCGTAATAATATTTACAAAAGCAATGAACCCAAAATATTCATATTGAAATCAATATCGGTTTTTGCCATTAAATTTGGTAAGCCGCTGAAATGAGAAATGGAAAGGTTTAACATTGGTGGTGGTTTATTATTATTTTTCAGGTTTATATAATAGTTATATTAAGATTTTGTTGGGTAGTTAGTAGGAGAGCCACGCAGTACGGTGCATGAATTGGTCGGCTCGACCGGTGAAATACCACGACCTTTTAGAATATTGGTGAATACATTTGATGAGAGAGGTATCTAGAGGCCCAACCGAGAAGTATTAGAAGTGGGACTTCTATCAGAAACATTAGTGTTTTCTAGTTAGTTTTTGATAAGTGGTCAGGTATTTCCTTTTAATATCCTAAGCTATATTCGTAATATATTATATAGCCGAATGCTGTTATACCAAGTATAGATTTATTTTGTAAGTCTGCGATTTTGTCTCCTGTATTACAATTTAAATTCTGTTCAAATAAAATAAAATTGCAGTCTAACAGCCACAGGAGGGAATACAAAAGGCTTCTAGAGGCTTAGTGTAATCTTTTACTACTGAATAAATTCATAGACTCCATATTATTCGATGCTTTTATTTTAATGTTTTGTATACATTCTGATACTTCAACTTTGTTATATTTCTGCTTGTATATTTAATCTAAATTAAATATAATAAAGTATATACTCTATTATAAAGAGGAAAGATTTGTATTTCTTTTTATGTAACGAATAATCTCAAAAACTATTGGACCGTCTTCAAAATTTCTTTCACCTTTGGAAAGATATATAATATACATACATAACTTCACGTCAAATCCCTTGCGGGGTAGGCAGAGAGAACATAATATAGTGCAGTAATATATAATATCATCTATATTTAAGGCTACATTTAATATCATCGTCATCGTTATTTTGTTTTTACGCGAAATATATAAAAATCGATGGATAAACTCTTTAAATTTTGCCCGGTGTGCCTATTAATACATGCTAATAAGCAATTCATATAGGAATATTACGGACAACCGCTGCTTACGCTGTCGGATAGAAAAAAGCGTATCGATAGTAGATCTTCTATATGTATATTGTATAAATTTCTTTCTGATTTTACCACACTATATAAAATATACATATAATATGAAAAACTCGGTTCTTATTCAAAAGTCGTGGTTTTTCCAATGATTTTTCCGAATTACTTTTGAAAATTAGATGTTATAAATATCGAAATCTGACAACTTTGTACCTGGCGCAATGGCAATAGGTTCGCCACCTATTCCATTTGGGACGTAACGTAACGATTCGACGAGTCCAGGCACTGCCTACACTTTCGAATAGAAAAAGGCGCGAGTTTAGGTAACGCTACGTATAAATAAAAATCAAAGATTTCGCAACTAACCAATACTTAACATAACATAACATCTACTACTTCACGCCTTTTGTTACCCGAAGGTGTAGGCAGCGGCTGTTAAGCCTCGTCTCGCCGTTATGTTTACGTCCCAAATGGAATAGGTGGCGAACCTATAGCCATACCGGGCACAAAGTTTTCAGTCATCGATATTTATCACACATAACTTCCGAAAACAATTTCGAAAAGTCATTGGTGTGAGCCAGTGTCAGGATTCGAACCCGGACCTCTGGATCAGAAGCCCTGTGCTCTACCAGTGGACCATTGAGACTGCAATACTTAACTATTAATTTAAGATTATAATCTAATATCGAGTTTAGCACTACCATTAGTTTAAGAAATATTGTTAATAAGCATCTCAGTGGTCCAACAAAAAGCCAATAATTGATTCTTCTCCATGAAGTCAACTTTACGCATCATCTAGCAAAATACTAATGTTTTGTGACCATATAATGACTGATAGTCATGACCTGATTCCTCATTTCTTTCTATTGCTGATTGTATTTTGAGGTTATTCTGGTTAATGTAATTCCAATATATAATAAAGGAAATAATATATTGATTTAATCTTGCGTATCTGAAAAGATTAATAAGATTGATGAATTTATGTTATGGGTAGGTATATTGATTTAGAAGATTTGTCATTACTGGACCATTAGGTAACCTTAAGTACACATACCTTAAGTACAACCTTAAGTACATAAGTACTTCACTTATGTAAGTGAAGTACTTATGTACTTATGCAAACAATACTAATGTTATGTATGTAAGCATAAATCATTATTTTACTTTTATGCTTTTAGTTTTCTTTCTCCTCTTCCACGTACTTTGGTAATGGTGACTGTTCGCACACGTGTCAGGTGAATACTCATTTACAATTTCAGAAGGAGTTTAATAAAATTGTAAAAGCTGTATAAAATATTGATTATTTTTATAGTTAACTAACAATCCTACACAAACGATTTTAGATAACTACATTTTAAATTATTCAGTTTAAGATGTAGTTATCTTCAGCAATCTACTACTCAAAATAAGAGAGACTCAAGATATAAAATATTATAAATATTTGACAAAAACATTTGTAAAGCCAAGCAGTTTGCTGCATGAATAGGCCGTCTCGACAGGGGAAATACAACGACTCAGAAGATCGTAAAGTGTCTCATGCTCACGTTGCACTCGGTGAGAGAGGTACCCGGAGACTCACCTCCCTCCTCCATCCTTTTCTACATCCCATTCTACATCCTTAAAGGTCGGCAACGAAACTGTAACACTATATGTGTTGCAGGTGTCCATGGGCTGCGCTGGTCACTTGGCTCGTTTGCCCTGCTATCCTATAAAAAAATACGATCTTATTCCCTCGAATTTTCGATCATACCAATTTTACCAGTTTTTCCTGCGTGCGTGGTATTAACCCTCGAATATAATATCAAAATTGATGAATTTCCAAATAATAAATGCAGACACCAGACCCCATGTCAAAATTGTATACACACAGAATACCAATATTGTGACGCTTATTCCAGTTTGTATCAGATGCAAAGCCCTCAGATCGTGATGGCATTATCGTATTTCCCATCATCGATAAACCCTTTTATCAAACAGCACATCGAGTTCACAACTTGTCCTCGTCTAACGTTACCGTCTATACTTAAATAGTATAGATCCAATATCGATGTTACGAGTTTCATATCGAATACAGGATATAATATTATGTACGAAGCGCAGATGTTCTTAGAGAGCTGTGACGCCATAAAAGATCATCTAAAGTGAGTGCAAAAGGTAAAATCAGATAACAAGGGTTGCTATTTCATAATGATGTTATCAGGTGGATTTTGATAATGGCAAGTAGTACTATAATATATACATCAAATTTTGCTTATGAAATTCCTGTAGGAAATTGTGTCAGACTGTCTATGAGCTCCTAACCGTATTTCTAATTAATGAAAGGAGGATTAAACAACTAGGGCAAGAGATAAGACAATGATAATAAAGTACGTTTTGTTTTCAAAGAAAAATATAACCAATGTAGGGCAATATAACCTATTTTCAAATTATTGATATTTTATTTTATTACAAAATTTCGGATTTAGTTATGGTACGATTTTAACTTTAGTAATAATAATATATTCATACTGAAATTTTATTATTCAGGCTATAGAAACACACACATATGTATACATCGACATATATGTCGAACTGACAACAAAATTATATACATACATACATGAATGAATGAATGAATGAATGAATGAATGAAGCCTTTAATCTCTGACCAAATTAAATAAATTTATAGAAAAACAATTAAATTAAATAACAGAGCGTATTTTCAGCAATCAGTTTGTTGGTCAGGTTGTCTTGTGAGATAGGCCTCCCCTAGTTTTTTCCACTTGTCTCTATCTTACATACTTACATACTTTACGCCAAATCCCTTGCGGGGTAGACAGAGAGAACGGAGCGCCATTAGGCACGATTCTTACACACTCACTTCTTATTATGTTTTTATATTATGTAACACTTAGTAATTATTGTCTCGATGAGCTGGATGTCTAGTACCCCGCTTCTGAACCAAGACGTTGTGGTGTCGATCTGAAATCCGAATCTTTGCATACACCAATGAATTTATGGGATGTTTTCTTCTTTTCGGAAGTTATGTGTGGTATTTATTATTAGTATGATAAACGGGAATAACGCGACACGTTTAGGTGCTTATTATTTTCCTTGAGTACCTTAACATTTCGGCCAGGTTTCACTTGCCGTCGTCACAAGTCTGCTTATGACCACAAACTTGACACCATTGTGCTCGGTGTGTGGCTTTCGATTCCACAACCTCTTTCATTTGGGAAGTAAAACTTCCACGAGTCGATGTTTAGCAGCATCTGCCTATACATTCTAGAAGAAAAAAACCATGTAGTTAGAAAATAATATTAGTCACAGAATAATAATATTGTCTAAATATGTTTTGCTCCTGGAAAATTGTTGATAATAATAAAAGCTATTCCTTTGTTACTGTTGTATCAAATCCCAAGATAATAGCTCTTTGCATTGAAATCATGAAAACAATTTAATTTAGCTGCATTCACAACAATGCGGACGTTATTAAAACGAAACGACAAAATGCAGAAGCAGAAGCATAGGGATAATTAGTGAAGTAGAATTGGATTTCGAGTTGGGGGGAAGTAATGACGCAATATACCGGAATCCGAGGTCTCAATTAGAAACAAAATAACTGTGTATCTTGTTTAGACTGAGAGCTGTAAATGGAACAACATTGTCGGGGGAGAATAAAAAGAAATTAAATTCTTAGCTACTTCGCTGTAAGATACTTTGTTCAAAGATTTATATGTATTAAAAATAGCTTGAATGATTTAAATTGTGAGTGATGACTGCGACTTGGGTATGTAGTAATCCTGACTTAGTAATCCACGTGTAAATTCATGTGAAATTATTTGTGTGTAGTATCATTTAATAATCTGACGAACCTCGTGGTGCATTGGTAATGTTACCGACTCCAGGATAGAGGTTGGCGGGTTCGATTCCCACCCGAGTACAAATATTTGTAACAAACATAAATATTTGTATGGCGTCTGGGTGTTTTTCTATGTATTGTAAGTATGTGTTTACAAAAAAGTGTATTTGTATTCATATCCGCTATAGTATCCATAGCACAAGCATTTGGTTGTTTAGTTTGAAACTAGAGGGCGCTGTGTGTATTGTGTCGAAGATAGTATTATTATTATCATTATTATATGATCGAATTCGCAATATGACGAAGTAAAAGCTATGTGGAGACATGTTCAAATATCAACGTTTGACATTTGAACTCGAACCCCACCTTGTTGATAGTTCAAACGAGGGCCAGTAGGACATTTTTGTGAGCTACTAACGAAATGGAACAGTAAAATAGGATTCTGATTTTTATTGTTTTCATGTCTGGAGGGACTGGAGGTGTTAGCTGTGGTAATTATATATGGATTAACCACCTATATTTATTACCTTTCATTTTAAAATTTGTAAAAAAAAACAGTTCTGAAGAGTGTGTGTGTGAGTGAAGTGTGTGAAGTGAAGTGAGTGTGAGAAAAGTTTCGAAGGTAAAACTTCTGATTTAGAAGTGGGGTAATCAACATCCATGCCGCCGAGTATTGATAATTGTATTGCGAGAACTAGTCAGTTTTTTCCCTATCAAAAAATCTATTACATATCATATAATTATATTTCTAATAAAAGCATAAATTAATCAAATATTCGCACCAAATTTCACCGTAATTGATTCAGCGCTTTAACCTTAAATTTTAACGATAAGGTTACTATATAAAGTGAGACTTTTAAATAGATATACGACACATTTTTTGTTCATTATAGATATTAATTTTCATCTGGAATACGCAAAATACTCTAAAAGTATAAAAACCGGCCATATCGCTAAGAGCAATCTCTTACAGGTAACCTTTTAATTGAAAATAAAACTAATTGGTCCTATTGATGAATTTAATAATGTTGTATTTTTGTTATGCCTTATAACCACAGAATATGAAAACATTACATAATAAAATTGGGTGTAGCCCAAGGCTGTTGTCTTATATTACCGTTTAGATTAAAATTATCCCCGCCTGAAAGGTTTCTGTAGGATTTACTTTGCTGTAACTCGTAATTATTTTAAGTAATATAAATAAATTAAAATCACTTCATATCTCGTTAAGCAAATATCGTGGGTTATCGTAGGTAGACACATTTGCTATCAGATTTTTATATGTTTTGTAAGTTTGTTAGAACGGTAACGAAAAATAACACCAACTTTATTAATATGAATCAAGTTTATTTTACTAACTGTATTTTAATATTATTTTATGTAAATCAATAAATTGTCATTACAGAATAAAATAAAACGCGCATCCGACAATAGCTTTTTTATCATTCGCCCCTTTCCAACATGATATGGACCTCTGAACAAAGGAGACTATTATTATTAATGTACTCTAAAAAGTGCCATGCATTGTGCCCGTGTGGAAAATGACGTCTATGAATATTACAAAATATTATTATTTTGTATTTGGATCGAGTTTTAATACTCTTTTCAAGATAGTCCATAAAGTGTTCAAGCGAGACTCAATTGAGCGTGCCTAAAATCTATACTTATATTATAAAGCGGAAGAGTTTGTTTGTTTGTTTGTTTGTTTGTTTGTTTGTTTGAACGCGCTAATCTCAGAAACCACCGATCCGATTTCAAAAATTCTTTCACTGGTGTATAGTCCATTTATCGAGGAAGGCTTTAGGCTATATTATATTTTCAAATAAATTAGGGATCCTTACTATAAGTTCAATAATGTAACCCAAGGTGTAAGAAAAAGACCCGAAAAAAATTCTTAAATCGCGAACGCTGCAAAAACTATTGATTATAGAACAAAACAATGTACTACACTTTTACAGAACATATAATTGTCGACAGAAAAGTCCGCGACGCCATATGTCTAACTATTGTAGTTATCGCACAATAAGTGTTTTTTGAATTTTTTAAAATAATTATAATGAGGTCGTTTTAAAAGTTCTTTATTTTGTACTTTGGTATTAACTCTACTCAAAATAAATTACTTCAATATAAAGATAGATTCCATACTTTTGTAGAACTTTTTAAATGATTCAATTCGGACATTTAATTCAAAAGATATCGCAAAATACAAAATGTAAGTATACGTTTCTTAGGCAAATATTCCGCGCACACATATACCTATGTTCGGGAGACCCGCACGACTCGGTCATGAACGCCGCTCATAGCTGGCAGGTAATTTTTTTTTAATTTTCTTAGACTTTTTTTTCTTTTTGTCCTAATGAGTTTGTAGTATTTAATCGTCTTAGGTATTTGTATATTTATTTTGTAATAATTAATAGGTAATGTGAACCTGTAACATTTGTGACCCCGTGTCTATTTAGACACATTAGATTAGAATTTGATCTATTTAAGAGTATAATAAACGGGAAATAACACGACAAGTGTAGGTAAACAAATACTTACTTTTATTATTGGCTTGATGTTTCGGCCTGGTTGCACTGGCCGTAGTCACAAGCAGACAGATAATTTGTTTACCTGAATGTGTCGCGTTATTTTCCGTTCATTATACATATTTATGTAATACGGAACGCGAATATTAAAATATTTAAAAATATTTTCATACTTAAGTAACCAAAGTCATGGGTCAAAGCTAGAGTTAGTTTATAGTTAGCTCTTCACGCAGATATTATAATATTATCTAAAATTCTTTACAATATTGCAACTTCATTTAAATGGACGAAGCGCAAGATATCCCTACGCACCTCAATCTTAACGTCTTTTGTTAAAATATAAAGACTTAGCGAGTTTGATACACATCTGCATCCCACATAGTTGCCCATCTATATATATTTACATTTTTAATATCGTGATCTCTTTTAAAATTTAGTGAATTTATTTTGAGAAATATAGAAAATAGAAAATATAGAAAGAGTAATACCAAGGTGCCAAATCGACATCATTTAAAATATAAAAAAAAACACTCACTGTGAGTTAGCCATACTGGTAAGAACATGTGGTGACCAGGTTTTTTTTTAAATCGACGACAATGACAAATAAAAAAAAAAGGTTCAAGTAGTATTAAAAAAAACTAAAGATTGACAAAAAACTTCTGACAAAGTCCCTGGTATTGCTATTGATTGAAGTTGATAATAATTTTTATATGGGATAGGAGGGCAAAGGAGAAAGCGCCCATGGACACCGGCATCACATATAGTGTTACCGTTGCGTTGCCGACCTTTAAGGGAGAAAGATGGGGAAGGGAGGTGGACCTCCGGGTACCTCTCTCACCGAACGAAACGCGGCATGAGCTACTTTACGTCGATCTTCTGTGAGGTGGTGGTATTTTACCGGTTGAGCCCATTCATGCATTCATTTAACTGCTTAATATATTAACTGCCATTATTTTCATCATATCTAGGTTGTTAGTCGCTAATATCAAAAGCTAAGCATTAAGGTGTGTAATAATCGTGCCTTATGACGCTTTGTACCCTTTACCTACCCCGCAAGGGATCTGGCGTGAAGTTATGTATGTATGTATCAGGAACTTGAATTGAAAAAAAATAGTGTTAGATAGTCCATTTATGAGGAAAGCTTTGAGGTATTAATATGATCGCGGCAATAATCTTTTTAGTGTAAAATGTCTAAAATATAGCGGTACGAAGTTCGCGCGGTCTGCTAGTATACTAATATAAGTTCGATGCATATAACCAATTTAAAAAGGGCTCAAATCTTCCTCCTTAATAATTGTAACATAACTCAAACACAAAATTATTGGTCATCTATCATAAAACCAATGACAAGAGATTTGATCGCGTCAGCTCTCTCTTCGAAAATTCATACCAGCTCATGTGAGTGCATAATTCATAGTTTTACATAAACGAACCGATCACGACCATGACATTCTCATCATAAAACTACTTAAGTGAACTCAGCACGGTGATTCCGTAAATGTAATTTGCTATTTTTAACATCAACTGGCTGTCGGAAGGCAAATGAGAAAGCTTCTCCGCCAGATTCTTAATTTCAAGCTCAATTGAATTTTTTTACTATCGGTGTTTTTTTTTTTATACTTTTAATTTAACCTCTGTGGTTTAAATGTTAAGGTTTAAATATTTATCCAGAGAGTACAGGATGAGTAAAATTTTAATTAAAACTAATATGTTTATGAGGGTTTACTATTTTGTAGAGCTGTACTCACAGTACGAACAAAAATTCTAACCTTCACATGGTTTTCCCAGATTGTGGTTTCATTAATTTTGATGATTGCTTAATTTCTCATAGGTCCTGATATCGAAACTATGATGTTATTATTTTCGATAGCGGTTGTTTTGTATTTTAACTGCTTTTTATAACATTAAAACGACTTTTTAGGATTATATCGCGTTTATTTATTACTTAACTTTATTTATTTCCCGACGTTTCGAACTCTTTACAGAGATCATTTTCACGAGAATAATCTCTGTAAAGAGTTCGAAACGTCGGTACGTCGTATGAATGTGATTTGCAAAAGTCTAAGAAATAAACATGCTTTTTATGACCAAATTATTATTTGTTTTTATTACTAAAGCATCATTTTTATATTCCACTTACAAAAATCCTATTTATGTTATAAATAGTTAAACTCTAGTTTGAAATCTTAAATGGTACACAGGTATCATCAGTTATCATATATGTGGGGATCTAAAGTGCTCTCATTACTCATTCAAATGTCATAACGAACACATGTACTGCTCCATTAAGAAGATATAAAAGATGTAACGAAGAAGAGCTCTGCCTCACAGTTGGTAGGAGTGATTTATATAAATGTCATTTTTATCCACACAAATGATAAATCAAACATACTACAAAATTTGTATTTGTACAATTGACTTTTGTTAGCGAGAGACACCTGGTTTTATGGTACCTTTTCCTTCCATTTACACCTGCAACACAACTGACCGAGCCCACCCATTCATGCAGCAGCCTCAAGGTTGTACCTATAGCAGCATATGTGTAGGCAGCAGCTATTAAGCCTCGTCTCGCCGTTTTGTTTACGTCCCAAATGGAGTAGGTGGTGAACCTATTTCCATACCGGGCACAAAGTTTTCAGTCATCGATATTTATCACACATAACTTCCGAAAATAATTTCGAAAAGTCATTGGTGTGAGCCAGTGTCAGGATTCGAACCCATGACTTCCAGATTCAGAAGCGGGGTGCTCGACCTCTGCACCACCGAGACTCTTAAACCTACCTACTTATATACCTATTATTTCTAAAGTTATTTATCTAACAACTACCTATTTGTCTTGCAGGATTTTAAAGGTTAGATATACAAAATTTAAAAGCACCGGCAAAATAAAAAAAGACAGTCGCTTCTTTGCTGACCTTAACTTTTTCATAAAAGGCTTTTTTGTTCGATTTCCATTAGGAAATAGACGACCAGCCCTGTTATGAACAATATAGTTGCCTCCTGGATGTTAGCCTGGCAATATTAGTGATCCGTGAAAACGTATATCGATAACCTTTCAGTGTCACACAAAAGGCTCGTTCAGCCGCGAACGGTCCAAATTTATTTCACATCATATTGGCCTGAAGACTGGCATGTTCAGGCCACTAGAAAATACTATTTGAACAATATGATATAATTATATATATTATTACTGTTATAGAATCTTTTAATAAAGGCTACGTCGATGTTTTGGACAGCTGACAGGCCTTTTATAACAAAGACCTTACTTTTCTTTCACCCGTTGTACATAAAATTAATATTTTATTTTATTGCATATTTTACAGAAAATCTTTTTGGTTCTTCTTTATTTTATAAATATATGTGTAATCTTATAACTATTTTTACGTTTCATAACTTCACTCTTTTTCTACCTGAAGTTGTAGGCGGCGACTGTTAAGTCTCTCTGTTACTTTTGCGTCCAAAATAGACTTTTATTTACTATTTTATTTCATTACATACTAATAATTATATAACAATCAAATTTGCTTTTGATAATAAAGTATTTTTATATAATTATATAATTACGTATTTTATATACAAAGCAAAATCACATAACACATAACATAACTTCACGCCTTTTGTTACCCGAAGGTGTAGGCAGCGGCTGTTAAGCCTCGTCTCGCCGTTATGTTTACGTCCCAAATGGAATAGGTGGCGAACCTATTGCCATACCGGGCACAAAGTATACATACAAAGCAAAATCAATTGGTGTAATTATGATATATTAAGAATCTAATATTGAAATTTGTTTAAACTTGCGAAGGTATAGGCTGCGGCTGATTCGACTTGTAGCAGAATTGCCATTCATCGGGACCAACGTCCCGTCACCGATATTTATCAGCCATCACATTCGAGGAGGTATTGGTCTGAGATAGAAGATAGAAGTTCAAACTCCGAATGATCGAGAAAGAAACCCTTAGAAATAAATTATTATTAAAATTAAATTTTAATATATTACAACAATATATTCACGTAAAATATTATATGTTTCATTACAAAATTAATATCCAAAGAATGTGTATTACAGTGTCCAATATAATTTTAAACTATCGCGTAATATGGAGTTGAATGAATAAAATTTGTATTCAAACGGTCTATGAAAACCCCGTTATTGGCGTTTCGCATTGATATTTTAAGCAAATTGTGCTTTGCTCGCTTGAATAGCTCATTTGAATGTAAATGCACATAGAGATAGAAGGAGAGAGAGAGGGAGAGAGAGAGAGAGTATTGATACATCTGCCAATACTACTAACATCGTTTATATTGCAATTTTTCAGCTATATGCTAAAAAACTAATCAGAATAAGCGGTATTGGTTTGCAATTGAAATGATAGGGATATAATGAATGCGTGTTTACAAACATGAGCCACATTATACCGGCCGAGCCGGCCCATTCATGCAGCGAACTACGTGGCTCTACGACGTACACGTTATTTTCGATAACTTTATCTATATAAATTACGCATGTCACATTGTAAATAAGTAATATTTAAATAAAATGTAAAAATTTTGTCACCAGTTCCGTAGTAGGTACGGCGTGATTGTGATCTCTTCATTTGCTTGAGTTTCATCAATTCCCTTCTACTGTAATGGACTTATAATGAACACGAAAATTACATTATATTTCTGATTAATCTATTGTCCTCAGGATTTTGATTAAACTCGGTTTAAACATTTCACAATTCGCGCTTAAGCCGAGACAAATCATTTAGGATTAACAAGGTTTCTTGTATAACGTTATTTAAAAAGTTCAATTTGCTTTTATTAAGCCTTCTAGATAATTAAAATACTTTGTACTTACCTGATTTTGTTTTATTTATTACGAAGACTTTGTAATTTTATTTACTTGTTTCGATCCTGGGCATTACGCCAGGTTTAAGAATGTTTGATCGCACTTGGTTCTTGATGAAATACTTGATTATTCTTCAAGAACATATTCAATAATAAGTTATAGTTGTAGTCGCAGTAGTTCCGTGGTCGAGTACACTGTTTTTGAAACAAGAAGTCGCCAGTTCGAATCCTGGCTCACACCAATTACTTATACAACGACTACATTTTCGAAAATTATGTGTGTATGTATAGATAATAATAGCAATAATATATTGGACACAATACACACAGCGCCCTCTAGTTTCAAACCGAGCTACTGAATGCTTGTGCTATGGATACTAGATAACAAATATGCATACATACATAACTTCACGCCAAATCCCTTGCGGGGTAGGCAGAGAGAACAGAGCGCCATAGGGCACGATTCTTACACACTTCACTCGCTTCGTTGACTTTCATAACTCTTTTCATGCACGCGCGTCGGTTTTTGAGGCTCTTAACATCACCTTCCTCCAGAACACGTTCTATTTGGTCTTTGAATGTGTGTCTTGGCCGTCCTCGACTCCTACATCCGTCCGCTTTTGCATTGTATATCTGCTTAGTCAGTCTTGCGTCAACCATTCTTTCTACATGTCCGAACCATCGGAGCATGCCCTTTCTTACTTTTACACCGACACTCTCTTTCAAACCAACTTCCTTCCTTACAACCTTGTTTTCTACGCGGTCAGCGAGAGTCACTCCGCAGATTTTGCGTAGAGCCCTCATTTCTACCGCGTTTATTCTACTTTCATGCACACTCTGCCATACCCAGCTCTCGCTTCCATAAGTTAGTGTTGGGATCAGGACTGCATTGTGGATTGCTAACTGGGCCTTTCTGCTAATATTTTTTGCGCCCAGGAATCTGCCCAACACTCCGTTTACGCTATTTCCTATCGCCACTCGTCTTTCTACATCCGCGGTGTACCTTCCATCTCTGCTAAAAGCGCATCCAAGATATACAATTTCATTCACCTGTTCCAGCACTACATCATCAACCATTATCCTTGCATCTGTTCTGGATTCCTCCCTTTCAAACACCATAACTTTCGTTTTCTTTGCATTCAACTGCAAGCCTTTAATCATGCAATCATCTTTCATAGTAGTGACTAGTGTTTGCAGGTCCGACGGCGATTCGGCTAGAAGCACGGCGTCATCTGCGTAAAGCAGGCAGCTCACAACTAGGTCACCCATTCGCATCCCTATATAAATATGAATACACAAATACTTTTTTTTTGGAAATTCATACTTATAAGACATAGAAAAATACATGTGATAATAAAGTTCTATCATTTTTGCGAGATACCTGTGTAAGCGATGTGTACCGCTGTACTATAATTTTTACATTTTATGTGCGAAGAATGATAAATGTGAGTAAGTGGATTACCTGATGAAACTTGGCATAGTTATAGATTTCTATAGACCGTAATTATGTTTAGTTACTAGTTTTTGTATTTATGAATGATAAAATGATATCTGTTTATAACTATGTATACTACGTTGCTGTGCCGGCTGGTCGCAGTCGCTGGTCAGATGGTCAGATAAGCCTTTCATTTATCCAAATTCAGTGCAAACAAAAGTAAACCCTATCACCGCGACCTATAACGATTAAAATAATATTAATTATACAAGTTTCAATAATCATCATAAGACCTATATAAGTTTAAAATGCAATATATATTCTGTTTTAATATTCAATTCATTTTATTATCATAGTTACGTATACGCATTAAAACAACTTTTAGGATTATATCGCGTTTATTTATTACGTTTCGAACTCTTTACAGAGATCATTTTCACGAGTGATGAACAAAAAGATGGTATTTGTTCAAAAGCTATTTTCATTGATACAGAGAGCACCCACTTTTTGGAAATAAAAATCAAAAAGTTGATGTTAAAAATGATTTTTACTATTGGTAACCCACATCAGACCATGAAATAAAAAAAAAATATATTTATAAGATATATTTACTAAAGGAAAAGTTTGGTTTGTACAGATCCTTTGTTGTATGATTTAATAGGTAACAGTTGTTATTTTTAATTATTAGCTAATTATCTTATTTCTTCTAAGTTAGTTGAGATGAGAGTATAACTACTATTAAATATTTATTGATTTTAAATTTAAAGGTAAGTATTTGTTAAAAAATCTACCACTGGGTCACAAACGCGGCCTGTCCTGAGAAAGACCCAGCAAGAAAACTCAGCGGCTGTTCTTCAAAACTGATTATTATATCATTTTGGACGGGCTATTGTTAGTACTATTATTTGTGATATTGTGAAAAGAAACTTGGTTACCAAGTTAATAAAAAATATTTTGATTGTATGCTGTACTATTCAACATTCTACATTATTTTGGTTTCTGATGTGGGTTTGATCTGCAAACTGTACTAATGGTATCCCGCTGTCTTGAGCAGTTTGATTGTGGGCTAGGTTTAAGTTAATAAAGGTTTAAATTAAATAAAAAAAAAGCAGCTTAAAGTTCCCAGAAATCATCACAAAAACCAAGTGAAGCGAGCCACAGTTGAGCGCCAACCTGCCATCTTGCCGTACATAAAGGGAATCACTGACAAAATTGGCTATATTTTAAAACGTGCTTGGATTAAAACATACTTTAAGCCACCCAAGAAAGTTAGCCAATTTCTACCATCTGTCAAGTGCCACATCCCCTTGTAAGACCCAGGAGTATATAAGCTGGACTGTGATTGTGGATTCTCTTATATCGGACAAACAAAGAGGTCCATTAAAACCAGGATCAAAGAACATATAGCGGATGTGAAACACAACCGCTATAATAAGTCTGCTGTTTATGAACACTGTAGGGAGGGCCCAAAACACTACATCAGGTTTGACAAACCACAAATCCTCGCCAAAGAACAACATTATCGTCCCAGGATGATACGCGAGGCTATTGAAATCAAAAAACATCCAAAAAATTTCAATAGAGAAGATGGCTGGAAACTATCACCTAGCTGGAACCCAGTCATAAGTCTCATCAAACCTAGCCCACAATCAAACAGCTTAAGACAGCGGGATACCATTAGTACAGTTTGCAGGTCAGACCCACATCAGAAACCAAAATAATGTAGAATTTTGAATAGTACAGCATACAATCAAAATAATTTTTGTTAACTTGGTAACCAAGTTTCTTTTCTCAATATCACAATTAATAGTACTATCAATAGCCCGTCCACAATGAAATAATAATCAGTTTTAAAGAACAGCCGCTGAGTTTTCTTGCTGGGTCTTTCTCAGGACAGGCCGCGTTTGTGATCCAGTGGTAGATTTTTTAACAAATACTTACCTTTACATTTAAAATCAATAAATATTTAATAATAGTTACACTCTCATCTCAACTAACTTAGAAGAAATAAGATAATTAGCTAATAATTAAAAATAACAACTGTTACCTATTAAATCACACAACAAAGGATCTGTATAAACCAAACTTTTTTTTTAGTAAATATATCTTATAAATATTTTTTTTTTTGTTTCATGGTCTGATGTGGGTTATCAATAGTAAAAGTCATTTTTAACATCAACTTTTAGATTTTTATTTCCAAAAAGTGTATATATACGCTCTCTGTATCAATAAAAATAGCTTTTGAACAAATACCATCTTTTTGTTCATCACTCGTGAAAATGATCTCTGTGAAGAGTTCGAAACGTCGGGAAATAAATAAAATTAGTAATAAATAAACGCGATATAATCCTAAAAGTTGTTTTAGTGTCATGAACGTGATTCGCGAAAATCTTAGAGATAAATACGTATACGCAACTAAATCTATTAAAATCTAAATTGTACAAACAATACGAGCTAACCCCTCAGCTTTGTTCTGTTCTTGACAGCCAAGAACAAAAACGACAAAGTCTATGGTACAAATAAAACAAATTCGCCTCCACAGTTTCTTGTTTTTCCTCATTTATTACAATGAGAGATGGAATAAAATGGTCCTCAAACGCTTGCTAATTTAAAAATAATGCAGACAACATTTTTGCCACTCTCAGTTTGAAGGAAAAATATTAATTAAATAAGATGACAGATTCTGACAAAGACATTGACTGTTATATTAATAGGAATGATATTTTTTTTATAACTTCACACCGTTTATATTTAAAGAAGAAAGAGATAATATGTTACAAGGTAAAGCTGTCACAGGCAAAGATTAGTATAGCATATTTTTTCTATCAGTGAATTAATGAATTCATACTTAACCTTGTTTTGAAATATGACTATTAAATAAAAAACTTCAACAAAATGGCAGCGTTTTTTAATTGTATATGTAACTTTTATAATTTCATGCGCTTAAAACCCATGTTCTAGGCCAACGTAGGCAATGCCAAATATTTTGGTCCTAGATTCCGGATGAACGGGCAGAATTTAATTAAATTTATTTCGCCTGATTCACTCGAATTTTATAAAATAATACCTAGTTGAAACAACTACATTGAAACAACTTTTTATGGATTATATCACGTTTTTGTTTTTGTTTCAATTTTATGAATGTGATTCGCGGAAATCTAAGAAAAAAATAAATAATATAGTTATTAACTTATTTTTATTCGTATTGCATATTTGAAACCAAGACATTTTAAGTAGGCACTTCGCAGTTTCTATACAATTCAAGAATTGACAATGTACTACTCGTATATTTTGTAAAGTAGCGTAGAATTCCACCACAGTAATTATCTAAGCAAGATACAATGTTTTTTTTTGTAAATTTTCACGGAGACCGTGAATAATTTCACCGTACTGAAATTTGGCGAAGTCTTAGTATGATGAAAATAGACATAAAAGAAAGTCCCTCGGAGCCGAATCTTCAAACGTTTAATAACCTTTTCGGAGTAAACTTGGTAGGCGTATAATAAATATTCCTAAAACACATTACAAATATAAACAATAGCTTATTATAATATTAGAAATTTTACATAATATGGGTATAATGCTTCTTTGTGGTTATTATAAGATTTTTGAATACTTTGAAAATCTTAATTTATACTATTTAATATTAAAAACAGGAAACATTTATTAAATTTATAGAACGACCATTTCTATTATTTGTGCGAGGGACGTTTCGAAAAGAAACTAGATTATTAAGGTAACGTGAGTTCAGGCCTTTTTCTACCCAAAAGTGTAAGCAGTTAAAGCCTCTATTTGCCGAATCGTTACGTTACGTCCCAAATAGGGGATGACTGAAAATCTTGTGCCCGGTATGGCAATAGGTTCGCCACCTATTTCGTTTGAGACCTGAACATAAAAGCGAGTCGAGGCTTAACAGCCACTGCCTATGCCTTCGGGTAAAACAGGCATTAAGTTATATTATGTGTTATTTTAATAGGACAAGGATTAAACGAGCAAGTGGGTCACGGCAAGTAACTATCGCCGTTCATGAAGAACTGCAACACACAATGACATTGTGTTACAGTTACAGCGGTGGCCTTTAAGGGACTGGGATTAGAAAGCAGGAAGAAAGAGGATAGCCCGTGGACACCTTTTTTGATGCGAGAACGGTTTCACCAGTCAAGGCGACCTTTTCAGCGCTATTAAAAATAGTAATAGAATCATAATGAAATTTGGAAATTTCCTGTTTTATATGGCAGATAAATAACATAATATTTTCCTACGCCATCCTCGACAAGGAATAAAAATACATCAACAATAGAAATATGTCCGGAACAATAAGGGAAAAATATACTGATATTATTAAAAGTACTCTTTGTATTTACTGATCCTGCTGAAATGGATAATAATTTCACACTTACGTATGAAGAAACGAACGAAACGAAACTTCAGCAAATACAGCGGTTAGTAATACATAATTATTCAATCCTGAAATTATATTGAAGTGATAAAGATAAGTTTTGTTCGTAAATAATCATCATTTTCTAGCCCTTATCCCACTTTATGTAGGGTCGGCATAACATGTCATCCTTTGGAACTATCCATGTTGTCAAAAATCTGGCTGTGGTTTTATGACCAGCCGCCTGCCTGACTCCATCCTTGGGGATGTTTTAGTTGGTGAAATAGGGAAAGGGTCCAAAGTGGGGTTAGGCAGGGAGATGGTATTTTTTTTAATAATATGAATATTTTAATGGGCTTCCAAACAAATCGGCAGAAACAAAGAAAATACAAACCAATTGAGAACACTTTTTGTAGTAATTCTTTAATTAAATGTTTTTCCAATTTTCTAATCCAATTCCAGTTCCAGTTAAGGTCTATTCGTGTGGAACGAAGCAATGTTAGTCCGGAGGAGTTGCGACCGCCCTCACCGCGACAAGACTCGGCACTCACAACTTCAATTATCTCTTCCGGTTTTGTGCGTAACTCTTCGCGAACTTAATTTGTTTGATACACACGCACACGTTTTATGGCTGACATAATTTTACAATTAAAGTTACTTTGCTGTTAATAAGAAATATTTGTGAGGTTTATTTTTAATTAAATTCATGTCTATAGCCTTGTGAATTGGCATGAGGAGTTCTTGGTTCCAACTCGGGCACACTATCGACTAAAATTATTGTGGCAATACTTGGTAAGGTTAAGGTACCAATTTTTACTATAAGAATCTACGACCATTGATTGGATTGTTATTCTATGGTTCTAAATATTTTATTTATGAAACAATCTTGAGGAGTTGTGGTCAAATAATATATAATTTAGACTTTTTCACGTTAGTTCTTTATGAGAAAGCATACGAGACACCTGATGGTAAGTGACTAACACCGCCCATGTATACCTGTAACGCTTATAAATATTACCATTGAGTTACCGGGCTTTTAGGAAGTAAGATGGAAAAGTAGAGGAAGAGGATTGGACCTCCGGATACATCTCTCACGGAACGGAATGAGTCACTTTCCATCGATATTCTCAGAGGTTGTAGTAATTCACCGGTCAAGCCGGCCTTACTTTTTCACCGCAGTTGCTTTTATGTTTCTTTTTGGAAAATTATATCTTATTTAGAGATAAATTGAATTGTTTTTCCGCTAGACAAAGAATCATTTTGCACAAAATACAAAAACTTTAATTCATGTATAGTGTAATAAAAAAAAAGTGATAATTTTCAAGATTTAGAACTTTAATAGCTAACGCTGCTTCAATCCTAAGTGATAAATCAAAGCAATGTACTACATTGATAGATACTTTCAAAAGATCTACAAAAAAGTCTGTGATGGCATATGTCTATTTAATAGGGATAACCTACAATGATCATTTTTATTTCTCTTCTTTTTACTAGAAATAATGGTTTATTTATGAAGCGATTTTAAATATTACAGCATTAATTTTCATCCAATTACGCATTTTAAATAGATTGTGCATGTACTAAAGATGATTTTAGCTCTTTACAGCATGTGATGTATACGAATATTTTCGAAGATATTGCAGTATTGACATAGCGGGACAGTTGCAGTTAGGTCGCGCAGTAGCACCGGCTAAGACGCGTGCCGATAAATAGCACAAATTGAACCTCATGATATTCAAAATTTACTCATTTATTACTTTTGATGCGAAACAAAGTTCGCCGGGTCAGCTAGTAGTATATATAACAAAACCGACCTAATTAAAACATAATTCATAATTTACATTGTTTAATTAAATTTCAATACAACCTCTGTGTTATTAGTAATAAAATTAAATGTATTTAGTTAAGCAATAATTGTTTCCATAGAGTTTGTTCCCGTTTATTAAAAGCAATATATTTGTTGGATATCTTGTGCAAAATTACACGAACACAAACCTTAAATTTATTGTCGCTAATATGCAAGTGAGGAAGTCGACCTGCTCTTAAATGTGATGCTGACACTGGATTTAGTAAAGCCTAATGCTCTTCTCATTTAATGAGATTCGGGAACGTTTTCCTTGTGAAAATGTGATGGTTCCATTGTTAAAAGTAACAGGAATAAGCTTCAAAAAAGGTATTTGAGGTTAATTAGAAAACAAATCCCTTTGTAATTAAAGTTTTTTTTCTGTTGATAGACATAAAATTCTTACTATTTAAACATAAATAACATAACTTCACGCCTTCTGTTACCCGAAGGTGTAGGCAGCGGCCGTTAAGCCTCGTCTCGCCGTTATGTTTACGTCCCAAATGGAATAGGTGGCGAACCTATTGCCATACCGGGCACATAGTTTTCAGTCATCGATATTTATCACACATAACTTACGAAAACAATTTCGAAATGTTATTGGTGTGAGCCAGTGTCTGGAATCGAACCCGGACCTCTGGATCAGAAGTTGTGTGCTCGACCACTGCACCACCGAGACTGTTCTTACTATTTTATTTGCAATTAATTCGATAAAGGCAACTAATACTTAGTAGAGCTAACTATTAGTTGTTTTTATCGATTTAGCAAGGCTATCTTAATAAATATGCTCTGTTGTAATCGGGTAAATATTGAAAAATTGAAATTATTTGAATATGAAAATACGACACCTAGCGCCATCTATCGCGGTGTTGAACGTTAAACTTCAACGTTACTCTCTCTCCGATCAATATTGTGAATGCAAGCATGTGTACATAAAATTAAAAGTTAAACAATTGGCTGGTTAAATCTTTATCGATTCATTTTAACGGTTTATTTCTCTCAAATAAGCTAATGAAATTCAGTGTGAAGAGGTAAAAAATAAAATCCCAGTGCAAACAACATAAGTTACTAAGTGGATGAAGGTACAAAAAATCCGTTCGCCCAAAAACCTTCAACATAAATAAATTGCAAACGGAACATATCGGTACAAACTAACAGTACTATGGTAATTTTGGGCAGTACAGTACTAGAGTTTTATGGCAGGGGACAGATAGAAATGTCAATTCGGACGGTATCCTGGCTCGCGGTACAACATTTGGATTTATTCAGTCGTGAAATTAAACAAGCACCGAAGCGCCCCCTATCACAATTTATGTTCGCACTAGATTATAAAGGTCCGACGGTAAGGTCTGCACCCTCATAACTTGCCAGACTCATGGCGAGTCTGTGTTTTATTATTATTTTTTTTATACGTGATTGAATATTTAATTTTATGGAATATATTTTGCTGTCAGAATTAAGACCTGTAATCCATTATGATTTGAAGGCTATGTAACAATCCAATAGAAAAGAGAGGAAGGGGTTGGACTCGGGGATATCTTACTCACTGAATATAATGCTGTCGTGGTCAGTGGATATCACCGGTCGAGCCAGCCCATTCAAACAGCGATCTGCGTGGCTCTATCACTGACGGAATTTCGTTTTTGGCGTAGATACTAAATGCTGTCTACACCTAGTAAAAATGGAGGCGTAGAGTAATATAATAAAGATAATTATTCCGTAAAGATAGCCGTAGCTAGCGTAAAAAACATTATAAGTTTACTTCCTACAAAATATGTTAGCAAACAAAAATATAAACAGTGGCAGAGAGAAGCAGTTCGCTGCATGAATGGGCCGGCTCGACCGGTGAAATACCACGACCTCTCAGAAGACTGACGTAAAGTGGCTCATGCCGCATTTCGTTTGTTGTCAGAGGTACCCGGAGGCCCACCCCCTTACCCATCCTTTCCTATCCCCTATCCCTCAAAGGTTGGCAACGCAACAGTGTCATTATATGTGTTGCTGGTGTCCATGGGCGGCGTTGGTTGCTTACTATCAGGTGACACGCCTGCTCGTTTGCCCTCCTATCCAATAAAATATATATATCTACACTATTTTTAGAAAAGCCGTTCTCAAATATCTATTTCAGTAGTACAAAGCTGAAGTATCAATAGGTGTCAGTATTTTATAGCTGCTATAACTTGTGTAACAAGGGTTGGCAGTTATTATACCAGCTGAAGTGTACAAATAACAATACCTAGCCAGATTTTATGTTATGAGTGTGAATGTGATTGGTACTTATACTTATATTTAGGTTTCTTTATTTAAATCTATTGCCTAAAACTTGGAAAAAAAAATACACCATAAATTATTGCCAGTTGATACCCAGAAACAGAATTCTGTTTACAAAACAGTATAGATTTATCTTTTCAAATTTTCTGCCTCTTCGTAGACCAAGTAAAAAAAAAAGGATGATTAAAGAGTTCCCATCTCCAGAGTTGAGAAAACCGCACCACCGAACGCGCGAGTTCAAAATTAATAAGTTAAAATTGCTCTTCTGTACCGTACGATAAATTATAATGATGCTGACTGGAAACACTTAGAACAGACATAAATTATGGACTTTATTAAAATTCACCAAGAGGATTGCTTTATTACGAACCTACTTTTGCATATTTTTGTAGATATTTTTTTTATGAAATTAAATATTATTAAACATATTTTCTATTCGACGGTAAGAAGATATAATATATAAGATAAGATATAATCATTAAAACAAATCATCGAATTTTACTAAGTTTTCTCTAACTTCACGCTATTTTGTTCCTCAAGGTGTAGGTAGCGACTTTGAAGCCTTATATTGTTAGCAAAACATATTCCCAATCACCGGCTATAAAGGTTTTTAGTCATCGATATTTATTACACATAACTTCCGAAAAGAAAAAAAATATCCGAAAAAATCATAGACACTTAGCACAGAGACAAAATATTTGAGAAGTAAAGACCAACACATTCACACGCTTCATTTTCTGTAGACATTGTGATATTTTTATTATTACACTTTACCTTTTTGCTGAAGCAGACCCTGAGGCGTACACATAATAAGAAGCTGTTACGACACGTCGAGCGTGAAATACACTCACATTTTGGTACCCTGGTAATGGTATGCACCTGCCTCCTTAAGTTTTATGAGAAGTTTCCTTACCTTCTTACGATGCTGGGTAAGGGCTGCCAATATCGGCGTCCTCACTTTGTAATAACCCCTCATAATAGAATAGTTCTTGAATAGAGAACAGAGAAACTCTTATGGAGATGCGACATCCACTTTCTTTATGATCTGTATGTATCCAACCCGGTTAAATTCCTATTAGTAGTACAAATATCAGTATCATTAACGATTTAATCTCATATTGTTAAGATGACTTAGATAAACTTTTAATTGGTTATTATACATTTTTAATTAGTTGTGTAAATTAATAAATACCCACGTAAAAGGGAAACTAATAGTTATTGTGGAAAACGTACTATATCTTTCATTTCAAATGTAGCCTGTCGATATATATATGATCTTAGTAATAATATTATTACCCCAAAAAGAGTTATATTGGTATAACAAATGGGCTTACTTTGAAAGTTCCCAATGTTAGTTTGGCAAAAACAAATAAATTCACTGGTAGACTTCGTTAGTTTCTGTTGTCAAAAGCTGCGCTCAAGCATAATAATCTGAATGTCTTGGGTAGCCAAGAAAACATATAAATCTCCCAAAACTCTTCTATTTGCATTCTGTGATATTGAATATTATGTTCAATATGGGTTACATTGTACTATCTACATAATATTCATGTATATATTTAAAGAAAAAATAAATGCGTTTAACATCTTCAATTTATTTAATGTAAAGACTTTTTAATGAAGATTGCTTAAAATTTAAATTATTTCATGTATCAATATGTTTTATAATATAAATGATTGAGAATATACTAGTTGACCTAGCGAACTTTGTTTAAAATCAATAATAAGAAATAAAAATGGTCTTCGTGGGTTATCCCTAGAGATTTTTGAAGGTCTATGATGTTGTAGTACATTGTTTTTATTTATAACTTAGAGTTTAGGCAACGTTTGGAATTAAAGTGGTAAATTTCAAACAGTATCATTTTTTTTGCTACATACAATAATTATATATAAGAATCACCGCGTTGACACGCACTATTAAATAAAACCACATCAAAATCCGTTGCGTAGTTTTTAAGATATAAGTATTTATGGGGACAGACACCAAAAAGCGACTTTGTTTTATACTATTTAATGGTTAGTCAGAGAAATAGTCGCGTAATTTCAACAGAAAATTACCAATAGACTGAAAATATAACCTTAATAATGGTATTTTGAGTTAATTAAAATTAAAAAAAAATATATATATATATATATTTTAATTTTAATTTTACGTAGACTAAGTACTTAACACTTATAATTACTATCATTTAATTATATTGCTTAGACTTTTTGGCTTTTATTGGCGAACTAAACAACAATTAACGAATAATAAATACAACTTTTATGGCAACCTAAAGGACTTAACGTAAGTGCCACTAAAATTCTTTGGGCATCGTTAACAGAAGTTTGCTTATAGTTACGTTTCTTCCTCAAACGTAGTTACATCATTAAAAGCGCTATAATTGCTCACGCATACCGGTAATAATACTTTTCGCATTCCCAAATTTCGCCAAAGGGGCTCCGTAAATTGTCATTATCTTTAAGTATAAAGGTCGGTACCAACAGAATCACTCGTAGTTATTTTACGAGAGAAGCCATCTGGGCCGTTGTCTACCACAATAAATTCAACACGCGCAGTTATGTCTTTTTCATGGACACCGAATATATATATTATTATAAAAAAAAAATATTGCGTTCTGAACTATATTTTCTAAAGGCTGGGAGGGCAAACGAGCAAGTGGATCACCTGATGGTAACCAACTACTCACCGCCCATGAACACCGCGGTATTTCACCGATCGAGCCGAGCCATTCATGCAGTGAATTCAAAGACTCTATCACTTTTAAAAATTGAAATATTTTGGATTAAAAAAGTGACAGCCGTCAGTGACGAGGTACTTTCTACCATTTTTGACTTTAGCAGCATAAAAAAAATAAAACTATTATAAAAGTCGTAGAAGCTAGTAAGGTATTTATGGATTCGTGCTTTATGGCGCTCTGTCTTCTCAGCACTATTACCTTAAGTGGAAAAGTCATAGGATATAGGAGTCCAGGGCAGCCACGAACAACTTTTCATTATTAAATTCAAAGTGTGCTTACGAAAGGTGATATCAGAAGCCTTAAAACTATCTTATCTCATCTTAAAAACATACGAGCGTGTATAAAAGAGTTATAAAAGTTGAAAAAATGAGCGAGATGTGTCAGAATCGTGCCTTATGGCGCCCTGTTCTCCCTTCCTACCCCGCAAGAGACTTGGCGTTAAGTTATATATGTATTCAAAATATTTATTTTGCATTCAATATCCATAATTTTATTATTTCGTATACCACTGTAACTTTGCCCCTTGAAACAATATTGTCATTTTCGAAAAAGTAACATTATCTATTTTATTTTATTCGAATATGTTTATTTCGTATCGGCGTTTTAATTTATTTAAATTAAAAGTCAGTTTATTGTTTCATTAAATTTGTTTTCGCGTGGTAACCGAATGTGGTAACAAGATAAAATAAACATTTAATTATTTTTCCTTTTTGCCAGAGCATAAATTATTTCCCGATATGCTGAATGAATTCCATGCATGCATTCTGCTTTGTAATAGCACGATTTGTCAGAAAGTCAACTTGAAGTGGCATAGGATTGCGCCGAGTTCGCGAGATAAGATTCTCTAAACCATTGACTCTCTTGTTGCGCTGCTGTCTGTGGGCGAGCTAATGGCTTACCATCGGATGACCCCGCTGCTTGTTAGCCCAAAATGTTAGTGATAAATCACCACAAATTAAATTACTAATTTCAATTACTACGGGAACACAAAAGTTATTTGATACTTCGGCAGTTATTTATTCCTCGAAACATGTTAAAGCCAATAATATATATATCAAACCATCCCAATTTAGTTCTCTTTCCAAGAAATGTACTTAAGAGTTAAAAGAAAACAAAGAGACAATATTTCAAGTTGAGTAACATTCATGTCAATTATCCGGGTGTTTCGCCCGGCGACGATTCCACGCAATGACAATCATTTACCCGGACGGGAGCCGATCTTGGGATGCTATACTTTTCCACTGTCATCATTTAATGTGGGCCCGTTATTAAAGAGCAGTTGAAGCGTTTAATGTCTCAATTAGGAGACAGATTCTTCAGACCCGATCTGAAATAAAGCTTTTCGTTTAAGGCTTAGTTTCCACGGTTAAATAAATACATGGTATTCAGTGTGAATATCACTCGCTGATGAGTTTAATATACATACATAGACAGCTTCAGGCCAAGTCCTTTGCGGGGTAGGCAGAGAGAACAGAGCGCGATAAGGCACGATATTTACACGACTCATACATACCTTCTCATAATTAATGAATTGAAATTAAGTTGATTTTGTTATTTATTGAGACTCTTGAAGACTGTTATAGATTTTGTGGAGTGTTACAGTGCTAGAACCACCCAGTTCGCTGCAAAAATGGGCCAGCTCGATTGATAAAATACCACGTCCTCTCAGAATATAGATGTTCGTTCGTTAAAAGAAGTTCGTTCCCTCGTACCTTTATTAGCTTACTTTAAAGGCTGGTAACGCAAACTCTGATTCTCTCAGAGTTACAAACGCCTATGGGCAGCGCTAGTTACTTACCATCGGGTAACACGATAACTCGTTTGCCCCCTTTTCCCATTAAAAAGAAACATTAGGCTTTATCAAAGATTCGTTTAGAAAGTGAGAATAGTATTATTTCTCGGTAAGTTTTTCAAGCGTTTGATTCAGCGAAAGCTATATTCTCTGTGGTTGTAATTTATGAGAGCGATATTAACTGGGTATAAATTCAAAGGATAACAATAAGACCCTTTATTGCTATACGTTGTTTTCGGAAAAACTATTTAGCAAACGATTGGCAGTTTATTTGCGAACAAAAAAATACAGTACCTATATATTTCTTGGCACAGATCTTTTACTTAAGTTTATCACCTCTTTATTACCGTCTATTACGCTGCTAAGCAAAATATAGTTGATGTTTTAGATAAGAGTGAGATGTTTTATAGTAAACTATATTATTTAAATTATCTGCATATTTATTTCTTTGATTTACGCGAATCACATTCATAATATTGAAACAACTTTTTATGGATTATATCGCGTTTATTTATAACTTATTTTCTATTTATTTCCCGACGTTTTGAACTCTTTACAGTGATCGTTTTCATGAGTAATGAACAAAAAGACGGTAGTCGTTCAGAAACTATTTTCATTCAATGAAAATAGCTTCTGAACGACTACCATCTTTTAAAAATATCAGCACTTCAAAAAGATTTAAAGTTACTCTTGTCGGACTTTATCACTTTTCACTTTAATATAGGATTAATCATATTTTTTTGAGTTCTGTAAGTCGTATCATCTATGACTAAATGTTTAGACCAGAGTTCACCTTGACCTTGGCCTTTTTGACTTGATAAAATGTCTTTGTCCCTGTTTTTGAATAGCTAATATATGGACGTTTTTAGTTCTTGACAGACCACTTTGCACTCACCACTAACGACTTTACCATCACTTGCCACTGCACTGTCCTGGGCCACCCCAACGCCGAAGGAAGGCCGCCGCGAGGTTTTAGTGAGTAACCCTAGGATCGGATTGCAGTTTACTGTTTTGCGAGTCCCACACTACCCCCTGCCGTCCCCAGGCGGGGGGTGTGCATAAAGCATTTCCTCGCCTAAAAAAGGTAGTATAAGTGTGATAGCAATGGAAGTATACCCACTAACATATTTATCAGGATTTTAAAATAAAAATTTGTACTGACCAAATCAATGAAGTCGTGTAGCCCCGGCGTTTACTGAAATAAGTTATTTGTTTTATTATAAATACATTTTATTTCTAGTAAGCTTATTTATGCTTTATATTGACAGTGATAATTTATTTTACGCTTTTACGCTTTAACAGTGGTAGAGACAAACAGTTCGCTGCATGAATGGGCCGGCTCGACCGGTGAAATACCACGACCTCTCAGAAGATCGACGTAAAGTGGCACATGCCGCGTTTCGTTCGGTGAGAGAGGTACCCGGAGGCCCACCCCCCTTTCCCCATCCTTTTCTTTCCCCTATCCTTTTAAGGTCGGCAACGCAACAGTAACACTATATGTGTTGCTGGTGTCCATGGGCAGCGTTGGTTGCTTACCATCAGGTGACACGCCTGTTCGTTTGCCCTCCTATCTCATAAAAAAATCCTCTTAAATAAACGGTAAAAAATACCGGTTAAAAATACTACGAATTTGACATTCGGTTTACCTCAAAAATATAGTCAAGTTTTTGATGCCGTTTGATCATTGTTATCTTCCCATTATAAGAGAAAAATGATTTAATTATTTAAGATGTAAAAGTAATTCCTCAATCTGAAAATTATCTTTTCATGTTTAATTATTTTTTAACTACCTCAATTAATGTATGTGAACATAATATTATTATTATAACTCGTCCATAACAAAGTTTTATTTAAAAATATCTTACGGAATGAATTTATTATAGAAATGTTATTATTTGATAATCAAAACTTAAAAAAGTAGTAATTTTAGTACGGCAAACTTGGGAGCATAAAACTGGATATACTACTGATATTCTGGAAAAAAAGGGAGAATTCGATTACATGGAAGGCATTCATCAAGTACTGCATAACATGATATAAACATTGTATAAATAATTCGCAATTTTTGGGGATACCTCGGCCATAGAATAAAGATGAGGATCATAGGGTTGGAGATTGTCCCTGTTGAAGAATATCGATCTACTTCTTATATGCCTTTATCTACGTCAAATAAGATGGTACAGACCATGATTGGATAGATTGTGTGCACTCATCTTAGTTCAAAAGTGCTTTATAAACAAGAATGCTGGCATATTTTAAGGAAAAAAAGGAAATATGAAGGAAAGGAATGTTTTGTATAAGAAATTTCCTTATTAAATGTACATTTTGGGACTCATTCTTGGGTTTCTGTCTACTTCGTATGGGATTTGACCTCTGGTTATGTATCTTTTGTATTATTTAAGCACAGACTACACTGATTTACATACATTTATTTTCTATAAATACGGAATGTATTTATTTGAAATACAAATAAATAATTGATGTCTAGATGCCCTTACAGATTTAGTAAACAATATAATAATTCTCTTTGTACTTACTGTAGATGAGTTGAATAGCTGCCAAGTCAGATATTGTGGAAGGTTTAGGTACTAACTTGTTTGTAGATACAGACTGAAAAAAAACCTAATTCTAGTGAAGCCAAACAGCCGGTATAAATTATAAGAAGTCGATATTTGATAAGCCTGTTGACGTTGATTTTCTTAAAGATCGTAGAATTTTACCCGCCGATCCGGGCCCATTTATGCAGAACTAGTTGAGTCTACGGTATAAGGTATAAGTAATTGGCATAGGCCAGAACGCGAAACTGATCAAATGTTTTTAATGCAGAGGCGGGGATTTGGACGTCCAGACCGTCAAGATTAAAATATATATTTCACTCAAAATTTACATCACTTCAGACACGTAAGAGAAACTATTAAAATGAAAGGCACGTATTCAATGTCGAAAATGTGGGTGATGATCCTCTGCGTAAAGCCTCAGGGATAGATAAATTTAAGTATATAGGTTATGTTATATATAAATGACATGATATATGGATATCGATATAATATTTTGATATATAAAATATATAATCCGTATACATGAAGTGTCTACTCAGGCGTACCTTTTATAACGAGGCCCGTTTTCACATATTTTTGGAGGGAATTCGTGTTTAATGACGTCGTTATGCTACTTTTATATATGTTAAGGACACTTATTACACCTACATGATAAAAGGAAAGGATTTACTTGTGAGAAGTCGGTAAACTGTAAAAGTAATAAATGAAATAAATTATTAACATAACGTAACTTTAAGCCTTTGTTAACCAAAAGTGTAGGCAGCGTCTGTTAAGCCTCGTCTCGCCGTTATGTTTACATCCCAAATGGAATACCTATTGCCATACTGGGCACAAAGTTTTCAGTCATCGATATTTATCACACTTAACTTGCGAAAACAATTTCGAAAAGTTATTGGTGTGAGCCAGTGTCAGGATTCGAACCCAGACCTCTGGATCAGAAGCCGTGTGCTCGACCACTGGACCAGCGAGACTATTATTATTATTATTTTATAGTTGAGGGGACACGGAAAATCGAATACTCCTGTCACCTGATGATAAGCATCTAGAGCCGCACATAGACGTTTGCAAAACTGAGAGGGTCACAGTCGTAACTATGACCTTGTGGATTTTTAATAAAAAATAGGGAAGGAAGGGGAAAGCGAGTTGGCTTCCAGATACCTCCCTCACCGAGCCAAACGCAACATGAGTCACTTTACGTCGATTCTCTGAGAGGTGTATGTTTCTGATATTCCAATGGTCCATTCGTGCAACCAACAGCTATTTTTTTATTAGCTTTTTATTAGCTGCACCTGTATGTTTGTATCTTTGTAACCGACTTCTTTGGGCGCAATTTTGACCCACTTTAAACGGCCAGATTTCGTTCAAACTTTGTAAATTTATTGAGGACCGATGACAATACACTAATTTGATAAAATTTTCAATTTGCAAAATATGATTTTTGTTAATGTTTAGTGTTCATAGTTCACTTCTCGCACCATCTAGTGGCAATCAGCGGAAAGTCTACGTTATCAACTTGAAACGAGTTCCTTGTATAAGTCACAGATGGCGCTATTCCTCAAATTCGGTTTTGACATCCGTTGTTAGCACGCTTTAAAATACATAGTTAAGCAATAGTTTAAAAAACTAAGAAACGCGCTTGTTATAGAAAACCGAACTAAAAAATATAAAATAAATAATAGTTTAAAAAAACTAAAAAACACGCTTTTTATAGAAAACCGTTCTAAAAAATAGAAAAAAAAAAAAAAAAAAATTATTATAAAAAAAGCGTGGGGTGCTTTTTAAGATATTATCGAAATGATAATCACTCTACTCATATCTGTCAATAAAATATTTATAGCTATTGACACCATGCACCCCACGCTTTTTTTAAAATATTTTTTTTTTTTTTTTTTCTATTTTTTAGAACGGTTTTCTATAAAAAGCGTGTTTTTTAGTTTTTTTAAACTATTATTTATTTTCAATTAAATTGACATATAATTTGACCACAGTCTCTTGAATACAGATAAAAAAACATAATTCAAATTACATAGTAGGTAGCTACTAAGTCCGGAAATATTTGTAACAATTTAACTAGGCTTCATTATAATATTCAATTCAATTATGTACCAAAGATATTGCTTTTCTATTAAAATAGTTCTATTGTTAATTGAAATATCGGAATATTTTGAAAATTTGGCATTATTATTTATGACATAAATAATGAAATAAGTTTGAAACACATGGTATAATACCATGTTTTTAAAATGAATAATATTCATAATAATTATTCTTATTCATTATATACCCAGAAGTCGCGGGTTCAAACCCTGGCACACACCAATGATTTTTCGAAATGAATTTCGAAAGAAATATCGATGACTGACAACTTAGTTTCCGGTATGGCAATAGGTTCGCCACCTATTCCATTTGGGACGTAAACATAACGGCGAGACGAGGCTTAACAGCCGCTTCCTACACCTTCGGGTAGAAAAAGGCGTGAAGTTATGTTATGTAATTTAACTATAATAACAATTTTAAATTTATAAATCTTGACTATTTTAAGTGTCTGTGAAAATAAAGCTATTTTAAATTTATTGAATTCTGTCATTGGGTAAAGAAAAGCGTGTGTAATCTTCAGATCGTCAGACAACTAAAAGCTGCACAGCTTGTTCAAGTAATAAATATCACCCATAAAATATTTATTTCTTACATGTTTTTTTTATTGGTAACACTTTATGAAGTAGTTAAGTTTTATAAGGTCTATATCGAACAGTTGGTATTTGTGGACTATAAATTTAATGGTCTTTATAAAAACGTGCCTTAAGAATTATGATATTTGATTTCATCGGAAAATCTGTAGTAATAGAAATATGACCATGAAAAATTACAATATTATTGATAAGTATTGTCAGTTTTTTTAGCTAATAAATAAAGCGAAGTAAAAATAAAAATGGTCATTGTGAATTCTCCTTAAGAGGTTTATATTCACCAGTTTGATTTATCACTCAGACTTCAGCCAGCCAGTTAAAGTGCTAAATTTCGTCTGTGTTGACCTATAAAAATAAAGCTTCCTTGACTTTGACTTTATAACTTTAACCAGTTTTGCATCTTCTATTATGTCTACATACATACATAAATACATAAATTCAAGCCAAATCCCTTGCGGGGTAGGCAGAGAGAACAGAGCGCCATAGGGCACGATTCTTACACGCCTCACTCGCTTCGTTGACATTCATAACTCTTTTCATGCACGCTCTAATCTTATGTCTACTAAGCAAACTATTATTTATAATGGTTTAAAATATCTTATATTTGTAAACAGGACTGACATCTCCTTTGATCTCAATGTAAATATTTACGTGAAATTCACTTAACTACTACATTATATAAGGTCTCGGTGGCGCAGTGGTCTAGCACACGGCTTCTGATCCAGAGGTCCGGGTTCGATTCCAGACACTGGCTCACACCAAAGACTTTTCGAAAAGTATTTTCGGAAGTTATGTGTGATAAATATTGATGACTGAAAACTTTGTGCCCGGTATGGCAATAGGTTCGCCCCCCACTCCATTTGGGGCGTAAACATAACAGCGAGACGAGGCTTAACAACCGCTGCCTACACATTCGGGTAACAAAAGGCGTGAAGTTATGTTATGTTACTACATTATATACAAATATATATTCATATGTAAATTATTTCAGAAGGATTATACTGTTGATCACGTTATATGATATGACATTTGAGATATCAAATAATACCTATGACAGGAGGATGATTGATGAATATTAATTCTGTGTACACACACTTATCTACCTATCCACTATATTATATCATTACATAGTATAAAACAATGTCGCTTTCCACTGTCTGTCCTCTTATATGCTGAGGTCTTTGAAACTACGCAACGGATTTTGATGCGGTTTTTTTCACAGATACTGTCAACTGGGTACTTGTAATTCATGGATACATGTACTAAAGAACATTTGCTAATTATCGATATTTAGAACTTTCATTGAAAACGCTGCAAAAATTACTTTTGATGCAGAACAAAGTTCACAGAATCAGCTAGTGTATGTATGTCTTTTTTATTGAGTTTGTAAGAGCCAATAATTATTACTGCAAATCAATTTGAGATAGTTTAAAACGTACTTGTGTTTTTATTTTGTCCTATTTATTGGATATTGTTCTCTGATGTAAAAAGTAATCCGTATATTATTAAAGATTGTCTTTGTAGGACTCTGATAAGGTGCTTCGTGATTAATCTTATTTGTGAGGTGTGAAGCTAAAACGGCTTGACCGATTCTCATGATGAAATTTTTTAGGCCCATCTACCCTAAAAAAATGGTCTGAGGATCAAACGAAATGTATTTTCCACTCCCCTAGATTTCTAAGGGTAGATATTTATTATTTAGATTTTCGCGAATCATATTCATAACATTAAAACATTTTTTGTTTGTTAATCGTGAAAATGATCCCTGTAAAGAGTTTGAAACGTCGGGAAATAAATAGAAAATAAGCTCTAAATAAACGCGATTTAATCCATAAAAAGTTGTTTTAATGTTATTTTAAGGGTAATTCAAACCTATTTTTAATTCTCTTTCTGTAACTTCTAATCTAATCTATTTATTTATGTAATTTTTTTTTCCTCCTTTTTTCCTTCCTTTTCCAATCAATTGTAGTATATATAAAAATATTTATTAAATATCCCCACATAAATCTCGTATCGCCTGTCTCGCATCTGCTGGTTTACGATATATTATAAGTTGTCGACTTTTACCACCCGACCTAAACATTTGTTGCTGTTATAACGAACCTAATTTATTGTGTTTATTTATTGTTATAACCGCGTCCTATTTGAGAATTATGGAAACCTATATCTTTATAAGAAATTTATATACCAACAAATAAAATATCATTCAATGGTATAACATAACTTCACGCCTTTTTCTACTCGAAGGTGTAGGCAGAGGCTGTTGAACCCCGACTCGCCATTATGTTTACGTCGGAAATGGAATAGTAAGAGAACCTATTGCCATACCGGGCACAAAGTTTTCATTCATCGATATTTATCTCACATAATTTTCGAACATAATTTCATATAGTCATGGGTGTGAGCCAGGATTCGAACACGCTACATCCTGATTAGAAGCAAGGTGCTTGACCAGTAGACTACCGAGACGATCACCACTATAATACTATGTATATTCGTATTAATACTGTTTTATTTACAAAAGACGTATTAATCTGTTAATATATTACTCAGAGGCTAGGAACCGCAAACACCTGTTTGTTCGCGAGACCCTCTCTCTTAATACGGATTGACGCGTAAATTTCAAAGTTCATGCATAAACAATATAAGGGGCTTCAATTAGGATGTGAGAGTAAAATGTTTATATTCACCACACAAAGGCTTAAGTTTATGTCGATATCAAGTTTTATAAATGCCACATTTTGTTCTCGGTGAAATTTATCCTGAGTTCTCTGTTTCCCATACCTCCCTTTATCCTATATTAAAAGCCAACAAGGCAATTAAAACCACCTTGTTATCGGAGATGTCCATGGACAGAGCTAGTCACTTACCGTCAGGTGATCCATTTGCCCGCTTTCTCTTAAGAAAAAAAATAAAATAAAAGGGGTTGTTCAAATACAAGACGAATCGATATTAATTATTTTATCATGTTCGATTAAAGAAACTCACAATATAATATGCATTTTTACTTCTATTTATACTTTACTTACAAATAAATATGTACATATTTCATAAAGAAACCCTAAAATTATGAAACACTTTTATTTTTCAAGAAATTCTTGTCAGGATACACCAAAAGCCAACAGTATTCGTTTTACGGAGAAATTGTCAATTCAATTTGGTTCGACCACGAGATATATTAATAGAGTGATGCCGTAAAATGTCACAAAATATATACAACCTAATTTAATGTAGCACCTCGGAAGGAATATCTCTATAAACATAAAAGGTTCGACCCCAAGACAACCTCATAAAAAAAACTGCGAGTAACATATAACCGATATTGGGATATAAACTATTCAATTTATGTTCAACTAGCTTTCTGCCTCGAGGTGTTATTCGCGTACATACAAAATGGCTAAGACCACGATGATTAAATATAGCCTATGTCACTTTGGGTGAATGCAGCCTTCCAAAGGTGTAAGAATTTATGAAATCGGTCCAGTATCTTTTGAGTTTAATCGTTACCAACAAAAATACAAATAACATAACATACATAACAAAATTTATCGCCTTTTCTACCTGAACATTTAGGCTGTAAGGCCTCGTCTTGCCGTTTTATTTACGTCCCAAATGGAATAGGTGGCGAACCTATTACCATACCGGGTACAAAGTTTTCAGTCATATATATCAGTAATATTTATCACATAAAACTTCCGAAAACAATTTCGAGAAGTCATTGGTGTGAGTCAGGATTTGAAACCGCAACTTCTTGATTTAGAAGCGGGGTGCTCGACTACTGGACTACTGAGATTTTTTTTTAAACACAAATATTTCCTTTTTATAATAATAATATAGATATAAACTTGTATATAGAAAAAAAAGAACAAGTACTTCAATATCTCCCGCCTATTACTATATGAAAGACATATTTGACGTCTTCATGGAGGCTCGTTAAATGAAAGACACACCATCATGGAGGCTCATTATTTGAAAAATGTCCAGAGGCATTAGCTTGCTCATTCAAGACGTGTGCTGTTACTGCTACTAACTTGTTTTAAATTTCACTTTCGTTAATAGAATTTTATCGATTCTAGATCGGAACTATTTGCTATGTTTTTATAGTTTCTTATTGTCAATGTGCAATTATTTTGTTATTTTTATCTATTAAGAGGGCAAACGAGCAAGCTGGTCACTTGATGATAAGCAACTACCACCGCCCACGGACTGCAACATAGATAGTGTTACCTTTAAGGGGGCTAGATAGAAAAGGAACGGAAATGAGGGTGGGCCTCCAAATACCTCATTCATCGAACGAAATATGGCTTCAGCCACTTTATATAGATACTAGCTGACCCGGCAAACGTTGTCTTGACAAAAATTTTTTTTTTTAAAATAGGGGTTAATCGTAGGGGCTTGAAAATTTTGGGTTGTATGTATTTTTGTATCCCGTTTAATAAAAAAAAATAGAAATGAGAAATATATCGAAACATTAAAAAAAATCATCATCATCATCATCATCAGCCTTTAGGAGTCCACTGCTGGACGTAGGCCCATAGAGCGCCACAACTGCCGGCCCTGTGCAACCTGCATCCATCGGCCTCCCGCGGATTTCACAAGGTCGTCTGTCCACCTGGTAGGGGGACGGCCTACTCCGCGTCGACCAGTTCGTGGTCGCCACTCGGGAACCTTTCTACCCCAGCGGTGATCGGTTCGTCGAGCGATGTGGCCAGCCCATCTCCACTTCAGCGTGCTAACCTTACGGGCTATGTCGGTCACGGCAGATCTCTTGCGAATCTCCGTATTGCGGATCTTATCTCGCAGAGAGATTCCGAGCATAGTCCGTTCCATAGCACGCTGAGCCACCTTGAGCTTCGTTATAAGGCCAACATTTAGAGACCACGTCTCAGCTCCATATGTCATCACTGGTAACACACATTGGTCATAGACCTTAGACTTAAGGCACTGTGGGAATTAAAAAAAATTAGGGGTGGACTACCCTTAACATTTAGGGGGATGATAAATAGATGTTTGCCGATTTTCAGACCTACTCAATATGCTCACAAAATTGTGACACGAGAATTTTATATTTAAAATTTTCAGAGCAATTATGTAGCAAACAGTGTGACTTTTTTCTTTAATTTTTTTTTTAATTTTAATACCTGTAATTTGAGTATAACATATAAATTTAATTTGTTGACATGTTTAATTATTATAAAAATATTAGGAAAATGTGGATGCTTAATATAATAACACGAAAAAGAATGTAGTATAAAGAGATATTATTTTTTATTAAACAAGAAATCTCGTCAATATGTGTAGGGTAGTGTTAAATTATTTCTTAACATTTGCTATGACCATATTTAAAATTAATTTATTTTAAATGGATTAAAAGATAAATGTGGATAGAGCACATATTATATACAGTCAAGTATAGAGATATTAGGCAACACTCATTCTGTGTAAATGCCTTTGAAATCCGTCGACACCCGAATGCTCGCTTCCAGTACTCAGTCAGCGGTTCTGATAACAATGATCGACTTCAATCCATTTCCGTACAGAAAATCTCTCCCCTAGACGTAGAGTAGAGAGATTATGTTCGGAAATTCGTCGTTCGTTGGCTTTACTCCACTATCCGACAACATCGATAATCGATCTGTACTCGATTCCTGTTTCGGTATTACTTCTGATATACGAGTAATCTGTTGTGAGATAGATTTGTTTTTATTATTTTTTCTAAGCCACAGTTTTATAAGATGGTTTTATTTTGTTTGAGTACATAATGTCTTAATCCATGATTTTGTTTTGTCCTTTAAATGTTTGAGACAGTTACTCTTCGTTACTTTATTAACAAGACTTTAGTGGGAATTCTGATTGTTTAACACAGGTTTGAGTTAAACAAAATTTTTAATATGATGACCCTATTTCTATATATATTTTTAATACACTATAAGTGTTAAATATTATACAGATTTTATCAGTTAAATAGGCTGGAGTCGATCTATTTAATTGACTTTATAGAGTAGAGGAGTTTCAGTATAAATTGTTCTAGTTTAGGAAGTATGCCAGTGGTTTATCCGAAATAACTATCCATTTTTATTTTGTTGGAATTGTCAAAAAAAATCTCTTAGCTCTCAGGATTCTCGGGAAATTGATAGCGATAATTTTGATCAACACAATACAATTGTATGGGACACAGGACAAATATACATGACAGAGATAACATCTCTAAGAAGTTCATAGAACTAATTTGAGGATAATTAACCTTTTGTATTGCGAACAGAAGAAATGTTGTTTTGCTTACATCTATTCCAAGATAGTTGAAGCACGCAAAGTCTATTTAGAGTAATGGTGACTATTTGTTATACGTACACAGTAACTATTTTTTTATTTAATATTCTCTCTAAATAAAAACCATCATTTCATTAATAATCTGAAACTATATTACGATATTCAAGAACATTGTGGTGTTTGTGAAGTTTTGATGATAAGAGAATGCTTAGATTATAGGTAGAGCCAAGCAGTTCGCTGCATGAATGGGCCGGCTCGACCGGTGAAATACCACGACCTCTCAGAAGACCGACGTAAAGTGGCGCATGCCGCGTTTCGTTCGGTGACAGAGGTATCCGAAGGCCCACCCCTTCCCCATCCTTTCCTATCCCCTATCCCTTAAAGGTCGGCAACGCAACAGTAACACTATATGTGTTGCTGGTGTCCATGGGCGGCGTTGGTTGCTTACCATCAGGTGACACGTCTGCTTGTTTGCCCTCCTATTCCATAAAAAAAAGATGGTTTGGACATGTACAAAGGATGGTTAAAATGAGACTGATCAAATAAATATATGAGACATGCCTAAAAGAGTGATTCGGTAAAAGTAGACCAATAAATGATGTGTAAGAGAGGCCAGGTCAAGAGTCAGCCCACGAGAGTATATGAAAGCGTAGAAAGCAAGAAATAAGTGACAGGAACATAGCAAATGGAAAGAAGTAATCTCTGCTTACACCCATTGGTGAAAACTGATCATATGTTTTTCTATGACTATTTTCAATTTTTATTTTATCTTTCGATCGGAAATATAATCAAATATTCGCTATTTTTTAGGTATCCGGATTTACTTTAACCTCGGTTACTCGATTAATTTTCACTTTTGTTCACTAAAACGATACCAATTGTACAATTAAAATAGTCAACTGGTAGTCACATACGACTATGTTACTTCACATGCATTAGTATTCATGGTTCGGCTTACTCTGCGCCATACAAACTGTAAATCGTCCAGGCAACAGGTGAACACTTCGGTCAGCAGGCTGTACAACGAGATGAAGACACGTCTATATATATTTTATTGATGAGAGTCATTATGAACGTCTGTAGTTATATTTATAAATGTACCGACTTCTAAATGATCCCTATTTATTTTGGTTTCTAACTCACTCCAGTACACTTTGTGATACGAGCGTATATGTTGACATTTTTCTATGTATAATTCGCTAGTTCTTTAATATTAACATTTACTTGTTTAACTTCTTAACTAGATGGCGCTGTGTAAATTTTATCTAAAATGTTAGTATTATTATTGTTTAAATTAAACTTATTTACCAGACACATAGGATTATTTAGATACATTTTAGGCCTCAGATGCTTAGACCCAAGCCAAAATTAGTTTTAAGCTTTTAACTCAAAAGCTTAGGGATACCTATTTACCTAAGAGAATATACTTAGTTAGGAAAACAGCCTCCAATTCAGTTTATATCTACCTACGCTCTTAAGTCAAAGCTTATTACACAAATTAGGAAAATAGCCTCTGTCTGTCCTACTGTAACTACTGCCGTTTGATGTATAGAGTAGTTTTTGATCTTTTTGTATTTATACATGGCGATACCGGATTTAGTAATAACTGTTTTCAAAGATAAATAATCAAACTTTTATTTAAATTGTTTACCTAGACTTGAGCTTGGTGAAAAATCTAGGTTTTGGTTGGGGCAATTATTTCAATTTGTCATTGTCAGCGTCTTTATATTTTATTCCATTAGAAGTTAATATTATTAAAGTCCATAAGTCTCTTTAAGTTTTATTCGTACATTAAGTTAAAGTACTCGTAAAAATTAAACTTTACTTTTATGAGAATATTCGTGCCTGTCTGTATAGATACAAATACTATGACCAATTAACGCATATACACTAATAACCATAATATATACGACCCGGCTTAAAATAATATCAAAATTTGGCCGTTCTTATCATAAGTTACAGTCATAATATAAAATGTTACACGATACATAATTCTAAACTAACTCAGAATGTGTTAGACCGCAGTTTGTTTTCAAGCCTTGAATTTTAGTTTAAGTGTAAAATAATCAAAAAGATGGTGGTAGGCAGACTACCATCTTTTGTTCATCACTCGTGAAAATGATCTCTGTAAAGAGTCCGAAACGTCGGGAAATAAATAAAAATAAGTAATAAATAAACGCGATATAATCCATAAAAAGTTGTTTTAATGTTATGAATGTGATTCGCGAAAATCTGAGAAATAAATAATTACTTACGAATTTAAAAGTCAAGTATATTATAGAAAAAGCGATTATATGTATTTTTAATTCCAAATTAGTTCTCATAATATATTTCAAAATTGTGCCAGGTGCTTAACAATAGGTTACAACATCCACATTTGGGGCGTAAAAATTCAGTATGTAGCTGCCATTGCCTACACCTTCGAGAATGGGTGATCGTGAAGTTGCGAAATATTTGTAACTGTTTGTACAAACGGTCTGCGTTAGTTTTCTTTTAACAAGTGCACCTTTGACAGTTTGACAGGCCTCGTGGCGCATTGATAAAACTACCGGCTGGAGCAATAAGGTCGGGGGTTCGATTCCCACCCGAGCACAAATATTTGTGACAAACATGAATATTTGTGTGGTATCTGGGTGTTTTTCTATGTATTATAAGTATGTATTTACAAAAGAAAAGCATATATGTATTTATATCCGTTATCTAGTATCCATAGCACAAGCATTTAGTTGCTTAGCTTGGAACTAGAGGGCGCTGTATGGATTGTGTCCAAGATATTATTATTAGTATTTCAAACTCTCAGACAAGACAAATCTGATATTACCTAATAAAGCACAATTTATCAAGATACTATATAATCTTAACATGAAAAAACATAACATAACTTCACAACTTTTTCTACCCGAAGGTGTAGACAGTGGCTGTTAAGCCTCCACTCGCCATTAGGTTTACGTCCTAAATGGTGGCAAACCTATTGCTATACCGGGCACAAAGTTTTTAGTCATCGATATTTATAACAAATTACTTTCATAATTTATTTCGAAAAGTCATTGGTGTGAGGCAGGATTCGAACCCGCGACCTCTGGATTCAGAACCGGGGTGCTCGACCACTGGACCACCGACATTATTCTAAACATGAATTACCTATATTATATACTTTGAATTGTATTACTCGACATTAATAAAATGTCAGTAATGGTTACAATTAGAATGATAATAATATTAAACACCAAATAAGTCTTTAAATAAATCAAATAACTTCGTAGCAACGGCTTGAATGATATAAAATAGCTTAGGAGCCCACGGGAGTTTTGTTTCGTGATAATATTCGATTTTAGAAGGCTGTAAACAATATTTTACGACTCTATCCAGATACTGGAAGCCATTGAGACGCACTCCCTTGACAATTATACCCACAAATGCAGATGTACTTACTGAGGCGGTAATATAATTTTGTTTGTGAATATTCTTTACGTTTATTACCGTGACGGTGGGCTGCGATACTTATTTTGTATTATACTGTTGAGGCTTTTACAATATTTGCGTCATGGTATGACTTCATTAAGTACTTATTACATTATTATTCCTTATGCCTTTAATAACCGAAGGTATAGATTATTTTAAACAGTCAAAGATAAAAATTATCATTAAAAATATATAAAAAAATCCAAATTGTATCAGTGGGATGATTTGAACCCAGGATTTTATAAACATACAATTCATGTTCTTGATCTATTAAGCTGCCAATATTTTTATCAGTTAGTTTATATGTATGTATAGATTTCTTCTAAATCAGAATTACATTTGATCAAAGATAATTTATCTATCACAGAGAATTTTTTGAATGTGTTGTTACAATTTAATTTTGGTTATTATTATATTAGCGTTTGACGTTATATACGAAATTAACTTGAGATCTTTCATATAATTAATAAATTATGTGTCACTTTGTGTCTTTAAAATAAATCTAAATGTTAACGTGACAGAAAAATCTTTGTATGTTTTTAAACGCAAAGCTTTGTCGTATGTGAAATTTATATACTTAACTTTGATACAAGGAAAATATTTAGTATGGTTATGATAGAAAAAGAAAACGATAATCTCGCTCACACCCCCCAGTCGCACCAATTCATTATTAAATCGGAGACATTCTCCCTCTTTCTATTTTCAAATTCTGGTAACATCTTCCATCTACTCAATCACACTTTTTGTTACGCATTTAATTGTTTACTACATAAATCAAGCTTATGTAGAGAGATATTTAATTATAAAAGTTGTAATATAACTAATAATCCAAGTAATACGAAATCCGTGTACAGATTCACAGTTGACATAAGCTATTTATCTTCGCTTCTATTTACATAACTCTTGCAGAATTTAAAGGAAAGTTACAAAACGATGATATTTGTTTGGGACACATTAATTAACAAAACTTGACGAAAATGCGAGTTTTGTTACGTTGCAAACGACATAATAATATTTACTAAGATTACAAATAGCTACAGACTTTTAGAAAGGACGGTACAAAAAGAATAGTAACAATTATACAGTTATGTATAATTGTTACTATTCTTTTTGTACGAAAAGCTGACCCAGCGAACTTTGTTCCGCATTAAAATTAAAATAAATGAGTAAAATTTGGATGTTAAAAAGTTCAATTTGTGCTATTTATCGGCACGCGTTTTGGCGCACAACGCAACTACTACGTCCCACTATATTAATACTGTAATATCTTCGTAAATATTAGTTTAAATTACATACTATTTAGGGCAATATTGATCTATATTGATCTATATTAAATGCACACTCTATTTAATATACTTAACTGGATGAAAATTAATGATGTAATGTTTCAAATCGCGTCGTAAATAAGCCCTTATTTCACGTAAAAAGTGAAAAAATAAAAATGGTCATTGTGGGTTATCCCTAAGAGACAGACATATGCCCTTGCGGACTTTTTTGTAGATCTTTTGAGGGGGTATAACAATGTAGTACATTATTTTGTTTTATCACTTAGGATTCAGGCAGCGTTTGCGATTAAAGATCTAAATCTTAAAAATTATCACTTCTTTTCATTACACTATACATCAATTATAGATCAAAACCACCCTGTTGACACCCTCTAACTATTAAAAAAAAACCGCATCATAATCCGTTATGTCGTTTTAAAGATATATGCATACAAGGGGACAGACAGTTGTTGTTTTATACTATGTAATGATTAAGGTTGAAAAAAAAAATCACCCGCGGACAAATTTTATTCGGTTGAATAATAATAATTTTTTGTAATAATAATAATTTATTCAGTAGACATAAAATGGCCGTCAGCGTTTTTATTAACATGGCAGGAGGTCAACAATCAATTGAAGAAAAATAAAATAAAAAAAATTAGAAAACATTTTTTTTGTGTCAAAGTCTAACAAAGTCAGTTATAGTAAATTACCTTTTTACCGAAATGAAAATTTATTACTTCTACAATTATATCAGGCATCAAAGCGAACATGCTTTTTAAATCTTCTTTGGCTTTCGATGAGCACAAAGCTTGCTTGTTATTTACAAAAAAAAATATTATTATCCCAATTAGTGAAGTAAAATGAAAAAATATCTCATCCCAATGCGTCATCTACAATGAGAAAAAATCAAGTTCGAAACGGATCATAAAACCGCCTAAAAACATAGCTTTTGTACATTTATTTTTGAAAATGTCAACTTCTTATAGCCTTGGAATGAGAAACTCTAAATAATCTCAATAATCTACCCTTTAAAACCTCCCGTTTTAAAGGGTAGATTATTGACTCACAATTTAAACAAACGTCATTTAAAACTCTTTAAAATGAAGTTGAAGTCACTAATAGTAGTGTAGCAATAATTCCACGACTATCGGAAGCAGTCCCCGGGGTGATATTCATTCAGCTTATCCTTACTGGTTTGTGCAACCCTTGTCAATACACAATGATTAGTGGCTTTCATTTACAAGGACAGGAATAGAAGGGAAGAAAAGTGCCTGGCCTCGCCCATGAACACTTTCAACACTGATAGTGTTACAGTTGCACGCTTTCATATGGTATAATATTAAATTAATATTCGTTCTACGAGCACCTCGATTCAGAAAAATGCCTCCAACCCCAAATCCTGAGTCACTCACTAACCAATTTTCTCAAATTTTTATACCTTATTCACTAGTCAAGCGAGTTTTTTCTCGAAAATTGTCATCTTCGAGTAGAAAAAGGCGTGGTGTAACAATAATAAAACAAATATTCTACATTCATGGTTGATAAAATTTATTTAATCAATTAATCTATCATGTCCTTTTATATCAAAACCAGAGCATAATTAAATACAAAAGGTATGTATTCCACGTAAGCGTCTAATACGTTCGAGCCAAATACGTACTTACACGTAATGATTATGACAACCGTTTGGCTGAACGAGTGGGGGTAAAGAGGGGGGAGAATCTCACGTTAATTGGATCGATCTCATTGATTGTTTCCTGTAGTAACAGACAAACAAAAGTAATTCCATTTTATAGAGAGATCTTAAGTAGAGTTCCTGTTACTGCTAATTCCTAATCATATATATTTATACTGCCAGATTACCGCCACCCCATCTCTTCCCGTGGGTGTCGTAAAAGGCGACTAAGGGAAAAGCTAGAAGAATGGGCAGCAGCATTCTCTCCCAACAAAATACAGCTTACTGCGATCGCCAACCCGCCCGCCAAGCGTGGCGATTATGGCAAATTCCCCCCCATGATTGAGAGGACCGGCAGTTGTGGCGCTCTATGGGGGAGGCCTATGTTCAGCAGTGGACCTTAAAAGGCTAATGATGATGATGAATGATGATTAATACTCATGTACACGGGTAGGCTTTGTAGTGTCCATGATCTGAATCTTGAGCAACCTACTTCTAAATCAAAAAGTCGTGGGATTGCATCCGGGTGCACCTACCAATGACTTCACTATTTTTTTCCAAAATCGTTGGTGATAAATATTGATGACTAACAATACTGAACTCCATGTATGGTAATAAGTTCCTGGTAACCTATACCTTTGAGTAGAAAAGGCGTGAAGTATTAAAAAATAGCTATTTTTGCTTCGTCATGGCTTTGATATTTGATCTTTTACATTCTCCATTACTAGTTTTTACGAGTATATTGTATGATCAATATTTACAAGAAACAATGATAATATGAGATAATAGCATATTGGGTGAATTAGTAATATTCCTCAGCACTTTTCTTAAATGTAAGTCAACTCAAATAACTGGCAGTAGATCCACGCTGTATAGAAATGCATTAGAATATTACCTTAGCGCTCAGTGTATGCCAGTCTTGAGGCCACGAGAGGAACCGATAAGTCATCTTGGAATCTTGTAGGAAGCACTCTAAGCCTCGTCTCACCGTTATGTTTACGTCCCAAATGGAATAGATGGCGAAATTATTGCCATACCGGGAAGCAGCTTGGTTTAGATATTTTTTTATATAATAAATATAATCAACTTCACGCCTTTTTTACCCTTGTAGGCAGCGGCTGTTTTTTATAATAAAAATAATTTTTCATTTCAAACGTGTAGTTCTTGAGATCAACGTCTTCAAGCAAAAAAAAACTCTTTAGTTTTATAATATTAATAAAGATGGTATCATTGTAAATATCAGAATAATATATCAAGATAAACTTGAAATTAAATATCTAATTTGGAATCAACATGTTTTCTATACTTATCCGAAAGTGAAATTCGCCAACATGACACCAAACATACTTGGGTTCAACACCCCAATCATCAGACACCAGCCTCTCACCAAAAATCGGACAAATTCCTTTGATCTTGTTTGGGGGTAAATCTTTTCGATTTATATGTTAATTTATAAATTTGAATCTGCCGCATCTCCGGCTGTTATCCGGCTAATCCGTGCTCTTGTCTTGCCAGATTTATTTCCTCTTCATCTCTTTAAAACAATCCTAATTGATTATGTATGTTTGTTTCTTGTTATAATTTTTATCACTAGATTATTTATTATATTATAATCCAAAGAATGTTATTGTTGAAGAAGCAAATGATAACGATGTATGTATGGGAAAAAAATAATGGAAAAAGAGCAAGAAGATGATTTGAATGCGTATTGGATGGATTTATTTTGTTTCCTTTAAATAATTGCTTAGTTTTCTCGAGGAATTTTATCACCCGTATCACAGTTTAATGCAAATAATGAAAAGTAACCAAATACCTAAAGTTTTTTTTTTAACAAATAATAAAAATAAAATTTAACTAAAATTTGCAACACGATAGCTTTTAGACGGTAAACATAACAGTATACCTAAAATGTTTTATTCAGCTGTGATTTTCTGCAATGCCTTAAAAGTAGCAATCGCTTTTATTTAAATAATAAATTCATTTCCCTGAACTTTTATAACAAATTTCGATAAATTAAAAGGGTAAAAAGTGAATAAGGGAGAACCCTATTTACACCCCAATGATGACGGGTAGACCACCGCAGCGGGTATTCCGGCACCCTCATACATACGGTGGCAGACAGTCCCACATAACCACGGTGCCATCTTTGGCTGAGACAAAGTATGAACAGATTTCATGGCCTTTAACAAAAAAAAGAAAAGAACGTTATCTAGACATTCGATGGAAATATAATTAAAAAACATATTTTAATTACATTGAGGCGAAGAAATTAAGACTAAGACTAGCGTAAATAAAAACTCTTTAATTCGCAATTCGGCGTGTGGCATCTGTTTTCTAATTGAGACATTAAACAAGGATGGCCTTAATTGCATATTAAAATATCGCACACATTAACGACCTCAGTAGTAATGGAAATATTAATATCGTACAATTGAAGTCTAAATATGGCTGATGTTTATTTATATGAGAGTTTTGCGATTTATATTGATCCAATTTCTTTTCTTCAAGAAATGGAATAGCAATATTTTCGTCTGGTAGTAAGTGGCTAGCACTATCCATATACATCTGCAACACCATCGTTTCCTGAAGGTCCTCTCTGTCAGGAAACACAGCGACTAGTAACTGGGTTAAGGAGTCATGCGTGGCAATAATTTCCTGTTCAGAGCACCGTCGTGCATCGCTAACCATTATTTCAGTCTTATATTAATTTCTTGCTTTTCCTTTACCAGCATTGCAGCGCTCTTCACAATTATCTTGCTTCATTGCGCCTGTGTTATTACATTTTTCATTTAAAACAGCGGAAATATATTGAAATGTGCTCTCAGGAGACTCTTTTGATTGCCTTTTTACATTTTGAATCACAATAGATACGATATTCCGTGCGATATCATTAAAACGAGAATATTGCTATATCCAGTCTCATTTGTCTACGTTCTTACATTTTATTTCATATCAATGTAACATGACTTTTAGAGATCAGTATTTGTTTATCTTGTAGTTTTTATTTATCTTGTAGTCATTTCCGGGTTAATACAAGGATGTTATGGTTCAAATCTTAGGAGGGGAATTAGTTAAATTTTAAATTAAATTACACCAAAATTTATTGAAAGAATGATGAAATTATAAGTGTTTTATTTTCTCCAGATGTTTTTGTTATTTGCTTTTACCACCTTAACTATTACTATACAATTTCTTATTAAACAAAATAAAAAAAAAATAGAAAATTTTAATTAGAAAACTTAATTTTATGTGAATGCTAGTAACTACTATTGAATATACCATATTTCAACTAATTTCTATAACTACTCTCGGTGGTCCAGTTGTCGAGCACACGGTTTCTGAATCCAGAAGTCCGAGTTTGAATCCTGGCTCACACCAATGACTTTTCAAAATTAAATAATTTCGAAAGTTATGTCTTATAAATATCGATGACTAAAAACTTTGTGCCCGGTATGGCAATAGGTTCGCCATCTATTCCATTTGGGACGTAAACATAACGCCGAGTCGAGGCTTAACAGCCACTTCCTACACCTTCGGGTAGAAAAAGGTGTGAAGTTATGATAAGTTATGTTCTATCACAAAAAAAAAACATGGTTTACGGTTCCCCTAAGTGTGTTCAGTCAGAGTCAATATAATTTATTGCACGGCAAAGAAGACTAATTTAGCTTATTAATTTCACGCTGGCGCTTTTATAGGTGCGGTTCCCGGCTTACATGACTGGAGTTGTTTAATCACAGTGCCATGTCCCAGTCAGCGAAAAGCATCATTATTCCATGTCAGTAGCTTTTATACTCAGAAATCAATCACAGTACCTACATATTTATTTGGTTTTTATTTATTTATTTTCAAATATTTTTATGTAAAGCTTTCTTCTGGATAGGAGGGCAAACGAGCAAGTGGGTCACCTGGTAAGTAAGTTCTCACCGCCTATGAACACCATGATGCGATGCCGTCATTTAAGGGAGTTCGAGGGGAAAGAAAGGGGAAAAGGCATCGGGGTCATTTAAGGGAGTTGGAGTTGGGGAAAGAAAGGGGAAAGGGCATCGGGACTCCGGGTACCTCTCTCAATAAACGAAAAGCGGCACGAGCCACTCCACTTTGAAATTCCGAGAGGTCTTGATTTTACCCCGGTCAAGCCGGACCATTCATGCAACGAACTGCAAGACTCTACCATTTTATTTCTATTCATTCAAATAATATTCTATTTTAAGAAAATTCTATAGAGTCAAAACGTAACTGCTGAAATCGCCCATCTAAATAAACTTTTATCGACTCATTTTCTTTCAGTATACTGAAGAAATTCACTGCTGTGTAATGGTTTTGGGTTTGAATATGTACGTAAGTGTATTTTGCCGACTTTTAAACGACCAAAATCTCAATGTGATATCCGATATTGGAGTTAGAAAGTTGCTTTTTAAACCACGAAAATCACAAAACTACAACAGAGAATCAATAAAGATTTATAATAAACATTTACTGAAGAAATTATTATCTAGAAATAATCTCAGTCTAAAGAAAAAAAAAACTAGAAAATGAAAGACAATGTATTACCAAGTAAACTTATGAAGCAATGTCAATTTACACTTATGTCGAAATTAACTATTCACGTCTATTTTAATTTCTTCTTGCTTAATAAACGTATCAAGAGGATTCTGTTTTTCATTCATCATATTTGACCGTGTTGTGTAGAATATTGGTTCATATTGATAAATAGAATTAACAAACTATAATATTGTAACTGCTTCACATAGAACTCAAAATATGACATCAGATTTGAATAAATACAGGTTAGCATGTAGTTTAAAATAAACATATTCAATATTAAAAATAGCAAAAGGAAAAATAAAATTGTCTTACCACCAGGTGACCCACTTGCTCGTTAGCCCTCCTATCCTATCAGAAAAAAGTTATTTTTTATCCACAATTTATAATTTACTTCTTTATTACTTTTGATGCGGAAGAAAGTTCACCGGTTGAGCTAGTGAATTTATAAATTTTGGGTATGATACTGTTTCTTTACTGTATGTATGTATAATTGTATGTTGTATTGTATTGTAAATGTTGTATGTATAATTCATGTAATAAACATGAATTATACATACAAACTATCCCATTGACATCCTCTATCTATTAAAAATAACCGCATCAAAATCTGTTGCGTAGTTTCAAAGATTAGCATATAAGGGGACAGACAGCGAATAGGGACTTTATTTTACTACTGACTATCTGACCCGGCGAAGTTTGTTCCGTATCAAAAGTATTTTTTCAGCATTCACAATATTTCATAGTACTAAATCTTAAAAATTATCGCTTTTTCTGTACATACATGAATTATATATACAAACCGCTCCGTTGAAACTCTCTATCTATTAAAAAAACTCGCATCTTAATCCATCGCGTAATTTCCAAGATGTAAGCCTATAAAGAGACAGACGACTTTATTAAACTAAAAATTTCACACTTTGAAATTCTTCCGTTCCAAATTTCCCTGCTTTATTTTGCCCACGCTTTAATTTTGCTCTCATATATTAGCATTAGTGTTACAGTGTATAACCGCTGCTATTTTTTAAGAGCTATGTTGTATCTGTGCCCCGCAGTCTCAAAGCATAATTATGTTAATCTTAGTACTCAATGCACTGTACTTTATATTTCTGCGTATAAGACATAGTATAAAGACATGCGTAGCGATAAGAAACTATATTTTACAACAACTACACTTTACAGTAATTATATTTTATTTTTGTTTAGTTTAACTATTACTGTGTACATCACAAGATTTATACAGTAATATTTAAACAGTTTGTTAATTAAGCCTCGATAGTCCACTTGTCGAGCACCCCACTTCTGAATCCCGAATCACGGATTCAAGTCCTGGTTCACACCAATAACTTTTTGAAATTAATTTCGAAAACTATGTGCGATAAATATTGATGACTGAAAACTTTGTGCCCGGTATGGCAGTAGGTTCGCCACCTATTCAATTTGGGACGAAAACAGAACGGCGAGTCGAGGCTTAACAGCCACTGCCTTTTTTTTGAAGCCTTCCTCCGGCGTTGGGGTGGTCCAGGATACGGTTAACCCCTCTGGACCACCCCGCCTTCGCCCCCCTCTGCCTCGAGGGGGGGTCGTCCTCGGGGAGCCTGAGGCTCCCTAGGGCGGGGCGGCTCCAGCCACGCGCTGTAAAGAGGCGTGCGGTCGGCGGCGCCCCCGACGACCCTCCCCGGCCGCACCAGGGATCTTTCTTCCCCGGCCGTGACCCAGGCGCACCCGCGGGCTGTATGCCCCCGCGGCCCGTCGGCGGCGGCGATCACTGTGCTCAGGGACCATCCGCACGAAGTGCTCCTCGAAGCTCCAGCGGCCGACCAGGGTGAGGCCGAGGTACTTCATGTATCTTCCCACCGGGACAGCCGTGTCACCCACCAGGATCCGCGAGGCCGGTGGTTCCCGGTCCCGAGTGAGCCGGTGGAACCACAGCGCCTCACTCTTGTGAGGCGCCACCTCCAGGCCCATCCCGCGGATCCGTCTGACGACGATTGCCACCCCCCGCCCGGCGAACCTGAGCGTACGCTCGAAGTCGGGCCCCGTGGCGACCACCAAAGTGTCGTCTGCGTAGCACACGACTCTCACGCCACGGGGCAGACTGGTGCGGAGGACCGGGTCTTAGGCGAGGTTCCACAGCAGGGGCCCTAGCACGGACCCCTCCGTCTAGGGCCCGATGACCGACCTTAGGTAGGGAGGCACCTCATGGTAGACGAGGGCCTCACTGATGGCCGGCCAAGGGAGGGTCCCGAAGGCGTTGACGATGTCTAGCGACATCGCCAGCGTGACCCGCCCTCCCCCTGATCGGACTGCCGGAACGACGACGGAGCGTCTCCGGTCCTCCCTTGCTTCCTGATTAGCACCAGTCTCGCCGACTTCCAGTCGAGGGGGAACACCCCGCGGCGGAGGCAGTTGATGAATAACTGCCTTGCCTTGTTTCCCAGGACTCCCAGAACGAGCGCCAGGACCCGGCTCGTAATGCCGTCCGGGCCGGGAGCGGCGCTGCGGGAGGCGAGCCGCGCAACGGCTCGCCCGAGCTCGTCCTCCATCACCGCCAACTCTTCAGACCACGGAGTGCGGTGTGACTGTGACGGAGGATCCGAGGGACCGCCTTGGACTCTAGAGAAGAGCGTGTCGACCACTCCTCCCATGACTTCTGGATCCAGGTATTCTGTCAATGGAGGGACCCAAGGGGTCAGTTTGCACAGTATCATTCGATATGGGCGCCCCCATTGGTCCCTGTCTAGTCCCTCGACAAGCTCGTTCCAGGACCGCTCGCGAGCCTCCGCGATGGCTACGTAGACGGCGTGCGCCACGGTCCCGTATTCCCGTCTGTCTCTGAGAGCCCTCTCGACTGTGGTTCGCCTTCTTTTGCAGGCTCTTTGGTACCGGCGGCGGGCGACGAAGGCGGCCTTCCTAAGCCGCTCTATCTCCGCGCTCTACCAGTACACAGAGCCCGGCTGGGGCGGCCCGACTCGGGGCATCGACCCGTCGCAAATCGACGTCATCGTGCCACGCAGCCAGGCCGCTTGCGCCTCGGGATCGGGCGATTTTGCTCCCTCCATCCAGTCCGCGACACTGGCGGCGGCCACGACAATGTCTCGGTCGGGCCGCTTCAGAGACCAGCGTCGCGGAATTTTATATATACCTAAATATCTCTACAATGAATTGAACTATTATTTCAGAATAACGATTTTTTTACTAAGATTTCAAAAATGTTTGTGCTGATTTAGAAAGAAAATTAACTCACAACATGAAGCTAAATTTATTTGTGAAGTGTCTGATGTTGACAGATCTTCATCTGTAGCATGCTGATATTTTGGTTTTTTTTTGCATTATTGTGATCTTGCATCATTTGGCTTTTATTAACTAGATCAGAAAAGAGAAATCAGGATTCCCATACAATTGGTGTGTCAGATAAATTAAGTTTCTGAAGAGTTACGAAGCTAGAAGGGGCAATTGAAGTTGTGAGTGGCGAGTCTTGTCGCGGTAAGAGTGGTCGCAACTCGTAGACACTAACGCCAGTTCATTCCATTCGAACGGACTTAACTGGAATGGGAATTGGATTAGGAAATTGGAAAAACATTAAAATAACAGATTACGATAAAAGACAATTGTTAGCTGTCATTTTTCCGATGGTGCTTCTGTTTTGTAATTTCACACCTTTTTTTATAAAACTTGTAAGCAGCGGCAGTTATACCTCCACTCGTCAAATGTTCATGATGTAATCTAAACATATAAATAAAATCAAAGTGTCTATTTGTAAAATTGAAATAACTGCTTTTTACTACAGTCATATAAATACATATACGGTACATACATTAAAATAATGTTTCACAATTTTTGTATGTCGGTATCTCTGTCTGCTTGATCTAGGTAATCTCTTCAACGGCTGAAACGTTTTTGCCAGAAATTTGATTGGCGGTGTAATAAGGAGTGACATAAGCTACTTCTTCTTAAAAATAAAAGTTCGCCAGGTCAGCTAGTAGGTAATATGATAATTTGTCAATCAGGGCACAATTTTTCAGTCACCAATGTCTATCACGCGTAACTTTAGGAAATAATTTCTTTCAGAAGCGTGATGCTCAATCTCCACGTCACCACGTCACAAAATTTGAATTTGACCTTTTCGAAGAACACAAATACATAAAATACATTCATAAATTATCTGTACAAGATATACATTTTACAAACCACTGATTAAAATGTTAATCCAAAAACAAAAAAAAACAATCAGGGTTTCAAACGACCAATCAAACTTTAAATATAATCTGTCCCTACTAAAGGGCTGATTCACAGTACAACTTGTAATTGAAAACTACCTTAGTTTGAAATAGAAAAGCAATTAAAAACATATTAACAGATCGGGCGTGAATACGGTAATTTCTGGAGTAACGACACCTGCGACCCATTATCGAAGAGTTAATGGCTCATATTACTTTGTGAAGGCATTCTGACTCGTGATTATAGAATAGTTTCCAATATTGTGTAATAACACCTCACATTACATAACTTTGCGCCTACTTTACCCAAAGGTGTAGGCAGTGCCCCTTAAGCCTTGACACGTCATTATGTTTACGTCCCAAATGGAATATATTGGAATACTTAACAGTCGTAGAGCCAAGAAGTTAGCTGCATGAATTAGCCGGCTCGACTGGTAAAATACCACGACCTCTCAGAAGATCGACGTAAAGTGGCCCATGCCGCGTTTCGTTCGTAAGAGAGGTACTCGGAGGCCTACCCTCCTTCCCCATCCTTTCTTATCCTACTCCCTTAAAGATTGGCACTGCAACTTTAACACTATATGTGTTGCAGGTGTCCACGGGCGGTTACTTATCATCAGGTCACACGCCTGCTCGTTTGCCCACCTATACTATAAAAAAACTGATAAGACACAGTCGAGACGTAAATTGGTAACTTCGTTAAAAACTCGTCATATTCATCAGTCATACAGGTTATATCTATAGAAACATTATTACAAACGGTGACCCATTTCGTAGATGATCACTTGTCTCGTCAATCCTGGCTGTTATATTGCTTTTTTATATTGATTTCCCAATAAATTAGCATCAATCTCACCACGAATATAGTTTATTTATTGATAATAAATAAATTTGTACTTGAAATATTGGAGACCTTTCATTTAGTCTCCATATATTCTCTTTGAAAACTCAGTCAAGATAGATATAAGTAATTACAGATTATTTTTGTCTATCTTAAATGGACAGCACAACATTTAATTATGTTCAATATGAGAAAATATAATGTAATTTTTATGGTTTTAGCTAACGTTAAAATATGAAATTGAAAAAAACAAATGTCTGATTTTAAAATTGGTACTTAATTTTAGCGAATTTAAAAATGACAATGTGGATTATTTTTTGTTATTCATAAACATTGTACATATAAATGAAGGGATATTTATAAAATTTGATTTGGCACGACCTGAACAGATTTTAAAATTCCGAAAAATAATTTTTAATACGATTCCATGTTTTGTGGTAGAAACATTTTTATTTCATTTCGTTTGATATCAATTCATTTTTTATTAATTTATGAAACCTGACAAGAACAGATAAACTCTAAAAGATAAGCGTGCAAATTATTTGAATCCTAAACCTTTTTTGAAATTTGTACCTTTGTGTTGTTTTATTTTTCATGATTTTGACATCAAAGAACAAATAATTTTATAGAGGACATATTTGGAGGATAGGTATAGAATATGTTGATAACACTTGTGACTTAATTTTTTAGTTTTATGATAATAATCCAAAGGGCGGGAAAATGATAAGACAGTGCGTATTAAAAATGGTGTCGCCAATACGCAACCTAAAATCTATCATTGTGTTTTATTACGAAAAGATATTATGGATAACTTTGTTTTGTTGTTCCAATGGTATGTTGTTATGGGCCCAGCGGCCAGCGTGCCAGTCTTCAGGCCAATATGGACAAAAATCAATTTGGACCGTTCGCGGCTGAACGAGCCTTTTGTGCGACAATGAAAGGTTATCGATGTTCGTTTTCACGGATCACTAAAGCTGTCAAGCTAACTTACAGAAGAGAAATACATTACTCATAACAAGAATAGTCGTCTGAAAATGAATATTATTATTTCATATTTCTTTATCTTACATTATAGAAAATTGTATAGGTAGACATTTTAACTTATTTTTATGATAATAAAACCTGCCAGCGAGTCACCCCAGCTCAACGCCCCTCATGGACAATTGCAACACTCAGACGTTCACAGCTGCATTGCCAGCCTTTGAAATAAGCTATGGAGGCGAATAAGGAGAAGGTGGATCATCCATACACTTTTATCACCAAGCGAAACGTGGCGTGAGCCACTTGACTTGCTTACTTGATATGCTTGTACCAGTGCACATACACACACATACACATAACGTCACGCCAAATCCCTCGCGAGGTATGCAGAGAGGACAGCTTCTTTGACGTTTATAACTCGTGTCTACTTATTTGTTTATTTATACTTTATGTACTAAAATTGCTACATAAGGTGGACTTAATGCCTTAAGGCATTTTCTGTCTGTCTATCCCACTCGTCGGTTTTTAAGGCTTCTGATAATTGCAGCTTCAAGCTTTCGTTTGGTAATGGAATGTGTGTCGTGGCCAAATTACAAGTAATTAATAGAGTAAGAGAAATACTAAAGTATGCTGCTACAATTGTACCAGGTACGTAGTTATTTTTATGAATACGATCCTGCAAATGTTCGTAACTGTCACATACATGGAGGTTCTCCCTACCAGTTCATAACTCCCAAATAGTGCGGAGCATGTGTTCGGGGTATGATATGTGTATGAATTATTACCAACGTTATTGCTTTTCATTGTAGTACGTGTATGCTGTGATATTTGTATAATTCAACATGGATCTTTAGAATATTTCACGAGTTTTGATTTATGTATTTTTTTAATATTAGTCTATCGCGACGACTCAACCAATAGTGAAGAAATTTTGTGCTCAAATTTTTACAGATTACTCATTTCGACGAGGCGGTAGTTACTACTACATTAAATGGTTTTAAATAATTCTAATAGCACAAAAAATAAAACTTAGCTCTGAAACTAATCAAGCTAAATATTAATTTGTTTACCGTCCATGAGAACCTAACCCGACCTGCGGCATAGATTGCCCGTGAATTGACCATTTTCCATGGTTCTATGAGTGCGATTTATTTGGTTTTCCAAAATTTATTGCATTTAGACATAAAAGGAGAGGAAGAAGTTGAGAAGTTTTACGTGGCAACTTCGAACATTTCCTGTATATACTGAAAAGTAAATGATTTCCAGAAATCCTTTTCGATAGTCGAACTGCTGGATTCTTATACGTTACCTACTCACACTCTCTACTTGTAAATGGAAATATGACTGACAAAGTTTATTGCATTGTCAACTATTTGGTGGAATATCTGGCAGGCAACACAAAATGTTTTATTTTTGAGGTGAATTTCCAATATTGGAGTGCTATCGTGTAGTATTATAGCGAAGAGTTTTAAGGTGCTTGTCTTTTTACATCTTACAAATAAGTAAACGAAAAATCATTTTACCGTTATTAAAATTATTATCGGTATTTATTTTTAATACTTAAAGAAATCTTTAAAAAATCTCGCCTTGGTATTTAAGTCGTGGACAGTGCTTCTGAATCGAGAAGTAGTGGGATCAAATCCTGGCTCACACCAATGATTTTTCGTAAAATACATGTGACAAATATGGATAACGGACAACTTTGTGACTAATGTATAACAATGGCAGTTCCGCAACCTATTCCACTTGGGACATAAAAATATCGTTAAGTCACATAACAATATACAGCATTATAACTGGACATTTATTTGTTAGCTATTTTATTACCAGATTGAATGGATTCAAAATAATTATCATCAATTACAACAATAATTCGTATCCTAATAGGTGAATTAAAATAATTAATCAGTCAATATACAGAACACAGAGTACATTATGATGATTTGAACAAATAAAACATATTTAATTTACTTTGTGTACTTGGAATACACGTTTGAGTTAGATTAATTAAATGACTATAAATGCAATCATAAATATATGTGTAGTATACTTCGGGTACTTCATATCTGCTGTCTGAGATATATATCGACATACGGCCGAAACCAATAATCAATCTCCAATCTAAGATTGAAGCCAATCTAAGATTATTGACTAACTGTCGATCGATTCCCCAAACAAAATCGATCCATGGATTGATTGTTGGCACGCTTATTAATAGAAATTGATTGAAATATTGATCTTGGATAGCGAAATTCGGATTGGGATAGATTATTGGTTTCGGCCGCTAGAAAAGTACCGTTTTATTTTTATAAAATAAAATAATGATATCGTTATGGCTTGAAATTCCACGGATCAGTTGTTATTAAAATAAAAATATATATACATGAGTTTAAGCTTGGGTATCTATGGCCTAAGCTTTTCTGAAATATCAGCATAAATAATTGTAAGTACTTGTTTAGGTACATTATTTTTTTTAGTATGCATAAACGCTTTGGTAACAAAGCAAAATATTCGGGCTAAATAAAATATTGATTAGTGCCTTTGTGTGGGAAAAGCCTGCATGTGACACAGCATAATAGATTACAGTATGTCATTCGTTTTTGCAAGAGAAAATAACAAAATCCTCTCGTAGTTAGTTGTGCCCGCCTACAGGAGACAAAGGATTCGTTATTCACAAAAATACAAATACATACATAACTTCACGCCAAATCCCTTGCGGGGTAGGAAGAGAGAATGGAACGCCATAGGGCACGATTCTAACACACCTCACTCGCTTCGTTGTTCATAACTCTTTTCATGCACGCGCGTCGATTTTTGAGGCTCCTACCATCACCTTCCTCCAGAACACGTTCAAAAAACGTAGAAAATACAAATGTGTGTTGAATTAGTTTTTTTATGGGATAGGAGAGCCAACGAGTAGACGTGTCACCCGATTGCAAGCAACAAATGCCACCCATAGACACCTGAACACAAATAATGTTGCACTTGCATCGCCAACACTTACAATGGGATATAGAAAGGGTTGGTTGGATAGGACGGGAAGATGATTCTGATAGGTCGTGGTATTTCACTTGTGGAGCCACCCCATTCATGCAGCGAACTTTGTAGCTCTACTCACATGGCGCACTTTTTCTGATGATAAGATAGGTACATATTAAAATTCAAGAGCTAACAATAGTTTTATTTGGAAAGATTGATAACTTCTAATTTATATCTATTTAATATATTGTGTTAAGAAAACGCAATACATATTATGAATGAGGCTTCATTTTATATAATGTTTCATAATTATCTAAGGTATTAAATATGTAATTACGATGGTGTTAATTAAACTCCTGACATAATAAGCATATCAAATTTGTATGTTCGCGAGTTACTTCAAAATATCAAAAGGCGCATTTGAAATTAACGCTATCCAAAATCGTATTATGCGTTTTAAAACGAGACTTAGATTTTTAAATTTGAATTTAATTACAAATGATATATAGATAATATTTAATATGGTTACATATCATTACACAGTTCATTTTTTTTTTAATGGGATAGGAGGGCAAACGACCAGGCGTGTCACCTGATGGTAAGCAACCAACGCCGCCCATGGACACTAGCAACACAAACAGTGTTACTGTTGCGTTGCCGACCTGTAAGGGATAGGAATTAGGAAAAGATGGGGAAGGGGGGTGGGCTTCCGGGTACCTCTCTCACCGAACGAAACGCGGCATGAGCCACTTTACGTCGGTCTTCTGAGAGGTCGTGGTATTTCACCGGTCGAGCCAGCCCATTCATGCAGTGAACTGCTTGGCTCTACCACTGTCAACAAAATCGCTTTCCGCTATCAATCCACTTATATGAGATCTATGAAACTACTCAACAGTTTTTGAAGCATTTTTTTAAATAGATAGATGGTATCAACGGCGTGGTTTTACTTTTGTAATAAAGAAAAGGTGTACATTTTCGAGATTTAGCACTTTAATTGTAAACGATGTAAAAATTAGTTTTGATGCGAAACATAGTTTGCCAGGTCGGCTAGTAAAATAATATAGTTATTAATTTAGGTGCATAAATAGGTATTAAGAGAGGACTGAAACTAAGTTTTTATCAAATTAGTGTAAAATACGTGTGTAAAGCTAGAAAGGTCAAGTCAGCAGAATCACTTGTTTTATATCTCAAAATTTAGTGCTCATTTAGTGCTAATTTAGTGTTGATAACAGATATTTAGTGCTGTGATAGGGGGACTGAAAATGAGAACACTGCTAACTTTACATTAAGCTAGCAGTGTACCATTCGTCTCAGTCTGTCTCAGTCGGCAGAATCACTTGTTTTATATCTCAAAATTTAGTGCTCATTTAGTGTTAATTTAGTGCTGATAACAGATATTTAGTGCTGTGATAGAGGGACTGAAAATGAGAACACTGCTAACTTTACATTAAGCTAGCAGTGTACCATTCGTCTCAGTCTGTCTCAGTCGGCAGAATCACTCGTTTTATATCTCAAAATTTAGTGCTCATTTAGTGCTAATTTAGTGCTGATAACAGATATTTGGAGCTGTGATAGGGGGACTGAAAATGAGAACACTGCTAACTTTACATAAAGCTAGCAGTCTACCATTAGTCTCAGTCTGTCTCAGTCGGCAGAATCACTTGTTTTATATCTCAAAATTTAGTGCTCATTTAGTGTTAATTTAGTGCTGATAACAGATATTTAGTGCTGTGATAGAGGGACTGAAAATGAGAACACTGCTAACTTTACATTAAGCTAGCAGTGTACCATTCGTCTCAGTCTGTCTCAGTCGGCAGAATCACTCGTTTTATATCTCAAAATTTAGTGCTCATTTAGTGCTAATTTAGTGCTGATAACAGATATTTGGAGCTGTGATAGGGGGACTGAAAATGAGAACACTGCTATCTTTACATTAAGCTGGCAGTGTACCATTCGTCTCAGTCTGTCTCAGTTGGCAGAATCGCTCGTTTTATATCTCAAAATTTAGTGCTCATTTAGTGCTAATTTAGTGCTGATAACGGATATTTAGTGCTGTGTTAGAGGGACTGAAAATGAGAACACTGCTAACTTTACATTAAGCTAGCAGTGTACCATTCGTCTCAGTCTGTCTCAGTCGGCAGAATCACTCGTTTTATATCTCAAAATTTAGTGCTCATTTAGTGCTAATTTAGTGCTGATAACAGATATTTGGAGCTGTGATAGGGGGACTGAAAATGAGAACACTGCTAACTTTACATTAAGCTAGCAGTGTACCATTAGTCTCAGTCTGTCTCAGTCGGCAGAATCACTTGTTTTATATCTCAAAATTTAGTGCTCATTTAGTGCTAATTTAGTGCTGATAACAGATATTTAGTGCTGTGATAGAGGGACTGAAAATGAGAACACTGCTAACTTTACATTAAGCTAGCAGTGTACCATTCGTCTCAGTCTGTCTCAGTCGGCAGAATCACTCGTTTTATATCTCAAAATTTAGTGCTTATTTAGTGCTAATTTAGTGCTGATAACAGATATTTGGAGCTGTGATAGGAGGACTGAAAATGAGAACACTGCTAACTTTACATTAAGCTAGCAGTGTACCATTCGTCTCAGTCTGTCTCAGTCGGCAGAATCGCTCGTTTTATATCTCAAAATTTAGTGCTCATTTAGTGCTAATTTAGTGTTGATAACAGATATTTAGTGCTGTGATAGGGGGACTGAAAATGAGAACACTGCTAACTTTACATTAAGCTAGCAGTGTACCATTCGTCTCAGTCTGTCTCAGTCGGCAGAATCACTCGTTTTATATCTCAAAATTTAGTGCTCATTTAGTGCTAATTTAGTGCTGATAACAGATATTTGGAGCTGTGATAGGGGGACTGAAAATGAGAACACTGCTAACTTTACATTAAGCTAGCAGTGTACCATTCGTCTCAGTCTGTCTCAGTCGGCAGAATCACTTGTTTTATATCTCAAAATTTAGTGCTCATTTAGTGCTAATTTAGTGTTGATAACAGATATTTATTGCTATGATAGGGGGACTGAAAATGAGAACACTGCTAACTTTACATTAAGCTAGCAGTGTACCATTCGTCTCAGTCTGTCTCAGTCGGCAGAATCACTTGTTTTATATCTCAAAATTTAGTGCTCATTTAGTGCTAATTTAGTGCTGATAACAGATATTTGGAGCTGTGATAGGGGGACTGAAAATGAGAACACTGCTAACTTTACATTAAGCTAGCAGTCTACCATTAGTCTCAGTCTGTCTCAGTCGGCAGAATCACTTGTTTTATATCTCAAAATTTAGTGCTCATTTAGTGTTAATTTAGTGCTGATAACAGATATTTAGTGCTGTGATAGAGGGACTGAAAATGAGAACACTGCTAACTTTACATTAAGCTAGCAGTGTACCATTCGTCTCAGTCTGTCTCAGTCGGCAGAATCACTCGTTTTATATCTCAAAATTTAGTGCTCATTTAGTGCTAATTTAGTGCTGATAACAGATATTTGGAGCTGTGATAGGGGGACTGAAAATGAGAACACTGCTAACTTTACATTAAGCTGGCAGTGTACCATTCGTCTCAGTCTGTCTCAGTTGGCAGAATCGCTCGTTTTATATCTCAAAATTTAGTGCTCATTTAGTGCTAATTTAGTGCTGATAACGGATATTTAGTGCTGTGTTAGAGGGACTGAAAATGAGAACACTGCTAACTTTACATTAAGCTAGCAGTGTACCATTCGTCTCAGTCTGTCTCAGTCGGCAGAATCACTCGTTTTATATCTCAAAATTTAGTGCTCATTTAGTGCTAATTTAGTGCTGATAACAGATATTTGGAGCTGTGATAGGGGGACTGAAAATGAGAACACTGCTAACTTTACATTAAGCTAGCAGTGTACCATTAGTCTCAGTCTGTCTCAGTCGGCAGAATCACTTGTTTTATATCTCAAAATTTAGTGATCATTTAGTGCTAATTTAGTGCTGATAACAGATATTTAGTGCTGTGATAGAGGGACTGAAAATGAGAACACTGCTAACTTTACATTAAGCTAGCAGTGTACCATTCGTCTCAGTCTGTCTCAGTCGGCAGAATCACTCGTTTTATATCTCAAAATTTAGTGCTTATTTAGTGCTGATAACAGATATTTGGAGCTGTGATAGGAGGACTGAAAATGAGAACACTGCTAACTTTACATTAAGCTAGCAGTGTACCATTCGTCTCAGTCTGTCTCAGTCGGCAGAATCGCTCGTTTTATATCTCAAAATTTAGTGCTCATTTAGTGCTAATTTAGTGCTGATAACAGATATTAAGTGCTGTGCAATAGGGGGACTGAAAATGAGAACAATGCTAACTTTTCATTAAGCTAGCAGTGTACCATTCGTTTCAGTCTGTCTCAGTCGGCAGAATCACTCGTTTTATATCTCAAAATTTAGTGCTCATTTAGTGATAATTTAGTGCTGATAACAGATATTAAGTGCTGTGCAATAGGGGGACTGAAAATGAGAACAATGCTAACTTTTCATTAAGCTAGCAGTGTACCATTCGTTTCAGTCTGTCTCAGTCGGCAGAATCACTCGTTTTATATCTCAAAATTTAGTGCTCATTTAGTGCTAATTTAGTGCTGATAACAGATATTAAGTGCTGTGCAATAGGGGGACTGAAAATGAGAACAATGCTAACTTTTCATTAAGCTAGCAGTGTACCATTCGTCTCAGTCTGTCTCAGTCGGCAGAATCACTCGTTTTATATCTCAAAATTTAGTGCTCATTTAGTGCTAATATAGTGCTGATAACAGATATTAAGTGCTGTGCAATAGGGGGACTGAAAATGAGAACAATGCTAACTTTTCATTAAGCTAGCAGTGTACCATTCGTCTCAGTCTGTCTCAGTCGGCAGAATCACTCGTTTTATATCTCAAAATTTAGTGCTCATTTAGTGCTAATTTAGTGCTGATAACAGATATTTGGAGCTGTGATAGGGAGACTGAAAATGAGAACACTGCTAACTTTACATTAAGCTAGCAGTGTACCATTAGTCTCAGTCTGTCTCAGTCGGCAGAATCACTTGTTTTATATCTCAAAATTTAGTGCTCATTTAGTGCTAATTTAGTGCTGATGACAGATATTTAGTGCTGTGATAGAGGGACTGAAAATGAGAACACTGCTAACTTTACATTAAGCTAGCAGTGTACCATTCGTCTCAGTCTGTCTCAGTCGGCAGAATCACTCGTTTTATATCTCAAAATTTAGTGCTCATTTAGTGCTGATAACAGATATTTGGAGCTGTGATAGGGGGACTGAAAATGAGAACACTGCTAACTTTTCATTAAGCTAGCAGTGTACCATTAGTCTCAGTCTGTCTCAGTCGGCAGAATCACTCGTTTTATATCTCAAAATTTAGTGCTCATTTAGTGCTAATTTAGTGCTGATAACAGATATTAAGTGCTGTGCAATAGGGGGACTGAAAATGAGAACAATGCTAACTTTACATTAAGCTAGCAGTGTACCATTCGTCTCAGTCTGTCTCAGTCGGCAGAATCACTCGTTTTATATCTCAAAATTTAGTGCTCATTTAGTGCTGATAACAGATATTTGGAGCTGTGATAGGGGGACTGAAAATGAGAACACTGCTAACTTTTCATTAAGCTAGCAGTGTACCATTAGTCTCAGTCTGTCTCAGTCGGCAGAATCGCTCGTTTTATATCTCAAAATTTAGTGCTCATTTAATGCTAATTTAGTGCTGATAACAGATATTTAGTGCTGTGATAGGGGGACTGAAAATGAGAACACTGCTAACTTTTCATTAAGCTAGCAGTGTACCATTCGTCTCAGTCTGTCTCAGTCGGCAGAATCACTCGTTTTATATCTCAAAATTTAGTGCTCATTTAGTGCTAATTTAGTGCTGATAACAGATATTAAGTGCTGTGCAATAGGGGGACTGAAAATGAGAACAATGCTAACTTTTCATTAAGCTAGCAGTGTACCATTCGTCTCAGTCTGTCTCAGTCGGCAGAATCACTCGTTTTATATCTCAAAATTTAGTGCTCATTTAGTGCTAATTTAGTGCTGATAACAGATATTTGGAGCTGTGATAGGGAGACTGAAAATGAGAACACTGCTAACTTTACATTAAGCTAGCAGTGTACCATTAGTCTCAGTCTGTCTCAGTCGGCAGAATCACTTGTTTTATATCTCAAAATTTAGTGCTCATTTAGTGCTAATTTAGTGCTGATGACAGATATTTAGTGCTGTGATAGAGGGACTGAAAATGAGAACACTGCTAACTTTACATTAAGCTAGCAGTGTACCATTCGTCTCAGTCTGTCTCAGTCGGCAGAATCACTCGTTTTATATCTCAAAATTTAGTGCTCATTTAGTGCTGATAACAGATATTTGGAGCTGTGATAGGGGGACTGAAAATGAGAACACTGCTAACTTTTCATTAAGCTAGCAGTGTACCATTCATCTCAGTCTGTCTCAGTCGGCAGAATCGCTCGTTTTATATCTCAAAATTTAGTGCTCATTTAGTGCTAATTTAGTGCTGATAACAGATATTTAGTGCTGTGATAGGGGGACTGAAAATGAGAACACTGCTAACTTTTCATTAAGCTAGCAGTGTACCATTCGTCTCAGTCTGTCTCAGTCGGCAGAATCACTCGTTTTATATCTCAAAATTTAGTGCTCATTTAGTGCTAATTTAGTGCTGATAACAGATATTAAGTGCTGTGCAATAGGGGGACTGAAAATGAGAACAATGCTAACTTTTCATTAAGCTAGCAGTGTACCATTCGTCTCAGTCTGTCTCAGTCGGCAGAATCACTCGTTTTATATCTCAAAATTTAGTGCTCATTTAGTGCTAATTTAGTGCTGATAACAGATATTTGGAGCTGTGATAGGGAGACTGAAAATGAGAACACTGCTAACTTTACATTAAGCTAGCAGTGTACCATTAGTCTCAGTCTGTCTCAGTCGGCAGAATCACTTGTTTTATATCTCAAAATTTAGTGCTCATTTAATGCTAATTTAGTGCTGATAACAGATATTAAGTGCTGTGCAATAGGGGGACTGAAAATGAGAACAATGCTAACTTTTCATTAAGCTAGCAGTGTACCATTCGTCTCAGTCTGTCTCAGTCGGCAGAATCACTCGTTTTATATCTCAAAATTTAGTGCTCATTTAGTGCTAATTTAGTGCTGATAACAGATATTTGGAGCTGTGATAGGGAGACTGAAAATGAGAACACTGCTAACTTTACATTAAGCTAGCAGTGTACCATTAGTCTCAGTCTGTCTTAGTCGGCAGAATCACTTGTTTTATATCTCAAAATTTAGTGCTCATTTAGTGCTAATTTAGTGCTGATAACAGATATTTAGTGCTGTGATAGAGGGACTGAAAATGAGAACACTGCTAACTTTACATTAAGCTAGCAGAGTACCATTCGTCTCAGTCTGTCTCAGTCGACAGAATCACTCGTTTTATATCTCAAAATTTAGTGCTCATTTAGTGCTGATAACAGATATTTGGAGCTGTGATAGGGGGACTGAAAATGAGAACACTGCTAACTTTTCATTAAGCTAGCAGTGTACCATTCGTCTCAGTCTGTCTCAGTCGGCAGAATCTCTCGTTTTATATCTCAAAATTTAGTGCTCATTTAGTGCTAATTTAGTGCTGATAATAGATATTTAGTGCTGTGATAGGGGGACTGAAAATGAGAACACTGCTAACTTTTCATTAAGCTAGCAGTGTACCATTCGTCTCAGTCTGTCTCAGTCGGCAGAATCTCTCGTTTTATATCTCAAAATTAAGTGCTCATTTAGTGCTAATTTAGTGCTGATAATAGATATTTAGTGCTGTGATAGGGGGACTGAAAATGAGAACACTGCTAACTTTTCATTAAGCTAGCAGTGTACCATTCTTCTCAGTCTGTCTCAGTCGGCAGAATCTCTCGTTTTATATCTCAAAATTTAGTGCTCATTTAGTGTTAATTTAGTGCTGATAACAGATATTAAGTGCTGTGCAATAGGGGGACTGAAAATGAGAACAATGCTAACTTTTCATTAAGCTAGCAGTGTACCATTCGTCTCAGTCTGTCTCAGTCGGCAGAATCACTCGTTTTATATCTCAAAATTTAGTGCTCATTTAGTGCTAATTTAGTGCTGATATTAGATATTTAGTGCTGTGATAGGGGGACTGAAAATGAGAACACTGCTAACTTTTCATTAAGCTAGCAGTGTACCATTCTTCTCAGTCTGTCTCAGTCGGCAGAATCTCTCGTTTTATATCTCAAAATTTAGTGCTCATTTAGTGTTAATTTAGTGCTGATAACAGATATTAAGTGCTGTGCAATAGGGGGACTGAAAATGAGAACAATGCTAACTTTTCATTAAGCTAGCAGTGTACCATTCGTCTCAGTCTGTCTCAGTCGGCAGAATCACTCGTTTTATATCTCAAAATTTAGTGCTCATTTAGTGCTAATTTAGTGCTGATAACAGATATTAAGTGCTGTGCAATAGGGGGACTGAAAATGAGAACAATGCTAACTTTTCATTAAGCTAGCAGTGTACCATTCGTCTCAGTCTGTCTCAGTCGGCAGAATCACTCGTTTTATATCTCAAAATTTAGTGCTCATTTAGTGCTAATTTAGTGCTGATAACAGATATTTGGAGCTGTGATAGGGAGACTGAAAATGAGAACACTGCTAACTTTTCATTAAGGTAGCAGTGTACCATTCGTCTCAGTCTGTCTCAGTCGGCAGAATCACTCGTTTTATATCTCAAAATTTAGTGCTCATTTAGTGCTAATTTAGTGCTGATAACAGATATTAAGTGCTGTGCAATAGGGGGACTGAAAATGAGAACAATGCTAACTTTTCATTAAGCTAGCAGTGTACCATTCGTCTCAGTCTGTCTCAGTCGGCAGAATCACTCGTTTTATATCTCAAAATTTAGTGCTCATTTAGTGCTAATTTAGTGCTGATAACAGATATTTGGAGCTGTGATAGGGAGACTGAAAATGAGAACACTGCTAACTTTACATTAAGCTAGCAGTGTACCATTAGTCTCAGTCTGTCTCAGTCGGCAGAATCACTCGTTTTATATCTCAAAATTTAGTGCTCATTTAGTGCTAATTTAGTGCTGATAACAGATATTAAGTGCTGTGCAATAGGGGGACTGAAAATGAGAACAATGCTAACTTTTCATTAAGCTAGCAGTTTACCATTCGTCTCAGTCTGTCTCAGTCGGCAGAATCACTCGTTTTATATCTCAAAATTTAGTGCTCATTTAGTGCTAATTTAGTGCTGATAACAGATATTAAGTGCTGTGCAATAGGGGGACTGAAAATGAGAACAATGCTAACTTTTCATTAAGCTAGCAGTGTACCATTCGTCTCAGTCTGTCTCAGTCGGCAGAATCACTCGTTTTATATCTCAAAATTTAGTGCTCATTTAGTGCTAATTTAGTGCTGATAACAGATATTTGGAGCTGTGATAGGGAGACTGAAAATGAGAACACTGCTAACTTTACATTAAGCTAGCAGTGTACCATTAGTCTCAGTCTGTCTCAGTCGGCAGAATCACTTGTTTTATATCTCAAAATTTAGTGCTCATTTAGTGCTAATTTAGTGCTGATGACAGATATTTAGTGCTGTGATAGAGGGACTGAAAATGAGAACACTGCTAACTTTACATTAAGCTAGCAGTGTACCATTCGTCTCAGTCTGTCTCAGTCGGCAGAATCACTCGTTTTATATCTCAAAATTTAGTGCTCATTTAGTGCTGATAACAGATATTTGGAGCTGTGATAGGGGGACTGAAAATGAGAACACTGCTAACTTTTCATTAAGCTAGCAGTGTACCATTCATCTCAGTCTGTCTCAGTCGGCAGAATCGCTCGTTTTATATCTCAAAATTTAGTGCTCATTTAGTGCTAATTTAGTGCTGATAACAGATATTTAGTGCTGTGATAGGGGGACTGAAAATGAGAACACTGCTAACTTTTCATTAAGCTAGCAGTGTACCATTCGTCTCAGTCTGTCTCAGTCGGCAGAATCACTCGTTTTATATCTCAAAATTTAGTGCTCATTTAGTGCTAATTTAGTGCTGATAACAGATATTAAGTGCTGTGCAATAGGGGGACTGAAAATGAGAACAATGCTAACTTTTCATTAAGCTAGCAGTGTACCATTCGTCTCAGTCTGTCTCAGTCGGCAGAATCACTCGTTTTATATCTCAAAATTTAGTGCTCATTTAGTGCTAATTTAGTGCTGATAACAGATATTTGGAGCTGTGATAGGGAGACTGAAAATGAGAACACTGCTAACTTTACATTAAGCTAGCAGTGTACCATTAGTCTCAGTCTGTCTTAGTCGGCAGAATCACTTGTTTTATATCTCAAAATTTAGTGCTCATTTAGTGCTAATTTAGTGCTGATAACAGATATTTAGTGCTGTGATAGAGGGACTGAAAATGAGAACACTGCTAACTTTACATTAAGCTAGCAGAGTACCATTCGTCTCAGTCTGTCTCAGTCGGCAGAATCACTCGTTTTATATCTCAAAATTTAGTGCTCATTTAGTGCTGATAACAGATATTTGGAGCTGTGATAGGGGGACTGAAAATGAGAACACTGCTAACTTTTCATTAAGCTAGCAGTGTACCATTCGTCTCAGTCTGTCTCAGTCGGCAGAATCTCTCGTTTTATATCTCAAAATTTAGTGCTCATTTAGTGCTAATTTAGTGCTGATAATAGATATTTAGTGCTGTGATAGGGGGACTGAAAATGAGAACACTGCTAACTTTTCATTAAGCTAGCAGTGTACCATTCGTCTCAGTCTGTCTCAGTCGGCAGAATCTCTCGTTTTATATCTCAAAATTAAGTGCTCATTTAGTGCTAATTTAGTGCTGATAATAGATATTTAGTGCTGTGATAGGGGGACTGAAAATGAGAACACTGCTAACTTTTCATTAAGCTAGCAGTGTACCATTCTTCTCAGTCTGTCTCAGTCGGCAGAATCTCTCGTTTTATATCTCAAAATTTAGTGCTCATTTAGTGTTAATTTAGTGCTGATAACAGATATTAAGTGCTGTGCAATAGGGGGACTGAAAATGAGAACAATGCTAACTTTTCATTAAGCTAGCAGTGTACCATTCGTCTCAGTCTGTCTCAGTCGGCAGAATCACTCGTTTTATATCTCAAAATTTAGTGCTCATTTAGTGCTAATTTAGTGCTGATATTAGATATTTAGTGCTGTGATAGGGGGACTGAAAATGAGAACACTGCTAACTTTTCATTAAGCTAGCAGTGTACCATTCTTCTCAGTCTGTCTCAGTCGGCAGAATCTCTCGTTTTATATCTCAAAATTTAGTGCTCATTTAGTGTTAATTTAGTGCTGATAACAGATATTAAGTGCTGTGCAATAGGGGGACTGAAAATGAGAACAATGCTAACTTTTCATTAAGCTAGCAGTGTACCATTCGTCTCAGTCTGTCTCAGTCGGCAGAATCACTCGTTTTATATCTCAAAATTTAGTGCTCATTTAGTGCTGATAACAGATATTTGGAGCTGTGATAGGGGGACTGAAAATGAGAACACTGCTAACTTTTCATTAAGCTAGCAGTGTACCATTCATCTCAGTCTGTCTCAGTCGGCAGAATCGCTCGTTTTATATCTCAAAATTTAGTGCTCATTTAGTGCTAATTTAGTGCTGATAACAGATATTTAGTGCTGTGATAGGGGGACTGAAAATGAGAACACTGCTAACTTTTCATTAAGCTAGCAGTGTACCATTCGTCTCAGTCTGTCTCAGTCGGCAGAATCACTCGTTTTATATCTCAAAATTTAGTGCTCATTTAGTGCTAATTTAGTGCTGATAACAGATATTAAGTGCTGTGCAATAGGGGGACTGAAAATGAGAACAATGCTAACTTTTCATTAAGCTAGCAGTGTACCATTCGTCTCAGTCTGTCTCAGTCGGCAGAATCACTCGTTTTATATCTCAAAATTTAGTGCTCATTTAGTGCTAATTTAGTGCTGATAACAGATATTTGGAGCTGTGATAGGGAGACTGAAAATGAGAACACTGCTAACTTTACATTAAGCTAGCAGTGTACCATTAGTCTCAGTCTGTCTTAGTCGGCAGAATCACTTGTTTTATATCTCAAAATTTAGTGCTCATTTAGTGCTAATTTAGTGCTGATAACAGATATTTAGTGCTGTGATAGAGGGACTGAAAATGAGAACACTGCTAACTTTACATTAAGCTAGCAGAGTACCATTCGTCTCAGTCTGTCTCAGTCGGCAGAATCACTCGTTTTATATCTCAAAATTTAGTGCTCATTTAGTGCTGATAACAGATATTTGGAGCTGTGATAGGGGGACTGAAAATGAGAACACTGCTAACTTTTCATTAAGCTAGCAGTGTACCATTCGTCTCAGTCTGTCTCAGTCGGCAGAATCTCTCGTTTTATATCTCAAAATTTAGTGCTCATTTAGTGCTAATTTAGTGCTGATAATAGATATTTAGTGCTGTGATAGGGGGACTGAAAATGAGAACACTGCTAACTTTTCATTAAGCTAGCAGTGTACCATTCGTCTCAGTCTGTCTCAGTCGGCAGAATCTCTCGTTTTATATCTCAAAATTAAGTGCTCATTTAGTGCTAATTTAGTGCTGATAATAGATATTTAGTGCTGTGATAGGGGGACTGAAAATGAGAACACTGCTAACTTTTCATTAAGCTAGCAGTGTACCATTCTTCTCAGTCTGTCTCAGTCGGCAGAATCTCTCGTTTTATATCTCAAAATTTAGTGCTCATTTAGTGTTAATTTAGTGCTGATAACAGATATTAAGTGCTGTGCAATAGGGGGACTGAAAATGAGAACACTGCTAACTTTTCATTAAGCTAGCAGTGTACCATTCGTCTCAGTCTGTCTCAGTCGGCAGAATCACTCGTTTTATATCTCAAAATTTAGTGCTCATTTAGTGCTAATTTAGTGCTGATATTAGATATTTAGTGCTGTGATAGGGGGACTGAAAATGAGAACACTGCTAACTTTTCATTAAGCTAGCAGTGTACCATTCTTCTCAGTCTGTCTCAGTCGGCAGAATCTCTCGTTTTATATCTCAAAATTTAGTGCTCATTTAGTGTTAATTTAGTGCTGATAACAGATATTAAGTGCTGTGCAATAGGGGGACTGAAAATGAGAACAATGCTAACTTTTCATTAAGCTAGCAGTGTACCATTCGTCTCAGTCTGTCTCAGTCGGCAGAATCACTCGTTTTATATCTCAAAATTTAGTGCTCATTTAGTGCTAATTTAGTGCTGATAACAGATATTAAGTGCTGTGCAATAGGGGGACTGAAAATGAGAACAATGCTAACTTTTCATTAAGCTAGCAGTGTACCATTCGTCTCAGTCTGTCTCAGTCGGCAGAATCACTCGTTTTATATCTCAAAATTTAGTGCTCATTTAGTGCTAATTTAGTGCTGATAACAGATATTTGGAGCTGTGATAGGGAGACTGAAAATGAGAACACTGCTAACTTTTCATTAAGGTAGCAGTGTACCATTCGTCTCAGTCTGTCTCAGTCGGCAGAATCTCTCGTTTTATATCTCAAAATTTAGTGCTCATTTAGTGCTAATTTAGTGCTGATAACAGATATTAAGTGCTGTGATAGGGGGACTGAAAATGAGAACAATGCTAACTTTTCATTAAGCTAGCAGTGTACCATTCGTCTCAGTCTGTCTCAGTCGGCAGAATCACTCGTTTTATATCTCAAAATTTAGTGCTCATTTAGTGCTAATTTAGTGCTGATAACAGATATTTAGTGCTGTGATAGGGGGACTGAAAATGAGAACACTGCTAACTTTTCATTAAGCTAGCAGTGTACCATTCATCTCAGTCTGTCTCAGTCGGCAGAATCGCTCGTTTTATATCTCAAAATTTAGTGCTCATTTAGTGCTAATTTAGTGCTGATAACAGATATTTAGTGCTGTGATAGGGGGACTGAAAATGAGAACACTGCTAACTTTTCATTAAGCTAGCAGTGTACCATTCGTCTCAGTCTGTCTCAGTCAGCAGAATGTTTTTAGTCGAACTTTCTTACAATAGCTTAATATAATATGAGTATAATATATAATTAAATATAAATATAAAAAAAGTTATGTAAATAATATTTCCGTCTTATATAGAAATGTTTCTATAGTAATTAAAAAAATATGATTAAAATTTTTGCTCATATTTCCAAAATTATTATTTAATTTAATCTACGTTCTCTCAACGTAAAATCTTATCTCTCTACGATGATACTTTTTTTGAAAAGACAAAATAACAATACTTGAATTATCCAAAATCTGAAACAATCTAGCTCAAAAAAAAGTATAATTGATAGTAGTATAATTGATGCTAAGTCAAAACTTAGCATCAATTATACTACTTTTACTGTCCACGAAACTGTAAATTAATTTATTACATAATTTTTTTAATTGATAGATGGCTACCGAATAAGAAGATGAACTGTTTCAATTTGTCCTTAAATCGTTGGATGGTGTGAATAATGGTTCTTACCGTCAAAGAGCGAAAATCATGTTAGAACATTTTAAAGTATTCAAAACTGTTCAAAACATTGACATAATTTCATGCGAAGCTCAAGTGGGAAGCTTTACTGCAAAACTTTTTAAGTTGAAACCAAGTTTTGAAGAGACATTGGTATGCTCAAAGAACTGTTTAACTCGACATATAACCCAGCCCGTAATATCTCTCAGGGATGATTCTTTCGGTAGATTTACGAACGTATTTGAAAACTATATATTACGATCATATCGATGCAATGGGATTGACTGCAATGAGTATACGACAAAAGAAGATGGTAAAATTAGTATTTATTAGAATTTTATTTTTTTTATTTTTTCTACAATTAAGGTAGTGCTGCCGTTATCACAAGAGTCAAATCATAAAACCTAACCTTATTTGATTAATGTAGTAGATTTCCCTATACTAAATCACGTTGGAGAAAGAGAGACAAAGATAAATTTTGAATGTTTTTATTAATAAATATTCTCATATTCTTGGAAACCATACTGATTATTGTTAAATATGTTCTAGATGTTATTTTATCTCGTGGTCTTGATTTTTATAAGAATCTTTAAAGTCTATAGTATAAGTATAAGTTTTGTGAAATAAAGTCTGTGATTCTCCATAAGGATCAATGGTAAAAGCAAAAATATGTTATCAGGACTTGCTCAGGTTCCAAAAATTTTACTGCTTAATTATGATATAAAGTACCAATATGCCAAATTTCATTAAATTTTGAACGTCAATTCTAAAACCGGTAGTACTACCATAATAGAAGGTTACAAATTTTTACACAATAATCTACAACATTTTCAGGAGATTTGGTTTTCTTTGAGCCCTATCGAGAAAACGGAGCAGCAGTCATAAAGCAGTTGCAGCAAATCCCGATCGAATTCAAGCGTCCGACAGATTCAAAAATTATGAAACTTGTTGGAATAATCAATTATCATCCTCCAACAGCATGTAAAACTAGAACGCAAAGCTTGAATGTAAGAAAAAAAGTGATGAGGAAGAACGTAAGAAATGTTGAAAAGGATGATGATAAAGAAAACGAAGATCATCTTAAAGACTGGAAACGAGTAGGGCATTATATTGCGATTTGCAAAAGAAGAGATGGATCATGGGTTCTTTATGATGATCAAAATAAAAAAGAAAAAATCGTAAGAAAAAGTTCAGAAGTGCAAATTGCGCTCATGTTATACGCTGTAGTATGATAGAAATATTATTACGTTTATTTTTAGAATTAAATTTATTTTTGTTTTCTTGCAAAGTTTCTTAAGGGGACCCTTCAGCTAGCTAGACCCGCTGGTCTAGCGGCCTAAAATTTATTTCTTTATGAAGTTAATGACTAATGCTTTCTAAATTTTACACTCATTCTATCACTTATTAACTAGACAAAAATGAAAATTAATACAATTTTTTTTTTAAATTAGGAAAATGGCGCTGAAGTTTCCGTCTCCTTAAAAAAATGGACCTGGCTGGTGCGAGTCGATGCATCTCTCAATCTGATCTGGAATAAAAAATAATGACCGGTTTTTAATTAGTATAAGCATAGTTATCGTCGGAACTAGAATGTAAAAAAAAATTTGACAAAATGGCAGTTGAAAGTATTTTTTGATAACGAGATTTAGATTCGTACTTTTAACTACGCGCTATTTTGTCAAATACATTTTTTCCTTTTTCGTTCTAGTTCCGACTATAACTATATTTATGCTAATTAAAAATCGGTCATTTCTTTTATTTCAAATCTGAGGAAGATATCAATCGACATGCAGCAGTCAGGTCCATTTTTTTTGGAGAAGGAAACTTCAGCGTCAGTTTTCTAATTTGAAAATAATTTTTTTTGGTCTTAAATTTCATTTTTGTGTAGATAACAAGTAACAAAATAAGTGTAAAAAAAAATTGACAGCGTAAAATAAAATTATTTAGAATAGCTTAAATTTTAGGCCGCTAGACCATCGGGTCCCCTTAAATAAAATAATAGAAATGTTATGAATAACCTGCAAATGTTTGAGATTTTAACTTTTGAAGTATGTATAATGTCACTCTGTATACTTCTAGATACATAATATAGTTTTCTTTCTATGAAATTCATCTGTTGTAAGTAGTATATAATTGGACAAAATGCCCAATTATATTTCTGGGACAGAATGCCCAGTGCAATTTCTGGCACAGAATTCCTAATGCTATATTGGAGTGGAATGCCCAAAACTATTTTGGAGTAGAATGCCCAATACTATTTTTACGATTCTACCTAGGGATTGAATGCTCAATAACAACTCATTTTCATTTTAGGTTTAAGTTTTTATTAGAAATTTATCCGCCAATTCGATTATTCTCACTGAGAAGAATTGGCAAGAAACTCAGGGAGAAATTATTAATTAAATCAATGTCTCATTATTATAATTAATAAGCTATTTGTAGTTTCATTTAGTAATCCTACATTAGTAACAACGTCTCCTGCACAGACTTACTTAGTGGGTTATTTCATTATAACATCTGAACTAAGAAACAATGTTCACAGTTTTGTCTTGCGCGCTCACGCTACTAACACAGTCGTCCGTGATACAGAATTTTGTGAAACTTAGTATGTTGCTTCATCGCTGTAACAATCAGAACTAGACAACCGATATAGCTACTGCGCGCCCACACTAGTGACACAGTATCTGATACAGACTTTGCATTAGATATACATGAAATTCATCGCAAAATACTAACCGAGGATCGTGTTCTTAGTTTGTTTGCACGATCGTACTTGTAACACCGATATCCGTCACAGACTTAGCGTTTAGCTAATTGAGCACTAAATGGTGACGTCTTTTAATTCCATTAGTTCCCGTTTTAGAGTCTTCTTCTAGCTTTTAAGACTGCTGGCGTCCTTATACTAGCAGTTGTCGATTTGAAAAAAAATATTTAACACAGACACACACACACACACAGCGGCTACATCGCTAGGGCAGTCAGGATCGTTTCCTGTGATCTTATAACGTTGAGATCTACAGAAAACTCGATATTTGCAATACAGAATAATTTAATTGCACAATAATTACATTTTCTAACAGAGTGTGCTGTTTTTTTTTAATATTGTTAGATACATTGTCATAGAACTATAAACCACTGGTTCTACATCTTGTAAGGGCTTAATTCTTTTTAAAATTGGAATATGAAAGTCGTTTTTGGACATTTTTTTGATGAGTCATTTTATAACGTAAATAAATAAATGTATATATATATTGATCTAGTTGAATTTATTATATCGCAATTAGTTATATATTTGAAAATAGAACTCTGCAAAGAATATTATATCTTTACCACAAGTTTTTGAGAAAATCAGGTTCTTATAAACTTTGGCGCCAAAAAAATCCCCACTCTTTTTCGTTCTAAATCGCCGGACAGTTGACGGCGCGCGGCATAGAAGCGTCGGACAGGCGACTGGTTAAAAATTGAAAAAATGTTTTATTGAAAACTGATCTGTTTGCTTGTACAGGCAGCACTAATTGAGCACTAAATTATTAGCTGATGTGCCTCTCGCTCCAACTGTATCATAACGCGGTCACGAATGGTACACTGCTAGCTTAATGAAAAGTTAGCAGAGTTCTCATTTTCAGTCCCCCTATCACAGCACGAAATATCTGTTATCAGCACTAAATTAGCACTAAATGAGCACTAAATTTTGAGATATAAAACGAGAGATTCTGCCGACTGAGACAGACTGAGACGAATGGTACACTGCTAGCTTAATGAAAAGTTAGCAGTGTTCTCATTTTAAGTCCCCCTATCACAGCACTAAATATCTATTATCAGCACTAAATTAGCACTAAATGAGCACTAAATTTTGAGATATAAAACGAGTGATTCTGCCGACTGACACAGACTGAGACGAATGGTACACTGCTAGCTTAATGAAAAGTTAGCAGTGTTCTCATTTTCAGTCCCCCTATCACAGCACTAAATATCTGTTATCAGCACTAACTTAGCACTAAATGAGCACTAAATTTTGAGATATAAAACGAGCGATTCTGCCGACTGAGACAGACTGAGACGAATGGTACACTGCTAGCTTAATGAAAAGTTAGCAGTGTTCTCATTTTCAGTCCCCCTATCACAGCTCCAAATATCTGTTATCAGCACTAAATTAGCACTAAATGAGCACTAAATTTTGAGATATAAAACGAGTGATTCTGCCGACTGAGACAGACTGAGACGAATGGTACACTGCTAGCTTAATGAAAAGTTAGCAGTGTTCTCATTTTCAGTCCCCCTATCACAGCACTAAATATCTGTTATCAGCACTAAATTAGCACTAAATGAGCACTTAATTTTGAGATATAAAACGAGCGATTCTGCCGACTGAGACAGACTGAGACGAATGGTACACTGCTAGCTTAATGAAAAGTTAGCAGTGTTCTCATTTTCAGTCCCCCTATTGCACAGCACTTAATATCTGTTATCAGCACTAAATTAGCACTAAATGAGCACTAAATTTTGAGATATAAAACGAGCGATTCTGCCGACTGAGACAGACTGAGACGAATGGTACACTGCTAGCTTAATGAAAAGTTAGCAGTGTTCTCATTTTCAGTCCCCCTATCACAGCTCCAAATATCTGTTATCAGCACTAAATTAGCACTAAATGAGCACTAAATTTTGAGATATAAAACGAGCGATTCTGCCGACTGAGACAGACTGAGACGAATGGTACACTGCTAGCTTAATGAAAAGTTAGCAGTGTTCTCATTTTCAGTCCCCCTATCACAGCACTAAATATCTGTTATCAGCACTAAATTAGCACTAAATGAGCACTAAATTTTGAGATATAAAACGAGCGATTCTGCCGACTGAGACAGACTGAGACGAATGGTACACTGCTAGCTTAATGAAAAGTTAGCAGTGTTCTCATTTTCAGTCCCCCTATCACAGCACTAAATATCTGTTATCAACACTTAATTAGCACTAAATGAGCACTAAATTTTGAGATATAAAACAAGTGATTCTGCTGACTTGACCTTTCTAGCTTTACACACGTGTGTAAAATTTTGACTGATTGTCTGTACTACTAACAATTATATTAATAATAAATAATTACATTTAGAAACAGAAGTTCATATAGGAAAATCAAAAATCTTTTATCTTGATAAATAAACTTCACTTGATTAAAATATGGCGTATTTATAATAGTTAAAATGTCAAGAAATGGGTGTAGTTTAGTTGAGGCTTTCTTTTAGTAAAAATTAGCTTTAGCATAAAGAATTTTGTTTTCTGGTTATTTCTAAAGCAAAGGTAAAACTCGTAGTCATAAGTAAACATACTGCATTGATTAAACCCCTTCATACTTATTAAGTTAATGTTTAATTTGTTAACATTTTAACTTTGAAAGTAAAATATTAAACGATAACTTGGCAGTAATTTTGAAGCTCAATAACTTTTATGTACACGTTTATTTAAATCAAGAGTTTCATAACGGTGCATATATTTGCGAATCATTTAAAACTAGATGTTCCCAAAACGTACGCTTAAGTGTTTATAATAAGGACAATCAATTCTCAAACAGACCTCAGAATTGTTAATTAATAAGTATAAAGTTAATTAATTGTTTCAAGCAAATTTCTATTGACGTACGGAAAGTACGGAAGTTTTCAAATATTACCAATTCTTGTGATAAAATTATATTCCTGTAGTAAAAAGGATCTGTTAAGGATCAATTCCAGGTTCATGCTAAATAAATACTACCCGGAATTCATCTCCAAAGTTAAGTATGATAAATATCTTTGACTGACATTATTACCTATGGTACAAGTGGTAAAAAATTGGGATTTTACATCCCAATTGGGTAAAAAAAAAATGGGTGCGTGTACTTATGTACGCGCGTGAGAAGTTATACTTCTTTGGCATCATTAAAATATATATATATATATATATAATTATTAAATACAAAATTTAGAGAATAATAAATATATAAGACATAATTTGTACTATATATTATAAGATTCTTAATTTTAAATGTTTATTATTGATTATTTAATATTTTAAAAATAAATTTAGTAATAAATTCAAAAATTGAATTTAAGGTTGGTCATTTTTTATATATTTTTATTGATTTCTTAATTTAATATTCACTTTTCATTTTTATCAAAAAATTTTCATTAAATTTATTTAGTTATTTTTATAAATATTGTTATTATTTATTCAATTTAATAGCAAATATTAAAAATTAATATTATAATTTGATGTTCCATTTTAATTTTTATCACAAACTCTTTATTAAATTATAATTATAATTATAATTTTTTATTAGTGCAAAAAATATTACAATATTCCTGAGGGTACAATAACACTGAGCCTCACACTAGGATACCCTGTGTTGTGAGGTTCAGTCTCTTTCATCACTGTTGGAAGCATTTTACACCTAATTATACACTTAAAATAAAGCATTTAGAACTATTGTTGTACTTAAAATAAAACATTATTTTAAAAAGGAACACATGCTATCAATGACATTCTACAAGCGTTGTCTATTTTCTAGTTTTGATTGGATGAGTGTTTGTGGTATGTATGTGTATTATGTGTGAGTGTGTTTTGTGTGTGAGTAGTGTGTGAGAGTGTCGTGCATGAAATGTTTATGAGAGTGTAGTGAGTGAAAAGTGTAATGTAGTTATGTGTTTTAGTGTATCATAATAAGATTTTCGGTGTCAGTGTAGTCCAAATCCAGTAACCAATTGGTAACTTTTTTCTTACAAATGTTTGTCGTTGTCGATACTATTTTAAGTTCTTTGTTAATTTTATTATAAACGTGTGGACCAATAAAAGCAATAGCTCTGTGGCCAAACTCCAGTTTACAAAAAAGTTTTTTCCATTTTGATCTTCTTTGGGAGCGCTCATTGCTTTGGACGGTCTGGTTTGCAGTTTTGTGGAACCTGACTACTACTGAGAGTATATACATTTGGCGAACTGTAAGCACCTTGGAGTCATAGTAGAGTTGGCGTGTTGGGTAGCGCATAGCTTTTTTGTACATTACCTTCAAAATTGCACGTTGAGCGCGCTCTGCAATAATAAGATGGGTTTTCTTAGCTCCTCCCCAAGCAACGACACAATAACTAAGTACTGACTGACATAAGGCATGGTAGATCATCTTAAGCGTCTTTGGGTCTGCTAGCGACCGTAGTCTTTTGAAGATAAAGAGAAGTTTTCTAACGCGAACACTCACAGTCGCAATTTGCTTCCGCCATGTCAGATGCTGGTCAATTATCACACCGAGATACTTAATATTGGACACCTGTTCAAATTCTGTGCAACTGCAGGTGTTACTATGAGAAGAATCACATAAGTGTAGCTTAATAGATAGTGATTTGGGCGCTACAGTTCTCTTGCTAACACTAAAATTTAACATTTTTGTTTTTTCTACATTTAGTGTAAGCAGGTTGTGTTGAAGCCAAGTTGCTATCGTTTGCACACCAGTTTTTGCTACATTGTAGGTATCATTCCATGTTTTGCCGTGAAAAATGATAGCAGTGTCGTCTGCATATGCAAAAATATGGGCCTGGCTTAGATTTAGCGAACACAGTCCGTTAATGTATACGAGAAACAGTGTCGGGCCAAGGACACTGCCCTGAGGAACTCCGTATTTAATGTGCGCTAAAGAACTTTGAAAGCCACCCAAGCAGATTTTCTGTTTGCGGTCCTCAAGAAATGAGGTGAACCAGTCCAAGGCAGTTCCCCTGATTCCCAGGCATTCAAGCTTTTTTATAAGTATGGGCCTAGAAACGGTGTCAAAAGCTTTAGCCAAATCGAGGAAAACGCCCAGGCATTTTTCACCAGCATCTAACTTAGTCGTTAGCAACTCTACAAGGTTAGTTACAGCATCTTCTGTCGATCTATCATTCCTAAAGCCATATTGATTTGTGGATAGAAGATTGTGCTTATTTAAGTAAGACAGTAATCTTTTGTTTACTAGTTTCTCTAGTATCTTTGACAAAGATGTTAGGAGAGAAATGGGCCTATAGTTAGATGGCTCAGAAGAGTCACCTGATTTATAAATGGGGCATATATTGGCTGCTTTCATAGATGGTGGTACATGCCCGGACGATATGCTTAAGTTACATATGTGAGTGATAGGACCTATTAGAAAACTCTTGGCGCACTTAATAACACTATTACTTATACCATCCCATCCCGGAGCCGAATCTCCTTTCATATTCAAGATGATTCTATTCACTTCATATTCGTCAGCAGGGCTCATGAAAAAAGATTCAGGGCATTTGAGTAATATGTTCTGGTTTGATTGAGTTACCAAGTTTATTAAGTCATTCTCAGTTTTGCCAAGTCGTCTTAAGGTAGTTTCAGCAAGTTGCTCACCCACACTAGCGAAAAAGTTGTTAGCATTATCTAATGAGATAACTTGATCTTGATGCGATTTTAATAGATCAAGATTTCCACCCCCCTTTTTTTTAAGATTACATAAGTTTTTGATGGTTGTCCATGTCTTTTTACAATCACGTTTGCAATTATTTAGAAGTTTTCTTTCATGAGCATCTTTGAGATTTTGTAATAAGTTGTTGCAGTAGTTTCTGTATGTTTTGTATTTTAGTTGTAGCGTGATATTGTTTTTGTTAATAGTTTTTTTTGTTTCTAGATGTAAGGCGTCTCTTTTACGTATGCATTTGATCAGACTGTTAGTCATCCAAGGTTTTTTTATCCCCTTAGAGTTTTGGACTATGATTGACTGACAATGATTTTTTATGCTATTCCCTATTGCAGTTATAAAGAAATCTGTAGCCTTAGTAACATCACTGCTTTTGTATAACAGGTTCCAATCTATACTTGCAATCTCTAGAAGTAGGTTGGGAAAGTCTATTTTGATACGCTGATTATGGTTTACAGGTGACGTAACAATCTTTTCAGCATTATCGTTATCAATACTAATTAGCACTGAGTCGTGGTCCGTTAGTCCTGTTTCACATACTACAACTTTTACCTGTTTTTGTGATTTAATAAGAGCATGATCGAGGCAAGTGCGATCATGTGTTGGAAATTGATGACCAGGGTAGAGGCCATAGTGACCAGTTGTATCAAGGTAGGTACTAGCACGGCTGTCGCGGGTTTCCAGGCCGATGTCTATATTTATATCTCCTGTCAAAACACAAGTTGTAGTGTTACATGACTGCATAACATTCTCCAGTGAGCTGCAAAAATTATTGATATTGTGGAAGGACGGGGATCTGTAGATAGCACAAATTGTTAAGTTCGGGCCAACGCGAATCATTAAGCAGTTTGCTTCATTAAAATGAGGTTCGTCTATAGTCACACTTAATTCTGACTTATAGAGGATTACTAAACCATCATTTTGGTTTAAGTAACGTCGGGAGTAGTGACATTTATAGCCGCTCAATTGGACCGTAGGAGTGGAGGCGTTAAGACGGCACTCTGTAAGTATAATTATGTCAGGCAAAAAGGTTAGTCTAGTTAAAAGAACAACAAATGCGTCGAAGTTTTTCTGAACGCTTCTGATATTTTGATTAAAGATAATGAATTGGGAGTTCACATTGCCAAAGTAATTTATACATTGTTCTGGGGAGTTTAATTTAGTACTGAAATAGATATCGGTGTTATCTATATCATTCAATAAATCATCTTGGTTAGCCATTTTTATAATTAGATTGAAGTATTGTGCCATTAGAATAGTTACCAGAAGTTGTCGATTTTTTCTTAGATTTGGATAATAATAATAGTGTTATGTGAGTATGTGGGCTACTAATGTATGTGTGTTGTAAATGAGTTATGTGAGTGTGTTGATTTGTGTTCAAGGTATTATTCAGTATTTTGTTACAGTGCGCCAAGTACTTACAATTAGATACAGCATATATTTTATAAAACTTAGTTGACTCTTTAGGATGTAACATTTTCACGGTCACGTAATTGGTGTAAACTATTCTCGTTCTTGACTTGGATATGTTTAGCGCCTTCCTTTTTTCGTAGAAAAATCCGGCCATTTGAGATCCAACAAAATTTATATTTTTCTGTTTGAGCAAAGTCTCGAGCGAGAAAGTGCAGTCTTCTGGCTTTGCTAGTGAGGTGTTCGGAAATATAAATTGGGGTGGCCGAATCTTCTGAGCCTAAATGGGTCGAGTTCAAACGTGAAAGCTTATTTTCGTTGTTGTATAGTTTGGTACTCTTTAAGAATTTTTCTTTCATAAAAATACTGGAGAGTTCGACTACGACTGTTGAGGTGGAGGAAGCTTCTTTCGAAGGAAGGCGATATACATCTCTCACATTGGATGATTCGTGTTCGAGGTTCACTGTGCTCAGGAGGGTTTGGACATACTTCAAAATGTCCAGTTTATTTTCTCTCTTTCTCTTTGGTACACCTCTAATTTCGACGCAAGTTTTGCGAATAGCCCTTTCTAGAAGTTCGTTCTTTTCTTCCAGTTCTAGTACTGAAGCTTTTACTAAGTTACACTCCTTTTCGAGGCCACTAATTGTTTGCTCGAAATCTTTTATCTGTTTCGAAAGGAAATCAAGAGATTTTTCAACTTCACAGCTTGAAGTCTTGATCTCCGTATTTTGGTTTAAAATATCCCTTATATTTTTTTCAACATTTTCTAATCTGGTGCTTATGGGACTTAACATAGACGAAAACATTTCCATTATTTCTTCCTTAAAAAGTTCAATTTTATCACACTCGGCGTCGTCGCCTAGACGTGCTCTTTTGGAATTGCCTCTCTTGGTAAGATCCGATGTCGACAGCGCTTTTGGCGGCGTCCGTTCCATTATTTGTGGTAAACAAAAAATCAGGCGCGAGGTACTAGTAGCTGCGATGCAATGATGCAGTGTATCGGCGGTCGTTCGTAGCGGATGATTCACACGTAGCATGTGCCTACGCAGTTGAGTGTCAGTCGAGCGGGGCGAGACAGAGACGGCAATTATGACTCCTGTACTCCTCGCACAGGCACTCTGCGTTCGCCAAGGTCGGCCCACCTTTCACTTTTGTTGCACTTGTTAAACCACTTAAGAGTTTAGTTACCTTATTATAAGATCTTTATTGAATTATTTGTATTTAATTGCATTACAGAATTTTTAGACAAAAATCGATAACACGTCTGCTTGGTAAGACACCACAGACGAAATGTTTTATTAAATTTATTTCTTTATTTTGTAAATATTAAATAACCAATAATAAATATTTAACATTAATAATTTAATAATATTTAGTGTTAATTATATTAAATAAAAGTATTTTAATTTATATCAATAAATAATACATACGGATAGTTAACCTCAATTATATTGGAGCAGTTGAAAAAGTATATAAGCACAATTTTTTTCACTAATATTCACAAATAGTAAGTAATATCAATCAGAATATTCAATTTCAATCACTACTGAATATAATTTATTAGCACATATATAATTCGCACTTGTATGAAACTAAAACACGTGTTGTGAATGTATAAACTAGAAACATGTTGATAAATATTATAAATATGAAAACAGTGATCAGAGGTGACGAGCGTACCAACATGCGCGACTAATATCGAGGTTCAATTTCTATTTTGTTGGTAGCTTTTTTTTCGAGACTTAATGAGCGGTTAAGCAGACAACTTCATACCGTTAATTTTGTGTCACAGATGCGCGCGCATCTTAAGCATCTGAAGCGGTTAAGCAGACAACTTCATACTGTTAATTTTGTGTCACAGATGCGCGCGCATCTTAAAATTTCACTCTCATCATTTTTTCATAACGCGCCTAAAGAAGTATAACTTCAAAAAAAATTGGGATGTAAAAAATTCCTCAAGTCGAGCCTTGTCTAGATCAGAACAGCTATTGTCTACATCTCCAGGTAGAAAAAGCATGAAATTATTTTTATGAATTTAGTAAAATGGCGAATTTGAATAAAAATTCACGTAGTATTTTTGGTGTGATGCGCATACATACATGGAAAGACACAAATTCTGAAAACTCCTGTTCTGCCGCTGGCTCTAATGTAACTAACTGTAGGCAGAGTTTCCTCTTGTCGTCGAATTAAATATTTGGTCCAATGGAGCTCCTGCCGAGGCTTTTACGCGTATCCAGAGTAATTATTTTAGGTAGCGTTCAGTAAAAATAACTAAAATACCTATAAAAATAGATAAACACAACATTTAGAATCTCCTTCTGATAAATTTAAAATTTATTGTCGTATTTTACTCATACTCTTATATTTAAGTTATTTAAGAATGGTTCTACTAACAGAGAACGACAATAACACGAACATAAACATAGTAAAAAATAAAATGTTAGTTTCATCAACGAATAAGTAATAATTAATTAATAATAAATAATATTAATTAATTAATATTAATTAATTAATAATTAATTACTATTCGAATGAAAAAAAAAAAAACAATTTGAATTCACTACACTCAAAACAGAGCAGACTTTTTGAAATGATTCTGAAAATAATGCGGAAGCAAGAGTACGAGGAAAATTGGTAAGGTATGCTTTGAAGTAAAAAATAAAATTGAATTCTGAATTGGGGAAATATGAGGCAATATTCTGGAAACTGGTATTCTCAATTAGTGCTCGAACAACACAGTTATTTGCAAGGTGAAAATGTTTGCTTATCTATTTCCCTATTTATATGCATAACTTCACGCCATATCCCTTGCGGGGTAGGCAGAGAGAACACTCACGTCACTATTTATATGCATTTATTTAAATCTATAAAATTAATAAAAGCGTTTTAGTTGGAGTTCGGAACCTCACTTTTGAGTCGGAAGTCTCTTAGACAAATCCTGGCTTACATTGGTAAGCCGTCGTTGATGTAATTCTATTTCAGTTGGTTCCATCAACTGTTATATTTAGAAACCGATAAAAGTCACGAATATACCAAATTAATTTATCGAAATGAAAAAGAATAATAAGATAATATTATGTTTGCCCCAGCCATAAGTAAATACTTGAAATTATCCTATTTCATAGAATCAAATGAGAAATAAATAACGGAAGTAACTAGTGCTAATTTACTTATTTCTTTTGTAACATAACATAACTTCACGCATTTTTCTACCCGAAGGTGTAGGCTAAGAGTCGCTGCCTACTTAAGCCTCGTCTCGCCGTTATGTTTACGTCCCAAATGGAATAAGTGGCAAATCTCTTGCCATATCGAGCACAAAGTATTTAGTCACCTATATGTATTACACATAACTTTCGAAATTAATTCCGGAAAGTCATTTGTGTGAGCCAGGATTCAAACCGCGACCTCTTGATTCAGAAGCGGAGTGCTCGACCACTGGACCACCGAAACTATACTATTTTTTTAAATATTTATATTTATATTTTACAATGGCTCATGCTGCGATTCGTTCGGTGAGAGAGGTACCCGGAGGCCCACCCCCCTTCCCCATCCTTTCCTATCCCCAATCCCTTAAAGGTCGGCAACGCAACAGTAACACTATATGTGTTGCTGGTGTCCATGGGTGGCGTTGGTTGCTTACCATCAGGTGACACGCCTACTCGTTTGCCTTCTTATCCATTAAAAAAAAATATATTTTTTTCAGTTCTCTGTATATGTAACATTCATACCATGACATAATTTTTAAAAACATGTTTGTTAGCATTAGCATTACTACGAACGAAGTAAATATTAACTAAGCTATATTTTATTGAAGCGTTTCAATAATACTTTGCCTATTGGTCGGGCTTCTGATCCAGAGGTCCGGGTTCGATTCCTGACACTGGCTCACACCAATGGCTTTTCGAAATTGTTTTTCGGAAGTTATGTGTGATGAATATCGATGACTGAAAACTTTGTGCTCGGTATGGTAATAGGTTCGCCACCTATTCCATTTGAGACGTAAACATAACGGCGAGACGAGGCTTAACAGCCGCTGCCTACACCTTCAGATAACAAAAGGCGTAAAGTTATGTTTTATGTTTTGACAAAAGGGTTTTAGTGATGATGCGATATTTGATATCGCCATCACGCTCTAGAGGTTTTACTTGTAATACAAAACTGAAACATCTTATTGATATTCAGAATGTGTTTATTTTTGAAATGGGCTCTATAGGGTAGGCCTATTGTGAAATTCGTCAATTTTCACAAAGCCCTTGGACCTTTAATGGCGGACTGGTAAATGGATAACACAAGCTTAAAAGGGTTCATATAAGCCTATATTTTTAATAATGTCATCAGTTGACCAGCGGAAGCAATAATTTAATAATGTGTATTCATTATTAGCAAGCCTTAAGCTACATAAAATGAAACTTCGTATAATAATTTGTGTTTTTTTTTTTCATAGGACCCTCCTGGCGACTAACGCCGACCAAAGACATCTGCAACCCATATAAAGTCTAGTCGCGTTGTCAACCTTTGATATAGGATAGGGATCAGCATACAGAGAGGGAAAAGGAGGAGATGAGACAGGGGTGAGCCTCCAGATACCTCTCTCACCGATGAAATACGGCATGAATCCTTTTATGTTGATTTTCTGAGATGTCATGCAGCCACGTCAACGGATATCATCGCACAAAAAATTGTCCAAAAATAGGCGGATTCCAAAATTAATAAAAATATTACTACATAATCACAAATTTATGTAATCAATTAATTGGCAATCATATCACCCAACTTTCTTTTGAAAACGGAACGAAACGCGACAAGAGCTACTCTACGTCGATATTCTGAGAGGTCGTGGTATTTCACCGGTCGAGCGGGCCCATTTATGCAGCGTACTACATGGCTCTACCACAGCAGCTCTCTCTACCACCCTACCAACATTATGAATTAGTAAAAAAACTTTATTTAAAAAATGATATCTTTAAATATTTTGTATTCGAGTTATTGAAAACAATTAAAACTCGACACAAAAGAGGAACGAAACTCATTTTCTTTTAAATTGATATTCCCAGATTTAATCAATTCATTAATTAATTTTAATTAAAATTAATTGATTTTGACGAAGTGCTATATTTCAAATTAATATTCTTATAAGAAGACCCATTTCATGTATTTTGTTAACCAACAGCGTTGGAAAGAAGATCGTATTTTCTGAGTTTTTCTTAAAGTACTCTTATTTTTTATCAGTCATTCACAATTTTTACACAGTTTGATAGTGGCAGAGCCAAGCAGTTCGCTGCATGAATGGGTCGGCTCGATCGGTGAAATACCACGACCTCTCAGAAGATCGACGTAATGTGGCTCATGCCGCGTTTCGTTCGGTGAGAGAGGTACCAGGAGGCTAACCCCCCTTTCCCCATCCTTTCCTTTCCCCTATCCCTTAAAGGTCGGCAACGCAACAGCAACACTATCTGTGTTGCTGGTGTCCATGGGCAGCGTTGGTTGCTTACCATCAGGTGACACGCCTGATCGTTTGCCCTCCTATCCCATAAAAACAAAACACTCCAAAATGGAATCATCTTTTTTTAGATGTTTTAGGTATTATTTTCAGTAACGGGTAAAGTGATTCAATATCGTAATAAATGTTTCTTACAGGAGAAAAAAAGTTCAAGTCGCGGTGGTCCAGTAGTTGGACTCCCTGCTTCTGATCCTGAAGTCACGGGTTCGATTCCAGATTCACACCAATCATCTCTCGAAATTATTTACGGAAGTTATGTGTGATAAATATCAATGACTGACTACTTTGTACCCAGTGTATGGCAATAAGTGTGCCACCTATTCCATTTGGGATGTAACGTCTCAGCGACTTGATGTTTTAGCAGCCATTGCTTACGCCTTCAGGTAGAAAGAGGCGTAAAGTTACGTGCGTAAAAAAAACAAAAGACTTATCTACAGTATAAAATCGTAAGGGTTAAGTTGGCTACACAAGTTACTTATAAATAAAGAATATTTTGTTACACATTCTGGAAAACAAAGTCAAAAGCAATCGCTACATAAATAACCCAGACTAGACATTTAGCACCAATATCTGAACACAATCTACCGACTCCATAGAGTCTGACGCTTGAATGGTTTGTGGGTAACTTTTCAGATAATAAATAAACTATAAGACATTCGCAAGTTGTTAAATATATAACTATATATTGTTGACAAAATTTAACAATAATATTATATGGAATGTTTAAATGGGAATTAATATAACCAACATTACATTTTATGCTAGTGTTTTGTTATAAAACATATCATTCACACAATTATTAAAATTTTGCTACTGAAATGAGCCTTTATTTTACACATACACATACATAACTTCACGCCACATCCCTTGCGGGGTAGGCAGAGAGAACAGAGCGCCACAAGGCACGATTCTTACACGCCTCACTCGCTTCGTTGACTTTCATAACTCTTTTCATGCACGCGCGTCGGTTTTTGAGGCTCCTAACATCACCTTCCTCCAGAACACGTTCTATTTGGTCATGGAATGTGTGTCTTGGCCGTCCTCGACTCCTACATCCATCCGCTTTTGCATTGTATATCTGCTTAGTCAGTCTTGCATCAACCATTCTTTCTACATGTCCGAACCATCGGAGCATGCCCTTTCTTACTTTTACACCGACACTCTCTTTCAAACCAACTTCCTTCCTTACAACCTTTTTTTCTACGCGGTCAGCGAGAGTCACTCCGCAGATTTTGCGCAGTGCCCTCATTTCTACCGCGTTTATTCTACTTTCATGCACACTCTGCCATACCCAGCTCTCGCTTCCATAAGTTAGCGTTGGGATCAGGACTGCATTGTGGATTGCTAGCTGGGCTTTTCAGCTAATGTTTTTTGCGCCCAGGAATCTGCCCAACGCTCCATTTACGCTATTTCCTATCGCCACTCGTCTTTCTACATCCGCGGTGTACTTTCCATCCCTGCTAAAAGCGCATCCAAGATATACAATTTCATTCACCTGTTCCAGCACTACATCATCAACCATTATCCTTGCATCTGTTCTGGATTCCTCGCTCTTATTTTATATTAATCATTAAGATGTCAACACTGCTACAATAAAGCAAATTAATAAGGCAAATTGAAGACATTACTAACTACTAATAATCGAAGGTATTACAGAAATATATTAAGTCAATAGTCGTGGTGGTCCAGTGGTCGTGCACACGGTTTCTGAATTCTCAAGTGGTGGGTTCGAATCCTAGCACACACCAATTGAATTTTTTTTTTATGGGATAGGAGGGCAAACGAGCAGGCGTGTCACCTGATGGTAAGCAACCAACGCCGCCCATGGACACCAGCAACACATATAGTGTTACTGTTGCGTTGCCGAAAAACTTTGTGCCCGGTACAGTAATAGGTTCGACACCTATTCCATTTGGAACGTACCTAAACGTAACGACAAGTCGAGGCTTCAACAGCGCCTATACCGTCGGATAAAAAAACGGCGTGAAGTTATGTTTGTAGATTTTGGCCAAGGTAAAGAAGTAGGTAACTATTCTTCAATAAAAAATTTACAAAATAATAAAAACAATACATTGCAGTACCGTTGGCTGCGTAATTTATTTGCTTGTGCAATTCACTCAATTACTAATTCAACAAATCATTGCTCTGGCTACAACTTTGGTCATAAAATCATAAAATATATTATCAAAAGAAACAAGTTTTATCTATTTAGATATTTTTATGTGACAAAAAATATATTTTACACTTAATATCTAATTCAACTCTATGATTTTCTAAAATACGATTTTCATTATAAATAAGTGAATTCCACAATTATAAAATAAACATAAACAGGCCATCAAACAGTAATAAAACAGAAAATTTAATAGAAACATACAGATGTACAGAATTGAATGTGAAATGATTAATATTATATATGATACGACATATGGCAACAAATTGTCCCATTTTGAAAACCACATTTTAATACGACTAGTACGACGACGTAAGACTCATAATATTATTGTCATAATCTCTCATCTTCCGGTAGGACATAGTAGTCCGGTAACAAGTATATCATGGACGTTCTTGACCTCTGTATCATTCCGCTTGCACTATCATCATCATTTGCCTTTTGAGGTCCACTGCTGGACAGGCCTCCCCCATAGAGCGCCACAACTGCTGGTCCGTTCACTCATGGTGGGTTTTTGCCATAATCGCCACGCTTGGGAGGCGGGTTGGCGATCGCAGTAGGCTGTATTTTGTTAAGAGATAATGCTGCTGCCCATTCTTCCAGCCTTTTCCTTTAGTCGCCTTTTATGACACATACGGGAAGTGATGGGGTGGCTGTATTCTAAGCCGACGCCACACAGCAAAGCTTGCACTATATATCTAAATAATCAATTTTATATCATTCATTATTTCTACTTCTCCGTACCATCGGTGCATGCCCTTGCTTACTTTACCATAAAGAACATAAATAACATACAGAAAAACAAGACACATAAATAAGTAGCAATAAACAAGGGGTTGAATATTTATTTTCAAACATACATCACTATTTACTTAACCTTATTCCACACTAGTTAGAGCAAGAACAATATGTCATTATAACCCTTTGTATATATGCACCCTTAAGCAATGCATCCATATTATTCTTTTCGTCAATCTTCCTCTACCGAGATCTTCATTTTATCTCCAAAAAATAATAATTCAATATCCTGTTTAATCTTAAAGATATAACTTGATTTTCTTCAAATATTTTATATAGTGAGCTGAGATTATGGCCTCACTCGGTCGACTTCCCATAGAACGTCTTAGTTAATGTGCAAGTATGCATACTGGGATTAAATAAGGCTTTCGTGCACTAATATGTATGATACTTTGATTAATTATTTCACTAGCAAACTTGTGTAACAGAATAATTGCTATCAAAGAACTATGATTAATATTAATTATTTGTTTATTAAATGGCATAAATATGCCACTATTTATACACAAAAAGTGGTATGCCTTAAAGCTGACATGTGAGTTGATAATGGGAATAACCCTCATAGTGAAAACAGTATTTTGTCTTCACTACATACATAACTTCACGCCGAATCGCCGAGAACGGAGCGCCATAAGGCACGATTCTAACACACCTCAGTCGCTTCGTTGACTGTCATAATTCTTTCCATCCACTCGCGCCGATTTTTGAGGCTCGTAACATCACCTTTCTCCAGAACACGTTCTATTTGGTAATGGAATGTGTGTCTTGGCCGTCCTCGACTCCTACATCCATCCGTTTGACTTCATACGCATCATCTCTTATTCATAAGTCTCCATGGCATGGTGGTTCAGCAGTCGACTATTAGTTCTTAATTGGAAGTCGCTTACATCAATAACATTCCAAAAGTTATCCACGATTAATATTGATAAATAACAAGACACTGATATTTCCCAAGAGGGTTGACGTCAGGCAGGCAGTCATAAAGAAAGGATAGAATGTAGTGCCGACCCCACGTAGAGTGTAATAGGGGCAAGAAAATGATAATTCGTCAATATCGAAGTTGGGAAAACAACCTGTATACCAAATTTATATAACAAACTTTGAATTTTTATTGCTAATATAAAAAATAAATATCATTGATATTATTCTAGCTATCAATACCACGTGTTATTACTATGATTATATTATAACAATATTATTAAAATTCGACCTCATATTTGGTATTGTTGTATCAACAATTTCATTATATAATAAATGAATGTTATTAAAGCATATTTTAAATACAATGAGTGACCAATTAATTACCAATAACTACATAAATAATTATTTTTCCTTGTTGAAATAATGGCCAAATTACTAGAGGCGGTATAACTTAAGCCTGTTTGTATCACTGTCAAAGAGTTTTCACGCTAGAAAAAAAAGTAAATAAATAAATAAATAACGCAGGCTCATTACTAAATACATAAATTGGTAAAGAGTAAGTATTAAAAACTAAATTTCAACCACAAAAGCACGTTTTTTCAAAGTCCCATAAAAATAAATAAGATTTAGCTAATTTGAAGTATACTATAGTGTCTATAAATAAAAATTAATTAACAGTGGATTTAACAGTGGTAGAGCCAAGCAGTTCGCTGCATGAATGGGCCATATATAGCCATGGCAAAAGCCCCTATTGTATTGCACCGACTTCCATAGTGAGATCACTATAAAAATATTTATAATTATCATCTATTATTGAAGTAGGTGCTGGTTAAAAGTTACCCCGTATGCTATTTTGCCGTGTGACTTTGACGGCCGCGCATATCATACAACACAACAAACAGACTACGTTACTGAGGCTGGCACCGACTCCAAAAATAAGTGACAATTGTAAATATTTTAATAGTTAAAGATAACTTTATAAAAGTATTACGTTATGTATATTGTATTAAGTATACAAATTAGTAAGTTTCATTATTTATCGCTTTTAGTTATGAAGGTACTGTTTTCATTTACTTAAAGTTTTTGTGGTTTACGTTTCTAGAAGTCGGTTTAACTTATTTTTTAAGTTATTTTTAATCTACTTTGTATTAATACTCTCCGCGTTGCAGTACCAACATTCAAATATTTGTGAATGTAGTGCAGCAGCCAAAGGACTAGTTGCGAAAGAAGTAATAAATTTTAAGACATTTTCTCTATGAGACTTACTCACGCAATCTATAATTATTATTATGAATAATTAAAATATTTCAATTGTAGACGTCAATGCATGATTTGTCATGGTTGCGCAGTATTTAATATGCGTTCGAAATGATTGATACCGATATTGACTGATAACAAAGATTTATTGTTACTAGTTACGAAATTGTTTTGGTCTCTTTTTTTGCTGTCGGTACTACTATTATCAGTTAACTAAACGCTTTAGATATTTTTGTTTTATATATTACTAGCTGACTCGGCGAACTTTGTTCCACATCAGAAGTAATAAGAGTAAATTTTGGATTTCATTAGGTTCAATTTGTGCTATTTATCGGCTTTAACTGCTGTCCCGCTATGTTAATACGCATTATCTTCGAAAATATTCGTTGAAATTGCATGCTGTATAGGGCCAGGATCATCTATATTACATGCACATTGCACAATCTATTTAAGACACCTAATTGTATGATAATTAATGCTGTAATGTTTCAAATCGCTTCGTAAATAAGCCATTACATAACATAACATAACTTCACGCCTTTTGTTACCCGAAGGTGTAGGCAGCGGCTGTTAAGCCTCGTCTCGCCGTTATGTTTACGTCCCAAATGGAATAGGTAGGCCTATAGCGATAACGGGCACAAAGTTTTCAGTCAAATGATAACTAGCTGACCCAGCAAACGTTGTCTTGCCAAAAAATAAAATGGGAGTTGATCGTAGGGAGTTGAGAATTTAGGGTTGTATGTATTTTTGTATCCTGTTTTTTAAAAAAATAACAAACAAAAATATATCGAAAAATTAAAAAAAAAAATTTAAAGCCCCCGTAACATTTAAGGCGATGAAAAATCGATAATAGCCGATTCTCAGAACTACTGAATACGCATACAAAATTTGATAAAAATCGGAGGAGTGCGTTCACTAACATTGTGACATGGAAATTATATATATTAGTTTTTTTTGACAACATGGATAGTTTAAAACGATGACATATTGCTTGACGTCAAGCAGGCGGCCGGTCATAAAGCTAGAGCCATTTTTTGTTAACATGAATAGTTCGAAAGGATTACATGTTATGCCGATCTCATTTAAGTGGGATAAGGACTGGAAAATGATGATGAGTAAATAATTACTTTTTGAATGGTTATACAAAAAGTAATTGTGTTTACCATTCAAAATGTTCTTTATATATTTTGTTGAGCTGTGTAATGACATAATTTTTTATCAAGATCTGAAACTATAACATGACATAACTTCACGCCTTTATCTACCCGAAGGTGTAGGCAGAGGCTGTTAAGCCTCGTCTCGCCGTTATGTTTACGTCCCAAATGAAATAGGTGGCGAACCTATTGCCACACCGGGCATTAAGTTGTCAGTCATCGATATTTATAGCACATAACTTCCGAAAAGAATTTCGAAAAGTCATTGGTGTGTGCCAGTGCCAGGATGTGAACCCACTACTTCTTGAATAAGAAGCGGGGTGCTCGCCACTGCGCCACCAAGACTGTTACTGATAAATTAAGCTATAGTTAATGAAATACTTTTTAAACTATTCAAACACATAGTTAGATGTTTGTTACAGCTCTAGTAAAGCAAAGTCTGTACATACAAAGAGTTTTGTTACTTGTTATCTATAAATGTGTAATCGGTGCATATCATTGTTATATGATTTCCAAGGATGAAAGCATTCTTCCTAAATTTTTTTTATGTAATAGGAGGGCAAACAAGCAAGTGAGCCACTTGACAAGAAGCAGCAGTGGTCGTCAATGGACACCTTGCAACAAACAGAGTTAACATAGCGTTGCCGGCCTTTAAGAGACTAGAATGAAAAAAGTAGGGGAGTGGGAGTGTGGGAGTGGGCCTCTGGATACTTTTTTCATCATATGTAACGCAGCACAACCACTTTACTTCGATATTCTGAGTAGACGTGCTATTCACCGACTAAGCCGGTCCATTCATACAGCTTATTCTGTTTTACTTACTTTAAACATCCTACTATTATTGTTGTCTATATGATAAGTTTAAATCTCAATTATGTACAGGAACTAAGCTGAAAGCTGGAGATTATGCTAACGATATTGTAGTAAGCTGGGAAAGTTTACAGTGGGAAATTATATTACGCGCTACAACTGTATAACTTTTACAACTTTGTCGTAGGAAATGTCCTTTGAATTTAACTTGAAGTTACGACAAGAGCATTTTTTTTTTCTTCTATTATATTTGCCATTAAAAAGGGAGACGATTTTTGTTTAAATGGTCTAATTCTGAGACTTAGTTATTAGATTAGAAAAAAAAACTATTTTTGTGAGAATTATCTGAGGAGAGATGAGGGATATCAGATGGGCTTTCGTATACCCCTCTCACATTACGATATGATAGATAAGCCACTTTACATCGATTTTCTGAAAGATTGTAGTTCTAAAGTCGAGCCGGTCCATTCAATTGGCTCTACATTCATGTTCTCTAAGTTCCTTCAAATCTTCTAGACTTCTTGGTTCTTCTAGAGTACTTGGTTCGTCTAGATTATATCTATTGCTATCAACATTCGGGCAAGCTGTAACTATGAATATCAAGTAATACACTTCTGAATAAGAAGGTCACAAATTCACCATTTAGGTACTTTTTAGAATTCGTTTTGAAATTATGTGTGATAAATATCAAAGATTGATAAAGCTGTGCCCAACGGTACGGTAATAGGTGCGGTACCAAAAAAGGCTAGTCAGGGCATATTTGCCGCCTTCGGGCATAAAAGGGGAGAAGTAACAAATCAAAGCAATGCGTCCGTAAATTGAAATCAAATACAATTATTAAAGTATTGATTAATTTTACACTTGTGTCAAAACGTGGCTATAAATCAAGTTATAGATATACTTAGTCTGGCCATAAATACTGTTACAACTAAAAATAAAAAAATATTACATTTGAATTTGGAATCTGTCATTTTTATACGATTGTTCATTGTGTTTTCTCGTTTTGGCGCCAATACATTGTACAATATTTTGCGATATTAAAATGGAGTGGGGTGATAAAGAGAACCGAATCGCTGTGATTGCATTACACAAGGTAGGTATGGAGCCAAATGCAATTTTTAAAACTCTCCATACACTTGGTATTAGTCAAATGTTTGTGTACCGGGTTATTAATAGGTACAATGAGACCTCCTCTGTTTGTGACAGAAAAGCACCTGGCCGTCTACGTAGTGCTCGTACGAAAAAGGTGGTCAAAGCAGTAAGGGAAAGAATTCGAAGAAATCCTGTCCGCAAGCAAAAGATTTTATCTCGGGAGATGAAGATAGCACCTAGAACAATGTCGCGTATTTTAAAAGATGACTTAGGACTTGCAGCCTATAAGAGGCGCACTGGTCAGTTATTAACTGATAATTTAAAAAAGAAAATTAAAATCCAAACAACTACTGAAGTGGTACGCAAAGGGAGGTCACAGAAAAATATTGTTTCCGGATGAAAAAGTTTTTACAATTGAGCAACATTTTAACAAATAAAATGACCGTATTTATGCTCAAAGCTCTAAGGAAGCTTCCCAATTAGTTGACAGAGTGCAACGTGGGCATTATCCGATTTCAGTGATGGTTTGGTGGGGTGTTAGCTACGAAGGAGTGACTGAGCCATATTTTTGTGAAAAAGGTATCAAAACTTCGGCACAAGTGTATCAAGATACCATTCTTGAAAAGGTAGTCAAGCCCCTTAACAACACCATGTTCAATAACGAAGAATGGTCCTTCCGGCAAGACTCGGCACCGGGTCATAAAGCTCGGTCCACGCAATCTTGGTTGGAAGCGAACGTTTCGGACTTCAGTAGAGCTGAAGACTGACCGTCGTCTAGTCCCGATCTTAATCCACTGTATTATGATTTGTGGTCAGTTTTAGAGAGTACGGCTTGCTCTAAACGTCATAATAATTTAGAGTCCCTAAAACAATCCATACGATTGGCAGTGAAGAATTTTCCCATGGAAAGAGTGCGTGTTTCTATTGATAACTGGCCTCAACGTATAAAGGCCTGTATTACAGCCAATGGAGACCACTTCGAATAAGCTTTTTATATTTTATATCGTTTTATATTTATGTATTGAAGTAATACACTGTAAAAGTAATAAATGTTATTTGCAATTAATAAATTTTTTTTTTCTTTGTTACAATATTTATGGCATGACTAAGTATATACCTAGTGTGTTATATAATTATACGCATAACAGCCGCTGCCTACACCTTCGGGTAGAAAAAGGCGCGAAGCTATGTTATAATTATGTAATATTTGTGTGAAGAGTACTATTATCTATGCTGAGGTGTAAGGTATATATTAAAATAATGATATTTAAACTATTGTGAACGACATGACACGACTTAACAAAATAATTATCCCGAAGGCGTGAGTGTGTTCACGACAATAGAAAATGTATTGCAACATCAAATGCAAGAGATTCGTGAGTTGCAAATAATAGTCGAGCCTCGAAATTAGATATTAACTTTGCTAAAAGTAAAAAAAATAACAATTTCATGAGTCAATTGATTAGTACACAGTGATGAATGGGTCGACTCGACCGGTGAAATACTATGCCTTTTCAGAATATCTACATAAATTTGACTCATGCCACGTTTTCCTTGGTGAAATTAGGCGCAACCCGACACACCCGAACACACTTCCCTATCCGAATTTAAAGGCCAGCAACGCAACTATAATACTATCTGTGTTACGGGTTACCATGGGCGGCGTTAGTTGCTTACTATCAAGTAACACGCCTGAAAAAAAAAACAACCAATTATTTTATATATTGAATTACTTCAGCAATGGACGAACTCCGGAATAAATGAATTGATTTTAATAACATAACATAACTTCACGCCTTTTGTTACCCGAAGGTGTAGGCAGCGGCTGTTAAGCCTCGTCTCGTCGCTATGTTTACGTCTCAAATGGAAGAGGTGGCGAACCTATTGCCATACCGGGCACAAAGTCATCGATATTTATCACACATAACTTCCGAAAACAATTTCGAAAAGTCATTGATGTGAGCCAGTGTCAGGAATCGAACGCGGACCTCTGGATCAGAAGCCGCGTGCTCAACCACTGAGCCACCGAGACTACTTGATTTTAATATTTCCTGTTAAATAGGTGACTGAGTAAATGGTGCTAAAGGTGTGATGGTGGACCGCTCGCTTATCCCACGGGCTGTTATTGGCAAGACCAGGAAACACTGTTTCCTCCTTTTAGTAGCAAGAGCGTGAAGGTATCATAAATTATGTGACATTTTCTTACAAAAAAATTGGCCAACCTTGACCGTCATCCGATATGAATCTTTTTGCTGTCAAAACCTACTTCGCTGACAATCTGATTATTATCTGACATGATTGAACGTTTTTTGTCACAATTTTAATTAACAAAACATAATAACGATTAATTTTAAATGTAGGTTACCGGAACAGATGTGGCATTTTTTTTACTCGTGTATAAAAAATCTGTGTAACGTATATTTTACATAATTTCACGTTGCATACTTTACGGGATAAACAGAACAAAAAACTTGTCCATACTCACTTGCTAGTCTAAGTTTCATAGGTCTTTTCTTAAGTGATATCCAACTTTATCATGATTCAATTAGAAAAAAATAACCTATATATATATATATTAATTGCAATGATAATAACTAATTTAATTTCATGTTAAGAATATAACTTAGTATCTTGTACCTAAATAAGTTGAATCACCTCTAAAATAAGTAATTGCTTAAAAAATATAATAGACTAAAGTAGTTATTAAAAATGCAAAACCAATAAAACAAAGTCTCTGGTCCAAATTAAATTTCGCTCGTTCTATCAAGTACATAGCAAATACTACTGCCAAAAACTTAATATCCTATTCAGGATAGGACAGTACTTCACTTCAGAAAAGCTCTGAAACCTTTACCGAGATAAAGTTTGCTCTCGCATGGAATACTGTTCCTATCTCTGGCAAGTCATCCGTGGGTACTTTGGAGCCATTGGACTCACTGCTGGAGGCAAACCTTCAGAGCTACTAACAAGCCACAGATGTATGACTCGCGTCTCAGTTTTTTCGGTTATATTTTGATGCGAATGAGCAGGTTTGAGTACCGATTTACTCCTTAGCTAAAAATATATTGATAACGATGTGAAGCTGAGTAGTTCTAACTCAATAATTAGATAATGACAAAATATGTTCATTAAAAGAAACACCAAAGTTTAGATTTAATTCAATATGTTAGACATTGCTTATCAAGCATTTACTGTCATAACTTAATAATAAAAAAAAATAAGTAGTTACGTCTTAACAAGGTTAATTCGTTCGTTAGCTTTTTGTGTCTTGCGAAGATATTTTAGATGGGTAAGTATTTCGGAGAATACTACACGTGAATGTCATATTAAGTCATATTACACGTAACATTAGTTAATATGACATAATATGACGTACGTTAGATGTATCAAGAAAATCTTGAAATATTCCCCCGGACATTATTTGAACAGTTATGTTTTCGATTTTTTTCAGAATTTTTCTTTTTATTATAACAATTCCGTTATAATTAACAGAAAATGGATAAGATTAACACTGTACAGGACTTGAAAAATTGCATGCAAAATAGTAATTATTATGATTTCTCAACAAATCATTACAACGTATAAAACAAACTCGTTTTCCACTGTCTGTCGTATTAAATCTAGATCTTAGTTTTTTTGATAGACAGAGGTTTTTTAACATTAAAACACATTCGCCCGAATACTGAACCGCCACTCAAATTTGACAATCAATAAAGTGCTACTTACTGCTCAAATTTGACGTATTCTGTCTAATATGACAGCTACTTAAACGCTTAAGTAGCGCTTATATATTTGAGTGGCGGTTCAGTATTCGGGCTATTGACACCTTTTATTTACTACAATATTCACGAATAATGAATATTGTAGTAAATAAAAAGTATCAATTTTCGAAATTTAGCAGTTTATATTGGTGTGGTAATTGTAATCTGTATCGACAAGAGAACTGTGTCACCTTAATGGTTAGCGACCAGCGCCGCCCACATATACACATACAGTTTTACAATTGGGTTGCAGACTATTATGAGAGTAGGATAGGAAAGGGTGGGGGCTGTGCCTCTAGGCACCTCTCTCACCGAACAACACGCGGCTTGAGCCTCTGAGAGGCATGCGACTTTACGTCGATCTTCTGAAATCTGGTCGAACTGGCCCATTGATGCAGCGATCAGCTTGGATCCACCACTGTTAGCGTAATAAACGAAGGAACGATTATTTGAATTGTGAACATGTAAATAATATTGCCGGATAGTTTTCGGAAACTAAAAGCCCCTAATACCAGGAGGTGTAAACAGCGGTAATGATAAATCAACATTTCATTTCATAGTCTTAATGGTCCAGTGATTGAGTACTCAGGAGATCTCAGGAGTCGTGGATTCAAATCCGGACTCACACTATGATACTATGATTCCTTGGAAATATTTTCGGAGGTTATGTGTGCTAATTACCAAGGAATGACAACTTTGTGACAGGTGTGTGGCAATTGGTTTGCCACATATTCCATTCGAGGCGTAACCTAACGATTCGGCGCTGCGGTAGCTACCATCTGCTACTTTGAGAGTATATATTCGCACAATAATTTCTTTAACAAAATAATTATTAAATTATTTTGTGTAAAACATATTTTTTTATTCTATTACATTAATTGGTAATGAAGTAATTTTTTTATGGTAAAAAGACATCTGCAACACCATCGGCGACACAACAGCGTTGCCGGCTTTATATGATGGGAGTACGTTTGTTTCATTAAGGGTTCCTAAAGTGCCATTTCTGGAAACTGGTTCCAAAAAATTTAGGATAATTCTTTTTGCTTACTCCGCAAGAGACTTAGAGTGATGTTAGGTGAGTTGGTAACACAAACAATATCTTCAATTAATTTGTAAGATCGGTTCCTAACCGCTTTCAGGGTCGAGATACAAATTATTTTATCTATGATCATAGGAATGCTAGTACTTTATCGATCATATTGACACGACGTTTTACTTTAACGATTTGATTTGCATATAATAAGTTATAATGAGCAAAAACTTACTAAATTAATTCTATGATGTATTGTGATATCTTAAATTTAATATTTTCGTATAATTATATTAAATATCTAGATGCGACATTATTGCAATAGGTTGCGCTTAAAATGCATAGGTATACTAATCATGATCTCATGTAACAATAACCTATTTTTCTTGTTTGCAATAAGTATAGTACAAATAAATAAAAAACACCCTTTCATTAAAGAAAAAGAAATTAAATGTAAGAAATAAAAAGTGGTTTTCTTAATTTTTCTTAACTATATGTATTTTTTACTTTTCAGTCGATATAATATAACAAAGATAGCATAAATATTATTTTATCACAATAGTATGGGTACAGTATTTGTCGTTATATCGATGAATGTATACTGAACAAGATGCAGTTATTACTGAGCGCTCTACTAGCTCTGTTTCTCTTACTCACATGCAAATTTTGAAATTTTGCTTGAGAGTAAGAGAGGTAGAGCTAGTCGGAAAGATATAGACGAATCTTGGCGTATTTAATCAGGGTAATCAGATGATTTGATCAAGTTATTGCATTGTCATCGGTCTCTGAAAGGTGTGCATAGTTTAAATAAAAGTAGGAAGTAGGAAGTTCGTTCGAAGTAGGAGAAAATCGAGCTCAAATATTTTGATAACATACATACATGCATACAAGTGAAGCTAATAGAAGCGTATTAAAAACATGTCTTCGATACGTGGGTTAAGGATATACGGTAGACTGATAACTGAGTTCACATTTTTTTACAGTAAGTTAAAATATAAGGAGTAATCCTTATATTTTAACTTACTGTAAAAAAATCTCTGGTATCTATGGTTGGTATGGGTATGGGTAACCATACCCATACCAACCATAGATACCGGAAACTTCTAGAAATATACTGATTGTATCTTTTAGGAAGCGTGCAATGGCGTGAGTCACATTGCTACCGATACATAAATTATAAGTTATGCAAATATTTACTCTTAAAGTGTTTAGGCTATTAAAAGCGCGCGCCTATTTCTACCCAAAGGTATAGACAGTATTAGACTTACCGAGTTTTTAAGTTCCAAGTGGAATAGATGGCGGAATCCATTGCTAACCCGGCACAATGTTAGAAGTTATCGCTATTTAACACACATAATATTTGAAATTGAAATGTGGTGGAAGGGTGATGTGGTGACTAAGGTGGAGAGAAGTATGTTAAGATGGTTTTGTCACGTTGCAAGAATGAATGAAGCGAATGTGAGTGGTAGAGTCGGGATCGGGAGCCCAAGACGGGGCTACCACAACCAAATAAATGGTCTGTGTAAAAAAGATAAATGCGTAGCACCCGAAACCGGCGTGGATGCATGATGAGCTGTATGACAGTGGACGAAGCGACAGAAGTGTGTCAGGATCATATCTTGTGGAGAGCCAAAATTTTTGCCTACCCCTATGGGATACAGGCGTGAGTTTATGTATGTATGTATGTAATATTTGAAATTGTGCCTGGAGTAAGGTTCCGCCGCCTATTAAATATTGAGGCGTAACGATTCGACGGGTCGAGGCTTAATAGCCGCTGCCATTACTTTCGTGTAGAAAAAGGCGTGAAACTATGTTATGTTAACTTCCAAAAAGTCATTAGTGTGAGCTAGGATTCGCTCCCACGAATTTTTGATTCCGAAACGGTAGAAACGGGTTGCTCAATTTTCAAACCAATAAGACAACTATCTTATATCAACTAAAAGCACAAAAATCTACGCAAACATCTAATATCTAAGCAAAATATACAGGTATTTTTGATTGAAATGGATATTTAAACTATACAGCATAAAACAGTTTGACGGTAACGTTTCTACTCATTCAAATCACCTACAAACATTTACCTACTTAATAATAATACATACTTACGCGTAAAACAGTTATGTACAAAACTTAATCGTCCATCATTTCTTAGAATATGCAGTTCATTCTTACACGCATTTTAAATACATAAAAACCCACATATAATTGGATGCTAATATTGACATAAGGTAAATTAGTTGAAATGTCGACTAAATTTACCTGAATATTTAAAAATGTTTCTTAGTTCATGGTTAAATGGAAAACTTGTAGAATGTTGGTAATATCATTTAGTAATATTTAAAACTATTCACACACTCATTACATAACTAGTCGTATTACAAGTCAGATATGCTGAATTATTTACATTATACTATACTTTAATTAGATATTGGAGTTTCTCAAATATTTCTCCCATAACTGTATCTATCATCTAATGATCTTTTGGTACGCGATTTCCCTTTTATAGTTGGCCTTTAGTTTATATTAATTTTAACAGATTACTATTATTTTTTATTATCTCGTAGGTCTAAAATTCCAGGTCAATCACAGCATAATTTATTTTCTGGTTGAGAAAATATATACAATATTTATATAAATATTCATCAATATCAAATATAATATAAATATTTTTTTTAAATAAGACTTAAAATTTTTTTATATCATTTATTTTACTTAAATAGTCAATCGTTCAGGATTTTGTTGCTACAATATACCTTCTACAAATGTATACACATAACACAAGACGATGATTCTTGCTCAGTAGGATAACCTGCGATATACAATACTTGCTATAAATGTCAGAGTAAAGTAGTAAAACTCAGCGGTATGAACCACTTTGCGTCTGTTTGTGAGAAATCATGGTATTTTATTGTTAGAACCATTTATGCAGCGAAGTGCATGGCTCTACTACAGTATTTTGTTTAGAGGAATCGCTTTTTTTTGCCAAGCACCCATATGACACAACGTGAATGCAACCTAACAAAAGTAGTTAGTAGGAAATGAGCAAACATGTCTAATTATTCCGGCTATTGTTCTATTGTTTGCGATATTTGAATATAATATACTCGCTAAGTTTTGGCAGTTACGACACGCCCTTTAAATATGTCAATCATTTTTTTTTTCTTAAAAATATATAAAGTTCTGTATCTGAATGACTTCACGAATAACTTATTAAATGTCGTGATCGATCTTTAATAGTTTTAATCTTGGTTTAAAGTACAACTAAATTATGTATAATTTGATTTAGATAAAGATAAGTATAAGTTACTTTTAATTAAATGACATATTTGCAAAAAAATCCATTGCTCTAAAAGATTGATTACACATTTAATATTCTTTGACTATTTTAAACCTCCTTTTTGCCGTGCGGGAATCAAAATGTATATTAGGTACAATTACTTTTACCTAATACTAATTCTTGTCAGGATAAAATATCTGCTCCCGCGGTGTACCTTCCATCCCTGCTGAAAGCGTATTATATGCGCGGCATAGAAGCGACAGACAGGCGACTGGATATATGGCCTATTATAATTACGATTTATAAACAATGTTAAATTTTGCAGTTTTAATCTGATCACTATTATTTCATTTTAAATTCCTTGCCTATGATCTATCTCATGAAGCAGATATTTTACATACATACGTAACTTCACGCCAAATCCCTTGCGGGGTAGGCAGAGGGAACAGAGCGCCATAAGGCACAATTCTTACACGACTCACTCGCTTCGTTGACTTTCACAACTAGTTTCATGCATGCGCGTTGATTTTTAAGGCTCCTAACATCACCTTCCTCCAGAACACGTTCTATCTGGTCATAGAATGTGTGTCTTGGCGGTCTTCGACTCCTACTTCCATCCGGTTCTGCATTGTATATCTGCTTAGTCAATCTTGCATCATCCATTCTTTCCATATGTCAGAAGCATCGGAGCATGGCATTTCTTAATTTTACACCGATACTCTCTTTCAATCCAACTTCCTTCCTTACAACCTTGTTTTCGACCCGGTCAGCGAGAGTCACTGCGCAGATTTTGCGCAGTGCCCTAATTTCAACCGCGTTTATCCTACTTTCATGCACACTCTGTCATACCCAGCTCTCGCTTCCATAAGTTAGCGTTGGGATCAGTATTGCGTGGTGGATTGCTATCTGGGCTTTTCTGCTAATGTTTTTGCGCCCCGGTATCTGCCTAGCGCTCCATTTAAGCTATTTCCTAACGCCACTCTTCTTTATACATCCGCGGTGTACCTTCCATCCCTGCTGAAAGCGCATCCAAGATATACAATTTCATTCACCTGTTCCAGCACTACATCGTCAACCATTATCCTTGCATCCGTTCTGGATTCCTCCTTTTCAAACACCATAACTTTCGTTTTCGTCGCATTCAACTTCAAGCCTTTTGTTATGCAATCATACATACTTATAATTCTTGGAAAAATACTCATACAAACATCCATAGCTATAACTAGTAAAACTTATTTCAAATGCTAACCCGCTAATTTGGATTTATAACTGAATTTCATAACAGCAAATACTAAAGGGAATGGATATAAGAGTCGAAGATAGCTGCAACACACTTTCCAGGTTTGAATTTACCATGTCTTATATGATGATGACGCTAGGAACCTTTATTACCAACGAACGCGCATGACAAGATGACATAACAAGACACAAAAATGAGGGAAGTAAGTAAGTAACGTGTCTTACGGCGCACTGTTCTTTCGTGAATTTGTGGGGCGGGGCTATAGTAAACTTAATATACTGTATATAACATACATACATACATAACATAACTTCACGCCTTTGTTACCCGAAGGTGTGGGCAGCGGCTGTTAAGCCTCGACTCGCCGTTATACCGTATACCGTTATCGCCGGGCACAAAGTTTTCAGTCATCGATATTTATCGCACTTAACTTCCGATAACAATTTCGAAAAGTCATTTGTGTGAGCCAGTGTCAGGATTCGAACCCGGACCTCTCGATCAGAAGCCGTGTGCTCGAACACTGGACCACTGGACCACTGGACTGTATATATAAATAATAAACATATATAACAAATAATGATGACCTCAACTGTGTTAAAAGTTTCATAATTTCTTAATAGATTACAAATAAAACACAATAATTGAAATCAACATAGTATAATGTCAATTTTAAAAACTCAATTGAGCTTGGTCGTGTCCTGACCCGAAGTTCACGGCGTACGTTTTGTTATTGCAAACGCTTAAGTGATATCATTTTATTGCAGTTATATATTATATTATACACGTCATGATGATATCATAACCATTATATTATAACAGTTATGTACTTTTAATGTGGTTATGATAATAACTAAATAGTTATATGGGATGACGCTGTAATAAAAATGTCGACCTAAGGGTTAGTTGGTTGACATTAAAGTTAAGTTAGCCACGAATGTTATTGCTCATAAAATTGAGGAACCTTAAAATTAATAACGCGCTTAGATCGTTTAATTATAATTTAGTTTTTCTCTAAAACATAATATACATGGTCTGAGTGAATCCAAAATATATTTTTTTCTGAAATGTTTTGCCTATTTCAGTTCTGCGACTAAGTGTTATGTAATAGGTATAAAAGAAGTAAGGTTACATAATATACATTTAATATCGTTAAGCTGAATGTATTTTTATGGTCCTGTTCTACACCAATAGGTGAAATATCATAACCTGTCAGAATATTTACGTCAAGTTGCTCATGCCGTATTTCGCTCGGTGACAGACGAAGACCTACGTAACAATATTTCTGTTGTAGGTGTCCATGGACGGCGTTAGTTACCATTAGGTGACACGCCTAGTTGTTTGCCTCCTTATCCCATATTAAAAACACTATCATACTACCATGTCTTTTGTTCACCTTCGGATAGAAAAAGGCGTGTGAAGTGTTGTTATGTTACAAGGGCTTTTGTATTCTTAGCGTATAATTATAAAAACATTAGTCAGCTTTCTAAATTGTACAAATTAGTTTTATCCTTGAGATGACTTTGTTTTAAATTATTTTGTATTAATTTAAGCTAACCTAACACGTTTTAATGGAATTCCAAATTATTATTTGTGTTGCGTGAAAACTTTCGCCAAGATTCTGCGTAAAGAAAAATATAAGCTTTAATTATCAAAATTCTGAGTATCGTAAATTGTAGTAGAAAGTAATTCATGAAATTAATAAAGAGAAGGAGACTCGAGGGTATATTTGGAGAAGAAAATTTATTGTGTCGTATTTGGTATCGCCTGAGAATGCCACAACCTTATCTCCCGTGGGTGTCGTAAGAGGCGACTGTGGAATTTAATCTGAACTGAACCTTGCCCACAGTATAGGCTATTAAATTATCATCGATTACTGCACAGATCATGGCAACTTTAATGTAATAGGCTTGCCACCTATTATTTGAATTATTTGAGAACCCACATTTCACTCTGCAAATTAAAAACAATAACATAGAAAGCAATTATTGAAGAATTTGTTAAAAGTACCTATTTATTAAATAAATAATAATTAAATATTGTGTTCACATCTTACTGTCTCATTTTTGTCAAACTTGTGAGATTTGTAACCACAGTAACATATTTTGTTAATTTACTCATAGTAAATACGATATACGTTCTAATTAAATATTTATAGGCGCAATAGGCACCAGCATAAATAAGCATATATCACACAATTAACTGATAGTCATGGTCAACATTTAGCTCTTACTCTCATTCAGCAGATTTTGCGCAGTGTTTTCATTTCGACCGCGTTTATCCTACTTTGCTTCACACTCTGACATGCCCAACTCTCGCATCCATAAGTTAGCGTTGGAATCAGTACCGCATAGTGGATTGCTGGATGAGCTTTTCTGCTAATATTCTTTGCGCACTGGAATTGTCTAACGCTCCATTTACGCTGTTTCCTAACGCCAATCTTCTTTATACATCCACGGTGTATCTGCTATTCCTGCTAAAAGCTCATCCAAGATATACAATTAAATTCACACATACACATTCAATTGTAAGCCTTTCATCAAGCAATCATCTTTCATAATAGTGACTAGTGTTTGCAGCTCCGACGGTCATTCGGATAAGAGCACGGCGTCATCTGCGTAAAGCAGGCAGCTCACAACTAGGTCACCCATTCGCATGCCTACATTCGTCGATCTCACTCTCTGGAGACAACTGTCCAGGTACAGGATGAACAGCCGAGAGGAAAGCACGCAACCCTACCTGACGCCGATATTGACGTCAAACCAGGGGGACAAGCCGCCGTCAACACGCAAACACACTGTGCAGCCCTCATAAGTGGACTGCACAGCGCGCCCCAGTGCCACCCACTTCGTTTAGTTATATAATTTAAAATCAATGCTTAAAATCGAAAAGTGTGGATAGTGCCACGTGGTACTAAGCTATTTCTGCATAATATCTAAGAAAATGGATGGTGCCGCGTGGTACTTTGCTTTTTTGTGCACACCGCAAAAGCTTCAAAGTGAAAATATGTCTGTAATATTGTCAACTCTCTTAAAATATCTCAACAATGTTTATCATTAATAGTTTCATAACTCACTTACATATGCATACCTTCGCACCGAATACATTATTAGGAACCAGAATCTTTAGAAATCATAAACTTGTACACCTACATAGCACTAAATACTTCGATCATTTAACAATTAAAAGTTAACACCTCTAATAAGGAATTGACATTTGATTTGTGAATATCAAAACATCTTCCTGTACACGATGAAACAGCAAATTGAGTTGTCTGTCATCACCGTTTAAATCCTGCATTAGCATATTTCCTTGTGAAAATAAAGGTGCCTATACATTATCAACTACGTAGAACTCTTAAGGTTATATTATACTAGCTGAACTTTGTTTCGCCTCGGACACAATGAATCAATGAATAACTTTATTTCACCAGCTGTCAATAAAAGTCTCGTCAAAAGTAGTAGTAGTCATTGATACATTCACTCCAAATTCGATTTATTGACTACAAGTTCCAGCCAGTCAGATAAGAGTAGTCTAGACTAGCTGGAATTAGTCGTTGGAAATACTAATTTTCAAGGCAGTGCGTAAGCTGGCTGGAATTAAGAGCTCATAACAGGCCGGCTAGTCTATTCATAGATAGCCGGAAAAAACGTAACCTAATCTATGATAATTAATTTTTGTAAATAACATAACGCCTTTTTCTACCCGAAGGTGTAGGCAGTGGCTGTTAAGCCTGGAATCGCCGTTATGTTTACGTCCCAAATGGATGACAAATTTATTGGTATACCGGGCAAAAAGGTTTTCAGTCATGGATATTTATCACACACAACTTTTGAAATTAAATTCAATATATTATTGCTAAAAACGAAGGAAGCTAAAATGAAATAAATAGCCATTTTTTATTTGTAATTTAGCATAACTTAACTTCACGCCTTTTGCTACCCGAAGGTGTAGGCAGCGGCTGTTAAGGCTCGTTTCGCCGTTATGTTTACGTCCCAAATGGAATAGGTGGCGAACCTATTGCCATACTGGGCACAAAGTTTGTCAGTCATCGATATTTATCACACATAACTTCCGAAATCAATTTCAGAAAGTCATTGGTGTGAGCCAGTGTCTGGAATCGGATCCGGAACTCTGGATCAGAAGCCGCCGACCACTGCGCCACCGACACTGTTAACCGACCGAGTCTTGTGTATAAGTACCTTTATATTATAGGTGGTGGTACAATTGTTCTATTATAAAATATTCTAACAGTAAATATAATACTAGTTGTTGCCTACAACTCAAGTTACATCGTGAAATAGTCATCATCATCATTCATCATCATCATTAGCCTTTTTGAGGTCCACTGCTGGACATAGGCCTCCCCATAGAGCGCCACAACTGTCGGTCCGTTCAATCATGGGGGGTTTTTGCCATAATCGCCACGCTTGGCAGGCGGGTTGGCGATCGCACTAGGCTGTATTTTCTTGAGAGAGAATGCTACTGCCCATTCTTCTAGCTTTTCCCTTAGTCGCCTTTTACGACACCCACGGGAAGAGATGGGGTGGCGAATTTTGAAAAATAAAGTCTTATTTTTAAGTATAAAAGGTTTCGATGTTGTTCAATAAGTTAGAACTATAGTTATTATTATTTCAAAACACAATACAATTGAATAGCAGGAGACGTGTGAATTTATCTTAGCTTGTAAATAATATATTTTACAGCAGAATGTTAAAATATGTTAATCAAGCATTCTAAAAGTTTATTTAAAATTAACATAACAAATATAAAATGTTTATTGTAGGCTATAATTTTTTTGTAAACGGCTAAATCCAAAAACATATTTTTTCTCTCGTTAGTTTAGTGATTAATGCGAAAATTCTATTTCAAAAGAGCTAAGTTTAAACTTTACTTCACTTTCACATAAAGTAAATTACCTTTAAAATTGTTTGCCTGATTTTAGATGGTATATTTAACTTTAAAAATATCCATATAAGTTCATGTACATAAGTAAAAATAGTATATAAATATCGATGACTGACTACATTTTCCTGGTGTATGGACAATAGGTTCCACCATTTGGGATGTAACATTCGGCGAGTCGATGCTTAGTAGCCATTCCACTTTCGGATAGAAGAAGGCATGTAGATATGTATATACATTTCACCATGAATAAATAATTACAGGTAACACCTGTAATTATTTATTTATGGTTTTCCTCCTCCTTTGTCCATCAGTCCTGACCGGGTGGTCGTGATAAGGCAGCCCCCGCGTTACGCATCCCATTGTTCTAGTCCTCAGCATAATATGGTAATGCACTGCCCCTATTCTTTAAAAACAAAACATTTGTGTTGTGGCACGAGAAAACTAAAAATATATTTCATTTTCATCTGGTATCCTAATATAACATAACACATAACATAACATAACTTCACGCCTTTTGTTACCCGAAGGTGTAGGCAGCGGCTGTTAAGCCTCGTCTTGCCGTTATGTTTAAGTCCCAAATGGAATAGGTGGCGGACCTATTGCCATACCGGGCACAAAGTTTTTATCAGTCATCGATATTTATCACACATAACTTCCGAAAACAATTTCGAAAAGTCATTGGTGTGAGCCAGTGTCTGGAATCGAACCGGGACCTCTGGATCAGAAGCCGTGTTTAATATAAAAAATGAATAAAAATAATATATTAAAAGGTTTTATTTAACTTGCACTGTATGTATGTATGTATGTATGTATGTTCGGTGGAATCTTGCAACTCAATTTTAAAGTAGACATCTTCAACCGATTGAGCTGAAATTTTGTATACACGTTTACTTTGGATGACAATGCATGATATGATGTGTGACATTATACTATATCCAATATGGCGGACCACCTAAGATGGAGGAATGGATATTTTGAATGCATTCCTGTAATATGGGTATCAAATGAAAGGGCTTATTGAGTGTAACTCAAAAAATAATATGACGTCATTCTAAATCTAATATGGTGGAATATCCAAGATGGAGGAAAACATATTTTAAGGTTCTGTACAATATGGGTATCAAATGAAAGGGCTCATTGGAGAGTAATTGGAGAGTAATGGAGAGTAATTTAAAAAAATAATGTGACATAATTCTAAATCCAATATGGCGGATCATCCAAGATAGAGGAACAGGTTTTTTTTAATGCATTTCTACAATATGGGTATCAAATGAAAGGGCTTGTTAAAAGTAACTCGAAAAAAAAATGACGTCATTCCAAATCCAATATAGCGGGAAAAATATTTGCATTTCAACAATATGGGTATCAAATGAAAGGACTTGTTGAAATTAACTTAAAAAATAATATGACGTCATTCTAAACCCAATATGGCGGATATTCCACCATATTTGCATTTCTACAATATGGGTATCAAATGAAAGGGCTTGTTGAGATAAATTGGAAAAATAATGTGACGTCATTCTAAATACAATACAGTGGACCATCCAAGATGACGGCATACATATTTTTGATGCATTTCTACAATATGGCTATGAATTAAAAATCATCATTGCGATTAAATGAAAAAGAAAGCTCCAAGCTGAAATTGAATTAGATGATCTCCTTATTGAAGAGCTGGACTGTTTGAAACTAAGCGGTGAACTAACTTGCAATAATGATCCGTTGAATGAAATGACACTAACCTAGCCAGCTATAACTAAAAATAAAAAAATAAATTAAAAGCAAAAACCCTTTTTAAAGAAGCTTTTATTTAAGCGCTCTAAAAATAAGAAAATAATATTTCCTTAAAAATTTCAAGTATCAACTTAGAGCCTCAGTATGTACAATTTTTATAATAATAAAAGTTTGTCGCGAGGTTTGACTCCCTATCAGTAGGTAATTAAATTGCAGTAGATAATATAGTAAAGTTAGTAGATTAATTTACATGAGTGTTTTGCCCATTTCTTCTCATGACAACCTTACACTCAGAATCGTCCGTGCGGTTTTGTTCCAAGGAGGCAATTTTCTGCTTAATGTTATGCTTTAAATATAATAATAAGTTAAATATCTGTATTTACGGACTATATTTAACTGTGTATGAAGACCCATGAAAAACAGCTATTTTGATTTGATTTGACATTATAAAATTAGTACAGTTTATTTACATCTCGCGCGACAAGCTTTTATTATTATATAAATTGTACATACTGAGGCTCTAAGTTGATACTTGAAATTTTTAAGGAAATATTATTTTCTTATTTTTAGAGCGCTTAAATAAAAGCTTCTTTATAAAGGATTTTTGCTTTTAATTTATTAATATACAATATTTAATGTTTATTAGAATCGTTCTGCCAATTTGAAAACCGCACGTACATAATGGTTAATACATTATTATTCACTCAACCAGAGATAAAAGCTTTCATTAAAAATGACTGAGCGATTATAATGAATTTCATTCAATAACAATTACTAAATAAATTATGCCTTACTTTACACGAGTAAACTCTGCCTATTCTCTGAGGATTCCGCGCACTCTCTTTTTTATAGAACTTTTGAAAGTGTAAATTAAATTAATACCGTTTAATTGGAACATACATAACTTAACGCCGAATCTTTTGCGGGGTAGGCAAAGAGAACAGAGCGCCGTAAAGCACGATTCTTACACGCCTCACTCGCATCTGTGAGATTCATAAATCTTTAGATACACGCGTGTCGATTTTTGAGGCTCCTAAAATCACCTTCTTCGAAATCTCATTATTTTTAGTCAAGAAAGGTGATTTGTGGCCTTCCTTGACTTCTACTACATTACATACCTTTTGCATTATATATCTTCTTAGTCAATCTTGCATCATTCATTCTTTGCTTCATGTTCGAACCATCGGAGCATGCCCTTTTTTAATTTTACACCGACACTCTTTTTCAATCCAACTTTCTTCCTGACAACCTTGTTTTTCAACGCGGTCAGCGAGAGTCACTCCGCAGATTTAGCATAGTGCCCTCATTTCAACCGCGTTTATCCTACTTTCATGCACACGCTGCCATACCCAGCTCTTGTTGATACTTCTTTCGTGCAGACTCTGCCATATATTAGTCTCGCTTCCTTAAGTTAGCGTTCCATAAGTTTTCTGCTGACATTCTTTGTTCCCAGGTATCTGCCCAATGCTCCATTTACGCTGTTTCCTAACGCCGCTTTTCTTTCGATATTCGCGGTATCCGCGGTGTACCTACCATTTCTGCTAAAAGCCCATCCAAGATGTACAATTCAATTCAACTGCTCCAGCACTACGTCATCAACCATAATCCTTGCATCCGTTCCCGATTTTTCCCTTTCCAACATCATAAGTTGGAGCAACAAATGCTATTTATTTTAAATCAGATTAATCTGGTACCATTTAGTTGAAGGAAATGATACTATTAAGCAGATTTATAACAATTATATGACACACATTCAAGGATATACTTGACAACCTGAACCGACATTAATAAATTTGAATAATCCAATTGTATTCAGTCATTGTTATCTTGCTTTAAAATAAGGGCAGTAAAAGACTAGACATGCCACATTACTCAAATATAATAATAAAAATTGCTTAGATACATTTGTTCAACCGAGGTCTGTTTTTGAGCAGGCGGAAAGAAGAGATTGTTAAAACACTGCCCATTTAGTCAAACTTACCATTTCGTGACGGGTATTCGTCCATTTTTACCATTTTCCATACATATTTAATCATTTAACATTATTTTTGGCAAAGGCGTTTTTATTTCTTAATAGATTAGTGATTTGTGACCAATGCAGAATGCAGGGGTTTCTTTAGACTGCCTGAATAAAAAAAAATAGATGGACAATTTTCCTTGGAGTTTAAGCTCACTTATTCAAAAATTAATTGTAACGTTTATAAATTTGCTTCTAGCATCCATTTTGTGTGACCAATTCTCTACACAGATTCTACTTCAGGGTCCGAATTTTATGAAGCACGAGTGCCCATAACAAGAGCAGTATGGACGAAGGTTAAGGTAGACCTTGAGCTTGAATCGTGACCAGATAATTGATACATTCTGACAAGGCATTACGCCTATCTACATTTGAATTTATTGACCTAATCAAATCTAATATCTCTTTTTTATTGTATACCTACAAGTAACATGTCTATTGTAAATATTATCTTACTAATATTATATATGCCAAAGTTTTTTATGAAGATGTTTTGGATGTTTGTTATTCAATTTCAAGTCAACTGTTGCACATAAATAGATGAAATTTTTAACATACATAGAAAGTATGATACACATGACTGTACATTTTCTCTTAATCCTCTCGTCTAACAAAAAGAAAGAAAAGAAGAACAGATAATAATATGCTGTACTAACATGCTATTTGCTATCATTTTAAAATTGTGATAAATAGATAACATTTGAAATCGAAAAGGAATATTTTGCATTGGTAAAAATAGTTTTTTGAAAGGTATACGATGTAAATGAAAAATATGAAAAATTACTTTTGAAAAAAAAAGTTAAACCAACTTCTAGAAACGTAAACCACACACTCGTTATTGGAGTCGGTGCCAACCTAGGTGCACCGACTTCAATAGTGAGTAACATTTGTAAATATTATATTAGTTAAAGATGACTTTATTAAAGCATTACGTTTTGTATATTGTATTAAGTATACAAATGAGTAAATAACGTTATTTATCGCTTTTTAGTTACAGAGGTACTGTTTTCATATACTTATAGATTGTGTGGCTTACGTTTCTAGAAGTTGGTTTAACTTTTTTTTCAAAAGTAATTTTTTCACGAGTTTTAGTGATATCAATGAGCTGTGAACTTCAATAAAAGTTAGTTCATTTACATGGCTTTCAGTTAAGTAAGTATATTTTCACTAATTTAAAGTCCGTTTGTTAAATGGTTGATGTTTTTAGGGAGCTATAATTGTCATAAATAGGTAGTCAGATAAAAGAGTATGATTATACTTGCTAAGTATTTATATTTTTGTAATTATCATGGGTAGACCCAATAACACAGCAGCCCGACTGAAGGCCAATCGTAGCCTAGAAACTATTGCAGAAAATAAAAAACAACATTTTTACAGAATTGTGTCCTAACTCCTAACCGTTTAAGAGTTCTGTAGCTTCATCATCAGCACAGCAGTATCACACGTTGATTTAAGCATACCTCCCAAGCAACACATTAGTCCTATATAACAGTTTCCATCGACTAACTGCAGTACTGTCTTCCAACTCTTAACCGTTAAGGAGTTCTGTGGCTTCTTCATCAGCATAGCAGCATCATGTGTATATTCCAGGACAAACAATACGCTAGCCCTACATACTACCAAGTAGTTTCTATCGACCACTTGCAGTGCTTTCTTCAAACTCCTAACCTTTGAGAAGTTTTGTGGCTTCTTCATCAGCACAGCAGCATCAGATCTTGGCACCATAAAGAATATCCCTAAGATATAACTATTACGTAATAAAAATACCATACTCGCATCAACTTTTGGTTCCCATCATCAGATCCTGATCTGGTGAAAATAGGACCATCTCGGAAGGAAACACTATGCAACGAAAAAAAAAATTTTGAAATCGGTCTTTAATTGACGAAAATATTGGTGAACATACATAAAAAAAATATTATACATACAGACGAATTGAGAACCTCCTCCTTTTTTCGAAGTCGGGAGTCGGAATCTTACAACTTAATTAAATAAAAATTGTGCATAATCGCATGCATTTATAATTAACCTACTTATGAACAAAGTATTAAAAAGAATAACCTAAATATTTCAAAGGAAAAAGTATATTAACATCGCGATGGTAGTACCGACTCACGCTATACAAGACGGCATTATAATTCTCAGAGCTTTAAACGAGTTTTCGTGCAGAGAACACGTGCAAAGTATGCTTCTAGCATCCCCGCAAAGACATGAGTGCACTTCAGCGATAAATCTCTCACGTTTTCTACCTAAACGTGAGACACTTCAAGACATCTTCAAGATGATACATACAGACGTCTGGTCCTTTTGTTAAAAGACTTTTAAAAAAGATCACTAGAAATTATTAAATATCCCAACAATTGATTATGAAGAAAATCATTGATGTAATATGTTTTTTGAGATAAAGAAAGGTAATAGGGAGAGAAATGGGGTGTGGTAACAGACTGAGCCTCCAGGTACCTCTGTCAGCAAACGAGCCACTTTACGTAAATTATCTGAAAAGTCGTCTCAATTTACCGGTTGAGCCAGCCATTTCATGCAACTGTGTATTTGTAACACCATAAAACTTTTTCTCTTTGCTATTTTTGTTTTACTTCTAGTCAATCTATCACTGTCTTACTTAAATTTGTAAGTAAAATAAAGTGTTTTATTTAAAACTATTGTAAAAGGCACTATTATATACCTATATAAGTTCATGCCAACTACCCTTTAATCGTGTGCTCTGGTAATAATTATTCAACATGCAAAGTAATTAATTAAGTCTATGTGCTAGTTTACTTTAAAATAACTCTTATTAGTTGCATGTGGATAATTTATTTAAAACATATTTAAACCCATTTATTTAAAGAAATATTTATTTAAATTTTATTACACACTAGCTGACCCGGCGAAGGCCATTATTTCTCGTAAAAAATAAAAATGGTCATTGTAGGTTATCCCTAAGAAATAGACATATGCTCTCGCGGACTTTTTTGTAGACTTTTTAAAGGTGTATAATAATGTAGTAAATTGTTTTAATTTATCACTTAGGGTTCTGGCAGCGTTTGCGATTAAATTTCTAAATCTTGAAAATTATCACTTTTTTTCACTACACTATAAATGAATTATAGATCAAAACTACCCGTTGACACCGTCTGACTATTAAAAAAAACTGCATAAAATTCCGTTGCGTAGTTTTAAAGATATGCGCATATAAGAGGACAGACAGCGGAAAGTGACTTTGTTTTATACAATGTAATGACTAGGCATTTTATTTAAAATTTTGTATTGTATTTAAAATACAATCTAGCATTATGACACAATCATTTAAACCAACACTTTTGACATATTATATTCTATATAAACATAACACATAACATAACTTCACGCGTTTTTCTACCCGAAGGTGTAAGCAGTGGCTGTTATGTTTACGTCCCAAATTCCACCTACGTTGTGAACCTAGTGCCATACCGGGCACAAAGTTTTTTGGTCATCGATATTTATCACACATAATTTAAGAAATTAATTTCGAAAAGTCATTGGTGTGAGCCAATGTGAGGAATTGAACCCGCGACCTCTGGATTCAGAAGCTGGTGCTCGACCACTGGACCACCGAGACGTTATTATATATATTTATTTTATAATATTATTAACTTATGGAAGCAAGAGCTGGGTATGGGAGAGCGTGCATGAAAGTAGGATAAACGCGGTCTAAATGAGGGCATTGCGCAAAATCTGCGGAGTGACCCTCGCTGACCGCGTGGAAAACAAGGTTATAAGGAAGGAAGTCGGATTGAAAGAGAGTGTCGGTGTAAAAGTAAGAAAGGGCTTGCTTCGATGGTTCGGACGGACACGTAGAAAGGATGGATGATGCAAGATTGACTAAGCAGATATACACTGCAAAAGGGTATGGATGTAGGAGTCGAGGACGGCCAAGACACACATTCCATGACCAAATAGAACGTGTTCTGGAGGAAGGTGATGTTAGGAGCCTCAAAAAACGACGCGCGTGCATAAAAAGAGTTATGAAAGTCAACAAACCGAGTGAGGTGTGTAAGAATCGTGCCTTATGGCGCTCCGTTCTCTCTGCCTACCCCGCAAGGGATTTGGCGTGAAGTTATGTATGTATGTATGTAATATTATTAATGTATTTAGGTAATTCCGCGGGCTTGTTCCACAAATGAATAAGTATTAAGAAAATGATTAGGGCGACTCTTCCGGTGGAAAACCATAACCTCTAAATATATTGACGTAAAGTGGCTCATATCGCAGGACCAACTTGTGACTCTATGTGTGTTGTAGGTTTTATAGAAGTTTTAATACCATCAGGTGGCCTGTTTGCTCGATTGCCTTCTATCTCATTCAAAAACTAGGGTAAACAAAGGTGACTATATAAGGTAATATCAAATATAAAATGTGGCCATTCAAATTCTGATTGTGAAGGGCTTCCTTAGAACCTTGACATCACTATTGTACACGATTCCTACTCACATTCATACACAAACAACTAGTTGTAAATAACTTTATATGAGAATTGTGGATAGTGAAACATACAAATGTTAAGAGTTATATATTATAGTCAAAATTATAACAAATACGGCCAGTTGTACAAAATCAAATTAAAAATTTGGATTGTGTGCATGCTGTGTTAGAGTTTTATTATCATAACATAACTTCACGCCTTTTGTTACCCGAAGGTGTAGGCAGCGGCTGTTAAGCCCTGTCTCGCCGTTATGTTTACGTCACAAATGGAATAGGTGACTAACCTATTGCCATACCGGGGACAAAGTTTTGTAGTCATCGATATTTATCACACTTAACTTCCGAAAACAATTTTGAAAAGTCATTGGTGTGAGCCAGTGTCAGGAATCGAATCCGAACCTCTGGATCAGAAGCCGTGTGCTCGACCACTGCGCCACCGAGACTAATATTTGTTTTTTTTTGCTTGACGTTAGACGCGTTGGTTTGTAATGTAGAATATATATCCGCCTGATCACCTGGTTGTAATCAAATAACGCCTGTTTTGTATGCTGACCTACTTTAGATAATCCTCCTGAAGTCCAATTGAAGTCGCCTAGTCGCCTGGTGGTAATCGACTAACGCCTTCCATAGACACCTGTGAGTGACGTGAGTTGCGTTTCCGGTCTTTAGGATGGAATAAGAATGAAAATAAATAGTATATGGGGCTCTTTACCTATCCCACCTGGCATAAGGCACTTTACGGCAATTTCCTGAGAGATATTCCAACATGCGGACTGCGAGGCTCTACCGTTTTTATTTTATTGTATGTCCAGGCAGGGATGGAGTGGCATTAATTATTCTTTATAATGGTGGAGAAAATAGAGCCAAAGTGTGGTATCGAACGCCACATGTTGCAACATTCTCACATAAATTAAGTTTTCCATTCAAAATGGGCTTTACTTAGAAAGGAGATTATTTAATAGGAGATTAACAAGCTTGGCTTTACAAAATCCATGTCACTGAAGTTGGACGTAAACATGCATTAGTGGCTGGCTTTCGTTTTTGTACTTTCTTAAAACATTCTCTTATATTTAAGAATTGAAGTAGCTAGGTTAACTATATATTTTAATAAATACATACACATAACGTAACATAAATTCACACCTTTGTTACCCAAAGGTGTAGGCAGCGGCTGTTAAGCTTCATCTCGCAGTTATGTTTACGTCCCAAATGCCATAACGGGCACAGAGTTTTCGTCATCCATATTTAGCACACATAACTTACGAAATTGATTTCGAAAAGTCATTGCTGTGATCCAATGTGAGGATTTGAACCTGCGACCTCTGGATTCAGAAGCGGGGTGCTCGACCACTGGACCGCCGAGACCATTACAACACTCCAACATGATAAAAACTCAATATCATATCATACTCTTGTGACCAAGTCCTTATGTATTCGAAGATTTATATTTATAGCTATCAAATCCTTTTTGTTGTCGAAAAGTAACATAGAATTATCTGATTATTGTCTGAGCGACACTATAAAATAATTTATTATGTGAAGCCGCAAAGTAAAGACAGTGGATTAAAAATTAATTACAGTTTTAAAACTAAGCCTTTGAGGATTTGAGAATAACGAAAAAGTTTTCGCCGGCTTCGTTTGGGACGAATTAATTTCAAGCTACAATTAGTTTTCCTTTTATTTTTTAAAAATGTTCAAATGTTTGCTCAAAAATTATCTCATACTAAATGATGGAGCTGTCCATTTTGACAGTTTTAAATATTTGGATTTAAAAGAATATTAATGATTTTTTCAAGTGAAAAAATCATTAATATTTAACGGGTTTGAGTTTATATTATGTACAAACATAAGTATGTTTGTACATAATATAAACTCAAACCCGGTGCTAAATGACTAAGCTTTATGAACCCCGTTAAATTTTAAACGTTATTTTTCCATATGATTTTAACAATGGTTGAATCCCTGCATCAATGAGCTGGCTCGACCGTTGAAATACCACGACCTCTCGGGATATCGGCGCGAAGTGGCTCATGTTGCGTTTCGTTCGGTCAATGAGGTATCCGGAGGCCCGATCGCCTTTCCCCTCCAACTCGTTTAAAGGACGGCAACGCACCGCGGTGTTGATGGACGGTGTGAATTTACTTACCATCAGGTGAACTATTTGCTCGTTTACCCTCCCATCCCATGAAAATACTAAATTCACGGCTAGTTAAGCTTATTAAAACTATAAATATATGGTATTATATTTCTTGAAATCCCATACTTATTAACACCAACATTTATTGATTACCAAAACGACTGTTCAAAACAATCACAACTTTCCTAAACGTGGTTTTCAATTAAATTTTAACTAACCCAACAATATATTAAACGCAGTTGATTTATTAATTTCCAAACTGCGGGCAGCAAGCGACTTAGTGCATGAGTTAATTGAACATGTTCTTGTGACATCATCAGCCCGATATTGTTGATACTAAGTTGGCTGGCGGTTGTGGCTAGTTTTAGTTTATGTCTGAGTTTCATATCAAAGTTAGTTAATGAAATGTTTGAAGTTCTATAACAAGTCAATATCACTTCCGTATACAATGTGTGTCTAAATGTACTGCGATATGATAATAGGTTATTTGTGGTTATATGTACATGCATGTATAAGTTTAAAATATAAAACAAAGTGTTTCACATAACATAACTTCATGCCTTTTTCTACCCGAAGGTGTAGGCAGCGGCTGTTAAGCCTCGTCTTGCCGTTATATTTACGTCCCAAATGGAATAGGTGGTTGGACACAAAGTTTTCAGTCATCGATATTTTTCACACATAACTTCCGAAAAAAATATCGATGCTAGACAATTACAAATACTAAAATTACGTATACTAACGAGCGTTTATATCATATTTTAGTATATGTATTTTGGAACATAAAATTGTAATTTAATTAGAAACTTAGTTATTGTAGATAGATTTAGTATTCAATTCAGATATTAAGGGTTCTAATGCCATTGATTAGAATTTAACATCACTACAAATCTGGGGGTTATCAAGCTCGATAATTAATTTTAATGGCTCACATTCAAATAGTTATTTGAATGTCAACTATTAAAGTTCATTTTTATAAGTTAAGGGGCAAACAAAGTAAGCGGGTCACCGAGTGGTGCCTAGCGCCGCCTATGGACATCAGCGATCTGTGTTGCAATTTAATAGTGTCACAAAGTAGAAATAGGGGATGCAAATACCAGGCATACTAGGCAAAACGTGGCATTTGCCACTTGACGATAATATTCTGAGCGGTCGTGGTATTTTACCGGTCGAGCCGGCTCGGTATGCACCGAACTGCGGGGCTCTACCACTGCTATTAATATACTACCTATACCATATTTTTTTGCTGTTATTATTGGTATTTCTTATGTTACATAAGGAAGTCACGAATATCTTAATGTATTATTTGATTTGACGTTTGTTAGATTGACATTTGAATTAAGGGAACTAGAGTTGTTATTGTTATGATATTTCCTTAGATTTTGTTAGTACTATAACACATGCGTTAGCAGTTGCTTAGCTTAGGGTCTAGATGGCGCTAGGCTGTTATTACAAACACATTAATGTTATCACTGACCGTAAGCACATGTTCAATTTGATTATCGATAGTCAGCCATAGAAGTCTTACATCTTTTCTTTGTTTTAATTCCTACCTTTTTCTATTATTAATAGCAGATCATATTATTATATTAAATTTTATGTTATTAACCGTAGTCTCGGTGGCCCTGTGGTCGAGCACACGGTTTCTGATCCAGAAGTCCGGGTTCGAATCCTGACACTGACTCACACCACTGACTTGTCGAAATTGTTTTCGGAAGTTAAGTGTGATAAATATCGATGACTAAAAACCACCTATTCCATTTGGGACGTAAAAATAGCGGCGAGACGAGGCTTAACAACCGCTGCCTACACCTTCAGGTAACAAAGGCGTGTAGTTATGTTATGTGTTATTAACATTCCCGTAACTAATTAACCAACAGATAGATTTACCAATTAAACTTTGATATCAGTATAACGGCTTAAAATCGATGTTGGCAGATTGTTTCCGAACATTAAACAGATCAGACCAGACAAACAGTTTATGTACCCCACGAGACCTATACGAAGCAATATGTAACTACGTTAGGCAAGATGACGGCAATAGAGATTAGACGGAGTTGGAATATCGATTAGTATGAAGTGCATTTCGATGCTATAAGGGCAAGATGCTATTAGTATCCGAATGTTGACGTGGTAAAGTATTGACGTGGAAATGATAAATTATTGAGTAACAGAACCGAAGAACTGCCAGTTCTGTCTCCATTTCTAATAGTTTTGCTAATATAGCTGAAATAAATCGCAATTTCAAGTGACTTCAAATAAAAAGAGGAGTATATATCAGTAGCACATACTCGTATATTACCCTCTTTTTTGAAGTCACTTGAGAGTTCGATTTAAATATTTTTATCTGCGTATTACGTCGTGTAGAGATTTACATTCTATTTGTGTATTAAGAAATCTTTCCGAAAAGTCATTAGTGATTTTCTGAAATTATTTTCGAAGTTATAAATGACTGGCAAATTTTACTTAGCATATGGTAATAGATAAATTTATTTAGGACTTAAAACTTCGAGTCGTAGAAGCGAGAAAACAATTCGTGTCATTATAATGAATATTTAGAGCAATAAAACTAAAAAAGAAGTCGGTTACAAACAAACCTACAAACATACAAATATACAAACATACAAACATACATACAGGTGAAGCTAATAAAAAGCTAAAAAAAAAGACATAACTAATTATTGGTTTAATTTGAAATACAAAATAGGTTCAACAGGTTTAATATTTTCGCGTAATATTGATAGAATCAAGAGTGTTCGGTGCATAGGCAGTGCTATTTGTGTACATTTAAGTAATGAAAGCGCCCGGTGCCTACCTGCATGATAAATCAACAAACGGGGAGTCCAATCGGCAATAGCCGTATTGTGAGATTTGTGAAGCTATTTATGCTCTATACTAGGTAGATAGGTTTATATGCTGATGATATTGATATTTAATTAATAAATATAGGTACTTATGAAACATCAATATCAGAACAAGTAACTTGGGAACCTTCGAGAAACAAGCGTATTCCTATCTTAAAGGCCGGCAACGTTGATATGACGCACCTGGTGTTGCGGAGTGTGTTGCCATGGGGTGGCGCTGGTCGCTTTTCATCAGGTGACTCCCATGTTCGTGTGCCCCTTTCTACCATAAAAAAAACAAGTTATACTTACAGAACATAACAAAATGTTGTATATCTTATATAGTTTGCAGTTTGATGAATAAATGGGTGCCTAATACCTATATTTTTCATTAAGGCCAGTGAGAGAGGTAACTACGGCTACCTGGCACTGGCAAATCCTTTATCCCATATCATTTCCATTCCTATAACCCATTCCATAACCGCTCTATGTTACCTTAAAGGTTAGCAACGCTAGTGTGACCCCCTCTATGTAGCAGATATCCATATATGAACAAATCACTTAGTTACTTAAATAACCCGATAACGCATTTGCCCTCCTTTTGCATACACAATATCTAAGTAAAGGGTAGATAAATTTTCGGCATTCGACTTAAAACACCTAAATTAATTCACATAAAGAAAATAAAAAGATTAATTCACAATAAACTTCATTGTTAAATTAAAGAGTTTATATATAATTAAAATACCAAAAAATAGCAGCACGTTCTTAACACAGCTTAGTTTAGCGCCGTTTATATGCTAACATAAAGCGCATTAGTTACCTAAACAGCAGCTGTAAACACAAACCATTGTATATGATCTCCCATTCACTATTCAATTAACTCAAAACTCCCCCTGTTTCCAAACATATTTTAAGGGATAGAGGAGCTCAAATTACGTCGGTGGTTAAAATATAGAGTTCCATCGACGACTAAATTAACTGGTGCGAGTAATATTGGATGGAGTATTATTTAGACGACTACAATTTATGTTTCTAAACATGATATGATATTAATGGTGCTGGGGCATGAAATTTGATGCATGAATGGGCCGGCTCTACTGGTGAAATACCACGATAGTAAAAAAAAATCGTCATTAAAAGTATCACACCATATTTTGTCTGGTGAGCGAAGGTTCCTGAGATCCACCTTTTTCATTCTCTTGTCACTATTTCTATCTCTCTCTTCAATCCTCTCCATGTTCTGATTTGAGCCTTCAAGTATATATAGCCTAAAGGTGAAGGAGACGGTATTTAAACCATTTCATTTTGACATCTCTTGAACTGATAAATTCTCATTGAAATTTAAACCACTTCGTGACGTAACGTTACAGTGATGTCATCTTCTATTTTTTTTTCACGCGTGTTGTATCAGCAGGCGTATGTACAATTTACAATTTTTCTTTTTGTGTAACCAAAATTAATAATCTTCAAATTACATCTAGCAAATATTATTAGTAAATTTATTATTTAGTAGGTTATTATATCAAACACGGTGAAACTGTTCAGATCAGATAACAGTGCACATTTAATTAAAAGTTTCTAATTATAAGGATTATTCTTAATTATAAGTCTCGGTGGCGCAGTGGTCGAGCACACGGCTTCTGATCCAAAGGTCCGGGTTTGATTCTTGACACTGGCTCACACCAATGACTTTTCGAAATTGTTTTTCGGAAGTTATGTGTGATAAATATTGATGACTGAAAACTTTGTGCCCGGTATGGCAATAGGTTCGCCACCTTTTCCATTTGGGACGTAAACATAACGGCGAGACGAGGCTTAACAGTCGCCGCCGCGGCTTAACAGGCGGGAAGTTATGTTATGTTATTCTTAATTATATTATGAAAAATAAACAAAAGGACAATAATTATTATCATATCATTTTATAATAACATTTATTACATTAATTACTACAACGTAATCAAATAAAATTATATTATACTAGCTGACCCGGCGAACTTTGTTATGCATCAAAAGTATTTGTACAGCGGTTTACAATTAACATCTCGAAAACTATCACTTTTTCTTTGTGTAAGTTACATATATAAATCACCATATACAAACATATACATCAGTTTTATATGAAAAACACCCTATTGACACCCTTTATCTATTAAAAAGAAGGCATCAAAATCCGTTGCCTAGTTTTAAAGATCTAAGCATAATATAAGGGGACAGACAGAGGAAAGCAACTTTGTTTTATATTCTGTAATGATGACGATTAATCGTGGGTAGGTATATTAGGTATTACGTCTCAAATGGTTTGACCGACATTAAAAATAAAGTTAATTTCATAGGTCATAAACTCAAACATAAGCTCAACAATTCAAACTCTTTGCGTTTTGAAGCCGATGATAACTAGCATAACTTTTTTTATAATTTAAATGCCACTAAGACGCCTAGTCACTTCGACTTCTAAAAGAACCTTAGCTGTTTTTTAATAATCTTGGACGCAATACACACAACGCCCTCTAGTTTCAAGTTAAGCAATTAAATGCTTGTGTTATGGAAAGCTAGTTAACTAATCCATAATTATCTTTTGTAAATACATACTTATAACTTATGGCTAAACAGTAAACACCCAGACACCATACAAACTTAAATATGCTTGTCATAAATATTTATACTGTGGTGGGGATCGAACCCACCAAACCTCGATTTCGCATTTGGTTGTTTTAACAATGCACCACGAGGCCCGTCACATGTGCCAAATAACTTTTTTGTAAAATATATGATTTTCCGACTTACATATTCTAGACTGTTCATTCTAGGCGGTGTGCATTGAAGTATTTTTATACAGAACTCTCTCTGATCTTGGTCTCTGTATAGAAGTCACATTTATAGAAGAGATACACAAATATATGAGTAGAAAATAGAAGAGCAATATTGATGGATTCTCTCACTAGTGTGAGATCTAGAGCAATTCTCTAATGGAAATAGATTGATCTATTCTTGGTTGGGGGCTGTGTTTTTATTTAATTATAACTAAAAGCTTTAGACTGGGTACATTTATTATTTATCTTGATTCATTAATTACTTATTTGTTTTAATGGAAAATTGTCATTAATCTAAATGGCATGCATTTCTGTATAAATGTCATTTCAATAGACTAGTGGAGAGTAAATATTTCTTTATGAAAAGTCCTCGGTTCTGTGATAAAATTTAAGATATTTAGGAAATATTTTTGAGATAAGTGTGCTAGTTATTGTTATATGGTCGTTAATATAGCAATTTTCTTGACATTTTATAAATATATATATATACTACTCTGTGTAAAAAGTATCGGGCATATGTCAATAAAGAGACCTGCGTAAAAGAGGTCGTTCAAATTTTTTTACTGCATGTTGGTAGCATTGTACTGATTTAGCGCGCAAAATTTGAACGGGATCTGTCATTTAATTTGTTTTAAACTAAACTTTTTGTTGGTCATAGTTTTGAGTCCTCGGCGATTTTTACAATGGAAAATACTGTTGAACAAAGAGTGTGCCTTAAATTTTGTGTTTCAAATGATATTTCATGTGGTGAATCACTAAAAATGTTGCGAAATACCTACGGCGAATCATGTATATCAAAAACAAGGGCTTATGAATGGTATAAGGCTTTTAAAGCAGACCGAGAAGTAGTAGTAGACTTGCCTCGTTCTGGTAGACCTTCAACCGCTACGACCAAAGAAAACATCGACAGAATCAAGAAGCTAGTGCTCGAAAATCGACGTATGAGTCTGAGAGAGTTGGCTAGTGAGGTGAACATATCTTTTAAGTCCGTCCACAATATTCTCATTGACATTTTAGGCATGAAACGCGTCGCCGCTCGACTAGTTCCAAAAGAGCTCAATTTTGTTCCAAAAGGGCAGCGAAAGCATGTCGCTGAAGACATGGTTTCCCGAACTTCTACGGATCCGACCTTTATGAAACGTATAATAACTGGCGACGAGACATGGGTTTATGAGTATGATATGCAAACAAGCCAACAGTCTTCAGAATGGCGTCTCGAAAACGAGCCGAAACCCAAAAAACCGCGGCAAAGTCGCACCAAAATCAAGGTGATGCTGACAGTTTTTTTTGACTACCGTGGTGTGGTTCACTCCGAATTCCTTCCAGAGGGAGAAACAGTGAATAAAGAATATTATTTAGGCGTCATGAAGCGTTTGCGTGAGAGTATCCGCCGAAAACGTCCAGATTTGTGGCGACACAACTCATGGATGCTGCATCATGATAATGCACCATCACACACAGCCATTATAGTGAAAGAGTTTTTAGCGATAAATTCAACAAACGTTCTCGACCAAGCACCCTATTCACCTGATATGGCTCCGTCTGACTTTTTTTTATTTCCCAAGTTAAAATAACCACTTCGAGGAAAACGTTTTGAGTCAATAGAAGCCATAAAAGAAAATTCGCTGAATGAGCTAAAGGCCATACCGCAAATAGCCTATGAAAAATGTATGGAAGACTGGGTGAAGCGGTGGAGATGTTGTATTGCCAGCGATGGAGCCTACTTTGAAGGCGATAGAATAAATTTAGATGAATAATTTGTATTTTTTGTTTTATTGACAAATTCCCGATACTTAGTACACAGAAGGTATATTATATACGAGATATTACGCTGCCTTTACCATCAGAAGTCTTTATTTCAAATATTGGAAATAATATTATGTATATTTTACTATATGATTTAAAATTTACAAACAATGATTTTATTGATGCAACAAGTCAAATTTTTGCTGCAACTAATAGTTTATAATAAATATCTACATAGTCTAGGTGGTCCAGTGGTTGAGTACCCCGCTTCTGAATCTAGAGATCGCGGGTTCGAATCCTCACACTGGCTCACACCAACGACTTTTCGAAGTTCTTTTCGGAAGTTATGTGTGAATAATATCGATGACTGAAAACTTATGTAATGTTATGTTATCTTCATAACATAACTTCACGCCTTTATCTACCCAAAGGTGTAGGCCGTGGCTGTTAAGCCTGACTTGCCATTATGTTTACGTCTCAACTGGAATAGGTCGCGAACCTATTGCCACAGTGGGCACAAAGATTTTTTAGTCATTGATATTTTTCACACATAACTTTCAAAATTAATTTTAAAATTTAATTGGTGTGTGCCAGGATTATACCCACTGAAGACTATAAATATCTATATAATTTAGAAATTCTAAATACATACAAACACAGTTTAATAGAGCATACTGGACAGTGCCACTGACAGCGTGGCTGTGGCTAAGTCTAGACCAGATATATCTTGCGTTTGATATGAGTTCACGTCAAACGCAAGACGCTGTTTCAACCGATATTAACCAATATATTATATAATACAATTTTTAGAGTGGTAGAGCCAAGCAGTTCGCTGCATAATTGGGCCGGCTCGACCGGTGAAATACCACCACCTCTAAAGTAAAGTGGCTCATGCCGCGTTTCGTTCGGTGAGAGAGGTACCCGGAGGCCCATCCCCCTTCCCCATCCCTTCCTATCCTACTCCTTTAAAGGTTGGCAACGCAACTGTAACACTATATATGTTTCAGGTGTCCATGGGCGGCGTTGGTCACTTAACATCAGGTCACACGCCTGCTCGTTTGCCCTCCTATCCCATAAAAAAAAATGTATGTGGGGGGTTGATTGGTGATTCGTCGTAGAAATTAAAAGTTCTTGTATTTCTTATTCACTTGTGGCTCGTATTTCATGTAACGTCTTTTCACTCTCTGATTCTCAGCGCGACTCCTCAATCCTTTCATTCACTCCCTGCATCCTCATAACTTTAACTCATACTTGCTTTCACCTTTCATTCAAACGTTCAGAAACTTCCCACATGTATTAGACCGAGATAACTACAACATATTAAAATGGTATAGCCATTGTACATGTATTTCGCTGCACCGGTGAAATACCACGACCTCCCAGAATATCGTCGTAAAGCGGCTCACGCTACATTTCACCCGATGACACAGGTATTCGGAGTCCTAACCCCTTCCCCTGTCCCCTCCCATCCCACTTCCAACCCTTCATAGTAAGGGCTGGAAAGCAACTGCACCACTATCTGTATTCAGGTGTCCATGGGCGGCGTTTGTTGCTTGCCATCGTGTGATACGACTGCTTGTTTGTCTTGTCGCACCTCGCTCACGAATCACACAAATAACTTTTCAGAATTATTTTCGTTAGTTATGTGCGATAAATACCGATGCCTTAAAAAATTGTGCCAGGTGTATTCCAATAAGTTCCGCAACCTATTCCATCTGGGATGTAATAATTCAGCGCCCTTAGGCGTAATAGTCGTCCATAGTCCATAGAAAAAGGCTTGAATTTACAAAAAAGTAACACTGTGCTTACAATGTGATTATATGCGCATGAATCTTTGGGCAACAACTAATAATATACGGTAGACGAATACATAACTCACGCTAAACGAGCTGTATACTTACCTCACAGAATTTTGTCCCTAATTCAATCGCAAAGGCGAATGCAAAACTAAAGCAAAAAACACGTTAACGGCCCACTTAAAATAATTAACTCAAGAAACTCTTCACATATGCATGCAAACTGGCTAAAGTTCGTGTACCAGAAATAAGAAAAGGTAATTACCAAACCTCATTTTATAGCGGCGTGTTAGCGCTCCCATTCTTCAGTCGAGGTTAATTATACTAAGTAACATAGCGCAAAATAGTATACCGCAATCAAGACCAGCACCGGGTTTTCTTCTGTAACTCGGTTACTTTGCGAGTTAAACTTTACTTTGTGAATGTCACTTGAATGGTACTTACCTGCAACTGCTGTATAATGCAATTGCATTAAGTTCTCTTTTTGAATTTGTGCGATTCTAATCGCAAAAAAATCTATAATTTGTTGGAAACTTAGAAATTGCAATACACTTTCGTTATTCAAAATAAATTACAGTAATTACTAGTTGTTAATAAGCTTAAATATTTAAAGTATGCTGTTAATGAGTAGGACATAACGATTTTATTACTAGAAGGCGTAAGTCGTCTCGTGTCACGAAATGGTAGAAATATTTTAACAGTCAAAAATACAGTCTTTGATATACACTTACAATGAAGCATATTTATCTAATAATAATAAAACTATTCAATTTGTATGTGTAGGTTATACAGTTAATTGTTATACTTACTCACTTGACTTCACGCGAAGTTCGTTGAGCGACAAAAGTAATGTTAGTTCAAAACATAGATTTTGACTACGTTTGAGAGTCATAACTAAGATTAAATTGAATAACTTTTAATCTTTCCTCCAATGGAATATTGATTACAACATCTAGAAATCACGTGCAGGTCACACTCTCAGGTCACGGTGAGTCAGGACAGAGGATAATTATGACAAACATGCCAACGACCGAGTCTCGTAGACATGTAGCCGTAATGAAAGTTATTACTCGTCGTCTTATTACGACATACATCCATAACTTCACTCAAAGTCCCTGTGAAGTAGACAGAGTGAACAAAACGCCGCAAAGTACGATTTTTTCATACTGTTTGTGAGTGATAGAGCCACGCAGTTTGCTGCACGAATGGGCCGACCGGTGAAGCACCGCGGTCTCTCAGAATATCAACGTAAAATTGCTTATGCCGCTATTTATTCAATGAGAGAGATATCTGGAGGCTCACTCCCATCTCAGTCCCCCTCAATTTCCATTTTACTCCCATAAAGGCCGGTAATGCAACTGTATGACTCTTATAATCCGACTTCTTTTCGACCTTCAGTGTCCGAACCGAGCAATTGTCCACTCCAAAAAATTTTGCGCAGTACCTGACTGTCTGTTTTTGTACCTATACTCATTTCGACATGTTCAAAGTAACAGAAATTATTTTAAACATAAACAATACTTTAAAAAATATCTTGAATAATTGCGTTGAAATTAACCTGTAACAATAGACTAACAAAGTCACGGTAGCTCGGTTGTTAAATAAAGGTAGGTGACACCTACTTGAGTATCTTTTACGACAACTTTTTTTCGGGAAATATTATATATAATAAATAGTTTAGTTTTAAGATTAGAATTTGTTTTATGAAAGAATTTGAAATAAAATATTATTGATTTTAGTTTAATGAATTCCATAAGGCTATACCACCACTGCAATTTAAAATATATTCAGTAGCATCGATGCTTAGCGAAATTATGCCCGATATTTGTAGACAAAAAATGGTATTTTGGAGTTAGTGTTTAAAGTATATTAATGGTTTGTGTTTTTTTTTTCACATTCTATAATACGGAGTTAAAGTTACTACCCAATTAGATCATTATTATTTTTTGTAACGTGGTAAACAGAACAATTAAATTGTTTTAAGAAACGTATATGAAGTAGCATAATACATATAATATCATGCATATAAACCTTCATTCTATTATAACAAACTTTAAATTCTTAAAACAATGTTTAAAACATTACAAAGGTAGTAAACTTAAACAAAAGTATTTCCATTTTTTTTTATTGTATACTTTCATTAATATTTCACGTTTGTTTTCCAAGAATATTGTACATCGAACTGCAACACGGTATTCCAAATATCACCAATAAACCAGTCATTTATATTCAATCCAATTAGAATTATCATCCATCCAATGTTTCTTCCTGAGACCTCTGTTTATTATGGCCGCAATTTTTAAGTCACTTCAGTTTCTTTTTCTCTTGGCACATTGGTAGCACAATGCCTCGGACCGTTGCCTCAATGGTGATCTACTCGATGCACGCTTACGAAGAGGTTCCTCCATCTCAGAATCTGGATCTCTGGTCTCATATACCGGCATACAAGAATTCTTCAAGTATCTTATCAAATAGACAAACAGTACAAACATAATTCCCCAACATAATAATTTCTCTGTACAATTATCTTCGACATTTTTCTTCGCCAACATTCTGATTTCTGTTTCAATTAAATTTGTGTTTGATTTACAATTTTGCGGTATTTATATTGTTACACTTTTTTTTGTTAATTTTTCTTTAATTAATTACGTCAAATTTATTACTTTCTTTTCTATTGTCAAATACTCAAATTTGTGGAATAGACAGTAGAGTAGTCAATTCTAAGGAGTGTTTATTTTTTATGATGGGTCTACGTTTCGTTACTTTTGATTTGAAAGCTTGAGATTTGATATAGATATAACAGTGATCAAGAAATACGAAAGTAAATGAATTGATCACTAAGTATAAAAAATAGTTATATATGATCCATAGTAGAACTCAGTATTTTTCGAAATAACAATAACATCGCAATAAAACCTTTTACCAAGTTAACCTTTTTTCAACAGTGGTAGAATCTTGCAGATCGCTGCATGAATGGGCCAGCTCGACCGGCAAAATACCACGACCTCGGAATATCGTCGTGAAGTGGCTCGTGCCGCGTTTCGTTCGGCGGTGAGAAGTTACTTACTTAAGGTGATCCACTTGCTCCTTTGCCCTCCTATCCCATAAAAAAAACATTAATATTTAAATCAAAAAGCATTTTTCTAAAAATTTGCGAACGTTACTTGAACAATGCGAAGTCTTTGTTTTTTCAATGTAGTTTAAGTTACAAAGCACTTGATAATTTTCTGACAAATTTAAATTGTTTGTAGACATAATGATGTAATCATTAAGTTTGGAATCTCCTTGTATTTTAATAAAGTCACGTCTTGAAATAAAGTTGTTATCAACGAGCGCATCTATGGTTTCCATCTTGGTAATAACTGGTACCGACTTCAACGGTACGTTAATATAATTATAATTTATCAGGTTCAATTTTCATGTATTAACCTGTATTATACTTAACTTTTCTTAACTCTTCTTTCTTTTCTAACTCTTCTTTTTTCTTGCAATGTAGTGTTACACTACAGAGTACTGCACTAAAATTTTCGCAAAATTCAATGAGTTGTAAAATTAGCTCTTGAGAAGATTATCTCGTACGAACAGACTGACGGACCAAAATTTTAAAAGAAATCATTATTATTATTAATATCACGTACTTTAGCTTTAATTTAGTATGTATTATAATAATAAAATGTTACTTGTATGTTAAAACTAGCCACATATTCTTTTAGTCGACATGCAACAACAACATAACACATAAATAAAAAGAATAATGAAATAAATAGTGTTGTCAAATCTGTACGTTCTAGTCATAATTATATTTTCACATGCAATGTTAACAGCGGGAGAGATTTTAAATTTAATTATTATAAATGTTGTGACCAAATAAATAGACTTTGTTTGATTCAATACACACAGCGCCATCTAGTTGAAAGATATGCAACTAACGCCTTGTAAGGGAAACCGAACTAGATTACGGATTTTATTGTTGATGTACATGTTGAAGCGAGAACTACAGTGGCACCATCTTCACAGTATCTACGAAAAACATAACTCATTCCTACTGCCCTACGCAGAGATTAGTATACAGGCGCGCGATGACGTGAGCCGAACTGGTATCAATCGGTTCCCCGACAATAGCAAAATAGGATTCGCAGTTGTGTGAAGACGCACTTTTGGGGGTCGCGGCGAGGTGGCCGGACAGCTTCCCAAGCAGACTAAATTTCCTGCCTTTGAACGTTCATTGGTAGTAATGTCGTTAAGACGCGACAGTAACTGCCGGTGCCCTAATAATGCACACTATCATATTTTATATTAATTATTTTTCTGATTGTTTCACATTTATTTATCAGATTATTTGGAAGCAATACCAGTACATGGTGGTCCTCAACCACCGCTCGGGCCAGTTATATTACGCATACCTATTCTTACGAACTCTTTATTCCCGGTATATACTTATAATAAATAGCATAACCCCAAGAGAAATGTGACAATTTTATGTATCCCGATGATGATCAAACCTAGTCTGAAGTACCTTTACCAACTCACCGTCAGGCTGGCTTATCCAAATGGTCAGATCGGTTTAACTATGAGATTTATTTATGCTACTATATTTTTAAATAGTTAATTTGTGTAAGGTCTCAGTGGTCCAGTGGTCGAGAACCCCGCTTCTGATTCAAGAAGTCTCGGATTCAAGTGCTGGATCACACCAAAGACATTTGGAAATTCTTTTCGGAAGTTATGTGTAATAAATGTCGATGACTGAAAACTTTGTGGCCGGTGTAGGTATAGGTTCGCGACGACGAATTTGGTACATAAACATAACGGCAAATCGAAACTTAACAATCGCTGTCTACAGCTTTGAGTAGAAAAAGGCGTGAAGTTATGTTATGTTTATTATCGCCTTATACGTAGTCGGATTTTGTATTTTCATAATTTTAATTACATTACTTAATAGTTCAAAAGTTTCGTTTTTTTGGGTCAACTACACAATTTGACCTTTTAGAGTTTTTATTTATTATTATTACTCCCTAAAATACCCTGACTGGAATAAAACTGGCATGTTTATGTTCCGTTAGCGAACTTCGTATCAGGAATTTCAATTAGACGTAGGTGAGTTATTTTCAAATTGTTATACATACTTTGTTTTTGCTTTAAAACCTTTCTATTTATTTTATAACAAACAAAACTTTTACTCCGCCTTTGTAAAAAAAAGGTCGTGGAGTCCCTCCGCGCTAAAGAATTGAAACTTTGTAACATACATACTTTTTTAACTCACTAAATGTAAATGTGGGTGCGTTGGTAAAACTACCGACTGTGGAATTGAGATTGGCGGGTTCAATCCCCACTCGAATATAATTATTTATCTGGGTCTAGGTAGAATCTGGTAGAATAACTAGAACTTTTTATTTGTATTATCTACCATATTAGATTTAGAATGATGTCGCATTATTTTTCGAAATACTCCAAACAAGCCCTACCATTTGATACCTATATTGTAAAAATGAATTAAAAATATATAATACGCCATATTGGATTTAGAGTGACGTCACATTATTTTTAGCGTTAAAAACATACATAAATAACATAAATTCACACCTTTTTCTACCGTAAGATATAGGCATATCTTAGGATATAGGACTGTGAAGCCTCGACTCGCCATTGTGTTTATGTTCCAATTTGAATGTGGCAAATCTATGATAGTAACCTATCGACCGGACAAAATTGTCAGATATTGATATCTATCACAGATAACTTCTAAAATGAATTCCGAGAAATCATTGGCGCTTATCCGGAATCGAACCCGAACACTCGAGTTCGACCACTCGACCCCCAAGACTAACTGCTTACTTCATATAGAAATTGCTTGTAATAGGAACTAGGACATTTTTCAAACTATAAAACCAATAAATATACGGATGCACTTAAATACCATAAGTATACCTAATTCAATTCTACTCGTGTTCCTCACGGAGTTATCACAATTGGAAGATTTACTTTATCTGAGTGAACTTGTTTACCGCAGACAGGAACAGTAACAGAGGCAGGAGCACCTACTTGGTTATGCATACCGTGGCGCGGTCAGCAAAATATTCTGCCAAATGCATTCGGTAAACGCTATCCACTTTGCTCAACTTATATTGTGGTATTGGCTATGGTTCAAATTGATTTATAATAATAAATGTCTAAAACGTTTTGTTACAGAATGTAACAAATAAAGTTTTACTTTAGACGTTCCTCGCTTCTTTGTTCTTTATTTTATCATTGTACTATAATGATTAATTTCTTCTACAAAATAGTTTTTCTTCTAGTCACGATTACAAGCAAGACTTATACTATCTGAAATTTTATAAAATGCATAACCCACTTTAAAAAAATACAATACTGGCGTATTTGTATAAGAAATATAAAAAATAAACAATTAATTGTATACAATACATACCAAATCAAATCGATTGCTTCTCGTATTGCTTTTTGGACAAATTTGATAATCAGAATTGGCAATTACCAAACTTGCCAGAAATCTAATGTAAAGTAAGATTAAAGATTGATTAATTATTGATTAATTATTTGTTTAATCAAGTAGCGTAATTAACGTAGCATGCAACTGATGGTTGTATTTGACAGCCCATATATTGAGTGCCATTGTCACCTCTGTAGGCTGGTTAACTCATGCATTATTACAGTTAAACTATAATAGGCTTTAGGCTATCAACACGTCTGCTGCTAATTAATTGATCACAATTGAATAAGCAAATGATCGGGCGATATAATTGAATTGGATGAATTATACGAAGCATGGATGATGTTAGCCTGACTAAGTAGATATACAGTGCTGTAGCGGAAGGTTGTAGGAATCGAAGACGGCCACGGCACAGTTCTCGGAAGTTTTGGAGTCATTCAATTTGTTAACACGAGTGAGGTGTGGAAGAATCGTGTCTTATGGCGCTTTGTTCCCTCTGCCGATCCCTGAAGGACTTGAATATATACGAAGAATTAACTCAGCTCGTATTTTTTAGAGAATCTAAATGAAAAAATATGATCTTGCAAAAGTTTGAGCAAACGAATTTTTGAGAACTGTTTCGCCTTGCTGAAAATGAAAAGAAATAGATGGCTGAGAGTACTACAGCGATAAATTTAATTTCTTTAGTTCATTTGAATGTATTTACTATATTTTTGCGATAGATCAAAAATTGTATTTCTATCTCTAATAAAAAAACTGAATTTAGGTTTAAAATTGTCTATATTTAGAGACGCAATATAGACAAGAAATAAATAGTAGAATTATGTCTATGGTAACAAACCATAAACAGCCACTTTTAATAATCATAAAGTGTATGATATATTGAGGGGGAATTCCCCTATAAAATAGCCGGCAATTCCATAGAGTAACATGCTCATTATTTAAGAGGCAATAAAGGCATAGAGATCCGTAAGGAAAGTGGCAAGGAAATACCACGAAATGAAACACATTTTTAAAATATTGGTCTCAAATATCCAGGGATACATTTGACGCAGGTAGGTACGTAGGTACGTTGTATAATATTTTTCAATTTGGAAGAAAAGGCAAAGGTCACGTGGTTTCTCTATTTGAATTTTTTAAATTCAGTGTGAACGTGGTCTGGGAACAATAAATATTATTTTTTAACAATAATTCATCTTTTCAAGAAGACAATTTTATTGCCCAAAGTCGTTTTTTTGTGAGATGGAAGGGCAAACGAGCAGGCGTGTCACCTGATGGGAAGCAATAAACGCCACCTATGGACACTTGAACACAATAGTGTTGCAGTTGCATTGCCGGCCTGTATAATTGGATATGGAAGGGTCAAAATTGGCGAGGAAAAATTTTGATCCTCCGGATACCTGTCTAACCGAGTGAAATGCGACCTGAGCCACTTTAAACCGATATTCTGAGAGGTCGTGGTTTTTCACCGGTCAAGCCGGCCCATTCATGCAGCGAACTGGGTAACCCTACCACTGTTATTTTTGTACAATATTTCATGCCCTATAAATTCTGTAAAATTCAGCGTTTCCCTGATCATCGGTAAGATAGTAGATAAAAACAGTAAAAAAAGCACATTCTAAGCATATTTTATGCAAGTCGGCCCTCCCTGGGAAGTGTCCAAACAACTAAGTGAAATTAAACTGTTTCCCCTAACATGCAATTTACCTATTTACTGCAGCAGTTAACCTTTGTAATAATATGCTAATGCATGCCTCTCCACTGACCACTCCATGATTATACGTCAAGTAATAATACCACATAACTACAAAATATGAAATCTAAGAATTTTTTATATGGGAACTTTTTGCTATCGATGCATTTAGTTTTTACTAATTGTAGATAAAAATAATAACCAGTTTAATAAATTACACTGATTGTAACAATTAATATCGCATTATATTAGCAATGAAAGTGCTAGTTGAGAGTAATTAAAATAAATATGTGATATCATTCTAAATCTAAGATAGAGGAATAGTTATTTTTAAGTTCTTCTGCAAGATGGGTATCAAATGAAGAACTCAACGCGACTAAATTGAAAAGGGTGCTCTAAGCTGAAAAATAATTGAAAGGTCTCCTTACTGAAGAGCTGGACTGTTCCAAATTAACCAGCAAACGACCTTCTAACAATGGTTCATTGAATGAGATGAACAGACTTAGATACCTTGGCGCAAGGCTTAATTACCTTTCAGTATTTAATTAAATTGATAATGAAAATATCATAAAATTTAGATCTCTTTACATAGTTCAATTTGTACTTGCTTTTAATTTACTTACGTAAATAGGTGGCAGAACCTATTACCACAATTGAGGCACAATTTTGTTAGTTATCGAAATTTATCACACATATCTTCTGAAAAGATGAGAGATATTTTTTGAAAAGTCATTGGTATGCAAGACAGGATTCGATCATAAAAGGTCTTGATTTAGAAGTGGGGTACTTGATTTCAAGACAACGAATGTAATATTTTATGCTGCTTGTATAAATTACGCCTAACCTAGGCCCTAATATAAATTCAGATACAGTTGCATTAGATTAAAACTAAAGAACGCAATGACACTGGATTATTTGAAAGCACGCGATGTTTAATTGTGAATAAATTATTAATGTCAACAACAGAATATACAACGGTGTGATAGGCTTCCATTTGTACCGGTTACTAAACTCTAGTAACATATCAACGTTTATGTATCAACCTTTACCCAAAAGTGTGTTAACATTATTTAGTACAATTGAATGGTATGATCTCCAGCAAATAGATGACGTAGCTTGTGCCTTACACCAAGAGGGATTCATCCCATTTAACTTCTTAATACGTTTATGATTTTCATTACGTGGGCCTCCGGATACCTGTCACACTAAACGTAAACGTAGCATGAGCCACTTTACATCGATTTTTTGAGAGGTTGTCATATTTTATCGGGCGGAACGTTTAAACTCGAGTACTCTTAGGTTTGTTTAGAAAGTAACATACATACATACATAACTTCACGGAGAATTCCTTCTGAGGCAGGAAGAGAGAAAAGAGCGCCATAATGATTCTTACACACCTCACTCGCTTTGTTGACATTCTTAACTCTTTTAATGCGCGCGCGTCGATTTTGAGGCTTTGGTGATGTAATATTTTGGTCGTCCTCGACTCATACATCCATCCGCTTTTGCATTATATATCTTCTTAGTCAATCTTGCATCAACATCTTTTCACATGTCCGAATCATCGGAGCACACCCTATTTACTTTTACACATACACTCTCTTCATCTGACTATACAATTTAAGTAAGACTTAAAGTTAAGAAGTTACATTTAGGAAATTCAACATCGATGACGGAGAAATAAGAAGTGATAGGTAGATTGATATAGACATGTTATGAGATTGGAAGATGTAAATGATGAGAATAAATGTGAACATACGGTAAAGTAGGCCTAAAGAGATGGTTGGACTGTACAAAACTCAATACCACACCCCAAAATGAGCAATTGTGGAGACGACGAATGATAGAAGAGAATAAAAAAGAATGACACGTTGTGACGACCCCATCTAGAGTTAGACAAGAAAATGATAAACATGATAAGTTAAGAAACCTGCTTATCCTTAAAGGTATAAAGCTAGCTTTTTACGTCTTGTAACTTTACAAAGTCGATAATTTTTACTAGAAAAAATATTTAAAGATTAACAGTTTTTTTTTTATGGGATAGGAGAGCAAACGAGCAGGCGTGTCACCTGATGGTAAGCAACCAACGCCGCCCATGGACACGAGCAACACATACAGTGTTACTGTTGCGTTGCCGACCTTTAACGGATAGGGAATAGGAAAGGATGGGGAAGGGGGGTGGGCCTCCGGGTACCTCTCTCACTGAACGAAACGCGGCATGAGCCACTTTACGTCGGTCTTCTGAGAGGTCGTGGTATTTCACCGGTCGATTTATGCAGCGAACTGCTTGGCTCTAGTTTGCTGAAGATATTGTTATTTATTTCAAGATAAATACCATAGAGTACCATAAACATCCACACTGACACTTAGCATACGTCAAATTACTCTGTAAACACTTTGCACGTTATCTTATATTATTAGGTCATTACCCACGACTCTTCCACAATAGAAGGAGTGTCATAAAATTCTGTCATTGAACAATATTCAAACATGTTCACGTACCAATGACTTCACTTATTTTCTTTCCGAATGCCTCTCACCTACAGGCCTGTCTATTACTTGTTATAAACGGTTCGACGATTACTCATATTAAAAGCTTGCGCGTACATAATGCGATTAGATTGTTTCTTTGATAACATTCTATTCGCTTCATTAACAGATAATTATGGATAGATCATACAAAAAAAAAACTTTTTAATATTACAATTTACGCCAAATCCCTTGCGGGGTAAGCAGAGAGAACAGAGCGCCATGAGGTACGATTCTCACACGGCTCACTCGCTTTTTTGACTTTCATAACTCTTTTCATGCACGCGCGATTGTTTTTGAGGCTTCTAGCATCACGGTTCTTCAGGACGGGTTCTATTTGGTCATGGAATGTGTGTCTTGGCTGTCCTCGACTCCTACATCCGTCCGCTTTTGCATTGTATATCTGCTACATGTCCTAACCATCGGAGATAATAACAACAAAAGAATAGTAAAATATGTACGGTTCTGAGATATTTTTTTAATAATTTGTTTCCTTTCTCTGTCAGAAATTGTGCACAGCAGCTGCTAAGCCGAATTTTTACGTTCCTAATGGAATCGGTGGAACTGTAGTCATACACCGGGTACAATGTTGTCAAATTTCTACATTTATCACACATAACATCCGAAAATACTTGGAAGTAATCATTGGTGGGAACTCGGATTTGATGCCACAACTTTTTGTTTCAGAATGTACCTACCTACCACCGAGGTGAAAAAATATTTCTGGATTATTCAATACACACAATAAGAAATTAAAACTGTTTGTTTTTAGTATGATATACAAATTAATATAATATAACAAGGTGTAGGCAGTGGCCTCGACTTGCCGTTATGTTTACATCCCAAATAGAACAGGTGGCGAACCTATTGCCTACATCGGACACGTATTTGTCAATCTTCAATATTTATCACAGACAACTTCCGAAAAGAATTTTGAAAAGTAATTGATCTAAGCCCGGATTCGAACCCACGATTTCTGAGTCACAAGGAGAGCTCGACCACTTGCTTGATTAAAAGCCTCAAAATGAATTATTTTAATAATAATTTATTTCAACGACTGTTTATTGTCAGTGTGATTCATACCTACTTACCTGAGGCCCTTACTGTCCTTAACCCAAGGCGTGACGAGTCGACCTTCTCGGTCTACTCCTGCTATTATTCATATCGTCCGACTTGGGTGCGTCCACCAGCTATGCAAGTGATTGTCTCTTCTCTATGCACGTTCCACCAAGGTTACTAACAATAAGTGGGTATATAAATTATTTCGTATATTACAATAATTACACTAAAAAAACGTCTTTATTGTGAAACATTAGCGTGTTTAAATGCTTCAAATGCCTTTCATGGCTATTACAATTTCAGATATAAACACGGAGAAAGAGAATACAGTTTCAAACTGACTTGGTGTGGCTTAATTTTTAACAATGCTGTGTTTTGCTTTCTTTTATCCCAAAGAAACAATTAAATGAAGAAAAACTAACCAAATTATGTACCTATAACATATAACAGGACGCCGTTATAATATTCATCTGCCACTTTATTACCAAAGTAAGTATTTGGTGTTGTTTTTGTTGTTTGCAGCATGAATGGGGCGATTTGTCCGGTGAAATTTCATATTGTCTCTGACTATCAGCTTAACGTGGCTCATGCTGTGTTTCGTTTAATAAGAGGGGAATGCGGAAGCCCAAGCCCTTTGCTTAATTTTCGTATCCTACTCCCTGTCTCTCCCCTCTACTCGCTGTCTGCATTGCAGGTGTTCTTGGACAGCGGTAGTTGCTTACCACCAGTTGAACCATTTTATCGTTTGCCCTCTTATTCCATAATATAACAGCATTCATTATTCTGTATCTTATTTTAAAAGTTATGTATGACTGGTTTTTATATTAAAAAGTAATGTATGTAAAGTAATATTGCCAATAAAGATTATGATATCGCCCAGTCAACTGTAAATACGCCCTTTTTATTAATAGCAATAAGGCTATTATTACACACAGTCATAGGAAGTACTTATCACAATAATTGCTTTCAAATATTAAACCGGTCGGAAGCACGTAATAAAAAAGGAACAGATTTCATGATTACAAAAATCAAACTCAACATGCAATCATAAACACAATTATAACAATTGATGAAATAATTATTCGCCTCTTAAATTACCAAATAAGTATCTGTAATGTATACCTGTTACTTGTATTAGGTGTTACAATAGCAGTTGAATATTAATGATGTATAATTATTTGTCGGCGATAGAAAATAATACTAATACAATGACCTTTAGTATATTAATTGTATTGTAGGCAATATTTCAGTTATAAATAGGCTGTAGGTTGAAAATATTAATGCCTTAGAGTTTGTATTATTTAGTCTGTTAGTAACTACACCCGCCTGAAATTCCGACCTTGAGACAGATAAATAAATAATTCAGAACGGTGACCTTCTCTACAAAAGATATAATAAGCTATTTAATATTGCTAAGTAGCTGAGTGCAGACAATTTATGAATGTATTAATTTTATTCATTTCATATTAAAAGAAGATTTCAAGATATTAAAAGATCATTTCATATGAGAAGAAGTTTCTTATCAGCTTAATATTTGTCACAAGGACGGAATTTCAGTTAAGTTGCAAACATCTACCAGTTTATTATTTGCACAGAGGATTACCATTGCCATTCAGCGTGGTAATGCGACCAGTCTTCTGGCTACGCTTCCAGTAGACCGAGATATGGAGAGATTTAATTTCAAATAGTCTTATAATTGTACATAATAAAAATAATGTGATTTATTTGTTTCTTATTACTATTGTCAATACAGATTTGACAAATATTACACTTAATTCTCTGAATACACTTTATAAGGACATTGAAAAGTAATAACCCTTGGACGCAGCTTCAAACCTTAGATTTTTATAATAACGATAACCTTTATTCGTAGGTACGTATAAGAACTCACCTGAAACTTAATATAACTATAAATATATAAAATACCGCATGAAAATTGGTTCAGTCATTTCAAATGACGACACTAAACAAATAACTCTATAATATATATTTGCTGTCCAAATAACATTATGTTAAGATTGTTTTATTTTATCGTATCACTGGTATTACAAGCTCGTACGAAGCTCTAGAGACATACGTGTTTCAGTGCCAAAGACGTCCTCGGCAGTCAAAAGTTATGGCTTTTGTTTCATGCCAGACACGGTCTCAGCCGACTTTTCTGCTACACTTAGCGCACGTTTAAAACACAATTGTTTTACTCGCCCACGTTTTTGAAGCAGTCCTTATTGTTCCTTCCGGTAATGTACTGGACATTAATATGTTTACCGTAAATTTGGAATTGTTTTCCGGTTTTGGTTAACAACATAATTTTCTCGGATTAGTTACACTTTATATTGTATTTTGAATAATGATTTTTTGGTTACAATTATGGGACATACTCGTATAAGTAAGAAGTAAGAACTTAATAGGACGTACAGTTGAAAAAAGACAGTCTTTTTTAGGTTCATAATTAAGTTAATCTATTTTTCTCTATTAGAATTTTCATTATCTCAGAATAGAACCATAACGATCTGTAGTTGTTCACGCTGAACAAACTAATTATTTTTTTTAAACTAGACAGTGATTACTACTGTTCATCATCATTTAATATATTATAAAAAAATCTACCTCTTTACATATATTTACAGTACATATGTTTTCGTAGTATTTTTAATTATATTCATAATACAAAGATTTATGGTATCACTTTGGAACTTAGCCTATTCATACACGCCAAAGTCCTAGGTACCTGTGTTAGTAAAACCCGAAATTTGGTGCTAAATTTTACATACTTGACACACTCGTAAATCGAGCGTCAGATACACGGCGCGCTAGGTAACTGATCACTTCTGGCTGTCGCCTGCTAGACAACTAATTTATCTGCACTATTATTACGGCTCAGTATCCAAATTTTACCAACTGCATACAATTTTAAACATTTACAGTGATTTAAATTACAAGTCTTTGCCAAAATCTTGCTATTAATGTAACAAGTAGTTTCCGTAAATGGAATTGCTTTGTAATGGAATAAAATTGTCATTGTTTCTATGAATAAAGCATACAATATATTAGACCATGTTAAAATTGTAGTTTTTTTCCACATGTTAACAAATAGGTTTTGACCTTAAATTCTAGATATTTGTGCTTGTAACATTAAAACAACTTTTTGTGGATTATATCACGTTTATTTGGAGCTTATTATCTATTTTCTTTCTCGACGTTTCGAACTCTTTACAGAGATCATTTTCACGAGTGATGAACAATTGTGAACAAATTGCGATTTTGGTTGAATGTGATTCGAGAAAATCTAAGAAATAAATATATTTGTGCTTATTTCATTATATTAATATACTAGCTGACCCGGCGAACTTTGTTCCGCATCAAAAGTAATAAATTGGTAAATTTTGGATATCATGAGGTTCAATTTGTGCTATTTATTGGCTTTAACTGCTGTCCCGCTTTGTTAATACTGCAATATCTTCGAAAATATTCGTTTAAATTGCATGCTGTTAAGGGCCAGGATCATCTACATTACATGCATAATCTATTTAAGACACTTAATTTGATGAAAACTAATGCTATTATGTTTAAAATCGCTTCGTAAAGAAGCCATTATTTCTCGTAAAAAGTAAAAAAAATAAAAAGGTTACTGTGGGTTATCCCTAAGAGATAGACATATACTCTTGCGGAATTTTTTGTAGACCTTTTAAAGGTGTTTAATAATGTAGAATATTGTTTTGATCTATCACTTAGGGTTCAGCCAGCGTTTGCAATTAAAGTGCAAAATTTCGAAAATTATCATTTTTTCTTTACAACATCATATATGAATTATAGATTGAATACACCCCGTTAACACCTTCTAACTATTAAAAAAAACCGCATCAAAATCCGTTAGGTAGTTTTAAAGATATAACCATACAAGGGGACAGACAGCGAAAAGTGACTTTGTTTTATACTATGTACTGATTGTATTATTATATAATTTTTATGCTTCCACGGAGATAATATAATTACTATTATAGAACATAAATTAGGCTTCTTTACATAACTAACTTCACGCTTTAAACCCGAAGATGTAGGCAGTGGCTGTTAAGCCTCGACTCATCTTTATGTTTACGTCCCAAATGGAATAGGTGGCGAACCTATTGCCATACCGGGCACAAAGTTTAGTGAGGTCACTCATCATTAGGCTTATTTCTTTGACTTTAACTCGGTAAAAACTACATAGGATTAATAAACAAACATAAATTCACGTCAAGTCCCTTGCCGGGTAAGCAGGGTTAATAGAACCGCACAAAGCACGATTCTTCACAGCTCATTCGGTTCTTTAACTTTCATAACTCTTGTAATACACGCTCGTCGAATCTCAAGGGTTCTGACATCACCTGCTTCAAGGACTTGTGCTATTTATTTCCATCGCCTTATAACTTATAACTTACCTATTTTTATTCCAGACAATAAAGACTTGAAAAACCCCAATTCCATTTCGTAAATTCTTATTTTTCCTTTATTGGTGGATACGTGAATATTTGTATAAAATTTCCATTTAGATAAAATACACACCTACGATATTGGTGTCGAATGAAAAGGTGTGCTGAATTAAAAATGTCTTTTGAAGTCGTCCTACAATTTTCTTTTATTTGGTTTATCTGTACCTTTGGGACCATTGCGATGCTGCTTCGTAATTGATAGGAAATTTTCAAACGAAATTTATCATACACTATTGGAGATGGGATGGATCCAGCTCGAATCGTCTGTGAATACATAGAAAAGGAAGGCAGAATGGAAATTTTCTTTTCATTATTCCTTATAATGTTTCCACAACAGATTCACATATTTTGTTTTTAATGAGAATCTATTATTTACATACATACATACATAACTTCACGCCAAATATCTTGCGGGGTAGGTAGAGAGAACAGAGCACCATAAGGCACGATTCTTACATGCCTCATTCGCTTCGTCGCATAACTCTTTTCATGCACGCGCGTCGGTTTTTGAGGCTCCTAAATCTATTATTTGATAAGCACTTAACTGTATTAATTTGTGCGAATTATAAACTTTAAACAATTTCCCATTATTTTAGTCGTAATTTGTTGTGTATGTCCTAATTTGAGATAATTGTTCAATTAACTTGAATAGCTGGAGAGCTGCCCGTTATTTGAATTCTATTACTTACTTGAATTTATAATAAATAACAGTTTGTCATAATTGTATAAATATTTTATTCAAAGATTGCAATTATATATAATTTTATATGAGTAATATAAATACATACATGCTCACATACAAGCTCACGCTTGTGTCTTATAAGGGTTGGCAGAAACTTTGTCTTTCCAAAAGCTATCATGCTGACACACTTCGCCTTATCCACAGTCTTATCACAAAAAAGTTGTGGGCAGTGTTTTTTTATTAGGTAACAACGAAGGCATATTACCTGCACACCAAATAACTTTCTTTGGACAAATTTATCATAGAAAGAGCTTGATGAGCTTACTTCTTTAATTCTTTCATTTGCAGCCTACATCTGCTTTGTCAGTTCTGTACCTTTCTTTTTTTAGTTGTCCCACCTTCTTCTATACAGCTATGACTAACACAATCCGCCAGTGGCAGTTCTCTAGAGAATAGTAGCTTGCTAGCTACTATTTACTTTTAATTATGTATTATTAAAAACTAAAATTTATTTACGCTAGTTCCATTGCTGTACAAGGGAACTAGGGTAAATAATTTTTTGTTTGGAGTATGGAATAGAGAAAATGCAGCAATAAAAGATAGTCAGTCACTATATCCCAGGGACAGCTCCAATAATGGGTATGGTTGACAAAATCCAATGGTATGATAATAATACCTACGCAAATAAAATAGAAAAAACGGACAACCCTATAGAAATCACACACTTGCACAATCGCATTCCGATAGCGGAACGTTTAACAAGTAGAGCCTACTCCGCACAGGGTACAACTATTAGTCATCGTTCGAGGCGTGCAGCTTGGCTTAGTAAACACTCGGTGTCACGTCGTGCACTCAATTTGTAGCTATTGGCGCCCTCTCGCGGCATGAAAGAGTTCATGCAATATGCACTCCGCTTTATATAACATCGTACATTGAACACTTTCAAAGTATTTTTTATTACTTATTCTATTTGGATTTTTCACATAAAGGATGCTGAATATTATATTGATGTTCAGAAATGGTGATGTTACTGTTCAGTGCTGGAATGTTTTCAGAATCATCATCATCATTTGCCCTTTGAGGTCCACTGCTGGACAGGCCTCCCCCATAGAGCGCCCGGACCGCTGGTCCGTTCACTCATTTTTTCGGGGGTTTTTGCCATAATCGCCACGCTTGGCAGGCGGGTTGGCGATCGCAGTAGGCTGTATCCTGTTGAGAGAGAATGCTGCTGCCCATTCTTCCAGCCTTTTCCCTTAGTCGCCTTTTACGACACCCACGGGGAGAGATGGGGTGGCGGTATTCTAAGCCGACGCGCTACACAGCAACGTCACACATACATAGCTCGACGTGCCTATAGCCGTTGGAGGAAAAAGGTTCTCGATTGGCGACCATGAACTGGGCGATGTGGAGTAGGACGTCCCTCCACTAGATGGACCGACGATCGGGTCAAGATTGCTGGCAGCCACAGGATGCGGAAGGCACAGGTCCGTGAGCTATGGCGTTCTATGGGGGAGACCTACGTCCAACAGTGGACATCAAAAGGCTGATGATGATGAAGATGTCCGAAGAATAAAGTCAAAGAATTTATTTAAGAAATAAATGCAGAAATAAGAATTAATATCTGTGGTATCGATTAGGTACCTACATAACGACTAAAGACTTTGAAATTATGTCGGATGTACGGAAATGTTCCATGATGGCGCGTGGCAATCAGGTTGAGTATGTTTATTCTAAATTGAAACAAAAACCTTCAAGTAAATTGCAAAAAAAATACTGATACTATTAAAAAAAACTAATTTTTCCTAAAATATACCACGAACAACATTATAATTGAACTACAAATATTATTTTAGGATCCAATTTATTATAACGTGTAGTTGTTTTAAATTTAGTTAAAATCCACTTTCGCTGTTACACAAGAACTCTAGGGAAATTAAAATATTATTTGATATCAAGCTTAATCTCATATTAAGTAAAGTTTTATAATTAACTTAGTTGTGTGTTCAAATAATGTTATTACTAGATACTATCGACAAATAGGTATATATATTCATCAACATAACTTCACGCCTTTTTTTGCCGAAGTTGTAGGCACTAGCCTCGTCTTGCCGTGCTCGGGCAGGGATCATACCAGCCAAACTTTACTCATGCACCACAAGGCCAGTAAATCTATAGTGGGATGTAGTGGTCCAGCATAATATATTATTAAGGTCTTGAGAACTTTACAGTTACAATATAAGAATAAAGGTCTTAAATATATTGCTCTCCAATATCTATAACTGTACACTTTGGGATTTATTTGAATGCTTCAAAGAGTGTTTGTCAGAAACTGTCATCATCGGCTATTGAAAGTGTTAAGTTGAAGTCAACATAAAGTTAACTGAAAGATAAAAATCTTTCAGAAAACTTTCAGAATCAGAATCTTTGTATTAGGTTCATATTTGGTTTACGCAAATATGACCACGTCACCGATTACCGTAATAAGCTTAAGTGGTTGCTAATTCGTCTTCGAAGGAATACTCACATTCTTTGTCTCCTGTACAATATTCTTTTCAATACTACTACGCCTCACTATCTTAAAAAACGTTTTACCTTTCTCCATGACACACATACGAGATACTTGCGATCATCGGTGAACTTAACTCTAGAAATGCCAGCTCACTCCACAAATTTTTCAGATAAGTCTTTCTCAGTCCAGGCAGCACGCTTGTGGCATGAACTGCCATTGACTATTCGGCGTGCTCAGACGCTGGCAACATTTAAAAATCGTCTTGCAGAATACTACTTGTCACTGTAAATGACTCACATGTATGACATTATATTTATTCACATGTATGACATTATATTTATCTATGTATATATATCTAACTAATTTATGTATGTTTTGTATGCGTATTTTGTATGTATATGTATTTATGTATGTACATGTATCTTTATCTATGTATGTATGTATTTATCTAGATGAAGTTCGATGATATATATTATAAACGAGTATACCGCGTATTACTGTTCCTGACAAAACAAGTCCATCTTAAGGTTGTCTGGAAGAGATCGCAGCATGCGACCGCCTTTGTCTAAAATTTATCCTTTTACTCACTGTAATTTAATCTATTTATGGTGTACAATAAAGTGTTGTTATTATTATTATTATTATAAAAAAAAATCACTTTGTAACTCGAAACGTGATAAATTATAAAAGCTTTGTGCTTTTTTTCACCTATTATAAAAGACAATTTAAAAAGATCGGACGAAACAAATTGTCGGGTAATATTTGAATATGAATAGGGGATGTTCTCCGTGGAAAACACTAATATTCGTAGCGGAAAGCTCGGTCAGTAAGGGGTGCTTATAATATCGGCTTTATATTTTCCGGATTTGTGTGTACGACGAGAATAAACACGGCAACCCTCCATTGTGGTTATGCCACAGTATGAAAAAAAAAACGCGTTCACCCCCAATAATATTATCTTTGGTGAGTAATTTTATTATTTTATTTACAGTGCCCGTTTTTTATTTGTTATTCGAGGCCGTATGTAAATTAACTACGATACGATAGGCCATTTAACAAATGACTTTATGACTTTATTTTGTTTTTGTTTTTTTTTTATGGGACAGGCGGGCAAACGAGCATGCGTGTCACCTGATGGTAAGCAACCAACGCCGCCCACGGACACCAGCAATACATATAGTGTTACTGTTGCGTTGCCAACCTTTAAGGGATAGGGGATTGGAAAGGATGGGGAAAGAGGGTGGGCCTCCGGGTACCTCTCTCACCGAACGAAACGCTACATGAGCCACTTTACGTTGGTCTTCTGAGAGGTCGTGGTATTTCACCGGTCGAGCCGGCCCATTCATGCAGCGAACTGCTTGCCTCTACCACTCTTTATGTCTGTACTAGACAAACTCATACGATTAATATTAACAAATAATTCTGTGTCTGAAATATTTTACCTTAATAATCGTATATATTTTTTGTATCTATATAAAAGTACGTACAAGCCTTCAAGAAAAAAAAAACAATTCCAGACATTGTGTTATATAAGTGGATATGTTACCACAGTTTTTTTTTTCAATATTCCCCAATTTGACACGGTATTACATCCCTTCTAGCGTAGACAATGGAAAGTAATCGTCAGTGACAAGGGAGTGAGCTACATTTCGTTGAAATAAAAGCGTACAGTTCGCGTAAGATATAGCGCCTACGTGGTCGCCGTGAGATCCCGAGAGCTTCTACAATGGAGAATTGGAAAAAGCTTTTATAATCCGGTACGTGACACACATGCTGAAACACTCATATCTTAAAGTAGCACTCCTTACATAAAGTACCGAGTAGCAGTCGTAGACGAGTAATTCTTTACTCAACTTTTAGTTCAAATTAGGTGGTTGATATAAATTGAAAAAAGGAAGTCGTAAGATCGGATCCAGACTCACGCCAATGACTTCTCAGACAGAATGACTTGGTTTTTTTTATGGGATAGGAGGGCAAACGAGCAGGCGTGTTACTTGATAGTAAGCAACCAACGCCGCCCATGGACACCAGCATCACATATAGTGTTACTGTAAGGGATAGGGGATAGGAAAGGATGGGGAAGGGGGGTGGGCCTCCGGGTACCTCTCTCACCGAACGAAACGCGGCATGAGCCACTTTACGTCGGTCTTCTGAGAGGTCGTGGTATTTCACCGGTCGAGCCGGCCCATTCATGCAGCGAACTGCTTGGCTCTACCACTGTTAAAATCATTTTACCGGAAGTTTAAACTTAATTTTTTAACCCTACGTTAAATTTATGTGCTATAAAAAAGGTAGAGCTAGACATAATTATGGGTTGGATATTCAATTTGGATATTTATCTTGAATAATGAATGGGTACAGTTAGACTAGGTCGTTAATTTAATTTGGTACCTAAATCTCGCAAAAGGCGTAATCATATTTTCAATCTAGATTAAGTAATAGAAGTCAAATTGCGCACAACAAAATAGTCACAATAACTTATATTTTGGTTACTATTAAAAAGATATAAATTGCAAAAGCAGAAGAATTAAGTTTAGGGTGGCTACCACTCACTATCAGTGACTAAATTCTTCCCTACAGAAGATTACGTCAGAAGTTTTAAAAAGCGATGACCGTGTATGTCAAGATTCAGAGTCAAAAAAGCGATCGCGTATTAAGGCACATATGTCTCTCTGACTACCCCGTAAGAAACTAGGCGTAAACTCTAATTAGTAAATAATAGTTTAAATAAAAAAATATTTACAATAGTAAGAAGAAATAGATTAATCAAAAAGTCAAAAGAGTAACCGAAATATTTTTTTCCGAATCTTGTTCTACTGGCAGAGTGCCCATACGACTATCTGCTAAATGACAATGCTAATACAACAGTTTAAATTAAAATATAACATGATAATAATATAACATAACTTCACGCCTTTGCTACACGAAGGTGTAGGCAGCGGCTGTTAAGCCTCGTCTCGCCGTTATATGCTTACGTTCCGAATGGAATAGGTAGCGAACCTATTGTCATACCGGGTACAAAGTTTTCAGTCATCGATATTTATCACAGTTAAATTCCAAAAACAATTTCGAAAACTCATTGGTCTGAGCCAGTGTCAGGATTCGAACCTGGACCTTTGGATCTGAAGCCATGTGCTCGACCACTGGACCAGCGAGACTATTAACAGGTATAGGTATACAGTACAAATTCTTGTATAAGATATCTTCAAAACCCTTACTTGGATTGAAATCGTCCCTTTCAAACTTCCTGATGTCATGGCATCAGATTATCAAGAGGATCACACAAAGTTTACACCTCTGCGAGTGTACAGACAGACCTCTGCGTAAACTTTAAGGGTCAAGTTGGCAACTTCAATTCCTTCCGAGAAATAATATATTTATCACCATCTAACTCAAATCAAAAAGGAGTATTTTATATGCACTTTTCTTCTTTTTTATCTCATATGTGAACAGTATTATGGGTATTTAGTATTAGTATTATTAATATACGTAACATTTTACGAACAAAAGTCTTTTATTTGTCGCTTCAAATGGTGGAATTTTAATATAGGCACATACACTTCCCGTTGGCTTCGCTGTCATGTAACATTTATGGCATTATTACGCATACAGTGTGTAGGCCCCTTTATTATTTAAACAAAACGCAAACAATTCGGCATGTTTTACATAATCTCTCCAAATTGGATGTATGTATAATATTATGTGTGTTGTATGTATATATGCCGAGGCAAGGTAAGCCATGCTATTATGTCGCTAACGTAGATTTTGCGAGCGTGTATGTACTGTACATATGAAGATTTCGTATCAAGATTTATTGTCTTCTACAATATTGTTCTGCGTAATTCATCTTATTATTCATTGCGTGTTAATTTAAGGAAAAAAATCCTTTTTATATAAAAGTATACATGACTTATTATTAAATCTGAAGGTTGATGTGCCTCACGTCGTTTCACAGAACGAAACATTTTTTTTAATCTTATTTACTAAATAGTTTCCACATATTTTGTTTACTTAGATTCAGTCAAAGATTTCCAAAAAAGTATTGGTGTATACCAAAGTGTATCTATACAAGTCTGTACATTTATATTGGCTCTACCACCGATCGATGCACTAGTGGTCAGGCACGACCAGTGAGAAATACCACGACCTCTCTGAGAATTGATGGAAATTGGCTCATACCGCCTTTTATTCAGTGCCAGGGTATCTGGAGACACCTTTCCTATCTTAAATCCTATCCTATTCTAAAAGACAGCAACACTACTGTGAACCTTTCGTTGTTATAGACGTCCATGACCAGCGCTAGTAGCTAGTAGTATATATCTGCTTAGATCTTTTATCTCTTTTTTTTCTTTGGCATGTTTTATTAAACAAAATAAATATATCTTCTGTATTATTAAACTAGATAATGAATAGATAGTTACGCACTAGTTAGACAGTAAAAGCCCTCATGTTTGATGTTAAACGTGACATGGTACATTAAGGACAACCGATGTGGGATTACAGAGGTTCTAAGTTAAGTTGACATAAGGATTAAAACGTATTAGGCGTAACGAAACAGCTTAGGAGATGACACAAATATATTATATTCAAATATTTTAACTGAAACAATCCAGAAAAGGTCATAACATTAATTAACTTAACAACTAGTAAGTAACTAGTTGACCCAGCGAACATTGTTCCGCATCAAAAGTAATTTATACAACGTTTACAATTAAACTGCTAAATCTCGAAAATTAACACATTTTCTTTACTACATTATACATGAATTATACATACAAACCACCCCGTTGTCATCCTCTATCTATAAAAAAACCCATCAAAATCCGTTGCGAAGTTTTAAATATCTAAGTATATAAGAAGACAGATAGCAGAAAGCGACTTTGTTTTATACTATGTAATGATGATAATATAATAATTATAGCCAAATAACAATCTAAGTTAAATCTACCTTTAAGTACATATTATTCCAAATACTGTATAACATTTTAAGATCCAGGGAGGCCAGATGTGCTATTCTCCCAAAAGATAAATATTTACAAAGAAGTAGGATTGTAATATATGGAGTAAAATAAAGATACCGCTAGTTTATGGTGCCAAAAAGTATACTCTATTTACCAAATTAGTCTATGGACTCGTAAACAATGGACAGGTACCAGTATGTATTTATCTAACTACCTACCTACTTTAGAAATAAAGTTCATCACAATTATATAATCTTGCAAAATACAAAAGTGTTCGTGCTTTGAATGTTAAAAGCACGTAATACTACACTGTAATCTATCCGGGTTCTACAAAGCTACAATAGACGCCTATTTGAAATCCTTTTAACGGCTTTTATTCGGCAATTTATATCGCCTACGAGTTCTTTGTCGCTGAACGTAATCGCCGTGTGTCCTTAGCCTATCTTTATGTCATCAATAAAGTTCTAAAGACAAAGAGGTTTTTTTTACAAAATAGTTTGTAAGTTCGCCCTTGACGCAGGTCCAGCTGTGATTTAAGAGACTCAATAAAACGGAATTATTTAGTCATTCGTTTCATTGCTATTAGGAATTTAAAAAATCGTTTGCCATTTGAAAAGAGATTTTAGCGTAGGGTTTAAATTGCAATAGCTTGCTAAATATCCTTTATTTCTTTCAAAGTTTGTGTTTTCACGCTTTTTCTTACCAAAGTTGTAGGCAGCGGCTGTTAATCCTCGACTCACCGTCCCAAATGGAATAAGTGGCAAACCAAGTGACATACACCGGGCACATAATTTTCAGTCATCGATATTTTATCATCAGCATGTCACAATGTTCACCAAAAGGTCCGATTACCTGCCTTCCGTATCCAGTATTTTCCTGCAGCCTTTCTGAGGTCGTCGGACCATCGGACAGGTGGGTGTCCTACACTAAGTTTACCAAGTAGTGGTCTCCACTCTATGACCTTCTTACTTGAGCTAGGTTGAGCCGCATTCGGCAAATTGTGTCTAGTTTTCAACTTGCCTATATCACAATGCCTGAAAACCCAAGTCTTTGACCAGTGCGTATTACAGGTAATGACCTAGGGTGCCGAAACCTGGATACTTACGGTGGGGCCAGTACAAAAATTAAAAGCTATGGAGCGAGTTATGCTCCGGGTATCTCTGAAAGATAAGCTGTAAAGTATATCTGAAAGAAAACTAAAGTAACCGACATATCTCGTAGAATAAGCTCACTGGATCTCACTGGCTCAATGGGCTGGTTATATCTGGCGAAAGACCGATGGTAGATGGAGTAAGAAGGTCATTAACATTTATGAGACATACATTTCTAAAAGAACTTTGAAAGTTATTGGTGTGAGCCCTGATTCAAACCCACGACTTTCTGAAGCTGAACCCACTGACTTCTTTCAGAAGCTTCTCGACCACTTCAAAACCGAGACTGACAAAAAAATTGCTTTAAAACTTTAAAATTGATGATATTACTTTTTTATTTGAACAGCCAGCATTAAAAAATAATTGCTACGATTTAAAGTATTTACGTGCACTCAAACTAAAAATATCTCGTAATGGACGCATTTTGAAATGTTGCTCACGGTTAGTGAAAAATAGTGTGTTGTTGAATTTTTATTTCTCTAGTGGTAAAATTCTCACCCTCGCCTGCTCGTTAGTGTGAGGAGGCTTTAGAGTGAGCGCATCTCATTTTGCTGCCGCAATTCACATTTCCACATGTACGTAAAATATATTTATAATTTGATATGAGTTGATTACATATATGGAATGTAAACGAAAACTTATATATTTATAAAAAAAATATACTATCTCTCCTGTCCTGAATCTGAATTTCCAGTTTACTTCGTTAGTACAGAACACAGATGTAGTTTTTAAGTTTTTCAGAACAAACTTAAGTCTAATATACCTATTTTGGCTGCTGAAGGGGTATCATGGCGTACTACATTTAGGGCTATAAAATTAAATTAAAAGTGTGTCGAAGCACAAGTGCTACTGCAAGTAGACTAGCATACTACAAGTTATATCTTTAAAAATATAGCATTTGAGTTATTCTGATGTATAGGCTATATTATTGTAAAGTTTTAACAATATCCATTCAGTCGTTTTGGAAGAGTAACGAACGTTCTCACTCACAAACTTTCACATTTATAATATTAATATGATAATAAAAATTGTGCACGAATATTCTAGAAGTCAATCTTGTCATAATAATTTACCTTTTAATTTAAAATCAATGAATATTTAATAATAGTTGTACTTTAATCTCAACCAACTTAGAAAATAAGTTAATTTGTAATAATTTAATAATAACAACTTTTACTTATTAAATCATACAACAAGGATCTTTAGAAGCAGGATATATGAATGCATCTTATAAATAAGTATTTAACTTTTGTTCTCATGGTCTGATGTGGGTTACCAATAGTAAAAATCATATTTTTGACATCAGCTTTTAGATTTTATTTCCAAAAAGTGGGTGCTCTCTGTATCAATGAAGATAGCTTTTGAACAACTACCATCTTTTTGTTCGTCACTCGTGTCTTCGTCAATACAATCCTAAAAGTTGTTTTAATCAATTGATTAAAATATTTAAATTGCAATAATTATAAACTCATTTATACTACAAATATATAATTGATGAGTTATACATGATACAATTTGACTTTATTTAGAATTGTCTGGTGAAATAAAACTCACACCGATGTTTCTTGGCCAACAATATTTGACAAAATTACACTTAGAAAAATACTGCCTATTTTAATATGAAGAGAATAAAAAATACAAATATATTTCCAAAACATTTGTTAATTATGTATAAAATAATTAATTAGTAATGATTACTACATTGTTGAGAACAAAGACACATAAAAAATAATAGCATTGATTGTAGCTAGAGATAAATAAGATAAGCTTGTCTTTACAATGCAACTTTGAACATTCAACCCTAAACTTTGTAAATAGTGTTAGCCGCAGTGGCACTTATAACTTACATAATAACTATGTATTTGTTTGTCACCATAAAGATTATATATTTGTATACTTAAAACGCCAGTTATTGATATTAATATTTGCTCTATTTGCTAGATTGAACTGACTGTGGTAGAGCCAAACAGTTTGCTGCATGAATAGCCCGGCTCGACCGGTGAAGAACCACGTTCTGCGAAATATTGATGTAAGCACTATTTGTTGCTTACTACCCGCTTGTTGGTTGGCTCTCCAATCTCAAAAAAATCTCGATTATTTCTCGCATTTTGTGATCAGTAGGCATGCAACCCAATGCATATTTTATTTGATAACCCATAAATCCTCTTTTGTGGCCTTTCTATTAACGATATAATAAATAATGTCTCGGTGGCGCAGTGGGCGAGCGCACGGCCTCTGATCCAGAGGTCCGGGGTTCGATTCCAGACACTGGCTCACACCACTGACTTTTCGAAATTGTTTTCGGAAGTTATGTGTGATAGATACCGATGACTGACAAACTTTGTGCCCGGTATGGCAATAGGTTCGCCACCTATTCCATTTGGGACGTAAACATAACGGCGAGACGAGGCTTAACAGCCGCTGCCTACACCTTCGGGTAACAAAAGGCGTGAAGTTATGTTATGTTATGTTATAATAAATAATTAGGACACACATTTCCATCACAAATCCATATTACAATGTCGGAGTCCAAAGAAGACACTCGAAACGACAATAGATTTAAAAACAACTTTTTATTCCGTGTCTAAAATTGAGTAAATAAGTTTCTTTATAGTACATACATGATTTGTTCACTCATTTCACATAATTATTGTATTAATAACAAATAGTAGTCTCGGTGGCCCAGTGGTCGAGCACAAGGCTTCTGATCTACAGGTCTAGGTTTGATTCCTGACACTGGCTCACACCAATGATTTTACATAATTGTTTTCGGAAGTTATGTGTTATAAATATCGATGAATGAAAACATTGTGCCCGGTATGGCAATAGGTTCGCTACCTATTCCATTTGGGACGTAAACATAACGGCGAGACGAGGATTAACAGCCGCTGCCTACACCTTCGCGTAACAAAAGGGGTTAAGTTATGTTATAACAAATAGGTAAATCAAAACTTTTTTTATTAATAATAAACAAAACTGACAACGAAATTTATCAAATGCTACATATTCAAATTAAATTGCGTTTTTTATTTTTAAGCGCGTGATAGTGTGGCTAAACGATAGTGTTAAATGCTTCTGCAAAATAACCATCGACAAAATAACTAGACATTTGTCAGATTCAATTGAATGGAAATAGGATTGAATTGATTTAAAATGAAATAATACTTATTATAATATTATATTTTGGACACAATACATGCAGCACAATAGATCCAAATTACTTTTATTATCCAATTGCTTACCCTATAGCTCGCATATACAACATCCAAAATATCACTGCTTATCATAAATATTTGTACTCGGGTGGGAATCGAACTCTTACCTATACTCTTACGTCGTTTGATTCACCAATTTACCACGAGGCATAAACATTGTATGGTATAGTATGGTATATATTATAGTCACCATACGTAAGCATAAATATCTTGATGCAAATTTGCAGCGAGCTCCTTGAGAATTGGTCTACTTCTGTATAGCAAATTGGACAATCAATAGAATGCCTAATTGGTAAGACTAACCTCAATATTAATGAGTTACATATCACAAAATACAATCAATCTATCAATTCATTAATATATACTTAATTTCGTTTAACAAACGTTCATAAGTCGGTCATTGACAAAAAGAAATAAAACATTCAAGTTCACCATACAATTGTTTGAAAAAAAAGACATTTTACATTTAACAGTCATACTAGTTGATACTTATTGTTATATTAAATAGAAGTACGTGCTATTTATATACTTTCTTGAATGTCATTTGAAACAAGCCAAAATATTACATTTAAGTTGTAATTAAGTTTGAAAGTTAATAGATACTAATAGCTGCTGTCTCTGTGGTCCAGTGATCGAGCACCCCATTTCTGAATTAAGAAACCGTAGTATCGATTCCGGGCTCACACTGACGACTTCTCAGAATTCTTTTCCAAAATTATGTGTGATAAATATCGATAGCTAAAAACTTTGAGCCCGTTATGGCAATAGGTTTGCCAGCTATTCCATTTGGGACGTAAAGGTAACGGCGAGTCCGGGCTTAAAAGCCACTACCTACACCTTATATGCTATTATGCTAGGTATATATGGCAATAGGTTCCGCCGTCTATTTCATTTAGGACGTTAGAATCCAGTGAGTTAAGTTTTAACAGGCGCTGCCTTCGCTTTCGGATAGAAAAGAGGCTGTTGTGTTGTATCCAATAAAAGGGTAAAGAGAAATAAAAAAATATTAAAAAAGCCATGTTATTCTTCATACTAAAGAAAAAATATACAAGTATTATCTAAATATTCTAGATGGTCCAGAGGTCGAGCACACCGCTGCTGAATCCAGAAGTCGCGGGTTCGAATCCTGGCACACACCAATTATTTTTCGAAATTAATTTCAAAAGTTATGTGTGATAAATATCGATGACTAAAAAATTTGTGCCCGTTATGGCAATAGGTTCGCCAGCTATTCCATTTGGGACGTAGAGATAACGGCGAGTCCGGGCTTAAAAGCCACTGCCTACACCTTGGGGTAGAAAAAGGCGTAAAGTTATATTATCTAAAGTATTGGGTATTATGTCTTGTGAACTGTATTTATAAACTATCTCAGAACCAAAATGGGCATCGTATATCAATTTATTGACAACTTTGTGAACCACATGTGCTGGTACGCGATCAGTATTCCTCAGGCGACTTTAACAACTTCTGTAACGCGCAACTGCAACTTCGTAATTTACAGGTCATGGCGCGAAAAAGGATTTAGGAGTTTAAATCTAAAACTTGTTTTTAGTAACTACAAAATGGTGGTTATTTAATTTACAGAATATAATATATTTTTATTTGAGGTGTCTAGAAAGAAAGAAAGCAGACGGTGTGAGCCAAGATTAGATACTGACCGTATCTAATCTTGGCTCACACCGTCTGCTTTTCGGAGTTATTTCCGGAAGTAATATGTAAAGTGCGAAGTATCTATGAGTGACCAAATTTTACCCGTTTGAGACGTAAAATTTCGTGAGACGAACCTTATAGTCGCTAGTATAAAACCTTTCAGCGACTGCTTGATTGCAGGTTATACCTACCCGGCTCTAATGAATATTCCCTGTTTAAACAAACTGTTGTATTTTTTAAGTGACAACACAGCACCAGATTCCCACACACCTCATTCGCTTTTCTCGTCTATTTTTAAGTCTCCTAAAATTAGCTTGCTCCAAAAATAAAAACATTTGTTATTGAAAAAAAGAAGTCAATTAATAAAAGCATTCATTTTATTATAAATATAAATGTTTCTTTTATGATATTTTTTCTCAATGAGCTGGTAACATTTGCACATGCCGATTTCTAAAGGAAACAAAACGTGTTTTTGGTAGAACACTTTACCAAGTAAACGTTAGTGGAATATTAATAATGTCTTTCTGCAATTCCCGTCTACCCGAGTGAGCGTCACCTCCCGCCTTCTGAACCCATTATCATTAATCTTGCAGAAACGCCGCTAAAGATAATGTTCTCGAGACTTCCCTATAGAAAAACAATATATAAGGTAAAATAATAATTTATCTTGCAAAATTAAAGCTGGAAACTTGAGGAGAGACAAACACTTATCACCAGGTTGAGGATGATTGATTATGGGAGCGTGGTTATATATTTAAATTGTTATTTGTTTTTGAATAGTATGATTCTTTTGATAGCGACATTTTTGGAATTGTATATGTGCATTACTTTTTTCAACTCTGCATTCATTCATTCTCTTTGTAGTGCTAATTCTGGCCAGCATCTACGTAATTACGATCATGGTATCTTTGTGAACAAATATAACTGATTAAAAACAAACAAAAGAAAACTGCTTTGTAAATTTTGAATAAAAAATAAGTCAATGCAAATAGCCGATCTTGTAGACTGATAATTGTTTTGAATGCTTGTTGCAAATAAGTTGACAATATATCTGTGTATAACGCTTAAGAAAAGTCCCGAAGTATATACGTTAATAATAATAGTATCTTGGACACAAATCACACGAGGCCCTCTAGTTCCAAACTAAGCAACTAAATGCTTGTGCTATGGATACTAGATAACGGATAATAATACATATATACATTTCTTTGGTAAATACATACTTCTAGTACATAGAAAAATACCCAGGCATTTGTACTCGGGTGAGAATCTAACTCACCAACCTCGATTCTGCAGTCGGTAATTTTACCAATGCACCGCGAGGCTCGTCAAATAAATATATATAATTTTATTTTATAATTATTGGAACGAAGTTCCTTAGGATTAGGCTTGGAGGATATAGGGATTATGCTGCGCGACGGAACTAACAAAATGTGATAGTAAAACCGTAAGAAAAAGTCTGTGGAATAAAACCGTTAAATGAGACGTGGGCAAGCGCGACAGTCGTATACACCATCGAGTAATGTATAATATCTTCTCTTTCTCCTTCTTTCAGCAATAGAATTTAATGACGAGGCTGATTCATAAGAATTTCTTATAATGATAATACACTTTTTTTGTAATTATTTCTACTTCTATGTAATTTTATGTTGTCAAACAAAAATAAAGAGACAAATTTTATTATTTTCATTGATAATCAAATTATCAATGAAAATAATAAAATTTGTCTTTACGAGTTTTATTTTACGTAGTTCATTATTTCCTACAAAACTGAATTTCCTAAATACTTTCCTGTACTTAAATAAAAACTAATCAGCAAAATTTAACAGAAAAATCAAGAAAACCTACATAAAATTGAGCACGATTTTTTTTTGCAAATTGTGTCGATTCTACATTAGCCGAAGAAACTTAGTTCCTACCTGGTGTCCCACGATACCGCATATCTTTTATTTTATAAAAGACTAGCTGACCCGGGGAACTATGTCCCGCATAAAAGTTTAAATTTGGACTTTATCTCTTTTTATTTCCTATATCATACATGAATTACATATAAAACCATTCCATTGACACGCTATATCTATTAAAAAACCGTAGCAAAATCTGCTGCGTAGTTTCAATATTATAAGTCGCTTAAGCGACTTTAATTTATATACTCATACTCATTTATGTACTCATAATGAGAAATTAGACTATCCATTATAACTATAGTAAATGAGTTATAACAGTTTTTTTTTTTATGGAATACGAGGGCAAACGAGCAGGCGTGTCACCTGATGGTAAGCAACCAACGCCGCCCATGGACACCAGCAACACATATAGTGTTACTGTTGCGTTGCCGACCTTTAAGGGATAGGGGATAGGAAAGGATGGGGAAGGGGGGTGGGCCTCCGGGTACCTCTCTCACCGAACGAAACGCGGCATGAGCCACTTTACGTCGGTCTTCTGAGAGGTCGTGGTATTTCACCGGTCGAGCCGGCCCATTCATGCAGCGAACTGCTTGGCTCTACCACTGTTCAAGTTAGTTTTTACAGCCTGACAAATACTAAAAACTTGTAGTAGGTTTTTTAATACACCGATAAATTACTGAAACGTGCATAACATCCTGTCGGACCTCGCATTTATCGCGTCAGGAACAATCCAATTATATTATATATTTTGTATTTTTACCAAATAGACACATCGGAGCTGAACGCGGTTGGGAATATATTGTTCTGCCGTCCCGTACACCTCGTTGATTTTATCCGTCATGTTATTTCGTAGACACTAAATTTTTTACATGTTTTTAATAACATACACTTAACATAACCTCAGGCCTTTTTCTACCCGAACGTGTAGGCAGTGGCTGTTAAGCCTCGAATCGCCATTATTTTTACGTCCCAAATGGAATAGGTGGCGAATCTATTGCCATACCGGGCACAAAGTTTTCAGTAAACGGTATTTATCACTCATACCTTTCCGAAAACAATTTCGATAAGTCATTGGTGTGAGCCTGTGTCAGGATTCGAACCACGACCTCTGGATTCAGAAACCGAGTGATTGACCACTAGACCACGAGACTTAAATGTAAATACTTGGTGACATTTAAGGAGTGGGTCATGTTTTGATATGAATCTTCTTAAATTTAATATTTTTTCTGCAAATGAATTACTAGATCAATTAAACATAGTTTCTTTTGGCTCTCAAACATACTCGTAAATCATCTTCAAAAACATTAAAAATTCCAAATTTAAAAAGAAATATGAAATATTGAACGTTATAATCTCTTTAAAACAATTTATGCTCAAATGCATTTGACTCCGATAAAATGCAAAAAACATACGTTTGAGGAATACCGCATAGGGGTAAGATTTGTAGGAAATACGTGACTCCAACGTTTTACCTATTGCAATCCTGAGACTATTTCTGCTTCAATTCTTTTGTATGTTTATTTATTCTAGAAGAATTTCACGTCCTTACAAATAAGTCGTTCGAGTAACTGATACTGTTACGTTAGACATTTATAAATAGTAATAGATGTTAGCAATTTCTCAATGTTTATGTGAATAGAAGAAAAAAAAGAAGTCATGGGATCGATCCCGGGCTCCACTTAACTGCTTTTTCTACACGAAGGATCAGGCAACGGGTTTGACCCTCGACTTGCCGAAGTTGTACATCCTAAAAGAAACAGGCGGTGGAACCACCTGGATTCAGAAGCGGGGTGCTCGACCACTGGACCAGCGAGCCGACTGAAAAAAAATGGGATTATAGTTTATGAGTCGAATCGTTAATATTATTTTCTTATTTATATATAACTAGTTGACTCGGCGAACTTTGTTCCGCAACAAAAGTATTGAATAAGTAAATTTTGAATATATCACTTCTTCTTAACTATACATGAATTATAAATAAAAATCATCCCCTTGATACCCTTTATCTATAACCTAGGAAAACACATCAAAATCTGTTGCATAGTTTCAAATATATAAGCATACTAGCTGACCCGGCGAACTCTGTTTCGCATCAAAAGTAATAACTGCTGCCCCGCTATGTTAATACTGCAATATCTTCGACAAATTTGAAGTCGATAGCAGCTATAGGTTAAAAATGGGAATTTTCCATTGTTAACACCCCCGCAACCCCCCTTGTGGGTGGAATTTCGTAAAATCCGTTCTTACCTGACCTCTACTCGGCGAAAGGAATAATCCTACCAAATTTCAAGTCGCTACGCCTTATGGTTCCAGAGATATCGTGATGAGTCAATATATAGGTGGAAATCTCTTTTATATATATAGATAAGGGGACAAACAGCGGCAAGCGACTTTGTTTTATACTATGTAATGATTACAGTATTTAAAGGTAGAAATACTAGCCTTATCATACTGTCAATCCATAATAGCAACCATATATCGGCATACTTACTAATAAATCAGTATACTGGCCAATATTTGATAACATAGCTGATAGTTGTGCGCCTTGTAAATGGTTTCAAAGTACCATAACTAACAAAGTATATGCTTTGACTTGCCGATTTTTTATATAACCCATTTTCTGTAGGTGTTTATAAGATTTATTTATGTAGAATACGACTTTTATTGAATTTATTATATGTAGAGGCATGTATATGTAGAGGCATGCATTTAGCGCGATGTAGGTAAAGTTATTAAGTACGTAATTTGAAGTACTTTCATTTTAAGTACAATAAAAGTGCTGTAAATATTGATATCTGAAAATTAACCAGAAATGAACATTTATAATTATTTTTTTAACTATTTTCTAATAATCGAGTCGGTAACTATGCCAAATATTTGTTATTAATGACCCAGCTTCACCGGTAAAACATCACAACCACTCAGCAAAATGACGTAAAGTGAGTTAAGTTAAGTTTGGTGAGAGAGATATTGGAAGGCCGACTATCTTCCACTGTATATACCCTTCCGCATCCCGCTGTCTATGCCATCTAGGCCTCTCGGCACATATCCATTAGCGGGGATACTTACCACCATGGAACTCGTTTTCTCGCTTGTCCACTTGCCACAAAAAAAAAACCATGAATAAATATCGTACAATATCACCTCAATATTATGGATATGATATTATTACGAGATATTTTCCAATTCCAAAAGTTAAATCCCCGGGACCATAACTTCGCGATTGGTTGGATTAGTCGAATTAGAGCCGAATCGAAGGTTGGAAGTGTCATGTTCACACATTCTGGTCACGGAGACTGTATGAAAACGATACAGTCACCGGATTTTTGACAACAAATCGTTCTGGTGTTGGTTACATGTAATTTTCGTGATGCGAATTTTCGATGATTATGTTTTTATGATGTAAGTATACCATCAAAATATTTTATAGCTAATGGCCTATGTTGCTCTGTGTAATAACATTCTTATTTATATGTAAAGAGCGAGGATTATACTTTATTAAGTTTATTAAGTTGAAAAAAGAACAACAACATTGTAATTTTTAAATTGCCAGTTTTACTAGAGGTAGTTTTAAAATATATTATGTAGCGTTTGGTACAGTGTAGGCTCGCAGTCAAAATTAATAAATTCCGCTTTTTTATTATTTTTTGCTTTCATATATTTGAACAAATAATCTACGCCAATATTTTAATTGACATGAATTGAATATGAAATTGAGTTTTAATCAAAACATAACTTCACGCCATTGTTACCCGAAGGTGTAGGCAGCGGCTGCGGTTTCCGAAAACAATTTCGAAAAGTCATTGATGTGAGCCAGTGTCAGGATTCGAACCACGACCTCTGGATTCAGAAACCGTGTTCTCGACCACCAGGCCACCGAGACTACCTAATTATGGAATTTTAATAAATACTTTGAAAATTGCAAAACAAATTTATGTTTTTTTCTAGCAATTTGTAAGGAAATATACTTATTTGGAATCGTCGTACATTTTGATCAAGATATTATCTAACGAAGGTAATTATACTACTCATCATACAGACACAAATTGAACTATTTAATCTCTAGCAGTTAAAATGACACTGGTGCCTCATACTAATTCATATAACTCTAAAATCGTCTCAATTTTAAGCGAGATTTGTTTCGTTATGTTTTATATAAGAACTGTAAATGAAAATGTTAGGGTTCAATCAAACCCTGATCATCATTTTTAAACCAATGATTAAAAAAAATCGCTATAAAATCGGAATGATCACGTATAAGTCCGATCATTCGAAATGTTGATTGGTCGTCGTTAATCACAGTCATCACAGCCGGCTGTGTTGCCTTCAATATTAATCATACACTCGTTATCTGCAGTAAATCTCTGCGTTTCAGAGCACCAGTTAAATTGGAAATGATTTCAGATTAAAACTGCATCAGTCGTCACTCGTGCTATATTGCCACTTTTCTCGTTCCAATTTCAAATAAATTCATGTTTTAACAGTGGTAGAGCCTAACAGTTTCCTGCATGAATGGGCCGGCTCCACCGGTGAAATACCACGACCTCTCAGAAGACCGACGTAAAGTGGCTCATGCCGCGTTTCGCTCGGTGAGAGAGGTACCCGGAGGCCCACCCCCTTCCCCATCCTTTCCAATCCCCTATACCTTAAAGGTCGGCAACGCAACAGTAACACTATATGTGTTGCTGGTGTCCATGGGCGGCGTTGGTTGCTTACCATCAGGTGACACGCCTGCTCGTTTGCCCTCCTATCCCATAAAAAAAATGTGTTTCATTATAGTTGAGTAAAAAAAAAAAATTTATACCGTTGGGTACCGTTATTAGGGGTAAAAATTAAATCATTACGTAGTATAAAATAAAGTTACTTCCCGCTATTTGGCCCTTATATGCTTAGATCTTTGAAACTACGCAACGGATTTAGATGCGGTTTTTTTTAATACATAGAAGGTGTCAACAGTTTTGATCTATAATTCATGTATAGTGTAGTAGAAAAACCCTAAGTGATAAATAAAAGCAATGTACTACATTATTATCCGCAATGACATATGTCTATCTCTTAGGGATAACCCACAATGACCATTTTAATTCTTTAATTTTTACGAGAAATAATGGCTTATTTACGAAGCTATTGTAAACATTACAGCATTAATTTTCATCCGATTAGGTGCCTTTAATAAATTTTGCATGTAATATAGATAATTATGACCCTTTAGACCATGTAATTTAAACTAATATTTTCGAAAATATTGCAGTATTAACATAGCGGGACAGCAGTTAGGTCGCGCAGTAGTACCGGCCAAGACGTGTGCCGATAAATAACACAAATTGAACCTCATGATATCCAAGATTTACCCATTTAATACTTTTGATGCCGAACGAAGTTCGCCGGATCAGCTAGTAATAAATAAAATTGGTAAATGTATTGCATTTTAAATTAGGGAAAAAAATCATTACAGGGATAAGGAAATGGTTTTATGGAGATATAACATAACACATAACTTCACGCATTTTTCTACCCAGAGGCAGCGGTGTAACAACCGCTCAAATGGAATAGATGGCGAACCTATTGCAATACCGGGCACAAAGTTTTCAGTCATCGATATTTATCACACATAACTTCCGAAAACAATTCGAATAATCATTGGTGTGAGCCTGGATTCGAACCGGCGACTTCTTGATTCAGAAGCGGGTAGCTAATCCACTGAACCGCCGAAATCTGATCTTATACCGAAATATAAGTATAGGTAATATGTTTATATACTATAGCTAGTAAGTAAAATTTAATCATTTATAAGAACTTGTTGTCTAATAGCTTATATTTAACTTTATAAGTTTTGCTTAAGGCTGTACTTCCAAGTAGTCACACAGGAACAAAAATATTGTTTCTATTTCTTGCAGTGAGTTCAATATTTACATAAAATTAAAATTGAAGTGTCTGTTTGTAATATTGAAATAACTGCTTTAAACTGTATTCATAATATCAATATATATACGGTACATACACTAAAATATATAATTGTTTTTTTTTTATTTTTTACAATTTTTTACAAAAACAGTCTCGGTGGCGCAGTGGTCGAGCACACGGCTTCTGATCCAGAGGTCCCGGGTTCGATTCCAGACACTGGCTCACACCAATGACTTTTCGAAATTGTTTTCGGAAGTTATGTGTGATAAATATCGATGACTGATAAAAAATTTGTGCCCGGTATGGCAATAGGTTCGCCACCTATTCCATTTGGGACGTAAACATAACGGCGTGACGAGGCTTAACAGCCGCTGCCTACACCTTCGGGTAACAAAAGGCGTGAAGTTATGTTATGTTGTTATGTTACAATTTTTGACTGTCTGTTTTTTCCGGCTAATCTCTGAAATGGCTGTACCGATTTTGACGTGAGTTTTATTGGTATGTAGCTGATGTAATAATGAGTAAATAAGGCTACATTTAGTTTCGAACAATTATTTTATTTTGCTCATTTATTGGTCCCAAGGAGAAACAAAGATCGCCAGGCCACATAGTCTTCAATATAACTAACTAGGTTTACTGTACGCTCCATGTTAATAGTATTTTTTTTTCAAAGACAAATGTATATTTCCTTTATCCGAGCTAAAACAATTTTAAAATTCCTTTGTCACGGGGAAAGAATACGGTTGAACAAAAGTTTGGCTGCACTTAATTATTGTCAGTCGGTAAGCTCTTGTGGCTAGATAAAGTTTAGAAACTTGAACCCGTGTATCTAGAAGAAAGTTTAGTAGTGTTCACAGTATTTATACCTGTACGTATTGAACTAGTTATGAGTTCATATTTATTATACATTCGTGGAATTAATAGTTAAAGTCTCGGTGGTCCAGTGGGACAGCACACGGCTTCTGATCCAGAGGTACGGGTTCGAATCCTGACACTAGTTCACACCAATGACTTTTCGAAATTGTTTTCGGAAGTTAAGTGTGATAAATATCGATGACTGAAAACTTTGTACCCGGTATGGCAATAGGTTCGCCACCTATTCCATTTGGAACGTAAACATAACGGCGTGACGAGGCTTAACAGCCGCTGCCTACACCTTCGGGTAACAGAAGGCGTGAAGTTATGTTATGTTATGTCATGTATAGGGCTATATTAGCTATCACCTATAATTTATGTTTATTAATCGAGATTTAAATGACACAACTATGTATGTTATAAAAATAGTTATATAATTTCTTATTTCACAAGTTTGTCACAGATTAAGTTTATAATGTATTAACAGTCTAATGTTCTGAACGATATTGAGTATTATTTACACTGCACTGAACTACGAATATAATGAGTCTTTGTTTATGGTTTTTGTTTACATTGAGAGTGGCGAGAAATTTATTATAAATACGTATGAACGGTCTTCTAGTAGGTGTGCGACTGTTTGTGACTTGATCGGATGAATGAGTTCATTGTTTTGTATGATTGTATTATTTGGTGGTAGTTACTGGATCATGAAGTAAATGAGAAATATTGATCTTAAATATAATTATATAAATCATGAAAATATTGTTTTGATGGAAGTTCTCCACACATGTAATAGTTAAATGAAGTTACAGTTGTTAAATAAGTAATTAATAAAGTTGTTAAATAATCCACCTGTACGAACTAAGCGCTTTGGATCTTGCTTGATCATCCGCACGTCTGGTGAATGGACAATAATCTACCTGCTTCGGTGTTCCCCGTTAACTATAACAAAAGTCTCTTCAAAAGGAGAGTGAATAGGCAGTCCAGTCCAGTAAGTAAACTGGACAGTGCGCTTTACCATCAACGGCCTCGTCGTCACTTATCATTAGGTGAAACAAGGTCAAACTCTCCACAGTAAAATATAAAAAAATGGGGTTCATAATTAAATGTAGTTACAGTTGTTAAATAAGTGAAGCATATGACACTGAATCCTAAAGGTTCTATAAATATCCATCCAATAATTATATCACTACTGTAAATACAAACACGACGAGCTTCGTAGTGCATTGGTAAAGCTACCAACAGCAGAATCGAGGTTGGCGGGTTCGATCCCCACCCAACGTTTGTGACGAGCGTGAATATTTGTATGGGGGTTATTCTATGTATTATAAGTATGTATTTACAAAAAAAGGATATATGTATTTATATCCATAGCACAAGCATTTAGTTGCTTAGTTTGGAACTAGAGGGCACTGTGTGCATTGTGTATTTTCTGCCCTTATGCCACTTTATGTGAGGTTGGCACAAAATGTCATCCTTTCGAACTATCCATGTTGTCAAATGATTTGGCTGTGGTTTTATGACCGGCCTGAGGTCAACCGACGAACTATGCTACGTACTGTAAACAAAGCGATATTTTTATATATTAGACGTGGTTTGAAAATAGTATTTAAAGCAAGCTTAAAGAAGCACATAAGTTTCTTACCCGGTTCTTCTCATGATAGCACCTACACTTCGAATCGCGCTGGTGTTTTCTGAATCTAGGTTGGATACGTAACTTAATTCCATTAATAAGTATATCTTATGTATTTACTGACTAATTTTAAGTACCTTTAAAGACTATACGAAACAAAAGCGATTTTGAAAGGTTTGGATCCTAAAGTCCAACTTGTTAGAAAAAAAACCGGAATAGAACTGGAGAACTCTTGAATAGAAATTTATCGCGACTAATTGTGAATTTACATTTATAAAACCAGTATTGAAGTTGAATGTAACAAACACTATGATATCGACATATTCACATCCGTATAGAATATATAAAAGACGCGCCCTTATTCGAACATATCAAGCGGAAAATCCGATATCTTGAGCCGGGGCATTGATGAACGCTTAAATATTCATGAGCACTTGCAGGCAAATGCGGCGTTGTACAAAACGAAGCCTTCGCCGATCACACAATGCTATGTTACGAGCAAGAGCGTATAATATATAAAATGTTAGATATATTATATCCTTTTTAAGATTATTAAGGTTTACTAACTTTTGCCAGCAACTTCATCAAGTTCTGGTCGTTTTTTGGAATATAACATAACATAACTTAAGGCATAACAGCCTCGATGGCCCAGTGGTCGAGCACACGGCTTCTGATCCAGAGGTCCGGGTTCGATTCCTGACACTGGCTCACACCAATGACTTTTCGAAATTGTTTTTCGGAAGTTATGTGTGATAAATATCGATGACTGTAAACGTTGTGCCCGGTATGACAATAGGTTCGCCACCTATTCCATTTGGCACGTAAACATAACGGCGAGACGAGGCTTAACAGCGGCTGTCTACACCTTCAGGTAACAAAAGGCGTGAAGTTATGTTATGTATGTTATGTTATAACTTATCGCCTTTTTATACCATATAATACCATATGGTACCAAATACCATATAATACAAAGGCGTGAAGTTATGTTAGGTTATCTTTCTTATAATAATAGTTTTTAGGGTCTATTTAATGCTTGGCACTTATCAAAGTGCCAATTGTAATTAGTACAGCTGTCAATATTATTCGCGAGTCGTGATTGCGCCGCCACAATGCTATGCGAGCAATTAGTTCGGGTTTTAATTGCAGATATAATAATTTCATTCAGTACTTTTGATCTTTTAAAATGTAATTAGTTATTATTGTCAAGTATATATTTAATAAGCTATTAAATGAGCTTGTTAAAGCTATATTAACTATTTAATTAATACGATTTTGTGATGCGTTGTCAAGGGAGGAATGTATTGTGATGCGTAGATTGTATTGTAAGGTGTTTAGTATACTATTATTTATTATATCTTATTAAAAATTGGTAGATAAATTCACACCAAATCTCTTTAATTGTAGACAATAAAATCATAAAAAAATAAATATTTTTACACCTTAATTAGCAATAGGTGTAGACAGCGGCTGATGAGTCTTGATTCGCCGAATCGTTGTGTTACGTCCCAAATGGAATAAATAAGTGGCGAACCTATTGTCATTACCGGGTACAAAGTTGTTAGTCATCGATATTTATCACTGTCTGAAAATTATTCCGAGAGATCACTGTGTCAGTCTGGAATCAATCCAACAACTTCTAAATCAGAAGCTGGGAGCTTAACCACTGAGACTAAAAGAAGGTAAATTTGATCATAAAAATGTTTTATTTAGTCATAATTATATCGTTAATTCTTTCCATCTAGTTTCCAATCTGTGTCTTTCCTCCACTGCCAGTGGAACTCAAGTTTCATCAAAGATCTTTAAAATCAATAGATTAGATCTTAAAACTTCGCATAAATCTCACGGTTTAGTTAGATTTACGCAATATACAATTTATAAACAGCAATCACAAAATTAACTCGAAACTAAACTATGAATTTTAATATTCTGGAACTATTATCTATTTATATGGAATGTTATCTGGACCACAAAAATATATATGCAGTGAATTTGGCTAGCATAATAATTAAGTAACAGGCGTTTTATCAAGGTTATACAGGTTCAACCCTAATAGTTGTCAGTGGTTTCGTAACACCCAGCTGTTCTAGTTTCTAGCCATAAATTATTTACAATTAGGATTTGTTGTTCCATATTGTCATAATATTTGATCATATAATAAATTGAAGGTTGATAATTGGCAACGGAACTGAAACCGCGCAATTACGCATTGAAAGTCATTTAATGACAACTTTATATTTTAATATTTGTGTAAAATTTTAATTGAGCTGTATTAAAAATTGCAATATTTAAGCAAAAGTCATAAAGACTAATAGAGCAGGGTTTTTAAAGAACAATAAATAACACTGAAATTTGTACAATTATAGATGCATCGAATACTGTGAATACAGATTTCAATATTGAAATTGCTAGTTGTCAGCAGTGAATCACTGTCGGCCATTTTGGTTGTCGGCCGAATTTGAAATTAAAATTTTGCCGTTCAATTTGAATAGCACGTGCTCCGGCAAAAGTTGGCAGACCTATAGCCGGCTCATAGAGACGTGGTTGCGCAACTTTTCGCAACAGTGGCAGGTGCCTGCGGGAGCAATCAAAATGCAAAGCATTCATTTAAGTCATACAAAACAAATTAAGTAGGAGCTGACTTGACTGATCACATACCATGAGCACTCAGAATATTGATGTAAAGTGGCTCATGTAACGTTTCATTCAACGAGAGATAACTGGACACTTTTATACATTAGATGGGATCGAAATAAGAGATGGGAGGTCCATCTCTTATTTCCAGCCCATTTTAATGGCCTGCAAGGCATTGTGACCTTCTCGGCGTTGCAGATGAGTAGACTCGCTAGGTCACTTTTTCCCGTTCCTATAGTAACATAACATAACTTCACGCCTTTATGTAACCGAAGGTGTTGGCAGTGGCTGTTAAGCCTCGACTCGCCGTTATGTTTACGTCCCAAATGGAATAGGTGGCAAACCTATTCCCACACCGGGCACAAAGTTTTAATCACCGATATTTATCACACATAACTTTCGAAATTATTTTCGAAAAACCCTTGGTGTGTGGCAGGATTCGAACCCGCTACCTACGGATTCAGAAGCAGTGTGCTCGACCACTGGACCACCTTTTTTTACTGTAGGAATATCTATAATACTATAGTAGTTTAGATAATACTATGGTAAAAAGAATATATACAATTTTAAGTATTTAAATCGGCGTCAACAAATAGGCTATTAGTATTTAGAACTAACTCGTTTAAAGGTTGATTTTTAAGTCTGACCTGTAGGGCTTTATCAAGAAATTATATCATTTGTAAATTACTTTACCTATTCTAAATCTTCAATCTTATATATATTATCATAACGACCATTTTCGTGAAGTTTTAGCGTTAGAAGGTCGCCGATAGTGGCAGTTGAAATTTCGACACGGGCCATTCGTTAAACAAAATAATTGACATTATTAAACTGGCGCGTTATTTCCGATTTATCTAGGTAGATAGATAAATAGCTTAATAGTATAATGAGAAATCTCGAGTATTCAAGCCCTAGCCCTTTTCAAATAGGAATGATATTGCGAAATATAGATCCTTTGGTACTCAATCGATCGAGGCTAATGTCAGGGAGACAAGCCCGCATTCTTAAATCTTATCCAATCTAAGCCTTTATTTTGCCTACCAAATTACGATACTTGAAATTTGGTACAGATATATAAGTATATATATATGTTGAGTAGATCTATTACGCCGTCAATTAGATTGAACTGAATTTGATATCTAGAGAACAAATCTCGTTTAGGTGAGTTAGATATTCAACTTCACGCGAAGTTTTTTGTGAAGTGAACAGAGAGAAAGAAGTGTCATAATATATGATTCTTACACACCTGCCTCGCTTTTCCGACTTTCAACAGTCCTTATAAGACGCACGTCGGATTTTTAAGGCATTTGACGCCACCTTCCACAAGGACACGCTTAGATTGATATGAGGATTTCTGAGGATACTGAAAGTATTTAAAGAATTGCAAGTTAGTATACAATGTTCAAAGGTATTAATAACTTGTACAGCCTTATAAACGCTTTTATTTAAGTCATTCCAACAATTCACTAACTATTCAATATAATATGTCAAAGGAAATATAATCTCAAGAATTTTATATGGCAGATAAAATTTGTTAGTTATTAGTACTATTTTTAACAACATAACTTCACACCGTTTGGCTTGCGTAGGTATTTGAAAGAAATGAGTGCCATAAATGATTCATGCACATCTTACTAGCAAATAAGTAGGACTTAAATTAGCGTTTAACGCTAAAAGTGATTGGTCAGGCTTGAAACGCGACGACTTCTCATAAAATATACGACAAATGGTATGTTAATGTAAGGTTTATAGCCTCCGCTCGCCGTAACGTTACATCTCAAATGGTACAGGTGGCGAACCTATCGCCATACACCGAGCACAAAATTGTCAGTAATCGATATTTATCACACCTAACTTCCGAAAAGAATTTCTATAAATTTCATTGGTGTGAGCTTGAACTTTTTTCTTTTTTCAGAAGCGGCAAGCTCGACCACTGGTCCATCGAGATGATTTATGGTTCAATGGTTATAGTTTATGTCTGAATAATTTTATATTAATCTAAAGGTCAGCAACGCAATTATGTGTGTTGCAGGTGTCGATGAACAACAGTGGTCACTTACCACGTGGCTTGCTTGCCTAGTTTGTTCCCTATCCCATAAAAACGAAGTAGCAAAGTAGTATTTTAATATATTGTAGTAGAAATAATAAAATATTCCCACTAATACATACTTATGACTGTAGTTTTCTAAAAGGGAAGGGCAGTAATCAGATGCTGCCTACCCAAATACTTTCGATCAAGTTAGGAAAAAGAGTATTAAAAATAAAAACACACCATTTTTTTCATTAGAAACTATTTCATTTCTGTCATCGACCAAAGACAAAATCACAGAATATAACTTCTAAAAAAAAAGTTTGTATTCTCGAGAATCGGAACCCAAGACTTTCTGAACATAAGTCCTATTCATAACCTCTAGGTTATCGATAAGTTTCAAATTATTAGGTTATCCGTTTGATTGATATCGACATGGTACTTATGTAATATTATTGCAAAACTTTTTGCATGGACTTATTAAGGTCACATATGGTCGATTAAAAGTACAAATAAAATTGCCCCAATATTAAATCTTGTACTAACGAGCTGGCTCTAAGAGTTTTTGTCAAATTTATTTAATTTTATTATACCAATGAACATATTGTATGATTTATTCATATCATTCGGTGTATATTAGTTCAACGTGTTTGGATATAAAAACTGTTTTTGTGTACGGCTTGAATTATTTATCGAGGCCTTATAATGCAGCAAGATATATATTTCGTTCACTATTGTGCCCTAAAAATGGTTAATGTTCACAATTTATAATTTATAATAGGACAAGATTTTTAAGGCTATTCGGTTAATTTTATTAGTAAAAGAATATAGAATATAGTTGATAGTGGTAATTATACTAGACATATGGATCGTTCTAAAATTATTTTTTTTATATATATTTTTTTAACTAGTTTTATGCAATGTGCCTTTATGAGAAAATAAAATACGCATTTTAAAACTATCTCAGTGTCAAATTAAACACTATATTATCTGTAACAGTGTTTACATTTAAAAATAAAGTATTCTGATTTATTTATAATAATTTTTGTGAATAAACTTAATGATATTTACATTTAGATTATTTCACAGACTAGAAGTAGCAAAGTAGTATTTTAATATATTGTAGTAGAAATAATAAAATATTCCCACTAATACATACTTATGACTGTAGTTTTCTAAAAGGGAAGGGCAGTAATCAGATGCTGCCTACCCAAATACTTTCGATCAAGTTAGGAAAAAGAGTATTAAAAATAAAAACACACCATTTTTTTCATTAGAAACTATTTCATTTCTGTCATCGACCAAAGACAAAATCACAGAATATAACTTCTAAAAAAAAAGTTTGTATTCTCGAGAATCGGAACCCAAGACTTTCTGAACATAAGTCCTATTCATAACCTCTAGGTTATCGATAAGTTTCAAATTATTAGGTTATCCGTTTGATTGATATCGACATGGTACTTATGTAATATTATTGCAAAACTTTTTGCATGGACTTATTAAGGTCACATATGGTCGATTAAAAGTACAAATAAAATTGCCCCAATATTAAATCTTGTACTAACGAGCTGGCTCTAAGAGTTTTTGTCAAATTTATTTAATTTTATTATACCAATGAACATATTGTATGATTTATTCATATCATTCGGTGTATATTAGTTCAACGTGTTTGGATATAAAAACTGTTTTTGTGTACGGCTTGAATTATTTATCGAGGCCTTATAATGCAGCAAGATATATATTTCGTTCACTATTGTGCCCTAAAAATGGTTAATGTTCACAATTTATAATTTATAATAGGACAAGATTTTTAAGGCTATTCGGTTAATTTTATTAGTAAAAGAATATAGAATATAGTTGATAGTGGTAATTATACTAGACATATGGATCGTTCTAAAATTATTTTTTTTATATATATTTTTTTAACTAGTTTTATGCAATGTGCCTTTATGAGAAAATAAAATACGCATTTTAAAACTATCTCAGTGTCAAATTAAACACTATATTATCTGTAACAGTGTTTACATTTAAAAATAAAGTATTCTGATTTATTTATAATAATTTTTGTGAATAAACTTAATGATATTTACATTTAGATTATTTCACAGACATTTCGGGTCGCTGTCTTATTAGCTACTTATTTAGTAAGTGCTCTACTCCTTTTTAAAATATTATTTATACTCATATTCTTATACTCTTCTACCGTATATGGTAAAAAAGGCCATGTGCTTGGCCATACATACTTATTAAATTCACACTAAGTTCACTAGTAGTGTAGGCAGTGAGAACAGAGCGTCATAAGGCATTGTTACCCAGGACACTTGCTTCTTCGATTTCCAAAATTATTTTCATACATGTTGATCGATTTTGATCACCTAAAGCATCAAGGGAACGTTCGGTTTGATCATAGAAAGTATATAGTCAATTTTCTTTTAGTCAGTCCCAATGGTCCAGTGGGAGAGCACACAGTTTCTGATCCAGAGGTCCGGGTTCGAATCCTGACACTGGCTCACACCAATGACCTTTCGAAATTGTTTTCGGAAGTTAAGTGTGATAAATATCGATGACTGAAAACTTTGTGCCCGGTATGGTAATAGTTTCGCCACCTATTCCATTTGGGCCGTAAGCATAACGGCGACATGAGGCTTAAGGCTGTTAGGTATGGTAAAAATTCAATAATATGATTGGACCCAATTCACAGTTTAGGTGGGAAAGGAATATTATGCAGGAAAAACATTACACAAACAATTTTCATACAAATTTGTGGCCGCTGCCTACACCTTCGGGTAACAAAAGGCGTGAAGTTATGTTATGTTCTTTTAGTCATAGTTACTAAAACAAGTCATATTATTTGTAACACTTCACCCGGCTTAGCTGTACGCTATATCAATGTATTTTTCCAGTGACTGCCGCATTAGACGGGAGGATATCAGACGGTAATTACTCTTCATATCCGGTGACACAGATGTTTGTGACAGAATTTCTAGATAATATTAATTGCTCACAACGCATATTAATACCGGATATTATTATATAAGATTACATACATCTAGAGAACTTCTATCGCTATAGAAATAATCTTAATTTTATATTTTTCGTAATCGCAAGTAAAAACATTATCTTTGCGAATAAAAAAAAATGTTAACTTCATCATCCACCAAATTCTAAATAATATAATATAATATCTTGGACACAAATCACACAGCGCCCTCCAGTTCCAAACTAAACAACTAAATGCTTGTGCTATGGATACTAGATAACGGATACTAATACATATATACTTTTCTTTTGTAAATACATACTTATAATACATAGAAAAACACCCAGACGCCGCACAAATATTCATGTTTGTCACAAATATTTGTGCTCGGGTCGGAATCTAACCCCCGACCTCAGTGCTGCAGCCGGTAGTTTTACAAATGCGCCACGAGGCCCGTAAGTGTTACTATAGATAAAGATAATCTGTGAGATTTTTCATTTGTTCCTGTGACGTAAGATTGTTACATTTACATAATGTAACATAACATAACTTCACGCCTTTGTTACACGAAGGTGTAGGCAGCGGCTGTTAAGCCTCGTCTTGCCGTAATGTTTACGTCCTAAATGGAATAGGAGCGAACCTATTGCCATACCGGGCACAAATTTTTCAGTCATCGACATTTATCACACTTAATTTCCGAAAACAATTTCAATGTTATTGGTGTGAGCCAGTGTCAGGATTCGAACCCGGACCGCTGGATCAGAGGCCGTGTGCTCGACCACTGGACCACCGAAACTTGTGACATTGTGATTGTTACATTTGAAAAACTATTTAAGCGTGGCGTCTGAATAATGTAAATTTGTAAGACATAAATTTTTATTTTTTTAAATCGGTTCATTAATTTCGGTGTTTAACGATAATTTACAAGAAGTTCTTTTTTTACATATAATTGCAGCGAAGCTGTTTTATTTGGTTTGTTTATAGTGTTGATCTCCTAATATATTTGAACTACTAATATATTTGGGAAAAATCTATTTACATTATATAGCGTATTTATTTTTGAAGTGGAACTTCTAATGTCTCGTGCAAGAGCGTTTAACGCTTTTAACGCCCCCTTGCGGCCACTATTTATATTATAATTTATTGAAAAGATAAAAAGCCAAGATCCATATAAACCAAGGACGAAAAGGTATAGCGACTTCTTAAACTACCAGTACAGACATCTAGTAGCGAATGGCGGTACTAGCTGGTCATAATTGATATTACAAAAATGATAAACTCAGTTAACAACCTTTTTTTACATAACAAATGAATCTACTCGAGAATCATACTTGAAAAACAGATTAAAATTCAAAATAACAATTTTAAATAATTATAACAGCAGTTTTAGTACGAAATAGTTTGTAAATGAATAAATTACTTATTTCAACAATCAAAATTTACTATCTTTCGGCGGATTACTAGGATGTTTTAAAATTGAGTTCTCTTATTTGAATTGATTACATAGAATGAGTTGATATTATCTAGTATTAAGATATGTGAAATTAATTATATGAAAATAATTATTATGAATATTCATGCAGCATCAGTATTGATTTAAACATTTAAACAATAAAAGGAAATATCAAAACAGTTACGCTACATAATGAATTGTTAAATCACATAATTATAAATTTTGCGCATTTTACATAACTAAATAATAGATTTTAGTAATATCTTGACCAATTTTAGTACGAAAGAGTTTGTAAATATATAAGTTAATTATTTTAATAATCATAAATTCACTATCTTTCGGCGGATGGCGCTACTAGGATTAAGTTTCTTATTTTACAAATATTACATAGAACGAGTTGATAATATTTAGTATTAAGATATTAATTATGAAAATAATTATTATGAATATTCATGCAGCATCAGTATTGATTTAAACATTTAAACACTAAAAGGAAATATCAAAACAGTTACGCTACATAATGAATTGTTAAATCACATAATTATAAATTTTGCGCATTTTACATAACTAAATAATAGATTTTAGTAATATCTTGACCAATTTTAGTACGAAAGAGTTTGTAAATATATAAGTTAATTATTTTAATAATCATAAATTCACTATCTTTTGGCGGATGGCGCTACTAGGATTAAGTTTCTTATTTTACAAATAATACATAGAACGAGTTGATAATATTTAGTATTAAGATATTAATTATGAAAATAATTATTATGAACATTCATGCAGCATCAGTATTGATTTAAACATTTAAACAATAAAAGGTAATATCAAAACAGTTACGCTACATAATGAATTGTTAAATCACATAATTATAAATTTTGCGCATTTTACATAACTAAATAATAGATTTTAGTAATATCTTGACCAATTTTAGTACGAAAGAGTTTGTAAATATATAAGTTAATTATTTTAATAATCTTATATTCACTATCTTTCGGCGGATGGCGCTACTAGGATTAAGTTTCTTATTTTACAAATAATACATAGAACGAGTTGATAATATTTAGTATTAAGATATTAATTATGAAAATAATTATTATGAACATTCATGCAGCCTCAGTATTGATTGAAACATTTAACCACTAAAAGGAAATATCAAAACAGTTACGAAATAGAATGAATTGTTTAATCATATAATTATACATTTCGCGCATTTTACTTAACTAACTAATAGATTTTAGTAATATCTTGACATAAATATGTAATAACATGTAATCATAATAAATCAGTTTACCTAACAAAGTTTTATAGGGTTATTATTATATAGTTTACATGATATGCCGGTAGATGGCGTCCTGCGCCGACATATGTATGTTCGGGTGCACAGAAATAGATCAAGATAGAACGGCTGCGATGTCATATTTCCATACATTTCGAGCGTGTCACTTTTTTGAAAAACCACGCCCACAGCGTGACATCTATTTCATTGGGAGCGGGGCGACTAGTTAGGAGACACACTCATTAGATTATCGATATTAATATCGGCAACGTGTGTTAAATTTATTATTTTTATATTGTACCAACTTTATTGATTTTGTGTAACGATAATCATAGAAAGTAAAACATGTTAAATACCTTAATCCGACATGTTAATACCTAAAACATATTTTTCCAACAGCATATAAAATTTAATTATAAATATTTTACTGTCCTTGAAACTATACATATTTATTAAATATTTGCCTTTTTGTAAGGGTTGGCCTCACAGTCCTGGTTAAATAACGAAGCCGAACGTCGACATATACCTCGGTTACTGCCCGTTTGAGAAGAACGAGATGATTTTCCATCGGCGATTGGTCAAATTGGTGAAAACTTATACTGTCAAATAAACTGCTGCCAATGTAATTACGAAGCACTTTGGTTGAAATGTGTGGTGTTAGAATAAAGTAGGGACAAAGCAAGACATGAGCTGATACTCGAATTATTATTGAATTAATTTATCGATAAGTCCTAAGACTCAACGATACATGGAGTGCCAGGTGTATTGTGTATTTTGTTCGATTCGACGTACATTACGCGTTTAACTTATGTGCGCATAGAAAATATTATATAACTATTTAGAAAAATCGACGCGCATGCCTAAAAAGAGTTATGAAAGTCAACGAAGTGAGTGAGGCGTGCCTTATGACGCTCCGTTCTCTCTGCTTACCCCGCAAGGGATTTGGCGTGAAGATATGTATGTATGAATAACTATTACTAAATGTTAATTATTAAACCTAAGGAACCGTATGATTTGTTTTATTTGTGTAACATAACATAACTTCACGCTTTTGTATACCCGAAGGTGTAAGCAGTGGCTATTAAGCCCCGTTATGTTTACGTCTTAAGTGGAATAGGTGGCGAACCTATTGCCATACCGGGCACAAAGTTTTTAAGTCATCGATATTTATCACACTTATCTTTCGAAATTGGAAAGGTTCATTGGCCAGGATTCGCACCCACGATCTCTGGTTTCAAAAGCCGTGTGCTCGACCACTGGACCACCAAGACTAAATTATACTTAGTGTGTAATTTGTTACTTTGTGTAAGTAAATGTATATATATACCTACTTACTCGTATATGTAAGTTATTCTTAATTATTAAAAGCAAGTACAAGTGAAAAAATTAAATACCATTTATTTTTTTCTAAAAACTGGTTATATTATTTTCTTACATACATATTATCAACGAAGAACAAGATTTTGTCGCGTGCGAACGAACTAAGAAACGATTTGTCTGTGTTCCTTTACATTTTGAACTAGGAGCTGAGGGAGCGGGCGAACTGAAAGAGCGAACTAGGTTGTTGAGAAACGGCGACCTAAACTGAGCGATATCCGTCGCGAACTACTATGCGCAAGCCTGGAATACATGTCACAAAGTTCCACTTCTATAGCGCGGCGGGACTCCACGCATTTTTTTTTAAAAAAGTAAGTTACACTTATTCTGCCACGGAGTAAACGGTGATAATAAATATGAGCTAATTAAACAAAGCCTATGGATTCTAGTTAAATATAAAATATTTTATTCATATGTCATGGTCGCGCACTAATTCGGTAAGACTTACTCAATACAATTACTTATACACAAACATACTAATTAGAACTATTAATAAAAATATATGAAAAGTATTAACTTTTCACAAAAAACGTTTGGAGACCATTATTTTTTTGACACTCATAACTCATTAGTGTATAAAAACAATTATGTTATAATTACGTATTTTGCATCCGGCCTACATAATAATATTTTGATGTTTGTTTTTTTGTCAAGTTCATTTAAAATACCTTAACTATTGCCAAATATACAAATTGGCTTGAAAATAATTATATCATTGGACAATTTGCTTTGTTTGCAAACAATTTATTTATTTGGCAATAATGCAAAAGAAATATATGTTTTATAAAATTTGAGTTTTTTTAACATGGCTGTTCTTTAAGTTGGCAAAAATTATGAGTTTAACAATATCTGTTCCAAAGATTTTAACAGCAGTAGAGCGATGGAGAATTACTGCATGAATAGGTCAACTCGACGGTGAAATACTGCGGTCTCTCAGGATATCACAGAGATATTATGAGACTCAATTCCGATACCAGCTTAAAGACTGAGCTTGTCAGAATTAGTCACCATACTAAAAAAATCTTTTTGACGAACGCGAAATTGAAATTTTCGAATAAATCATTGTAACTTTCCTGCTCTTATCCCGGTCTAAGTTGGGTTGGCACAACATGTCATTCTTTCGAACTATCAATGTTTTCAAAAGTGTTGACTGTCTTTTTATGACTGGCCGCCTGTCTGACGTCAACCCTGCTATAATATTCTCAGATCAAACTTAAATCTTTTCTAAATAACTGGCATAGGATATCTATCAGTGGGTATACATAAAAAAATGAAACTTTTATCACAAGTACAAAGAACTTTTTATGGATTATATCGCGTTTATTTACAACTTATTTTCTATTTATTTCCCGACGTTTTGAACTCTTTACAGAGATCATTTTCACGAGTAACTCGAAACGTCGGGAAATAAATAAAAAATAAGTTCTAAATAAACGCGATATAAATCATAAACAGTTGTTTTTATGTTATGAATGTGATTCGCAAAAACCTAAGAAATCAGTAAGTACAAAGAATTCCATAAACACATTCTACGGAACAAAGAAAATTATTATAATATGCATTATTTGAAGACCTGTCTTAGGTATATTTGAGTGTTTTCAGACCTTGTACTGAACTAATATTTCTTTGTTTAAACAATTCTGTCTATAATATACAGTCGTGTTGGTTTTAAATTGTTTCTCTGACATTTCAATATAATAATTGTGAGTATTATTATATATTTTGATTTATTTTTGCTATTATTGTTCTCATTACTGGTCGTTATTGACTTATGGTGGTGATGTCCTTGTTATTATGGATATCGTTTTTACAAGCTTTTTTTATATATTCAATCCTTTTCAAAATTCAAACTACAACAATGAATGAAAATAGATTTCGTCTACACTTAGCATCGTTAGTCGTATCAACAATTTTTTTTTACATTTTTTTTTATGGCATATGAGGGCAAACCAGCAGGCGTGTCACCTGATGATAAGCAACCAACGCCGCCCATGGACACCAGCAACCCATATAGTGTTACTGATGCGTTGCCGACCTTTAAGGGATAGGGGATAGGAAAGGATGGGGAAGGGGGCTGGGCCACCGGGTACCTCTCTCACCGAACGAAACGCGGCATGAGCCACTTTACGTCGGTCTTCTGAGAGGTCGTGGTATTTCACCGGTCGAGCCGGCCCATTCATGCAGTGAACTGCTTGGCTCTACCAATGGTAATTACCAATAATTATACTAATACTAATAATACCATACCAATTAACTTGTTTGCTATCTTTCCCCACCAAAAATACTAGTAAATAACACAGAGAACCAAATTTCTGTACACGTTAGTATTTGTGTTTCTTTATTTTATAAACTCCAGAACTCTGAATCAAAAAGAGAACGATCCATAGTGAATCAAAGTTCTAAACATATTATATAATTATACCATACTTGTATTGTCACTCGTTATAAGTAATAATATTATGTACCTACATGAGAAAGTTTTATACAATAAACATTTTATTATATGTCCCACTGTTGATTACAAAAAATGTCCCAACTCAATAACAATGAGTCGTTATATATTTAATTTCTAGAAATTATATTTTATTATCAATTGTATATAGGAAGATAACTACTTAATTTTAACTTTATTAATAGCTATTTTTTTTCTTTCATAACAATTCTCCATACGGATTGCAATTTGAGAATATAATCAGAAAAATAAACAAGAGAAGCTGTTAAAATATGTTTTTACTGCATGGTTATGGATGTATAAATTAAGTATTTTTATTATATATTATATTTTTTTTATGACTTTTTACCCGACCTTTTTATACCCGAGGATATATCCAGGGGAAGCAACACCTCAAGCTGATTTTTTAAGTTCCAAATGGAATGTTGAAACCTATTGTAATACATTGGGCATAATTTTTGCCAGGTGTCCATAACTTCCTAAAGGAATTCTGAAGTCAACATTAGTGTAAACTGATCTGAAACTTCTTGATTAAGCCCATTATGTAGATGATTTAGGTTGCAAAAGCAATATCAGAAAAAAAAATAGGTTGCATTTTAGTTCTGTTCAGAATTTGTATTTCAGCTTTTGTGGGTCACTTACCGTCTGTTAACACAATTCTGCCATTGTTTCAGTCACAAACCGGAAACGCTTTTCAGTTTGACAGGGGGAGTGGTTCCTGTTTACAGCTCCTACTTTATTCTTGAATTCGCTATCGCACTTGCTATTGAGGACTAGCTTATCAGAGATGAAAATATGCTACTACTGGTGGTGATAATTGTATTTGTATCACAGAGACAGTGTCTTTTTTCCCTTTTAAAGATTTTAAAATGCGAATCCTTTTAAGAAAACTTTAAAGCTTACTTTTAAAACTTTAATTATTATTTTATTAACAGTGGTAGAGCCAAGCAGTTCGCTGCATGAATGGAACGGCTCGACCGGTGAAATACCACGATCTCTCAGAAGATCGACGTAAAGTGGCTCATGCCGCGTTTCGATCGGTGAGAGAGGTACCCGGAGGCCCATCCCCCTTTCCCCATCCTTTCCCCTATCCCTTAAAGGTCGGCTACGCAACAGTAACACTATATGTGTTCCTGGTGTCCATGGGCGGCGTTGGTTGCTTACCATCAGGTGACACGCCTGCTCTTTTGCCCTCCTATCCCATAAAAAAATAAAAATAAAAATTATAAAACCTAAATTGAAATAACAATTTTTAAACTTTCTTACATAATATTATTGATGGGCAAGCTGGTCAAATAGTAGTGAGTAACAAACGCCCCCCGTCAATTTTCTGGTATGTATTTGTAGTGGCAGAGTCACGCAGTTCGATACACGAATGGGCCTGTGAAAATACCACGACCTCTCATAATATCGCCATATAGCGGCTTTTGCCGCATTTCGCTCGTTGAGAGAGGTATCCGGTATCGGTATCTTTCCTCCCCTTTCCTTTCCCCCTCCCCTTCCCCTCCCGTTCCCATCCTACTCCCGACCCCGTCCATATCCAACTGTAACACTATATGTGCTTAGGTGGCCATTTTGTTGCTCACCATCAGGTGACACGCCTGCTCTTTTTCCCCCTATACCACAAAAAAATTGTCATTATTTGGTTTACATATTTATCTCTAAGATTTTCGCGAATCACGTTCATGACATTAAAACAAACTTTAGGATTATATCGCGTTTATTTATTAATTTCCCGACGTTTCGAACTCTTTACAGAGATCATTTTCACGAGTGATTTTCACTCGTGAAAATGACGCGATATAATCCCAAAGTTTGTTTTAATGTCATTATTTGGTTTTCTGATGAAATAATTTATGTTAAAGTAGAATGAAAGTTCACCAATTGAGCCGGTCCATTCATACATTGAACTCCGTGGCTTTACCGTGTCTAAAATTATTTGCAACTTAGGCTGTATGACCTACTTACAGCCTAAGTTATGATAAAACCTTAAATCAAGCACGCCGAAATTTTGTTATTAAATTTATAAGACCAGCTGTACTAACCCAATTCTTAACCAAAGATATGATCTATTAAGACATTTTAACAGTTTCTAATGTTATACACTATTTCATTAATTTAACATGTATATTAAATTATTATTTATAATTAAATTAAATCCAGAACAGATGCAAGCATAATGGTTGATGATGTAGTGCTGGAACAGGTGAATGAAATTGTATATCTTGGATGCGCTTTTAGCAGAGATGGAAGGTACACCGCGGATGTAGAAAGACGAGTGGCGATAGGAAATAGCGTAAATGGAGCGTTGGGCAGATTCCTCGGCGCAAAAAACATTAGCAGAAAAGCCCAGCTAGCAATCCACAATGCAGTCCTGATCCCAACGCTAACTTATGGAAGCGAGAGGTGGGTATGGCAGAGTGTGCATGAAAGTAGAATAAACGCGGTAGAAATGAGGGCACTACGCAAAATCTGCGGAATGACTCTCGCTGACCGCGTAGAAAACAAGGTTGTAAGGAAGGAAGTTGGTTTGAAAGAGAGTGTCGGTGTAAAAGTAAGAAAGGGCATGCTCCGATGGTTCGGACATGTAGAAAGAATGGTTGATGCAAGACTGGTTGATGCAAGACTGACTAAGCAGATATACAATGCAAAAGCGGATGGATGTAGGAGTCGAGGACGGCCAAGACACACATTCCATGACCAAATAGAACGTGTTCTGGAGGAAGGTGATGTTAAGAGCCTCAAAAACCGACGCGCGTGCATGAAAAGAGTTATGAAAGTCAACGAAGCGAGTGAGGCGTGTAAGAATCGTGCCCTATGGCGCTCTGTTCTCTCTGCCTACCCCGCAAGGGATTTGGCGTGAAGTTATGTATGTATGTATGTATTATTTATAAAACCTATTTTGTTGTGTTGATTATGTCACGTTGAGTGACAATGTCAATTTTCATCATAATAAATTTAGGCTTCAAAGACACGGCTTCCGGGTCATAAATAAAAATACAACAGTAGGTAGTATACGAAAATTAATAAATTAAATCATATTCTATAAAGGAGGTAGGTAATTATTTAATATGACAGACTGACCAGACATTTTAAAATTAGACAGGATATTCGGCCATTTCATTTGAAACTATTACCAAGAAAGGAGCCAGAATAACCTAAACCTTCAACTAAACTTTTGATTTTATTGGTGAGTGGTTTAACCAATTTATTTCACCCTAATAGCTAAGATATTATTGCCTGCAGTGCCGTGAACTTGATGTGCCTAATTTATTAAAATTATTTCTGTAGTTTACTTTATCATGGAAAAGAGTATAATCACATATCTCATCTTAAAGTTTATAATTTCATGGTCAGATTCTCCTAATAAATAGCAGCATATTATTTTTATATATATTACAGTAATTTCCTATGTAAATTATTCTGTACAATTAAGATAATTTTACAAATCAAGTAGGTAGTGGTAACCTACCTACATTATTAATTATGTTGCTTAATAGTTTGTTAATCTAACTCTTTTCCAAATTTATATTCTTGTTTATATATTGTAGGGTTATATGCTTGATCCACCCTGGGCATTTTCCAAATTACTGGCATGTAACACCACTGTCTACCCATTCTGAGAAATGGGGGTCGGTGGTGGCACTGATTGTCGATGCCAGTGAATGGGGATGCTCAGGGGCTGTTACTGGCTGTTTTCCAGATCGGCTGCCCTCTACTTTCACCTCTACTTTCACCTCTACTTTCATCTCAACCTTCATCTCAACTTTCACATCTACTTTCTTCCACTTTTCCTGTCGACCAACTGACAGTGTCAAGGCAGCCTGCCAACATCTGGGAGGAGACTTCGGTGGAGCACCGGGACACCCCTGCAGTGAGCCTTCGCGGGTCACTCGGCATCAGGTCGTACCTGCTCCCCTCTTAAGATTTGGTAGCCACAAATCGAGGAGCAACTCGACATTAAAATAAATAAAATTCTAATTGTCGAGCGAATTTTTTTTTATGAACCCCCGACCACGTTACAATTACTATGATATGCATAAATCCGAGCGGCAGACCAAATGCTTCATTTTGTAAAGTAAAAATATATAATAGTCTCGGTGTTCCAGTGGTCGAGCACAGGGTTTCTGAATCCAGAGGTCGAAGGTTCGAATCCTGAAACTGGCTCACACCAATGACCTTTCGAAATTGTTTTTTGAAAGTTGTGTGATAATAATAATACGTGTTCTGGAGGAAGGTGATGTTAAGAGCCTCAAAAACCGACGCGCGTGCATGAAAAGAGTTATGAAAGTCAACGAAGCGAGTGAGGCGGGTAAGAATCGTGCCCTATGGCGCTCTATTCTCTCTGCCTACCCCGCAAGGGATTTGGCGTGAAGTTATGTATGTATGTATGTGTGATAAATATCGCTGCTTAACTTTGTGCCCGGTATGGCAATAGGTGCGCCACCTATTCCATTTGGGACGTAAACATAACGGTGAGACGAGGCTTAACAGCCGCTGCCTACACCTTCGGGTAACAAAAGGCGTGAAGTTATGTTATGTTATGTTTATGTGTGATAAATATCGCTGACTGAAAACTTTGTGCCCGGTTTGGCAATAGGTTTGTCATTTATTCCATTTGGGACGTAAACATAACGGTGAGACGAGGCTTAGCAGCCGCTGCCTACACCTTCGGGTAACAAAGGCGTGAAGTTATAAAGCGTTAAGTTTTAAAGTAAAATACTTATATTATTTATCTCGCATAACTTTCAAAGCCCATTTTGAAAAGTAATTAATCAGTGTGCAAGGAACTATTGCCACTGCCTACACGTTCCCTAGATAAGGTCGTGACGGTACTTAATAACGCTAACACATGTCTCTTTTTAAGTTTTCAGTCTGTATAGCCCAAATTCTGATGTACTCGAATTCAATCGTTCCTGCAATATGTGTGGATTGCCGCTCGTAACACATTGACTGTCATACGCAATAAAATATAACATCCGATGTGAAAATTCAATTTAGAATCCATTTTAAAGTAACAATAATCGAATACGGTAGATGCAATATGTGAGAGTCGAATTCGAGGTAAATTTCCACAATCGACTCAACATTAATCGACTAACGATTGTTCGGAAAACGATTAATTGGTTCAATTGTCCGGATCAGTTTGTCATTGCACGAACAATCTGTAACCCGAAGCCAAAGTTTGTATGCAAAAGTCGATGTTAGAGAATCCTTTATGATTGGATTTGGTAAGTAGTTAAGTTTGATAGGGTTGAGAGATGTTGGATATTGAAGTTCGCATGAAATGCAACATTTGAGCTATGAGCGAGTTGAAATAAACCAATTTGTTTATTCATGATAATTGCATTGCAAATCTCATACACGTGTCCGGTAAAAATATGTCAGATTTTATTTTATATATATAACTTTAATAAAAATAAAATTTTAAAAATATTACATCAAATTAATTATTAAACAGCGGCAAGGCCACGCAGTTCGCTGCCTCGATGTGCCAGATCAAGCGGTGAAAACCACGACCTACCATAATATTGACGTAAAGTGGCTCATGCCGCGTTTTGCTCCGTGAGAAAAATATCCGGAGGCCCACTCCCTTTCCCTTTGTTCATCCCATGCAACTTTCGACCTCTTCCCAATCCTATTTTAAGGAACAACTCAACTGTAACGCTATCTGCGTTCCAGTTATTTGCTTACCATCAGGTGTGACGCCGACTGGTTTACTGCACGCCTATATAACTGCATGCCTTTTGCTACCCGAAGGTGTAGGCAGCGGCTGTCAAGCCTCGTCTCGCCGTTATGTTTACGTCCCAAATAGAATAGGTAGCCCACCTATTGCCATACCGGGCATAAAGTTTTCAGTCATCGATATTTATCACACTTAACTTCCGAAAATAATTTCGAAGTCATGGGTGTGAGCCAGTGTCAGGATTCAAATTCGGACCTGTGGATCAGAATCCGTGTGCTCTACCACTGGACCACCGAGACTTTTTGACCACCGAGACGTTTGCCTCCCTATCCCATAAAAAAGACAAATTACCTAATTTGAGGTAGTCAAATAATAAAAACAGCAAACTTTAAATTTTAAGTATTACTAATTATTTTAAATACAAAACACTCTGGATCAGCTCAGAATTTATAGGTTAGAGCACTTGTAATACAAGGTACGTAGCTTCAATCCCGTGCAAATATTGTTTCTCACTTTATAAAATGGTATTGTGATGATCTTAAACAGGTTCGATACTACTGACATTTAGCCTTTTCTTTGTGAAATAGTCCATTGCATTGAACTAAATGTTTAAATATATACTAAGCATTTCTTAGTTATTTTCCCGCTTACGGGTTCGATAAACGCCTCAGTCAAATACGTGCTAGCAGCGCTTGAAATCTGTAATTGTCTGTGGGTCACGACTCTATACCTACCAGCCTAGAGCCGTGGGATAATAAAGTTCAAAGGCCATATTTCCTATCGAACCCTTTGTATCTGAGGATGCAGCTTAAGTTACAACCATCAGTAATGTCAGAGGTTGAAAGTCGTTTTAATAATTTGTCCCTAAATATAAACTACTATCATTATTCATTCATATTATTATTATTTTAGTGTATGTATTTTTTACTATAGGAAAGATATTTTCTTTTGATCTCTAATGACTTTTCTCTGTGAGTGTACAATTTTAATATAAGCTAAAGAAATATCAATAATTTTAATTAGCAAAATATTATGGTCAAAATATTACAGCAAGTAATTATTTATGTATTCACTAATGTTGTACGTTTGTTTACCTAAAAAACCTGATTGAAGTATAAAATAAAATAAAGAGAAAGACTGCTATTACCTTTGAAACCAACCATAAAAATATTTGTAACTTTTGAAATACACGAAAAGCGTGAATTTTATTTACGTGTTTGAGATTAAAATGTATTTCTACGTCACCCTCAGAATTAAGGCTATGCAAAAACAGTAACCAACTTAAAATTCAGCTACTCACTTAGGCGTACTATAGCATTATACATAATATACCCAGTTTTGGAAAAAAAACAAACATATCTTCGGATTAAATCGCGTAAAAAAAAACTGCACTCGGCAAGTCGAGTCTTCAGCTCGCCTATACCGCAATGTCTGAAGACCAAAATCTTTGACCAGTGCGTCTTACCGGCGATGACCTACGGTTCAGAAACGTGGACACTCACGGTGGGGCTAGTCCACAAATTTAAAGTCGCTCAGGGAGCTATGGAGCTATGCTCGGGGTATCTCTGAAAGATAAACTCAGGAATGAGTATATCCACCAGAGAACTAGAGTAACCGACATAGCTCGTAGAATAAGCTCCCTCTAAACACTTTAACAAATGGCTACTAAATAATTAATAAGTTTAAGTTCCCACAAGTCTCGGGTTCGAATATTCAGTTTTCGATATAAAGTGATATTATTTTAAAATTAAAAAACGTGAAACTATTGATTTCTAATTATTAGTGCCAGTTGTAATGCTGTTCTTGCTCTCTATGCACGACACCAAAAATTTTATTTGTCGAAACGTTATAACCTTGCCTGTTGCCTGTACTTGTGGGAATAAAAGTAGTGAAAGTAAGAAACAAACTAACAGGACATTTTTTACCCATAAGAAGAAATATCCATTATCAGACCAAAGAAGAATAGACCAACCAAGCCAGTTACAGATTTGTTCACTTATAGGGTAAAGAAAAGCGTCAAAATGCTATACAAATCCATGGTCATCATTACATAGTATAAAAAGTCTCAAAGTCACTTCCCGCTGTCTGTCCCCTTATATGTTTATATCTTTGAAATTACGCAACGGATTTTGATGCTGTTTTTTAATACATAAAGGGTGTCAACGGGGTGCTTTTGATCTATAATTCATGTATAGTGTACTAAAAAAAACTGATAATTTTCAAGATTTAGAACTTTAATCGCAAACGCTGCCTGAACCATAAAAGATAAATCAAAACAATGCACTACATTGTTATACACCTTCAAAAGTTTTACAAAAAAACCCGCGAGGGCATATGTCTATCTCTTAGGGATAACCCACAAAGCCCGATGGTCAGACGACCTCAGAAAGGCTGCTGGAAAAGACTGGATGCGGAAGACAGAGAATCGTATGTTGTGGCGCACATTGGGAGAGGCCTATGTCCAGCAGTAGACTGCAATAGGCTGATGATGATGATGATGATGATGATGATGATGATGATGAAAAAGAATACCAAAACTAATACCCTATATTATTACCGTATTTTTAATGTCAATTTTGGTACTGCCGACCCTGGCTTTAATAGTTGAGTTATTAACATATTAAAAGAGTGATTCGTTTGACATATGTAAGGCATACGGGCCTAATTGGTTAGATCACCAATTATGAACAAACGAAATTCACAGATAAGATTACATTCCTCGCGTATCACCATGGCGGTCAGAAATATATATAAATACTTTGCTGTGTAACATTATTATATTTGCTGGTCCGTTATAGAAATGAAATGGAGTTTTTAATTTTATTCACTGTGCTATTCACAAACGGTATGTAACCATCGATTACTTTGCAAATAGATATCTTTTAAAATCTTGAATTAGTATTTAAAAAGAAATTGTAATTGATTTTGTTGATTATATTATATATTCGATAGGTTTTGTTTGACAAAACATATTCATAAGTTACAATCTATTACAAATTTATAGTGACTAGTTCAGTTGTGTACATTGATACATTCATAAGAACCATATTTTTTAATTTTTTTTTATTAATTTTTAATAAAAAATTTTATGCGATATGAGGGCAAAGAGGCAGGCGTGTCATCTGATGGTAAGCAACCAACACCACCTATGGACACCAGCAACACACATAGTAGGGGAAGGGGGGGTGGGCCTCCGGGTACCTCTCTCTCCGAACGAAACGCGCCATGAGCCACTTTATGTCGATCTTCTGAGAGGTCGTGGTATATCACCGGTCGAGCCGGCCTATTTATGCATTGAACTGCTTGGCTCTTCCACTGTTAAAACGTAACATATCCTCTTAGGACGTTTTTTTTTTTAATTTTAAAGATATGAAGATTAGATTACATATAGCTAATAAGTCATAGCATCCATCGAAAAAGTCCACTTGTTCACAAATAAACGTTACTAATTCAGAAGTATGGGGTGCAAATTCGAATGACATACAATTGTTTAAATATCAATGACTGACAAAATTGAGATCTATGTATACATTTTTTTAAAAAATCGATTAAGTCATTTCGGAGGAGTTTTGCAATAAATACACATACAATATACAATATTTCGGCCTCGCTAATCCAGTGATCGAGCTCACAACTTCTGATTGAGAATCTCTCTGATTGAGAATCTAATTTCTCGGAATTCTTATCGTAAGTTATGTGTGATAAATAACGAAGACTGGTAACTTTATACCCGGTGTATAGGAATAGTTTCGCCACCTAATCCATTCGGGACGTACCGTAATGATTTGGCGAGTCGAGACTTTAACAGCCGCTGCCTATAACACCTTATAAGGCATGAAGTTACATTTACATTTTTGTTACAAATTGTATGTTCGTAGATGTTTGGTGTAGAAATATTGGTCGTGAAATACCAGCTGATTATACTGATGACAAAATTGTTGGAGGAAACGATACCACGATTGAATCATTGCCGTACCAAGCTTATTTATTATTAAACGATGGACGTGACAATTACGAGTGTGGAGGTTCTATTATTAGTACAAATTACGTGGTGACCGCTGCCCATTGTCTTGTGAGGTAAATTTCTCATTCGTTCACATAAAAATTAAAATTTCAAAAACAAATTTTTTAAGTTTACTTATCTTCTTAGAAATAATAAACAAAAGATAAGAAAAAAACAACAACAAGAAATCAGTCAGCTATAAATTTTATTACAAGTTATAGATAGATAGAGTCAGCTTGACTCTATCGAGAAATGACAGTCGAGTACTGCACTAGTAGTTATGATATTTATAGTGAAGATATTTATCTGAAATAATAAATATCGTATTTGTTTCTAAGATTTTCGCGAATCTCACTCATTGATTAAAACAACTTTTAGGATTATATCGATTATATAGTTTGCAGGTCAGACCCACATCAGGAACCAAAATAATGTAGAATTTTGAGTAGTGCAGTATATAATCAAAACAAAATAATTTTAATTTAATTTTTATTAACCTAGAAACCAAGTCCCTTTCTGTTTTCTCAAAAACTTTATAAATAATAGCAATATCAATAGCCCGTTCAAAATGAAATAATAATCAGTTTTGCAGAACAGCCGCTGAGTTTTCTTGCTGGGTCTTTCTCAGGACTGGCCGCGTTTTTGACCCAGTGGTAGATTTTTAATAAACACTTTACCTTTTAATTTAAAATCAATGAATATTTAATAATAGTTATACTTCAATCTCAACCAACTTAGAAAATAAGATAATTTGTAATAATTTAATAATAACAACTTTTACTTATTAAATCATACAACAAAGGATTTAGAAGCAGGATATATGAATGCATCTTTTGAATAAGTATTTAACTTTTGTTCTCATGGTCTGATGTGGGTTACCAATAGTAAAAATCATATTTTTGTCATCAACTTTTTGATTTTTATTTCCAAAAAGTGGGTGCTCTCTGTATCAATGAAAGTAGCTTGTGAACAACTACCATCTTTTTGTTCGTCACTCGTGAAAATGATCTCTGTAAAGAGTTCAAAACGTCGGGAAATAAATATAAATAAATAATAAATAAACGCGATATAATCCTAAAAGTTGTTTTAATCAATAATAAATATCGTTTTTCAAAATATTCTTAAAATTACTTCAATAAATATTTTCAAACGAGGAATTAGGAAACACTATATACTATATGTCTTCGCAGCTTTAATATCTGTATTATGTCTAAGTTTATCCAGTATGTCTCAGTCTTTGTGAGTCGTATATGCATGTGTATAGTCATATGTTATATTGTGTATGTATATATGTGTAGTAAGTATGTAACAATATTGAATATATGTATACGTATATGTATTTATTTTATATGTTAACGATGTTGTGTACTGTCCTATCCTTTTATGTTGAAAATCTCTCTGTAGTCTTGGTTTGCTGTCAGAAAACTCAATTATGAGTTAAGCTCGCCCATGTATATCAAATTTAAATTTATGTATAATTTTAAAATTTCTGTATACAATAAGGTATAAATAAATACTTTTTATATTTTTGCTTACATACAAAAAAAAAATTAAAACTATTTTTACAATATAATTACGCCCTTCCAACATCCATTCTCATATTGTCGACCCCAAATGATAGAAACAGGGCATGAAATCTATGCATATTTTTAATATTAAATTTAAATAGGCATTTCATAAATTTGATTTACTGCTCTGAAGATTGTGTAAACAGATTTTCCATTGTTTTTCTAATGTATATTAAACATTCTTATATTTTCCAGAATGCGAACCGTTACCGTGAGAATCGGCAGTACTGATAAAAACAACGGAGGTACTCAATACCCGACAAATACATTCGTAACTCATCCCAGATATAACCCTCGTACATACGATTATGATTTGGGTTTAGTAAGAGTGGATGAAGGTATGAATTTAGACGGAACTACTGCTAGAGCTATTACCATTGTGGGAGTAGGTACTGATCCGCAAGCTGGTGAAACTTTTATTATTTCCGGATGGGGTAACACAGCAGTAAGTCAATTATCTTATAAAGAATTGTATCCCTTTTGTATCTGATAGTTATATAATTTTACTAACATTTTTTAAAAAGTACTTTATACCCCAGCCTCAGAGAAAATCATAGCCTACTTGGCTATGACATTCTCCTAATTCTAGTCAAGTGTTATTCAGTGTAGAGAAATCGGTATCAGTTATTTGGAATAGTTATCAAATGTCATACAGTTACTGAGATATCGCTAGCTTTGATATTAAACAAGCGTCGCATTCCACGTCTGCTGTGATATAAGATATTTCAGTTAAAACAATGATCTCTCTGCTTACGCTATACACACAAATTGATTGAGAACTCAATCACTAAATAACGGCAAAAGTTAGTTCGGTTATACTTGTTTAAGCATATGATAACAGTTAGAAATTAAAACCGTAACAGAAGTTTTATGGAAGAATTTTTGAGCCATGATCGCCTTATTACGTGGTAAAGCCTGCAAGTGCATAGACCAACACAATCGGTGAAATAACACGACCTCTTAGAAGGCTGATGTCACGTTTCGTTAGGTAAGAGAATTACCCTCAATCCTACCTTCCCCTCCAACCCATCTTAAACACTACGCAACTGTGTCCCCTTCGGTGTTTCAGATGCCTGAAGACGACACAGGTTTCTCTTATCATCATATTACTTTTGTTCCTCTCGTGCCTTATTTTTCATAAAAAGTTATTTATAATTTAAATGCTGGCTCCGATGGTTCGGTTATCCGCTTTTGCATTGTATAGCAGACATGAAATGCAAAAGCTGATGCACGTAGGAGTCGAGGACGGCCAAGACACACATTCCATGACCAAATAAAACGTTCTGGAGGAAAGTGATTTTAGATGTCTCAACAATCGACGCGCGGGCGTGAAAAGGGTTATGAAAGTTAACGAAGCGAGTGAGGTGTGAAGAATCGTGCCTTGTGGCGCTCTGTTTTCTCTACCTTACCCTTTTGGGATTTGGCGTGAAGTTATGTATGTATGTTATATTTTTGTTTATAATGGTGTTTGTGACATAATCTCGACATTGTTTTTTTATTGAACTTTTTACAGCAAGTTGGTACCTCCAGTAACACTTTGAAAGTGGCACGAGTTCCTGTCGTATCCAGAACACGTTGCGACGAACTTCTTCCCAATAATATAACTAGCCGAATGGTCTGTGCTGGTTATGACATGGGTGGAGTCGATACTTGTCAGGTAATACCTACATCATAAGTATTAGGTTTAGCAGTACGGTTTCTGTTTGAGGCGATGTAAGTTCCAGTCTGAGGCAGTTCTGTATGATTATTGTTACAGATTATGCCTAATTATAGGCTCCGGTAACTATTCCATTAGATAAAATATTGTACTTGACTAAACGGTACAATTCTGGTGGCCTACATCTACTAGCAATAAAGGTTCACAAAATGTAAAGTAACGACAACAGCGTAACTTCTCTCGGGAAACATTTCGTTGTCATAGCGCACTGATCTCTTTTAACTATCATAATTCTTGTGATGAGCCTATAGAGAGAATGGCTTATTCATAATAGACTAAGCAGTTATACTAAGCAAAAATGGACGGCACACGACACACTTCCCATTACCGAATGGAACGTCTATTTGTAGCCATTGAAATCAGAAGCCTTTAAAACCGACGAGCCTTTACAACAAGAGCTCTGAAAATACGAAAAGCTGGTAAACGCTCTTTGCTCTCTGTCTACACCGCTAGGCACTTGGCGTGAAGTTAATCTAATACATACATATGAAAATTAATTTAAGCAATGTTTAATTAACATTTTAACAATTTATCCCTCATCATCATCACTTTGTTTACTTTTAGGGTGATTCTGGTGGTCCTGCTGTCCTGGCTAAAAATGGTAAATTAGCCGGTGTAACTTCATACGGATACGGTTGTGCCCAACCAAATTCACCAGGTGTTTATACATCACTGGGCCAGTTTGAGCTCCGGATGTACATATTGCTTATGACGGGAGTTTAAAATAATTCTAGAAAAAAAGATTGAAGATCTACTTCTTATGACAATTTCATAAAACTGATGAACATTGATTAATAATCTGTTATAGGCACTGTTATAAAATCTAATTATTTATGAAATAATAAAGTGAATGTATTTATTTTGTTTATTATTTACTAGCTTTTACCCTTCATTACTTTTGCGTACATGTACTTAAATCTTAATATTAATAAATATAATAATAATAATATCTTGGACACAATACACACAGCGCCCTCTAGTTCCAAGCTAAGCAACAAAATGCTTGTGTTATGGATACTAGATAACGGATATTAATACATATATACTTTTCTTTTGTAAATACATACTTATAATACATAGAAAAACACCCAGACGCCACACAAATATTCATGTTTGTCACAAATATTTGTGCACGGGTGGGAATCGAACCCCCGACCTCATTGCTGCAGCCGGTAGTTTTACCAATGCAAACCAAAAATAAAAACATATTAATAGGTCTAATATCCAAGAGAATACATCACCGATGGCGTCGATCAATAAAGTTCAAAATGGAATGTTGATAAAATGCCAATCCAAGAATCTGAATCCTTTATCTGTGATGCAAATTAGGCTAAATCTTTGCAATTTTGCAAAATTTGCGATTATGCGATTAGATTTTCATTACTTGTGAATTGATTGTACTACCCTATAACGTTATTCACGCCTTTTCTACGCGAAGGTGTAGGCAGTGGCTTTTAATTCTCGATTCGTCGTTATGTTTACGTCCAAAATGGAATAGATGGCACCATGGTGGCATGGGTTTGCACCTATTTCATTTTGGGACGTAAACATAACAGCGAGACGAGTCTTAGCAGTCGCTGCCCTACACCTTCGGGTAACAAAAGGCGTGGAGTTATGTTATGTATGTAAAATAATAACTCCAAATAATATCCTGATATCAATGCAAACATAATTCCTGTACTCATTTTAGTACAAAGTAATGCAACGAATGTTTATTGAGCCAATATTGGCCAGAGAATACTATAAACTAGAATTTACTCGACTAGACTTCTTTTTTTTCTCTTTTTATCGGCAATCCATTTTATGCATGCCCATAAAAAAACAATTTAAAACTACGCTCTCGTACATTCTGTTGATATATATTTCTTTCTTTCTTTAGTAAAGTACCACATGTAACTTTAAGCACTTTTGACTTAGAAAATAGACGGTTTCTTTATGTGCGTTTACTGTATAATGCTACATTGTCTATGGCTACAATGGTCTTTTATATTATTTCCTACGATTCTTAATTCAAAGATAGTATAAAGATCATTTAATAGTACAACAAAAACAAATTTTAATAAAAAAAGAAACAAAATTTTGGCAGTCTTAACATATGAGAGATGATTTGAGATTTTGATATGAATGAACTGAAATATACAAGAATTATGAAAGATTTGTTATCGCGGAAAAGGTAAAACCCATTCAGTAATTTAATTACTTACTTATTAAAACACCATTACAAATCATCATTTTACTTCAGTCACAGTCGGACAATAAAGCTATTAAAACAAGAAGGAAATACGTCAACTAATGAAAGGAACACGTGCCAACGTGTTCTAACTTTGAAATAAGTTAGCAATTAAATTTTCTATTAAGTGTTCACCGGTACAGCTTCACAGCTTCACAGTAAGGTTTCAAGAAAACCAGGTAGATTTATCCAATTAAAACCATTTGATCGAATTTCATTATTTGTACTTGGGACCTGTTCAATTAATTGACGGGCCACGTATATATAGAAATCACCCTATCTATATAACATACTTAATACATAACTTCACGCCTTTTTCTACCTGAAGGTGTAGGCAGCGGTTGTTGAACATCAACTAGACGAATCGTTATGCTACGTCCATTGCCGAACCGATTGCCATACACCGTGCGCAATTCAGAATTCTGAAAAACCATTGGTGTGAGCCCGGAATCGATCCCACGATTGCTGAATCAGAAACAAGCTCGATCACTCATAGCCGTGACAACTGTATATAAATTATGTATTATTACATGCCTCTTATACTACTAATCAAAATACAATCGTTATTGCTTAGCTTGGAAACTAGATAGCGCTGTGTGTTGTGATTTTGGATATGATTAGATTTGACGAAATTCAATTGTACAACGAGAAGCATAGAGATATCGAATTTACATCAAGTGGCTATCAAGAGAGAGTAAATTCAGAGTGAATGGATATATGAGGAAAACATTTATACTACCCGAGCATGCAACTCTTACTGCCATTAGTTGTTGGCATATAGTACTCAAATTATCCATTACAATTGACCTGCACATAACATAACATATCTTCACGCCTTTTTCTACTTGAAGGTGTAGGGAGTGGCTGTTAATCTTCGACCGTTATACTTACGCCGTTATGTTTACGTCCCAAATGGAAAAGGTGGCGAACCTTTTGCCATACCGGGCAAAAATTTCTCAGTTATCCATATTTATCACAAACAACTGTCGAAATTAACTTCAAAAAGTCATTGGTGTGTGCCGGGATTCGAACCTGTGACCACTGGATTCAGAAGCCGTGTGTTCGACCAATGGACCACCTCGACTGTTAAATGTAGCCTTTACTATATCAGAATAATAAATATCCTGTAATATTTAGAGATTTTATTATAAAGAAAAGAGTTAGATTAACAAACTATTAAGCAACATAATTAATAATGTAGGTAGGTTACCACTACCTACTTGATTTGTAAAATTATCTTAATTGTACAGAATAATTTATATAGGAAATTACTGTAATATATATATAAAAATAATATGCTGCTATTAGGAGAGTTTGAACATGAAATTATAAACTTTAAGATGAGATATGTGATTATACTCTTTTCCACGATAAAGTAAACTACATGAAATAATTTTAATAAATTAGGCACATCAAGTTCACGGCACTGCAGGCAATAATATCTTAGCTATTAGGGTGAAATAAAGTGGTAAATAACCACTCACTAATAAAATCAAAAGTTTAGTAGAAGGTTTAGGTTATTCTGGCTCCTTTCTTGGTAATAGTCTCAAATGAAATGGCCGAATATCCCGTCCAATTTCAAAATGTCTGGTCAGTCTGTCATATCAAATAATTACCTACCTACTTTATTTCTATAAAGTAGGTAGGTAATTATTTGTTAGTGATTTTATTTATTAATTTTCATATACTACCTACAGTTGTATTTTTATTTATGACCCGGAAACCGTGTCTTTGAAGCCTAAATTTATTATGATGTAAATTGACATTGTCACTCAACGTGACAACATAGCTCGTAGAATAACACTTTATCAATTGGCTACTAAATAATTAATAATTTTAAGTTCCCACAAGTCTCGGGTTCGAATATTCAGTTTTCGATATAAAGTGATATTATTTTAAAATTAAAAAACGTGAAACTATTGATTTCAAATTATTAGTGCCAGTAGTAGGACACCAAAAATTTTATTCGTCGAAACGTTACAAACTTGCCTGATGCCTATACAAACTAACAGGAAATTTCTTACCCATAAGAAGAAATATCCATTATCAGACCAAAGTAGAATTAGACCAACCAAGCCAGTTCCAGATTTGTTCACTTATAAAATAAAAAAAGCGTCAAAATGCTATACAAATCCATGGTCATCATTACATAGCATAAAACAAAGTCACTTCCCGCTGTCTGTCCCCTTATATGTTTATATCTTTGAAACTACGCAACAGATTTTGATGCTGTTTTTTTATTTTATAAGTCAAGACTTAGAACTTTAATCGCAAACGCTGCCTGAACCATAAAAGATAAAATTACATTCCTCAATTACATAGAAATTCACAGATAAGATTACATTCCTCGCGTATCACCATGGCGGTCAGAAATATATATAAATACTTTGCTGTGTAACATTATTATATTTGCTTGTCCGTTATAGAAATAAAATGGAGTTTTTAATTTTATTCACTGTGCTATTCACAAACGGTATGTAACCATTGATTACTTAGCAAATCGACATCTTTTAAAATCTTGAATTAGTATTTAAAAAGAAATTGTAATTGATTTTGTTTATAATATTATATATTCGATAGGTTTTGTTTGACAAAACATATTCATAAGTTACTATATTTTACCAATTTATAGTGACTAGTTCAGTTGTGTACATTGATGCATTCATAAGAACCATATTTATTATTATTTTTTTTCGATATGAGGGCAAACTAGCAGGCGTGTCACCTGGTAGTAAGCAACCAACACCACCTATGGACACCAGCAACACACATAATAGGGGAAGGGGGGATGGGCCTCCGGGTACCTCTCTCTCCGAACGAAACGCGCCATGAGCCACTTTATGTTGATCTTCTGAAAGGTCGTGGTATATCACCGGTCGAGCCGGCCCATTTATGCATTGAACTGCTTGGCTCTACCACTGTTAAAACGTAATATATTCTCTTAGGACGTTTCTTTTTTAATTTTACAGATATGAAGACTAGATTACATATAGCTAATAAGTCATAGCATCCATCGAAAAAGACCACTTGTTCACAAATAAACGTTACTAATTCAGAAGTATAAGGTGCAAATTCGAATGACATACAATTGTTTAAATATCAATGACTGACAAAATGTTTACATATTTTTTACAAAATCGATCAAGCCATTTCGGAGGAGTTTTGCAATAAATACACATACAATATACAATATCTCGGCCTCGCTAATCCAGTGATCGAACTCACAACTTCTGATTGAGAAGTAGTAGTTTCGATTCCAGACGAGTAATTTCTCGAAATTCTTATCGTAAGTTATGTGTGATAAATAACGAAGACTGGTAACTTTATACCCGGTGTATAGGAATAGTTTCGCCACCTTATCCATTCGGGACTCATTACGGTACGTAATGATTTGGCGAGTCGAGACTTTAAGAGCCGCTGCCTATAACACCTTATAAGGCGTGAAGTTACATTTACATTTTTGTTACAAATTGTATGTTCGTAGATGTTTGGTGTAGAAATATTGGTCGTGAAATACCAGCTGATTATACAGATGACAAAATCGTTGGAGGAAACGATACCACGATTGAATCATTGCCGTACCAAGCTTATTTATCACTAGACGATGGAAGTTACAATTACGATTCCAAGTGTGGAGGTTCTATTATTAGTACAAATTACGTGGTGACCGCTGCCCATTGTCTTGTGAGGTAAATTTCTCATTCGTTCACATAAAAATGAAAATATCAAAAACAAAAGTTTTGAGTTTTCTTATCTTCTTAGAAATAATAAACAAAAGATAGAAAAACAACAACAAGAAATCAGTCAGCTATAAATGTTATTACGAGTTAAGCTGTCTCTATCGAGAAATGACAGTCGAGTACTGCATTAGTAGTGAAGATATTTATAGTGAAGTTTAGATTTAGATTTATCTGAAATAATAAATATCGTTTTTCAAAATATTGTTAAAATTACTTGAATAAATATTTTCAAACGAGGAATTAGGAATATGTATTCGCAGCTTTAATATTTGTATTATATATATCTAAGTTTATCCAGTATATCTCAGTCTTTGTGAGTAGTATATTATGCATGTGTATAGTCATATGTTATATTGTGTATGTACTTATGTGTAGTAAGTATGTATCAATATTGAATGTATGTATATGTATTTATTTTATATGTTAACGATGTTGTGTACTGTCCTATCCTTTTATGTTGAAAATCTCTCTGTAATCTAGGTTTGCTGTCAGAAAACTCAATTATGAGTTAAGCTCGCCCATGTATATCAAATTTAAATTTATGTATAATTTTTAAATTTCTGTATACAATAAAGTATAAATAAATACTTTTTATATTTTTGCATACATACAAATAAAAAAAGTATTTTTACGATATAATTACGCCATTCAAACATCGATGTTCATATTGTCGACCCCAAATGATAGAAACAGGGCTTGAAATATTAAATTTGATTTACTGCTCTGAAGATTGTGTAAACAGATTGTCCATTGTTTTTCTAATGTATATTAAACATTCTTACATTTTACAGAATGCGAACCGGTACCGTGAGAATCGGCAGTACTGATAAAAACAACGGAGGTACTCAATACCCGACAAATACATTCGTAACTCATCCCAGATATAACCCTCGTACAAAAGATTATGATTTGGGTTTAGTAAGAGTGGATGAAGGCATGAATTTAGACGGAACTACTGCTAGAGCCATTACCATAGTGGGAGTAGGTACTGATCCGCAAGCTGGTGAAACTTTCATTATTTCCGGATGGGGTAACACAGCAGTAAGTCAATTATCTTATAAACAATTGTATCCCTTTTGTATCTCATAGTTATATAATTATACTAATATTTTTTAAAAAGAACTTCATATCCCAGTCTCAGAGAAAACCATAGCCTACTTGGCTATGACATTCTCCTAATTCTAGTCAGTGTTATTCAGTGTAGAGAAATCGGTATCAGTTGTTTGGAATAGTTATCAAATGTCATACAGTTACTGAGATATCGCTAGCTTTGATATTAAACAAGCGTCGCATTCCACGTCAGCTGTGATATAAGATATTTCAGTTAAAACAATGATCTCTCTGCTTACGCTATACACACAAATTGATTGAGAACTCAATCACTAAATAATGGCAAAAGTTAGTTCGGTTATACTTGTATAAGCATATGATAACAGTTAGAAATTCAAACCGTATCAGAAGTTTTATGGAAGAATTTTTGAGCCATGAGCGCCTTGTTACGTGCTAAAGCCTGCAAGTGCATAGACCGGCACAATCGGTGAAATAACACGACCTATTAGAAGGCTGATGTCACGTTTCGTTAGGTAAGAGAATTACCCTCAATCCTACCTTCCCCTCCAACCCATCTCAAACACAACACAACTGTGTCCCCTTCGGTGTTTCAAATGTCTGAAAACGACATAGGTTTCTTTTATCATCATATTACTTTTGTTCCTCTCGTGCCTTATTTTTCATAAAAAAATAATTTATAATTTAAATGCTGGCTCCGACGGTTCGGTTATCCGCTTTTGCATTGTATAGCAGACATGAAATGCAAAAGCTGATGCACGTAGGAGTCGAGGACGGCCAAGAAACACATTCCATGACCAAATAAAACGTGTTCTGGAGGAAAGTGATTTTAGATGTCTCAACAATCGACGCGCGTGCGAGAAAAGAGTTATGAAAGTTAACGAAGCGAGTGAGGTGTGAAGAATCGTGCCTTGTGGCGCTCTGTTTTCTCTGCCTAACCCGTTAGGGATTTGGCATGAAGTTATGTATGTATGTTATAATTTTGTTTATAATGGTGTTTGTGACATAATCTCGACATTGTTTTTGTATTGAACTTTTTACAGCAAGCTGGTACCTCCAGTAACACTTTGAAAGTGGCACGAGTTCCTGTCGTATCCAGAACACGTTGCGACGAACTTCTTCCCAAACATATAACTAGCCGAATGGTCTGTGCTGGCTATGACATGGGTGGAGTCGATACTTGTCAGGTAATACCTACATAATAAGTATTAGGTTTAGCAGTACGGTTTCTGTTTGAGGCGATGTAAGTTCGAGTCTGAGGCAGATCTGTATGATAATTGTTACAGATTATGCCTAATCATAGGCTCCGGTAACTATTCCATTAGATAAAATATTGTATTTGACTAAACGGTACAATTCTGGTGGCCTAAATCTACTAGCAATAAAGGTTCACAAAATGTAAAGTAACGACAACAGCGTAACTTCTCTCGAGACACATTTCGTTGTCATATCTCTGATCATGTGTCTGATCTCTTTTATAACTATCATAACTCTTGTGATGGGCCTGTAGAGAGAATCGCTTATTTATAATTGGCTAAGCAGTTACACAAAGCAAAAATGGACGGCACACGACACACTTCCCATTACCGAATTCAACGTGTATTTGTAGAGATTGAAATCAGAGGCCTTTAAAACCGACGAGCCTTTCAACAAGAGCTATGAAAATACGAAAAGCTGGTAAACGCTATTTACTCTCTGCCTACACGGCTAAGCACTTGGCATGAAGTTAACCTAATACATACATATGAAAATTAATTTAAGCAATGTTTAATTAACATTTTAACAATTGATCCCTCATCATTATCACTTTGTTTACTTTTAGGGTGATTCTGGTGGTCCTGCTGTCCTGGCTAGAAATGGTAAATTAGCCGGTGTAACTTCATTCGGATACGGTTGTGGCCAACCAAATTCACCTGGTGTTTATACATCACTGGGCCAGTTTGAGCTCCGGATGTACATATTGCATATGACGGGAGTTTAAAATAATTCTAGAAAAAAAGATTGAAGATCTACTTCTTATGACAATTTCATAAAACTGATGATCATTGATTAATAATCTGTTATAGGCACTGTTATAAAATCTAATTATTTATGAAATAATGAAGTGAATGTATTTATTTTGTTTATTATTTACTAGCTTTTTACCCTTCGTTACTTTTGCGTACATGTACTTAAATCTAAATTTAATAAAAACATAATAATAGGTCTAATATCCAAGAGAATACATCACCGATGGCATCGATCAATAAAATTCAAAATGGAATGTTGATAAAATGCCATCCCAAGAATCTGAATCCTTTATCTGTGATGCAAATTAGACTATATCTTTACACATACATACATAACTTCACGCCAAATCCCGTGCGGGGTAGGCAGAGAGAACAGAGCGCCATAGGGCACGATTCTTACACACCTCACTCGCTTCGTTGACTTTCATAACTCTTTTCATGCACGCGCGTCGGTTTTTGAGGCTCTTAACATCACCTTCCTCCAGAACACGTTCTATTTGGTCTTGGAATGTGTGTCTTGGCCGTCCTCGACTCCTACATCCGTCCGCTTTTGCATTGTATATCTGCTTAGTCAGTCTTGCGTCAACCATTCTTTCTACATGTCCGCACCATCGGAGCATGCCCTTTCTTACTTTTACACCAACACTCTCTTTCAAACCAACTTCCGTCCTTACAACCTTGTTTTCTACGCGGTCAGCGAGAGTCACTCCGCAGATTTTGCGTAGAGCCCTCATTTCTACCACGTTTATTCTACTTTCATGCACACTCTGCCATACCCAGCTCTCGCTTCCATAAGTTAGTGTTGGGATCAGGACTGCATTGTGGATTGCTAACTGGGCCTTTCTGCTAATATTTTTTGCGCCCAGGAATCTGCCCAACACTCCGTTTACGCTATTTCCTATCGCCACTCGTCTTTCTACATCCGCGGTGTACCTTCCATCTCTGCTAAAAGCGCATCCAAGATATACAATTTCATTCACCTGTTCCAGCACTACATCATCAACCATTATCCTTGCATCTGTTCTGGATTCCTCCCTTTCAAACACCATTACTTTCGTTTTCGTCGCATTCAACTGCAAGCCTTTAATCATGCAATCATCTTTCATAGTAGTGACTAGTGTTTGCAGGTCCGACGGCGATTCGGCTAGAAGCACGGCGTCATCTGCGTAAAGCAGGCAGCTCACAACTAGGTCACCCATTCGCATCCCTACATCCATCGATCTCATTCTCTGGAGACAACTGTCCAGGTACAGGATGAACAGTCGAGCGGACAGCACGCAACCCTGTCTGACGCCGATATTGACGTCAAACCAGGGGGACAAGCCGCCGTCAACACGCACACACGCTGTGCAGCCCTCATAAGTGGACTGCACAGCGCGCAGCAGTGCTCCGCTCACCCCGTAGCCCGGGAGTATATCCCACAGATCCTTTCGTAACACTCTGTCAAACGCTTTTTCCAGATCCACAAAACCGCAGAAAACCTTCCGGTTAACAGCCAGTTGTTTCTCCACGATGTTGCGGAGAGAAAAAATCTGATCCATGCACCCTCGTCCGCTTCTGAAACCACCCTGAGCCTCCCACAACACTCCATCAGATATCACCCTCATTCTCCTTTCAATAATTTTCCCATACACTTTTGCTGCTAAACTGATCAAACTGATGGCCCTGTAACTGGCGCACTGCATACGTGATCCCTTACCTTTATACAAGGGCACGATGACAGCGCGCCTCCGGTCCATGGGAACCATACCCGACATCCAGCACAGATTGCTCAAGGTCAGGAAAGCGTCCCGGATACAGGTTCCACCGTGTTTGATTATTTCAGCAGACATCATATCAATTCCAGCTGCCTTACCATTTTTCATACTTCGTATCGACCATTCAATCTCTTCCATAGTAATGTCCTCATCAGATGTTGGCGCAGCGGTGTCATCCGTAGGCTCACTCGCGGCGCCCACATCCGGAACATACTCGTACATTTCCCCAAAATACTCACTCCACCTGCCCAATACATCGCTTGGGTTTGCAAGAATGTCACCAAACTTAGACATAATTTTGTCCATTCTGGATGTTGACGAAGAACCCCGAGACTTTCTAACTTCCCTCCAGAAGAGTTTGTTATTAGCCTCGAAGTTCTCCGTCAACCTCACTTCCTCATTCGCAACAAGTCTTTCACGCTTCTCTTTCACTATGGCTTTGGTAACATTCCTGCAGCGGCGGTAGCTCTCATACTTTTTCTCTGTCATACTATCATTCGGGTTCAAACTTGAGACATAATCCAACCATGCTTTTTTCTTTCTTTCGACGCTGGATTTCACATCCGCGTCCCACCAGGCGTCAACTCTCAGAATCTTATGCCTCTTTGCACTACCACATACTTCTTTTGCACTATTCACTATACTTTCTTTCATTCTTTCCCAGCATTCTTCAACATCTAGGTCAGAAAGACTCGTCTCATTGAGTCTTTTACTGACTAGGCCTACATACATACTCCGTACAATTTCATCTTCTAATTTCTCACATTTTATCCTTTCAAGCTCTCCGAAATGGGTACGCACTCGCCAGTGTCTCCACTTCTTGAAAAGGCCCACGAATCGGCTTACCACCAGGTAGTGGTCCGTATCAAGAGTGGGGCCTCTGTAGGCTCTTGTATCCCTTAGAGTATTTCGGAGACGACTATCTATCAAAATCAAATCTATCATACTTTTTTGCTCATTCCGTCTCCACGTATACGTGTGAATATCTTTATGACGGAATAATGTGTTAGACACAAGGAGGTTCCGTTCCAGGCATACGTCCAATATCGGCTTACCAGCATCATTCACTCTCTTGTCACCATTCGGACCATCACCACACAGAATTATCCTTTCATTTCCCTCAGCTAGATCCAGAATATCCCTAACAGTTTCCCAAAACTCCTCGAGTTCGCGGGGATCCGAGGAGCTAACGGGAGCATAAGCTGCGACCAGGAAAACTCGCGTGATCCCCAGTTTTATTCGAACCCAAAGATGTCTTGGGCCTACCAACTCATAATCTTTCACTCCGGAAGCAAAGCGGGAGGAGAGAACGACTCCAACACCCCCACTGGCACGGACGTCCGGGTCCACTCCGGACCATAGGGCTACCATGCCACCGGGGAGGTCCTCGGTCTCCCTCCCCCTCCGCTTTGTCTCCGTCAAACATAAGGCATCCAGGCATCTCTCATTTAATACATCCATCATCTCATTCATCTTTTTGCCATACTACCTCTAACATTCCACGTGCCTATAAGGCACTCCCCTCTCTTCGTCCCGCCAGGGTTGGCGCTGCGTGAAGGGTGGCGGCCCCCTTCGCCGCATGCGCATGCAGCCGCACCGACGGGGGCTAATCGGTGCCCGTCGCTTCCGGGGCACGTCCTAGCAGCCCGTCCGGCTGAGTTTGCTTTGGTCAAGATTGCGTCCCACTGGGACGGCAGGGATCGCGACGTGCACGCTCTTGACATGACCCTATATCTTTACCCGGAAAATTTTCTATTTTTATCTAAATTTTCATCTACGTTTTACATTTGCCCAGATTGAACAAAAAACAGATATTTTTTGCTCAATCATGGGCATCTTCACAAACTATTGCATATATTTTTTTATTAAATTTGCGATTATGCGATTAGATTTTCATTACTTGTGAATTGATTGTACTACCCTATAACGTTAATGAAATTAATCCCTACTATTTTTCGCATTTCCAATACCGCTAGGTGTAGGTAGCGTAGATACGCCAGATTAATTTTATGGTGCTAAATTTTGTCGGTGGCGGAACCTATTGCTTATACGTCGCGAACAATTCGTTAGTTACCAATACCATACGACATATATTTTTTTATTTTTTTTTATTTATTTAACTTCATATACAATTTTAGTATAAAGGCGGACTTAATGCTAAAAGCATTCTCTACCAGTCAACCTTGGGTAGTGCAGAGACATCTGTGGTAGGCATATGGCCAAAAAAGAAAAAAATAAAAAATAATAAGTGCCTAATATAATCTATAATAGGATAATACCTATGAGGAGAGTGGAAACACACTATACATAATATATCATACTAATATACATACATCTTCATATTTTACATATATACACATAATACATACATACATACATATACACATAATAGCAAATATAGATATACATAAACATATTATACACTTATGTAATGATATATGTTGAAGAGTTTTAAGCTTGGTTTTGTTCTGCAATTTTCTTAAGCAGATGCTCCCGGACCCTGCGTTTAAAAGTGAACCGAGTCTCAGCCAACCTGATTTCCTTGGGCAGTGTGTTCCAAAGTTGAACCGAGCGTACTGGGAAGGAAGATTTTACACAGTTAGATGTGTGAGAGGGGCAAAGAAGGATTGGATTATCCACAGAGCGAAGATTTCGAGAGTGATTCATAAATAAGAACTTGAAGCAAGAAGACAAGTATACTGGGGCAGACGATAGATGAAGAATAGAATAGAGTGTGGTAAGAGTGCGCAAACTTCGGCGATGACGAATAGGGAACCATTTGAGTTGGGAACGATAAGTAGACACATGATCATACTTTCGAAGATTAAATATGAACCGAATGCAGTTATTTAGAAGTCGGTCGTATTTATCAAGGAGGTCTGCATTCAGGTCCAAATAGCATACATCTCCATAGTCGACTACAGGGAAAACCAAAGTCTGCACAAGCATCGCTTTCGTTTTGGTTGGCAAGAATTTCCTGAGACGGTAAAGCGTCCGTAGTGTTCTTGTTATTCGGCTACTTACCTCCCTCACTTGTACGTGCCAGTCCAGTTTATTATCTAAATGGATACCGAGGTTTTTCACTGTATCGCTATATGGTATCACGTTACCATTATAAATGAGCGAAGGAAGCTTGTTGTGATCCGTTTTATTTATATTGTGATGGCTGCCGATTATAATAGCCTGACATTTTTGAGGGTTGACCTGCACACCGAATTTGTGCGACCAAATTTTGATGGCTTCTAAGTCCTTATTAATGGAATCTACGGCAGTGTGCAGGTCATCTACCCTCTACTACATCTACATCTACACATATAACCTCAACCAAAATTCCATTGGTATAAGCTGTCGTTACACATTAGGTCATCAGAATTATGACAGTAGAGATCAAATCAAATACTTCTGTAACCTTTAACGGGAAGGCATTTCTAAACCGTAATTAATCGAAACAAATGCCATAAATTATATCTCTTTAAAATAAAATCACGTCTTTTTCTACCCGAAGGTGTAAGCATTGTCTTTTAATTCTCGATTCGCCGTTATGTTTACGTCCAAAATAGAATAGTTGGCGGACCTATTGCCATACCGGGTACTAAGTTGACAGTCATCGTTACACACACTTGCCAAATTATTTTCGAAAAGTCATGGGTGTGAGCCAGGATTACAACCCGCGTCCTCTTGATTCAGAAGCGGGTGCCCGACCACTGGACCACCGAGACTATCTACCCTCTTTACCTCCTTGATAACTGAAACTGTTGTTAAAGCACTATCTCCAGAATAACATTATATTTGGTTTCAACGACGTAAAACTTTTTTAATAATAGAGTCAACGCCCCCTATTCTTCAAATTAAGTAACTAAGTATATAGTTTTATTTTGGGATCCATTCAAAATTTAAATAAGTTGTTATGAGTAGAAGACGCTATCGAATTTTCGTATTAAACAAGATGGCAGTGTCATACGAATAAAATAATCAAGCTAAAAGTCTCGGTGGCACTAGGCCACTAGGTCGAGTACACGGCTTCTGATACAGAGGTCCGGGTTCGATTCCTGACACTGGCTCTGACTAATGACTTTCCGAAATTGTTTTCGGAAGTTATGTGTGATAAATATCGATGACTAACAACTTTGTGCCCGGTATGGCAATGGGCTCGCCACCTATTTCATTTTGGGACGTAAACATAACGGCGAGACGTGTCTTAGCAGTCCCTGCCCTACACCTTCGAGTAACAAAAGGCGTGGAGTTATGTTATGTATGTAAAATAATAATTCCAAATAATATCCTGATATCAATGCAAACATAATTCCTGTTCTCATTTTAGTACAAAGTAATGCAACGAATGTTTATTGAGCCAATATTGGCCAGAGAATACTATAAACTAGAGTTTACTCGACTAGACTTCTTTTTTTTTCTCTTTTTATCGGCAATCCATTTTATGCATGCCCATAAAAAAACAATTTAAAACTACGCTCTCGTACATTCTGTTGATATATATTTATTTCTCTCTTTAGTAAAGTACCTTATGCACATTAAGCACTTTTGACTTAGAAAATAGACGGTTTCTTTATGTGCGTTTACTGTATAATGCTACATTGTCTATGGCTACAACGGTTTTATATATTATTTCTTACGATTTTTAATTCTAAGATAGTATAAAGATCATTTAATGGTACAACATAAATAAATTTTAATAAAAAAAGAAACAAAATTTTGGCAGTCTTAACATATGAGAGATAATTTGAGATTTTGATATAAATTAACTGAAATATACAAGAATTTTGAAAGATTTGTTATCGCGGAAAAGGTAAAACCCATTCCGAAATTTATTTACTTACATAATAAAACACTATTACAAATCATCATTTTACTTCAGTCACAGTCGGACAATAAAGCTATTAAAACAAGAAGGAAATACGTCAACTAATGAAAGGAACACGTGCCAACGTGTTCTAACTTTGAAATAAGTTAGCAATTAAATTTTCTATTAAGTGTTCACCGGTACAGCTTCACAGCTTCACAGTAAGGTTTCAAGAAAACCAGGTAGATTTATCCAATTAAAACCATTTGATCGAATTTCATTATTTGTACTTGGCACCTGTTCAATTAATTGACGGGCCACGTATCTATAGAAATCACCCTATCTATATAACATACTTAATACATAACTTCACGCCTTTTTCTACCTGAAAGTGTAGGCAGCGGTTGTTGAACATCAACTAGACGAATCGTTATGCTACGTCCATTGCCGAACCAATTGCCATACACCGTGCGCAATTCAGAATTCTGAAAAACCATTGGTGTGAGCCCGGAATCGATCCCACGATTGCTGAATCGGAAGCGAGTTCGGCCACTCATAGCCGTGACAACTGTATATAAATTATGTATTATTTCATGCCTCTTGTACTACTAATCAAAATACAATCGTTATTGCTTAGCTTGGAAACTAGATAGCGCTGTGTGTTGCGATTTTGGATATGATTATATTTGACGAAATTCAATTGTATAACGAGAAGCATAGAGAGATCAAATTTACATCAAGTGGCTATCAAGAGAGAGTAAATTCAGAGTGAATGGATATATGAGGAAAACATTTATACTACCCGAGCATGCAACTCTTACTGCCATTAGTTGTTGGCATATAGTGGCTATATAGAGTGGCTGTTAATCTTCGACCGTTATACTTACGCCGTTATGTTTACGTCCCAAATGGAATAGGTGGCGAAACTATTTCCATACCGGGCAAAAAGTTCTCAGTCATCCATATTTATCACACACAACTTTCGAAATTAACTTCAAAAAGTCATTGGTGTGTGCCGGGATTCGAACCTGTCACCTCTAGATTCAGAAGCCGTGTGTTCGACCAATGGACCACCTCGACTGTTAAATGTAGCCTTTACTATATCAGAATAATAAATATCCTGTAATGTTTTTTATTATAAACTGACTAAAACTTAACGTATTTATCTATATTTAAAACTTAAAATTTATCGTTTTTTAGTTATCGAGGTACTGTTTTCATATACTTAAAGATTGTGTGGTTTACGTTTCTAGAAGTCGGTTTAACAATGTTTTTATTAGTATTTTAGTTTTAGTAGTATTGATCAGTTGTGAACTTCGATAGAAGTTAGTTCATTTACATGGCTTTCAGTTTAGTAAATATATTTTCACTTACAAGTCCGTTTGTTAAATGGTTGATATTTTTAGGGAGCTATAATTGTCATAAATAGGTACTTAGATAAAAGAGTATGATAATACTTCCTAAGTATTTATATTTTTGTAATTATTATGGGTAGACCCAATAACACTACAGCCCGAATGAAGGCTAATCGTAGCCTGGAAAATATTGCAGAAAATCAAAAATCATTTTTACAGAATTGTGTTCTATTTCTTAACCCTATAAGAGTTCTGTAGCTTCATCATCAGCACAGCAGTATCAGACGTTGATTCTAGCATACCTCCCAAGCAACACGTTAGTCCTATATACTACAAAACAGTTTCAATCGACTAACTGCAGTACTGTCTCCCAACTCCTAACCGTTAAGGAGTTCTGTCCCTTCTTCATCAGCATAGCAGCATCAGGTGTATATTCAAGCATACTTCACAAGCAACACGCTAACCCTGCATACTACCAAGTAGTTTCTATCGACCAATTGCAGTGCTGTGTTCAGAAGTTTTGTGGCTTTTTCATCAGCACAGCAGCATCAAATGTTGGCACCATAAAGAATATCCCTAAGACATCACTATTACGTAATAAAAACACCATACTCGCATACAACTTTTGGTGGGTGCCTTCGATTTCTCCTGGTTGCCATCATCAGATCCTAACCTGGTGAAAATGGGACCATCTCGGAAGTAAACACTATACAACGAAAAAAAATTTTAACATCGGTCCATAATTGACGAAAATATCGGTGAAAATACATTAAAAAAAAATTTACATACAGACGAATTGAGAACCTCCGCCTTTTTTCAAGTCGGTTAAAAATACCTGCCGTCAGCTGACGCAATAAGAATTAAAAATGCTGGAGCATTGATACTCTCTTTCCCTATTTCCTTTGAGCACTTGGCACTGCCCGACGGTACCTGACTAAAAGTTTTTCAAGGGATTGTTAACATGATTCTGATGTGAATAGAAACTGTCAGCTCCATCGTGGAGGGGGAACACCATCAGTTGCTCGCATGGTCTCACAAAAAAACACATGGACGTGACATATAGTACACATATATTTATATTTAGCAAAAATAGGCAAATTTTGCATTAATCCTATTGTTTTTATTAATTTCTTTAACGAAAACACCTTAGTAATGTTCAAACAATTACTACAAACTAATTATGGTCGAATTTCGACCACCGCGTGACCAATTAACATAGAGCGTCACAAATATCAACTAGTGTTGATACAATTAGAGACAATATAAATATTTATTTCTTATGATTTATACAAATATTTGATAACAATGAAACGCTTGTTAATTTTATTTCGTTTATTTGATTTTAATTTCAAACAGGTAAATAATTAATATTAGTCCATACCTCATCAAAACGGAAGCATAACAGAGATCAATAAATATAAATTTAAAATACGTAATAAAATTCATACGTCCTTTAATATAAGGGTCGAAAGCATGGCTAGGTAGTAAGTGACTAGCAGCAGTAATAGACATCAACAGCCTCTCTCACCGAATGAAACTCGATATAAACCACTTTACGTCAATTTTAAACAAGGTTGTAAGGAAGGAAGTTGGTTTGAAAGTGAGTGTCGGTGTAAAAGTAAGAAAGGGCATGCTCCGATGGTTCGGATATCTAGAAAGAATGGATGATGCAAGACTGACTAAACAGATATACAATGCAAAAGCGGATGGATGTACTCGTAGGAGTCGAGGACGGCCAAGACACATTCCATGACCAAATAGAAGAAGGTGATGTTAGCAGCCTCAAAAACCGACGCGCGTGCATGAAAAGAGTTATGAAAGTCAACGAAGCGAGTGAGGCGTGTAAGAATCGTGCCTTATGGCGTTCTGTTCTCTCTGCCTACCCCGCAAGGGATTTGGCGTGAAGTTATGTAAGTATGTATGTGTACGTCAATTTTCTGATAGGTATGTATTTGACTGTTCGAGCTAGCTCATTCACGGATTAAACTACGTAACGAAAACTCACTCCAACAAGTAAGTGTTTCATTATTAAAAATATAAATTTTACAAGACCACGTTTTTTTTCAGTCAGTATAATATATTTATATCCAAAACATTTCTTATTTATTTATTCAGTAAAGACACGTGTTTCATGTACAAATATAATATATGTGTTTGTATTATTCAAAGGCTTCGCTCTTGTGATATATAATCTGTGCTCGGAAAACTTTGTGTACTACCTACACCTAGTTGTTGAGGAGAAAATAATATAAGTTCGACAACTTCATACGCGAAGTGCCCCGGGACTTACCTGCCGACTGTCATGCACTTTGCTTACCGAAATAGTATTTCCATTTCATTCGTATCGCAACTCGGAAATATTCAAATTTCGTTTTCAACATATTTTAAATCTTTCTATCATAAAATGTACTTATTATAGAAACTTAAGACGACGACTTATATCTTCTGTATCATGAGTTGACTTTCGTTCCCGTTTGAAGAACTAAAATTCATTCCAAAAAAGAATTCATATTAAACTATTGGCAAAACTTCTAAAGAGTAATTGCTGCAATGCCATAATTTGTACCCAAGCCTTTTTAAACATATTCTGGCTAATAACTGAGTAATCGAAGTATTGTTATGTTTAATAATAATAGTTAGCGCTAATTTTTCGCTTAAATCTAAAGGGTTTCATAGATTTTTATAGCAGATCTTGTGTGATATCAATAAAAGATTATTTATACTCTCATCTGAGTTCAAAAATTTGTGTGTAGTACGTTGATTTGTTTCATAGGAACTAAAAATATAACTGAATTAAAATGGTACGACGTAACACAAGCTCTTAGAATATCGACGTAAAGTAGTTCATGTCGCTTTTCGTTGTGGAACAACATACTATTAACACATTTGACTTTTCGAAATTCTTTTCGAAAGTCATGTGTGATAAATATTGATGACTGAAAACTTTGTGCCCGGTATGGCAATAGGTTCGCCACCTATTCCATTTGAGATGTTAACATAACGGCGAGACGAGGCTTAACAGCCGCTGCCTACACCTTTGGGTAGAAAAAGGCGTGAAGTTATGTTATGTTAAACATAGCACCTACGTATGAAAAGTACAAAATTACAGCTCGGCTACATTGATTTTAGGAAAATACCAAGTCAAACGGCTCTATCACAAAAATAATTAATAGGTATCCCAAATAACATAAATATGTCTACGCTTTTGAAGGCTTTATATTTATGTAGGCTGTTTTTATAGGTGCTAATCAACTGTAGGTAAATATTAACAATAAAGCAAACCTCTAATGCATTAAACGTGTACATTCTGACAATGCGTAATCATTCTCGTCGGTAATAACCATTATTTTTTTCCTAAGACATATTTTCTTTGTATATTCACTATTGATGTTAATTAATTATTGATTATGTTGATGTGAATTTAGATAAAAAAAATTAATGAATTGTACAAATTTGTACATTAAAAATTTGCAATTATATTGTTCGCAATGAATATACGTTGGCAACTTTAAATTCATGTAGTAATATTCTCGCATAGATGTTTTAACGCTAAAACCTATGTGGCGTAGGCGGAGAGAACAGAGCGAAATTTTAAGATCTTAAATGTAAGTAGTGGTGCAGCCTATTGCCATACCTTAGGCACAATTTAATCAGACATCGATACAGCCAAATCAGTCAATAAATATAGCCAAAGATCATAAAGCCCAGTAAGGTTGCTTTTTAAATGTTCATTACCATCGTTATAGGAATATTTATGGCCACATTTGATTTATAAAATTATTCAATACTTTTAAGGCAAGTAGTAATCGTAAAAAGATAAAGCATGTTTATCCGTACATGATATGTTTAATTGGTTTATTACAAGAAAAAACGGTATTGTGGGGCCGATGAAAAGATACTGATGGTTTATGACAGAGAATTAATTGTTTTTCATTTGATTTATTATGGATTTAGAAAACAAGTTACTCTTTATATAGCGGCGGTGCGTTGATAAGATAGCGTTTAGTAGAGTTAGGCGAGTTCGATATCCAGCCCAGTAGAAATATTTTAAGGATAAGAATCTATGGTCTCTATGGTTGATATGGTCACCTGATAGTAAGCAACTACCGCTACCCATATACACATGCAACACGGATTGTGTTAGAGTTGTGTTGCCTGCCTTTAAGGGAGTAGGATGTGAAAGCAGAGGAAAGGCGGGTGGGCCTCCATATACCTCTCTCGCCGAATGAAACGCGACGTGTGCTACTTTACGTCGTTATTCTGAGAGGTCATGGTATTTCACCGGTTGGGCCGACCCATTCTTGCATCGAACTACACTTAGTTCGATTTACGTTCGATTATTTCGAGTTCGATTTAATTACGTCGATTTATTATTGCTTTAACAGAGGTAAATCCACTGCTCCACCTCTGTTAAAGAAATGATAAATCTAAGTAATTAGGTAGTTATAAATCGACCCGATGTTACTATTTATTACAAACAGAAAAGTAAAAATGTCCTAAAGAGTTTTAATCATAAATAAACCATTTTAAAAGATGATAATACCTATTTTGACTTTGGGTCTCAATGAGATTTACTTATAATAAAAACTTAGTAGCAACGGTAACCGGTTAATTTGGCGTTACAATTGAATTTCATTAAAGGCTTAACTCAGTTTTAGCTACTACGTAGTATTATGAGGACTTCTGAAAAGAGGTTAAGGAAATAATGATTTGGTGAAGACAAGGAAAAGGTGGTGCGTGGAGACGAATAAATTGGAATTGGAAATATTCGTCGGGAACCCCATTGTGATAGTTGTTTGAGAGGATTGTGAGGGCTCACTGGATTTATTCAAGAGTGCGTTTTATTTTTCAATATCCTTACTAGAATTACTATTAACGTAAGTAAAAACAACACACAAGCCCCAAAAACTTGTATATATAGTTTTTGAAAAAGGTCTTACTTTGGTGAATTTTATAAAAATTAAAATAAATAATCTAGATAAAAATAAAAAGTTATTAGGCTTTTAAATGTGAAAGTACTACTGCTTAATATAGTTTTTATTTCGTGAAAATGTAAAAATGTGGGTATTCAAAAATACAAAAGTGCTAGGCTTAAATCTCAGTACTCAAAAATATTTCCAGAAGTTTGGAATGGTAAATATTGACTCACCACTGGTTTATTTAAATTGGAAATAATAAAATAATCCGTTGTATCCAGGGATAATGTAGCTGCTGTCAAATACTACGGGCATAACGTTATGCAAGAAATAACGTATTTGCAACTCATTACCATTCACCATAAGACCAAGACTTTAAGACTGAATATAGTAAAAATTACAATCAAAAGTTTTATCTTTGAATAGAGAAAATTGCTGTTTTAACTCTTTTGCTGAATCCCTGTGCGTCCATTTTTAAGTTTAGTTAATATAAAGAACATTTGCTTTTACGACGCAACAAGAACTATTAAAACAAAATGTTATTACTTCTGAATATTAGTAGTATAGTTTGTGTTAAAAACATAGAATAAAATGATAAAATTTTTAATTGTAAGTGCTAGACGTCACAAGTTAATTTTACCAAACTGAATGACGTTTGAAAGAAATTCATCATCATCATCAGCCGATTGCAGTCCACTGCTGCACATAGGCCTCTCCCAATTTTTGCGCCCCAACATCCGATTCTCTGCCTTCCGCATCCTGTCTCTACCAGCAGCCTTTCTGAGGTCGTCTGACCATCGGGCTGGTGGGCGTCCTACGCTACGTTTACCAAGACGCGGTCTCCACTCCATGACCTTCTTACTCCATCTACCATCGGTCCTTCGGCAAACATGACCAGCCCATTGCCACTTCAGCGAGCTTATTCTGCGAGCTATGTCGGTATCTCTCGTTCTCTGGCGGATATACTCATTCCTGAAAGAGTTGAAAGAAATTAATGACGCTTAAATTGCGTATGAATTTTTCAATTCAATAACATTCCAAAATATCATTTCAATAATTAACTTTACAATATTAGTTATATTATATTATATTATTATATTATATTAGTTACAATTATGAGTTAATTTTGCTCTAGTACATTTTTAATGTAACCTTTTAATAATCTTTAAAGTGAACATAACTTCACGCCATTGTTACCCGAAGATGTAGGCAGCGACTGTTAAGCCTCGTCTCGGCGTTATGTTTACGTCCCAAATGGCGAACCTATTGCCATACCGGGCACAAAGTTTTCTGTCATCGATATTTATCACACTTAACTTTTGAAAACAATTTCGACAAGTCATTGGTGTGAGCCAGTGTCAGGATTCGAACCCGGACCTCTGGATCAGAAGCCGTGTGCCCGACCACTGGATCACCGAGAACTGTAGTGAAGTGTACTGTTGTACTTAAAGCGAACTTTTCCGATAATTTACTTTAGTCTCCAACTATATTAGAATTATGAAGATAATTCTATTGTTGTCTTCACTATAACTAAACTATGCAAAGTGCTAAATTTCTGTAAATTATTTGAGTCGAAAGTTGTAAAAATACCGATAACACAAATATATACACAGAAGAGAACAAAGTATGCGAAAAAAGTAATCATTAACAGCTTAGTAAGACTAGAAGGCTGTGTATTATATCAGACTTCATAACTAACGTACTTTCTTGACATTTATTTTAATGAGTACTCACATTTCTGAGTTAGCTAAAAGGATCCCCCGAAAATTATTTAGAGTGCCAATCTAAAATTTCTATTCAAAACACCGCCACGAACGGTTATTGTATGAAATAGCGCAGGTTATACGCGATTAACATAATGAAATTGCTCGCGGTTCTTGGGGGGCGTTCTTCCCATAAGAAAAATGGTAAAATTTGTGGCACTAAATAATATCGTTAAGAGAAAAGAAAAATGTTGAACGCCCTGTAGGACCCGCTACGTTGCCGCTCCACTCTCAAATTGCAAGTCGTATATTATACAGGGAATTTTCAATTACACCAATCCTGCGGTTTTTCATTTGTAATGTGACTTTTAGACAGTGCCTCGGGCAGGTCATTCATAACTGCCAGATTGGATTAAAGGTTTTCGTGACTTCAAATCTTCGAGTCTTTTGGTAATTTCCAGAGAATATTACTCTACTTGGGTGGGAGAAACTCGTGTACGCTTAATATTTTACAGCATGTACCAAAAAAACTTTACAAAAGATATAAAAAATATACCCATTTACAAGCTGATAATTTATGTTATAGACGTTTTGTTTGTATGAAGCGCGACGTGAGCCACTTCACGACGTTTTCCTGAGAGGTCGTAGTTTTTAATCGGTCATAAGGCCCGTCATTCAGGTAGCGAAATATTGTTGCCACCAGACTTATTTGTATCCTAATGTATCGTTTGTTCGTTTACTCAAAGGTCATGTATCAAAATCAAAATCAAAACTCATTTATTCAGTTTAGGTCTTGTCAGACACTTATGAAGGTCACTTTTTTTTTACTTCCGCCAATTCGATTACTCTCGAAGTGAGAAGAATTGGCAAGAAACTCAGGGAGGTTTTTTTTATTATTATCATTTACTCAACAGTACTGTGCACTAACAATACAAATTGTTACAAGTGTAAGAAGTAATGAGCGGTTTATTTAAAAACGTTGTCGTCCTCCAAAAAATCGTTGATACTATAGTAAGCTTTGCTGATGACTGACCTTTTAACATACGCCTTAAATTTAGTAAACGGCATCTCAATTACATTTTCAGGAATCTTATTAAAGAAACGTACACAATTACCCATAAACGAGTTATTAACTTTTTTCAGACGGAAAAACGGCGTAGCAAGTTTATTTTTATTTCTTGTATATGAATGAGTAATATAAATAAGTGCATATCACAATTTTTAGGAAAAAGATGAATGTTTTTCTTAACATGAAGAATATTATCTAATACGTATTGCGAGGCAACGGTGAGAATATTAATGTAAAAGGGTGGATTGTGTGTGTGGTTTTAAAACAAAATTAAATTTATTATTACTTACAAATCAGATCTCAAATTCATATAGGGAAGCAATGCATTTATCAGTCTAGTCCTGATACTTCTAAGATTTCAACTAATACGAAAGCTGTAATTCTAATACTTCAATTTTTTTTTATTAATTTACTGTTTTTAAACAATATAAATTCTTTTAAATAAAACAACAGCCAAATCTTTTGGATGAACATGATATTTTGAAAGGATGACATGTTGTGCTGACCCTACTTATACTGGGATAGGGGCATGAAAGTGTTGATGATAAATATAATAATAATGTTAATATTTGTGACAAACATGAATATTTGTGTGGTGTCTGGGTGTTTTTCTATGTATAATAATTTTTGTATTTAAAAAAAAAAGTAAATATGTATTTATATCCGTTATCTAGTATCCATATCACAAGCATTTAATTGCTTAGCTTGGAACTAGAGGGCGCTGTGTATATTGTGTCCAAGATATTATTATTATAAATTCGTGCATTTATTTTTCCATCCACCTATAATATGGTAGCAATAAGGTCTCGTTGAATTATGAATAGAATATAAAAAGAGAACATATATTCTTTGACATTTTAAGAGACTGACAGTCGCATTTTACACACAGCTCCCGTAGACGAAGGCCTTCAATAAAAATTTATTATGATGCAAATTGCATTTCCTTAAAGTCTAGAATAGTGTGTTCGCATTCGAACCTTTTCATACGACTTTTACAGAAAACTGGTGAGTCTGTGCATTTTGTACCATTTCCTGGGTTGGAATCTGAATTGAGAGAATTACCTTGGATGCTTGTCTCTCATATTTATTATTTCAATTGAATGCATTTCAGAAAGTATTAGGAGTTTGAAAAATTATATATACTTGAAATTGGACAAAGATTAGATATAGCTCTTAGCTATGACAATTAATATTGATATTTTAAAAATATTTAATTCATCAGGCATAAAAGAAATAAGCAACTAAATCAAATGATATATTGTGAAAATATTGCAATATAGTGAAATCAACTGGACGCCATCATTATAATAACCTGTGTCTGACTGAATGAGTACAGACAGACCTTTAATTTCACGATGCTGAATATATAATGATATAATGAGAATAAGGCTTTTATTACACCCGCATCGAGCCTTCCGCACTAGTTTTATCATAATATAACTTCACGCCTTTTTCTCCCTAAAGGTGTAGGCAGTGGTTGTTACGGTTTGACTCGCCGTTATGTTCACGTCCCGCATGAAATAGGTGGCGAACCTATTGCCATACCGGTTATTTCGCTAAGTAGCACACATAACTTTCGGAATTAATTTCAAAAATAAATTGGTGTGAGCCAGGATTCGAACCCGCAATATGTTGATTCAGTACCGGGGTGACCGACCACTAAAGCACCCAGACCTCAAATTTTCAAAATTACGTAAAGACTGCATTTTGCAATAATAATATGTAATGTAGTTATAAATAATACTGAAGTTAAGTTCAAATGTTCTTTTCAATGTTACATTAGAATATTCCAAATTTGTGCAGAGATGAGTTTGAATTCAGGTAATCATTGATTTATTAAAGAAAAAATAATTTCAAGTTATTTATTCTTAAAATTTTAATATGAATACACATTTTGATTGTTATAATTTTGTTGTGGATGACAAAAATAAGCCCAAAGTGTGTCAAGAGCTCAGTAATCTTCTCCGTGGAACTATATACATAATTTCAACTGTTTGGGAAACTGTATAAATAGAAGAAAATACCACTGTCTACATTATTTTTATGGAATAGCAGGGCAAGCTAGCAGGCTTATCATCTAATGATAGGCAACTAACGCCGTCTGTGAACACCTGCAACAAAAATAGTATTACAATTGCGTAGCCAACCTTTAAAACGGGATAGGGAATGGGTTGGAAGCAAGGTGGGGAGGGTGAGAGGGGAAGGATTTTGCCCTCCGGACACCTCTCTTCATCGAGCGAAAAGCCACGTTACAATAATATTCTTAAAGGTCGTGGTATTTCAGCGTCGAACCGGCTCATTCATATCGCAAAATATGTGGCCACTATAATCTGTCATATCCTACTTAACATTATAATTTAAAACTCAACATTTGTTGAGCTGATTTCATTCTTGGCTTGATTGCCAAGAATGAAGCAAGTTTATTGCTGGTAAGTTTTAAAAAATGTAAAATAAAAGATAATATTTAAATATTTCAAAGACGGGAGAAACATAATTACGTTCGCCATCATACTTTTAACCGAAGCGGTTAAAAACGTCATCCGGCTAATTGCAATCCTAGTTGTCGCATAGATATTGCTTTAATCCTATATTTATGCTAAATAATAAAAATACATACATACATACATAACTTCACGCCAAATCCCTTGCGGGGTAGGCAGAGAGAACAGAGCGCCATAGGGCACGATTCTTACACACCTCACTCGCTTCGTTGACTTTCATAACTCTTTTCATGCACGCGCATCGGTTTTTGAGGCTCTTAACATCACCTTCCTCCAGAACACGCTCTATTTGGTCTTGGAATGTGTGTCTTGGCCGTCCTCGACTCCTACATCCGTCCGCTTTTGCATTGTATATCTGAAAATAAATTTTTATATAATAAAAATATATTTTTATTAAAGGAAAGTATACGATTTTGATTTATAAATTGTGTCTTGTCTCTGTGTATATTGTTTATAATTATCACCTACACCTACGGGTATTAAGAGTACAATGGTATACCTATCTAATAAACGCATTTACATTAATTATAATATCTACGTACTAAATATAAATTTTATTGAAAGACGGAAATTATTTGAACAAAAAAGTATTCTGCGCAAAACGAAAACTGAAAACACGCTTAAATAAATATTGTATATGGATAAACTGATTAATTAAAAAATTATTTTTTTACAAAAATAAACAATAAACTGCTAGATTAACAATAGCACACAAATTTTTGAATGAAGTTAATAATTCGGATAATGGAACACGAATAGCGGCGTAGAAAAAAATACTAATTCCGACAAACGGCAAACTGGAACTGGTAAAAGGCAAAACTTTTCATGACAAAACTCGCAATGAATACTAACATGGAATCCCTTAGCATTTAAATGAACGAGACCTACCGAGCACTCCGGTAGCTGAAACTTTTTTAATTTTGTCGAAAGGAACCAGGTGGCCAGCGCACGTCAGTTTTACTTCGACTGACAATCCCTCCTCTGCAGCTTTGGAATCTTGCGATAAGGTAAGACTGTTGGGAAGAATTGAATAGGATGAAATTCTTTTGTTTATATTAGATTTTTTCTTTACCTGTCATTGCCTGTTTATTTCATAGATTGGACTTTTAAAGTTACCTAAAATATTAAGACTTATTAATAAATCAAATCGGAACTTAGAACTGCTTAGCGGAAGAGTAGTTGCCCGGAGTAAGGTTGGATTCCCACCTGAGCTCGATTTCGACTTTAAATTTTTTTTTTAATAATAGAAGCACTAAAATGCTGATCGAAAATATAATTATTACTAGCCTATAGCTAGTAATAATTATATTTTAGATCAGATTAAATAATTCAATCATATTAATAACATTGAATTTATTTTCATTTCTGAGTATCTTTCACAATAATTTAAAGCATAATTGATTTTATTTATTTATCCAAATTTTATGTTTCTGTATGCTTTTCATTAACCATATTTACATTTAATAATTGCAAATACAAATATTACTATAGGCATTATTTTAATGAAATGAGTAACGCCTACGTGTTTATAAACAGGCTCTATAGTGAATGATTAAATACACAAAGTGGCCGGGCAAAGTAGGTTGCACATTTAGGTGTTACAATTTTAGCTCGACGGATGAAAGGAAAGATAAATGAAAATGTAATTAAGCACAAGGAAACTTTTAACACAGCCTTAAAAAGTTCTTCAATCCCGTCTGCATTATTTATAACACTGCCTGGTCTTATCTCGTTATTTGTTGGTTTGTTTTGCATATTTTTTTTTGTATCATCTTCTTTGTAGCTGAAATATATTTTAAACAACAATTTTTATAATATTTAAAATAAAATAAATCTTATATATTTTTAAGAGATAGGAACCAAACTAGCAAGTGGTTCACAGGACAGTAAACAACCGTTGCTCATGGACACCTGCAACATAGATAGTTACGTTGCCGGTCTATAAGATAGGTTATCCTATCCTAAGGGGTCGAAAGTGGGATAGGAAACAACAGGAGGGATTGGGTTGTCCTACGAATATCGCTCTTACTGAACGAAACGCGGCATTAACCACTTTACATCGATATTCTAAGAGGTCGTGGTATTTCACTTTTTTTATGTTAGAAGCGGGCAACTGAGCTCGCGGGTCACCTGATGGAAAGCAACTATCGCCGCCCATGGACATCTGCAACACCAGGGGCATGACATCACCGTTGCCGACCTTTAAGATGGGAATAGTCTCGTTTAATGAAGGTTCCTATGTCGTAGCGGTCCGGAAATACCGTCACTGGTGGAGATGGTGCTTTAATGCAGCGAACTGCCTGACTCAACCACTTTGTCTACATGTCAATCATTAAAATACAGCTGTTGATTTCACCTACAGCCTCATGCCGTTTATATAAGAAAGTGTAGGCGGCGGCAATCATGCTTCGAAGCACCGGATAATTTTTCTAAATAACAAAAAAAACGTGACAATAATGATCAACCTCAGCGGGATGGACTTACATTTGTGTTCAATTCGCGTTTTTTTTCTTAAATAGAGAGACGTGGAGTGCAAATGAAATTCAAATTATTTTCAGTGGACTGTACTAAGAATAACTTCTTGGATGGATACAAAAGCAGTAAAAATAAAGGTCGCTTTTGGACCAAAACTGATGTCAACAGTTGTGGTCGAAATTCAACCTCGTTTTCAATCTTTCTTACTAGTAAATAATAAAGTCAGATGCTGCAAGAGTTTGCCAAAAATTCTTTCTTTTTATCACTTAATTTTATTTCTTTAAGATTTCGTACATACATACATACCTGCATAAGTTCACGCCAAATTCCTTGCGGGGTAGGCAGGGGGATCGGAGCGCCATAAGACATGATTCTTACACGCCTCACTCACTTCGATGACATTCATAACTCTTTTCATGCACGCGCATCGGTTTGAGATTTTGTGATTATTATTGCCTATAACTGGTAAAAACTAGGAGTTCAGTAAATTTCAGGTCGATAATGGTAATTCAATTTTTTTTTTTAAGTGATAGGAGGGAAAACGAGCTGGCGGGTCACCTGGTGGTAAGCAACTAACGCCGCCCATGGACACCAGCAAAGCATAGTGTTACTCTTGCGTTGCCAACCTTTAAGGGGTAGGGGATAGGAAAGGATGGGGAAGGGGGTGAGCCTCCGGGTACCTCTCTCACCGAACGAAACGCGGAATGAGGCACTTTACGTCGGTCTTCTGAGAGGTCGTGGTATTTCACCGGTCGAGCCGGCCCATTCATGCAGCGAACTGCTTGGCTCTACCACTGTTGCTTGTCAAATAAAATATTCTACTAACCCTTTCAATGAATAATGATATTGGTAATTAAAATAATACTTTCAATATATAATAGGTACAAATCGTGAATTTTTGTTGTTATGTTTGTTCGGAAAATAAGGAAAAATATTTTTAAAATCAAAAAACAAAGCCTAATGAAGATATGGAAATGCTGTACCCATTTGCGGCAAAAGTAATTTGTTTCAAACAAGTAAAAGGAGGAGGATTTAATTGCGAAACGAAATTAAAATGTTACTGAAAAATCCGAGGAGTGTTGGAAAAATAAAGGCGGCCGCTGTTAGCGAAGGCTTTTACCCTTTTTTATACAACGCTTACCTTTCTATTATCGTGTTACCAGCAACTTTTATATTGTGAAGCAAACAGCAAACGTTTTTAACGGCTTGAAAGTATACTTTTTTAACTACCTTGGTGACTAACTGGCACATAAGTTTGTAGCAATAGGAAATTATTTTTTCCAATATTGTTCTTAACATTTTGGTGGTCAGATATAAGAGAAACTTCGTTTATATATGTAATTAAAATATATAAAATGGTTGAGAAGAAACAGTCTCCAGACAGGAAGAGGAAAAACGGGGTACTCCCTTTTTTCCTTTTCCACTGACGACCTTTACCTTTACCTATATTCTGGTCTTAAAAGTACCTAATATTGCGAGTGTGATTTAAATACCCGTGCAGGTTATTTAAATAGTCACAATTTGCATTCAAAATCACTAATTAGCAACTATATTAATAAAACTGCGAAATTGTGCTTACTGGCAAGACAAAGTATTTCTTTTATTAAAATAGAGGAATAACAGTAGATTTGGTGATTATGATTTGGTTTTTATTTATATCTTCACGCCTTTTCTACTCAAAATCTAACGGTAGTACAAAGCCAGACATAAATTATACACTATGTTGTCAGTCGTCGATATTTATCACACAGTACCTGGATGACCGAGCTTTGCTCGGTATTTTCTTTTTTTTTATAAACAACGCCATCTGTTGGAATAGCTTTAGTGTTGTTGTCGTTAAAGCAAGTTAGTTGGTCACAATTTAAAATAATAGTATTCGCCAATAGATGTCAGGAATTCCAATAAAAAAGTAAGTTGATGTTTAAGTTGATTATCGATAAAACACGATAAAATGAAATTTTCTAAAAATGATTCCTAGCTAGATCGATTTATCGCCCCCGAAACCCCCTATATACTAAATTTCATGAAAATCGTTGGAGCCGATTCCGAGATTCCAATTATATATATATATATATATATATATATATATATATATATATATATATATATATACAAGAATTGCTCGTTTAAAGATATAAGATAACTTCCAAAAAGAAATTGAAAAATTTATTGGATTGGTGTGAGCCAAGATTTGATTCCAAAGCATCGTGCTTCAGAAGCGAGATGATCGACCTCTACACCACCGAGACTCATGGAAATATAACACTCTATAAGATTCAATAAGTTTATTATCATAGGTTTGGTAACAATCAATAGTTATTGCACTAAGACAATAACTAAATGTTGTCTAGTTAAATTAGTACTAATGTTCAAGCTATAATGGTTAGAATTAATTTTATCGAACACAGCCTTAATCATTTTGAATATTTCATTATTATAATAGGTATAATTCGTACGTAAGCGTCGTTCGTACTATGTAAGGATCAAAGGTTTACTCATAGAGTATCTAAATTACAAACTAATGTGAAATATGTTTCAAATGTAACGGAAATAGAGATATATGGAAGGTTGTTTTTTTATAGGATAGGAGGGCAAACAAGCAGGCGTGTCACCTGATGGTAAGCAACCAACGCCGCCCATGCACACTAGCAACACATATAGTGTTACTGTTGCGTTGCCGTCCTTTAAGGGATAGGGGATAGGAAAGGGTGGGCCTCCGGGTACCTCTCTCACCGAACGAAACGCGGCATGAGCCTCTTTACGAGCCGGCCCATTCATGCAGCGAACTGCTTGACTCTACCACTGTTAAAATCGGGTTCGAATCCCGGTATCAGAACTCTTTTTGAAGTTTTATTTTCCATGTTTTCATATTTTATATATGTTTTTTTAGTTCTAAAATTTTATTACAATTCCTTCACTAATTTATCGAAAGGAACTTCGTTCCATCCGGGTGTCCTATGACACCTCTCAAGTTTTTTAAATAATTTGTACGGTAAAAAGACAGTATTTGTATATGTAAGCAAAAAGCTTTTTCAGTTAAAACTTGCTCAAGGCTCTGGCGTGCTCATGACGTTTCCGCAAAACAATTATTATAAATAATAATTAATAATTTAAATATTTAAAATGTAATAATACGATGATATTGCCTGCAGTCGCATAATTATTCACTGTCTGCCGGATGATGGATGAGAAATTAAGGCTTCGTTACTGATCACTTTTATTACTGACACAACTGTTAACCCGCAAATAAAGAGTTATTAACAATAAATTGAATTTATATTTGTTTACTTTTTCAACCGTTTGAACTTTTTTTATATATTATGTCCATAACATAATATATAAAAAAAAAGTTCAAACGGTAAAAGTTAAAATTAGTTTTTAATAATACAAATATATAATATACTAGCTGACCCGGCAAACGTTGTCTTGCCAAAAAATAAAATTTAAAAAATAGGGGTTTATCGTAGGGGGTTGAAAATTTAGAAATTAGAAAGATTTAGAAATTTTGAAACAGAAATATATCGAAAAATTTAAAAAAATATTGAGGGCCTACCCTTGTGATTTAGGGGGATGAAAAATAGATGTTGTCCTATTCTCAGACTTACCCGACATGCACACAAAATTTCGGGAACGAAAATTTTGACACGATAATTTTATATATAAGATAAATAGTTTAAGAGGGTCTATCTATTATTTTTTTCTAATATTTTCGACAAAAATGATTAAGTTTTTAGTATATTTTACTGAAGGTAGAACGACACAGTTTGACGCTCTACCGATGAATTAACATGACCTCGCAGAACAGTAGAAAAAAGTGGTTAATGTTGCATTTCGTTAGAAGAGAGTGCTTTCCCGAAATCATTCCTCTTCCCTTGTCATTGCACCCTCTTATAAGCTGGCAACACACTATTTGTGATGTACTTCCCACTAGATGATATGCTTGCTTGCTTGTTGGTCTAAATAAAAAAATGTATAAATAGTCATCACTAGCCTGACGCAGTCCATTGCTGGACGTAGGCCTCTCCCAACTTGCGCCACAATATCCGATTCTAGCACCCCCTGTCCCACCGTTACCACGACCGTTGGCCGGGAATAGTGGGACCACCGGGAACTGGAGAGCGTTGGATTTGCGCTTTTGTCATGGGAGGTTTTTGCCCATAGTCCCTACGCTGGGCAGACGTGTTGGAGACCGCAGAGGTGAACCTTTTAAATAAAAAAAATAAAAATAATAATGAATAGTCTCGGTGGCCCGGTGGTAGAACACACGGCTTCTGATCCAGAGATCCGGGTTCGAATCCTGATACTGGCTCACACCAATGACTTTTCGAAATTGTTTTCCGAACTTAAGTGTGATAAATATCGTTGACTGAAAGCTTTGTGCCCGGTATGGCAATAGGTTCGCCACCCATTTGGGACGTAAACATAACGGCGAGATGAGGTTTAACAGCCGCTGCCTACACCTTCGGGTAACAAAAGGCGTGAAGTTATGTTATATTATGTATTTCGGATTGAACGCAGATTGTGTTACTTTACAAGAAGGTAATCAAATTTGTGAGGTAATCAATAAAAACCTTATAATATTTTCAGTCTTCAGTCAACTTTAAGGAAATTTCATAAATTTTAACATTTTCATTCACCGAATGGAAGCACTAAAAACTTATATTGGCAATAATATCGGCAGGAATCGGAAAAATTTGACGGGAAAAAAGTCGTAAAAAAAAATTTAAAATTAACTTTAGATGAAAATATCGTGAATTCTATTCGAAGTTCCTAAAAAAAAATTGTCAATTTACAGAAACGATTCCTTTATCTGATATAAAAAAAAAAAAGTTTTTTTTTTATTATCATTTTATAACAACATTTATTTTATATTTGTTCTAGAACGATGATTTTGTTCTATTTCACGTTTTAATTTTTTTTTTACCGTTTGCACTTAACGAAAGAGCAATTATCTTATATTTATTCTATATTCTCATATTTACATATTTATCTCTTAGACTTTCGCGAATCACGTTCATAATATTAAAACAACTTTTAGGATTATATCGCGTTTATTTATTACAAATTTTATCTATTTTCTTACTTCTTACTTTTTCGAACTCTTTACAGAGAAACGTCGGGAAATAGATAAAATTAGTAATAAATAAACGCGATATAAACCTAAAAGTTGTTTTAATGTCATTCTCATATTTATTCTATGATAATAGAATAAATATGATAACAGCATTCTAGGTGAAATTCACTTTGGGTCAATTCACGTGCTGATTTTGCCCATGGGCTTGTAGTTACTATGTTAAATTAATTAAACTAAAAGAAGAAGTTTTTATATTTGATACTTAGTTATGGAAATTTGTGTGTTTCAATTTAATGGACTTTTAAATTTAAGTTTCATAAAATCTTACAAGACTTAAATAAACTAGATAAATTTTAGAATTCTTCAATTATTAAGGTGAAATAAATTTACCGTTTGACGGCAAAAGTTCACACTTGCAGTACTCTAGGGGGTATTTTATTATAGCTTGACTCTTTGTTTCTACCCAAATGTGCAGGTAACTTGTTATTCCTTGACTCACCGAATTTTGACGTCCTAAACGGAATAGGTGGCGGAACCTATTGCCATGTTTTTTAAGTATAGTATTTTTTATTAAGTTATTTCATTTCATTGTTTGTGTAGATCGGTGTCCTGAACAGAGCATAATGATGTCAGTCATAGATATTTATCACACATAAATTCCGAAAATAATTCCCAGCAGTCATTGGTCATCAATCCCGCGACATTTTTATCAAAGGCGGGGAGCTCGACCACCTGATACGATGGACTTCAATAACTTTAATAACCTCAACATACAAGGCCATAACTTAACGGTCCAAATACTTTTTAACTATGATATTTATGATTAATTATGGCAAGAAGGTATAATAAGGAAAATGTCACGTTAATATGCCAGGCGTGATTGTTGTACCGAATTGTTTTAATTGGCGTCAAGGGGATATCACGTAACAACGTCTGATTAGGAGAAGGAGGGGATACATATTGTCACGACACAACGTCAATTTGCTCATGTCATGCAAAATTTATAATATTAAGCAGTGGACCTACTTTGTTCATTACAAGGTGAATATTATTAAGCTTTTGATTTTTAACAGAGATTAAAGACAATTTCTAAATTAAAATATATTAAATTCTTAAATAGAGGACTGGTTTATTCTTCGGACAGAGGATTATCATTGCTATTTAGCGTGGCAATGCGGCCAGTCTTCTAGGCACGCCGTCAGTAGACCTATATTCGGAGAGACATTTGTTTTCACCTAGCCTTTCAATGTCTATATTGTAACTAATGTAAATAATTCAATCCTATCTTAGTATTGAATCTGGAATGATAAAATTACCATTAAACCAAGTTGATTGGCTCTTAATTTTGATAGTCGAGTATTCTGGCTTGCTGCACCTTTTTATGCATGGAAATATAGCATTATTATTTTTTTATATTGTTAATTTTTTTTATGATAAGAAAAAGGCCTCGGTGGTCCAGTGGTCAAAGATCCCGCTTTTGAATCAAGAAGTCGCGGGTTCAAATCCTGGCCTCACAGCAATGACTTTTCCAAATTATTTTCGGAAGTTATGTATAATAAATATCGATGAATGAAAACCTTGTGCTTGGTATGGCAATAGGTTCGTCACCATTTGGGACATTAACATAATTCGGATAGAAAAAGGCGGGAAGTTGTGTTATGTTATGATAAAAAAAAGATTATCTGATACAAGAATTTCTTCCTCTTTTTTCTCATGATCACTTTGCATCCGGCCGATTGCGACCATTATGTCCATGTTTTATATGAAATTTATGTGTGCATATGTATTTTAAATTTAATTATATTCTTAATTTCCAAAATGTGGTTATATAAATTCGGATTCAAACTCAATTGGAGGAGTGGGAGATGACGGAGAAAAAATATATAAGAATATAGCAGTACTTTTACTAGAACATTTTAAACACATTTTCGCCGATTTCAAGCTTACGAACGAGAAACCACATTGAAAATAAAATATGAGGCTATTTCCTACATTCTGTTAATGGATTGGTATAACAAATCTTCGTGACATTTGCCCCGTCCATAGAGCAATAAATATCTGGCGAGGCTAAATACGGAGAGACGAACACTGAAAATATTATATTCCGATTTCATAACCATAACAATATTATTTAGTAGAGCCTAGCAGTTCGCTGCATGAATGGGCCGGCTTAACCGGTGAAATGCCACGACCTCTCAGAAGATCGACGTAAAATGTCTCATGCCGCGTTTCGTTAGATAGAGAAGAACACGGAGGCCCACTCCCCTTCCCCATCTTTTCTAATCCTACTCTCTTTAAGGCCGGCAACGCAACAGTAAAACTATATGTGTAGCGGAGAGGCGCTGGTCAGTTATCATCAGGTGACACGCATGCTCATTTGCCCTGCTATACCATAAAAAAAAACTTTTAAATAAAAAAAAACTCGGTTGCCTGTAAAGACAGTTTACTGACCCATTGCTCACTCAAGTAGGAGAGGAAAGAGGTAACGCCGCATCGAGTTAACACCGCATTTGTCATGTTAAGACTTCGTCACGACAAAGCTCCTTTTTTTTAATTTCACGCTGTTTTCAAACTAAAGGCATAGGCAGAGGCGTCTCGGCTCGCTGAATTTTAACATTCCAAATGGAATAGGTGGTGGAACCTTTTGTAATCAACGGGCACAAAGTATCACCAATCATCGATATTTATCACACTTGAATTCAGAAAAGAATTTATTGGGGTAAGTTCAGATTCCAACGTTGAGTAGTTTTAAAGACCTAAGCATATAAGGGGATAGACAGCGGAAAGAAACTTTGTTTTACAGAATGTCATAATAATAATGATGATAATAAGCGTATTTATAATATTCTTTTATCATTTTTCGTCTAGTAAAATACCTTTTCATGATGACCGAAAGTAAGTACATGTACATATTGTTCAGCGCTGTGACTTAAGATTAAGAAAAAAAAATATGTTGGTTGGTACAACAACTTCGTCTCCAAATGTTCTTCTTATTGTGGTTACAATTCCCACATGAAATTTAAAAAATATATGTTATCTTGAATCTTGATAGATGTTTCTCGACCTTGCTTGTGTTTGTGTAAGGTCTTAGTCATATTTTCAAATCAAAAATATTCTATTGTTAATTTGTGAACATAAAATGAACAATGATTACTTAAAAAACATTATTTGTAAGTATTTTGTGAACGTATAATATGTCGAAAATCGAAGGGTTTTTGGTCCCTAAATAATATAAGTCAATACAGAATTTGTGTCGTGTCTGGAGTTCGAGCACAACGTTTCTGTATGGAATCCGTAGTCACACCAATGATTTCTAGGATTTTTGGTCAGAAGTTGAATCTCCATCTTGGACACGATACACACAGTGCTCTCTAGTTCAAAGCTAGAGAAGAACAAAACGAAAAACATTTTTTATGCGTCGCAGCGCTGTGTTGTGCCCGGGAGACAATTTTGGCGCTGAGTTGTACGTCGAGGTGCTAAGGTGTTCATAGCGGTGCTGTATTATACATCGCGGTGCCGTGTTGTGCGTCGCGGCACTGAGTTGTGCGTTGTGGCGCTATATCGTGCGCCGCACCCCGCCCCATTTTTTAACAGAAAAAAATTTTTTTTTTCAAAATTGTATCCTAGCTCTTAAGTGTGGTGATACTGGGGGATGAAAATGAATGAATAATTTTATTAATAATTTCTAGATATATAGATTCGTTTCGACTTAATGTTAACTGCTGGGACACCAGAAGTCAACATTAAGTCGAAACGAGAAGAGAGAAAGGATTGAAAAATTAGAAAAAAAATATATTCAGCAATTTGTAATTTTAAGAAAAATCTGAAAATTTGGTCAAACTATTACCATTTTCAGTTATTGCGATTCTTTTTAACCGACTTTTTTTATATATATGTTCACCGATATTTTCGTCAATTATGGACGGATTTCAAAAATTTTTTTTTCGTTGTAAAGTGTTTACTTTCGAGATGGTCCCATTTTCATGGTTCATTTTGAACCAGGAGAAATCGAAGGCATCCACCAAAAATTGTATGCAAGTATGATGTTTTTGTTACGTAATAGTAATGTCTTAGGGATATTCTTCATGGTGATAACATTTGATGCTGCTGTGTTGATGAAGAAGCCACAAACTCCTCAACGGTTAGGAGTTTGAAGACATAACTGCAAATGGTCGATAGAAACTACTTGGTACTATGTAGGACTAACGTATTGCTTGTGAAGTATACCTTCCTCCAGAACACGTTCTATTTGGTCATGGAATGTGTGTCTTGGCCGTCCTCGACTCCTACATCCATCCGCTTTTGCATTGTATATCTGCTTAGTCAGTCTTGCATCATCCATTCTTTCTACATGTCCGAACCATCGGAGCATTCCCTTTCTTACTTTTACACCGACCTATAATATAATAATATGTACCTATTTTATATATTTTCTGTGAGAGACTAAATACGTCCATTTACCGTTTTAAATTGATAAAACAACGAAGAGAATAGAAGGCGAATGCTATCATCTGTCACAGTTGTGGAGTTTTCAAACTTTTATCTTACCGAAAACAAATGGGAGTACTAAGTTATGACAGTTGGGATGGATCCGTGAATGTTTGTGCCCGCTGTCAACGGTTGCCATCATCGCTTAAGAAAGCAATTAGCTCTGAGTGCTATCAATATTAATATTCGTTTATATATAAATATGGTAAAGATTGTTTGAACGAAACAAATACAGAAATAAAAATGGTGACCGGTCATACATATTAATGAAAGACATGTTTTTCGAAGTAGCACTCTAAATTAGTGTAGTAATAGTAGTGTATAGATATCGAGAGTTCGATGTTGTATATATTTTTCTATATTCATATACGTTTCAATGTTACTAGTGTAAAATCAATATTAAATTTATTTAAAATTAATCATGAAGTGTGATTAAAACTTTTCTGCCAACCTCAAATAATATGCATAGGGCAGGAAGATGATAAACTTCAGAAAATAATTGTGAGAAGACATCGATAAGACAGCGCATTCGATCCAAAAACTTCTTGATTGAGAAGCGAGTTGCTCGGACCAGACCAAAGTAACGGAACGGCGCGGCGACGTATAAATACTTTTTCGATAAAAATGAATATTTTTGTCTATATATCTAAGTATCAAATATCTATTACTAATCTAGGCTGCTTTGAGATTTCAAATAAAAAGAAACGATTGCATTGTATATGGCCACCAAAACAATTACCGTTAGTTTCAAAATTAAACTGTATTTTGTAAACTGCCGTGCTATGGGGAGGCCTACGTTCAGCAGTGGACAGATCTGGGCTGATGATGATCTGATTTTAAATTTTCGCCTCGGTGGTCCAGTGGTCGCGCTCTCTCATCTGAATCAATAAGTCGTGGGAACCCGAGAGCCTGTAATTGACCACTTACAGGTTAAAAATCAATATTTTTGGAAGTTATCTATTGACGATACACATGTTGCAAAAGGAATGATGAACCTGAATGTTTTTTTTTATGGGATAGCTGGGCAAACGAGCAGGCGTGTCACCTGATGGTAAGCAACCAACGCCGCCCATGGACACCAACTACACATAAAGTGTTACTGTTGCGTTGCCGACCTTTAAGGGATAGGGGAGAGGAAAATATGGGGAAGGGGGGTGGGCCTCCGGGTACCTCTCTCACCGAACGAAACGCGGCATGAGCCACTTTACGTCGGTCTTCTGAGAGGTCGTGGTATTTCACCGGTCGAGCCAGCCCATTCATGCAGCGAACTGCTTGGCTCTACCACTGTTAAAATGTGGAAAAAAAACAGAGAAGAAGGAGACTGAAGAAAAAATGGATGAATTGTGTGAAAGATGATATGACTAGGAAGGGTGTTGCTGTGGAAGAAGCGAATGATGCCGACCCCAAATAACGAGAACAGGGTAGGAAGATGATATTTATAATTATTATGTTACTTATGTATTATTGGACACCCAAGCCCGAATACTGAACCATCACTCAAATATATAAGCGCTACTTAAGCGTTTAAGTAGCTGTCACATTAGACAATAAGTGAAATTTGAGCAGTAAGAAGCACTTTATTGATTGTCAGATTTGAGTGGCGGTTCAGTATTCGGGCGTCAGTGTTTTTTTAGTGTCAATTAATACAGGGTGATTTTTAAAATGGAACTAACAAGTCTTAACATGTTAGATTTCTGATTAAATGTGCCAATGATACTTACCACGACACTCTAGTACTTATATACTATACTTTCTAAAAAAACGCCTTGCAAAATCGACAAATTTTTTGCTTTTTTTCTGATTTTTTGCATCGTGGTTACGACCAATTCCGTCCCTCCAGTTTCAACTTAACGTTGACTTCTGGGACAACCTGTATAGTATATATAATGCACAATTTTGATAAATATTATAAAATTAATGATATTTGTAACACACAGCTTTCGTAATGATATTGGTGGCAGCAAGTTTGTAACCCGCGACTTTTGATTCAGAAACGAAACGCCATACCCACTTGGTTTATTATTAAAACACATGTTCAAATATGACAGTAATAAGATAAGTAAAAGCCACTAATTATAAATGATATCTATAATAGGTTGTTTGGACATTGCAATATACAGTGATACAAGCTTTCTTAATTATCTAACATGTGTCAATCCGAATACGAATTATATATAATTATAATATAAATATTATTATAAATATTAGTAAAAAAGAATCAGTATTGCATTGTGGATTGCTAGCTGGGCAGTAATCCACAATGCAATACTAATTCCAATGCTAACTTATGGAAGCGAGAGCTGGGTATGGCTGGCAGAGCGTGCATGAAAGTAGGATAAACGCGGTCGAAATGAGGGCATTGCGCAAAGTCTGCGGAGTGACCCTCGCTGACCGCGTGGAAAACAAGGTTATAGGAAGGGAAGGAAGTGGGATTGAAAGAAAGTGTCGATGTAAAAGTAAGAAAGGTCATCCTCCGATGGTTCAAACATGTAGAAAGAATGGATGATGCAAGATTGACTAAGCAGATATACAATGCAAAAAGCGGATGGATGTTGGAATCAAGGACGGCCTAGACATACATTCCATGACCTAATAGAAGGTGTTCTGGAGGAAGGTGATGTTAGCAGCCTCAAAAATCGACGCGCGTGCATGAATAGAGTTTTGAAAGTCAACGAAGCGAGTGAGGTGTGTAAGAATTGTACCTTATGGCGCTCCGTTCTCTCTGCCTGCCTCGCAAGGGATTTGACGTGAAGTTGTGTATGTTTAATTATCTATGTAAGATATAATTATAAATGCTTGACTAAGCAGATATACAGTACAAAAGCCGAAAGATGTAGGAGTCGTAGACGGTCAGGATATACTTTCCATGACCGAATTGAACATGTCATGAGCCAAAATACTAACGAGCGTATGACTGGTGAACGAAATGAATGGTGTCTTATGGCGCTCTGTTCTACTTAGTCTCTGGGGACTTACTTAGTCTAAAACTCTGGGGATATGGGATCCGAATGCTCGTGCACTCTTTAAAAATCTTGCAAAGAGACTGATCGAGGCCACTCGCGGACAGCGGGCTGGTGTATTCTTCGCAAAGAGAATTAGCGTTACTATTCAGCGTGGCAATACGGCTAGTCTTCTGTGCACGGTGCCGGTAGACCGAGATTCGGAGAAATTTGATTTTAACTGGTCTCTTTTAATTGTACCAATTAGTTAATAATTGTATCAATTGTTAATAATATAGTTAATTTCTTTCATCGCAATTAGAGTTATTCGTACGAAAGTATTTTATTTATGGTATAGGAGGGCAAACGAGCAAACGCGTAACCTGATTACAAGCAACCTGCGCCGCCCACGGACACCAGCAACACAAGTGTTACCCTTATGTTGCCAACCTTTAAAGGGAGTAGGATGGGGAAGAGGGGGGCCTCCGGGTACTTCTCTCACCGAACGAAACGCGGCATAAGCCACTTTACGTCGATCTTTTGAGCGGTCGTGGTATTTCGCCGGTCGAGCCGGCCCATCCATGCTCGTGCACTCCATAAAGATCTTGCAAAGACACTGATCAAATCTTTGCAAGATCTGTCGAGTGCACGAGCATTCAGACCCGATGTCCCGAGAGTCTCAACCTAAATTCTTAATATAATTCTTTTACAAACTTTAACGGCTGTTAAATTTTAGATACTAAAATAATAAAAAAAACTCATATTTTTAGTTACCAAAATAAAAATAGACACAATCGATTACAACTTACAGACAATAAAATATTATTGAAATTGTGATTGTATATTGCACCGGCCAAATTGTTTTAAAAAGGTATTGAGTAATTCGTTCTTGTTCACGTACCATATAACCGAAATGGTCTAGCCGAATTAATGGGTTAATTTCTTCATACATGCGACCAAACACCGTTTATTTTGTAAGTTAATGGTTTACTGCACAATAGATACTTTGATATGGGTGTCCGAGTAATTTGTTAACATTCTAGCGTTTCGTCCTTCGAAGCCTTATCACGCAATAGACGATAAGGCTTTACGTTTAAATTACCATATCATACTAGCGGAACCGGCAAACGTTACTTTAAATAAAAAAAATAAGCGGTGGACCGTCCTTAACATTTGATGGTATGAAAAAATTACTTTAAAAAAAAAGTTAAACCGACTTCTAGAAACATCGCCACAAAATCTTGAAGTAAATGAAAACAGTACCTTCATAACAAAAAAGCGATACAAAACGTAATACTTTTATAAAGTAATCTTTAACTATTATAATATTTACAAATGTCAGTCATTATTTAAGTCGGTGCAACACAATAGAGTACGTGACCTGGGCTTGCACCGACTCCAAAAATAAGTGACATTGAAATGACATGAAAATATTATTCTCAAACTAATTATGCCCATGAATAATATTTCTCAAAGAATTCTCTCGAGAATTTCAGATAAAACACTGTAAGAAGTTTCAAAGATACATAACAACAATGTATGACCTAACTGTAAATAAATATGCCAATCTGAGATAAGGATAATAAACGGCTTGGAGGTCCTTCACAGACTTATAACCTCAAGTGGAAGGTTATATAATATGATATCAGGCTAAAGCTAACATATGGCAATTAATTATAAACATGTAATTGATGTAATGAATTAACCTAATTGGACAATTAAAAAAAATCGCGCATAAATTAACTGACTGAACTCATTTGTTGTATTTTTATTAATTTTTTTGTGAGCAATTTCAGTAATTTCGTATAATCTTCCAGAATTCAATGACATACTAATCTCGTAAGGTCACGTTATAGTCACAGTTTAAATTCTTTAAATTGTATTAGCAACGCAGAAAAGTGCATCCACACTAAAATAAAATTACGTTTAAAAAAAATGTTAAGCCGACTTCTGGAAACGTACACCACAAAATCTTGAAGTATGTAGATGAAAACAGTACCTCCGTAACTAACAAGCGATAAATGACGTAACTTACTCATTTGTATACATAATACAATATATCAAAAGTAACATTTTAGTATAGTCATCTTTAACTATTAAAATATTTATAATGGAAACTCATTAATGAAGTCGGTCCAACAAAATAGATTACGTTAACTGCGCTGGCACCGACTCCAAAAATAAGTGACAATTGTAAATATATTAATAGTTAAAGAACCGGAGGCCCGATCCCCTTTCCCCCCACTCCTTTAAAGGACGGCAACGCCTCACGGTATTCCTGGGCGGTGAGAAGTTGTCTACCATCAAGTGACCCACTTGCTTATTTGCTCTTCTAACCCATAAATAAGACCGTTAAGGCAGACCCCCAATGTGATCCCCTCATTTTATAAATATCCGGCATCAGTAGATTACAATCAGTTGTCTTGCTGCTGTTCCCTAAATATACCCTCAAAATTTTCTTATGCTATGCGCTTTCAATGCGGTAAACTAATTTTTCTAAAACGTTTAATATTAAATTTCATATAGTTTTGTGCCGATACCTATTAAAGTTAATTACATCTTAAATTTATAGCAGCGCTATAAATTCTCAGATTATCTACTCCGTCAATCACTAACAAATTCATTCATACTTAGAAATTTACCTTGACTATGCCAAGCTGTGTGGCGCCGGCTTAGAATACCGCCACCTCATCTCTTCCCGTGGGTTTCGTAAAAGGAGCCTAAGGGAAAAGGCTGGAAGAATGGGCAGCAGCATTCTCTCTCACCAAAATACAGCCTACTGCAATCGCCAACCCGCCTGCCAAGCGTGGCGATTATGGCAAAAACCCCCCATGATGGAACAAACAAATATTACGTTGCACAGGACCGGCAGTTGTGGCGCTCTATGGGGGAGGCATACGTCCAGCAGTGGACCTCTAAAGGCTGATGATGATGATGATGCTAACTATACTAATCGTATACTACTACGACAAATATTATAGATTATAATATTATATATAACTTTACGTCTTTTTCTACCCGAGGGTGTAGACAAAGGTTGTAAAGCCTCTTCACGCCGTTATGTATAGGTCCCAAATAAAATAGGCGGCGAACCTATTGCCATACCGGGCACAAAGTTCCCTCCAGTCATCGATATTTATCACCCAAAACTTTCGAAAAGTCATTGGTGTGAGCCAGGATTCGAACCCAAGACTTCTTTACAAGTGGGGTGCTCGACCACTAGACCACCAAGACCTTAAATACTAAATTGACTATAAATGTAAACGTAAAATCCATGTCCATATCGAGATTATGAGATACTTAAGAATAAGACTTAAAATCACAAAGGTTAATTCAAGCAAATATCAAACAAAGGGTTCATTTGCAAATGTCTATGCATCGATGTCCTCACAAGCTCACGACAAAGCCTTCGTGCATCGATCTTGAACCAAACCATTGCTCACCCAGCCACCCAGTGCTGCATCAGTAGGCTTTAACACTACACGTATCCTGGCGTTGATTTAAGAGATCAAATTAGTATTCATTGCAATCATATATAATGTTTATGTATTGTAATGATAACATTAACTACAAATGGTTGTGTAAAACAAACATATATCTTAAAATAAATGAAAATTGTAAATGAAAAATGACAATAGCCTAGCGTATAACTTGCAACATTAATTGTCCTGTTGTAAGGCTATACGCGATTATGGCAGCAAAAAATAAATATGTTGAAAAATGTCTATCGTTTATTCGATAAAAGCCTCTTGACACGGTGGGTAAGTAAAGTAATTGTGAAAGTATTTTTATTTATTATTATAAATTTACTATCCTCGAAATAATATTTAACATTAAATAAATCATTTAAAAATAAAAAGTCCTCAATACGACCTCTCAACTAAAGTTATTCACTTGAAAAATAAGAAGAAAATGCGCAAATCGTTATACATTGATGAAGTCAAATTGAATTAACTAATTACAATATATTTGAATGAACTCAACATTAAATATATTAAAAGATTTGAGAGTTCTTTTGATAAATTTTTAAGTGCACTTTATTTTCTTTATGTATATTTCTATATTATATCTGTTAGTTCACCTTTCTTTAAACATTATTTCACATACTTCACATTTAATTAGCAGTTGCTTGAAGATGTTTGCTAATTTATCTATACAGAGTTACTCTCACGTTCCATATTTACGAAGCAACACAATTAGCATCTAAAAAAAAAATTGAGCCACGATGATGTATCAATTGATTAACGTAAAAAAGAAAAAAAAACACTAGATCCACTCGATTACTTTCGTATCCTTAACCTTAATAACTAGACCGTATAGAATACTACAACGCATTCTATGTAATGTCAATTTGACAGTGATATCTTACCGAATAACACACAGCTGCGCGTGCGCACCTATTCGGTTTTAGTTTTACGGTGATTGTGCGCAAGCGGCTACCACGCACTGATCTTCCGTTACAAACGCTCAGTGCAACAACGACACTAGTCGCGAACGAACTTAGAACCCAAACCAATCGTTACCACGACACCGCCACTCTAAGCCTGTGAACTGTGAACTCGCGAACTTAATTGTGTATTATAAGTACTGTGATTGTGTTTTAATCGGTATTATCGCGGTAAGTAAATATAGTTTTTTTTTTTGTTTTATTGTGGTGTAGTCATTTACTACTAGAAAATATTATTAAACTTTCATTTAATAAAATCGCGGTTGCGCTCTCTCTCTCCGTTGACGAAGAAAGCTGATATTAGACGTGCCTTGGTAAATAATAAATATTATTTATATTATTTTATCTTTGTTCGACATTTTTTTTTATTCATGATAAATACGAGTAGTGTTGTAGTCATAATAAATATTGCCTTACAAATATTTCGAATAACTCTAACGATTTTAAATTGATAACATACTGATATTTTTGAGTTGGTGAATTCGTAGATCTAGAATTATTGTTGAAATTGTTTGATTGTTGAAATATTTGTTTCAGTAGATATGTAATAAAATATTTCTACTCCGGTTTTGTTTATATATTATTGCAATTGATAAAATTTTAAAGTAGTGAACTAATTTTAATGATTATTTCATTGTTAAAAGGTTTATTTTATTTAAAAGTGATTAACTATATTTTGTTAAAAAATAATTTATCCTCTGCATAAAATAATAAATTCTGAAATTGCGTTTACGTTGATGATCTTTGTTTTTTTTTGTTACTTAAATTTTAAGGATGATTTAAGTGTTTTCTAAGAAAGAAATTTTATATATATTTATTTAATATTTTGAGCGTGCAAAGGCTTTTTACAAATATCCTGCTGATTAAGTCATTAATCACTAATACGTTAAATTATGAATAAATTCCAAATAGAGTTGCGATTGCAGTTTAATGAAATTTGAACACATTTGCAATAATTATGAATTAAAATTACAATGAAGTTTGTTTTAAAAATAATCAAATAGAATTTAAAGGTTGTTGAGAACTTTGAACAAAATTAATTTACATACACAGTAACGATTTTATTCTAAATGTATGATTTATTATATAATATTCAAGAAATAAGTCTCAAGAAATATGAAATAATTTTAAAAACAAAGAAAATAAATTTATGTATTTTAATTAAATCTATTCTATTATTTAATCTATTTACATCAGTAACCTTCATTTCTTCCGTTTTTTCAAAGTGTTTACCGATTTAAAAAAATCATATTAATTTGTTTTGTTACTTAAAATTATTTATACACTTCATATTTATCGTGAAATATTTTTTACCTAAAAATTCATTTCCTCGGTGTATGTTAATAAGCAAAATTAAGTAATAAACTTACGCAATTATGAACCCATGGAAAGTAAATAGATTTATATGCATTAAAATACAATTTAATTTAATTATGTTTTCAGTTCAAATAATAAATTTAAATATAATTATCGTAAATCGTAAAAAGTCGTGGGATCGATTCCGGGCTTACACCAATAACTTTTCTAAATAATTTTTCGGAAGTTATGTGTGATAAATATCATTTAAATATGGGCCGCTGTATGGTTAAAGGTTCCGCTACCTATTCCATTTTGAACATAAAAATTCATCGAGTCGAAGCTTAACAGCCTCTGCCTTCTTCTTCGAGTATAAAAAGGGGTAAAGCTATATTATTATTACAGTAAACTTTACTATAATTAAATGGGATGTATGTGTGTCTAGTTTTCACTTCTGTCAGAATGTCCCACGGTCTGTTCTCGTTGTTGTTCAATGCGATCTTTGTGACCTACAAAATAGGAACACTCTCACTGTCGTATAGATAGTGGAAGGTGTTATGCAATAAAGTATACGCGTATATAAACATTAAATTACGTTGAGGATTTCCGAAAACTATTTGGTGTGAGCTTGAGTTTTCTTGTTGAGGTTTTTTATAATTTAAATTAACACTTGGTAGCATTAATTGATAATATTTTTATGCGAGTTGAATGTGTGTACATGTCTAGGTTATTGTGAAGACTAAAACAGAGTTCGGAAGTCGGAGTTTGGATGTTGTGGCGCACATTGGGAGAGGCCTATGTGCAGCAGTGGACTGCAATAGGCTGATGATGATGATGAAAGCAGAGTTAGGGTTGCTAACATAGGGACTAGAAAATTATCAGTGTAACTTATTAAACTTTTTAAATAAAATAAACAATAATAGCCATCGTGATTCACCCGTGAATAATAAGAATAGTTTATTTAAATTTTATTCAGTTATTCGGCAATCAACATCTCAGAAAAATATATGCAAAGTTAAGCGTTTGATTGTATTTAAGTTAATTGTGCTTAGTTATCTATAATTTTAATAACTTTGAATAACAAGTGAAAAGAAAAGCAACTTTAAAATATTATTATTTATTATAATTTTTATACAATATTTATGTTTTTCTTGTATTTATATACACTTAGTGGAGTGTTTCATTGTCGCTCTCGTCTTGCATAAATCATCCACAAAACTGTGTTTAACCGTTTTTGTTCAACGCCTTAAGAAAGAAACTGAATGGTTTCATGACAAAGCTATTAACTTTAAAAAGAAAAATAATAAAAAAAAACTAGCATTTTTACAAGCAGAACGGCATTGCAAATTGTTTAATTATTACAACTTTATAAATATTTCATACACGAGTTACTACAAAGGCCAGTGCCGAAGGTAATATGAATACGTACGTTTTAAGTAATTTTAATGCCACCAGTAGTAGTAAAATTTGGATTTCTAAATTTTGCACTTGTACCATTTTGCAACGATGACACAATCGACTTTAATTAATAATTTAATCAGGTGAACTTATTAATATGTACGTATATCGGACCTTGCTTCTTCCGCCCGACAGCGCACACAAAGGTGAGTTAGGAATTTTCACAATACATTAAATGTAGTGTAACGTTGAATGATTAAATTATAACTTACATATTGTTTTTATGTGTGTTTGTGTGTTTCAATGATTTATGACGCGTAAAAATTTACTTCAGAATTCATTCATTCATTCGTTCACAAGTTCATTGCTAGTGTTTTCACACACACATAACACATAACTTCACTCCAAATACATTGCGGGGTAGGCAGAGAGAACAGAGCGCCATAAGGCACGATTCTTACACGCCTCACTCGCTTCGTTGACTTTCATAACTCTTTTCATGCACGCGCGTCGGTTTTTGAGGCTCCTAACATCACCTTCCTCCAGAACACGTTCTATTTGGTCATGGAATGTGTGTCTTGGCCGTCCTCGACTCCTACATTCATCCGCTTTTGCATTTTATATCTGCTTAGTCAGTCTTCCATCATCCATTCTTTCTACATGTCCGAACCATCGGAGCATGCACTTTCTTACTTTTACACCGACACTCTCTTTCAAACCAACTTCCTTCCTTACAACCTTCTTTTCTACGCGTTCAGCAGATTTTGCGCAGTGCCCTCATTTCTACCGCGTTTATTCTACTTTCATGCACACTCTGCCATACCCAGCTCTCGCTTCCATAAGTTAGCGTTGGGATCAGGACTGCATTGTGGATTGCTAACTGGGCTTTTCTGCTAATGTTTTTGCGCCCAGGAATCTTTTCATTTTGTAATAACGGTCAGTAACTTCACTATACTTAAATACAATATATGTTTTTATTAACGAGCGCTTGTTAAGATGATCTCTTTTGAGTGAAAAATAACATATTTTTTCCCGCCTTATTCTGCCGCTTTTATTCATGATCGAAGTCATATATATTTATCATACATAGCTTCCGAAAAAAATTACGAGAAGTCATTCAGCCCGGATTCAATTCCATGACTTTTTTATTCAAAAACGTAGTGCTTGACTTCTGGACTACCGAGATGACAAACTTCTTGGTGTACACCTGGAATCACCAAGACAGATTGATTTACTAATTTAGATCCCAAGGAAAGAATCTGTTTTATTTACAATATTAGTACAATAGATATAAAATATTAGTTTCCAAACAATCTCTTCCTAAGTCAATGACTTAGGTACATGGAAGATTTGTATATTGAAGTTGAAATTTATTAAAATCAAGCTCCTATGTTTAGTAGTAATAAACATAACTTCACGCCTTTTTCTACCCGAAGGTGTAGGCAGTGGTGTAGCCTCGACTCGCCGTTATTTATGTAAACAGTTAGTTGTAAACAAAAGTAACTTAATTCATATATTTCAATAGTTAACTTACTGTATTTGTTCTTGACTGCAATATCTTAACTCACATCAATATCGATGACAGTGGTTGTCAATCACTAAATCGTTGTCAATCGTTCATCGAGTCAATTGAGACATTATGTTACAACACTAAAAAGAAATCTGATAACTGTGACTAAATGATCACAGTGGGAGCAATCGTTAGATACTTACTGTGAAATGGCAAATTATAAATTGTATGTTGAGATGTATGTTAAAATGGTTTGGTCATATTGCAAGAATGGATGAAAGCCGACTGACTAAAAGAGTTTACGAAGCGAATGTGAGTGGCAGGGTCGGGATCAGGAGACCAAGACGGAGCAAAAAAGGCAAAATGCGTAGCACCCGAAACCGACGTGAATGCAAGACGAGATGTATGACTGTGGATGAAGCGAAAGAGGTGTGTCAGGATCGTAGCTTGTGGAAAGCCAAAGTCTCTGCCTACCCCCATGGGTGACAGGCGTGAGCTTATGTATGTATGTATAAATTGTTGAGTTGATTTATTAAAAAATATGTGCACTTCAATACGTTAGACTTATAGGATAGGATGGCAAACGAGCAGACGTGTCACCTGATGGTAAGCAACCAACGCCGCCCATGGACAGCAGCAACCCATACTGTGTTACTGTTTCGTTGCCGACCTTTAAGAGATAGGGGATAGGGAAGGATGGGGAAGGGGGGTGGGCCTCCAGGTACCTCTCTCACCGAAGGAAACGCGCGAGTCACTTTACTTCGATCTTCTGAGAGGTCGTGGTATTTCACCGGTCGAGCCGGCCCATTCACGCAGAAAACTGCTTGGCTCTACCACTGTTTTTAGTTTCTCGTAATTATTCATGGACTGTGCATACTTTTAAAACTACATGAAAATACTTTTCGCCTGCCGTCTCTTCAATCTAATACTATAATGATATCAATTATGAACCTTTCCTTAAGAGGTGATAAATACCCCGGCGAAATTGTCACGCAAACCTTATATAACCGAATGATATTAGAATATAATGGGATCAAAACTACTGCCATTAAATATCAATCCGATGAGGCTGTATTTTTTTTTGTACAACCATAAAATACAAACTTTCTCTCTGTTATTATCTGTTAGTGAATAGAGCAGAATGCCATTCCTAAAACAAAAAAAAAAATACAGTTATGACTTCATATTTATACCATGAAGGTCTGTTTCATCATTTCGTATAATTTTAATAACCATTTTATTCGCAAAATATTTCTTAAACGCAGTATTAAAAAAAAGTATACTGGTACGTATTTCACGTTTTTATACGTAACTTCACGCCTTTGTTACCCGAAGGTGTAGGCAGCGGCCTACACATTAAGCCTCGTCTCGCCGTTACGTCCACGTCCCTAATGGAATAGGTGGCGAAGCCATTGCCATACCGGGCACAAAGTTTTTCAGTTATCGATATTTCATTCATCATCATTGGTGTGAGTCAGTGTCAGGATTCGAACCCGGACCTCCGGATCAGAAGCCGTATGCTCGACCACTTCGCCACCGAGACAATTTAAAACTACTCTAAGGCCTTAATGATAATATCCAGTAAATATACTAGAACCAGAATAGGTTCGATTGGCGAAATTGGCAAATGATTTGGCGAGTCTAGACTTAGCCTTAACCTTAACTGGCTATACCTACGGGTAAAAAGGCGTAAAGTTATGTTACGTTATAGGGACAGAGGTATTAGACAAATTTACACAAGTAGAATCAAATTTTTCAAGCCAAAAATACCTTGCATAGAAGAATATTCGTCGTGTGTTAAATACAGATATTTATAAGCCTTTAACCAACTATACTTCACGCCAAGTTCTTTGCAGCGTAGGAAGAGATAACAAAGAAAATATGATTCCTACACTCCTCACTCTCTTGTTAAACTTTCATAACTCTGGTCAAGAACACTTGTAAGTTTTTTAGACTCCTGACATCATCTTCCGCAAGGACACGTTCGTTTTGGTCGTGGAAAATTTGTCGTACCCTGTGTATCTGCTTAGTCAATCTTGCATAAGGTATGTAGTTAAATTGTATTCAGTGTATTAGTATGTAAATAATAATAAATTGGCGAAATCATTCAAGGTTCTGATGATCACTTATAAATTTAACTTTATACAATATGTACACGACTTCAAAGCTATCATATTTAATTTATTTCTTCAGTGCGTGACTATAGTATGTTTTACGTTTGAACGCAAAAATAGTTATTTCGTAATCTTAAGCAGAAATAGGTAAGTAATAATATAGGCATATATTATTTCTTTCTTTGAAAATATTGACATAAGCCATACATCCGCCTGGCTCGATCACTGAAATGACACAATGACTTTTTTTTTATTTCTTTACTTTTTACTAAATAGCTAAATACAAACATTACAGCATTTGTATCCAATTAAGTAGGTTAAATGTATTTGTATTTAATATACATATTGTGTATTTAATTTATATAGATATAGCAGCGTGTATTTTTATTGAATATTTTCAAACATAATACAGATTTACAATTAAAGATACATGGCGGTTGCATCGCGCAGCAGTACCGGCCGACGCGTGCTATTAAATATCGCCAATTGGACTTTAAAATCCCAAATTTAGTCATTAATAGGGTACTTAAGTACTTAAAACATTTGTTTAGGTAAAAAAATTTCGCCGTATTAACTAGTATCTTATGAGAATTCCAAGTAATTTATTTATTTCCAAATTGTTTATTTATTTAAGTAACTTTATTATACGTCGTGTTTCTTTACTTGCAATATAAAAATAAAAAATTCAGAAAAATTGTTCCCCAAACAAGCGAAGATTGACCGTGGTATGTGAAAGTAGCAATACTCCAATAATATATTCAAGACACGTAAGAATATGGTACCGGCAGAGCACACCGGCACGTAGCGGTATACTGATGCAACCTATTATACATAACACCTCTTTAGGAGACTCGGGCTAAAATACAAAGCAAAGCGAAAGTTAAACGTTATATTATATTATTGTCTATTAAATAATTAGACAGTCTTGGTAGTCCAGTAGTGGAGCACCCCGCTTCTGAATCAAGAAGTCACGGAATTAAATTCGGACTAACTCCAATGAATTTTCGATTCTTTTCGGAAGTTAAGTTAACTTTGTGTCCCGTGTATGGCAATAGGTTCCCCACTTTTTTTCCAGACATCGATATATATTTATCACACATAGTGTCTATAAATATATGGCGATGGCATTAGGTAAGAGTGTAAATGGTGCATTGAGGGCGCAAAAAATGTTAGCAGAAAATCCCAGCTAGCTATTCGCAATATGGTACTGATCCCAACGCCAACTTAAGGATGCGAGAGTTAGATATGGCAGAGTATGCATGAAAATAGGATAAACGCGGAAATAAGAGCACCGAGCAACATTTGTGGAGTGCCTCTCGCTTACCGCGTCGCAAATAAGGTTGTACGGGAGGAAGTTTTTTGTTTATCAACTGACACTGTCTTTCAATCCAAAAGAGAGTGTAAATTTTTAAACAAGAAAGAGCATAATCCGATGGTTCGGACATGCAGAAATAATTAATGATACAAGATTAATTAAGCAGATATACAACGCAAAAGCAGGTGAATGCAGGAGTCAAGAACGGCCATGACACACTTTCCATAACCAAATAGAACGAAGTTTAGAGGAAGGTGTTGTCAGGAGGGTTAAAAATTGACTAGCATGGGTATGACAAGAGTTATGAAATTCAAAGAAACGAGTGGAGCGTTTAAAAGTCGTGCCTTATGGCGCTTTGTGATGGTCAGCATTCGAAGACTATCGAGGCGAACGCGAATGTATCTATGACCAAACAAATTGTACCCATACACATACACACACATATACATTCACGCCAAATATCTCGCGGGGTAGGCAGAGAGAACGGAGCGTAATGAGGCACGATTCTTAACCATCGTTTTTAAAATTAAATTTTACTTTACCAAATAGTTTATTCGTCAACTTGACGGTTACTCTGCCTATAGTCTCAAATGTTAGCGTACTATACAGAAAAAAACACAGACACTCCTAATTTTTCTCTAGAATCAAACAGAAACTCAGACAACATTTTATAATACACATAAATTTTCCTCGTACAGTTAAGGTTAAGTTACAGAACGACTCCAAGATTATCTTTATTGCTGTGAAGCCACACAAAAAAAATACGGAGAATAATAAAAAGTTTGCAGGTATGCTTCTAAGGTGCACTGTCGTTTTTAGCATTGACATAAATTGTATAACGTCGTGAAGGTATCTGGCCTGGAGAGTCAACGCACCCACGCTGAGTTCACTGATCCTTGGTACACTGGAATTATTTGTGGCACGTAGGTACTCTTTGTTAAAAACTTATATAAATGTATAAAATGGATGTATGTGTTTATAAATTTATGTGATATATGCTAAGATTTAATGGAACTGTTTTTTTTTCAATTGCATGCCTTTTTCTACTCGAAGACTTGGTAAAGACGCCATTCGATCACGCGACTTTTTGATTCAAAAGCGCCGTTCTTGCCCTCCAATAAATTGCCCTGTAATAAAAAAATAAAATAAACATATACCCACAAATAATTATATGAAATAATCAATAAGCTATTATATTTTTTCTATTTTAAAACTTACAAAGAGTTTGTTTCGGAAGTTATGTGTGATAAATACCAATAACTGCAAACTTTCTGCCTGGTGTATGGCAATAGGTTCGCCACCTGTTCCATTTGGGACGTAGCACGCCGAGTCAAGGCTTAACAGCTGCCACCTACACCTTCACACCTTTGGGTAGAAAAAGCGCGCAATTATGCTATGTTATGTTTAAACAACATGAAGTAGAGTTTTACACTTACAAATTTTATTATATTATTTAACTACTAAGGTTAAAGTATGATTAATGCTCTATCGCTTGTTGGTTGCCACAACAAATATTATCTCATCAGTGAGCTCATCCTAAGAAAAAAATGTTAAAGCGTTAAAGTTCTGAGAATTTTAGAACACTTTAATTAAGTCGTCCCAAAAACGATAAAAAGAGATTTAAATATTCTTGGCTTTTATACTGAAGTTGAAAAAATATGTTTATCTGGTGATCCATCAAATCTAGATAATATTATGTCTTGAAAGTCCTGGTGCCACAACTCTAAGTAATATATTATTCGCCAGTTCAGAATTTTCATGATGGCTGACCAAATCTGTCATACATCATTCACCATATTATTATACGACAGGAAGAACTCCGCTTGCACCACAAGCGCGAACTATAAAAACTTCACGCTTTTTTTCTAACCGAAGACGTAAGCCCGACTCGCGGTTATGTTTACGTCTCAAATGGAATATGTGAAGACTTATTGATATTACGCAGGGCACAAAGTTTTCAGTTACCGATATTTATCACGCATAACTTCTAAAAAGGATTCCGAGAAATCCATGGTGTGAGCCGGGAACCGATCCCACGACTTTTGAATCAGAAGCGGGGAGCTAGACCACTGAACCATATCTAATGAACTGTTGCACTTACTTATTGCTAATTTCTATTGAAATTATTTGCAAAGGAAAAACATTAAAATACTTTAAATATGTTCTATTAATTGGAACCAATATGAATAATCGTTAATGTTAATCTAGAATCAGGTTTTTTTAAAGAGAACTTTCTGATCAAAATAAGAATTACGTAGTTTTTTGGAGCAGCGTCGTTAGTTAATTATTTTTTATTAAATCATGAAAATAGGAATTTTAAATTACGAGTACATTTTTGTTAAAAGATTGGAGTGATCAGAAATATTTACTTTAAATTTTTTAAACTTTGATTTGCCTTTAAGAAAATATACGCAGGCGTACCTGAATATGTTTCAAGAAGGTTCGTGTGAATGCACTCAACTCTTGTTTTTTTATTTACTAAGATACTACATTGGAGCCTCTTCACACATTTCAAAACATGTTATAAAAGATTCCTTTAGGCTTGACTAAATTCTGAACTTGGATGAACCCGTGTCTAAAATACTTGCAATAATTCAGATAAAAAGATTATTTTACTATTTTTATTTATTAGAATCAAATGTTCATTTTACTTTTTTGTTTATTCAATAAATCTAACAATATTAATTGTTTTTTGTGTAACAATAATAATCTCCACATTAAAATATTTGTTTTTTTATGGAATAGGTTGGTAAATGAGGCGTGTCACCTAATGGTAACTGACCAGCGCCGCTCATGGACACCTACAAGACACATAGTGTTAGTTTGCGTTGCCGACCTTTAAGGGAGTAAGATAGGGAAGGATAGGGAAAGGGATGGGCCTCCGGCTCTTACCGAACGAAACGCGGCATGAGCCACTTTAAGTCGACCTTCTGAGAGGTCGAGGTATTTCAGGTGGCCCATTAATGTAGCCAACTGCTTGGCTCTACCACTGTTAGAATGATGACAAGATTATGCGTAAGATTATTCTTTTATTTTTCCGCAATAGTTTAAACAACAATTTATAATGATTATTAGACAATTGTACCTATAAATTACCTTGATTTCCATTCCTAGTAACTAAACGATTTTCTTACGTAATCCTTGATATAGCACAAAGATGTCGCTATATGAAATTATTAGATTAAATAAAAACTGGTACACCTTAGGTTAACTCGTTCGTGACGGCCTTTTTTATCTTCAATTGCTATTCAGATGGTGTAATGTCAAGTGCAGTTAAGTAAAGTGTATGTTGATTGATCCAAATTAGGTCTTAGCTACTTCTTACGCATACGTTAACATGTAGTCTTGCACCACAAAAGTACGGCTAATATTCTATAAGTATTTTTATAGCTTCGCGCTTGTAGTCTCTACTAAGGTATATCTAATGAAGGTAACTGTTTAAATCTCGGATCTGAGATGATTGCTCTCAATAGTAATTGCATTCTCTATTAATATTGGGTGCATAAAAAAAATTGTTAAAGTATACAGACAGTCCTCGACTTACGTCGTTTCAAGTAACGTCGAAAAATGTTTTGGCACTATTCCTCAAACCTAGATTGATTGTTTCGATGTGGTAGAGCCAAGCAGTACGGTGCATGAATAGGCCGGCTCGACCGCTGAAATACCACGACCTCTCAGAAGATCGACGTAAAGTCGCTCATGCCGCGTTTCGTTCGATGAGAGAAGTACCCGGAGGCACACCCCCCTTCCCCATCTTTTCCTATCCTACTGCCTTACTTAAAGGTCGGCAACGCAACTGTAACACTATATGTCTTGCAAGTGTCCATATGCGGCGCTGGTCACTTACCATCAGATGACACGCTTGCTCGTTTGCCCTCCTATCCCATAAAAAAGGAGAATTTTGTTTTCGCGAGGTTAATAACAAAAGTCGGGCAGGCAGTCAGTGTTTCATGATTTATTATTAAAATTAATAACACACAAACACAAAAAATAATCATACTTATCAACATACTTACATGTAAATATATTAAAAAATATGTCCGGACTTACGTCGTTTTTTATATACGTCGCCTAAACATGCCGTAAGTACGGGGACTGTCTGTAAAATAGAGAAACCAATTCAAGCGCATCTTGCTTGAGATGTAGCTATTTTTGCAACGTGGAACAAATCGATTCAATTCAAATTTACAAAAGCTTTACATAACGGTTAATTAAATCAACAGTAATAATGAGATAATAATATATTAATTGGATTAAACATTTTACGTTCAGGTAACATATTGTATCGTTAATCAATATGTAAAAGGATTTTGCAATCAAGTAAAAACCTACGGCCAAATAACACAAACTAAACAAATTACAAATGTATGTCATATTTTTTATTCTTTAATCCTGTATACATTGATGATTTACATAAAAGTTTGCATGTTAATAATTTAATTTACATGTCACTAGCTGGCGTATAAAGTTTGTATGAACGTTCGTTTATATGAACTTAAATTAAGAGGTTAGGTTTACATAGTGTCGAGCTAAAATATCGAATTTTTAGATGATTGCAATTATATATTTTACTAAATGTCCCGGCGAATTATAGATATTTAGCATGTAAGCATGTTTGTCCGCTCATATCTCCGGAATTATACATCTGAATTTAAACATTAAATATTTTATTTTTTCAATAAAATTAGTTATTCGAGTAATTAGTATATCAGAGAACATTGCAAGTTCAATCAAATTAGTTAATCAACCTTAAATGGACTATCAAACAGAATTAAGTTAACTCAATGTAACTCGTAATGGTTTTAAATATTTTTTTTCTTATATATTTCAAAATAAATGGAGTACGGTCTCCAAAAAAAATAACGGCGAAAGTGAAACTATACTTTTTGTATGTTGTGAAGTGAGTAGAACAATCGCATTTTAGATCTCTGGCATAGCACATACTACGAAGATTACCGTTAGACTTATCATCTTAAACATATTTAATTTCAAGTACATTTTTAATTTTTTTGAAAGAAAACTTCAAAATTTCTCGTATGTGATTCTCGCTGACCGCGTCGAACACAAGGTTGTAAGGATGGAAGTTGGATTGCAAGAGAGTGTCGGTGTAAAAGTAAGGAAGGGCATACTCCCATGGTTAGGACATGTAGAGTGGATGATGCAAGATTGACTAAACAGATATACACTGCAAAAGCGGATGGATGTAGGAGTTTAGGACGGCTAACACACACATTCCATTACCAAATAGAACGTGTTCTGGTGGAAGGTGGAAGGAGGAAGGAGCCTTAAAAATCGACGCGCGTGCATGAAAACCGTTATGAAAGTCAACGAAGCAAGTGAGGCGTTTAAGAATCGTGCCTCATGGCGCGCTCTGTTCTCTCTGTCTACGCCGAAGCGATCTGGCATGAAGTTATGTATGTAAGTGATAACTGTCGTCTGTAGTGTAATATATTCGGAATAACTCGTAATTTTATGAATTCATTCGGAAAGCCATCTGTATGTATTTCTATAATTAGATAGCATAGTTTACCGAAATTTACCTTTTTTTTATGGGATTGAAGGGCAAACGAGCAGGTGTCACCTGTAAGCATCTGTAAGCACCTGTAAGCAACCAACGCCGCCCATGGACACCAGCAACACATAATAATATAGTGTTTCTGTTCCGTTGCCGACCTTTAAGGGATAGGGGATAGAAAAGAATGGGGCAGGGGGGTGGGCCTCCGGGTACCTCTCTCACCGAACGAAACGCGGCATGAGCCACTTTACGTCGGTCTTCTGAGAGGTCGTGGTATTTTACCGGTCGAGCCCGCCCATTCATGCAGCGAACTGCTTGGCTCTGCCACTTTTGAATCATTATCATAAAGAAACTGTCATTTTACAAAAACAATAAAAAGAGAACAAAGGAATAAATAGTAATGGAGGGTTAATAAGAACGTTTTAACCAATGCATACAGTTTTTTACATGCAATACATTGTATAAGTATTATAATCGATTAAACTTGGTTTCAATTTATTTTTTTGATAACTTTTAATTTATAATCGCAAGTTAAACTCTTTATTTATTTATTTTTATACAAAGATTTAGATCATGTGAAGTAATAATAATTAAAATTGAGTTCACAGCAAAACGGTAAAAGTCTAACTATTTGATTACACTCTAATTGAGACTTTATCTTAGCAAATCGGTAGTCAGTTGAGATTTGTGAACCGGAATTGTGGTTTTGTTAAGTAATCGTAGCCAATTTTTTTTAGACTTATCTTTTTTTGTGGTAGAGTGAGCAAACTATCAAGTGGATCATCTGTTGGTGACTAGCGCCACCTATGGTCATTGGACATGGGAAAACCCTTTCACAGAACGAAACGCGGCAGGAGCCATTTTACGTCGATTTTCTGAGAGCACGGTGGTATTTCACAAGTCGAGCCGGCCCATCCATGTATGGAAATGAGCGGTTCTTCCTCTGTTAAACACGAGGAGCCTTAACTTTTATGAATATATAGTTATTTTAATAATCTCAAGAATAGACTTGGGATTCTTAACTAGGGACTTTAGTTTTGTCGTAAAATATATATTATAAAATTATCTAAATAATAACATTAAAACAACTTTTATGGATTTATTTTCACGTGAAAATGATCTCTGTAAAGAGTTCGAAACGTCGGGAAATAAATAAATAAATAGTAGATTCTAAATAAACGCGATACAATCCATAAAAAGTTGTTTTAATGTTATGAATGTGATTCGCGAAAATCTAAAAAATATATTATCTAAATCAGCTCTTTATTCGACATTTAATTTTTAATTGACCATTATATGTACATGTAAAACTACAATTCAAAGGATATGGGATCGATACAACTAAAATCCGCACGGTCTGATCACAATTTCGCGACGTGCGTTTAAGACAAACATAACTTCACGCCTTTTGTTACCCGAAGGTGTAGGCAGCGGCTGTTAAGACTCGTCTCGCCGTTATGTTTACGTCCCAAATGGAATAGGTGGCGAACCTAATGCCATACCGGGCACAAAGTTTTCAGTCATCGATATTTATCACACATAACTTCCGAAAATAATTTCGAAAAGTCATTGGTGTGAGCCAGTGTCTGGAATCGAACCCGGACCTCTGGATCAGAAGCTTTTAAGAAAAACAAAGCAAATTAAAGTTGTTTTTCCAATACTCGTACATTTCTGTAATAGATGTTACATAAATTGTTGTTGTTATTTATGTTATATATTTGACGAGCCTCGTGGTGCATTGGTAACCACCGTTGGCGGGTTCGATTCTCACCCGAGTACAAATATTTGTGACAAGCATGAATGTTTGTATTCCGTATGGGTGTTTTTCTATGAAATATAAGTATGTATTTACAAAAGAAAAGTATTTATGTATTAATTTCCGTTACCTAGTATCCATAGCACAAGGATTTAGTTGCTTAGTTTGGAATTAGAGGGCGTTGTATGTATTGTGTCCAGGAATAAAATAAGACACACGTTTTTATTGGAAATTTAAATTTGGTAAGTTAACCGCATCGCTAATCGTAGCAGTACAATCTATTCACAGTATGGAAATACTGTGAATAGATTACATAGCACGTAATCGCCGACGATCGTCCAGTAACAAGTGCCTCGCGTAAGCTTTTACGACCATCCAAGCTTAACAACAGAAACACTATCTCGTGTTGCTATTCAGGTTTTATCTGCACTGGTCATCTAAAACCTCCGCGGAACAAAGCTACAATTGCGGTTAAAGAAACATAAAAAAGATTCAACAACCGGCCACAATTTAGAACTGCAATATACATTACAAAGCAATGAGACGCCATTGTGGTGTACGAAAACTAAACAAAAAAACAACAAACCTTATTTTTAACTAGTCTTTATTTGCACCTCTGCTTCCATGTCCTCTTTTTTTTTCACAGATAAAAAAGAGGCAAAGATTATATATATCCGAATTGAACTGTGAAAATTTCATGACAATCTTCATAACCCTTCGTTTTCACGTGCTCATTATTAAAATTCTTATTTTTTCTAAATATTTCCTATACATATATTTTTGATAAAACCATGGCAAAACACAGCGGTTTGACAGCCGCTGCCTACAGGCAGTATAAAGTACACCGAAATTAACTAATGAATTTATATTAAATCAATAAACGGATTCAAACAGTAAGTCTAGTAAAAATAACCTATGACTTATTTACAACATAGGTCTCAGAAAACCCTATGCTATTACATAAATATTTTAAATGTTACCAACAAAAATGGTTATCGATTTACACAATCGAATTATTTAATTGTTTTTATTCTTATTCGAATATAAATTTACGTAATATACGCGTAATTTGCGTGTACACACATGACGCACTATTAGATAACTTGGACGTAAGTCAATAATTGGCCTATTGCTTCAAAACTTAGAATCGATATATGATCAACTTTTACAACCTTAACTGTAAATAGTAAATATAGATATCGATAAAATTTTACGAATAACTCTTACACAAGATTGACTAAGCAGATATACAATGCAAATGCAGAAGTATTTAGAAGTTGAAAAAGGCCACGCTGCACTCTCAATGGCCAAATTAAACGTGTGTATGCCAAGTAATATGAAAATTGATAAAACGAGTGAGCTCTGCTTACCCCGCAAAGGACTAGGCGTAAAGTTATGTATATCTGTGTGTATATGTTACTGTAAAACAATCGATAAACTGCTGGTATGATAAGCTTTTATATGTGATATTAATTTAGCCTGGTAAGCCACGATATCCTCATATTATACATTTAAGAGGTCACTTAAAATTTTTTATTTAGTTATTAAACGTCAAAGTAAGAATTATCTCTCCTGCTTATATTCGTTTCCAGCCGAGTAATTTATAAATGAGCCCCCTCGACTGGGGAAATACCACGATCTCTCGGTATATCGGTGTGAAGTGGCTCGTGCCGCGTTTCGTTCGGTGATGGAGGTATCCGGAGGATCGAACCCCTCGTACGTACGAGGGTAAAGGCCCTTCCTTAAGGGACCGCAACGCAGCACGGTGTTCATGGTCGGTGAGGAGATGCTTACCATCTGGTGAACCACTTGCTAGTTTGCCCTCATATCTTTTTTAATTCCATGCCAACACCTAGAACAGCTCATCAGTAATAAAACACGTCTCTTTTTCTATTCGACGTAAACAAAGCCTCTTCTTAATCTCGGAAAAAAAAATAATCAAAGGTATACAATTACCTACTGCCTAGCAGCCAGGTCAAACTATTGAATTTCACTTTTTGAAGTTCCTTCATAAAAAAACCATTTTATTATTATTCTTTTTATATTTTTATTTTCTTATCCGGTCGCTAAGACAGTGAAAGTATTTTATAATCTCATTCTATGTTGTAAAAATATAATAAAAAGTAAACGGTGATTCCATAATCGATAATGTTCTTTTATTATTTTCTTTAAAAGGTGATTTTTAATTTAAATTGTTATTCATAGAGTCGGTATTGAAATTGCAACAACCAATATCACTACCCATTAATCTTTGAGTCTATCGAAGTTAGTATTCTACGTAAATTAATATTTGAAAAATAAATTATAAATTTAGAAAAAAACATTTTTAATCGGTACTTTTTACGATTATATGCAAATTTTGTTATCTCGGTGCTTCGTTGGTCAAGAATCGAGAAGTCGTGGGATTGATTACGCGCACACCGATGACTTGTAATGTTTTTTTGTAAGTAACGTGTGATATGTACCGATGACTGACATTGTGCTTGGTATATGGCAATAGGTTCATCCAACTATGCCATTTTGGACATAAAATTTAGCGTATACAGGCTTAACAGCCGCTGCTTATACCTTTGGTTGGAAAAAAAGGCTTGAGTTTATTTAAAAAAGTAATAATTTGATTTTATCTTGTTTCCACTAAAAATAAATAGACTGAACATAATATGCAAAACGTGAACGAAATGACAAGAAATAGTAAGAAATATATTAAATTATTGTGTAAACAATGTCATTTAGAGAATTATAATTGTACGTGACATTTTATAACCTAAACACTCATTATATATTCTAACAAGTACCCAGCCATCAGTATCAAGTAAATAATTACAAGTAAACACTATAACAGGTTTGGAAGTAAAGGATTTATTCTATACAGAAATCTATGTCAAGATCAAGGAGTTATAACTTGTTTGTTAGTCAGTAATGCTAAGCTTACACGGACGTTGCTGAGTCACAAAAATATACACAGAGTAGTTTAGATATAGACAATCATTTTCACAAAATTACTCTGTAAAAGTCTATGGCATAAGATAGAATCTACGATCTACAGATTGTAAACTAGTGAAGTTAACATTTAAACTTTAAAATTAACAAGTTAATATCTATAAATATCTTTGAATACATTTTATCTTGGAAAAAGTCTTTTGTTTGAATTCTGGCTCATATCAACTGCTTTACAGAGTTCTTTTTGGAAGTTTTGAATGAAAAATATCGATGACGTTGTAAAATTTGATCTCTTAAAGTTTATAAATAAAAATAATTCAAATATAAGTCTAACCTACTATTTTATAATAAAACACATCTACTTTAGAAGAGTGAAAAGGAAATAAGATATTAAACAAAATTTGTTTTTTGTAAATAAATACAAGCTAATGGTTGAATCGATGTTTTTGCTGCTTATTAAATTTGAAACTTAATCCTGCTTCGAGATAACAGGTAATCAAGAACTTCACTGACACCTGGAACTGAACCAAACAATATAAACTATAAATTTCATCAGGACTTACTCCTTCTTATTTTATAGAGCTTGTAAAACAAAATGAAGCCTGGGACTGGCATCGTTTTATTTACTTAATTAATTACTGGAATAAAAAATGCGAAATAGACGTATTTGTGTAGATTTTGTAATTTAATATTGAAATTTTTCAGTGTGTTCAGTTCAGTGAAATAAAACTAACTAGATTTGATTGGATGACACATACAAACAGACAGACTGACGAAAAAAAACTGTCGTTTCGGCTGTCACTACTCTCATAAAAATTCCTTACATTAATTGTTCTCCAATATTTTTAATGTCTAGACAACCCTGTTACAATGTTATCAAATAAATAATATCTCTGTTCTCTCTGCCTACCCCGCAAGGGATTTGGCTTGAAGTTATGTATGTATGTATGTATTTGCAATGGATATTTCCTGTTAAGATTACAAACAGTACAGATAAATCCTCTTACAAGATCATGTTCAGTGAGGCTTGTCGCTTTCTTTGGAAAGTAGTTCCAGTCCGGATCTTGGACATCGTCGCGTGCGTATATTCGCTTCACGATACTTACATATGCCATAAATTAATATTTAATATTAATAATTATTTGACTCTCAAAGAAACAAAATGTCTATGTCTATGTCTTATTTCTATAAGGACGCTACCTATACCATAGATTAATACTAATCGTGAAAGTATAAAATAATTAATCTATGCCAATAAAGGTAACTGAGATATTTAAGCTTTTACGTCGAATGTATTAGTACCAGATAGAAACATTTTACTCACCCCTGCTATTTTGTCTTTGCACTCTTGTTTGGGTTACTTTTTTATAGGAAAAGGGGCAAAAGAGTAACTTGGTGAAAAGTGGTCAGCAGTGAAAAGTGATCAGCTAGATATATGCAAAATCGAGAAGGTCGCAATTGCGTTTTCGGCCTTTAAGATAGGATAGGGACCGGTATAGATAAGGAGATAGAATGCGAAAAGAGATGGGGGTAGGACTCTAATAACCCTTCTCACCAAAAAAGGGCAATATAAACCATTTTTGTTTGAATTTTTGATACTTACTGATCTGGTCACTTGTATCTGGTAAAAATGATCTGCTGTCTCGGTGGTCCAGAGGTTGAGCTCCCCGCTTCTTATACAGAAGTCGTTGGCTGGAAGCCGAACCCCCACCAATAGTTTCTCGGAATTGTTTTCGGAAGTTCTCTGTGATAAAGATCGATGGCTGACAACTTTGTGACAGGTGTATGGCAATAGCTTCGCCACCTATTCTATTTGGGACATAGCGTAACGATTACGCGAGTCGAGGCTTAAAACAGCCGCTACCTAAACCTTCGGGTAGAAAAGGGCGTGAAGTTACGTTTACTTTTAGAATTTTATTTTAATAAAATACTATATTGCATTAGAACTATAAGTATTATTCGATATCAACTGTACTAAAATCATTAACATTCTGTGTCATCCAAAGGTTGTCTGGGGGTGAACGCCTTTGCCATTCAATTCACCTATTTAAATATTAAGTGTATTTAAAATAATTGAAAAAATAAACAAAATGTGTCGTTCATGTGTCTCTTTATCAGCCTTATCGTTTAATACTTAATGGTATAGGCAGCATTACTAAGTTTTTTGGATGATGTAATCTTGGTTGTGGAATACTAAGAGGTTACTAGTTTGAAACAAATAGTGAATCTAACCACCGATAAATATTTTTATTACGATAACAAGTATAGTGAAATGCGAGCTTAAATGTCAAGCAATTAAAAAAACTAGGTATGAAAGAGCTCAACTAACATATTTACTTACGTAATTATTAAAATTGATACAAGTAAAACACGTATATTCATGTACTGAATATAGTGTTTTATAATTGCAAGAGCATAATTATTATCTACCAGTTTTTACCTGCGACTTTGCTCGCATTGAAGTGCCGAAGTTGTTTTATATTTAACTAGGTCGAGCCAAAACAATCATAAAGAATATCCTACTATTACTATTACCCAGTACTTTTAGCATGAAATATATAAAAAAAGTTATCATTAATTACTAATATCAATACTGATATTACAAGGTAAAGGTTATACGAATGTTTGAAAGGATTTTTTTTTTAGTCTCGGTGGCGCAGTTGTCGTGCACTGCTTCTGATCTAGAGGTCCGGGTTCGATTTCAGACACTGGCTCACACCAATGATTTATTGAAATTGTTTTCTTAAGCTTATGTGTGATAATTATCGATGACTGAAAACTTTGTGCCCGGTATGGCAATAGGTTCGCCACCTATTCCATTTGGGACGTAAACATAACGGCGAGACGAGGCTTAACAGCCCCTGCTTACACCTTCGGGTAACAAAGGCGTGAAGTTATGTTTGAAAGGAATTTAAAAACATTTCTGAGAAACGTATTTTTAGCTTTCATTACTTTTCTTTATTTAAAGGCTCCTTGACATATAACAATATTATACAAATCAGATTAACGAATAATAAACAGTAATATAACATACATACATAACTTCACGCCTTTTTCGACCCGAAAGTGTAGGCACTGGCTGGCTGTCAAGCTACGACTCGCCGTTATTTTTACTTCCCAAATGCAATAGGTGGCGCACCTATTGCCATACCGGGCACAAAGTTTTTAGTCGTCGATATTTATCACACACAACTTTCTAAAAGTCATTGGTGTGTTGCCAGGATTCGGACCCACGACCTCTGGATTCAGAAGCCGTGTGCTCGACCGATGGACTACCGAGACACAATAATACATAAACAGTATTATAAACAGTAATTCTTGGGATTAACGCCTTCAATTAAATATACATTTATTATAAATTATATATAAGGAACTAAGTCGTGACATATTGGACTGACCACGTATCGTCTCATAACTCTCTCCAAATAAATATTCAATCGATGCAAGTTATAAAAAATGTTGTGCAAGGACTGAGAATTAAAGTGTGTTTTCAACAAAAGGTAGACGATATTTTTGGATGGTTATTTTTTATCATTATACTTTGAGGTCTAAACATTGAAATAACTCCTTATGGAAAGGTAATACAATATGGAGTCCTGCAAAAAAGTTACATTGTCACAGGTTAATATTACATAATAATATGAAATTGAGGGTATTGGATTGTAAAAGAAATTGTTAATAGACAAATATCCAAGCAGTGCGCTGCATGAATGTGCCGATTAATAATGTACTACATTATTATACTACATTATTATGTGTGGCGCCGGCTTAGAATACCGCCACCCGATCTCTTTCCTTGGGTGTCGTAAAAGGCGACTAAAGGAAAAGCTAGAAGAATGGGCAGCAACATTGTCTCTCAAGAAAATACAGCCTACTGCGATCGTCAACCCGCCTGCCAAGCGTAGCGATTATAGCAAAAAACCCCCCATGATTGAGCGGACCGGCAGTTGTGGCGCTCTATGGGGGAGCTCTATGTCCAGCAGTGGACCTCAAAAGGCTAATGATGATGACATTACTATAAACCTTAAGAGGGTCTACAAAAAAATCCGTGATAATCCACAATAACCAATAACCATTTTTGATTCTTTACTTTTTACGATATATAATGGCGTATATAAACTAGGTAAACCATTTATTAACAAAAGTATTTTTTATGTTTTTTCTTGTAAACTGTTTTTATTTTCACAACACAATTAAAAAAAAGGAAGAAAGATTCTTTTGTTATCGTCGTATTTGGTAAACTTCACAACCCTAATAGGAATATTTAGGTCGAAACAAAACTTGAGTAACAAAACTCGTTAATTAGTCAGTAGCGTGAGAAGCAATCGATTGAGGAGCATATACCGTAACAATCTGATAGTTTCTTAACAAATGTGCAACATGCCTATTATAAGGATTTATTTTTTCACGAAATTATTACTCGAAAGGTAGAGGTATCCATGCCACTTACTGTCGAAAAAAAACTATTACTGTACTTTATTTTCAGTACCGTCCGATGGGGTGACTTGGGATCAAAGAGTGAATGAATATGAAACTTTCCACCTCAATTCCTTAGTAACCAGAAATGTATTTGTACTTTTTGGTTAGAAAAAGTTATAGTTTTTAATTTAAATCTAAATAGAATTTAGCTGGCAAAGTTTCATCTTTGTTTACCCTTTGATCCCAAGTGACCCCATTTGACGGTATTAGAGTTATTGTCAAATATAAAAATTATGATAAGAAGACTTTACTATTTTATTGAAAAGTCTTGGTGATCCAGTGATCGAGCACTCCACTTCTGAACCAAGAGGTCGCGGGTTCAAATCCTGCCAGACACCAACTTTTTGAAATTATTTTCGAAAGATAAATGTCATAAATATCGATGACTGAAAACTTTGTGCCCAGTATGGCAAAAGGTTCGCCACCTATTCCATTTAGGACGTAAACATAACCGCGAGTCGAGGCTTAACAGTCACTGCCTACAACTTCGGGTAGAAAAAGGGGTGAAGTTATGTTATGTAATTGTATTGAAATAACAAATATTTAATTTGCCTTCCTTTAATACATTGAAACTTAAGTCATTGTGGATGATAACTTAGTAAGTCTCGTAAATTTAAATGAACTACTTCAACTCAAAGTAATTATTACGTGCAATCGTTAAAGAGAACAAAGTTAGGTACAATCTTAGTTGTGGTCGTCCGGTCTCCGGTCGGACAAACCTTTAAGCCTTGTAATTATAGATTTGATCTTGACAAGAAAATCGTACTTGTATAAAACGAAATAGACTAGATGTATTACCTGGTACTAAATTAAATAAGTACAAACAAAAGAAGCAAAAAAAACTTAATAAGATGTATCTTATATATAAAATTCTCGTGTCACAATGTTCGTTCCCATACTCCTCCGAAACGGCTTGACCGATTGTCATGAAATTCAAGAAAGTCTGAGAATCGGAATTTTTCATCCCCCTAAACATTTTTTATTTAATTTTTCGATACATTTCTTTTTTCTATTTTTTTTATAAAACGGGATATAAAAATACATACAATCCTAAATTTTCAACCCCCTACGATCAACCCCTATTTTTTTAAATTTAATTTTTTGGCAAGACAACGTTTGCCGGGTCACCTAGTTAAAATATATATTGATAATTATCCAAAGTTGGATTGAAAGAACGTGTCGGTTTAAAAATAAGAAAGGGCATGCTCCGATCATTCGAACATGTAGAGAGAATGAATGATGCAAGATTGACTAAGCAGATACACAATGCGAAGGCCGATGGGTGTAGAAGTTGAGGACGGCCACGACACCCCTTCCATGACCAAGTAGAACGAGTACCTTAAAGGAAGGAGGAACCTTAAAAATCGACAAGCCTTATGAAAAGAGTTATAAAAGTAAAGGAAGCGAGTGAGGCATATAAGATTCGTGCCTTATGGTGCTCTGTTCTCTCTGCCTACCCCTTATTTTGCGTGAATTTATGTATTTAGACAATAATTTTTCAAATTGGCAGGCAAAATTGGAAGTAGGTCTTTAAATTGTAAGTTTAATTGTTTGTGAATATTTAGAATTTCTGTAATAATAATTAGTGAAATTTAAACGAATTAAAAAAAAATAACCTAATGATATTATTAAGTTATTTTTTTTTATTTAAGATTTAAGCGGTTAACCATCCTTAACTCGAAATGAATGAAATGAAATGATTTTTTTTTTATGGGATAGGAGGCCAAACGAGCAGGCATGTCACCTGATGGTAAGCAACCAACGCCGCCCATGGACACCAGCAACACTTATAGTGTTACTGTTGCGTTGCCAAACTTTAAGGGATAGGGGATAGGAAAGGATGGGAAAGGGGGGTGGGCCTCCGGATACCTCTCTCACCGAGCGAAACGCGGCATAAGCCACTTTACGTCGGTCTTCTGAGAGGTCGTGGTATTTCACCGGTCGAGCCGGCCCATTCATGCAGCGAACTGCTTGGGTCTACCACTGTTGAAATATTATAATTATAATGAATATTGAATATATTATATATATTGAATAAATAATGAATGATGAAAATCTTTTTTATGTTTATAAATATAAAACTAAATTTAAGAAAAACTGTGATAATTATAAACTAAATTTAAGAAATAAAAGCAAACTCGCTGTGCCCACAGGATATCACACCTTAAAACTATCCTATCTTTAAAGTATATAGTTCAAAAATTTGATAAAAATCGGACAAGTAATTTGGGAGTCCATTGCGGAAAAACAACGTAACACAACTTTGTATATTATGAGACAACTTATTTTGAAGCCCGCAATACCTGAAAGTGTGGTCAATTCCATTATGCGTTGGCGATTTGATAGCTGACGGACATGTTGTTATGAATTAGAAACAACGTTTAAACAACTATTTTATCTTTTTCTAATCAAATGACATGAAATAAAATCTCTAAGCTGTTGAGACTTCTATATTATATAATTCATTAATAAATTGTATTAAAATAAAAACAAAACATTCTCACTCTGGCTCACACCAATAACTTTTAGAAGTTCTTTTCGGAAGTTATGTGTGAAAAATATCGATGACTGAAAACTTTGTGCCCGGGTTGGCAATAGGTTTGCCACCTATTCCATTTGAGACGCAAACATAACGACGAGTCGAGGCTTAACAGCGGCTACCTACACCTTCGGGTAGAAAAAAGCGCGAAGTTATGTCATGTTATGTTATGTTTATTTCAAATGTTATAGTAAGCATTTGTCGAAATAAAAAGTAAGTTTTTGTCTTAACGATTCTTATAATGCGTCGCGAGACTTAATCAGCCGCTTTCAGAGTGCACTTGACGTTCATACGAGCTCTTAGTTGCCTCTTTCACTGCCTCGTAACCAAGTTGATTAAAACTAGTAGCCGAGACCAAGCAAAACGGCCACTTATTTCAACAAGCACCCCCTTTACCAGCTGCACGATATATATTAAGTTTTGTTTTCTAATTGCAAACGGTTTGCGAGTGTACAACCTCTTTGGTGTTTTTTTTTTCAAAAAATATACTCAAAGGAGGTCCCATTTAGTTTTGTTTCTATATGTAATTAAGTTTTAAATAAACCGATGATTCTTAAATAATAATAAAAAAAAAAATTAGAAGTATTCTTTTTTTAAATGTTATGTTTTAAGCAATCAACTATAAATTATTTCCTTGTGTATGATCAAAACGAGGAAATTATATAAACTTAATGATAATTTGATGGAACTTAGTATGTTATATCAGCATTTTGCAAGAATAATATTGAAAACATAAAATTATGAATATTTTTGAGACGCCCTAAATTTATGGCAAAATTGTTGGTAACGTGTGACCACTGTCTATTTAGATGTTAATATAGTTTTAATTTTGGCGTGTCGCGGTGGTGGTTATCGAGCAATCCGCTTCCGAACAAAAAAGTGGTTGGTTCGAATCCGGGCTCAGACCAATAATTTTCCGAAACTCTTTTCCAAACAAATTTGTCAGTCATCCATTTTTATTTACCAGTATGTATGATAGGTTCACCACCATTCGGGACGTAAATATAACGGCGAGTTGAGGCATAACATCCGCTGCCTACACTATCGAGTAGAAAAACGGCCTGAAGTTATCTTATAATTATGTAAATATAGTGAATTTCTAAATCCCTTGAACACGATCATAATCTACTTCTCGGTTGTATCCTAAGTTAATGCTTCTTACCAGCGAATAGCCAAATGTGATTCATTTAATACCATAGTAGATTAGAAAATAAAAAATATATATTAAATACGTTAAAAACACATCAAGACTTGGGAGAAAAATTTCTCTCACATTAAAATTACAATTGTAATAAACAATAACCTCTGACCTAGTTGTTTTGATAGGAAACTTAATTGATGACAAAATTAATATTTATTGAATTTTTTATTCATTATGGTTTTATTTATTTCTTGGTTTTAATATAAATACAACCAAATTAACAATACAATGCAAATTTTTAATTTTATATATTATATATATCTTTTAAGTGATTGTGTGAATAAAGTGTGTGAACAAAGGCGGGTAAGTATGTTATTTTATGCCGCTGAGTCTCCAATAGCCACAGTGGAGACAGTGTTTTTTTTTTATAGTACGGCAACGAGCGAACGGATTATCTGATGTTAAGCAACTGCCACCGCCCATTTACACCTGCATCATAGTTAATACTACAGTTACATTGCTTGCCTTTAAGGTAATAGAGTGTGATAGGAGGGAAAGAGTGAGTGGTTCTCCTCTAAACCTCTCTCACTAAACGAAACATTGCATGAGCCATTTTACGTCGATATTCTGAGGGGCTGTGGTATTTTACCGATTTAACCGGGCCATTTATGCAGCGAACTACGTTGCTCTATCACTGTAAGAATCACAAGAGTTTCTTCTTTTAATAAATTAGATATTTGGTACTATAAAGTAGGAGGCGAATATCAATGTCTTACATTCCTAACAAGCTCTTTTTTCATCAATAATTATAGTTGCAAGAAACTAAATTAAAACCCGGTAAAAAAAGTCTCGGTGGCGCAGTGGTCGAGCACACGGCTTCTGATCGAGCGGTCCGGGTTCGATTCCAGACACTGGCTCACACCAATGACTTTTCGAAATTGTTTTCGGAAGTTATGTGTGATAAATATCGATGACTGAAAAACTTTGTGCCCGGTATGGCAATAGGTTCTCCACCTATTCCATTTGGGACGTAAACATAACGGCGAGACGAGGCTTAACAGCCGGGTAACAAAAGGCGTAAAGTTATGTTATGTTATGTAAATTAAAACCCTAACAGCACAAAAGTGTAAGAAATAATATCGGTATTAAATTACCGGGAGATAAAAGTAATGCCTATTTTTTACATATCAATCTATTAAAAGGTATATAAAAAAATATATTAACCGTTATTCATGAAAGCCTTATTGATTTAATAACACATAAAGACGCGGCAGTCATCTATCATTGCTCGCAACATTAAATTGACACTTATATAATTGGTACAAACATGGTATAAATATTCAATCAATCATTATACACTCTCTCTTCATACTTGTATGTGTGTTCAAGATATAATTTGTCAAAATTATAAACACTTTCATAGTAATAATAATGGGTTTTGATGATAAACTGGTGACTTTTTTTATGGGAAAGAGGGTAAACGATCAAGTGGAGAAACTTGGTGCAAATCGATCAGCGCCACCCATGGATAATTATTTAAGATGGAATAAAGATGAGGGGGCAAAGTCGTGGAAGAGGGAGGCGATGTTCTTGCAAATAACTCCTCTCAAATCAAACGGAACTCAGCACCAATGACTTTACGTCTATTTTCTTTTTCTATTCAAGTAAATAATTGCGGCTCTATCGGTATCTCTTTTCGTGGAATTTATTACCTTTGAACCCTTTTAGAAATGAATTCTTCTGGTTCAATTTAGGACAGAATTACTTCAAACTCCTCATGTAAAATATTTGGTCCCATCTAATATAATTTCAGTCAATTAATTAATAGTAGTCTGTTTGGCTGCTTATAAGCTCTTAATAAGCAAACTATTATTATTATGTTGAGGTCAACAATTATATTTTGTACATACTGTTTGCAGTTCCGAAATTAATTTTTATGTCTACTATAGAGACATAAGCATGAACATTAATATAACGTTTTATTTGAACGCTTATGTTTATTGTAATTTGTCTATTTGATTAAAATACATAAAAAATAATTATCTATCTTTATTGCTTATTGTTTCTTTTTAATTACTCATAAGACGTTTATTAAATCCGTTCTACAAAAAAATGTAAAAAATGTTTGGCAGAACTGATTTATGTAATAGGAAGCTTTTGCAATACAGCATAATCAAAAGTTGATTTATATTGTAATAGATTAAAACAGCATTAGAACTTATGAATAAATTATTTTATTAAAATCGGGGTTACAGCAAGTAAATAGACTGTATTAAATAAAAATAGGTACAGCTACACATTTCTCGTTCCTATAGATATCCAAAGAAATGATTAAATAATCTATAATGCTCGTAATTGAGTGAGTTCAATCTAATATCGTCTCTTAAGGTTGCAGAGTGTACCAAATTAATATGCGAGAAAATACATTGAAAAACTAATAACATAATCCTGATTCAGTTTAAATCAATATATCATTAATTTATAAATTAATATTAAATGACTGTGTGGCGCTGGCTTAGAATACCGCCACCCCATCTCTTCCCGTGGGTGTCGTAAAAGGCGACTAAGGGAAAAGCTATAAGAATGGGTAGCAGCATTCTCTCTCAAGAAAATACAGCCTACTGCGATCGCCAACCCGCCTGCCAAGCGTGGTGATTATGGCAAAAGCCCCCCATGATTGAGCGGACCGGCAGTTGTGGCGTTCTATGGGGGAGGCCTATGTCCAGCAGTGGACCTCAAAAAGGCTAATGATGATTATGAATGATGACTTCATATAGACTTATAGCGAGAAAAAAATGTCCCATTATATAATAATATCGACATATCGAGCCTCGTGGTGCATTGGTAAAGCTACCGACTGCAGAATCGAGGTTGGCGGGTTCGATGCCCACCCGAGTATATATGTTTATTTTATGGAATTGGATGGCAAACGAGTTTATGGGTATAGGATAGGAAAGGATGGGGAAGGGGGTGGGCCTCCGGGTACCGCCCTCACCGAATGAATCACGGCATGAGCCACTTTACAACGACCTTCTGAGAGGTCGTGGAGAAAGAGAGCATGAATGTTTGTATGACGTCTGGATGTTTTTCTATGTATTATAAGTATGTATTTACAAAATAAAACAATATATATGTATTCATATCCGTTATCTAGTATCCATAGCACAAGCATTTAGTTGCTTAGTTTGGAACTAGAGGGCGCTGTGTGTATTTTGTGTGTAATTCTTCCGAGTCGGGTAATGAAATTTACTGATGTCACCGAATTAATTCAAGGAATTTTTCATCCAAGTTGTGCAATTAACGTCTCGGCGGGTCTGATGTAAATATCGACAATGACACTTGCAATCGCGGTACTTGTGGTTGCATACTAAAGCGAATTGATCTAGATCGCTCGCTCTAGTGGAAAAGAGTTCAACGCACGGGGTTGCTGCGCACACGCATCTCGCGCGATTGGTTGTTTTTTTCTTTTAATAACTGATAATACCTTAACTAGTACTCTAATTTTATATTTCCAATCAATTATTAAAAATTTACAATAATAATTGTTGAATAATTTCTTCACTAAGTTTTTGTATCATAGTTAACTAGTTGACCAGGCGAACTTTGCTCCGCAACAAAGCTAATAAATAAGTAAATTTTAGATTCATCACTTTGTTTTTACTACATGATACATGAATTATAGATAAAAACCACCCCGTTGATATCCTCTTTCTATTAAAAAACCGCATCAATATCCGTTGCGCAGTTTTAAAGATCTAAGCATATAAGGGGACATACAGCGGAAAGCGATTTTGTTTTATACTATGTAATGATTAAATACGACAGCAGAGATTTTGGCACTAGTATTTTCATTTTATTTTTGATTTTGCAAAAGCTCCTTATTCTACTACTAAGATATCAATCACTCTGTTGGTTTTGGTCGACTTCTCCAATGTGTTCAATACTGTGGATGACTATATCCTCCTTGCCATTCTTTCCTATTTCGAGATCTCCTCTGAAACTCTAAACTGGTTTTCTTCATATCTTTGAGGGCGTCAGCAGAGAGTATATCATGATGATTTAATATCAAAGTGGTGAGACCTAAAGGCTGGCGTACCTCAAGGCGGAATACTGTCTCCTCTTGTGTTTTCTATTTTTATTAATCTCCTATCTCATAATCTTCACTGTTTGTATCACTTATACGCCGATGACTTGCAGTTATATGTTCAGGCAAATAGAGAAGATTTATCAGTAGCCATAAATGACATAAACTGCAATTTGGAAGCACTAAGGGACTGATCTGATAAGTTCGGTGTGATGGTCAATCCATCTAAATGTCAGGCGATACTAGATAGAAGTCAACGTTTGCTTGATAAAATTGTCATCGACGCACTTCCTCAGATAATCTACGATGGACTTAACATACCTCTGAGCCCAGTTTTTAAAATTCTTTGTATACATTTTGACAGTCACTTCAGCTGGCAAGCTCAGGCAGTAGCGTTGAGTCGGAAGGTTATTACAACACTACGGAGCCTGTACCGCATGAAGTACTTTCTTCCACTTCACTTCTCAATAACCGCATTCAATTCGTGTACAATCTTCGTAAATACGACCATGTCTCTTCCCATCGTACTGAGCTCAGGTGGTTACCTATTCGCGAGCACCGCAAGTTACGTACTCTTACACTGCTTCTCATATCAGGTTTATTCACTTTTCGTTTGATCTTTTGCGCTGTCCCTCTCATACAACTAACTTTGTAAACTCTTCTTTCTTCGTTCAATCAGTAATCCTCTGGAATGCACTCCCTTCTGAGGTTAGGATGTCCACCAACCGTCTTAGCTTCAAGGCTAAGGTACGTGAGCTGTTACTAAGTCAGTTGGCTACCCTGTTGCTAACATAATCTTTTATACGTGTATGTATGTATTAGGTCGGGGAAAAAGTCTTTTCGCATAACGTAGGTATAAACTTATTATAAAATTTCTTTGACTGTACTATTTGTGTCTGGCTGGTTTTGGTAACATTAAAAAGGTTACATTATAAAGAAAAGAAAAAAATAAAAAAAAGTTGTTTCCCGCTATTTTTCATTTGTTTTTCTCTCCGTAAAAATGAGTGAATCTAATGAAGAAATTCGATACATTTTAAAATTTTATTATAAAAAAGGCAAAAATGCAACTCAAGCAGTGAAAAAAATTTGTGATGTTTATGGACCTGATGCAGTGTCAGTAAGAGTAGCACAAATTTGGTTCAAACGTTTTCAGTCCGGAAATTTTGATGTTAAAGATGCACCTCGCTCTGGTCGCCCTGTTACGAATAAAATGGACGCCATTTTTGAACGAGTGGAGCAAGATCGGCATATTAGTAGTTACGATGTAGCTGAAGAACTGGGAATTGACCACAAAACAGTTTTGACCCATTTGAAGAAAGCTGGTTATACAAAAAAGCTCGATATTTGGGTGCCACACGAGCTCACTCAAAGAAACTTAATGAACCGTGTACTCATTTGCGATTCATTATTGAGACGTAATGAAACCGAGCCGTTTTTGAAGAGATTGATAACTGGCGATGAAAAGTGGATCACGTACGACAAGAACGTGCGAAAAAGGTCGTGGTCGAAAGTTGGCCAGGCTTCACAGACTGTGGCCAAACCTGGCCTAACACGAAATAAGGTGATGCTGTGTGTATGGTGGGATTGGAAGGGCATTGTTCATTATGAGCTTTTACCGTCCGGCAAAACCATCGATTCTGATCTTTACTGCCAGCAACTGATGAGATTATAGGAAGCAGTCGAGAGAAAACGGCCGGAATTGATCAACAGGAAGGGTGTGGTCTTTCATCACGATAACGCTAGACCACACACATCTTTAGCCACTCAGCAAAAATTAAGAGAGTTCGACTGGGAGGTCCTAGTGCATCCACCATATAGCCCTGACCTTGCGCCTTCAGATTTTCACCTGTTTCGGTCTCTTCAGAATTCTTTAGGTTCTGTAAGGTTGACCTCAAGAGAGGACTGCCAAAACTATTTATTCCGTTTTTTTGATCAGAAGTCCCAAAGTTTCTACAGTAACGGGATAATGTCTCTGCCCACAAAATGGCAGAAAGTTATTCAACAAAACGGTACATATATATTGTAAATAAATGTAAATAAACTTTGAAAAAAATGTCTTGACTTTTCATACAAAAATACGAAAATACTTTTTCCCCAACCTATTATGTATATATATATATATATATGCGTGCTGTATGTATATATATATATATATATATATATATATATATATATATATAAATATATATGGATGTACGTATGTATATGTATGTATGAATATACATATTCAAGCATGTTTGTATTTGGAGATATATAAATATAAATTAATTAACTAGAGCACCTACGCAACACATTTCTCAGCTCTTCCCGTGGTTGACTGTAAGAGAATGCCTCAACGCATTAAATCCGCCTATGTACTGAATTATTGTGAATTAAGTTTCAATAAATAAATAAATATCGGAGCCACTTTTACTATTATAGAATTATGCGTTCTAAGAAAACAATTGCACAAAAGTGTCAAAAACTTATAGTCTTACAATTTCCATGCCTTAAAATAGATCATTATGACTTATTTACATTCTTACTAAGAATAAACATTGAATAGAAGTCTTTAGATTAGTAAGTAAGATGTAACAAACCAAAACATTTCAATTTAATGAAATATGTAATATTTAAAAATTTTGATATGCGTGATCCCAAGTCACTACCCTCCAGTGATTCCTCCCCTGATAACCTCCTGACCTAATAAAAATGAGGAAAAAAAATAAAAAGTATGGTTTTATGGTTTCAATTGTTGCTTAAATTTAAATTTATAACGAGGAGAATTAAAATTAAATGTTGATAATTCACAAGGTAATGTATGTAAATATTGTTTAACGAGCTGATGTACTGCATAGATTAAATACTGACATAGTATTAAATCCCGACATTATTTTTAGTTATAAAATAATAACAATATAAAATAAAGGGTTAATGTAACAAATTCCTTTGTATATTTATATTAAACGTGATAATATCTGGGACTATAAATCAGACTAAAGGTTTAATATTAACAAAATAAAATTTTGTCTGTGATTATGAAAGACGTGTTTTAAATATACTACATAAATAATTATATTTTTGGTACTTTTACTACATCAACGGTGCCAGGAGCAGCCCTTGGCAGTCCCAGAATCTTGCACCAACCACTAATTTCGTTATTATATTAATAATAATAATATCTTGGACACAATACACACAGCGCCCTCTAGTTCCAAGCTAAGCAACTAAATGCTTGTGTTATGGATACTAGATAACGGATATTAATACATATATACTTTTTTTTTGTAAATACATACTTATAATACATAGAAAAACACCCAGACACCACACAAATATTCATGTTTGTCACAAATATTTGTGCTCGGGTGGGGAATCGAACCCCCGATATTATATTGATATGCTTAATACATCATCATCATCATCAGCCTATTGCTACTGCTGGACATAGGCCTCTCCCAATGTGCGCACATTGGGAGAGGCTTAATACATCACCTTCAAAAACAGTACTTAGCAGCCAGATTCAAACTGTAACCGCTCTCAAACAAACAGCTGACTGGTGAAACAACTGATGATCAAAAATAATTTAACAAGATAAGAAGTGAGCTTTAAAATATGTTTTTATTAAAATACAAGCTAAGTTTTTTTTGCTTTCTGTTGCTATAATCAATATACTTACTTCAAAGATCTTCTCCGATACCTAAAACATTTAGGCCACGAAGTATAGAAACACAATAGTCTGAACGCTCTAGGCTTTTCCATAATATAAATGTACAATAATAAACAGAGATATTAGTTCTCATTTCTGCCACTAGCTGCGCTAGAATATCGGACTCACCGATTATTACGTAAGTACCTACATCGCGTTTAGTATTAAATAGAGCTGTCAACGGCGACAAAACTTCATGCGTAACTATTTGAACGAGTGCTTCTTGAAGGATTGCGCCCTTTCCCCTGAATGGAGACCGTTTTTTCAACATTAAGTACGGACTTCTGAGTTTCTATACTTCATGATTTACACGTTACACTTTGTCAATTTTAATAACAAATATAATGCAATAAAACATAAATGTTTATTGACATGTATGTACATTGTACATGTTTACTTGCTTGCTCTAGTACATGTAATATCAGACCACATATGACACAACCGGAACTGTGAACAATCTCGTTATCTTGTAATAAGCGCTCGTCAATGAAGTTGATGTTAGATAAATGTCAACTAGCAACTCTCTCTCCCTCTGTGTGTCAACTTTGGTTGTGTAAATCAACTAGTCTGCTTTCATACACACTTACATGTGAATGTGCTCAAAGATATAACACAAGCAAAAAAAGAAACTTTTATTTTGAGTCTCGGTGAGCCAGTGGTCGAGCATCTGATCCAGAGGTCCGGGTTCGAATCCTGACACTGGCCCACACTAATGCCTTGTCGAAATTGTTTTCGGAAGTTAAATGTGACAAATATCGATGATTGAAAAGCTTCGTGCCCGGTATGGCAATAGGTTCGCCACTTATTCCATTTGGGACGTAAACATAACGGCGAGTTGACCCTTAACAACCGCTGCCTGCACCTTCGGGTAACAAAGGCATGAAGTTATGTTATGTTGTTTATTTTGAAGATAATTTTATAAAGACGCAATTCATCAACAGTATATCTATCTACCGTAAAAGCTGACTAGAGGATTGGATCTGATTTGTAATTTTTGTGCACAGATAAGTCATTTTTAAACTCTTAAGGTGAAGACAAACAAAAAATACACCGATATTATTTTGCTGTAAATCTTGTCTCATGCAAAAAAAAGAAGTTCAATATGGATCGAACAAAATGTCTAAAAATATAAAACATATATGAAAAATAGACAAAGATTAAATTTGACGAGGGAACTGGAAATAGAAATTATTAAAATAAGTGTTATTTTAAAATTTAAATTTAATGTTAGTGCAAGTTGCCAAGAATCCTCTCAAGCTCATAGATTTTATATTTTATTATAGCCTCATATTTATGTGCCAGTTAAGAATCAGAACTGGCACATTATCGTGGCCATAAAATTTCGAATGACGTCACAATTCACATCGGCTATCTGCAAAACTTTGTATTGTTTCTTATAAAAATATTGAAATTAAATGTAATGAATTAATTTATATAAAAAAAAATTATCAAGAAATTTAAATTTTGAAAAGGATGAAAAAAGAAAGCAGTTCTTGTATATTTTTACCGGAGATTTTACAAATTTTTAAATATTATGTACATATTTAGCATTTACTTTTTATAAAAACAAATAATACAAAACGTCCCGTTAGTCCAGGGGTCTAGCTCCGCGCTTCTGATTCAGAAGTCGCAGGATTGATTCTGGGCTCACGCCAATGATATCCTGGATTTTTTATCGAAAGTTATGTCTGATAAATATCGATGACTGACTGTGTTTGTGTCCAATGTAAGGCAATAGGTTCGCCACTTATTCTATTTGGGACGGAACATAACGCTTCCATGAGTTCGAAGGTTAGTAGCCGCTGCCTACCCCTTCAGGTACAGGAAGGTGTGAAGTTATATTACGTTAAAATTAAACGAATTCCGTATCTTAAGCCTTGTAATTTTAAACGGTTTTTTTCCACAACCGAACCCAACAATTCGGCGCATATGCTGCCGATACTTTCATTGCTAAAAGCGTGACATTACAAAACACTTTTTCTAATGAATACTGTCAATAAAATAACGTAACAAAATCCACCTGAGTAATTACTCCAAACATTAAAACTAAAACTGAATTATACATTTGTATTAATATGATAAAATTATTCAAAAATGGAAAGTGGTTTCTGAGGTTGTTATACAATTAAGAAATACAAATTAAACGGATTTTTATAGTGCATCTAGACTTTTTCGTAGCGAGAAAAAAAAATTGATTTATGTTTAAAGAATCATTGATTTAAAAAAAATGAAAAGTTTAAATTCTTGAAAGAGGATAACATTTGAGTAACGAGAAATCTTCATCTTGTTGCAACTTTATCGAACATAGCTCTTTAGCTAGAGCAATATTTACTTTTAATGTGTATTTATTCTCAGAAATTAGCTTTTGAATCAAAGTGAACGTATTTTAGTATCGGTTTTGTCATTAATTCACTTTTGAGAGAACCATTTACGCCAGTTACATCATTACTAATACCTACAGTAACGTACAAAATGCGTGAATTTAGAGAATCTAGCGAGAAATATGTTGATTTAAATATACGCATGCATAACTTCACGCCAAATCCTTTTCGGTGTAGGCACATGGAACAGAGCGCCATAGGGCACGCCATTCGAACACGCCTCACTCGCTTCTATGATATTCATAACTGTTTTTATGCACGCGCGTCGATTTTTTAAGCATCTTACATCACCTTATAATTTAATAAAATATACACATATTTTAAATTATAGGTTTTGTTAAGTATTAAATAGTTAATTTGTACTTAGGCAGAGTAGCATGTAACTTCATTAATTTTTAAAACTTTATCTGATATTCTTAAGACTATTGTAAAAAATGTCTAGATATTAATTGACAATATAATAACATACTAAGACGCGTGTAATTAATCATGTTGTAAATACGGAACAGTAGTTTAACTAAAAATTATTTGGAACCAGTTTTTGTAACGAAAAAAGGTGATTTACTCGTGAGGCCAAATCACGAGCGACAGAACGATATTGCTGAATTCGTATTACATATGACTTCCTTATATAATGTATTAAGCTTTAAACAGTAGCTTCCGATATATCGAAGAATGGGCAGGGCTCAACCGGTAAAATTTTATTACTCATGCCGCTTTTTGTTCCGTGATAGAGGTATCCAGTGGACTCCTTGCGAGGTAATACTTAACTTACAGCCAATAACGACGCATCAAAAATTACGCCAATATCCATTTATTTCAGAATTCTTTTTCATTTTAATAGCAACTTTACAAACTAAACTTAAACATTATTTGTTTACGAATGAACATTAACGTTACTTTTTACTTCTTTTACATTTTTTAAGGGAACGACTTCAAATATTTTAAAGTCACGCACAAAAGCGTAAAAAAAATTATCATGGCGATTACTGTCGGCATCTGGATGCAAGAACAAATCGTAGAGTTTCAAATGTTAGCAAGTTGTGTCGCCGACCAGCTGGCCTTAAGCGCCAGGTATAATAATTTCAAAACAACTTCAAAAGTTCCAAACTTCAACACATTACCTTTTAATTTCGGCGCCAATAAATAAATAAGATGTTGCCGAAAGGTATTTTCATTGGAACATTTTGTGAAACTTTTCGTAGTACCTACAGACAGAATAATTGACGCGAGAGATTGCCACCCTCAATGGTTGTTTCTAAAGGAATGGAAGATACGAATTTCTCATTAAAATTTTGCAGACTGAAAGTGAGATTACCGGTGCTCCATTCAATTCTGTCTGCTGAAACTAAATCACAAATTTCCCGTGTTACTTTGACAATAAGGCATTCGGCATGAGGTAAATGCAATACAATCAAATAAATTCATTTGCACGTCAATGATTTGTCAGAAAGTTACATGTGAGAAATATTTGTGATGACAACTTTGTGTCAGGTATTTGTCAATACGTTCCGCCACCTATTCCATTTGGGAAGTAACGATTCGGCGAGATGCAATAAATTAGTAAATTTAAGATTTTACTAAGTTCAATTAGCGCTATTTATTGGCACGTGTCGGCCGTGGTACCGACCATTGCGCGACGCAACTGCTAAGTCCCTATTTATTAAACGATCTTCGGCGTCAGGTGAATCTCTTCGTTTTCATCCCAACTTGTATTATGCAAATCGTGGCGTCTCACTGAGAGTAGAATGAGAATTTAATTCCTCCACAAAGTCCGTCAGTTTAGTAGAAGTTTCTTTTTCTCAACTTATTCAAATAAGCACTTGGTGATTAATTTTTGGAAGTGATCCCCGGGTCTCGTTGAATTGAAATAAGTTTAATTAACAACTTTACTTATTTCGTAACTTTGCACAAGTATTGTAACAACTTATGATCTTATTTCAAATAAGAATCACTGTTGCTTATTAAATAGCAGGAAACTTTTTCAATAAGTGACTGAATTGATATTACTAATTAAAAATTTGTATACATTTTCTAATTGGAGTCACATTTAGAAAAAAAATGTTATTTCTAACATTTGGTTTACTGAGGTTCAAGCGAGCGCTTCTTGGTCTTTAATAGCTCATGTTCCTTAGCCCAGGAGCTTTGACATCCCGACAAGCATAGATCAACTTGTAGGTGAATAAGGCTCTTCTCCTTCAGAAATGTTCAATTAACAGTGGTAGAGCCAAGCAGTTCGCTGCATGAATGGGCCGGCTCGACCGGTGAAATACCACGACCTCTCAGAAGACCGACGTAAAGTGGCTCGTGCCGCGTTTCGTTCGGTGAGAGAGGTACCCGGAGGCCCACCCCCTTCCCCATCCTTTCCTATCCCCAATCTCTTAAAGGTTGGCGTTCTCTCTCTCTCTTAAAACTTAAAAGTAACACTATATGTGTTGCTGATGTCCATGGGCGGCGTTGATTGCTTACCATCAGTCGTTTGCCCTCCTATCCCATAAAAAAAAATTAAATCATAGAAATTGACGTACTTAATATTAAATATTCTCATAATTATGTCTACATATGACAAATCGGTACATTGGATGTGGCATAGAAGCTCCTGTCAAATAAAAAAATCGAAATTCACTATTTAGTATCGGAGATTACTAACATCACTCTCCTCAAGGACTCGTTCAATTTGGTCATGCAAAATGTGCCATGGCCATCCTCGACTCCTACATACTTCAGTTTTATCATTTTATATCCGCTTAGTCAATATTGCACAATCCATTCTTTCTACATATCCGAACCATCCGAACACATAATAACATATAATAACTCTTCGGAACATATATCTTGGATATATCTTGGAATATAAATAAAATGTAGAGAAATAAATTCTGCTGGCTAACCTTAGAGAGAGAAATTACATAAACGGGACATTATTCAAAAAACATTTTAATAAATCCGATTAATCCATCTATCTAATATCCAATCAATAAATATTTTCAACATCCGTCAATCTATCTGATTGATTGACAGACAGACATTTCATGATACAAAAGAAGAAAAAAATTCATTTTAGTATGCAATCCTACGTGCAGAGAAAACAGTAGCAAAAACTTTATTAAATTGAATAAGTGGCAAATTGTTGAGCTTTGTTCGCGAACCCAGTTATTACTATTATTGCAATGTCCATTATTTGTTTCAGATCTTATCTTAAAAGTATTCGACTGGGCAATAAAAGCCAATTATTTATTAAAATCAATCAATGTAACACTATAATTTTTAATTTGTCTATAAATTAAAACAAATACATTATCAAAAGCTGGTCTAATAACAAATTAGCAATAGGCTTGAACAGATTCTCTATCCGGTAGTTAGAAGGTAGTAGCAACCCGATTCTGAATCAAGTAACTGTGGGATCAGAGCCTTACTCACACCAGTGACTTCTCGGAAGCTATGTGTGATAAATATGCCCTCTGTACTGATTTAGGTTCGGCCATCTATTCCAATTGAGACGTAAATAGTCCAGGCATATCAACTGCTGCCTACTTAAAGTATATATTAGTTATATAGTAGTAGTAGTTATATAGTATATAGTATTAGGCTCAGCATGTGAAATACCACGGCCTCCCAGAATATTGAAGTGCGTGGCTCATGCCGCATTACGTTCGGCAAGGGAGGTATCTAAAGGCTCACCTATTTGCCCCATTATTTCTAATCATATTCCCTTAAAGTTCAGCAACGCAACTGTAACGTTATCTGTGTTGCAGGTATCCATGGGTAATTTCTTATCAAAAGGTAACAAGCAGCTCGTTTGCCAGTCTATTGTTTGAAAAGAAATTATATTTTTTTTAATATATTCTAAAAGATCAGAAACTTTCTTAAACTTATATGGACCCGTTGGGCCAAATAAGTTCCCATTATATCCTCAACATAACAGGTTTCTGGTATTAAAGTCGTACACGACAATATCAACCACCCACTCTCTCCATGACCTCTGACTTCCAATATCACTCCTGAGCATTTTCTTACATAAGTGTTACGTATTTATATAGAAGAAGATCTAAGTAATAATACGGAAAAGAATAATATTTGTTTTTTTTTAATTTAAAAACTACAATAGATAATCTTGCTCAAAAATAAATATTTTGTTACTTAATCAAATGAAAGGGAAAGCTTTGTGACCAATCAAGATATCATTGACTACGGAACTAATCTTATTTAAGACCGTTACTTATGGCGAGGTTTGTTTCTTTTTCTTATATTTACTGAAAAGTATTTATATAAAACTATGTCTACGATATTATTGTAGTAAATGAGCTCAATAAACTAGCGAAATAATATCAAAAAAAATCATTATCGTGATGAAAAATTAATAAGTAAAAAGCAATAATCTTTGTAGAATCACACCACGGTGTAAAGACATCCAGAATAGACTTTCACTGTGTTAACAGCTACTGGTGCAATTGGGTATAAGGAGATAGGCCCAAAAAGAATGACCAAATTAAACATGTCCTTGTGGACCGCGACATTAGGTGCTTTAAAAACCGACGAGCATTGTATGACATGAAAGTTGAAGAAGCGAGTGAGTAAAAAATCCTGCTTTATGGCACTGTTCTCTCTGCCTACTCGACTAAACATGAAGTTAAATGGTTAAATAATTACGTAAAGTAACTAAAAAAAAAACAATTCTAGATCTAGATAAATTGATTTATTTAAACTATTATATTCTCACTAATATGCAAATTAATCTTTGTATCATAAGCGAGGCTTACATGGGCATTATAAAACAAAATGTATATTCATTAAAAGTTACCAGCCATCCTATTGTATTTAGAGGTTACATTACATAACTGTTAACACAATAGTTTATCTATGTATTATTATACAAAATAATGTAAATTTTCTATCCTTGTAACATTTAAATACGAAAACACAAAGATTCTTACATACATAACATAACTACGGGGTTATATATGCGGGGTGGGCAGAGAGAACAGAGCAATATGGCACGATTCTTACACGTCCCACTCACTTCTTTGACTCTCAAAACTCTTTTTATGCACGCGCATTTCGATTTTTAAGCCTCCTCCTTGGTCATGGAAGGTGTGTCGTGGCCGTACTCGACTTCTACATCTGTCTGCTTTTGCGTTGTGTATCTGCTTAATCAATCTTGCATCATACATTCTTTCTACATGTCTGAACCATCGGAGCATGCCTTTTCTTACTTTTACGTCGAAATTCTCTTTCAATCCCACTTCTTTCCTTACAATCTTGTTTTCGACGCGGTAGGCAAAAGTCCAAGATCCTTTATATATCTATTGTATGAAATTTAGCTGTGCTGTTCAACCAAATTCTTCTCAGAGATATTATTCTGTTTGCTTAGAAGGATGTAAGTAAACTTCATGCTTCGCTGCATTTCCTCCAATGCCTTTCTAAAAGTTCCAAAAGTCTATCACAAGGTTTATTAAAATTTTTACTTGTTCAATTTTAGGCGGTTAAGGGATATTCACTTTCCCGATTTCAAAGGATTTAAAGAATATTTGGAGAATCGTAATGAGGTTTTATTTATACCTCCATAAAAAGGCAACCATAAGCTTTATAAAAAGCAAGCTAAGCATTTATAAACAGCTTGAAACAACTAATCCGAAAATAATTGCGATAAATACAAACTAAAAATTATATCATTTGCTAAATATTTTCATAAGTTTAAAGCCTTTTCTTATGTACAAAACTTTAACTAGTACAAAGCCGTAGCTTATTTACGAAACTTGTAAGGTTTCAAAAGCTGACACACAAACCATAAGAAATAACTGTAAATTGGTTTTCAAGGTGACGCATGCCTCTAAAGGCTAGTTAGTAGATTAAAAAATAAAGCATGTAAAAATAAGTGAATTAAGTTGCGTAGCTAGCCAGTTTGAGAGAGACATATCAGAAGGGATGAAAATATGTTGCAAAAATAATGATAAACCTGGATGTGGAACAGCAGAAGAAGACCTAAGTGAATTTGTATGGATGGTGTAAAAGACGACATGATTAAGAAAGTGAATGAAAGTGAATGAAAGAAAGTGTGTGATAGGGATAATGATACAAAAATAGTGTGGAAAACAAAATCCTGTCGTGCCGACCCGAAATAATGAGAACAGGACGGAAAGATGATGATGATTTGTTTTGACTATATTTTATGTTTAATTACTTAGATATTATTATAAATTTGTGCCCGGTATGACAAAAGGCGTGAAGTTATGTTATGTTATTATAAATAAATAATTGGTAATATATTTAATAGTATAATTAAAGCATTATGATTACATTACTAGAACATACGTCACGTCATTTAAGTCACATAGTTCCCGAGGCGTTGTCAGTGTTCTAACGCAATATTAACTTTCTCTTGAAAACGTGAGATATGTTTACATTCTGAGAAATAATTTCTGTAAAGTTCACAGTGTTAATGGTACCCCATTTATTTCCAACTAAAATGTTTAGGACGCCATTATCGTAATATGTAATGCGTGATATAATTGCTTTAGTATTATAATTTACATTTCTTCACCATAATCATTATCATTATCAAACTTTTATTCTACTCTCACTAACAAAGTTTTTAATTAAAAATAAATTATGATTTAACCCCGTTTTTCGCTAGCCCAGTTGTCGAGCAGCCGCTTCTGAATCAAGAGGTCGCGAGTTCGAATCCTGGCTCACACCATTGACCTCGAAATAAATTTCGAAAGTGATGTGTGATATATGTATATCGATAACTGAATACTTTGTGCCCGGTATGGCAATAGGTTCACCTAAACCATTTGGGACATAAACGTAACGGCGAGCCGACGCTTAACAGCCACTGCCTACATCTTCGGGCAGAAAAAGGCGTGAAGTTATGTTATTTTATGTATGTTTATTCTATTCTATATTTATTCTACTCTCACTAGCAAAATTCTTAATAAAAAATAAGTTATTATTTAACTATTTTAGTTTGTTTTATTATGGATTTCTATTGTAACGTTTTAAATAAGGTTTTTGAAACAACATTCAATATAATAATGGGCCTCGTGGGGCATTGGTTAAACTGGCTGGAGCAATGAGGTCGGGGGTTCGATTCCCACCCGAGCACAAATATTTGTGACAAACATGAATATTTGTGTGGTGTCTGGGTGTTTTTCTATGTATTATAAGTATGTATTTAAAAAAGAAAAGTATATATGTATTTATATCCGTTATCTAGTATCCATAACACAAACATTTAGTTGCTTAGCTTGGAACTAGAGGGCGCTGTGTGTATTGTGTCCAAGATATTATTATTATTATTAAAATATATATATATATGTATAATGAAATTCATATTTTAGATTTCATAGCAATATTAAAACTTTAAAACCCAATGATGTGCAACTTCATCGTTTTGCTGTATCAGCTTTGCTTTTTGTACCTTTACGTCTTCTTTATCTGAATGTAAAGACGGAGCCAGTTCCTTATCAACTCAAGATTATTTCGGGTCCCAAATGTAACAGGTAGTTTAGTTGCCGGGCATTGGGCACAATTCTGTGCTTATACAATATTTATGGGCCGGCTCAACCGGTGAAATACCACGACCTCTCAGAAGACCGGCGTAAAGTGGCTCATGCCGCGTTTCGTTCGGTGAGAGAGGTACCCGGAGGCCCAACCCCCTTCCCCGTCCTTTCCTATCCCCTATCCCTTAAAGGTCGGCAACGCAATAGTAACACTATATGTGCTGCTGATGTCCATGGCCGGCGTAGGTTGCTTACCATCAGGTGACACGCCTGCTCGTATGCCCTCCTATCCCATAAAAAAAAAATTAAACATTAACTCACATGAATAGTGTGAGCCAGGATTCGAACTTGCGACTTAGCTGAATAGTTTTGTTTGCTAAATATTCTTAGTTTCATTACACCATTGCACTCTTACTATTCACACAGGGTAGTCGAAGCTTCACAGAACATGTGTGATCACATGATTCTATTATAAATATTTCAAATAAACAATTAAAATGATGCCGTAACTATTTTTTGGAATTGATGTAATCATTACTCGTGTAATTAAAATATTATTATTTCTCTCAACAGGTCCCCTGTGTATTGTTACTACTCCTTCGAAAAAGGCCACTAGGTGAGTCACATTTTTTATTGTTTTCGTGTTTTCATAAACAATAAAACTGATGGAGATACGAGGTATAGTCAACGATGGTCGATCATCATCATCGGCAAGGATTCTAAGAACTTTTAAATTCTTCCAACATATTTTCTACTGACTATTTTCATTGTTGTTAAATTTTACAACAAAAACATGTAATCAAAAATAAGCTCTTTTTAGAATCAAATCCATCACTCGAAAGTACGTTTTTGATAAGCATAATCCTCAAAAAATAATCTATAATCTTCAGGAAGCAATCATAAAAAAGAACACAGATATTCACACAGAAATTACGAAATAGAAATAACTCAAGAGCTTCTCAAAAATTTGTTGAAATTAAAAGTTTGAATAGTTCATCAAATGGTAACTAACTTGGCCAGTTAGCAAGAGTAGGTCTTATTTAATTTTGCACGAGGCGGAAACTATCAACCCTCCAGCGTCGACCATTGGCGGAAATCGAACTAATCGGTTTTCATTTCGCCGACAGGAAATTAAATCCTTTGAGAGTTGTACCGATAACGGTTTTCAGTCAGGCACGACATATGTTAAGTCAACTTCGACTAGGTTCTTCTTTTTTAATAAGCCAGCACACCTACAAATTAAATTTACTTTCCATATAACTTTTAAAATCTATTTCAGTACAACTGATTTTATTAGGTTATAATTGGCTACATGGACGTTTATATCATCATCATCATAAGCCTTTGCGGTCCACTGCTGGACGTAGGCCACCACCACAAATTGCACACAGCTGCTGGTCCTGTGCCACTTGCATACATTGGATACCCGCGGGTTTTACTAGGTCGTCGGTCCACTTAGCGGCCTACTCTGCGTCGACCAGTTCATGGCCGCCACTCAAGAATCTTTCTACCCCAGCGGTATTCGGTTCGTGGAGCGATGTTGCCTGCCCATCTTCACTTCAGCGTGGTAACTTTACGACCAATGTCGGTCACGCCAGATGTCTTGCTTATCCCCGTATTGCCGATTGTATCTCGCAGCTCTTTGCGTCTGTATACTAAGCCATTATTGTAGTGAAATTTTGCAGACCATATAAAAGTCAGGATCTGTCTTCAAAGTCCGGTCTTAGAATGTAGGCCTCATGACAAATCTCAGGGTAGATCAGCGTGCTATGAAACGAGCTATGCTTGGAATAGAGATTCCAAAAATGTCACTACAATAATAGCTTAGCATAACGACTTCTGTTTGGAAGGTCCGATGTCGTAGTACAACCCTAATTACTTTTCGGAACTTTTTGAGATCAAATAAACCTGCGAAATAAACCAACGATTGCCGCAGGTACGATATTGTCAAGCTATGAAGATACTAAAAATAAAATAAAAATGAATATGACAATGACAGTAATATATTTTAAGAATTTTTATTTCACATGATAATATTTTCAAGTAATTTAGTTGTCACTCTCACAGGCAATATTGTTTAGCAAAAAAAAATAACAAACTTATCATTGTCTTGCTGAATGCAACTATTAGATCGGAACTAGACTACATAAATGAATATTTTAACACTTTATACATATTTACAGAGACATTGCGTGTCTAAACCAATCACTTTTTTAATGATTTTTGCAACAAATTTTTTGCTTATATTTACAAAATCTATGCAATCACTGGTCACTATAATAAAAAAGTTGTAATTCAGGTTAACTTATAAAAACTAATTCAACAAATAAACGAATTTTTCGTAATTAGACAGATCCCTTTCATGATTAAAAGAATGTCAACAGAGATTCTTATCAAAGGTAATTGCGTTTTTTTCTCTCTCCTTTTTTTACAAAACTATACAAACTATCGTCCATGTTAGACATCAAAGCTATTTCACCGCTTTTCTCATTTCTAATTAAAACACGTTATTTATTTTTAGTTATTTTTTGATGTTTTTATTTCAAGAATTACCTATTTTCAGTTAAAGAATTCTAAATCACTGCTTATATTTATCAGATAAAAAATATGAAAGTGCGCACAGATTTACTCTATAAGTTTTGGGGATATAATTTAATATTAGCGAATGAATGCGATTAAAATAATAATTTTTTCGGGCCTCTTAGTGCATTGGTAAAACTACTGACTGCAGAATCGAAGTTGGCCGCTTCGACCCCCGTGTACAAATATTTGTGACAAGCATGAATGTTTGTATAGCGTCTGGGTCATTTTCTATGTATTATAAATATGTATTAACAAAAAAAATAAGTATATGTGTATTCATATCCGTTCTCTAGTATCCATAGCACAAGCATTAAGTTGGTTAGTTTGGAACTAGAGGGCACTGTGTGCATTGTGTCCAAGATATTATTATTTTTATATTTATAAATATCTAGTCCTAATAAAATACATGCGGAAACAAAGAATATAATGCATATGACCTACGACTGATATGACATGCAAAACATTAATTTAGATTAGCACTGCAATTTTTAGCCTTTGGTTAGCAAAAACCTTCATGGAACTAGTATATTATAAGCAAATAAAACAAACTATAAGTCAAAAGATATCCAAATGATTTAGAAACATCAGAAGTTGCTTAGGCTTAATATCTTGTTACCTGCTAGCTTCTTTGCCCTCCTATTTTATATAAAACAAACCTTAGAGGTGACTAGCGCCACCTATGGACATCTTGCATCACTGTTCTTCTTGGATTATTACATTTGTGTTATCGGCCCTTAAATGTGTGGGATAGAAAGGGAGAGGGAAGAAATGGTGACTCTGGATACCTCTTTTACCTAGGCATGAGCTACTTTATAGCCATATTCTAAGAAGTCGTGGTATTTCCCGGTTGAGACGGCCCATTGTGCAGCCAGCTGAGTGTCTCTACCACTGGTCAAGAAGTGCGTGTTTGTACAGTTTTAATCACAACTTATTTATTGCCTTCAAATATTAATTACCTCGTTGTCGTAACAGTGTCTCAGTAATTATTACTAAACACAAATAATTATAGGTTGTCATATAATTGAATACATATTTAAAACAGTTTAGTGGCAAAACACAGCAATAATTAGAGAAGAAATAATTACAGTGGATTAGTGTTATGACTCTATCCTTAGTAAAATGTGTAAGTGTGTTTGTTTGTTTGTTCCATTTTCACTTATAAAGCACTCGATCGATCCTCATTTTACACCAATATTTTGTCAAAATGGTTTTAGTCTCAATACCGTCATTAGAATTACGAGTATAACTTAGGTAGGTAGGTAAAATTTAGTTTGGTGGTCCCTGTGGGATATCCCTAAAAGCTAGACATACATTATCACGGACTTTTTTGTAGACCATTTGAAAGTGTATAGTATGTTTTGATTTATCACATAGGGTTAAGCGTATGTAATGTGTGTGCGGCCCGTTGTCACCCTCTAAAAAAACTGCTTCAAAATCCGTTGCGTAGTTTAAAAGATCTTAGCATATTAGGGGACTGACATCGGAAAGCGACTTTGTTTTATATTTTGTAATGATGATGACAACAGTGAAAACACATATTTTCTTAACTCTACTTTGTTTTTGTTTTCATAAATGCTTTTTTCAGAGCTGATTTTGCTGTGCCCTCCTATGGTGACCCTTCTGTATTGTGATATTGTTTTAAAAGATAATTCCGAGAAGACAAGATGACATGTATGTGAGGGACGAAGTGATCTGTCCGTGAATGCAAGACAACCTCTCTGGGGAAATTAAGAAAGCAGATACTGCCAGTGACCACATTGGCTCAGTAGGAATATGAGAGACTGTATGCACTCATATTCAATTATAGTTTCATATTATTCTTAAAAAAATGTTGCAAGCTTTTGATATTTACTTGTGGCTTCTGTGGTTTCTGCTGTATGATTTAGTACGGATTAAAATATATAATAAAAGATATTTGTTTAATAATATTTTACAATCCCAGTAGTCTGCACGTTGAGAACCCCACTTCTAATTCAAATAGGTTGCATTGGAATCGAATCCGGGCTCACACAATGATTTTTCATAATTCTTTTCGGAAGTTACATGTTATAAATATCGATGACTGACCACTTTATGCCCAACCGGGGATAAAGTGGTCAGTCATATAGCAATCGGTTACGCCAGCTAATCCATTTGGGACTCAAAATGTCAGCTTATTGGTCGCTGTCTAGACTATCGGGCATGAAAAGGCGTGAAGTTATGATATAATAATAATGTTGTACAAGTAAATTAACATTTTACCCCAAAACCCCTGTCTCGGTTATCACATCGTGCACAAGTCAAAAGGGGTTAAACAGGTAGAGATTTTTTTTATTCACATATGTATATACAGAACCCTAACAAAATATGATTTATTGTGTACAAAGGTCCCGCATAAACGTACTTAATCATACATTAGCGCTGGTTTTGCAATGTTTATTTTTTCCCTTTTTTATGATTTCCAAGTACATTTCTATTTACTTAATTCTTAAATGTTTACTGAAAATATGAAGATTTATTATGATTTACAAACACGTTTATATTCCATTTAGGCTCATGTGCATTCACGTTGAAAATATTTAAAGAGTGACACCCTGAATGGAGAAACATATTGTTATATTATACTACTAGCTGACCCGGCGAACTCTGTTTCGCATCAAAAGTAATAACTGCTGCTCCGCTATGTTAATACTGCAATATCTTCGACAAATTTGAAGTCGATAGCAGCTATAGGTTAAAAATGGGAATTTTCCATTGTTAACACCCCCGCAACCCCCCTTGTGGGTGGAATTTCGTAAAATCCGTTCTTAGCTGACCTCTACTCGGCGAAAGGAATAATCCTACCAAATTTCAAGTCGCTACGCCTTATGGTTCCAGAGATATCGTGATGAGTCATTAACACCCCCGCAACCCCCCTTGTGGGTGGAATTTCGTAAAATCCGTTCTTAGCTGACCTCTACTCGGCGAAAGGAATAATCCTACCAAATTTCAAGCCTTATGGTTCCAGAGATATCGTGATGAGTCAATATATAGGTGAAAATCTCTTATATATATATAGATTGAGACAAATTTTTCCCAATTTTTTGCTTTTTTAAAGAAAAACATATCGTTTTAGACAATTAATCAATAAAATATACATACATACATAACACACCAAATCCCTTGCGGGGTAGGCAGAGAGAACTCAATACTATATGTTGTTGTAATTTAACTATAGATACCTATTTGTTATTAGTTATAATTATAATTAGCATACTTCGGATGAGTGTGTTAAGCCATTTGTTTCAATAAATTCTTAAGGTATAAAATATAACTTAATATAATAAATAGTCATAAATGTCGATGACTTACAAAATTTTACAAATGGCATGATGTTTATTGGCAATTGAAGTAAACAAATGAATACATCGCGGAATATCAAAGGCACAATTACCAATGCTTATACCTTGGAGTTTTGAGGGCGTAAAGTGTAATACAAAAAATAATAATGCTAATATATTTATACTACAAATTCGCGTATGTGACTTTAATTATGACTAAGAACTAACTCGTCCATTACGAAAAAAACATAATAAATATAATTCAAAAACATCAAGTACCATTAACACCATTTTATCGCCCAGATAATTCGCATCCTATAATCATTATAAAGGGCAATTATATCAATTAAAATTAATTATATAAATATGTAATGCAACAGGTTTAAATATTTTTTTTATACATCATAAACGTCGTAATTAAACACAAATAATTATAATCCATTGGCAACAAATAATATTGTATTCGTTGCTTCAATAAATATCGATTTTGTAATACTGGAAATATTAATATTACATAAAAGTTATGATGAAAAATGCCAATTATTCGGATATATGTTGTAAATAAAAAATAACACACCTCGCATTGTTGCCAAGTGGAGTGTGACCAGCTAAAGAATGTCATGAAATATTGCCAACCAATAATGCTGCCGTGTAATATTTTGCTTTAATAGAAGACTGGCTATTGTGAAACAGACAGGCCGCGTGGCGCATTGGTAAAACTACCGGCTGCAGTAATGAGGTCCAGGGTTCGATTCCCACCCGAGCACAAATATTTGTGACAAACATGAATATTTGTGTGGTGTCTGGGTGTTTTTCTATGTATTTAAGTATGTATTTACAAAAGAAAAGTATATATTTATTAATATCAGTTATCTAGTATCCATAACACTAGCATTTGGTTGCTTAGCTTGGAACTAGAGGGCGCTGTGTGTTTTGTGTCCCAGATATTATTATTATTAATCCTGTGACCCACATATAAACTGATTCGTACTATATATTTTTACGTAGCCTAATTTGCTTAATTTGTACTATTTTATAAATAATTTAATGTGATAATGTATCTATTTACTACTAGTTCAATGATTCCTGAAATAAAAACAAACTTGTTCACATCCATAAATACATACATAAGCTCACGCCTGTATCCAATGGGGGTAGACAGAGACTTTGGCTTTCCACAAGCTACGATCCTGACACACATCTTTCGCCTCATCCACAGTCGTACACCTTTCGTACACATTCATGTCGGTTTCGGGTGCTACGCATTTTGACTTTTTTAAACACACCATTTGTTTGGTCGTGGTAGCCCCGTCTTGGTCACCCGATACCGACCCTGCCACTCACATTCGCTTCATATACTCTTTTAGTCAGTCGGCTTTCATCCATTCTTGCAATATGACCAAACCATCGTAACATACTTCTCTCCACTTTGGTCACCACATCATCTTCCAACTTACATTTCTCCCTAATTTTCATTCGATCCACAAGGGTGACTCCACACATACTTACTTTCATATCCAGAAAGGATAAAATCTATGCCTATTTAAATTACTGAAATAGTACACAAGTAAGGTACTTATTAAATAAGTATTTAATTATTTAAGTAACTAGGTAAATATTGGCATGCCATATCATTAACCTGTCAGTTTTGTTTCGTAAATAAGGCCACCATGAATAAGTAGAGTTTTAGCAAAAGTTAACATATTTTTATATAATATACTTGTAACATAACATGCCTTTTTATACTCTAAGCAGTAGGCAGCGGCTGTTAAGCCTCGTCTCGCGTTTATGTTTACGTTACAAATAGAATAGGTGGCGAACCTATTGCAATTCCGGGTACATACACTTGTAAAGTTTAAAAAACTAACATTCCTTGTAACTTCGTATCGCTTCAGAATTTAGTTTCGATGTATCAGCAGACATTCATGATAGCGTTTTCACACCTTGGCAATTAAAACAACATAAACATAACCTCACGCCTTAATCTACCAGAAGGTGTAGGCAGTAGCTTTTAAGCCTCGACTCGCCGTTGTCGATTTACATCTCAAATGGAATAGTTAGCGAACCTATTGCCATATCGGGCACAAAGTTTTCAAATCATCGATATTTATCACACATGACTTTCGAAAAATCATTTGTGGTGGAACCCGCGACCGTTTGATACAGAAGCGGGGTGCTCGACCACTGGACCACCGAGACGTGTCGTCGTAACGTGTGTGACACGTATTCTTAAAATAGAATTTGGTTAAAACAATTGTTACCGCACTTTTTTTCTCAATAAGATTGAAAGTTTTAAAAACACAAGTTAGAAAGTATGCTATCCATTCAAATTTAAGTAATTTACTAATACCATGACCGGGCTGTAAGTTGTTACAAGCAAATGTCATTACGTCTCTCTTAGTGGAGATCAACAAATACTTTCACTTAGCTCGTTGACGTTGAAAATATCCAGCTATGGTGTATATACGTCATTTTTGAAATAATAAAGTTATACTTACGCTAAATTATAATTATGGGAAGTAAATATTAGCTGTATCGAGGCTTAATAACCGCTGCCTCCATTTGGTAGGAATAGGCTTGATTTTCTTCTGTAGTAAATTTCACACCTCGATTTAAAAATAATAAGGTAATGTAGAATTGCATTAAATCGCCTCAACTTATACTATATACGTACTTGTATTTGTGGAACATGGCAATTAAGAATTCAATTAAACAATTTTTTTAGACAAAATGTAACCAATTGCACCAACTTTTACGTTATAAAATTACTAATTTGTGACACGAATAAATTCACTATGCAATATCCGGATATTTAAATCATTTAATAAAACCACTTTCCATAAATATTTGAATGTATAAAATATTAAATTGTTTTTGATGTTCTTTGTCTAGTAGTTTTGCACACCGACTTAAAAACTTAACTAAAAAGACTGAATTTGGAAAATCGAGTTCGTGTACTCTTGCAGTGAGTGTGTATTGACTTTTTTGAAAATTAAACAATATCGTGTGACAAATAATAATGAAATTGTTATAAATAAAAAAGATAAAAAATATATGGAAGAGAAATATTTAAATATATTCACCTACGGCTTTAAAATTTTACTACGTAAATTCTCTAGGTATACAAATTTTGCAATTTAAATGAAGTTTTGCCGTGCCTTCCCGAGCTATAAAACCTCCCAAATTTTACGATACGACTAAAGTTTCAAACCAATTGTAAATTTTTAATCATAAGTTTTGTTTGTATATAAACTTAAACAAATTATTTTATACTTATTCCTAACTGTTTATCTGCGTAGAATAGTGTCCAAACGCTAGAATAAGAATCTTGACTTTTTAAATTATGAAACGGTACAAGGTTCATTAGCGTACCTACTATTTTATATTATTAATACAAAATTGGTTTTGTTCTTTTGATTTCTCACTTGGCAATCTAACTTCTTGAGACCTCCCGAGTTCTAAGCTGGGTAAGCACCAATGATTTTCCAGATATCTTTCATAATTAACATGTGAAAATTAGTTAATAATGATTTTATAAAATTTACCTATTGTATGGTAAAGTGCTCATCAACTATTTTCTATAAGACCAATTATATTTGGTAGGTTGAGGTGCGAACGCTAGAGTGCTAAAAACTCAGTGGTAGTGCCACACAGTTCGCTGCATGAATGGGCCGGCTTGACCTGGTGAAATACCACTACCTCTCAGATTATCGACGTAAAGTGACTCTTGCCGCGTTTCGCTCAATGAGAGAGGTAACCGGTGGCCTAACCCGTTTTCCCCTCCCATTCCTATCCCACTTCCAACCCCTTCCATATCCCATAGTAAGGGCCGGCAGCGCAACTGTGACACTATATGTGTTCAGGTGTCCATGGGCGGCATATGTTGCTCACCATCAGGTGATACGCCTGCTCGTTTGCCCCCGTCTACCATAAAAAAGTCAAAAATTAATCAAAAAACCATCATCATCAGCCTGTTGCTGTCCACTGCTGGACATAGGCCTCTCCTTATGTGCGCCACAATATCCGAGTCTCTGCAGCAAATTAATTAATGTATCTAAATTACATATATATGAAAATATTTATTTAAAGTCGTTCAAAATTAACAAATTCATTTTCTTTTAAGAACATTCAGCAATCCAGAGATAGAAAATAAAAACTATTGCATAGAATTTTGTAAGTAACTAGTAAATATTTCGATATTGCCATTAATTTATCTAAACTACGATCAGTACCTAAACTAAATATTTGAACATAAAACACAACCTAACCTACATTTTGTGAACATATAATCATAACTGCATCAAATCAACATTTTTTTTGTTTAAAACAAATGATACGAGAACAGCAACAAAAAAATGGAAAATTGAACCTTCACGGAATGAAATAATAACAATGATTGTAGGTTTTTCGTCTATTTAACAGCATAATTATAGTGCTTACTGACAGGAAAGGGAAATACCGCGCTAAGGAGATATTGCTCAAGGATATTGCCAGATTATAATATTATTATAAAGAGGTTTTGTTATTTGCATTGTAAACTTCAGTTGTATATTTTAATAAAAGTCATTACTGATTTTATAAAGGTTGACTGTAAATTTTGTCAATTCGCACTATTTATACCTCTAAAGAAGAGACGAAGCACAATTACGGCGGTCTACAGCCGTAATTGTGCTTCGTCTCACCGAATTTCAGTTGGCCCCAAATGTATTAGATGAAGGAATCTATTGTACAATTTTGTAGAAATTTGTCAATTAGATGAATAGTGTTCATCACACATAACTGCCAAAGAGTGTTTGGAGTGCCACCCGGATTCCAACGTGAGATTTTTGCTTCAGAAACAGGGTGACGAGCAGTGCAGGTTCCTCTAACCCACGCTAAGAAAAATGATTACATTTTTTTTAATGCTCTTTTTATTCATTCTGTCGTGCTTCTAACGCCCTAAACATAAGCAGCGTTTCATCGTGTCTCCGAATTCTTAGTCATCAGTCATTATCATATCATTGAATAAACATAAAACATAAACATAACTTCCCGCCTTTTTCTACCCGAAGGTGTAGGCAGCGGCTGTTAAGCCTCGTCTCGCCGTTATGTTTACGTCCCAAATGGAATAGGTGGCGAACCTATTGCCATGCCAGGCACAAAGTTGTCAGTCATCGATATTTATCACACGTAACTTCCGTAAATTTCGAAAAGTCATTGGTATGTTCCAGGATTTGAACCCACTACTTCTTGAATCAGAAGTGGGGTGCTAGCCATTGCGCCACCAAGACTGTTGAATAAATATCTTTATTATTGAATTTACTATTGAAAAGTCACAAGTGTGTGCCAGGATTCCAACCCTGCACCTTGTCATAGAAGAGCCCTAGTAAACTATTGACATTTGGCAGATGTTGGCAAATTATGTTATAACTATTAAAACATAATTTGTATTAAACCATTACGACATTTCAAACGTACACAGGCAGCCTTTTAAAAAAGCGTGAAATAACTTATTAAAATGTATTAAGAATAAAATAAATCGGATGTCGGCGATAATTTAAGATACTTTCTAATATTATTAATCTTGTCGTAGTCATCAAAATCAATTACATTATGTCATAAATAATTGAATTGATTTCACGCTTTTTATATGATTTTGAAGTCCACTATTATATTTTCAAGATTAATTCTTTACTAGTTGACCCGGCGAACTAAGTACCGCATCAAAAGTAATAAAAAAGTAAATTTTGGATTTATCACTTTTTCTGTACTACATCATACATGCATTAAAGATAAAACCCACCTCGTTGACACCCTCTAGCCCGAATACTGAACCGCCACTCAAATATATAAGCTCTACTTAAGCGTTTAAGTAGCTGTCACATTAGACAGAATGCGTGAAATTTGAGCCAGTAAGTAGCACTTTATTGATTGTCAGATTTGAGTGGCGGTTCAGTATTCGGTAGTCTATCTATTAAATTAAAATAAAATGATTATACGTTTTTAATGCATTATGACACGGGTGGCATTTGTTCGTGTTACCAAATAAATGAATGGTTTCAAAGTAGAAGAAACAGACAGAGAGACAAAAGTTGAGAAATAAATTATTTTGGTGTGTGTACCGTTTATATATTCATGTGAATGTAGTGGAAAGCAGTTATTGCAATATCAATTACAAACAGACACTTCACTTTCACCTATATTGTATAGATATAAAATGGTTTGTTCTCAGTCAAGACGTTTATTTAAAGTAAAACATAGACTTAATTGTGAACAAAATTGTGGGATAATTTTTGACACTTGATGTCTCAAACGGTCCACTGCACAAGAATCAATAACAATATTGATTTCTTGAATGCCACTGATTTTTGATACAATTAATCAGGATCATATTATACAACAAATTAGTATGTGTTAGCTTTATAACTACAAATAATATCATGCATAACATAACTTCACGCTTCTTTCCACTGAAAGATGTAGGCAGCGGCTGTTAAGCCTTGACTCGCCGTTATGTTTACGTCCCAAGTAGAATAGGTGGCGAACGTATTGCCGTGCACCGAACACAAATAGTTGAATTGGTGTGAAGCTGGATCCGAACCCACTACTTCTTTTTACGAGTGCGTTGCTCTACCACTGTACCACCGGGACTATTTAGTAAGATATACTACTTTGTTTAGCCTATGAAAAATAATCCTAAGCATATTTTAGTCTGATATGTTATATTATCACGTTGTAGCTATATTTTTTATCAAGTATCATTTATCAAGATAGTCTCGGTGGCGTAGTGGTTGAGCACACGGCTTCTGATCCAGAGGTCCGGGTTCGATTCCTGACACTGGCTCACACCAATGACTTTTCGAAATTGTTTTCGGAAGTTATGTGTGATTAATATCGATGACTGAAAACTTTGTATGGCAATAGGTTCGCCTAATATAATCCTTATTAATAATCTATTCCATTTGGGACGTAAACATAACGGCGAGACGAGGCTTAACAGCCGCTGCCTACACCTTCGGGTAACAAAAGGCGTGAAGTTATGTTATGTTATAATATATTAAGTATCATTCAAATCTATTCGGTGGTTTTAACGGTGGTTAGTAACAAACATAAACCGCCAAGAAAGGATATGATATGTTATAAATGTTTAATTAAAATCTAATTAATATACTTATTATTATTATACATTTACGCCCTTAACATCCGAACCTATAGGCAGCTTCCGCCTAAACAATTACTAGGTCCGAAAGTATAGCTTGCTATGCTTGCTTGTATTTTCTTATATAGGGCATGAAGTTTTGATTTATTTTTAAAGATAAACATACATAACTTCACACCTTTTCGATGCGAAGGTTTAGGCAGTGGCTGTTAAGCCTCAACTCGCCGTTATGTTTACGTCCCAAATGGAATAGATTATTAATAAGGATTATATTTAACTAATAGTTTTATAAATAGTTGGGGTCAGAAACATCGTAAAGCAATTAATTAAAAGTGCAGTATTACGTCATTGTTTTGCATAATTTTAACGCTTGGCTTAGTGAAAGCCTGATTTATGTTTTTTTTTTCCTTTTATATTGTTATCAATTAAAGAAGAAGCAGATGATAAAAAATGTTCAGAGTAATTTTCAATCGAGCGGCTTTTTCTAGTACGTGTTCCGGTCGATGTATTTACTGGGCTCACCTATCATTGTAAATAGTTAAATTTTGGTTGTTGTATTTCGTCAACGATTTCTCAAGGCACTCGGGGGCACGTATCAATTCACGCTTCCGTGGCTGCCTATATTACCATTAAAAACCATAATGGTTGCAAAAGACGTAAAAACAAAAAAGAATAATAAAAAAAATAAACACACAAAATCGAAAGTCAATGCCACAACAGATAGAAATTTGGAACTACAGTCTAATAATTCTAGATAATGTTGCGTTTTGTAAAATGTTCGTGTGTCTAAATTTTATAGAGTTTAATTAATATGTATCACGTTAGTAGTTTTTTTTTTTATTATAAATATTTTATATTAATAATGTTTCAAAATCTAAACTTGTAGATCGTGTTCTAAAGGAAGGTGATGTTGGGAACCTCAAAAATCGACGCGGGGATTAAAAGAGTTATGAAAGTCAACGAAGCGAGTGAGGTGTGTAATAATCGTACCTTATTGCGCTCTTTTCTCTCTGCCTGCCCCGCCAGGGATTTGGCGTGAAGTTATGTATGCATGTGTATGTATCTAAGCTTGTTATATACTATGTTAGCCTCATTATAAATCTCAAAGTTGCTCAGCAGGCTATGCTTGGAATCTCTCTGCGAGACAAAATTCGCAATACGGAATTACGTAAGAGATCTGGCGGACAAAAAACACGGTGAAGTGGAGATAGGGAGTAGTGACCACGAAGAGCTCGACGCGGAGTAAGCCATCCACACACTAGGCGGTCCAACGACCTAGTAAAAAAAGCAGAAAGCCATTGGATGCGTGTGCCACAAGACCGTCAGTTATGGCGTTCTATTGGGGAAAGCATACGTACAGCAGTAGACCTGGAAAAGCTTACGATGATGATATAATATATACGTTTATATAGTTTACTGTTTCAATGCGGCAACTGTGCATTGATGCGTAGAATAAATATCTAAATAATATTTGATCCCATGGTTTGCTGTTCCATGTATCCGCCACAAAATTGTCGGTGTACAATATTTATCACTCATTAATTCTAAAAATTATTCCGACAAGTCATCGGTGTGTACCTTGATCCGAACTAGAGGCCTGCCAATCAGATGTCCGAGTAGTAAAACCACATGAACCACAGTATTTTGGTATTATACTTTTATAAAGACGAAAAAGTTTTACAAGTCAATACGTCAATTACTTATATCAATCATAAGAGTTCTCAATCAATCATATTCTCTAATTGCAAGGTGAGTTCAATAATTATAGACTAGCCCTTGGCTCCACGAAGACTAACCTAAGTGAAGCGTAGTATAATACTACGCTTCACTTAGGTTAGTACTGTCTAGAAACTGTTATCCATTTTGTAGATAATACTATGTACAAGGTTAATACTAAAATTAATTGATTATAACATATCCTTTGTATTACTTAATTATCGCAAGAGAAACGCAATGTTATAGTAATTTACAAAGAATACAAATTACGAATGAAATATTCGTTATGAAATTATTTATGTCATTTCTAAGATTAAAAATTTGGAAAATCCAAAAGTGCACGCCTCATAGCGGTCATTCACATTTAAAAAAAAATCTAATACTAAACAAAAAAAATGTATATATAGATATACAAATACACAGTCGTATTTTAGTTTTTTACAAATTATAATTAAACGACAGTACTTAGAACGCTAATATTAACTAGGAATCAGCCCGGGGTATAACTTCATTTAATAAAAAAGAAAGTATTCCGGTATGATGAATTTTTCGACCAATTTCTCTGCCACATACATGGATCCATAACCTCAGACTGACGGACGTCCAAGAATGATTGATTTTAATGTTATTATTTACTATGTTAAACAAAATAATTGTTTATAAAATATATCATATGTGCTAGACAGATTATTTAACTTGATATTAGTGCACTCATATTATCCTGTAAGTGTTATATTAGTGAAAGAACAGTCATTTGAGTTTCGAAAGACCGGATTTTTTGGCATGTCGAGTGTAGAGCACTACCTCACGCTCCGCTAATGAGGCGTGCAAAAAATGGAGGTTTAAATTTCCTAAATTTAAAGGTTATTGTAAAAGAAAATAAACTATCAAGATTTTTATGTAATTATTGTTTTATAAAAGGAGAGAAAATATCTAAAAAACAATTGTTGGACTACCTCAAAAGCAGCACTCAACAAATTAATATATATTTTTCACTTTCAATTTACAAATTCAGGCAACAAAATATTAGGCTTTCCGTCTTTCTACCGTCGTTTTTCTTTCAGTTAAAAAATATTTAATTAAATAACTCAAATATAAATTCATTATCGGATGATAATATATAGCCGTATAGCCTTTTGATTGTATCAAGTTCATATACAACAAAACTCACATTTAAAAACCATAATAGCTTTTCTCGCGCAATCCAATAAAATATACTTACAAATTGTTAAAATTCCAAATCTTGTGTCAAAATATTATATTCCTCGTTACAAATTGAAAAAGCCAACAATGCATTCGGATACTGACAACAATGGCTTTTCGGTTACCCAACAATGAATATTTCCATCACGAAATAATGGAAAAAAAATTCTTTTCATAATATATTAATCATCTATAAATTGGTGAATTTATGATGGACTCAATGTTCTTTCCGTACCATTCCATTTTCCTTTTCAAAGTAGGTACTTGTAGGGAAATTGAAGGCGTTTCCTTTCAATCATGATTCCCAATTAAAGATGCTATGTTGGTAGCCAATACCTTTTCTGGTTATATTTTATTATTATCAGATCGTATATTGGAATTGGTGAAAAGCTTGAATAAACTTATTACATTTTGTACCTTCACAATCTTAATATTCTGTTTATTATTTGTAAATTTAGTGCTATGCATATTGGACTTTCCATACATAGACCTTTGTTGAGTTATCCATATCCATCAAGTCGATGGTATCTACCAAGCTGTGAACCTGGAACCTTTCAAGGAAGCATTCGAGTGCTGCTAGGCCATTGAATGACTAAAATTTTTGTACTGGACCAAGTTTAATCGCGGTTCTAAAGAGGAATAGAACTATTTAAAAAAAAATAACTAAGATATTTTCAAATATGTATTATTATAAATTCAATGAAAATAAATCCATATTCTTCAATTTCCTACTTCAACATAATTAAAAACATAATAACAAAATTATAATGACCTAGAAGAATAATTATTGCCTGCTTTCTAGCCTGATGGATTAGGAAATACTGGAACTTAAGTCACGGTGGTCCAGTGGCCGAGCACCCTGTTTCATTAAAAAGAAATCGTGGGTTCGAATCATGGCTCACACCAATGTCTTTTAGAATATTCTTTTCGGAAGTTGAGTTTGATAATTAATATATGGGGACGAAAACTTTGTTCGATTGTCGATACATTACTAAGTCAATTTATAGCGTATCGCTTAAAAAGTAAAAGATATTTCTAAGCAATATTTTATTTTCGGTTTTATTTCTAAATGTATATGTACTATTTCGTTTATCTTGATTTTTTCATGTGGTATATAATTTATTCTATTCTCTTATTTCAATGTAGAAAATGTTTTGGTAACTCCGTTATGGGTAAGAGCCAGCTTAGAGTATGGCTAACTTATTAATTTTCCACTTTGTTAAAGAGCCTCGGACGCTGACTCGGATAGCAGGCGGAAGTAACGCATTATTGTTAAAATATCACTTAAATCTGTAATTTTTGATGTGGCATCATTAAATCATAAAGATTAACCTTTGGTTTTTTATTAAACAAATAGTAAACAGTTTTTGTGAAGTCATATTTAATACACACATTTTTTTTTTCAATCCGACGAATGACAGCGTCATCTTCCGGGTGCAGTCACAGCTAAGTATCATACAGGAATGTTTAGTGAGCTATTTTTTATTTAATACACTCAGCAATTGTTTTATATTTATATAACTTTATCTGTCTATATGTAACATAAAATAACTTCAGGCCTTTTTCTGCCCATAGGTGTGGGCAGCGGCTGTTAAGCCTCGCTACTCCGTTATTTTTGTTTTTTACGTCTTTTTTTCATACGCCGGGCACAAAGAAGTCAGTCATCAACATCTATCATATACACCGGGCACAAAATTGTCCAAGTTGTCAATCGAACATATCTTTCATAAATTATTGGTTTGAGCTGAGAATCAATGCAACCAGTTCTGAATCAAAAGCGAAGGGGCTCAACCATTAGACCATCAAGGCTGTCTCTCTATATGTACCTACCATAATAATTTCAATAAAAATGTCGGTAGAATAAACTAAAATTAAAATAAACCACTTCTTTAACTATTTTTATGTAGTACAATAACCTACATACACACGCACATAACTTCACGCCAAATCCCTTGCGGGGTAAGCAGAGAGAACGGAGCGCCATAAGGCACGATTCCTACACGCCTCACTCGCTTCGTTGACTTTCATAACTCTTTTCATGCACGCGCGTCGATTTTTGAGGCTCCTGACATCACCTTCCTCTAGAACACGTTCTATTTAGTCATGTAATGTGTGTCTTGGCCGTCCTCGACTCCTACATCCATCCGCTTTTGCATTGTATATCTGCTAAGTAAATCCTTCGTCGTCCATTCTTTCTACATGTCCGAACCAAGAACCTGATCAACATAAATCTATAATCTATATTATTATATGTAGTCATATCTATCTAAGCTATGGTTTTATAGCTTTCACTCAAATATTATGATGACATATGGTCAATCAACCTTTTTAGTGGCTCGGCTGTATCCTTGGTAGTATTTTTCGTTCCGGTTTACCATCAGGTAAGCTTATCTAACCTTAACCAAGCTTAAACACATGAACTAACATTATATAAATTTGTCAGAGCAAAAGAAAGATGTGGTGTAGTGGGACACCAGGTAGGAACGAGTTCCTAGAGAGTTCCTTCGGCTAATGTAGAATCGACACAATTTGCAAAAAAAATCGTGCTCAATTTTATGTAGGTTTTCTTGATTTTTCTCTAAAATTTTGCTGATTAGTTTTGATTTAAGTACAAGACTTACTACAGGTAGCTTTGTGACGTTTTAGTTTATAAATACCGGATAATTCTAAGGAACAGTGATCGCACTTTTACGTATCATTTTCTGGTCCCTTCTGTAAAAAAAAAACATATATAAAATACGAAAACATGGAAAATAAAACTCCAAAAAAAGAATTCCGATACCGAGATTCGAACCTGAGTCCCCTGGATGTGAGCAAGGTAACCTAGCCCCTAGACCATTTGGGTAGTTATACATTGTTCTAAATAAGCCAATAAGCCAATAAAAGATGTATTGTGTCGTGTCAACTTTTCGTAAGAATTTTTCGTCTTTCACAACGCGCGATAAAGAACTTCGTTCTAATAATTTCCTCAAATAAAATTTCTCTAAAACTTTTTTCTATATATCATAGCTAAAATAGTATTTTTATATTAGTTACTATTCATTATTGAAGAACCAAGAACCTACAACTTATTTGTTCAACTAAACTAAAACTTCTAAAAAAAGGTGGCATTATGTAAAAAAGTGTGTGTTAAAAAAGTAAATAATATATAAAAAAGTAGATAGCAGGAATGTCTAAAATCATTGTTACAGAAGTGATACAAAATTTCTAGATCAGCATCAGCAATAAATAGGCAGAGGAATGACGTCCTAGTATAACATGTGACGATTCAAAATTGTCAGTCAAAATTTATCACATCTAAGTAACTTCCAAAAATTGAATTGCATCCACGCTTTCTTAATCAGAAGCGGGAAGCTCGACCACTGAGCCACCTAGACAATAAACACAGCAGTTAACTCCTTTGAAATGGTTGTGGAATTTAAATCTGTTACGTATGTTGTGCTGATGAGTTTCGATAATCAGGCATGAACACCTTTTCATATGAAGAACAATGCCTGTTCCTGGTGCCACGAGAAAGTGTCTATTCACTATATAAATAACACAATCGCCCCCCACATCAGCTATTCATATGGGCATACGTTACTTCTGCATTTATCAATCTCTTTCTAACTGACACCATTTATTGATGGCCTTTTTGTATGGTAATGAGGGAGAAAAAAAATGTTTCATAATATAACCATAAATAAGGCGAATCCGTTCCGAGATCTGCATATATTTGTTGTTATAATTTACATTTTTTTCTTATATCACTAGGAGAAAGTACATACGCGATTTTATAATCCTATTTTACTAAGAATAAATAAATTTATTACAATATATACAATTGAATGGCTATGCTAATCCTGTGTGTGAAGAATAAGCCAGCCCCTCTATTGACGAGAGGCCTCGATCTGTCTCTTTGCAATATTTTTAGAAAGTTTGTGCACTTTGTAGTAATTCGGAAACCATGTCCCCAAAGTTTATTTTCAAAATAACATTAAATGTAACTGAAGTAGACGTCCATTGTGTGTCCAATTATGTAGACATAATTAGCGTGAGATATTTCAAGTTCTAAATGCATCAGTGAAATTCAGCATTTTTAGAAAATAGTTTGAATGAAATCTGAAAATGGAAAACTGGTGGAGAGAATGATTAATAAATCAAGTCTGGACGGGAGGCTCTACAGTCTAGAGTGGTGAGTATGTCGGTGTTCTATTGGTTTGGATTTCCTGAAATGTATCTTTAAACTACCTGATTAAATTGCATCAATCCTTTAATTTAAAGAGGTAAATGCAAAATCAATAAGCATTGAATATTTATAACTCTTTCACGTGTTTCTTTATCACTCATCAAAGTATAACTTAAATTGGTCTTCCTAACAATTTTCAAACTATCTAAAGTACTATGTACAACGTCTTCAAATTCAATTAAATACATGTTATTATTTAATAGAAGGAACCATGAAGCATCAACTAAAGATGTTATTATATTTAAAATGAATTTTTACTTATATTTTTTATCAAGGGAAATTAGTCATAACAATTTTTAACACAGCTTTCAAACAAATCAATCAAAGCTGTTTAGTTTTTTATACAGATCTACAATACCTACTTTAAGGCTTTGGCATTTATCTATTACTCTTCATACACGAACAGAAGTATCGCTAAGAGCTTATAATTTCATGATGAACAATAAAACTTAACTTAAATGAACTTTGAAATTAAGTCAACATCGACAAAATGTTTTTATTGCGTGCGTTATAAAAAAAATATTTCACAATGGTTGTCTGCCATAGACAAGCGGTACGTTTACGAAACTCGTCGTGATAAAAACCACAAACTTTCTGTGTCGTGAAATATCTAAATAAATTGTTATTTCTATGTTTCACCCACTTACTGTATAATATTTTCTAATGCTTGTTACATTTTATACGTGACGATTTAATGCCTGATATGTTGGCAATATGTCATAACTATGTGTTGAGATAGATTACGTACTTTTTTCTAAAATTCGAAACATGTTATAACATACAAATACGAACTATTTAAGAGGAGTTATAGACTTGAAGTAAGATTGTGTAAATTATACCAAAACCAAGGCATAAGGTTACATTATATTGTGAAGTTTTTTTGTAGGTTTTGATTTAATCGTTAGTTTTTTTATCATAATTTACATCTTGGTTATGTCAGAAATTTTGCTCCACTTGGGGTTATGTATCAAGCCTATAATCAAAAGTCACGGTGCTCCAGTGATTGAGGACCCCGCCTCCGTTTTTAAGGAGTCACGGGTTAAAATCCTGGCTCACACCAATGATTTATCGAAATTGTTTTCTTAAGCTTATATGTTATAATTATACCGGATAATTGTGCCCGGTATGGCAATAGGTTCGCCAACTATTCCATTTGGGACGTAAACATATCGGCGAGTCGAGGCTTAACAACCTCTGCCTACATCTGCAGGTAGAAAAAGGCGTGAAGAAGTTATATCACATGCTAGTTACAGTATTAAAAAATAATTAGTTGTGCTTAAAAACTTTGGCTATCGGCCAATGGTAGTATACGGAGGAATTGCTTGAGAGAAAAATATCTCTTTTATTTTTTATTTAATAACAATAAGTATTTTTAAATTATACTTTTACTATTTCTCATATCTGAATTATAAATTGGTAATAATACATTTCAGTTCAATTTTTTTGGAGGTCCAGGAGGTCAAAGGTGCACGTGGGTCACCTAATGGTAAGCAATGACTCATCACCCTTGAACACCGTGGTGCGTTGCCGTCCTTTAAGAGAGTAGGAGGGGAAAAGAAGGGGAAAGGGGACCGGGCCTCCGGATGCCTCTCTCACCGAACGAAATGCGGCTGGGGCCACTTCACACCGATATTCCGAGAGGTCGTGGTATTTCACCAGTTGAGCCAAACCATTCATGCACCGAACTGCAAGACTCTACCACTGTTAGAAAAAAATAATATACTATATAAGGATAATATATATATAAGGATTTATAAGTATAGGAAGGAAACATTTAAAAGTATATAAAATATACTATTTCTAATATTAAAAAAAATCGCTCACTTATTTCGTCCTTGTTTTGTAATAATTAAAAGGTTTCTACACCAAAGACTTTAATTACAAAACGAAATCGGAGTTTTTACTTACTAAGAGAACATTGTCCTCGCTTAGAAAAAAATATACACAAAACTATATAAAGACAAGGAGGTTGCACAGATTTTTAATTAATACTGAAGAAAATGCTAAATCTAATGAGCATGTAACAGAATATCTAATACATCAGCTATCTGCCAGTGAAAGTCGTATAAAAATCGGTTCAGCCGTTACAGATTTTAGCAGTAAGAAAGAGACAGACAGAAACAAAATAGTAAATATCTTTTTTGTCTGTCTGTTTTTGTACACGGCTAGATGCCGATAAATTTAGTAAAATTTGTATACTTGTATAAATAAATTTATTTCTCTTAGTAGTTTTCACTGTCACCATTTTCTGGCGCAAAAAGCATACTGCCATATGTTTGTAGGTCAATTCGTGTTTATCTATAAATCTATCCTTTACCAAGAGCACTTTAACTTAAGTTTGATTGAATTTGATAAACTCCACGCCGTACATTTCTCGCCGCTTGCATAGTACGAGTACATTGATATGAACAACGCCAGTAATGTATGTTATCTGAAACATTATTGTTTATTATCGCTATAGATTCATGGTATGTCCATCTGGTATTGAATGGGGCCGCCGGCTCTCGGTCAACTTGCCTCAAACTGGTTCTGTTCATTATCAAAAGTCAATAACTTTCCGATGCATTCCATTCATGGTCAAAAGGCTGAGTAATATACGTAGAAATTCATTCGAGTTTAAATACAGTAGGTTCTATAATTTTCTCTCTTTGCAATCATTTATAGAAAAGAAGTAGTCCAGTGGTATATCTCACCAATTCTGAATCAAGAGTTCTGGATCATTTCACTGAGGCTGATTTCTGGGAATTGTTATTGGTAGACAAGTGTGATAAATATCAATGACGAACAACATTGTGCCCGGCGTATGACAATAGGTTCCGCCGGGTATTCCATATGGTAAAAAATTCGGCAAGTCATGGCTTAACTACCACTGCCTACATCTTCGGGTAGAACAATGGCCGCGAAGTTATTTATTATACCCACCTAAGATGGATTTAAAAATGGAATTGAAAATTACATCGCAATGGGATTAATCCTGCTTAAGAATAAAGTACCTAAACACAGAAATTACCTATTCTGTTTTACTCCAAGACAAATATACTATACTTTCTGAATGCAAGGCAATATTTTGTTACGACACACATTAGTTTTTGACAATAAATTATAGAATAATTAATAATCTTTAATTATATAATAGAAAATTTCTCTTTAAATCGAATATAAAGATCATATATTTAATAAAATATATAATATGTTATAAAATATTTCCGGTACATATATATACATCTCATAAAATTAATCTACGACTAATTAATAAAATACGCCGTCGTTTATTTCAGGTCGTTATTCATATGGGCAATTAGGAAGATAAACCTCATTTCAGGAGCTTAACGCGCGCGTAAATCCAAGGTGTTCTAGCAAATTTTAACACAACGTAGAGAAAAGGTTGGTTATATTTCAAACTATAAAATCGAAACTATTTTCTATAAAATCGGTTTTAATTTGTTGTTGTTCAAAACACGAAAGGTCTCGGGTTCGGATTGTGGTAAACATAAAACAACGGCTTTTCCGTTCCGTTACGGAAATTGTTGTTTGTGTGGTATTATTGGTGATTTGTATGCCAGATATTTATTTGTATAGAGGTTATAATACTTTCGGATAATAAGGGCGTTTTTCATAAAAATACCATATTCGATTTATTGTAACAAACTTCACAAAGTTTTTGACATTTTTCTTTAAAATATTTCAAACGTCAAACGGTAATAAATAACACATATTAAGTATGATATAATATGAACATGTATTCCATGCCATTTATTCCATTAGAAAATACTGTCTACACCTTGGGGCATGAAAGGTTGCAGGTAAAACAAACATTCAGAAAATAACAGGCATCATCAAAAACGAAAGAATCCTATTATTAATTAAAATTATTATTTTCATAACAGGAAGGTATTCATTGTTACATTTACCTATATTTTTACATAATTAAGGGTTAACACAATACCGGAAATGAGTGGGTAATGTAAATGTACTATATACAGGAAACATAATGCCTTAGAAATTTTATATTTCCTCACAGGAAGTAAGTTATAGAGACTGTTAGTGCGCCCTAGTATAATATGTACATTGTGGAAAATAACGTACGGTAAGATAATATTTATAATATATCCTTTTTAGTGAAATCTACATTACTTATTATTTTTGTTTATTTACATACATACACATTATTAAACACATGGATGGACACATAAGTAGTGGAAGGCCGAAAAAGACATGGATGGACTGTGTAAAAGTTGATATGAGTATGAAGGGAGTAAGTGTGAACACGACGAGTGACAGAAGAGAATGGAAAAGGATAACATGTTGTACCGACCCCACTTAGAGTGGGACAAGTACATGAAAATTATGCCTGTATCCCATGGGGGTAGGCAGAGACTTTGACTTTCCACAAGCTACGATCCTGACACAGATCTTTCGCCTCATCTTGGTCTTGGTCTCCCGATCCCGACCCTGCCACTCACATACGCTTCGTATAGGCTGTTTATTTACCAATTGAAATATTTTTATTTTATTTTTATAATTAAGTCTATATCACTCACATCATGATATAACATCAGTTTCAGAGGTTTCGTTGGTGAATCTGGATAAAAATCAATGATTTTTAGTTACTTGTCCAATTAACTATAACTGATGGTATGTCCCCTAGGCCATACCATCGAGTTACGAAAGGATCTGTGGGGCATACTCCCGGGCTACGGGGTGAGCGGGGCACTGCTGCGCGCTGTGCAGTCCACATATGAGGGCTGCACAGCGTGTGTGCGTGTTGACGGCGGCTTGTCCCCCTGGTTTGACGTCAATATCGGCGTCAGACAGGGTTGCGTGCTGTCCGCTCGACTGTTCATCCTGTACCTGGACAGTTGTCTCCAGAGAGTGAGATCGATGGATGTAGGGATGCGAATGGGTGACCTAGTTATGAGCTGCCTGCTTTACGCAGATGACGCCGTGCTTCTAGCCGAATCGCCGTCGGACCTGCAAACACTAGTCACTACTATGAAAGATGATTGCATGATTAAATGGCTTGCAGTTGAATGCAAAGAAAACGAAAGTTATGGTGTTTGAAAGGGAGGAATCCAGAACTGATGCAAGGATAATGGTTGATGATGTAGTGCTGGAACAAGTGAATGAAATTGTATATCTTGGATGCGCTTTTAGCAGAGATGGAAGGTACACCGCGGATGTAGAAAGACAAGTGGCGATAGGAAATAGCGTTAATGGAGCGTTGGGCAGATTCCTGGGCGCAAAAAACATTAGCAGAAAAGCCCAGCTAGCAATCCACAATGCAGTCCTGATCCCAACGCTAACTTATGGAAGTGAGAGCTGGGTATGGCAGAGTGTGCATGAAAGTAGAATAAACGCGGTGGAAATGAGGGCACTACGCAAAATCTGCGGAGTGACTCTCGCTGACCGCGTAGAAAACAAGGTTGTAAGGAAGGAAGTTGGTTTGAAAGAGAGTGTCGGTGTAAAAGTAAGAAAGGGCATGCTCCGATGTTTCGGACATGTAGAAAGAATGGTTGATGCAAGACTGACTAAGCAGATATACAATGCAAAAGCGGATGGATGTAGGAGTCGAGGAGGGCCTAGACACACATTCCATGACCAAATAGAACGTGTTCTGGAGGAAGGTGATGTTAAGAGCCTCAAAAACCGACGCGCGTGCATGAAAAGAGTCATGAATGTCAACGAAGCAAGTGAGGCGTGTAAGAATCGTGCCCTATGGCGCTCTGTTCTCTCTGCCTACCCCGCAAGGGATTTGGCGTGAAGTTATGTATGTATGTATGTACAAAAATGCAAAGTAATTAAGTGTACCAGAAAATAACAACAACAAGTTAAAAATATATAAAACTAGCTGACCCGGCGAACTTTGTTCCGCATCAAAAGTAATAACTGCTGTCCCGCTATGTTAATACTGCAATATCCTCGAAAATATTCGTTTAAATTGCATGCTGTAAAGGGCCAGGATCATCTATATTACATGCACAATCTATTTAAGACACTTAATTGGATGAAAATTATTAATGCTGTAATGTTTAAAATCGCTTCGTAAATAGGCCATTATTTCTCGTAAAAAGTAAAAAAAATAAAAATGGTCATTGTGGGTTATACCTAGGAGATAGACATATGCCCTCGTGGACTTTTTTGTAGACCTTTTAAAGGTGTATAATAATATAGTACGTTGTTTGGATTTATCACTTAGGGTTCAGGCAGCGTTTGCCATTAAAGTTCTAAATCTTGAAAATTATCACTTTTTTTTACTACACTATACGTAAATTATAGATCAAAACCACCCCGTTGAGACCCTATAACTATTAAAAAAACCGCATCAAAATCCCTTGCGTAGTTTTAAAGATATACGCATATAAGGGGACAGACAGCGGGAAGTGACTTTGTTTTATACTATGTAATGATACTCACCTAAAATAGAAAAAATAAATGTAAAAAAATAAACTTATTTATATTATATACTAATTATACTTTATATACTTATTTGAGACAAACTACATCCTATATTACAACAAGGGAACCTTATTCTCTTGAAACGCAATAAAGTTCATCGTAATTGTATTCCTAGACACCGGAAACGCAGTTCTTTGATTGTAACTTCCTTCAAAGTAAAACGTGCAATTCACCTTGATATAGAAAAATGTAATATGTAATATAATATCACTTTAGTTAATATTACCTAATAGATAGCTAGCACAAATAACGAAAACCTTATTTTCTCTACATTTTATACCAGTTAACTATGTTTTTTCGGAACGAAGTTCCTTACGGCAGGCTAGAGGAGATAGGGATTTTACTGCGCGACCGAACTGAACAAAATGTGATGGTAAAACCGTAAGAAAAAGTCTGTGGAATAAAATCGTTAATTGAGTCGTATACACAAACGAGTAGTGTATAATACCTTCATTCCTACCTGATGTCAAACGACACCATTTCGTTTTTTTTTTGTAGGCAGCAACTATTACGCCTCGCCTCGCAGAATAATTATGCACTAAATAGAAAAGATTGCGGAACCTAGTGTCATCTATATTTGTCATTCCTAACTTCCGAAAAGTCATTAGTGTAGGAATTGAATTTGAGCCTTTTTGATTCAGAAAAATGGGATGTTCGACCTACTATTGATTTTTTTCTTATCACCTATAATATATTTGTATTATTTTTCAGGTTAATAATTTTTAATTACCTATTACTTTATACAATAAGTAGATACTATAATTTGTATACTATGTTATGCTATGTTACTGTATACTGTGCTATAATGTGACAGTCTGTTTTCAGTCATAATATAGAATTTGATATTTTAACGTCGAAAATCGGCTGAAAAGCCCATATGATTATCGTATGTTAGACCAGATTTTCAATTAATATTAGCTGGGTTAGTTATAATTGAAATATAAACCTTATATATATAATATACCTTATATATATATATATATATATATATATATATATATATATAATGGCGCAGTGGGCGAGCGCACCGCCTTCCAGATACTGGCTCACACCAATGACTTTTCGAAATTGTTTTCGGAAGTTATGTGTGATAAATACCGATGACTGACAAACTTTGTGCCCGGTATGGCAATGGGTTCGCCACCTATTCCTTTTGGGACGTAAACATAACGGCGAGACGAGGCTTTACAGCCGCTGCCTACACCTTCGGGTAACAAAAGGCGTGAAGTTATGTTATGTTATATATATAATATTTAGGGATTATCTATTTAATTTAGCCTAAGGCATATACCTATAGCTGACCCAGTTTGTTTTTCCAAAAAATAATAAAGTTTCTGATCAATAAATAAAGAATAAAGGTTATTTGTAGAGAGATGAAAATTTTGGGTTGTGCGTATTTTTGTCTGCTGTTTCATAAACATATTAAATAAAAAAAATATGCGTGGAGTCTCGCCACGCGTTGGAAGTGTAACTTCGTGTTGTAGAAAGGAAAATAAACAGGGCTAGAAATTGATTCAGAAATAGAGAAAAATAATCACTGCATGAATAGGCCGGCTCGACAGGTAAACTACCACGACCTCTCAGAAGATCGACGTAAACTGGCTCATGCCGCGTTTCGTTCGGTGAGAGAGGTACCCGGAGGCCCACCCTCCTTCCCCATCCTTTCATATCCTACTCCCTTAGATTTGCCTTTTATCCCATAAAAAATACCACAGGGTACCTAAAATTAACTATAGTAATATACCAAAAAATCCGAGAAATCATTGATGTGAGCCCGGAATCGATCCCAGGACTCCAGAATCGGAGAGCTCGACTACTTAACTGGACCACCGAGACTATTAATACTTATTACTAATATATTATAGGTACTATTAAAAATGGGACTGATTATGAGAAATGGTAACTAAGTTCCTATCTAATATTTTATTTAAATTTGTGTATAACAATGCAACATACTGATGAAAATTATTTGAACCGAGAAAATTGAATGAATTGAATGAATGAATTATTTGGATCATAAACAGATTATTATATAAAAGATTTTTTATAAGGTTACATAACCATCACTATAAATGTGTATCATGTCTTGATTGAAGTTTATTATATTATAATGTTTTATTCGACTCGGCCATAGAGGTCACTATTCGTTAATTTTAAATCGCGCTATGGTTTCACTCCATGGAGTTTATATAAGTATTTAAGAACATAATTACAGGTTTTGGTAAAATATTAAAAAAAATCAGTTCTACAACACTTAATTATAAATGTTAGGTATTTATTTCTTCAATGGATTTTAGAAATAAAATAATACATTCAATCACATACAGTTTTAAAGGAATGTAGTTGACACTAAAGGCCGCGTTTCAAGTGTCATTTATAGTACCTCCATACATCTAGTGGCGGGAGGAGGGTACTATGATTGATTTTAAAAATCAAATACAACCTAACCTATCAATTTAAACCTAAACTGATGTCTGTGTAGTAATGAAATTCAAGCGTAACAAATTGAATGGTAGTGGTGGAGCCAAGCAGTTCGCTGCATGAATGGGCCGGCTCTACCGGTGAAATACCACGACCTCCCTTCAGATCAACGTAAAGTGGCTCATGCCGCGTTTCGTTCGGTGAGAGAGGTACCCGGAGGGGCATCCCCCTTTCCCATACTTTCCTATTCCTATTTCCTTAAAGGCCGGCAACGCAACTGTAACACTATATGTGTTGCAAGTGTCCATGGGCGGCGCTGGTCACTTACCATCAGGTGACGCGCTTGCTCGTTTGCCCTCGTTTGCCCGGTATGGCCAAACACCAACAACAACAACAACAACCTATTCCATTTGGGACGTAAACATAACGGCGAGTGGAAACTTAAAAGCCACTGCCTAGACCTTCGGGTAGAAAAGGCGTGAAGTTATGTTACTATATGTGCGCGCAATACATATTTGACTAAAAATTGAATACTTATATCGTGGATATGGCGATATCTTTTGAATGAAATGTCCGAATTAAATAATTCAAAAAGTTCCAGGAAGCTATTGAATCTATCTTGAATTGTAAATAATTTATTTTAATCAGAATTAACACCTCAGTACAAAATAAAGGGCTTTTAAAACATCATCATTCAATTTATTTTAAAAAATTAAATTAACACTTATTGTGAGATAACTACAATAGTTAGACACATGCTCTCGCGACCATTTGTGTAGACAACTATATATTCTGCAAAGTTGTAGTACATTTTTTTGCTCTACAATCAATACTTTTTGCAGCGTACGCAATGTAAACATTTTTTTAGGTGATTTTTTTACACCTTGGGTTACATTAGCGGACTTTTAGTAAAGATCCCTAATTGTTTAGAAAATATAATATAACCTAAATCCTTCCTCTATAAATGGACTATCCACCACTGAAAGAATTTTTAAAATAGAACCAGCGGTTTCTGAGATTAGCGCGTTGAATGAAACAAACTATTATGCTTTATAAGTATTAAATGAGTGGTATAGTGCCACCACTAGCTACTAGATGTCTATGTACAGATAAAAATCACGCTTAAGCAATTCTCTTCCTGGATAAATCCAGGAAGAGAATTGCTTAATATAGACTGGTTCAAATTCGTCCTTTTTATAATTATATAATATGTTTTGTGGCCGCAAGGGGGCGTTAAAAGCGTTAAACGGTTGCACGAGACATTAGAAGTTACACTTCAAAAAAATCTAAACATTGAAAAAATATATATGTTGCTTAAATTTCAGACCTACCCGAAAGGCACTCGAAATTTTAATAAGAATCTATCAAGTCGTTTGGCAGGATGAGTATGATTACTAAAACTGTGACACAAGAATTTTTAGATATCCATACACACTGCCTTCAAGACTCAAGGTCTAATATCATGATTTTACACAATAATTACTAATATCTGTATCCGTATTTTTTATTAGTAGGTAGCAAATGTGTCTGGAAGGAACCATAATCTCCTTACATTAACTCTATTATCTCACAAGAAGTGAGTTAGAAAAAAAACCACCAAATGTTTAAAAGTGTATTGAATTAACAATTATATATTCCCAAAACTTTTTAACCTACTTTACCTCACGCCAAGAGTCTTGTGGGGTAGATAGAGAAAACAGATCTTCATAAGGCCTGACACTTACACACTTTGCTCGCTACTTAGACTTTCATAACTCTTGTCATACTCGCTCACCGATTTTTAAGCCTCCAAAAATCAAAAATGACTTCAAAATTCATGATTTCAAAAGATGATTATTTAAATTAATTATTTATTCATTTAATTTAACAATACACACACGTATATAAACATATTAAATGACGAACACAAAACTAACAGTAATCCAATGCAGTGTCAGAGTTAGCGAGTCGAATGGTAAAGTAACACCTCGACTTAGACAAAACAGTTTCCTGATTAATCTCGTAAACAAACGTATTTACACAGAGCAGTGCACAAGGAAAAGCGTTCGCGTAAAGCCTCGTCTAGATTGGAGTAGATTAACTTTTGTTTATGTAAGAGCTACTGATTTTGTTTTTATCCAGAAAAAAGTAAGGGACAATGCGTGTCCATTATTTTACATTTCTAAAGACATCATCAGAAAATATCTGTCAAGTAACTGTACTTACTAGTAGTGTTAGTTAATTGAATACAAGTAAAATTTCAGGTCTTCAGCAGGATTTGCCATACTTGGAAGGGAAATGTTAACAGTGTCAGTATCCACATTTCACTTCAGAAATGCAAATTTAGATAAGCTCCACAAAAATCCCTAAAAGTAAGAAAGGGCATGCTCCGATGGTTCGGACATGTAGAAAGAATGGATGATGCAAGATTGACTAAGCATATATTCAATGCAAAAGCGGATGGATTTAGGAGTCGAAGACGGCCAAGACATACATTCCATGACCAAATAGAACGTCTGCTGGTGGAAGGTGTTGTTAGAAGCCTCACAAATCGACGCGCGTGCATAAAAAGAGTTATGAAAGTCATCGAAGCGAGTGAGGTGTGTAAGAATCGTGCCTTATGTAGCACTGTTCTCCCTGCCTACTGCCTTTGGCGTGAAGTTACGTATGTAAAAATCCCTCAGTCCAAGGTCTGCGACCAATGTATGTTACCAGTGATGACGTACGTAACCGAGACGTGGTTTTTAAATGATGGCCTTATAGCGAAGCTCATAGTCGCTCAGCGTGCTACGAAGCGGGCAATCCTCGGAATGTCTCTGCGAGACATAATCCGTAATACCAGAACCGACAATCGTTGGGGTAGAAAGGTTCTCGAGTGGCGATCGCGAATTGGTAGACGCGGAGTAAACCGTCTCTCCACCTTGGTCGTCCGACGACTTCATAAAAACAGCAAAAAGCCAATGGTTGCGAGTGGTCATTTTGGCCGCAATATGGGGGAATCCTACGTTAGACCTCGAAAGGCTTATGATGATGATGATGATGACTGTTCCGAAATCTGACGTTGTGAGCGATAAAAAAAAATATATCTAATTAAATTATGCATGATAAGCAAAGGTAACTTCAAGTTGTAGTACAGATGAATACTATTCACAAAAGACAGACTTACAAATGATCCTTTTTAATACTAAAGATAATATATATATTTAGTTATTCAAATTTTATGTACCTACTTAATATTCTGGATGTTATGAGACCTGTATAGCAATATTGTGGTTATTTTATTTACGATTACCTTCTGTGGCTTTTTCTTGCTTAACCTGCTCACTGACGCAAACATAATTATATAATAGTCAGACCAGAATAGTCAAGTTTATCAACGTACGACAAAAAATAATATTAACAAGTTATTCTATTGTTTCTTATTTTAAAATTTTTACTCCAATTTTTTTCTCACTTTAGAGAGAAATAGGGGCCTGGATGTCGAAACCCACTTTTGACTAGAGAAGTGACAGATTGGATTCCTAATCCGCCTAAATGATTACATTTTTTTTAATTTTGACTGACAATTGTAGAAACTTTAAACTTAAAACTAAAATAATTTAAGTCTCGGTAGTTCAGTGGTCGAGCACCCCCGCTACTGACGAGCTCACACCAATGACTTTTCAAAATTCTTCTCGGAAGTCATTGGTGTGAGCCAGGATTCGACCCGCGACCTCTGGATTCAGAAGCAGGGTGCTCGACCACGGGACCACCGAGACTATAGTTGACTATGTTATGTTATTTTTTAATAAATTATTTTAGTACATTTCACATGTCGCACCCTAACCCCTGTACGTGGAAGAGACGTGTTGAGCTCCGAAGCTAGATATCACCACGGTTGGTGGCTAGCGAGCTTCGTACAACAACAAATACTTTAATTTGTTTCCGTACTTACAATCTGCTACTGGAATTGTCTGCCTTGTAAAAATTGGACGTAACTATGCATAAAAAATATAACAATCGGTGTGGCAATAAACTATGAGACGTGTATTTTATATTATAACATAACATAACTTCACGCCCTTTGTTACCCGAATGTGTAGGCAGCGGCTGTTAAGCCTCGTCTCGCCGTTATGTTTACGTCCCAAATGGAATAGGTGGCGAACCTATTGCCATACCGGGCACAAGCTTTTCAGTCATCGATATTTATCACACATAACTTCCGAAAAGAATTTGGAAAAGTCATTGGTGTGTGCCAGTGCCAGGATTTGAACCCACTACTTCTTGAATCAGAAGCGGGGTGCTCGCCACTGCGCCACCGAGACTAAAGAAGATTTTAAATAATGATACTTATTTTGTTATTCGATATTGTAAATATTGTTAGGGTTTTAAACTAATAATAGTACTAGTAGTAGATAATAGGTATGTTACATTTTTATAATAAGATTCAGTGATCAATCAACTACATTGCAAAAACATTATCAAGTTTTTATTGTCGTGCTTATGTTGATTATGTAACGAGATTACACGTCATCATTTCCATGAACTAAAACAATTATTATTTCCTTACAGGTAAGATCCAAATTAACACAAAAAGTACCGGTTAAAATAATTGATATAGGCAGTAAGGTAAGTATTTACTTATTACTTTGCTGTGACAATCATCCTCCTTTCGCCAATTTTAGAAGAAAAAAAAACAAAATAATCATTCTTGCGAGTTCTAAATTCAAAACTTAAAATTTGAAAAAAGAATACAGCAAGCGTCACTTCTATGTTCTTTATGCAGATGTGAGCAACGGTGGCAAAGCGAAGAACAAATCCTGTCACGCCTTTAGTAAACAGAACCTCGCATTAAGTTTTGCAGTAGGTATTCATTAAAATGGATTAATTACTTCTCTTTGTTTTGTTTTGCTGCTTACCTGAATTTTATCTAGCACAGGAATGTCCAAATAAACTAATACTTATCTACAACAAAATATACTTGCAAAGGTTGTAGGTAAGTATTACGTTTTTACAAGTCTTTTTTTTGTTCTTCTTAATATTGCTGTTTGCGATCGGTCTAGATATTGCGACTAAGAATTTTTGGACAGCAAAAAAGTAAACAGCATATAATGATAGTAATATGTTTGTCATTGATCAGGAAATCGTATCGATCAGCAACTTGTTCTAATTATTTAATTATTACTCATATTAATACTGGAAATAGTCGATTCTACACCTGCTATTATTAGTTTTTATATAGACTAATATATATTTTTTGTAAATATACAAAAATATTTTAGTAATAAGATATTTACTCCTTCTTATGATAGGGTAGCGAGTTCAGTGTTTACGTTACTGCGACTTAAACGAATGGCTAAGAAGAATGACTTACTTACTCAATCACTCCATCGAATGCCATTACGACAAATTTTATGAGGCAATAATATTGATTCATAAATCTCAGCAGATCAATAAATGCAAATTAAGACAAAACAAAATAAAAGGAATAGACCGTCATAGTAGAACAACGCAGTTCGCTGCATGAATTGACTGGCCCTTTCAGAGATTACCCGGAACAAACAAACAGACAAATGGGAAAGGTCAAAATGTTATTTTGGTGTAATACCGTACATACATATGAATATATCATATATGTTGTACAGAACAAAGCATTTAAAAAAATAGTAAAGTATTTCGGGGAAATATTATGTCATTCGTTGCAATTGAAATAGGATGTTAGTTAAAAATAGCATTTATTTCAATTGTCACTTAGAAAACTAAACCACAATTGTGAGTAAAGTTAGTCAGGTTTAATAGATAAACAAAAAAAAACTCAACAGAATGAAACACGTATAAGGAAACAAGTGCCTAATTAAATTAGTAGAAACGGCGGACACGGATATTACTCAATACTGAAAATGCTAAATCACTGTTTTTTTTTTTAATTATTTCACAGCAAAACTTTTTATCTATTGTCGGAACAACATCTCCGTGAGAAAATGCAGTAATTATCTTTCTTAAATATATAAATATGTCTGGCTTTTCTTACGTAAATGTAAATAAAAGCTTTAATACAGTCGAAGATTAACAGCCGCTGCCTACGCCTCCGACACAACATAACGCCTTTTTACGCAGCTGTTCAGCTTCGATTTCAAAAATCGTTATGATACATCTCGAATAGAATAGGTGGCGAACCTATCGCCACACACCGGGCACACTGTTGTCAGCCGTCGATATTTATCATAAATAGGTTCCTAACAGAATTCCAAGAAAGATCTCTTAACTTTTGAATCAGAAGCGGGGAGGTCGATCACTGGACCACCGAGACTATAAAGTATTAAAATTACCTACGTATAGACATTGCTCAGTGATAATTTTAGATCTTACAGTTTTAGAAGTTATAAGCCCAGTTACAGGTTTTAGTTTAGTAGTAGCATTTTGTTACCTAACTTGGAAAACTAAACGTATGTATTGTGTTCAAAGCATTCGCATTTTTTTTATGGCCCATAAATGATTTAGCACTATGATTAACTTTTTAAAAATGTAGATATCAGATATTCAAAGGTCTTCAATAAATTTATATGTTATCATTTTTTTATCATTGTGTCACGCCATTTACTATGGTTTATTCTCCAAGACAAAGTTTTATCACTGGGTACAAAAAAAAATGAGGAAAAAAACATTATTTATTAGAAAAACGTTAGAAAACTCACACACCAATTGGTAATTAAGTCCAAAGCCCATAACTATCATCACAATTGCTGGATAATTTTATTGAACTTTATAAATATTGCAATATTTTATATTAGAGTCTTCCCGATCCCATGGGAATAATACTGACAAGGTTACGTGTAGATAAATGTTACGTAAATCATAACTTCAAAACTGACTAAAATTTGTAGACATGGAAAGTTGGTCCCTAAAGATCCCCGAGCAACGTCGAGTTAATTTACTGAAAGAGTTTCCTCATACCGATAAGATATATTATTATATACTATCACGCCCTTATCGGTTTATCTTGTAGGCAGTGTAAATATTACCAAACAATTTTATTTAAACAGTGGTATCGGCGTGAAGTGGCTCATGTCGCGTTTCGTTCGGTGAGATATCCGGTATCCAAATCCTTCTCCCTTTCCCCTCCCTATCACAGTTCCAACACCTACCCTATGCGATTTTAATGGCCGGCAACGTAACTGTAACACAATCTGTGTTGCAGGTGTCCATGGCGGCGTTAGTTGCTTACCATCAGTGCTTGCTCGTTTGCCCAGCTATTTCATTTAATAAACATTAAAACTCGATTTAATCGTTTAATAATGTAATAGTTTATTAAGCCACAATTGTACCATTAAAAGTAAAAGTATACACCCGGATACGAAACCAAGACTTTTAATTCAACAGTGTGGTGATAAATCCAGTTATATTCTAAAGGCCTATATAAAAACTAACGGCCTAATGTAACTATAATACATAAAATTCTTTAGTTGATTAGCAATGCATTTAAAACTCATGGCTAAAAAATAAATACAAAAACTAACTTCAGTTTTACAATACAGAGACAACAGAGACGACAGTCTCGGTGGTCCAGTGGTCGAGCATCTTGCTTCTAAATCGGAAAGTCGCTGGCTTGAATCCTGGCTCATACCAATAACTTTTCGAAATTGTTTTCAAAAGATATGTGTCATAAATATCGATGACTGAAAGCTTCGTGCCCGGTATGGCATTTCCGTCCATTTTGGACGTAAACATAACGGCGAGCCGAGGCTTAACAGTTACTGCGTACACCTTCGGGTAGAAAAATGCGTGAGGTTATGTTACAATATAGACACAACAAATATGACTGTGATTTTACAATTCTTACTTTGTAAGTGTAAAAGGTGAAGGACTATTACAATTATTATTATAGGTATTGTCATCTAGATTTATTACGTCTATAATAAAGTGTTCACCGATTAACAATTTTCATTGTCTTTGATCTTTAATTAACTTTTATAGCAATAACAACGCCATAATCAATTAAGGATTAGTTATAGATTAAAACAACTTTTAGGATATCACGAGTGATGAACAAAAAGATCTTTTTGTTCATCACTCGTGAAAATGATCTCTGTAAAGAGTTCGAAACGTCGGGAAATAAATATAAATAAGTAATAAATAAACGCGAAACGCTGTGTGGCGTAGAATACCGCCACCCCATCTTTTCCCGTGGGTGTCGTAAAAGGCGACTAAGGGAAAAGCTGGAAGAATGGGCAGCAGCATTCTCTCTAAACAAAATACAGCCTACTGCGATTGCCAACCCGCCTGGCAAGCGTGGCGATTATGGCAAAAACCCCCCATGATTGCACAGGACCCGCAGTTGTGGTGCTCTATGGGGGAGGCCTACGTCCAGTAGTGGACCTTAAAAGGCTAATGATGAATGATGAATGATAATCCTAAAAGTTGTTTTAATCTATGAGTGAGATTCGCGAAAGTCTTAGAAATAAATATGTAAACCAATAAGGATTAGTTAACTGTTTGAACTCATACTCAAAATTAGCCAATAAATAATATTACAGAATCGAGACCGCAGTTTCTGTTATAGCGGTACCAACAAACTTTCATAGTATTTTAAATGTTAAAGATGAAATTGATAATGCAGATTTTAAAATCGATATCAAAATGTCGTCTCGGTGGTCCAAAGGTCGAGCATCCCGTTTCTGAATCAAAAGTCGTGGGGTTGATGCCGGACTAACACCAACGACTTTTCGGAAGTTGTACATACATAACTTCACGCATTTTCTGCCCGAAGGTGTAGTGTGTGTACCTAACTTCGGAAGTTGTTTGTAACACATGTCGTTGACTGACAACACTATGCCCGATTTATGGCAATGTGTTTCGCCAGTTTAACAGCCTCTGCCTATATCTTCAGGTAGAAAAAGGCATGAAGTTATATAAACAATTTTTTTTAAAGAAAACTATGCGTGGTACTATAGTATACCGATCCTCAATATAACACCACTGCCAACAAAAACAAGTCAAATGTTCCAAAAACCCAAATATAATTAATCCTTTCATGTATAATTATTATCAAAACAATGAGGAACTAAACTTGTACTTATGTCATAATCATTTGTCATATGTCAGAATGAACAAAGCAACTGTCAAAGTTTAGGAACATTCAATTACTCCACGTTCATACAATTTGTTTGTTTAGTACTTTAGACCTAAATAGGTCATTTGTCATATTCCATTTACAAGGTGAAATAAGATTTCCTTAACATAGTGTAATTTATTATGTCATAGTATGCCTTTTACAGTGCATAGTATGTACTTATAGTGCCATTCGTAACACTCTCAATGTTCTGTCACGGTCCAAGTGGACAGTGACGTGGATGTAAGTTATGACTTGAAATGCATACTATCACGATTTTGTCTGGCATTTGTATCATTCGTTTTCAAGTTTGAAAGAAAAAGCGGTTTTGAAATATATTTATTTTATTAAAGATGATTATGAAATTGATATATATTATTTATGAAAGATGATTGTTTGATGAAAGGCTTACAATTGAATGTGATGAAAACGAAAGTTATGGTGTTTGAAAGGGAGGAATCCAGAACGGATGCAAGGATAATAGTTGACGATGTAGTGCTGGAACAGGTGAATGAGATTGTATATCTTGGATGCGCTTTTAGCAGGGATGGAAGGTACACCGCTGATGTAGAAAGAAGAGTAGCGTTAGGAAATAAAGTCAATGGGGCGTTTGGCAGATTCCTGGGCGCAAAATATATTAGCAGAAAAGCCCAACTAGCAATTCACAATGCAATACTGATCCCAACGCTAACTTATGGAAGTGAGAGCTGGGTATGGCAGAGAGTGCATGAAAGTAGGATAAACGCGTTCGAAATGAGGGCATTGCGCAAAATCTGCGGAGTGACCCTCGCTGGCTGCGTGAAAAACAAGGTTATAAGGAAGGAAGTCGGATTGAAAGAGAGTGTCCGGTGTAAAAGTAAGAAAGGGCATGCTCCGATGGTTCGGACATGTAGAAAGGATGGATGATGCAAGATTGACTAAGCAGATATGTAATGCAAAAGCGGATGGTAGTAGGAATCGAGGACGGCCTAGACACACATTCCATAACCAAATAGAACGTGTTCTGGAGGAAGGTGATGTTATGAGCCTCAAAAATAGACGCGCGTGCATGAAAAGAATTATGAAAGTCAACGAAGCGAGTGAGGTGTGTAAGAATCGTGCCTTATGGCGCTCAGTTCTCTCTGCCTACCCCGCAAGGGATTTGGCGTGAAGTTATGTATGTATGTATTATTAAAACTAAACAGACTGTGATGCCATTCATGAAAGTGTACAGAAAACGTCAGAATAATTTCATTCAACACAAAAGTAAACTTAAATTAGCTATGACTTTATATTATAGCATATCCAAAAATAACTTAAGGGCTGTAGAATTCAATTCTTACTATCTTGTTCTCGTCGACATCATCTTCTTAAGAGAAACTTCTGCTTTTGCAAGGTATATCTACTTAGTCATACTTTCATCTAGCATGCTTTCTACGCCTTGAGAGCCATCATAGTATTGCAGTACAGCCACAATATTTCATGTTACAAGTATCTTAAATTATTTCGTTAAACTGACGCCTACTTTTATCACGCTTCGTTGAATTAAGAGGTCGGGGTTCAAATCCTGGCTCACACCAATGACTTTAAGAAATTTATTTTCGAAAGTTATGTGTGATACATATAGATAACTGAAAACTTTGTGCCCGGTATGGCAATATGCGTTGTTAATATTTTTCAATTTAAAAATGTAACACAAATAGTAACATCCGCTACCTCTTACGTTTGGACCGTGCATGACCATAGCAATGGCTCACGATTAGGGTCAAGCCTCAAGGTCTCTACTTACATAACAATTCAAACATTTAGAGTTAATAATAAAAGATACTATATCTATACTTATTGATTGATTGATCGACATCACAATAAGAGAATTGACAAAATAAACAACATTACACGTTCGAACTGAACTACCGAAACGGGTTGGTCGTTTGTTCGTGTTTATTTTTTTTTCTTTTTTCGTCATTCATAGCATTTCGACAATGGACAAAGAGACAAGACGAAAAAAATATTAAAAAAGTTTTTAACACACAATTCACGCAACGCCATCTTGTCTAGACATCTATTAGATGTAGTAATTAAATCATGTTACAATGTAACAGACATCACAACATATGTTCAGACCGTCAACTCTACCTAATTATTTTCTACTGTATACTACCAGTAATAATCATCTGAGCTAGATATATCAAATGAAACCACCACTCATGGTAGTTAACTTGACTATACAGATAGTGGATGTGAACAAGGTTTCAGGACTCGATGAGGATGCAAACAGTCGCAAAGACCTTTTTTTTTCTAACGCGAGGAAATTTTTTATGCACACCTTCTGCCTAGGGATGGCAGGAGTATCGTGAGACTCCCGAAGGAGGAAACTGCAATCCAATCCTAAGGCTGCCCACTATATGGGTATGAGGGTGGATAGTCCAGGACGCGTATAGGCTAGTATCAAAGACCTAGTTTAGAACATCGCTAATTAACAGGTTTAACAGCGAATTTGGACATACACTAATGAGTTTTCCGAAATCTTTCCTGGGTTTATATATGGTATTTATTTTAAACCAGCTGTTGGTCGTAACTCTAACCGAATAGCTCACTAATGACAAAAACTTTTAACACAGTGCCTGCACAGATTCTAGGACTTTCGGAATAAAAAAACCACTTACTGTTATAAATTAACCTCTTTTTAAGTAACAATGAACAGCTAATATGTCATTTCGCGAACCAATATTTGGAAATGTCATTGCAAAACAAACTTTGTAAAACCGTTTTGTCAAAGAAAAGCCATTCACCGTTCGTACCGTTTAAGTGGCAACCTTCAATTCAGGCTATTCAATTCCATAAATAGTTTGAAAATTCACAACTCTGCAACTTGCATAAACAAAATTTTTCACAATAGTTTCGTGACCCGTTGGCCACTTGACTAATCTATTTAAAAATATTGACTATTTCTATTGAATAAAAGTAGAAACAGACTTGCCATGAAATATATTTTTACTATGCAGTCATTATTATTTATATTTAATTTAGAGAATTTAACTTTCATAAAATTTCAATTCGATTATATTTCCATTTTGTCTGTATCTTGATTTAAGCTCTTATTCAAATTTAAAAAAAAAGTCGAAATGTTACACGACCAGAATATTGCGACTGTCATATAACAGGTTGTTATTTTTATACATAGAATTGATAATTCCACTCACAGGTATTATAAGGTCTCAATCTCATTTGCCACTAAAGCTAAAAACTAAATGACCAAATAGAACGCGTCCTCGAGGAAGATGATTTCAGTATGAAAGTCAAAGAAGCCAGTGCGGTAAGGCACTTTGTTCTCTTTGCGGGAGAACAAAGTGCCCCACAAGAGACTTTGACGTCAAGGTTATAAATATATTTTATATATTTTAATTTTAATAAAAAGAAATAAATTGAATACATTATTTACAGTATTTAAAAACGCGAGAGGCCTCGGAGGCACTCGGACTCCATGTCCCCAGGAGTCTCAACTCCAAACGGCTCAAATACATAATCACCTAGTTATGTTATTATATTTTGTCAAATATCTATACTTATCTATACTTATCTATACTTATATTATAAAGCGGAAGAGTTTGTTTGTTTGTTTGTTTGTTTGTTTGAACGCGCTAATCTCAGAAACCACCGATCCGATTTCAAAAATTCTTTCACTGGTGTATAGTCCATTTATCGAGGAAGGCTTTAGGCTATATTATATTTTCAAATAAATTAGGGATCCTTACTATAAATTCAATAATGTAACCCAAGTTGTAAGAAAAAGACCCGAAAAAAATTCTTAAATCGCGAACGCTGCAAAAACTATTGATTATAGAACAAAACAATGTACTACACTTTTACAGAACATATAATTGTCGACAGAAAAGTCCGCGACGCCATATGTCTCACTATTGTAGTTATCGCACAATAAGTGTTTTTTATATTTTTAAAAATAATTATAATGAGGTCGTTTTAAAAGTTCTTTATTTTGTACTTTGGTATTAACTTTACTCAAAATAAATTACTTCAATATAAAGATAGATTCAATACTTTTGTAGAACTTTTTGAATGATTCAATTCGGACATTTAATTCAAAAGATATCGCAAAATACAAAATGTAAGTATACGTTTCTTAGGCAAATATTCCGCGCACATATACATGTTCGGGAGACCCGCCCGACTCGGTCATGAGCGCCGCTCATAGCTGGCAGGTAATTTTTTTTTTAATTTTCTGAGACTTTTTTTTCTTTTTGTCCTAATGAGTTTGTAGTATTTAATCGTCTTAGGTATTTGTATATTTATTTTGTAATAATTAATAGGTAATGTGAACCTGTAATATCTGTGACCCCGTGTCTATTTAGACACATTAGATTAGAATTTGATGAATTTAAGAGTATAATAAACGGGAAATAACACGACAAGTGTAGGTAAACAAATACTTACTTTTATTATTGGCTTGATGTTTCGGCTTGGTTGCACTGGCCGTAGTCACAACCAGACAGATAATTTGTTTACCTAAATGTGTCGCGTTATTTTCCGTTCATTATATTTGTGTAATATGGAACGCGAATATTAAAAGATTTAAAAATATTTTCATACTTAAGTAACCAAAGTCATGGGTCAAAGCTAGAGTTAGTTTATAGTTAGCTCTTCACGCAGATATTATAATATTATCTATAATTCTTTACAATATTGCAACTTCATTTAAATGGACGAAGCGCAAGATATCCCTACGCACCTCAATCTTGCCGTCTTTTGTTAAAATATAAAGACTTAGCGAGTTTGATACACATCTGCATACTACATAGTTGCCCATCTATATATATTTACATTTTTAATATCGTGATCTCTTTTAAAATTTAGTGAATTTATTTTGAGAAATATAGAAAATATAGAAATATAGAAAGAGTAATACCAAGGTGCCAAATCGACATCATTTAAAATATAAAAAAAACACTCACTGTGAGTTAGCCATACTGGTAAGAACATGTGGTGACCAGGTTTTTTTTTAAATCGACGACAATGACAAATAAAAAAAAAGGTTCAAGTAGTAAAAAAAAAAACTAAAGATTGACAAAAAACTTCTGACAAAGTCCCTGGTATTGCTATTGATTGAAGTTGATAATAATTTTTTTATGGGATAGGAGGGCAAAAGGAGAAAGCGCCCATGGACACCGGCATCACTTATAGTGTTACTGTTGCGTTGCCGACCTTTAAGGGAGAAAGATGGGGAAGGGAGGTGGACCTCCGGGTACCTCTCTCGCCGAACGAAACGCGGCATGAGCCACTTTACGTCGATCTTCTGGGAGGTGGTGGTATTTTACCGGTTGAGCCCATTCATGCATTCATTTAACTGCTTAATATTTTAACTGCCATTATTTTCATCATATCTAGGTTGTTAGTCGCTAATATCAAAAGCTAAGCATTAAGGTGTGCCTTATGACGTGCCTTATGATGCTTTGTACCCTTTACCTACCCCGCAAGGGATCTGGCGTGAAGTTATGTATGTATGTATCAGGAACTTTAATTGAAAAAAAATAGTGTTAGATAGTCCATTTATGAGGAAAGCTTTGAGGTATTAATATGATCGCGGCAATAATCTTTTTAGTGTAAAATGTCTAAAATATGGCGGTACGAAGTTCGCGCGGTCTGCTAGTTTTAAATAAAACTATAAGCGATGCATATCGTATACAAATTACTAATGAATATTAACTTGGAAATAGTTATATTACTTATCAATTAAATACAATAGTGAGTCGTGAGTAGTTCGTACATAATTACAGAGGTACCCACGACGCCGTGGTATTCTATCTGTTCATTGAAAGTACTACGTAATCTATGAAGAATATTTTATACTTTAATTGAAATCTGCAATTAATGAATACAGAATTAATTAAATAACTAGATTAATTGATCAGAATTAATTTTAAAAGTTTTAATATTAAGACACGCATTTTTGATAGTGGTACGCAGTTCGCTGTGTCAATGGGCCGGCTCGACCGGTGAAATACCACGACCTATCAGAATATCGATGCAAAGTGTCCCATACCGCATGTCTTTTGGTGAGAAATGCCTGTAAGCATACCCCTCTTCTCATCCCTCTAATTTATAAGCCGGCAAAGAAACTAAAACACTATATGTGTTGTACGTGTCCATGGGTGGCGCTAGTTGCTTGCCATTTTTTTTTATGGGATAGGAGGGCAAACGAGCAGGTGTGTCACCTGATGGTAAGCAACCAACGCCGCCCATGGACACCAGCAACACATTAGTGTTACTGTTGCGTTGCTGACCTTTAAGGGATAGGGGATAGGAAAGGATGGGGAAGGGGGGTGGGCCTCCGGGTGCCTCTCTCACCGAACGAAACGCGGCATGAGCCACTTTACGTCGGTCTTCTTAGAGAGGTCGTGGTATTTCACCGGTCGAGCCGGCCCATTCATGCACCGAACTGCTTGGCTCTACCACTGTTGGACTCTACCAAAGTGTTCCATACCGCGTGTCTTTTGGTGAGAAGTGCCTGTAAGCATACCCCTCTTCTCATCCCTGTAATTTAAAAGCCGGCAAAGAAACTAAAACACTATATGTGTTGTATGTATCCATGGGTGGCGCTAGTTGTTTGCCATGAGGTGACTTGCTTGTTTGCTTCCTAACCCATAAAACAACTTTTCTATGTTGATTTGTTTATTAATTTCACTTTAAATTATTACAGTACTCTCTTCTTATATTTTTTGCTAAGTATTTTTTTTTATCTCATTACTTTTGCCTCTTGTCGGTGTTACAGTTAATTACATAGAAAATAATTTAAAGACTTCAATTATGAATCTCATTGATATAATATAATATTTTTTTGTTATTTGCAGAGGTGTATAACAAACTTAGGGTTGGGTTAGTAAGGTAAGTAAGGCTTGATTTTCTTTGTTCAAAATTGTATGCAGCTCGTGTACGGTACTCCAGGCGATTACTACTACAGGATAAGACGTCATCTATAAATATCGCACTTAGAAAACCTTGATATTTCGTTTTATATTTTTCTTTGCGACCTTTGAGCAAAATCAATGAACAAAACATGTCGGAGATGGTTATTACAGAACAATAGGGACTTGATCTATAGCGTAGAATATTAAGATAAAAATTTAACGGATATAAACATATATTTGTAAATAATTTAAAAAATCCACGATCGATTATAATAGCATGTAATAATTTCTGTTTCGATAAAACCACGTGAATGTTATAGTTACAAAACAAAGTCAATAAATGTTGATGAAATTAGTCACAGCCTTAATAAGATACGCACTAAAAAGCTCTGAATCAGATCTAAACTGTCAAAGCCTATACGGATTCGCTATAATAGCGGCTAAAAGGACTATGGTACTCCGCTACTTACATATTTGGGTAAAGTTTTCCTTAATCTGTCTCGGTGGTCCAGTGGTCGAGCACACGGCTTCTGATCCAGAGGTCTGGGTTCCAATCCTGACACTGGCATCGATAAATATCGATGACTGAACACTTTGAGCTCAGTATGGCAAGAGGTTCGACACCTATTCCATTTGGGACGTAATACATAACGGCGAGACAAGGCTTAACAGCCGCTGCCTACACCTTCGCGTAACAAAGTCGTAAAAATATGTTACGTTTATCTTATGTTTTCCTTAATCTTGGGGCAACTATTAAAAGGGTTGTATTATTATTTAAAACTTGACGCCCTTTCTTACTCGAAGATGTAGGCAGCGGCTCTTAAGCCGTTACTGGTCGAATTTTAAGGTCGCAAATGGAATAGATACCTAACTAATACATGATTTTTAAAAAATGATTTGGTATTGGGCCGAATTATATCCCATAACTTTTTAATTAAGAAACTAGGTGCTATTATACTTATAGTGCATTATCTTAATCTAGATAAATCTTACATATAACAATAAGTACATTACAATGATACAGCCCAGTCATAACAATGGCAGCGACTCAATCAATTATATTTTATTCGACAGATCGAGTTCATTATCAACGAATGACCCTTAACTTTATAGTATTTAGGACAGTTATTAAGTACGATCACGATACAGATTAACAAATTACATGTCACGTGGACACACTAAAATTTTGTGAAATTTAATTAAAGTCCATGGGACACTGTAGATGGAAATATATTGAGGCGTAAAAGTTTATATTAATACTAGTTGACCAAACGAACTTTGTTTCGCCTCAGAAGAAATGAAAATGGTCATTGTGGATTATACTAAGAGATAGACAATAGACATGATTACGGAATTTTTGTAGACATTTAAAAGGTGTATATTGTAGTACATATACATATCAACTGGCAATATTTATGTTTATTTTCATAGATTTCAAAGCAAGAGACACGATGCGAAAATTTAAAAGTCGACTACGTATTTGGCACTTTACCATAATTTTGAATTCTTCAAATTCATTTCGACGGAGTGTTAGTCATCTTTAATTATAATATGCAGCTAATAATTGTGTTGGCGGACGACCTTCTCACTCAAACAAGTCACTTGACTAATGTCTCAATATCCTTCCACAATTATAAATCTACCTTTTTTTTTTTTTTTTTTTTTTTTATGTTTTACTGGGCAGCGCTTGACCTCGTTTCACCTGATGGTAAGTGACAACGAGGCCGATGATGGTGAAGCGCACTGTCCAGTTAGTAGCCTATTCACTCTCCTTTTGAAGAGACCTATGTCATAGTTAACGGGGAACACTGAAGCAGGTAGTTTGTTCCATTCACCAGCCGTGCGGATGATGAAAGAAGACCCAAAGCGCTTAGTTCGTACAGGTGGGATTTCAACAACGTACGGGTGTAGACGGTAAGTACGTCGGGTGGTTCGCCGATAGAATGGTGATGGAGGTATCAAGTTGTGTAACTCTTGCGCACACTCACCAGAATGTAGCCTATAGAATTTAGTTATTAATTTAATTAATATTAATATTATTAATTTAATTAATTTAATTTAATTTACCTACAGGTAAATTACTTGCAAAGATTTTTTGGTAATTATCGACATTACATAAAATTATCGTGACACTAATAATATGCATATTTCTAGAACTTCACACCTTAATATCCGAAGGCGTGGGTAGTGGTAATTATGTCTTGACATGCCGGCATAGTCTTAAAATGCTGGCGCAACTAGAGGTTGGATATGTCCAATGTCTAGTTTCGCCAGCATTTTACTATAGATGTATTAAACATCCACACAAATTTTGAGAAGTAATTTCAGAGAACCAGGTTTTGGACATCTCTGACCGAAGATTCAAAATGCTGAGTTATGTGATAAAATTATTAAAAGTAATTATTTCTGAGTAATCGAAGGCTTGGTGTCCTCAAGGAAATGCTCTAATGCTATTTTTGATTAAAAAAAAATCTAAAAAAGTAGCCTAACTTACTCCTCATTACACCGGCTGCCTGCCAATAAAGTCCCGTCAAAACGGTCCAGCCACTTCAGAGCCCTTAATAAATAGGCGGACGGACAGGTAGACAATAATTATTATAAAACATGATATTTTGGTTTATTCCTATGAATGTAGTATAAAACAGTAATATCAATCTTACAAACAGACTAGACACTTCAATTTTATTTATATGCATAGATAATTACCAGTAGTAACACACATTTCCGGCTATTATAAGCTGTAATATAAAAAATATTATATACTATAATTTAATAGTAATATTTTAAGTTACGTTTCATTGTACGCTACAAGCTTTAAGCAATTTGGAAGTAGCCGGTGTCTTGTCATTAATAAAGATATATGTTTGATTAATGCGCATTTGTCTATAATGAGTTATTGACTATTGAAACGGTCAAACGGACATTCGCGAATATGAATTAGAGCTATAATAAAAAATAATAATTAATGGCTTAGTATATATATTAAAATTAGTTTTAGTAACGATTTAAAAATAACAACAACTAATTTTGATGTGAAATTATCCTTTATGTAATAAGTAACTCAGTAACTATGTGTTAGATTTCTTGCGGTGTTTTAAGGATTATTTGCACTCAGCGTAGATCTTTCCAAAGATATTATTTTAGTACATAATGTATGTTAAAAATAAAAGGTATTGAATATATTAATAATATCTTATTTTTCGTAACTGATATTTTGTAACTTTTTTCCCATTTTTTGCGTGTCGTTTTCTTGACCAATTTTGAGTAGAAATAATAGTCAAATCTTTTCCGTTTTAGTCTGGCAATATTCTATTTCAATCTTCATTATGAGTTCTAATTAATTAGCAAACTAATTAGCGCTTGTAACAAATATGTCTCACAACAGACAAAAAAAAATGTATTTCACACACAACGTATACAATAATTGCAATTAAACATTTTGATAAAACAAACTCCGACATTAAGACATGGCTTATGCAACTTTGTCATAGCAAGAAGAAAACAATAGCTGTTCTACCCACAGGTTAAAGCTAAAAACTTGTTTATGGGCGTGATGATAAGTCATGTAACTTACGATTATCTATAGTCTAAACTCCAGGTCAATGTTAAACAATAAGTAAATACTAAATAGACAATGATGTAATCAATTTCATAATTTGAAGTTCAATAGGTAATTCTCATTTTTTCCTGTTTGATGTGCGGAAGTTTCAAGGTGAGGTTATGTATTTCTTTTGTTTCTTTTTTTCTTTCTTTTCATACGGCTAATAAATAAATATTATTATCATTACTTTTGTATTTTTTTATGGATTAGGAATGCAAACGTGCAGATGGGTCACCTGTTGGTAAGTAACTATCACCGCCCATGGACACCTGCAACACATATAGTGTTCCAGTTGCGCTGCCGGCCTTTATGGGAAAGGAAGGGGGAAGGTGATTGGTCCACCGGATACCACTCTAACCGAACAAAACACGGCTTGAGCCATTTTACGTCAATATTCTGAGAAGCCGTGGTATTTCACCAGTCGAGCCGGACTAATCATGCATCGAACTGCGTGATTCTACCACCATTAGTGTTGATGTTTCTTAACACTTTAATACTTTTAATATCCGAAGGTGTAGATTCATAGTATCGTCCAGGGATTTTTTAAACTTCTTCCGTCCATCTAACTTCCAAAAATATTCTGAATTTGACACTAAAAATATTATAACCGTAACTTTACTCTCATAATACGTAAAGATATAGGCAGTGGCCTATACACGTCGTGATTTCACCAGTCATCTGTATTTATCACACATAACCGACGAAAAGATTTTCGTAGACTCATTGTTGCACACCTGGTAATGAATCTGAGTCTTCTGCTTCAGAACCGGAGTGCTTAAAATACTAGTACGCTTATCTAAAAGCTATATAGTAAGTTAATTTTAGTTCACACGCAGCTAAATGCTAACAAGTTCTGCATTACGATAAACGTGGGTTAAACTGATCTAGTCTAGTTTTAGAACGCGTTATAGTTATCAATTAAATACATAGGTGTTCGTGTTTAAAAATTAGCGTTGCCAGCGATATCTACCTATTATCGTTTTGTATGTACTATTATTAATAAACTGTTCGTGAAATCTAAACAATTATATTTCATTTATAGATTAAAAAAACAACATTGTTTTGTTTATGATTTGATTTTTTTTTTAAATCAAAAGGAGTATTCTATCCAATCATTGGCTCTTATAGTTTATTAGTAAGACACCATCTGATAACAAGTGACACCTATGAGGCTGTTTTTGATAATATCTCTTGAGCAATATCGGATCACATTCACAGTTTATTCATGGGAAAGTGAATTCATATAAGTAACATCAAAACTAGGACAGCATTAAGCGTTTTAAATCCAGTCAAAGCATTCTCAACGTATAAAAGTGTACACTATATTCTATCATTAATTTATTCCTTAGTCAATCATTAAGTCTCGATGACCCAATGGTTTAGCATTTCAGCTTCTAGCAAAGAAACCCCGAGTGTGAATACTCTGTCACACCAATGATTTTATGGAAGCTACGTGTGGAAAATAACGATATATAATTAAATGTCACTCGATATATGATAATTGATTTTAACGACTATCACATTTAGAAGAAGAAAATAATTACAGTATAATTTCCGTTGCCTATGTTGAAGTTATTGACGAAAGCAAAAAATTAAGTATTGAGTGATCCACTTACACCCGCTGTATGGTGTAGGGTTGATTACTGGCCCGCTCTGTTCCAACAAGAGGTTTAGCGAGGCAATACATGTCTTACCTTCCAAGTGTGACCACATACAATAAAAGTATTAATTATTCTAAAGTAACCTTTTGTTTTGCTTATAACTCCCAACAGCCTAATACCTTCGGGTATTATTAGGGCGAAGTTATAAAAATGTCGCTGTCCTCAACCTAATTTACCTAAACAATAAAAATATAGTTTTTTAAAAAACAACATTGTGCAGTAACTTAATTCACGAATTGACAATCACGAACTCGAGTGAAGTAAATAAATAAACAATAAAAAGAAATAATAATAAATAAATTGTTCTATATAAATAAGTTGATACCTGTTGATCCGGCATTCCAGTCATGACATTTGACACGAGCCTTGAAGGTATTTTATTGTGAAGGTTTGTCCATCTATCGTGACCTGAACTTGTCTAATATATGCCAACTGCCATTGTTACACTAATACTATATTAATTATAATAAATTTCAAGATATTAATAAGATTACAAATTGGATTTATGAATATGAATATGTTTACATTACAGAGTTAATTTTCGCCATTATATTCATACATACATACTCGTACATACAATAACGGCGTCATCCATGGGAGTAGGTAGAGACTAATTCTTTCCATTTGCTACGGTACTGACTATCGCTTCCATATATGCTCGTCGATTGTGGCCTCTCTTTACCTGGCTTATCTCCTAGTTTTCTTCACTATATTTACGGTTATAATAACTTGGATAGAAAATGATCTTTTTTTCAAGCTCCTTCTGATGTTTTTCGGCTCCATTTTTAGATTAATGAAAAAATAAAGAGCAACTCTCGATCATCAATTTTCTTATAATTTAGATTGTAGTATTTCTATATGTGTACCTTAGAATGCAAGCGAATAAATTCTTTCCCTTTTTATCTACCTACTTACTACTACTACTACTTAAAATCTGAAATTCATTAATGAATTTAATAAATTGATATTTATGCCAGTGGTAGTCCTGCAGTTCGCTACATGAAAGGCCCGGCTCGACCGGTGACGTACCACGACCTCTCGAAATATCGGCGTGAAGTGGCTCGTGCCGCGTTTCGTTCGGTGAGAGAGGTATCCGGAGGCCCGATCCCGTTTTCCCTGTCTTTCCGCTCCAACTCCCTTAAAGGTCGGCAACGAACCGCGATATTCATGGGCGGTGAGTAGTTGCTTACCACCAGGTGACCCGCTAGCTCGTTTGCCCTCCTATGCTATAAAAAATGATAAGTCACAGTTAGAAAGTTATTTCATTGAGAAGTATCATGCGCTATATATTTCTTAAATAAATTGTATTTTAGTTAGACAGTTTCATTTTATTTTTATTTTATTTAGGTTTCCACAAACTGATGAAATTGTGTTTATCTTGACGATTGTGTAAGTCGTTTTTTTTACTTTTTTTATCATAACGAAACTTACTAGATTATAATACACACCATTAATGTTATATTACGTAAATGGATTGAAAATATTATTCTCTAAACAAACAGCAATTGCTGCTCATCTAATGGAGGGTTAGGGGTTCTCCCCGGAGGCCATCACATCAATCTGTATCAAATGACTTGATTGGCGCTCTGTGATCCCAACTGCGTCAGTGGACATTTAACCTGTCAGATGGTGCTTACCCCACGTTACTGATTCGATTACTGTTTATTTCTATATAAACTGTATTTATATAACATATTAGTGGTTTTTTTTTCTAAAAGAAATACATATTTCTATGCTTGAATGACTAAATATACGGCGCCATGGTTCAAATAAACTTAAAGATTAGAATCAGGACTATTTAATTTACATAATTTTTTTTTTTGTATTAGCAACATTATTATCTCTGGGTATTTATGAGATCGACAGGGTAAAATGTATATTAACACCAACGTCAGTTATTAATACTTCGGACATCATGGCACCTTTAGATACTTCCACTCCTTCAAGATCCAAAGATGTAGGCAACAGTATATTAAGCCTATTGCTATACACCCAAAATAATTTGTGTTCATACGTCATTTAATTTTTTGATTACTAAACTACTAAGACGTGGATATCATTATTTAAAATAACACTAATTCCATGTTAGTAAGCAATATAAAGACACTTTGATAGATGAAAATTCTGAATAGCACAACAATTTTGCATACACACAAATCATAAATAAACAAAACTGTAAACAAAACAATTGTCTTGTCTAGATCACTTTCATGAAATTAATCCAAAACAAAGACAATTTAATTTATTCATAGTTTTCATTAATGGAAATGGCTTTCGGTAAACAAGAGTGACAGTACATATGTGGTACATACGTGTGGAAACATCTGTGGTATTTAACATGCGTTACCAAGATTATAAATTAACAATACAATCACAAATTACATTGTACTTGAATAATAGAGACATCCCTTGATGGAAATGTTAACTGATATGCCACAATTAAAGCAATATTAATTAATTATATATCATATAGTATGTTGATTAATTGAAATATTCGAATTGAATATATAAATATATATATACATTAATGAACTGACAAACGAATTATGATATTACTAGCTTATCCCCGCGGCTTCGCTCGCATTGAAAAGTATCCTATGTTACTTCTAATACCTTCAAGAGTATATGTACAAAGTTTCATGATGATCGGTTCAGTAGTTTTTGCGTGAAAGCGTAACAAACAAACTTACATTCGCATTTCGTTACCGCCGGTAATACAATGGGACGGTATTACAGTATTCAGGGTTGAAACTTCATTACTGTAAAACTTCATTACTGAAGAAAAATTTTTTTTTTTTTAATATAAAGTACCCTATGTTACTTCTAATACCTTCAAGAGTATATGTACAAAGTTTCATGATGATCGGTTCAGTAGTTTTTGCGTGAAAGCGTAACAAACAAACTTACATTCGCATTTATAATATTAGTATGAAGTATGATATGATGATACGTGAATATATTAGTTAGAGATAGACTATTTTATATAAATAATAATATGTACGGAACTAGGCGGTCCAGTGGTCGAGCACTCTGTAAATTCTGAATCAAAAAGTCGTAGAACTGGGCTCACACACACACTTTTCGTATATTATGTGTGATAACGCGATGACTGACAAGTTTATTTCTTATGGCAAAAAGGGGCAAACGAGCGTGCGGGCTACCTGATGGAAAGTGACTACCTACGCCCATAGAAATCCGTAATACCAAGGGCGTTACATCAGCGTTGCCGACCTGTATGTGCCCCGTGTGTGGCTATAGATTCGCCACCTATTCCATTTGGGACGTAAACATAACGGCAAGTCGCGGCTTAACAGCTGCTGCGTACACCTTCGGGTAGAAAAGGCGTGAGATTATGTTAATGATCAGACTAATGTTGTTCTGGTTGCAACACTTATTTCATTTTGAAATTAAAAATTAGGTGAATAACTGTCGCCGCAAAAGACTTCTATGAACTCGAAAAACTCCAAGTAAATGAAACTCGACGGATATTACATGAAATACATTCATCTAAAAGCTGGTAGTAAATAAAATTCGAGGGAGTTTATATGAAATACAATGCTCACAAATCATTCGTAGGCCACCCGCTAAGTAGTAAGGATATTTGGCTAATTTAATTCCAAAATATCAATCACTCAACCTTGTATTGTATATCACATTGAGAACAACGTTCCAATAACCTTTTGATACAAAGAAATGTAGTACAGTGTTCGCATAAAATATTAGTTGCGAACAGACAGACAGTCGTCACCGGTTTTGTATTATAACAACACAATGGTTTTGTGTTTTGTAAAACATAATTACAAAATGTATTTTAAGAAATACCACCTCCTCGGAATAGAAGTCTGCCCCGCCCTTCACGCCACAATAGCGTCACCTCAATCCAGAGTGAGTTTGTCGACTAAATTTTAGGTAGAATTTAATTTATATTCTATCTTTTATCAGTATCCTGGTGATTCAGTACCCCGTTTCTTAATTAAAAGTATCGGGTACTCCACTTTTTTTATAGGTATACTAGTTGACCCGACTAACTTTGTTCCGAATCGTAAGTAATAAAGAAGTAAATCTTGGATTTATCCCTTTTTCTTTACTACATCATACATGTGCTATCGATAAGAACCACCTCGGCGACACTCTCTATCTATTAAAAAAAACGCATCCAAATCCGCTGCGTAGTTTTAAAGATATAAGAATACAAGGGGACGGACAGCGGAAAGCGACTTTATACTATGTAATGACTAATTGACTCGGCGAACTTTATTTCACCCCAGAAGCATATACATATTCATTGTGGTATTATCCTAGGAGACAGACACCTGAGCGGATTTTTTGTAGACTTTCTAAAGGTGCTTAATAATGTAGTATCGCTTAACGTTCTGCTGTCCAATGTATTGTTATAGCTTGAGCTACCTCCCGTCCAGGCTAAGGTCTAGCGCACTGGACTTATGCTTGGAACGCTCTATGTTAGAATTAGAACAAATGTACAACTTTATGGGAATCGGATGATGATTAAACGAAAAAATATCTCTATTTGTATTTTTATACCCGAAGTATCTTAGATCTGGACTCGCTGTATTGTCTCAAATATATTTACAGTTGTTGGTGAATTGACCTGAATTGAACAATTTTATTAGTCATCGATAATTATGACACAAAAATCTAAATTACCCTGTTTCTGAATCACGAAAAGGTCGCGAGTTTGAATCTTGGGTCACACCAATAACTTTTGTGTGATGTGTGATACATATCGATGACTTAAAAACTTTGTGCCCGGTATGGTAATAGGTTCGCCACCTATTCCATTTCGGACGGAAACATAACGGCGATTAGAGGCTTAACAGCTATTGCCAACACCTTCGGGTAGAAAAACGCTTGAAGTTATGTTATGTTAAAATCTAGAAAGGTTTTATTGATTGATAGGATTCGAAACTGATGGTGAGTCCGAAATGTGGTGCTCAGCTAGACGCCTGGACGACATAATTATGCTTGAATTTCCTATCTATCCCATACCACGAAATAGCAAAACATTATTTGGTAAAGAAACGGTTAATACACTTAAATTAACAAAAGGAAAATTTCCTATAAAAAAATACGCCTTAAATTTTTCTTCGTGGCGAAAATTTAATACCCTATAAATAACCAGTTAAATGCTAATATTCAATTAGTTATTAAGTAAAAAATGTTAACTTGAAAAAGAAAGATTCGTTTTAATTACGAAATAAAGGAAGTTTGGCGCTTAAATTAAATCCGATAAAGCCACCAAAAAATTAAAATATATTTTTCGGCAGCTTAAATATACCGACACCTCGATATATCTCAAAACTTTTAATATTAATTTTCTAGAATAAGTAAGTCTCGGTGGGCGAGTGGTCGAGCACCCCGCTTCTGAATCCAGAGGTAGCGGGTTCAAATCATGGGTCACACCAATGACTTTTCGAAATTAATTTCGAATGTTATGTGTGATAAATATCGATGACTAAAAACTATGCACCCGGTAAGGCAATAGCTTCGCCACCTATTTCATTTGAGACGTAAACATAAAGGCGAGACGAGGCTTAACAGACACTGCCTACACCTTTGGGTAGAAAAAAGGCGTGAAGTTATGTTATGTGGAAAAAAAATATTATTTCTTTTAACTGAATAACTTTATTTCCACATTTTAATTCAAATATATTTTCTTTATTTTTTCAGGTTTTGTACGTACGAGAGGTTTGTTTGGCTGAAGTGTACTTAATAAAGGTAAGTTTTAATAAGAAAAAAAAAGGTTTTTCCTGTAAATTCATAATTATATTTTATTTTAGTACCGTAAAGTTCTCATAGTTGAATGGGCCTCGTGAATCTCTGGCTAGAGTTTTTTTTTCGAATTAACTTTGGGTATTTAGAGAGTAATGACATAAAAATAAATGTATATATCCTCTGCCTTATTTTAATATTTCCAACAATTAATAACAATTTTCCTTATTTTATATATTTTTATTTTTCATATTACCAATTTAACGTTGCTTAGAAATGTTATTGAAATTAGAAACACTTTGATAACGCTAATTATAATTATATTATTATTTAATTCACAGAATAAAAATCACCATAACCTTAAGTGCACAATTATAAATATATATTTTAACTTAGATAATTGTGGGTCAAAAAATATCGCTTATAGATAATAACATTAGTAACCTTCATCTTTAATAAGCCAAGATGTTTCGGATTCGATTTCTGGTTCACACCAATATCTTTGGAAATTATGTGAGATAAATAACTATTGCTGAGTAAATTATGCCTGAAAAAACCTTCCGCATTCAGGATGCAAAAATTCGATCAGTCGAATTTGTAACAACCGCTATCTACACTTTCGACTAGAAAAGGCATTTAGTTACGAAAGAAATATTTGTATATACCAGGGACGGCGTTAGGCAGCTTCCATAAAGTAATACTCGGTATCAATACGTGGGCAGGACTTGATAATATAATCCTGTTAATGTAATTAAGCGGGCGATGTTAAAAGGTGGATTGTCAATATCGGAGGGGGCTGTAGGAGGGAGGTTGGAGGATTGAGGCTAAACGGATCAGGGTAAACAGTATAAAGAGCCTTTTGTATCCAAAATTAAACGTCACCCGATGTCATTATTCAGCCTCCAGTTGACGCGACGCTCACACGATCGGAGCCGTCTGCTACGACTCGACGCTGGATGGGAACTCCTAGACTATTAGATTATACGACTAATTATTATGAATATTTTTCAATAACACTCTTATTAAGCCGTGACGAGGGGATTCAGTAGATGCTGGTAGGGGTTGCAAAAAATAGTTCAATATGGACTGTTAATTAATTACCCCAGTAGTTCAACTAGCCTTGAAATAGCTAATCTCTCTCTCTTCGAAATCTACAATTAAAAGAGAAGGTTACAAAGGAGTAGAATTAAAAAAAAATACTAGCATGTGGCGTTAAAAAAGATAAGTACATCATCTATTTACTGTCAGGAATCTCGTTCAATTATTTTAAACTATAACGACGCTTTGTTAAATAAATGTCTTACAATAAGATTGTATTTTTCTTAAATTAATTTAACTTAACTTTTGAATACTATGTAGCTATGTGATATTAACTATTATTTATAAAATCGTAGGCCAATTATCGCATGGTCTAAACGAGACTATTAGCGAACCCATTAATTATAATCGCTGTGTCTGTCGAAGATACCGCCAACCAAAACCGAACGTTGTGTTTCACGAAAATGAAAATACGATCATAACTTCGATCCAATTTTCACAAACAACACACAGTATCCTATTATTACGCTTTTTGCGTATTACGCGTTGTTTCGTTATGAAACATTCATACACACGTCAGATAATTCACGTATACGACAATAATATCGCAAATTACAGCGTAACGTGACATAAAATTATACGGTGTACATGACGGTCTCAATTTTCATAACGACTGAAATAATAGACCTGGGACCCGTATCTGTGATTCCGATACGTTTTTTGCATGAAAAGCCATTTACGATATTACCCACGATCGGGAATCATAATGGAACACAATAAAAATAAAATTATTATTTGAGTCGCTTTGGTCCAGTGGTCGAGGTCGCGGCTTCTGATTCAAAAGTCGTAGGATCAATTCCCGACTCACACCAATGATTTCTTGATTCTTTTTAGAAGTTATGTGAGATAAATATCGATGACTGACAACTTTGTGCCCGGTGCATGGCAATAGGTTTGCCACCTATTCTATTTGGGATATCGCATAACACTTCCGCGAATCGAAGCCTAATAGCCGCTGCCTACACCTTCGGGTAGATAGGGGCGTGAACTTGTGTTTTGGTATGTTTATAATATATTAAATAAAGTCGTTTGATCTATTCCAGGCTCACAGTAGTAACAATCCTACCGTATGTTCTACACGAATGTGGATTCATTTATACAGCATACGTGCTGGTGGAATGCAGCCAATCGTTGTTGGTCTTAAGTCAATATTGAACACGGAGCTACGTGATTTTATCTCCACTGGACTTAAGGTCATTCATATGTATTTATTTCTTTAAGAAAAATCTGTTCGCTATTTTGTTTAAATAGATTTAAAACAGGATTTTATTATGGCATAAGGGAGCAAAAAAAGTAAGTGGATTTTACCTGGTGATAAGCAACTACGGAACTAGGGGAGGAGGGGTCGTACGGATAACTCTCCCATCAAACGAAACACGGCATGAGTCACTTACGTCAATATACTAAGAAGTAGTGATATTTTACCGGTGGAGTCGGTCCAAACATGTCGAGAGCGTGGGTCTATCACTATATATCACTGTTAAATTTGTGTTTTAGTTAATTATAGATTACAATTAATGCTATAAATTGGGAACTAACAAACGGCTCAAGAAATAATTGACAACATTATCTGAAGCCAAACCCTCGTCTATAAACTAACAGCAACAAAGTTGATTTATTGTAAGCTTGAAGAGATAAAGGTAAACTGAGATTAGTAAACCCTTAAATTAACGGCGAGCCTCAGACGTTACGAGTTAAGATAGCGCCATCTATACCTACTCTGTTGTTATCTACAAAGCAATTGAGTTTAGACGTTGAACAATTGTTATGTCTATTTTGTTGAGAAACATTTGCAAAGTAAGGAGTTTTTGTCCTTCATGATATACCAAGCGTTTAATATATATATATTAAACACAGTAAGAAATTAAGACAAATAATATACTAGTTTTGTTATTCATCCCTTTGAAACAACATCATTTTTTTATAAATACAATAACTTATAATCAATAATGTTTGTAAAATTTTATCCTAAACGGCTGGAGTGATTTGAATATATTTTTTTGTGTGTGTTCAAGAAGTGTGAACAGGCTTATTTGTGAATCTAAACCATCTTCGAATGGTTTAGATTCACAAATAAGCCTGTTTAGATAAGATATAGCTTAGATTCACTAATTAATAAACAGTTCTATTTATACTATACTAGCTGACCCGGCGAACTTTGTTCCGCATCGAAAGTAATAAATGTGGGTTATCCCTAAGAGATTGACATGTGCTATCATGTACTTTTTTGTAGACCTTCTGAAGTTGTTTAATAATGTAGTACATTATTTTGATCTATCACTTAAGGTTCAGCCAACATTTGCCATCAAAGTGCTAAATCTCGAAAATTATCATCAACAAATCACGCCGACACCCTCTATCTGATAAAAAAAACCCATCAACAGACGTTTCGTAGTTTTAAAGATCTAAACATCAAAGGAGACAGACAGCGGAGAGCGACTTTGTTTTATACCATGTAATGATTTTCAATAACTATTCAATTGTTATCCCTATATTGTGATGGTTAAGTAATTTTTTTTATATTTCTTTTAATATATGTGGTTATAAATAATTACGTACATACAATTAAATCCCTTTGTTTGATAATCTGTTAAGCAAAAAAAAAAATAAAGGGAGGACGGCTTCCTAATTTCAGATGAAATGTAAATAAGTTACCCTAGCACATGACATTCACAATAATTCCATGAAAACACAATGTATTTTCACTAATTCTTCTAAAACACACGCCTGCTCAAATAATGTATGTAATTTTGATGGTATTTGCAGTCAGTCGTTTTGTGCACGAGTTCGGTACTGATGCGGGTGCCGACCTCTGATTAGAGGACTCAACTGTGGAACTGTCCACAACAAATCCAAGCTCCATTGAACTCCAACTGGACCTAGTTAGAGTTCACTTATGGAATTATTTCAAATTCACAATGTTTGGTAAAACTTGTACAAGTTATTTGTGTATTCGGACATACAATAGTTATTTAAATTTTATTTAAGTTTTGTATTGCTACATGGTAATACTATTTAACTATATAGCAGGGTAGGATATTTTGACAGTGGTAGAGCCACGCAGTTTGCTGCATGAATGGGCTGGCTCGACCGATGCAATACCACGACCTCGCGGAATATCGGCGTGAAGTGGCTAGAGCCGCATTTCGTTCGGTGAGAGAGGTATTCTGAGGCTCGATTCCCCTTTACCCTTCCTGTCCCTTTCCACTCCCTTAAAGGACGGCAACGCACCACGGTGTTCATGGGCAGTGAGAAGTTACTTACCATCAGGTACCCACTTGCTCGTTTGCCCTCCTATCCCATAAAAAGGCCTTTTCATGACACGATTATTTGAATTTCAAGTCACACCAGAAATCTGTCGATAATAGTAATTTATATAAATTATATTGCAATAACTAAACAGTAAACTAAACAGTTGTATTTAATCAGTAACTTGTTTAATCGGGTTTTCTTGTTTTTCTGTATTAATATTAAAAAAACATTTATTCAATACAAAACTTAAACCAAATTTCATTTCACTTCGTCAAGTCGTTAAGTCATTGTTAAAACTAGCCTGTATTGATCGATTATTCCGGTTTAAATATTATTATTAAAAATAAACGTATTATAGATAAAACGTCAATAGTTAATACATAGTGCCCTATAACTAACAACTACATACAAATCGAAATAATAACCAACCTTGTACCATATAACTCAGTAGGTTTTGCGTAATAATCGCAAATGTAACGCTACAACGCACAATATGTTACTTGCGTTAAAATTTAACGCTTATAGAAAACCAGCGATGCATTATGCTAGTAATTAGTCAAGTAAACCGTACGTATACATTGAACGATTTACTGAGTCAATTTGTTTTAAACTTTGGTCCTTGATCCCTTCGAATGCAAACAAGCTGATCGTGAATGCACAGTACGCATCGATTTTGCAACAAAACTATTGTTTATAGTCCATAGTAAACATACAGTTGGTAGTTTCAATGTAGAGGTACCTATATGTTGTGAAAATAGCCAAGTTGTCAAACAACAACGATTTATATCCGACACACGGCATCGCTATACTTGGCTCAAAAACTTGACTAAACAAATACACGTTACAAAAGGATTGAAGAATCTGCGAAGAACTTATTTGTACGCTATGTTTGTGAAGCCAAAACATTTTGTTGAGATATTTCCTCGTGTGTTCGGTATGCTAAAGCGGTGTCTCGGGCGTTGTATCATTCGATTGGCATAGGAAATTTTAAGTAGATATTTAGATTTATTGGTTTATTTGGGAATAAGATAAATACACATAACTTCCGAAAAGAATTTTGAAAGGTCATTTGTGTGAGCCAGAATTCGGACTTCTTGATTCAGAAGCGGGATACTGGACCACTCTAACCTCGAGACACAAACTATCACGTATATAGGTATTATCCTTTTAATTTGTTTCAGTGCAGTATACGTCCAGTATCCCGCTTATATAAAAAAGTCGTGCGATCGAATCCTAGCCTACTTTCTATGACTTTATTTTCTTTACTTAAGAAGTTATAACAACAAATAAAGATAACTCACCATATTGTGCCAACAATAGCAACGGCTCCAAGGAAGTTTTCCTAAAACTTAGCATGTCTTAAGATTATCTAACAGTCTAGCTGGTATGATGAGTTTCTTAATCTCATTTTCTTTCTTTTTCTTCAATCAAGCACTTCCTAAAATTATTTTATAACGACCTATTTTATATTTATTATACATACATACATAACTTCACGCCAAATCCCTTGCGGGTAGGCAGAGAGAACAGAGCGCCATAGGGCACGATTCTTACACGCCTCACTCGCTTCGTTGACATTCATGACTCTTTTCATGCACGCGCGTCGGTTTTTGAGGCTCTTAACATCACCTTCCTCAAGAACACGTTCTATTTGGTCATGGAATGTGTGTCTTGGCCGTCCTCGACTCCTACATCCATCCGCTTTTGCATTGTATATCTGCTTAGTCAGTCTTGCATCAACCATTCTTTCTACATGTCCGAATCATCGGAGCATGCCCTTTCTTATTTTTACACCGACACTCTCTTTCAAACCAACTTCCTTCCGTAAAACCTTGTTTTCTACGCGGTCAGCGAGAGTCACTCCGCAGATTTTGCATAGTGCCCCCATTTCCACCGCGTTTATTCTACTTTCATGCACACTCTGCCATACCCAGCTCTCGCTTCCATAAGTTAGCGTTGGGATCAGGACTGCATTGTGGATTGCTAGCTGGGCTTTTCTGCTAATGTTTTTTGCGCCCAGGAATCTGCCCAACGCTCCATTTACGCTATTTCCTATCGCCACTCGTCTTTCTACATTTATTATATTGGTATTATATTTATTATATTGGTAATAAAAAAAAAAACAAAATAAAAATAGAACCTCTTTTTCAACTTCAGCCATAAAGATCACGCCATTCAAGCTCCACAAAACACTATTATGATTTGGCGTAGCGTAAACAATAAAATAGCAATGCTTTTAGTCCAAATGTCACCTGGATATATAAATATATTTCAAATACTGTTACTTAAGGTAATTCAGGCATTCAAATATAAATATATTTTTGACACCGACATAATTTAAATTTTCTATTAATAGGCTGATATGAATAGAAAGCCTACCATAGTTTATTATTCCTTAAGTTTAATAATAAAACTATCCAACCATGTTATTGTTAATAACACCTGTTATTAAATTATTTGATAAATATATCTTTATACATGTAATTGTTTTACGTACAGTACTCAGAACTCCTCCTAAACAGGATGATTTATTTTGATGTTTTTTATCTATCTATACTGCAAGTAAACTGCCGGGTTTATTTGTGCATCCATCTTGAACACACTTGGAATTTATTAAGACAGTCTGTCATTTCTAATATCTTTATGTATTTTTTTTTTAATTTCTTCATAAAATGTAAATAAGTTATTCCAATAATATTCAATTTGGGGAAATTGTCTAACTATTTAGTAAGCTTTGGAGACATCTAAATTAAAAATGTTTGTTATACAATTTATTTGTGCTAAAATTATTTAAGTCATATATATATTAGAAATTGTAATACGATCATATCACGAATAAATAACAAATATTAGTTCTCAATGCCAAACTGTCAATACTAAATCATAACCGCGTGACTCGATAATGTTGTTTTTAATTGTTTACCGGCCACATATAACTACCATATTGCCAAATATAAACCATATAAATATAAGATCTATATATCCGTGAAGCAATTGCCATTGAATATGTGTATATTTAAATTGGCCGTATATGCGTGTAATGATTCGATCTTAATTACAAAAATGTTATATATGTGTGTACTAGCTAACCCCGGCGAACTTTGTTCCGCATCACAAGTAATTTTTACAGCGCTTACATGCTAAATCTGGAAAATTATCAGATTTTCTTTGCTACATTACATATGAATTATACATACAAACCACCCTTTTGACACCCTCTATCTATTAAAAAAACACTTCAAAATCCGTGGCGTAGTTTCTAAAATTAAAGCATTTAAGGGAACAGACAGCGGAAAGAAACTTTGTTTTAGATAGATAGATAACACTTTATTTGTGCCATAAACAATAAATCTTATAACTATGAACATAGGTCTTATAACTATGAGTACAAATGGCGGACTTATCGCTATAAGCGATTTCTTCCAGGCAACCTTTGGAAGGACAAAATGCTTAAAAGACAGGTAAATCTAACCATTATGCTAAATTTATGATATTATAATACCAAGGGTATTATTCAATATATTAATAAACATACATATCTACAATATATGCACAAATAAATACAATAATAAATTTACATACATATTATATATATATATAATATATATATATATATATATATATATATTTAAATCGCCAAAGACTTGTTGCGTCTTTTCAAAGTCGAATCCTATGGCGTCTCCCATTTCCAATGACTTTTTATTTGTTATTAGTGCGAATATAGTTACATTGCTGTCATGTGAATTTGGTTGTCGTCAGGAGATTTTATTTTAGTACGAAAATTAGATATTCAATTTGAAATAATTCTCGGTGGTTTTTTGCGTCCCTTCTCGATGGAAATCATGTAACACATTGTATATTTTTGTATTCGTTCCATGCATTTAATAGTTTTTCCTACATCTATCTAAATATATGGATACATTGATACCGTATACTGTACTGTATTATTTCCATGCATTATACTAATTAATTGACTCTTTACTATATTTGAGATTAAATCGGTACCGTATATTATTTTTTGTATGAACGCCGAATCTGTTAGGTTTGTTGCATCCTCATAACCTTATAACGATACATAGATAGGTACCTATCCCAATAAATTCATTGTGTGACGTAGTCTTTGTCTACCCCAATGGGGGACAGGAGTGACGATATAGACGAATAGAAGTCGATTAAAATAAAATACCTATTTATATTACCTTTCGAGTACATAATAAATAAAGAACTAATGCAGGGAAAATAAAGCCAATAAAATCGTAAATAAATAACCGAAATAAACAAAAACGAGCAACTGCGTAGAGAAAGAAAACTAAACGGACTAATACGATGAAGAATTATATAGAAAAAACAGGAGTTATAAGAAAAGCACTGAAAGATCTAAATCACACAAAGAATTGGATACCTGGTATGAAAAATAAAGACGGTAAAAGCACAGCAAAAAGACCCGATATACTAAAAGTTGCCACAGAATTCTATAGGAGGCTATATCTAAGCCAAAGTGTAGAAGAAACTGAAAACGATTATGATGAGTCAGTCAATGAAGTAACAGTACCTGAAATACTAAAAGATGAAAAAATTAAAGAAATCAACACACAAAGGCTCCCGGATCAGATCGCATTACAAATGAATTACTGGAAGCCACGTTACCAGTGATAGCGCCAAAACTTACAGAATTATTTAATGAAATTATCAAAACGGAAAGATTCCTGAGGATTAGATTAAATCAACCATCATACTATTGCATAAGAAAGGTGAGAAACACAACTTAGCAAACTATAGGCTAATTAGCTTAATGTCTAATATTTACAAGATATTTTCTAAAATAATTTTGTCAAAAATTACCAACACACTCGAAGAAAATCAACCCAAAGAACAAGCTGGATTTCGTCGCAATTCTTCAACCTTAGACCATATCCACACCCTTAGACAAATATTACAAAAATATAAAGAATATAACAAGATCTACTATCGAGGTTTGTTGATTTTAACAAAGATTTTGACACACTGGAACATAGTTATATCTGGGATGCATTAAAATCACATAGGGTACAACCAAAATACGTTCGTTGACTCCATAATATACTAAGAGTACTGCGCAATTGAAGCTAGAAGCTCTTGGTAAAGAATTCCCTATTGAAAGCGGAGTACGTCAAGGAGACCCTATCTCATCAAAATTATTCTCAGCTGTCTTGGAAAAGCACAAACCTACGCTACGTACGCAGCACAAAGCTGCCAAAGTATGTGGAGTGGTAAATAGAAAGAAAGGACAGTCGTTGGATGAATGTTGGTAGGATGCAGAAGTTAAGAAAGTAGTGGAGTGTAAGAAAAAGAAGTGGTTGGATGGACTAGCAATCAAAGCGAAAGGTAATGAAAGGTAAACAGAGAACGTATACCATATAGTAAAAATGTGTGCATGCGGAAGCAAAAAAGAGAGCTAAAATTGTGGTCTAGGAAAATAAGAAGTGTATGAAAGAGAAGTTTAACAGAAAGATGTCTGAAAATTTCAGAGCCAATTTAAAACTGTTCTGGAAGCAGGTTAAATTGGCTCGAGGAGGTTCCAGCTCATCTGAGTTGGACGTTATAAGAGATAAAGATAGATGACTGTTCAGTAACGAAAGAGATGTTCTGCATCGTTGGAAAAGTCACTTTGAGGAACTTTTTGAGTGTAGTGAGGGACATCTTCACAATAATAAGCCAGAAAACATCCCAACTTCCACTCATTCACAAAACGATGCAGATCAGGAAATTATGGAAGATGAAATAATGGATGCGATTAAAAGTACGAAATTAGGTAAGTCTGTAGAGTTATAACAGGGTAACTACCGAGATGCTGGAAAGTGGCAAGGGAGTGGAGTTGTAAGAATGTTGCGACTACTTTTTAATATGTCTTGGCGAGATGGCTGTGTTCTAGATGACTGGACTAAAGCAGTCATCAGCAGCAGCAGTACTTGCAAAAGGGAAAGGGGTCGCGACAAGATTGCAAAAACTACCGAGGCATTAGTTTTCTCAGTGTTGTTGGTAAATTGTATGCGAGGATTCTTATTGCAAGAGTGAAGAATGTAACTGATGAGAAATTGTAGGATGTACAAGCGGAATTTAGGAGAGGACGCGGGTGCATCGATCAGATCTTCTCTTTGAGAACTATATCTGAAAAGTATCTAGCTAAGTCTAAAAAGTATTGTGTGCTTTTATAGCTCTAAAGAAGGCTTACGATCGTGTACCCAAGAATGAATCATAGTCAACACTGTCTAGTACATATGAGGTTGAGGAGCGCCTTGTGCGGTCGAGAACTCTAGAGTCTGTATCAGGGTGGATATATGTGTGTTGCACTATATGTGTTGCAGGTGTCCATGGGCGGCGCTGGTCACTTACCATCAGGTGACACGTCTGCTCGTTTGCCCTCCTACCCATAAAAATAAAAAATAAAATAAAAAGATAGCCTCGCATGCCCTTCTAGTACTCTGTAACCATATATTGTATCTTACTTGTATATGTTTAATACAATATTTATAACACAAGCATCATTACGTCCGCGCTGGCCGGCAAAAAATATAAAAAATAACATGCCACTTGTATACCGCGTGCGAACTCCGCCCCCTCACCTCTGTCACCCCCTCGTCTCTTCTGAGGCGATGTCAAGGACATCGCCTCAGAAGAGACGAGATGTGACGCAATTAAATCACACATTAGAATTGATAAAAACTTTTATTGTATACAGAAGCCACATTATCGGGGTGTTAGACGTAGACAAAATATCGAATATACGCCACTGATATACGGCGCACAGGAGCGCCCTCCAAAATTCGCGCGCCAAACGGCGGAACTAAGAAATACGCCGAAAAGCAGTCCGGTGACAAAACAACGTCCACGCCAATATTTCACCCAGTCATTGTACTAACCTTTACAATGCTTCTGGCTGAATTTGAGGGTTGGTCAATCTTGCGTCCGTATACAGGATGCAACAAGTCACTCGGACGCAGCATCATCGGTAAAAATCGCCATATAGGATGTAACATCGACTTCGCGATGTAAATATATATATATATATATATATATATATACATACATACATAAACATATACAAACAAAAATTCCCTTAATATATTTACAAATATACATTACACATTCATACACGTAACATATAGATACATCATTAATATATCAATTCTTCTTCTTCTTCTTGTGCTTCTTCACTGCTGAAGGTTGGCTGTCAGCTTCCCGAACTTGTCTCTATTTTCGGCTATCTATATATATCGGCTATCATATATATCAATTAGATTATTGTAAAGTTAAGTTTATAGACTCGGCTTTTCTTATTTTATCGGGTAATACCATTCCAAAGCAACACGGCTTGGACGGAGAAAGACAGACCATAAAAATTCGTGGAATGCATTGGGACAGCCAATTTCAAGTTTTCCGATGACCTCAGATACTTCGAATGTGTTTTAGACTATGTAATGATGATATGAACAAAATACTACAGTAATATTATTGCGTACTATAAATATTATGATCACTCACGACTTCATTATCTTAATTCTTACAAAATGATCAGAAATAATGATGAATGTTGCTGATGAGATGTTTTATGAAGAAGCAAGACTACGCAACGTCATCTTTCAATAGTGCTAATGATGATTTTTATTGGGACATCATCATCAGCCTGTTGCAGTCCACTGCTGGACATAGGCCTCTCCCAATGTGCGCCACAACATCCGATTCTCTGCCTTCCGCATCCAGTCTTTTACAGCAGCCTTTCTGAGGTCGTCTGACCATCGGGCTGGTGGGCATCCTACGCTACGTTTACCAAGACGCGGTCTCCACTATAGAGTGGTGACCGCGTCTTGGTAAACGTATGTAGATTTTACGGATTTTGATAGATGGAGTAAGAAGGTCCTATGACCTTCTTACTCCATCTACCGTCTGTCTTTCGGCAGATATGACCAGCCTATTGCCACTTCAGCGAGCTTATTCTAGGAGCTATGTCGGTTACTCCAGTTCTCTGGCGGATATACTCATTCCTGAGTTTATCTTTCAGAGATACCCCGAGCATAGCTCACTCCATAGCTCGCTGATCGTATTTAATTTTGTGGACTAGCCCCACCGTAAGTTTATTGGGACAACTGGATATTATTAGATAAAGTGTACAGGCAGGCAAACAAGCAGGTGGGTTAGCTCACCTGCTCGTTTACCGGACCTCTCACTGAACAAAACGTATAAGCCACTTTACGCCGATATTCCGAGAGATCCTGGTATTTTATTGGTCGAGACGGCTCATTCATGCAGCGAGCTTCAAGACTCTATCACTGTTATATAGCTTAATGTCCATCATCGTCATCGTCCATAGTGATCACGTGTAAAATATAATATAGATTTTTTTTATGTATCTATTGTAACTTCGTTACTGTTTTTACCCGAAGGTATATGCAGCTGCTAAGCCTTATGTCGATTTTTTCCTCCCAAATGGAATTGGTGGCGTAACCTAAGGTAGAATTAATAAAAATAAACTCGTTGTGCCCTCTACTAGGCTCCATAAAATCTCCACTCATTCCCAAGCCAATGTATACGTTCTACAATAAACTTCCCAACGACGTGGTCAAATTATCGATGGATAAATTTTACAAATTGGTATGTCAAAAGTAGACTACATCTCAGATTATAAATCAATGATAAAAAAGTTTAGAACTGAATTGCTTTTGTTAATTTGTATTTATTATAGAAAAATTGTTTAACTGGCAATTGAAAAGAGTCAGCCTTGAGTTTCTTGCCAGTTCTTCTCAAGAAGTTTTGACGCCGGAACTGGCACATAGATTCGCTTACACATTCAAGACAGTTTGAAGAAAAGGAATCGATGCTCCACAGACTTTGATAGTAGATCTAGATAGATATAAGTACTTGCAGTTTTGTATGACGATTTTAAGTGCTAAATTCCAAGGAATGAATTTATTTTTTTTGGACAATCATTTGTGCTCACTCGTCTAAGACAATGAGTCGTTAATATTTGGAATATCCACGTATAGCCAAATAATTATTGTAATATTGATTCGGCAATCATTCTCTAGTATATTACAGGAAATTAACCTTATAAATAATCAGTTTTAATTGTATTATAAATCTGGGCTCACGATATTACAACGCAACTACAACTTGCCTTGAGAATAGATTTCTATATAATTTCAAAAAGTACATCGCTCGTGTATTATGATAACATTAAGAAACTATTACGAGCCCTATTTTATTTTAATATACATTACACTCTTTCAATGGTGTTAATGAAATAATGTTTGAATATAACAGTCAAAGTAAATAACACAATTTACAAAGATTCATTGTTTTGTGTACAAATAAATGAGCAAGCTTCTACGTTATCAGTACGGAGTGAACTCGATCAAAAGCAATAATGTAAGCCGTGGGATATTCTCACGGACAATAAAAGCCTTAATAATTACATGTTGTTAGCCAATAGTTTTAAGTTTTTCTCAGTATATTTAATGATTAATTAGTAATATTGTGTGTGCGTGTTATTTTTACTATCTGTACCGCATTTTTGCATGGCTTATAGGATATTTGAGTACACATAAGTAGCCTTAAAAACGAGCGTGTATGGCAGAAGTTCCGATAGACGAAACAGCTATATAGGTGCAATTCTTTCCGCCTATTCCGCAAGGGATATATGAAATATGAATAGTTGAGGATACCTATATTCATGTATGTATTTGGCTACAGTAAACAAAACGCTTTAAGCGGTTTTCTAATAAAAACATATGATTTTGTGCAAGTAAAATATTTTCGAGAAGACAACAAAACGTTATATTTAATGGACACTTGCCCATTTTTGAGCAACTTAAAGCAAAGAAAATATTATCACTGTATCATGCCTTATCACACAGGATTAAGTTAATAATAATAATAATATCTTAATAATATCTTATCTTGGACATAATACACACAGCGCCCTCTAGTCCCAAGCTAAGCAACTAAATGCTTGTGTTATGGATACTAGATAACGGATATAAATACATTATATACTTTAAATACATACTTATAATATATAGAAAAACACCCAGACACCGCACAAATATTCATGTTTGTCACAAATATTTGTGCTCGGGAGGGAATCGAACCCCTGACCTTATTGCTACAGCTGGTAGATTTACCAATGCGCCACGAGGCCCGTCACCGTTATAAACCTTTCAACTAGGACACGTGCCCTAACTATCATTATAGAACATCACGATTGAAATTATTTAGATAGTAAGTACTTATGCAATCCAATCTCATCGGAGCGCCTGCGCAGTATATAATGCAATTTACAAACCAACATTTCAACACGCCCTTATTTCTCCAATCAAATCATATTTTCATCTTCGCGGGAACATCACAAATATCACACTATTCGTCACACGAAATTATTGACAGCTGAATCGATACATTCGTTCACGACAACTTCTCATTCACATTATATTGGTACATTCATTCATTCACAATGTTTACGAAACACAAACCCATTGCATATTCCTCACGGTCTGCGGCGCACACCGTATATGTATCAAATTTATTTTTATATATATTTTTATTGTTTGCGTCGAGGATTGTTGCCTCCTTAGGGGCTGTTTGTATGCGGACCGGGAGGAATTACGTGTGCGACTGAAGAGGATCCATTTAAGAATAAGAGATAAAACAATTTGTTTAGAAAATGTGTTGGTATAATGTTGATGTTATGGAAGAAATCTGTAAACTGACGCACTTACAAGCTTTTATTTTTTAGCTATATAATTGCAGTTCTGCATCCAGCATATAATGAGGTAAAATCTATACATACATTACAAATAAGTAGAAAATTCGTTAGAAGAGAGTTACAGAGAATTAAAAAAAACTTTCGTCTCTCTTTATGTCTAGTCTACAGTCGGAAAATTTCATTTCTTGCCGTATTTAAATAATGGTTAACTTTGCCATCAAACATATTATTTACGCTGTAAACTTTGATTTTCAATAAAATTTGGCGTGTTTAAAAATAAAAACTGTCTCCGTTCTGAAAGCAATTACTAGTAATAAATAAGTAATAAGAGATATGCCAGCATGAAAGGAAAGAGTACGTAATTTACGACGCAGCAGGGACTGTGAGCTATGAATGTACACTTGATTGTGTAATTGTGTTAAGTTAATCTCACTATGAATTGCGCGAAGCTCGCCAGTTTTCAATTTCACATTTGAATGCCACGAACGTTGTTTACGCTCAAATTGTATTAAAACTCTAGTACGTACTTTCAACGTAGTAAACAATGTGCACTCAGACTATGCTTTGATACAATTAACCAACAAATATTCCATAATTATAAAATAACTATCAATAATTTTATTATAGAACTATAACTACGTAAAACTAACATTCAAAGTCTAGTTTTAAAAAGTTGACATCGTTATAAAACCTATTTTGTAAAGTAAAAAAAAACATTGGTCGATAAAATTTAAAAAAAAGCGTTCCAATTTCGAAATGATGTTTGCTTTAAATTATTTAATACCGTTAATATGGACCATATTTGCCAATGTCTTAATTGGATTTTGCATAAGCTAGCTACCAGCTTACATTAGTGACAAATTTCCAAATAAATCAGCGGTCGGTAGATATTAGATAGGTAGGTATACATTTTAAATTGAAACAATATATTAGTGAGATCCGTACTTAGAAACAAATAAATCATTTTTTATCTGTTAAGCTTCGCGTACAACACTTGTATCAATAACAAACCCACTTATGGATTCTATCGTGTTTATTGAACTCGTGCTATTTATTTATTTGAACATTCCACAATTGTGAAAATGGAAACTGCAAAGCATAAGTGAAAAATAAGTGGATATCTCGTTGTTAAGAATAAATCTTATTTTTAACTTTCAACTTGAAAACTGTATGACTGGATCACGGGGTGGCGAAGTAACTGCACTAAAAGTATTCAAAAAGTTTCATTGACTTACATAATAAGGATTTATTCAAAAATGACGTTGTGATGAATGTTTTCGGAAGTTAAATATCGATGAGACTGAAAACTTTGTGCCCGGTATGGCATTTGGTTCGCCACCTATTCCATTTGGGACGTAAACATAACGTAAAATAACGCCAAAAATTTAATATTATTTTTGCTTATTTACCAGGAATTTGTGTTCAATATCCTATCCAAACTCACGTTATTATACAAAACCGATTGCCAGGTTAAACGGAGCACTACTTAACCAATCCAATTAACTATCCCCTCCATTTCCCCCCTATCAATACGGTATTTCATTTAATGATTGGGATTATACGCCCATCTATTTAATTAACATAACGACTATTACACACGTACAATGTTACTTTACTAAAAATTAACGACAAACCATAATCCTATATAAAACAATCCCGTTGAGTTCGCGCGATCTGCATAACATTTGAATTCGGACGTATAATAGGATTACAGTACAAAAATACACTCGGGTACATGAAAATGGAGTAAACCCTGCAAAATGTGGTGGTATTTTATAATCGGTAATATAGTTATGCCACAGCCGTGTGTAGTCTGCGAGCGACACTCGGCTATTTGTTTTCCGTTAATTTACTTAAAAATGTTTTATTGCACTCACATACTCAGTATAACTCAGTTAAGAAACTGCAGTATTCGGAATTTATCACTATTGTATATTTTAATTTCATTTTACATTCGAATAAAATGTGGAATGAGTATGTAAGAGTCAGCTTGAATAATAGAACATAGGAGAAAATCGCATATCATATATCGGGATGATACATATATCGCAAAATTGAATGTAGAATAATTTAAGAGAAGATGGAGACCTAAGAAAATGAGAATGGATTAGGAAGGATAGGAGGATAGTAAAGAATGGAAAAACAAAACCTGTTGGGACGATCCCTAATAATGGGAATAAGGTAGGAATATGACTACGACTGAAGAATCTGTAGATTTTAATAGTAGTGATACTTCTGAAGTTCTATAGGTCACAAAATGCAAAGATTAAACTAACATATTTAACATTGATGAAATAGTTATTTCGGTCATTAGAAAATAGCTTCGAATATAAATTAATATTGCAATTGACATAATAAAAGTACTGGCAGTACGTTTCTTTTTTGTTTCAGATACAGCTGAATTTTTTTTCGTCAGTTGGCTACTAAATATGAATACAAGGAAGTAGAAAAAAATTATCAAGTAAGTGATTATTTCTTTCATATTTAAGTTATAGCTACAGAAAATAATATGTGTTTAGAAAACGGTTTATATGTACCAGTTGCTACCGGCGATTAAGGTCGCGTGAAAACTCACCATTCACAGTTTAAACATTCAAAATATTTCCTTATAATGAGTTTTATATTTCTTATCTAGAAATTATTACATACATACTTTCCAAAACAAGCTAAGGACCAAATAAAACTAAAAAAGAGTTTTTAGACCAGCTTCCAGCACTGAATTTATAAATATAGAAGTACTTACAGAGTCTTTGGGAGTTTTTTATGGGATAGGAGGATAGGTAAACAAGCAAGTTGGTCACCTAATGGTAACCAACTACTCACTGACCCTGAACACCGTAGTGCGTTGCCGTCCTTTAAGGGAGTAGGAGGGGAAAGGGGATCGGGCTTCCGGATACCTCTCTCACCGAACGAAACGCGACACGAACCATTTCACGCCGATATTCCGAGAGGTCGTGGTATTTCACCGGTCAAGCCAACTCATGTAGCAAACTGCAGGGCTCCACCACTGTTAAAGTTTCATTCATTACAAATATAATTTTTTGTAATTTCGGCACTACATGAACCGTCTTTGACCACACTGGATTAAATACAGTTGACCATGAACTACTCTATAAGGTAATTTGTATTCATCCTGTTCTTATTGACTCATCCAATTGACAAAAAAAACTTGCAAATCTCGCAAAACTTCTCAGAAATAAAATCAATATTAAACTTTAAGTCAGACATGCTTTAAATGCAATGTTAGTATCTAGTTTACATATTTGGTCTTAGTTTAATATAGGTCTAGAATAGTCTAGATTTAAATCTAGATTCTGGATGTGTATCATTACACCTCTCCAGTAATACCGCTATTCTCGAAACTTGTCGAGAAATGAAATTAATTTCATTCCACTGCTCTGATTAAATGCTATATAAGCGAGAATAATTTAGTGATCGATCAGAAAATGAGATTTCCAAATCCATTTCTTGCTTGATTCATTTCGATTTAGTATTTATTAAAATATTATAATTTGTTTGTGAAAGTATCTTCACAGCACGACTAATCTAGGAAATTTGCCCGAGATGCTGTTAGCAGTTTTTTTATATGTATATGTGTGTTTTGTAAGCAACCATCGCCATCCATGTACTCCGTGCGACACTCCATGTGCGACAAGTATAATGTTACAGTTGTATTCCCTGCCTTTAAGGGCTAAACTTTTATAAATGAAATAAGGCAGTCTGATAATATTAGCATCTATAAGAAAAGATTAATGGACTACGTCTGGCAAATTCATAAATGAATACAAATAACACCCTGGGTCCTAGTCTACTCCTCTGTGTACCTATGAAATGATTATATTGCTTTGTAGATTATGTAACCATGATTCAATTACTCCAAATCCATGTATCCATGTCCTCGACTCTTACATCCATCCATATCGGCTTAGTGAACTCATGTCCATTCTTTCTAGATGTCCAAACCATCGGCGCTTACGTAATGGTAAGCGCCGATGGTACGCCCTTTCTTACTTTTACACCAACACTGTAAATTAATTAATTTACTTTATATATTCAATTCTTATTTAATTACTCAAACTTATTCATATTCAATACTTTATATATTCTTCTGGCTCAACCGGTGAAATACCACGACCTCTCAGAAGATTGACGTAAAGTGGCTCATGTCGGGTTTCGTTCGGTAAGGGAGGTACCCGGAGGCCCATCCCCCTTCCCCATCCATTCCTATCCTACTCCCTTAAAGGACGGCTACGCAACGGTAACACTGTATGTGTTGCTGATGTTCATGGGCGGCGCAGGTTGCTTACCATCAGGTGACACGCTTGCTCATTTGCCCTCCTATCCCATAAAATATATATATATATATAAATTCAATTAACGTGATAATGTACCTAATATAAATAGTTTGTACAAATAACACAACAATATACTATGTGAATGCATTTCGTTGCGAACTCGTGATCCGTGCGCTGAATACTGATTAATTACTGGTTACCGACGTGATATGTCAGTATCATCATTATAGTATTGAATCAAAGAGCTCAGCGCACACACAATAGATTTTCCAACAATCTCTATATTACTTGGCAGTTAATTAACATGATTTTGCTAATATATTATTGTTTGTAATTATCTACAATCTTTCACAATAATTTAATTCATAATTGTGTGTAATTTTGAACATGTTTCGTTAGGTGAGCGAGGTACGCTCAGCCTATCTATGTCTTACCTATCTAACGCTTTTGCCAATTCTTTATGAGTTTGGAGTAGATCTTCGCCAAAAACTCTTTTTTTACTTCTTTGGTCTTGGTCTACTAGAACGTTATTTATCTTTTACATGGAAACCACCGCTTTTGATATTTCGATATATCTCTTTGAAAGTGATGAATATAACACGTATAGCTTGAAAGATTGATTTCCATAGTATAAAATGCCAGTATTAAATCGGATCACTGCATACTTAAGTGTAGTTAAAATATCAGTTAGAAAAACCGATAATGACTTTCCAGTACGTTTGGTTTTTAAGACTTGAAACCTGATGTTAAGTGACCAACGCCGCCCATGGACACCTGCAACATATTTAGTGTTACAGTTGCGTTGCCAACCTCCGCGTACATCTCTCACCGAACGAAACACGGTATGAGCCATTTTACGTCGATCTTCTGTGAGGTCGTGGTATTTCACCAGTCGAGCCGACCAATTCATGCAATAAACTGCTTGGCTCTACCACTGTTAATATTTTCAAATACTTCATTTATATTATGATCGTAAATAACACAAAGTTTGCTTACACTTCATAGTCTTTACACAGAGTAAGGCTGAGTAACGTAATAGAATAGAGCTTAGGGACGAATAGGGGGAAATGGCAATGAATGACAGCCTCCATGGACATAGTGAACATTACGTGCAGTGGAATAATGATGAACAAATGAACCGTAGAGTGACGAGTTGGTTCCGTACACTACTGGCACTCACATACGAATGCACTAAACTGGTCCGCTGTGAATTATATTGGCTGATTGCGTCGTCTTGTTTCATCTGAATGCCTCTATCTGCTACATTTCCTGCACATGGTGCGCAAATTAGATGTGCCTGTATTCAGCTAGCTATTACATAGCTTTTATGAAAGAATAAAAAGGTATTTTTATGTACATATACATTATACGAGTTCTTAATGAAATAATAAAACTAAAAGAAAACAAATTAAAAGGAAAGCAAATATCGGGACACTTTATAAATTCCTCAGGATTGTCACGTGTGTCCATCATCCATAAATGTAAATCACACTAACAAATACTGATTGTCATTCCAATTCACTCAAACCGGTTAAATTAATACTTTATTAAATACTGAGATAGCTAAAAAAAAATACATAATTACGGTGATCGAGCTCCCCGCTTCTGATTCAGAAGTCGTGGCTTCGAATTCAAATTCCCACAGTCATGTGTGATAAATATCGATGGCTGACAACTCTTTGCCCGGCGTATGGTAATTCCGCCACTTGTTCCATTTGAGGCGTAACGTAACGATTTGGCGAGTTGAGGCTTAACATCCACTACTTACAGCTTCGGGTAAAAGAAAGCGTGAAGCTAACATATGTATGTATTTATTTCCAATTCAAATTCTCTCATAAAAAATATTGTAGAGACCAATATGTCTTCCACAGCACTGTCGTTAAGATACAATATTTATAAATTTCTATTACATTCTTAATCACAGCTATTACTATTAATCAAATGATATGGCATGAACAAAGGGCAAGCGGACGAGACAGCCTCGGCTGTTATGGAACACGATTAATCGATAAGGGTCATATGTGAGTGACAGTCAAGCCGCCATCTGGATTTGAATTACCAATAGCGATATAATATCAATATCTTTAATTATATCCACACAATTAAGCTATTTAGCTCTTGTATTTAACTTGCTTTGCAAGTAGATAAATGTTGAAAACATGATGGTTTTACTATGTTATTGTTTTTAGGCCTTTCGCGCCCCTCATGCACAACAGCAACTTTAAGGTAGGATAGAGATTGGTTTACAAAGGGAGGGGAAAGAGGAGTGGGCTTGCGAATACCTCTTACACCTCTATCACTTTACGTCAATATTCTGAAAGGGCGTGGTATTTCACCGGTCGAGCCGGACCCATTCATATACTGTGTATACTAGTTGTAAAACCCTACAGCTACACATTTAGATAATCAGCTCTAAAACAAAATTTTCAATTTAAGTGTATTGATATTCATACATACATAACTACCCGCGAAATCCTTAACAGGGTAGGCAGAGAAAACAGAGCACCATAAGGCACGATTCTTACACACCTCACTCGGTTCGTTGACTTTCATAACACTTTTTTTATATTCATAGTACATGGAATGCCTCAAAATACTCGTTTTAATACCGAGATATTGTTCTGCGGTTTTTATCAATATCACTTAATTTTCTATAAAATAATGATTATTCTATCTGGTTATTCCGTAAAATACTTAATGCAGAGATATTTCTTAAGTTGCGGCGATACTGATATTCGATATTACTTTAGCAAAACATGCAAATAAGGCTTACTCGTACAGAGCTGATCCCTGAAGCGTCGCATTGCTCGTACCTAGATACCTAATACAGTCTAGTTTCATTTTTCAGGCTAGACTCTCTCTCCATATTTTCATCTTGTGAGTGCTTTATAAAATCTAACATTTCAGAACACGTTTTAAGGTGTCATTTCACCACACACTAACCTTATACTAACCGGAGACTAAGTATTTGTGAATCTATCTGATAGAATAAATAATTACTGTTAAAAAAATGGGTTATTATTTAAAAGTTTGTTTTAATACGAATGTTTTTGGGACGTAAACATGACGGCGAGGCGACGCTTAGCAACCGCTGCCTACACCTTCGCGTAGAAAAAGACGTGAAGTTATGTTATCTACTTGTATAGTCAGTATTCCCAATGACATGTTTGGACGTGTCACCATAAAGGTTTAATAATATTTTAGAATATAAATATTCGTACTAGTACCACTATAATTCATGTCTTTATTCAATATCACGAACCTTCTAGTGCGGTGGCATCATTATTCGTAGACATGCATTATTTCAAGGGTGTATACTTTACAGCATGTGCTCGTTCACAGCTGCACCAAGAGCCCTTGAGGCTTCATAATTCACGTTCAAAATACGCATGGAACAAGAATTGCAAGCTTTCATTAAAAGCACTCACTCACTCTTCGTATGGAATGTAAATTTTCAGAAAAAAATGTGTAGTTATTATTAGACAATAATGTGTGTGCTTCATAAGATTTTCACTCGTAATCCGCACAAGAAGGACCACAATTTCTTTAAAAAAAAATCGTATAATGTTGTTTTATGCCTAATCATAAATTGCTTTTACATTTTTATATAATGTCTTGTCTAATGTGTACTATTTTATATTTTTTCTTATATTTTTCTCAGTTAATCAAGCAAACAATATACATATTGTTCCAAAACACCGAGACACAATACAAACATTTATATATATGTATATCAAATATTTATTGCTCGAGTGTGACTCGAACGCATCTACCTCAACTTGGTTGTCGGTTGTTTTACCAATATACCATGAGGTTCTTCTATCTTACAAATGTTTCTCATTTGTGTCATGATCAAGAAAATACGTCAACAAAATAACCTACTAATTCTACTTTCCAACAGATAACGAGCAAGAAGGTTTTAAAACAGCTAAAGTACTCCAAACCTATGTTGGATGCGGTTTTATTTGTGGGGCGGCAACACGTCCGTACTCGAGAGCGTCGGGTAATAAAACCTTAGCACGATAATTCTTCCCTAGACCTCGTGTAACACCCGCCCGTTCGTGTAATGATGAGCTGTGTTACGTGTGAGCTAACTAACATTGTTTTATTTTCAAACTCTTCTTACTACCCGGTCATAATTGTTTCTTTGTAACATAGTAAGTATTTCAGAGTTGTTCCAGATGTCTAAGTTCTCACACAAATGTATATTACAAACTTTACTAACACATACATTTATGGCTAGCAGAGCCACATAGTTCGTTACATGACTAAGCCTGCTCGATCAGTGAAATATCATGACCATTCATAAATTTAACGTAAAGTAGCACATAATGTGATACGTATAGCTAGACAGATATCCTGAAGCCGAACTCCTCTTCCATAACTTCCCTCCCCCATCTAAAGGACTGTGTTACATTTGTCCATGGGCGGCTCTAGCAGCTTACCTCCAGGTGACACGTTTGCTCGTTTTGCCCTCGCTTCAAGATTAATAAATATTTCATCAGCACGATGTTATTTAGCACGGAAAATAAGCTAATTGCACCAATACTCTTCCAAAATTGTACCACAAAAATAATAATTAATAATCCATGAAATCACTTACTTAAATTTTAATTACAATTTTTAGTTATCAAAATTGAACGTGGTAATCTATATTTGATGAATAACATTGAGATAGATTGTGTTATAATATTTATCTTTAATAACACTTAGTTTTGATGATTCTCTTAAGCTCCGCGGTTAAAGCACTACACTTGTAAAGCAAACGACGCAGGTTCAAATGTCAATGTGTTTCACCGATCGAGCCGTATCACTCATGCAGTGAACTGCGTTGCTCTACCATTGTTGAAATTAAAATTACGAATAGCTAATGACACGTCCATGACGACGAATGAATGTGACATCCAAACTATCACCCTCGGTAAGTTCTATTCCTGACTTTGGCAAGAAACTCTCTCATTTACCATCTGATACAAGTCTAGAATAAATCTAAAAAAAATAAATGTTTTACAATTACTCTTGTTTAATCCGATGGATGCGGCTGCACGCACAAAAAAAAACATATGTCTCAAGCGGCGTTACCTCGCTCTGAGGCGTTCTTAATTTAAATTGTAATTTAATTAAAATTTTCTTTTAAAAAATTAAGCCATTGACCAACATTGACTGATCATCAGTAAACCGAGATTACAGACAAACGATTTTTTAATCATTAAATTTAAATTCATCATATTTTATTATAATGACTGCAAAAAATAATTTTAACCTAAAGTAGCTGGATACTATATAATTTCAAATAGACTCGGAGCCAAGCTTAATATACGCTAGAGGGCAATTGAAGTTGACTCTCTTTTTAATAGAATACCTCTTTATGTAGATTTTAATTTAAAACTCTCCATTTATCACCGTTAATATAAGTTGTACAAAAAGCTTTTAGTTAAAAACGATAAAAAGAAATTATTTGGTATTTCTTTTCATAGCTTATAAAGTAGAGCAAAGTATTTTATTGAGTTCTTGAAATGAGTCATTATTAATATTTGAAACCGACTCTTTATCTAAGTACCTAATTAGTTCTAGTTTTTGTTCGAAGGTTCTCCCGCTTCGCATTACTTATGACGAGAACTTTCTTCAGTCTTAGATTTTAGTGAAACAAAGCTGTGGGTGAAAGGATGAACGCAAAACAAGGGAAAATACACACGCGGGACATATTTATAAAAAAATTAAGATTTTTTTATTGTGTTCCTCTTTTCAAATTTCATTTAAATCAATCAATACATTATATGTATAAAAAGAAGTCACTTCAAAAGGGCAAATAAATAAAAATCTAGAAAAATAAATGTAAAAAAAGTTTTTAATGTTTAAATGATGTTAGAAAAACTGATTGGGTAATTACCGAGAGACTATCCTATAACTTTAATGTGACTTTGCTAAAAGTAACTAACGACTAACTAAATTAAACATAAAAAATACCTCAAAAGTTCCCAACTTTTGAGGTATTTTTTATGTTTAATTTTATGAAGGTTTTAGTTTAAAATAATGAGAGTACTCGTAATTAATTTAATAATTACCATATTATTTGAGGACATTATTCTTGGACAGTGATTATACTTAGTAATAAACGTGGATAGTGCTTAAAACAAAAATAATTAAATACAATTATATAAAGCAAAATTTTAAGAATTAAATCTTTTCCTAAAGTTAATTAAAATACATAAATAAACTAAAATTGTGAATATGTTGACCAAACCTAAAAATTACAAACCGATAAGAATTGTCCAGTATGCTATCTTATTATAATAATTTTACGTTTTCTTTTTTTTTTTAAACATTTAATTATATATCAAGTCAATTTTATTTCTTAATATTTACAAAGTATTTTAAATCATTTTTCAAGCACTGAACAATAAATAACACGACAGGGGTAATTGATGTAAATTGTGAAATTGTGCACAAATATTTAGAGACATATCTGCCCTAACTGCTTTTAGTTAACATCCCCACGGTTTAAGAATCGTTGTTTAGTTTCAGAAAAATACAAATCTTTGCTCCATATACTCTTTGCAGCGGGACAAAGTATATTCGATGTTTAATTCAGCCAGTATTAGTTGCCTATTTTTTTAATTGAAGGCCGCCTTATTTTTTTTTTATTCCTATGTGCAATTATGTCACTGATTATGCAACGGAGCCATCAACAGTTAAACATTTTATGGTCCAATTTATTAATCTTTCATTGCCAGAGTAACAATTCTAAAACAATAATAATGGCGTACATCTTCACATGTAATTGGCCAATCAATATGACTAAACTGGCCGCATTTTATATCAATACCAAGGAAATATTAATAATATCTTAACGGTTGTAAACCATTAAAGAGATTGGCAGTAACGATTATTGTATCAAAAGTCGTCCTCAACAAATGATTTTTTTTTACTAGCTATACATAATTGTTACATATGAATAAATAATTTGACTGCTATGCTATGTTATTCGTGAATGGTGCTGCGTGTCATATTATTGACGAGGTTATTCAACATATGTGTATGACGGAACTGAGCCTTATAATATATGTATATTATATATTGCATTCATGATATATGTCTGTATGAGTGAGTCACGAATTTCAAATGATTTCTAACCTCGAGAATCTTACAATGGGTTAATTGCTATGATATATATGTTATGTTTCCTGAAATAGCAGTGTATCCATATATACCGGTTGATTTTCTTCGATAGGCTTACATAGGAAAGAGTTTTTAATGTAAATACAGTTGTCGAAGTCGCTTACCTAAAATAAATATAAATACTGCAATAGAGGAGCTCCTTCTGATTTTAAGTCTATTAAATCAATCATTTATTATTCACATAATCCTGGGTATTTACAATATGGTGAGAGTATATTTCCAAGTATCTCCAAAATGTCAGGCGTGTGAAAATTTACTTACAATTAACGTTAAATAGAATTAATAATGGAAGGAGTGCATAAATGATGACATTTAACATGTTAATTTGCCCCTTCTTGGATTTTTTTTGTCAACCTAATGTGTCAATTCAAATGTACAATTAAAAATACAAACCAGTACGTATCAGTAAATGAAGAAAATTAGATTTCATCACAAACAAAAAAGACATAAGAGTGAATTATAAATCTTCTATTTTTAGAGTCCGCTGACAAATAATAACTGACTTTTAGCAGTCCGACATATGAGTCTTAAAAGCCAGTTTTGACTACTAAATCAACTATGATGACAAGTAAGCTATACAGATGAAGGCTTCTTGTTGTGAACTCTTCTTTATTAAATTTTCTATACATTATAAAAATAATACAAAATCTTCTTGATTGACTGCGCGGTAATTTAAAAATAATATTTTGATTGTAACGATAAATGTTATGTAAACAATGTCCTGACGACGCCTTGACTTTTCAGTTTCAAAACCGAGGTTGACTTATAATTATTTCGCTATTCAATATCTTCATAAACACATTAAGGAAGAGATTATTGTACTAACGAAGATTTTATTGCTTTACGCCTAAAAGATTTAAATACATACAAATAAAAGAAATTTTTCTCAAGGTAAACTCAAAGTATTGATGAAATATTAATGAAACCGCACTATTTCGTATGTTTTTGAACATGATTTAAAGTGATTGGAATTTAAAAAAAAAAACAATACACTAAAAAGGTTACGACCATTAATAACTTCGTGATGGCTCTTCATTAAAAATAATTATCAATTTGACAGTTATGATCGTCTATTTTTTAAATTTCGAATGTCAAAAATGAGACGCATCTTAACAAAGTTTACCATTCATCAATTAGCGTCATTCAACCATGGGTAGGTGAGAAGTATAAATATTGAAATATTTTTTAATACATTATATGCTTCGTAAAATAATAAGACAATATGTAATTAACGCAGGGTTATAGTTAATAACAAAACAATCGTGATACGTATGACAACAATTAAATTATATTGTGACAGGGAGTATATTTATATGTTTTTATGAAATTGAATGAATTTGTTTTTGTAACTTTACTTCTTTTAGAATCAAAATTATAGCCAGCGGCACTTACACAGGCTCTGATTTTTTTCAGAGATTTTTTTAAATTGAAGAAATTTAAAAAAATCTTGATTCTAAATCAATATGTACAACTTCGTCCGACCAATTAGAATTTAATAGGTTCTCTGTTTTGATGTTAGTATATCTCAAATAGTAGACTGTTAAGACCAACATGATCCACATCCAACCCTTAGCTACACATTAAAGAAATAGATGGTACTACAGTTTTAATCAATGGAACAAAACCCTCAAATAGAATAAGGAGTCGCAAAAGTTATATTTCTAAGAACATCGAGACCCAAAATTGATTTTGTAATGAGTAAGCATTGTTTACTAAATTTTATTATATTAAAATGACGGACCGATATCAAAATGGATCAGTCTATATAATTGACTGTTCTGAATAGGTTCGGCTCGAGTAAGGCTTCATTCAACAATGGGTATACAATGATTACGACCTTGTTATAACATCGTTCAATCAAAATATTGAGGGGAAAGGTTATCTGTTGAAGCTCCAGCCGCTGGATATCGCCAAACCATTGTGATAGACTCCTACTTACTGACGTCCAAAACACTCGAACCACTTATTCGTAGCTCCGAATGCCAATGGAGTCACGGTCGATTGAACATTGCAAATGAAGGAGCCTTCAGCATATGCTGAACCGCTTGTTTGTATCGGTACAATTTAAATGTTCTTATTTTCCCTTTTATATTTGCACTATTCTTTTATTGATAAAAAGGTGTTGTGTGTTTAAAGCATTCCGTTTCTGAAATAAAAAGTCGCGGATTCGAATTCTGGCTCGCACCATTCTGGCTGGCTTTTCGATATTTTTTTCAAAAGTTATGTTTTTTTTATGGGATAGGAGGGCAAACGAGCAGGCGTGTCACCTGATGGTAAGCAACCAACGCCGCCCATGGACACCAGCAACACATATAGTGTTACTGTTGCGTTCCAGACCTTTAAGGGATAGGGGATAGGAAAGGATGGGGAAGGGGGGTGGGCCTCTGGATACCTCTCTCACCGAACGAAACGCGGCATGAGCCACTTTACGTCGGTCTTCTGAGAGGTCGTGGTATTTCACCGATCGAGCCGGCCCATTCATGCAGCGAACTGCTTGGCTCTACCACTGTTAAATGGTATCATATATATATATCATTGATATTTATCACTGTGTGATAAATATCAATGATTGAAAACTTTGCGCCTTTAAGTTTTAGACAGCTTGCATTGCATTGCTTCGTCATGCTATTTGCCTAATTACGTATTCGGTATATATATTCTCATGTTTATTTTGTTCCGTGTAATGGGTATCATATTTTGCAGATATTTTTTGTTAATTAATCAAAAAGTGATTAGTTTAGCCTAGTATTCAAACCCAGAATATTCTATTCATAGGTCTTGTGATAAACCACTAGTCTTAATAACCAGTATTAGTCTGGATTATTGCTATAGACCTTATAATTACATGTTCATTTTAATATGAGATATAAAAATTAATTATTATTATGCTGACCCTCCGAACTTTTTTCCGCATCAAAAGTAATAAATAAGATTTTTTTTATTTATCACTTTTTCTTTACTATAACAAACATGAATTATAGATAAAACCACCCTGTTGACACCCCCTGTCTAGTAAAAAAAACCGTATCAAAGTCCGTTGAGTAGTTTCAAAGATTATTTAGAAATTAACTTTATTTTATACTATCTAACGATATTTAGCTGGATAGCATTGGACAAAAGACGAATACTTTTATTTATTTTTTAAATTAATTGTCTTCTGCCCACAGTTCGGCATAAAATGTAGCGACCAGTAAATATATTTTGAGACAAAATATCAAGTTTCAGCCAATGTCGTAATGATGTAATATCTACTTTTCACTTTAGAAATAATTTTGTTCTTTTCTTTATTTTTACAACGTTTTTATTGACTTCCTTTGTCTAACCGTTTGTGAAAATTATATTTCAAATTTCGACTAATTTCCTAATTTCGAAATATTGTAGAAGAAATAGGAAGTAGATAAAATGTAAGGAGAAAAGAAAAATCATTTGTATTTAATAACATAACATAACTTTTCTACCCGAAGGTGTAGGCAGTCGGTAAGAGCCGTCTTAGGCCTCGACTGGACGTTATGTTTACGTCCCAAAATGGAATAGTTGGCGAATTTATTACCAGGCCGTGCACAAAGTTTTCAGTCATCGATATTTATCATACATAACTTCCGAAAAAAAAAAACGAAAAGTTATTGGTTGTGACCCAGGATACGAATCCGCGACTTCTTGATTCAGAAGCGGAGTGCTCGACCACTGGACCACCGAGACAGTATTTAACACTTTTTTATTTATATTTGCCAAATTGTTTACTTATAAAATACATTATTAAGACGGTTTCTATCCATATTGTGAAGAATTGATAGCGACAAAAAATTGCCTATTTCGTAAATTTGCAAATTCGGATCTATTTATTACGATTCCAATTTCAGATAGATAACTTCTATTTCCGGCAGCGATACGTTGATTGAAACCATTTCCTTTCCAATCTTAGTAAATCCGTGCAATCTTGTATGACTAATACAAAGCCTCACTTACTACTATGACTAAGTCTTTATAATATTTTTTAATATGTATATCCAAGACTACTCAACTCTAGAAAGATTTAGTTTTAAGAAAGTTTATTCTTTTTGCATCTTAACAGTGGTAGAGACTTGTAGTTCGCTGCGTGAATGGGCCGGCTCTACCACGACCTCTTGGAATATCGGCGTGAAGTGGCTCGTGCTGCGTTTCGTTCGGTGAGAGAGGTATCCGGAGACCTGATCCTCTTTACCCTTCTTTTTACCTCCTACTCCCTTAATAGACGGCAACACACCATGGTGTTCATGGTCAGTGAGACGTTACTTACCACAAGATGACTCACTTGCTCTTTTGCAGTCCTATCCCATAAGATTAAAAAAAACTTATATAAATGCATAAAATATCAGTCTACAATAATTTATGAGGCATCCTGGAAACTGTTACGGTAGAAAAATGTCAGAACCAGGATAATATTTCACAGGACAATTCCATATTTTATTTGTCGCGGAGAGATAACGCTTTCTTTTAGAATGGTAGGAATGCAAAGGTAATGCAAAAGTATAATTGACGTAAAGTAACTCAGGCCGAGATTCGTTTCGTGAGACAGATATTTGGAGGCCCACCCGCTTCCACCTTCCACTCCTCATCTCATTACCTATACTGTCTTAAAAACCGTCAACTCAACTATGACCATCCCTTATCACCAGTTGGTCTCATTGGCTTTAAAAAATGCTGCTTGCATCACCAGATATTAAACACTTGTCGTAATAAAAAACTACATATTTTCCATATCGTAACTATTAATAATATCTACAAGTCACATGTGGTAATTAAAAGGACGCTTTGTACGCCCCGCTGGAGTTAAACCGAGTAAAATGAATACGATATTATCCAGACACCAGACAGGGAACTAATGACTGGATGCAACGTCATAATAATATATCCGTACTTGTTATGTGTGATAGCAAGTGACATCGACATGTAATAACCTCCGACTTAATTAAAAAGCTTGTCGCTGATGCTAGTGAATCGATAACTCAGTGTTAGTCTGGTGTCAATATCCAATATAATAAGGAGGTTTTCCATCTAACCGGTAATTTATAAAAGATAATATCATACCAATCAACTATCAATAACTGCCTACATTGCACCCGATGTATGGTAAAAATATTGGACGTCAAAATTTCAGCGATCGAGCCTTAATAGCCACCACCTTCACCTTCGTATGGAAAAAGGCTTGTACTATTTTGACATAGGTACATGACACAACTAAACATCGTCTTAATGCAGTAAGTATTCTAGACAGTGACAAGGGCGAGACATGTCTATCAAAAGCCCAAGTACAAGTAGACTAACAAGTGCCATTTTGAATAAAATATGAGCTAGAGACATTAGGGCCAAACCATCGACTCGGATAAGCAAGTGTGCCAAGTGTATATTAATTCTGCATCGATTAGTATTCGAGTCGAAACAACAACTAATAAAAAGGAGCCACCGTCGGGAAAATTGAAAATATCCACAACCGTCAGGAAAATGAGGAGGCCTCTTCGTCACGCCGTGAAATTAGAATCGTCCGAAGTGCTTCTGATGCTTGTCACGTCACGTGAAATGTTTGTTTACTTCGTTGCTATTTGATTATAATCTAAACGGAATTTCCTTAAAGACCGGCCATAGCTTTCGTTATTGTGCTATTCTTATTCGGAGTAAATATGAATTAAACAACAACATCGATTCACACTAAATTAGTTGTTTCAAACGAGCAAGGGGTTCATCTGGTGGTAAGAGAAGATCTACCCATGGATACTTACACAAATAGTATCACAGTTGCGTTTCTGGCATTTTAGATAGGATAGAGAAGAGAAGAGTAGGAGTCACTTGTTACCTTCCACAACGAACAAAACGCGGCATGAGCCATTAAACGTCGATATTCGGTATTTCACAGGTAGAGCCGGCCTATTTACACAGTGAACTGCGTGCCTTACGACATAGTTCTGTTACTAATTTTCGCAATTTTAATTACATACGAATTACTATTGCATACAGCTCATGCAAACATGACTTGAGTTACATCCGGCGGACGTTAACAAACTACTAAACACCATTTTTATTGATTTTCCGATTTTATTGTTTTTTTTTAATATTTTGAGATTAAAAAATAATAATATGAATTATAAATTAATAATTTACGGTCCATAATAATTCGTTGTGAAACAGATGTACACATAAATATTCTGAAATAAAAAATCTCGATCAATCTTTCAGTCGCTCAGTTGTCTTCAAGCTATTTTTAATCTCTATTCCCTTTTAATCTATCAATCTATATCCTCTAATGCCACATTTATTGAAAGGCGTAATTTAATTCAGACTAGACTGATCGTCGCCAGAACCTAAGTCCTACATTTTACAGTTTTCCTTCTCAAATCTTAAAATAACATTGAATATTTACCGTTTAAGTTTACTTTTAAACCACTAAAAAATTCCAGTTAATCTCTAAATAAGAATCCTAAATCAGTTTAGTAGCAAGGTTTTTTAAGATCTTCTCCAAGGAACACAAGGCAGGAATGACAATGTATTTTTAATTCACAGCGCACCTGTTACATTTTTCATCAATAATTCACTAAGGCTGTATAAAAACAATAGCTTTATAAATATGCCTGCATGAAAGCCAGCTATCATTGCTATTAAACAGGTATTACATACGAGTACATACACGCTAAACGCCTTTCGGGGTAGGCAAAGAGAACAGATTTAAGATTTGTTTATTTCACAACAGATCGCCATAAGGCACGATTCTTAGACGCCTCATTCGCTTCGTTGATTTTCATAACACTTTTCATGCACGCCCATCGATTTTTGAGGCTCCTAACATCACCTTCCTCCAGAACACGTTCGATTTGGTCATGGATTGTGTATCTTGGCCGTCCTCGACTCCTACATCCATCCGCTTTGGCATTGTACATCTGCTTAGTCAATCTTGCATCATCCATTCTTTCTAGATGTCCTAATCATCGGAGCATGCCCTTGGTTAATTTTACACCGACACTCTCTTTCAATCCAACCTTCCTTACTTACAACTTTGTTTTCGACGCGGTCAGCAAGGGTCTAAAAAGTCTAAAAGCGACAGAATACGTCTATTTAGAATGAAAAAAAACTTTGACATATTCGTCTGGGGAAGCTATAACTAAATATATAAAATAAAAAAATTAAACAAAAGAATTGAGAACATCGTCTTTGAAATATATTAATTTATAAAATCCTGAGTTTTTGACTTGGCTAGTACAAAAATAACAAATTGTATAGGTACATTTTATTATTAGCATTAAATTGACCCAAAATCTTTCAGCGCGTTATAGAATTTGAATATACGCCACCGAGAGCCGAACCAACGAGCAATACGTGATAGCCAATGAAAGGCAGACGTGTCTATAGTTATTTAAGTGGTCCCAGGTCTCTACTATGAATACGGTTGAATTGCTTGCTAATGTACTCGTAGGGGATTTGTCGGGGATTCGAACGGTGGTTATTAGCTTAACAAATAAACACATTATAATATCAAGCATTTTTTTTTTGAAGTCAGTCTTGCCGACATAAAATTCAAAAGCATAACGACTATATAACACATTGTCTACTACGCAATGCTGAATTACAATCCTAGACCTCTGATATTAAACAGACTACCTAAAGCTGTGGATAACAATATAAAACAAATTCACGCCTTGTTCTATCCGAAGGTGTAGGCAGTGGCTGTTAAGCGTCGACACGCCGTTATGTTTACGTCCCAAATGGAATAGGTGGCGAACCTATTGCCATACCGGGCACGAAATTGTCAGTCAGCGATATTTATTACACATAACTTTCGAAAAGAATTTCGAAAAGACATTGGTGTGAGCCAGGATCCAGGAGGAGAACACGCCACTTCTTGATTCAGAAGCGGGATGCCCGACCTCTGAACCACCGAGATATTAGAAGTGTCTGTGGGTAATTATGCGTAAAAATACAGAGAACAAATGCATAAATGTTTCTTTTCTTTTTAACCGAAGTCGAAAAAAGGAGGAGGTTCTCAATTCGTCTGTATGTATAATTTTTTTGTCTTTTCACCGATATTTTCGTCAATTATAGACCGATTACAAAATTTTTTTCTTAAATCAAAATAAGTATCATAGTACATGATACTAGGTACTATCGGTCAGATGATATTCGGTCAGTTAAAAAATTACCTGTCATATAAAATTTTTCATAAAGAGATTCCAATGTTAATTTGAAACTTTGTTGAAACATAGGGTAGATAGAAATTGTAATTAGCCATTTTCTATCATCGTATACAGATCAATTATCACAGTGTACCTATCAACTAAGTCTAGGTACAACAAAGGTTATAAATTCCATTGAATAAAGGTGAACACGTTTTACAGCGTCGTGAGATGTTTTGTTAAGCATCGGCTTACATTTAAATTGTTTAAAGAAAACATTAGTGTATTCAATACACATACATTTTACTAACTATTATCGTACGACTTAAATTGTTTTTATTTTTGATTAACTTTTGTGAGGGTTTGAGACATAACAATATCTAAATATACTTACAAAATTAGCGTATCATAACTTCACGCCTTTTGTTACCCGATGGTGTAGGCTGCGGCTGTCAAGCCGCGTCTCGCCGTCCCAAATGGAATAGGTGGCGAACGTATTGCCATACCGGGCCCAAAGTTTTCACTCGTCGATATTTATCACACATAACTTCCGAAAACAATTTCGAAAAGCCATTGGTGTGAGTCAGTTGTCAGGAATCGAACCCGGACATCTGGATCAGAAGCCGTGTGCTCAACCACTGGGCCACCGAGACTACAAAATTATTTTTATAGAATATAGCAATGAAAGGATCTTAAATTCAAAACGTAATATTTGACCGACATGTTTAATGTGCTAAATAATGCTGATAAAAAAACGAACCTAATCATACTCTTTAATGTTGTAATATTCTTTTAAAGACGATTTATATCAATCACAATATTTTTTATAAGCCTGTGCTTATCAATTTTATCAGTGATGTATTATTTATTTATTTATTAGGTATACATAAAAGTTATAAACAATTTTACTCAGAGTCCCACAAAACCGTATTCACGGTTTGTCTGAGGGATCAAGTGTATAAATCTAATGTCATACAATGCAATATGACAATATGTTCACAAAATAAATGTATGTAAATTTAAAAGATAACAAATACTTAGGTTATATTTTTTAAGATTTCTTTTGAAATAATCTTTATTATTGTCGTGTCTAATTTCGACAGGTAAACTATTAAGTAAGTAAAGTAGTCATTTCTTTAAAGTTCTGTCACCATACTAATTTTTTATTTGAGGGACAGAGTATCTACTTGTAGTTACAGACCGGGTGTTATAAGTGTTATTGATTAGATTAAGGTTTCGATTGCCATGATTGTTAATAGCTAATATATATTTATGTTTGTTTTATGCTTAGTTGACTTCGTAGTTTTAACCGCAGTCACGCCGTTCGAACATAAAATATATTCATATATTACAACCGACTTTGTAATAGAGAAGGTTATATTTAGTCGTAACTCGCTCCAAAAATATTTAAAAAATAATATTTCTCTTTGAAAATATCAATATTAATTCAATTTCCTTAATGCACTTTTACGTTTTAATAATCTGTAATACCTGCTCTTATATTTAATAAATTTAATAAATTGAATAATGTTTTATATAATATACTTAGCTTTGTTGGAAAACATGACTTGTTTCCAAATAAATTTTAAATGCAATAAAAGCTGGGAAGCTTCGGTGCTCCGTATTAAACTCACAAATTATGCAAAGCCATAAGTCTTCACAAAGTACCGTAAAAAGTAATGTACTTTTACTTACAGAAAGGCACCGGAGTACCGGAGGCACCGGCGTCCTCGAGGTGTATAGAGAGTGTTTTAGCTACATTTATTTAAGGCGAAAGATACAAAGTCCTCATACAATTTTGTCTTTTTAGAAGTTTTTTGTATTTCTATCATAGGGAAATAAAAATACGGTATGTTGAGGTATTTGATCACTTCAATTGGAACAGCCCGTCCTGATACTCATCAGAGACAACTATAGCCAAATAACAATACTTTATGGTTGATCTGAGAGAGAGAGAGAGTAAAGTGCCTTAGAAATTTGGGTTTGATATTTATAGGAGATATTTTGGAAACAATTAAAAATAATTACAGCTGCTTTTTAATACTTAGAAATCATTCAGCCAAGATAATGTCTAGATAATTTAAAAACTTAGTAGGAGTTCAACAAACCTAATTATTATTTTGCAAACATTGAAAACTCTTTCGGAAAATGATTTCGCAGTTTCCAAACTTGAAGTGTCACTGCCATCAATCACCTTTAATGAAAACTTTGAAAATGCCCACACAAAAATTGTTTAATTATATTTCAAAGAATTATTTCTCCTTGTACCCTTTTATCTCGACACGATCAAATTTAAATCTTCAAGTAGGGTGATGGTTGATAGATTTATCACGATTTCAACATTTATAATTTCTTATCGGCAAACAGATGTTCCGTATCCTTTTGTGAGGTCAAGGACATATAAATTGTTCAAACTTATTGTTCAAAAAGGTCATTCTCGTTCATTTTTGTTCAATTTTGTTCTCGTTCTTCAAGTTTTCAATTTAATAACTGGCCTATATTTATTTATTTTTACAAACTGGGCATGTCAATCATTAGTCGCGTAGTTTGAACGTTGAACAATCCGACTAGTTCTCGACATCGCCCGCATTGAAGTTGCTATTTTTTTTTGCAAAGCATTATAGCTGCCAAAATCGATTTTTTGACACTGGCATAATTTTTTAATAAAATTATCTGTACTTCTAAATATTTCTACTGTATAAAAACGCCAAATATATATATGTACGTATGGTAAAATAACTCCAGATAACGTTCTTTCGAATGCAAACTAGTAAATTCTACAATACTGGTGTCATTTAAATCACAATTTCAGTGTAAAAAATGTACTTCTGTTCTAGGACATATAATTACTATTTCTTAAACAGTTTAAAGGAAAGATTATATTAAATTTACTTACCTAATTCTAATACCTATTATTAATAAATAACAAATCAAGATTTATTATAATAATACAACTACCGAATATTAATACAGAGGAAGGCCCACTTTGTAATAACTTTCATTTGTTGAAGACACAAACTTATCATACCGATAAAACTTAGTTGTTTTCCCAACTAACTCGAACGTTGTTCATCTCTAAGATTATTATATTTCACGTAAATAATAATATTATTATTATAATCAACGGAGATTCCGTTGAAATACAGAATTCTAAAATCTTATTGGTCCATCTTCAGTTTGTGAAGTGACTACTCGTCGAGACGTCAAAATAATATGGATTCCGTAAAATTTCAAAATTCCATTACGGAATACTGTTGGATAATGGTAATATTATTCATCCATTTAATAACGTCATTGTGCTTCACTCCATAAAAATTTAAAATTCAAAACTTTTCTCGTATCAAATAAATGGAGGGAATATTTTTATTGAGTGCCACAAATACACTTTTGTGAACACTTACAATTGCAAAGTAAATAAAATTTATTCATTTAATAATAAGATTGAACTCTTTACAATTCGTCTTTATCAATTTAGAATTGGCGTTGTATATTTGTAGATCTGAATATTAACATACTGCTAGCGACATCTAGTAACGATGGCAAGAACTATATTAATAGAAGCCATAGTTGATCAAGAAAAACGCTTTCAAATGTATCACGCGTGCAATCATCACGTAGTAATTTTAATGAAAACCTTGACAATATATTATTATTAACATAAATAATATTTTCGCCATAAATATTCAAAGTCAATTTCATAGGTCTTCACAAACACTTAAAAATAGTCAATGTACAAAAATGTTTCAAATTAAAATAATATTTAAAATGCTTAAACACGAGCGCTTGAGGCAAATGCCTCCATGGAACAAGAAAACACGGAAGCAAACGCCACGAGCGGCCCGATTCCGAGTGTAGGGGCTTTTATGAGAAGAAACGGGCAAGAAACTCATGTGCCAAATACTCTTTTCAAAACCATTTAAAATTGATACAATAGTATTAATATCGCTACTGAAAAAATAGTAGCAGACTAGTACATAAAAGGTGTAGCAGCGAGAATACTCGACCATCACAGTTTTGACCCAACCAACCTAAAATCATCGTCGTACAAGTAATGAGAGAGATTATATGATATTAGTTTATGATATTAGTCGAGCACAATTGACCCCACATCTTCTATTTAGAATGGTGACGTTGTGCAACAAGTAAGTACAATAATAAAACTTATATATAGCATTTATCAAAACAACATCAATGCAAACTCATAATTAGAAATGTTGATTACTAATAGAAATATTTGCAGAACGTCTCCACTCCAAAATAAGTGAACAAATTCCAATACGCAAACTACACAATCCGCGTTGAGCAAGCAATTTTACGGTCTCAAGACGACTTGTCCATCATGAAGTCATTGATGATGTAATAAGCACCAGCAACGAGACGATCCTTCACAGCCCGCCTAAATCGATCGAAAGGGAGAGCCAGAATATGCGCAGGTATTATAGAACTTTACACCCATTCCCAAAAACTACTTATGTACTTACTTACTTATGTAAAAAGTACTTACGTACTACGTTACTTATGTACTACTTAAGTAAAAAGGAAAACCATTTTTATGGGCAAGAAAAATACTCTTAATAATTTCAAATCTATTTATTTAATTACCTTTTTAATACCAAGAATGCATATTATCTCTGCAAAAATAAGATAAACACAAATTCTTCCTCTCAAGTATAAAGTAGATACTTACTTTGTGCAAAATTAATTAATCACTTAAGAACAAAAAGTGAAAATGTAAAGCAATTATAATCACGGAAAATATTTGTATGAGGAGATTAAAATTCAAAAGTGATAAAATGGCGAAAATGGCCGAAATGTAAAATCTTTTCGGCGATAAGGCTCGAGCAACACTAATTAATTTAAATGCTATTCTATTAACTGCACATGAATAATTCACAAAAAGAATGTTAATGTTGAAAAGAATGCCTTCTGCCTTTCTCGTTGCACAGATTTGGGGACCATTAATTAATTTTACGTTTTACGACAATCGTCCCATCCTTGTACTCACTACCTACCCACATTTCAGCGCGGACATTTATTTGAAAGCAACTTTTCCATTTATATATTTAATATAATTTGTTATATGTGATTCATGCCTTTACGGTATATTCAGTCCTATGCTGAATAATATTTTGTTTACAATAAAAAAAATATTTACATTTTCTGAATTCAAAATTGGCTTTTTTTGCGGCACTACAGGTGTGGAAAAATGTTATCTTACATTGGTGTATTGCGAACTGGTGAGCCAGTTTTCGTGCCTTGGGCATAAGTTCTTTAGACATCATTACATAGTATAAAACAAAGTCGCTTTCCGCTGTCTGTCTTCTTGTATGGGCATATCTTTAAAACTACGCAACGGATTTTCATTCGGTCTTTTTTAATCGATGCAGCGTATCAACGGGGTGGTTTTTATCTAAAATTTGTTTAGGTTGTTATTAAGAATAAGTGATAATATCAAAATTTACGCATTTATTACTTTGGATGGGGAGCGAAGTTCGCGCGGGTCAACTAGTTTATAATAAAATAACATATTATTCTAGACTAAATTTAATTATTTCCGAAAAGTCATCGGTTGATCAAACGCTTCCGAAGTCATCTTTGCTGTCTATCGAGTAGACATTACTATAGTTTAATTTATATTTAAAGTTTAATAATACATATAACAGAAATTCAGAGAACAAAAGTCCAATAAAATGACGTTATTTCGTAAACGAAATAAAACGGTGACGACAGTTTGTCTATTCGTATTCAATAAAACGTATCTACAATTACATCAGATGTATATCTACTAACGTTCAAATACTATGTAAACAAGTCGCATACTAGCCATTCGAATGAAATTGACTTATAAACGAAGCGAAGACCTCCCACCCCCATGTTTGTCCGTGGGGGGGTGAACGGTCTTTTATACACGCAATTTGTTCAGTGACTAAATTGCTTGTCCATAATCAGACATTTACGATATGAGCTCCTGAACTACTGAACAATAGTATTGTGAAGGTATTGTTATTGCAAACATAACATAACTTCACGGGTTTTTCTAGCGCATTTTTTTATGATAGAGGGAGACAACGAGCCTGCGGGTCACCTGATGGAAAGCAAACTTGCCGTTATGTTTACGTCCCAAATGGAATAGGTGGCGAACGCATTGTCATACCGGATTCAAAGTTTCACTTATCGATATTTATCACACATAACTTTCGGAAAAATTTCGAATAGTTATTGGTGGTAGCCAGGATTCGAACCCGCGTCCTCTTAATTCAGAACAATCACTGGACCACCAAGATTTTCATATAAAAAGTAAGTAGGTAACTTTATCCTCCTCAAATTGCCTTCAACGGTACCTTGAAATTCAAACCTCAATTCGCCAAATCTTCTTAGACAATATTCTATTGAATGCCAAAGTAATATTTCTACTACATATTTATTACGTTGTATCTTATTTTACAAATATATTATCAGCAAACTTGGTGTCGAGACTGAATACTGAATACGTTCAGAGCGCCACATAGTCTGGCTAGCGAACGCCAAAGATGTCTTTGTTAGCATAATAAAAAGATTTTATGTTAAGGTCTTCCCTATACAGCGTCTGTGATATATTAAACGGTGATATTATATGTTTATGCTTTTATTTTGACTACATTGTTACCATTAACGTCGGAGATAAAAACATATTATATAACCCTTTCTGATCGTTACTTAGATGGCGAGAGTGTTTACGAAGAAAATATATCTTACTTAATAGTGTCTGCCTTCAGCTTCGCCTTGCAATAAGTAAAAAATAGTTAGATCTATACGATATCAGGATCTTTATTTTTGTACGGGCTTCTAATTACACGACGAAAAAAATATATAGCCTATATCCTGTTATAAACAAAATATTACTATACCTTCACACTTTTAATAACCAAATATGATATTTAAGATATAAATTAAAAAATGGATATCTATCCCGAATGATGTTACTGTTGGAAAGGCAGCACATGATTATAATTATGGGCAACAGCTAATTAATATTCGAAGTAATATAAACAATGAACGGCTGGTGTACGGACAGACAATACGGGATATCAATATGTTTACGCTACTTCCGGTTACAGTTCCCGCTGATATATTGTACATTATGTTTGTAACATGGCCCTCCTCCATCCTCTGTTCCTGACGTAATAAATTTTGCGACAACAATATTCCAGTGGCCTTTGTCTAATGTAGCCGTAGACAGGGCAATGATCTGACTTCAATAATACCTTCCGGCTTTGGGTTTAATTACTACTCAATGCACCAATATTATAATTAAATCTTCAATAATTAAAAAGTTGAAAATGAATAAAGCTAAACTAAAAAACCTAAACCTAAACCTAAACCTAAACTAAAAAACATCGCAAAACCTAATGTCATGATTGACAATGACAAGAAAAAAAAACAATTAATCCGCTTGTAAAGTGTCAAAATATCACTTTTATATTTTATTAATTGCTGATATACGATAAGTACTAAGTAAGTCAGACTGATCTATTTAGTTTTTAAATTTCCTTCTTCTACTTGAACAGCATGATTTCATGCTTTACCCGTCATTAACATGACCTCTAAAGAGAGAAAAATTATCAACATTTATATTCTTAACCCGTCACTGAATCCTATTAATTCATTGCTTTATTACAAATGCATTATTACAAAATTATTAAACTTTAAAAAGACTCCTAACTAAATCCTAAAATTTTGGACAATATAGTGATGATAGTTCCTAACTATCATCACTATATTGTCCAAATAAGTTTTATTGGATGGTAGGATGGTAACTACTTAGATCTATTTGAGTACAGTATTAGATCAAGTCAGTACAAGTTACTTGTTTAACTCTTCGGCGTGGGCAAGTTAATGTGAAACTTGCACGCATATATAATATACCTATTGTGTCTTATCTCGCTTGGAAACTGTGTCGGCATGCTATAAGTGCCTCACACCTCCTTCAATGACTCACAACACTTCTTGATCAGAATACCTAGACAGTTCAACTTGCGAAATATCCAAGGAGCACAGTTCGTACTCAGCTCGTTGAGGAAGTTACCCACGATATGTTTCGCAATCTCACATTCAACTAATACGTCTAGAATTTCTGTTACATCTTTCGTCTGACACGAATATTTTAGTTATATTCAAAAATAGACTTATTAAATTATATAAGACATATTTATCTCTAAGACTTTCGCGAATCACGTTCATGACATTAAAACAACTTTCAGGATTATATCGCGTTTATTTATTACTAATTTTATTTATTTCCCGACGTTTCGAACTCTTTACAGAAATCATTTTCACGAGTGATGAACAAAAAGATGGTATTTGTTCAAATGTATGAAAATAGCAGTAGCAGCATGAATGAAAATAGCTTAACGGCGAGACGAGGCTTAACAGCCACTGCCTACACCTTCGGGTAGAAAAGGCGTGAGGTTATGTTATGTTAAGACTTAGTTCAACAACTACAATCTTCTCTGTTACTTAGTTAATTATAATACCTTAAGCTTATAAGAACAAATCTTTGAAACGTTTTGAATTGAAATGTTTTGTTACCGATAGTTCATTATTATTATTACTTGTAACATTCAAAAGACAAATGGCAGACATCGATAATTTTACCAAGGTGAAGTGAACTTTTTAAGGTCAAATGTCACTATTAAGGTTATTATTAACATTTGACCTTATGCCAGTAAGTATTGTGTCCCTTAAAATGAAACGAGATCTCATTATGTATTATAAACGTGTTCACATGTTGGTCTTTTCGCTGTAAATGCTTAATATTTGCATTGAATGTTAATAAGGTTTTGTAAAATGTCTTATTATTTCGTAAAGAGCTTTAAAAATCGATATGAATTATGAAAATCAAAAGCTAGTAAGATGCGTAAGAAATGAGTCTCGATCTTTTGCTGAGTCCTATCTGACTGCCCCCATAGGAACTTGGCGTGAAGTTATTCTATATTTGTCTATCATGGGTAAAAAAATAAATGCTTATAGTTACAAAGTGTAAAGATTGAAGCATTCCTATAATCCATAATAATTAAAATAATATGTATCTACTTATTAAGTTTCTTTAAGTTTTGTATATAGTTACGTTTTAGTTATAATAAGTACAATCTCCATACTCACATGTATAAAATTTTGTGGACATTTATTCGAACATTTTACAATACATACATGGATATTCATTTGACCTGGCTAAATATCATAATAATATGAAACTTATAAAATATAGATTTAATAGCATTCTGAACTTAATTCATCAAACATATCTCTCCACTCCAACGTCGCTCAAAGTTCGGATTCAAAGTTGTAAAATAATAAAATTTTATCCCTCAAGTCGCGATTTTGAATCAAATGCTAAATGTGTCTGGTGTGCAGCCAAAACACTACGAGCGGCGCGCCCTGAATAAGCTTACTCTCACTTACAAATTTAACTTTCCCAAATAAAATATTTTTCTGCGTACCTATATAATTAACTAAACTTAAATAGGTCTTCACATATTGAGTAAGTTTAAGACCCTTAATTGATTTGATATAATAAAAAACAAATGTTCACTTAACAATACTCAATGTTAAGTTTGTTTAGTTGCCTATATTTAAGATTACATTTTACCTTTCAAGTATAATAAAGATGATGCAGTATTTATGTGATGCGAACACAAAAATTCTAAACGCGGATATTTTAGTTTCTGTTGTAATTTTTTTTGCTTTTCTCCGATAGACCAACACGTAGACATAGACCTGTTACAATATCCCATCCAATGAGTATGTTATTAAATAAATAAAGTCTGGCTTACACCAAAAGAATCTTTTCGGAATTTATCTATGCCTAGCCGACCCGGCGAACTTTGTTCCGCATCGTAATTTTTACAGCGTTTACTATTAAAATACTAAATCCCGAAAATTCTTCACTATATTATGTCTGACTTATACATATAAACATACATATAAGGGGACAGACAGCGGAAAGCTACTTTATTTTTTACTAAGTAATGACAAAAACGTTTACCGACAAAATTTGCTATACGGCAATTGGTTTCGCTACCAATTCTAATTGGCACTTAATAATCCGGCGAGACGGCGAGTAACAGCCGTTGACTACATCTTCAAGTAGAAAAAAATATATAGCGAACTTTCGTCAATCAAAAAATGACGAACCCGTTGTAGTCCTATATAATATTAGCCCACAAGTGCTTGTTTACTTAACATAATATTCTATGCGGGCTTCGTATTCACTCGTATCCTTTCATTTTATTGAATCAAAAATCTTCGCTACAAATTCATCTTTCTAGTCTATGCTATCATAGAAATATACTATAACATATACTTAAGTTTCGATGTCTTATTTGAGTCTCGGTAGTCCAGTGGTCAAGCTCTACGCTTCTGATTCAGAACTAGTGGAATCGATTCGATTCAGTTATATTTATATGTGTAAATATCGATGACTGACAACATTGTGCCCCAAGACAAAACACACAGACACAAGATTCGCCACCTATTTCTTTTGGGACGTACCTAACAGAAAAACAGACAAATAATAAATACTAGAGAACAAGCAGTATAGATTCTAAGCTTTAGCCTGTCCAAATTGGGTAAATCAAATGAAAAAATTAGTAAAACTACTTTTAGACAACAATCTTTGTGTATCTGAAAATGAAACCTATAACAAGGAGATAATTAATTAAAATAATTTAAATAGGTCTGATAATTTGTTTGCAAAACCTTGAGAAGATCAATGTAATCTTAAATATCTACTCGAATAGTTTGTTTATATTTTCGCTAAACACATTTAATATTGGCGTTTAACTTTCGCACGATTTTGCTACCATTTGATATTGCTTCGTAAGTTTTATATTATGTTTGAATTTGGCGATTTCTGCGGTGAGCCGTTGTTCGTCCAAAATTGGAATACAAATTTATAGCTGCGAGGCACTACGCTGTTTGTCTAACAATAGGCACTAATGCTAACATAAATTATTGAAACTATTCGTGTCTACAGACGACGATACCTCAAATATTTACATAGTTAACCAATATTTTCCAACCGATAGTTTCAAAATCAAATTGAATCAACCTCGCAGAATATCGACGTAATGTGGCTTATGTCGCGTTTCCTTCGGTCAGAGAGGTATATACCCATACCCCTTACCCCTCTTTCTCCATCCTACTCCCTCACTAAAAGGCTGACAATGTGTCTGTAGTACATATGTGTTGGACACCCATGAGCGACACTAGTCACTTACCACCAGATGACCCGCTTTTTCGTTTGCCTCCAATGCCATAAAAGATACTTCATTATAGTAAAATAGAATCAATAGAGTTAATGAATAACAAAGTTAATAAACAGGTTCTTCATCAATAACTCAAATATGAAAAAAGAAGATAGCAATAACATCGTAATATCGCAAAAGTACTCTTGGTGTGTGTTTTTTACATATATACACATACATAACTTCACGCCAAATCCCTTGCGGGGTGTGTTTTTTTAAACAGAAAATATTTCGTCTTAAAGAGAAAGCTTACGAAGTTTGTTTAGGAAAATAGACTTATGATAATAACACCTAGCTTTTACGCCTCGCGCGAACATTTCCATGGTCTAGCCTAAAGTAAACAATGCATCATAAAATTGGCCCGAGGGTTTGTTTGCTTGATAAATGTCTTACTTGAATTTTCCATAGGCAATTCGCTTGCTGGGAAGCCCTCTAGTACCATAAAAAAACGTATTTTAATTGTAAAAATAATAAAAATTCGCAGATGAATAAGTTGTCGATATTTTGAGCAAGATTTTTGTCAACGCTTCAGAAAAGTAATTGTACATAACGTACAGATATAGTTTTTAGGAGGTTTTTATTAGTCTATTATAGACTAGGTTAAGCCATAACGAACGCCTCACTGATATTAAATTAAAAGCAAATATTTCTATCCTATACACTAACGGCATCTAGCGGTAAGTTATGCGAAACTTACTTAGATTTACTTTTAACGGTAGTAGAGACACATGAATTGGTTGGCTCAACCAGTGAAATACCACGACTAACAATCGACGTAAAATGTAATGTATCCTTTTTATTTTTCCTTTTTATTTTGACGGGCCTCGTGGCATTGGTAAAACTACCGGCTGCAGCAATGAGGTCGGGGGTGCGATTCCCACCCGTGCACAAATATTTGTGACAAACATGAATATTTGTGTGTCGTCTGGGTGTTTTTCAGTGTATTATAATTATGTATTTACAAAACAAAAGTATATATGTATGTATTAATATCCGTTATCTAGTATCCATAACACAAGCATTTAGTTGTTTAGCTTGGTATTAGAGGGCGCTGTGTGTATTGTGTCCAAGATATTATTATTATTATTTAAAACCACACGTTCCGATCTTGTTGCTAATCTTCATTGAGTTTTTGGAAAGTTATAAATATAAGAATTCATAGTAGTAATATATTTTTGTTTTAATATTCATTGCCTCTGATTGGGATAAGCAACTTTCTTCATTTTCATTTTGGCAGTTATTATCGAATATTGGATCTTCTTTATATTAAATTCTTTTTTATTATTTAGTTCAAATTTCTAATCGATAATAATTTTCATCAAAATTCAGCTGCAATTTAAATTTGTATATCGATAATTATTCCTCGAAATGTATGCGAGGTTATGAACGTGCACACACTTCTGGTGTACGGCTGATTAAATTTTGTTTGAATAGGGAGATGAGCCGCTCAGCTGCCTACTTGGTCAGATATAACGAGTACCGTCAACCTATACACAAATACATAAAAAATTGCATCCTAAAGAACTGACCGAGTCTTATTTATTACATTTTTGTTTTATTTTTAATAGGTTTAAAAATTAATTCAGCATAAACAATATTCAGATATTATTTTAGAATATTTTGATGGATGTCGTATCTTAGTGATTCAGTCTTCTAAGCTGACGTCAGTTAGTTTGATCTCCGAGCATATTTTTTTATAGGATATGGGCTACCAAGGTAAGTGACTAGCGTTGCACATGAATACCTGAGACACAATTAGTGACCTTTAGGATACGGTAGGAAGTGCGATGGGAAGGCAAGGAGAATGGGTTGGGACTCGGGATACCTCTCTTAATGAACGAAACGCGTCATTAGCCATTTTACGTCGATTTCTCACGTCGTCGATCTCAACAGTGGTAGAGCCAAGCAGTTCGCTGCATGAATGGGCCGGCTCGATCGGTGAAATACCACGACCTCTCAGAAGACCGACGTAAAGTGGCTCATGCCGCGTTTCGTTCGGTGAGAGAGGTACCCGGAGGCCCACCCCCCTTCCCCGTCCTTTCCTATGCCCTATCCCTTAAAGGTCGGCAACGCAACAGTAACACTATATGTGTTGCTGGTGTCCATGGGCGGCGTTGGTTGCTTACCATCAGGTGACACGCCTGCTCATTTGCCCTCCTATCCCATAAAAAAAAACAGAACTGGCTAGAGATCGTGGTCACCAGTCGAGCCGGACATTTCAAGCATCTAACTGCAACTTCCAACACTATCAATCTTATATTAAGCTAATAACTAAGTCTAATGTGAAAATAATATCTTAATTATTAAAACTGATTAATGGATTTTAAATAGGAGGAAGTAATTTAAAGTTAAATTTAAACGATACTTCAGTGCAACCTCTAAAATATCCTGTTCCCGTTTTGTTAAGTGTTTAAGTAAATACTGATATTCATTAGCAGACGAGGACCTTGTAGACCTTGGACGTTTGCCGACCACTAATGCCGGAAAGCAATGCTTCATCCGCTACGCTAATGTGTAGGTACACAATTGCTCAAAAAAAAAAAACAAGTCACATTTTGTTGTCTAATGTGCAATAGTCATATTTAAACTGATGTTGGAATATTTTGTCACGTTTAGTTCCTGATGTGAAGTGAATTGTTTACATTTAGACTTATAATTTTTACGATATAGCCTCGGCGTGTAATTTAAAAATGATACACAAATTAAAATTTATTAATATATTTATACATATCTCAGGAATGGTGGCCGTAGAAAAAATAAAAACAGATATAATTTTATGATCTACAAATTTGTCTCAGATTCAGAAAATTGGTTAAACATTTTTTTTATTTTTGGCCTTGAATAAAAAAAATACCATACACGGGAATGATGGGGAACTTTTAAGTAATATTTATAATTATGTGTGAAGCAATTTCTAATGTTTTCCCAAAAAATAAATCATAACAATGAAAATATTCACTAACCTGCCACAATAAACAGTTTTGGTTTTATTTTAATGGAAAAACAATATCTGTTTCATTTTACTTGCTACCCCTACACGTGGAGAAGTATCGGCTGAATAGTTCCAGAAAGGGAGGGCAGCTATAAACATCATCGCTCCATCATCACGCTATCACGAGAGCAAACACTTGCATACTTTCAAATACACACACTATTAAACATCCCCACAATATCTATATCATTCACGCACACACAAAAACCTTGGGAATTCATATGAACGAAATGAAAACGCACACTTAAACACCTTCAAAGCCTAGTAAAGCCTCAATAGGTTAGTAAGGAGACGAGTCCTTTCAGCTCGACGTCATGTCTTATGAACGAGTATGTAACAGACATTGTGCAGACTTGAAAAGGTAGACCAAATGAACAATATTATATCTCATTTCGTACAATATTAAGACACGTATTATATTATATGTAGCCTGTACCTTTGTATAGAAATTTTTAATGATACCTATTAAAATGCACATTTGTTCAATACTCAAGAAGTTATTAATAAATTTAGTATAGAAATTATTTCAAACATTTTTTATACATTGTCAATTAACTTTTTTCATATAGGAAAAATACTTACTTGGGAATTTATTTTTTAAAATAAAATCATTCAACTCTTACTAAATTATCATCGGTATCTATAAAACAGAACAGGAAATGTCTATGTGTGTTTCATTAAAGTATCCACAGAGTAATCGAAACCGTATATAAAAAATTGATCGGTAACATATAATACCTACATAAAACTAATAATCATTCAATCGTTGCAGTGAAAAAATCGACTAACCTTGAATTTGCAAGATTATAAACGAACATCCTTCAACAGAACTTCTTAAAATTGCCTATGACATCCTCAATCCCACTTCTGATAAAATCATTTAACCCGTAGCCTGTTCCTAATAATATTCTCAATAAATTCCATGACACATTGCAATGATCTCTCGTTACATACAATCGGAACTTACTGAGCATTCAGTTGCTAGCAAAGCGTTCAGCTATGCAGTACTGTCTGCTCCCATGAATACAATGGATACCAATCCATAAGGGAATTCGACTTGCGTACATTCACAGTATGTGTCTGTATTTCATCTCCTCAATTACAAATCCGCTGACATTTGATGCTATCGAAGATTGAAATGGGAATTACTTCCCATAATACCCTAAATACCGATCGGCTTTGAAACTGGGCTAAATTAGATGCATTTATTTTTTGAGACAAAAATATGCTCAATCTGTAAACTACTAAAAACACTAAAAAATCAATGGTTTTTACCAAGATTTAAACTTGAATCCTTGCCAACAGAAGTCTTCCTGCTATATCTAAGTAATCAAGGTGTATCTCGGATTCTGATTATAGTTATTGCTAGGAACTTGTTGTTAAATTAGAGTTGATTCAAGCGCATTATGTCATAATATTATTATATTCCTGGGATAGAACGGCAAACGAGCAAATGAGTCACCTGATGGTACGCAACTTCTCACCACCTATGAGCACTGTAATGCGTTGCCGTCCTTAAGGGATTAGGTGTGGAAAGGAGGGGGAAAAGGGGTCCGGCATCCTCTCTCACCGAACAAAATGTGGCATGAGCCACTTCGCATATTCCGGCCCTTTCATGCAGCGAACTGCAAGACTCTACCGCTGTTACGTGTTATATGTTATGTGCAGGTATTTATATGGCATTGAAGTAGGAACGTAAAAAGAGTTTCAATACAACTTCAAATATTAATAGCATTAAAAATACAGTGAAAGTATTTTCCCTAACATCCAAAAACCAGTAGTAAACCGAATTCTCGTGATGACACCCCAAAAAAATACATTTTTGTCTTCAAACTTTATACCTAATAATGTATATTTTATATCAATCAATCTCCTAAATAACACGAAAACCACACCTAACTTGTCTAAGAAACCACTGACTAATGTTGGTGGGGTTCCCTTGTATCGCTACTTGAAATGCCACAACCGCACAAAGGATGCCAATCGTGATTTGCCAACCGCAATCATTGGGAGCATCGTAAATTACATGGTTCTATGAACAGATTCATACATTACTGTGTTGAGGCTATGAACATTGTTAAAACAATATATCTAGCTATATATTATTATGAAATTTGACTCATAATCAACATTACCAAGAAATATAATCAAAAATTAACAATAGCTGACATAACAAACTTCACTTCGTACCGCCATACTTTACCTACCCTTACCATTAAACAAGTCAATGATTTGATCCTATTGGTCGTAATATGATGATTTATTTATCCATAGCTATAGATATTTTTTTCAAAATGGATAAGACGTTACGCAGATCAGCCAAACATAATTTACTTGCACTACATAGTATATTACAAAGTCGTATGTTCAAATCTTTAAAACTATGCAACGGATTTTGATGTGATTTTCTTTTAACAGATAGAAGTTTTAAGATTTTTTATGTATAATCAATGCAGTAGAGAAACAGTATTATCAATTTAGTAGAGAAAGAGTATTATTTTCGAAGTTTTGCGCTTTAATTGCAAACGCTGGTAAAAAAGTCTAGCTCACAATTACCGTTTTTATTTCTTTACCCGGCCGTCACGTGCCAATTGAATTTATTAAAATCCAAAATTAACTCCTTTATTGCTTTTGTGGCGAAACTGTGTTCGGCGGGACAATATTAGTATTGATTGATAAAAATGCAATATTATGATTATATTAATGGATATTGGATGTTTGATAAATATGATACAATAGTTTTATTTCATAGAAGTTTTAAAATAATCTATTATTAATAATATACTTGATATAAACATGTCAAAATCAACAGTAAATAATTACATATTGAACAAAACAAACATCACCCCAATATATGAGAATTTCGATAAAGTTAAAATTAAAACAGAGGGTGTAATTGAATTAAAATTACAACATACATTCGCAGCCTCATAACAATTACGGAAGCACTGAACAATGGACATGTTTATATTGAATTCAGTATTGGTTTTTGCCAATAAATTTTGGTAGACCGCTGAAATGAGTAGCGCCAGCGCTCGTTGTCCGACATTTACATGGGGCTGGATATATCGGAGATTATTGCTGTGTTGCGTTGATATGTTGTTTTAATTTTAACTTTGAATGTAACTGTAAATCGCAATTGACACTTGATATTCCTTTTTTTTTGTTTTTGAAGTGGAACTTCTAATGTCTCGTGCAAGCGCATTTAACGCTTTTAACGCCCCCTTGCGGCCACTATTAATATAATATAATGGTAACAAAAAAGCCAAGATCCATATAAACCAAGGACGAAAAGACATAGCGACTTTTTAAACTACCCGTACAGACATCTAGTAGCTGATAGTGGTACTAGCTGGTCATAATTGATATAACAATAATGATGAACAACATCTTTTTACACAACAAGTGAACCTACTCCAGAATTATAATTGAAAAATAGGATAATTAAAATTCAAAATAACAATTTTAGATAATTATGACACCAGTTTTAGTGCGAAATAGTTTGTAAATCTATAAATTACTTTTTTTAACAATCCAAATTCATTATCTTCCGGCGGCTACTAGGAAGTTTTAAAATTTAGTTCTCATATGTTTTAATTATTACATAGAACGAGTTGGTACTATCTAGTATTAAGATATTAATTATGAAAATAATTATTATGAATATTCATGCAGCATTAGTATTGATTTAAAGAATAGAAGGCAATATCACCAAAACAGTTACGAATCATGAATTGTTAAATCACATAATTATAAATTTCGCGCATTTTACATAACTAAATAATAGATTTTAGTAATATTTTGACCAGTTTAAGTACGAAATAGTTTGTAAATATATAAATTAATTATTTTAATATTCAATAACTTCACTATCTTTCGGCAGATGGCGCTACTAGGATGTTTTAAAATTAAGTTCTCTTATATAACTAATATTACATAGAACGAGTTGATACTATCTAATATTAAAATATTAATCATGAAAATAAATATTACGAATATTCATGCAGCATCAGTATGGATTTAAACATTTAAACAATAAAAGGAAATATCACCAAAACAGTTATTAAATATAATGAATTGCATAATTAATCACATAATTATAAATTTCGTGTATTTTACTTATCTAAATAATAAATATATTTCAGTAATATATAGACATAAATAATATAAATTAACTTCACGCCTTTTGTTACCCGAAGGTGTAGGCAGCGGCTGTTAAGCCTCGTCTCGCCGTTATGTTTACGTCCCAAATGGAATAGGTGGCGAACCTATTGCCATACCGGGCACAAGTTTTTCAGTCATCGATATTTATTACACATAACTTCCGAAAACAATTTTGAAACGTCATTGGTGTGAGCCAAAGTCTGGAATCGAACCCGGACCTCTGGATCAGAAGCTGTGTGCTCGACCACTGCGCCACCGAGACTAATAATAACATGTAATCATAATTAAATCAGTTTACCTAGTAAAGTTTTATAGGGCTATCAATTATCATTACATAGTATAAAACAAAGTCATTTTCTGCTGTCTTTCCCCTTATATGCGCATATGTTTAAAACTACGCAACGGATTTTGATGCGATTTTTTTTAATAGTTAGAGGGTGTCAACGGGGTGGTTTTGATCTATAATTCATGTATAGTGTAGAAATAAAAAGTGATAATTTTCAAGATTTAAAACTTTAATCGAAAACGCTGCCTGAACCCTAAGTGATAAATAAAAACAATGTACTACATTATTATACACCTCTAAAAGGTCTACAAAATATCCGCAAGGGCATATATCTACCTCTTAGGGATAACCCACAATGACCATTTTTATTTTTTACCAGAAATAGTGGCTTATTTACGAAGCAATTTTAAACATTACAGCATTCATTTTCATCCAGTTAACTATCTTAAGTAGATTGTGCTTTTAATATAAATCAATATAGCTCTTTACAGCATGTAATTTAAACTAATATTTACGAAGATATTACAGTATTAACATAGCGGTACATAGCAGTTGCGTTTGCGCGCCATAACGCGTGCTGATAAATAGCACAAATTGAACTTTTTAAGATACAAATATTACTAATTTATTTCTTTTAATGCGGAACGAAGTTCGCCGGGTCAACTAGTTATTATATATAGTTGACATCATATACCGCTAGATGGCGTCCTGCGCCGACATATGTAAGTTCGGTTGAGTATTAGAACTCAATTTTGAAGTAGATAGTAGTCATCTCGGTAGTCTCGGCGGTCCAGTGATCGAGCAACCCCCTCCTAAATCAAAAGTTATGGGTTCTTATCCTAGCTAACACAAATGACTTTTCGAAATTATGTTTGACAGCTGAGTGTAATAAATACCGATGGCTGAAAACTTTGCACCCTGTGTAGGACAATAGGTTCACCACCTAACCCAATCGGAACGTAAAAAAACAGCGAGTCGAGGCGTAACAGCCACTGCGGGAGCCCCGTACCGGGCCACGGATCGCGCGACACCAACGTAGAGGCGGCGAATCTCGGTGGAGGCGGTGTAACGCGCCTGCCACCCGTCCTACTCGGGGGACCATCCTCGCGAAGTACTCCTCGAAGCTCCAGAGGCTGTTCAGGGTGAGGCCGAGGTACTTCAAGTACCTCGCCACCGGGACAGCCGTGTCACCCACCTGGATCCGCGCGGCTGATGGTTCCCAGCGCCGACTGAGGCGGTGGAACCACAGAGCCTCACTTTTGTGAGGCGCAGCCTCCAGCCAAATTCTACCTAGACCCAGATAAATATTTATACTTGGGTGGGGATCGAACCCGCCAATCTCGATTCTACATTCGGTAGTTTTACCAACGCACCACCAGACCACCAATAACAGTATATTATAAATCTATATTGTTAATTATTTATTGACTATTTTTAAGTGTCGGTGAAGACCTATAAAAATAAAGAAAGCTATTGTGAATACATGTTACTAAGTTCCACTTCTGTAGCGCGGCGGGACTCCACGCAAATTTTATTTTTTATATATTGAAATATGGTCATCGGCATTGGTAATTTTGCAATGACTCACCGTATTCTTTTGTCCCAAATAGTTGGCAGAACGCATTGTCATTGCATTTTTTTCAGTATGATACTCTTTTACTGTTTTTTTTTTATGTAGCAAAATTTTCAAGTTTTCAATTAAAGATACTTTTGCTCATTAGAGTAGTGTGTGATTCATACAAAGAGTACTCTTGTCACGTCAACTTCGTTCGGTCATATTGGCGTACAGTGGGAATACATTAGAATTTATTTTTACAAACGTCACCACTTCAGGAATGGCAGTGTCAGTATATTGTCTGAAGTGAGGGACACAACTTCTAATGCACTTCTTCTGTATTTTGAATACAATATCTTTTTCCGTTGCAAAATTCTGTCAGTCATTAGCATTTTTCTGAAAAGAAAGGAATTATTAATGGTTATTGGTATTGTTATTTATATCTTGATATCTCGACACTACGTATATATAAAAATCAGTTATTATACTAGCTGCTTAGTAAATATATTAGCTGACCACAAAAAAAATCTTATTTAACTTTTACAGCCGCTAAATAGACCATTGATCCGATCCTATTAGTCTGTCTTAACGTCTTGACTCATAACTTTTGTATATAAATAGGCTATCTAACACAGAAATATTTTTTTCAAATCGAATCATTAATTCAAACAAACTCTATCTACAGCTTTATAATATTTTAATAGATTTCTTGTGTAAACTTTTCTCTAATTTTTTTTTAATCTGGTATATTATTTCCAATTTACGTAATCATTACCCGAGAGCAGCTTATCAAAAGATAGGATCTCTTTAATCCTTTGACTAATAGGGTCTGTTAAACAAGAACTACATAATCTGGTGGAACTAGCCCTGGGCAGTTATTGTCTTGAGCTCAGATTACTTAACTAAATGTACGCATACTAGAACTGTACTTTACTAGAAATCCTACATATTTTTAATATTAAGATATTTAATTACATTGGATACTCAAAAATGTAATTTTCTTTGTTGCAGGATTTAATCGAGAATGCGGTTGTCTTGTGGAATTCGATTCTGTCTCAAAAGTCAAGCTTCGAACTAATATTTAATTAATTGTTCTACGAAACACTATTCGCAATGGAACGAAAACTAATTACCATTTTAGCGATCATCGCTCAATCGTGTGAGTATTTATATAAATGTTTTGTTTTGTAAATTTTATCTTGAAATTTACGGCTGTAATAACAAATTACAGCCATAAATTTCAAGATAAAATTTGAAATTCATGCAAATTCATCTAAAGTCTCGGTGGTCCAGTGGTCGAGCACATGGCTGCTAATCCGGGTTCGAATCCTAACACTAGCCTCACACCAATGACTTTTCGCCTTCACTCACTTTGTGCCCGGTATGACAATAGGTTCGCCACCTATTCCATTTTGAACATAAACATAACGGAGGCTTAACAGCCGCTGCCTACACCTTCGAGTAACAAAGGCGTGAAGTTATGTTATCTTAAATTTAAAATCACTGCATACAATTGACCCAATTGAAAGTATCCTTGCGGATGGTGATGTCAGAAGCCATCTGAAAAACCCACAACCGACCAAGATTTATGAAAGTAAAAAAAAAAATAGGGATATATGAATTGTTTCACGGGTAAAATCTGCTCTGCCTACAATACAATTGACACATATGGCTTGTAGTTATTTCATCCATTCCGTGTAACAAAAACATTGCAAACATAAAACCAAAATACCAATTATCGTAATTAAAAATCTACATAAAATTCCTCAGTACGTATACATGACGTGTCTATGAAAATTTATTTCACAAAAAACATTCCGACACAAACATTTTTGCATGATGAAAAATATTCCAATAAATTGCGTATTGCTCATGTAAACATATTTGAAAAGTTTGAATAGAATCACACTGAATACGAATGGGGTAAACACATCAATGCGCAAAAAAAACTCATGAATAAGGATTACCGTATAAAGAGAGCTGATGACAATATGTGGAAACGTGCATTTGTAGGACAAAATATATATATGTTTATAGAAAAAAATACTTGGGCGCCAAAGTAATTGAAAGATGTACATAGATTGGGGAAAGAGGACGGCATTTGCTCCTATCCTGTATTTACGGTAGACTATCTCAACCCACTTGCTGGCAAATGGTGTGGAAGTAACAAGGATATAGCGGCACAATCCTGGAAATTTGTTACTTATTTTCCAATGAGAATGAAGCTATGAGAGTTTTATGGCCATTGTTACGTCGCCATCTTACACGAGCAATTTAGTCAAAATTATACAATCTCTTTTGAATATGAGATAAGAAAAGCTATACCTATTTGTAATTTATATAACAAAATAATATTCTAAAGGACTCCGTGGTCCATTGGTCCGGCTTCTGATTCAGAAGTCGTGAGATTGATTCTAGGGTCACGACACACAATTTTTGCGGATGTTATGTGTGATAAATATCGATGACTGACAACTTTGTTCCCAATGTATGGCAATAAATTCGCCACCTATTCCATTTGGGAGGTAGAATAACAATTCGGTTAGTCGAGGCTTAACAGCCGCTGCCGCACCTTCGGGTAGAAAAAAACATAAAGTATGTTATATATAAAATACTTAATACGTTGTGGGCATGGTGACGAACACTATTTTTTAATATCTTTAATCGAACATATAAATGCATGTGTCTTACAAAATACATAACATACATACCTATACAGACAGAAATACGAATGCTTAACAGATGTAAAAAAGTTAACCGCACATGTTTTCTAATCCCAGAGCATTGTTTAACTTTTTGGATAGAAGAAGTCAGATAAACAGTAGCTCTGTGAAAAAGCGGTTCAGGGGTAGAATTTTATTAAGGCGAGATAAATATCATTACATAATATAAAATAAAGTCGCTTTTTGCTGTCTGCCCCCTTATATGCATAGTTCTTTGAAACTAAGCAAAGGATTTTAACGCGGTTTTCTTAATAGTGTCAATGGGGTGGGTTGTATATTTAATTCATATATATTTTAGTAAATACAAAGTAATAATTTTCAAGATAAAGCACTTTCATTGTAAACGCTGTAAAAAATAAATTCGGAACAAAGTTCGCCGGGTCACCTAGTTGAAAATAGAAATAGTTCTACACAAATAAGTACCATTATACGTCAAGAAATCATACTACAAGCCTATCGAGCCATGCTCGTTTGTTTCATGTTTCCATATCACCATCTTAACACGTCATTAGACTAACTTTTTTGTAAGCTTTTTGTAAGCAACGCTCTTTTTTTAAAAGCCATATGAAGGCACTCTCGCAGATCATTTACTAACCAATGATACTGAAGTAACTTGGAATGATAACTTTTCATTATTCTTTTGTTTGTCTTTAACAAAATTATTTGACAGAGAACTTATAGATTTACGTTGATATTAACATATACTGTGTAACTTTCTAATTACAGACATAAATGACATGATATCACGTAAATAAAAATCTATATATTAACTGTTTTAAATTACAGATATTGTACTGGCGGATGGTCCAGCATTTGGAGGATTCCCGGAAAATCCAGCGCCTGCACCTGCAGCCAACTTCCTCACTCAAACTGTTTATGGATTTTTAGACTTTACAACTACCATAGGCAATACCGTAATGGTCTTTTCACCCCAGTCTGCACCACCACCAGGTCACTTCATTGTCTTTTGTTCATTATAAAACTTCTTTGAATTTAGGTATTTGCTTAAGAATAACAAGAGTCAAACTTGATTTAATGCTCAATTAAAATAATTTGCTCAATAAACAAAATCACATTTACAATAATGATGTTTATGATTTCAGAACCACCGAGTACTGAAAAATCAGTTCAAGAAAACGTTATTGAAACAAAACCACCCCCGCCATCTATCACCAATGTTAAGCCTGAGACCATTAAACCAAGTAAAATATCTGATAAGAACAAAATAAATAAACCCTCCGTTATATCCAGTGCAGTATCTGTAGTTACCTCCCCACCGAAAAAAGATAACAAATCATCAAATGCACCTAAATCTGTAATAAAAGAGGAAAAACAAATTATTACTAAGGTAGAAGTAGTAGCTGGGTCTTCAAAAATAGTAGAAAATCCTTCTCCGAAACTGTCATCTTCCAAGCCTAACAAAAATAAAAAAAATGATGGTGTAAATATTGTAAGCAGCAAAGTTGAGGTAAAACAGGCTTCGTCAAAAGTTCAAGTAAAGCCTAATAAACCTGCTGAAGAACCGGCAATCTTGGTGACTAACATTAAAGCAGGAGAGCCAGAATACGACTTTTTATCTCGCCAACCTTCCGAATTTGTTGAGGAAACTTACAAAGTTATTAACATTCGACCATCAAAAACACCCGGACAAAAACCAAAGCATGGCGGTAAAAATCGACACCAACCAACTCCACCTCCAGATGATGATGATGATCATCCGCTTGGATTAGTTACTACATTAGGAGGTACGATTATTAAAGATGGAGCCACTACAATACATGAAACTAGTGTCATAGGAACATATATATCGGGAAAATACGCACAAGTTTTAAACAGTAACTCAAAGGTGATACAATCACCAAATGGTAGACCAAAAATATCTCCAAGTCCCACACATAGAATACTTAAAACAATAGCACCATCTATTCCTAAAAATCACAGGCATAATTTAGAACCTACACCGAGTAATGAAGATGATACCAATTTTGGAAAGCCCAATAGAAACAGACAGAATAACGGAGGAGGTTCCTTTAAAAATCGTAATCGATCACAAAATAATAACAATAACAATGCTGCAGTGGATAATCACAGTAATACTCCGTCAAACCAGGGTAAAAAATTCAAATCTCGTAATGGTGCCAATTCACAACGTACTCAGAGGTAACTTTTATTTATTTTTTAAGGTGCATGCGGACAGAGTCACCATTTTTATACCATTGCCGACTATCATTATTCTTATTACATTTACCTAATTTAACAAATATAAACTAACTTGCTTTTCGACTTCCGATTAATATTAGTTCATTAAGGGATTATTAATATTACTGTAAAGTTTGATTATTCTTTTAATAATATGAATATATGATCCTCGGCTATTGTAAATATTTTATTTTCAGTACACGCTTTGGTCGCCCTGTGAAATCACATCAAATAGCCACCGTCTCTGTTTTCAGTGAATCTTCTACACCTTCATATTCCAGTAGAAGGAAAAACAACCGTAACTCTGGACACAAGACGACTGTAACCCCAGTGAACAATAACGATAGTCCATCAAAACGGGGTTTCAAACCTCGTCTTAATCCATCTTCAGTTGAACAAGTGACTCCTGTGGCATCAACCAGTGTGTATAAATTTAAATTGAACCGTGCACCAGGTTCGGGACGCTGGCAATATAAAACAAGCCCTAAGCCTAAAGTCACAATCCGTAAGATTACCGGAGATGACGAACAGCCAACTACGCCAAATTCAAATCCGCTTATTGATGATACACAATATAATGATATAACTTCCCAAGGAAGAACTGATAACGATTTAGAATTATCAGGTTCGCAGAATGGTCCAGGTACACTACTCGAAAATGAAGATGATGACAACTCTATTGAAAAGCCACTCCCCGTGGAAACCTTGAAAGTAGAGATATCAACTCCAGCCGATTTCAAAGATGTCTACTATGAGATAGCTACAATTAGGACTCCATACACGTTCCAGGTTTGTGATTGCTATGTAAAATACGTCGTGTGATTCAAACCTTAAGATCAATGTAGTTGTCTATTTAGTTTGTCTTTTTAATCAAACTACAAACGCCTGATAATAAATTTTAATGAATCTAAAAATTACTGGAATACTCTTTCCAAGTAACTGGTAATATAAAAAATGAAAATAATCATCCGATGAATTTTACTTAAAAGTTTTCTATCGGGACTGATATTAAAAAAATATGTGAAGTTCCAGTTACATTGAAGTTATACGTAAATCGACAATTCCTTTTTTTAAGTTAATTCTTTAAGAACTAATATTTGGGACACACTTAGTACTTCACCAAAATTTTATTAAAGTATTTGAACTTACATTTGAAATACCCATTTTTAATACACTCCTGACCATAAATCTAATTAGTTAAAAAAATTAAAAGAAATTTATATATAAAAATAATACTCAAATTTCATCATCTCAAAGATTCTAAAAGTAAATTTAAGCATTAGCTGCGTAAGCAATTTACATTTTAAATTTAATTTGCGTAAATTTTAAATGTTTACTCTTTTTCACATGTGCCTAATTTCTATTTTCCAGGTGGGACGTGTCAAAAATACCCGTATTATTACAGTAACATCTACAATAGAAAAACGAATTGAGCCCACTTTAGTAGCCAACTCGCAAAATTCTCTCAACGAACCGTTGACAGAGAATATTTTAGCGACAGCGTCTCCGTACGATAAAGATCATGCACTATTAGACTCTAGCATAGCAACACTACCAGCGATAACATTATCTTCAGACATGGAAACTCCACCTCTAGAGACACTCACCGAAACATTTAGTACAACCCAAACTATGTTAAAAACACATATTCTGCCCGTGGTGAGAGATGTAAATGTTACAAACAGCTTAACCTTCATTCAAACTTATCAGGTCACTAGATTAGTAACAGCAACCAAGACATTGCCACCCATGGATTTCTTCCAATTTATACCAAGTAAGACTCTAAAAGAGTTTAATAGCCGTCTTGATGAAGCCGGCTCAGAATTGCACCTGGAGTTAGATTTTGGTGATAGCAACGAAGATGAAGATGGAGTACCTCGACGCGTATTCCCCCCAGAACTTGACCTCGCCAACATCGGATCAGACTTTGATTTGACTGAAGTAGACAAATATAGACTCCAGGACAATCACTTGAGATTAAAGAAAGCTCATGCACAAAATAAGGTTAATCATGAATCACCAAATCCACCGCCAGTGGCTCTTACTCCAGAACAAGCTCAGCAACTCGCTCTTCTCAGACTCTTAAATCCCGCTGCTGCTGCTCAAATCCCAGATATTGTTACCACTTCCAAACCTGTGTTGAAGTTTGAGACGATATATGATTCTCACGTAATACCACTATTCGATGGCAAGAGTACAACTTACAGCACCATCTCTCGACCAGTGGCAACAATTACTAAAACAGAATACGAAATCGGTACCAGTAGTCTTCCAGCATTACCTCTGCAAACCGTCAATCCACTATTCCCGCAACAATTTTCTGTGACATCAACACCTGTGGTTGTAAACACAGAAGTAGTTGCAACTGACAGCCAAGTATTGAAATTGACATTCGGTGCTAAAACAGTTTACACCACACTCTTCACCACCAAGGTTGTGCCAACTGTATTAACATCGTATGTAACATCATCCGTATTGGTGCAACCAAGTGCTGCTCCAGGTTTCCCAGGGTACTTCCCACAGCCATTTGCCGCACCATTCCCTTACTTGGGATAAAGTGGCATATTAAGATAAATATTGTGGACTATTTAAAAAGGAATATCGTGCTTATGATTATCTGTGTGACGGCAACGAAACTGTTTTGAATGAAATGCTGAAATGCTAAGCTTTAAAATGTGAATGCGTTTGTTGTAGTTTAGGTAGGTACGTGATAAACAATTTTGCGTGTAGGTGAAACAGTAAACAGTGTAAAATGCAGCGGAGCGATTTATGGCCTTTAGTGAAAACATGAAAACTCTGTAAGTTTTATATTTGTTAAAAAAGTTCAGTGAGTGCACTGCAATGCGCTGTCAGATTAGTTAATAAAATTGTTTAGGTAACATTTACCGAATGCTATTTCATGGATATAATACATAATATCATTACTCAGTAATGGCTTTGTAAATAATTATATTATTTATAATTAATTTAGTACACTTGTACATAATTATAATTGTAAGACGTACACTATAATTAAGCTTTAAATGTAGATAGTTTAGTATATCTTCTTCTACTTTTTTATATTTTTGTACATTTATTTTTTTTGTATTATAAATGGATTGTATAATATTAAACAAATAACATTAAATGATTGTCAACTTTTATTTTGTTCCTTTGTTCCATAAGAATGGAAACGTTGTAACACGTCTAGTTACAACGTTTCCATTCTTGCAAAATTTAATATAAATTCTGACTTCAAGTCAAGTAACCTTATCCATTGCTTCCCCAGAACGCTAACCACAGACATTGTAGTATCTTCAGCGTTTTAAAAAATCGGAGATGTGATATTGTACACGGCATATTTTCACAAACGTGTCCAAATTAAGTTATAAATACACTGAATAAAAATATCAGTAATACAACAAATCCCTAGTCTAATATTTCACTTTGCTCGAAGGTTTATTCCCCGTGATGTCTTAATTATAGCATTTCATACTTAGAAAGGGGCGCCGTAAGAAACAAAGGGCCCTCTAACTTATGGAACAAAGATTAATGGAAGCTGTTTTGTGAACTTAATAAGTTAACCTAGAATTTCGAATTTCCTTTTTCATCATCCTCGAGCGATGTTAATATTTTAATACAGTTGAAACAGTTACAAGTGGACTTGCAGACGGATCTGTTCGGAGAAATGATTTATTTACCATTCTGACAGAAGCTTGAGGAAATGTAGGTAATTTCTGGATTTATAATACGATACTTTAATATTATTTAAACAAGCGTGAGAGAAAATTGCCCATATAAAATATCGTGTATGAACTAACGATGAAGCAAAGAAGAATTTTACCTTCATATGTCATTGTAAAGATTAATCCCAGTTTGAAAACCACATGGAAATTTAGTACGTAGTTTTGGAGATATCTGATTTTTTCAATGACAGTAAAGGATATTAATTTTTATAATATTTTATGGTGATTATAACATAAATTAGACCTCTTCCTTTACGTTGATAAAATCGTATTTAATATAAGAAGTAGTAGTGTTTACCTGACAAGCATGAGACGTACATACAGACAGATGAAAACGATAAAAAACTGTTCCTTTTTAATAACATAACATAACTTCACGCCATTTTCTACCCGAAGGTGTAGGCAGCGGCTGTTAAGCCTCGTCTCGCCGTTATGTTTACTCTCTAAATCGAATACGTGGCGTACTTATTGCCATAAGGGCACAAAGTTTTTCAGTCAGCGATATTTATCACACATAAGTTCCGAAAATAATTTTGAAAAATCATTGGTGTGAGCCAGCATTCGAACCCGCGACTTCTAGATTCAGAAGCGGGGTGCTGCGACCACCGAGACTATAAATTATATATTCCTTTTTAATATTTATTGTACTATATTAATTTTCGATATCGAAACTCATGAAGTAAGTCCTTTAATTCCAAGGGAGTTCATGTCATACTTTATCCTATACAAATCTTTTTATTGGCTTTCCTGGTTGATTGCAGCTGCTGGGTGATTAAAATAAAACTTATCTGATCTTACGCAGACTATATAGCAATGAAAAATATGATCAATTTTTCAATGTAGAGCTACAAATTATTGGAATAGACATAATAATAAGTAGTAGAGTATAGAGACATAAGTAATAGTATTTTCGAATTTTTCAATTTACAATATGCACTAAAAACTATTGAATATAGGTAAATTAAAAGCAACAACATAATTCGACGGCTTATTAATATTCACGTCCGAATGGTAAAGGCTTTTCCACAGTATTAACGTACATAATGTTAAACTGAGATCTTAGTTCTGTTTTCTGCCACTAGCTGCGCTAGAATTTCGGGCGGACCGGTGATTACGTACGTACGTCGCGCTTAGTACTAAACAGAGCTGTCAACAACGCCAAAACTTGCCGCATAAGGATTGAACGAGTACTTCACGAATGCTGACGCCCTCTACCGGCGAAAATTCTTTTCCCTAAATCATTTGGACCGTTCGTTTAGCATTATGTTCGGACTCTGCATTTTTATACTTCGTAATTCACACTGTCGAAGTCAATTCAATTAATACACGATAACCCATAGATAAATTTAAGGTACGAATCCTAAAGAAATTTGTATCGATCAATATTCTATTAGTAAATTCTTAATAACAACGCATCTAGTAAATAATAAATTTTACTTATAATCAGTGGCAATTATATGTAATTCCAGTTACCGTAACTATACAAAATATCTACTAAATCTTGAATTTTTAGACTCAATTCTAAAACAAGATTTCTATGATATGAATTAATTGTGATTCGAACCAGGAGGTAGGTAATCACCACAAGGAATTCCGGGGACTTTCGTCAAGAACAAGTCAAACAAACACAAAGATAGCAATCAATCAACATGCTCAAATTCCATTCCACGATAAGAATAATGATGGCGATATCTTTAATTCTAATAATTTGGACAATCAACAAGCAAACGAAATGATAAAATACTGAAAACTATATTCATTGCTTTTTCATAAATGATAGATATTAAAAACATTTTTTGTAGAATATTTTAAAACACATAAGCTGACCCGTCCAAATTTGACATCATCCTGCAAAAAAAAAAATTATAAATATAATATTAGATTAGATATTAGAAATAGTATAGAAATAGATATTAGATTTCATTTAAAATTTTAAATTAATATTACCTCTATGTGCAATTGAAAAAATATAAAATTGAAAAAATATAAAATTGTGTTTATTTTATTTTTTCCTCCTGTTAATCCATATCCATCTCAGAAAACTATTAATAAATATATTTATTTATCGGAGCGTAAAACATAGTTGCGCCATGTTTAGAGTATTTGCGAACTACTACGCAGTAGTTTCCGAGATGTCAATCGGTTACCCGACGATTATAAAATAGGGATTCGCAGAAGTGTGGAGAAGCTTCTGGTCACTGCGGCGAGGTGGACGTATCGCCACTCGACAAAAACGAAGTTCCTCTCATTGGACATGCATTGGTAGTGAAGTGTTGTCATTAAGACGCGACTATAATACCTGTGTCGTAATAATGCACACTGTCATCTTTTACTATAATAATTCTGCTGATTGTTACATATTTGCCATTTTGAAAGCTATACCAGAGGACAGTGGACATCGAACACCGCTCTGGCCAGTTGTGGCACCCTCTCAGGCACACTTGAGCTCTATTTCCGACATATATATTTCTAAATTACCGTTAATAAAAGTAAATAATAATCTAGTCCAGTCTATTTCGATGACAATCTGTATAAATTCAGTAGGTTTCAGTATTCACTGATTGAACGAGGTTAGATGAAATCGGCTTATCGTACGTCGATAGCGAGAGACCGGGGAATAATTTCATTTGAGCATACACCGGCGGACGCCGCCGCTCATACTGTTATGCAAATTGACAATGTGCCTGTCTTCTGGCATGCATAATGATCATAGTAATATTTAAAAACTCAACATATCCGATATAAAATTAGAATTAGATACGCTACAAGTGTAGATTTGTTACACTAATTAGTGTAACAAATCTACGTAATTACGTACATAACTTCACGTCAATTCTTACAATTCTTACACGCCTCACACGCTTCGTTGACTTTCATAACTCTTTCCATGCACGCGCGTCGATTTTTATGGTTCCTAACATCACCTTCCTCCAGAACACGTTCATAGAATGTGAGTCTTGGCCGTCCTCGACCCCTAGATCCATCCATCCATTCTTAATTTTTACATCGTCCACACTTGCTACATTTAATTGAAACATTTGATCATTATAATTTGCAATTTCAGTTGGGGAAATCTATGAAACTTTATTTGACATTTATTTCTTTATTCAGCTTTACTTTTTACAAATAATCAATAAGATATATTTAAAGAAAGATGAATTGTTTATGCTCAGGTGTTCGGGAAAATGTTGCAAAATCAATTCCAATAATTCTTCGTTGTCTTTTAAATCATTTTCTACTTACTTACTTTTAAAACATGGAAAAGCCGATACGTTTTTCCCGTCGGTGTCGAAATCATGGTTTTTATACATCAATAACATCTACAGTCTTGGAACAATCGTACATTCTTGGAACAATCGTAATTTTTTTTATAAATATCATATCCATCATATTATATAAGTAGAAATGTTTATTCTAGTATAATTCCAACTCAAGTTAACTGAGATGAGAGTTAAATAATACAACGATAAGCTTCGCAAAGAGATACTTACAACTTAGTGCCATCGAACTTCGCATGGTTTGTCTCGGTAGGGACACTGCCAGGTCTTGGATCCTTTGCAACAACATCAATCAATATATACCCAAAATTCTTCGTATGCAGACCCGTGAATTTTTATTCCCGTAATCCATCATCCATATTTCGCCTTGCCTATATTCTTAACTACCCTAAATCCTTCCAAGGGATTCGTACTATATTCGTATCAAATTTTATCTAAATTTGTTCATGACTTACGGTTAATATACGTCACTAAACAAGGAGCTACTTGCATTTATCTGACCGATTAGCCCAAAAATAACGAATGCATTCGTAGTCAAGGTACTTTTTTTATTCCGTACAAAGGCGATATGTTATCAAATAAAATCAGACCTGATATACAAAATATGATGATAATTATAAAGAAAGATAACGATATAATATACGTAAAATAATATTTCCTGTGTTAGACAACAAAAACAGTGACATGATTTGGTGTGTTTAATAATGATATTACTTTTTTTGTAAATAATTGTTGAAATACATGAAGAATAATGGAATTTTGTAAGGTTGCGTCTATTTTAATAGTTTTAATATGTAAGTACATAGTATTGAATTAATTACAAACAGCTTAACGGGTCTGTGTGGGATAACGTTCAAATAAGTTGCTAAGATTTTACATATTTCCCTATTAATTTGCTATAAAATTGTACAAAAATAAAATCAAACAAGTGAGAATATTTCTGTTAAAATGTTTTCTCTCTTTAAATATCGTTTTAATTGAAATCTCTTTGCCTTTGTGATATTATAAATATTTAGTGCATATTATGATTTTTCACACACGACGGTTGCTTTTTTAAATTTAATAATATTTCAACAGACTTAGCTATTAATCCATCTCATGTAAGAAAAAGGCAAAATAGGCCATATATATTTAATTGCCTCATCTGTAAATTTATCTACTTTCATAATTTATGCTAGAAAATCGATTTATTGTTGTTGCATTTCAGTTGCAGTCTATGTGGCAGCACAGACCGCTTCGGTGCCAAGATGTTTTCAGTTCACGTGGCTAGGTCCCAGATTTAATAACGAAAGTACATTTGAGAATGCAACTTGCGCGGAAGCGACCGGGATGGCAGGAGGAGTGCCGTGTGTAAAACCTCTTGTAGTTTCTCGTAAGTTAAACGTAATAAATTTAAAATCATCATCATCATAATCAGCCCGCATCAGTCCACTGCTGGACATAGGCCTCTCCCAATATGCACCACTGAACCCTGAAAATTAAAAATAAAAACCAACTTTTTTAAATGAGCCTTTTTAAACTGCAACGATTTCGCGCATCATTTCGTCATTGCATAATTTGACGTTAGTCCTATTACAATTTAATAAAAGTAAATACAATTATATAATTTTCACACGGGCAAGCGTGGCTGGTGTTAAGTTATTAAAGCCGCCCATAGAAACCGAACGAAACACGGCATGCCCTCATGCTCCACGTTATTCATGCAGCGAACTGAACAAGATCCATATAAGGTAAATAATAATAAAACTATTTACCAGTTTCATGAGCCCACCTGAGTACAAACTTCATGTAATGAAAATGAATGTTCGTGTTGTGTCTGACCACTTATTTAATACATATTTAAATAAGAATAAATTGATTTTTTTTTTGAGGTGAATATTGGCTAAATCTTAATTATTATAGTGGACATTTCTCGGTGGTCCAGTGGTCGAGCACCCCGATTCTGAATCAAGAGGTCGCGGCACCGAATCCTGGCTCACACAAATAGCTTATCAAAATTTTTCTCGAAAAATATTTGTGATAAATATCTATGACTGAAAACCTTCTGTATGGCAATAGGCTCGCCAAATATTTCATTTGGGACTTAAACATAACGGCGAGTGGAGGCTTTACTGCCACTGCCTACACCTTCGGGTAGAAAAAGGCGTGAAGTTATGTTAAGTCAAAGTCAAAGAAACTTTTTCGTAGGTCATAGACTCACAGACACTTAAAAAATCATAAACACGAGCCCATGAGGAAAGTGCTCACGTGGAACAAGAAAACACGCACGCAATCGCCACGAGCGACCCGATTCCGAGTGTATCATGAAAAGAATCGGGCAAGAAACTCATGTGCCAAATACTCTTTTCAAAACCATTTAAAATTAATAACAAAAAAATTAATATCTAACTAATGGAAGCGATAGCTGGTTATGGCAGAGTCTGCATGAAAGTAAATTAAACGCGGTAGAAATGAGGGCACTGCGCAAAATCTGCGGAGTGACTCTCGCTGACCGCGTAGAAAACAAGGAAGTTCGTTTGAAAGAGAGTGTCGGTGTATAAGTAAGAAAGGGCATGCTCCGATGGTTCGGACATGTAGAAAGAATGGATGATGCAAGGCTGACTAAGCAGATATACAATGCAAAAGCGGATGGATGTAGGAGTCGAGGACGGCCAAGACACACATTCCATGACCAAATAGAACGTGTTCTGGAGGAAGGTGATGTTAGGAGTCTCAAAAACCGACGCGCGTGCATAAAAGGGGTTATGAAAGTCAACGAAGCGAGTGAGGCGTGTAAGAATCGTGCCTTATGGCGCTCTGTTCTCTCTGCCTACCTCGCAAGGGATTTGGTGTGAAGTTATGTATGTATGTATCTAATATTAATATCGCTACTGAAAACATAGTAGTAGGCTCGTTGTATAATAGGTGTAGCAGCCAGAATACTCGACCATCACAGTTATGACCCAACCAATTTAAAAATCATCGTCCTACAGGTTAACGAGAGAAATTCAATGATTATTATTAGTCTATGATATTAGTCCAGCATAATTGACTCGACATTTTCTAGTTAGAGCGGTAACGTTGTGTAACTATGTACAATAATAAAATTTATATGTAGCATATATCAGAAACAACGTCAAGTCAAACTCAAAATGAGAAATGTGTGATATTACTATAAGTATTAGAAAAATTTGCAAAACGCCTCCACTCCAAAATAAGTGAACAAATTCCAACACGCAAACTACACACTCTGCGTTGAGCAAGCAATTTGACGGTCCGAAGACGACTTGTCCGTCATAAAGTTATTGATGGTGTAGTAAGCACCAGCAACGAGAGGAACCTTAACAGCCCGCTTAAACCGATCAAAAGAGAGAGCCAGAATATGCGCCTGGACGGTATAGAACTGTACACCCATTCCCAGAAATGCCTTATGTACTTTGTGCAGGCGATGACATGTTATTATATGTTATACGCGTTGTTACGTTATTAGAGTTGAATACATCCACTATAATAACATAACATAACTTCACCCCATATATAAAATCATATGATCTTACATATTTTACTAGAACCGAGCAAAGAAATGACTTGAGGAAACAAAATACTACATACTATTGATAATCGAGTTTGAAGAGGGAGCCAATGCCGTGAACTTTTATTGTTACGATTTTTTGCCATAAATTTAATTTAGGGCCTTATATGTTAGTTTAACTGACACTAATTAGTAGCTATATTTCCTTATGTATCTAGTAAGAGGAATTAAAATATTTCAGAGGATGGGTCGTGGCCAGACGTCCATTACATTTGGAGAAATCACCCGGAAGCTTCATGTATATTGAATGATGTGTGTGCCAAATTCACATATTATTTTAACGGAGTTGGTAAGAGAAAAGGGCTTGTTTTTAGTAAAAAAAAATGAGATATATAGTTGTAAGTAGAAGAGAGATTGTACCACAGAAATAGATCAAGATAGAACGGCGAATAGGCGTGGCAAGCGTGCCAAAACCATGCACTATATTGCATGCTTTTCGAAACTCGCTCTCATTACGCAACCGAGCGTTCCTGCCCTGCGTTCAGGACGTAAAAAATAGATAAAACGTTACATATATGCCTTATTGTGCTGTGGCAAATTGTAAAAAGAAAAGTAGTGAAGCAAATATGAAATAAGGAAATATTTCGTATGATCAGTAAGTATAGAAAATCAGTAATCAGTAGAAAGTATTTTTTTGAGATTACAAATTATTGTTTTCCTTTTACTATGTTTAATAATTACGATCACAAGTTGTATGTTTTTTCGTTATGATAAATATCCATTGCTGTCCGCATTCAACGCTCATATACAAAAACATTGCGCGCATAAATTATACGCGTAATGTACGTCGAATCGAACGAAATACACAATACACCTACCAGTTGATCGCTGTGTCTGTTAATCGCTGTGATTGGTCTTCGAATGTTAGAGATGGGCACTCCATGTATCGTTGAGACTTAGGACTTATCGATAAATTAATTCAATAATAATTCGAGTATCAGCTCATGTCTTGCTTTGTCCCTACTTTATTCTAACACCACAAATTTCAACCAAAGTTCTTCATAATTACATTGGCAGCAGTTTATATGACAGTATAAGTTTTCACCAATTTGACCAATCGCCGGTGGAAAATCATCTCGTTCTTCTCAAACGGGCAGTAACCGAGGTATATGTCGACGTTCGGCTTCGTTAATTAACCAGGACTGTGAGGCCAACCCTTACAAAAAGGCAAATATTTAATAAATATGTATAGTTTCAAGAACAGTAAAATATTTATAATTAAATTTTATATGCTGTTGGAAAAATATGTTTTAGGTATTAATATGTCGGATTAAAGTATTTAACATGTTTTACTATCTATGATTATCGTTACACAAAATCAATAAAGTTGGTACAATATAAAAATAATAAATTTAACACACGTTGCAGATATAAACATCGGTTATCTAATGAGTGTGTCTCCTAACTAGTCGCCCCGCTTACAATGAAAATGACGTCACGCTGTGGGCGTGGTTTTTCAAAAAAGTGACACGCTCGAAATGTATGGAAAAAAAATTGTGTGGTTTTATGAAACCACCGTAAAAGTGAAACTTTTTTTCACATTATAGACATTTAACTAAAAATTTTCGAAATATTATTTTTTTCGAAAATCGAATGTAAGTCACTGTTCACGTATTTTAGTTACCATAAAATATTGGTTACATTTATAAACGATAATAGACGTGAAAAGCGCTCTGACGAGCGCCTTTCACTTTATCCCTACTCCGCGGCCGACCGTCACGCGACATGCAACACGCAGACGAAAAAGTTTGAGACGATGTAATAAAAGTTTCACTTTAAAAAGATTGTGTGGTTTTATGAAACCACCGTAAAAGTGAAACTTTTTTTCACATTATAGACATTTAACTAAAAAAAGATTGTGTGGTTTTATGAAACCACCGTAAAAGTGAAACTTTTTTTCACATTATAGACATTTAACTAAAAATTTTCGTAATATTATTTTTTTCGAAAATCGAATGTAAGTCACTGTTCACGTATTTTAGTTACCATAAAATATTGGTTACATTTATAAACGATAATAGACGTGAAAGGCGCTCTGACGAGCGCCTTTCACTTTATCCCTACTCCGCGGCCGACCGTCACGCGACATGCAACACGCAGACGAAAAAGTTTGAGACGATGTAATAAAAGTTTCACTTTAATTCGCAGCCGTTCGATCTTGATCTATTTCTGTGGATTGTACCCACAAAAGGGAATTTATACTTGGATTTATTTCATTATAATTTTAAAGGAATACTCGTTGGTGCACCCAACGAGTATTCCTTTAGTTTGTAGGTAGATATTCTACCCTGTTGGGGTGACTAAACAGACATGAAGGTACTGTTACACATGCTCTTAATTAGCATGCTAAAAAGTTATGAGTATGCTTATGTCAGTTTACGCTATCAATAAGCTTGCTATTTTCAAGCATGCTCCTGAATAAAACATATAAGGTGATATTAGCATAGCTGTCGATTTTTGAGCATGTTCAAAATTATATTCGTAATGTATGTACATACATGCTATGTACTAGCATGCTTTCGTGCTAATAAAGAGCATGTGCAACAGTACCTAGAAGCTTATATGTTATTGAAAATAACAAGCAATCTTAGCGTACCGATTTTAGCCAACTTACGTACGAAATCATATTCGATTTTAACATGAATGCATGTCCAAATCTGCAACTATTAATGATAACGTGCATTGCGCACAATCTTGTCACTCGACTATAACTAATCGATTATTACTCGACACACGTAACATTCGAAAAGATTTCTTAGTCATATGTGTGATAAATATCTTCAAAAATTGGTTATTCGTTTTTAACCGGATTCGAAGTCATAATGAGAACTCGGAGTGACTAACCAATCTATCTAAAAACCAATGCTAAAATATTGGTTTGATTCTTTATTTCAGCTGAAAACTCCACACACTTTTGCACGAGAGCAGTGAACAACTTAGGCAACGCCATCACAAGCGGTTGTCATGAACAAGTTAACGGCAGTTACACCACGAGAGTCTGCTTCTGCCGCTCAGTCGCTGGAGGCGTGCCTTGTAACAGTGGTATTATACCATCTGTTAATTATGTGTCTTTTATTCTATTAACAGTAATAATTTGCATGTTACAATTTTTACCACGATAAACAATATAATTGGAAACCTGTTAAATTTGTTATTATTTATATACAATCTATTTATATTCTCCCCCAACTTGCATCGTTTGTTAGAGGATAAACGATGCAAGGTGGAGGTGCGTGAGAGTCGTGGCCTCTTTAATAAATTTAGTCAAGACTTTGGACTAGATTTCACCACCTGTCTTCAGTGGCGTGAATGGCATCGTAGACCAAGATGTTTAACGCGGATCGAAATGTTTTAGTGTGGATCTGATCTGACCAGCGAGTGGGACACCTGTCTCTAGGTGTCCTCACGTCAACCTTACCCGTAAGGAGTAGCCTCTCCAGATTGTCACCTCTCCTCGTAGCTCGTCCGCAAGTATGTGGTGCTGAGTCTGGTATTGGTACGATGTTCACACCAATGAATTCCAAGCATCTTCCTCCTGCACCACATCTCGAATGCATCGATGCGGTGGCGGTCAGGTTTTCTGAGTGTCCAAGTCAAAAAAATAAAAAACACGAGGGTGATCATCAGGCGCTTCTTTCTTTCTTTTCTTCTTATCTTCCTCGATATGTTCCTGTCGGCCCATATACGGTCCAGCTGTGTCATAGCAGATGTAATGATAGAGACAAGATATGTGGACCATCCACATCCTCAAAATTTAGGTTAGAGGCCTGAGCGAGAGTCGACGGTCGACTATCGTGGCCTTTGTTTTAGCCTTGTTTATGAGAAGGCCCATTTATCTACTGGTTCGCTCCAGTCTCTCCAGCAAGATGCTCATTTCTTCTTTGCTTGATGCAAAGAGACTAGTGCCATCGGCATAACATAGGTTAGTTATTTTGGTCCCGCCAATGGAAACGTCACCATCCCAGTCTTCACACACTCGTCGCATGATATGCTCGCCATAAATATTGAAAAGAATTGGAGACAATATACAGCTCTGGCGGACCCCTATTTGAAAGGAGAATGGCCCGGAAAGAGTGCCGTCGATCCTGACCATACCCTGGTTGGTTGTCAGAGTATAATGACTAGAGTAGAGCAGGTGATCAGGAACCCCAGTTCAGTTAGCACCTTCCATAGGCATTGGCAGTTAATGCAGTCAAATGCCTCGCCGTGGGCCACGAAGCACATTACGAATGAGATGTTAAATTCGTGGGACTTTTCAATTATTTGCCTTATGTTGAGAATTTGTTCCCGCGGCCTTCTTCTTTTGACGAAGACAGCCTGCTCCTGTGGGATCTGCCAGTCGAGGAAATGTTTCAAACGTCTGTTTATTATTTGCAGAAGAATTTTGCTTCTGATTCTTGTGGAGCCTTTTTTGTGAAGGAGTATAATCCGCGATTTGTCAGTCAGCCATATGCTGTTGCAGTTATTGTGAAGTGGTCAATTCCGTTGTCGCCCAAAGTCTTCAACACTTTAGCTGTTATTTGATCGGGACCAGGGGCTCTTCTACACTTCAGTGCTGTGATGGCTGCTTTTATTTCCAACCGCAATATGGAGGGCTCAAGTCCTATAGTATACAGTATTTTATTTAAATCACTGATAAAAATAAACTAGATAAATGGAATAGGTTGAACATCTATCCCATTTGGGGCGTAAACATAACGGCGAGTCGAGGCTTAACAGCCACTGCTTACACCTTCGGGTAGAAAAAGGCGTAAAGTTATGTAATGTTATGAAAATTAACGTTTGTAAAAATATTATATTGATTATGGTATCAAAACTTTAGTGTTATTCTCAAGATTCTTAAATGCTACAGTAATGAAAACTCTCAGTTTTTAATAACTTAAAAAGTAGAACGTATTTAAACACGAAATAGGGTGAGGAAGGACATACATAGGTAAAGAATAGTACTTAATAGAGAAAAACAGCTAAGGCTTAAAGTCGTATCTCACAGATTTACTTGATAACTTTTGATTTTTAACCGTAAAGATAAATTAAAATGCAATTTTAATAATATAAAGGATATTATGAGTACTTTACTGAATCCGGAATAAACACCCACTGCTAGAAATAGTATTCTTGTCACTTTAATATTGCAAAAACATTTAAATTGTGAAAGTTACATATGAGAATCCCGGGTGGTTTAAGGAACTATTTTCACAATGTTTTTTCAACAATTTATTGCTAATTTTAGGTCAAATAAGTATAAACAAGCAAATATGTAACTATTTAACGCTGAATTACTTTTTTTTTATATTTTAATTCATCATTTTCCTGCCTCTAAGTGGGGTCGGCACAACATGTCATTCTTTTCCATTCTCTTCTGTCGCTCGCCGTATTCACACTTACTCTCTTCATATACATATCAACTATTACACAGTCCATTTCTGTTCAAACTCTTTTTCGGCCTTCCTCTACTAATGTGTCCATCCACAGTCATTCTCATCGTTCTCCTTGTGACATGGCTTTCGTCCCTTCTGTGGCCATACCACGCCAATCTACCACGACTACCACTTCTATTTTTTCCCGTAATTGGTGCTACTTTCATGCTTCCTCTTATATACTCATTTCTTATTCTATCCCTTTTTGTCACACCACACATCCATCTTAACTTACTCTCCTTTCATCCACTTCTTTCATAGGCCAACATTCAGACCCATACAATACGACAGGGCTGACAACCGATTTGTATATTTTCCCCTTCAATTTATGCAAAGTCACAGAAAAGGTGCTCAGTTTTATCGCGGCTGATCTTAAAACCGACTCTCTCTAGCTTATTCTGCCATCTTTTCAGCCTACTGGGCCGCTTCCTCTCCTACCAGAACAATCTCGTCAGCAAAAAGCATGCAATCGATGCTCTTACATCGGAACAAATAAGGGCTTAAAGCCGATCCCTGGTGTAAGCCCACATCCACACTGAACTGGTTGGTGATATCGGCTACGGACCGGACACTAGTATACACTCCTGCATACATCGCCTGCACCAGCCTAACATACTTCCCAGACACTCTTTTTTCTTTTATAGCCCACCACAGAACTTTACAAGGAACTCTGTCATATGCCTTTTCTAGGTCAATAAAAACCATATGCAAGTTCTTGTGTGCATGTCGCTATTTTTCGGACAGTTGCCGATGTTCCTCGTCCCGGCATAAATCCGAACTGGTTCTGGGTGATCTCACTTTCCTCTCTCATTCTTCTCGCTATCAGTTTCATACTATGTGACATGAGCTTTATTCCTCTATAGTTGTTATATTCTTGCATATCACCCTTGTTTTTATAAATGGGCACCAGCGAACTGTTGCGGCACTCATCTGGGATCGTCTCTTCATGTAACAGCTTATTGAAGACTAAAGTAAGCCAGTTACATCCATCATCTTCCAAAATCTTCCACGCTTCTGTAGGTATACTATCTGGTCCTGTTGCTCTATTGCTTTTCATACTCCGTACTGCCATTTGCACTTCTTTCACTGTAATTTCATTCACCATATCTACATTTGTATAGTTTTCTTCTAATACTCTAACACTCCAAGCATTCTCTTCATTAATTAACTTACTAAAATATTCTTCCCATCGTTTTTTTATTTCTTCATTATCCATTAGCATCCTTCCATTATCACCTTTTATACATTTTACATGCATAATATCTCTTCCATTCATCTCTCTTTGCTTAGCCAGTCGATATAGACTTTTTTCGCCTTAGGGACTTTCAAGACTTTGATATATCTTATCATGTACTTTGCCCCTTGCCATACCTACCTTTTTCTTGGCAAATTTCTTAAGCGCACAGTACTGCTTCCTTTTACTCTCTTTCATGATCACCTCATCCTTATTCACACTCCCCCATTCTTAAAAAGCAATCTTTTTATCTTTCAACATCTTTTTGACGAGCCTCGTGGCGCATTGGTAAAACTACCGGCTGCAGCAATGAGGTCGGGGGTCGATTCCCACCCGAGGACAAATATTTGTGACAAACATGAATATTTGTGTGGCGTCTGGGTGTTATAAGTATGTCTATGTATTATAAGTATGTATTTACAAAAGAAAAATAAATATGTATTAATATCCGTTATCTAGTATCCATAACACAAGAATTTAGTTACTCGGCTTTGAACTAGAGAGCGCTGTGTGTATTGTGTCCAAGATATTTATTTATTTATCTTTTGTATTTCTTCGTTCCACCACCAGGTTTCTCTCTTAATTGTTCCTTTCCCTTTAGTTATACCTAAAACATGTCTTGCAATTTTTCTCACTTCTGACGCCACTTCATTCCAACATTCATGCACTTTCATTCCTACCATACGATCATTCATTTCTAACATTTTATCAACCACTTTTTCTCGAAAACCTTTCGCACAATCTTCTTTTTCTAGCATATCCCACTTAATTTTCGGTGGAGGTTTGGGTTTATTATTGGTTAACTTGATCACTAGTTTTATTTCCATTAGCAGTAACCGGTGTTGTGTTACTACTGCTTCTCCAGGTATTACTTTCCAATTAACTATTGTCTTGTTAAAATGTAATCTATTTGTATACTAAAGTTACTGCTATTGTATGCAATTAGGTGTTGATTCCGTTTTTCAAGAAAAGTTTTTGCAATTGCCAAATCGAAAGCGGAAGCAGTTCGCAATAATGCTTCGCCTTTCCGGTTGCGAATCCCAAATCCCCAGCCACCATGCACTCATTCAAATCCTTTATTCATCCGTCCTACTATTAAAGTCCCCTCCTCCATCATCAATTTTTTCCCAGAACTTCTCTTTCATTACCTCATTGCATCCTACTTGGGGCGAATACACACTCATAACATTGAAAATCACATATATATATATATATATATCACAACATAATTCGATCATTCACTCTATTCACCTCTGTCACACACTTTTTCTATCAAGGACCACTCCCACTCCATTCTTTCTACCATCATCCCCTCAGTAATATAATTTATATCCCGCCCCAATTTCCATGCTTTCGTTCCTTTCCATTTAGTTTCTTGAAAACACGCTACATTTATCCGTCTCCTTTCTAAAACATCTGCAAGCTCTCTTCCCCTTCCAGACATAGTTCCCATATTCCAGCTTACTATCCTCATTCTTACTTCTCGGACTAGCTTCTTACGTTGCAGCCGTCCCTGCTGCGACAACCCTAGTCCATTTCTCACAGGAACCGGGTGCTGCCCCTGCGCGTCGCCTATCCATCTATCCATATTGTAAGAGTTTTGGCTGTGGTTTTACAACCGGCCGCCTGCCTGACGTCAACCCTCCTTGGGAATGTATTTGTTGGTGGTTTATCCCCCACCGGGAGGAGAAGCAACAATAGATGATGTCGGCGTCTACTCTTCTAAGTCGACTCTTACGGCACCCACGACACCGAAAGGGGCTGCCTATTCTAAGCTGGAGCAGCACGGTATTTTTTTCGGTATTAGTTCATCCTATCGTTCCCCATTCACCCTTTAATCCCTATTCACTCCAATTTCACGAATATATCGTCTCTGAATACCAATGACGTGTCTTTTAGGTGCTAGTACTGCGGCCAACCGAACCAAATGTCAGTAATGTCAAAAAAGTTGTAGGTACCTAGTGGTCGTGTATACCTATTTATTTATGCCACTACGGCAATTTGTTTAAAAGAAAAGTTAACATTACACCTATTACAAAATGTACTCCGTGTTAACTAGAGGAAATGCAATATTAACGTACACTCTAAGTGTACTGGCATGCTTAACATTTTTGTGTTTTTTATCTACTCTAACAGTGGATTATAGAACTGATGCTCAGATGAACACAGTGAAAGTAGTCGTGTAAGTATAAACATAATTTATTTCTTTTTGAAAAGCTTATCTACAATACACATTCCCCACTAGTCATCACCAGCTACAGCTCTTCAAAAATACCCGTAGAGGAAATTTCGCCAATGTTTGTACCATACTGCCGAGACGTGTCTGCTTAAGCATCTGAACTTATCTGGTCATATACTCAGGTTTTATGACAAAGTTGAGAAAATATAAAGTATATTCTATATCTACACAAAAGCTTTATTTATGTTTTGAATACTTTTTCAGTAAAAATGTAGCTGACTATGGTGCATCAAGGGAAAAGAATGATCTGGGATTCCTTACTTTCGATCTAAAGACTGATCTCTCACATCTATTTAACTGGAATGTGAAGCAGTTGTTCCTATACCTCACTGCTGAATATATTACACCTAATAATGAATTGAATCAAGTTGTTCTTTGGGACAAAATAATTCTGAGAGGTGAAAATGCCCTCCTGGACTTCAAAAACATGAACACTAAATATTACTTCTGGGATGATGGTAATGGTCTCAAGTAAGTAGAACTGAACTCATTTATTTTATTAAAACTTTTAACTGTGGTTGAAGTTCCATACATGTTTATATTTCTGCAATTTATAACAACACCAACTCTATATAGCAATAAAATAGTATTAGTTTTTATTTCGCTAGAGCCGTCTCCATAATAATTAGAAGATCTTACATACATAACTTCACGCCAAATCCCTTGCGGGGTAGGCAGAGAGAACAGAGCGCCATAAGGCACGATTCTTACATGCCTCACTCGCTTCATTGACTTTCATAAATCTTTTCATGCACGCGCGTCGGTTTTTGAGGCTCTTAACATCACCCTCCTCCAGAACACGTTTTATTTGGTCATGGAATGTGTGTCTTGGCCGTCCTCGACTCCTACATCCATCCGCTTTTGCATTGTATATCTGCTTAGTCAGTCTTGCATCAACCATTCTTTCTACATGTCCGAACCATCGGAGCATGCCATTAGAAGATCTTGAGATTATAATATTTACTACAACCTATCTAAACCTTTAGCACTCTGAAAAATCTAAACAAGTAACTTATCCAGTCAATATTGTTTGTTATGTGTAAAGAATATAAGTGCCACAGTTTTACATTATGTTCACATTGAATAAAATAATAGACAAATGTATTTTTTTTTTAAATTTGGTAAGAGCAGTTGTATAAAACAAGATTATATAATAATTATAATCTATGCATTGTGTTTGGGTGAAATGCTAACAATGTAGATCTATAATTTCAATTTTATCTATAAAATCCATTCATATAAACATTACTTATTATTTCACTATTATAACTATTAGTTTCACTCATAATATTTATTTTTTATTTACAGAGGCCACAGCAATGTCACACTAACATTATCGTGGAACATCATCCCTAATGCAGGTTTATTGCCAAATATTCAAGCTTTGGGTGACCACTCTTTCAAGTTCCCCACAGATTACACCCAATCTAGAGTATGATCTATAACTTACATCTAGATGTTGAATGTTGTGTAGCAAAGATTGAGAGTTACTACACCACTTTGTAACATTATGAAATTAATATATTTACTTTACAATAGTTGGATTTTATTTACAATTGCTATACCAGCAAAACTTTATTTAACAGATTAACACCCGAATACTGAACCCCCACTCAAATCTGACAATCAATAAAGTGCTACTCACTGCTCAAATTTCACGTGTTCTGTCTAATGTGACAGCTACTTAAAGCCTTAAGTAGCGCTTGTATATTTGAGTGGCGGTTCAGTATTCGGGCTTAAGCTAGGTATCATAATGAAATATGTATTCTTCCATTGCAACTACTTAATGATGGAAAATTATTACCATCCTAAAACATCTTCTCATTCCCTTCATTGAAATCGTAATTAATCTACATCGTAAAAATTTCTAATCACTAAAGAAAAAATAACCAAAATTTAACCTGTTACTTTGGAATAAGATAATTGTTTGATAAAAAAAAAACTACAAAAATTGGCTCATAATTTTAGATAGTATTACATAGTATAAAACAAAGTCACTTTCCGCCTTCAGTCTCTGTAAATGCTTAGATCTTTAAAACTACCCAATCGATTTTGATGCGGTTTTTTTAATAGTTAGAGGTTTTGATCTGTAATCCATATATGATGTTGTGAAGAAAAAATGATAATTTTCGAGATTTAGCACTTTAATTGCAAACGCTGGCTGAACCATAAGTGATATATCATAACAATATTCTTCATTATTTAACACCTTCAGAAGGTCTACAAAAAAGTCCGCGAGTGCATATGTCTTAGGGATAACCCACGTTACAATGACCATTTTATTTTTTTACTTTTGACAAGAACTAATGGCATAATTACGAAGCGAGTTTAAACATTACAGCATTAATTTTCATCCAATGATGTGTCTTGTGAGATCTCAAAAGATTGTGCATTCAATATAGATGATCCTGGCCCTTTACAGCATGCCATTTCAACGAATATTTTCGAAGATATTGCGGTATTAACATAGCGGGACAGCAGTTATAGCCGATAAATAGCACAACTTGAACCTCATAACATAAATAACTTCACGCCATTGTTACCTGAAGGTGTAGGCAGCGGCTGTTAAGCCTCGTCTCGCCGTTATGTTTACGTCCCAAATGGAATAGGTGGCAAACCTATTGCCATACCGGGCATGAAGTTTTCAGTCATCGGTATTTATCACACATAACTTTCCGAAAACAATTTCGAAAAGTCATTGGTGTGAGCCAGAGGCAGGATTCGAACCACGGCCCCTGGATTCAGAAATCGTGTGCTCGACCACTAGCTCTGCATAGTGCTCAAGGGCTAGATTAAATTCTGTGTGTTAATTGATTAAGCAAATGAGTTGAACATGTACTATAATGGATAAACTGCTCTGTGCCTACTCCGCAAGGGACCTGGTGTAAAATTAATATCATGTTTGATGTTATATTTTGCATATTGTGAATGCTTCCACACTTGTCACAAAAAAAACTATTGTAATAATTTAATTAAACTGATGCTCTCATGATGTGTGTTTTTTATACTTTTAAGACTTAGGCCATGGACCAAAGAATCCAGAGAGTACGTAAATTGTACGCAAAGAATTTATGGAAAATGTATCTTCCCGACTCTAATACGCTTACTCTAATGCTGTCGCTCGTGCGCGTCTGTTTCTTTATCCATGGAAGCACTTTCCTCACGCGCACATGTCTATTAACTTTAATAAGATCTCAAGTTTCTGTGAAGACCTATAAAATTAAAGCTTTTTGATTTATCACGATATATAGTACCAAAACTCCATTCCAGTCTAGAATTGTGTCAGTACAGAAATTAAACCGGGTATTTGCCTGAAGGTATACGTTACAGTGCAACTCCAGCGTAATATAGAAGTGGAATCTTTAATAGTAGGTATTTACTGTAATAAAATTTATTAATAAATAAAAAGTGGTTACTCTGACTAAAAATATTAATTGTTTTTTTAATTAATACTGTGGTTAGAAACTTAACTATTGCGATAACTTGAGACCTGAGGGCGGTTACGTCACAGGCGCATTATTGTACTGTGCACAAGAAAATATCAGAAACAAAGCCGCCCTAGGCGTTTGCATTTAAAAATATTATGTTGTTACGAGCGTGCGGACTGAATCATAAATATTTGAAAGCCAAAAATATTCAAATATGTTTTCGTAACTTTTAATAACTACTATCTTCAGGAACATAAAGTGCGTTATGTAAATAAAAGTACATTGTGTGATATTTATCAATTACATTTTAATTAAACATACATACTCATTATATTTTGCTCTACAATATTGATCTACAGCAGAAAAACAGTGGCTTCATTACAACTCACAAAAGAAGGTACAACAAGACTTCAGTAACATCGTAAAAAAGGCGAGATAATTGGAAATTTTACTTGGACTGGATTCATTCAATCACATTTCTATAAGTACAATATTAATAAACATTGTCTCTAAATAAAAATTTTAAAATATGAAAACGTTACCTACGTTTATTAAAAAAAAGTTACAAAGGTTGTCAAGGTAATCAAATCTTCAAGTAAAAATCTTTATAAATGCAAGTGAACAAAGCAGAAATGTTACTACTCTTTATAATCCAACTACATATTATTACGTTTCGCTTTAAATTTTAAATACCAAGCGTACATTTATTAAACATACTATAAGTATATAATATATTGTATATGAAATATTTTTTATATTATTTTGGAGTCATATTACGAGGACTCTTACAAATAGTGTTTAACTTCTAATTAACTACATAACTGTAAAAATAGTTTCTCAACAAAGATACTCTTATTTTATTTCAAAAACTGTTTTATTGGTCTATTATTTATTTTGGTAGGAATAACAATAATAATTCATGTAGAATTCAACTATATGGTACAGTATACAAAAAAAATCAGATTCAATTACATATTAATTTCCAAAGCTTCATATTTGTGCAAGTGTGTCATTTCAATATACCTCCAAATATATCCACAATTTAATAGATATAAATATTTTTGCACCCTTAAATTTATCTTAGCAAAGTCCATTAAATACTACATACAAAAAAAACTTATGAAATATTTAATGTCATTTGATTGATGGATTGGATAAATTTACTAAGGTTCACTATGACACAAAAAGGTATCCTTACATATTGGATGATCTCATAAAACTAGATATACTGGAAAATATTGGATTTATATCAACTAGTTGCCATTGCAATTAAAGCACTGGCAAGGAAATTTTCAAAATATATTTTTTTTAATAAAATAAAAACTAAGCATCGCTAAATAACACTAGCTATAACTAGTAATTACAGTAAAAATATTATTACATTTTTTTCGCAACCATAACATTTACTTAAATTTAACTGTTTATAGTATATTGCTTGCGTATGCCTCTGGCATTATTAATTTATTATAATGATTTTATTCCGCTACAAAGAATCATCTACAACTTTTTTTCTACCATTACACTAAACACTCAAAGCTGTTCCCGCTACATTACATGAAAAAATACTGCATATTTTTACTTGATTATTTCAACAACTACCAGTAGTACCGGTGACATTGTTCATGCTTATTTAAAATGAATGACACGTGTTTACGCTAAGATTTAACAACGTGAAATAAACAATTATATATTGATTGAATTGACTAGTATATTAAATAACGTTCAAACTGCAATTTGTAGTAAATCATTAAACACAGATAAAATTCTATAGGCGCGAAAAGAGTATTTACGTTATTGGGTACACATTACAGGTACTTAAAAGAAAATAAATATACCCAGAGAGTCAAGTTTTTATATTTTACCAAAGTTGAAATATAGACAAATAACGGAACCAATATCACTTACGAACAGAATGAAGTCATATCATCAAGAAAGTCGCACTATATAAAGTGTATATTAGGGGTCCATATGAACTCAAGCAGCTTTCTCTTTTTGACAGATAGTAGAAACGTTAGTTGTGATTAACTTGCTGCAGCTAATTAATATTGTAAGGGTCATTGCTATAGACTGTAAATATAATTTTATTTTCAAGTTATTACATAATTCATCCCCTATACAGATTCGATGTGTTCATGCAAGAAGTATAGGTAGATACCAGGAGTCCGAATATTGGAAAAATGGAATGACAAGACTTTCGTGCGCCATTTTTCAAGAAGTACTAGTATAATTCGTTACGCGAAAAGTTTTGTTGCTGTTGACAGCTCTGTTTAATACACAAAGAGAGCTATTGTAATTTGAAAGATTTTCGAGTTCTTTTAGATTTTACTTTTCAACGCGTGATTTAGCTGTTCAATTTTAGCGCAGCCAGTGGTAGAAAGAAGACCTAAAAGTTGGGTTTGTTAATGTTTGCATTAATACTATAGAAAAGCCTATACCGGTCAGACTCCTTGTATCTATACTTCATGTATGTATGTATAATATGGCTTCACTCCAATCACTTAAGTGTATTAAATGACTAAATATAACACCAGGTAATTTAGATCACCAAACTAGGGAGGTAGGTACTTGTACTGACAAAACAAACATCACAAACTATTCATATATAGTAATAATAATAACTAACATTAATTCGAGTTCTAAAAGATCAAATTAAAATAAATTATTTAAACATTAATATTTATTTTCGGTATGTAAATTTGTGTGAGAATACTTCGTTCTATTTTGTCCCAAGACTCTTTCATGAAGTTATGAGTAGTCCGAAAAAGAAATATTTATAATGTTGGCAATAAACAAATTAGTCTTGAATCATGTTTAGCTTTAGACGTTTTCAACAACGAGTACATTTAGTACTCATTGTTATTAGGTGGACTAGGTTCTATGTTAACTAGTACGTATTAATTAGCTCATGTAACTATTTAACCGTTAATTGATTTTAACTATTTAATCATTTGCATTTAGGTAAGATTAAATAAACTATACGAAACATGAAAACTTGGGGTTGTTTTTAAAGTTGTATTAATTTTGCTATTATTTAAAATATTGAAATTTAACTTTAAAAAAAATCTCATACCGAAATGTACCGAGTATTATATCATGCGCGTAAATAATTGCTAAAATCTCTAGATGATGATAGTAAATATATGAAATAGAAAAGGAATGAACAAAAACACATACCACAAAGTATTAATATAGGTAAATATAGTTAAGAAATAAAGTAAATAACGCTACTATCGTACGGACGAATTTCGACTAAGAAATAAGTGGTCGAGATTGCGAGACGGACTTAGATTTTTAGCACTTTTTTTTAATATTATAACTATAACGTTTATCATAAAGTTTTATTTTATTATTTTAAGCAGACATTAATTTAATGAGTAGCCAATATTTAAATGCTATTATTTAAATATCAATTTTTATGTGGACACTACTTGTATCCAATGCGTATTACAGTGAATTGGCCATGTATTTCATTGGAAGCAAATATTTGATTTGATCTAATACGGCTCTCTCAAGCGCATCTGGTTAACTGGTCATGAAATTCAGAGTACAATTTTGATTTTGCTTCGCTTTCTTTATGGTCGGGTTAAAATGCATGTGATAAGTTTATGCCACATACGCATGCTATTTTATAAATAACATTCGGCATAAATTTCAGTTTCACTCCAGCCATGAAATATTTCAAATAACTGCCCCTTATTAGTGAAATGTAGACAAGACAGACTTTAATTTATAACCCAAGTGGAATTTCTGTCGTAACAGTAGATTTTTAATTTAATTATGTAAAAAGACAATGTGTAGGTATGTAATCATTTGCAATCAAAAACTACACAAAAACTGAGAACATAACTTCCAGCCTTTTCTACCCGAAGGTGTAAACAGCGGCTGTTAGGCCTCGACTCGCCGTTATGTTCCAGATAGAAAAAAAAATCGCTTTTCATGTCGCGATCATTGCAAAATAATAATGAATGAATAAATAAGTCTCTTAAAGTGGGAAGATAATTTTTATATTGATGAGCTATTGCTTGCTGTTTTAAAAAGTAACAATAGTACCTCGTGGAGGAGAGACATGCGTCACAAGCTGAAATCTAAGCCGATCGTGCCTCTCTTCGCTTGTCCCGCTCTCTCGCTTGCACATTGGGCTTACGCAGAACGTGACAATGAGTCATGCTTTTTTTGCGTGCAGGCGGCGTTTAATACCTTTATCACGTTATTTTTAGTTACAGAAGAGTCGATATTATGTCGAAACTTCAAGGGCTAATCTCCGACACCAACATTAGATGAAACAATATCAAACATTTATCAGATTTTTATCTTTCTCTCAGAGGGAAGAAAGATCCCAGTGTTTCTTTAACAACCTGTCTGAACACTGAATGAATTGTAACAAATATCGTAAGATTGCGACTATCGCAAATTCTTATTAACAATAATAATTACTATAACAATAAAACACTACACATAAAACAACTAAAGCAGAGAAATAAATTTTTAATATCACTGTGAAATACAATGTTATCTAAAAGAAAGTTAACAGTATTTTTAATATTCTGATTGTGATGAATGAATGATTTTACTGGCATGAATATTTTTTTTAAATTGAATAAATTTTAATGCAAATTAATTAAATATCTCCATAGCATTCATCTAAAAACGATAAAAATTAATGCATGCCTTCATGCCTTTTTAATCCGAAATAGAAAGCGCATGCTACCAAATGAAATACAGTGGTCCAGCAATTTTTTTTTAATTTGACGATGGTTCCAGAATTTGTTTGTAGCCAGTAATATTGAAATTCTCTATTTTATTACGAGTCTCTATTAAGTTAATGTTAAATAATGTAAATGACTTGGAATGTCACATACATCGCATATATATAGTTATATATAATTATTAAATGTCATTTCACAACTTTCTAATTCAACAATTTCGGTTTGCAGCACACAATCACTATTAAAAAAAATTGTTGTGTCGAGTTTGTTTAAAAAAATACATCAGGTAAAGAAAAACACATATGTATATACAAATCTGCAGAGGTTACAGATTAACTAGGTATGGAAGGTCATCGAGTGCCTCAAGGATACAAATGTGCGGACAGGTGTACAGTCTACTTGTGAGAGAGACGTCCTGCGCATTCAGCGTCGGCAGGGCTCGGCCGGCAGCCGTCACGCACTTGACAGAGGCGGGCCGTCTGTCTGGACATCTTTGTCCTCTGTTGGTGGTGGGAATGGACGATCTGAACCATACCTTCTCGACAGATCCAGCATTTCCCGCAAACCCTGAAATTAATTTAATTCAAGAAAGGTTTAAGCTTTATCATATTATAACAAAAGACTTGAACACACGAATCTAAACAAATTATATGAAGGTATAGGCAGAGCATGCTGAACGAGTTGTCATTATTATGTAAAACAGGTGGCATGGTCATACATTGGACACAATTTCCTCAATCATCAACAGTTATATTAATTATTTAATGAAATTTTAAAATAGAAAGAAATAAAGAGAAAGAAAAAATGATTGGTACTAATCTCAGACTCCTCAATCATGTCACAGTGGCTAAGGCTAGTAACAAACTTATACAGAAGCTTTAGGAAATCTTTGTACGAACAGGTAATTGTCAGTGTTCAGAATATATTTTTTTTTATAAAGTTACTATTTGCACCAAATACCAACCTTATTTTCTGTAATGAGTGTTTGGTATAGTTCCTCCTCCTTCCTTGTTTCACCATTATCATCTAAATTGACAGCTTTGTACATGATACTTGTCATTTCATTGATCCTCTCTGCTTGTTGTCTGATCAGCTGAAAGTATTTTACATATCTTACAATGTAAAGACAAATTTTAAAGACCTTTGAGTTAGATGCAGAGTGGTGGTCTACCAGGCCTGAGAGTACATTTGAAAATGCTGCATCAGTAAAAAGATACTGTGTAAGATATAAACTACCATTAGGGCACAAACAGATAATTTGCAGATATTAAAAGAAAGTAAGCTCAATATTTTTTACCTTTTAAAGTTATACTAACAAAAAATTTCAATATTAAAAACAGATGCTTCAAGTGTCTGTTTTTAATATTGAAAAAACTGCTTTTTACTACATACATTTGAATACATATACAAAATACATCAAAAACCAAAATGACATTTTTTAAATTTTATTTTCTTGCTGTCTGTTTGTATCAGGTAATCTCTGAAATGGCCCGTTGGACCAATTTTGGGTGGTGTAATAAGAAGTAACATATTTCTTTATTGCTACCGAAGCAAAACATAGTTCGACAGTTCTTTCATTCCCTTGATTATCGAAAATACTTACTTCTTGTTGTTTTTCATTTATAGCATTTGTGAAGTCTATCCTTGACTCCCATATTCGTTTCTCTGTGTGTTGCCTGTATTTAGACATAATCAATTCTAATGCCCGCCTGTGGTCTTCAAGGGCTGCCCGAAGTTCACCATTCTCACGTTGCACATCTTTCATAAGTCGTGATTCCCGTTCAATACTGGCAATTAAAGCACCTCGGGGACGTTCTCGTGATGCCTCATTTAGGGTATCCACTTCTTCTTTGTACTGTAATGTAATTAATATTGCTTATAATTACTAATTTAATCTAATGTTTCTCATGACTGCTTTACAAGGTGTTAATACTAGTTATATTACAGACTAGTTGACCAGGCAAACTTTGTTCCACATCAAAAGTAATAAAGAAGTAAATTTTGGATTTATAACTTATTCTTAACTGACGTTAACACCCTTTATCTATTAAAAAAAACCACATTAATATCTGTTGCATAGTTTCAAAGATATAAGCATAGAAGGGGACAGACAGCGACTTTGTTTTATACTATGTAATGATGTCATACCATATTACATATATATATATATATATATCTATATATATAAAAGAGATTTCCACCTATATATTGACTCATCACGATATCTCTGGAACCATAAGGCGTAGCTACTTGAAATTTGGTAGGATTATTCCTTTCGCCGAGTAGAGGTCAGCTAAGAACGGATTTTACGAAATTCCACCCACAAGGGGGGTTGTGGGGGTGTTAACAATGGAAAATTCCCATTTTTAACCTATAGCTGCTATCCACTTCAAATTTGTAGAAGATATTGCAGTATTAACATAGCGGGGCAGCAGTTATTACTTTTGATGCGAAACAGAGTTCGCCGGGTCAGCTAGTAATATATATAATTGAATATATATATATATTATATTCAAGCTTATACATTGTTTTCTTTTGCTCTGAAAAAATTATAATAATTTTTCAAATAGATTAATCTACGATCTCCAGGAGAGAATTTACTAATATGTATATTTAATTATTTATCTGAATCTTTTACTATGATGTGTTCTGAAACTGTGTTACACAGTATAAATAACTATAATATTTAATAAATATTAGATTTACTACACAGAACACCATCTAATATTTTTGTTGCTGTGTTAATTCTAAATGTAAGAATGTTAATTACATATTACTCTACTAATACCACATTCATACAACAATAGATTATTTGTTTACTTTACTAAGTAGATTTCTGTTGAGTGTGTACTTAAATATCAGCTTATAACAGCAGTACAGTAGAATATAACTTTTTAATCTTCACAATGATGATATTGTTATGGCAATATGAGTTTAACTAACTTGTAAAATAAATCACAAGAGAGTGACACACATATATTGTCTATGATGTTGCTTAATTTCGAAAGTTAGTCAGTAAACTAAAAAATATGCTAAAGCTTCTATCTAGCAAGCATCCTCACATTTACGAAATGTTTATGTCAGATGTAACTCCTCATAAAGAACACTTTCTCAGTTATTGTTAACACCAAGAACTATAAACACACTGTAAATAGTATACATAGTTTCAAACTACAAGGTCATATCAATTAAAAACAACAAGACTTGATCGTTTTAAACATTTTTTAACACTCATATTCTTGTCTTAAATCCAATTATGTATGCAATATCCAAACTAGACTAAACGATCGAAGTATACCCTAAATACAAATAGAATGGTGTGCTATATTATGTATCTACCTGTTTCATTGTATATATGTGTCTGTATGCCGTCTGAGTTTCAGTTAACAATGCATCAGCTTCTGTTTCTCGCTCTTTGAGACGTCCTGCAAGTCGTTTGGCATCCAAAATTATTTGCTGTATGGTCAGTGACATCTGAAAATCAAGCGACGTTGATAATGTATAACTGTACACCACAAAAATAAACAGCAAAAGAGAATTAAACCAACCCTGATATCCACACACAACTGTAAGACAAATTACGTATCATCTAAAAAAGAATTAAATGCAAATAATTTATACAAAACACAATTTATAAAGAAAAACTATCATCAGCTGTTTCGTGGAGTGCAGCAGCCATTAGCTTTCATTTCATTTCACTGATTTCACTCACTTGAAGCGTTGAAGCGATCAGCAAGGTGAATAAATAAAAATGTATCTCAATCCCAACAATTAACGCTAATAAAACGTTCCACTACTAGTTTATCGGAAAGAGATAAACGGTAATAATTCTGTACATATTGACTTTAGCACGGTTATATTCTGACATGACCTTGAATACAGATGAACTAAGGGTGCCTCAAAGACGATCAATCACAAACCAAGTAAAATGCGATCAACCTGATGATTGATGCAATTCTCAATTCAGAGCATATTATATTGTATGCCTAATATTTTAAGGATGCGTTATTAATCAGTATCTGTTGAAATTTATGTTGTTTAAAATGAGTTTTATTATATTTATTTCAATCCATGATAAAATTATAACCGCATACATAAATAATCTTGTTTTAATTCGTAGCCTACCATGATATTTATTTAATCCCTCTTTACGAAGTGATTACCTAACAGCAATAGACATACGAATTGTTGCGACGCGCTACTCGACAGCGATCGCGTAGCAATCAGATTCTAAGAAACGTCTAAAAAAACAATATTTGTTCAAGAGAATTTGTTTTACGTTGAATGTTTAGCATACTTATAATTTAATTTCAGTCAGACTTTGTAATAAATTCCATAAATTCTCGTGAAGTTTCAATATTTTTGCAAATTTAGCTTAGCAAATGTAAATACCTAATATGCTAATGAGTATTATTTTTTGGTGACTGATTGATGGAAATTAAATCAATTTACTAAAATTTTAAACATCTTCATAATTTGTTGCTTTAGTTAAAACGAAATATTTACTGGAATATTATATCATAATCGTCTATATATTGGACGGAACATAAATCTCCATAAGAAATTCTTACCACATAATCTAGTTGGCTAAATTTTTAGTAAATTCTCTGAATACAAATTAGTACGCGAATTCCATTTGACTGACTGACCTACTTTGAAGCTGATAAAACAGCGGTACCACACACAGCTATTCGCCGTTCGCATTCGCGTTGCCGCGATGTTGTCATTTCTGGCCACACACTGTTCTACTCGCGTGAATATTCGCGCAAATATTCGCGACGCGTCAAACTTGGATATTAGGGCTGTCGATAAAATATCAGTTAGTCGGCTCATCGATATTTTTAAATATATCAATTTCGGGCTTTGATGTATCGAAAAAGTACATAAAATCTAGGAACATGTGGTGCTACTATACTACTCATAATTGATTACAAAGTTAATAAACTCAGTGAATTTTATTTTGTATTATTTGTCCTTAAGTGTGTATGTTCTGGAATCTTGAAACTTAATTTTGAAGTAGATATCTTCAAAAGATTAAGCTGAAATATTGTATACACGCTGAGTTTGGGTGATAATATTATTAGTGGTAGAGACAAGCATTTCGCTGAATGGGCTGGCTCGACCAGTGAAGTACCACTACCTGTCATCCGGAGATATTTCCAATGCAATATGGGTTTAAATGAAAGGCTTATTGTAACTCGAAAAATAATATGACATCACTTTTTATTTAATATGTCGGAGCAGATATTTTTAAAGCATTTCTACAGTATGGGTATCAAATTATAGGGCTTGTTGAGGGTAACTCGAAAAATAATATTACGTCATTAGAAATCAAATAGGGTATATCATCCAAAGTAGGGTTGTAGTTATTCTACTAGATTCTACCCAATCCCGATTCCACAGTTGGTAGTTTTACCAATGCACCGTCGTAATGTAAGTAAGATATTATTTATAGATGGATATATTTAAAAAAATCGACTGACTGCGCTGCAATCGCGCGAATAATGTGGTCAGCCACTCGCGTTCACATTGCCGGAATGATTCGCGGCATGACCAATGTCGTGTCCACACTACGTCTACTCTCTTCCTCTTTCCCTCGCTATTCGTCGAGTGTATGGTAGCGGTTTAAGAGTTAAAGTGACATTAATTCAATTTTGCTTATTGTTCTTGAAAAGGAAAAAAGGGAAGAATATTAATGAAATCCTCTTAACGACTAATAATTTATTTATTCATAATTTACAAAAGTAGGTATATTACACTGCCACTTTTTGTTATAAATAGTTATAATCTGGATTGTATATATAAAATGTAGGACAAGAGTAGAAATAATTATAAAATGGATATAATAGCCATTTAATAAACTTTAAACAAATTAAAATAGCACATATCTAATACCAATAACTATAAAAACAAAAAACTTGAGAGGTGTCAAGGGACACCCGGATGGAACGAAGTGGAGGAATTGTAATAAAATTTATTTTTTATATGTTATAATAATATATTTTTTTTATTATTAACAAATATAATGTAATATAAACTTAATCAGTAGGCTCAATTTTCGTAAAGAAAAGAAAATATCTGGCTTGCTTTCTATAAGAGAGAGAGAGAGCTAAAAAAACATATACATTTAAAATATGCAAACATGGAAAATAAAACTTTAAAAACAGTTCCGATACCGGGATTCGAATCCGAGCCCCCTGTATGAGAGCAAGGTATCCCAGCCACTAGACCATTTGGATAGTTAAACATTTTTCTAAATAAGCCGATACTTGAAAGTGCCCTAGTTTGGCATGGAAAAGTGTCGCGACAATTTTTTCCGTCTAGCCCCTTTCACAACGCGCGATAAGGAACTTGGTTCCAATAATTTATCGCAAATCTTTTCTGCATTTTATTGCAAATTTTTGATTTATTACAAAAGGCTAGTGTACCAGTTAACCGTATCCATCTCTCGAGGTTCATTGTTAATGTCTATACTTTCAAACATTTATGGGCGTGGATCGTAAGAAAAATTTCATTTGTGTTGGCAGCACTGAGTTCAATATACAAGAGCAAGAGGAGCAAACCTCATACAAATGCGTCAAAAAATGTGTGTCCACTTTTTAGATGCAATGACGTAGCTTTGAAACCACTAGACATTTAAAATGAAACATATATCTATCTCAGTCACACAAATCGCAAATACATTGCCGTCACTTTGATTAGACAAAGATGGCAATATAAATTTGCAATGGCGGTGTGGGGTGGCCAGCCCATGCGAAATTTTACCCAACTTTTTCAAGCCATGTACTCGTAAAAATATTTAATAAATTTAATATAAATTCAATATTTTACTATTACTTATTAATTTCTTATCAGATGTATTACAAGATAACTGAAATAATGAATGGATCAACGATCTCTGTGTACTCCGTACTAGATCGGCTGTTCCGAAAAAAACAGCCGCACGGGTCGATCGATCATAAGGGAACATACCCATACTACGTGACCTATTTTTTAAGATTTTTCGACCCCTCCCTCCCATCGGTGACCACTCGTAGTATATGCCAAGACCCCCCCCCTTCCCCCTTTAGTTTTCACGTAGTAATTCATAATTATGATTTTTAACAATTACACAGGCAAAAATCGAAAAAAAAAATTTGGCTCATACTCGTCTTTATTGGATAAGACTGCATGCATAATTAAATTACTACTGAATTATGTATTATGAAAAAGAACAACTTTAATTGTGAAAACATATTGCTGTACAGTATGTAACTTACAGTAACTTAATTTACGAACACAACAATTATTTTCTGTTTAATCACATTAATATTCATCTAGGTCGAAAAAATACGAGATTTCTCTCATTAAAATCGACTACGTGACAAAAACATCATATAGGTCAATGGTTGGCAGCATTTCTTCTTATTAAATGAAAATTTTGTTCCCGTAGGCGGTTAAGCAATCAGTTCTTAAAACATTAGCGATCCCGTATGCTGTGGCTAAAAGTCACGAAACACGTGAGCCGTCCTAGGTAATTTGTTCAGTCATTCATCGATAATAATATTAATCCTCCTAAATAAATATGGTGACAATAATAACATACATCACTTTTCCTCGCTTTTTTGTACCCGAAGGTGTAGGCAGCGGCTGTTACGCCTCGACTCGCCGTTATGTTTTCGTCCCAAATGGAATAGGTTGCGAACCTATTGCCATACCGGGCACAATATTTCAGTCATCGATATGTATCATCACATAACTTTCAAAGTTAATTTCGAAGAGTCTTTAGTGTGAGCCAGGATTCGAACCCGCGACCTCTTGATTCAGAAGCAGAATGCTCGACAAAAAATTATAACCGCATACCCAGTTAATCCCTTTTTAATTCGTAGCCTACCATGATATTTAATTAAATCCCTCTTTACGGGGTGATTACCTAACTGGAACAGACATACGAATTGCTGCGACACAATAATCACCAGCGATCGCGTAGCAATCAGATTCTAAGAAAAATCGCATAAAAAACTAAATTATACTGTTAAAGAGAATTTGTTTCACGTTGAATGTTAATGAATCATTACCATTGTTTTTACGTATTAACAACCACACCTAATTTTAGTAGTTTTGGCACTACAACGATCATAATAGTAAAACACATAATGCGAAAAATTTACTGGTAATTGATCATAGATAATTGCTTAACATAATAGAAAAAAAAAATATACAGACAGCTAATAACGTAATTAAAAATAAATAAATAGATTCTTGTTAAAAAACTTCACAGCAGTATTGCCAATTAATTTATTACCTAATAAAACAACAACCGTAATCTTATGTTATTTTTCGCTCGTGCAGTCATAGCGATGATAAAACAACTGACACCATAGAAAGGAACAGAAAACTTCATACACAAATTTTATAAATTAAATAACTCGAATTTGATAATTAACTATTTTAGACATATAACATCAACAAATCCTTATTTCAATGATGATGTCAAATAGACATATTTTTATCACCATACTAAGAAAATTACAATTACATTTTATGAATATTCTTTTTTATAATAAAATACCTGCACTTAAGAAATATAATCTGACCATTACCATTTTAACAAATTATTTTAAACTGCAAATAGGAACGATATTATAAGTTATATTTTGTTAGAAATTCCCTAATGACTTTGTTCACTTTGTCTGGGTCCTCTTGTTGCATGAAATGTCCTGTGCCATCGACAATAGTGGTGTCTATGTGGGTGTACTCCTTCTTCATGCTGTCAAGCATACTGTGGCTAAGATATGGATCGTTGGCGGCGTGGGCAACTAGCATTGGTACATTTTCTGTGTGCACTTTCATCTCTGGGTTGCCATAAATAAAATTTGCACGATAGTAATTTATAGGAGGCGTCAGTGCATCTGCCGGAAAAAAAATAAACCTTTAAATCATAATATTTTTATACAAAATATAAAGTCTAATTAAAATATAAAAGTAAGGTTATTAGTTAAATTAAAAATAGAGCTTACGAATTCAAGAAAATTTTAATGTCACAGACATTTTTTTTTTTTACTGGCAACATTTTCAATCTTTTAACCGGTACAGGTAAGGTACTTACGAGGCTTGCGGAACCAGTATTTGTAACATTCGATATCATCTATGTCCGTTGATGTTTTATCCGGGAACAACATGACGGCGTTATAAAAAGCTAAATCTTGCAGAGCCAATAGCTTCTCGGGGATAATTGGTGCACGATAAAAGAAAACGTACCTGAAAATCAAATTATAAACAAAAACTTATTTAATGTCCACAACTAACTATTTTACTAAATTACTACTTTACATATACATACTATTACATACATAACTTTACGCTAAATCCCTTGCGGGGTAGGCAAGGAGAACGGAGCGCCATAAGGCACGGTTCTTACACGCCTCACTCGCTTCGTTGACTTTCATAAGTCTTTTCATGCACACGTGTCCATTTTTGGGGCTAATAACATCACATCACCTTCTTCCAGAACACGTTCTATTTATTTCTATTCTGCTACTTTACTATATTAAAATTTAGAAACTATACTATATTTATTTAGACATTGTTTTCGGAAGTTAAGTGGGATAAATATCGATGACTGAAATCTTTGTGCCCGGTATGGCAATAGGTTCGCCACCTATTCCATTTGGGACGTAAACATAACGACGAGACGAGGCTTAACAGCCGCTGCCTACACCTTCGGGTAACAAAGTTATGTTATGTTACTATATTTGAAAAAGTTTTCGTTGCTCATATGCACTTGGTCGCAAGGTTTTAGCCGCTCTTCCACCGTTTTTTATATGATTAATAGCTCAAATTGATAAATATGTGCTAAATGTGTGTAATTTATTAATCCGCTCTTTAGTTTCATGGTGAGGAAGTTGGACTGATCAGAGACAGACGACTCACCACGTCTTTCGCGTGTTCATGGGTGGCGGTGGTTAAACGCGCGTGGGCAAACGCGTATAACCATTAGGTTATACGCGTATACCCATTATTAGGTTATACGCGTATACCCATTATTAGGTTATACGCGTATCCCAATCCCAATCCGCGTATCCCAAAAAGAAATACTTACCAAACCTTTCTCTGAATGGGATTATTCCACACCTCATGGCTCCATGTTGCCGTGGATGTGCTGGCTAGCATGACCAGACCGTTTAACATTTCTGGATATCTATCTCTGAAGTAACATGCGATCAAACCACCCCAATCGTGTGAGATAAGTATACATTTTTCACGGCCTGGAAAAATTACAATTTAATTAAATTTTATGTAATGATACGCTCGGCGGTGGCTAGCTAGTACCTTTGCTTGAACATGACTTGGCACGCAGCCGCGTTGGTGGCAAAACCTAATGTCTCGACTCGACCAGCGAATCTTATAATACAAGAGTTTTTGGACATTAGGTGAAAATCTTATTACACCCAGGGAAAGAGATGAGGGCGCACTATTATCTAGATAGGTGCCACTAGCTATCATATATTTTGTGTATCCTAAAATATAGGTATATCATAAATATGCAAATTGAAATATTCATTTTTTTTATAAATAACATACTTCTAATTATATCCTCATTAGTTGTGCTTAAACACACAATGCCAAAATACCACGAAATAGCACAAAGCCTCACTCAAAGGCTAATTACGTCTCCAAGAATTTTTATGGTCATTCTACGCACAAAAGTCACACATGTCTGATGCGCAACCACAAGATTGCGTAAGAGCTTTTTGCGTTAATGTGAATACAACGAAAAAGAAACTTGGGACATTCCTAACTATGCCTACATCAATACACAATCAAAGTTAAAAATAAACACAGTTTAAAGTACAAAAAGAAACAAAGGGCACCTCCAAAATAATATACGATTTTAAGAAAATCGTTTGAAAATAAATTAATGTGCAGGTTATTTTATTTTTTTTAATGACACCCAATTATTATTTAGTGGCACCGAAACCAAATTATCTATATCTAATTAGCTATAATTTTGTAACGAGATAAAGTTTTTCAAAGTTGTAAAGACTTAGTCTCTGAATCTACTGAACCGGTCTTGAAAATCATTTTGCCACATCATTTTGACATCAAGCCACATTATTTGTCTGCCATCATAATTAAGTTTGATTAAATAAGTAATATTTTGAACAATAATAATAATTAAATCTTGGACACAATACAAACAGCGCTCTCTAGTTTCAAACTAAGCAACTAAATGCTTGTGATATGGATACTAGATAATTAAACAGATGTTAATACATACGTACTTTTATTTTTATAAATACACACATACATATAATATCTACATAGAAAAATACCCACACGCCATACTATTTTAGTATTAAAATGGATTTCATAAATAAATTTCTCCTAAATTTACCAGCTCCAATTTGGTAGAGCTACGCAGTTCGCTTCATGAACGGACCGACTCGATCGGTGAAATACCAGCACGGTTTCGTTCAGTGATAGAGATAACAGAAGGCCCAACCCCCTGCCCCTCCATTCCTAACCTACTCCCTTAAAGGCCGGCCACGCAACTGTAACGATAGCTGCTTACCAACAAGCGACCCGCTTGCTCGTTTACCCTCCTATCCTATAAATAAAAACAAATTGAATTTACCCAATTGACGTATCAGATCTCTGACATCTTCTACTAATAGTTCTATCTTATAGGAGGCGAGACCCTCAGGCCGTTCTGAATCTCCATATCCCCTCATATCTACGGCAATACACCTGAAAAAAAATTGCACTTTTAAAAACAGCCACATTTGTTTCATAAGCTTTCGCTAACAAATGTCATAAGGATGAATTAATTTCGATAAAACATCGATACAACCAAATGATTTTTGGTAAATCGTAAATAACTTTAAATGAGTCTCTCATTTTCATAATTATTTATTACCAATTTAGTACCGCTTTTGTAGCGGTGCTTTTTTTAAAGCGTGGCCTAGAATATGTGCAAGGTCGTCTCTAGGTTTTCATATTTTGATGTAAAAGTTCTTAAAAAAAGTAAAGTGCTAAGAAATAATTGTAAGTAAATTTACAAAAAATCTTTACACAGTGTGAAACTACAAAAATACATACAACCCAAAATTTTCAAACCCCTACGATCAACCCCTACTTTTTAAATTTTATTTTTTGACATATAAACGTTTGCCGGGTCAGCTAGTATGTTATAAAATATCGATGACTAAGCTGTGTCCACTACTAGGATCCATAAAATCCCTAACTCGTTCCCAGTTCAATGTATACAGTTCTACAATAAACTTCCAAACGACGCGGTTCAATTATCGATAGGAAATATTTATGTTAAAACTCCTCGACTACTTTTTTTTTATGGGATAGGAGGGCAAACGAGCATGCGTGTCACCTGATGGTAAGCAACCAACGCCGCCCATGGACACCAGCAACACATATAGTGTCACTGTTGCGTTGCCGACCTTTAAGGAATAGGGGAAAGGAAAGGATAGGGAAAGGGCGGTGGGCCTCCGGGTACCTCTCTCACCGAACGAAACCCGGCATGAGCCCCTTTACGTCGATCTTCTGAGAGGTCGTGGTATTTCACCGGTCGAGCCGGCCCATTCATGCAGCGAAGTGTTTGGCTCTACCACTGTATCTGAGATTACATGATAAAAATGTTTGGAATTGAATTGCTCCTTTTGTGTTATGTTGATAGTATTTACTATAGCGAATATTAATAAACTGGCAATTGAAAAGAGTCAGTCTTGCGTTTCTTGCCAATTCTTCTCAAGAAGCCGGAGTGCCGCAACTGGCACTTAGATTCGCTTTCATATCCAATACAGCGTGATGAAATTGAATCTAAGCTCCGCATATTTCAGATACATAGGTATGAAAATAGCGTTTTTTTTGTGAAAATAAAATATTAATTTTGATTAGATAAAAAAAAATATATTCAAAATTTTGTCCATCACTTTCTACACATTTTGTCCACCTTTTTGGTAATTTGTGGATACCATGCCAATAGAAATGTTCTTCTTTTGAAGCAAACCAATCAGACACCCAATTTTCCACTTCCGCGTAGGAATCGAACCGCCTGCTCAGCCAATGCGTGTCCCATCGATGAAAATAAATGGTAATCGGAAGGAGCCAAGTCTGGTGAATACAGAGGGTGGGGTAGCAACTCCCAGCCAAGTACTTTGATTGTATCCTCAACCGATTTTGCTTTGTGTGCAGGTGCATTGTCGTGTAACAAAATTACTTTGCCGTGTCTTCTGGCCCATTCTGGTCGTTTTTCGATCAATGCGTTGTTCAAATCGATCATTTGTTGTTTGTAGCGACTAGTATTAACAGTTTCACCAGGTTTTAGGAGTTCATAATACACCACACCCTTCTGATCCCACCAAACACAGAGCATTGCCTTCTCCCCGAAACGATCTGGTTTTGCAGTCGACGCTGATGGTTGTCCCGGATTAACCCATGATTTTCTCCGTTTAGGATTCTTAAAATAAATCAATTTTTCATCGCCAGTGACAATTCGATGCAAAACTGATTTTCTTTCGTGTCTTTGAAGCAAAATTTCACAAGTGTTTTTCCGGTTTTCCATTTGTCTTTCATTCAATTCATGTGGCACCCATTTTCCACACTTTTGAATTTTTCCCATAACTTTCAAACGGTCTGAAATTATTTGTTGTGCAACATTTAACATAGCTGCCATTTGCTTCTGACTCAAAGTATCATCTTCATCCAATATGGCTTGCAGTTTGGCGTCTTCGAATTTTTTTGGTGGTCTTCCACGTTCTTCATTTCTCACATCAAAATCATTACATTTGAATCATTGAAACCATCTCTTGCATGTTGCTTCTGATAGAGCATGATCACCATATGCTTCGACAAGCATTCGATGTGATTCTGCAGCATTTTTTTTTTTCAAATGGAAACAAAAAATTAATGCTTTTCGCAAATCATCACTTTCCGGCACAAAATTGGTCATTTTTAACACGATAAAAAAATATGATGTTGTTTGTTTACTAACTGTTAGGTTAATTGAATGTTTGACAGTTGTCATGGCAACCAAACAGAAAAAAAATTAAGGTTTATTCACAACAAATAACCCCTACCAACACATTTGTATCTTAACGCTCATTTCATACCGGTACACCTGGTAGATATAAGTATTTTAGATTTATATAAGTAGGTACTTTAGTTGTACTGCTTGGAGAAGTCTATTTAATTATGAATTTGAATTTCTATATCAATATGGCATTTTTAAATATAACATAAGTTCACGCCTTTGTTACCCGAAGGTGTAGGCAGCGGCTGTTAAGCCTCGTCTCGCCGTTATGTTTACGTCCCAAATAAAACTCAGACCTAGGTACTCGATATGCCCACAAAATTCTCGAGACTCGGTCAAGACGTTCCGGAGGAGTTCAAAACGCACACCGTGACACGGGAGTTTTATATATTAGGTTGATATTAATCATCTCACTTACCAATAATCCTTTTGGAATTCCACAACCTGGTGCCTCCAAGAATACCAAAACTCAGGGAAACCATGCAGGAATATCATCAAAGGCTTAGATGGGTTGCCGCTCTCTACATAATGTAGCACAACATTCTGCGAACATACAAAAAAAAAATGTATAAGTCGAAACGACTAAAAAAAAATGGAAATTTTTGATTTTGAGAAAGTCCGATTTGTTACGTAATTTAATACATAGTTGGAGCAAAAAAAAAAGAGAAAATAACTTTCTTTGGATTTAAATGTTATGTATCTCAGGACGAGTTATGGGTACGTACGTATATCTTGTTACAATATTTATAGTATATTTATCTACGTTCGAGTGAGACAGTTTTATCAGCTGTAATTATAGACAATATTTTTTAATTTAATTTTTTGACGTGACGTCTTATAATTCGATGGAGCCGGCACGCACGAAAAAACAATGATTCGCATCACATGAGGCATTAAGAACGCCAGTAATTTAATTATTTTTTTTATGGAATAGGTGGGCAAACGAGCTGGAGTGTCACTTGATGGTAAGTGACTAGCGCTGCCCATGGACACCTGCAACACATATAGTGCTACAGTTGCGTGGCCGACCTTTTAAGGAAGTAGGATAGGAAACGGATGGGGAAGGGGTAGGGGCCTCCGGGTACCTCTCTCAACCGAAACGCGGCATGTGCCACTTTACGTCGATCTTCTGAGAGGTCGTGGTATTTCACCGGTCGAGCCGGCCCATTCATGCAGCGAACTGCTTGGCTCTACCACTTAAAAAACTTTTTGTTAATGTAATTTAAAATAATTAAAAAAAAAGTAAATCTTGTCGTAATTTAATTAAAAATTTCTTTTGAAAAATGAAACCATTCCATCAAACGCCTTTTCGCGATATCTCGGAAACATAATTTCTAGGTAATCGTTTTGCCTACAAATATATATTCTAGTAACTTTTGCCATAAACTTAAAACTCATGAAATTATAACCAAACCAGTGAGAAAATATCCTTCTTCTTTAATATACGAGTTTTATTGCGTCCTCTAAAAACACAAGAATCATGTAACATTTCAATGGAGTAAGTGCTACTTTAAGTTAAACCTCTAGCTATACATCTATGTAAAACATATTAAAGACGGTTCAGCAGAGTTTACGCAATGCGCGTTAAAACACCAGGCCATATAGACAGATTAACGGACAATTAAAAACAATTGTTAGTGATTATAAACTATTATTTTCAGAACTCTTGTCTGGGTCAATAATTACAATTAATAATAATAGAGCATTAAATCTTTTCATCATAATAATGAATAAATAAAAACAAACATTACAAATACATTTATTAAAAATCTTCACACATAGAAGATGAGTTATAAACTTAAGATTTATTTGTAAATTTTACTTATGCTGTAATTTACACTTCAAAAAAACATAAAGTTTAAAATAAATTATACTGTGTTCAAAATATTTTAATTTCTTAAAATATTTTGGCATTATATTTTAATGTGACTTTAAAACAATCAGTTACGAAAATTAACCGGAATAATAATCACATTGCAAACATTAACGCGCGACATTTTAACATTAATATTTACGGTTACATATAATCGAGGTCATAATATAGCCATTTTGTACAAAAGCTACCTTAGGTACTTAGTAACTACCAAGTAGGTACGTGTTAGGTACTCATTCACAAAAACACGGTGATAGAACTAAATAGATCACTTCCGCGTTCGCCAAAAGTAAAACAAAAAATAAATAATCACTTTTTAATTCATAGAATTAAAAAGAAAAACACGTTCCAAATTTGAAATTTGTAGTACCTACATTAAAATGCAACATGGTAAACTACAATTGAAATTTGCAACATTTCAAATTTCAATTGTAGTTTACCACATTCAAGGTCATAGGAGGTCGTCAACCTCTCTGACCACCGACACATCTTTTTAGATGTGTCACTCCGCCGCCCCAGCCGCCCGCGCCAGACTAGCGGCCCTCCGCGGCGCTGGTCTCTCAAGCGGCTTGACCGAGACATGGTCGTGGCTACCGCCAGCGTCGCGGACTGGACGGAGGGAGCGGAATCGCCCGATCCCGAGGCGCGGCACGATGACGTCGATCTGCGACGCGTCGATGCCGCGAGTCGGGCCCCCCCGGCGGGGCTCTGTGTACTGGTGGAGCGAGGAGATTGAGCGGCTTCGCAAGGCTACTTTTGTCGCCTGCCGCCGGTACAAGAGAGACCGCAGAAAAAGGCGAACCACGGTCGAGGAGGCTCTCAGAGCCAGACGGGAATACGGCGCACGCCGTATGCGTTGCCATCGCTGCGGCTTGCGAGCGGTCCTGGAACGAGCTCGTCGAGGGACTGGACAGGGACCCATAGGGACGCCCGTACAAAATGGTGCTGGGCAAGCTGACCCCGTGGGTCCCTCCGTTGACGGAGTCCCAGGACCCGGACGTCGTGGGAGGAGTTGTGGATACGCTCTTTCCTAGGTCCAGGGCGGCCCCTCGAATCCTCCGTCTCAGTCGGACCACACTCCGTGGTCCGACAAGCTGGAGGTGACGGAGGACGAGCTCGGGCGAGCCGTTGCGCGGCTCCCCTACCGCAGCGCCGCTCCGACGGAATTCCGGGCCGGGTCCTGGTGCTCGCTCTGGGTGTCCTGGGGAACAAGGCGAGGCAGTTGTTCACCAACTGCCTCCGCCGCGGGGTGGGCGGGCGAGGCTGGTGCTCATCAGGAAGCAAGGGAGGACCGGAGACGCTCCGTCGTCGTCCCGGCCGATATGCCTGCTGAACGAGGCGGGGAAGCTCTTTGAAAGGGTTATCTCCGCCCGTATCAGCAGGTGGAACCGGACATATCAGGCTGCCAGTTCGGGTTCCGGCAGGGGCGCTCGACCATCGATGCGGTGCGTCGGGTGCGGGCCCTGTCGGAATCGGCAGTCCGATCAAGGGGGGGGGGGTCGCCGTGGCAGTGCCGCTAGACATCGTCAACGCCTTCGGGACCCTCCCCTGGCCGGCCATCAGGGAGGCCCTCGTCTACCACGATGTGCCTCCCTACCTAAGGTCGGTCATCGGGGCCTACCTGCAGGAGAGACGGGTGGACTATGTCGACCGGAGCGGGACGGAGCAAAGAAAGCAAGTGACGTGCGGGGTTCCGCAGGGGTCCGTGCTCGGGCCCCTGCTGTGGAACCTCGCATACGATTCGGTCCTCCGCACCAGTCTGCCCCGTGGCGTGAGTGTCGTTTGCTACGCAGACGACACTCACAGCCTCTCGGCCCGACTTCGAGCGTACGCTCAGGTTCGCCGAGCTGGGGGTGGCTATCGTCGTGAGACGGATCCGCGGGCTCGGCCTGGAGGTGGCACCTCACAAGAGTGAGGCGCTGTGGTTCCACCGGCTCACTCGGGAGCCACCAGCCTCGCGGATTCAGGTGGGTGACACGGCTGTCCCGGTATGGAGGTTTTTCTTTACAACATCATATATCTTATATCTTTAAACGAGCAATTCTTGTATATATATATATATGTATATATATATGTATATTAATTGGAACTCGGAATCGGCTCCAACGATTTTCATGAAATTTAGTATATAGGGGGTTTCGGGGGCGATAAATCGATCTAGCTAGGAATCATTTTTAGAAAATTTCATTTTATCGTGTTTTATCGATAATCAACTTAAACATCAACTTACTTTTTGGAATTCCTGACATCTATTGGCGAATGCTATAATTATTTTAAATTGTGAGCAACTAACTTGCTTTAACGACAACAACACTAAAGCTATTCCAGCAGATGGCGTTGTTTATAAAAAAAAAGAAAATACCGAGCAAAGCTCGGTCATCCAGATATTCAATTATAAGGTCAGAACCACCTCGGTGACACCCTCTAACTATTAAAAAAAACCGCATCAAAATCCGTTGCGTAGTTTTAAAGATATAAGCATATAAGGGGACAGACAGCGGAAAGTGACTTTGTTCTGTACTATGTAATGATAATGATACTGTTCGACCTTTCAAACCCTTCCTATCTCAAAGTACGGTTCTAGTATTTGCATGACACTCATTGCCAGAATTTGAGGTCTTCGCACAATTACAGACTTAAAGTTCCACAACATTCCACAAGTCTCTACGCCAAATCCTTTACCGTTAAAGCAGTAAGCTGGTGGATCGAATTACCGGTGGAAATTCGACGCGCTTAAGACCCTAAGGACGTTCAAGAAAAAGGTGCAAGTAAACTGTACAGTATCTGGAAATATCACGACAAATGCTACTACTACTATATCTACATCAAGTTATTAGTCATATGTAAGTAACATAACATAACTATACGCCTTTTTCTACCCGAAGGTGTAGGCAGGGGCTGTTGAGCCTCATCTCGCCATTATGTTTACGTCCCAAATGGAATAGGTGGCGAACCTATTGCCATACCGGGCACAAAGTTTTTTAATCATCTACATTTATCACACATTTTTAATTATTTAAGTGATTAAATTGTACGCCACATTTGCTGCCCACCCTCTCTAATTTTCTGTTGCGTAGAAATTCCTTACGCCCCCATTGTACTATTAAAATTATAAGGTTTTGCTATGTATGTACTATCTTTTGTGTGCAATCATTACATAGTATAAAACAAGTCGCTTTCTGTCCCCTTATATGCTAAGATCTTTGAAACTATGCAAAAAGTTTTTGATACGGTTTTTTACCGAGAGAGGGTGTAAACGGGGTGGTTAGTATGTATAATTCATATATAATATATGTATAAAAGAAACAGTGATAAATCGAAAATTAATTATTAATTACTTTTTTTGCGGAACAAAGTTCACCGGGTCTACTAGTAAATTAAATATAAAAAAAAACATTACGTGGTTAATGGACGGTTTCAACGGGGTATTACCGTATGGGCGTCATCATAATACGTCAAGTCATTCTACTGTCACAGAAGTGAGAACACACAGGAACCAAAGCGCTATGATGTAGTATATACAACCTTACTCGGACCCTATTATGTAAGCACTTTATAACTATTATTTCTAACTAACTTTAAGAGTATTCTAACAAAGTGAGCTGTTATTTTTAACTAGTTGACCCGGCGGACTTTGGTCCGAATTTGGTTGAATGAGTAAATTTTGTGGATTTGTCACTTTTCCTATACATTAATTATACTTATAAACTACCCTGTCGACACCCTCTATCTATTAAAAAAAACCGCACCAATATCCGTTGCGTAGTTTTAAAGATCCAAGCACAAAAGAGAACTGTCAACGGAAACCGACTTTGTTATAAAATAATATAAACTATGTAGTGATGATTTGACGCCATTGATACCAAATGAAAAATGAATTACGAAATCACTTTTATTTGGTATGATGAGCACGGATTGGATACAGACACTTCTTGATTTGGAAGCGTGATAATCGACCTGCAGACGACAATAAAATGCACTGTACGTAATCTTTTTACTTTTTTAAAATATATTTTATTATATTTCAGCACGATATCACAGCTGCTAAGTCTGCCAACCTGGGTATTTTTATTTAAAGAAGCCGTCTATAAACAGTAATGAATTGTAAACCACAATGCGTGCTTGATTTCTAAACGGATTCCTTTTGAAGTTATTTAGGTCGTTGAGATCTTAGATAGTATTTATCTAGTGTTTACAACATCTACAAACAATACAGTTAATTTAAATATATATAAATAATAGTTAGTTCATCTATACTACTATGATAAAGTTCAAAGAGTTTGTTTGAATGCGCTAATGTCTAGAACTAATGGTTTGAATTTAAAACTTCTCTTGGTGTTAGATAGTCCATATGAAGGCTTTAGGCTATAAATCATCACGCTATCATCAATAAAAACGGAGCACTAAACTTTTTAGTAGTTATTTATATTAGGTAGGTACATAAGTTCACGTGATCAGTGAGTGTATCATATTTAATTAATTATTACTATTAACTTATGACAGAGATCACAGGTGCTGATGTCACTGTTAATAATTTAAATATGTAATCGATTATTCACTTTTTGGAAATCTTTTCAGAGGTTATTTTTGAAAAGTATAAAATCGACGATTGCGCATAGCAACGCTACGTTACGTTTTATACATTATTATTAATCCGACCGAAACTGGTTTTCCGGCCGAAACCGAAACCGAATGTTCGGCCGCCTCTTCAGTTTCGGCCGAAACCGAAACCGACACTCACGTGTTCGCGTATAAAATTCCATAAAATACCGAAAATTGATGCTTTTTCGCATTATATTGTGTCAATTAGAAGAGGAAATGAAAAACAATGGGTATATGTATTAATTCTGTTGCAATCAACAATATAACTTCATGTCTTTTTCTACCTGGAGGTGTAAGCAAAATGTTTAGCAGATATAAAAAAGTAAAAAAATATATATTATCCAATATTCAAATCGTTAATTGTTTTTGTTTAATGAAACATCAAATATTGGTATGTTGAGATATTACTATTTAATACATTATTTTGTATTTATTCTCATAAGAATCGTCAATCTCTTTTGAGATACTGCTTATCTTAAAATAATCCTGACCTTTTCTCACTTTAAGTGGGGTCGGCACAGTATGCCATCTCATGTGTCAAAAGATTTGGCTGTGGTTTTATAACCGTCCCGCCTGCTTGATGTAATCCTCCTTCGGAATAAATCCTGAACCTTCCTCTAGAACACGTTCTATTTGGTCATGGAATATGGGTCTTGGCCGTCCTCGACACCTACATCCATCCGCTTTTGCATTGTATATCTGCTTAGTCAATATTGCATCATCCATTCTTTCTACACGTCCGAACTGTCGGAGCATGTCCTTTCTTAATTTTACAGCGACAGTCTCTTTCAATCCGACTTCCTTCCTTAAAACCTTGTTTTTGACGCGGTCAGCGAGGGTCACTCCGCAGATTTTGCGCAGTGCCTCATTTCGACCGCGTTTATCCTACTTTCATGTACACTCTGCCATACCCAACTCTCGCTTCCATAAGTTGGCGTTGGGATTAGTACCGCATTATAAATAGCTAGCTGGGCTTTTCTGCTAACATTCTTTGCGCTCAGGAATCTGCCCAACTCTCCATTTAAGCTGTTTCCTAACGCCACTCTTCTTTCTACATTCATCTCATCTCATAATAATAATAACTTAAATTACTGTTATATCGATAATGTAGAAAGCACAGTAAAATTATAAAACAGGGTTAAAAGAGCGTTGGGATACAAACAAACTGGGAGCAAACAATCTGAGCAACCAAACCCAGCTCGCTTACAGTACGATACTGATCCCAACACTAACATAAGAAAGCGAGTGTTAGGCATGGCAGAGGGTGCATGAAAAGAATGATAAAGCAGTCGAAATGCTGCGCAAAATTTGCGGCATAAGGTTCACCAATCGCGTCGAAAAAAAAAGGTTATGAGGAAGGAACAGTGGTAGAGCCAAGCTGTATTAATAGGCCGGCTTGACCGGTGAAATACCACGACCTCTCAGAAGATCGACGTTAAGGGGCTTATGCCGCGTTTTGTTCGGTGAGAGAGGTACCCGGAGGCCCACCCCCCTTTCCCCATCCTTTCCTTCCCCCTATCCCTTAAAGGTCGGCCACGAAACAGTAACACTATATATGTTGCCGGTGTCCATGGACGGCGTTGGTTGCTTACCATCAGGTGACACGCCTGCTCGTTTGCCCTCCTATCCCATGAAAATGGAAGGTTTTAAAGAGGATTGAAAGAGAGTGTCGTGTAAAAATAAGGCAGTGCCTACTTCGATGGTTTGGACACGTGGAAAGAATGATTTATTCAAGATTGACTAAGCAGATGTACAGTATAGAAGCAGAAGGATAGACAGTATGTGGTCGCCTTCATCAAGTCATGTTGGACTCGACATGCTTGCCGTGATCAAATTAAACGTGTCCTTAAGAAAGGTGATACCAGGAGTCTTAAAAACCGGCGAACATGTGTGACAATGTTGATTGAAAGTCAAAGAAGTAAGGGATGTAAGAATCGTGCCTAATGGCGCTCTGTTTTCTCTGCCTACCCCTTAGACTTGGTATAAAGATATTAGGTATGTATGTACTATTACACTCTCAACAAAGTTAACCACGAGTCAAAATTAGTACTACAATAGTTTCAGTTTCGGCAAAAGTTTCGGCCAAATTTGGCCGAAACCGAAACTTCCGCCGAAAGTCGATTTTTGGCCGAAACTCGGCCGAAACCGAAACCGAAACCGAACTTTCGGTCGGACACTAATTATTATCCTCTATCCATTTATTTGTTGTTTGTACATAATTTGATATTCACAAGAGACATAGGCACATCAGAGATTTTCTAACAATCAACACGTTGGAAACAGGTTAAAATCAGTTTGCAGCAGGTACACCGGAAGAACTCATCGCAGAAAGCGGAACGAGTTTCGTGTTCGCTAACTGATTATTATAGGCATTAACGTATTCGCATTTATAGATCGAATATAAATGAGACCATAGACATAATATTTAAATATTATGAGACATTTTTGCGCGGGAGACTTTTTTTTCTCTATACGTGATATTTGTTAGTGGCTTTACCAATATTGCCACCATGTCCTCGTAATATGTACTACGAGATTATAAATATATTAATTATACGTGTTTTTATACGGCTATAATTGTTTTATACTTAGAACTAGTTGACCCGGCGAACTTCGTTCCGCATCAAAAGAAATAAATTAGTAATATTTGGATCTTAAAAAGTTCAATTTGTGCTATTTATCGGCATGCGTTTTGGCCTACCGCTATGTTAATACTGTAATATCTTCGTAAATATTAGTTTAAATTACATGCTGTAAATGGCTATATTGATCTATATTAAAAGCACAATCTATTTAAGACACTTAATTGGATGAAAATTTATGCTGTAATGTTTAAAATTGCTTCGTAAATAAGCCATTATTTCTCGTAAAAAGTTAAAAAATAATAATGGTCATTGTGGGTTATCCCTTAGGCATAGACATATGCCCTCGCGGACTTTTTTATAGACCTTTTAAAGGTGTATAATAATGTAGTACATTGTTTTGATTTATCACTTAGGGTTCAGGCAGCGTTTTCGATTAAAGTTTTAAATCTTGAAAATTATCATTTTTTTTCACTACATTATTCATGAATTATAGATCAAAACCACCCCGTTGACACCCTCTAACTATTAAAAAAAACCGCATCAAAATCCGTTGCGTAGTTTCAAAGATTTAAGCATACAAAGGGACATAGGGAAAGAGAAAGCGACTTTGTTATATACTATGTAGTGATGAACTTCGACAAGGTTACACAATGATCCAGAGTTTTCTAAAACTGACTGTCAAATTATACAATTATAATTGTCCGATTACTGTTATTATCTTTTGTGCTCTGAAATAGAAACCAACTATAAACTTCTGATGAAGTTTAAACTTCTGACCAAGTTTAAAAATTGAAAAATGAAGAATTAGGATTATGTCGATTTTTAGGACTTTCGATAACTGCAATGTTACAGGTCTGGATTCTTATGGCAACCAGTAAGTATTATTAACAGGCAAATACCAATTTTTATAAGCACTTTAATAAGATATTGGGGAGTGGACCCCCGGATACTTCTCTCACCGATCGATACGCGGCATACATTAGCCACTGTACAAAGATCTTCTGAGAGGCCTTGGTATGTCATCGGCCGAGCTGATCCCTTTATACAATGAACTAACTTTTAATCCGTTATAACTTATAACTTCTGAGAAGAATTCCGAAAAGTCATCGGTGTACACGTATCAGAAAGTCACTGTTCGACCGCCAGACCACCAAGAAGTCTTATTAAACTCGATTTCTAAAAACTCTGAACAAGATACAGAGTTTTATGAGAGGTGACTTTAATGTTATGAAATAATTCGTCGCATTGTCTATAATGCCAATGGGTGACAGACACCGTGTCCGCGACATGATTTTTCTGATATTATGTAATAAATAAATAAACACGTGAACATCTTCAAGTTTTCTAAATGTCAATTGAATGTAACACTTACAAGTCATACACCTGCATTATCTTAAAAACATAACGCATAATATTACGTAATTGTAAATCATTTTTGACACTTATAACACACACACACACACATAACTTCACGCCAAATCCCTTGCGGGGTAGGCAGAGAGAACAGAGCGCCATAGGGCACGATTCTTACACGCCTCACTCGCTTCGTTGACTTTCATAACTCTTTTCATGTCACACAATGTAGCAAATTAGGCTAGTGTTTTTTTTTATTTCATACGTCTAATATAAACCGGAATAAGTAGACAGCCTTTCTCTGTAGAGGTCAAATATACGGCTAGTGGGGGATGGACCTAAAACCATCGTCTTTTTTGGTAAGAAATTCATTTTAACTGAGAGAACAAATCTATTTTTTTTTTAATTACACAAGAAATCGCGCTTTTTGGAAAATTAATTTTCAATCGAACAAACAATCCTTTTTTTTACTACACACGAAGGAACTGCATTTGGGTTTTACATATTCACCACGACGTGTAGATTGAGGGGAAAGAATTTTCGCCGCTATTTTTTCGCGCTATTTTTCAAGAAGCACACGTTTGAATCCTTACGCTGGAAGTTTTGTAGCCGCTTGTAGGTAATACGTGTAATAATTATAATAATAGCATCGGTACGTACTTATGTTCTAAATTCTAGCGCAGTGGCAGAAAAGAGAACTAAAAATATATCCAAACTTACGTGAAAAAAACGTGTCCTATGTCCTAAACGTTACATAGTCAGAGAGAGTCACCCACAGAAATAGATCAAGATAGAACGGCCGCGATGGCATATTTCCATACATTTCGAGCGTGTCACTTTTTTGAAAAACCACGCCCTCAGCGTGACGTCATTTTCATTGTGAGCGGAGCGACTAGTTAGGAGACACTCACATTAGATTATCGATGTTAATATCGGTAACGTGTGTTAATTTTATTATTTTTTGATTTTCTGTAACGATAATCATAGAAAGTAAAACATGTTAAATACTTCAATCCGACATATTAAAACCTAAAACATATTTTTCCAACAGTATATAAAATTTAATTATAAATATTTTACTGTCCTTGAAACTATACATATTTATTAAATATTTGCCTTTTTGTAAGGGTTGGCCTCACAGTCCTGGTTAAATAACGAAGCCGAACGTCTACATATACCTCGGTTACTGCCCATTTGAGAAGAACGAGATGATTTTCCATCGGCGATTGGTCAAATTGGTGAAAACTTATACTGTCAAATAAACTGCTGCCAATGTAATTACGAAACACTTTGGTTGAAATTTGTGGTGTTAGAATAAAGTAGGGACAAAGCAAGATATGAGCTGATACTCAAATTATTATTGAATAAATTTATCGATAAGTCCTAAGACTCAACGATACATGGAGTGCTCATCTCTAACATTCGAATCACAGCGATTAACAGACACAGCGATCAACTGGCAGGTGTATTGAGTATTTCGTTCGATTCGACGTACATTACGCGTATAATTTATACGCGCAATGTTTTTTTATACGAGCGTTGAATGCGGACAGCAATGGATATTTATCATAACGAAAAAATATACAACTTGTGATCGTAATTATTGAACATAGTAAAAGTAAAACAATAATTTATAATCTCAAAAAAATACTTTCTACTGATTTTCTGTACTTACCGATCATACGAAATATTTCCTTTTTTCATATTTGATTCACTACTTTTGTTTTTACAATTTTTCTCAGCATAATAAGGCATATATGTTACGATTTATCTATTTTTTTACGTCCTGAACGCAGGACAGGAACGCTCGTTGCGTACTGAGAGCGAGTTTCGAAAAACATGCAATATAGTGCAGGGTTTTGGCACGCTTGCCACGCCTATTCGCCGATCTATCTTGATCTATTTCTGTGGAGTCACCTATCTGACTATGTAATATTTATGTTTCTTGCGAATCTAACGATATGGTTCACCTCTACAATTAATTCAACCATTTGGGTTAAAATCCTTGCAATATAAATATACCTATGGGCCTAATAAGCAGGCGAAAAATAATAACCCTCCTTGATGAGCAGTCATGTAACAATTGTCACGGTACGCAGTTACCTAAGGAATTATGATTTTTATTATCGTCGTGGAAAGTGCATAAAATAAATGTGTAAAAAGGTTTTATGATGAATTGGAATGTTTGTCTAGCGTCTGGATATTTCGCTTTGTAATAAATATATTAGTCCGGTCAAATTAAAACGAAAACTATGAGAGTGAGTACCAAAAAAGATGGGGAACTTTCAAATTTAGTTTTTAATGATATTTCAAACAATCTTACCGATTTTCAGCTTGGTGGGAATTTATGTAACTTCGAATGTCTAAATTGACCGGACTATAAAATATGTATTTAATCATTACATAGTATAAAATAAAGTCACTTCCCGCTATCTGTCCCCTTATACGCTTATATCTTCAAACTACACAATGGATTTTGATGCAGTTTTTTTTTATACATAGAGGTTGACAACGGGGTGGTTTTGATCTCATAATTCATGAATAGTGTAGTAAAAAAAAACTGTCAATATTCAAGATTTAGAACTTAAGCGCAAACGCTGCCTCATGCCTGAACTCTAAGTGATAAATCAAAACAATGTACTACATTGTTATACACCTTCGAAAGATCTACAAAAAAGTCCCCGATGGCATATTTATCTATCTCGTCTGTCTCTTAGGGATAAACCACAATGACCATTTTTATTTCTTACTATTTTACGTAAAATAATGCCTTCTTTACGAAACGATTTTAAGCATAACAGCATTAATTTTAGTCCAGTTAAGTGTCTTAAATAGATTATGCTTTTAATATAAATCAATATGGCCCTTTACAGCATGTAATTTAAACGAATATTTACGAAGATAACACAGTATTAACAAAGCGGGACATAGCTCACATAGCAGTTGTGACACGTGCCGAAAAATATCCCAAATTGAACTTTTTAATATCCAAATTTTACTCAATACTTTTGATGCGTAACAAAGTTCGCCGGGTCAGCTAGTAAAATAAATAGACATACAATAAGTTTATTTAATGTCAGCTGTCTAGTTCAACACATGCGTTAGCTTAGAAACTAAAAGGAGCTGTGCCTTTGCGTCCAAAACAAACACTATATTATTATTTCGAAATTCGCGGATATGGACACAGATTCTGGTACATATTAGTCATCTGGTGAAGGACATGGATATGACTGATTTCCAAGTAACGTTACGTAATTAGTCCAAGGTTACTACCGACTATGTTCTTTGAAATTAAGTTACAAAATTAACAAAATTTTACATAAAGTTTTCATTTTTGTAAATGTGTTATAACTTGTAAGTGATTTCACCAAAAACATTTATGATATATTTATTCATATTATGTACATGGATAACCACTAAACAGAATAAGTAACTGAAGCTACCAATGCATTACCTATCTATAGGCACAAAAGTAGGTAGGCATGTTCCACATTTAAAAAATCAGACAATGAGATCTATATTTAAAAATCGGAATTTTGTTTTTTGTTTTTAACAAAAGCAATTTTTTTTACTCCACATAGGGATAATATTTTATGAACTTTATTGAAGTAATAGACGAAATAGATAATAATTATTTTTTACGGCAAACCACTAAATAATAAACATAACATAAACTATAGTCGGATTTATAATTAAACAACAACCACTGTCGTTTACGGTGTTGTCAGTTATTAATGAAAAAAAAAAAGTGTTGTAGCCATTGACCTATCTATACTAATATTATAAAGAGGAAAGATTTGTTTGTTTGTTTGTTTGTAATGAATAGGCTCCGAAACTACTGGACCGATTTCAAAAATTCTTTCACCTTTGGAAAGCTACATTATCCCCGAGTAACATAAGCTATATTATATTTTAAAAAAATTAGGGATCCTTACTAAAACTCCAATAATGTAACATAAGGTGTAAAAAATGACCTGAAAAATTCCTTACGTCGCGTGCGCTGCGAAAACTATTGATGATAGAACAAAATCATTTACTATGACTTTGCAGAACTCATCATTATCTACAAAAAGTATCGCGACAGCATTTGTCTAAATATTATAGTTATGTCACAGTATGCAGTTTTTTATTCTAAAATATTAATTTATATATGCCGCCTCTTGAAAAGGCTCTTCATTTGTACCTTGATATTAATCCTCATCAAAATAAATTACTTTATATTCAAGACGGCTTTAATACCTTTTTATAACTTTTTGAATTATTCAATTCGGACATTTCATTCGGAAAAATATGCTTTTGACACTATAGTCGATAGCGTGAAGGAAAGGAAAAATATTTTTCTTGCTGCATGAATGGGCCGGCTCGACCGGTGAAATACCACAACCTCTCAGAAGACCGACGTAAAGTGGCTCATGCCGCATTTCGTTCGGTGAGAGAGGTACCCGGAGGCCCACCCCCCTTCCCCATCCTTTCCTATCCCCTATCCCTTAAAGGTCGGCAACGCAACAGTAACACTATATGTGTTGCTGGTGTCCATGGGCGGCTTTAGTTGCTTACCATCAGGTGACACGCATGCCCGTTTGCCCTCCTATCGCATAAAAAAAAAAATTCGCCAGGTGGCACTGGCAAGACTTTTCTTGCAAACTTCATACTAGCTAAGATAAGAGAATCAGGGAAGATAACGATTGCAGTTGCTTCGTCAGGAATTGCCGCAACTCTCTTAAAGGATGGAACAACGGCTCATTCTACTTTTAAACTTCCACTATCCGTAAATCTTGAGCAACAATCGTTATGTTCAATCCGTAAAAACGGCCCTCTTGGTAAATTATTACAAGACGCCTCATTGATTATGTGGGATGAATGCACTATGAGTCACAGAGCGCATATAGAGGCCGTGGACAGAACATTAAAAGACCTTAGAAACTCCTCTGCCCTCATGGGCGGGATTACTTTTGTATTTGCTGGAGATTTCCGACAGACTCTTCCTGTCATTAACAGAGGTACGCGAGCAGATATCATCAAATCATGCTTGATATCGTCTCCCTTATGGACTTCGATAGAAAATTTAAAATTACGGACGAATATGAGAGCTCATCTTCATGGAATCACAGATAGTAATTTCCCACAACAACTGCTAAAACTTGGAGAAGCCCACTCCAAATTGAAGCAGTTGTGACATCCTGCTGGATGAGTCTGTAGGCTAAATAGTCCATAATTTAGAAAATTTAATAGATGCTGTATACCCTGACATCGAGAATTTGCACGAAAAGGACTTTCATTGGTTGTATTCAAGGGCAATAGTGTCACCCAGGAATGATACTGTCAACGAAATAAACAATCTCATCATTCAAAAAGTCTCCGGCCAAATAAAAAATTACAAATCGATCGATACCGTGACTAATATTGAAGACACAGTCCATTATTCCACAGGAATTTTTAAATTCACTAAACTCTTCTGGACTACTGGACTGTGGTGGCACATGAATTGACGTTAAAAATTGGAATTCCAATAATGCTTTTAAGAAATTTAAGCCCTCCGAGCATGTGTAATGGGACGAGACTGCTTATTAAGGAATTGAAGGACAATTTAATTGTAGCGACCATTATCACTGGCCCAGCAGCTGGTCGAGTAGCTCATATACCGAGGATACCGATGATCCCAACTGTTCTGCCAATCCCTTTTAAACAACTTCAGTTTCCGGTGAAATCATCTTTCGCGTTAACTATTAACAAGTCCCAGGGCCAAATCTTCGAATTATTAGGGATCGACCTACGAAAAGAATGTTTCACTCATGGCCATCTGTATGTTGGCCTATCACGTGTCGGAGCTCCTGAAAATCAATTTATTTTGCTGCCACAAAATAAAACTACTTCAAATAAACTAATACTAAAACTAATGGCTTTTGTTTTGTAAATAATATGATATATGTATAAAATTTAAAAATAAAAAAATACAAAAAAAAACATTAATAAAAATATGAATAAAAAAAATTCATAAAAAAAAATTCAAACTTCCTTTATAATTTTACTTTTTTTTTGAAACCCGATGCAAAAAAAGGGTGTATGTGTGTGTGTATATACCCGTGCAAAGCCGGGGCGGGCCGCTAGTATGATATAGACTTGTAGTAACCTTCTCAAAGTGTGACCACTGGCCATAAGCCCACAGGCTTATGCGAAGCTTATGTCAATTCAGTCATCTGTCAGACGCGAACCGAATAACAATAGGTACAAAATGGGTAAAAGAGTGCGATTCAAGATCGGAAACCCATAAGAAATTAACCGGAATTACTTTCCACACGTAAGATTAATGTTTACATTAATATTAAAATACAGTAAAATAGATAAAATGTTGAATTTTCATAATTAGCTTCAGTGATACCACTAAAAACTTAGTTTTTGTTTCCCACATTTGTGGGAGAGTTATTAATTTATGGAAAAGGAGATTTTAAATATTTTTTGTTATAATAATAACGCTGCAGGGTGCCTAAAGATGCAGTACGCCGTGACAAGTGGGTGAAAATTATCCGATTGCTGAGAAAAGAAACTGACTGGCTACCTGCACCCGGGAGATCATTTATCGTCAATTCAAGTTGATCATTCGCTTTTATTAATAAATGCCATAATTAATAAATACTTAAAAATAAGATTGTATCACGAAAGCAAATTATTCACTCAGACTTATAAAAAAGAGACTAAAAGGCAATTTTATGCAAAACTTATGTTACACAGCGGTGTATGATCAATAATTCATCTGCCTAGCTTTTTCCCAATTATGTTGGGGTCGGCTTCCAGTCTAACCAGGTGCAGCCGAGTACTAGTGTTTTACATGGAGCGACTGCCTATCTGACCTCCACAACCCAGTTGCGTGGGCAACACAATCCCCCTTGGTAAGTCTGGTTGTTAGACTTTCTGGCTTCTGACTACCCGTAACGACTACCAAAGATGTTCAAATGACAGCCGGGACCCACCAATTTAACGTGCCTTCCGAAACACGGAGGAACTCGTCATGATAAGATGGTCACCCATCCACGGACCGACCGCGCCAAGCGTTGCTTAACTTTAGGGACCGTACCCATACTACGTGACCCGTTTAGGGGGGGGGGGAGCGGAAAATACTACGGTTAGTCACAGGAGCGGGGGGGTGGCTCAGGTTTTTGTCACGTAGTCGATTTTAATGAGAGAAATCTCGTATTTTTTCGACCTAGATGAATATTAATGTGATTAAACAGAAAATAATTGTTGTGTTCGTAAATTAAGTTACTGTAAGTTACATACTGTACAGCAATATGTTTTCACAATTAAAGTTGTTCTTTTTCATAATACATAATTCACTAGTAATTTAAGTATGCATGCAGTCTTATCCAATAAAGACGAGTATGAGCCAAATTATTTTTTTTTCGATTTTTGCCTGTGAAATGATTAAAAATCATAATTATGAATTACTACGTGAAAACTAAAGGGGGAGGGGGGGTCTTGGCATATACTACGAGTGGTCACCGATGGGAGGGAGGGGTCGAAAAATCTTAAAAAATAGGTCACGTAGTATGGGTATGTTCCCTTATGATCGATCGACCCGTGCGGCTGTTAGGCCCTGTCCACGTTAAATACAATAATTCCCTTTCAATATAATGAATGTAAGTACATTATTTTACTACTCAAGCGTTTTCACTATTTTGTGTATCTGTACCTAATTGTGTACACCTTACCTACAGCGCTTTAAATCGCTGCTCTAAGGCAGGTGTACACAATTAGGTACAGATGTGTGATCCAATTTTTTTCGGAACAGCCGATCTAGTACGGAGTACACAGAGATCGTTGATCCATTCATTATTTCAGTTAACTTGTAATACATCTGATAAGAAATTAATAAGTAATAGTAAAATATTGAATTTATATTTATTAAATATTTTTACGAGTACATGGCTTGAAAAAGTTGGGTAAAATTTCGCATGGGCTGGCCACCCCACACCGCCATTGCAAATTTATATTCCCATCTTTGTCTAATCAAAGTGACGGCAATGTATTTGCGATTTGTGTGACTGAGATAGATATATGTTTAATTTTAAATGTCTAGTGGTTTCAAAGCTACGTCATTGCATCTAAAAAGTGGACACACATTTTTTGACGCATTTGTATGAGGTTGCTCCTCTTGTATATTGAACTCAGTGGTTGTAGCAAAGTGAATGAATGAAAAAACTCTTGAATGAATAAAATTGCCACGATTTATACGATTTAGCTTGGGAATAGTTAGTTTATCTTAGTTCGGAAACTTTTAAGATTGTCCCATTTTCAATAAATAATGAATGTAACAATAAATGTAACAATTATAGGTAAAATGTAACAATTATAGGTAGGTAATAAAAATAAAAAAACATCGTTTATTGCATATTTTTTGTTATATTCATCTTCAGATGAAAATTTTTTATCTTTATTATAAAGTAATTAAAAATATTGTTCCCGAGTCAAATTATTTATTAAATTGAGTAGTATAAGTTTTAGAGTGTTTAGTATAATTAGTCATGATTATTTATTTCACTCATTGTTCATTCATCTGATTGAATTAGAACTGAATGCATCACTATTACTTTAAATTTGGCAACATTATTTTACAAAGTGACAATAACTACTGTCAGCTAGTTTTGTCTAATTAAAAATACGACTATAGTGAACAATATCAAATTATTAAAGTGTATGTATAATATGTTTATTAAAACAGTAAAATGTTTAATATGTATATTAAAACAGTAAAATATTCTCGGTGGCCCAGTGGTCGACCACTCGGCTCAGCACACGGCTTCTGATTCAGAGGTCCGGGTTCGATTCCTGGCACTCTCACACCAATGATTTTTCGAAATTGTTTCCGGAAGTTATGTGTGATAAATATCGATGACTGAAAACTTTGTGCCCGGTATGGCAATAGGTTCGCCACCTATTCCATTTGGGACGTAAACATAACGGTGAGACGAGGCTTAACAGCCGCTGCCTACACCTTCCGGTAACAAAAGGCGCGAAGTTATGTTATGTAAAATAGTAAAAATATATAGTTATGACTAGCTGACCCGGCAAACGTTGTCTTGCCGAAAAATAAAATTTAAAAAATAGGGGTTGATCGTAGGGGGTTGAAAATTTAGGGTTGCATGTATTTTTGTATCCCGTTTTATAAAAAAAATAAGAAACAGAAATATATCGAAAAATTAAAAAAAAAATTAAGGGGTGGGCTACCCTTGTGATTTAGGGGGATGAAAAATAGATGTTGTCCTATTCTCAGACCTACCCGACACGCACATAAAATTTCATGAGAATCGGTCAAGCCGTTTCGGAGGAGTTCAATTACGCACATCTAGACTCGAGAATTTTATATTTTAGATATACTTACGTTAACTTTTATGGACTTATGTTGACCATATTTTGGATCTGTGAGTCTCGCCGGTGGCACCAGCTTCAGTTTGTACGCCCAAGGGTTGGAAAATGGATTTTTTAAATAAACTATAATAAGCGTTATTAGTACTTGCAAAGTATAATATAAAGTTAACAAGTTCGTTATTAAAACACGTCGCAGAAATAAGCACACGGACATTTTAAATTTTTTTTTACGATCGACCCTCGCACGTCTGTAACCGCCAACTCTTGTTGGTTAACTGACGTTGGTAAGTACTGTAGTCTATAGGTAGGTAGCGTTTCGATCTCACAGAGTAAATTTGTATATATGTACTGTTGTTCGAACTCTGGTATGACGTGCCAATTCAATTGATAGATAAACCATTTAATTTTTTTTTATGTGTGATATTGTGTTGTAAAATATTGTAATAAATTACAATGTTGACATTAATTAAGGCATTTAAAAGTGTTGTACATTTATGTAGCTCCTAATAATTAACTAAGTCGTTTATAATTGTTATAAAACTATCAAGTCGGCGTTTCTGTACATTGGAGATATCGGTTTTTCTCTTTGCTAATTGCTAGAGCAATGAAAATCTCAACGACAGCGTTTAGAATTTTTATTTCTGATAACAGATTTTCGTGTGACAGCAAATTATGTACCTCCAGTACACTGGTGCCTTTTTTTATGTAGCTATACACCAGTATGTTCTAATATACAGTTCAATTCTGCTTATCCTGGAGGAATAAAACTAAAAAAACATTAAAATCTAAAGCCTATTGCGCAAGTTATCGTCAAAAAAGGCCAGCGCGGAACCCAGAACTGCGGAGGGAACAGCTGTTAGAGGGAAATAGCTATTGGCAGATCGTGGGGTCAATAAATGAGTTTCGCTAAAATATAAAAAAAGACAATTATTTTCACACTTTATCGTAATATCACAAATTAGGTAAATTCATTTTAAACGTAGTTGGAAAAATTTGGTCAAGGGAAAAATGATGAAAGTTTCAAGGTCAAATTATGAAAGATGATTCGCAAGAAATGGATTTACGGACTACAACAAAATTTAACAAGAGGATATTCTTTTTTTCACTGTTAGCTTCGACTGAATATAATAGTCTATACAGAATTCGGGTGGGCATCGAACCCGCCAACCTATATTTGGCTACCGGTACTTGCGCCAAGCCTCTATGCCGTTCGTAGAGTTCAAGTCGCTTAACCGGTTCGAGAAGGAAGCAACAACGTTTTACCATTAAAATACAAGTACTAAGGTCGAGATCAAAAACAGTAGGTTTATGTATGATATTTGATCCAATGACAAAGAGTTAGTATTTTATTAGCAAATTCTATCATACTTCACAGTGGTGCTCACAGTTTTCACAGTGGTAGAGCCAAGCAGTTCGCTGCATGAGCGGGTCGGCTTGACTGGTGAAATACCACGGCCGTTGTACTCGGTGAGAGAGGTATCCGGAGGCCCAACCCCTTCGCCTGTCCCCTTACCGTCCCACTTCCATGTCCCATAGTAAGGGACGGCAACGCAACAGCAACACTAACACACACACTAACAGTGGTAGAGCCAAGCAGTCCGCTGCATGAATGGGCCGGCTCGACCGGTGAAATACCACGACCTCTCAGAAGACCGACGTAAAGTGGCTCATGCCGCGTTTCGTTCGGTGAGAGAGGTACCCGGAGGCCTACCCCCCGTCCCCATCCTTTCCTATCCCCTATCCCTTAAAGGTCGGCAACGCAACAGTAGCACTATATGTGTTGCTGGTGTCCATGGGCGGCGTTAGTTGCTTACCATCAGGTAATAGGTTGATAACAAAATACCGCCACATTTTTTTAATATGGCGCAGCCAGTGACAAATATTCGAGCTGGGCAAATAGGAATTCGGAAAGAGCACGTTTAAATCTATTAAATTGCCGCTTTTTTAACAAAACGGCTTTACTAAATAGATACAGGTAAATTAGTCTCGAGAAATTTTTGCATATGTAGTGGTGTGTATATTACTCAAATCTTAGAGCGCGTTTCCACTATATCGTTCTGGCCTATACAAAAATGTTTCGATATCCTTACATTACTATTTAATTTTATACTTATCCCTAGCAACACTCTGATTTTTGTTTTCAATAAAAACAAGTTTTTATTTTAAAGAAAAAGGTTTTGACATTATAAAAAAAAAATTTCATTCTATTTCACGTCCTTGAGCAAACGACAAGGCGACTACCGTGAAACAATAAAATATCGTGTCGTTCTTTAGATGATAGTAGTTTAGCTATAGGTAAAAAGTTTTGACCATAATAATTACGAAACAAAACAAACAAATAAATCGTCACTTGATAGTGGAAAGTGGAAACACGCACAAAGCAGAATAAACCAGTTTACGCTGTCCGCAGATGCCACGTGACCATACACTACTACATATGCAAAAATTTCTCCAAGCTAATTTACCTGTACTACAATATTAAATAAGTTCGTTAGTTTAAAAAAAAAAACTAGTCATTCATCAAAGTAGGAGAGATCATATAATTGTTTTGGCTTACATTGCTCTACAAAAAGACTGAAAAACTGTAAGACTTTCCAAACATTACCGATTAAGACTAACAAAAAAACAGACTTCAGCTACTGGCAAGAACAAATGCAACGAAATACGAATGTCAATTTAAATAAAAAACTAATTAATTTAAATTTTTATTGAATAACAACAGATAATTTAGCTATGAATAATTTTAAAAATTTAACACTATACATTCTTAAAAAAAGACAACAAAAATATACTAAATCTTTCAGCTTACCATAACTTTCATATTAATTTGTTTAGATATATACAATATAACTAGTTGACCCGGCGAACTCTGTTCCGCACCAACGTAATAAATAATTAAATTTTGGATTTATCATACATGAATTATAGATAAAAACCACCCCGTTGATACCCTCTATCAATTAAAGAAAACCGCATCCAAATCCGTTGCGTACTGTTGAAGATCGAAGCATTTAAGGAGACAGACAGCGGAAAGCAACTTTGTTTTATATAATACTATGTAATGATTATTGTACATCAGTAATTTTAAAGATCAACAGGGCTTAAAATAATAAGCATTATATATAACACAATAAAAGCTTTAACAAGCAAACCATTTTATATTTGGAACAAATGATTCGAGTCGAAATAATTATAGATCTTTTTAATAATAATAGTAAAGAAAATCATTAGCTATATAAAATTACGGCTCCCATAGTTATAATAGCTAAATGACCTATTATTGGTGCCCAACTACAAATAAACAATGATAATGATAATTTGAAGACTTAATCGAAATCCGAATTAAATTTCCAGTCTACAAATCTAAGAACATTAAAAAAAAAATTGTGCATTATGTCCACAAATCAACTAAAACAATCCTATGTATTATTCACATAATAATTGATAATAACATTGCTGTTTTACTTCCAACCGCCCATGTATACCGTGGTGCGTTGCCGTCCTTTAAGGGAGTAGGAAAGGAAGGGGAAAAGGGATCGGGCCCCCGATACCTCTCTCATCGAACGAAACGCGGCACAAGCCACTTCACGCTGATGTTCCGAGAGGTCGTGGTATTTCACCGGTCGAGCCGGCCCATTCACGCAGCGAACTGCAAGACTCTACCACTGTTAAAATATCGCCTTCGGTTTCTATTTATCAAGATTATTTTTAAGACCAATTATAATTTCAAACTTCCGGAAAGCCAAGCAAGTGTTCGCTAGGATTTCCACTCTCTAAGCCCCTGCACTAGAAGTCGGAGTGCAGAGCTACTAGGCCATAGATAATTGGGTATTTGAAAAAAAAAATTTTTTGTGATAAATTGAAAGATTATATATTAGTTTTATAACAAAACATTTTTTTTTTTTTTTTCGCAATAATTCAAAAGTTATTTCAAAATAAAAATAAATTTTTGAATCCAGTACCGAAGACACGCCGACAACTCCCGAACAAACCCGAGCGCGTGTGACGTCTTAATGTTAGTTTTCACTCATTGCAGTTGATAGAAAAATAATAAATACAGTGTTTTGATCTATTTAATTTTGTTGTCATTATTAAATATTTAAATTTATATTAAAAATGTCGAACCTCAAAAGTTATCCTTCTTGTTTTGTACCATTATGTACGAATACTACAAAGGCAACTCCTGATAAAATGTTTTTAAATGTTCCCCAAGATGACAAATGTCGAAATAAATGGTTTCAAGCAGTGCACCGTGATAATCCCCAAACAAAATCGAATTTTTTTTGTTGTGAAGATCATTTCGATGTAAGTATTTCTTAATACCATTTTTATTAATTATTATTTATCTAAGTATACAAATCAAATAATTATTATATATTTAAGGAAAGTTCAGTAAATAATTTTTTTAATGTAAATAGTTTTATTTTCTTCAAAATGTGGATCAGCAACACAAAAGATACTTTATTTTTTACCAGTCAATAACATTTGTAGTTGCATTTGGGCATTACACTTCAAGCTGACTTTACCTTTTGCTAGAAAAATATCCAATGATTTATGACTGGTGGGACATTTTACTTCAACAATGGCATTGCTTGTCATTCCATCAGGAGATGCTGCAAAAATCGGATAACTAGGTACAAGATACATCCCCGGACGCGTTATTTTTACTCTTAATTCTTTCTCAAGAAACGTCGTCGTCGTCGTCGTCGAACGTCATTTCTTAAAAAATCGGTGATCATAAATATATCAACATCAGGAATATTATCAGACTTTGCCTTAATAAATCCTTTATCACACATAACTAATTTAAATCAACTAACAACTCGTATTTTAGCAATAAATTTTCAATATTATTGTCTAGACATGAGTATTAGCCGTAAACGCTGTACTGTTATTAAATAGCTATAACATTATGACGTCACAACTATAGTGACCAATCATGGCGCGTTTATAGTCACGTGATTTTTATTTAAATTTCATCAATTTTTAATTGTTTATAATTAATTGAAAAAATAATTTTTTCAAGTTTTTGCATTAAATATCAATATTATTAATAATAAAGTTTTAAAATACATAAAAAAAAAATCAATATTTTTTTTTTTCAAATACCTAATTATGGTGCGAGATGATGCACTCAGGGTCACGGTCTAGATTGGGCTCCATTTTTCTTTTGACTCATACAGGAAAAAGTATATAGCTTTTTCATTTATAAACTAAACAAAGCGGGTTGTATGATATATTGAAATGTATGGTAATTTATACTATAAATTTCAATATACTTTACAACCTGTAATTTTACAGCAACCCGTCTAGTTAATCACCCCAATTTTATAGAAAAATCACAGCCAAGTAACACACTCTTACAATGCTCTTTTCCGGCATTTGAGTACTGTTTCTTGTTGGAGATAGTGTCCTTTAAAGTGCATACACAAACATAACCATAACTTCAGGCCTTTTTCTACCCGAAGGTGTAGGCAGCGGCTGTTAATTAAGTCTCGACTCGCCGTTATGTTTACGTCCCAAATGGAATAGGAGGCGAACCTATTGCCATACACCACAAAGTTGTCAGTCATCGACATTTATAACACATAACTTCCGATAATAATTTCGAAAGTCATTGGTGTGAGCCCGGATTTGAACCCACGACTTCTTGATTCAGAAGCGGGGTGCTCCACCACTGGACCGCCGAGACTTTAATATTAAAGTATCTTTAAAAATTATTGCGTAGTTAAATTTTCTATGTATTGGCGTGGAGTATGGTTTGAAGTTTTACACCTACGCGAGCACTTTTATACAAACTAAAACAAAATAGTTATATGTATGTATAATCGCAGCAAATAAATTATATTATTTTTCCCCATATTGTAGTTATGAAAAAAATAGAGTAAAATATCTACAAAACCATGCAAAGTAATACAAAACCATCATGATGAGAAAGAGATCGTTAATCCAAAATAATTATCAACAATTCCAACATCCATAAATTGGGTCCAGCTAAAATGTCGAGCAGGTTCCTTTTACTCTTCTCCTGAACCACTGTTGTCCGGATGCTTAAAACTTTCGCTATCCACGTACCTAATGCAATTCGCTGACATCATCAAAAAACATATCAAGGTCTGATTTGGGATTAATAGAACCTGTTTCCACCGAACCAGAAAGTGTCCAAAGTTTACTATCGTTCATTGTGCTACTGAGCCCAGAGTTTGATAATCCATAACTCGTCTCAGCAGATGTACTCGCGCCTGAGCGGGATTCCTCTTTTAATCTCTCCTGTGTCTCCTTCTCAATTTGTTCCAGACGATCTAGACATTTCGATGGATCCAAACATTTTGGTCTACTGCAAATGTCTACGTCAATTTCAATACTGTGGAAAAAAACACGTTTTCAGTAACAAAGCATAGACTAAGATGAAAAATTCTGTTGACGTAGAGACTGTTGTTTGATTTATTCATTGTGCTTTCTATTTATAAGACCTATGTCCGTAAATCTATATCCATAGTATGGGTTAGGAATTTCTCGAAATTTTGGAAAGTCTTTTCAAAGTACTGTAAGGTCGTCGATGAATGAAAAAATTGTGCTCGTTAGTTTCTATCATAGTTAGAATTTTATGTGTGATTTTTGACATTGTTGCCATATGCACGAGTTAAAATCGATCAATGGCTAAGCCTACGGAGCATGCTAAACAAATTTATATGGTTATATTATAAAACAATAGCTAAAGAAAGGGCATTCGAAAACATATCAGTACGTGATATATCAGATAGTCTGCAACCAAAATAAATGGCCAATAAGGCAACTTAGCCTATTAAAGCCAATTGGCTGCTGTTATTTTAAATAATTCATGAACACCGAACGGGCATTTTTATTGCATTGCATTAAACTATTCAGTTCCATTAATATATCTTTCAAACAATAGTTTTTATAACACGTCCACATAATTGGTCAAGGATGTCTATATTATTTTAGTTACCCGGTGTCTTCTTTGAACTTAACCCAGTCTTCCAGTGTGGGTGCTCGAGGTATCTCTGCAGCTGCAGCTCTCGAGGCATTCTCCATTGAGTATTCCATCTCTTCCTTCTCAGCTATTATTCCATACGAAAAAAATGTTAACCATATTTAGTAATATAGTATGCATATAACTACGCGATTAGATACGGACAGTTGTATGAATTAAGTGTACCGTTTAAAACACCGTAACAAATTTCTGATCTTGGTCAGGATTTCGACGTCAGGCATGCGGCCGGTCATAAAACCACAGCCAAATCTTCAATCTTTGTGCCGACCCCAATTAGAGCGGGATAAGGGCAGAAAAATGATGATGTTAGGATTCCGAGTCATTGGCGAGGAATAACTCGTTTACTAAAAAATGTTTATTAGCTGAAGGGAGTTGAGGAAAATCTCAGGAGCGCTCATCCTCAAAATACCTGAAGTGGGCAGTTAATGGATGACCATAATTAAGTTTGCCATACCTATTAATATATGTTTTGGCAGGGAACTGCAATAAAAAGTCGCGGACTCGAAAAACGTACTATCGCATTCACAGTTACAGTTTTTCGTTCGGTTACACGAAGACCCGTTGCTTACGACGACGGTCATTAAACGCGTGAAGGTATGACGCGTTAACTTATAACGACAAGGAAACGAAACAATACTTTCTAAACAGCAAAAACTACGTTCAATATAGATAGTGTGCACATAAGACGCGCAGTGTCAAGAGAAAATGTTGTTAGCATTACTCTAAGTAGGTACCTACCTATGTCTTAGAGGACAAAGCTTTAAAGTAAAAGAGTAACAGTATTAGAAAAGAGTTGAGGAAAATCTCTCGAATGCTCAGAGGATGAAAATTGAGATGCATTTTGTAGATTCAAAAATCTTTTTTCCTCAACTCTTTATTAGTAAAACGAGAGTACAAAACATAACTTCACGCCTTTTTCTACCCGAAGGTGTAGGCAGCGGCTGTTAAGCCTCGTATCGCCGTTATGTTCATGTCCCAAATGGAACAGGTGGCGGACCTATTGCCATACCGGGCACAAAGTTTTCAGTCATCGATATTTTTCCCACATAACTTCCGAAAAGAACTTCGAAAAGTCATTGGTGTGAGCCAGTGTGAGGATTTGAACCCGCGACCTCTAGATTCAGAAGCGGGGTGCTCGGCCACTGAACCACTTGCAAGTCGCATTTGAAGTTTCACTTCAAAAAAAAGTTACAACAGATGCTGTTTTAGAAACATCGCAGAGTCGTCAGTCGTGACATTTTCACATATTGTAGTAGACTCGGTCGCTGTCGTATGCTGTATGAGAAAGTTGTCAAATCCTCTGTTTTCCCTTTGAACATACTTGTGTACAGTAAACACTGGTGTTCTCGTCAAATATTAGTAGTGAGCGATTAGGTGTGAAATGATCGGACAGCATGACGTCACAACCGTTTTATAAATACGAAATATGTAGTAGGTACTCGAGTAAGTTTTGTTATTACTCGAGTTTGGCAAATCGCTATGTCTTTTTATTAGCTTTTTATTAGCTTCACCTGTATGTTTGTATGTTTGTAACCGACTTCTTTGGGCGCGATTTTGACCCACTTTAAACGGCCAGATTTCGTTCAAACTTTGTAGATTTATTGAAGACCAATGACAATACACTAATTTGATAAATTTATTCCATTTTTCAATTTGCAAAATATGATTTTTGTTAATTTTTTAGTGTTCATAGTTCACTTCTCGCACCATCTAGTGGCAATCAGCGGAAAGTCTACGTTATCAACTTGAAACGAGTTCCTTGTATAAGTCACAGATGGCGCTATTCCTCAAATTCGGTTTTGATATCCGTTGTTAGCACGCTTTAAAATAGTTAAGCAATAGTTTAAAAAACTAAGAAACGCGCTTGTTATAGAAAACCGAACTAAAAAATATAAAATAAATATTCGCGTGGAGTCCCTCCGCGCTATGGAAGTGAAACTTTGAGCACATCTTACTTACATTACGACGGGCCTCGTGGTGCAATGGTAGAATCGAATGTAGAACGGAGATTGGCGGATTCAATCCCCACTCGAGTATAAATCTTAATATGGGTCTTAGTAGAATTTAGTAATTACTCCTCTATTTAAGAGGATACGCCATATTCAACGTCGCATTGTTCTTTGATTTAGGTACTCCCCCAAGCTCAAGCCCATTCAACCCACATTGTAAAAATGCATTAAAATACTTATTCCGCAATATTGGATTAAGGATGACGTCACACTTTTCAACATACTATCGAAAAGCCCTTTTATTTGATACACAAAAAAGCATTAAAACTATCTGTGAATGAGAGCTAGTGGTATTTCCCAGGCGAGCCAGCCCATTCATGCAGCGGACTGCTTGGCTCCTCGACTGTTAATAATATCATCCTTAGCGTGTTTAAAAACTTCAAAAATTAGTCGTAAGATCAAGAACTACGTAACACATATTTATTAAATTCATAATATATATCTACATACTACATGGCAAAATAAAAAATAGATCCATGCGGTTCGAATAAGAATATCGACGTAAAGTTGCTCGTGCCGCTTTTCGTCCGGTGAGGGAGGTATCCTAAGGCCCGAGCCCCTTTCCCTCCTACTCTCTTAAAGAAGGGCAACGCACCACGGTGTTCATGGACGGTGTCAAGGTGCTTACCATCAGGTGACCCACTTACTCGTTTGCCCTTCTATCCCATAAAAAACTAAGAATTGAATTGTTATTATCATTTTCGAGTGGAGAATTAACGTAATGGTATTATTATATCACTAGTAAAACTAATAATCACTTTGAACTTTGAAAATGTATAATGTGTTGAAATGTAAATTATAAAAGGCATGGCACTTCAAATAGAATGTGATTAACAGACATAAAATAGAATGGTCAACATTACCATAATGGTGTCTGTATAGATATATATTCCAAATAGCTTTTTAAGATATTATCGAAATGATAATCACTCTACTCATATCTGTCAATAAAATATTTATAACTATTGACACCATGCACCCCACGCTTTTTTTAAAATAAAATATTTTTTTTTATTCACACTATTATTAATTTATATTCATTGAAATTTTTAACACTATTTTCTTAATTTAAATTCATTAAAATTTATTTTCTATTTTTTAGTTCGGTTTTCTATAAAAAGCGTGTTTTTTAGTTTTTTTAAACTATTATTTATTATATCGACTTACCTACTGCATTTTACACGTTATGCAATGATTCCCTTTTTTATAATTTTAATTAATTTCTTTTTTTTTAATTCATATTTTTTTAACTGGTTGTAATATTAGGAAAGGCCTAGTGCAGGTAAACATAAAAACGTTCTTTTTCAAAATCATGTTTCATGATACTTGAAATATTTGCAAAAAAAAAATGCAATAGACTAAAGTTTACCGGCTAAAGAATAGGTATCCAAGAAGGTGAAAAAGACTTTACGGTACCTATACAGGGAAAGAAAAATTAAGTGTTCACAAAATGAGCTATTTTTCTCGTCCAAGAAGAAACAAAAAATTAAATGAGTGCCTTAACAAAACAACCAACAGCAGTAATTACCTTTGTGATATTTTTTGTAAGCCGAAGATGTGCGACGCATTGCCCTTGCCAGATTTCCACAAACTGCATCCATAGAAGTAAGCTTGCTGCCACTGGCCAACCACTCGTCATCTTTATGTAGCAAAATTAAAAGTTAAAAACCTATTAAATTCCTGATATTATTAGCCTCCGATTAACATATTTGTCTTAAAATTTCCCTGTGCATCATGTTTCCAAAATAGGTTGTGTTATAGAAATTATATTCATCAAATATTAATTATGCTTATCTATATTTATTTGAAATGTTTCTTATTAAGACCAAATTTAGTAATTCTATTGAATGTTGATGAGGATAACGGTTACTCTACATACCATAAGATTCAAGACCATTTTTCATATCAATAAAATAATAACATAACTTCACGCCTTGTTATACCCGAAAGTGTAGGCTGCGGCTTTTAAGCCTCGCCAAGCCGTTATGTTTACGTTCCAAATGGAATAGGTGGCGAACCTTATAGTAGTGGTAGAGCCAAGTAGTTCAGCAGCTGCATGAATGGGCCGGCTCGACTGGTGAAATACCACCACGCCTCAGAAGATCGACGTAAAGTGGCTCTTTCCGCGTTTCGTTCTGTGAGAGAGGTGCCCGGAGGCCCACCCCTTCCCCATCCCTCCCTATCCTACTCCCTTAAAGGTCGGCAACGCAACTGTAACATAACACAGGTTGCAGGTGTCCATGGGCAGCGCTGGTCACTTAACATCAGATGACACGCCTGCTCGTTTGCCCTCCTATCCCATAATAAAAACCTATTACCATACACCGGATACAAAGTGTTCAGACATCGATAGTTTCCGAAAGGAATTTCGAAAAGTCATTGGTGTGAACCCGGATTCGAACCCACCTCTTCTTGGTTCAAAAACGTGGTGCTCGATCACTGGATGATACTAGGTGGCAGTATAATAAAATCCAACTTTCAATAATATCGGAGCACCGTGGAGCGATACTAGGCTTTCATCGACTAGAAAGTAGCTGGCAAATCTTTGAATGACTGGAGAGATTGTGCATTATCACAGTTAAAAGTTATGTTTGAAAGAAACATTTAAAACGAAAATTTATGAAATGATCACACATGGACAATTCGTAAAGAAAGGTAATCAAAAGTCGTTTAAAAGTTTATTTTTGCTCAACCCAATCGAAGTAAGGGCAAGATATTAATGAATGTAATCACAAGATAAATAGTCTTACCCATGAGTGTGTGTAATATCTGAAGTCTCGTGGGTTCGTCTATATTTGGTCTGTCTTGAGCGGTCCGCGGTCTCCTTGGAAAAGTTGGGCGAGTTGGTCTTACACCTGCGTTCTCCGTCGTCGCAGGCCGTCGCAATAAACGTCTCGGTGACATTTTTTGTACTTCATTTTCCTCTTGAGAATAAGCAATGAAGGAGACCTAATTTTAACAAGCAGATGAGTTAACGGTGCTTTATCATTCTAGTTCCAACTCATTAGGAGAACTATGTTCGTGGGTACTAATGTGACTATGACTGTGTCTTCAAGAGATACACTAAGAAATTGTTTATTTTCCATTGATCTAAAGCGATCTAAATATTAGGTCGGGGAAAAAGTCTTTTCGCATAACGTAGGTATAAACTTATTATAAAATTTCTTTGACTGTACTATTTGTGTCTGGCTGGTTTTGGTAACATTAAAAAGGTTACATTATAAAGAAAAGAAAAAAATAAAAAAAAGTTGTTTCCCGCTATTTTTCATTTGTTTTTCTCTCCGTAAAAATGAGTGAATCTAATGAAGAAATTCGATACATTTTAAATTTTTATTATAAAAAAGGCAAAAATGCAACTCAAGCAGTGAAAAAAATTTGTGATGTTTATGGACCTGATGCAGTGTCAGTAAGAGTAGCACAAATTTGGTTCAAACGTTTTCAGTCCGGAAATTTTGATGTTAAAGATGCACCTCGCTCTGGTCGCCCTGTTACGAATAAAATGGACGCCATTTTTGAAAGAGTGGAGCAAGATCGGCATATTAGTAGTTACGATGTAGCTGAAGAACTGGGAATTGACTACAAAACAGTTTTGACCCATTTGAAGAAAGCTGGTTATACAAAAAAGCTCGATATTTGGGTGCCACACGAGCTCACTCAAAGAAACTTAATGAACCGTGTACTCATTTGCGATTCATTATTGATACGTAATGAAACCGAGCCGTTTTTGAAGAGATTGATAACTGGCGATAAAAAGTGGATCACGTACGACAAGAACGTGCGAAAAAGGTCGTGGTCGAAAGTTGGCCAGGCTTCACAGACTGTGGCCAAACCTGGCCTAACACGAAATAAGGTGATGCTGTGTGTATGGTGGGATTGGAAGGGCATTGTTCATTATGAGCTTTTACCGTCCGGCAAAACCATCGATTCTGATCTTTACTGCCAGCAACTGATGAGATTAAAGGAAGCAGTCGAGAGAAAACGGCCGGAATTGATCAACAGGAAGGGTGTGGTCTTTAATCACGATAACGCTAGACCACACACATCTTTAGCCACTCAGCAAAAATTAAGAGAGTTCGACTGGGAGGTCCTAGTGCATCCACCATATAGCCCTGACCTTGCGCCTTCAGATTTTCACCTGTTTCGGTCTCTTCAGAATTCTTTAGGTTCTGTAAGGTTGACCTCAAGAGAGGACTGCCAAAACTATTTGTCCCGTTTTTTTGATCAGAAGTCCCAAAGTTTCTACAGTAACGGGATAATGTCTCTGCCCACAAAATGGCAGAAAGTTATTCAACAAAACGGTACATATATATTGTAAATAAATGTAAATAAACTTTGAAAAAAATGTCTTGACTTTTCATACAAAAATACGAAAATACTTTTCCCCCAACCTATTAGATACGTATATTAGGTACAACTGCGAATTGTTCATAACAAGTTACTCGTACGCATTACGTGCTCTTTATGCTACGTCGGTAACATGCCGGAACTCAATTGTGGAAATAATGCACCTTACCTATTCCTGCACAATCACGGAAACGGGAATATAATACAAGTATATAGCTTCGCTCGCAAAATATCCAAATAATGGAACAAAATAATAAATATCCTTTAAAATTATTGAATCATTAAAAATCTAGCTAATAAAGTTTTGATAACGTCCTATTTCAAAAAACAAATAAACAGCATCGCTTCATTCCCAACTTAAACCTAAACTTTCCACACCCATCTTATTGATCCGCGGTTAAAATTGATCAAGGACTTAGAAGCAGCATTAAAATTGCTAAGATTATTTTACATTTCTGCCCACGCTCATCCAGATGGTTAGCTGAATATAATTTTACCGTTTCCATAGGCTGAGTTGAAGGTCCCGGTTCTGCTTCATCTACAGATCGTTCTGTACCTCCTAAATTTATCGCAGTAATATCCACCTCCACATCACTATTGGACGATGCAGAACTCAATTCTTCATCATATTCAACTATAATATAAAAATATAAACATGTAGGCAATATTAGACTGGAGTTGGTATAACTTTATTTTAATATTTTTTAAGTGGAACTTCAAATGCGACTTGCAAACTTTTAACGTGTTTAACGCCCGGTGCGTATATAAAAGGTAGGAAGACATGGGATATTGTTCTATTCCATTATCAGATCTCGAACACTATTAATGTATGTAAAGGGATACCTATATAATCTAGATATTTATATAACCTAATATAGATATTTATATAATCATATATAAAATATCAATAACTCGCTCTGTGGTCGTCTGCCACAATCAGATGTTACATCAAAACATCATTTTGTATTTCCAAACCAAACCGGATCAGTAGGATTCGAAAAGAATTCAAAAAGTCGAACTAATATAGTAAGTACGTACAATGTACATAAATTGATTGTTCGAACGCAAGATCTACTTTATTTTTTATGTTTTTTCAAAATCAACTACGATAATATTATTTTAACAACCTACTAATGTTATTTATTAAGTGCCAAAAATATTGAATACATTAATTTCTTACAGTCGATATCCGTATGCAAGGGTCTTTCATCTAGATATACAAGCATGGGTAGTGCAGCAGCCACACGAGAACGATAGTCTGGTACACTTGAAGCAGGAGTACCATTTAGAGAGAGTTTTCTCAATGCACCACATACTCCTAAAGTCCAGATGCGACTTGATTCAGAGATAGGATTGCTGGCAAAAAAGCAAAACAGTATTATCATCATTCTCCTGCCCTTATCCCACTCTAAGTGGGGTCGGCACAAGATTTGGTTGTTTAACAAAATGATGTTGCCAGATCGAGGTAGCATTATATATTGAGTATTATAGAACTTAAGGAATCATCAACAGATAACTTATTTCGTGATTTAATTATCCTTACTTCGACACTTAACTGTTATTCGTTCGTTCGTTACTGATAAAATGAGTAAATCATCATCATCATCATCATCATAAGCCCTTTTGAGGTCCACTGCTGGACGTAGGCCTCCCCCATAGAGCGCCACAACTGCCGGTCCACGCAATCATGGGGGGTTTTTGCCATAATCGCCACGCTTGGCAGGCGGGTTGGCGATCGCAGTGGGCTGTATTGTCTTGAGAGAGAATGCTGCTGCCCATTCTTCTAGCTTTTCCCTTAGTCGCCTTTTACGACACCCACGGGAAGAGATGGGGTGGCGATATTCTACGCCGGCGCCACACAGCAAAATGTTAAGATTTAAAATACTTTTGACTACTCTCTCTCAGATATACAATGCAAAAGCGGTTGGATGTAGGAGGACGGCCATGACAGAACTTTCGTGACCAAATAGAACGAGTTCTGGACGAAACTGGAGCCTTAAAAATCGACACGCGTGTTTGAAAAGAGTCAGGAAAGGCAAAGAAGCGAGTAATGGCGCTCCTTTCTTTTTGTCTACCCCCAAGGGATTTGGCGTGGAGTTAAATAAAACCTCTGATAACATAGTGAATTCACTAAAAGTAGCAACGGAAAAGTTAATGTACAGGTAAATTAGCTTGGAGAAATTTTTTCATATGTAGTAGTGTATGGTCACGTGGCACCTGCGGACAGCGTAAACTGGTTTATTCTGCTTTGTGCGTGTTTCCACTTTCCGTCAAGTGACGATTTATTTGTTTGTTTTGTTTCGTAATTATTATGGTCAAAACTTTTTACCTATAGCTAAACTACTATCATCTAAAGAACGCCACGATATTTTATTGTTTCACGGTAGTCGCCTTGTCGTTTGCTCAAGGACGTGAAATAGAATGATTTTTTTTTTTTATAATGTCAAAACCTTTTTCTTTAAAATAAAAACTTGTTTTTATTGAAAACAAAAATCAGAGTGTTGCTAGGGATAAGTATAAAATTAAATAGTAATGTAAGGATATCGAAACATTTTTGTATAGGCCAGAACGATATAGTGGAAACGCGCTCTAAGATTTGAGTAATATACACACCACTACATATGCAAAAATTTCTCGAGACTAATTTACCTGTACCTGTGTCTATAATAATTCAGTAGTTAGAGATAATTCTTCCGAAGATATACGATAGCAATGAGATAAATATTTGAATAAAATTTCGTAGATTTTACATTAACTATTTCTCAAATTATTTTAGTAAGTAAGGGGGAAAAATAAATAAACACTTACTCTGATAAATCGAGAGTTTGAAGTTTCTGTAGCGCAGCGAGAGGCTGTAAATCTTGTAGACGATTTCCAGCTGCATTTAGTTCTCTCAGACTTCCTAATCCCCAGACTCCGTCCAAAGAGGTTAGGTTGCACCTTCTTATACTTAAAATCTGTTCGATTAAAATAACACTGGTTAAACTCGTTATAAAAAAATGCCGTATTTATACGGAACAGCCTCCATCGAGAAACTATAATATGCGGATTAATTAAAATAAAAATGCCTTATACAGTGGTCATTGATAGAGCTATGCAGTTCGTTGCATGAGTGGGCCGGCAGGACCGATGAAATACTATTCTGATTCAGTAGTCGTGGGTTCGATCACGGATTCACATCAATGTATTTCTCGGAATTCTTTTCGGAAATTATGTGGGATAATAATCGATGAGTGATGACAGACAACTTTGTGCCCGGTGTAACGGTAATGGGTTCGTCGCCTATTACATTTGGGAGGTAGCGTAACGATTCGGCTATACCTTCGGATGGAGAATGGCGTGGAGATTTTTTTATGTGACTACCTTTCTTGAAAATTGTATTAATATATGTGTCTATATATATTAAATAGATAATAAAAAAAATCTTCTGTTCTATTTCAACATCAGATTCTTCTAGTTCCTAACTTAACACGTTTTCTTTACTGATTGGTTTTCCTTTACCCCAGATTTACTTTATTTCTACCCGAGATATACTTTCACATACCTTGAGGTGTACCATGCCTACACCTAGATCTCTCAAGGATGCAATCGCACTACCATCAAGGGTTAGTTCTCGTAATCTAGGCGCAAGAATGTGAAGCCTCCTCAGTCCAACACGGTCAGCAATCACGCGAAGTTTAGCTTCACGTATATGCAGGACCTCGTCGTCAGTTGTTACACCACTGTTTTGCTTCTGCGACATAATGATAGTCGGAAATTAGAAGTGCCAATGGAATACATGATATCTACCACCAGGCGAATATTCATCAATTTCCAAATATATTTTATTTATCATCGATTTTAAACATTAACTAAAAGAGTAACTGGTTGAGACATAAATACTAGAATGGTAGTTCCGCGCAGCTCGGTGACAGCAGTATTCCGAGGTAGAATTCTTAACTAACTTATTTCTTTATATCATAAACTGTTTTCACGCGCAAATTGCGAAAAATAATTAATCTGTGCCATGATTTCAACCACGCCTCTGCTAAACCATAACCCGTGCTACGCGTCGCCCTATTGAGCGAAGAAATGGGCATACATTTCTCGATATATTCAACAGCTATCAAGATCCAAATATACCTACTATATATTATCAACTAACCACATTTTATTGGCAATTATATCACGAAATTATTAAATTACCAACAAACAACATAAATTCACACAAGTACCCACCTGCCTCAGGCAGAGAGAGCTGTCACGATCACGAGTCACGATTCTTAGACGTCTCATTCGCTTATTTAACTTTAATAAACATAACATAACATAACTTTTGTTACCCGAAGGTGTAGGCAGCGGCTGTTAAGCTTCGTCTCGCTGTTATGTTTACGTCCCAAATGGAATAGGTGGCGAACCTATTGCCATACCGGGCACAAAGTTTGTCAGTCATCGGTATTTATCACACATAACTTCCGAAAACAATTTCGAAAAGTCATTGGTGTGAGCCAGTGTCTGGAATCGAACCCCGGAGCCCAGAGCTCCGGGGTTCAGAGGCCGTGCGCTCGCCCACTGCGCCACCGAGACTAACTTAACTTTAATAACTCTTATCATATACGCTCATCGGTTCCTAAAGCTCCTAACACCACCGTATTCGACTTCATCCTTCCACTTTTGCACTGTTCACCAAATATCTATTTTTTTAATAACGATTTAGTTAAACTTACAAGAAGTTCTATCAATGTTAGTTCACGCGGTATAACTATGCGTCTATAACCGGGAAGACGACGTTCCAATTCATCTTGACCAGGGGGCTGTTCTGGCTCTGGAGGTCGTATCGCCAAGGCCCTAATAGTTACGTTCATTAATAGACAAATTAAACACAACATTATTACTAAATTGTTCCAGGTAATATCAGAATCGTAGTACTTTCATCACCTGAATAATGGTGTAGCTCTTATGTAGGGAGGTTCCGGTGAACTGGTACTTGATATCTCTGATGATGAGGGCGATGCAGTGAGACTGGGCGTTCGAGGTGCATTGCCCAGTTCGAAAGAAGGTGCTTCGCAGAAGGGCATGCTTCAAATGGCTGCAAAAAAAGGAAAATTTTCTGATCAGAAGCATTGAATGCCGAAAATCGTCCTTCGCGTTTGTAATTATAATAGTACCTTGGTTAAATGAGGAAATAATGTTATTTATTTTTAATATCCTTTCATTGTATTTAGCACACACATCAAAATAGCCATAGATGTTTGGTTGGTATTGGCAACGCAATAACAACTAAGTTCCATTAATTACGTTTGTTTCCATACCAAGGACCTAGCATTTCATTATGAGTTACACAGGTAATTCACTTGTAGATATACCCAATCCACCCAAAGGTAGGGAGAGAGAGAGAGCTATAATATTTCAGCGTTTTCAATTTTTAACCGACTTCGAAAAAAGGAGGACGTTCTCAAATCGTTTGTATGTATAATATTTTTTTGAAGTGTAACTTCTAATGGCTCGTGCAACCATTTAACGCTTTTAACGCCCCCTTGCGGCCGCTAATTATATTATATATTAGTATGAAAGGCGAAACTGAACCGGTCTATATATAAATCCACGAAGCAAATTGCTTAAGCGTGATTATTCGCAGTATATAGACATCTAGCGCTATACTATTAGCGCATAATTGCTAGGTATAAATTATTAGTGGAATAGTACCACCATCCGCTGCTAGATGCTGCCACAGCCGCAGCTCCGACCACTAAGATGATAAAAGATAAATTGTGAAAATATTTATGATTACATTATAGCTAAAGTTATTAAAAAACAAAAAATCCTTTCGACTTTAAACCGGCAAATAGTTAATATTCGCCGAATTAAGAACGAACATTATTTTGTTGGGCTGGGCGCTATTTAGCGGCAACTGTAGTCAACTATAGCCGTTTATCATTTTAGGTAATTGATTTATTATACATAATTACATGTTGATATTTATGTGAATATATTACTAAAATCTAATATGAACATCGGTGGAATACACTACATTTATAATTATGAGGTTAAAGTAATTTTCAAGTTATATAGTCACTGTTTTGATGATAATTCCACAGCACACGGTTTTTTAATAGATACTTCACTCGCTTCGATGTAGTACCAGTGGTTTACAGTAGATGTCCTTGCTATTAATACTTTTTATCTAATTTTCTTGTCTAAAAATATACTTAAAACGCATAAAAAAGCACCTAGACACCATACAAACAATAATGATTATCATAAATATTTCTTTGATAGAACCGACCTCAATTTCGCAGACGGTTTTTTTTAGTGAATGCGGAGTGCATTCACTAAAAAAAACCGTCTGCGAAATTGAGGTCGGTTGTATGCCATGCGCGTCGTAATGTAAGTCAGATATATTCTTTTTAAATTGTTATTAAAAAAAAATGAGTTTAATATACATTTATTTGTGGAGATTGTAAAAAAATAATAAAAAATATAGGCACATAGGCATTTTTGCCTGTTTCCAAATATGTTTGTAATTCAATTTGTAAAAAAAAAATGTTAGTTGTTTCTTTTGACGGCAGAACATTACAAAACGAGAGGAAAAGAGAAAGAATGATAAAGGGTAGGGAAGAGGAAAGAGAGAGAGTGAGTCAATATCACTCAAAAAATATTGTTTTTTGTGATTCTTCGCGAAGCGAAGTTAGCAGTGTGTAATTAGTTTGTTTACGTATTTATATTAATAATATTTATATAATCGCATAATTCTTTTTTTTTAATTTAATTTAACACTTATAATTTAATAGTGCAGTGATTTTATTTTCGAATTTAGTGGATAAGATTTATAAATAATGATTGATAACAATCCAAGCGATAATGCGACGGATATAAAGTTACAATACCAAGGTACGTGACTTGAAGATTTATTTGATTGTTTTTTAATTAGAAAATATATATTGACGGATTTACATACATCTACAATGTACAAATAAGCAGAGATGTGACTTATTTGAAATACTTCTATTTAAAATACAAATACAAAATACCCATTTTGTATTTAAATACCTTTTTGTTAAAAGCATTTTGTATTTTATTTGAAATACCTCTCGAGAGGTATTTTGTATTTTGAATAGTCATTTCGAAATACAAAATACTTTGTGATTAATTTTAGCCAAATTCATTCATAAGATGCCATTTCTTTTTGTAAGTACAATTTTAGTATAGTTTGTTATTTATCGTATGTATTAAAATTTTAAAGTTATTATAGGTTATTATAATTTTATAGGTAAAATTTAATAGGTGGTCCAGTGGTCGAGCACACCGCTTTTGAATCAAGAAGTTGTTGTAGGTTCAAATCCTGGCTCACACTAATGACTTTTCGAAATGATTTTTGAAAGTTATACATACATACATAACCTCATGCCAAATCGACTGCGAAGTAGGCAGAGAGAACAGAGCACATAAGGCACGACTCTTGCACGCCTCACTCGCTTATTTGATCTTAATTGTTTTTTTTAATGATATAAGGAGGCAAAGGAGCTTGCGGGTCACCTGATGGAAAGCGACGACCTACTAGCGACTACTACTACGCTCATGGACATCTGCAACACCAGGGTTATCACATCAGCGTTGCCGGCCTTTAAGGTGGGAATAGGCTCGTTTCTTGGAGGTGCCTAGGTCGTAGCGGTCCGGAAATACCGTTGCCGGCAACTCGTTCCACAACGGAACAATGCGTGGTGAGAAGTGCCAAGGGGCTAAGCCACAGAAATAAATCAAGATAGAACGGCGAATAGGCGTGGCAAGCGTGCCAAAACCATGCACTATATTGCATGCTTTTCGAAACTCGCTCTCATTACGCAACGAGCGTTCCTGCCATGCGTTCAGGACGTAAAAAATAGATAAAACGTCACATATATGCCTTATTATGCTGTGGCAAATTATAAAAAAAAATTACGCGGAGTCCCTACGCGCTACTGAAGTGGAACTTTTTAACAGACGAACATTTATAACACGCTTAATTTATAAAGAGCACAACTTACATTCCACAGTCGGTAGTTTTACCAATACACGGTAAAACTACTGACTGTGGAATGGAGATTGGCGGGTTCGATCCCCACTCGAGTATCCCCAACTTAAGGTCTGGGTAGAATTTGGTGACTATTTTATTTAGGAGGATGTGCCATATTCGACGTCGCATTGTTCTTTGATTTAGGTACTCCCCCAAGCTCAAGCGCATTCGATACCCATATTGTAAAATGCATTAAAATACTTATAGCATTGGATTTAGAATGACGTCACATTTTCAAGTTACTATCGAAAAGCCCTTTCATTTGATACCCATATTGTAAAAAAGCATTAAAACTATATTTGAATGAGTGGCGGTGGAGTTTCACCGGTCGAGCCAGCCCATTCATGCAGCGAACTGCTTGGCTCTACGACTGTTAATAATATTATCCAAACTTAGCGTGTATAAAAACTTTAAAATTGAGTTCTAAGATTCAATACATTATAAATATTTATTACATAGTTATTATATACATACTTAGATACTTACATACATTGCAAAATAACAAATATCGATTTAATTATCCTTATAATAACAAATATACGTCTGGCATGTTCGGTAGCCGCTTCGTACCTACTTGTTGTGTTACAAAAAAAAATAGATATTTACAAAAAAAATACTAGTACAGATAGCACAGAAAGAATTAATTAGAAAGAAATTGCAATAAGGTAAAAATAATTAAGACAATTCAAAATTTAGTTTATGTAATAAAATTAAATACAAAGAAATTAAAAAGCCCTTATTTTACTAGTTACATATTGCATTTTAATAACTATACTAGTTTTTGCTCGCTACTTCATCTGCGTGGACGCCAAAAAAGCAGTAAGAATACTGTGCCTGTGCCATTATACGGGTTCATCGCTCACCCCCAGTTAGTGATAGCGTGATAATATTTAGCCTGTGTTGACCCGACCCTCTTGGCTATATTTAAGCAAAATTCGACGTAAAAGCATGCAGTACTTTTACAGTTTATCCGTAACAAACATACAGACAAACAGACAAAAATTCTAAAAACTATATTTTGAGGTTCGGTATCGATTGTAGATCATATCCCAAGAATTACACAAATGAAATATTCAATGAAACTCAATGAAATATTCAACTTTCCTACAATTTTATTACATGTATAGATTATTTGGCGGCACATTAGAAAGAAATTATTTATTTTACCCATTTTGTTTTTCATACTTCTTAAACGTATTTTTAATCTAATTGTACTTTTGTACATGTACACTAATGGTTGCAATAAGGTAAAAATAATTATGACAAATTAAAATTTAGTTTATATAATGAAATTAAATACAGTAATAAATACAGAAGTAAAAAAGCCATTAGGGACCGTACCCATACTACGTGACCCGTTTAGGGGGGGGGGGGGGGGGGGGGTCTTTAAAATACTACGGTTAGTCACAGGAGCGGGGGAGTGGCTCAGGTTTTTGTCACGAAGTAGATTTTAATGAGAGAAATCTCGTATTTTTTCGACCTAGATGAATATTAATGTGATTAAACAGAAAATAATTGTTGTGTTCGTAAATTAAGTTACTGTAAGTTACATACTGTACATCAATATGTTTTCACAATTAAAGTTCTTTCACTTTTTCATAATACATAATTCACTAGTAATTTAAGTATGCATGCAGTGTTATCCAATAAAGACGAGTATGAGCCAAATTATTTTTTTTTTCGATTTTTGCCTGTGAAATGATTAAAAATCATAATTATGAATTACTACGTGAAAACTAAAGGGGGAGGGGGGTGGTCTTGGCATATACTACGAGTGGTCACCGATGGGAGGGAGGGGTCGAAAAATCTTAAAAAATAGGTCACGTAGTATGGGTATGTTCCCTTATTTTACCTGCGACCTATTGCATTTTAATAACTATATTATTTATTATCTAATTACTTAATGTTTTACAATTCTAATACTGAACTAGTTGTGTTACTCCTGTGTCTGTATGGATACTTTTTATTAAGGTTCCCGAGGTTGGTTTTTCAGTTGTAGCGACGTCAAACTAATTATTATTTGTTATTATTATATAGCATTAAAAAATGCCATGTTTGTATATTCCTACTAATATTTGAATTTTTGGTTTTGTTCTTTTTTTTTAAGTAGCATATAAATTTATAAATTAAAAACAATATCTTTTATGCAGTTAGTACTTATGAGACACGGTGCGATAAAAACAGTGCCGCTACTAGCTACTAGATGTCTATGTACAGTTTTTAATCACGCTATGGAAATTCTCTTCCTTGGTTTATATAAGCCGATTTATGTTTTAGTGTTTTATATTACCTATAAAACCCGCGAGGGGGCGTTAAAAGCGTTAAACGCTTTTGCACGAGACATTAGAAGTTCCACTTCAAAAACAAAAGTAGTGAATCAAATATGAAAAAAGGAAATATTTCGTATGATCAGTAAGTACAGAAAATTTGTAGAAAGTATTTTTTTGAGATTATAAATTATTGTTTTACTTTTACTATGTTCAATAATTACGATCACAAGTTGTATATTTTTTCGTTATGATAAATATCCATCGCTGTCCGCATTCAACGCTCGTATACAAAAACATTGCGCGTATAAATTATACGCGTAATGTACGTCGAATCGAACGAAATACACAATACACCTGCCACTCCTGCCAGTTGATCGCTGTGTCTGTTAATCGCTGTGATTGGTCTTCGAATGTTAGAGATGGGCACTCGGTGTATCGTTGAGTCTTAGGAATTATAGATAAATTAATTCAATAATAATTTGAGTATCAGCTCATATCTTGCTTTGTCCCTACTTTATTCTAACACCACAAATTTCAACCAAAGTGCTTCGTAGTTACATTGGCAGCAGTTTATTTGACAGTATAAGTTTTCACCAATTTGACCAATCGCCGATGGAAAATCATCTCGTTCTTCTCAAACGGGCAGTAACCGAGGTATATGTAGACGTTCGGCTTCATTATTTAACCAGGACTGTGAGGCCAAACCTTACAAAAAGGCAAATATTTAATAAATATGTATAGTTTCAAGGACAGTATAATATTTATAATTAAATTTTATATACTGTTGGAAAAATATATTTTAGGTTTTAATATGTCGGATTAAAGTATTTAACATGTTTTACTTTCTATGATTATCGTTACACAAAATCAATAAAGTTGGTAAAATAGAAAAATAATAAAATTAACACACGTTTCCGATATTAGCATCGATAATCTAATGTGTGTGTCTCCTAACTAGTCGCCCCGCTCACAATGAAAATGACGTCACGCTGTGGGCGTGGTTTTTCAAAAAAGTGACACGCTCGAAATGTATGGAAATATGACATCGCGGCCGTTCTATCTTGATCTATTTCTGTGGGCTAAGCCGATCTGACAGAGTTTGGTTGACGGCAAGCCGAACCGCGCGTCGTTGGATGCGTTAAAATGGGGTAAGCTGGTACTCATCTTTTGGCAGAGGCACCCCGCCCTAAGATGAGAACAGTATTCCATGTGAGGTCGGAAATGCGCTTTATATAGCTGCAAGCGATTACCTGGCGTGCAATACCGTCCTTTTTCTAAGCCAATTTCGCTTTGCCCTCCAGATACCCGCGAAACTGAGCAAGTCGACCCCAAGAATTCCGATATCGGTTAAGGCGGGTAACCGAGTGCCCTCAAAAAAGAGAGGCAACAAAATGTGCCTTTTCAGCGGGAAACGCGCAGACCTGTGTCTTCTTAGGGTGGAATTAGCTAAGTTGAGTCGGCCTTAGTCCGAAATCTGACTAGCCAGAGTTTCGATTGTAGACACAGTTTATTCCGGTACGAATCGACGTTTTCCCGAGAAATTCGCGCGTGGCCAGTATATATGGCATCCGCCGTACCGCATAGCCCCGTATCGTATCCGCATAACAATGAAGATTGCTGTAATGCAGCATGTCATTGATATGCAGCGTAGGGGATAGCACTCAGCCCTGGGGGACTCCAGCACTCACGGATTTTAAGTCGGAGCATGACCCGTCGACAACGACCTTAATGCGCCGAGCCGCATGAAAACTGGAGACCCAATCGCATGATTTCGAATCCGCTTCTCGATCTACTGGCAGAGTGGCCAGAAGACCGACCGCATTGCCACGTCAAATGACAATGCTAATCCCCTGTGCGAAGAATGGACCAGCCCCCTGGTCGAGAGAGCCCTCGATCAGTTTCTTTGCAAGATCTTTATAGAGTGTACTCGGACCCCATGTTCCTAGATTCTCAACCGCAAACGCTCAACCACTGGACCACTGAGACTCATTGAAGATTTCGTCAAAAAGTATTATATTTTGAAAAAAGTACATAATAATATTATGTCAAACAATAAAATTATTGTAATCCTACAATAATTTTATTGTGTTATTTCTTTTCTAATATGCAGTTCTCGAATTGTAGAGTAAGTATTAAAAAAGAAAGAATATACTTTTAGTGGATACGAAGATCCCAGGGTCAGCTAGTTATTAAGATAAATACATTTTTAAGGGCGAGGCGATGAGGCAAGCATTTCCACTGGTTTAAGAGGTCCCAGGAGTAAATGCAAATTTTTTCTACAATACGAAGTTACACTTCTTTCGCGCGGAGAGACTCCACGCACGTTTTTTTTTTAAGTATGTTCACCGATGTTTTCGTCAATTAAGAACGGATTTCAATTTTTTTTTGTTGTATAGTGTTTACCTCCGAGGTGGTCCCATTTTCACCAGGTCAGGATCTGATGATGGGAACCAGGAGAAATCGAAGTTATCCACCAAATGTTGTATGCGAATATGGTGTTTTTGTCACGTAATAGTGATGTCTTAGGGATATTCTTTATGGTCTCAACATTTGATGCTGCTATGCTGATGAAGAAGCTACAAAACTCCCCAACGGTTAGGAGCTTGAAGACAGCACTGCAGTTGGTCGACAGTTACAAAACGTAATAATGTAATAAAGTCATCTTTAACTATTATAATATTTACAAATGTCACTTATTTTTGGAGTCGGTGCAAGCCTACTCTATTGTGTCGCACCGACTTCAATAATGAGTGACATTTGTAAATATTATAGTATTATTATTATTATTACTTTATTGCACACAAAAAAAAAAAAGAACAACATTACAGAAATATACAAATATATAATAAATTTATGTACAAAGGCGAGCTTAACTCACTATTGAGTTTTCCACCAGCAAACCCTTTGAGCGAGAGAGGAATATTTGAGTTTGCAGGGTAATAGAACGTGTACAACAAACAGAATAAAATAAATGGTTAAATACACACATAATTCGAATATATATATATAAATACATATATATGTATATATATAAATACATACAATATAAATACATACACTATACTAGTATATATAGTAGTAGTATATATAGTAGTATATATAGTAGTTAAATATTACTTTATAAAAGTATTACGTTTTGTTTAAATGTAGTATTAAGTATACAAATTAGTAAGTTTCGTTATTTATCGCTTTTTAGTTATAGAAGTACTGCTTTCATATACTTAAAGATTTTGTGGTTTACGTTTCTAGAAGTCGGTTTAACTTTTGAAGTGAAACTTCTTTATCGGCGTTGGAAAAAAATTTACCGTCACATTTTTCGGTTACGCGTCACATTTTTCGGTTACGCGTCACATTTTTCCGTTACGCGCCATCGGCAGAGGAAGAATAATTTCTATAGTTATCTAGCATACTCATCATTAAAAAATACTTGATAAATATTATTAAAATTTAATAAACACTCGTTCTAAATTGATTGTAATATAGCGCCATCTTACAAAATATACTACTACTAACATGAACAATAGAAAGTGCTTACAATTTAGCTGTACCGCCAGCATTTGACAGCTCAGAACAGCTGCATATTATTTCCGTGAGATGGCTGTATTTAAGCATTTTGCGTTTTGCTATCTTTTACCACAAACTCAAGAATTTAATGGAGAAACTTTAAGTATTTACACTTAATTACTTTGCATTTTTTAATTCTCCTGTATAACTTAAGGGGTTTGCTGGTGGAAAACTCAATAATGAGTTAAGCTCGCCCTTATACATGAATTTCTTGATTGAATACTGTAATAATCTTAGTAGCAAAAAGTTGAAGTGAAATAATTGTATTATTTTTTGTTTTTATTCATGTCTATGATAATAAAATCCTTTTGTTTAAACTTTATCTAATTTAACTTTATTTAACCAATTTCTAGAAAGTTGCATATAGATCATTTTGCGAAAAATAAGGCCTTAAAGAAGTTTCACTTCTTACATGTGTACACTAGTACACGCACACATTTTTTTTTCCTTATCTTATCTTATCATATATCTTTAAACGAGCAATTCTTGTATATATATATGTATATATATATATATGTATATATGTATATGTATAATTGGAATCTCGGAATCGGCTCCCAACGATTTTCATGAAATTTAGTATATAGGGGGTTTCGGGAGCGATAAATCGATCTAGCTAGGAATCATTTTTAGAAAATTTCATTTTATCGTGTTTTATCGATAATCAACTTAAACATCAACTTACTTTTTGGAATTCCTGACATCTATTGGCGAATGCTATAATTATTTTAAATTGTGAGCAACTAACTTGCTTTAACGACAACAACACTAAAGCTATTCCAGCAGATGGCGTTGTTTATAAAAAAAAAGAAAATACCGAGCAAAGCTCGATCATCCAGATATTTACTCATATGTGCGGAAGCTCCAGAGTCCAATATCCACTCTTCTTCACAACCCGTCGATTGACTCCTAGACAATAACGTTACAAAATGCGTTGTTTTACGATTTCGTGGATTATCTGGACAGTCACACGTTTTGTGAGACCCTTCGCAAATAAAACATTTGATAGTCTTCTTTTTGTAATTTGTTCTCTGAAACTTATTTTTCTTCCCTTTTGGAGTCAATAATGCTGTACCTTGTTCTTCTCTGTTTGCATATCTTGTATTCGATGTAGATTCTTCATCTAGTTGTAGAAGTTTAGTCTTTACAAAATCTTTTAATCTTTAAAGCTTGCCACGCTTCTTTGGCCGTTTTAGCTTTCCGTACATGCACCTTACACGAATTCTCTAATAACAAACAAATTTTAGTACGCGCTTTTTGATCCTCACGTACCTCTTCTTTGTTTTCTGTGTTTGGGAAATTCTCTACATATTTCCATAAATTATCGTGTATAAGAATACATTCTAGATCAGACTTCCAAGAATCATAGTTGATACTTCCATGCAGTTATTCTATAGATGGAAGTCTCGAATCTGCCATCCTCTCTTCCTTGAATATTATGTATGACGTACCTCGGTCGGATAAATTTCCAGTGATTCGCAATTATTGTATGCCTGGGCCCATAACCTGATAGAGTTGGAGGTAAATCTGTTATTTAGATGTAAATACTTAATATCCAGGAGAAAATATATTTTATTTTATACTCATAATAAAATATATAAATAACAACTTTACATGGCAACGGATCGAGAGTAACAAAACACACATCATTTAAAACTCATTTAATCATCTCGGGCATTCTAAGTTTCATACCAGCCAGTAAACGATTGCAAAACCTCTTTCAACTTTATGGTAATTTCTGTTTCCATATACTTTTTAACTCAATTGAACTGTAGCCACAACTTAATTCTTATTAATAGCCCCATAATTAAACTATTAGAATTTCAAGTTTTTTTATTATGGCAAAATTTTAAGGTGCCAAAAAAACGCTAATGTCAGTAACTGGCACTAACTGGTCAGTAACGTCAATTTTGCCGCCAATTATTTCGTTTCGGTCTGGTTGTTTGTTTGCTAATTCTAAAAACAATTTTAATTATGGCTGAAAACTACGAGAATAATGGCTGTGTCTCACATGATGAATATCAGTATTTAAAATTAGTAAAACAAATAATCGAAACAGGTTAGTACTATAAGCTGTCCAAAATCTTACAAAACAGTCTACTTGGTTTCACCTTTTATAACAATTACGACACATTAATTTACGAAGTTTATTCACAATTATCTCCTTCATGTAGGTGACAAAAGGGTGGATAGGACTGGCGTTGGCACCTTATCCATATTTGGGGCTATGCAAAGATATTCCCTAGTGAACAACACTTTACCTTTGCTTACAACTAAACGAGTATTCATCAGAGGCGTTATTGAGGAACTGTTATGGATGATATCGGGCTCTACTAATTCTAAATCTCTTGCTGAGAAAAATGTGCATATTTGGGATGCTAATGGATCAAGACAATTTCTAGACAATCTTGGTTTTACTCATCGAGAAGAAGGTAAGGAATTAATATAGGTACATCTACTAGCTGACCTGGCAAACATCTTGCCAAAAAAATAAATTTAATAAATAGGGGCTGATCGTAGGGGGTTGTATGTATTTTTGTTTCCTATTTTATAAAAAAAAACAACAGAAATATATCCAAAATTTAAATTATTTTAAGGGGAATTATTGAAAATTAGATAGTAGCCCATTCTCAGACCTACTAAATATGCATATAAAATTTGGTAAAAATCAGTACTGCCGTTTCGGGGGAGTATGGTAACTAACATTGTGACATGGAAATATTATAGATATTATTATTAGATTACTCATTACTTACCCTTTATATATATATATATATATATATTATTTCTTACTAGCAATTATACACTGTGATCAAAAGGAATGTCAACTCTTCTCAATTTTTTATTATGTTTTATATCAGGAGACCTGGGTCCAATTTATGGATTTCAATGGAGACACAGCGGGGCTACTTATGTTGATTGCAATACAGATTATACAGGACAAGGAGTTGACCAATTGCAAAATGTCATTGATCTTATAAGGTTAATTACTCATTATATTATCAAAGCAAACTGCTGTAAGTACTGCTGTCAATACAAGTACTTACAGCACAACTACAAGAAGTTTTATGTACCCCATTGGCAAGAATATTCACGTAAATGAATAATGAACATAGATTAATATAATTTTAATAAAATTAGTATGGGTTGTTCTGTTTGGAATACTATTTATTATTTTAAAAGATGAGATTTTAACTATGGAAATAAGCTCACCAATGTCTATTACCTACCACTTTGCTTTTTCGATAATTTTTTTTACTAGAATTCTTTAATCATATCCATCTAAGCACCGCATATCTGTCTGACTTTGCCGTGTGCACACATGTGCACTAATATAAAATAAAAGTTCCAGCATTTAAGTGTAAAATAGAGGAATGGGCAGCAGCATTCTCTCCCAATAAAATACAGCCTACTGCAATCGCCAACCTGCCTGCCAAGTGTGGCGATTATGGCAAAAACCCCCCATGATGGAACGGACCGGGAGTTGTGCCGCTCTATGGGGGAGGCCTATGTCCAGCAGTGGATCTTAAAGGGCTATTGATGATGATGATTGATGAAGTGTAAAAAGTTTGTTTGATTTCGAAACAAAAGATATTTAACTAGATTACAACACAGGAAAGAAATCAAAGTTTTGCGACTGTTATTAATTATATATTATACAGTACACAAAATTTATAGTTTGTCAATTGGTTTTTATAAATAACACTCAAACTGTCAACAGGAATCGTCCAGCTGATAGAAGAATGATTATGTGTGCTTGGAATCCCTCAGATCTGAACAAGATGGCATTACCACCATGTCATTGTCTTGCTCAGTTCCATGTTGCAAGTGGAAAGCTTTCGTGTTTATTATACCAAAGAAGTGCAGATATGGGATTAGGAGTACCATTTAATATTGCCAGCTATTCATTGCTCACTCATATGATAGCACACATCACAGGATTAGAGGCATGTATATTTCATATTAGGTCCATTTCCATCAATTTATCACATCTAATGATAATGATATTTTTTTATGTCATTAAATTATCAATCCCTTTCAGGCAGGAGAATTTGTGCACACTACAGGAGATACCCATGTGTACCTGAACCATATAGAACCCCTAAAACAACAAATACTGAGAGTACCAAATCCGTTCCCAACGTTGCAATTTGCCCGTAAAATTGAAAATATAGATGACTTCAAATATGAAGATTTCATTATAAAAGATTATAAACCTCATCCAAAAATTGATATGGAGATGGCTGTGTAATATTTTTTTTTTTTTACCATCGTAAGTTTTTAACAATTCATGAATAAATAATGAATTAGCTATTAAGTAGACTTGGTGCCTTTTTAAAGTATTTTTATAAGTAAGAGATCAAACAACACCACTGTAAGATTTTATTAGTAATATATTTATAATATCTTAAAATAAATGCCCCATTATAATTACATCATGATAATGCAGTTCAATGTAAACTAGTCATAATAAAATCATGTCAAATGTTTTAAAATTGAACAGTAGAAAACAAAACGATTATTTTTGTTTGCTTATAGCTAATTATCAGTTTATTAACTATATTTTGTACATCAGTTTCAGATAATTAATGTGTCAATATTCTAATGTATTTCATAAAAAAATAATGCATGCATGTGATCTTTTCAATAATAGCACAACCTGGCTTATGAGACTGATAGATATATTCTTATAGCATTGTCTGGAATCTTATGCAAGCAGCCAATTGTTATTTGCCATATTTGTATAAGACTTCAATCAAGATCAAGGGAAATCAGCATTACTGATTACATTACTGAAATAGACATGATCTATCATAAAATTAATATACATTACAAAATATTGCTTGTGATAATTTAATATAGTTATTCATTTATTTTCTAAGAGCCTAAAATCTGGACTGATATTACATTCTTATCTTCTGGACATTTCACAAATTATGTTCATCATCAACACATTTGATCGTCTTGTGATGGCATCTGGAAATAAAATAATATTTTTTTAACTAGAAATTAAACCACTCATGTTTTTGTTTGAATAATGCTTTGAATAATAATATTCTATGTAATGTTATATAATTATGATCATTAGTTTCGTGCAAAACACTAAAAAATATTACACATTCTTTTTGTCTCATCACCATTTTAATATATATATTACTAGCTGACCCGGCGAACTCTGTTTCGCATCAAAAGTAATAACTGCTACCCCGCTATGTTAATACTGCAATATCTTCGACAAATTTGAAATCGATAGCAGCTTTAGGTTAAAAATGGGAATTTTCCATTGTTAACACCCCCGCAACCCCCCTTGTGGGTGGAATTTCGTAAAATCCGTTCTTAGCTGACCTCTACTCGTTCCAGAGATATCGTGATGAGTCAATATTAAGGTGGAAATCTCTTATATATATATAGATGTAGCTATCTCAATTTTTAAATTAGTTTCTTTGAGCTAATTATGATATTTTATATTCACTAGAATGGATCACGGAGGTAAATTATAATAAACCTTTGAAAAACTTAGTAATTTATTGGTGTGTTTCAATTAAATTAGACGATAGATACCATTGAGATATTTTATGAAATTTAAGTGTAGTCATAGACAATAATGATGAATATAATTATTGTTTACTGAAACTTTACTAGAATGTTTTATATTTGAAGGATATTTATAATAAATAGTATAAATATTAAGGTGATCAAAAGTTTACCTGACAATTACTACTTGGGATGGGTAATGCTGCTAGTTGTTCTACTAAAGCCATAGTCATCTCAGATTCCACAGTGACTTCTACCCACAATGTATCTGAAATAAATCAGATAATTATTTTAATGTATAAAAATTTCGAAAAAAAAATTGTAAATACAAAAAAACAACATATAATTAATAACAACATATGTAGACAAATTTCAATGGAATCACTTTAATATTAACAAGCTCAATACTGCCCTTTAATGTACCCATATTGTGTGTGAAGGCATGCAGATAACAGTTATCTAATTGTCGCAGAATTAATATTTCTCCATGTATGTAAATACATATAGATTACATTTCAAATTACTTGGTACATACCACCAATTTGATCACCCTTGTCAGTCAACAAATGAAAATATCCTTTGTGAGTGCCAGGTGTAGCCGGGGCCACTAATTTAACTGTAACATTGGTAGAATGTCCAGCTGGTAATGGTGGTAGATAAACTGGTGTAGCACCCAAGGGTTCACCACCAGCTTGCACCAATCTACAGCTACCAGGCCACCCCTCTGTTCCTGTATTAGCAATACTCCAACTTTGTTCAAAACTAGAAAAAAAATGTAGACTGTAAGTAAAATACTACTTGCTTTCTGAGAGATAGGATCTTTTTTTTACAGTTTAGAAGCTGCCATACAAATATTTTTTTTTATTTTTAACATAACTAAGGATATATATATTTATACACGCAAATTTCTAATTTGTGATTAAATGGACAAGCATTAGGTATGACTTTGGGACATAGAATTGGCAAAATCACTACTCATGTGGTTTACAAGCAGACTATTTTATTTAATAATATCTTCATATCTATTTTTATTCAAAATTATGAACATTATATAGCCTTACCAAGCACCTGGTGCTATTGCAGTCTCTTGATTTTGGGCAGCTTTCAGTGACATTGATGGGAGTTTTGGTGGCAATGTATAATCTAAATAACAACATATTGCAGTCTGCAAATTCCTAAAATATTAAAATTTTCTTTAATTTTCATTACTTGGGAGAGTGATTTGTAAAAGATATTGTTAAATGCATACATACCAATTACTCATATCTAGGAAAAAACTAGCTGTATTTGAATTCATGCTTGGGCCCAATAGTCTTTGCATTTGGCTAATAAGTTCATCCCTATCTGTAGTATTCATGCAACTAAACTGCAAGAGTAAATTTTGGTCGATATCTCCAGGTACAGAAGAGCCGTCGATATCCATATTATAAGTTTATAACAGATTTCACTTATCACAAAACTAATTATTAATAATAATTTGACATACTCTTTGTTTATGTAGGTACGTCAGCTGTCTCTATCAATAATTTGCAAACCTAAAAGATTTAATAACACAAGATGCCTCAAAATAAATATAGAAACATTATTATAATATCTGCAAAATTTACTTTCTTACAAAAATTATTTTCTTGATAACGCTAATAAAGTTGGTAATTAATTAGTCACTTGGTACATTTCACAGGAATATGACAGATAATATGACGTAGTTAATAGGGAAGTGAAAAAATAATCGATTATAGAAATAATCGATTTTATAAAGTAAAAAATCTATTATAATATGTAATTGATTTTATATGACTAATCGATTAATAATCAACTTTTTTCTTAATCATTTAATTACATATTACCGATTTTTCATCTGCAACGCCCCGATATTCAGTTTAGTCTTCTGGCCCGGAACGAAAACTATTGAAGAATACTTTCTCCATAATGTTATTTTTAACGCCATATATGACCGCATTCCTTCTATACCTTTGAAACAGTTTAGTTATTCATTTAATCAAATGTTCACTGGATGGAGTCAATGAACTATTTTATTAGCCGACATTTGATTAAAAGGTTTTTTACTGTTTATTTCCAAATTACGAAATATTACATGGAGACTTTTCTAGTCACATACCACAAAAACCATTTGGAGTTTACCAGTGGTATATCACCCATCCGACCAAAAGCCAACAACAATTATGTGATGACTAGGTCGGTTGCAGACATAAGTTCCTTACGACTATTATTAAATTTTTCTCAGTTAGTGTGTCACGAATTTTGGCACACATTAATTATGTCTGCCTGCGAATACATGTCAATAATTATTCGTTGGTAAAACTTCATTTTTCAAACGAGTTTTTCGTGACTAAAAGTTTTGTTAAAGTTTACAAAAGTCTTCTTTGGTTTTGTTTTTGAACAATGTCTACGACTAAGGACGACAAGTAGATGGCATCAATATTTGACAATAAATCTGGCAATGCCAATTGTACATATTGCCCAAAAATTTAAAAATCAATTAATCTAAATAAATCGGTTATTTTCTTAAATAAAATCATTATTAATTTAGTAATAAATTAATCGATTAGTTTAGTTATAGAATAGATTAGTTAATAGTTATATAAGTATATTAAACGTACAGTCAAATGGGGTGAATTGAGATAAAACTGGGAAAACTTTTCTACCTCAATTGTTATGGTTACCGTTTAGATACAATTAATACCATTTTTGTTAGACTTCAAGTAGATCAAAACATTACTCCTGGCTAAATTTAACTGTTAAAAAGACTGGTTGAAGTTACTCTCTGCTCGTAGACAGAAATTTGGGGTTCAGGAACTTAGTCATTTAAATTTTTTAACAACTTTTTTGAATTCATGTGCTATTAAGATAAGTTATCGGCTCTTAAATTAAAACGGCAGTAAGTATTATTTGTTAATGTTTATTACCACTTTTTCGTTACTTATTTAGGTACTAGCAAATTTCTGTTGTTCGGGGTGACTTGGTACCTCCAAACATATACCTTAAAAGGGACTTAAATAGGTTTATTAAAAACTAGTTATTTAAGAATGGGTATGAGCATATAGGGTTGTCATTATTAACTTAGACTTTAAAAAAATATTAATAAGTTTATATATATATTTCAAATAATATACTTCAAATTTATTCCAAATAGGTAGCTAATATTATTTAATTTTTTGGACATGCCACGCAGGTATACTTCAAGATCTTCAAATATCGCCATTAATTTTATGTAGAAGTTAAAGGTAGGTTTACACTTCTACTTAAAAGTAACGTGATCGTGTTTCTACTATCCTATTTTTTAATTAAATGTTTAAGTCAAGAATGGGAAGACAGATTTATGAGCGTAAATTTTAATTAAGAATACCAAAAACAGCAGTTTTTTTGCATTCACCAAATTTAGGTATTCAGTCTAAGCATACATTTGATCATATACCATAAACTGGAGTTTAAAATACATGTATTCATATATTTTAAACTTCCTTTTAAATTAATAATCGCAAAGTATCAGCCCTGGTAACATTTCCAAGTAACCCCGTTTTGATCTCAACTCACCCCGATTACAGGTGAATTGGGATCGCATATATTTTAGCGTTTAAATCCACATATCAAATAACAAATTTAATATTTATTGAGAATGAAACTAACGAGGCCCAAAAATTTTTGCTTCTAAACGGTTAAAATTCGTTTTAGTTCTTCTGAAACATTGTAATAAAGTTTCATTTTGTTTCAATTCACCCCATTTGACGGTACATAGTGGTAGTGTCACTTATTAGTCTGTGGGTACCATAGATAATACTTATTATTACCTAACATAGATGTGCAACTCGAATTTTTTTTAGGAACATTATACCACCTGCACAAATTTAGCACCCCATCGAAGGATTTTTGAACTCAAAATGACCTTAATCGATAGGTCTACGTTAGGTCTGTATAGGTCCACCATCATTTTTGTTAGGTCACTTATAGTTTTTTTATAAATAATTTTTTAAATTTTGTAAAAAAAAAATTACATCTTAGCATCTCATTTAAACGGAAACTCATTTATCTTTATATTTCTGCATTCTTTATCGTTAGGTCAGTATTGGTCTATAGTTTTTGCTTTTATATTATTCATTTAATTCTTTTTATTAACAATTATAAATAATTTATCACTGGCGCATGCGCTCAACGCATCTAGTCATAGCATGGTGCGAAATTTAAAGTTTTTTCGTTCCGTTTTCATTACGTCAATAAAAAAATTAATTAAACTACAAACTGCTCTCATAGCGTATAATTCCTAGCTATTTCACGTAAAAACTGAATAATTGGTATGGTACTGGCCACCATTAGTATGACCATTTGAAAGATAACAAGTTCTTATGAACTTTTTTTTTAAACATAACTAAGTATTGCATGTAGTGTCTTAATTTTTTAAGGATACATGTGAAGATATATGATAAAAATATAACATAATTTTTAAATTAAAAAAATTTAATTTCAACCAGTGATTCGCAATCAGCCAAGGCTCTAAAAAAAGTCTCCCCACTGCCGCGATGATTTGTGCCATTTACAGTGCCTGGAATAGGAAAAAATTAAAAATTTCCTGAAACTAGAGGATGTTACCCGTACGAAAACGAATTGAAATTTATTAAAATGACGGATTATGAAAAAAAGTTTTGAAACTTCGCGTGAACATTTGATAATTTTTTTGCCTGTTAGTCACATTTTTTATTCAATCAGAAAACTGGAATTCTCCGGTACCGAGAAACATGTATAGAAAAAGCTGAAAAATAAGCAAGTACTCTTCAGATATGACTGTAACTCTTGTACTAATTGATATATGCTCTTGAAATTTTAGTACGTCATTTTTAAGAGTATAGATTATCAAAATATACAAAAAAATAGATTTTTTACCTTCATTTTATGAAAGTTTATAATTTTTAAAGTTTGGGAAGTGTTTAATTTTGGTCCTATTTTGAAAAATCGAGTTTTTATCAGATCTTTATGCTTAGATATCTTAGGAATTCGCACTGCTATATTTTTGACTGGACGTTCGACCGTGAGTATGCATGAAAGTATTTATAAAAATGAAACCTTGTCGTGCAAAAAAAATTTGTTTATTTTTTTCACTGGAAAATTATTATCCTTGAAATTACCCAACAATATGAATTCTTTTAATACTTCTGTTGCTTCATCCACTGACACTTTTGGTTTTCTTGGCATATAACAAATCTAAAAAAAAAAAATATTTTCAACTGTCAATAACTGGGTCTTTTACTTTAGACAAAAATTAATCTTTTTAAAAAAAACTACATATCTACTATAAGTATAATAAAAATTTTAATAGATTTATTAATTTATTTCATGCTATAAAATTCAAATTGATACTTTAATTTTTATTATAAACTTATAAGTACATTCCAAAAATTCGAAAATTGCTTAAGAAAGTTATTTATGTAAGTCTTTTGATTTTAAAAAATTCTAATTAAATCAACCTATGCATAGATACAAACCTATGTTATTATATTAGAATAGAAAGATACAATACTTATTGTTTTTTTAACAATAACGGCATTGATTTTCATTACTTACCAGATTTGATTTCTTCTTGATGACAAATATTCAACTCACGGAAATACTTCATTATTAAAATTCCTTGTGTATAATATGATATATACTGATTTTAGCGCCAATGGCTTTTATTCGTGTACTGAATTCCAGTATTGACAGTAACAACAATTCCATTATTACATTGTTGATAAATTAGCTCATACCAATTTCAGGGACCATCACTTACAAAATATTCATCCAACAGATTCAAATAATTTTTCTGTTACACACTATACGAAATAGTTTCCAATGAAGAAAAAATATGAGAGCGCACTCTTACGTCCCATTCTTTAAGCAGGAGTGAAAGAGCGGGAGTTTTTAAAAATGTATAATTAAAAATAGTCGGAGACAATTTTTATGTCATAAATCCAATAATTATTTACAGCTAATATAATTCATAAATAGATATTACAAAAACAATTATTAAAAAGCCGATCAAGAATCTGATGTTGTCTGATGAACATGTAAAAAATGTTGGTAATTTACATGGTCTACCATATAATTACCATTGAGTCAATTTTAGTATTCGTCGTGCTGATTTTTTATTAGAGTAGTAGAGGAGTAATTAGAGATTAAAATTATGAGATTATTTGAGCTTCATGAGAGAAGTTTGTGTTTTGATAATGAAAGCAATGAAAACGGAACGGGAAAACTTTAAATTTCGCACCATGCTATGACTAGGTGCGTTGAGCGCATGCGCCAGTGATAAATTATTTATAATTGATAATAAAAAGAATTAAATGAATAATATAAAAGCAAAAACTATAGACCAATACTGACCTAACGATAAAGAATGCAGAAATATAAAGATAAATGAGTTTCCGTTTAAATGAGATGCTAAGATGTAATTTTTTTTTGCAAAATTTAAAAAAATATTTATAAAAAAACTATAGGTGACCTAACAAAAATGATGGTGGACCTATACAGACCTAACGTAGACCTATCGATTAAGGTTATTTTGAGTTCAAAAATCCTTCGATGGGGTGCTAAATTTGTGCAGAAAGCGCATGCGCCAGTGATAAATTATTTATAATTGTTAATAAAAAGAATTAAATGAATAATATAAAAGCAAAAACTATAGACCAATACTGACCTAACGATAAAGAATGCAGAAATATAAAGATAAATGAGTTTCCGTTTAAATGAGATGCTAAGATGTAATTTTTTTTTTACAAAATTTAAAAAATTATTTATAAAAAAACTATAAGTGACCTAACAAAAATGATGGTGGACCTATACAGACCTAACGTAGACCTATCGATTAAGGTCATTTTGAGTTCAAAAATCCTTCGATGGGGTGCTAAATTTGTGCAGGTCATTATACCAAGTTCCCGTATCTCTCTTAAAGAGACATTAGAGATTTATTTTTATTGATTTTTTTAAAATTTTTTCATTATTGGACAGGCTAAAGCTTTTAAGCCATACTGCCTTGTCTGACGTTATTTTATAGTATGAAGTTGTTGCGAGGGAGTCCTGACAACACTGTAGGAGAGCACACTAAACACGATATTTACACCATTCCCCATATTTGCACTCATATACGGACACTTATTAAACAAAATGCCACGAATTTTATCCACTAATATCCATTGAAACATAAATCTGAGAAAATAATGTAAAAACGGACATGACTCTTCCACAGTCCCGCCAAAACTCCTTATTTAATTTAATCATCATCTTCCTGCCCTTCTCCCATCATGTGGGGTCGGCACAACAGGTTTTTCTTTTCCATGCTTCCATATCATTCACTTCTTCCACCACAACACCCTTCCTAATCATATCATCTTTCACACAATTCATCCATGTTTTCTTCGGTCTCCCTCTTCTCTTGTTTCCTTCCACACTCAGATTCATCATTCTTTTCACGACATGTGCATCATCTCTTCTCATTACATGCCCATACCACTCAAGGCGATTTCCTCTTATCTTCTCAGTTATAGGCGCAACTTTCAGGCTTCCTCTTACACAATCATTCCGCATTTTATCCTTTTTCGTCACTCCACACATCCATCTCAACATTCTCATCTCAGTAGCATGCATTCTTTTTTCGTCCGTCCCTTTCATGGCCCAACATTCTGATCCATACATGACGACAGGTCTGATAATCGCTTTGTATATCTTACCTTTCAATTTGAGAGGCATTCGGGGGTCGCAAATTGTTCCCGTTACCTGTCGCCATTTAATCCACCCAACGCTAGTTCGATGCAGTATGTCGCGGTCAATTTCGCCATCGCTTTGCACTTTAGATCCCAGGTATTTGAAGTCAGGGCAGACCGGCAGCAGTACGCCGTCCAGCGTTATGGAAACAGAATGGGAATGACCGCCAAAATCACTAAACATATATTCTGTTTTGGATCTGCTGATTCGTAGGCCAAAACTCTCCAGCTTCTGTCTCCACTGCTCCAGTCTTCTCTGTACATCCTGTCCATCTTCCCCGACGAGCACGATATCATTCGCAAAGAGCATGCACCAGGGTGCCTCCTCCTGTAGATTCGGTGTCAAATCGTCCATAACTAGCAGGAATAGGTAGGGGCTCAAAGCAGACCCTTGGTGCAGACCCACAGCGACACCGAATTCGTCAGTAGTACCTGCGGCCGACCGGACATAGGTACAAGATGTTTTGTACATTGCACGAACTAGCCTCACATATTTCTCGGGCACCCACCACAAAACCTTTCGGGGTACACGATCGAACGCTTTTTCGAGGTCGACGAACACCATGTGCAGGTTCTTATGCACTCGTCTATATTTCTCGCAGAGCTGACGTAATGCGAAAATGGCATCCGTCGTCCCTCGTCCCGGCATGAACCCAAATTGGTTTTGCGATACCTCACTCTCTTCTCGAATTCTTCTTTCAAGCACTTTCTCCCATACTTTTAAAGTGTGTGACATGAGCTTTATCCCTCGATAGCTGTTACAATCTTGTGCATCCCCTTTATTTTTATAGATGGGCACTATAAAACTGCTGCACCATTCAGTGGGGATGATCTCCTCATGCAACAACTTATCGAAGAATAAAGTCAGCCACCAACATCCATCTACACCCAATATCTTCCATGCCTCTGCAGGTATTCCATCCGGCCCTAACGCTTTTCCATTCTTCATACTTTTGACAGCCTTTTGCACCTCTTGTATACTGACCTCTCTAACTACACTTACATTCTCTGGTGGATTTCCTAACATTCCGTCCCACTTATTCTCAACATTCAACAATTCCTCAAAATATCCCTTCCATCGCTTTTTAATCTCCTCGTCATTAGTTAAAACTCTTCCATTTCCGTCTTTTATACATTTTACGTGCATAATGTCCCTAGCACTCCTTTCCCTAGCTTTTGCGATACGGAATAACTGCTTTTGCCCCCCAGGACAGTCAAGGCTGTTGTATAACTTGTCCTGGGCCTCCGCTCTCGCCATTGCTACGGCTCTTCTTGCATTCTTCTTACATCTCTTATATACATATTGCTTATCATCTCTCGCACTTTCATCCTGAGCCTTCTGCCATACTCTGCCTTCTTCTTTTCTTTCAACACCTTTTGTACATCTTCGTTCCACCACCATGTTTCTCTTTCAATCATTCTTTTCCCTTTCGTTTGTCCACATACATTCCTCGCCACCTTTTTTATTTATTCTGACATCTCATTCCAACACTTATTTACCGTTTTGTCCTTCATGTCTTTCATTTCCATCATATAACTTGTCACCTGTTCCTTAAATTCACGCGCCCTATCATGCCTTTCTAACATATACCATTTAATTTTGGCAGGGGGTTTCCGCTCGTCCCTGTTGTTCCGAACCTTCCATCTCAGATCCAGCAATAAAAGACGGTGTTGATTTATGAGTTCTTCTCCTGGGAGGACCTTACAGTTTTTAACGCACTTGATTTTATTTATTTTTACGAGAAAATAATCAATTTGCGTCATATATGGGCCACTTTTATATGTTATTAAATGCTGGTCTTGTTTTTTGAACCATGTCTTGGTTATGGCCAGATCAAAGGCGGACGCATACTTTAGTAAGGTCTCTCCTTCCTTGTTGCGGTTGCCATACCCCCAACCCCCGTGCACTCTTTCATATCCTCCGTTCGTTCTTCCCACATGACCATTAAAATCACCTGCTATAAGGATCTCTTCCTCGCCAGGTATACACATCATCATACTATCAAAATCCTCCCAAAACTTATCTTTCACGCTATCTTCACAACCTGTCTGGGGAGCATACACACTAGCAATATTCCACACCACCCTCTCAATCATAACTTTGACTACTATTATTCTATCATTCATCCGTTTCACATCTATGACATCTATAAAAAACACATCTATTATCTATCTATTTCACATCTATAAAAAATAATTAAGAGAAAAACTTAAATCATAATATAATTATATTCCCATTTACACTAATGACATTTTAAATAGAAAATAATTTAGTGCCTCTTTAAAATCTGTAAATTTTAAAATTCTTCCACTACGTCGAAAATTATACCTGGGAATTATACGGGCCCCTATTATACACTACGGACCTTTCTATTTATAGCCAGTCGGGACAGATGTTCATTTGTATTGTATAGTTACGACCATCTTCTCTTTCCTTCAGTTTGAATTGTATCTTGGTAAACTACAGACGTACAATTCCAAGAACTATGGCTGATTTGTGTTTTCTATGTAATAAGTCAGGTTCGGGAGGTGAATCGCTTGTTGAAGTAGTGCGCTGTATGAAAACTCTACGAAATGCAAGTGTCGAACGAAACGACGGAAAAATTGATTATTTAAAATCAGTAACCTCTGTTAAAGTGCTGAAGAATCAAAGTCTAAAAAAACTGCAGTTATAATAGGACAAGATATTGATTTACTTGTCATTTTAATTGGGCGTACACTGTCTTACGAACAAGAAATTTTCTTTAAAAAAGTTGGGAAAGGAAATGTAAAAACGGAGATATACTCTACTAAAAGTTTTGATAATTATCCTCATTCCAAAAAACATATTTTATTTCTGCACGCATTAAGTGGCTGTGACACGGTTGAAATGTTGATGAGTAGAGCTGCACTTGTTGGTGGAATATTTGAAAGCTGCACAGGTTTATTAAGTTTTGTAGACTTGACGTAATGCGTATAACGAAGATGATTGAGACTTTTCCACAGATTTCGGAGCATTATAGACTGCCAATAAGGTTTGAGTTCCACTCTCTAATAATCTCTGGGCCGAACAATTTTCTTCCTCAAATGCTGCAGCTAGTTCATCCAAATTTGTCAGTTTCTCAAAAACTTTTAATAATGTTTTTTTTCCCTTTTTAAAAAGCGCATAAAAAAGCGCTTTAAAAGGGGAAAAAAAACATTATTAAAAGTTACCGTGTCACAGCCACTTAATGCGTGCAGAAATAAAATATGTTTTTTGGAATGAGGATAATTATCAAAACTTTTAGTAGAGTATATCTCCGTTTTTACATTTCCTTTCCCAACTTTTTTAAAGAAAATTTCTTGTTCGTAAGACAGTGTACGCCCAATTAAAATGACAAGTAAATCAATATCTTGTCCTATTATAACTGCAGTTTTTTTAGACTTTGATTCTTCAGCACTTTAACAGAGGTTACTGATTTTAAATAATCAATTTTTCCGTCGTTTCGTTCGACACTTGCATTTCGTAGAGTTTTCATACAGCGCACTACTTCAACAAGCGATTCACCTCCCGAACCTGACTTATTACATAGAAAACACAAATCAGCCATAGTTCTTGGAATTGTACGTCTGTAGTTTACCAAGATACAATTCAAACTGAAGGAAAGAGAAGATGGTCGTAACTATACAATACAAATGAACATCTGTCCCGACTGGCTATAAATAGAAAGGTCCGTAGTGTATAATAGGGGCCCGTATAATTCCCAGGTATAATTTTCGACGTAGTGGAAGAATTTTAAAATTTACAGATTTTAAAGAGGCACTAAATTATTTTCTATTTAAAATGTCATTAGTGTAAATGGGAATATAATTATATTATGATTTAAGTTTTTCTCTTAATTATTTTTTAATTTTAGTAAACGGTTATCAGTATTATTGAATAGATAGAGATTTAATGCATGAAGAAAATGATAAAATATAATATAATAGTTAATAAAAATTGACAAATATTTATAATCATTTATTTATTGATAGTTCATCAACTATATATGGCGCGTTTTCGACCGGAGGCACCGGTTGACCTGAAGTGATGCGGTGACCGCGCGCTCTCCGCCCTCTATCTCGAAAACGGTTCACCGTATAAAAAAATTTTTTAAACAAAATTTGTAGAGAATTTTGTATTCTACAATATTGTTAATAAATACAAATAGCAAAAAACCCATAGGAATTGAGATATTTCCAAAAAAAGCGCAAAATACCGATTTTTGTGACGTTTGACCTTGAAATTTAATAGTTGCTTACACCCTACCATAAGTAGGTTTTGAGACAACTTTTAGGTTGGAGTTCATGAACTATGACATAACGATGTGTTAGCTAAATAGAGCTCTAAATATAATCGGACCTTTAAAGTTAATGCTGTTCACCAAAAATAAAATGGGGACTGCTACGTAATCAGTTGTAATTAGAACGAATGAATAGTAAAAGAATGAGTAGTATAATGCTACTTATTAAAATAAAGTAAAATGTGTGCAAACTGTATACATTTACTTACATCCGAGCGACATCCAAAAATGTTAGGATAATAATATTATTATCCTAACATTTTTGGATGTCGCTCGGATGTAAGTAAATGTATACAGTTTGCACACGGTTCACATTTTGCAGTATATATATACTGCAAAATGTGAACCGTGTTATGGCAATGCTATCAGTTACCATAAATGCCTTTGTTATTTATTAGCATTAGAGTCTGGCCAACGAAAGCTGTCCATGTATTATTTTCAGAAGTTTTGATATGGCAATAATTTAAGACTGTCAAAATTGACACTTTGACGTTTCGTACTTGAGTCATCTTCTGTTTACGTTGGTTTATGTGCATCATATTTTCATTGATTTTGTTTAAAATAATGCCGAAAACAATTAAAAGTTCGACGAGGAAGCTTCTATTTACTATGATTGACAAATATAAAGACATAAAAAGTGATTTAAATCAGAAATCTGCAGAGAAAATACTACGACTGGATTCAATCCTTTCACTTTCAGGTTAGTTTATTGAATTTCTAATGAACCATTTTGATACTTACTACTGTATCTACTTTTCAGGAAGTATTAACAACGAGGAGACAAAACTTAAAATTGTGGAAGCAGTACAGAAATTGAAAACTCTCGAAAAAAACGAAATGGCGACTTCTGAAACACATTATTTAGAAAAGATATCTTCAATGACAGGTATTACTTTAGAAATTATAGATTTTAACAGTTACTTCGAAGAGTTATATAAATTTATGACAATGTATGGATGGCTAAATTAAATAATATAATATTATGGTTTTGTAATAATGTCTTTGTATATTATTATGGTTTTTGACTTTAATGACTAATAATTAATAATATACTGTTACATACATAATTTATTGTATTTGTTATCTTCAGATGTCAGTGTGAAGACTCTAAGAAGAATTAAAATTGAAGGGTCCAAAAATCAAGGACAGTGGAATACTCCGGGGAAAAATCGTCCACATTCAGCAACAGTTTCCAATTTGGATAATTTTGATATTTCAGCTATAAGAAACAAAATAAACGAATTTTATGGAGTTAGAAAACAAGTCCCAACACTGAGAAGCCTGCACAATGAGCTGAAGGAAGCAATTGAATTTAAGGGATGCCGTGAAACCCTTAGAAAAATTTTACACAAGAACGGGTTTGAGTTTCAAAACAATAAAAATGAACGGGCTTTACTTACAGAAAAATATGAAATTGCGGCATGGAGACATAGATTCCTGAGGACAATACATAAAAAGAGGCTAGAAGGTAAACAGATTATTTACCTTGATGAGACATATGTACATCAGAACTATAAAGTTAAAAAATCATGGCAAGGACCTTCAACAAGCGGTGTCACTACTAATATATCATCAGGAAAAAGACATATTATTGTGCATGCCGGATCGGAGGAAGGGTTTGTGCCAGGTGCATTATTGGTATTCAGCACAAAATCCAAATCAGCTGACTACCATGATGATATGAATGCTACCAACTTTATGAAATGGTTTGAGGAAATGTTGATACCTAATCTCACTAAACCTAGTGTAATCGTGATGGACAATGCAAGTTACCATGTGAAACAAGTAAATAAACCCCCTACTATGTCTGATTCTAAAGCTAATCTCCGAATATGGCTTCAAGAAAATAATATTCATTTCGAAGAATATCACACCAAAGCTGAATTAATGTGTTTGGTGAAAGATAATAAACCTGCCGTTGTTTACGAAGCAGAAGTGCTTCTAAAAAAACACAGTCATATCCACAATCACGAAATTTTGTTGTTGCCACCGTATCATTGTGACCTCAATGCTATTGAGCTTGTATGGAGTCAAGCGAAGAGAAAAGTAGCAAGCAAAAATATAGGAATACCAGGGTCTGAAATGCAAAATTTAATAAAATAATGTTTTCTATCCATAACTGCTGATGACTGGAAGAAGTACACTGATCATGTACTAAATGTGGAAAATCAGTACAAATTAAGGGACCATATTACTGAAAACGAACTTGAACCATTCATAATACATGTTGGGGACAGTAGCAGTAGCAGCGAAGAAAGCAATGAAGCTGATTCAATATCAGGTGTAGAGTTTTTGGAATCCGATTTTAACTATGACTCATAGCTCCTATATTTGTACGGCTCCTCGGGGTCCTCGACTGTACATAAATAATAGATTATTTGAAAATAATAAAAAGACAGAATTAAAAGTTTAAAATCTTTTATTTGATATTCTTAACAAACAAAACAAAATTTTTTCAACTCGAAAAAAATGTACTTGCTGAAAAATAAATAGTATTAACTCCGTTTATGCAGTGTATAGCCAGGGTTAACAGCTCTTGATTTTTTAAAATTCCCGCCTTTTTTCTTGGACAGCTTTCGTTGGCCAGACTCTATGTTTTATTCTGTTGATCTCTGTTGTCATGGCAACTCAGACGTTGCCATGACAACATGTTGAATACTTTTTATTATTTTGCTTTTTCGTCATATTTTCGAAATAATTTCGTCATATTTGGAATAAATAATATAATTATTCGCCCGTATAATTCGCTTACGAGTATTTAAAAAAGTCTAAAACATTATTTTCATCTAAAATGTAATTTATAGCGACTTCCATTATATTTTGTTTAGGGTAGAGGTTCCAATAACGGACTATAAACCAGCGATGGATATTTTTTTTATTTATTCAAAGAAAACATAGTTTTTCGATGGTTTTAAAGTTATAAACTGAATAAGGAATGGTTATTTTTTGAAACTAGTTAAGTTTTAAATTAATTTAATTAAACGGGTTTCATTTATTCGTCTCATAAATACTGTTTAAATTTGCCATAATTATGTATATGACCCGACAAGAAACAATGTCAACGACTGGATATCTAATGCTGGGTAGTGTCTGTGTCATAGCTGGGAATAGACAACTGGATCCTAAATGTCTATCAATGGTGATTTTAGATTTTCCTATACCTTCTCAAATTTCTAAGAATTTACTACAGATACTTCTACTACGCCTTCTCGATACCACGGCTTCTCATATATCGAAGTAATGTGACTCATGCCGCATTTCGTTTGGTAAGAGAGGTATACCCACACCCTTTCGCTCTCCCATACCATTCCACTCACTATCCTAACTGAAAGGCTTGTAACACGACTATAATACAATCTATGTGTATATGGGCCGCGTTTGTCACTTACCGGCAGGTTACCCTCTTGCGAGTTTACCCCCTACAATATACAATTAATTTCCCAGAAAATTATTCAGGTATTCATAACAATATACAAAATAATTACATACATAACTTGAAGTGTCTGTAATAAATTCTACTACGCATTCTTGAAAATATTGATATGATATTTTACTAATGACTCTTGGTCTGTGTTTTGTACTAATTGCTTGTATTGCTTGTACATTAAAATTTGATGAACATTGTAGTACAAGTGTCCATTATTAGATCCTTCACCTTACTTTATTTATGAAATGTCTCATTTGTTTACAATAACCGCCGGATAAACGAGGTCTTTGAGGTACATTAAGATAATCGGTCGAATACAGCACTTAATCAATGTTAAGTGCTTGGTGAACAGCAAAATATTGTTAAAGACCCCTTTACGACGTAATCGCCTGAATAAGAGTTAATCATATCTTCGCGAACACGACCCTTAGGGTGTCATTATACAACTATTTACAGACTTACAGCTGGGTATCTCGAATTCCGAGGTGAACTTACTATAATGACTGGACTACTATTTATTTTAAATAATGACAACTGTCATTGTAGTAATTGGTAGTAATTGTCGTGTGGAATCACTGAATAAAAATTGTAATTTATGGATTGAACTGAGAGTATGCAGTAATAATTTTATATAATCCAATAATTTTATTACATAAGAACTATTTTTAATGCATTTTTATGAATTTAAAATGTTTTAATTGATTAAATATTTTATATTTTTAGAGTTGGGAACACTATAGAAAAAAACATACACCTGGCACGACTGGCATCTCTATCTATTTACATCCTCTTTGTCTATCAGTGTTTCCATAATGAGGGGAAACTCCCCTTTTAAGGGGAAATTAGGGTCCAGAGGGGAAGAAAAAGGGGAAAGACTATAAAAGGGGAAATTGCGGGAAATTAAACGAAGCAAATAAAACCAAGCTCTACCATGGACTAGCGTGTTACCAACGATAGAATAAATGTTACCAACATTACAACGTGAAAAAATTGACAGCTAGTGATGTGCAAGGTCGACCAATCTTGTCGATGATTTTGTTGACGTATATATATAATGTAAATACATAATATTACTATAGTATGGTTCACCAGAGGCATGAGTGGGCAGGCTATAAAAAAAAATGTTATAGACCTTTTTTTGAAGTTATACTATATTACTTCTTTAGGCGCGTTATGAAAAAATGATGAGAGTGAAATTTTAAGATGCGCGCGCATCTGTGACACAAAATTAACAGTATGAAGTTTTAGTTTCATACAAGTGCGAATTATATATGTGCTAATAAATTATATTCAGTAGTGATTTAAATTGAATATTTTGATTGATATTACTTACTATTTGTGAATATTAGTGAAAAAAATTGTGCTTATATACTTTTTCAAGTGCTCCAATATAATTGAGGTTAACTATCCGTATGTATTATTTAATGATATAAATTAAAATACTTTTATTTAATATAATTAACACTAAATATTATTAAATTATATATAATGTTAAATACTTATTATTGGTTATTTAATATTTACAAAATAATGTCTTATATATTTATTATTCTCTAAATTTTGTTTTTAATAATTATATATATATATATATTTTAATGATGCCAAAGAAGTATAACTTCTCACGCGCGTACATAAGTACACGCACCCATTTTTTTTTTTAGTTACTAAACTAGTGCCAAAACTAAAAACTACAGCAAAAGAGTTTTTGAGGGGAAACAAGTCCTGAGAAGGGGAAATCTGAATTGAGGCGAGGGGAAACGGAATCATTGTAGTGAAAACACTGTTGTCTATCCCTATGTCAGGCTATGTCCTCAGATCTGTTACCTACATATTGTTGAAATTGTTTAGTTTTACTGTAATCGCATTTTGAGTACTGGACACAGGACTAGTAAATATATTTAATAATGATAGTATGCAATAGTTCCTGAAGAATTGATCTAAAAGAAATACTGAACAATTTACATTCGGACCGAGTTATTGAAAAATGGATAATAAAGTCGAGGATATGGACGAAGAGAAGTTACAGGAGATGAGCTTGGAAGTGGAGCGAATGATGAACTTTATTCAGTCGAAGAAAGTATATAAATGTACACATCCTGGATGCAAAGCTGTTTTTGATAGACCTTACAGATTGGCACAGCATATACTGGCACACAACAATATAGTAAGTTGCGTTTTAACAATAGTTATTATATTTTATTTTGAATATTTTTATGTTCATGTTGGGGAATTATTTCAGAGACCATTTCATTGCAACGAACCTGATTGTGGTAAAGCATACACAAGTAAAAGTCATTTAGATCGTCACTGTCGTAGTGTACATAGGCGTCCGGAACATGATATTATTTACAGGTGAGTAAAAAATATCACGTAATTTGCTTAAAACTCCTAACTGGTGATCTTCGTATTCTAATTAATGAAACATTTATTTGTACTCAGTTGCTCAAGATGTTTCAAGACATTTGCTAACCGACAAAATCTTAAAAGGCACATTAATACTGTTCATAAAGTTGAATACTCTTGTGCAATTTGTAGTTTGCATTTCAAAAAGAAGAATCAGCTAAAAGCGCATATGTATCTACATACTGGTGTGAAAGCATTCAGGTATGATGACATTATGTGTGCAATATTAGCTTATAATGACAAAATATGAGTCTAAAGTTACAACCTCCTTACTACAAGTATTGGCCACTCTACTAATTGCACAGTAGATGAAGAAAAATTTAATCATACAGAAAAACAAAAACATTCCCAATAGGAAACCACAGAGTTAATTTGTGCCGATTTCAAGGTTTAAACTATGGTCTAAAATTTAATTTACATAACATGATCTTATTTTTCTATCTAGAGAATTTAATTTGTTTATGTGCCAATTGTAAGAAACTTATTAGAGTTGCATTAAAATGGCATTTCATAAATAGAATTGCTCCCAATTGTATTAAACCATAAACAATATCTTTTATATCAATGAATCTAGAGTAAATGGAAGAATAATAAAGGAGAATATGTTGCTATAGACTATATGCTGAAAATGGTCCACATCTGATGGATTTCCATAGACTCATATGAAACCTGTTGCAGATGGAGTGGTACCATCACCTAGATTGGTGTTAAACATTCATAATGATACGCCTTTTTCTACGTGAAGGTGTAGGCAGTGGCTGTTAAGCCTCGACACGAAGTTATATTTACATCCCAAATGGAATAAGAGGCGAGCCTATTGCCATACTGGGCACATTGTTTTTCAGTCATTGATATTTATCACACATAACTTTCGAAAAGTCATTGGTGTGAGCCAAGATTCGAACATGTGACTTATTGATTTGGAAGCGGGGTGTTCTACCACCATATTATTATCTATTGATATTTTCTTTCAGTTGTGATCAATGCCCTGAAACATTTGTTAGTCTATATTTGAAAAAGAGGCACATGAGATATCACAAAACATATAACTGTCAAGAATGTGGTGTGGAGTTCAATCATTGGTCCAAATATCAACATCATTTAAAAGCAGACCACCTCAAAATTGGTAAGTTTATAATTTTGTGGTGCCTATTTGGAGTAATCAATTTAATAGTGGAATTTCTTTCATTAAGTTTCAATAGTTTATTGTTTAATATTTAATGGACTTGTTTCTAGTTAGTTAGTTATACTAAGCCACTTGTTAGTAATACTATATAGTTGAATAATGATTGCGTTTTTTTGAAAAGGGAATCCAAAAAAATCAAAGGCACAGGCTAGGATTCAAACCCAAGATTTCTAGATCCGGAAGCTGGATGCTCAACTTTTAGGCACACACCAAGACCACCATAATGTTGCTACTCAATTGATAAACAAGAGACCACATAGTTTGTTAGTCTTTTCTTCATCAGTATATAATTAAATGTACCCATAATGTACCAGTAGTCTCGGTGGTCCAGTGATCGAGCACCCTGCTTCTGAAGCAAGAAGTTGCGGCTTTGAATCCTCACTCATACCAATGACTTTTCAAATTAATTTCGAAAGTTATATTGATAGAAATATCAATGACTGAAAACTTTGTACCTGGTATGACAATAGGTGGACTACAAGGCCTAACAGCAACTGCCTACCCTTTCGGGCAGAAAAAGGTGTGAAGTTATGTTCTGTTAAATTTAAATAATAATGTAAATATTTTTCAGAATTTATTTGTGATGAATGTGGTAAAAGTTTCAACAAAAGGAGTCATATAGTTCGGCATGTAAAAATACATGCAGGTCTAATTAGAACCTTTATGTGTCCCTATCAAAATTGTGAAAGGTAAGACTAGTAATTCTACATATATTTGTTTTCATCCATACTGGGGTAGGCAGAAAGTACTAACCTCTATTAAAAGGCTTATGAAAGCTGACATCAGTTTAACTGACAAAGTAGCCTATTCAGTTGTGAGAAGGTAGACATTGCTTTAATTTGTATTGGATTTTTTTAGTAGAGAGGCAGATATTATGTCAAGGCAATGTCAGTGTCAAGTTCCATAATACCTGTTCTATAATTTATTTCAACAAATGCCAATTTGTGTATAGCTGTAAGTAAAAAAAAATGAGATGGGCCTAAATTTTTTTTTTAACATGTTCTGTAAGCTGTTAGAAACAGATTTAAATTTTTTATGAAGATTAATTTACTGGTCTTGACAGTTAGAGCACTCCAGAATGATAGATTAAAATTCATTCACTATTTATTTCATGTATTTCCAGGACATACTCAAGGAATAGTAATTTAAAGCAACATATCTTGGTGAAACATTTGGACGTGCTACATGAGTGTACTATTTGCAATTCAAGATTATCAACAAAGGTAAAGAGTGGTGATTTTATTTCATTATAGCAATCAGTTTCTGCTGGGCTGGATACCTCTCTCACCGAAAGAAATGCTTCATAACCGACTTTACGTCGAAATTCTGAGAGGCCGTGGCATTTTATCAGATGTGCCGGCCCGTTCATGCAGCGAACTGCGTGGCTCTACCACTGTAAAATGGCTTCATTTTTTACACACTTGACATGCATGTTTGGGGTTACTTGGATATATATTAATGTAGACACTAGAATAGATATAAAATATTTATACATTTAATTTGTTCAGTTAGTTTTGTTAATCATCATCATCATACCGTAAAGCTTTGAGCCTCTTGCGTGCCAAGATTTATTCATTCCTTAAAACAAGGGTACTTGATGTCCAGACTAACTAGTCTATAAAAAATATATCATGTGTCAATAATAGACCTTCATATAATTTGACCTTTGTATATTTAAATATGTCTTTGCGTATAATTTTTCTCAATTTAAAATACTGTGTACTATAATTATTTGAACTTATCTCTTTTATTTCAGGCCAAATTAAATTATCATATGCAATTGCACTATACATCTGGATCAAATCAAATACCATCGAGATCAGCCAATAATCAAAGAAGAGAAAGGAAGGATCAAGGCAGCTTTAAAACCTCCACAGCCCTCAAATTGTCAGGATTGTCTGAAACACCTGATGACATAAATTCTCTGTTGGCTATACAGAGTCAGGCACCACATGGAGATAGGTCAAGTGATGCTAATTTTAACGAAGCAGACGTCACTCAGGATCAAGAAGATGACACATCACCTCCCATCAATATGGAGGTAAAAACTGAGTACATTGAAATTGAGGTTGACATTCCTTGTGGTTTTTAAGCGAATTGTAATAATCATGATAAGTTAATTTATATTAAGTTTAACTTTTTCAAGTACATGCTCATAGTGTGTTTTTTTATCATACTTTTCGTGTGTTATATAGGATATGACTAGACAAACTGTCTAATACCCTTATAGTAATATAAATACCCTATAATATAATACCCTAAAAGGTATTACACACATCTTTTAAGATAATATTCTAATGTTTAGAATATTTATGATTTTTTTTTTCTTTGCTTATTATTCTGTTGGAAAGTATGGTATTAATATGTGAGCATTGAATAGATATGTCATAAGAGTAGAATGGATTTTAAAGTTGTGCTAATCTCGTGTAACCAAATATTGAATGCATAGTTTAAAAAAAAACTTTCATACAAGTTTATGTGAAAGAAGTAAAACATAGTTACAGTGTGATAGATTCTAATCTAATCCTTTAGGCACATTAGCTGTTGTATAAAACACAATTTACATGTCTTTTTGAATTGTAGCTTTATATATAGTGGTTTAAATGATCCTTTGAAATCAATTCATAAGTTTTGTAGGTTAAGGTACATCACAAACTTTTGTATTAAAAAAAAAGAAGGGTTTAGTTAAATTAAATTCAATAAGTCTGTTTGAAATGTGTCCTAAGAAAAAAAAACGAGTCAATAAAAAAAAAACCTTTTAATCTTGTGCACAAAGGTAAATAGAATTAGCAAAAGAGTGCCAAGGCAAATTTAACTCGCAACAGAGTTTTTCTTCTGGCAAGTCATTTTGTAGAGAAAAATGTATATGAGTCAAAAATAAAAAAGTAATTTTTGTCGCTATAATTAGGATTGAGAATTTAGCTTAGTAGGTTACAATCACCGATTACTTGAATGAAATAATGTTGAAAGTTATGTAACCATAGACAAGTGAATTTATTGCCATATGTTTTGTAGAATAAAAAAAAATCATCCTCTGTATTTTGAAAGAATGCAAATATGAATAATTGTCTATGACATTAAATATAGAAGAGATTAAGAATATGATGATTGGAAAATCCAAAAGTGCACGCCTCATAGCGGTCATTCACATTTAAAAAAAAAATCTAATACTAAACAAAAAAAATATATATATAGATATACAAATACACAGTCGTATTTTAGTTTTTTACAAATTATAATTAAACGACAGTACTTAGAATGCTAATATTAACTAGGAATCAGCCCGGGGTATAACTTCATATAATAAAAAAAAAGTATTCCGGTATGATGAATTTTTCGACTAATTTCTCTGCGACATACATGGATCCATAACCACAGACTAACGGACGTCCAAGAATGATTGATTTTAATGTTATTATTTACTATGTTAAACAAAATAATTGTTTATAAAATATGTCATATGTGCTAGACAGATTATTTAACTTGATATTAGTGCACTCATATTATCCTGTAAGTGTTATATTAGTGAAAGAACAGTCATTTGAGTTACGAAAGACCGGATTTTTTGGCATGTCGAGTGTAGAGCACTACCTCACGCTCCGCTAATGAGGCGTGCAATAACACCTTTTAATAAAAACATTACAGTAATGTAGTCAATATTAAACTGGTACAATAGGTTGTCTTATGCCATCTCTTCCAGACAACCTTTACCTATCTTTTTCATATATCTTGCCCTAAGTTTTGTCATACATCCATTAAAGTTATTCCTATTGGCAGTACTAGACTGAGCAAGAATTACAAGAATCTAACAACAATAGAAAAAAAAATTAAAACAACACTTCATTTATAAATCTATCAAGATTTGTTTGGATCTGACATCTTTTAATTAATATTATTATTAATGTGGTGTTCAATAGAGGTTAGCGATTATAAGATTGTATTACCAATCATAGTCAACATTAATGGATTAGAGGAAAATCCAAAATAACTTAGGTACATATGTTCTAGCTGTTTGAAAATGTTTAAATTCCTTAACATCATCAGAATTTAACAGTTTTACTATATATAGTTTAACATTGCACCTAAGGAGACAAGTAAACTTAATGATTTATAATTTTCATTTTAAAAATATAATTCTGATCCGTGGTTTATTAACATAGAGTAAAATAGTTATTGTTAACACTAGAGTTTACTATTAATCTAGGAAAGAAGACATAACTTCACGCCTTTGCCTGCCCGAAGGTGTAGGTAGCGGCTGTTCAAGCCTCGACTCACCGAATCGTTACGTACCAAATGGAGTAGACAGATAGGTGGCGAACTTAATGCCATTACACCAGGCACAAAGTTGTCAGTTATCAATATTTATCACACTTAATATCCGAGAAATTATTGGTGTGAGTCCGGAATCAAACCCACAACTTCTGAATCAGAAGCGGTAAGATCGACCACTGAACCACCGATAATACCATAATACATTATGTCGAACTTAATAAGAGTATTAAAAAAAATAATCCAATTTTTCAGTGGTAAATTTACTTTAATTATTAATCTGATCAATATTGTTATTCAATATAAGGGGCCGTTCAAGTATTACGTAAGCCCAAATGGGGGGGGGGTCCGTCCGTGATTTGCTTATTTTTGATGATATGGGGGGTAGGGGGTTGTCCATATGATGATTACGTCATCAGTAGCCACTCAAAATACTCTCTTGGGAATTATTTTTTTGTAAATGATTACGTTGTAATGAGCTTTGCTTACTTTTGCTGACAAAGGTGGTGTGGTGTAAATAATTGTAATAAATCTGCTTACGTAATACTTGAACGACCCCTTATATACTTAAAATGAATTAACCACCTACCCTATAAACTTATTGTGTATTCATATTCTGTATAAATAGTACATCAATCATATAATTTAAAGTTCTGTCAATGTTGGACATGCATTTTTGTTTTCAGGTTATCCATTTAACAGGATATACAGTTTTTATTTTATTTTCAAATCTTCTGAGTGTTCTTAAATATATATTTAAGTACCTATATATTATAGCTAACAGAGTTTCATAAACACAGCTGTTGTTTTATTTAGCTACGTACGTGTGGCGTTTTTTCTAATAATCGTAAATTTAATCTAGTAGGTAGGGACGTGATCCTGTTGCTACGAAAAATTATAGGCTATTAATAAATTGCGACGAGTAGTATTAGCAGCCCTCTCGTGATGTTAACCTGACATTGCCTAAGGAATTCTGCAGAGGCCGAAACAGGTGAAAATGTGAAGGTGCAAGGCCAGGACTATACGGCGAATGAATGAACACTGAGCTTCTCGTAATTTTCGCTGAGAGGCTAAAGATGGACGATGGAAGAGATCATGGTTACGGAACATCCGTGAGTGGATCCGGTTTAATCTCTGTAGACTCTTCCACTTAGCCCAAAACAGAGACAAGTTTGTAATACTGACGGCCAACCTAAAGCAAAGAAGAAGGCTAAAGACGTGTTAGGTCTAGCGTTATCATGGTGAAAAGCATCTACACCCCTTCTGTTGATTAATTCCGGCCGCTTTCTGACAACGTTTTACTTAGATCTTATTAGTTGTTTGCCGTACAGTTCAAAATCGATGGTCTTGCCTGGCGGTAATAGCTCACAATGATTGATGATGCCCTCTGCCCCTGATTTAACAGTGGTAGAGCCAAGCAGTTCGCTGCATGAATGGGCCGGCTCGACCGGTGAACTACCACGATCTATCAGAAGATCGACGTAAAGTGGCTCATGCCGTGTTTCGTTTGGTGAGAGAGGTGCCCGGGTACCCTTCCCCATCCTTTCCTATCCTACTCCCTTAAAGGTCGGTAACGCAACAGTAACACTATATGTGTTGCTGGTGTCCATGGGCGGCGCAGGTTCCTTACCATCAGGTGATACGCTTTCTCGTTTGCCTTCCCATCCCATAAAAAAAACGTACGGGATCCATTTTTCATCACTAGTTACCAACTTCTTCAAAAATGGTTGTTTCAATACGTCATCATACTATACTATATACTATACTATACTATATAATATTATAAATGCGAATGTAAGTTTGATTGTTACGCTTTCACGCAAAAACTACTGAACCGATCATCATGAAACTTTGTACATATACTCTTGAAGGTATTAGAAGTAACATAGGGTACTATATATTAAACAAAAAAAAACCATTTTTTCTTCAGTAATGAAGTTTCAACCCTGAATACTGTAATACCGTCCCATTGTATTACCGGCGGTAACGAAATGCGAATGTAAGTTTGTTTGTTACGCTTTCACGCAAAAACTACTGAACCGATCATCATGAAACTTTGTACATATACTCTTGAAGGTATTAGAAGTAACATAGGATACTTTTCAATGCGAGCGAAGCCGCGGGGATAAGCTAGTATTCAATATATGTATAAAAAAATGAAATAACAGTTATTTTTATAGTTATAAAAATAACAAAATACGTAGTTTCAAATAACAAAATCGTTCCTCTGCCTGTCCCCAAAAATGCTTAGATTTTTGAAACTACGTAACGGATTTTGATGTTTTTGTAATAGATAGAGGGTTTCTTCGGGGTGGTTTGTATGTTTAATGTTGTAAAGAAAAAGGGATAATTTTCGAAAAAGCTCTTTAATTAATATTTTCGAAGATATTAGAGTATTATAATTACGGTTGCGCCGCGCAGTGGTAGCGGCCGACGCGTGCCGTTAAATAACCCCAAATGAACTTAATATCCAGACTTTATTAATTTTTTACTTTTGAGCTGAAACAAAGTTCGCCGGGTCAGCTAGTAAAGAAAGAACTACACGGTTAGGTTTCTCTTATTATGCTGAGCTCATGAGGCACCTATATAGCGAGCTTTCTTGTGTGTCCAGCTTTTTTAAATGCGCCAAAACCGTTTAGTGGTCAATTCACAGTTCTCTAGCTACATCGTAACTACTAATATGCCGATCTCGCTCCACTTTTTCAATAATGGCATCAATTTTGTAACAGCCCAGGGCGACCAGAGCGACTTGCATCTTTGATTTCAAAATTTCCGCTACCCGATCGGCTCTCTCCCGATCCCGGTCGGCGGCCACCTGGAGCATGACGGCTTCGCAGAAGGAGGCCACAGCCCTCCAATCCTCCTCGCCCGGCAGGATTGCCGCGACCAACGCCAACGGGGACAAGTCTCGCCCGATCCCGCCGTCCAGGCCGGGCAGAAATTCCAGCGTATGCTGGGCCGAGTCCAGATCGGATGCGCAATGGTGGCATCTCGCCGTCTCTTCTGTTTTTATTCGACTCATTTTATTTGGCACCTGTGCCCGGTGAGTATCTGAGTCAACCTGTAGGTGACAGTGCCCCATTTACGGAGCACCCAGGCCTCAACTTGAGGCAGTTTGGCACCGACTCGCGCTCGGGGTCCATCCTCACGAAGTGCTCCTCGAAGCTCCAGCGGCTGTCCAAGGTGAGGCTGAGGTACTTCAAGTACACGTACCTACCTCCCTACCGGGACAGCCGCTTCACCCACCTGGATCCGCGAGGCTGATTGTTGGCCCCGAGGGATGCAGAGGCACTACAGCGACTCGTGTTTGTAAGGTCTCCGGAGGAAGCATCGCATTTGTAAGGAAGTCGGGCCCCATGGCGACCATCAGAGTGTAACGTCGTCAGCGTAACAGACGCCACTCACGCCATGGGGCTCCGTCCAAGACCTCCTTGATTCTCAAGATGCAAACGGTTGAGAATACGGATAATGAGGAGACGGTTGAGAATAAAGGCGAGCCGCTGGCCGATGATTAGATGTAACGAAAGCCTCCAGTCGGGTTTGGCACAAAGCAATTTTCTGGAAGTTTCCTTGCTATAAGCTTCCCGAGAAATAATGCGATTGGGTATTCAGTTTTCTCGCGGCTTGGAGCATTAAGGACGTTGTCGGTAGGTCTGACTCCGCCTACAAACCCGTGAATGCTGGAGTCCCCCCAGGGCTGTGTGCGTATCCACTACGCTTTTTTTCTGCATATTAACGACATGCTGCATTGCTGCAATTTTCACGTGGAAGACACAGGTATGCGCGTTTATCGCTAAAAACAGGGAGCTACGACGAGGCTCTTTGTCGAATCGTTGCTCCCTGTTTTGAGAGCACTGTGACGCCCAGTTTCGCAGTCACCTGGAGGACAAGGCCAAATTGACCTCAAAAAAGCTTGGTGTGCTCTAGAGAGCAGGACGGTGTTTCACTCCAGAACCAGCTTCTCCCATTTGACCGCATCCAACGACACGCAGTTAGCCTTGTCGATAACCAAGTTCTTTCCAATCGGATTGATGCCTTGGAGAGGTGTAGCATCTTTATGCATCATGTACCGCATGTACCATGGAGTGCTCTGATGTGATGCCCCTGGTGTTGCACATGTCCATAGTCGGCGGTATTAGTTTTCTGTCAGGTGACCCGTCTACTTGGTTGCTCCTTATTTACCATAAAAAAAAATCCTCTTGCGGTTTGCATATAATGATGTTTATACTCGATAAAATATGTCTTCTATAAAAAAACTTTTCGGACCTTGAAGACGCTCTTCTTCACAAAGCTTATCTAAATGACGGTTTACTTTCCTTTTTATGCTACACTATTTGCTTTCTTCTTAAAATATTTAATAAATTACTCAGGTCATCATCATCAGCCTTTTGATGTCCACTGTTGGACGTAGGCCTGCCTCATGGAACGCCATAGCTCACGGTGCTGTGGCTACCAGCAATCTTTTTTTTTAATGGTATAGAAAGGCAAACAAGCAGGTGTGTCACCTGATGGTAAGCAACCAACGCCGCCCATGGACACCAGCAACACATATAGTGCAACTGTTGCGTTGCCGACCTTAAGGGATAGGGGATAGGAAAGGATGGGGAAGGGGGGTGGGCCTCCAGGTACCGCTCTCACCGAACGAAACGCGGCATGAGCCACTTTACGTTGGCCTTCCGAGAGGTCGTGGCATTTCACCGCTCGAGCCGGCCCATTCATGCAGCGATCTGCTTGGCTCTACCACTGTTAAACAATCTGTTAAATCTTGACCAGGTCGGCGGTCCACCTAGTGGGGGCACGTACGTCCTACTCCACGTCGACCAGTTCGTGGTCGCCATTCGAAAACCTTTCTCCCCCAACGGCTATTGGCTCGTTGAGCAAGGTGACCTGCCCATCTCCATTTCAGTGTTTTACCTTTCAGGCTATGTCTTTCACGCCTGATCTCCTGTGGATGTATGTAATACGGATTTTGTCCCGCAAGGAGATTCTCAACATAGCACGCTCAGGTACAATGTAAAAAATATTTTTTAACTCGCGGCCGCTTGGACCTGAGCCCTCTTGGGCCGGGGGCCCGTGGCATTTGTTACGTCACTGAAGGGAACCTTCTTGTGTCTAGCACATAATTCCATCATATAGATATTCATACGTAAACGCGAAAGCGGAAAAAAGATTAGTTGTGAATCAGAAAGTCAGATTGACGAGAACTTCGGAGAACCATCAGATGATCCGCTTGCTCGTTTACCCTCCTATACTGTAAAAAAGTGTTAGAGACGTTAGAGTGAGTCACTTTCACAAATTTAATGTTATTTGAGTCACTCTCTTTTTCTTTTAATTTAGATGTATTTTTTATTAGGAAAAGAGCGGAAAGAGTTAACACTCTTTACACTTCTAACAAATACCATCTACAATAAATGTAATTCTAACTAAACTAAGAAATCGATTAAAAGAATTTTAATAAATAATCATAAATTAATTGATTTATTTTTGACAGTGGTGAGAATACTTGAGTAGAGAGTACGTAATTAAACATCAAAACGAATCAGGATTTTCTGAATTTCAGCAATCAGTTCTCTGTGCCTGTTCTGTGCCTTGTGTTATTGAAAATAACACAATTATCATGATTTTTTAGTATCTCAAATCAGTCAAAAAATGCCCAATAACAGTTTACAATCGATTCATTTTATCAAACAAAGTTTTAGTAGCTGATTAGATCTACTCGCAGGAAGGTTGAGATTTGGTTTAGATAAAACAAGATTTTCACGAATCAAAAGTTGCTAGGAATATGGAGTTTACTTTAAATATTTTTACCTTGAATTGTTGGTAAGTTAGTCGATTTAAAAACTTTGGAATATTTTATTGGCAAATAACTAAGATCAATAACGCTAAGTAGAGTCATGAAGTACCTACCTATCTTATGTGTTAATTTAATAGTAACGTTATACGTGTTTTATTGCCAATATTGATCAGGCTGATTAGTTAATTAAAAATACCCAAAATAATGGCATAATTTATTTCAACAAATTTATATCGGTCTGTTTGACATATCCTAATACAATTTATATCCTTGCATTTTTTATTTATAGGGGTATTCCAGTGGTGTCAAAGAACCGTAAAGAGAGATTTGAAGCAATCTCTAAATATTTGCAAGAGAGCTCACATTCTATAGTTTGCCTGCAAGAAGTTTGGAGTGAAGGTGATTACTTACTTTTGAAGGAGAATTTAAAAAACAACCTGCCCTATTCCCACTACTTTTATAGGTGAGTTTAAAATTTGTGTATAAAATTCTTATTATACCTATATTTTTTTCTCTACTATATTCAATCAGACTTTTTCACATTTCAGCATGATATTTATTGTAAAGTTATTTAAAGTGATTATTTTTCAGCAGAATTTTTGAAAAAGTTAAATACAATCTTAAATATTCTAATATAATTACATACTTTTATCATTTTAGTGGTGTACTTGGCTCAGGTCTTTGCATTTTCTCCAAGTGGCTGATACAAGATGTATTTTTCCATCAATGGCCATTAAACGGTTACATTCACAAAATACATCACGGTGACTGGTTTGGAGGTAAAGGGGTTGGTTTATGTCGCATAAAATGTGATACCAAGCTGATCAACGTTTATTGTACACATGTATGTAATACTTACTTTTATTTGTAACTACTGCACCATATAGGTGGATTATAAATACTGATGGTCTACATTGAAAGAAATTGTATCTGTACATACACACTGAATCCAATCAAATGTTTAGTAAAGAGCTGTTTCTCTTTATTTTTTGGTCAATGAGCACTTATCTCAGGCATTACTGAATTCCATTTGAGAAGTTCTTTCAGTATTTGGTAGCCCATTTATGGATGAAGACTCCAATATCTTGTGAAGACAATTTAATATATGGCCCTCATCTATGTTTATCACGTGTTAAATATTGAATATTTACTCTGCCTGATGTCTGCTAATAGGTTCCAAGACCTAAAACTTTTGTGACATACAATTTCGCACCTTCGGATAGAATAAGGCGTGACGTTTAATAGATAATACTTCCGAATGTGCATTGTATATTTGCTTAGTCAATCATGCATCATCTATTTTTTCTACTTGTCCAAACCATAAGAGCATGCCTTTCCTTCCATCCTTGTATTCTATGAGGTCAGCGAGTGTTACTCTGCAAATGTTGCGTTTATCCTACTTTGCTTCCATGATAGCGTTGCGATCAATTGCGCACTATGAATAGCAATCTGGACTTCTTTGAATTTTCGCCCAGGTATTTGCGCAACGCTCTATTTATACTGTTTTCCAGCGCTAGTCTTCTTTCTATAACCGCGTTGTACCTGACATCTCTACTAATGCACATCCAAGACATACAATTTCGTCCACCTGCTCTAGCACTCAGGTCTCACACATTATACTACCTCTACCACCAGGTAGAGGTCCGTATCAAAAGTGGGGCCTCTGTAGGCTCTTTTATCCCTTAGAACGTTTCGGAGATGATTATCTAGAATCTACTGGCTAATTATATCTATTGTTAACAAAAAATTGCTCTCACTTTATAGCTCCATGCTGAATACCATGTGGATGACATTTATTTAGCACACAGAGTTCTTCAAGCATATTCAACGGCTGAGTTCGTCAATCTAACAGCATTTCCAGCTGATGTGTCAATACTAGCTGGTGATTTAAATGCAGCTCCAGAAGACCTATCATTTAAGTAAGAAATTATATATTTATTACCAAAAGTATTCTTATGATAATAATCTAATCTATACATACATATAAATAAAATTGAAGTGTCTGTTTGTAATATTGAAATAAATGCTTGCATTCATATGAATACACCAAAGTAACATTTTTTTTTTTTTTTTTTTTTTTTACAATTTTTGTCTGTATATTCGTTGCGACTAATCTCTGAAATGGCTGGACCGATTGTGACGGGACTTTTATTGGCAGGTAGCTGGTGTAATAAGAAGTAACTTAGGCTACTTTTTTAAAAAAAGTATGTTTTTATTTCTTCCGAGTCGAAACAAAGTTCCTTGGGTCAGCTAGTTCACATATATAAATGAAAAAATCAATTGTTTATTTTTATTTCATTATTACATTAGACTTGGATTTGAATCTTAGTTTCTTCAATCATTTCCATTTGTGTTTGTTATATAATCGTATGTTTTAGGATGATCACTCAATTGCCGTCACTGACAGACCCATGCGACAACTATCCGACGACTAAAGATTCAGAAAATGTCGCTAAACCATCGGGCACATCAGATAGTGCAAATAACAGTTACTCTGACCCCAAACAGGTCAAAGTGTGCCCCGAAGGGAAAAGAATTGACCACATATTGTACAAGCAGAAACCTTGCTGGAAAGTATGTATTGCAGTAAATCTATTCTATTAATCTATAAAATTACCTCATATTTCTAAACAAAATCTTTGGTCCCATGGAATAGTTAGCTAGTTCAGTGCATTAAATAAAACACAATTAGTTCAGTAACCTATAAATAAATCATAAATAAATTTGCGAAAATTGGTTGGTGTTTGCCAGGTTGGGGTCATGATGTATTTATATATCTTTACCACATTTGGACTACTTCTGTCACACCTTTGAACATGTGCGTCCTCTATAGGAAAGAAGACAATATGACGGTGGAGAAAACATTCTTGTATAGTTGCAATGTAATATTTCAGGTGGAAATAACCAGTTTCGGTAATCCACTAGCCGATAGAGTACCAGACAAGGAGTTCTCATATTCCGATCACAATGCAGTAGCACTAGAGTTGCATTTGAAACCAAATAATGAGGAATTTACTCAGAAAGAATTCATCAAGGATACTGCTTTAGATGAAACTGTCCAACAAACTATTAAAGTTTGCGAAGAAGCTAAGAACAACCTGATTAAAACCAAAAAGCTTTTCCTAATCTTGGGTGGGCTTATCTTTATGTTTTTAATTGGCACAGTAGGTTTTTGGCCAAACAGCATTCTGCATGATATAGTCAAATTGTTTTTAAGTGGACTCTGTTTTTATTACATAATAATGGGTACATTGTGGAACAAAATGGAAATGAATAGTTTGAAGGCGGGCTTGAGTGCTCTAGAAGTGTTTGCTGCAACAAGAGCTGAAAAAAAGGACTGAATTAGCATTTTATATGGCCGCTGCAAAACACACTGCAAACTTTATTTACTATGTTAAGGCAATACACAAAAAAACTATATTTTTTACACATGATGCAATAACTCATATTTTAAAATGCAATATTGTTTCTGCCTCACATTCACCGGTAATGTTAGTTGCGATTAATTAATTAATCACTACCTAAATAGTTATTTTGTAGAGTAAATATTTGAAGCTACAAATCCAATTTGTTCAATATCATTCTTGAGTGTGATCGAGATACCTACAGATAATATTGGCAATTAAAAATTAAATTTTAACATGTTACATTCAATGCCATAATTTTTTCATCTATTGCGTCGTTTACACTGAGCCCAAGTGGGCAGCGCGAGAGTGTAAACACGACACTGCCCCTGCCACTCGCGCTGTCCAGCGCCCCCTAAGTTGTCATAAAGTTGTTTTACATGAATAAGCGATGTCATATTTCTTTTCAAAACGTGACACTTTTCATGACACTTAGTAAACATACAGCTGTCGCATTGCTGTTAGTTGCTCGGTAAAGAAGTACAAGGGCTGAGTGTGAACACTTACTCGCGACGATGCTGCCGCAGAAGTATTTAGGGCAGTATTTCCGGCACCGGTAGGAGCAGTGGCTGAGTGTAAACCAGGCATATATTTTGGATAGATTTAAGATTTACCTATTAAAAAATAATGTTATATAGTTATATTGTATTCTGTGTATCTCTTAGTTTCTACAAACTATAAAGACCATATTCAGACATATCTGTTGTTAATACTTATCATTAATTAAACATATGATTAGAGATTTTTAACATTCCGCATTTATTAATACAATTTTCAGGTTGTACTTAAATATCATAAGAACATTGACCAATGAGGCTAATATACTTAGTCATGCCATAAATATTGTAACAAAGAAAAAAAAATTTTTTAATTGCAAATAACATTTATTACTTTTACAGTGTGTTACTATAATACATAAATATAAAACGATATAAATATAATGATATAATAAAAAGCTTATCCGAAGTGGTCTCCATTGGCTGCAATACAGGCCTTTAAACGTTGAGGCCAGTTATCAATAGAAACACGCACTCTTTCCATGGGAAAATTCTTCACTGCCAATCGTATGGATTGTTTTAGGGACTCTAAATTATTATGACGTTTAGAGCAAGCGGTACTCTCTAAAACTGACCACAAATCATAATCCAATGGATTAAGATCGGGACTAGACGACGGCCAGTCTTCAGCTCTAATGAAGTCCGAAACGTTCGCTTCCAACCAAGATTGCGTGGACCGAGCTTTATGACCCGGTGCCGAGTCTTCTGGAAGGACCATACTTTGTTATTGAACATGGTGTTGTTAAGGGGCTTGACTACCTTTTCAAGAATGGTATCTTGATACACTTGTCCGATGTTTTGACACCTTTTTCACAAAAATATGGCTCAGTCACTCCTTCGTAGCTAACACCCCACCAAACCATCACTGAAGTCGGATAATGCCCACGTTGCACTCTGTCAACTAATTGGGAAGCTTCCATAGAGCTTTGAGCATAAATACGGTCATTTTGTTTGTTAAAATGTTGCTCAATTGTAAAAACTTTTTCATCCGTAAACAATATTTTTCTGTGACCTCCCTTTGCGTACCGCTTCAGTAGTTGTTTAGATTATAACACCCTATTCTTTTTTAAATTATCAGTTAATAAATGACCAGTGCGCCTCTTATATGCTGCAAGTTCTAAGTCATCTTTTAAAATAAGCGACATTGTTCTAGGTGCTATCTTCATCTCCCGAGATAAAATCTTTTGCTTGGGGACAGGATTTCTTCGAATTCTTTCCCTTACTGCTTTGACCACCTTTTTCGTACGAACACTACGTGGACGGCCAGGTGTTTTTCTGTCACAAACAGAGGAGGTCTCATTGTACCTATTAATAGCCCGGTACACAAACATTGGACTAATACCAAGTGTATGGAGAGTTTTAAAAATTGCATTTGGCTCCATACCTACTTTGTGTAATGCAATCACAGCGATTCGGTTATCTTTATCACCCCACTCCATTTTAATATCGCAAAATATTGTACAATGTATTGGCGCCAAAACGAGAAAACACAATGAACAATCGTATAAAAATGACAGATTCCAAATTCAAATGTAATATTTTTTTATTTTTAGTTGTAACAGTATTTATGGCCAGACTAAGTATATATTAATAGGTTAATAATTATATACATATTTTTATATTGAAATTTTATTTATGAAAGAAATGCATTAAACTGTCACATAATTTAAGGTTATTAAATGACCTATGCATTAGTATGACTAATGTAAATAGTTGTCCGTAATTATGACAGGACTCTGTTAATTGTTTTAATAAATCAATCTAGTAAATAATCATGATTTACTAGAATTACCAGTTAAGTTTTTTTTAATACCTAACCTGTAAAGTCAATATACAGCTGATTTTTTATTGATTGATAAAACATTGCATGTTAATTTTTATGAAGTCAATAAGTATTATCACTAACTTAATATTTTCAATCGTTTGTAATGAAGGAGTTAAATTAAAGTGAAATAGATGCCTCACAATATCGAAGCTAAAGCCTCTCTGTAGCTTCTCCCGCGCTCTCGTTTGCACTCTAGGCTCAAGTGGAACGTGACAAAGAGTCTTGCTATTATAAAATTTTATTCAATATCCTAACTATAGCTAAATCAAATAGTTATATCTATTTAATTGTAAATTTTGAATAAACTTGAGCCTTCTTTACGAACCGATGCATTTCAACCCTATTCCTATTCAATTATGTGAAAATGATTATCTATCATTCAATGAGATTAAACCAGCTAATAAATATATGAAATGTATGTCTGTGATCTATTTAATTTAATATCTAATAAAATTGTATTCTATGCTCAATGGTTATTTTATTTCATTGTAACACATTTAAGAATGGATCACTAGTAAGGCACGATGCTTAGGTACACACCCCAATCGCTTCTTTGACTTTCTTGGCTATTGTCATGCACAATCGATTTTTCGCCGCTTTTTAAGGCACACCAATGACTTTTCGAAAGTTATGTGATAAATGTCTTTGACTGAAAACTTTGTGCCCGGTCAATAAGTTCGCCACCTATTCCATTTTGAACATAAACAACGGCGAGTCGAGGCTTAACACCATCGGGTAGAAAAAGGTGTGAAGTTATGTTTGTTTATTTTCATACTCTACACTCGGAATTGGGACGCTCGTGACGATTGCGTCCGTGTTTTCTTGTTCCACGGAGGCACTTTCCTCAAACGCTCGTGTTTAGCATTTTTTTTTAAATAATATCTGTACTGACTGTTTTTAAGTGTCTGTGTGACACACACACTTAAAATAATTTAAAATTGTAGCTGCTTCCTACAGATCATTAGCTGTAGGAGGCTGGGCGTTAAATGCGTTAAGCGTTTGCAAGTCAGATAAGAAGTTTAACTTCATAAATCTTCTTCGAGTATAACATAAAATAAAAGTCACTTGCTAATAAAACTAATGGTATAATATTATCTAAAACTTAACATAATCTAGATACATAATTATTAGGTACATTTATATTAGTAAATAAATATCACAAGTAGTTATTACTAATAGTATGTAATAATTATGTTATTTATACAGATCTTAAAGTACCTACCTACAAACATTAGACATCGTGTACTTTGGTCTAAAACTAATATTCACAATAGGAATGTTACGATGGCCTGATTGAAAATAATTAAAAAATAGAATAGTATTTAAGAAATACATTGAAATACAAATTTTAATACAGTATGTATTTTTAAAGAAACTGAGAGAAGCCGAAATAATTTGCTGTAATATTGTTCATCCTCTATTGATGTATTGATTTGAATCAAAACTTCCATCCATAGTTCATAAGACATAGTAACAGCAAGCATGTTTCTGGAAAGTGACCTTGAACTGTTTGACCTTCATAATTTATCTATTTCATGTAGGTATGAATATTTACGTTATGTAGGTGATGCAATATATCAAAAGGTAGATGCAATGTCAATTCAAGAGTACATTATAAACAAATATTTATTTACAATTCTTACATACGAATATATTTACGAGTTTTTTTTTAAGTTACAACTTTTTTTTATTGTGATCGATGTGTGGTGTCAGTGGATTTTGCCTGGGGCCAAATTTTTCATTTTGAGAAAAAAAGACGACACCATCATTAATATGAGTTCGAGTTTAAAAAAAACTTACGTTTTTTTACGACCTATGAACAAGCACATACTAGGGACGTTAGACAAAAATATATTTTCTTCTCCCTAATCTTTTATTATTCCATTCATCGTCGTTATAAAACAAATCTACAAATATATTTAATATATACAAATTATTTAATACGGACCTCAGTTATCTTTTTAACCATAGTCACGAAAGCTACCTTTATGTTGATCAATTTTACTTAAATAGCACCATGCCATGTAGCACTTTTTTAAACTAGCAAAATAACCATGACTAGCTATTCCATAGTTCTTCTATGCAAATCCATTGTTTACAGCCTTTTGAAGCAGAAAATCAAACACCACATCAACAATTCAAATGGTTTCTTTCTAAAGCAACGATTTTTTTTCTGAAAAAACTGATTACATTGACAGTTAAAAGAGCGCCAAATCGAATGATGAAAGTACCTAATTATTCCTGTACTTTCAAACATATTGTTTTCAGATGTTTATATTGTGTTAAAGGAAACTGATGTGTAAATATTTAAATATGATATTTTACAGTGATGTATATTATATTTAAATTAAACTTTTGGCTCATTATCATCGCTTCGGTCGATTAAAGGTTCCGTTTCGGAACTCGTCGATATTGGTGCAGCTGAATTATCAACTGAGCCGTACGCAGATGGACGTATTTCTACTAATGGTGGCTCCACTTCTGTTGTGAGGTTCGGCGCTGAACTTGATGGTAGAACCTGATCGCCCATTAATCTAGAACTTTCGTCGTAACCACGTGCCATGTGATACATCGATTTGCCCCTCAGCCTTCGACTGAAAGAGCTCCCTGTGAAAAACTCGTATAATTAAAGAAAAAGTTACAAGTTACGAAAATTAAAAAGTATAATAGTCTTCAATTTGGATTTATGATCATGGGCAACTGAAATACTGCAAGGCTTAACAGTTTGTGTGAAAATAAAGATCTAATATATAAAATTTTCGTGTTAATGTTAGTTGCCATACTCCTTCAAAACGGTCTCTGCTTTGCTTATTTTGGATGACATCAGTGTTGCCAACCCCAACAAAACAAAAACAACAGTTCTCTAATTAAAAAACAGTAGAAAACAGTAGATGGGTTAAAAATAGGCAGATTTCATACTTTTCATATATACTTATATACATACATACTTATATATATACTATATTATATACTTTCTCATATATTATTGTATAATTAAAACAATAACCAATGTCAATAAAAATACTCAATTATTTCAGTTACTAGGACACATTTACATTGTTATATTTATATAATCACAACAAGTCACTTTCACAACGAAAGAGAGTGTCGGTGTAAAAGTAAGAAAGGGCATGCTCCGATGGTTCGGACATGTAGAAAGAATGGATGATGCAAGATTGACTAAGCAGATATACAATGCAAAAGCGGATGGATGTAGGAGTCGAGGGTGGCCTAGAAACACATTCTATGACCAAATAGAACATGTTCTGGAGGGATGTGATGTTAGGAGCCTTAAAAATCGACGCGCGTGCATGAAAAGATTTAATAAAGTCAACGAAGCTAGGGATTTGGCGTAAATTTATTCATGTATGTATGTATGTATTTTCTCGAGGTTATAGATGGCTCTCTACACTAATTCAAAACAGTATAATTTATGGATAATACATAAAACAGGGACATCAATTGAAAAACAGTAAATCTACTGTTAAAACAGTAGTGTTGGCAACACTGGATGACATGGTTGGTCTGTAGTTATTTACTTTCTTACACATATAGCTATCTTCACATTGTCTTTGCTTGAAATCATGGATTTGGGTATCATGGACTGAATACTTTGATTCAAAATTATGCATGTACCAAAAATTTTAAATAAGTGGTTCTACATTTTTATGGGTTTGGGGGCAAATGAAAATATTTACCTACGTAAGTATGGAGGAGGGGTAAGAGCTTTGCTTACTTTTGCTGAGAAGGGGGCATGGGGGGTAAATCGTAATAAATTTGCTTACGTATTACTTGAATGGTCTCTTATCACCCCAAAACATTTTACGTATATTTTTGCGAAATGAGATGTATGTAGGTACCTATATTACCTGTTAAACTAGAGTAATTTTGGTTATTTTTCTCTAGAATTAAGCACGTAGTTAAATATACGGTACATCATTCTTTCAGTCTGTTTTTAGTAATCTCTGCAATGGCTGGACCAATTTTGACGAGACTTATTGGCAAGTAATAGCTGATGTAATAACGAGTAACTTAGGCTACTTTTATGTCAGAAAAAGTCTTCCATCTACTCATTTTTGGTGTTGAGACTAACCAAAGATCGTAGTTCATTTGTATTGTATTAGTACATAATAAATTTATCCACATACCAACAACACCAAGATGTTCAGATATGTCGTCCTTGACATCTGACACATCCCACATCGCAAGAAACGAGCCCAAACACGAACGAGAGGATGGGTCGTGTCTTGAAACGAAAGGTTTGTACGAGAAACTGTAGTGGTGAGCAATTGCCGCCAAGAACATCTCTATACATATCAAAAAGTCCTAAAAAATAAATAGATATTGTAACAAACTTTAGTTTAGTTAGAGACTCCTAGGATATTATACATCAGTCTCATTTGGATCCAAATTTTTATACATAGACATCATAACTGTCAATATAACATAACTTCACGCCTTTTTCTACTCGAAGGTGTAGGCAGTGGCTGTTAAGCCTCGACTCACCGTTATGTTTACGTCCCAAATGGAATAGGTGGCCAACCAAAATATATGAAATACCACGACCTCTCAGAAGATAGCCGTAAAGTGGCTCATGCCGCGTTTCGTTCAATGAGAGGAACCCGGAGGCCCACCTCCCTTCTTTATCCTTTCCCGTCCCACTCCCTCAAAGGTTGGCAACGCACCTGTAACACTACGTTTTGCAGGTGTCCATGGGCGACGCTGGTCACTTACCATCAGGTGACACGCCTGCTCGTTTGCCCTCCAATCTCGTAAAATAAAAAAAATACTGAGCACAAGTTTTTAGTCATCGGTATTTATCACAAATAACTTTCAAAATCATTTAATTTCGGAAAGTCATTGTTGTGATTCAGAAACCGTGTGCACGACCAATGGACCACAGAGACTATTAACTGTTAAAATAAGCCTATTAACCATATTGAGCATATTCTCATAACGAAATGCTTGTCTTTCTGTAGGTTTATTTGACTGCACATTGTATCTTAGTCCTTTTTCTATTTACGAAATTATTCATTTTACTATGAATAACGAGTAATTAAAAATTGCCAGATTTGCTGAGACTAAAATGCAAACTAAATCTTGAGAAGATTTAACATCAAATTTTGCTGTCAACGAAATGTGAATTATCATCAGATTTAAATGCTCAAATCATCTGTAAAATAAACTTATGACAGTTTAAAAAACATACCTGCATTTTTGAAGATATAACTTTTATCTTATCTGTATCAGACACGTCAAATATGGTTGAAATAACTCCAAAATACACCAAAACATTGATTATAACTCCTTGACTATAAACAAAATGGAATTATCATAAGTAATAATATTGAATTAAGATAAATTAAAATTAAATTTAAAATAACAAAAAATACTCACAAAAATGAAAAGAACACAACAGCTTTTATACATAAAAATTTACCAATAGGCTTCATTGGTTTCAGTTCTGCTTTGTTCGCTCTATAGAACAACACGAGGCAGTACATGGCGACAAATTGTGAAAAGTTATTTATAGCTAAAATATATGGGAACGCCACATCTGGGCTGAAATCACTCTCGCCATACACTCCAGATAATTCGCATATCATGGATATGACTGTTGTAATAGGCCTCACTACAGTGTACTGAAGTATTCCATGCTTACAGTTATGTACAAATTCTCTGAAATAAAGAAATTTTTTATTAAGTATAACTGAATTTTTCTATTAAAGTCGCTCAGTGAGCTATGGAGCGAGCTATGCTCGGGGTATCTCTGAAAGATAAACTCAGGAATGAGTATATCCGCCAGAGAAAGGGGCTAACCGACATAGCTTGTAGAATAAGCTCGCTGAAGTGGCAATGGGCAGGTCATGTCTGCCGAAGGACCGATGGTAGATGGAGTAAGAAGGTCATAGAGTGGAGACCACGTCTTGGTAAAAGTAGCGTAGGACGCCCACCAGCTCGATGGTCAGACGACCTCAGAAAGGCTGCTGGAAAAGACTGGATGCAGAGTCAGAGAATCGGATGTTGTGGCGCACATTGGGAGAGGCCTATGTCCAGCAGTGGACTGCAATAAGCTGATGATGAATTTATCTGCACTAATATTATTAAGAGGTAACATGTTGGCTAAGACATACATTCCATGACCTAATAGAACGTGTTCTGGAGGAAGGTGATGTTAGGAGCCTCAAAAATCGACGCGTGTGCATGAGTTACGAAAGCCATGAAGCGAGTGAGCGAGTGAGTGACTCCATTCTCTCTGCCTACACCGCAATGGATGTGGCGTGAATTAATGTATGTATTTGTGTACATGTTGGCCTCATGTCGAACCTCAAACTCGGCCAGCGTGCTATGGAGATGGCTATGCTTGGAATCTCTCTCAAAATCTGCAAAATTCGCAATACCGAGATGCGTAAGAGATCTGGCGTAACCAACATAGCCAAAAAAGTTATCGTGCGGAAGAGGAGATGGCCAGGCCATATCCCTCAAACCAATGACAGTTGGTGTACAGTTCTCGAATGGCGACCTGATAAAAACCCCCGGAAGCCAATGGTTACAAGTAGCATAGGACATCAGTTGTGGCGTTCAATGAAGGAGGCTTACGTCCAGTAGCTGACCTCAAAGGACTAATGATAAATATTTGTAAGTTAGTGATGCTGTAAGGGTTAACATCTGGATTTGAATTGATTTTCAAATTACGTCACCAGTAGAAAACTATATTATTGTAAAAGGTGATACGCATGTAACCACTACATGGTATTAATTCCACTGTCTGTCCTCTTATATGCTTAAATCTTTGAAACTACACAACTGATTTCGATGTGTTTTGCACAGATAGAGTGTCAATGGGGTGGTTTGTATCTACAATTCATGTATGATGTAACGGATAATAAGTGTTGCAAACACTGGCTGAATCCTGAGTGATTGATCAAAACAATGTTACTACATTATTATAATCCTTCCAAGGGTCAACAAAAAAGTCTGCGTAAAAAAGTGGCATAATATGTCTATCTATTAGGAAAACTATTAACCATAGAACAAAACAATTTACTACAATATTATAGAACTTATCAAAATCTACAAGAAAGTCCACAATAGCATAATATTAACACTATTACAACATCAATTTTTCATTAATTTATATTTAATTGATTGCATTAATATCTTAATTAGGTACTTGTATGCTTAATTGCTAACAACTGGAATTTTAATATATCATGAAGTACTTAATTGTTGATTAAGAGTACTTACCTTCCCATCTCCCATGGTGTCAAGCAACATAGAGGAAAGATGTGATAAACCTGTGGCTTTGTCTCTAACACAGCTTCTAAATCATGATCCTCATTAAGATAGTTAAGTAGATATTTCATAAAGTTATATATTACGTAAGCTTCGTAACATTCTCGTAACGAGTCAAGATATATAGATTGTTCGGGAAACTCCAATCCAATCCAAGCATTTAGAGCATATATTGGTACCATCCATAATATTCTGTAAAAATAAAAGATAACAGTATTAATTAATGTTATACTTGTTTATACTACAAGGCCATTTATAAAGCTAGAAAATCCAATGTCACATGTATATTAGTATAATAAAGATTGTGAAATGAATCTGATATTATGAAATAAAGAAGAATATACCTATTATTACACTTTATTTGACTACACAACATCAAGGCGTTACGGGTTCAAATCTTGGCTCACACCAATTACGTTTCGAAATTAATTTGGAAATTTATGTGTGACAAATGTTGATGACTGAAAACTTTGTGCCCGGTATGGCAATAGGACATAAAGATAATGGTGAGTCGAGGCTTTTTCAGTCATTCATTCATGTGACACATAACTTCAGTTATTTGACTATAATACTTTTTATAGTTATTTTTCTTCTCACATCATGGCTTATATTGGCATGGCATAAATTGCTAGCTGTTGAAATTGAAATGGACTGACAAAGGTTAAAAAAAAAACACTGAAAAAATAACACAAATCTAATGGTTGTCCATTAGATTTGTGTTATTTTTTCTCTTTCATTTATGTCGTAAGATTTCAGATTACTACCAATCTAGAAAAGGTTTATGATAAGTTTAAATATACTTTCTCATTAAGTAACATCTAAATGGCCAGTACAATTGTACCTTAGCATTTTTGATAATCTTATCGTTTATTTTAGGAGAAAATTAAAAACATACAATATCTAAATGGATAATGAGAAAATAATTATTCCGACAAAGATTATCTGAAAGTATTGAAAATATTTCAGAACATAGTATACATTGTAGTTTTATAAAATGAAAGAAACTAACCTGATAATATGCTTTTGCAAACTTGGCTTTGTATAATGGACCACATGTTGTGTTATTTGCCATATGGATATGGGTAATGCTAAAAGAACAAATCCACCTGCCACCAATGATCCTTGATCAGATTTATTAAAGCCATTCTTTATCGAATGGGCGATCAGAATCGGCACTAACACTATAATGAAAATCACATAAAGAGCCACCAAAACAGGTCTGATCCACAATCTCCATTGCTTTAAAAACGTTACTAATCTCGAAGAGCACATAATTAATTATGCTAAATAACTATTTTTTTGTAAAATCAGTTATCATTTTACGTTAATTTTGACGCTTTTCGAAGGAACTTTCTTGTTGATAATGTTCTTCTTCTTTCGTTATTGGCGAATGTTCTTCTGTTTTTGTATTTAAAACAGAATACAATGGTGGGACATAAAGATAACAAAACTATAATCCTTTGCACAATTTATTTCTACCAAAGCGACTAACACTCAATAATTAAAACACGATCACACAAGCATATTTTTTTTGCATTTAATTTATGTATAAAAGAACAGGATTAACAGGTTGGTAAGATTAGGTAAGTACTTTAAAAGAGATTGAAATCACAGAATATTTGCGTTTTGGATTTAGGAACACAACACTGCTCATTGTTGACAAATGACAACAAACAATGACAAGGAAGGAAACAGTGTGATCATCTCTCAAAAATGTATCCCAATAAAATCAGAATAAAAACCCAAATATTCCGCTGAGAAACGAAATAGCTTTGTAGGGGCTGTTAAGGTATAAAATACAATTTAAACATTAAAACAAAATAGTAAACAAGTAATAAATTATCACAAAAAGATGAATGTCAAACAAGCAATAAACAATTTCACTCGAAAATGTTGAAGTAGTACTTACGTTGTGCAACCTATTTCTTCTTCTTAGTTGTTAATGGCTCTTCGTCGGTTTACGACGTGACTCCGCCAATGTCCTTAATGTTGGTTTCATAAACTGCTTAGAGTACTTCGCGGTTGTAAAAATAATATGCCCGGTTTTTATATATAGCGACAATACTAATTGACCAGTGTGATTAAGTCTGAATTTAAGGGACGACACAATATATATATAAGACAGCACATGGTTAGTAGAAAGACAAACACAATAGACACACGGCATGTTAGTAACAACATTTATATTTACAGCTTGATTTTGTTTTTATTTACAAATTTACATAGAGTGTGAATGACAGGAGAGGAAAAGGTAGAAGATAGTAGGCATTTAATGGAAGTAGGACGAGGAACTTCGGGGGGAAGAATGTTGTAAAGGGAAGAATGAAGCTTAGGGCAAGAAAAAAAAATATGGTTTATGTCACCTTCATCCAATCCACACTCGCACAAAGCTGTGCTCCTGATCCTGAGCTTGGCAAGGAAGACAGGAGTGCAGGAATGACCCAGTCTTAAGCGACAAATGGTGGAAATTGATCTTTTATTTGCCTTGCGGAATTTGAAAAACCATGGAGTGCAGGGGATATCTGGCTGGACATCAGCGTAATGTTTACCTTTCAGTAATTTTGATGCATTCCACTCCATACTCCACGATTTCCTGACCAAGGATTTCGCAACAAAACATAGGTCATGGGAGTAGGTACGATAGTGTTCGAGGGTGCCATTACAAATTGCCAATTTAGCACAAGAGTCCGCGGTCTCATTGCCTGGAATCCCTGTGTGACCAGGGATCCATGCCAAAACCACTTCCAAATGTGCTTCATGGCAATCCAGGAGGGACTGCTTCAGCTGCAGGATTTCAGGAAAGCGAGACAAGGAGCGGAAGGGATTTGAGAGGATTGACTGTAGACAACTTAAGGAATCTGTGAAGATGATGGTTTTATTGAGGGAATGGGATTTAACAAAAAGGACAGCTTCAAGGAGAGCTAAGGCTTCTCCTGTGAAGACTGAAGATGTAGGGGGGGATTTAAATGCTAAAGAAATATTGGCAGAGGGGATCCATACTGCTGCACCAACCGCACCATCCGAAGATAGCTTTGCTGCATCAGTATACATGGTGCGCCATCCACTAAATTGATCGTTCAGGACCTGGTTAAATATTACAGGGGCATGGACGGAATTTTTATCGACACCGAAATGAAGAAGGATATTAGGATGGTAAACTAACGCATTGTAAGGGGTAAGATACAATGGGTTACTTGGAAACTGCACAACTGGGTTCTGGATCTGATTGAGTATTTTGAAGCTATGGAGGAGATAGGGTATTTTGTTGGAGTTTTGGAGTAGATCACGGAGGAGGTTCAATTTAGAGAGGAGAGGATGACTTGAATTTTGGAGTAATTTAAATAGAAATCTGTCAGAAAGGAGCTGTCTTCGTACATTCAAAGGAGGCTCACCGCATTCCACTTGCATGGCATTGGTGGGCGATGATTTCATAGCTCCTAGAATGATACGTAGACATTTAAATTGAATTTTATCAAATTTTTCTATATTAGATTTATTGAAACTACTAAAAAGGAATGATCCATAGTTCAAATGACTACGGACAATTGCGTTGTAAAGGAGTTTTTGGGTGTATGGATGAGAACCCCACCATACACCCGATAGGGATCGGAGTATATTGATATTCTGTTCACATTTCTGTGAAATGGCTATGGAGTGGGAAGAGCCCGTCATTCTAGAGTCCAAAGTAATACCCAGAAATTTCACAGCGTTATTTTGAGGAATGATCTCATTGTAAATATGAAGAACAACAGGAGGGATTTGTCTTTTTTTTGTAAAGACTACAACAGAACTTTTAGTTGGGGAGATAGATAAGCCATGATCGTCAAGCCATTTAGAGAGGTAGTCTAGAGCCGAATTGAGACGGTTCGTAGCTTCTGCCAAGGATGGAGATGAAATATATAAGGCCAGATCGTCGGCATATTGAAGGATTTCACAGAAGGATTCAACGGATTGTTCGAGATCATAAGTATATATACTATAGAGGAGAGGACTAAGGACTGAACCTTGTGGAAGGCCCTTCCAAACAGTTCTAGGTGGACGTAGACCAGAATGGGACTTGATAAAGACGCTTCTTTCAACCAATAGGTTGAAGATATAATGCACCAACTTCTCTGGAATTCTCAGCTGGGCGAGTTTTCTCCTGAGAACCGGAAGTAGTACGTTATCGTATGCTGCCTTAATATCAAGAAAAACCCCTACCAAATATTCTTTTTTCTGAAAAGCAATTTGGATATCAGTGTAAAGTAGGCTAAGGCTATCCATGGAACCCATACCCTTACGGAAACCGAACTGTGATTTTGCGAGCTTAGAGCCTCTTTCGACTATCCATTCGAGACGCTGTTTTATAAGGTGTTCCATCACTTTGGCCAATGTTGGGGATAGGGCAATAGGTCTATAGCTATTAGGATCAGATGGGTCTTTTCCGGGTTTCCGGATTGGTATGATGATCTGGGACTTCCATTGGGGGGGGACTACACAAGAATTAAAAAAGGAGTTGATGATAGAAAGGAAGAACTCTTTACAATTTTTGGAGGATTTTATTAGGAAGGAATAAGGGATACCATCTATGCCTGGAGATGAGTCAGTCAGTCCGTTTAAAACAAAAGATAATTCATTAAAGGTAAAGGGGGCGTTGAATGGGTTTTGAGATAAAGGTAAGGAATAACTAACTGATGGGAGTGAATTTGCACATGGAACAAATGGAGGAGCTAGATTATCCGAGAAGGCCTCTAGCCATGAATCAGGATCATTGGCTGAAATATCTTGATAACTACAGGATCCTCTGAATCGCCTAATCTGTTTCCAGACTATGGATGAAGAGGTTCTGGGTGATAAGTTCTCACAGAATCCTATCCAGCCCAGGCGTTTCTTTTTAAGAGTTAGCTTCTTAAATTTTGCCGCTAATTGTTTGTACTGAAGAAAGTTTTCTGTAGTCATAAATTGACAGTATCGCCTTTCTGCCTCCTTTCGGGTAACTACTGCCGCTGTACATTCTGAGTCCCACCACGGAGGTGAGACTCTGAAGTCTCTACGTGATTTTTTCCGGGGCACGTGCAAGTTTGCGCAGCGGATCATACTATCAATAAATGCATTATAGGAGGAAAGCGGGGAAACAGAAATAAGGGAATGGGAAGCAAGTTCCCTATCAAAAGCTGTTGAATAAGACGACCAATCAGCTCTTGGGATATTGTATTTAAAGGAAGGCATAGGGTTACGGAGCGGAGCATTGGAGGTAGCTAAAGATAAGTGAATGGGGAAATGGTCACTACCATAAGATAAGGGGAGGATATTCCACGACGTGCAATGAGCTAAACAAGGGGAGCATAAAGAGAGATCAACAGCACTTCTCGGATTTTGGGAAGGAAGAACTCTCCGGGTTGGAGAGCCATCGTTAAGTAGGCATAGATTAAGTTCATCAAAGATGTCAAGGAGGGAGTGGCCAAATAGGTCTGAGTGACTATGGCCCCAAATAGTATTGTGACCATTAAAATCACCCATAAGTAAGAGGGGGGTTGGGATAGATGAGAGCAGGAGAAGTAAATCAGGGATCAACGAAGAGTTGGGGTGGGGGATATACAGAGAAATAAAGGAGATGTTGAAGGACCTAATACCAACAATGTTGATACCAGGGGAGTGGGAGGGGAGAGGGATTCGGGAAAAGGGGAGGGAGTGTCTAATAAACAAGGCACTCCCTGCATATCCGTCGATCCCGTCATCCCGGAGGCAGCAGAAGCCTGAAATTCCAAATCGGGTTCCAGGCCTCAGCCAAGTCTCCGAGACCGCGATGACCGAAGGGTGAAATTTGGATATAAGGTGGGATAGTTCATGTTTTTTAGTTCGTAGGCTTCTACTATTCCACTGAAGGATGTGAACTGGGGCCATAATGGGTTGATAGGGAAGAGAGCTGGTTAAGTTTGGAGGCAACGTTGGACGGTATTCGATGAGGGTTGGTTAAAAGAAAATCAATCAGTAATGATAATAAGGTCTCTAGCATATTTTGATTTTCCATTAGAGGGAGGCTGTTGCCAATTGCACAACCATTAGGCATAGATGTCTTGGGATGGGATATTATTTCCTGGTGGGCAGATTTATCATAGGATTTACCCAAAGGAGCCTTGGGACGGGGGGTGGTGTATACAGTTTTATTATATGATCGAGAGGAGCTATGAGGATTAGTGGAGGAGTTAGGATTTCTCTGTGTTAGAGGAATAGATGTGGAAGGCTGTGGAACATAATCTTTGGTTACTCTCGAATAGGATCGGAGGGAAGGGGGGAATTGGTTGGATGCATCTTGATAGGATATACCTTGATGGGACATGGCAAATTTAATGGAGCGTTGTCGCTCATGTTCAGGGCAGTCCCGATTTGTGGCAAAATGTTGACCAGAACAGTGGATACAGGAAGCGTTAACCTCCTGAACGTCACACTTGTCCCCCGTATGTTCTTGGGAACACCGAAAACATCTGGGTCTGGATCTACATTGTGTTTTGATATGTCCAAAGCGACAACAGGAATGACATTGGATTGTAGGAAATAGATAGAGTTCAACGGGAAGGGATGTGTAATAAAGGAATACCCTCTCAGGGAGGCATTGGCCGGAAAATGTCAGAACAACAGTTTGGGTAGGTATCCATGATACGTTACCTTCTTCGACTTTCTTTCTGTTAAGTCTACGAGCCTTAACAATGTAACCAGATCCAGTTGGAAGAACCAGATCCTTAACAAATTCATCCATCGATAGATCCGTTGGAACCTGGCGTACCAGTCCCATTCTGGTAACGTTGAATGTGGGAATAATCGCGGAATATTGGCAGAGGGATAAGATAGGGTTAATAGTAAAATTATTAGCATCATTTGCCGAAAGGAATTCTACAGAAACCTTATTTCGACCGACTTTTTTAATTCCGTCCGGACAGATGTTTTTAATTTTATGATTTGCTAGGAACTGGCCAAACTTAATCGGCCGGATAATAGGGCCAGCTGCGGGATCAGGGGTGGAGCGGGAGACATGTACGATAAAAGGTCCTTTATCTTCATTTTCATACTAGTTTATAGCCCCTACAACATACGAAGGATGAATATATACAGTTTGGATGGAAGCCACAGCTAAATCTGGGGAAGTGATAGTTTTTTTTGCTTGGACATCCGTGTCAGACACCATGCGTCTTTTAATACCTGTATTAAATGGGCCGGCATCATCCATTTTATCAGGCGGATCAGGCGGTTTAGGCGCCGCCCCTGACACCGAAGTAGCACCGGTGTCGTCTTGCATGTTTGAGGTTAACCTCAAACATGCAAAGTATTTTGTATTTTTATTAATAAAATTACTTTAATACACAGAAAAAAAAAACTTACCCAACACCAAATACAACAATTACAGACAATAACACTAGTAAAAAAAACACAGAAACACAAAGAAAAACACAAAAATACGACGAATACTCCACAGCTGATTACTCGCCAACGATCTCGGAAGCGGAAGAGTGCAACCTATTTGTATACTGTTTTTATTTTTTCTAATAGTAGACTTTGTGGTTGGTAGATTACTGTTGTTAATTTTTTTATTTGTCAAGTATGTAAAAGATTCTGTTTATGATGTTCTCGTTGAAATATATAGTACTGATATATAATTTCTCCATTGTAGTTTCGTTAAATTAAATACTTCAAAATAATCATCATAATCTTTTTTTAAATTCTTAATTATGAAATACTGTTAACTTTATGTAACAAATCATTATCATTAGATTTAATTCATAAAAACCTGTTAAAAACTAAAATCACCTTTCCCCCTAAATTTTGGTAAAACCCTTAATTAAGTTGGTAACTTTGCAACCGATGCCAGTGGTGTAGCCGTAAAATATATTTTTTTTAATTTGTGCATTATTGGACAGCATATATTGTTAAGCTAGCTATGGCTATGCTGTTTTACAAAAAGGTGCCGTTGTAACGTCATGCGGCTGCATAAAATAGGTTGCTGCCCAGAAGATTTTCATTTATCGACAAACGTACTTGGCTAATTTTATTTAAAATTATATTGTACTAGCTGACCCGGCGAACTTTGTTCCGCATCAAATGTAATACATGAGTTAAATTTGGATTTTATAAGTTCAATTTGTGCTTTTTGCACGCAACACAAATTAAAAAATTAAATAGCATAGCATAGCATAGCAGTTGGGTTGCGCACCATAGCGCGCAACCCAACTGCTATGTCCCGCTATCTTGATACTGTAATATCTTCGTAAATATACGAGTACGTTTAAATTACATGCTGTAAAGGGCCAGGATCATCTATATGAATTAATATGAAAATGAAATAATAATTATATGAAAATTAATACTGTAATGTTTAAAATTGCTTCATAAATAGGCCATTATTTCTCGTAAAAAGTAAAAAAATAAAAATGGTCATTGTGGGTTACCCCTAAGAGATAGACAATGCCCGCGCGGACTTTTTTGTAGACCTTTTAAAGGTGTATAATAATGTAGTACGTTGTTTTGATTTATCACCTGAAGTTCAGGCAGCGTTTGCGATTAAAGTTCTAAATCATGAAAATTATCACTTTTTTTTACTACACTATTTATGAGTTATAGATCAAAACGACACCCTCTAACTATTAAAAAAACGCATAAAATCCGTTGCGTAGTTTTAAAGATATGCGCATTTAAGGGACACAGACAGCGGAAAGTAACTTTGTTTTATACTATGTAATGATGAAGAAGTATCAAAGTATTAGTTCTACAAATACATACATATACATAACTTCACGCCAAATCCCTTGCGGGGTAGGCAGAGAGAACAGAGCGCCATAGGGCACGATTCTTACACACCTCACTCGCTTCGTTGACTTTCATAACTCTTTTCATGCACGCGCGTCGGTTTTTGAGGCTCTTAACATCACCTTCCTCCAGAACACGTTCTATTTGGTCTTGGAATGTGTGTCTTGGCCGTCCTCGACTCCTACATCCGTCCGCTTTTGCATTGTATATCTGCTTAGTCAGTCTTGTGTCAACCATTCTTTCTACATGTCCGAACCATCGGAGCATGCCCTTTCTTACTTTTACACCGACACTCTCTTTCAAACCAACTTCCTTCCTTACAACCTTGTTTTCTACGCGGTCAGCGAGAGTCACTCCGCAGATTTTGCGTAGAGCCCTCATTTCTACCGCGTTTATTCTACTTTCATGCACACTCTGCCATACCCAGCTCTCGCTTCCATAAGTTAGTGTTGGGATCAGGACTGCATTGTGGATTGCTAACTGGGCCTTTCTGCTAATATTTTTTGCGCCCAGGAATCTGCCCAACACTCCGTTTACGCTATTTCCTATCGCCACTCGTCTTTCTACATCCGCGGTGTACCTTCCATCTCTGCTAAAAGCGCATCCAAGATATACAATTTCATTCACCTGTTCCAGCACTACATCATCAACCATTATCCTTGCATCTGTTCTGGATTCCTCCCTTTCAAACACCATAACTTTCGTTTTCTTTGCATTCAACTGCAAGCCTTTAATCATGCAATCATCTTTCATAGTAGTGACTAGTGTTTGCAGGTCCGACGGCGATTCGGCTAGAAGCACGGCGTCATCTGCGTAAAGCAGGCAGCTCACAACTAGGTCACCCATTCGCATCCCTACATCCATCGATCTCATTCTCTGGAGACAACTGTCCAGGTACAGGATGAACAGTCGAGCGGACAGCACGCAACCCTGTCTGACGCCGATATTGACGTCAAACCAGGGGGACAAGCCGCCGTCAACACGCACACACGCTGTGCAGCCCTCATAAGTGGACTGCACAGCGCGCAGCAGTGCTCCGCTCACCCCGTAGCTTGGGAGTATATCCCACAGATCCTTTCGTAACACTCTGTCAAACGCTTTTTCCAGATCCACAAAACCGCAGAAAACCTTCCGGTTAACAGCCAGTTGTTTCTCCACGATGTTGCGGAGAGAAAAAATCTGATCCATGCACCCTCGTCCGCTTCTGAAACCACCCTGAGCCTCCCACAACACTCCATCAGATATCACCCTCATTCTCCTTTCAATAATTTTCCCATACACTTTTGCTGCTAAACTGATCAAACTGATGGCCCTGTAACTGGCGCACTGCATACGTGATCCCTTACCTTTATACAAGGGCACGATGACAGCGCGCCTCCAGTCCATGGGAACCTTACCCGACCTCCAGCACAGATTGCTCAAGGTCAGGAAAGCGTCCCGGACACAGGTTCCACCGTGTTTGATCATTTCAGCAGACATCATATCAATTCCCGCTGCCTTACCATTTTTCATACTTCGTATCGACCATTCAATCTCTTCCATAGTAATGTCCTCATCAGATGTTGGCGCAGCGGTGTCAGCCGTAGGCTCACTCGCTGCGCCCACATCCGGAACATACTTGTACATTTCCCCAAAATACTCACTCCACCTGCCCAATACATCGCTTGGGTTTGCAAGAATGTCACCAAACTTAGACATAATTTTGTCCATTCTGGATGTTGACGAAGAACCCCGAGACTTTCTAACTTCCCTCCAGAAGAGTTTGTTATTCGCCTCGAAGTTCTCCGTCAACCTCACTTCCTCATTCGCAACAAGTCTTTCACGCTTCGCTTTCACTAAGGCTTTGGTAACATTCTTGCAGCGGCGGTAGCTCTCATACTTTTTCTCTGTCATACTATCATTCTGGTTCAAACTTGAGACATAATCCAACCATGCTTTTTTCTTTCTTTCGACGCTGGATTTCACATCCGCGTCCCACCAGGCGTCACCTCTCAGAATCTTATGCCTCTTTGCACTACCACATACTTCTTTTGCACTATTCACTATACTTTCTTTCATTCTTTCCCAGCATTCTTCAACGCCTAGGTCAGAAAGACTCGTCTCATTGAGTCTTTTACTGACCAGGCCTACATACATACTCCGTACACTTTCATCTTCTAATTTCTCACATTTTATCCTTTCAAGCTCTCCGAAATGGGTACGCACTCGCCAGTGTCTCCACTTCTTGAAAAGGCCCACGAATCGGCTTACCACCAGGTAGTGGTCCGTATCAAGAGCGGGGCCTCTGTAGGCTCTTGTATCCCTTAGAGTATTTCGGAGACGACTATCTATCAAAATCAAATCTATCATACTCTTTTGCTCATTCCGTCTCCACGTATACGTGTGAATATCTTTATGACGGAATAATGTGTTAGACACAAGGAGGTTCCGTTCCAGGCATACGTCCAATATCGGCTTACCAGCATCATTCACTCTCTTGTCACCATTCGGACCAAGGACAGCCTCCAGGCCGTCTCGCTTGGTTCCGACCCACCCATTAAGATCACCACACAGAATTATCCTTTCATTTCCCTCAGCTAGATCCAGAATATCCCTAACAGTTTCCCAAAACTCCTCGAGTTCGCGGGGATCCGCGGAGCTAACGGGAGCATAAGCTGCGACCAGGAAAACTCGCGTGATCCCCAGTTTTATTCGAACCCAAAGATGTCTTGGGCCTACCAACTCATAATCTTTCACTCCGGAAGCAAAGCGGGAGGAGAGAACGACTCCAACACCCCCACTGGCACGGACGTCCGGGTCCACTCCGGACCATAGGGCTACCATGCCACCGGGGAGGTCCTCGGCCTCCCTCCCCCTCCGCTTTGTCTCCGTCAAACATAAGGCATCCAGGCATCTCTCATTTAATACATCCATCATCTCATTCATCTTTCTTGCCATGCTACCTCTAACATTCCACGTGCCTATACGGCACTCCCCTCTCCTCGTCCCGCCAGGATTGGCGCTGCGTGAAGGGTGGCGGCCCCCTTCGCCGCATGCGCATGCAGCCGCACCGACGGGGGCTAATCGGTGCCCGTCGCTTCCGGGGCACGCCCTAGCAGCCCGTCCGGCTGAGTTTGCTTTGGTCAAGATTGCGTCCCACTGGGACGGCAGGGATCGCGACGTGCACGCTCTTGACATGACCCCCAATGATACATAAATAAAATAATGAACACTCAATAATAGGTATTTATTAAAATAAAGTTAGCCAAGAACGTTTAGCGATACATATGTATATACTAACTTCCTATTAAAGTATTAAATTAATTCTACAAATTTAATATTAATCCGCCATTAAAAAACCGCCATTTTATGCGGCCGCATGACGTCTCACCAGCTTCAATTTTTATGTTGACATATTATTTCCATAGATTGCAGTAAGCAATCATTGGCTATTGCGAAATAAAATTAATGACTATTGTTGCCAGATACAATTTTTATTTTCATAGAAAAAAAAACTCCCGCACAGGTGTTCGGACTTGTGTTCGGAGATCGGGTTTTTGTCGAAATGGATTTGATTATAAGTTAATTATTCCTTATTGGAAATTAATTTCTATAGGTTTAATCAGTGCTGGTATTCTACTAAATAGCTGAAAATATAGGAGCAAATCCGTAATTAGGTTCTTCAAGCTTTTACAGTTATACGCGTAACACGTATTTTGTGCATCGAACTCAAGCATTGAATTAGGCCACATAGCGATCTCTCCCTAAAATACCGCTGTTCTGGCTGTCGACGTATCAAGAACGTGAGTTTGTGATTTGGTAGTGTTCATATCCGTTTATCGTATTCGTAGTTTTTACAAGATACAGAATTAAATATATTTATGAAGTTTAACATTCGTAAGAAGTTATTTATCGCGAGTACATAAATTGTATGTTTTTGTAAATGGGTCACCTCGCCATTCTAGAGAAACAAGTTATTTTGTGTTTCTGGTGTTTTTAGAACGTATTCAGGAGTTGATGGTGTTATTTGGGCCGTTTAATACACTTCATAGATTTTGTTTTGATGTGCTCATGTTTTCGTAGACATTGAAAGGCGGGAGAGTGATGATCAGAAGAGTCCACGATTTGGTAATGTGATGTCATCAAAAGGGGAAACAGAGGCCGATTCCGGCACCGTGTCGCCGAATTTACCAGCAATCAAAAATGAACCGGTTAGTTGGATCAATTTTACTAATCTTAAAAATAAAGAAACAATTTTTTTTTCTTTTGTATCAAAATGTAAATAAAAATGAAAATCTTGGGACCAACTTATTATTTATGCTTAGGTTCGCATTATTTTTTTTTTAATTATTATGTTTGTTTTAACCATTACATGTTACAATGTCAATGGGTACTGAAATTCCAAAACTTATTCTATTAAACCCTAGTTTTATACAATCATTAACAAAATGTAGCCCTGAACTTGATCTATTAATGCTAATCAACTAATTTCTTTTACATTGCAATAGATAACATTTTTGACCTTCCATTCTGGTTCCAGACGTACAATTTTCTTAGAAATAAGTAATGACGTTTTGAAAAATCTATTTAGATATTGTTGAGAACTTGTATTATCTGGCTAACGTAATGCAAACTTTATAAAAATAGGTCAAGTGCTTTGAGATATGATTAAAAAAGAATCTTATTATTAATAGTATTATTACTATTTACGTCTGTCATGCCATGCACCAATAATAATTTAACTTGCATGTTAATTGGTATATCAAATAATGTTAATAAAAAATAAAGCTGATATATATATAGAGTGTTTGGTTGTGTGGATTATAATTATTTACTTACAAAAAACATTACATATGATTATTGTATGTGTGGTCTGGTTAGATAGTTAATAATGGCTTTGGGTTTAATAAGTTTGAAACTATGCTGATGATGTTGAATCTTCTGAAACATTAAATAATTATATTTTTGTACAAAAACAAAACTTCTATGAAGATATAAGAGTTTTATTGCATAAGTGGAGTGATTGGGATGAGTTTTAGGGGAATAAAAAAAATACTGGTAATAAAACATAACTTCACGCCTTTTTACCCGAAGGTGTAGGCAGCAGCTGTTAAGCCTGGTCTCGCCGTTATGTTTATCTACCAAATGGAATAGGTGGTGAACCTATTGCCATAGCGGGCACAAAGTTTTTCAGTCATCGATATTTATCACACATAACTTCCGAAAACAATTTCGAAAAGTCATTGGTGTGAGCCAGTGTCAGGATTTGAACCTGGACTTCCGGATCAGAAGCTGTGTGCTCGACCACTGTGACCAATTATTAATTCAAAATTGCTATGAGTATGTTATAATAAAATTTATACTAAGTCAATATGACTATTCTGGAATAGATGTTACGGGCTTATATGAGGCTAATTGCATGATGAATTCATTTTGATAGATTGTTGATGCACATGTAATTAGAAGGGATGATAAGCATGTTGTGTATTTAGTGATATATCTAAATGTTGAAAGAAATAAGAGAAGATGAAGACATATTAAATAGGCATGGTTAGTGTGTACAGAGCACATAATAGGGATATATGGAAAGAGTAGCCTAAATTTGTAACCATTTCAGAAATTGTGAAATATAGTTTTAACCTATTTAAAACAAATTAAAAAGAAACAGCCTGATATGTAGCATGCCAGCTAATTCGTGAGTCCAAATATTTGGTCCTATATTTAGGAAACTCTTGCTGGCTGTTTGGGTATTATAGTTATGCATATTAGAATTTACTTTTGTATGTATAAGAATAAGTAAATATTATAAACTTCCTCTAATCTTAATTCGAATACCCAGGAATCACAGTAAGTGTAATAGGTTATCAAAACTTTATTTGGATACCAAAAACATTTCCGAGAAGATAAAAAACTGTACATTGCTTTTAATAGGAACATAACTTCACGCCAAATCCCTTGCGGGGTAGGCAGAGAGAACGGAGCGCCATAGGGCATGATTCTTACACACCTCACTCGCTTCGTTGACTTTTATCACTCTTTTCATGCACGCGCGTCGATTCTTGAGGCTCCTAACATCACCTTCCTCCAGAACACGATCTATTTGGTCATGGAATGTGTGTCTAGGCCGTCCTCGACTCCTACATCCATCCGCTTTTGCATTGTATATCTGCTTAGTCAATCTTGCATCATCCATCCTTTCTACATGTCCGAACCATTGGAGCATGCCCTTTCTTACTTTTACACCGATACTCTCTTTCAATCCGACTTCCTTCCTTATAACCTTGTTTTCCACGCGCCCCGCGAGGGTCACTCCGCAGATTTTGCGTAATGCCCTCATTTCGACCTCGTTTATCCTACTTTCATGCACGCTCTGCCATACCCAGCTCTCGCTTTCATAAGTTAGCGTTGAGATCAGTATTGCATTGTGAATTGCTAGCTGGGCTTTTTCTTCTACTCTGGGCTACTCTTCTTTCTACATCAGCGGTGTACCTTTCATCCCTGCTAAAAGCGCATCCAAAATATACAATTTTATTCACCTGTTCCAGCACTACATCGTCAACCATTATACTTGCATCCATTCTGGATTCCTCCTTTCCCACACCATAACTATCGTTTTCATCACATTCAATTTTTATAAAATATTTTATTGAGGTCACACCAGTGAATGACTAGATTCCAATATCAACAGTGGTAGTATCCAACAGTGGTTTGCAGTTCGCTGCATGAATCGGCTGGCTTGACCTGGATACTACTACCACTTAGAATAACGACGTAAAGTGATTCTTGCTACCTTTCGACCGCTTCCATATCCCTTTATTAGGGCCGGCAACGCAACTGTAACACTGTGTTCAGGTGTAATGTGTCATAGGCGGTGTTTGTTACTCACCATCAGGTTACACGCCTGCTCGTTTGCCCCCTATACCATAAAAAACTTCACTTTCAAATATAGGAATGTATATACATATTTGTTTTTATATTTGCTGTTTATACCCAAAAGCTGGGTAACATAATTTCTCGGACTGTTAAAGTAACAAATAAAAATCGCTGGTCATTGTCATATTTTCGTAAGTAGATTTTTGAAATATACATACAACATACATACATAACTTCACGCCAATTTCCTTCTGGATCTTCACTCACTCGTTTCTTTGACTTTCATAACTCTTGACATGCACGCCCGGCGGTTTTTTAGGCTCCTGACGACATCTTCCTCAAAGACTTTCAATGTGGTCGTGGAAAGTGTGTCGTGGCCGTCCCCGATTAAAAATTCAAGCCGCTTTTGCACTTTATATCTGCTTAGTCAATCTTGCATTATGCATTCTTTCTACTATATCCAAAGCATCGGAGCATGCCCTTTTTTCCTTTTACTCCGACACTCTTTCAAATCCAATTTCTTTCATATCGTCTGTACTTATATTCATTAAATTTTCTAGAACAAATTTATTGAACTATAGAATTTGCGTATGTGCATCCATATAAAGATAAAGAAAGATCCATATATTCATCTGTATAAAAAATATGTTTTATTTTCTACAAAGTTATCTCATATGAGGAAAATCGTAGTTCATAAATAGGTAACAATGTGTATGGATAAAAGATCTTATGATGACAGTACCCAGTTAAAATTATGCTTGAAGCATTATGAAAATAGTACATAATAAATTTTGCTTTTATTTTTTGGATTTTGGGTTGTCACTTGTTTTTGGATTATCTCGATTGTGTTCTCCGGGGCACATTTTCAATATAAACAGACAGCTCTGTTGCTTTTTTTTCGCGTGGCATTCTGATAAAATTAATTCGTTTTCTTATAAAATAACGTAATTCTTAATCAATTAGCTACATTATAATCGGAAGTGATAAAAGATATCTGCCCGTTATGTAAAAATGTGCACAGCTGTTTAAGTGTATTTTATTCTTTACCCGACAGCGCATGTAGGGATATTGTAACTTCAGACTCCAATATGTTTTAGAAGTATATGGCCATGGTTTAAAAGGCGTAAAGACTTTTATCCGAACTTTGAGAGAGTGAAAGTTATGAAAGTATTGCTAGTGGCATGATCTGATTTGGAAAGAGTCGTATAAAAAGACGCCTATTTTTTTTTTACAAATATCATATGCTTCGAAATGGAACACGAATTATGCCCTAATTAAAATCAGGAATTATCATTCGCACAACATATATATATTTATATTTTACGGTCCCGCAATAAGCATTTTAATTTTAATATAGCTTGCAAGTAGGTCAAAAGATTTATTCTAGTTTTTAATGCTTACTACTGCTAAAATTTTATTTACCGGTATATCAATAGGAGTTGATGATTTAACTAAATATACACGCAGTTTATAGATCGTGATTAATTTTAATATTTGTTTCATTTTATGGCACGGCTGTGTGAAATTGTTACTTTTAAAACTACTAATATTATTCTCGGACATAACACACACGGCGCCCTCTAGTATTTCATCCTAAGCAACTAAGTCCTCGTTATAGTAACTAGATAACGATATTTTAATACATATATAATTTTCTTTTGTAAATAGGAAAACACCTAAACACAATACAAACATTAATGCTTGTCATTGATATTTGTCCTCGGATGGGAATCGATCTGTCGACCTCGATTCCGTAGTCGGTTGTTTTACCAATGCTCCACGAGGTCCGACGGCAAGATTGAAAATAACAAATTTCTCCAGGTGTTATAGAGAGCGAATGCATTTTTTTTCAGGTGGCGACAAATAGCAACAGCAAAGAAACTCCAAAAAGGGGTGGTACACTGTTGAAATGTACCACCTGTAATAGTTTTAGTACGTTGAGTAGTCGCGCGTTGACAACTCACATGGCACAATGTTCCCCGGACAACAACAACGTGGCGGCCGCGCAGAACGCAGACCCGAGACCTCACCGGAAGCTCTTCGAGTGCGATGTGTGCAATATGAAGTTTTCAAATGGCGCGAACATGCGTCGACACAAGATGCGTCACACCGGCGTGAAGCCGTACGAGTGTCGCGTCTGTCAGAAGAGATTCTTCAGAAAGGACCACCTAGCCGAACATTTTACCACGCACACGAAAAGCTTGCCGTACCATTGCCCAATATGTAACCGAGGATTCCAGCGCCAGATTGCCATGCGTGCCCATTTCCAGAACGAGCACGTCGGTCAGCATGACCTTGTCAAAACTTGCCCACTCTGCAGTTATCGTGCACCCACTATGAAGAGTCTACGGGTACACTTTTTTAACAGGTAATGTTATTTTTTTATAACCTAATACATACATCTATTTTTATCAGTGGTAGAGGCACGCTGTTCGCTGGATGGACGCGACCGGTGAGATACCACTACCTTTCAGAATATCGACATATAGTGGGTTTTGCGGCGTTTAGCTCGATGAGAGAGGTATCCGGAGGCCCAACCTCTTTCCCTTTCCCATACCACTCCCGACCCATCCATATCCTATTATAAGGACCGGCAACGGCACATCTGCTCGTTTGTCCCTATACCATAAAAAATATCGGCGTAAAGTGGCTCATGCTGTGTTTCGATCGATGAGATACGTACCAAACCCCTTTCCACCCCACTTCCAACCTCTTCCATTTCCCATCGTCAGGGCCGGCAACGCAACTGTAACACTATCTGTCTTCAGGTGACACGTCTGCTCGTTTGACCTTCTATCCCATAAAAGAAAACCTTGTATACGTTGTCCAGGACCGCGGCACCAATTTTTTTATCGATTGTATGATAATCCATGGAAATTGGCGTGTCGATTTCAGATGACGTAATGTGCTCTTGGACATACGTCGTTGTTCTATATAAAGACTTACTATTGTATCCTGATTATGACGAAATTTTTCAATATTTCAAGTCATTCTTTGTATACCATGAAACACTTGTAGGTGTGGGATTTTATCACGTTTTACTTATCTTGACGTTTCGAATGCTTTTCTTCAGCTTCCATTTTTAGATGAACATGTAGGTAGTCTTTTTCAATTACGTTATAGAAACTAAATGCTATTTGTGAAATCTTAAGAAACAAATACAATTCTTTATATTGATTAAATGTTGTTTGCATAAAAAAAAATGTATTTATGAGTAATACAGCTGTTGTGATTTGAACTCCTACTGCTTCAGCATCACTATACAGGAGAGGAGTAGGAGTCCAATTCACAGTTCTGATTAGAATTCAAGTAGAATTCTTGTTCTGAAGATTAGTTATTTTTACTCTATCTGTGCCCGTACTCGAAGCAGATTATGTCGCAAATAACGGTACGTATTAATTGCTGTTGATGAACCTACCGTCCTGTTAGAATAACAGAAAAATATATGTGTCATCACGTTTCGATACGAATACTGTATAATAACATCTACCAACAGTGGTAGAGTCAATCAGTTCGCTGCATGAATGGGCCGGCTCGACCGGTGAAATACCACGACCTCTCAGAAGACCGACGTAAAGTGGCTCATGCCGCGTTTCGTTCGGTGAGAGAGGTACCCGGAGGCCCACCCCCCTTCCCCATCCATTCCTATCCCCTATCCCTTAAAGGTCGGCAACGCAACAGTAACACTATATGTGTTGCTGGTGTCCATGGGCGGCGTTGGTTGCTTACCGTCAGGTGACACGCCTGCTCGTTTGCCCTCCTATCCCATAAAAAAAATAAAAAAAACATAACTTTCCGCTGAAGGTGTAGGCTGCGGCTGTTAAACCTCGACTCGCTGTTATGTTTACGCTCCAAATAGAAAAGGTGGCGCACCTATTAGTATAAGAGCCCGTGAAAAGCAGACTGTATGTATTTTACCAAAGGTGATATTCTGGTCAGAGACCCTCCTATAGATGCCCAACATGAATTGGGGAATCACTAAGCCCAACGGAGGTAGCTATCACGTCACTCAGGTAAGACAGGTACGTAAATTATACTGAATTCAAAAGTATTTTACCAAAGCTGCTATTTGGTCACAATAATGAATATAATAAATACAGCGAGAAAAATCAATGGCAGACGATTTTTTTGGTTTTAAACTCGTGGCAGACGCTTTTGAAAATTTGAAAAAAAATATTTTTCAAAAGTATTTTAACAAATCTGATTTTTATATATGTTATTTGGGATGGTATTACTAGTTTATTTTCGAAACGGCAGACGTTTACTCCGGTTATAATACTGTGGCAGACGACAATATATATGAACAGTGCGCGAACACACTCGAGAATTAGTTGTCTATGAGAGCTATAGTAGTATATTCCCTCAACTGTCGGCCGCCATTTTGACACACAGTGCTGATCTGTCAGCGGCCATTTTGTCGTCTCGCAATATTGCCGCGTGCATTAAAATGAATATATTACTCCATAATTTTGTATTAAAGATATGTATAAAATTTATTTTATTAGATTTGTATAAAGTATACTAATACATTGAATACAATTAATATTATATTATTCTAAAATATTTTATTAAAAAATAGGTGAAACTAGATGAGGAAACATCGGGCTACCAGTGAAGTAATTCCGTTCCTTGGCACTAAGTTGATACATCTAAATTTTCGCGACTGTTATTATTACAAAGCGAATAATGGAATTGTTGAATCGATCATTGTTGATGATCTCTGGTGTCCATCACACGAAGAAGCTGATACAAAAATAATTTACCACGTATGCTGTATTCCAGACACGTTCAGTATTGTTAGTAGAGGTTCGGACACAGATATTTTAATAATAATGCTTGGTAATATGGTTTACTTAAAAAAATAGTTGTCTCGTATTTGGATGCTTACTGGGACCGGGAACCATGAAAGATTCATTAATATTACGAAAATTTATAAGAAAAACGGTGAACTATTGACAAAAAGCTTGATTGGTTTCCACGCATTCACGGGATGTGATTTTAACCCTGCCTTTTTTAATAAAGGAAAGAAACGACCGTTCACCTTGTTAAAGAAAAATATTTTATTTCAAAAAGCTTTTAATACACTGGGAAACCCTGAATTAACACCGAAATTATTAGAATCATTGTTTGATATTCTTCAAGAATTTATTTGTCACGTGTATAACACCAAGAAATACAAAGACGTTGATGATAGTCGTTTTCAACTATTTGTCAATAGTTACAAAGTTTCAGACTTGAATGAAAATTTCAATAAAAAAGTTGGAAACTTTGACGCTAATTCAATACCTCCATGTAAAGCTGAACTTTACCAATAGTTTTTAAGGGCTCATTAAATTGCTAGCATCTGGAAAAATGCAACACTGAAAAATCCTATGATGTTAAACCCACTAGAATATGGTTAGGAACAATAAGATACATCATACGTGTTCAAGTGGTTTGAGGGAGATCAGTTACCACGTTTAGTTAGTGATTTCATCAAAGATTTTTCTGGTAATTCTATTATACTATATACAATTTTACACTTAAATTGCTCACTGGAAAAATTTATTAATTATTTTTTTTACAGACGACAACGAAGATGATGAACAAAACGACCGAGATGATGCACATTATTGGTATAAAAGTGATTCCGACGATGACACTGATGAATTATAACCGTAAAAACCACTAAATAAATGTATCAATAAAACGTTGAAACATATTTTAATTAAGATCAATTAACGAAATATTGTCATTATTGTTAATTTATAAATAATCCATCTTCCCCATTCATTATTATAAAGTTGAAAATATAATTTTTCTCTTATATTTTTCATAATTTATCGGCTTGCATGCAACAATTATGGAAATAGAAATAATTACAGTAGGTACATATGTTAATACTGTCAGTATATATTGTCGTCTGCCGCAGTATTATAACCGGAGTAAACGTCTGCCGTTTCGAAAATAAACTAGTAATGCCATCCCAAATAAGATATATAAAAATCAGATTTGTTAAAATACTTTTGAAAAATATTTTTTTTCAAACTTTCAAAAGCGTCTGCCACCAGTTTAAAACCAGAAAAATCGTCTGCCATTGATTTTTCTCGCTGTATTTATTATATTCGTTATTGTGACCAAATGACAGCTTTGGTAAAATACTTTTGAATTCAGTATAATTTACTTACCTGTCTTACCTGAGTGACGTGATAGCTACCTCCGTTGGGCTTAGTGATTCCCCAATTCATGTTGGGCATCTATAGGAGGGTCTCTGACCAGAATATCACCTTTGGTAAAATACATACAGTCTGCTTTTCACGGGCTCTTAGACTATATTGCCATACACTGGGCACAAAGTTTTTAGTCATCGATATTGAAAACACATAACTTTCGAAATCATTTAATTTAGAAAAGTCGTTGGTGTGTGCCAGGATTCGAACCCGCGACCTGTGGTTTCAGAAACCACTGGACCAGTGCTCGAACACTGGACCACCGAGACTAATGACAAGACAAATAATAATTACTCAATAATATTAAATTACTGAAAATAAAATTAGCCAAGAACGTTTATCAATAAATAAGTATTTACTTACTTCCTAGTAAAGTATTAATTTTACAAATAATTTTAATTTTTTGTCGTCGAATATTTATAACACATAACTTTCGAAAAGTCATTGCTGTGACCCCGGGATTTGAACCCACGACATTTTGATTCAGAAGTGTGTTCTCTACGACTGGATTCAATAATTCCTAAGGACTAATATTTACATACATGGTTAAAAAGGTTCTCTATAATTTGTGTATTCACAGACACGGAATAGATTTGGACAACCCTGGTCCAGGTACGAATTCGTCAGTATCATTACTGGCTGCTGGAATCGCGAATGCAGCTTACGCCGACGGCACAATGGATCCAAGCGCGATCAACTCTCTGGGTGCGTTGGGTTCGAGTCTGTCTGTGTCAGTGGCGGCCACGTATTCAGACAGCGGTGATAGTAACGGCGCGCGTTCTGTAGACAACGCCACACCACCCATGCACTACTTAACACCACACGTAGAGATCTCCATGGCTGATAACAATGAAACTTTCTCGCCGGGACAAAATCATCTTGGGAATTCAGGTAAATATTTATAAGCACAGACAATATATATTACAGATACATCCAAATATACCTCTAGTCTAGTTTGATTATGCCTAAATAACACAATAAAGGTTTATAATTTAAAATACTCTTTTCTAGTTATTTTGTGTGGTTTGGCTCATCGGTACTGGATACTTTTTTTATTATATCATATATTTCATACATACATAAACTCACGCCTGTATCCCATTGGGGTAGGCAGAGACTTTGGCTTTCCACAAGCTACGATCCTGACACACACCTCTCTCGCCTCATCCACAGTCATACATCTCATCATGCATTCGCGTCGATTTCGGGTACTACGCATGTTGCCTTTCTTAAACAGACCATTTATTTGGTCATGGTAGCGCCCCGTCTCCCGATCCCGACCCTGCCACTCACACTAGTTTTAAATACCCTTTTAGTTAATCGGCTTTCATTCATTCTTGCAACATGATCAAACTATCTTAACATACTTCTCTCCATCTTGGTGACCACATCATCCTTCAATTTGCATTTCTCCCTTATATTTCACAAGGAGTCAGCAATACGCTGGGATATTAAGCAATCCTCCAGGTTTGAGTCTGACGTTATGTTTCAATTTTACAAAGTTTCAATTAAAAATAGTGATAAACCTTTTGTTTCAGATTCGCGTATCAACGGGGAGGGTCCTAATTCGCCTCAGTCTGGTGACAGCGCTATAGCAAGCAGCTCATTGTCGGTCGGAATGCCCACCAATATAACTCCGTCGATCACTCTAATACCCATCAAACAGGTATAATGTGTTTTTATATATTGATCCTGCAAAATAAATGTGTACGTTTATATCTTTTCGCTCTAAGTAACGGTAAGAGTAAGCACTGCTGCCAAGCTACCAAATTAAATATTTGACGCCATGAAGATTCCACATATCTTTCGTATTTATTTTAGAAAAACCATTTAGCGTCCATAAATTACGTGAGTTGCTTAAAGGGGGAAGGGGGTCGATTCAAGTCTCATTACGTTGGAGGGAGGGGGGTGAGAGAAAATATCAAGCAGTATTTTTACAGAAAATAAAAATAAAACCCTCACTTAATTTATGGACACACCCTTACCACGTATATCTGGATAAGATCCAGGATGCTTCAAATAGAAATCGTAATACTGACAAAGGTACGGTTTCAGGAACCGAACAGCCAGGACGGGGACGGGGAGGCGCGCGAGGGGGAGAGTAACGGCGACAAGCGCGGCGTGTCGTCGAGCCTGTCGTCCCTTATCAAGGTATCGCCCCTGAAGAGCTTACTGCGGGAAGACCTGCGCCGGCGCATCTCGGCCCGCGGCCGCGCCCGGGGCTCCGCTGTACGTTCTGCCGCACTATATCACCACCGCCCTCATCACTTCAACCCCCACCCCCGCATTCTCATTGTGCGCTTTGGGTGTTATCCTTGTAATTCACTCCCGGTTATATCTTCAAAATTGAATTATTCTCAACCCTTTACCATTAAGGTGAAGAGTTTAATATGACGCTGGCAAACAATGGTTACCGCGTTCTACTGACGCACGTGTCGCTTATTACATCATCGACGCGCTTCGCAGACCCTTTGGAAACCTATACGCTCAACCCCTTCCAAAGGTTGACTTTTAAAATGAAAGTATAAATTTGCAACTTGAAAGGTATCTCGCTATCAAAATGGAAAATCCTCATGGTCCATCTGAAAAACATTATAAATAAAAAAAATCTTATCGAGATATTTTGCAATTATCTCTGCCCACCCAACTCGATACATATCATTTATGTATAATAAATTTACAAATCTTTTACACCCTTAAAGCCAATGAAAATGTGCCTAATTCACTAAGCAACGGGATTACAAATGGCGGCCCATTCTCCGGGTACAGTCATAAAAAAAATAAGAACGCTTAATTTTTTAAATCTAAATTATTAATGTTTGGAATATGTGAGCGAGAGGTAAATACGATACCATTTATAGTCCCGTCCATGTAATCATTCACTACCAAAATTTATTAACATTTAAATTATGAAATTTGGCTACTTGAAGTGAAGATTTGCTGTTGTCGGCGACTTAAAATATATCCTGCTTGTACTGTGTATTCTTCCACGATGAAAGTCAATAATCTTTCTCAAATCAAAGAACCTTTATTTTCATAGGTCTATACAGTCACTTAAAAATAGTCAAAAGTACAAAAATGTTAAATTATTTATTTATTCTCCCAGATGGTATCATAATACCGCACAAATTTATGGTGCGAAGAGTAAGGTCATCAATCAGACCACGTTGAAAAGTTATGCCATTTTTTTATAGCCCTACTTTCAAGCAACATAGGGAGATTTAAGTTTCGAAGAGCAGCACCTGGAAATAACTTAAAAAAAAATGAAATCCATTAAAATGGACTATTCGCAGTTTATAAAGTTTTAAATGTTTCAGGCTTCCAGAGCTTCACCATCAGAAGGCGGTGTAATCACTTCTACCCACGGAGACGCGTCCATGTTGCCGTCATCACTCGTATGTACATTTTGCTCCATAACATTCCCCGACTCAACACTATACTTCTTGCACAAGGGTTGTCATTGCGACTCGAACCCATGGAAGTGCAACATATGCGGTGAGCAGTGTTGCAACGTCTACGAGTTCAACTCCCACCTGCTGAGTAAAAGTCATCAATGACTGTTTGCAGGGGGGTCGTTCCATCATTCACATTTAGTTTGATGATGCACTTCTAGTATACAATGGGTCTTTAATTAATCACGTGTGGCTCTCAGCAACATTGAGCTTTGACCCCTTAATGATTTTAAGGGTTTCAACTGAACCTTGGAACTGCTCAGTATCACAAGTATTTTATAGGGCAGATATAAATTCTGTGGATCTGGCAAGCCTCACGTGATTAATGGATGATCCCCATTGTGTGCATAGTACGTAAGCACTTCGAAGATACTTCATATTGTTCTTTTATGTTTATTCCAATACCCGATTGGTTTAAATTATTTCCTAAGATCTATCTATGTTACCTGTGGCGTAACTGTTCCGGTTTAAAAGTATATGTTTACAGGCACTGTATGTTGAAGTGCTTCGATCTGCTATATGCTGAACGTCCCCCCGAAGCTATTGTTTCATATTTTAAAAGTGCAAATTATATCAAGGTTTATTTAGTGAATATGATAGTTAAAATGAGTGACGATATTTATATGGATATTTTAGTACTTAAATGAAAAAAAAACAAGGATATGATATGGTTATTTTAAAAATTAAAAAGAATTTTAGTTATTTATTAATATTATTATTTTTTTTGTAAATTATTGACATCTAAAAGATGAGAATCGGCAGTACTTGTTATAACATTCCAGTATGACATATACATTCCATTTCGTGAGATTGATATTTAAAATACAGTTTTTGGTGGGGAATAAGTTAAAAACTTACTTTAAAAAGAAATTTTTATTTTTGTTAGTTATTTATTTGCTGTACTTGACTGTACATTACATGGTGATTTAAATAAAAAAAAACCTACTTAAGAGTATTTTGGTGCGATAGTGAATTATACAAATGTTTTAAAACTATGGTGAAGATTGTACAAATTAAAATATATCCTATATATTATACATATATATATTACATATATCTATTTTTACATTTTGCTGTTGAGAAGTTATAGAAGGGCCAAGCCTAGAAATAATCCGTGATTATTTAATTATTGTGATCGTTGTACAGACAGGAATTATGAATTCTACATTCCGTTTTATTTAATTAATAATATATTTTATTTAAATATATTTATGTTCCCTTTACATGCATGTAATGCAAGTCCACGACTATTACTTATTGTACTATAAAGAAATTGTTTTTGTTTGTTATTATTTATTTATTTTTCTAAAATATAGTTTTTTTTTTCTTTCTTAGAGTGTGATTACATTATGTACTTAAAAAGTTTATATATTGATTGTAATGTGTTTATTATGTGCGCTTTCTGAGAGTTCCATCTGGGATGAGCAACATCTATATATGTAAGATTAGTTGAAATGATATATTTACTTTTGTGTATAATTTAATAGGTGACTTGACTTATTTGACCAGACACCTTTTGCTCAACCAAGCTCAACAATGGAGCAATTTTGGTTTTGTTCTCGCACAAAATCATAATAAATTTAATTCATAAATTTATTTGTTCCTTAGTACCGAAAAACTCCACAGAAAGTCGCATGTGCTAAAATGGTGCGTTCACAGTGACGGTTATTTTAAAATGTTGTTATGTTTTATTATAAATGTGGGCAAACAAGAAGATTTTATTATTTCATCTGTGAGTTTTGAGCTCACCGTTTTTTAATCTCTCACTATCGAAGTAGTTAAATTTACTTAATTACTTAGTTTATTTTAAGGAAAATGCTCAACATTGCGGTGAAATATTTTTATCGTTATTGTATGCGAGATAAAATTTTAATAGTTCAGGCATATTTAATAATTGTATTTGAGATGAATACGGCAAATTTGATCTGTTATAAATCACTGTTTGACGCCAGGCTGTTGTTATTTTGGTGTGGTCTTTGTTTGTAAAACGATCGCCATTTTGGATTTTATACCACTGGTTAAATCCGATCTATTCCATTATTTCGTTTTATTTTTGAGATTTACATTCCTTTAGCTGTTAAGTACTTAATGTGGGTTGTGGTCTTGCCTGATAAGTTTTATGAAAACGACTTGGATGAAACTGAAATGATTGTGTTTACCAACGAAGTTTTTTTTGTTTTGTTATTGCATTGGTAGTGAGTTTAGCATTCTGCATATGTGGTAGTCCGTCCTTCAGTTGCATGGACATAGTGAGTTACCTGAAATAAGCAACACATATTTATTTTATAAAGATTCTTTTATTATATTGTTTCGTTTGTTGGTTAAGTGTATCACGCTCTTTGTTAGCGGCCATTTTTGTAACGATCTTGGTGTATTATTATCAACCAAAATAAATTAAGAAAGAAGAAACTTTTTTTTTAATTATAAAACAATCTGTTGTTGTTGATTGTTATAATATTGGCAATATGTATTTGATATGCGAAGGTGTATACCAAGATGGTTGATTTTAACTGACAGCTAACAAAGGTGTGTGATGTAGAACGAGAGCGTTTTATTAATTATATTATTAATATTATTATATTTGCTCCTGTCGCGTCGCAGTTAACGTTTATAAATTAAATACATAAGAGTAGATTATACTTAAGAGCTATTATTAATATTATTAATCGGTAACCCCCGTTGGGCGCCTTCACTTAATCCGTCCATATCTAATTATAGATATTTGCCTTTAATATTTAATAGAGTAATATATTTTATAGATTTTAGATAATTAAGAACAGATCTTAAGTATATAAATGTTTTAAAGTATGCAAATGTTTAAAGATGTAGTATTTATTTAACATCATTTTATTAAATGATTATATCAACGTTACAAACTAAATCAAAATTGGAGACACCTTATTGACATGCATTATTGTATGTACAAGTGTTCTTACATTGATTTGTTTGTGATGATAATTTTAATAAAGTTGTTGATTGTTGCGGTTTGTCTTAAATATTTTATTTTTTTCGTGTGGTAGTTATACATAAATATATATAAAAAAAATATTTATTAATAAAGTTACAAGTTGTTTTTTAAAATTGTTAAAAATAAATTTACAACACCATGTAGATTGAACAGTATTTAAAAAAACTGTATAGGGATTGTTATCCCCGAAGGAAAGTTAATGGTTATATTTTATTTATTGAAAGTTAATTATGCTACTAGGCAGTGTGATTTGAGTGCATTTTGAGCCTGTTATTTCTTTAAAATTTAAACTACGTTATACACCATACTTAAATAAAATAGAAATACAGATTATTTAGTGTAGAGATCCTCACCTTAATACCAAAACACAGCTTACCAACATTATAATTTTATGTTAAGTTGTTTTTTTTTTAAAAAGTAATATAAGATAGATAAATTAACATGGTTGAAGGCAATTACATAAAATATGTATACATATAAATGAGATATTGAAATTTATCAATGATATTTTTCTGTTATTTATATTGAATGAATGTTATTAATTAATATCAAATTAAATATATTAAAAGTATAATATAGTTTATGAGGAACAATTTGGAATGATGTGTGATAGTTAAAAAAAAATATCAAAAATTTGTAGCTGATTGTGCCTTAGATCAATAGTTTAATAAATAATTATATTATCAAAAGATGAATATATTCAAATTTTATTTACATACAATTGTGTGCATCTTCAATTGTACAATATAAAAAATATATATTATATTATTTATATTGAAATCGGTGTTACTGTAATTGTAATTTATTTATTTTGATTTAATAAATATTTACATTTAGACTGTTATTTTGAAAAGAGAAATAATATTTACAGTTGATAAATTGTTCTTTATAGTTTTGATGATTTAGAATAATGCAAAAAAAAATGGTACTTCTTACAGAATGTGTAGTTCTATTTATTTACTTTATATTAATTTGGTAAAGGGTCTAATGAAATAATAATAAACTATGACATACAAATAGTGTATTTTTTTTTACATTTTCCCAGTGGCAACCAATTAGAAATTATTTGGGACATGTCAATAATAAATGAACATAGAGCTGGACCGATCATATTATGTATCTGTGTTAATAAGAATGTATAAATATTCGCCAAAGTTACTTAATGGTGTGGTGTCTAGTGGTGTATCGATAAACAAGTTTGACAGATTCGATCCCCATCCGAGTACCTACACATCTTTATGATAAGCATTGATGTTTGTATGGCATTTAGATGTTTTTCAATGTAGTAGTAGTGCTTAGTTAGAAATGAACAAAGTATACTCTAGAGCTTAGATTAGAAGAATTATTTTACCTTTGCTACCCGAATAACTCCAAAGTCATGTTTGGGCAGATAAGCAGATCTATACTTATAAAGCGGAAGAGTGTGTTTGTTGGTTTGAACGCGCTAATTTCAGAAATCACCGGTCAGATTTCGAAAATTCTTTCAGTGGTATATAGTCCATTTATCGAGGAAGGCTTTGGGCTATATTTAAATTTCAAAGAAATTAAAGATCCTTACTATAAATCCAATAATAAATTAATAACCCAAGGTGTAAGAAAATGGTCCAAAAAAATGCTTACATCGCGATTGCTGCAAAAATTATTGATTAAGGAACAAAACAATGTACTACACGTTTACAGAACACATAATTGTCTACAAAAAAGGTCGCAACACCATATGCCTAACTATGGTAGTTGTCTCACAATAAGTGTTTTTTGATTTTTTTAAATAATTAAAATGATGTCGTTTTAGAAATTCACTATTTTGAATCTTGGTATTGATTCTCCTCAAAATAAATTACTTCAACAAAAAGATAGATTCAATGCCTTTCTAGAACGTTTTGAATAATTTAATTCGGACATTTTAATTCTAAAGATATCGCAAAATACAAAATGCAAGTATTCGTTTCTTAGGCAAAAATTGAGTAACTACGCGATAAATTGTCAGGACAAGGCGACGGGTAGCAGGTAGATTTTCGTCTGGGTGTTTACTATGTATTATAAGTATTTATTTACAAAAGAAAAGTATATATTTATTAATATCCGTTACCGATACTAGTAATCCATAACACACGTGTTTAGTTGCTTAACTTGGAACTAGAGAGCGCTGTGTGTATCGTGTCCAAGACATTATTATTATTAAAAGAAGATTGGAAGAGAGTGTCAGTTTACAAATTAAGAAAGTGCATACTCTGATGGTTTAGTCACGTAGAAAGAATGATTGATACAAGATTGACTAAGCAGAAGTACAGTATAGAAGCGGAAGAATGTTGGAGTTGATGAGGGCGACATATTTTCCATGACCAAATTAAACGTGTCCAGAAAAATGATTCCAGGAGTCTTAAAATTCGGCGAGCATGTATGAATGAGCATGAATTGAATATGTTGATTGAAAGTCAAAGAAGTGAGGGATGTAAGAATCGTGCCTTACGGCACTCTGTTTCCTCTGCCTACCCCACAGAGGCTTGGCGTAAAGATATGTATGTATGTACTATTACACTCTCAACAAAGATAACCACAAGTCAGAGTCAGTACTATAATAGCTACGGTTTCGGCAAAAGTTTCGGCCAAATTTCATCAAACCAATCCAACAATCACCAAAGCCAACATCGAAACCTAACTTTTGGTCGGACACTAATATAGGTCTTTACTATGACGACTCGTCTCCTATTACGTCATACAATGCAATGAAAAAGGAAACCTATGGAAGTGGCATGTCAACACAAAATTGAAGCCGGGTGTGACGTCATTTGGCCGGCGGTTTAGTGCTGCGCAGAAGTATTTTATTTATCGATAAACGTTCTTGGCTCATTTCATTGTAATTAATGTTGAGTATTACTTATTTAGAGATTTCGGCATCGAGTCTTTTACCCAAAAGGGGTCCAAATTAAATTAAACATCAGGAGAAAATTCAAGAATATGTAAAATAAATTTTGTAAATTAGTTTGGGATAAATAAAGCTTTATTATTATTACTTATTTATAGAATTAATACTTACATAGGAAGTAAGAACATTGTTATGCTAGATATTCAGTTTTGGATGTCAAAAGAAGAGTACATGTTTTTCTTAGACTACTTACCTCTATTTTACTAACTATTATAATTAAGTCGCTGACTCTAAAGTAAGTAAATCACTACTGCAACATACCTCTAGATAGGTGCCCCCCACAGTAAATAAGAATAAATAAACAAAACGAAACATCTTCAGAACATTTTTTTAGTTACAAATGCATCTCTTATGACTTTCAGTCTAAGATCAGTTAATTATTACATATTTAAGGAATTTACAACAGGTTTTTACTCTTTACCAAATAAAATTAATTTATTTAGATAATTCTGCAAAGAAATTTTGTCGATAAAATTTTTCCCAACACTTTTTTACTGGCTGCACTGACATAAAATCCGCCATACTTTGCGGGATTTTTGGCGTCAGTAGGTATTATCGTGTAATCTAATTTCCGTATTCATTCACTTTATGTACGATATACTGAATACTGTTTTCATGCGAGTGACAGTGCTGAGCAAGAATGAGACAGTTTATGTATGTGCCCTCGAAATGCCTAATATTTATACCAATTTTACAAGCAATTGTACGTATGGAACATTAATGTCTTGTCCATAAATAAATACAAGTCAATGACAGGATGTCCTAATGTCAGTGCTATGAGATGTCAAATTTTCGAAACTTTTCTATGTGTCAAAGTTTTGTTGACAAAGTTTGGTATAACTTTATTTTATACACTTTATTTGCACTTATTATTTTAATTTACTTTCTAAAACAAGGTTGTGAAATAGAGCTCAAATAAATTTAATAAAAGCAGGTATTTTAATAGTGTAATGGGCAAAACTACAGAAGTTGATGACGATAATAACCCGACTTCGTCAGAGTCGGATCCGACCAAGTTATTGGAAGCTGCTTTACAGCAAATGGATGGTATCATAGCCGGTAAGAGTTTATAGCTAAATTTCTTTAAATATTTAATAGCATATAGAGTTCCTGCAATGTAACATTCACTTCAATAACTTCACAGTTCAATAAGCATTTGTGTCCATATCTCAATATCTTCATTTTGTGTTTGAAAGCATAGGATGTATCTAATTAATCTGAAAGTTCTTGCTAAGACAGACTAGTGTAATTCCTCAGTATTCATGCACACATTAAAATTTGCATACCAACTAAATTTAATCCAACATTACCTGGGATTAATATATCTATGTTGTAAACAATTATATATATAGCCAGATATATGTTATGTAAAGATATAATATGTATTAGGGGCAGACATAAAACATTAGTTAAATATGTATTATAATGTCATAACTATTTATTTAATTTTGTCATGTAGATCAACCGAGGCAACACAATTTTTAAACGTTGATCAAACGTTAGACGGGCCTCGCGGCACATTGGTAAAAACTACCGACTCAAGCAATGAGGTCGGGGGTTCGATTCCCACCCGAGCACAAATATTTGTGACAAACATGAATATTTGTGTGGTGTCTGGGTGTTTTTCTATGTATTATAAGTATGTATTTACAAAAAAAAAGTATATATGTATTTATATCCGTTATCAAGTATCCATAACACAAGCATTTAATTGCTTAGCTTGGAACTAGAAGGCGCTGTGTATATTGTGTCCAAGATATTATTATTATTCAATTTATTAAAAATTTTCGCCTTAGTCCGGAGTATTAATTTGGTTGATCATTTAGAATAAGGGTCATTATGGCGAGCCTAATTAACATGGTCTATTAACTGATTAATTTCTTGTATTACAGCAAATGCCATTTTAAATCAAACTTTTGTTATAATGTTAATTGTATTAACAAGAAACAGTAGCATGTCTGGCTGTCTTATAATAATTACATACGAATTTGATTTCAATTGATTTTTATTTATGAAAATAGATAATGTTATTTTTACTTGAAGTTATATCTATAATAAGAGGTTAGAGGATAAGGAGGTTTTATAACCTAAGTTCTACTCTAGTGAACTCTGTTCTTACTGCCTACCCCGCTAAAGACTAGGCTGTAAGTTAAAAAAGTATAAAAACAAGTAACCAGCTTTGCTGTTCTTGATAAGCTTATGACGCTTACTTAACTTTATGAAAATACCAAGTACCTACTATTAATTTCTTGAATGAGCAACATTATAAGGTATATTTTTGAGTTTTTATAATATGAAGAATAGTAATATTGAACAGTGGTAGAGCCACGCAGTGAGCTGCATGAATGGGCCTGCTTGACCAGTAAAATACCACGACCTTCCAGAATGTTGACGTAAAGTGGCTCATGCCGCGTTTCGCGTGGGGAGAGAGGTATCAGGAGGCCCAACCCATTCCCTCTCCACTCCCCATTCCTATTCTCTAGTGTATTATAAAGGCCCGCAATGCAACTGTAATTCTCTCTGTATTGCAGGTGACATGCCTGATTGTTTGCCTCCCTATCTCACAAATATTTTTTTTACTAATATTAACAAAACCAATTGTGTATTGCTTGTAAAATATTTGTGGTAAAAATATCTATTTTAATAAACCAAATTAAATTTAACATAAAAAAGCAAATATCTGTTATTGTTACATCTAAATAAAATATACACTACAAAAGATTGAATTCGTTAAAGATGTTCCTGCCCATATCGGTGAGTAGGTTTTTGCTAGAAAGAGGGGTGAGATTTTCTCGCGAGAGGGTGCAAACTGTTGAGCGAGGGGTGTTTGTGGCGCCAGTCCGACGCTCGCACGCAGCCTCCGCGGACGTCCTTACGTACTCTTGGGCTACCGTGCACGTGATCTCGTATTCTCGTTACACGTTGTCACATAATTTATACTTAATATTTATTGTATAATTTTAATATTAGAAAAAAATCTGGTATGATATATATCTTTAAATAGGTGGTGAATGATTGAGTGATTCTTGATTAGTACCAAAATTAAGAATCACACTCTCCATTTTAGAATGATTAAATAATATTAAATTATTTGCATGGTAACTAACATGTGCCATAGTACTACTACAGTAGGTGTATTACGTTATTGTAACACTCGTAGTCTTCAGCGTTCATTTTCTAATAATTATGTTGAAGACACCTTTGTGATATTTCTATAGGTTATTATTTCGTGATTCTATAAAGTCTTAACTGTAAGGATACAATAAATAGCCTTATATGTTCATTTTAATTTAAACACTACGCTGTCTACGATTCATATTTAAAAATAATATCATCGCAATAAAATATTTATGCTATTTTTATATATCATTGTAAATATGTATTAACATCGGAAATTTACAACAACAAAAAAAACAACAACAACTAATTTTCATCTCTTCAAGTTATTATTTGTAGGAAATGTTGTGCCTCCGGATGACAATTTGGCTTGTGTTTTTTTTGTATGTCGATTAGATATTGCATTATATGACTCGGAAGACTTCTGTATTGTAGACGAGACTAACTTCTTCAATACTGTTTCAAATCTAATATTCCTACTACCGTCAGACAGACAGTCTGTTTCAGCCTCGCCACTCGCATATTACAACCATCTATTATTGTCTGTAAAAATATATATTGAACATGACTCTTGAATGATTTTGCTACCACGCCATATTCTCATATTATAGACCCTATTACCCGAGGTTTCTAATATTCCAAATAATTCTCCAATGAAAGGGAGTTTTGTGAATATTATCTATTATAATTGTAACCCTCTATTATATTTTGATAAAGCTCGGCCGTGTCTCCGCCGAATCCGACGGAAGAGATTACCGTTCTTGATTATATTGAAACTAAACCACTAAATTTACTATTACCATACCCATTTCTTTATCTAATAATTTCTGTGCTAAGAAAATAAATATTCTATTGTATGAGTAATAATCGCAGTTAAAATTAATTTAAAAATAGAGGCTACAAAGCAAAGCGTCCCTTACGTCGTCAGATAAAGAAATAAAGTCAGTTCAATAAACACAATATTAACCATAATTTGGTCATCATCATCATCATTGATATGTCATTGTTTTTATCAGACATATTAAATGACAGATCTTAATGTCTTAGGCAACGTGTTAAATATTTATATTGCGATTTTTCATTGGCGATTCCAAGCTGTTAAGGCATGAAAAGGTCTTTTAACCTCAATTTTGAACTGGTATTGTACTTTTAATGGCAATTAAAAGAAGCGCTGATATACTTGAATTGGCAATTTGCTTATTATAAAATTTCTCTTTTAACATTATAATACCGAATAGTAAAAAAGATAATAGTTTTCTCCAAAACAATGTAATGTCGTTTATGATATTGTGAAACCACTAAGGGATTGTAATCTCCTTCATATTGCGTCAACATTATTTTTACACACATTTCATTCCTATCTCTGACATTTTTGTTTAACAAATGTTTTTGTATTATGTAGGTATATTTCTCGTCTCGATAAACTTGTGGATTACAACGTAGCATGTGTTAAGGAAGTCCCAGATTTGATTCTCCGTAGACACGAAATTAATGTGTATGTTATTGATCATTAAAAAAAAATGTCCAATTAAGCATATGTGTTTAAATAAATGTGAGAAAGCACTGCCTATATCTTCTGGTAGTAAAGCGTGAAAGTTAATTAATATCGATATTTATGTACACCCATAATGTTTTCGTAAATCGATATTCCGCTGAACAATTAGTTATCTACTCTACAGTTTCTAGCCTGCCTCGTTTGAGTACTAATGAGGGAAACACAACATTTACTTGAATTTTCTGTCGAGAAAATAATCACCGTTCCACTTCCGTCGATACAAACGAACGAACGATCGAGGTTCTAACAAAGAGTATTTCTTAATTGTCAAGAATTTTTTGGACTGGGTTTTTTATAATATGCTATATACAGATATTACTTCAGAGGTATTTCAATTTAGCAGTAAATCCCTCCTGTCACAGCCAAAAGCCGGTAACTCCGACGATATTTTTTTTTATTTTTTCCTTTTCTATCCATCCTTGTGTTCCTTCAAATTACTTAATCAATTCTAGTCATAATAATAATTTTACGGTGTGTTAATTAATTTTGATACATTTGTGTACAAACAACTCGCTTCAGCTATGCACCTTGTAGTATAACTTAATGAATAGCAGGCAGCGGCAGTAATGTCTCCACTCGCCGAATGTACAAGTCCCTTCATTTGGGACCTAAAAATTTGGCGAATCCAGACGTTATCTGCTAGACAGAAGTTACAAAAAAAATACTCCCGAAAGGAATTTTGAATAGTCTAACGGCTTTTCAAATGTCTTTTGTGAGTGAGAACTCGACGCAGAGTCTTCTTGATTCGGCTTGTTAAACTTTAAGTCTACCGTTTGCCTTATTCCCTTAGGTTTAGTCTTAACTTAGTTAACGACGTGTTTTTAGATGAAAATGTAACATTAATATTAAATAGCTTTAGTTATGTATAAAAAATGGTCTTTGTATCCCTAAGAGACACACGCCAATGACTTTTGGAAATTATTTTCGGAAGTTGTCTGATAAATACTGATGACCCTTCCATTTGGGACCTAAATATAACAACGAGACGAGGCTTAACAGCCGTATAACAACGAGACGAGGCTTAACAGCCGCTGCCTACACCTTCGAGTAGAAAAAGGCTAGAAGTGTGAAGTAGTGTTATGTTAAATTTTATGACTTTTCTTTTCAAATTGACAGGGATATTAGGCAATGCTTAAATAAAAAGTAGAAGACGTTATGCCGTCGCGGTCTTTTGTAGGCATCCGTAAAAGAACAATGGTATAATATGTTCTAGCATTTATTAAATCAGAAATTGGTAGTTACAGAGGCTTTCCACGAATTTTTTTTTTTTAACATAATTTGGACTTCTTGAAAAATATGAAACACTGTCGACTTATGATAGGCTGGTATTGAAATTAGACATTTTGATTGATTTATTTTATGAATTCTGTAACAATTAGCGAATGACTTTAATTATTACAGTGGGAAATACTTCAAATATTTGTCCTTTAAAGTGTCGTGGTGAATGTGAGTGATGTTTGTATAATATTGTTGTGACAATGCCCGGGTGTTGGCATCTACCCGAACATGTGACGCGCTGGTGGTTGTTGGATTTTTGCATGCAAAGGTTATTCAGAGACGTGGATGCTACCGACTCCCAAATACCACAACGTATGTACATTAAGTCTATATAGTTTTAAGTATATAATATGATACTAGCTGACCCGGCGACATTTGTTTCGGCCTCGGAAGCTATAGATAAATGAATAAATAAAATTTAGATTTTTTTTAAAGTAAGCTAAGTTACACCTTAATACACCTGCCCGTCAATATCGGTCCAGCCATTACAGAGATTACAGGTGAACATTTTTATTTTGGTATATGTACCAACGCCACCACGCCTTTTGTTACCCGAAGGTGTAGGCAGCGGCTGTTAAGCCTCGTCTCGCCGTTATGTTTACGTTCCAAATGGAATAGGTGGGCTAGGTGGCGAACCTATTGCCATACCGGGAGCAAAGATATCAATCATCGATATTTTTCACACATAACTTCTGAAAAGAACTTCGAAAAGTCATTGGTGTGATCCAGTGTGAGGATTCGAACCCGCGACCTCTGGATTCAGAGCCATGTGCTCGCTCGCTGGACCACCGAGACTTTATATTTTGTGGTATATACAAGTGTAAAATATAAAACTGAGATTTGTCATTTATATTTGCTAACGAATTCACCATAACTATGGAGATAAGTCAGCGTTGGCTGTATTAAAACGCAAGGGTAAAAAAAAATGATGAAGATTTTTCTGCTCGAATCAAAAGAGCCATTGTTCCTGGTCCGGATGCAATTCACTGCGGGCTCCGCGCAATTTGCGCGAGTGGAGTAATTTCGTAGGGATTTGTGTCGTAGCGCTTACACTCGCTGCCTGTACGCTCTTGATTAATGAGTGTGATTTTAAAAATATGAATTTGCTTTTAATCCATCATGAACATGAATGCCCGATCGGTGAAATACTACGGACCTCTCAGAATATCGAAAAAGTGGCTCATGTCGCGTTTCGCTCGGTGAGAGAGGTATCCGGATGATAAACCTCTATCATTCTCCCCTTCCCATTCCAGGGCAACGCAATTGTTACACTTTCTGTGCTGTGGGTGCCTATTCCCAACAGATAACTTTTTTGTCTCATTGGCTCACACCACAGAAATAGATCAAGATAGAACGGCCGCGATGGCATATTTCCATACATTTCGAGCGTGTCACTTTTTTGAAAAACCACGCCCTCAGCGTGACGTCATTTTCATTGTGAGCGAGACGACTAGTTAGGAGACACTCACATTAGATTATCGATGTTAATATCGGCAACGTGTGTTAATTTTATTATTTTTATATTTTACTAACTTTATTGATTTTCTGTAACGATAATCATAGAAAGTAAAACATGTTAAATACTTCAATCCGACATATTAAAACCTAAAACAAATTTTTACAACAGTATATAAAATTTAATTATAAATATTTTACTGTCCTTGAAACTATACATATATATTAAATATTTGCCTTTTTGTAAGGGTTGGCCTCACAGTCCTGGTTAAATAACGAAGCCGAACGTCTACATATACCTCGGTTACTGCCCATTTGAGAAGAACGAGATGATTTTCCATCGGCGATTGGTCAAATTGGTGAAAACTTATACTGTCAAATAAACTGCTGCCAATGTAATTACGAAACACTTTGGTTGAAATTTGTGGTGTTAGAATAAAGTAGGGACAAAGCAAGATATGAGCTGATACTCAAATTATTATTGAATTAATTTATCGATAAGTCCTAAGACTCAACGATACATGGAGTGCCCATCTCTAACATTCGAATCACAGCGATTAACAAACACAACGATCAACTGGCAGGTGTATTGTGTATTTCGTTCGATTCGACGTACATTACGCGTATAATTTATACGCGCAATGTTTTTGTATACGAGCGTTGAATGCGGACAGCAATGGATATTTATCATAACGAAAAAATATACAACTTGTGATCGTAATTATTGAACATAGTAAAAGTAAAACAATAATTTATAATCTCAAAAAAATACTTTCTACTGATTTTCTGTACTTACTGATCATACGAAATATTTCCTTTTTTCATATTTGGTTCACTACTTTTGTTTTTACAATTTGCCGCAGCATAATAAGGCATATATGTGACGTTTTATCAATTTTTTTACGTCCTGAACGCATGGCAGGAACGCTCGTTGCGTAATGAGAGCGAGTTTCGAAAAGCATGCAATATAGTGCAGGGTTTTGACACGCTTGCCACGCCTATTCGCCGTTCTATCTTGATCTATTTCTGTGGCTCACACCAATGACTTTTCGAAATTGTTTTCGATAGTTAAGTTTGATAAATATCGATGACTGTAAACTTCGGTATGGCAATAGGTTCGCCACCTATTCCATTTGGGAAGTAAATATAACGGCTAGACGAGTCCTAACAGCCGCTGCCTACACCTGCGTGAAGTTATGTTATGTTCTGATTATTCATTCCTCATGTCAATATCTTAAATGCCTATCCTTTCAGTATTGAGATCGTAAGGCTACATTTAATTAAGACACGCTGTTTATTACAGCACCCTTTTTTTTTTTTTTTTTTTTTTTTTTTACGCGAGGAAATGCTTTATGCACACCCCCCGCCTGGGGACGGCAGGGGGTAGTGTGGGACTCCCAAAACAGTAAACTGAAATCCGATCCTAGGGTTACCCACTAAAACCTCGCGGCGGCCTTCCTCCGGCGTTGGGGTGGTCCAGGATTCGGTTAAACCCCTCTGGTCCACCCCGCCGTCGCCCCCCCTCTGTCACGAGGGGGTGCTCATCCTCGGGGAGCCTGGCGAGGCTCCCCCGGGCGGGGCGGCTCCGACCGCGCGCTGTAAAGAGGCGCGCGGCCGGCGGCGCCCCGGACGACCCTCCCCGGCCGCACCGGGGGGTCATCCTTCCCGGGCCGCGACCCGGGCGCACCCGCGGGGTGTGCGCCCTCGCGGCCCGTCGGCGGCGGCGATCACTGAGCTCGCCGCCGCCGCCTTCGAGCGGGATCGGCTCTCTCCCGACCCCGCTCGGCGGCCTCCTTCTGGAGCATGACTGCTTCGCAGAAGGAGACCACAGCCCTCCACTCCTCCTCGCCCGCCAGCATTGCCGCGACCAACGCCGGCGGGGACAAGTCTCGCCCGATCCCGTCGACCAGGACTCGGCGCTCGGCCGCCCAGGCCGGGCAGACCTCCAGCGTGTGCTGGGCCGAGTCCAGGTCGGATGCGCAATGGTGGCATTTCGCCGTCTCTTCACGTTTTATTCGACTCAGATACTCACCGAAGCACCCGTGCCCGGTGAGTATCTGAGTCAACCTGTAGGTGACAGTGCCCCATTTACGGAGCACCCAGGCCTCGAGGTGGGGCAGGATGGCCCCGACGGCGCGCGAACGCGTACCGCCCTGGAGGACCAGCGCGTCGCGCCAGTCCCCCAGGACCCGCCGGAAGGCCTCCCGCCTCCGCACTTCGCGTCCCCGCGCGTCCGGGTTCCCCCCTCCCCGGCCGAGATCGTACGCGGCTGCGTACATCTCGGCCAGGATGATGAAGGGGGGGGAACGCGCGAGGACCGTCGCCGCCTCGTACGAGATGGTACGGTAGCCCCGTACGATCCGTATGGCCATGATCCGCTCCAGGCTCCTCAGCAGAGCCCTGGAGCGGGAGGCCCCCGCAAGGTCTCGCGACCAGACGGGGGCCCCGTACAGGGCCACGGACCGCACGACGCCACCGTAGAGGCGGCGAACTCCCTCCCCCGGTCCCCCGAGGTTGGGCAGCAGGCGATGAAGCGCGCCTGCCACCCGTCGCGCTCGGGGGACCATCCGTACGAAGTGCTCCTCGAAGCTCCAGCGGCTGTCCAGGGTGAGGCCGAGGTACTTCATGTACCGCCCCACCGGGACAACCGTGTCACCCACCCGGATCCGCGAGGCCGGTGGTTCCCGGCCCCGGGTGAGCCGGTGGAACCACAGCGCCTCACTTTTGTGAGGCGCCACCTCCAGGCCCAGCCCGCGGATCCGTCTGACGACGATTGCCACCCCCAGCTCGGCGAACCTGAGCGTCCGCTCGAAGTCGGGCCCCGTGGCGACCACCAGAGTGTCGTCTGCGTAGCAAACGACACTCACGCCACGGGGCAGACTGCTGCGGAGGACCGGATCGTATGCGAGGTTCCACAGCAGGGGCCCAAGCACGGACCCCTGCGGAACCCCGCACGTCACCTCCTTCCTCTGCTCCGTCCCGTTCCGGTCGACATAGTCCACCCGTCTCTCCTGCAGGTAGGCCCCGATGACCGACCTTAGGTAGGGAGGCACCTCGTGGTATACGAGGGCCTCCCTGATGGCCGGCCAGGGGAGGGTCCCGAAGGCGTTGACGATGTCGAGCGACACCGCCAGCGCGACCCCCCCCGATCGGACTGCCGGTTCCGACAGGGCCCGCACACGACGCACCGCGTCGATTGTGGAGTGCCCCTGCCGGAACCCGAACTGGCAGTCCGATATGTCCGGGCCCACCTGCGACAGGTGGCTGCTGATACGGGCGGAGATAACTCTTTCGAAGAGTTTCCCCGCCTCGTTCAGCAGACATATCGGCCGGAACGACGACGGAGCGTCTCCGGTCCTCCCTTATGCACCCTATAGTCTATTTTTTTAATATCCGTTTCTTTAGAGACATTTTAAGTTAACCTTAAGAATTTTTTTTTTGTATTTTATCTGTGGTTAAGTTTTAATTCCATGGCATAAGGTAGCATATTATTATCAGCATTGAAGCTCGTCGAAGTATCATATGACATATGACACGTATACTTTTTCCGCAATTCGATACAAGACATCGATACATTTTGTACTTGTATCCAGTCGATATTGTGTTATTGTACGGAAAAGTGGTTCATATTGTGTGATTTATTAAACTGTGTTCATAGACATAAAATTTGTGGCGAACTTTTTTTTAAACCGTTCCAACTTCATTTAATTTGCCGCCAGATTTATTTTGATTGTCGAACGCATTTGAAAAAATTTTGTTAGTAGCCGTACAATGTGTGACGTTTCGTTATTAAGCAAATACTATTGCTGTCAGCAGCGATCTATGACCAGTAAGATTTAACAAAGAATATGTGCACTGAATAAAATTCACAGCCCCCATTAAGAAATGTCCTCATAAAATAATATTTTCCTTGAACGTTTTGTGACGGGAATTAATCTCAGCTTAGTATGGTATTTCGTTACAGAACTGAAGCAAAAACAAAAGAAAGCGCCGTTTCTCAAAGTTAATTTAAATTTTAACTCAATCACACATCCTACGTCGAAAAACCTAAATAATAACTTAAATTATCCATATATGTATATGAGTTATAGGCTTCTGAGTTTGTACAGTGGTGGATATGTCCTTTATTTTGTACATATGCCGTGTTGATTTCTATTAATTAAACCACGAAAGCAGAACATAAACTTTTACGCGATACTTAAAGATCAAGTACTTAGGTACTTTTTTCTTCAAGTAACAGTTGTACACCATATATTTGGAATTCTGAAGCCACATAAAAGTCCAATTATGTATCTGAATTAGACAAAATCAATACATGGCGTATTGATTTTGTGTAATTTTCATGTATCCAAAATACTCCCGGAAAATGTATCGATAGCGTCTCAGTCGCTTCGGCGAAGTTCATTGCCAAGCGTTTGGCGAAATTTAAAACGCTACGTTACGCTTTTCCATAGTAAATGATTGAAGATATATAATAAATATAATTATGTAGTACATTCTTTTGATTTATCACTTAGGATTCAGCAAGTGTTTGCAATTAAAGTGCCAAGCAGTTCACTGCATGAATGGGCCGGCTCGACCGGTGAAATACCACGACCTCTCAGAAGACCGACGTAAAATGGCTCATGCCGCGTTTCGTTCGGTGAGAGATTTATTCGGAGGCCCACCCCCTTCCCCATCCTTTCCTATCCCCTATCCCTTAAAGGTCGGCAACGTGTTGCTGGTGTCCATGGGCGGCGTTGATTGCTTACCATCATGACACGACTGCTCGTTTGCCCTCCTATCCCAAAAAAAATCTCTAAAATTATCACTTTCTTGCTATATTAAACATGAATTATACATAAAAATCACTACGTTGACACCCTCTATCTATTAACGAAAAAAAACACATTGAGATCTGTTGCGTAGTTTCAAAGATAGGACAGCGGAAAGCGACTTTGTTTTATACTATGTAATGATGATTAGGCTTAAACGTATATTTCTGTTGTTCAGAGGCGGGTGGTACAGCAGGCGGTGGTGGCACCACCAGCGGACCTGGTCGAGCGGCTCGTGCACGCGCCCTAGAGCTGGCCCAACAGCTGGCTTCTTCCCTCCAGCATGCGATACCGCCACCCCCACGGCCCGACTTCACAACAGCCAGTGCGATATTACGATGGCTACAGCAGAATAACAATTCAGTTGCGCTGGTGAGTAGACACACTGACAGTTATTTATCTTGCTTTTATTCTATACTAGGACTATTTGTAGGTATAGAGATTTATTTCTTGATCTCTAGAAACATGCGCGCTTCTGGAAATCTAGAAATAAATTCTTGCAAAACTCGTACGTATAAACATGGATTTCTATAAAAGAATGCTTCAAGAATTGCTGATAATATGACCTATTGTCTTCTACTTATCTCCACTAAGAATAAATCGGATGTATCAGAATTAAGCAGATTTAAACAGTCTATAAACATATTTAAAGATTATTAATATTTTTAGAAAATAAATCGTCAAAAATTAGGTATTTAGGTAGGAGTCACGTGACAATAAACGACAATCAGAAAATGTCGTCTTCAATAACGTTATGACGTGCTAAAAATCACTACATGTGGTAGCGAGACGTCGTTTATGACGCCATGACAGTTTGGATCTGATTTTTCAAAATACAAAATACATATTGTAAAAATTTAGTAAACAGGCCTATTGTGTAGATAACTCAAGATTGAGGCTGTGATTTTATTGAATTCGAAATTTCTGTTCTGGAAGAAGACACCTGATTTATGGGAGCTTTAAGAAAGTGATTTTTAATTTAACTAACAAACAAGTAAACATTTTCTGAGATTATTTATATTATTTTGTTGGAGTACAATATCCAGTTTTTAACTATTCCTAATACAGTTGGACAGTAGACAATATTATGACGCAGTTGTCATTATTTATATTGTAATTACACTTTACACTCGGGAAACGCAACACTGTTCATTTAACCTAAATAATGACAAGGTTCGCGTATCTAAACTCGGACTGACATAAAAGCCTTTTGAAGTTGTGTGCTAAAGTCGAAAGGGAACTAATTGCATGCCACGGTACACTGCCTCACTGCGCCTAACGTAAGTGCGTCTGCAATGTAAGTATATGTGTATTATGTGAAACTTTGCTCGGCTTATTTTTTCAGGCGCTATGAAATATGTTATAAAACTGTTTATGACTTGGATATTTCGTGTAAATTTTATTAAAATCTTTGAGAACCACTGTTCAAAATTTGGGTTTATAATATATGTGTTTGTGGAATCGTATCTCCCAAATCATTCAAGTTTTTTTATTCTTTTTGGTTGCTTTGTTTCTTATGAATAGTTGTCTTTTGGAACTGCAACTCTGCTAGTTCGATGGAATCAGAAGTTTATACATTCTATAATATGTATATAATATTCTCAGTTAATATAGAACGCTATAAATTGTAGGAAAATACAGCTTTCTCGTGAACTTACAATCGAATAATGATGATGGAGAAATGTTATAGAACATTATTGAAGGTATTTAGGGTATTTTTAATTAACTAAAGGTACGTACGCGCTGATCATCCGTGCACGTGATGTGCTTAAAATGGGTCTTTTGTATTTTAATATTTTGTGTCTATAGACAAAAATAAATTCGGTGAGTAGGTACATTTAAAATTGGCCTTTTATCATTGGCGTTTTAGGTATTTTTGCCTGAATATTTTATCCTAAACAAACGTTTTCATATACCAAGTTTTAAGCTTCAAATTTGTGGATTTTACGTGCTCGACGAGAACGTGAATATTCATGGATTTTTTGACATTATAGACTGCATGTGATATATGTATGTGGATTTAATAATATGAAACGTTCATTGTTTCATTCCTACAGGCATAGGACAAATAACTATAATGATGTTTATTTTGACCATAACATACTCTACAATTTATACAAAAGCTGAGCAGCAACAATAGCTGAGTTTAAAAACCATCTTTGTAGTCACTGTCACATTAACTATAACATACATAACTTCACGCCTTCTTCCACCCGAAGGTGTAGGCAGCGGCTGTTAAGCCTCGACTCGCCGTTATGTTTACGTGTCAAACCTATTGCCCCTACACCGGGCACAAAGTTTTTAGTCACCGATTTGTATCACACATGTAAGTACACACGAAAGTAATTTTGAAAAGTCATTGGTGTGAGCCCCGATTCAAACCCACGAATTCTTGATTAAGAAGTGGGTTGCTCGACCGCTGGACTACAAGACATGAATTAAAGATAAATGAACGGAATCAATTTAATTTCATTGATGACTCGCATAAAAAAAAATCAAAATCAACATTTCCAGGTTTTAGGTATTAACGTCGTTGTGTGAAATTACCAAAAAACGTGTTAATAATGAATAGATTTCAGATTCAACTCATAGTTAGTTCTTGTCAACTTCACCTTTAATTAAATAGACTTATGCTTTGATAATCCAATTGAAAATGGCGGCTTGAATGCAATAGATTTAATCAGTGTAATTCCGATCAAATACCTTGAGAATATTGAAATGCATTACCAATTATGTTTACAGGAATCTGTTAATTATACTGCTATTATACTTATGCGATTCTGCTTCGGTTAATGTTATTGTAAGGTTTAATGAAATTTGTAGGGAAAAAGCTTTTTGTTATTGCACAATAGGAGGCAAGAAATGATATTGCGAAGTGCCTCGCCGGGCGCGCTGGAGCGACGTTAACATTCTCGTTTAGAAGGTCTTTATAAAATTTTTGGATGTCTATTATTTATTTATTTTTGTTCAGAAAATACCTAAGAAAATGTAAATACATGATTAGGCAGGGTGTTAGTGTGGAAGATGCGAATGATAGGTATAAGTGTCGAAAAGAAAAACCTGTTGTGCAGATGATGTTTATTATTTGTTTAACATATTTGATATATTTATATATTTCTAACGTTTCAAATGTAAAGACCCGAATATAGAAATCTGTTCCTAGGGCAATACAGCACTCGTACCAATAAGACAGGCCGTTACCGATATCTTGTTAACTAGCCAATAGTGTCTTTATAGTATCAATATATAGTGAAATACCATAACTGAAAATCGAGAAATTAAAGTGGTTTAAGCCGCGTTTCGTTCGGTGAGAGTATATCAGGAGGCCCAACCCCTTTCCTTAATCTCCCCGTTCTCCTACCTACCCTATATCAAAAGCCGGCAACGCAACTGTCACCCAACGCAACGGTGTAATAGATATCCAGTAGCGGCGCAATTCGCTTACCATCAGTCATACCATGGAAAAAATAGTGTATGTCCCTAGAGGCCGTGGATTTTAAACGTTAAATAATATGTTGACCGAAATATAAGCTACTCCATTGAGTTGTAACCAAAAATGTCAGCAAATTGAAATTAGATTGACAAAAATAAACACCAATTCATGTCATACCCATGTCGTAGGGGATCACGAAATATTGATACTCTGTCATCGTGGAATGACGGCTGTGATCATGGGTTATTTTTCTCAACTTTACGTGGTGGATGTAAAGTATTTATTGGTCCTGCTTATCAGGATAGACAAGCTTACTATTATGCCTTGCGAAATATTTTAAACCAACCCCCCTAGTCGGAAAGGAACCCAAAACTCATAATTAATTACTCAACTTCTTTGAATTTCCTTTTTCTGAATGTGCCACGGGCTCGAATGATATAGATACGCCACTGGGTCAATCTCTATCTCCAAGTAGACGCTGAAATCCATCTGATAGTTTCAGAGTTTACATACAAGACACAAATAGACTAAAGATATAAACAGTTACAGTCTCGGTGGCCCAGTGGTCGAGCACACGGCTTCTGATCCAGGGGTCCGGGTTCGATTCCTGACACTGGCTCACACCAATGACTTTACGAAATTGTTTTCGGAAGTTATGTGTGATAAATATCGATGACTGAAAACCTTGTGCCCGGTATGGCAATAGGTTCGCCACCTATTCCATTCGGGACGTAAACATAACGGCGAGACGAGGCTTAACAGCCGCTGCCTACACCTTCGGGTAACAAAAGACGTGAAGTTATGTTATGTTATATAAACAGGTTTCTTTCTATGTGATATTTCGTCTAATCATTACCTTACTAATTTGATGAATATTATTATATCTTTTTATATGATTTTCCTATTTTTTATTAATAAGTTAGTAAATATTCGCCTACAAATATTTAGCGTAGACTTTCATCTCGAAAACAGTTCAGCGGGTATATTTACTAACCGGCATTGAACTCACTGCATGAATAGACTTCATGTACCACATGCAACACTTGGGTATTCATTGCAGGCTGTTTGCCCCTAGCGGCGTACATACGAGGTAACTAACCTCTCCTCTATACCTATTGAATATCAACCAAGGTATGTGCCCATAGCAGTGATACTCATTCTGGGTACTGGGGCTTCAATTAAATTTTATTTTATTCCCAGTTATTCAATTGTGGTAAAAAAATTATCGGTCGAAAACGAGGTTGTAAGGAAGGAGGAGGTTGAATTGAAAGAGAGTGTCGGTGTAAAAGTAAGAAACGGCATGCCCCGTTAGTTCGGACATGCAGTAAGTATAGACGACGCATGATATTGACTGAGCAGATATATAATGCGAAAGCGGATTGAAGTCGAGAACGGAGGAAAGTGATGATAGGAGCCTTAAAATCGATGCGAGTGTATATTATGTTACGTTTGTTTTTTATCGGCCTCAAATAAGAAATTATTCGCGTAAATTATCTGTGATAAATGTCGATGACTGTCAATATTGTTCTCGATTTGTAGCAATAAAATACGGCATCTGTAAAAAAGAGAATTGGAACTGTATGTAAATGTTGTTGGGTAGTTTCAGAAAGCACAGATCTTTTAGTGGAAGTAAATGTTTCTTTAGTAAAATAGTATCTTATTATTTTAAGACCTATAGCTTCTGATTCAGAAATCGTGGAATTGATTCCTTTCCGAAGTTATATGTGATAAATATCGATGACTGACAACTTTGTGTCCGGTGTATGGCAATAGGTTCGCCACCTATTCCATTTGGGACGTAACATAACGATTCGGCGAGTCGAGGATTAACAGCCTCTGCCTACAACTGCGAGTAGCTGTATATTGTACATTTTGACCACTTCTAAATGTATAGCAGTTAAAACCATATTGAAAAATCCGGACACTCTTTAAGTATACACCTAGAAACATGCAAGCACACAAAAATACAGTTGTTTTGGCTATTGTTGATATAATACGCACCCATAGTAAAAGTCGATAAAAATAAAGAATTTCATATCTTATATATTATTATAAATATTCACTAAAGCGTTATCCTAGACTATTTATTACAAATTCTTCTCATAAACACAGCTTGTTATTAGTTCAGCCAGTAATGCAATCGTCTGGAAAGTTTAGCGTTAAAAGAACAGCGTGCGAATAGTTTTTTTGACGTGACAACGTCTTAAATTAGGTTGCGGCTGGGAGTCACTTATGAAAAAGTGTAACGCTCGGTAACGTTACGATGAGTCACCGAACGAGAGAGAGGCCCGCCGAATGCCTTGCGTCTCTCTCCCACTCAACTATGATCGGTCTGCCGCGCGCGCAGCACTAGAGAATTAGGCGCATTGAATCATACAATGTAAGTTTACATGTAAAATGTTTTAGTAAACAAAATATATTTCTATAGTTAAAATTTGTGCAATTCTTATTTTCATTCAATTCCTTGTTCCTATTGTGCAATTTAATTATATTCATATCAATAAATATTCTACCGAGAAAAAGACGTTGTCACGTAAAATCTTCGCCCGTAAAACCGACTTTACAGGCAACCAGATTTTTTTTATTTATGAAAATCACTCTGCAGTGGAATTACTTCTGAGCGTTTGAAACTATTATTTATTAATACTTTCACGTTTGAAATGCTAAGCGTAGCGTTTCCTTGTGTTGCCGAATTAATTATTTCGTCTGACAAAGTCCATTAATTTGTAAAAAGGTTTTTAAAGAAATAAAAATATCTAAATATAAGTCCCAAGTATTTAACCTTTTATCCCTTACCTTTTATCCCCGTTCGAAAACAGGGGTGTTAGAAATTCGAGGTGCTTCCTGTAGGTGAGTATTGAATATATGTTTGTAGCAAAATATCTTCTTATGTTAATGGATAGATTTGATGTGATTTTCTTTGGTTGAAAAACTGAGTTCACGCAAATGGTTAGATATATTTTTTAAGATATAAATAATAAGAAAATATATTTATACATCAGTCAAATACTCATGTTGAATTGCTAGACTGTGGAGATGAGATTATTTGTCATTTTTTGATCCTCCACAAAATACTAGTTTGACTTAATTTTTTTTATGGTATAGGAGGGCAATTGAGCAAGTGGGCCATCTCCATCAGATGGCCCACTTGCTCAATTATAAATATATATAAGCAACTACTCACCGCTCATGAACACCGCAGTGCATTTCCGTCTTTTAAGAGAGTAGAAGGGAAAGAAAGAGGAATGGGGATCGGGCCTCCGGATATCTCTCTCACTGAACGAAACGCGGCACTAGCCACTTTACGTAGATGTTCTGAGAGGTCGTGGTATTCCACCGGTGGAACCGGCCCATTCATGCAGCGAACTGCTAGGGTCTACCACTGTAAATTTAGCCTATGTTACTTTTGATGCGGAACAAAGTTCGCCGGGTCAGCTAGTACATATATAAACTACTACCGTCTTATTACAAAACGATGTACTAAAACAGCTAGTTAGGCTGGTTTATCGGATCGTGGGCTGATTCGATACCAAATGGTTAGTGCTCCTCCTCATTACAAATCGCAAACTATACCGAGTCTTAAATGTACTAAGATTGGCATCTCCCCTCACAGAGTAGAGTACACAATGATTCATTGATTTGAATGTAATTCGGTCTTATCGTTCAGTTTTGAAAGGTATAACCTGGCGGTGGTCCAGTGGTCCCCACTTTGCCAATAACGAAAGAAGTCTTGATAAAGCAATTTATTGTCCCGGAATGTAAATAACAATTGTAATATATTTGTAAAATGATGCGATAAGTGTGTGAACTGGACGCCACGCAAGCATTCAGTATCTTTGACTACTTCTTGTCATTAGGTCGTTTTAGATTCATGGATATAGCTTTTATATTTTAAAATGGATCAATAAAAGATACAAAGTGGTAAAACTGGAGTCCTGAAATATATCATCGTCGAAACATATAGTAGAATATAAATTCTTACATACACATACATACATAACTTCACGCCAAATCCCTTGCGGGGTAGGCAGAGAGAACAGAGCGCCAGAGGGCACGATTCTTACACGCTTCACTCGCTTCGTTGACATTCATAACTCTTTTCATGCACGCGCGTCGGTTTTTGAGGCTTTTAACATCACCTTCCTCCAGAACACGTTCTATTTGGTCATGGAATGTGTGTCTAGGCCGTCCTCGACTCCTACATCCATCCGCTTTTGCATTGTATATCTGCTTAGTCAGTCTTGCATCAACCATTCTTTCTACATATCCGAACCATCGGATGCCCTTTCTTACTTTTACACCGACACTCTCTTTCAAACCAACTTCCTTCCGTACAACCTTGTTTTCTACGCGGTCAGCGAGAGTCACTCCGCAGATTTTGCGTAGTGCCCTCATTTCCACCGCGTTTATTCTACTTTCATGCACACTCTGCCATACCCAGCTCTCACTTCCATAAGTTAGCGTTGGGATCAGGACTGCATTGTGGATTGCTAGCTGGGCTTTTCTGCTAATGTTTTTTGCGCCCAGGAATCTGCCCAACGCTCCATTTACGCTATTTCCTATCGCCACTCGTCTTTCTACTATATAAATTCGTAATCTCTAATAAAACTTTGAAGAAACAAAAAGAATGAGAGTATTTTAAATAAGTAAGTACAATTTGCTGCCTATAATTTGCACTAATTAAGCAATTTTATATGATGTTAAATTTCTAGATTATACATACTAACAGGGAACACAAGTTAAGAAAGTGAACTTAAATTGGCTTGGAAAAGGCGATCATCTTTTAGCAACTACAGATTCAGAGAGCTGGTAGTGAAAACCCACCATCAGTTTCACAGGACCAAGCAGTAATTAAAATCTGTCCTCGTGATTATGGTATTGTGGCGTTAACTTTGACAGTGATGCAGTGCAGGCAATGATTTAAGTTCTTCGGGTTATGTATTCTTTTATTATAGTAAAGTATGTACTTAATATTATTTTGCTATAGATTTATAATGGTCCAGATGTTGATGTCAGTGAATCGAGCTGTATGTAGTTCAGAAACACCCGTTAACATAGAAAATAACCAAGAATTGAGAAAAAAGGTTAGTGATAAAAACAATATTCTAATTGATTTAATATTGTAATATTATTTTTAATTTTATTGGTGCAACAGGATAAAAAATGTCTTATAAAATGTATTTTCAATTTAATAAAATATTCCATATTTTACAAATGATTACTTCAGCACAGTGAAACAGAACTAAATTCTTTTCTTAATAATGCAGAATATCAGTAGTACTTCTATTCACATAAATATGTATATAAAATATTCATAGACTTAATACATGTGGTCTATTATGATGTTTATATATAAATATTGTATTTTATTACTAAAACTATTTTTTATTTAAATTTACAGGAAAGATACTAAAAGATATTCCGTTAAAGAGGTTTTCTTTTAGTATTCAATATTGCTATTTAATAGTTGTAGTTATTGAAAGTTGAACACTCGTATAATATTAAAATAGTCAATATAAATTAAAAATTAAGATTTGCTACCTAGACAATAAGATAAATTTAATTATAGAAAAAAGGTCAACTAAACAATACATATGTGTTAATAATTAAAATGTTCTTTTTACCCTTATTTTTTTATCCTATCACCATCAAAGGATAATAATAATTACTAACAGGTTTTGCTTACAGATTTCCGCTGCTTTCAAGTTATCCATTAATATTAAATGAGTTATTATAATTAATGATACCATTTTAAGACATATTAAAAGTAATTTGGAATTGATTGTTTTTTTTTTTAATATTTCCATGTACAGTATTGGTTACAATGGGTGGTATTCTTTCAAGACCACTAGATTTGGACACCAACATTGTCATCTTCTGCTGGAAACAAGCCTTCCTTCTTATCAATGGAAATGTTATGAACCTATAAAAATAAATTCACTAGTTATTGTAAGAATATATAGTCTTGGTGGTCCAGTGGTCGAGCACATGGTTTCTGAATCCAGAGGGTGCGGGTTCCATTCCTGGCTCACACCAATGATTTTTCGAAATTAATTAATTTCGAATGTTATGCGTGATAAATATCGATGACTTAAAACTTTGTGCTAGATATGGCAATTGGTTTGCCACCTATTGGGACGTATCCCACATATTTGGGACGTAAACATAACGGCGAGTTCAGGCTTAACAGCCACTGCCTACACCTTTGGGTAGAAAAAGAGGTGAAGTTATGCTATGTATGTTTATAAAGGAATACAGTCGTAAACTGTTATGTTAAATACACTATTACTTACTGCCCAACTTCGCAATGCACATGCTACCTGGATTTCTCCACGAGAATCATTGGATAAATCCTCTTATTAATATATTAATCTGTTTACCAAAATCTTCTATATTGATTGCGAAAATTGTCATCACTTTACTCTCACTTTATTTACGTATTCATTTGGATTAATTTTAAATCTTCAAAATCCATTTAATTAGTCCTATTGTCTTCCATTTTATAAAATATTTCCCTAATGATGAGAAATACAACAACTCAAGCTAACCTCAAAAGTAAACAATTTTGACGTTTATGCAGTTGGTACCATCGTTAAACTAGGGGTCTGGCGAGACTAACTTTTTTTCCAAACATAGACCACCTATTTGCGATAATCTTCATTTTGTAATAAGAATTTTATTTGTTACTTATTATAAACCTGACTCTTTCCTTAGTCTGTGTTTTGTAATAAGACGGCTAGAGGCTAATTATAGGAACATTAGATACTTGCCTTAATGATAATGAATTTGAAATTCAGGCAATATAAATTATGACACCTTAATTCTGGTATTCTCACAGGCTATTAATTAAGATTATACAGTCCCAGCAATTAGTAATAGACATTAATATCAAGTAATTTATCAAAGTACCCTCACTAGAACCCCGAATAAGTTATAAATTAAGTGGGGTATATTTATTGGGTTTTAAATTAAAATATGGGCCTGTATGAAAGCGATATAATTTTATAATTTTTAACAGTGGTAGAGAAATAATACGGTCTCTCAGAATATCGACATTTAGGGGGCTCATGCGTCGATTCGTTCGGTGAGAAACGTATCCGGAGGCCCACCCTACTTCCTATCCTTTCCCATTCAACTCCCTTAAAGGCCGGCAACACAACTGTAAACCTAACTATGTTGCAGGTGTCCATGGGCGGAGGTAGTTGCTTACCGCTTGCCTTCTTATTCCATAAAAGAAAAGAACTCTCAAGGGTTCATTCTTGTTGTGGAGACTGGTCGTGGTAGTTTCGATGGCAAATATATATAATATCATCATTCATCATTTGCCTTTTGAGGTCCACTGCTGGACAGGCCTCCCCCATAGAGTGCCACAACTGCTGGTCCGTTCACTCATGGGGGGTTTTTGCCATAATCGCCACGCTTGGCAGGCGGGTTGGCGATCGCAGTAGGCTGTATATTTTGTTGAGAGAGAATGCTGCTGCCCATTCTTCCAGCCTTTTCCCTTAGTCGCCTTTTACGACATCCACGGGAAGAGATGGGGTGGCGGTATTCTAAGCCGGCGCCACACACACATATAATATAAATATTCCGTGTGATGACTTTATTTTAATAATGATGAAATAATGATTTCTGGAGCATAATAATAGGCCAATCATATATTTAATTAATGGGAATATTTCATAATTTACAATTTTTTTTTTTTTTTTTTACCTAGTTAGTGTTCGCGGAGCCTTCGTGGTAAAATCAAAGATTATCATGGTTTCCAATCTTAACAAAATTCAACCTATTTCTTGTGACTTAATATTTAATCTGACGAATGTAATAAAACTCTGCTTACACCTCCCAGCTTTAACTGTGTAATGTTATAGAAAAAAAAGTTAAAACATTCATCATCAATCATTAAATCCGTCTCAGGTGTTTTTTATCTCGACGTAAACTTTTCTGTTTATTCAATATATAATATTTTTTTCATTTGACAATACGGGATCAATATCGACAGAATTTCAATTAAAATGTCGGGCACTCAGCGTTTGATCGGAAAACGCTGGAGAAGAGGACAGGAGTGGGAGGGTGGTTCACATTTCGAAATGAATTTCTCTGTACAATTTATCTAATAACTCGATGAGTCCGCGAATTCGTTTGCGTGGAATTTTACAAGTAAAAATGGAATTGCCAAAGTAAATATTAGCCTCTGTTGAAAATTTATTGCATTGGCTGTCCGTCAGTAAACGTTTCGTTAAGATCAAAATTAGTTTCATAAAATAGGCGAAACAAGCAAGCAGACCAAGTGAGAACCGATCAATCAATCATTTATTATTCACATAATCCTGGGTATTTACAATAAAGTGACAGTATGTTCTAATTCTAAGTATTCTCAAAATTTTTGCCAGTAAGGCGTGTGAATGTTTACGTACGTTTTTATCTTTAAATATCATAGAAAAAATCTCTATAAGTTACTGATTGAAAAAGTATACTTATACATGTATATTGATGTGACAAACAAACACTTAAATTTTATTTATTCTTAAATAATATTAAATAGGTATTAAATTTTGCCCGCCGCATTCAATAAAAGCGCGATGATTTGTATATTCTGTAATTTGTAATTTAAATCAGGAAACTTTTTGAATATATATTAATTCTAATGAAATTATTGAATATTTTGATATTTAATGTCTACTTGGTGTTTCATCCACCCTCCACGTGGCCTAACACCGGTACATTCCATCAGATCAACTTTATTTCACAATTATATATTGATTTTTAATCATTTTCAGCTGCATATCATTCCAAAAATTCCTGTAGGGAACAGAAAGAAATTACTCGAGTGAAAACAGTTGAACCCTTTCTCTAATATTAGGTAAATATAGATAGAGAACATAGCTTGAAGGTATAAGCATCGGCTGTTAAGCCTTGGCTCTCTGAATCGTCTTTACCTACCAATTGGAATAGGTTACGAGCCTATTGCCATACACCGGGCACAAAGTTGTCAGCTATCGACATTTATCGCACATAACTTGCGAAAAGAATTTCGAGAAATCATTAGTGATTGGTGATCCCCCGTTTCCGGAATCCCTTAAAAAACTAAATAATTATCTACATAGTCGCTTTTCGCTTTCTTTCTTTAATAGGTACAGGGTGTCAACTGGATGTTTCGTATGTATAATTTAGTAAAGAAAAAGTGTTAATTTTCGATATTTAGCACTTAAATCTTCTCGAAGTCGTAAACAAATACGTCTACCTAGGCCAAATCATCCAGTTAGGTAGACGAAACTTCGAGAAGGAGGCCGAAAGGAGGATTCAGCTTGGTTGGGCTGCATTCGGCAAACTGCGTCGAGTTTTCGGCTCGCCTATACCGCAATGCCTGAAGACCAAAGTCTGTGACCAGTGCGTCCTACCAGTAATGACCTACGGTGCCGAAATGTGGACACTTACGGTGGGGCTAGTCCACAAATTTAAAGTCGCTCAGCGAGCTATGGAGCGGGCTATGCTCGGGGTATCTCTGAAAGATAAACTCAGGAATGAGTCTATACGCCAGAGAACTGGAGTAACCGTCATAGGTCGTAGAATAAGCTCGCTGAAGTGGCAATGGGCTGGTCACATCTGCCGAAGGACCGACGGTAGATGGAGTAAAAAGGTCATAGAGTGGAGACCGCGTCTTGGCAAACGTAGTGTAGGACGCCCACCAGCCCAATGGTCAGACGACCTCAGAAAGGCTGCTGGAAAAGACTGGATGCGAAAGGCAGAGAATCGGATACTGTGGCGCACATTGGGAGAGGCCTATGTCCAGCAGTGGACTGCAATAGGCTGATGATGATGATGATGAGCACTTAAATTGTAAACGCTGCAAAAAATACTTTTGATGCGGCGAACTTTGTTTCGCCGGGTCGGCTAGCAAATTATATAACGGATTACAAATATATTTACCGGTATATAAAAAACATGTATTTGAATATCTGCCCTCGACGCGGGGCTTCGTCAACGCGACAGGCGTGAAAGTAGGCTTCGTCGCACTTCCGATACTTGACGCGTGTTTCCGAAGTACCTACAGTACCCATATCGCTTCGAACGAATCAACAACTAAAGACCGACTTGTGTTTAAATAATAAAAGCTGACAATTTCTTTTGGAAAATCGCATTTATTTTTTTCGGGTATTTGCTACCTTTGATGATGTCTCAGTGATCCCGTGGTTAAGCTGCCCGCTTGTGATTGAAAAGTCGTGGGATCGATTCCGTGCTCACTAATGATTTCTCAGAATTCTTTTCAGAGGTTATGTGTAATAAATATAGATGACTGATGATAGCTTTGTGCCCAATGTGTGGCAATATATCTCGGGGTATATATGTAGTCTCGGGGATCCCGTGGTCAAACTCCCCGCTTCTGAATGAAGAGGTTTCGAATCCTGGGTCACACCAATGACTTTTCGAAATTAATTTTGAAAGTTATGTGTGATCTATGACTAAGATAAACTTTGGTATGGCAATAAGTTCGCCACCTATTCCATTTGGGACTTAAACATAACGACGAGTCGAGGCTTGACAGCCACTGCCTGCACCTTCGGCTAGAAAAAGGCGTGAAATTATGTTATGTAACTCATTGCCGATTTACTCTTAGTACATGTGCTTATCCTATTTATTATAGAATCATTTATTTCTATCAATATATCCATATTTCATGTTGAATATAATTCTGTTCAAATATGTGGAATACCTAAGAGATAGTATTCAACAATTACTGACAGTTGATATTCGTGTTTAGACAGAATTGGGTCACATTCCGAACAATGAACGGATACTATTGTTTTGTATTAATATTTGGAAACGCACAGACGATATGTATTTACTACTTCAAAGAATGTTTCGTAAAGAAACGTGTCACTTCGTTTAGAGGTTCCAGGTTTTAGCTTCTAGTTAAAAATATAGAACGCACACCTCAAGAACTTTAACTACAGATAGAACTAAAGATTTAAAGATTTTTTTCTATGGAATAGTGGGGCAAACGAGCAGGCGTGTCAATCAATGGCAAGCAACAAACGCTACCCTTACAACGGACACCTGAACACAGATTGTGTTTTTGTTTCGTTGTAGTTACAATGGAAAATCGGAAGTGGGATGGTAAGGGGAGAGGGCAAGGGGTTGGGCTTCCGGATACCTCTCTCACAGAGCAAAACGCGGCATGAGCCACTTTATGTCGATATTCTAAGAGGTCATGGTATTTCACCGGTCGAGCCGGCATGGCACATGCATGCAGCGAAATGCATGGCTCTACCAGTGTTTTTTTAAATATATTCTCTGCTTACCCCGCAAGAGATTTGGTGTGAAGTTATGTATGTATGTATGTATTCTAAGAGATTTATGATTTTTCTGAAGTATAATCGAAAATATTGTCATTTAATCACTCAGATTTTTATCAACGTATTCGAGATTTGAAAAAATCTCAAAACATTATTAGTGGCGAATCTTCAAATCGAGCATCTCTTGAAAGAACGAAAAAGAGAAAAAAAACAACGAAATCTCGTTCAGCAGGAAAGAGATATATCGGGGAAATATCACGGTTAACTCTATCAGGAACACCCATCACAAACTTGGTTAGTGGAGGCAGGTAGACTATTAAACTTTTGATAGGCACTTAGTTCCCTGTATATGGTTAATTTTGTGATTATAACCGTACGCTTTGTAAAATATTCAATGTTAATTTGACATGGCGAGGTAGGGAGCTCGCCGCAGACTGGCTCCAGGTGACTGCCATTAGCGCTAATTAGAAATGTTGCAAGCCTCACACACACGCACACTACTCTCTGCCCATACTCACTTTACATTTCATCACTTTCATCTCTTGCTGTATTTAAATTTTCTTCATGATGTTAGTTATTACTGGCATAATAAATTTGATGTGGAAAGCTTTCTTAGCTTTAGCTTTTTTGAATACCAGAAGTAAATATTTTTTTAAAGTGAATACTTCATCCGGACATGTTACGATAAATACTGATAAATTTAGGCAAATATCTCAAATTCTAAAGTGTCAAAAGTTAACTTATTATTACTAATCACCTTGAGGCTAGACAGTTTAATGCCTTTTTAAGCTACTTATCGCATGGTTAAGAGCGACGCTCAGAAAACCTATATATGTACATATTACATAACGTCGGGGATAGTGCAAATCCGCGGAACTACTCGTAGCATTGAATAATTACGCGTATGAGACAATTGTAGCCAATCAAAGTTTTCGCGGGCAAATCTCGAAAAAACTTGATAGGCTGCCACCGCCTTGACACGAGTTCATTTCGACCAATCTGAAGCCAATCAAAATGAGCTTGATCATTGAACTAATAAGTTATAATAAATTTACTGGACGATTGCAGATACGCGGTCTTTACGTATGGTAGATTCACGAGTTTGCACTATCCCCGACGATAAGCTCCTTTATAACATGAATCTAAATGTTAATAAATAATAGTTTAAAAAAACTAAAAAACACGCGTTTTATAGAAAACCGAACTAAAAAATAGAAAATAAATTTTAATGAATTTAAATTAAGAAAATAGTGTTAAAAATTTCAATGAATATAAATTTAAAAAAGCGTGGGGTGCATGGTGTCAATAGTTATAAATATTTCATTGACAGATATGAGTAGAGTGATTATCATTTCGATAATATCTTAAAAAGCACCCCACGAATTTTTTAATTTATATTCATTGAAATTTTTAACACTATTTTCTTAATTTAAATTCATTAAAATTTATTTTCTATAAAAAGCGTGTTTTTTAGTTTTTTTAAACTATTATTTATTTTATATTTTTTAGTTCGGTTTTCTATAACAAGCGCGTTTCTTAGTTTCGAATTTGAGGAATAGCGCCATCTGTGACTTATACAAGGAACTCGTTTCAAGTTGATAACGTAAACTTTCCGCTGATTGCCACTAGATGGTGCGATTTGTAAACTATGAACACTAAAAAAAGCGTGGGGTGCATGGTGTCAATAGTTATTAATATTTTATTGACAGATATGAGTAGAGTGATTATCATTTCGATAATATCTTAAAAAGCACCCCACGCTTTTTTTAATTTATATTCATTGAAATTTTTAACACTATTTTCTTAATTTAAATTCATTAAAATTTATTTTCTATTTTTTAGTTCGGTTTTCTATAAAAAGCGTGTTTTTTAGTTTTTTTAAACTATTATTTATTTTACATTTTTTAGTTCGGTTTTCTATAACAAGCGCGTTTCTTAGTTTCGAATTTGAGGAATAGCGCCATCTGTGACTTATACAAGGAACTCGTTTCAAGTTGATAACGTAAACTTTCCGCTGATTGCCACTAGATGGTGCGATTTGTGAACTATGAACACTAAAAAGAAGTTGGTTACAAACAAACCTACAAATATACAAACATACAGGTGAAGCTAATAAAAAGCTAATAAAAAGGAGCGTTTGTAATATGCCTTAACATTCAAGACATTGTGATGAAAGGGAATCTAAGCTCCGCGAATTTTAGCTAGTAATTTTGTATGGCGATTCTTAGTACATTGTAAAGTCTATGGAATAAAGATATTTTGAATTTGAATTAAGGCGCCTGTGTAGGCCTTAAGAAACATAACATTATTGTAATTACATTTTTCAAATTAGCTTTATCTCTGCTATCAAAGTAGCGAATCCTCACGGAACCCTAAAACATTATTCACTCCAACACACAGGAAAACTAAACTACTACTACTAGTGTTATTTGACTGTGCTTACTGCCAGCACTTACTGCTACACTAATGAGCAAGATGAATAGTTATTAGTTAAGAGAAGCCATGCAAAACAGTAGGTAACAAAATAAACTGACTAAGACAGTTCTAAATTATCATTGAAGAACATTGTTCGTCATCCATACTGCGGTAAAGCTAGGCAGAAGGGTGGGCTGATTCGGCCGGTGGAATACCATGACATGAAGTAAAGTGGCTTTCGTTCGGTGAGCCAAACGCCTTCCCCAACTGATCCCATTTTCGAGAGAGCTATACGCTTGAGGTGGTGGCAAGACCTACCGCACACTTTGGTGCTACACTCTGACTTCGGTTAGGGTGTGGCCTTAGTTGGCCATATACGTTACAGGTCTGGGGGTCGTTCTCTATCAACAAAACAAACTCTGTAGGCAAAGGGATATCTCCGATCCCAGTTTCAACCCCAACTGTAACATTATCTGTATTGCAAGTGTCCATGAACAGCGCTGGTCACTTGTCATCGGTTCACCCGCTAGCTATTTTGCTAACTGTCCAATAAAAAATAGCAGCAGTTTTTAAACTACATAACAACATTGCAAAATATAAACAGAAATAGACAATAATAATAACCCGTCCCGGAACGAGGCGACAGTGTCGCTCTGAATTTTAAATTACTCCTTGCGCAGTGAACTGCTGAGCGCGCGGCTCGTAAAACCGCCTGTGTCGATAACAACCCAAAAATGTAATACATTTCTACGTCCCTATTATATATATATATATATATATGCTCGTTGTCACGTAACGTAACGCAAACAGAGAACACATTAATCTTCGTTTTTTTTTTCAAATTAAATTAAATTATTTGACAATGTTGTTAGTAGAGCCACGCCTTTGTTGCTGGTAGAGCGACGCAGTTCGCTGCGTGGATTGGCCCGGCTGAAACGGTGAAATACCACGACCTCTGAGAATATCGATGTAAAGTGTCTTACGCTGCGTTTCGTTCGTTGAGTGAGCTATCCGGAGGCCCAACTCCTTCGCCTCTTCACTTCCCGTCCTACTATTAACCCGTTCCCTATCTCACCAACGAAAACATTCCGTTCATAAAACCACAGACAAATGTTTTGACAACATGGAAAGTTCGAAAGGATGACATGTTGTGCCTCCCTAATGATAATTTATAAATATTCTTACTCACAAATTAATATATGAAATTCGCTGCAACATTTTAAAAACTATATTAATCAGATGTTAAAGTCAGGTTTTTACGCTAGGACGGAGGTGAGTGGCTGGCTCTTCCGTGCTTTGAAGCCGCGCAAAAAGTTTTCATTACGGTTACTGCATATATGCTAATATATATACCCATATATATATATATATATATATCTCCTAGCTGACCCGGCGAACTTTGTTTCGCCTCGGGAGCAATATAAAAAAATATTTTTTCTAGCGTAAGTTGTCCTTATTACTCCGGCTACCGGCCTATAAAACTCCCGTCAAAATCGGTCCAGCCATTTCCGAGATTACCCACGACAAACAAACAGACGGACAAATATTGTAATATATATTCATATGAATGTAGTAAAAAGCCGTTATTTTAATATTACAAACATACACTTCAATTTTATTCATATGTGTAGATTAGACATGTATCCCCTTGCGTATAATACGCATAGATGTTGCTTGGTATTGTGTTAAGACGGTTTAATTTACTTTCACAATGTACATATCCAAATGGCGTCAGCGCCGTGTTCCGATAGTAACCGGTCTTATATTTTCAGAGAGTTAATTACAGAAGCCTATATATATCAATAATAACATTGATGGAAATCAATTGAAATCGATCGGGAACTGGAGGCCAACGAATATACTTCAATTTGATCTTCAAATTACAATATCGTTGTCCTCATCACATTTCCAAAGATCTGAAGTTCTGGTGTGTCTTCTTTCATTCGTGCTCTTTACACTGTTTATTATATAAAATGAATTAGGTGCCCAAGTTTCCTTATGACCCAAACATTACCCAAGGGATATTTGCCTTTCCCAGATCTGTGTCCATTTTTTTCTTTGACGACCAAAGTTTTGTGGTCGCATTTTTGGATTTGATTTTTAAGTTTGATTTGACATAAAACATTTTGAACATAAAACATAACGTAACTTCACCCCTTTTCTACCCGAAGGTGTAGGCAGCGGTGGTAAGCCTCGTCTCGCCGTTATGTTTACTTCCCAAATGGAATAGGGGGCTAACCTATTGCCATACCGGGCATAAAGGTCGAAAAGACAGCTAGGATTCGACCCCGCCACCTCTTGGTTCAGAAGCGGGGTGCTCGACCGCTGGACCACCGAGACTGTTTTACCTGATTAGATATATTATATTGATGTTTGAAATAGGGCTTGTTATGTGGCATTGAGCTTGTCACCTTCTATTCATTTTATTCCTCAACCCACGTAAGCACTGATAACAATTTCGTCTATAAAATGCACATAATTTCTTTAAGTTATAGTGATTCACATTATTCAGTTTAAATAGAAGCTCCAGTGCTATGCCATAATGCTACTAAGAGGACATAATCTATACTTCTATACTATCTATACTAATAATATAAACAAGTAAAGTTTGTGTGTTTGTATATTTGTTAAATTGTAAGGGGTAATCTCGGGATCTACTGAACCGATTTTAAAATTCTTTTACCTATAGAAAGCCACATTAATGCTGAGTGTCATAGGTTATATAAAAACCTGAAAAATAAAAAGGCTTTTACTTCGTAGTCCGTTTTGCAAAGTGACTCGAAGAAACAACGGTCGAATGTAAGCGTTTCTTATATATATTTTTGAGTTCTAGAGAAAAGATGTGGAGCTTAAAAATGCCTACAAAAAAGTCAACGACAGAATATGTCTAACTCTTATATATAATTAAAACAACTTTTTAGGATTGTATCGCGTTTATTTCTTATTTATTTATATTTATTTCCCGACGTTTCGAACTCTTTACAGAGATCATTTTCACGAGACTGTTTGTCTTAATAAGGGAGATTCGCGAAAACCTTAGAAACAAATATTTTATATTTAAGTTACAAAAAGTAGTTTTTTTAATATTAGTATACATGATTAAATTTTGAATATTAATAAAATAATTTAAATCGTTAGGTTAGAGTTGGCGCTCCGGAATTCTTTTAGGAAGCTATGTGTGATAAATATCGATGACTGACAAAATTCGAACCTTCGCGACTTAAAAATTGGGAGAGAAGGGGCGTAAAAGAAAACGAAATAGTCGTGACTTTATAAAAAAAAGAAATGTTCAAGTTGTAAAATTCTCATTTACTGAAAGATTTGTCTCTGCGAACTTTGTTATAACTTCGTAATACCAATGCTAACCAAAATCTACTAACAATTAAAGACTTCTAAATCGAGAATAAATTACAAAAATAAGTTACAATTATTAAAACTTTTCATCTTCGCAAATGTAAGTAAAAATTATCATTATGCATATTACTGGGATAGGTATGTATCAACGTAAAAGAGTACCGAAATTAAAAACTATAAGGCTATAGTTGACGTCAGGCAGGTGGCCGGTCATAAAACCACAGCCAAATCTTCGGACAGACATGGATAGACGGAAGTACGACAAGTTTTGCCGACCCCACTTAGCGTGGGATAAGGAAAGGAGAATGATGATGTTGTATCAGTCAGGGTTACAGACTTTTATTAAAATTGACTTTGACATTGAATTATGAGTTGTGTGTCGATGAACGTATAAATATGTTTTGAACACGTTTAGTGTTACAAGGCAGTCTATAGTTATATTCAGAGTACTAGGTCGAGTAGGGAGGACTGTTTAGTGTCTGCAGAGATTGCATCCATTGCTCTCTCATACAACTGTACAAGTGCATAAGATATGTCGGTTGTTTTGTTTTTAATTTTATATAATATATATAAATATTTTATGATCATAAAAAGAAATGGGCAAAACGAGTAATGGTAAGTGACTAGCTCACCTGCAACACAGTGTTACAGTTATACTGCCGGCCTTTAAAATACTAGGATGGGAAATAAGAGAAAGGGGAGGTGGACCTCCGGATAATTCTCTCAAAAAACGAAACATAAGCAACTTTACGTCGATATTCTGAGAAGTTGTGGGATTTATCGATCGTGCCGGCCCAATCGTGCAGCGAACTGCGTGGCTCTAACGCTGTTACTAAGTTGTTGTTACTGGTTAATTGAAATTAATCTTAGTTTCACAACACCCTTGAAAGCGAAATCCATTTACCTAGCCGTTTCAGCCACAAGACGTGTCAAAAAGAATATATACTTTGTAGAAATAAAGGTTCACTTGAAAAACACAATCTTCCTTCTTATGCAGCCGGGTAACAAAAAAGTATAAATCGTATTTAATATACTTGCGGTTCTGTTAGATAACTCAATTTCAGAGTATCGTTTGCAAACTTTTTCTTATTAGCATCTGAAAAACTTGATTAATTTAACTTTGTAATATGATAAATGTTGACGTTTAATAAATTGGAAATGAAGATTTTTATTCTGAAACGATTTATTTGTTATGTATAGACACTAAGCAGATATACAATGCAAAAGCGGAAGGATATAGGAGTCGAGGATAGCCACGTCACAATTTCGAAACCACAAGTCCTTGAGGAGATGATGTGATGTTAGGAGCGTTAAAATCCGACGAGCGTGTATTACAAGAGCTATGAAACTCAAAGAAAGGAAGAAGGAGTATAAGAATCGTGCCTTATGGCGCTCTATTCTCTCTGCCTACCCTACACAAACTGAATGAAAAATATTCTGGCCAAAAAAAAAAGTACCCACTCGTCTAATATCATAGTCTCCTGAAGCTCGGCGTTGGCGGTCGGTGGTTTAAGGTGAGATGGGGACGGTACGTCGGTATTCAAGCTAATATGATGGGAGCATAATCCATTGTTCAGACCAAGGCATACCGTAGACTCTCAAATAATCTCTTCCTCTCCTGGTAATACCCATGAGAAAGACGATAACATAACATAACTTCACGTCTTTTGTTACCCGAAGGTGTAGACAGCGGCTGTTAAGCCTCGTCTCACCGTTATGTTACGTCCCAAATGGAATAGGTGGCGAACCTATTGCCATACCGGGCACAAAGTTTTTCAGTTATCGATATTTATCACACGTAACTTCCGAAAACAATTTCGAAAAGTCATTGGTGTGAGCCAGTGTCTGGAATCGAACCCGGACCTCTGGATCAGAAGCCGTGTGCTCGACCACTGCGCCACCTCGACTGAAAGACGATAAATTATTTATAAATCCATAGCTATATTTTGCTAGCCGTCGCGGTTCATTGGTAGAACAAGCGATTGCTGATTAGATGTCAGCGGGGTCTAAAAGTCATTGGTGTGTGAGCCGAAATTCGAACATACGACTTATTGATTCAGAAGTGAGGTGCTCGACCACTGGACCACCGAGACTTAAGGTAATTTATTAAGATATGTATTTATATCTGTTAAGTAATTTCTATAAACATGCAAACAAGGTATGGACATGTTATGACAAGGGAAGAGAGTCTCGTTACACGGAGAGTGATGAGAATGACTGTGAATAGACACATTGGTAGAGGAAGACTGAAAAAGAAATGGATGGACTGTATAAAAGTTGATATGAGTATGAAGGGAGTAAGTGTGGAGATGACGAAAGAAAGAAGAGATTGGAAAATAATGACATGTTGTGCCGACCACACTTTAAGTGGGATAAAGGCGGGTAAACGAAGAGTTTCTATAAAAAAGCAGTTGGTTACTTACCTAGATAAACTGTAAGGCTCTGAGTGCAGTCCGAAATAATAATAATATCTTGGACACATAACATAACTTCACGCCTTTTTCTACCCGATGGCAGCGGCTGTTAAGCATCGACTCGCCGTTATGTTTACGTCCCAAATGGAATAGGTAGTCCGAAATATATGTTAAAAAAAACTTTTGATTCAGTTATAATAAAAATATTTATAGCATTTAAAAATGATATAAATATATTCTATAAATTGCCACAATATTAAATCCTTATATGTAAATTTTCAGTAACAGTTTTATAGGAATTTCTGGGTGAATTTTATACATATTATTACATACGCTGGTACACGATGTGAAACTTTTAGTTCCGCAATCCAAACTATTCTGTAATAGCGCGATCCATTTGTTTACAAATTTGTCCAACTTTTAAATAGTTCGTGTGTGCTTTCATGCTTTCGTATGCGGATGTTATTTTCTATACCGACATTTCGTAAACTGTAATGGTTTACATAGATATCGATTAGCCTATATTTTTTATGTAAATATGTAGTGAACAGCACAAAATTCCTCCTATTTAATCTGACATTAATTAAATAGAACAGTAATAATATAGTAGCAAGTGATATTTATAGAGAGCCCGCCCGCCCAAGAGTCCATTTGCCGCCCACAGGGCCGCTAGGGTGTCGACCCGCATTTTGCCCACTGTGCCAGTTACATTATCATGTGGAAAAAAAATGTTAAATAGTTATTTCTCATTTGCGTTTTTTGCATATATAAATGTAACGTACTTTCTGTGCTGGTTTTCTGTTTTTTTTATTAAAAGCGAACGTTTTTCGAAATTAAGGTTTGTTATTTAGGCGTATTTGAACACAATGTTCTTAGATGACATCATAACGACACCGAATCACGAAATGGTTTTGATGTAAAATATTTATAGTATTAGCAACAGACGCAGATAATTATCAGAGGTGTATTATTTTTTGTATACCTCAGTCCAAAAAGTTGATAGTTTTATGTAAATAATATGTCCAAAAAATACAGTTTAGATACATTTATGGGCACAGAAAGAAGATTTTTATTTAGAACCCACTTTGAAACCTAAAGAACAGAAATTATAGATATATTTCAGTAACAATAAAATCTGATCACGCTATTTGTTTATCGACTAAATTCAAATTTACAAACATCAAATATTACAACGAGCATAACATAACTTCACGCCTTTGTTACCCGAAGGTATAGGCAGCGGCTGTTAAGCCTCGTTTCGCCGTTATGTTTACGTCCCAAATGGAATAGGTGGCGAACCTATTCCCATACCGGGCAGAAAGTTTGCAGTCATCGATATTTATCACATTAACTTCCGAAAACAATTTCGATATAGTGTAATTTTTCTTTTCACTTTATTTGTGTTATAAAAAAAACAATAATAATTTTGTTCAGAAACTGGTCTAACAACACCAACACGCCACCTATCGTATTATAGTGTTGTGACGAAATTTTTAGCAACAGTTTGTAATATTCACTCGTATCGTTAATAGGTCTGTGCCAAATGTGTTTTTTTTTGTGACTTGAATCATTTATTTTAGTGTACTGTGAAATTAACAATTATATTAACATACAAACAAACCAAAAGCTTAAATATTAAAAGTAAATACTTGAATAGTGAGTATTCTATCTCTATAACATAACATAACTTCACGCCTTTTGTTACCCGAAGGTGTAGGCACCGGCTGTTAAGCCTCATCTCGCCGTTATGTTTACGTCCCAAATGGAATAGGTGGCGAATCTATTGCCATACCGGGCACAAAGTTCTCAGTCATCGATATTTATCACACATAAAATCTACCTCTATAAAATATAAGTAACCTACCATGTTAGTAGATAGGGCAGTTAACTTATATTAAAAAGGATAAAAGTTGTATGTCTGGGATAACTGCTACATGCTGTGCAAAGCCGACCACTCGCTGTCAACTCCAGGCCAAGTTGCCAATAAATTTTATTTTTACCCTTTTTTTCGTATCTACGAAAGATGACATTGTTTGTCTGTAAAGTTGTTACCAACTTGCCATGGTGATTTTCTTAAGATTTTCTTGCTCCATGTATATAATAGTGTTTGTACGCATTAAATATTTAGCTAAACGTTAATTTGGTCGATGATAATACGCCTACCTAACTGATTATTATTAATCTCTGCCTGTTTATTCTCTATATACTCAAAAACTGCTGGACCAATTACTTTCCCATTTTTTAGAGACTGTATGATCAAAGCATAGTTGAGACAATTTAAAATACTCACAATTCATGTGCACTGCATTAACTTATATATTCATAGTTTGCAGTGATCTCCAGTAGTCTTAATATCCGAAGATATTGGCAGCGTTTTGACTTGGACGTTGCTCTGAATAAACAATTTGCCCCATGGGAATAAGTGGCCTACCAATTGCCGGACATTGGACTCAATTTATTAATTACAAATTATTTATCATAGATGTACATGATATTTTAGTTTAACACTAAAATCTAATCTAATTAACATGTGTTTTTGTACCGAAATCGGAATACTATAATTAAAAAGCAAGGCTTAAAGTCGACAAAACTTTTAAAATACTAAACCAATACATGACCATTTTCCAATTTATTTTTCTTCGGGTTTTTGAGTTCTATTATATTTCAGTATACATTCCTAGTCTGACGGCAGAAATTCTAAGTTTTTAATGACAAACAAATATAAAACTTCCCCTAAATATAACTTAACAAAATTACACGTACATAAACTCAAAAATCGTAACCTTTTCACGGATGAAGTGGGATAAAAACGGGACCATCCGGTCCGTATTGACTTCCTTTCTCTTTGAAGTGAAATAAAATGAAAAAAAAAATTAAAGCTGCTACTCTTGTTCAATAAGAAAGCCAGTGTATAAAACGCGAGTCTGTCAATGCAGCGGAATCTAAAAATAAGTTAGACAGTTTTATGATTCTGACAGTACCGTTTGTAGTGTACAACTATTTCAGTGCATTGGTTCGTTGAAAATAGTTTAATATCTAGAAAGAGAAGAGAAATATTGTTGGAATGGCTGTTTTCAAGTAATAGTTCTAACAGAGAAATTGTGGTTTTATTAACATAATAAAAACAGTTGTATTAATGTAATACAAGACTTTTACTTTAGGACAAAATGTCTAAAAAAATAACTTCAAATTTGTTTGTTCATTACGGTTTATTTGATGAATATTGTACATTTTGATCCTTATCTTTCGTTTAAAATATTTGTCTTGCCAATCGGGACATAATAATATGCATCGTTCCGAATGAAGTTAGTGTAATTTATATATTTACAATTTAAAGCAGCAGTCTCGGTGGTCCAGTGGTCGCGGGTTCGAATCCTGGCACACACCAATGACTTTTAGAAATTAAATAATTTCGAAAGTAACGTTTGAAAAATAACGATGACCGAAAACTTTGTGCCCGGTATGGCAATAGGTTCGCCACCTATTCCATTTGGGACGTAAACATAACGGCGAGACGAGGCTTAGCAGCCGCTGCCTACACCTTCGGGTAACAAAGGCGTGAAGTTATGTTTATTTAAAGCAGAAACCTTGCTTTTTTTTTCAAATAATAAGTACCACATACTACCTCTTTATATTACCAGTTATCTGCTTTTGATATTTAAATGGCTATTACGAAGATTAACCATTACAAATGGACAGATATTTAAAAGATATAGTTCCGACTATTTTTTGCGCCATAAACGAACATACTAAATTATGAAATACTAGCTTCTACGCGCGGCTTCGCTCGCATTAATAATAATATCTGGATGACCGAGCTTTGCTCGGTATTTTCTTTTTTTTTATAAACAACGCCATCTGCTGGAATAGCTTTAGTGTTGTTGTCGTTAAAGCAAGTTAGTTGCTCACAATTTAAAATAATAATAGCATTCGCCAATAGATGTCAGGAATTCCAAAAAGTAAGTTGATGTTTAAGTTGATTATCGATAAAACACGATAAAATGAAATTTTCTAAAAATGATTCCTAGCTAGATCGATTTATCGCCCCCGAAACCCCCTATATACTAAATTTCATGAAAATCGTTGGAGCCGATTCCGAGTTCCAATTAATATACATATATATATACATATATATATATATACAAGAATTGCTCGTTTAAAGATATAAGATATGTAAATTAAAGAAAGACAGAAGAAAAAAAAATCCTAAAAAGTATCCTATGTTTCTTCTAAGAATATGTGTACAAAATTTCATGATGATCGGTTCAGTAGTTATCGCGCGAAAGCGTAACAAACAAAATTACATTCACATTTATATAATAGTAGGGTAGGCATATACACATTTCTTGATTAATGCGTTTAGTAACGACATCTGTTATTTAAACACTACAAACATACATTAAAAAATCAGAATTTTCCTGTTGATTTTAGTGATATAATAATTAGATCATGCGTGCCGAAGCCGTATCTTTCAACACGTGGTTATTTTTAGGTTATTTCTACATAGTTACAACCAATACCTACATCCACATGTTTCCCAAGATTTGTGAATGCTTTTGTTGGAGTAGTCTGGCTCGTAAACAGCTGTCGGATGCTATTTGTGTAACGAGGGGAGTTGATCTGATTTCGGAAGTAAGCTTTATGCGTTACCGTCGATAACATAACATAACTTCACGCCTTTTTGTTACCCGAAGGTGTAGGCAGCGGCTGTTAAGCGTCGTCTCGCCGTTACGTTTACGTCCCAAATGGAATAGGTGGTGAGAACCTATTGCCATACCGGGCACAAAGTTGACAGTCATCAATATACATATATCACATATAACTTCTGAAAGTCATTGGTGTGAGCCAGTGTCAGTAATCGAACCCGGACCTCTGGATCAGAAGCCGTGTGCTCGACCACTTTCCATATCATTAGCTGTTATATTTCATCATAATATTGCCCTAATTTGATTTCGTATAACAGTTACTAAGTAACGAAGCGGAGACTGCATAATTCAAGTTTTTAACGACTTTGTTCTCTGTATCATTATTTTTATATTTGTAACATCAAGCCCATTTCTACTCGAATAAGCAGCTCGTGTAAGCAGATGCTGTTAGGCTCATGTTTGCGTCTCAAATGGAATAGGCCGCGGTATCTATTGCCTTACATACAACTGGCACAATTTTGTTAGTCATAAATATTTATTTATACGAGGAACTTTTATACTGTAGTGTACGAATGCCAGTTCGCTTAAAATACTAAACAACAATCTAACACATAACATAGCTTCACGCCTTTTTCAACCCGAAGATTTAGGCAGCGACTGTTAAGCCTCGACTTGCCAAATCGTTTACGTCCCAAATGCAATAGGTGGCGTAACCTATTGTCCAAATGCCGGGCACAAAGTTGTCAGTCATCGTTACATACTTCATTACACATAAATTCCGAGAAATTATTGATTTCAGCCCGGTATCGAACCCACGACTTCTGAATCAGAAGTGTGGAGCTGAGCGACCACTGGATCACCGAGTTTTAACAGATTCAGAAAAACTAATAGCGATGGTATCTTGTATTAAACTAAAACTAAACTGTATCTTGGTAAAGGTAGTTACTGCGAGAACTTCAATACTAGAATTATTTATTTAAGTTGTTACTGTGCCTAAGAACCATTTAGACAGCTGAGTAATGAGCAGTCTTAGTGGTTCGAACATCAATACTTTTCCAATATTCGACTCTGGAAACTGTGATTATTCCAAATCTTTTCTTCACATTCTTAGTAATAAAATATATTAAAATTGTTTAGATCGTACACAAAAGAGGGAGATGAACATGAATTGTTTGAGTACGTGCAGTTGCGCCAATGAATTTAATATAGTGGAAACCAATTATCCAACGCAGTTGCCTTACAACCCTGATTACGTTGAAGATTCGATGGCGCACGATAATACATACACGTGGAGTGTTTACGAGAATCAATATTTTATTGGGAATAATTTTGAAAATTGTGGAGATACGATGCGCGTACGCAACTCATTGTACGAAGGCGTCAATTGTTTATCGGTGAGTGTGTGAGTGTGCGTGTGTATGTGTCCAACGTAACTCACGCTGTCATAGAACGATTACGCGTTACTATTGTATGTTGTGTGTATAAACTTATGAGAGTATTGCTAATAATATATACCCAGTTTTGATGTGTAATAACCTACTATCAATCTAATACATAGATGTGTTGAAGAGTGCCTTTATTTACATTGAAACAAAGTTCCTTTTTCACCTAATAAAACTCGCATCGAAGCGAAAAGGGTGTGTGGAATGCTGCAGGCGCATATGCCGCGATCTATTTCCGGGCGCGTGCGTCGGCCCTATTCACTATAATCCTGCCTCATTTTGTAGTAAAACATGCGCGAGTTCGGCCGCGGGGGCTCACTGGTAGCAGCCACCATAGCCGCGTTACACAACCGTGCCGTAGTCGAGGAGAAGCCGCGGCCGATCAAAACGCGATCGACATCCACCGAGATCAGAAATGTTGTGCGCGATATAAACGAGGAGAAATTTTGTGACGAACGCTATCGAAGAGCTTCCGGAGGTAGTGAACGTCCCCTGTCCACCGCGTCGGAAGCGTCGGAACGTGACTCCGCATCAGTCCAATCCAGCGAGGAGCCACCTCCACAGGACAGTACGTAACTAGGCGATTCATGGGCGAGTCACTGACGTATAATATTAACTGGATGATAGCCAAACTTTAAAATAGAGAGACGTGGGTGACTCGCGCCGAGTGTTTGTCGCGCAGTGTCGCATTTGCAGAGCCTCATGTCCGACTGTGAATATTTGACGGAGCCCTTCGATGAGGAACAGGAGCGTGCGCCCGTGGGTTTCGTACACCCCGCCGTGCGCTCCTATATGTACTCGCCGATGGGTGAGTTCGTGTCGCTCATGAGGCTCCAGCGCGTTCGATGTACCTTATATCGCTTATCTCGTGACAGGCGGTGATTCTGACAGTCCTGATGAAGCAACAGTGAAATGCACCACCTGGACTGAGGGCGCGGTGGCAGCAGCGCGAACTGAATCCTCTGAATCAGAGTCTAGTTCTTCCAGTGGGGATGATTCTGAAGAGAGAGAATATGACACGCAAGGTGCTGATGCTGATTACTGTACGTTGACACCCAGTAGACATCTTGATAACTCCACGCGACGGGATGCAGATTTTCAGTGGATGCCTCCAGGAAAAATCGTTGACGAAATGGACGAGTCGATCTCAGATGCGAGGGGGGAGGAATATGTGGCGGCAACTTTGGAAAGGCGAAAACGTACTCCGAGCGAGCGTTTGGACCGAGACCGTAAAGCCAGATCATCGCTAAATTCCAAACCGCCACAACACCCATCGGGCACACGAGTGTCACCACGCTCACGGCGACCTCGCAATGAGGAAACTCCACCAGAATTGCAAAGAAGATGGAATTCCTATGAGCATTTTCGATGGCCGATGCCTGGTCCGGAAGGTGGGTGGTGGCCACCAATGTGTTGGTGTCACGGTCCTCCTATACCTCCACCGTGTTACATGCACGATCGAGCTTGGCCCTCGAACCCATCGCTGCCGCCTATGTCAAGTAAAAATTACAAGGTACTTGTCTACATACTTGTATACACAAATTACAGACCAATTGAACCAAATTAGCTTTAAGGACTTCCTGATGATATATTGCAGATATAACAATTCATTTCGACTCCTACACGCAATTGTGTCAATAAACTGTTGCAAGTTCTTTACACGATATTATCTTAGGAACGTTGTTATATTTATATGTCTGTTTACAAATAATATGTATAAGTAAACGTATATTTAATAGAATCAAGAATTTTACTAATTTATTAAAGATAATGCTTACGTCCATTGCCAGTGTTTGGAAGATATTTATGCTTTACTTATAAATAAATAATATTAACAATTAAAATTATAACAAAATAAATATGTCAATGTCAAATTTTTTTTGGCTGTCTGGGTTTCTGTATGTTTTTGCTTAACTTGGAATCTATTAGATGGATGTCTCTCCGTTTTTGAACATTGGTCGACCTTAGCTTGGAGCTTAACGTAAGTTTTCTGAGTTAAAACGGGTTTTTTACGCTCTCATTTGTCAGGAAGACCGCTATAGGTATTACGTCGGACAGATGGTGGTCTAGTTGCTAGTGACGCTCCCAGCGTTCTCATTTCTTTGCCTTGTCCACTCGTCATCCTCCCGTCTTTTCATGACCTTCCTTAGGTAAAGTGTGTGTCTTCGCCAGCCCTCCTCACTTTGTAAAATTCGGTCTACTAGATTTTCTGGCCCTAACTTTTCCTTCGCCTCGTTCTGTAGTTGTTTCCTTTCTTCTAAGAAGTTATTACACTCAAAGAGTGCGTGTTGTGGAGTTGAAACAGTTGTCATCCTCAAAAAAGTACACATTTTTACTGTTGCCTGTGTGCCAATTACTAATTTACCAACTGTTGATTATTATTAGTCTTCGAATGTATACTTTAAAAAACATGTTTATGTGGTATATATCATTTCAGAATGATGCAGAGGACCGAGTGCGACGACTGGAAATGGACAAGGAGAGTTTACAACTCCAAGTGCAAGTGTTGTCCGAACAGATATCTGCGCAAACGGAGAAGATGACCGATCTTGAGCGCGCGCTGCAAGACGCCCGCCAGAGGTTAGAGGATGCTGAGCAGAGAATACAGAAGGTAAGTTGGTATATTATTATAAATTGTACAAAATTTAACTGTAGCCTTTTTTTCTCATATGACTTCTGTAGCTCGCTTTAAGTTCGCTTAGATTTAGGTAAAAAAAAAAAGATAATATTTTCGACTATATATTTGAAACACACACACAAGTTAGATTCTTCACAATCTTATTTATGGTTTTAATCATGTAGTCGTTATATTTCTTGACGCAATAATATGTTATTACGCATACATACAGTTAAAATAGTTTAAATGCATTTAGTTCTGAGGCATTCAAAATTGCGCCAGTATAGGACAAACTTGTTGGTATAACATCTCTGCGCGTAGATTTTGTCTCTCACTTCAAAAACTTTACGACAGTCGTTCGTTATGCTAGGAAAGTTTTAATATAACTTTATATAGTAACTAGCTTATTCTCATGGCTTTGCTCGCATTAATGCACCAAAACAACATACATAGGTTAGCAGTTCCTCAGCCTAAATACTTTTTTTCCTCATCCACTTTTAAGAATCTGAGTAGGTACATAAGCAATTCAACAACAAAAATATAACATTTCATAATATAAGTATGGATAAGTCAACAATCTCATTTGCAGTCCAAACGAAATCTTCAGCACATCTACCTACTCGCTAGAATTTAAATTCAGTTTGCAAAAATCGCACGACACCGTGCTGTGGTTTAACATTCAAAAATTTTGCACTTGAATTTATAAATATCGTAGCGGTACTGTTAAGACTGTTTAATATTCAGCACGGCCTAGATCCCGGTGGAATGTGGCCATTGAATAATCATGATCGGCGTGGCTAGACCCAAATCTAGTGCGCATCGGCTTGGGCCTGGATGTCTTTATCAATGGCTTCTAGTCTCTCTACGCTCACGATGGCGTCTTTGAATAGTTAGGATTCGGGACTTTAGATAGATAAATAGATAGATAGATTATTCTTTATTTGCACACCTTAAATTAAAAAGAAACATACATTAGAGATACATATAGACATAAAAAGTACAAATGGCGGCTTTATCGCTTCAAGCAATTTCTTACAGGCAACCTTAGGAAGGACAATAGTGCAAGAAAGAAACGGGTAATTCTAGGCGTTGAAATAAATAAAACCTAATTATATTTAAATAAATACAATGGTAAATATATAAATTTACAAATAATTAATGCCATAATAAATAAATAAAATATTAATTCAATAAATAATAAGAATATATACACTTATACATACATACATACATGATTAGCAGTGGTATAGTTCGCCACATGAATAGGCCTGCTCAACCGTAATAATATCGGTGTGAAGTGGCTCGTGCCACGTTTCGTTCGGTGAGAAAGTTATGCGGAGACCCGATGCCCTTTCTCCTCCTACTCCCTACGACAACGCACCACGGTGTTCATGGGCGGTGAATTGAGAGGAGAATTAAAAAAATGTGCACCTTGAAATATTTTAGGAGAAAGAAGCGAAGGTCTTCTTTATCCTTAAAGTTAGAAGATTTTTCTGTCGATATTCTGAGAGGTCGTAGTATTTCACCGGTCGAGCAAGCTCATTTATTCAGCGAACGGCATAACTCCACTTAAAATTGTGCTGTTATTGTTCACAATAGCTTTGATTGAGTTAGTAATCTACTAAACTCAATTCACCGTTTTGATTCTGCTATATTACTATATTCCCAATCTATATATGTATGTATTTAATGCCCAATTATTTTCGATTCACGCAACAGCCTAACAAAAGAACAGCACGCCATCTGGCGATGTATAAATTTGATATCTATTCTCTAACATTACGTTCTATGTGAACGGAGATAAAAGTAACCATTTGTTTCTCAGCTCACATTAGTGTCCGACCGAAGGTCTATTTTTGGCCGAAGTCGAAGCCGATTCATCGGCAATATCCACAACCTTCGGCCGAAGCCGAAGCTTTATAAACTATTAGTAATTTAATAATTTTCTTCAATATTATCCACAGCTAAAGAAGAAAATCAGCGTAAAGTGGCTTTTAACCTTAACCTTTTTTTCTCTCGGTGATAGAGGTATCCGCACTGAAATAAGTGCAGTCCGGTCCGTCAGTCACTCACTGTTTCGTAACAGTTCCTTTAATTCCGACTGTTCTGAGACCTGTTTCGGGATCTTTGGCTTCGATCTCGCCGAAGATGGATTTTTGGCCGAAAGTGGCGGAAGCCGAAGCCGAAGCTTCGGTCGGACACTAGCTAGCATAAAACTGTAGATATCTGTGCGTCTCTCTCTCACACTATCTCCCTCTCACTAAGTTGAAGATATTTACATTAAAACGGAATTTTCGCAACGTGATGGCGTATTTACATGATGTACTCATGTACAAGACAGTTATGATCATTAAGTTTTGGAAAAATGAATTCGGAGACGAAAATGTTATATAGGTTAGTTAGGAAGCTATAATATTTTAAGTATACATTTGTATTTTAGCTTCCAAACGACATGATTCTTTTTCGATTTGAATTTAATGATTTTTATAGTTGCGTATTCTACTCTGCATCTGTCTATCTGGTTTCAAAAACACTATTAGCTAGACATTGATTTATTGCTGTTTTAATTTTTATTGTTTTATTTATAACAAATAAAAAATATAAAAACTGAAGGCGGTATACAGAATAAAAACTTGACTAAATGGATAGAAAATAAATAATTGTTGTTACTCCCTGGGTTTTTTTTTAATGAGACAGAAGGGCAAACGAGGGTCCCCTGGTAGAAAGTGACCACCGCCACCCATAGACATCCGCAACCGAATCAGGGTTGCCGGCCTTTTATGTGGAAGTATGCTCGCTTCTTCGGCTTCAGCCGGCAACTGGTTCCATAGAGGAGCCGAAAAAAAATGTTTAAATGGGTTAAAATTAATCTAATAGATTTTGTTTTCACTTTCTTCTTGAGTATAGTTGGTTTTCTTAATAGATTTCTATCCGGCTCAAAGTTATACCCATGAAGTATAGATACATACAAACATACATTCTGTAACTATAACATTCCATTCAGGTCAATTGGCGAAAAACTATTATTGTCGATATTACGAGCAGACTACATAATAGGTTGGGGAAAAAGTATTTTCGTATTTTTGTATGAAAAGTCAAGACATTTTTTTCAAAGTTTATTTACATTTATTTACAATATATATGTACCGTTTTGTTGAATAACTTTCTGCCATTTTGTGGGCCAGAGACATTATCCCGTTACTGTAGAAACTTTGGGACTTCTGATCAAAAAAACGGGACAAATAGTTTTGGCAGTCCTCTCTTGAGGTCAACCTTACAGAACCTAAAGAATTCTGAAGAGACCGAAACAGGTGAAAATCTGAAGGCGCAAGGTCAGGGCTATATGGTGGATGCACTAGGACCTCCCAGTCGAACTCTCTTAATTTTTGCTGAGTGGCTAAAGATGTGTGTGGTCTAGCGTTATCGTGATGAAAGACCACACCCTTCCTGTTGATCAATTCCGGCCGTTTTCTCTCGACTGCTTCCTTTAATCTCATCAGTTGCTGGCAGTAAAGATCAGAATCGATGGTTTTGCCGGACGGTAAAAGCTCATAATGAACAATGCCCTTCCAATCCCACCATACACACAGCATCACCTTATTTCGTGTTAGGCCAGGTTTGGCCACAGTCTGTGAAGCCTGGACAACTTTCGACCACGACCTTTTTCGCACGTTCTTGTCGTACGTGATCCACTTTTCATCGCCAGTTATCAATCTCTTCAAAAACGGCTCGGTTTCATTACGTCTCAATAATGAATCGCAAATGAGTACACGGTTCATTAAGTTTCTTTGAGTGAGCTCGTGTGGCACCCAAATATCGAGCTTTTTTGTATAACCAGCTTTCTTCAAATGGGTCAAAACTGTTTTGTGGTCAATTCCCAGTTCTTCAGCTACATCGTAACTACTAATATGCCGATCTTGCTCCACTCTTTCAAAAATGGCGTCCATTTTATTCGTAACAGGGCGACCAGAGCGAGGTGCATCTTTAACATCAAAATTTCCGGACTGAAAACGTTTGAACCAAATTTGTGCTACTCTTACTGACACTGCATCAGGTCCATAAACATCACAAATTTTTTTCACTGCTTGAGTTGCATTTTTGCCTTTTTTATAATAAAATTTTAAAATGTATCGAATTTCTTCATTAGATTCACTCATTTTTACGGAGAGAAAAACAAATGAAAAATAGCGGGAAACAACGTTTTTTTATTTTTTTCTTTTCTTTATAATGTAACCTTTTTAATGTTACCAAAACCAGCCAGACACAAATAGTACAGTCAAAGAAATTTTATAATAAGTTTATACCTACGTTATGCGAAAAGACTTTTTCCCCGACCTAATATTATTCGTTTTCGTAAGACAGCGCTAATACTGAAATAGAACTTAAATAAAAATTTGTAAACGGATCACGAAGGCAACGAGCTTAACGATGTGTCAGGAAAATAAACAACGGAGTCGTTAGAATAACTCGGGACTCCGTTGCACGGCACGTTTATATGTCTGAAGCAATAGTAGGTGCTCGCCTTGTATGTACCAGATGCGCAGTACTTGCCAGAAGCCAATGACGTGCCTAATATAGAACGTATACTTTTATTGTATCATACCGTTTAATATCTTTCTAAAAGCGAAATAAATTCTGTACATTATTCTAATAATCATTCTAACATTATTCTAATAATCTATTATTGGATCGATTTATATTGATACAAGGTAACAAGAGCCCCATAGTTCACTGTATGAATGGACCAGCTCGACCGGTAAAATAACACGATCTCTCGGAATCTCCGTGTAGTTTATGCCGCGTTTCGCCCGGTGTGGGAAGTACCGGAGGCCCAAACCTTCCGCTCTCGCCTCCCAATCCCACTTCCATATGGAAGTTGGTGAGATTGGTGTTTTTTTAGTTGGTGAGATGTCTCACCAACTAAAAAAAAATCCCCAAGGGCAAAAAAATGATGATGATATAAGGGAATAATCCCATCTTAAAGGTGAGAAATGTGACCACCTCGGTGTTGCAGATAAAGATAACTTTAAACAGCAGCGCCACCCTTATTTTTATAACTTATTGTTATTATACTTACTATGTAGACAGACAACGGAAAGCGACTTTGTTTTATATTATGTAATGATTTTCTCTACTTAAAAGGGAGGAATTAAGTCTGTCTTTCTCTAAACTCTTCACTTTCTAACCATTCAATCGATTAACCCCGTGTTATCGCGACTTGGTTTAGATAAAATACTTTAATTGATTGATTTACGTATAAATAAGTCGGGCTGTTAACGAATTGAACACAGACTGTATCTAACTCGAATGTTTATAGATAGTGATGAGTTTAAACAATATCAGCCTATCAACAGTCAGTTTTGAAGTAAAATTGATTAGTTTCTATCTGGGCGTGTTTCATCTATGAACTAGGAATACGTATATGACATTCTCTAGTCCGAATGCGTTGAGATATTTAACAGATTGCACATAACCGAAATCAATCCATCCAGCGGAGTGTTGTTTTAGTCATGCCCAGTTATTCGTCGAAACTCGAGAACTATTTTCTCGAATAGTTTTCGGTTCGTCTAGCGATGAAACCTGCCCACCTCCTCTTCAGTCTTCACTACAAAACTCCACATTCCGGATCTTTTGTCTCAGAGACTAATTATTTTGTTTTATTATGATTTAACATAACCAATACTCACAACCTTAAATTTTCACTCCTCTATCACTATGCTATACGACGTTCACTAGGATAGCTAGCAAACTTAAAATAATCGGATGCAAACATTTTATTCTGTTTTACTTGGTCTTAAAGTTGCTTACCACGTACTCTAAAAGCTGACGAAGGTGGAGTTTTCATAAAAACAGTTCCATTTGATGATGATGATTTTCAGGAAATGCTTCAACGTTCGTCGCTTGAGACTCAGAAATTGGAGTTATTGTCTAAACTGAGCGAGGTTAGACTGCGAGCAGCTGAACGAGGTATACTGGAGAGATCGCCACCGCCTGATCCGGTCACAGCTTTACCTGTGACTAGACCTGCACCGCCCAGGGTAAGCTATTTTTCAGATACAGTACAATCTCTCTTACATTATATAATTATCAAAATGTGTGTTTGTTCGAGTCTAGTTAGACGAGTGGGATATAGATATTTAATTAACAGTTGCATTGGGACATTTTGTTGGTTATCGAAGGATTATTTCTATACTTTCAAGCCTTCACTTTGTTACGAGACACTTTTTTTGAACATACATGAAATTTCTCGTGTTCAATTGTCGACCATTGTCACTCGTAATTTCCTAAAACGCTTGCTAAAAGTCACTGTTGCGCCCTAGCATTGAAACATAGATATAGACCATATTAAGAGCTGACAATCATGTCTCTGTTGAGAAGAAGAAAGAATCATCTTATGATGTGTTGACAATGTAACGTTATGTTACGTTACAGACGCCGCCAGCCAACTACGGGCGTCAGATAGAGCGCAACACCCACATGTACTCGTCACTGCCGCGCAGTGCGGGACTCACGTCGGAGGCGCGCGTCGCGTTCGGTAAACAACAAGTGTTGATGGTGGCGGGGCCGTGTGGACACTCCGTGCCGAACTTAGGTCTCTGGCACATGCACACACACACAAACACACCATTACCAAGAACACACCAGACGAAACTCTGGCACACTCGCGTACGTACACGTCGTACACACACACCATTACCGAGAACAGAAACACCCACACACCGAACCTCAACTTATACTGAACTTAGGTCACACACGTGCACATACAGACCTCGACCCATAGTGAACTTAGGTCTAGTCCTCTGACGCACAGGCGCACACATGCACACCATTACCCGAGAACTACCAAGAACCAGATCACACACACACACACACACTCAGAACTCGGCCCATACCGAATTTATGTCTCTGTAACACTCGCGCACTCACTCATGGATCACTACACACAACTACCATAATCACTATTGCACACACAGAACTTAACATTCATGTGTATTCTTGTCTACCGCGTTATGTGGCTTTTGAGCTGAATTCAAGTCTTGGGCACATACTATAGCTACTATAAGCTACCTGGCAAATTCTCTTTCTAAACACATTCATACTGAACATTGATCGTTGGTGACAGCACTACACTAATCATCATTACATAGTATAACCCAAAGTCACTTTCCGCTGTATGTCCCCTTATATGCGTATATCTTTGAAACTACGCAACGGATTTTGATGCGGTTTTTTTAATAGTTAGAGGGTGTCAACGGGGTGGTTTTGATCTTTATTTCATGTATTGTAGTAAAAAAAAAAGTGATAATTTTCAAGATTTAGATCTTTAATCGCAAACCCTGCCTGAACCCTAAGTGATAAAACAAAATAATGTACTACATTGTTATACACCTTCAAAAGATCTACAAAAAAGTCCGCGATGGCATATGTCTATCTCTTAGGAATAACCCACAATGACCCTTTTTATTTTTTTACTTTTTACGAGTAATAATGGCTTATTTACGAAGCGATTTTAAACATTACAGCATTAATTTTCATCCAGTTAAGTGTATTAAATAGATTGTGTATTTAATATAGATCAATATTGCCCTTTACAGTATGTAATTTAAACGAATATTTACGAAGATATTACAGTACTATCATAGCGGGACATAGTATTGCGTTGCGCGCCGAAACGCGTGCCGATAAATAGCACAAATTTTAATATCCAAATTTTTTCATTTATTACTTTTGATGCGGAACAAAGTTCGCCGGGTCAGCTAATACATTATTATAGATACATATAAAAATTATGGGCATGTTTCTAATGATAAACTTTAGGAATACTATTGTTTAATATTTTATGTATGCTGTAAGAGTAGAAAATGTTTAGTCCTATGTCAGTTGTTTTCAATGTACTGCATAAGTTGTATCTCTTTTTATATGTATGTATGTATATATAATTCAAATGTTATGTGTGTTTTTTATTGGGAGAGTTTGGTGGTGGTTAGATGTACATTCTGTGTGAATAGTTAGCGGTATTGAACGCATTACAGCTGACAAAGAAGACATGAGCGGTCGGGGAAGTCCCGCGGTAACATTGCGCGCAAGGCTCGAAGGTGCCGATGGCTCCCGAGCGTCACGAACTCCGCCACGACCGCGAACACACCCTATGCCTTGGTAAGCATAAGAGTCCATTCATAAAAAAACACTATTAGTATATTAGTATTCTATATTAATAGTAGAATCCCCGATTTCCTTATTCAGAAGTACTTTACTTTCACCCTGTATAATAATAGTTATCATTATAAAATTATATTTTTTTTTACATATCTAAAGGTTATTTTTGTATCAATTCAAGGGAAACAACAGATGTACGCGAATGGGATTGTGAGACAACCTGCGGTTGGTTGGAAAGTCTCGGTCTTGAAACATACGTGCCGGCGGCGACCGCGTGGCTGAGCGGACCGGGTGAGACGCGCGGTCTACTGGCAGCTGCCTCTCACAGTACCATAGAGAAGGAACTCGCGATCAAACATCCTCTACACAAAAAGAAGATAGTTCTAGCGCTTACAGATCTCTTGGTAAGTGATGATATTTAACAGTGAATCTCGATGCGCAAAATTCATCTGACGGTTCTTGTTTGTAAAAATTGTGTTTGTTTGTAATGTATATCAAATGATCCTTGTGGTCAGGGCGGTCACGGCGACCCGCTGCTGTCGCTGGCGGGGCGGCTGGACACGGCCTGGACGCTGCGCTGGCTGGAGGACGTGGGCGTGTGCGGCGCGCGCGCGGCCGCCAGCGACGCGGCGCTGGACGCGCGCGTGCTGCACCGCCTCACGCACGCCGACCTGCACGCACACCTGCGCGTCGCCACCGCCACGCACGCGCTCTCCGTGCGCAGGGGTACGCACACACGCGCACTGCCCGCTACGGCACACGCACGCACACACGCACTGTGCAATACGGCACGAGGACACACACGCGCACTGTGCCCTACGTCACAAGGACACACATACACACACTGTGCACTACATCACAAGCGACACACGCACACACTGTGCACTACGTTACAAACGAAACACATACACGCACTATAAACAACGTCACAAGCGACACACGTACATTTGTGACTGATGTATACAAACGTGTGCACAGGCATCCAAGTGTTGCGCGACAACAAGTTCGACCCCGACACTATGATCCGTCGCGCCGCCGAGCCCGCGGCGGGCGCGGAGGAGGGCGAGGCGGGGGCGGGGGCGCCGGGGCCGGGGGGCGTGCCGGGCGTGGCGCGCTGGTCCTCGCACCGCGTCATGCAGTGGCTCAACGAGATAGACCTCGCCGAGTATGCGCCCAACCTGCGGGGGGCAGGTATGTATACGCACCGACAAGACACGTAGACCTTCACCTTTGTATATACATTTATACATCAATATAAATATAGAACAATAAAATATTATTTGTACTTGCACAATTTCATTCAAATGCCTTGACCAAACGACGAACGAATTTGTGAGTATTGCGAGGCATTTCATGTATTTGATTGAATTGTGAAAATTCGGTTAGTAATTTATAGATCTTATACCTATCATTTGAAAATAAATAATTATTGCAGGTGTACACGGTGGTCTTATGCTCCTGGAGCCACGGTTCACTGCAGAACTCTTAGCGGCACTGCTTAACATTCCAGCTCACAAAACTTTGTTGCGAAGACATCTTACACAAAGGTAAATGGGAATCATTACATAGTATAAAATAAAGTTTGTTTGTTTGATTCTTTAAAAGCGCTAATCTCAGAGACCACTTGTCCGTTTCAAAAATTCTTTCTTTGGTGGATAGTGCAACTATCGAGGAAGGCCTTAAGCTATATTATATTTAAAAAAAAAGATCTTTACTAAAAGTTCAATAATGAACACTATTTTTTCCCAAGGTGTAAGAAAATGACCTAAAAATGTTTACATCGCGTATGCTGCAAAAACTATTGATTATAGAACGAAACAATGTACTACAACTTTGCTAAAAATATAATTGTCTACAAAAAAGATCGCGACACCAATAAATTAGAATTAATCTTGTAAGAATATTGCCTTATGGCGCTCTGTTCTCTTTCCCTACCCCGCAAGGGATTTGGCGTGAAGTTATGCTCGTAAATTAGAGTTTGATGTACTTAAAAGTAAATTTTGCACTGTTCATGTAATCAAAATCGTGAATCAAAGCTAGCATTAGTCCAAAATTAGAACTCCACGCTTGCTTCATCTACTCCTACCAATCCACCACGAGGTTCGTCATAATATAAGTAAGACAGAGCCCATCTTACTTATATTGTGACGGTCCTCGTGGTGCATTGGTAATTTTACCAATGTACTAAATATTTTACATTTATTGTGTTATAAATGTATGTCTATTACAAAGTTTCACTTCTTTAGCGCGGAGGGACTCCGCCCACTTTTTTATTGAATTCGTATCGTATATCACCAGTAGAATCGGCTATCTTATTATTCGGGAGTAGTTGATGACCTCTACCCGATATTTAAAGAATTTATGCAACTCCAAATATAAGAAACCTAGGTCCATCTAGAAATTACGTTCCTCAGAATACCACGAAGTATTTCAATGTATACAAATAATTAATTATTTTTATAGATTCAACGAGCTATTGGGCAGAGACGTGATCCAACAGAAACGCAACGCCGAACAGACACTAGGATATCAACCGTTGACAGCAACCACCAAATATAAAGTAAATGCTGCACTTATTTTATTTTTTAATATGCCATTAGAATTCGTTAATTTCATAGTTCAATTGCATTCATTTTTTAGTTCACATTCATTCATTTATTAGTTCACTTTCATTCATGTAGCAGTTTAATATTGACAATTTCAATTGTCCTTCTCTTTTTAAACTTAGTCTCCCTTTTTTATGAACAAATGAAATTGTGGAAATCCTAAGATTGGACTTGAACCTATGACGGTCACCAAACTATCGATTTATTCCCTTCTCTTTTGTACAGATTTATACCGATGTGTTCCCTTCCTGTAGGTACCAAAGAAAAGTCAGTTCTCATTGAAACGCAAGAAGAGCAAGGACGAGCTGGACCTGGGGGACCTGGTGTGTCCACTCCACGACGACTGTTCAGGTGACATTACCAACTCGCCAGTAAGTTGCTACACTAACAATACTAATGTATACTAATTGTACACACCTGTTACTGATACGTTTGTCTGTTTGTTTGTACGCGCCATTATCTCTACTGAGTACAGGCAGTCATGATTTGACGGACTTTTTAATTTTCTATTAAGAAAATCAATTTATTGAGACTATTTAACGACGAATTAAATTAAATTTGTTTGGATTTCAGGAAAAATTGTATGTACGAATTCTGGTCCAAATGTCCATTTGCATTATATCTTTTTCTCAATTTTCAATGTCGAATCGAAATTTTTATTTAAACTGTTACGGCTGAATAAGAAACTGCATGAAAATTGCGATCCGAGTAGGCACTAAAAATATCGATATATTAATATTGACCTGAGTCGATGTATCGATATTTTTAGTTTTCTTGCATCCATAGTCCAAACCAATATTACAAGTTTTGTATGAAAAAATGTTAGATATCAGAACATATTGTGATTTATGCGTGGCATCAGACGCGCCAGGTATTCCACCTCTATGCAGTAAAAGGGGCGAAGGTATTGCAATATCGAGAAGGTGTGTACGCCTCTTATTCCTGATTTAAGCACTTTTTTATTTATTTTTGAGCACTCTATAACAGTGTTGTTTGTAGTTTGGGTGACGTGTGCTATAAATATCTTCTTAACAAATTGTAACCTGTGATGGGTAATTTTCGGTGGTTGTGGTTTGAATTTAATATATTTAGTATTTTTTTTTAATCTGTATATACTTTGGAATATTAAGATAAGAACTTATGCTCTGTATTATAAAAAAAAATAACAAAAAAAAAAACAATATTCTATTATATTATGTATATCCAGTATGAAAATGGATGGCGATGGCTAGATTATTTATACTCTATTTATTTATTTTTTTCATCTTTATTTTGTGTGAAAATAAAACTAATCATCGAAGTTGAGACATTTAAACTAGACATCTAGTCTTATAAACTAATTAAACGTGCATCTGTTTCCTTTAACTGCAGCCATTTACCATTAGCCATTCTCAAATTGTGTGATAAATATCGATGACTGACCAATATGGCATCGATAAATGGCAATAGGTTTCACCATTTTATTTTATTTACAATCTATAAAAAATTCGCCACCTACACTTTTTGGTAGAAAAGGGGTGAGAAAGTGAAACGCACTGCGAAGTCTTTAAATTACTTCCATCGAGTCCATCCCTTGTGCTTTACGAATCTTTTTTCAACTTAAAATGGATTGTGGATTCATAAGGGCTAATTATATTTTCACCAATCCCTGAATGTAGCTAAAATAACTCTGTGATAATTTTGCAGATGATGAAAGTAAGATCAGCAGCAGCGGACGTCGCGTCGGGTGTCTCTCCCCCGCGTGACGAGGCCAGGACTCACTAACGAACTGACAGACACCTTGGACCTCCTCCCCACCTAACTACAGACTATATTATACTGTGATGCTGTAGCCCAGTTGTTCCCACTACATGGATCCATGGACATTTGGTTGACAACGAGAGTGCGATGCTATATAACCCCAAAACTATAAGTTAACCACTTACAAGCAGACGTCCCGAGTACTAGTTTGACACCGGGTAGTTTAAAAAAAAAATATCAGACAGCCACTTAATAGTGTTAGCAGGGAATCCTAGTATTGTTTGCATAAAATATATATTGCTCATTTGTGATTCACAGGTAAAAAAAAAACCTAGGATTTATTGAAAAATTATCTCTCTCTAACTTTCAGTTAAAGCCAGAGTTAATTTATTTTAATTTTCGTTGGAAATTTTAAATTAGATGCCTCGTCTAAAGTCAACAAATCTGAGTAAATTTTGATTTTTTGACTACTTCCTTGTTGCAATGACAATAATTGTATCCAAGTGTTTCACAAAAATAAATGGGTCATCAAATTTATACACAAATAGCAAGTTTTTATACTCTGCTATGCATTTGCTTGTATTTGGTTTATAGTCCAGATAAAATAAGGAAACCATGCATTCATGCCAAAATAGAAAAAAAAAAGAAAATGCCACCATGTCAAATCAACTGGGTTAGAGCAATATGTACCCATACATATTATTTTAGTGTAATTGTATGACAATATAATAAAAATATTATTTAAAAAAGAACTAATATTAAGATTTTTATCGTCTTTGTCTTATTTCGACAATTGTTGGGTGCTAAATTCTATATTTTGGCGTTTCGGCCCTAAAACAATTATAATATTTTTAAGACTACAAGTCCTTGAAGCTAAGTGTCCAAGGTATTAATTTAAAAAAAATCACTTAGAATAATAAAAATTGTGTACTAATTATATTATTTTACGATTGCCAAAAATTGTAAACGAGTTGAAACACTGCACCCGATATTAAAAAAAAACAAAACTCACATTTTTTTAATAAAAGCCAATAATATATTACAATATAATGTAGACTTTATAAATTTTGTACTTAGATAAAAACCAAGAGCGCATTATTTATGTTCAAAATTATTCATAGCTAGCAGAATGTTTTTTTTTAAATACCCTCATTTTTGTTATTAATTTTTGATACCATTTTTGGAGTATTTGTGAATAGATTTTAATATATTATGCCATTACAATATGGAGTGAATTCGTTATGCAACTATACTTTATTTCTTTAATTTAGAAAAAGTTATAATAAGGCGTTGGTCAGCTCTTTTTTATGTCTCGTTCATGAAGCTAAAAACATACATGAATCTTACAATACTACAACTAAATATCTAGTGTGGATAAATGTGTATATCAAGTTAAAAATAAAAATCGTGTATCCGTTATAACAGCGACCAAATAAAATACACGTGTATAAAATAAATTAAGCCGATTAAATAATTATAATTTAATAATGTATTTAAGTAAATATTTATTTTAACATTAAATACATATAAAGTGAATATATTTAATTACTTGCACTTGGCAAGCAAGATTGAAGTTTGTTTATTTATTGAGTCAAATTATCCGACAAACAATAGACATTCCAATAAAAATAGTTTATGGAATCTGATATTAGCGGACTGCACATTAGTGTTGCCAATTAAAAAAAAAACCTTTTTTTTTAGTTTTCTTAAAATAAAAAATAAGACGAGTGGTAATTATTATTACATTAGTAGTAAGTGTTGCCGTACTTAGTGCTTTTTTACATATAAATTAAATAGTATTTAATAAATCGACTGAAAGTTGACAATATTGTTCTCTGGATTCTAATATTCAATGCTGATTATAAATAATATTCATGTAATAATAAGATATGTACCTATTATCTATCATGTTGTGCAATTCCTTTAGGCTACGTGATGTTTAGTGCAGGACTAAATTATGATAGTAGAAATTGTATAAGCCAGACTAAATATTTAGAAGAGACATTGCGTTTTAAAGCTATGTCGGTATTAATAATAAATTCCTTCTATCCGGTTAGAACTATCTGTATTAATATTCATATGGGTTAATAGAATTATCTAAATCGTATAAGTTAGACGTAAAGGCGTCTTCTTTGTTTGTGTTGTCAACAAACACTAATAGGATGACGCCTTTTGAAATACACGAAAAGTGTCGTAAATATTATTAGTAATAATATTACACAATAAATTAAATTGGGCTCATTATAACTTGTTTTAAATATTCTAGCACAAGTTTGTAAAAATGTTTTTGAGCGATGAACAAAATATTATGTCAAACTTAAAACTTAAAATTTTCTTTACTGGCAACACCAAGTCCACAGTGACGTATACAAGTTTGTCATTGGTCTTCATCTGTCAAAGTCAGTTTATTCTTTTTTTAAGCTTTTATTGTTAGCAAAGTAATTAGAACCTCCCCCATACATAGTCCTGTTCCTACCACGTTGTGCCAAATATTACGAAATGTTAAGCCCTACGATATATACCCTCGTCTTCCATAGACTAAGGTCCTTAATATTATTAGAAAGTGAACCTAAAACATACATAAATAATGTACAATACGTTTTTATATTATCCACAAGTATATAAAATTTATATCTAGTATTAAGAGTTAATAAACACTGAATTGAACACACACATTGCAGTTTTATTTTTTATTAATCAATTTTATTACTATTGTCAAGTTTCGAATAATTGTATGGATTTCGTGTTAGCTACTTCTGTATGCTTCAGTATTTTTAGTCCCTCTGAAAGAGAAATAATATCATTAATTATATTAATTTCATTAAAATTATTCGTCTCGGTGACCTGGACGCCGAAAACCCCGCTTTTTAAAGAAGTCGGGGAAACGAATCCAGGGCTCACATCAATCACTAATCGGAATTATTTTCGGAAGTTATTTGAATTGTGTATGGTGCTATTCCATTTGAAACGTAAAAAATCGGTGAATTCGGAAAGCTTCTTTCCAGTCGCTGCCTACACCTTCGGGTAGAGAAACGCGTGAAGTTACGAGTATAATGAAAAAATGCCGAACACCTATTTGATACGACACGATTGATCAACCTAATCGGAATCCATTAACCCCAATGACTTAAGATTCATTTGTGTCCAAGTATTTGGCAAGTAAGGATATTAGTGTGGACAAAAAAGGCCACACACCTTTCGCGCGACCTTTTCGACGAAGTTCTGCAATTCTTTCCACCTCACTCTCATCTTCTATGTTCCGCTCCTTAAGATGTACCTCCTCTTCGGCCTGCTTCAGTAAAGATTCCTCCAAAAACGTCAATTCTGTAATTAAAAAAAAAACAAAACCAAATATATATTGCTGTAGTTGAAACAACTGGATAATAATATTGTTTGATAGTATTTAGTTAAATTGTCTTATTATTGTTTCCACGGTTTGGAGGTTAGCTGCCCTGCTTCTGAATCAGAAGTGTAGGGTTCTCACACTTTATGCCTTTTCTATAATTACATACATAACTTCACGCCTTTGTTACCCGAAGATGTGGGCAGTGGCTGTTAAGCCTCGTCTCGCCGTTATGTTTACGTCCCAAAAGGAATAGGTGGCGAACCTATTGCCATACCGGGCACAAAGTTTTCAGTCATCGATGTTTATCACACTTAACTTCCGAAAACAATTTCGAAAAGTCATTGGTGTGAGCCAGTGTCAGGATTCGAACCCGGACTTCTGGATCAGAAGCCGTGTGCTCTGCTCTCCCACTGGACCACCGTGACCTTCTATAATTATGTGTTATAATATTGATGACTAACATAACTGTGCTCGACTTATGTCAATGGGTTCCGCCACTTATTACAACGCTGATGTGACGCCACTGGTGTTGCAGATGTCCATGGGCGGCGGTAGTCGCTTTCCATCAGGTGACCCGCGTGCTCGTTTGCCCCTTATTACAATAAAAATCTAGAGTTTTGACGTAACCATATACGATTATATGAAATAATGTGTCGGTACTTGTTATTCTGGCGTCCATTCCTATCCAAGCACCGTGAAAGATCTGCGTGGCGGTGGGACGGAGCCGAGCGTCGGGCTCCATAAGCCGGTTCACTTGCTGCTTGCATTCCGAAGACAAGTCATTCACGACACTAGTGCGAAAGCGCCACTTGCGCGTCACCTAACATACATTTTAAGGATTATTAATAATTTTGATAGTGCCACGCATTTCGCTGCATGACTGGGCCGGCTTGACCGGTGGTGAAATACCACGGCCTCTCAGTATAGCTCGGTGACCCTTCCTTCAATGCCGGCCGGCAATGCAATTGTAACACTGTCTGTGTTGCAGGTTTCCATGGACGGCCCTAGTCACTATCCACCACGTGACCTGGTTGATCATTTACCCTCCAATCCCATAAAAAAATGATGCTAGTTACATACCAGAGTTTTAAAACTTACTATTTTATTGTGATAAAACCACTCATTTCATTGCACGCGGCCGGCTCGACTGGTGAAATACCGCGACCTATCAGAAATCCGCGTCAAGAGGCTCATGTCGCGTTTGCTTCAGTGGGAGAGGTAGGTATCTTGAGGCAAACCCCCTTCCCCATTATTTACCACTTTTTGTTCTTTACCTACTTGCGACAGACTTTTTGGAAATTAATAACAAGCCAGTAGTGAATTAAGCGTTATCAGAATAGGTACAATCCTTTGTGCCTTAGTTATAACAAGACAAGTGCCTAGTTAGTGAAATCAAACTGATAACATAACATACTACACGCCTTTTTCTACTCGAGATGTAGGCAGTGGCTGTTAAGCCTCGACTCGCCGTTATGTTTACATCCCAAATGGAATAAGTAGTGGCGAACCTATTGCCATGCCGGGCACAACGTTTTCAGTCATCGATATACGACACCAATGTCTTTTCGGATTTAATTTCGAAAGTTATGTGATACACACAACTTTCAAAATTAAATCCGAAAAGACATTGGTGTGAGCCAGGATTCGAACCCGCGACCTCTTGATTCAGAAGCGAGGTGCTCGACCACTGCACCACCTAGAACAGTCTTTCCCAAAGTGGGCGATAACGCCCCCTTGTGGGCGCTGCAGGTCTCAAGGGGGGCGGTAAGAGACCCAGAAAGAAAATGGGGGCGTTGCACGCGTTGTGTAGAGGCCTGGGGGGTGATTTGTACTAGTGTGTGGGTATACTAGAGGTTTTTAAATAGGTGAAAAAATGGGGGCGCTAAAAAAATATTTATTCTCAAAGTGGGCAGTAAACAAAATAAGTTTGGGAACCACTGACCTAGACTAATAAGCTGATATTGAATTAATACCTGCTTTTCGTATAATTTCTTCACTGACGTCTCGTTGAATGGTAAAGCTTTATTGAGCATTGTGTAAAGGATGATTCCGATAGACCACATGTCGGCCAGCTTCGGTAGATAAGGCATGCCCTTCAAAATTTCCGGGGCTGCGTAAGATAAGGACCCGCAATATGTCTCACTTAAGAGATCCTTGTCTCGCTGCTTCACGTTGCGAGCGAACCCGAAATCTGTTATTTTCACATTATAATTGGATGTAATTAATATGTTCTCACACTTCAAATCTCTATGTGCTATATTCAATGTATGAATGTACATTATTCCAGAAATTATTTGTCTCATCCACAGCCTACACTGATTCTCTGGTACGGCGCCATTTTGGGTCAAAAAGTCTAGTAGGTCACCGTTTTCTGCGAAACGTAGAAAAATGAAGTATTTAGCTCTCCTTTGAAATATATTTGACACTTGTACGATGTGTGGATGGTTCACTCTGATCAGTACATCTAATTCGCGAGGCAAAAACTTTGTCAGATAATCGCGTGGAGCTTGAGCTGTGTCTATCACCTTACAAGCCATTACTGAATGTCTAGTTTCATCCACCAAATGTGTAGACTTGTAAACCTGCAAACAATACAACCGTCCAGTTATATAACAGCCAATTTGGAACGTAAAAAATGCGTTAAATTTAAATATTACCTTGGCGAAGCAGAAATTATTTTCGGAAGTTATGTGTGACAAATATCGATGACTGAAAATATTGTGCCCGCTATGACAACAGGTTCGCCACCTATTCCGAATGTGACGTAAACACAACGGCGTGTCGACGCTTAACAGACACTGCCTACACCTTCGGGTAGAAAAGGCATGAAGTTATGTTATGTTACCTTAGCGTAAGATCCTTCTCCAATTATCTTGTCGAGTATAAATCCTTTCTCTTGTAACACAAGTAGATCGGATTGTGTTGTTGTTAAATCAATTTTGTCCGGACACATCTGGTGATCGAGTATTTGGTTACTCGATTAATCATTACTTCATTTTCACTTTGATCGGTAACATACTGTTAAAAAATGTTTTTGTGGCAAATTTTGTGTGAGTTTTGTTTGAGAATTTTTCGTTATGGATCACAAACATTCATTTTTACAAGGTTGTTTTTACTGTAAATGTTGGAAAATTCTGTGTAAAAAAATTGTGTTCAGTTTGACAAATGACATTATTATGTCAAATTAAAAAATATATATCTTGAATACAAAGGGAAGTTTTTAATACATTTAATAAGTCACTCACGACCTACGCGATTATATTCCAGATGCAATGTTTACTAAATAGTTAGGCAATTAGCAATTAGGCAGCTATTTGAAAATTCCGCTTGTTTTAAGTTAAATACTCATAATACCAATAATGATAATCAATTCCAAATAATTAGTCGTGTGCACTCGGTGCCTACAAAGGCTTTGTATATCCTATGAACAGGAATATAATATTAATTTGTTTTAAAACTTGCAAATGTTTTTCTCTGTAGCTCAGTAAAATCGACATTTAACGAACTACGCGCAGTCTTGGGTCCCAAGTTTTCTTGTTTGTAATCAAATCTTCGAAAGTTAATTCTGGTTAATTCTGTTAATGTAAAACTTCCTGGTTTCCTATTGAGCTGAAAGAGGAAGAGGGCCATAGGACATGTTTCCTAAACACTAAATAGCTAATGCTTGTAAGCTATTGGACCCAATTTAATTTCCCACGAAATACAAAGCTAATAAAATATATAATCACCAAGTTGATGATGTTGAATCAGTTCCATCTACAGGCTGCGTTAAGTCTAATGCATTTGTTACGTCTATATCATTCGCTGTAAAGGAATTTACTTTGGTCAACTCTTGATCCGGTTCCAAGGTCAGTAATTTCTTCGTCAGCGCAATTCTTTCGTCGTGCGCCTTTTTAAATGCCAATGTTTCTTGTGGCGACCATTCTGTAATACACCTCTAACTTAAATGCCATCATCGCGACAGATATTGGGAGGTATACCTATAGTTATTTTTCTTAACACACGACAACTCCTAATTTGCAAATTAAACAACTGCCGTATTAATTGTCTAAATGTCGAGTTCCATAACAAAGCAGACAACTAAAAATATAAGTAAAAAATTATCGAAACGCTTTACAATTCATGGTCTACCAAAATGTTTTCCATTGGTAAATGAACCCACCAACTTCTATTCAGTGGCCAGTAGTGTTAAAAGTGCACCGCGAGGCCTGTCGAATACTTATGCTATTGTACTATGTCAATTATGATTTTAAAGGTATTTAGGTATTTTAATTTTAGCTTGATGCTCTAAAGTATAAACTACTGGACCGATAGGGTTGGAATTTAACTTTGTCGATAGATCATATAACTTAAATGTATTTAAAGCTCTTCTTGAATTACACTCGCTAACATTTTCATTGGGCACATTGGGAGAGGCCTATGTCCAGCAGAGGACTGCAATAGGCTGATGATGTTGATGAATATTTTCATTCACTTGTGCTTTTGCAGCGAAATACCCTTCGCAAAAAAAGTATTCCAATAATACATAACTATTTAATTCTAAAAACTCTTACCTAATAACCTCGAATCCATCGCAATCCATTCACTATTTACAATGTGTTCAATCTTAATTCTATTCTTATAATTCGGTTCCAACATAAGGGTCACCATGCGTTTGCCATTTTCCGATATCGTATCTATATATCGGGTACGGAACCTCCAGTTTTTATTGATCTGCGCTTGATACAATTGTTTTATATGTTTATCCTCAAAAGGCATGGCTCGGTTCAGCATTACGTAAAGAACAATACCAAGTGACCAGATATCTGTGGATTTAGGATAATAAGCACTGCCCTGCAATATTTCCGGAGCTGTATACGAAAGCGATCCACAGAACGTTTCACTACAAATTTCTTTTAAATTTTTATCAACACATGTACGCGCGAAACCAAAGTCTGATAGCTTAGCATTCTGATTGGCAGTAAGAAGAATATTTTCACATTTAATATCTCTGTGTGCAATGTTCAATTCGTGCATATATTGTAAAGCTAACGCCAGTTGCCTTGTCCAAATTCTAGCTTGGTCTTCTTGGACTGCACCCTTCTTTAATACATGTTCTAATAAATCGCCGTGCTCCATGTAACGCATAAAAATAAAATATTTATATCGCCTTTGAAATATGCTATGCGTATGTACTATATGTGGATGATTCAATTTTATCAACATCTCAATCTCCCTCGGCAGAAACTTCTTAACGAAATCCTTCGGCGCAGTGTTTGTGTCTATAACTTTGCACGCGAGTATTGATAATTTGTCATGTTTATTCGCGTTTCTGTATTCCGCTAGATAAACCTGTTTGTAATAAATTGGTATGAAAACTTTTACTCCTTACTGCATACCATCATAGTTATGTCAAACTCGTTAAAATCAATGCATTGATGAAAAGAAAAAAAAAAGATTTATTTTTGTCATAAAACTTACTTACCTTAGCGTAAGATCCTTCGTTAACCTTCTTTATCATTTTGTAACCGCGCATAGTCAGCGTCAACTGTTCAGAACCGGTTAGTTTTAAATCTTCATCATTATTACTCTGTAAGAAATATATGGCATAGGTCTATGTTTTTGTGAAAAAAAAATCTACAATAAAATTAGGAAATCAGTAGTTATATAAATTAAATACCTTAGATCTGCCCTCCATTTAATCGTGTTTCTTTTGTTTGGACGTTATATTAGCTAACGATTTAATCATTTCACTTGCCTGAAACAAAAAATATGTTTGCACATGTTTTTGCAGTTATGTTATAGGTACAATTTACGGCCATTTATGGACATAGAGAGACACTGGAGCTTTTTACCCTTAATATCATATAATCATATAATCTGGTGATTAAAGACTGACCTTACAAGCAGTGGTAGAGCCAGGCAGTTTGAAGAGTCCAGCTCCGGAGGCCCACCCATTTTACCCTCCACTTCCCCATCTCCATAGCAAGCCAGACCCCCACTTCCATTCTGTTTTAAAGGACGACAACGTAACTGTGACACCATCTGTGATGCAGATGTCCGCGGGCGGCGCAAGTTACTTACCATCAGATGGCCCTTTTTTCTACCCGAAGGTGTAGGCAGTGGCTGTTAAGTCTCGGCTCGCCGTTATATTCACGTCCCAAATGGAATCGGTGGCGAAACAATTACCATACCAGACGCAAAGTTTTCAGTCAATGATATTTATCACACATAACTTTCGAAATTAATTTCGAAAAGTCATTGGTGTGAGCCAGGATTCGAACCCGCGTCTTCTTGATTCAGAAGCGGGGTGTGCTCGACCATTGGACCACCCAGACCGATCATACTGAATATATGAAAATGTTCCTTACCCTATAAACTGAATCCCTGCGAGGCCCTCCTGCCAATATTTCGTCTTGATTTTTAATAGGTTTCTTTCGACTCTCTGCTAATTTTCGTCTTTCCTCTTTGGCCCGCTGGAGTGCCGCTGTTTCTACTGCATTCATAGCTATTCAACATATTAAAATAAAGTCGTAATTTATTGTAATAAAGATTTAAAATTGATTACTAACAATATTGTGTTCGATATATTGTAATAGATACTGTAAAATCACACTTACTAGTCAATCTGCTATCCATAGCAATCCAATCAGAATTGAGCAGCTGGGTGGCGTTGTGGCGTAATCCAGGATCCGGCTCCAACATATGTTTCACAACAGCCTTGCATTCCAACGAGATGGTGCTACCTACTTTAGATCTGAACCGATACTTTTTACCCATTTGCTGTTCGTATAACTTTCGCATGCGCGTATCATCGAAAGGCATTGACTTGTTCAGCATAACAAAGAGCACCACACCCAAAGACCAAACATCTGTTGGCTTCGGTTGATACGGTTTCCCGCGAAGAATCTCCGGTGCTGCATATGACATGGACCCACAATATGTTTCGCTCAAAACTGATTGATCGGTTTCATCAACAACGAATCGGGCGAAACCGAAATCTGTGAGCTTCACGTTGAAATTTGACGTAAGCAGTATATTTTCACACTTGATATCCCTATGAGTTATCTCCAATTCGTGTAGATATTGCAAGCCCAAAGCGAGTTGACGCAACCATACTCTGGTCTGGTTCTCTGATACGCAACCGTTCTTTAATACATAACCTAACAAATCTCCATTCTCACTGTATCTCATGAAGATATAATATTTCGTTTTTCTCTGGAATATGCTATGGACGTGGATCATGTGTGGATGATTCAGACGGATAAGCACGTCTATTTCACGCGGCAAAAATTTTACAACGAAGTCCCTTGGCGCTTTACCTGTTTCTATAACTTTGCATGCAAGTAGTGCTTTGTATTCATCATCTTTTGCAGTGTACTCTGATAAATATACCTGTATTGAAATATATTTAGTTAGCATAACTTTCCTGCTATCATGACTCAGTTCTATACCAGCTAGAATATTATAGAATGTCATAGATACCTTTGCGTATGCGCCTTCCCCTAGAAATTTTAATAATTTATACCCTTTTAATGATAAAGTATTCTCCTCGGATGGAGTACTTTTCAAATCGGTCATGTTAGTTTGTACATGAAGTGGAATTTAGAACACTGCGCCTCAAATGCACCGCCCTTCAGCGTGACCCTTGCAATAGTAGGCTGGTTCATGACCAAGGGGAATGAGGACATTTTTTATATCTGAATATACGGAAGATTACATTATTATTAGTACTAGAATTTTGTATTTACATGTTCAGAAGATGGTGAGGAACGTCACGAAATGTCAATTTGAGTTTATGTGGATTTATTCCTTGCATGTTTTTCTTTTTGCTGGTTATAAACTCAAGAAGTATTCAAAGAGTAAAATATCATTATCAAGATTGTAATGATTATAATATTTTATGCATAATCTTTGGGTTAAGAGTACCTATCGCGAAACTTTATTAGTTTAAATAAAAATTCAATCGTACAATTTAATTACTTATTAAGTGATTTAATCTTACTCCATGATCTATTTGTAGATGGTGTACTATAGCCACACAGTACGCTGCATGAATGGGCCGGCTCGACCCGTTACCTCTCAGAATATCGACGTAACGTATTCGCGTTTTGATCGCTAAGAAAGGTATCCGGACACCCACTTCCTTTTCCCCCGTAATTCCCATCCCACTCCCGTAAAGGCCGGCAACGCAACTGTAACACTGATATAACAGTTGTCCATGTGCAGCGCTGGTTGCTTACCATCCGAAGACCCATTTGTTCATTAGCGAACTATCCCATCATGGTTTATATGTTGTTATCAAATAAAAGTCAATATAATTTTACAATCAACAATATACTTATAACTTAATGAAAAATAAATTAACAATAATAACATACAACTAGGTACTATCACAATTCCAATTGCTTTTTATTTAAAAATTCACCAGCCAACGATATTCTCTGCAAGAACGATGGTGCCGGTGTCAAAAGCAATTCGTAACGGTGCACGTCTGGATGATCAGAGTACATCTTCTCCTTACGTATACGTTCCAGCATATGTTGGGGTTCACATTTGGATTTGGCCTTCCAATCCATACTCAAAAAGTCTTGTATAACCTTTGGCAGAATTTTGAAAACTTCTTTAGCACGGTTATCACTCGGCGTCTGCAATGGTTCCGAATCTTTTGCAGCCTGTGGCACTATTATATCATCAACGTCAACTTTAGTTTCTTCTTTCACATCAGACGTATTCTTTTCCAAATCTTCTAGAATAGTATTCATCTCTTCTATATTATTATTTGTGTTATTGTAATAACGATTTATTCTTTCTATAACTATATCTCTGAGACTCGACTCGTTCTTTGTTTTCTCTATTTCAGTTCCATCAATGTTAACATATCCTGTTCTAGTTTCAGTCTTTATTAATACTTGATTCTGATCTATTTTCACATCGGCTGCACTGGCATCGTGTTCACCTTGTTCCAGTTTCTGAGGACTTTCAGTCGTTTGATTGGTAGTATTGTTTTCTTTGGTTGCTTCTATCATAGTCATGAATTTGATATTGTCTTCCTCTTCTAATAATTGATATATCCTATGGACTTCACTGATATTCATTCTGTAATAGAATAATATATTATTCTATCAACTTTAGTACAGTTATATATTACAAAAGTGATCATATCATCAATATGTTCGCAAACAATTCTAGCAGAATTTTTATTTCAGTGTCATTTAAAAGTAGTAGAGCCAAGCAGATTATATCTGCGTGAATGATGCGGCTCGAGACATGAAATACCACATCTCTCAGAAAATCGACATAAAGTGGTGGACTCTGCGTTTCGTTCGATGAAAAAGATATCCGGAGGCCCTTCCCCATCCCTAACCCATCTTAAAGAATGGCAACACAAGTCTGTTTTCTTTTTATGGGATAGGAGGGCAAACGAGCAGGCGTGTCACCTGATGGTAAGCAACCAACGCCGGCCATGAACACCAGCAACACAGCTATAGTGTTACTGTAGCGTTGCCGACCTTTAAGGGAAAGGGGATAGGGAAGGATGGAGAAGGGTGGTGGGCCTCCGGGTACCTCTCTCACCGAACGAAACGCGGTATGAGCTACTAAACGAGTCTATTTTCCGAGAGATCGTGGTATTGCGTGGTAGAGCCAACCAGTTCACTGCATGAATGCATGCAGCGAACTGCTGGGCAATTCTAGTCGCTAATTACCAGGTGACCCGCTAAATCTTTTACCGTCCTCTCCAGAAAAATAAATTCAATACATCAATACCTATATTATACAAACAATAAATCATAGTGGGATGAAAGACAAATAATTTATTTTATCGATCTTCTAAACTCTAACGTAATAAGGATACCATAAAGTAACTTCCACTCACCCCTGTCTAGCTTCATGGCAGCAATAAAGCATAGCTGGATCTATTGGATGCGCTTCGGTATTGAACACATATCCACCAATGTCTACCACACACTCCCCGTTGGGTGTGTTGATGACGGTTCCATGAACACCCGGGTTGTGGATGAAATTATCCGGGTCGAACAGTAAGTAGAGATACTTTGTTGTCTCCGCCAAAAAGAATGACTCCATGCGGTCTTCTTTGCGATGGTCACGGACGTCTTTTATCTAAAAACAAAACGGTTTATTGAACTGAATCTTCTTTACTTTCCAGCCCGTTGCCGTTACGTTGTCCGGCTTAACGATAGAAATGGGAAGTGGGATGGAGAGTGAGAGGATTGGGCCTCCGGATACGTCACAGAACGAAACGCGGCATGAGCCACTTTACGAATGAATGTATGTATGTAATATCGATTATTTATTATTCGCATTCGAAATTAAGTGAATGTTTTCGAATATGTTACAAAAACAACAAAAAAAAATATACATACAGACGAATTGAGAACCTCCTCCTTTTTTTTACATACACATAACTTCACGCCAAATCCCTTGCGGGGTAGGCAGAGAGAACAGAGCGCCATAGGGCACGATTCTTACACACCTCACTCGCTTCGTTGACTTTCATAACTCTTTTCATGCACGCGCGTCGGTTTTTGAGGCTCTTAACATCACCTTCCTCCAGAACACGTTCTATTTGGTCTTGGAATGTGTGTCTTGGCCGTCCTCGACTCCTACATCCGTCCGCTTTTGCATTGTATATCTGTTTAGTCAGTCTTGCGTCAACCATTCTTTCTACATGTCCGAACCATCGGAGCATGCCCTTTCTTACTTTTACACCGACACTCTCTTTCAAACCAACTTCCTTCCTTACAACCTTGTTTTCTACGCGGTCAGCGAGAGTCACTCCGCAGATTTTGCGTAGAGCCCTCATTTCTACCGCGTTTATTCTACTTTCATGCACACTCTGCCATACCCAGCTCTCGCTTCCATAAGTTAGTGTTGGGATCAGGACTGCATTGTGGATTGCTAACTGGGCCTTTCTGCTAATATTTTTTGCGCCCAGGAATCTGCCCAACACTCCGTTTACGCTATTTCCTATCGCCACTCGTCTTTCTACATCCGCGGTGTACCTTCCATCTCTGCTAAAAGCGCATCCAAGATATACAATTTCATTCACCTGTTCCAGCACTACATCATCAACCATTATCCTTGCATCTGTTCTGGATTCCTCCCTTTCAAACACCATTACTTTCGTTTTCGTCGCATTCAACTGCAAGCCTTTAATCATGCAATCATCTTTCATAGTAGTGACTAGTGTTTGCAGGTCCGACGGCGATTCGGCTAGAAGCACGGCGTCATCTGCGTAAAGCAGGCAGCTCACAACTAGGTCACCCATTCGCATCCCTACATCCATCGATCTCATTCTCTGGAGACAACTGTCCAGGTACAGGATGAACAGTCGAGCGGACAGCACGCAACCCTGTCTGACGCCGATATTGACGTCAAACCAGGGGGACAAGCCGCCGTCAACACGCACACACGCTGTGCAGCCCTCATAAGTGGACTGCACAGCGCGCAGCAGTGTTCCGCTCACCCCGTAGCCCGGGAGTATATCCCACAGATCCCTTTTTTTTGAAGTCGAAAAAGCAAATTTGTAACCATAATTAAAGGTTTTGCTATCACAATATTATATTACTTCCTATTGCCAGGCAATTGCCAGCTATACTCACTGTGGCATATCCGCAGGGTGTCCTTGCACTATGCTGTATACTCCTCAATATATCTTCACCCATTTGCAGTAATATCGGGTCCCTTGTATCTCTATACAAGTACATAATAGATTCGATCAGTTCAGGTCTCAATGGGTAACTTTCTCGTGATGAAGACGCTTCGCCGGTTCCCAGGTTGTAAACTTCAGGTGTAAATCCATATTGTCTCCACACACTGTGGTAGTTATGTATTATACGCATTGCTGTATCACTTTCACCTGATTACAATAAATGTAGTGTGTAGGCAGAGAGAATAGAGCGCGATTCTTACACGCCTCACTCGCTTCGTTGACTTTCATATCTCTTATGATGCACGCGGGCGATTTTTAAGGCTCCTAATATCACCTTCCTCCAGAACACGTTCATAGAATGTGTGTCTTGGCCGTCCTCGACTCCTACATCCACCCGCCTTTGCATTGGATATCTGCTTAGTCAATCTTCGTTCATCCATTCTTTCTATATGTCCGTCTATTCACTCTCTTTCAATCCAACTTCCTCCCTTATAGTTACATACACAATAATATCCTTTTTTCTCTTTCTTGCTCTAATATTACTCCTTCCTTTCACACATACCAATAAGACTGAGCACTCCTGGCCAATATGACTCTAGCGATTGAAACACGGGCAGCGTGACGTGACCCCTCAGCATTGTGGCCCACACGAACCAGTCGTCTTTCTTCAAGTACTTCTCTATCGCTTGCCGAGCCTCAATAAACATCGACATCAGCTCTGGTCTCTCCAGCAGTATTGCCCCTGTAAGAAAAATAATATTGCTGAAAATGTTTCGTTTCTCTACTTTAACAGTTATGGTACGTAGTTCACTGCATGAATGGGCCATAACAGTGAAATACCGCGATCTGTCAGAATATTGACGTAAAGTGGCTAATGCTGTGCTTCGTTTGGTGAGAGAGGTATCCGGATGCCCTCTCCTCTCCTTTTCCATCCCACTCCCTTATAGGCTAGCAATGCAACTGCAACATTATCAGTGTTGCAGATGTCCATGGGTGGCGCTAGTTGCTTATGATCAGGTGAGCCACATGCTCGTTTGCAAAAAAAATATTATGTAAGCTGTACCTTTCACTAAATATTCATAATATGAGTCAACTCCACCACCGATGCCCGCATCTTGGGCAGTCCACCTTCCTGTCATCACATCTATATGGTTTCCAACCAGTCCTATTGGAGACTTGTGATGATACAAAGCTTTCAATGCATTATATGCTATCTGAAAATTATTATATTTTCTATCATTATATAATACATAAGTTTTTTATATAACTATACTAGCTGACCTGGCGAACTTTGTTCCGCATCAAAAGTAAAAAATGAGTAAATTTTGGATATCATGAGGTTCAATTTGTGTTATGTATTGGCTTTAACTGCTGTCCCGCTATGTTAATACTGCAATATCTTCGAAAATATTTGTTTAAATTGCGCGCTGTAAAGGGTCAGGATCATCTATATTACATGCACAATCTATTTAAGACACTTAATTGGATGAGAATTAATGCTGTAATGTTTAAAATCGCTTCGTAAATATGCCATTATTTCTTGTAAGAAGTAAATAATAAAAATGGTCATTGTGGGTTATCCCTAGGATATAGACATATGCCCTCGGGGACTTTTTTGTAGACCTGAAGGTGTTTAATAATGTAGAACATTGTTTTGATCTATCACTTAGGGTTCAGCCAGCGTTTACAATTAAAGTGCTAAATCTCAAAAATTATCATTTTTTCTTTACAATATCATATATGAATTATAGATCAAAACCACCCCGTTGACACTCTCTAAATTATTAAAAAAAAAACCGTATCAAAATCCGTTGCGTAGTTTTAAAGATTTAAGGGGACAGACAGCGGAAAGTGACTTTGTTTTATACTATGTAATGATTAGCTAAACTTGGGAACTTAGAAATTGCCGTATTAATATAAATATCTAAAATTAAAAACTAAACAATAAAATATTTAGTATATATATTTACCATTATAAAGGTGATAGCTTTTAGACAATAAAATTAACTAGGCTAACTAACAAAATCAATATTATTTTTTTTCAATTAGAATTAGTACATAGTTCTTTAGATGGTAAAAATACTAAAAAATTTCTTTGTACCTGAAATGAGTGATTAGTCAAAATACAGTCCGGTTTTAATAAAATTGGACCCAATCTACAGTCATAAGAGAAAGCATCAGAATATGGTTGGGAATAATATGTAATAAATATGGGATTGCAGAAATAGTGTTAGTGATATATGTTTAGACACAATAAATATGTTTTAAACCAAGAAAAGACTTACCTCTTCATACAATGGATCACCAGTAAGTCTACTTAATGTACCAAATTCTATAATAAAAGTACCAACACCAGCAGTACAAGTCACGCTTGTCTCTCCTGGAGGAACACCTGACCTTAAGTTGATTGTCCCATATGGCATGCCTGTTGTTGTATCAAATGCTGTGATTAATCTTTGAGCTACATCTTCTGCTAAGCGCAAGAGTGGACCATTACATGGCCACCCTGGTTCTAATTTCATTCCTGTTCTAGAATTTTAAAAATGTATTATTGATATAAGACCTATGTTTTTAATTATAAGATTCAATGTATAAAGGTACAAATAAAGTGATATTATGTTTACAATTATAATTTTTATGATTTTAATAAAGGAAGTAAATATATTTTTATACAATTTAAAATCACAGGCACATTGCAAGCGGTCTAAATAAAAACTTAGTTCGCATTACTTTTAAGGACCATTGAAAATAATAAACAGATTTAAAGGTTGATTGTTAATTGAGCTCTGCTTGAAATATCATTATATATATACTGGTTTTTCTTAAATTTTACTTAATAATGTACATGTAATAAGAAAAATTATAATACATATGTATATGCTTACTTGTGTGATAAAAGATGAGCACTTAGTAATCCGCCTATGATTCTTATGTTAGTTTCAAACACAGATACATTAATGTCTGCATCAAAGTTTTTCTTTTGTAATACAATATCAACAACTCGGTTAAACTCTGTATAGTTGCCCATTATAGCGAGAGTGTCCAAGGCATCTAAAAGCGTTAAGGAATAGCTGCCCCATGTATCTACACCATCACAGCTCAACGGACGTAATTCATCGTATGGATATGCATATCGCAAGTAACTATCATATCCATGCTGGAACATTTCCCTCACTTCCTCTCTAAATAAGAATAAAATAAAATTTATTGTTTATTTATTGCAGTGTTATTTTACGAGAGAACCATTAGATACTTAAATATAGGTTGTTTTGTTACAAAATTCAAACTTTATCTGTTGTATGTAGTTGCTAATTATCATACACATTAAAGGACACGTAATAGAGTTACAGTTTAAAAGGAATTATTATTTTATGTGTCTATACTTACCTTAGCCTCAATATATCGGCTTTCTTATAAACTCTTACTGACACACATTTCTCGCAACTGAGGTATAATAAGTAGCATAGCAATAATATAGATCTACTAGCAATGTTATACATAATTTTTGAGTTGTATTGAATATAATGCTGGCCAAGAATTACAAAAAAATGAAAACCAACATAAAACGCAAGATTTCCAGTTTGTTTACATCGTCGTGTCAATTGTCGTACGTCAAATATCTGTCAAGTGTCAACAGACATATTTCTTTTTTTATAAATTTTAATGACTTGGTTAACTTTAAGCCGAGTTCAACCAGCGAACTTTGTATCGCCTCAGAGAAAAAGTTAAAATTGTGGCTTATAGGAGATAGGCATCTGTCATCACGGACTTTTGTATATCTTCGGAAGGTGTATAATAATGTAGTGTAATGTTTTGGTCTATCAATTAGGGTTTAGCCAGCGTTTACAATTAAACAGCTAAATCTAGAAAATTATTATGTCACGGGTACGAATGCTCACATTAGCTCACGCCAATGACTATCGGAATTAATTTCATAAGTTATATATGATAAATATCGATTATTAAAAACTCTGTGCCCGGTAAGGCTTTAGGTTCGTCACCTATTCCATTTGGGACGTTAACATAACGGCAACACGAGGCCTTCCATCGCTTCTAAAAGCTCCTCCCAAATATACAATTTCATTCACCTGTTCCAGCACTACATCGTCAACCATTATCCTTGCATCCGTTCTGGATTCCGGCCTTTCAAACACCATTACTTTCCATAACCACCATCACCATAAATTGTTAATGTGAGGTTAATATATATCTCCAAGTAGATATTTACGGGAGTGACTTAATCAACATGTGACTAAACTCACTAACAAAAAATTATGATAAAAAAAATAACAGACGTAAGGAACACCATTAATTTTAATTTGTGTAGAGTATAAATTAAAATTTTAATGTAATCTCTTGGTATCGTCATTGATACAATCACACTTAGTTTACATGGGGACTCATGGGGTATGCACACTAATTTTCTCCCTTTGTTACGGTCATGAAGTGCATTTCTTGTTTCACTCTCATTATTGCTTTTATACTCGCTCGTTGGGTTCTGGCCACTATTCACCTGGCCTTTCTCTAATCAATCAGATCATTGATTTGATTGTGGTATGTCAATCATTGTCCATAAAACTGCATAAACTTATCTTTTGAAACTCACCATAGATTTTTAATCATAGTTTCCATATTTTAAAACCGTGGTCTTACTTGAAGATAGATTGATATTATTACTTATGGGTATTATTAAAAAGATCTGGAAATTCAATAAAGAGCGTATTAAAATAATTACGCAAACAGTTTAAAAAATAATCCAATTATTTTCCAATTCTCGGGCGGTTATTTTATTTAATAGTGCAAATTGTACGTTTAATTTCAATAATAGACTAAAAACATTATAATATGTCACGATTGGTTTAAATTCAAATGGTCATAGACTAAAGAGTAACTTAACTGCAACAGCTGAAAGTGGATGGCTGGTTGTGTCCGTTGAGTTAATAATTTTGGTTTTGGGGGTGATTTTGTTACAAACGGCTTGTTAATTTTAGTTCTACTCTCTACTTTTATCAAAGATGTATTGAGTTAAAGTTTACTACATCCGCTTTGGTTGCCATTATTCGCGCAGTTCTCGTAAAGTTGATCTGGTTTGTTCGTTATTGTTTACGGAAACGAGTGCCATGGCTTTCAGAATACACGAAGATCAAGAAAATGCCTCCTTGGGTCTCAGAAAAGACAATGTTGATATATTTGCGAACCAACGACGTGCCCTCGGTGACCTTAACCAATTCGGTTGCAACCAAAGTCGGAACCTAAAACTTGTAAGTTTGAACTATTTTATGTCATTATTAAGAAATATTTTGTATCTTTTTGTTATTAACAATTTTAATCTGTTTTAGCCGGGATTGACGAATGGACCCTGTAAAGTTCAGGAAGAAAATAGGACCATGCGTCAGATAAAAAATGAAAAGAATATAGTACTACCCGTGGCACAGTTTCGCGCCTTCAGCGTATATGAAGACAAGGAGGTAGAAGCCAAAAAACGAGATTCTACATATAAGCCGTTCGCTGTGAAAGATAACAAAAAAGACATATTTACCAGCAACGAAAATGTTAAGGCACTATATTCCAAAGGTGAAAAGAAACCAGATCGGCCTATTGAAACATCTCAGATTTAGTAAGTTGACATAAATTGTGTATTTTTTATAAAGCTTACTACCTGGGTCTAGGTCATAACTTAGTATAGTTCTAATGCTTCTTTATCATACTTATTTTTGTACAGTGCCTCTTTACAAGAAAAGAAAGATGTGGCTGAATCCCCTATGTCAGTTGTGGACACTAGTGTGCTTTCTATGTCCATTTCAAAGAATGAAAGTCAGATAATTGATGTTGAAGATGATGATACTACCACTGCACAAACTGATAGGGAGTTGTTCTTCCATGTGATTGAATATAGAGAAGACATATATGAGTATATGAAAGAGATTGAGGTTAGTGCTATAACCATTCTTAATGTAACTGTTGTGTATATCTTTATTGACTGCAGTAGCTGACACTAGTCAGCTATTATTAGCATTATTTTTCCAGATCAGCAGGCCTATTATGACCTCTTAATCTTAATTTTAGTCAGCTTACACACAACTAATTCATACTTCCAGTGATCATTTGTAGCCAGTGATAAATAGTCACTATCAAATTTACTGCTAATTTGAATTTTTAACAAGTAATTTCACCTAATCAGTGACTACTCATTACTGATGTAGAAAAAATGAATTTGTGAGGCAGCACAAGCTGGCTGGAATTATTGATTCTATTATCTTATTAGATATGTATTTCTAGATTTATTTATATCAGTGAATTATTTGATGGGCCTCATGGCGCATTGGTAAAACTACTGGTTGGAGTAATGATGTTGGGGGTTCGATTCCCACCTAAGCACAAATATTTGTGACAAACATGAATATTTGTGTGGTGTCTGGGTGTTTTTTTATGTATTATAAGTATGTATTTACAAAAGAAAAGTATATATGTATTTATATCCGTTATCTAGTATCCATAACACAAGCATTTAGTTGCTTAGCTTGGAACTAGAGAGTGCAGTGTGTATTGTGTCCAAGATATTATTATTATTTAATTTAACATTGCACATTTTTGTGTGAATAGGTGAAAAATAGAGCAAACCCACGTTATATGCGTAAACAGCCAGACATCACTCACATGATGCGTTCCATTCTTATTGATTGGCTGGTTGAAGTTTGCGATGAATATAATCAGCAGAGTGAGACATTGCATTTAGCTGTCTCATACGTAGACCGGTTCTTGTCATACATGAGTGTGGTACGCACCAAATTGCAACTTGTTGGCACAGCTGCTACTTACATTGCTGCGTAAGTATTAATAATAATTTTTTTAGTGTTAATAGTTTAATTCTCTACATTATTATGGAATTTGCGCTATAATCTTACACTATGATTCAACATGAGTGAAAAACAGGTATTCTATATTTAGTAAAGTGAACTAATCACTTTAAAGTACAATTCCCATAATTCAAACCCTTTTTCTTTTGTATTAACCATATTTAACTTTATAATGTTTACATTACCTAGTTTGATTTCCAAGGGATTTTTACCATTTATAGCTGCCTACTAATTTTGTGGGATATTTGCAAGGATATTTTTCATATAAAGCACATATAATATAACAACAAAGTTGTCAAGATTTTTTGTATATTTATAAATATTTTGATGTTTTTGTTAAGGAAATATGAGGAAGTATATCCCCCTGAAGTGTCAGAGTTTGTGTATATCACAGACGATACTTACACCAAGCGTGAAGTCCTCCGAATGGAACATCTAATTCTGAAGGTGCTCTCCTTCGACCTGTCAACTCCAACCTCACTGGCATTCTTGTCCATGTACTGTATATCTAATGGACTCTCTAAGAAGACATTTCATTTAGCTTCTGTAAGTATATATTTTTTGTTAATACAATAACCTTATTGAAGGTGTTGTTGTGGGTTGTATTCATCAGTATATGCCAAGCCAAGTAAAAAACAGTAAATTTTGTAATTAACAAGTAACAGTAATCTTGCCTACCAATTTTAATTAAGATTCATATTAGTTAATCATATTTAGTTGTGTTAGCCTTTATAATTATGTGTTCTATTTATGTATGTAGAAAGAAGAATATGTAAATAAAAGAACTTTGAACACAACCATATTTTAAAAAGGTGAATAGTTTTTCGGAGAAACGTAAATGCTCGAGCGCAGCTTCTAACGTTATGTGCATTTTTACCAAACCATTTGCATATATACACCACTGTTATAAAAAAAATAATTAAAAAGCTGGTAACTGGCTTGAATGTTGGAGACAACTTTCTAATGAACTTGTACAGCTTGCAAATAAATTATATACTCATAATTTGTAAAATACAAATTATATCACTTTGAAATAGATATAACCATTTCAACGGGTACTGATTTTTTCTGTGTCAGAACTTCATGACATAACCTATTTAAATTTGTGTAATGCTAATATGTTTGCCTAGATAGTTGTATATGATGAACTGGCATATTATGTAAGGCAAAGTATCCATGTTATATAAATCCTTACTTCTGGAAGACAGTAATTGCAGTAACTTCTGTTTCCCTACAGTACCTTGCCGAACTCTGTCTACTGGAAGCGGATCCTTATCTTCAGTTTAAACCATCTATAATTGCTGCAAGTGCTTTAGCAACAGCTCGCCATTGTCTCCTGTGTGAGAATTGTACAGGCGACGACATGAATAAATCAGAGTTGAAGGATGCTAAAGATGGAGAGGTTAACCCCAAGTGTATTGCCACAGCATGGCCCGAGGCATTGGTCAAATGTTCTGGATACACACTGTCAGATCTGGAGGCTTGTCTTGTTGAACTTGCTCGTACACACTCTCATGCATCATGCCAACCGTATCAAGCTATTCCTGATAAATACAAGAGTAACAAGTGAGTGTTTTATTTATAATATATCTATAGCAAATTTAGTAAATTTATTTCTGAATAATAATTCCCTCAAGGAATTTGTCAATTTCTTTCTAATCATTATTTTTTAGTTGTGTTGAAAGGGATATTAGCATTGAAGAGGTTTTGGAAGCGTTAAATAGTTGTAAGGCTGTGGGATATAACAGAATAACAGCCAAGATGTTAGCAGCTAGACAGGGTCTGGTAATCAAACTGCTGCACCGAATTTTCAACCTTTGTTTTGAGAGTGGTATTGTGCTTGCAGACTAGTGTAAGGGTAAAGGGTCGCAGCAAGAGTGCTAGAATGATCAAGTACAAGACATTATTTTGCTAAGCATCGTCGGCAAGCTGTTTGCAAAGATATTGATAAAAAGGGTGTGATGAATAAAAAGTGAAGAAAAAATATGGGTTGTGCAAGCAGGTTTTAGGAAAATAAGTGGTTATAGCATAACTTCACGCGTTTTTCTACCAAATATTGTAGGCAGCGCCTGTTAATTCTCACCGTTATGTTTGTCTCAAATAGAATAGGTGGCCAACCTATTGGCATAGGGCACAAGGTTTTCAGTCATTGATATTTATTATATAGCCAGGATTCGAACCCGCGACTTCTTGATTCAGAAGCAGGATGCTCAACCACTGGACCACCGAAACTGTAAGCGGTTATATGAATCAAGTTTTCTGAGAGACGAGGCATAGTCGAGAAACGCTGATGCTCAAATCATCCTGGCGTGACGGTAGTAAGAGTTGCAGTTGATGATTGACATATGGATTTGACAGAGAAAGCAAAACACAAAAGCAATGAGTTTTCAAAGAGAATTTTCACATATATCAAAATGGAAGATTTTGGTTGATCAGGAAAAAGTGGAACAGGGGATTTTTTTTGTATATTTAGGTACTAAGTTTATGAGAGATTGAAAGTATGAATGCCGTATTGAACTTCGGGGGTTTTGGCTAGAAATCAAGTGAATCAGGGGCCCTGAACTACTTTATGAACAGCCAGAAAGTTTCTATAAAGGCACAACTGATTGTACACAGAGGAGTATTGGTACCCACACTTATGTATAGTAGTGAATGTTGAGTATGGCAGAAGCAACAGAGAAGTTAGATTAATGTTATGGAGATGAGCAGTCTGAGAAGTATAGCTGGAGTAAACCTTGAGGATAAAATAAAAAATGTGTAATTTCTAGTGTCCGACCGAAGCTTCGGCCACCTTTGGCCAAAAATCCATCTTCGGCGAGATAACGACCCCGAAAACGGCCGAAGCCGAAGGTCCGAGAACAGTGAGAATTAAACGAACTGTTACCAAAGAGTGAGTGACTGACGGATTAGACTGCACTTAGTTCAGTGCGGATACCTCTATCACCATAGGCATAAGCCACTTTACGCCGATATTCTTTTTTAGCTGTGGATGATATTGAAGAAAATTATTAAATTACTAAGAGTTTATAAACCTTCGGCTGCGGCCGAAGGTTGTGGAGATTGCCGATTAATCGGCTTCGGCTTCAGCAAAAATAGACCTTCGGTCGGACACTAGTAATTTCAGAACATTGTGGTGTGAATGGAGATATAGTGACAAGGATAGAGAAAGGAGTGTGTAGATGATTTGGATATGTTGAAATAATAAGCGAAAAAGACTGCCTAAACGAATATATGAGACAAGTGTGATAGGGCAATGGGTTACGGTCGACCTGGGCGAACCTATCACGGTCAAGTCAATGATGTGTTAGAGAGAGGCCAGGTCAAGAGAGGCCACAACCGATGAGCATGTATTAAAGCGATTATGATCGTGGAGGAAGCAATAGAATGAATTAGTCTGTGCCTCTCCCCATGCGAAAAGGCGTGATTGTATGTATGCATTGATTTTATCAAAAAGAAGCGCATTAGGTATCATAAACAGGATGTGTGGCTACGGCAAATATTTAGGATATGATGTTATCGAAACAACAAAATATAAAAATCGAAATGTAACAAATTACAATATTTCAGGTTCGAGGCAGTGTCTACTATCGAACCTCGTCCGATGTATCCTGTACCGAAGTATCAGCCTCCGGCGCCAGCCCCTGCTACCAACTCCCGGACCAGCTAGTAACATATACCTCAACATTGCCAACTAGAATTAGATATACCTGTTAAGCTCCAAACGAGACATGGGACCAAAGGTTAAGACGGACGACGCAACTACTTTTTGCAGAGTGACTTAACGTTAGAACCATAGGATGTCTACGAGATCATTTTGAAATACATTATTATTAAGTGTTGTGACTGTTTCATACGTGTGCCGAATAATTAATATTAAATTTGATAAACTATCAATACTCAAACACATGATTTATTGTGGACTCCAATTAGACAAATCTAAATACTTTTAGATTTTAGTGTGTGCTTTTATAAGGGGGTTATAAATAATAATTATAATGAATTATGGTTGTACTGCCTTGACATTGCCTGATTGTTTGTTACTTAGGATAATTATCTCATAACTGTAGGTGTATGTGTTTCAATGACTAGCGGGCATGATATCATGAGTGCATAATTTTTTCATTCTTTGGTAAGCATATGTATGTATCTCTGCAAAAAGTCGTGCAGTCTGTGAACACCGTTAAAGACCATAGCATAGAAGATGGACAGGGTTTTCATTTGTGTTGACTAATATATTCTTAGTTTGAAATTGTATTGGATTCAAATAAAATTTTCTCCAAACGTACATGATAGGTTAGGACACTTTCTTTTTTAAAATTTTAATCTTATTTAAGTTTGGTTTTCATTTCATTAGAAAATAATGTTTCCTATTTTTGTAACGAAAAATATTTGGTATAGAAACTTAACTATCAACTGTACTCAGGACTGCTACCGTTTGCTCAGTTTGATTACATGATCTATAATATTAAGAAAAATCTCTTTATTAAATTACTTTTTTTTTTAATCAAGTAAAAAATCCAAAGATTTCAATATTACTAATGGAAGTGCATTGTTTATACCTTTTCACCCCAAGACTTCTCAGTTTTGCATTCACGCCATCAGAGATACAGAAAGGTCATGGAATCTTTTTCACTATGAAAGAGAAAAATCCGACAGGGAGTAAATGAATACCGTGTTTTTCCTAACATGCTGTATATATTATTACTATGATCAAAACCGTAGGCGAAACTAGGTTTCTAAAATTAAGTTAGTAATAGTAACCATAAAGGACTGAATGTGCTGTTAACAACGAATATAGGCTACTAGTAGACCTGGCGATGTTGGATCACTATTTTTAAGTGTTTACCACTAAAATTTGTGTTAGCATGATGATCAATAGCATATAGCCGTCTTCAATAAGTGGGCTACCTATCACTGCAAGAATTTTTCAAATCGGACCAGTAGTTTCTGAGATTCACGCGTTCAAACAAACTAATTCAGATTTACAAGAAAATAATACCTATAAAACTATATTCACTCACTCGGTTGCATATTCTTGGAATGTAGTTTTTATGTTGCAATTTTACTTATTATCAGGAAAAAATAGTTACTTATTGATGATGTGGCAAGGATATAATACATTACATAATTCGTTGAGAGTAAATTTCTTCTAAATGGTCCTGGAAACAGTAGTGTTATACAATCTAAATTCACTATTTCAGGGGTTGTGATATTAACCCCAGTTTTAAATATATTTCGTTACTTACGCGACTACATAGAAAAGTTGGTAAAAAAATAATACGCTAAAATATCATAAGTTTAAAGTAAAATAAACAAATTTATATGTTACTCGTAGACCGGTTTGAACTTCTAAATAACTTATAAATCAAAATTACTATCTACTGCATGAACATATGACGAAATGGTCATGGCATTTGATGAAGCGAGAGAAGTTTCGTGTTTCTTATGGTACCCTATTACAGATTCCTTTTTGATTTTTATATTAATCCAATAAAAACTGAGAACAAGATTTTATTGCTTGACATGCTTTCCTAACTATCTACAGAAATCTTAATACCGCTTCAATGTTCCAAATTACCTTTAATAAACAACGAAAATATGTTATGCTATTTTTATAACTCGACACCGCATGAAATTTTTAATTGTTTTTTTCTTACGCATGTTCTATGTATTTATTTTTATTTAAGATACATAGTAACGGAAACTTGGATAATTTCGTAAAAACATCTACTCAATCTTATAAGCATTTTCTACTTTACATCAACCGTTTTGTGTTCATTTAATTCAATGTATTTCTTCCCACATTTTCGGCCCGCGAATTCAATCACCCGGCCCAATGGCCTTGTGTCAGTTTCATTAAACTTAGTTCCACAGAGCCAAGTCTATCCTATTTTTTTTTAAGTTTTCTTCTAGACTAAAAAAAGGGTTACGTAACAAGGAATAAATTCATTTCGTAACATAACTGAAATTACCGCGCTAAAGTGTTTCGCATACATTGTTTGTTAGTAAATTATTTTATTTTTTGAGATGTAAGGTATGTTTTTAATATTGCTAAGTAGTTTTAATGTAATTTAATTTAATATAATTATATAATCGATATTTTTCTCGCGATCGATATTTCTAGTTTGCTGTTTTGTCAATGGAGGTAAGTACGAGAATCTATATTGGTATGTAATATAAATATTTTGAAAATAATGTTTGTTTTATTTATCTCTCACTACCTAATAATAGTAGGGGAGCCCAAGTGGGGATTTGAGTAGTTACTCGAGCGTGTCAGAAAACTATATGAGGAGGAACCTTATTCCTTGTAATGTCCTCCTACCAATACATTACATACGTATAAACACTTCATATAAGGGCGTGCTCCGAGGACAGCACGTCAGATTAGTAAAAAAAAATCAATCCTTAGAAAAACTCGAGCGCGTCAGATTAAGGCCAGGTAAGTTAAATACATAAAGAACAGAATATATTTCAATAATCTGACGATTTTCATGGGGCGATGTAGCTTAAACTTATAGTGTGTTGCGTATAGCTGCTGAGAACTGGATTGAAACTCCGCGCCTCTGTTCCCAAATCCAAATCGTCAGATATTTTAATACGACACTGTTGAGTTTTCTAAATATTCCCTTCGAATATCTGACACGCTCGAATAACTTTGCTTTTTTTTCTACCCTTTTCCTCCCTATCCTCCCCTAATTATTCGTCAGAATAATATCTCTCGGTTTTTTAGAAAAACAAAAATGGTAAAATGAACTTATATTATTCGTTTTAGGCCCAAATCTTCACAATTTAATCGGTCTCCATGACGCTTTAGTAACTGGAAATATAGCGGTACGAGCACCCATACTATAATTAACCTTACCTGCTGACTGTAAACGAGACTTGGGTATGGCAGTATACTCTGTATACGCATTTAATATAAACGCGTTCGAAATGAGAGCACTGCGCACAATTGGCGGAGTAATCAAGGTCAAGGGAGGGAAAGAAGCTAGAAAGAAAAGAAGAAAGGTCTCCGATGGTTTACTTGGTCTCGGTGGTCCAGTGGTCGAGCACCCTACTTCTGAATCCAGAGGTCGCGGGTAGGAATCCTGGCTCACACCAATTACTTTTCTAAAGTTATGTGTGATAGATATCGATGATTGAAAAACTTTGTATCCGGTATGGCTATAGGTTCACCACCTATTCCATTTGGGACGTAAACATAACGGCGAAGGCGAGGCTTAACAGCCACTGCCTACACCTTCGGGTAGAAAAAGGCGTGAAGTTATATTATACTCCCGATGTTTCGGAGATGTAAAAAAAATGGGCAATATTCACTAAGCAGATATTATTATACCATGCAAAAGCATATGGATGTAGGATTAAATGGCCGCCACGATACATTTTCCATGACCAAATAGCACTAGTCCTAGAGGAAGGTGATGTCAGGGGAGCCTTAAAAATCGACGGGCGTGTAGCGTGATAGAGTTAACAAAATCAAAGGAGCGAGTGAGACGTAAGAATCGTGCCTATTGGCGCTCGGTTCTCTCTGCCTACCCCAAAAGGGTCTTGGCATGAAGTTATGTACGTAAATAGTTACGAAATTTATTAAGCGAAACTAGGAATATTACGAAGGTAATGGAAGAAAGGCCTCTGTATGTATTTAATATGCCTCAGCTGTAAAGCTACTTCAATTATGCACATTTTTTTTGCAGTCCAAAATCTTGTATATATGCACAATATAAGTATAATAATAATATAATATCTTGGACACAATACACACAGCGCCCTGCAGTTCCAAGCTAAGCAACCAAATGCTTGTGTTATGGATACTAGATAACAGATATTAATACATATATACTTTTCTTTTGTAAATACATAGAAAAACACGTTTTTAATACATAGAAAAAAACGTTTTTAATTAAAATTAATTGTATACACAAGTGTTTTGGTATTCTTTAATGTGTAAAAGTAATTAAATACCTCCTATACACTCAATTTCTTCATCAACACTCTTCATTTCATATCTTTCCATCATCTCACTACATTACTACCGCGCTATGGATCTGTATACGAGTTTGTTCAACCGCATGGAGGATCTTTCGACTATATTCAGTTCGCGAATGGGACAGTATGAAGAGGATATGCAGAAACTCAATAACGACACTGCGAACCATAAAACGCTGTCCAGCCTCTCAAAGGATTTCACGGATTTTAAGGTTTTCATCTGGAAGACTATGGCTGCACTGAAATCACAAATAGAATTGCTGTCAGTGTGCATGGATCGTCATGAAATGGCATCCCGTTTTAAGGTACTGCTCCTACATGGCATTTCAGAAGGAAATCGTGCAAGCCTGGTTCCAAGTGTTTTAAATATTTTCTCGGAAAAAATGTCTATCGGAAACGTCACAACAAATGACATATCAAGTTGTTACTCGCTGGGCCGCAATACTGGTAAGCCTCGACCAGTCCTCATAAGACTAGCAAGTCGTGAACTGCGAAACAAAATCTGGCATAACAAGACCAAGCTCAAGGGAACGGGATTGACCTTGTCGGAATTTCTTACAAAGCCTAGACACGACGTGTTTACAAGCGCCCGCAAGTACTATGGAATTAAGCACTGTTGGACTTCTGACGGTAGGATAGTTGTACAGGTGGCAGAAAATTCCCGGCGAAAAATTGAAACAGCGGCCGAACTCCGTGAGCTGGTGGCTAAATATCCGCCTGCAGATACACAGGCAGGACTTAATACGGACTCCAACTCGACCTGTGTACCAGACAAGCGAACGCGTAGGCTGGCCAAATAGTGCGCTTTTACATTATTACTAAGTGTTTTGTGTTCGATTTTTAACTGTCTTGTAAACAGAATTTTGCTATTTACAGTTGATTCATGTATGTAAGTATCCCGATAAGTAAAATATCACTTTATAATTTCGTTATGTGCTCGATTCAACTTAGGCGGGTGGGTAGATGAACAAAATTTCTTATTGTTCACAGTTCAGATTTAGTAAAACATTTTGTTTTTATTAACTATGTATAAAAGTACTCAGTATGCCGACGTAACGTAACTGAAAAAATAAAATAATTGTATCATGCTACTGATGGACGTACTTGTAGGTACATCAGAACGCACATAACGTGATCGTATTGTAACTGTTGTTTTTAATGTTAAATGGTCCTTGTATTTATGTTTGTCTCTTCGAATGCTTAAAATGTCGTCTGCCGCTTTACTTGCTTATAATTAATAAATTAGGCACATTATTCTGCACACTATATTGTAATTATTTTGTTGTGACTATTGTTTTCAAATTTGTTGATATGTTTTGGCACTTGTAATTGCTTATTTAATGGAGTAGATATTAAAATTATGATGACAATAAAGAAAAAAAAAAAAGATTTGTTTACTATTTCTGCCGTATATATTGTCGCATAAAGTTTTGCCGTATATTATATGTTGTATTAATCGTTCCATCTGAAGGTGTTAAAGTAATTGCCAACCGATATTTATATGTGTATATGTGTGTGTATATAGGTGTTTATATATTAAATTTTAATCTCTCATCTGCCGGTTGAGTTCGACACTATATTATTATGTTATTGGAGCGTCTTAAGCATAATTCTGAGTTAATTATGAATATGGTAGAATTGTTGTGTAGATACATAGTTTCCTTTGCCCATTTTGTAATACCATCACACCACTTAATGAGTGTTGGAGGAATGTAGGAAAGCTAAAAAAAAAGGCCAATATTTGATAGTATAGGTATATATTCTGTGTACTTCTGTTTACATATAGATATATTTATTGATATATAGTAGTTTATATTTATATATATATATTATCTATTTATCTTATTATTATGCTTAATGATTATAATAGTGATTTTTACTCGTGTTCTTCTACTTCCGAAGATAGTTTCACTAGTCTTAACTCTGATCATGAGGACTACTCAGACCTTCGTGACCAGTTAGCCACCACTTTCTCTTGTTTCTCGCATTTCTTCAATGTTGTGCACATCAACGCCCAGAGCATCCCGGCTCACTACTCTGATTTGCTCTCTTCTTTCGATTCTTCAGTTGTTCATGCTGTTCTAGTTTCTGAAACGTTTCTCAAACCACCTCTTCCTTCTACACAATACTCTCTCCCTGGTTTTAAACTTTTGCGTAATGACAGAATCGGCAAAGGTTGCGGTGGAGTTGCCATTTACTTACGTGGTGACCTACCATGTCAAGTAGTCGATCTGTCCCCAAATCCTTATACCAACTTTGCTGAGCATTTATTTGTAGAAATAAAATTCAAATTTTCCAAATTGCTTCTAGGTGTATATTATAATCCCTCATGTCATATAGATTATTTCTCTTCATTCGAAAATAAATTAGAAAATTTATCTCCTTTGTTTGATCACACAATTATTTTAGGAGATTTTAATACTTGTCTCCAAAAAAATGATCTTCACAGCCGTAAACTTCAATCAATTGTCGCTTCTGTCAATATGCAAATACTTCAGCTAAATGCTACGCACAGGGCTCCTCACTGCAATCCATCACTCATAGATCTCATCATTGTTTCTGACCCTACTAAAGTAGCTACACATGGACAACTGACAGCGTCATTTTCTTATCATGACCTCATCTATCTCTCTTATAAAGTTCGTCCTCCAAAGCGCAAAAGTAAATTTCTGTTACTTCGTAGTTTTAAAAATATTAATCTGGAGCGCTTAGCGTCTGATGTATGTGATACTGACTGGTCTTCTGTTTATGACTGCGATGACATGGATAACAAAGTGTCTACTTTCAACAAAATAATCCTAGACATTTATGATGTACATGCTCCTATCAGAAGGGTAAGAGTTAAGTACCCACCAGCCCCTTGGTTTTCCATAGACATTAAAACCGCTATGTCAAAACGAAACAACGCAAAGAGGAGATACAGGGTCTCACCATCTGAAGAAAATTGGGAGGCGTATAAGGTATTACGAAATCGCTGCAGTCGTATGTGTAGGGATGCAAAAAAGCGCCACATTTACAACTCCATTCAAAATCTTAATACTACACAAGTATGGCAATTTCTCAGGTCTCTGGGTATTGGCAAGCTTACTCATAACCACGTTACGAACATTAACCTGGAAGAACTCAATACACACTTCTCAACTGCTCCAGTTACTACTGCCAGTAATATCAAAACTTCTACTCTTCTCTATCTCTCAAGTCTTCCATTGCCGCTAAATACATGTTTCTCTTTTCACTCAGTTGCAGAGGAAGACATCAAGAGGTCCATCCTGTCCATCTCCACAAAAGCTGTCGGTGATGACGGCATTCATCTCCAAATGCTTATCCCTATCTTGTCCCATGTTATTCCTGTCTTAACCCACATTGTTAATTTCTCTCTCACAACAAATTCCTTTCCTTTCTCCTGGAAAAAAGCGCACGTTATTCCTCTGCCAAAAGTGCCTAACCCATCCATACCAACTCAATTTAGACCAATATCCATCCTTCCTATCCTCTCCAAAGTGCTTGAGAGTATTGCTCGGAATCAACTATCTAGTTATATGTTTACAAATGGTCTGCTGAGTCAATATCAGTCTGGCTTTCGGGCAGGCCACAGCACCGCTACCGCGCTAGTCAAAGTGTCAGATGATATTCGACTGGCTATGGAAAATAAGTGCTTAACGATTCTTGTGCTACTTGATTTCAGCAGTGCCTTTAATTCGGTTGATTTTGACATACTCTTAGGTATCCTCTCTTCTCTTAATGTATCTTCTTCTGCAATCACGTGGTTTAACTCTTATCTTCAGGGTCGTACGCAGTCTGTTCGCTATAACGAGGCCTCCTCTACATGGTGTGATTTGACTGCTGGCGTACCTCAGGGTGGCGTTCTGTCTCCTCTTCTCTTCTCCATTTTTATAAATGCTGTCACAAAAGTTATTTCTTCAAATTTCCATCTCTATGCAGACGATTTGCAGTTGTATAGGCATTTTAATGTGAGCCAAACTGCTGAAGCCATAGCTGGTATCAATAATGATCTCTCGAATATTAGTAACTGGGCGAAATCTTTCGGGCTACTAGTGAATCCTCTAAAATCTCAAGCTCTTATTATTGGTAGCAGATATATGCTCAATCAATTAGAGAGCGAGAGCGAACCTCTTCCACCGATATTTTATGACACTGTTCCAATCCCCTATTCTAAAAGTGCACGTAATCTTGGGGTATACTTTGACACTAATCTTTCTTGGGACGTACACATCGCAGAGATAAGCAGAAAGATGTTCGGATCATTTCAGTCGCTCAAGCGTCTCCAAAAATTCTTGCCTTTTCAAACTAAAATTACTCTAGCGCAATCTCTTTTACTTCCTATTGTTGACTACGCTGATGTCTGTTTTCTTGATCTCAAGGAGGAACACTTAAATAAACTAGAGCGCTTGCAGAATTTGGGAATACGTTTTATTTATGGTCTCCGTAAATATGACCATGTTTCAAAATTTCGGTCCCAATTGAAGTGGTTGCCCATTAGGCAACGTCGCGATCTTCATGTGCTTACTCTTCTCTACACCATACTTCACAACCCTAATTCACCTTCTTACTTAAAACAGCGCTTCGACTATCTTAAACCTAGAGATAAACATTATCGCCTCACTTGCTCTCTCTTACTTCGTACTCAAAGTCACACATCCAGCTGCTATGATGAGTCTTTCACTGTTCGAGCAACTCGACTGTGGAATTCCCTTCCTCATTCGATCCGGGATAGCTCCTCACTAGACCTCTTCAGAAGAAGAGCTAAGGAACACTACCTTTCTTTTACCTAGTATAAGTATGTATGTATGTGTGTATTATGTATGTGTATGTGTGTATATATATGTATATGTGTATATATATGTGTGTATCTCTATGTATATATGTATGTTTATGTATAATCTATATTTATGTATATTTGAGCACTATGCGTTATATAATATTTGTTGTACACTTCAGCTCTTCCTTTAATGGTTTTACCTTTCCTCTGCCACAAAAGGGTTTGCTGGTAGATAACTCATTTTTGGGTTAAGCTCGCCTTTGTACAAATTGTGTAAAAAATTGTAACAAGTTTTATAAATTTTGTGTACAATAAAGAATAAAGAATAAAGAACACCCGGACACCACACAAATATTCATGTTTGTCACAAATATTTGTGCTCGGCTGGGAATCGAACCCCCGACCTCATTGCTGCAGCCGGTAATTTTACCAATGTGCCAAGTATTTTAGAAACCTATCGCGGTTTCGACAAATTTTGACAATGAACAAAGCAAATGTTGAAGTGTAATTTGGGCTCTCTATATCATCTCTTATAACTGCCAGTAAAATTCCCTTCAAAATCGCTCCAGCTTATATCAGAGATTAGTAGGAACAAATAGACAGAATTGTTAAGAAAAACATATTCTGGTGTCTGTAAAACCAATACCACAACAAAAATGTTTTTTTCTTATTAGAAACAGACACTCCATTTTTATTTATTTGTATAAATGTTGTATATTTCTGAGAGATATGAATTGGACGTGCGTTAGACGAGCTACTCGGTTAGATCTATTTGGAGATCATTTGCGTCAGAGGTGCTTCGTATGAAGCAGTTGCTATCCGTATAATATTAATATCATAAACTGAATTCGATGAAAGAAATAAACAACCATATTTAATATTTTATTCTAAGAAAATAAATTTCCTTAATCGTATTATCTCTTGATGTGCGAGGTCATTAAAAATAAGAATTTGTACTCTATGATTTCATGATTATGATCGCGGTGGTCTATGGATTGTGCTTCTCTTGAGTGTACACATTACCCAGTCCTTTATTTGTATTTGTACCTGAAACAAAAACAATTAAATTAGCAATTTGTTAACTTACTTTTCCAAAGTTAACATACCACATAGGAGCCATAAATGCTTATTGCCGTTTGAAGCTAGCATATTTGCATTTACGTGACCGAGCGCGTGCTCGTGGCATTTTAAACAGATTCTGTTGTTAATTTGCGCGGGAACTGCTGTATACATATGTATAAAAATATTAAATAAAATGTACTAGTCAATAAAAATAAATAAATTTATTGGTAGTATTTTTGATGATTTATTAAAAAAAAGCAACAAATCGTATTTAAAACAAGTTATTTTTTACATTGGATACAGAATAAATATTTTTTCCTTAGATTATGTTTTTGTCTCCCTTTAAGTTTAATTTTGACGACGCCGTCGGACACACGTGACATGGTTCGTTACCTGGTAAAAAAATCTGGTTGCCTGTAAAGTCGGTTTTACGGGCGAAGATTTTACGTGACAACGTCTTTTTCTCGGTAGAATATTTATTGATATGAATATAATTAAGTTGAAGGCATTTGCTCGTCCGTTTCCATTGTTTTGAGAGTGGTGATTCCTGTTGAACATTTGAAATTGAATGGATGAATTTTTAATTTTAAAGAATCAATTTGAAAATCAAAACACTTATTCAGATCGAAGGTTCAAATTTTTGCTAAATAAATTTGAAATTAATTAAAATTTGTAATTGTAAATGATGAAGTTGAAAATTAAAACATTTACTTAAATTAGATGTTAAAATTCTTGCTCAACACAGTTTAAATCAAGTTTTCTTATATCTGCCACTTTTTCTTAATATTTGTAATTTTAAAGAATCAATTCGAAAATCAAAACATTTATTCAGATCGAAGGTTCAAATTTTTGCTAAATAAATTTGAAATTAATGAAAATTTGTAAAATAATAATTAATTAATTAATTAATTTTAAACTAATAATTTACTTAACACTATCAACATTTATCAATAGTATGACATAACCTATAAACTCAGTTTCTCAACTTTTGTGTCAATCTAACAATTAATCAATCAATCATAGTTTACGATAATGAAATATCAGTGTACAATTATTTACCTTTATTGTTGTAGTTGTTGTAAATGACGAATCTAAGCACTCCACATTTTCACTACAGACACAGCTGACGATACTTTAACCACACGTGTGAACTTGTATTATGACGCTTTCTTGTTTTTCCAACGCCAAGAACGTTCGAGAAAGACAAAGACAGAGACACAAGCATGCGCCGATTCAATGCGCCTAATTCTCTAGTGCTGCGCGCGCGGCAGACCGATCATAGTTGAGTGGGAGAGAGACGCAAGGCATTCGGCGGGCCTCTCTCTCGTTCGGTGACTCATCGTAACGTTACCGAGCGTTACACTTTTTCATAAGTGACTCCCAGCCGCAACCTAATTTAAGACGTTGTCACGTCAAAAAGGTTTTAATGTAAAGCAGAGTATAGGTCAACATAGATTTGGATCGAAATTTCAAGGGTGCCGTATACTGCACCACCCGCCAGACATTAATTATTATCCACTAACAGACATTTTTTTTATGGGATAGGCGGGCAAACGAGCAGGCGTGTCACCTGATGGTAAGCAACCAATGCCGCCCATGGACACCAGCTCTCTCACCGAACGAAACGCGGCATCAGCCACTTTACTACTTTGAGTCGGTCTTGAGAGGTCGTGGTATTTCACCGGTCGAGCCGTCCCATTCATGCAGCGAACTGCTTGGCTCTACCATACCATTTATCTGTTTAGGTATAAATTTCTTTGATACAGATTGAATATATTGTATTTTATCGTAATTAAGTATGAATTCCGTTGACTACGAACCATTGACACGGGTTTATTAAATTTCACACTGTGGGCTTCTTTATCTAAATTTTATTGAAAGGTCTTTTGGCAGAACGAAATCACAGCGCCGACAGAAGTCGCAGCTAGTTAAATCATATAGCTCCATTAAAACTTTAAGAAACATACGGCCGGTTAATATTATCTTTTATTTCTATTATTTGTACAACCGACTTCGCTTAAATTATATGCTTTAGTGTTTTGCTCAAGGGTTTTAGATAGTTTCTCTATGAAACTTTAGCCTATAAATTGACTACATGTTTATTTATACCCTAAGGGTATTAAAATAACTATACATAATAACTTCTCAATTATCTTCTATTGTAACCTATTTGGTACATGATAGGTACGTTTAATTATCTTACACATTAACCCGCTATAGAACCATATTCAGGCGAGGTTAACGGTTACTTGGCCGTATTCTATAAAACAATCATTTTTACTAGCAGTCCTACATTAACTTCACACTAGAAGCACAATTTTCTGGAAAATATATTTAAACACCTAATTAATTCAGTAAAATAAATGTTTACATTAAAAGCGAGTGAATTTGAATTTTGTATTAACTGTTTGTTTGTGTGGCGTGCTAGAAGCGTGTCTACGTATAAACGCCCGCCATTTCCAGGAAGCGTCCACTAAACAACATGGTCTATTTCAATTTCATTTAACCTTCAGACGTTCGCCAATTCTTCGTTCCCGTCTGATGCGCGACGCGAGACTTATCTTATTATAATGTGTGGATGCTGTTCGCGTACCGAAAGGAGACGATGCGTAAACATAATAAATCATAATGTCGTTCAGTCTGTATGTCGCGCCGATATGTTTGTAGACTCGAGATATAATTTGTGACGAAGACAAGTAACACGTGTATGATGTACTACTATAGCGAGTTCATAATTCATATTGTGATGGAACCTTGTCACAATAATAGCTGCGTGACGCTTCAAAAAACGCACGACTTTTAATCACTTTCTTACTTATTTTAACGAGTAAATATGATGTTTAACAATAAATAAATCACAAAAGTTATATATTTATTATATATAGTTATAAATTCAACAATAACAATTTAAACTCAATAGTATGCGCTTCAAAACGATGCAAACGGTACTGACACTGACTCCTGCACTACGTCATCACCGCCAAGACGGCGGCTATTCCAATCCCAATATCAACGCGCTATGATTATATATCGTTAAGTCATATTAAGTACCTACCTACATGTAGGTACCTACCCGGTTCGCGAGTACAGAAGAACAAAATTGGAAAAAAAAAATAGGGCCCCTTTTTTTCTTACAGTGCAGTGTTATTCGTGTTTGCGTTAATGGATGGATGTAACTTTTGTGCACATTTTAAAAATGCCCTGAAATTTATAGTAGTTAGTAGTATTAATTGGTAGGATTTTTTGGTAAGGTAAAAAAAAATATAATAACCCCTAACAATAAAAGAGACTGTAATCAAGTTATTAAGTTAATGCACAATATGTCTACTAAAACAGATGCTAAGATCTCCGAAACTACGCATCGGATTTTGATTACTTTTTTTTAATAGATGGAGGGTATCAACTGGTTGGTTTTTATATAGTTTATGTACAATGTAGTAACGAAAAAGGGATAAATCCAAAATTAATTAATTTATTACTTTTGATGCGGAACACAGTTCGGCGGGTCAACTACTGCGTTACGTGTTTGTAGTATCAGTTTTTCATAAAAAAATACGTTTTGTAAAATCTCATCTCTCTCTTTCATTGAGTCCGTAATAAAGCATTTACATACAGTATTACCGTTAGTCGTCAATGTTAAGTCACATACTTTTTTCTTTCTTTAGTTCCATATTTAAAAAACACGGAACTATCGTAACATTTTATGGACCATGACTTCCTCCCGCCTAGTCCCTGCTAGAAGTATTAATCTTGTCGTTATTATAAACGAACGTGCTTGGAAAATTAACAAACATGCATCGTAATACTCAAGACTGTATTACAAGTAGATACAGTTCAATTTGCTTTGTGTTCAGTTGAAACTAAGAGATACTAGCAGCAGAAGGTTCAATTGGAAGACTTATGATACGTCGCTGGCATTATAATAATTTGATAATATGCATTTGTCCTTCAAAGTCCATTTATTAACAATAAATAAACAAAAAGGTTAGGATTAGTTTAGGATTTACTTAGGTTGTTCTCGTTGGTGGTGTAGTGGTTTATCACCCGGTTTCTGAATGAGAAGTTCGGGCTTGATACGCGGTTGAAAACTAATTTCTTTTTTGAAGTTATGCCTGACAGAATGGCCCAGAAAAATATAAAACCTTCAAGTACAGGTATAGGTATTACAAAATAATTATACAATTGATTAAAAATGATTTATTTACGCTTATAAGCTTGTATAAAAAGTAATTTTTGTGGTGAAGATAGTCCAGGTATTTTAATATTTACACTTGATTACTATCAAACTAATTTCCCGAAATTGTCCAGGGGCTCATTAAAAAGAAGCTACATTTTGATGGAACGACCAACAATTTCGGAAAACTTGACCAAACAATTTCGGATTTGATGATTCTTAAAAATGTATTACCTTTATTATTTTTATCATATTTATCAGATTGAATAATTTAAATTATTCGAAAAAATATTTGTGTAATATAATTTATTACAAGTTTACTACATTAACCCAGGTATCTGCACAAAAAGGGTAAAAGAAGCAATTTTTTCAAATTGTTTTTCTATTTGTATACGATTTTAATTATCATATATACCTACTTGAAACTTTACAGCCACAAACAGTCCAATGTTTAGTAAACTTAGTGAATGACCGAAATAAAAAATGTTTAATAACTGATTATTATTCAAAACTCATCGTGAGAATAAAATACATAATATTTTTTTTTACAATCATCGCTCCAAGACAATGTGCAAAATTTTAATGTACGGAAACTTTGCAATAACAATATTTAGTATGTGTTATTAACATCACGCTTGTCCATTTAAATGTAACTTCCTTATTGGGTAGTATAGTACCCATTTCCGGAGTTCCGAAAGGAAAGGAAATTCACCGGCAATTGCGAATTGGCAATTCGATGCACGAATTCGATATTGTCTGGCAATACTGACGTACTGTTCCCATGGCAACATTATTTTGATACAGTAAAAAAAGTGTTTCTGCATCGTAAAGACTGAGTGTGTACGTAAAGTCGAAGTTGTGAGTGAGGTGTGTAAGAATCGTGTCTTATGGCGCTCTGTACTTTCTGCCTATCCTATTGAGAACCCGGCGTGAAGTTATGAATGGATTGATGTTTCTACATGTGCTTGTCGATCGCTCTCTGAACGAGCGGTTCATGTATTGGTAAAAAAAGACTTTAAACATTAACTCTGCCTTGTTAACACGTATAGTGTACAAGACAGTAAGTGTATGTGTTAATGTATATTGTGCAATATTTTAAATTAAATCGATGAGATGTGAATTTAAAGCGGAAATATTTCAATAGTATGCGGATGTTCAAATTATATCTGTAACGACATGGTATCTAAATATAGAGAAGCATTCTGAAGCTTATAACGGATGCATTCTAAAATAAAGAATTATTTGAGCAACAATAAATATTTTGTATAAACGATTACCGATAATTAATTACTTTTTAAAATGATTTAAATATTCAGAATTTGGTTTGGATTCTAGAAAATAAGGATTCATTATAATGAGGATAGCCTTCTTTTAACTTTGAGTTTTTTGTACCTGGGTGGGTAACGAACTCTCCGATCCCGACTGACATACACCACTATCCATTACACCAAGAGACCTTGCATGAAATTGAACAATTTTCTCACAATGTAGTAAATAAGTACAGAATTAATTTTGAATTCTAAGTACATTGATTTCAGATTCATAATGAATTATTTTACTCATAACATAACAGAGATAGATACGTTGGAATTTAATGGAATCTATTTATTGACTGCGCAAACATTGTGTGAAAGGAAGCTTTTGGGCCATTTCCTGGCGCTGAGTGAAATGGGGCCGAGCGTTCCGTGACGCACGTTTCACCTTCACATCCGCTTAATAGTTACATCTAAACTTATTTTTGTATACATTATATAGAATCCAGTTTCTAGAAGACAAATAAACTTAAAAATATTTGGTATAAGAAAAATCTTATTCCATACTAGCTAACCGTGTGTAGTGCTTACCGCCTTACCTCTGTAAGGGATACTACACCTCATTCATCCGTTACACCTCCTTTTACTACAAAAAAGGTCAGTGCTCCGCTCCTATTGGACGCATTATTACGATATTTAGTTTAAACCCATCCTCGATAAATAAACTCTTCATTCTATTCAACACAGAAAGAATTCTTCAATTCGAACCAGTAATTTCTGAGATTAGCGTGTACAAAAAACACATGAACTCTTCAGCTCTATAATATTAGTACATATAGCTAGACTAACCGCTTGTCAGCATCTCTGGCAAGCGTCATCGTCGTTATTTAGGAAATATTTACAAATTTCCTTCGAACTTGTTAAAATATTGGCGGATATTTGGAAATTACATCCAGTTTAATATAGTACTCACGTATTATTAGAACTATGGCGTGTAGTTTCTGTAAACTTTGTGAATGTAAATACATATAACTTCTTAATTCAACAAAGGAAATGATCCAATTACTATGTACCGCTGTGTTAAACATATTATTTTGAACTTTTCCTCGAAAATAGTATGTTTGCAATTGTAGAATAACAATTCAAGAGCTGGACAAAGTATAGGCTAAAGTTTTAAAATAATTAAGTAAAATTACTTTAAAAAAAAAGTTAAACCCACTTCTAGAAACGTAAACCACAAAATCTTTAAGTAAATTAATACTTTTATAAAGTATATATTTAACTTTTAAAATATTTACAATTGTCACTTATTTTTGGAGTCGGTGCCAGCCTTCGTAGTATGTAGGGCTAACGTGTTGCTTGTGAGGTATGCTTGAATATACGTCTGATGCTGTTGTGCGGATGAATAAGCCACAGAACTCCTTAAAAATTAGGAGTCGTTGGGCGCAATTTCGAAATGTAGGTTGTTCTTTTTTTAAATTATTGTTTTTTCTTAAATATACAGTTCTAAGATGCAAATATTTTAGTCATAGTCTATGCTTTATTATTAGGTATTAGGTTAGCATAAAGTAAAAATTTTACTTAATTAAACTGCATGGGAATTATTCTTTGAACCAATCATATTGACAAAAGACAATGTTGTGTTGCCTGTAAATATGGAAGAAAGGAGCTCAATTTATACAAAACGTGATCACGATTATTACGTGAATAAGCCGAGGGTTAGATGGCAGCTTTTTCTTACAACACATATGAATTGTAGAACAGTTTTTTTTTTCACAGAAATCCGAAGCCGTTACGGGGATCTGGGAAAGTGTGCGTGTTGCAGGCTACCTCTTAACATCAGCGACCATGTCTCCTGTCGTTGTATTAAAAAAAGTTGTAAGTGATTGATAATGTTACGAGGTAAAACTGTGTATTTTTAACCGACTTCCAAAAAAAGGAGGAGGTTCTCAATTCGTCTGTATGTTTTTTTTTATTGTTTGTTACCGACTACAATAGTATCTGACAATTGTAAATATTTTTTATAATTAAAGATGGCCTTGTTAAAGTATTATGTATATTGTACTAAGTAGATAAATTACTTGGGTTATTTATCGCTTTTTAGTTACGTAAGTAGGTACCTTTTGTCGTTTATCTTCTTGAAGTCGGTTTATTTTTTTTAAAGTAATTTTTTGAGTAACTGTTAGTCATCTCCACAGTTAATTCGACATTAGAAGTTTATAGTAGGTATTATAAACAACCTTTTGTATTGAGATACAAATTTTAGTGATAAATTGTTCTACCTTTGTCTTTTTTTTATAGAGAATTCGATTATTGAAATTGCAAATGAAAAAAAAATCGACAAATATAACGCGCCAAATTTGAGATTAAATGAGTGAATGATTCAGTCACCGCATTGTCAAGACTCGATAAAACACTTTTTACTTACACAAGTTTCTTTTAATGGCTGGATTAAAATGTCTTTAATCTATTGCAGGTTTATGCTATGTAGCAGCTCACGACCAACATCGAGAAGCACAACACAGCATAATAAATAACTAATCGAGTTCAATGCTCAAGGTTGAATCCGAATTGAAGTGTTTCAACGAGAGTTTTTTTGTATTTTCAGAATAGCCTCTGCATTTAAGTTGTTCAGTTTATTTTTAGTATCGACTGATATACAGAATAAACTTTACAATTTTTTAGGCTTCTATTGACGTTAAGTATTGTTGTATTTTTTTTACTATTTGAAAATTATTATATAATTTAAAATATATGAAATATTTTACTTAATAATTGAAATATTATAAATTTTTTTAGAAAATAATCATGTTATCTATAAAATAATATGGCAGTAGGCCCCAATCGTCTAATATACCTGCACAAAAATTTCATTTCTAATTCATCATCATCATCATCATTAGCCTTTTTTTTTGAGGTCGACTGCTGGACATAGTCCTCCCCCATAGAACGCCACAACTGCCGGTCCACTCAATCATGGGGGGTTTTTGCCATAATCGCCACGCTTGGCAGGCGGGTTGGCGATCGCAGTAGGCTGTATTTTCTTCAGAGAGAATGCTGCTGCCCATTCTTCTAGCTTTTCCCTTAGTCGCCTTTTACGACACCCACGGGAAGAGATGGGGTGGCGGTATTCTAAGCCGGCGCCACACATTTCTAATTATGAAAATAGCTTGATCATTCATTCATTTATTATTTTTGTGGTAATGATTAAAATTAACAGTTTGTTCCGAATGACTTTCGTATAACACCCAGATGTGAAGTTGCAAAAAAAAACGCGCGCGGAAGTAGTGTTTTTTTTGTTACCAGGGATAATTAGCGTTTTGGTAAAAGTAACAAGTGAGATTCGTGGGAAATGGTTAGTCATTGTCTGTCTAATACGATCCATAGCAACTAGCAACATATTGATTAGAATTTTACTTATATCCATAAGTTCCCCTCTCCGCTCATCACAATCGAGTATTTGCTTGTACGTACATATATGTAAATTTCTAAACAAGTATGTTTTTATTTATAAAAATATAATCAATTAATATAAAATTATTTAATTATAAAATAGATTAAACCATACGGTTTAATAAATTCCATAATTAAAACCATAGTTCAAGCTTAAACTTAACTGAGGGATCGTTCCAATTATAGAAATAGGGAATAAACTAAGAACAATTATAAAAAGCAATGTTATAGAAACTTCATCATTTAGTTATAATATGTATGTGACTACTTTTTATAAAGAAAGTGTTGTCAAAAATCGAATTGAACAACAGGAAGTGCGGAGGTTTACAGGCGGCACTATTGATGTCCCCCGCAGGCACGGAAGCTGACAGCGTCATGCTTGCATTACAAGTAACTCCCCATACGAATGCACGTGCACTACTGATGGATTGGTGGGTCTATTACCCACCCAAATCGATAAGTATTACTGTATGGAAACAGAGGATGTTTGTTTTCATGTAGAGTGTAGGCGGCATTTCGCTGGATGGACGGGTCTGGGTTCGACAATTACAACACTACCTCAGGAAATCGACGTTAAGTGTTTCATGCCGCATTACGTTTCGGTTTGAGTTAAAGATAATATAAGTTTAGTAAAAAAATACTACAGCAATAGAAACATCATTATAGAGAGAGGTAGAGCCAAGCAGTTTTCCCGGTCGAGCTAGCCCGTTCATTCTCCGACTACCATCGATCGACGTAAAGTGGCTCATACCGTTTGGTGAGAGAGGTACCCGGAGACCTTTTCCCTTAAAGGTAAGCAACGCAACTGTAACACTATATGTGTTTCAGATGTCCATGGGCGCAGCTGGTCACTTACAATCAGGTGACACGCCTGCTTTTTATTAAAAAAATCAATTAAATTCATAACAAAACTGTTATTTCTGCTACATATCCGAAACGGATAGATCAACTTTCAACGATTTTTATTTTCAAAACAATAGTGTTGCAATTTAGAAAGTATACATTGCAACAGATTACCGTTGTCACGAGTTACAAGTATTGAATATAGAAGTAGTGTAAGTATACGCAAGTATTGATACTAGGTATCATTAAAATTTGAACTACACCGGGCACACGCTCGTGATGGCATGCGGCATCCAGTAACCTCCATGCGACCATGTTACCAAGTACAGCATCTGACTTGAATTAAGATCAAGGTGCCTGGAGACATACCGACAATACAATTTATGACGTCGCCAGTATGAGAATTATGCAACTACTGTTACTATAATGTAACGAATATTCGCATTCGCATCCGCAAATTTCCATGTTTTCTGTTATTCGCATTGGCAAGAAACATTGCGAATGTTTTTAAGTACAAATCTAAAGAAATTGTATAAAGAATGATAATACGACGAATCAGGATTATTTATATATTGTGATACAAAAAAGATAGGATAGTTATTTTTTTATAAAACGAGAATCGCGGGGGGGGGGGGGGGGTTCCACATTTTTTAAGTATTCAACTTGGTTAAAATATTCTTCGGTCATAGAAATATTTCTAAGGCACTAATTACGTTCTCCTGAAGACCTTGGAACCGTCTATTTGTGAAACTTAAATCTCAATATAAACACAAACTTTCAAGTCCAAAGAAGATCGATCTAATTCATGTTATATTTATATAAATATCTAATGTGGGACCGGAATATTCAATTCCACTGATAAAATGTCTGGTCTCAAAAGAAGAGCAACAGGTGACAGATACCGCAGTCAGCTCTACCCACGAGTCCTCCTATTATAAATTATTAGGTGTTGCCCACGTATGTTGAGATTTGAATCAACTAGTCCACGCCTTCATATAGCATAACATAACATAACTTCACGCCTTTCTTACCCGAAGTTGTAGGCAGCGGCTCTTAAGCCTCTCGCCGTTATGTTAACGTCCCAAATGAAATAGATAGCGAACCTATTGCTATACCGGGCACAAAGTTTTTAGTCATCGATATTTATCACACTTAACTTCCGAAAACAATTACGAAAAGTCATTAGTGTGAGCCAGGGTCAGGACTCGAACCCGAACCTCTGGATCAGAAGCCGTTTGCTCGACCACTGGACCACCGAGACTTATAGCATAGCTTACTTTTAACTGGGAAATATAAAATTAAAAATAAAATTGGTCTCCATTACATGTTTTAACAAATCGAAAAAAAACGACTTCAAACTAATGTCACTGTCCTAGCCTTAAGCCCGAATACTGAACCGCCACTCAAATATGTAAGCGCTACATAAGCGTTTAAGTAGCTGTCACATTAGACGGAATACGTGAAGTTTCAGCAGTAAGTAGCACTTTATTGATTGTCAGATTTGAGTGGCGGTTCCGTATTCGGGCGTTAGCCTATTAGGAGATTAAATTGTTTTTAAAGTCGTATTTTTCAGTTACAGACCACATTTCTGTTTTATGATACGACAGGAGTGGCGCCAGAAAGCGTAGATCTCATTTTCGAGCTGGCCGTTAAAGAGAATTATGATCTCATTGAATTTACCATTTTGGGAATATTTTTGTTCTTTGTATTAAATACTAGCTGTCGCTACTTTGTCGCTACTTGTCGCTATGGACGCCATAAAGCAGCAAAAATACTGTGCCTGTGGTATTGTAAGGGTTCATTGCTCACCCCCAATTAGTGATAGCGTGATAATATTTAGCCTATGTGTTGACCCGACCTCTTAGCTATGTTTATACCAAATTGGACGAAAAATCATGCAGTGATTCTTGAGTTTATCAGTAACAAACATGCAGACAAACAGACAAAAATTCTAAAAACCATATTTTTGGTTCTAAAACAAATTCAATGTACAGTTTCAACTTTCCTACAATTTTATTCAATGTATAGATTACACAGAAAAATGTAAGTCAGTGTAATTTGAAATTAGAACGTCAATCTATGTCTATTCTCATCCCATCCATATCTATGGCGCCAAATAATTCAAAGAGCCGAGAAAACGTTGTGCAACATATATTTATATTATTATCTTCTTCTTTCGGATAATAAAAAAGTGGAGACGTGAAAAAAAAGTTGAAGTGGATAACGCAAAAACCGTTCATGATAAAATACAAAACAAATAATAATGAAGATGATTGACATGAGGATGTAAATTTTATATTAGGTAGAACTACCTCAGCCGGGTCTGCTAGTTTTATGTATTAACCGTAAAATATAGTGTATAGTGGTAGGGCCCGACCGGTGAAGTGCCACAACCTTTCACAATATCGTCGTAAAGACGTTACGCTCGGTAAGAAATATCGGGAGCCCCAACGACTTTCCCTCCCCATCCCACTTCCGACGTCCCCTATGCCAATTAAAAGGCCGATAACGCAACTGTGTCCACTATGGGCAGCAGTAGTTGCTTACCATCAGGTCACGCCTGCTCTCTTGTCCTCCGGTCAGATAAATAAAACATTAATAGATATATAATGTATTTCTTACCAAGCAATGATTTTTTCCCGACATGTATGTTACAATAGATGTGATGATTTGTTGAGACAACCGGTTCCGCTAACGTTTCACCACCAGCTTCCATTAGTTTCAGCTTTGCTGTCAAATCTTGTACATCTGCAAAACAATATAAATATACAAAACATCAATCTACAAGCAATATCGTTAATTTAGCCTTAGAAAAGAAAAAAATTCAAAGCATGAAATATTAAGCAGATAACAGTCGGAGAAAACTTTTTAAAACCTAAATGACATTTGTTGTGAGCGTGCAAAATTGTATTTTTTTTTGTACAGAGCGCCAATTCGAGTTGTGATTGGAAGGTTTTTTGGCTAGTGATCAAAATCTTTTTGTTTTTATGCGGCTGGCACGCTTCGCATAGCCAACAAACCAAACTGTAATCGTTATTAGAAAACTATTGGTAATCAAAATAACCATACTAAATCTATGGATAACTGCCATATTATTTACCAACCAGGTTATAGTACTGTTCTATATTTGAATTCTAACGCTAGGCAAACCGTTAACTATAATAACGCTTGTTGGTGCCCCCTACTCAGATAGGGTTGTCTCCTTTTTCTAAGATAAATCGATAAAATTTCTCATTGTGTAAATACATATAATCATTTGAGATAATTCCTATGAAAATATTTATCCGGAATTTAGCTGATACTACTAAATCTGGTCTTTGGTAAAAACCGTAATTGAATTTTAGGAGTGTTTGTTCTTTCACTAGGTAGCTTCATGTATTTCTGTTTTTTAAAAGATGAATACCTTTTTTGAGTTTCGTCTACCTTTGTGAAAGTCCTAAAAAAGTTCGATCGTTTAGTTTAACCTTAGAGAATCGCCTGAAAGCAACGAATCAAACTATCAAATATCACTTGTACAGTATCGCTGTTGGATCTCCATTATGTACCATATTACATCTGTCATGTTTAAAGTAATTAATTATTTTAATAATTGAATAATTTGTAATTCGAGAAATCTATATTCTATGTCAATTTCGCCAATTCAGTCGTCATTTAAGTTGTACACGGTCAGATTCTGTATATAATGTGCAGAGTGGTAACCCTATAGCTAGGTCAAAATTAGTAGCCCACATGTTCAAACAAACTCGTATTGTTTACATGGGTTCGGTCAGAGCACGCGCGCCTCGACTGAATTAGGCCTTCGCTTCCATATTATGATTTCTCATTATTACTGGAAATTATTTACAGAAAAACTATCAGTTATCACGTTGGACGGTTAATTTTTATCATTTGTCCAAATACAATTTTTATATTCGGTTGGAGATCGACCAGACCATATCAACGTCTTCGCTGCAAGCCCATTCGTCTCTACGCTTTTCAGCGCCAACTAAGATTGAAAGCTAACAACAACTGAGGTAATTTAATAAATGGATGAAAAAAAGGATAAATAGAGCCTCCCTTTTTACTGAATTCGCTTAATAATATACAGAGTTTATACTGTGACATATTTACTTTCACATAATTATGTTGTGTAATATAGTGCTAAAATATGTAAAGTCGAAGTTCTGTGGCCCTATTATAGACGATAAGATACACGAAAAATAAGAAATAAGCAAACAAAATAGCACTGTGTTTGGTCACAGGGCTTCAAAAGCGATTATCAAATGATAATACAGTCAGTTTGTTCTCAAGGACTCACAAGGACATATAGTTCTAGATTACATAATAAAAAAATGTCTACATATAACAACCGACTTAATCTTCATAAGATTCGACCATTAAAAGTATTTGTAAAATTATTGAAGACTGATATTCCTCTAATCCAGATCTGAAGCCCTTGTATTAAAATTTAAGTTTGATTTTTAAAGGTAGGTAATTTTATGTCATAATATTAAGATTGTGTCGTTAGATTCAGCACAATGTTTAGGCAGTGGCTGTTAGGCCTCGCCTCGCCGTGATGTTTACGTCCCAAATGGAATAGGTGTCGAACCTATTGCCACAGCGAGCATACAATATCTATAGTTCTTAGTCATCGATATTTATCACACATTACTTACGAAATTAACTTCGAAAAGTCATTGGTGCGAGACAATTCAGAAAATGGGTGCTCGACCACTGGACGACCGAGACTGTTATTTTTAGTATAACACATAATTGAAAACTGTACGAGTACCTATGCAGTTTTGAACTTGGAACAATATTAAATTTTCCTGAGTTATTTTTTATTTTTATTGAAGTGTAACTTCTAATGGCTCGTGCAACCGTTTAACGCTTTTAACGCCCCCTTGCGGCCGCTGAATATATTAAATATTAGTATGAATGGCGAAACTGAACCGGTCTATATATAAATCCACGAAGCAAATTACTTAAGCCTGATTATTCGCAGTATATAGACATCTAGTAGCGCGTAGTGGTACTATTAGCGCATAATTGACAGGTATAAATTATTAGTGGAATAGTACCATCATCCGCTGCTAGATGCTGCCACAGTCGCAGCTCCAACCACTAAGATGATAAAAGTTATTATATTGTGAAAATATTTATGATTACATTATAGCTAAAGTCATTAAAAAACAAAAAATCCTTTCGACTTTAAACCGGCGAATAGTTTATATTCGCCGAATTAAGAACGAACATTATTTTGTACAATAATAGACATGTAGTAGCGGGTGGTGTTAATTATATTGCAAATATAATTAACTCAGTTATGTTTGATCCTAGTAACTATCCTAGTACTAGTACTATCCGTTTCCATAGCAATATTAAAGATAAAAATTAATTTAAAATGTGCTAAAATATAATAATATCTGTTTTCAAAGACATCGTTCAAACATACCTTGCAATCAGAAAAGCAAGTAGTCAATATTTTTTATATTGTCGCACCCTTAGAATTATAGTGACCTATTCCGAAAATGAAAATTTTTGGGAAACGTTAAATAAAGTTTTAGACACGTAAGTTTTTTTTTAAATGAAGGTTATTAGAATGAAATTTCATATCTTATACAAATAATAGTTGAATTTGTTTCTTAACTTAGTTGTTTACATGTATTATGAGAAAATAAATTAATCGATTTTGATATAGCATTCAAATCATGATTTTTTTAATTAGGTCCCTACAATTCTAAAGGTGCGTTGTGATGTTTCTAGAAGCTACATGTTGCCACGCCCGCTGCTACCACGATTAAGATAAAGTAAAAGTTATTATATTGTGAAAATATATATGATTACATTATACATCATATTACAAAAGTCACCGAAATTAAACTATAAGTTTTATTTAATAAAGTTTCAAATATTGACGCAAGGCGCTATCTAGCGGCAACTGTAGTTAACTATAGCCGTTTATCATTTTAGGTAATTGATTTATTATACATAATTACATGTTGATATTTATGTGAATATATTACTAAAATCTAATATGAACATCGGTGAAATACACTACATTTATAATTATGAGGTTGAAGTAATTTTCAAGTTATATAGTCACTGTTTTGATGTTAATTCCACAGCACACGGTTTATTTATTAGATACTTCACTCGCTTCGATGTAGTACCACTGGTTTTCAGTAGATGTCCTTGCTATTAATACTTTTTATCTAATTTTCTTTTCTAAAAATATACTTAAAACACATAGAAAAGCACCTAGACACCATACAAACAGTAATGATTATCATAAATATTTGTTTGATAGAACCGACCTCAATTTCGCAGACGGTTTTTTTTAGTGAATGCACTCCTATGCGCGTCGTAATGTAAGTCAGATAAATTCTTTTTAAATAGTTATTAATAAAAATGAGTTTAATGTACATTTATTTGTGGAGATTGTAAAAAAATAATAAAAAATATAGGCACATAGGCATTTGTGCCTGTTTCCGAATATATATGTAATTCGATTTGAAAAAAAAATGTTAGTTGTTTCTTTTGACGGCAGAACATTACAAAACGAGAGGAAAAGAGAAAGAATGATAAAGGTTAGGAAAGAGGAAAGAGAGAGAGTGGGTCAATATGAGTCAAAAAATATTGTTTTTTGTGATTTTTCCCGAAGCGAAGTTAGCAGTGTGTAATTAGTTTGTTTACGTGTTTAAAATATTTATATCATCGCATTTTTTTAAAAAATTTAATTTATCACTTAAAATTTAATAGTGCAGTGATTTTATTTTCGAATTTAGTGGATAAGATTTATAAATAATGAGTGATAACAATCCAAGAGATAATGCGACGGATTTAAAGTTACAATGCCAAGGTGAAGATTTATTTGATTGTTTTTTAATTTGAAAATATTTAATGACGCATTCACATACATCTACAAAGTACAAATAAGCCGAGATCTGACTTATTTGAAATATTTCTATTTAAAATACAAATACAAAATACCCATTTTGTATTTAAATACCTTTTTGTTAAAAGCATTTTTTATTTTATTTGAAATACCTCTCGAGAGGTATTTTGTATTTTGAATAGTCATTTCAAAATACAAAATATTTTGTGATTAATTTTAGCCAAATTCATTCATAAGATGCCATTTCTTTTTGTAAGTACAAATTTAGTATAGTTTGTTATTTATCGTATGTACTAAAATTTTAAAGTTTTTATAGGTTATTATAATTTTATAGGTAAAATTTAATAGGTGGTCCAGTGGTCGAGCACCCCGCTTTTAAATCAAGAAGTTGTTGTGGGTTCAAATCCTGGCTCACACTAATGATTTTTCGAAATGATTTTTGAAAGTTACATAAACACTAGTTGACCCGGCGGACTTCAGTCCGCATCAAAAGAAATAAATTAGTAATACTTGGATCTTATAAAGTTCAATTTGTGCTATTTATCGGCACGCATTTTGGCGCGCAAACGCAACTGCTATGTACCGCTATGTTAATACTGTAATATCTTCGTAAATATTAGTTTAAATTACATGCTGTAAATGGCTATATTAATCTATATTAAAATCACACAATCACAATCTATTTAAGACACTTAATTGGATGAAAATTAATGCTGTAATGTTTAAAATTGCTTCGTAAATAAGCCATTATTTCTCGTAAAAAGTAAAAAAATAATTATGGTAATTGTGGGTTATCCCTAAGATATAGACATATGCCCTCGCGGACTTTTTTATATACCTTTTAAAGGTGTATAATAATGTAGTACATTGTTTTGATTTATCACTTAGGGTTCAGGCAGCGTTTTCGATCAAAGTTTTAAATCTTGAAAATTATCATTTTTTTTCACTACACTATTTATGAATTATAGATCAAAACCACCCCGTTTACACCCTCTAACTATTAAAAAAAACCGCATCAAAATCCGTTGCGTAGTTTCAAAGATTTAAGCATACAAATAGGGGATAGGGATAGAGAAAGCGACTTTGTTTTATACTATGTAGTGATACATAACCTCATGCCAAATCGATTGCGAAGTAGGCAGAGAGAACAGAGCACATAAGGCACGACTCTTGCACGCCTATTATACGCACGCTTATTTGATCTTAATTGTTTTTTTAATGATATAAGGAGGCAAAGGAGCTTGCGGGTCACCTGATGGAAAGGCGGTCCTGAAATACCGTTGCCGGCAACTCGTTCCACAACGGAACAGTGCGTGGAGAGAAGTGCCAAGGGGCTAAGCCGATCTGACAGAGTTTAGTTGACGACAAGCCGAACCGCGCGTCGTTGGATGCGTTAAAATGGGGTAAGCTGGTACTCATCTTTTGACAGAGGCACCCCGCCCAAAGATGAGAACAGTATTCCATGTGAGGTCGGAAATGCGCTTTATATAGCTGCAAGCGATTTCCTGACGTGAAATACCGTCCTTTTTCTGAGCTGATTTCGCCTTGCCCTCCAGATAACCGCGAAACTGAACAAGTCAACCCCAAGAATTCCGATATCGGTTAAGGCGGGTAACCGAGTACCCTCAAAAAAGGGGGGGCAACAAAATGTGCCTTTTCAGCGGGAAACGCGCAGACCTGTGTCTTCTTAGGGTGGAATTAGCTAAGTTGAGTCGGCCTTAGTCCGAAATCTGACTACCCAGAGTTTCGATTGTAGACACAGTTTATTCCGGTACAAATCGACGTTTTCCCGAGAAATCTGCGAGTGGAGTGGCGTACCGTATCCGCATTACAATGAAGATTGCTGTAATGCAGCATGTCATTGATATGCGGAAGAAACAGCGTAGGGGATAGCACTCAGCCCTGGGGGACTCCAGCACTCACGGATTTTAAGTCGGAGCATGACTCGTCGACAACGACCTTAATGCGGCGAGCCGCATGAAAGCTGGAGACCCAATCGCATGATTTCGAATCCGCTTCTCGATCTACTGGCAGAGTGGCCAAAAGACCGACCGCATTGCCACGTCAATGCTAATCCCCTGTGCGAAGAATGGACCAGCCCCCTGGTTGACAGAGCCCTCGATCAGTTTATTTGCAAGATCTTTATAGAGTGTACTGGGAACCCATGTTCCTAGATTCTCAACCGCAAACGCTCAACCACTGGACCACTGAGACTCATTGAAGATTTTGTCGTGAAAAAAGTACATATAATATTATGTCAAACAATAAAATTACCTTTTAAAGGTGTATAATAATGTAGTACATTGTTTTGATTTATCACTTAGGGTTCAGGCAGCGTTTTCGATCAAAGTTTTAAATCTTGAAAATTATCATTTTTTTTCACTACACTATTTATGAATTATAGATCAAAACCACCCCGTTTACACCCTCTAACTATTAAAAAAAACCGCATCAAAATCCGTTGCGTAGTTTCAAAGATTTAAGCATACAAATAGGGGATAGGGATAGAGAAAGCGACTTTGTTTTATACTATGTAGTGATACATAACCTCATGCCAAATCGATTGCGAAGTAGGCAGAGAGAACAGAGCACATAAGGCACGACTCTTGCACGCCTATTATACGCACGCTTATTTGATCTTAATTGTTTTTTTAATGATATAAGGAGGCAAAGGAGCTTGCGGGTCACCTGATGGAAAGGCGGTCCTGAAATACCGTTGCCGGCAACTCGTTCCACAACGGAACAGTGCGTGGAGAGAAGTGCCAAGGGGCTAAGCCGATCTGACAGAGTTTAGTTGACGACAAGCCGAACCGCGCGTCGTTGGATGCGTTAAAATGGGGTAAGCTGGTACTCATCTTTTGACAGAGGCACCCCGCCCAAAGATGAGAACAGTATTCCATGTGAGGTCGGAAATGCGCTTTATATAGCTGCAAGCGATTTCCTGACGTGAAATACCGTCCTTTTTCTGAGCTGATTTCGCCTTGCCCTCCAGATAACCGCGAAACTGAACAAGTCAACCCCAAGAATTCCGATATCGGTTAAGGCGGGTAACCGAGTACCCTCAAAAAAGGGGGGGCAACAAAATGTGCCTTTTCAGCGGGAAACGCGCAGACCTGTGTCTTCTTAGGGTGGAATTAGCTAAGTTGAGTCGGCCTTAGTCCGAAATCTGACTACCCAGAGTTTCGATTGTAGACACAGTTTATTCCGGTACAAATCGACGTTTTCCCGAGAAATCTGCGAGTGGAGTGGCGTACCGTATCCGCATTACAATGAAGATTGCTGTAATGCAGCATGTCATTGATATGCGGAAGAAACAGCGTAGGGGATAGCACTCAGCCCTGGGGGACTCCAGCACTCACGGATTTTAAGTCGGAGCATGACTCGTCGACAACGACCTTAATGCGGCGAGCCGCATGAAAGCTGGAGACCCAATCGCATGATTTCGAATCCGCTTCTCGATCTACTGGCAGAGTGGCCAAAAGACCGACCGCATTGCCACGTCAATGCTAATCCCCTGTGCGAAGAATGGACCAGCCCCCTGGTTGACAGAGCCCTCGATCAGTTTATTTGCAAGATCTTTATAGAGTGTACTGGGAACCCATGTTCCTAGATTCTCAACCGCAAACGCTCAACCACTGGACCACTGAGACTCATTGAAGATTTTGTCGTGAAAAAAGTACATATAATATTATGTCAAACAATAAAATTATTGTAATGATACAATAATTTTATTGTGTTATTTCTTTTCTGATATGCAGTTCTCGAATTGTAGAATAAGTATTAAAAAAGAATGAATATACTTTTAGTCGGTACGAAGATCCCAGAGTCAGCTAGTTATTAAGATAAATACATTTTTAAGGGCGAGACGATGAGGCAAGCATTTCCACTGGTTTAAGAGGTCCCAGGAGTAAATGCAATTTTTTTTTACAATACGAAGTTACACTTCTTTCGCGCGGAGGGACTCCACGCACGTTTTTTTTTTTTTTATAGCTCGGAATACGAGTTCGTGTGTTATTAAAGAGAAATGTTGTTAAAATCAAAATGTCCGTGTGCTAAATTTACTGACCTGATTTAAGCGTCCTTTTGATAACTCTCCACTGGCTGGTATGATACAAGGACATGATAATCACCACTAGAAAGAACACGATACACCCACTAGCCGCCAGTATGAGGCTGGTAGTCTGAAGGTCCCACGTCTCTGGTACATCACTGGGTGTTGTCACTTCACTGTCGTAGTCCACATATTCGTACCACTCGTAATCACTTTGATCATCACTTTGGCCATTGTCTTTTTTGTTCACCCTAGAATGGGTGATGAACGGTAGGATTTGTGCTTCATGTAAATTTTGGCAGATTGTATCCCTGTGTATTTCGCAGGGATACCTTACCACCTGACGCTGGGTGTGGTCGCAACGTGTACATGGGATACAAGCTCCACGCTCTCTATCCCACCAGGATGTGCCGCGAACGCACTCTCCACTAGCAAAGGTTATACCTAGCGCCAGTAAAGCAACTAGCAGACACAGCTTAGATGCACCTGCTCGCATCACCTGTAAACAATTATAATCTGTATTTAATGCTATCTGAGGAATCGATATTATTTTGTGAAATTTCGTAAATAATAATAATCGTAGAAAAGTGAAAATTAGCAGTTATAGGACTTACAGGTATGTATTTTTGTATGTTATTTCATAAACAAAATAAAAATCTTTTTTTTTTTTTCGAAAAATTAAATAAAATATTTTGGTGTGGGCTACACTTAACATTGAATGGGGGGATGAAAAAAAGGTATTGTCGTGCCTACACGATATGCACACAAAATTACATGAAAATCGGACGAGCCGTTTCGGAAGAATAGAATTACAAGCACCGTGACACGAGAATTTTATACTTAGATAATCCTTTTGATCTCCTCTTGAATCCTCTTAAAGTTAATTACTATAATCTGCGGCAATTATGCCTAGACATAACTTTTTAGTTTTTTTTATGGGATAAGAGGGCAAGCGAGCAGACGTGGACTTGATGGAAAGCAACCAACGCCGCCCATGGACACCAGCCACACATATAGTGTTACTGTTGCGTTGCCGACCTTTAAGAGAAAGGGGATAGGGAAGGATGGGCAAGGGGGTAGGCCTTCGGGACCTCTCTAACTGAACCAAACGCGGCATGAACCACTTTACGTCGATCTTCTGAGAGGTTGCGGTATTTCACCGGTCGAGCCGGCCTATTCATGCAGCCAACTGCTTGGCTCTACCACTGTCAAAGGTTCCGTATTTACCTGGACTCGAACTCTAAATAAGGATTCAGAAGCGTGATTACTGAATCACTAGGAGAGACTGTTAAAATTCACTATAAATTGGCAAATGTAGATAGCACTAGTTCCCCAATAGCAGTTATGGGGACACGGTTACCCGGCAATGTTATGATAAAATGCTAATTTTGTTTTGTGAACCAAATTATCTAGCGTTGCGCAAAAAAAACAAAACGAACCTATTTTTAGTTGGAAATTAATAGTATAACAATCATCAATCAATCTAAATCCATTATGTACTATAGAATTGTGTCGCCGGCAACTAGATACTAATGTTTCATCTAATTCAAATACACATATTAACATATACGTTACGAAAGAAAACTCTAGGAATCATGGCAATTAACTAACATATTTTTGTATTTTTTATATGAAAAATATTGATTCTTGTATTGGTTCTTGTGTTCTATTGTAGAACAGTTGGTAGATAAGATGTGTAAGTGACATATAAGGAACTTTGTAAGATTAATTTATTATAATGATGAATTAGAAAATTACAAAACGGTACTTTCGAAATCTATGGAATGATTTTTTTTATATGTACTTTCACAGGTCCGTAAATGTCTGTCTGTCCGTCTGTCTTTGCGTACGGTCTAAGGCTAATTTTATTTGTACCATAAGTACCTATATATTTATTTTTAAAGTGGAACTTTACTCGCAATAAGTTAAAGATTTCCAATTACTTTAGTCTTGAAAGAAAAAAAAAGAGATTGGATCGAGATCTTTTAATTCTAGGTGACTGAATTAAAAAAAAAATACAAGTCACAAATTTGTTTTTTTTTGTATTATTTAATTTAATTTTCTTAATGGCTTAGATGATGTGGTGTACCTACACTCTAGTCCCCTAATTAAAATATAAAGTTTAAAAAGTTACCACTCTTTAAATTTATTTAACAAGAAACTTCTATGTTACGAGACCAAAAGTTAGTTAGCGTATTCCTAGTAACAACTTTAACATTTGAGTTATGAACTAAGGCAGTAACAAGAATACATGAATGATAAAATAAATTACCTCCTCCCTGATACTCATGTATGCTGCCTAAGTATACACGAAGGACCGCATCTCAGTGCATTAAAAATAAGTATACGTTTAGAAAGTTCACTTTCACAAATATCACTAATAAGTATTAGATAAAATTATTTAAGTTTTAATTTGTTACAATCATTAAATAAATAAATATATATTATAATAATATTGTTCACTATTTAATCACATTTATTATTTAAACTTTAATCATTCATTCCAAGGGTGAGAGCGCACGCCGTTCGTGCGTGCGTATTCGTTCGGTCACTGGTCGCTTACAAAAAAATATAAAACATACGTAGCATCAGTGTTGCCAACCCCAACAAATCAAAAAGCAACAGTTCTCTCATTAAAAAACAGTGGAAAACAGAAGATGGGTCCAAAAAGGCAGGTTTCATAATTTTCTCATATATTATAATTTAAACAGTGGTAGACCAAGCAGTTCGCTGCATGAATGGGCCGGCTCGACCCGTGAAATACCACGACCTCTCAGAAGATCGACGTAAAGTAGCTCAAGCAGTCATGCCGCATTTCGCGATGAGAGAGGTAACCGGAGGCCCACCCCCTTTCCGCAACCATCCCTATCCCTTAAAGGTCGGCAACGCAACAGTAACACTATATGCGTTGCTGGTGTCCATAGGTGGCGTTGGTTGCTTACCCTCAGGTGACACGTCTGCTCGTTTGCCCTCCTATCCCACAAATAAAAAAAGACAACAATCAATGTCAATAAAAATACTCAATTATTTCAGTTTAATAAGACACATTCACATTATTATATTTATATTTATAAGGATTGTTAAACCTCTCACAGATAAGAGAGACGGTCGTGGTCTATTATAGCATATGGGCTATGGTCTATTAAACTATCCAGTTACATACATTTTATAACATATAAATAATAAAGTAAAATATTTTCTTGAGGTAACAGTTGTCTCTCTACATATGAAAAACAGTAAAATTCATGGATAAAACAAAAAACAGGGACATCAATTAAAAAACAGTAGATCTACTCTTAAAACAGTAGAGTTGGCAACAAATCGTAGCATACAAATTGAGCCTAGTCTAGTGTGGCACAGGCACACACTAGCTTCGAATGTATGTGTGTGTGTAGTATGTAGAGGACTAGAGGCAAAATACGAGGCAAAGATAACCATAAAATAGGAGAACAGTCTTGTAGGTTGTAATCACCAAGTATTAAAACACAGGAGCCCAAACTGTATATATTTTTTCATAGTATTAATGTACACAATAATAAATTGAGATTTTAGTTCCCATGTCTGCTACTGCTTGCGCTAGAATTTCGAACGCACCGATGACTACGTAACTAAGTAAGTTTAATAATATTGCACGTAAATGATTATCGAATCAAATATTGTTATATGGCACGTAAAGACGCGCTGAATAGTTGAAAAGTCGAGTGCATCTCGGAGGTTGGCGCCCTCTGCCGACGAGGGTTCTATTTGAACATTACGTTTAGTCCGAACTTGGTCCGAACGTAAAGTTGAACGTTATCTCCATAAGTTAGCTCGTTTTACACACTGTAATGCTTATACTTAACTAACCCAAACGAATTGCGTATTACTACACATGAAAGTATAAAAATACCATCAAAATGCCACGGTACAAAATTTGCGTTATGACGACAGCTAAATTCATCAAAAAGAAACATTCTCAACTTTAGAATCGAGCCTTAAAGTGCTTCTTTTTTCCTATCCCGCAAGTCACTTGGCGCGAATTTAAGTAATATAACGAATCTAATGATAAAATAAATTCATAGTTTGTTAAAATAATACTTTTATTCAGCAAATAGTGACAACCCTATATAGCCGTATCTATTCACACTTGTTTCTATTAAACTCTTATAAACTACTTTTGGCCCCTTGGATAACCTTAGTCACATAATGAATCACCCCGAAAAGAAGAAAAATTACTATCGTGTATATTATTATTTATCATAGTGTTTATTATAGCGTATATTTAAATAAGTAGTAAAAAAGTTAATATGTATCAACAAGCTATAATCACATCGACTTTATTTTTGATCCTTGACAGCCCAAACAAATAAGTATCTGTTGTACTGAAATGGTTACTAAAGAATTGAGGTGAAAAAGAAAACATAATAAACAACGAGCATGAATACCAAGAGTTCGGAAAGAAAAAGTTGTTGAAGCGAGTGAGCTGTGTTAGAATCGTGTTTTATTTCGTTCGTTTATCTTTGCCAACCCCGCAAGAGATATATTATTAATAAGTCATAATAATTATTATGTCCAATGCTATCTTCCCTCAAATGTTGGGTATAACGGGCCTCGTGGCGCATTGGTAAAACTACCGGCTGCAGCACTGAGGTCGGGGGTTCGATTCCCACCCGAGCACAAATATTTGTAACAAACATGAATATTTGTGTGGCGTCTGGGTGTTTTTCTATGTATTATAAGTATGTATTTACAAAAGAAAAGTATATATGTATTAGTATCCGTTATCTAGTACCCATAACACAAGCATTTAGTTGCTTAGTTTGGAAGTGGAGGGCGCTGTGTGATTTGTGTCCAAGATATTATTATTATTGTGAAATATTTCAGCAGCTACATGATAATATGTCATGTAGCTACTGAAATATTTCATACATACCGTAAGAATACTTTTTACGTATTCGTGGATATGGCAACATTGCCTTCATATGCTAAAAATATCGAATCATGACAGCTTCTGAGTGACGTCATAGTAGTGATGGTAGTATGACCATGTTAAAAATATGTCTGGATTTTTTTGTTAGTTACGAGACCATGAAATGATGCAAACAATACACGCCGACGTTCCGGCACCGGCGCGAAGAAGAAGGTGACGGGGCTGCCGAAGCCCCCAAGTACCGCTGCGGTGGTGGTGACAGTGCCTCCGGACCAAGATCGCGGTGGTGATGGAGGTTGCCAAAAGCCGCATCAAACTTGCGGATCTTGGCATCTCCGGGGGGATAACGCTTCGAAGAACGATGACCCGGGCTCTATTTAAAAATATATTGATTTTAATAGATCTTCGCATTCACTCAGGGAAATGGCCAAAATATGTAATAAAATTTACTATTTTAACGTTACATGTTTTTTTCAAAAGTACGTGTCATTGTTATTTATCTTCGTGCTTATACTTTAGCATTAATGACCAATACTTTGTATGATTTAGATGTCCATAACACTAATTAATAATTATGGTTACGAAAAGGTTTTAAGTATCCGGATCTAAGAGTTAAATAGATGTCATTATGAACCAATATTAAATGAGACTGAAACATTCAAATAAGTAGTTTTTAAAAATAAATAACTGAAGTTTTAGATATTTCAGTCAGATATTATAAGATAACCCAGAGAAACGCTTGGACTAGAGTTTTTTATGCATATAGATCGATCTAAGTACCTAACGAAACAGATGTACATATTGCAACTTAATTGATTTCAATGATGTCCTGAAAAAATTAAAACTAAGGTTACCCTAATTAGAAAGAGATAGTCTCCGCACAGAGAGCGAGATACCACAATTTCACACGAGGGTTGTTGGACGATTGCTTGGTACCTAGATATTGGCTAAATTAATTGACATATTTTATAAAATGAGACTTTTTAACATTTTAATTACATTTATTTAAACAAGTAGTGGGACAAAAACTTAAAAAAAAAACAAGAAAAATACTATTGTTACCTAGTCTTTTTTTAATTAGCCTGTTTCTTTGTAGTTTAAGGTATCAACTACATTAATAGCACTATTTGTGTTTATGAAGAAACAATTGTGTTAATTTAAAATATCCGGATTCAAACATGAACGTAAATAATTCAAGAAGTAAAAATGATGTGGCCAATATTCAAGGTAAAACTGAATCAGGTTTGATTTAAATTTATTAATATTTCAGAGTATTTCTCTCCTAAATAATTTATTTAAATTTCAAGATCCTTCTATTACTTCGACCGTTCCACGCAAAATACAACGAAGAAACTGTATTGGAAGAATTCCCTATTATCCAAGTACCTAACCAATGTTATTATATCAATAGCTAGATCTGAGTACAGTTTCTTAGATATCATTAGTATTCCTATTTAACTATGGTTTTCACCAAGTAAGTGATAATACCGCCCATCATATTACCTAGAACTAACATCACTTGCATTACATATAATATCTTAGTGGTATATTTAATAAAGAATTAAACAAAAATTTGCTAAACAGTTTTAGTCCTCAGTGTTCAATGTTTATCATTCAAGTTTCAGGTACTACAACAAACAAAGAAGAAGATAAGGACACATCTAGAGCTTTAATTATAGTTGCCATAATATTTGGATCTTCATTAATGGCAATGTTTATTTTATATACATTATCGCCTGACTTAGAGGAGTAAGTTTCACTTTTAATTTTTAGATTTGTAGCATTTACTTTAATAATTGGCTTTTTAGCTCTATAATGTTTCCAAATTATATGTTTCATTATTCTTATGTCAAGTTAAACATATTCAATGATATGGCTTCCCTCAAATGAAATACTTCACCAGATACCTTGATGTACCTACATCACTCTTGTCAAACACATTCATAGCAAAATAAGACTTGTTATTTGTAGATGACTTTTCAGTTAAATGTACAAGGCTATGAAATATAATATATTTAATTTGAGATAGAGATAAAAGATTGCAATAATACACATGTATAGGAAGTTGTCTTTATTAAAATATTGTTATTATCTATTTTCAGACATGAGAGAAAACATATACATGTGCCATGGGATCTTGAAGATGCTAAACAATTAGGTTTAGTGTTAGAACGTTACAAGGAGAAGTATTTTTATGAAGTGATGTTTGGAGTCTTCATAGTATATATTTTGTATCCTTTCAAATGATTCAAGAAAAAGTATGAGTCTACTTATAAAACCTCCCGATTGAGTAAACCATTTGCAATTGGTAAAATTTCTTTTCTTTTAATTACATACGGGTACAGCACTACAGTACAGTATTAGAAGTCTCAGATTCAAGTCTGGGTGCATACCTAGTTATGATTTTGTTGAATCTTATGTTATAAATATTGATGGCTTATGAAATTGTGCCTGATCTGTCTATTCAGTTCATTTCAGTGAGGCAAAATCATTAGGTGGGTCAAGGCATACTTTACACAGCCAGTAGGAAATGTAACAATACAATAAGTAAGAATTATTTTTGTATAAAAGAACAATACAATAGAATATGTAAAAAATATTTTTGTATACAAAGTAATATCCTGAACAATTTATCAGTTTACAAACATTTGCAATTCCAGGTTCACTTTTCCTAAGTATTCTTTCAGGGTTTCTATTTCCATTTTATTTAGCGTTAATGTTAGTGTGCTGTTGTTCAGCTGTTGGTGCAAGTTTATGTTTCTTTATGTCAAATCTTTTTGGAAAGAAGTTAGTAAAGAAATTGTTCCCAGAAAGGGCTGAACAATGTGCAAGACTTGTCAGGAAGCATAAAGACAATTTGCTCAATTATATCATATTTTTAAGGGTGACACCTCTCTTACCAAATTGGTTTATAAATTTATCAGCACCTGTTGTTGGTGTGCCGTTAGTACCATTTGCATTAGGAACATTCATTGGTGAGTTTAATTTGATTCTAGTACTATAACCAATTAGGTTTTATCTATCTATATTAATGCTAAGTTAGCATTGATTTGTCTAGTCACATTAGCTTGATTTATATTTATAATAATGATAAAGTAAAAATTACAGTCAAATGAAATAATTGCCTAACTATCTGAAACTTTCTTAATGTAGCTATAGTTATAAATAGCTGATCTGGCCTTACACCAGTTACCTGCCAAGAAAAGTCCCGTTAAAATTGATTCAGCTATTTTAGTCATCACCAACAAACAAACACAACAGCCAAACAAACATTAAAAAAGAAAAGGTTATTTTGGTGTATGTATCATGTAAATATTCATATGAATATATAGAAGGCAGTTATTCTCTTGTCTGTACAATTATTGCATCTTTTCTGAGTTTATGCTAATTGGATTTCAAACACTAAAATTTGGATTAAACCTACCCAAAACTTTGTGTACATTCCACACCAAAATAAGGGTGCAAAAGAAATAGACTAACTTTCAATATTATAATTTCAGGTGTTGCTCCACCATCATTCATTGCCATTCAGGCTGGTCAAACACTGCATACTTTGACCTCAACCAATGACGCCTGGTCTTGGACGTCGATAATAGTTCTTAGTGTATTTGCTGTAGCATCTATAATACCAATATTCTTCAAAGACAAACTCAAAGAAAAGTTTGAGTGAAATGTATTTTATATGTGATTCTATGTATTATTTTAATAAATAAGTGTTTTGTACATTCCATAATATTATTTTAATATTGTAATATTTAGCAATAGTTTTGATATAATTTTATTTTATAATAGTCTTTGTAGTTCACATCTTGTGTTTAAAGATCGATCAGCAGTATGAGCCAACGTGCGCTATAAAAGTTTGGTTTCCAGTTGAAGACTGAACGGCAGGCCTCCAATACCACCAGTTATACCATACTGAAATATGTAAACATTTGTGGTTAATATTTATGTTTTATTTAATACGGTTTTATGTTCCTTAAAAAATAAAAGTTTGTTAGGAATTGAATGATTGCATTATTAATATGTAATTTGTAGTAGATAACATGTTAATATAGTATTGTGTTCTTGCATGTAAATACATAACAAATAATACAAATTGTATTTACTATTGGTAAATGCAATTCATGTCATGGTCAATGTGCTGAATTTTCTTATGAACAGATTGTAGGAGAAAATGAAAAAATATATAATAAATATAATATATCCATAAGAAAAGGTGGATGGAAAATTTAAGGGGACTCACATAGATATGTTTCTTTTAATTCAACCTTAAGCACCTTACATTCGTGCTTACATTCTTCTGCTGGTAATAGATGTATATCTCTAGTTCCACTTAATGCTAACAGAAATGAGAAACTGCATTCTGTTTCAGGTACTTGAAAAACCTCTTGTTTGTTGTCTATTATGATAAATCTTTCAGTGCTTTGGCCAAATTTTGGCACAATCTTTGGCCTTGGTATTGTTTGACGTAATAGCTTTGCTATTTTAATATTTTGGGATTTCCTGAAAGCAATAGTTAATTAGCCATCTACACACCAAGGAACTATCTGCATTATTGCATAGAACAATAGCACAGTTTTCTTTTTTTTTTATTAATTTCTCTTTCAGAATTTAATTTCTCTATGACCATTGATAAAACAGAAACTAATGTTAAAATACACTCCTTCCTTGGAATTATATTTTAATTATTTATTTCAAGTCAATATCATACCAGATATAAAAGTTTTTTTCATTAAAATGTTCCTCAAACAATGTTTCTGGTCTTATATAATATTTATGGTTTGTAAAAATCATTGGTGATTCTTTATTAATTGTATCTCTGTTCCTCTTGTACACATTCTTCAAGGTATCCATGTTAATTACTTGCTGGGCTGTCTGTTAACATTAGAAATTTAATATTATTATCTATTAAAGGGGGAAATTCTATAAACAAAGGTATTTCAAACTACTTTATATAGGTAGGTCTTAGATAAAAAACAATTACCTTATAAATGAATGGTACACTGTATTGATTATTTGGCTTTGGATCATCTAATAGTATAACATTAGTGACAGTACTACATGGCCAACAGTCCATATCAACCACAGTGAAAAACGGATTCTGTATCAAACATGTTTCATGATATAAGTCTGAAATTCGCGTAAAAACAGGATCAAGACATAGATTTTTTCCACATTTCATTGTTATGTAAACATAACATAACCTTACAGCTTTTTCTACCCGGCAACAGCAGTTAAAGCCTCGACCTGCCTTGAAATGTTACATTACATCAGTTGTCAGTTACTGACATTAATCAAACATAACTTCTAAAAAGAAGTATGAGAAATCATTGGTGTGAGTCTGGATCGAACGTACAAATTCAGAATTAGAAGTGGGAAGCTTTAACAGTGGTAGAGCCAAGCAGTTTGCTGCATGAATGGGCCGGCTTGACCGGTGAAATACCACGACCTCTCAGAAGACCGACGTAAAGTGGCTCATGCCGCGTTTTGTTCGCTGAGAGAGGTACCTGGAGGCCCACCCCCCCCCTTCCCCATCCCCTATCCCTTAAAGGTCGGCAACGCAACAGTAACACTATATGTGTTGCTGATGTCCATGGGCGGCGTTGGTTGCTTACCATCAGGTGACACGCCTGCTCGTTTGCACTCCTATCCCATAAAAACAGGCCGGGAAGCTCTATCACCGAGACATTATATTGATATAAAGGCCATGAAACAACTGACTGTCAAGAAATCAGCAGTAGTCACACAACCACAATTGGATGGTCTAACATAATGAATTCTGTACATAGACTTACCAGTTAATGACGGAAATAATGATATAATTGGAATAAATATTTTCCTAAGAATTTTTAAGCCAGGATAAACATACTCTTGTACATTGCACATTACAGTACTATAAACGGTTTTAAAATTATACATGGTACAAAGACCTATAACTATCCCAACAAGTAAAACACTACATTTTAGAATGCGTAGTCGTTGATAATTGTTGCGAGCTGGCCCTCTATCATTTTCTATATTTTTTAGTGTTTGTAAATATATCTTTTTGAACTCTTCTTCATTCATTCCAGCTTCCAAGTAACGTTTTCTAAGGTTTTTTATTGAGTTCGAATACTCTTCTAATGCTTCTTGATTCGTCATTTTATATTTTACAATATTGTAAAATTAGTAAGTCCTGCAATTATCCTTTAAACATGAAGAAGAAATATAATAATTTATATTGAATCGCATTTTTAGACAGTATTGTCATTTGTCAGTTGTCACACTTGTCACTATATTTGACATTTGTTTGTTTATCCCACAAACCTTTTTTTCTGATCAATGAAGTAGGAAACCTATTGAAATGAGATGTCAACGTAAAATAGAAGCCATTGTGACCTCATAATATAGCCGTATAAAATGGTGGTTTTAGTGCTGCCCAGATTTTTATTTATCAATAAAGGTTCTTAGCTAATCTTAAACATAACTTCACGCCTTTTTATACCCGAAGGTGTAGGCAGTGGCTGTTAACCTCAACTCGCCGTTATCTTTACGTCCCAAATGGAATAGGTGGCGAACCTAGTACCAATACCGGGTACAAAGTTTATAGTAATCGATATTTATCACACATATCTTTCGAAATTAATTTTAAAAAGTCATTGGTGTGTGCCAGGATTCTAAACCGCGACCTTTAGATTCAGAAGCCGTGTGCTCGACCATTGGGGTACCGAGACTATTTTGGTTCTTAGCTAATTTTTATATTAAATATTATTGAGTATTAACTATTTGTTGAATTAATACTTTAATAGAAATTATGTATATTGTTATGCTAGCTATTCTGTTTTGGATTTCAAAATAAGAGTATCTACCTACATGTTTTTCTTTGGTCCATTGTCACAAATTCGCAACGCTACATTCGTCGATCTCAGTCTCTGGAGACAAACTATCCAAGGTAGAAGATGAACAGCCGAGCGGACAGCACGCAACTATGTCTGATGCCTCTTATGTCGACTGCCCGGCACTACGCCTACCTTGTAGCTCGGGAGTATGTCTTTTTTTATGGGATAGGATGGCAAACGAGCAGGTGTGTCACCTGATGGTAAGCAACCAACGCCGCCCATGGACACCAACAACACATATAGTGTTGCTGGTGCGTTGCCGACCTTTAAGGGATAGGGTAAAGGAAAGGATGGGCAAGGGGGGTGGGCCTCCGGGTACCTCTCTCACCGATAGAAACGCGGCATGAGCCACTTTACGTCGATCTTCTGAGAGGTCGTGGTATTTCACCGGTCGAGCCGGCCCATTCATGCAACGGACTGCTTGGCTCTACCACTGTGTCCCGGAAACCCTTCCGGCTCAGAGCCAGTTGCTTCCCTACAATGTTTCAGCGTGAAAATATCGGTTCCATGCACTCTCCTCCGCTTCTGAAACCACCCTGAGCCTCCCAGAACACGCCGTTAGATATCACACATACACATCTTATATCAATGTTCCCATACACTTTCGCTGCTAAGCACTGCATACCTGATCCCTCACCTTTATACAAGGGCACGATCAACGGACGTATCGACCATTCAATATCTTGCATAATAATGTCCTCGTCAGTTATTGGCGCAGCGGCGTCTGTCGTGGACTCACTCGCGGCGTTCACATACGGGCATTCTCGTACATTTCCCCGAAGTACTCACTACACCGACCCAATAAATCGTTTGAGTTTGCAAGAATGTCACCAGCTTTAGATATAATTTTGTACATACTAGATGTTGACGAAGAACCCCGAGACATTCTAACATCTCTCCAGAAGAGTATGTTATTTTGGCTCTCCGTCAACCTCACTTCCTCTTTCGCAACTAATGTATCACGTTTCTCTTTCACTAAGGCTTTGGTAACATTCCTGCAGCGGCAGAAGTTCTCATAGTTATTCTCTGTTATATTATCATTCTGATTCTTTCTTTCTTTTGAGGTTCATCTTCTAATTTTTCACACTTTATCCTTTCAAGTCTCGGTGGTCCAGTGGTTGAGCACCCCGCTTCAAGAGGTCGCGGGTTCGAATCCTGGCTAACACAGATGACTTTTCAAAATTAATTTGGAAAAACACACTTAACTTAATATCGAAGACTGAAAACTTTGTGCCCGGTATGGCAATAGGATCGCGAACGCGACGTAATCCTAATGGCGAGTCGAGGCTTAACAGCCACTGCCTACACCTTCGGGTAGAAAAAGACGTGAAGTTATGTTAAGTTTGATACGGAACAAAGTTCGCCGGGTCAACTGGTTATGAATAAAACAAATAACAGGGACATAGCAATGGCAACACAGTAAACCTGACTCCGACGTACTGCACTGAATAGTTAATCGTTATAATCTGCTTAGTCGTCTCGGTAGTCTAAAGCAACAGGTTTCTGAATCAAAAAGTTTCGGGTTCGAATCCCGGCTCACAGCAATGGCTTGTCGGAAATCTTTTAGAAGATTTTTGTCATGTTTTATTGATGACTGACAAAATTGTGTCCGTGTAAAACTTTGTATCCGCATTCCACTCATTGCTTAGACGGTTAGACGGAGCACTGCACTTGCGGTCACAAATTCGAGTCTCATTTATCTATTTTATTGAAAATAAAGTCATAAGAACTCGATAAGTTCAGCGGCTTGCTTCAGAACAAACGAGAGACTGAAGTTCTGTACTAAATGTAGGTAAAAGTTATATTCAAGGCTGTTGCTAGTCGTCCGCTAATCGGATGAACAAAATAACTAAATCGTCCGATTATCGGATGAATAAAATAATTTAATCGTCCGACAAATTTATTCATTGACATAAAATCAAATTATTATTTTTTCATTATAATTATTTATTCTCCTACCGATACTAACACCGAAATCGCTGTTATTGGTACCTTTAGGTCTCCCTTTTCTTTTAATCGCAGGTTGAACGACAATGTTGGACAATATCTCGATGAATTAAGAAACCTATACAAGTCAATGCAATATTTTCATTTTTTTCGTTCTTGGTGTACTTCCAGTCGTTACTGTTGTTAGTTTTTGTATGATCGTTTTTATTTATCGCTGAGATGTCGTCAAAAATTAAAAAAAAAACCTAACTTTTTTTTGGAAAAATTTAATACTGTAAATGTAATTTTAAAACAGTCTCGATGGCGCAGTGGTCGAGCACACGGCTTCTGATCCGGAGGTCCGGGTTCGAATCCTAACACTGGCTCACACAAATGACTTTTCGAAATTGCTTTCGGAAGTTATGTGTGATAAATATCGATGACGGAAATACTTTGTGCCCGGTATGGCAATAGGTTCGCCACCTATTTCATTTGGGGCGTAAACATAACGGCGAGACGAGGCTTAACAGCCGCTGCCTACACCTTTGGGTAACAAAGGCGTGAAGTTATGTTATGTTATTTTTAAAAAGTTGTTTTTAATGATATTTTTTTTTATGAATACCTACATACATTATTTTTAACAAAAAAGTAGACGTACACGCGTGTTATTTTTAAATTTACGGACGACTAACTCTATGCTAATCATCCGTTTAGCGGACTAGACACTTCCTATATTCAATTCTTCAATTCAACTCTTCAACACTACGATAAAGGTAAAATAATTAGTAACTATTATTGGTTTCTTTCACTAGAACGATAAGATTACACAAAGTACCTATGTGTTGGAAGTCTTATGATAAAACGAATGATAGAGTTATATAGAATGCTGTCAATAGTACGATATGCTCTCTCACAAGCCACAAGTCTTAAATAAACAACATTTTCAATATTATTTTTAAACTAATAAATATTCATAATTTGTTGAATACGTAGAAAAAATATCACTTGTTAACTGTTTTAATATTGAATGTGATTAGATATTGAATAAGTACAAGTGTAAATAATATAGTGTGTTATGAAAATGACAATAGTACGTTGTTAAAAATGCAAGAAACAAAACAATTCGATGGATTTTGACAACAGAGAGCGCGGCGCTACGTGGCGCTGGCCTCTACTAATTTCGGTCGTTTTTTTAAATGTACGTATAAAAATATAGTTTTATTGATATGCTTAATATTATTAAGATTTAAAATAAATAAAAAAAACAGAACAAAGAAATTCTGTTCAGAATATTTCCACTCAAGTAAGATATGTTCACGCTTCAAATTGTACATACAGAAAAGAACTAGATAATAAATAATCTATTTTTATAAAATATGCGACTGTTCTGAAATAAAACAATATGTACTTAAAAATAAATTCCTCAAGCTACTGAGAAACGCCACTAGCATAATGATTGGAAAACTAATCGATGAATAAATATATTTGCTGCATTTAAATAAAATAGGCATATACAAAGATTATGTAGCTGTAGAATCAAGTTAATGCGTCTTATTTAGGTCTCCATTTAAATTATACAGTACCTATATCCAAAATATATGCAGCTGTATTAAAATTATAGATAAAAACAATAGGTTATGATAATAGAAATGATTTATAATAAATCACAGATCGACGTATACATACTTTATTTATTATTTGTAGGCAGACGTCCGTGAGCTGGTATCAATGCCACAGTGACGTCACAGATATACAATATACATATTACGTGAAGCAAAATAACTTATTATGATAACAAAGATGCATGTAATTTCTTTAGACACATGAAATAAATTTTCAACAACGTAATATCTAACTTGTACAACATATAACTTCTCGCCTTTTTCTACCCGAAGGTGCAGGCAGTGGCTGTTAAGCCTCGACTGGCCGTTATGTTTGCCCACGACTTCTGAATCAGAAGCGGGGAGATCGAGCACTGAACCACAGAGACTTTGATAAAATATTATAAAGTTTCCATGTATCCACGTTAATTAGGTTACATTTTTATACCTGAAAAAATATCCTTTGTAGAGTTATTGCATATTTTATATCCCTTTAGCTAATAATAATATAATTTGAGCTGTTTTTAGAAAGATATTCTATTAATTAATACATATATACAAATTACAAGTCAGTACAGTCTCGTACGGTAAAGTCTCGGTGGTCCAGTCCACCCTGCCTCTGAATCAAAAAGTCGCCAGTTCGAATACTGGCTCACACCAATGATTTCTCGGAATACTTTTCGGAAGATATGTGTGATAAATATCGATGACTGACAATTTTGTGCTAGGTTCCAAGGTGTACAAGTTCGTCAACTTTTCCATTAGGGCCGTAACAATTCAAGGAGCCAGGCTTAACGGCCTCTGCCTTCGGGTAGAAAAAGGCGTCAAGTTATATTATGTTACATATTTATTTATTTTTAGTAGTGCGATAATACTTCGTGGATAATTTTCCAGAGTTTCCAACTCATTTCGCAAAAAAGAAATACCTTTACTTATATTTGGTGCGGATTTTTTTATTTCTGTTGTTATAATAAACACTCATTGCTAGTAATGTTTAGAAGAATTGTCAAACCGTTATTGTTTCTTATTTACCAAAAAGGTTTTATTAACATTTTATTTTGAAACATCACGAATTTCTCACATGTGTAAGCAAATTTTATGTAACAAGTGGCCTAGCCATTTTCTTCGACATAAATGCGCTATTGTATCCGTTATCAATATTTATCATATATGACTGCCGAAAGGGCTTCCGTAAATTATTTGAAATACTAGATCAGAGTTGAATACCAGATTAAATATCGTAAAAAATTATTGTTTAGCATAAAACCGCAATAGTTTTATGATTAACCAACATGAAATATTTGTTAAACTGACGAACAATTTGTACTGAATCTTGTGATAAAATAACATAGCTTCACGCCTTTTTCTACCCGAAGGTGTAGGCAGAGGCTATTAAGCCTCGACTCGCCGTTATGTTTACTACCCAAATGGAATAGGTGGCGAATCAATTGTCATACCGGGCACAAAGTTTTTAGTGATCGATATTACTCACACATAACTTTCGAAATTAATTTCGAAAAGTTATTGGTGTGAGCCAGGATTCGAACCCGCGACCTTTGGATTCAGAAGCCATGCGCTCGACCACTGGACCACCGAGACTAATAATCTTGTGATCTTTGCAAAATTCAGAGATGTAGCATATGCCACGAGTAACATATGCATATATCGCATATATGCCACAAGTAGCATAAATATGCGATATAAGTAAGTGCTTAATTAATATTTTCAAGAAGAGAAGGAAGTAAAAATATAATAATGATTTTTCTGTCACCAGGTCTGCTTACCTAGTCTCGTGTACGCTTATGGTGTAATATTAGTGAACCTGAATGATCTCCAGATACCCTTATGGCTTGGACTCTCTACTCCAACTATTTATATACTGGTCTACAACGTCACACGTAAGGCCTCTAGGCATCTATCAAATGTATAACTCAAATTTTAGATGATGTAATATGTGGGTCTAATTTGATTTTATTGTTTTAGAATGTTGGTTCAGAGAAGCAGCAGACTCTTGGGGTGGCTCTGTAGGATATCGGGTTATGGCATCAATTGGTCTCCTTATAGTGGTGACTAGCCTTATTTTCTGCGCATTTATACCATTCTATTATCAACCTTATGCCTATGGCATTTTAGGAGGTATTATTTCTACACTGCACAAATATTAATTGATAAGAACTTTCAATAGCTTTCAATAGTTTAAAAATGTTTGTAATTTCTTTCAGGTTTGGGCTCGTCGCTTTTGTCTGCTCAAGTGGACGCAGCAATATTTGATACATATGATACAAGACTTGGAATGATTCGAGGGTTATGTTTCGCAGGACAAGCCGTAGGACAGTCAATATTTCCTCATATAATTACAGCACTGATAGATTATTATGGATATACTTATTCTTACATCGTTCTTGCTGGGATAATATTGCAGACGCTACCAGCCATCATGTTACTTCGTGTCGAACAAAAGTTCTTCAGACCAATCTCATTCTCACGTTACAGTGATGTTGCAAAGACTTATGCAGTTTTTAACAATGATGCTATAGATAATAACTATTACGCTACAGAATTACCGTTACATGACATGAGCAAAAAATGTTGGAAAAGTCCATCAGATGACAATTTACACAGAGAACCTGAATTCATAGACGGTTATGATCATTACGCTGATGATTTCTCAACTGTTACACCACCGCCTAGTCCAGAAGAAAAACGAAGAAATATATTTGGTGTAGAGATATTACCAGAAATTCCTGAAGAGAGCGAAGATAGTGATTGTGAAGAGCCAACTGTAGCTGGGAAAGATGCTAGTAATAATAAGAAACGTCTCAGCATCGCTATTAAGAGACTGAGCATCTTAGGAGATACTTTAGACGATGTTATATCTAAACAAATAAGGAGAGACTCATATACCAACGAAAGAGAGTTTACTGATGGAAAAGAATATACTGAAGTTGAAGTTACTTACGACATCATATCACCGGTTACTGATATTCAAAGGGAAAAAGTATTTAACTCTTTCAGTTTTCGTTGTAAGTCAGCTTACTCTAGCATGCGCAGAAGGATATGGATGCCATCGTATAAAGTTTATACGATGAAAAGGAGATTTACATACTTTTTTTACTATTTAAATGACACGTTTGTAAAACCTTTAACGCGGTCATTGTCGTGTTGGAAATTTTATCCAGCACTAATGATGTACTTTTCTAAATTGAGCTTAACATCATTAACAATGGTTTCATTACCTATGATTGCTTCAGAAATGCATCCAAAGATATCTATAGCTGATTCTAATTTTCTGATGACATTATATGGTTTCACTTGGATATGTTTCTTGATGTGTACTCCTTGGTTGACACAGACCCCGAAGCGGAATTTTAAATATGTTGCAATTTTTGGATTGCTAATATCGAGTGCTGCGTGTTTTAGTAAGTTCAATGTTTTATCAATATGTTTTACATTCGGTGTTATTATAATATTATCATTGAATTGAACCGTTATCTTTATCACAATCGTGATTAATATACACATATATACAAAGGCTCGCCATTATTTAGGTGTGTCTACATATGTACTTACATTATGGTGATAAAAAGTAACGAAATTGACACCTGTAATATTTTTTGAAAAAATATTTTTCCATTTCACTTTTCTTTAATTGTTTAAGTTTATTATGACTTTATATGTTAAAAAATAATCGAATCCATATCAACACATAGTAAGAATCTCGTGTCATGCTCCCTTAACAAGTAGATATCTTTTAAATAATAAGGATTATTCTATTATACTATTATTCACTTCTTTCAGTATTAGCTGAGGCTGACAACCACGACTCCTTCTCAATTGGCTGTGTGATAGCTGGTTTTGGGTACGGCGCCGTATCATGTTGCTGGGAAACCGCTGTCCAAGATTTTGTCGGTGCACGAAAATGGCCCAAACTTCATAGTCCATTAGAAATTATATCTGGCGTTATTTTGACAGTATTCGTAATTGGTATATCATTAGCAGACAATGGCAGAGGTTTACAATTCATCATGTTCATATTAGCTATTATATTATTTCTTATAACACTGGTATGGATAACGATAGCACTGACTTACTTCTTTATTGACAAGATGAAAAACAAGCGAGTTGGAAAACGGTGGTTATTTTAAAATAGCATAGCTGTATTTATTCTATAAATGTAAATATAAATTACAAGTATTATATGTAGTTAAAGCATTTGCTTTGTAAACAGCGTAAGTAGGACAGTAACGCGACGATATTAAAGATGTTTTGTATCCTGAGGTTGTGATATATCTATATTAATAGTCTGATAATAAAAAAATACATTTTACAATTGATTGTATAGTTAATATAACATATAGAATACCCAGATGTCTTTATATTTGGGAATATTAACTTAACGCTTTTATACCCGAAGACAGCAGCAGTGGTTACGCCTCGACCTGTTTGAAGTCAAACTTCTAATGCGACTTCTGATAAGGTTGCGTTAAAAGTTTTATGTTACTTCACCCTCCATAAAAAGAGAAAGAGCGAGAGTGAATGCATGGCCGTTCACCGGTCAGAGAGTAAACGTGTGCGCGCTATATACATGACACTGGCTATTACAGGCCAACGCGAGCGTTAGTAATGAGTTGCCTCCACATTCCAACGCAAGAGGGAGAGAGAAAGAATATACAAGGGTAGAAAGTAGGAGACAGAAAGGGAGTGAGTCGGTAGATCCCAAGCACATGCGCGTGGTATTCTTGCTATGCAGCGAAGTAAAGAGCGTGAGAGTCGTGAAATTAGCTGAAATACGTGTCTATGTAGGAACTGTCTGTCTTGAACGTTGAGTCCAAGCTTAGATCAACTCTTGGTAACTGAAACTGGGAAACCGAGTGCGGCCATTCGATGTTAGGCCAAACTTGCGTCTACGTTAATTGTCAGTCTAGGCCTTCAAGGTCTAACATCACAGACTTTAAAAAATGTTGGGCCAGTGCTGGTGTGCAACTATGTGCCAAGCTTGAATAAGATCGGCCTGGGCCAACGCTGGGCCTATCGTCATTTCCTATATGGGTTGTTATATTTAAATTTATACGTACTATTTTATTTTTGGTGGCAAGACCAAACCTATAATCACAAATAACTTACAAAAAGTCAAACCGGTGACTTCTTAAATTAGAAACGGAGCGCTCAATAGCTTATTTTCTTTAATGTTGTCATATTTAGCTTTAAAATACAATAGGCGACATACTCTAGTAATGACGTAAGAAGGTGCAGGCATTACTCATTTCTCTATTCAGCTGACATCACAGGCTCAGAAGATAATAAATGGTACTAATACTATGATAAATGACAAACTATCTTTATCAACTCAGTCACGAGCTAACTGTTAAACAACAGAATTAGGATTAAAATTGCCATAAGATTTCTTTTCTTTTCAACCCAGTAATGAGTTCCTTTGGGATACTGTTTCATTGCCCTTAAATTTAACGGTTGTTTTTACAAAATTTGAATAAATATAAAGTTTTTGTACAAAATTGCATGAAAATCGATCAAGCCGCCGGAGGAGTGCGGTAGATAACACTGTGACACGAGAATTTTATATTTTAGATGAAACCTTAACCCCAGTGCGTAAAACGTACAATTACGAACGGGGTGATGGTTCCAATTTTCATGTTGTTTGAATGATTTCAATTTAAGTAGATAGATATAGGTAAATAGTAGACGATTTAGTGACCAGTGCTACGGTTTTTTTTCTACATGGTTCTGTTTTCTGCGTAGGTACTTATAGTATAGTAGTAGACACCAAGTGGTGCTCCACAGATTCTTTTCTCTATTTTGTTATTTGAACAAGATTTTCTTACAGAACTTCAGTCAAGTCTTGTTCTGTGTAATATTAAACTGAAATACGAGGTTTCTAGGCCACTAGACTGTCATACTACTGGAATTTAATATTTATCTAGACGCTAATTTCAAGTGATTACTGAGAAAGGCTATTTGTGATAATATAAGATCTTTGGTATTTTATTTATAACATAACTGCACGCCTTTTTGTACCCAAAGGTGTAAGCAGTGGCTGTTAAGACTCAACTCGCTGTTATGTTGATGTCCCAAATGGAATAGGTGGTGAAGCTATTGTTATACCGGGCACAAAGTTGTCAGTCATCGATTTGTATCACACATAAATCAAAATTAATTTCAAAACGTCAGGCAGTGGTTGGTGTGAGCCAGGATTCGAACTCGCGACCTCTTGATTCCAATGTTGGGTGCTCGACGACCGAGACATTTTAACTATGAGAAAGGGAAAGAGAAAGTAAATAACATCAGGTGGAAAGCGACTAGCGCCGCCCATGCACTTCTGCAACACCTGTCGCTTTGCCGGCATTTAATAAGAGATGGGTTTCTCACGGTACAAAACGCGGCATAAGCGACTTTGCGTTGATTTTCTGAGGGGTCGTGGCATTTCAACGATCGAGCCCGGTTAAAAACTGTTATTAAAATTAGAATAGTGTGAGTGGTAGAGCCAAGCAGTTCGCTGCATGAATGGGCCGGCTCGACCGGTGAAATACCACCACCTCTCAGAAGATCGACGTAAAGTGGCTCATGCCGCGTTTCGTTCGGTGAGAGGTGAGGTACCCGGAGGCCCATCCCCCTTCCCCATCCCTTCCTATCCTACTCCTTTAAGGGTTGGCAACGCAACTGTAACACTATATGTGTTGCAGGTGTCCATGGGCGGCGTTGGTCGCTTAACATCAGGTGACACGCCTGCCCGTTTGCCCTCCTATCCCATAAAAAAAAAGAATATGAATATAGTTAAGATTGTTGTGGTAGAGATTAGACTTTTAAACTCACGCGAACAATATAAGCTTACTGAACATATAAAAATATTACAGATTCTGTGGGTATGTATGTGCATTGCCATCCTTTAAGATGGAGTAGACAAGGGGTCAGAATCGGACAAGAAGGGATAGAGCCCCCATATACCTCTATCACAGCAAGCAGCGAATTTTGTGGCTGTATCACTGTTAAAAGCTTCTATTGCATCCTCCTCACACATGTCCCAAAAATAAAATTGCATCTAAGATATGCAACATTAGGTCAATAAATTTTACGACACACCATTCAGTAGAAAACAATGTATCAAAATAATACGTAGTCGTAGTTCGCAGGAAGTAAGTTGTCAACATTATTTGTATAGTGTCGTTGTAATCTTAAGAGTAGTAAGTAAACTATCATCTTATGCTAACAATACTGCCTCACCGACATTCATAATTGTCTTACGCACTATTGTATCAACATATCCGAGACGAAGCACCCGAGACGAACGAGTGTTAATTAACGAAATCAAAACGATTAAATGCTGCCATCTTTTGGATTGTATTCACGAAAATGGCCTACGAGTATAACGACCTAAAAGGATTGTTGTTTTTGGTAAGCTTGTCATTAAATCTTCTATTTGATGTTTTTTTCTGAAAGTGATCTTACCAGAGATTATCTGCTAGTTTTGTTAACCAATTTTTACTTTTTGTGATTATAATATTATTAATCTTATTCATGGTTATTAAATTCCCGTTAGATTTGGGGATTTTCCCGCTATAATTAACATTATCTTCGAGAACTGTCACTACCTTGATATTATTGCTGTTTGCATAGCAATCTACGAATGACTTTCTAATAGCTAGTGTTTATTTGTCTGATTCGACAATAATTATGTAAGCTTCGACAGTGTTGATTTTTAAAATGTGAGCTTTTAATCCATTAGAGATAAATGTCATGAAAGCCTGTCCGTTCTAAAAACATTTAGGCCACTACGTAAACCTTTAGGGATTATATTCGCTTTATTAAAATTATGAATGTAATATGAATTCATTTTGTGATGATACGCAAAACTTCTCACCCCTAAAGCACATTTGCCGTTCAAATACTTCCCAATACAGAGGTATATCATGTGTATGAATTGTGTTATAATTTCACAAATACAATAACATTATACGTTAAAAAATTTCAGGTATTGATACCATTGGCAACATCAACGAATATTGACTGCAATAACAAAGCTTTCTATTGCGTTAACTCTACTCACTTTATGATATGTGTTGACTTGGGAGGCAGAGTAACGTCTACCATAGATGATTTAGTAATACAATGTCCCCCTGCAACAATATGCCACGAAAAAAATCAATTCGAATGCGAGTTTCCTAAAATTGAAACAACTGAACCACCAGTTCTCGACTCAATCGGAAAAAACGTAAATGTGTTCATTGATAGTACCACTACAATATCTTCCTCTCAAATAACGACTGAAATACCATCAAGCGAAAATAGAACAGATTTGCCTATATTACAAATAAATATGACTACAAATAGAATCGGATTATTAGAAAGAATTGACAAAGACTTTGGAGAAGATAAAAAAATTCTATATGAAACATCTACTACTGCGTCTATAAATAAATTCAACAATAGTACAGAACTAATAAGTGCTAATAAAATGGACACGCCGTTTGAAATGAACAATACATTAACTACAGAAAATGATACTCAGGCAGCTTTTCCTATGTTAAATAAATATGTACCCTTAAATATGTCTGAAATATTAGAAAAAATAAAGAAAGAGTATACCGACGACAAAGAACTAACTGCTGATAATACTAGTGCAACTATAGATAAAGTGATCTATAGAGTCGAACAGGAGAACGCTATAAACTTAAATACAAATAAATCTACTTCAACGTTATATAAAAATGAGAATGGAATTAATAATATTACTTCGAAATTATCTGCTGAAATAAATACAGAGTTACCTGTAATAGAAAACAAGAGTGCGAAAGATTTTGCAGTGATAAAAAATAGTAATTATCCAACTAAAACAAAAATTTTGGAAGATATAAAGAAGGAATATACAGAAGATAAGGAAATGTTATCTGAAATGATTAGTATTACAACAATAGCTACAATCGACAATATTACAGAAACTGTAATTTTTAAAATAAATGAGACTAATGATACAAATGCGGTTAGCAAAGACAACCAAATCAGTAATATTAGCACAAAGTTACCGATCGAAGAGAATAGTAAAGTGCCAATGACAGAAAACGATATGGAAATAATTGTATCAACACCTATAAATAAGACGGAAATATTAGCCGACTTAAATAACAATAATACTACTTCAACTTTACCCGCTGAACTGAATATTGACTTACCTGTAATAGAAAACAAGAGTGTGCAAGATTTGACAGTGATAAAAAAAGATAATTATACAAATAAAACAGAGATATTGGAAGATATAAAGAAAGAATATACAGATGGTAAGGAAACTTTATTTGAAATGATTAGTGGTACAACAATATCTACAATAAGCTACGTTACAGAGCCTACCACTTCTAAAAAAGAAAATTCCATTGAAACAATTGCCCTTAATGAATACAAAAACAACCGAACAAGTAAAATTAGCACAAAGTCACAGGCCGATGAGATTAGTACAGGGCCAATAATAGAAAACAATATGGAACTAACTGTATCAACAACTCCAAATAAGACAGAAATGTTAGCAGATTTAAAAAATAGTAATATGACTGCAACTTTACCAGCTGAAATGAATATTGAGTTACCTGTTATAGAAAATCCGAGTGTGACCGATTTTGCAGCAATAAGAAAATATACATATCCAACTAGAACAGAAATGTTGGAAGATTTTAAAAAGGAATATACAGATGGTAAGGAAATTTTATCTGAAATGTTTAGTACCACAACAATAGGAACAACCAGCTATATTACTGAGTCCGCAAATTTAAAAAAAAATAACATCAATAAAAACATTGCGGTTAACAAAGACAAAATCGACAATACTCGCAAAAAGTCACCTGAGTCACCATTTAAAGAAAAAAATACAGTGAATGCTATTACAGTAGTAAAAAACGATAAATCTTCAAACAAAACAGAAATATTGGAGAAAATAAACAAAGAAAATAATACTATGCTGCAAATTAATAATGATGCACTGATAAATGCATCTAATAATAGTAAAAAGCAGGTAGGTGTCATATACTACAACGCAAATAAAATTCCGATTATCAAAGATAGTTACAATATCGATAGCGTAAGCACAGCGTCGCCGATGGATGAGATTAACAATATTACATTATTAGAAAACGTCACTGAGATAGCTTTACCGGGATTAAATAAATATGCAATTCCAAATAAAACTGAAAAATTAGAAGATATAAGGAAAGAATATATTGAGGGCAAAGAAATGCTATTTGAAATGGCTAGTGCTGCACCAATAACTCCAGTCACCTATACTACAGAACCGATGCGTGTTAAAAAAATTGAAATTCTGGCTATCGATGAGAAATATTATGAAACAAATACTACAACATCAAAGCTGGTTAATGTGGTTACCCAGGTAATGCCAGAAAATAATGGGGAAACAGTTTTCCCAGTGTCAAATGAAGACAAATCCCCGAGACAGAAAAAAATATTGGAAGAGATCAAGAAAGAATATACACAAGGAAAAGAAATGGTATTTGACACGGCACCTACAACTGTAATTAACTTTGAAGACGAACAAATAAATACTAGAAACTTAAATGTTAGAAACTTAAATGGAAGTGCAACTACACCAGTCATGGATAAATCTTACAAAAAGATCGATAATTTTACTTCAGTATCGTCGGAATCAAACGTAATAACTTTTATGCTATTAAAAGAAAATAAATTACTACAAAATACAGTAAACATATCTAAGAAAATAAATAAAGAACTAATGGATGGCGAAGGTGTGCGATTGGAAACCACAAGTATAGTATCTACAATTACAGACAACTATAGTACAGATAGTACGGGAGATTTAACAGCAACTCAATCTATTTCAGTCATGGATGTAATATACAACACAGTCATCGATATTCCAAAAACAATGCCGGCTGAAATGACTATGAAGTTATCCGAGAAACCAGTAACAAAAAATAATAGTTTGACAGGTTTTAAGATACTAAATAAAGATACAGCACAAATCACAGCAACCGTATCAAACAAAATAACGAAAAAATATGCGGATGGCGAGGAGAAGCATTTCAAAACCCCTAGTAATGCATCTATAGCTACAATCAATTACAGCACAGAACAGCTAAATAGCATGAATTTAACTGTATATAACACTGTTCCCGTAAACGATGAAAAATATAACAAAATTGACAATATCTCCAAAATATTGGTAACAAACAGTTTAACAGCTTCCACAAAAGGTATATCTACAAATAAAACAGAAATGTCAGAGAACACAAAGAAAGAATATGCTGACGAAGAAATTAGAATTAAAGTTACTGGTACTGCACCTAAAAATATAGGCAGTCATAGTGAAAAACTGATGGATGCAATAAACTCAAACGGAATTCCCAATATTACGGTAACAGGCGAGAATTATAATAAAGTTGAGAGTATCACAATACGGCCGATCGAAGTCACTACTGAAATGCCATTAACAGGCAACAATACTTTACACGAATTTTCTGTCTTAAATAAGGATACACATCTGGATAAGACAGAATTAGTAGAAAAGACAAAGCCACAAAATACAGACGGGAAAGAAATGCTATTCAAAATGAATGGTAGTACACCTACAACTAAAGTCAATGATGAAACAAAACAGAGCGTAAGAAATTTAAGTACAAATGAATCCATCCCGAGTTTCGAGAGCAGTAAAATTGACGACATTAGAACAGTTATGCCTGTAATCACTTCAACTACCATGTCGCTACTAAGCGGAAACAACACCGTGTCAGCTTCCACGGGCCTACAAAATGATACACTTCTAAACAAGACAAACATATTAAAAGAATCAAAGAAAGAGATAACAGCTGTCAAACAAATGGTGTTAGAGAGCCCTGGTATAGCATCTTTAGCTACATTCAACTACAATACAGAGCAGACGAGTACTAAAACCATAAATTCAATTGGAACTCTTCCAATAATCGATGAAAAATACATAGAAAACAAGGAAGTTTCTACAACCTCGCCTGTAGTTAATTCGACTTCCAAATTAGCATTAACAGAAAACATAACTCTGTCAATATTAGAAAACGATACATTCCTAAATGACACTAAAATATTAGATAATACAAAGAAAGGAGATACAAGAGGCAAAGAAAAGGTATTCGAAATCACAACACCTACAAATGAAGTCAGTCATAGTGCCACTATAGAAAAACACACGGTTGCGATAAGTTTAAACGCAAATGAAACTTATAGTACTGGAATTCAGGTACAAAATAATAGTGTACATTTGAAACCACAAAAGCTTAATCAACAAACAGAACAAGAACAAAGAGGGCCATATTTAGAAGAATTATCTACCACAATGAAATCGCAATTAACTGAGATTACACTGTTGACAAATGAAGAAGCAGTCACAAGATCAACAACACTGGAAACGACCACGAAATTATTGGCAGAGCAATCGGTTTTAAGGGAGGCACAGATATTAGCAGCTGATTTAGCGTTAACAACTTCCAAAAGTAGCGAAACGCCTACAAACTCAGTAAAATCAGCCAATCTGAATATCATCGGTAAATTATATACTGTCAATGTTAAGCAAGTAATAGAATTATCCACATCTACGCCATTGTCAGATACAATAAAGCAGAAAGAAACGGTCCCAAGAGCGAGAAAATCAGGAACACAAATACAAGCTTCAACAGAATTCTCAACTAAATATAAACCATCATCTACTGTAGCATATGAAGAACCATTAAGTAAATCGACAATACAAATAAGAAATGAGGTATATTTACCCGAAAGTGCTCATATATTTACAACAACCGATGTTACACAACAACCTACCGTATCGGATGAACCAGTACATTTAGAATATACAACACATGTAACGAATGTATCACCACTATCCACGCATAAAACAATATCATCACATCTCTTAAAACCGGTAGAACCCGTAATAAGTGCAACATCTTCTGATTTGTCACAAATGAACGTCAAATCCGTAACTCATACATTAGAAAATATGATGGATTTAGGAAATTTAAATATAAATAACCCACAGATGTCAGCTGTAAATTTAACAGCAGCTAGTGACCCTCCTAGATTATTAAAAACCGCTACAACAGAAGCAGTACTTAGTGACAGTTCATTAAAACCTATAGAAGCGTTATCAAATTTAACTGTAAAACAACCCATAGTTGTTGCCATGTTGCCAAATTCAAACATTGATAAAGAAACAGTTATACAGCCAAATATGCAAGGTATAAAAATACCTTTTTCAAAAGACTTGTCTACAGTTATTATAGATCAAGCAAGCACATCAGTGTCGACAGGAAACGTTAAGAATGTAATACCTCAATCAGTAATATCAAATATTAAAGGGTTTACATCTCAAAAAGAAGAAATGAATGTGTCATCTTTGGAATTAACAACTGCAAATATGACACAACGTGCTTCAACGGTAGAACAAAAAACAGAAAATGTACAAAGAACTACTTTATCACCAGTCGTAATCACAGCCTTAGCAGACAAAAATATACAATATATGCCATTAAACAGAACTTCGTCTTCCGTGACAATAAATAGCACAACTCACCCTAGCCCAAAAAAATCTATAGCCACAGAAACAACACAGTCCAAAGTCGTAATAAAAACTCCGATTGTAAAGGATGTAAGGACCACTAATGTTAAAATTGGAACTGTTGTTGTAGTTGAGCCAACTTCAATCAACAAAGACGATTTAAAATCTATAAAGCAACCTTTTTTTGCTAATACAACAATATCTAATAACAACAGCAGCAAACAATATAACGAATTCGCATTATTAAATAAATATCAAAATAAAACATGGAATTTTAATTTAACTCTTAATTCCAGTAACAACGTTAAAGTACACGTAGAACAAAAGGAATCTTTGATAAATAATGAAACTGGTGATGGAATTGTTGGTAAGAAAGTAAACTATAAGAATGTAATAAATAATTCCGCTACTGAAATATATATTACCTTTCCAAGTTATTTCGCCAACTCTTCACAAATCGAGTTAACGACATCTAACTCGATAAGTAATAATAACAAAAAAAGGGATATAAATTATACTGAATATGACCCTACAACAGCAACAAAAACCAATAGTGATACTGCGCAAAAGCAAATCTTGGAACTAATCAAATCAGAAAACGAAGATACACACACTTTTAAAACAATAACTAGTACAAGTAGTAGACCAGAATTAAGTGTAATTTCTCCTGCTGTTTTAATAAAAAAGGAAATCATTAAACCACGTAACAAATTTGAAGATCAAGAAAGCACTAATTGGAAATCAATGCCTACCAACATAAATTATAAAGCAGCAAACCAGACAAGTGATAAATCTAAATCAACACCAAAAGAAACTTTAAATAAACTTAATTTATTCTGTGAAAGTAAGTTTCGAGGTAAATACGCAGATGATAAGGATTGCAGAAAATTTTACATTTGCGTTGGTAATCTACAACCAATAATAGGAACGTGTCCCAACAATACAGTATTTAGTGAAATTAATAAGCAATGCACAAGGAACTTATCACATTGCATAAGGAATAATCAATTCCACTGTTTAAATGAAGGGCGTTTTATCGATTTCACCAAAGATAACACATATTTTATCTGTGTTAAAAATAGTTTACATGGATTTCTTAGATATAAATTACAATGTCAGAATGGTTATCATTTAAATAAATTGTCAGTAAAATGTGAAGAGAATTCAGATGTATCTCAATCACAGTCTGCTAGTGAAAGTAACGTAGATCAAACTGGATCTAAGTTGCAGTCAGGCGAAAGTAAAACGTCTGATAGTAAAAATGAGATGGAATGTAAAAAAGAAGGCAAATTTCCAGACTCAAAAAATTGCAGGAAATATTATGTTTGTGGTAAAAATAAGAAAAACGAATTGCGCCGTAGATTTAAAACATGTTCTTCAGATGAAGTTTATGATAAAGACAAGAAGAAATGTATAGTTACTGAAAGTGTAGAGTGCTAGTCTTTCAATATGCTAATCTATATTTTTAAATCAGGAATTAATCCTCCTTTGATATAAGGAAATATTGACTTAATAATAATCTACTTACAATATGTTTTGAGGGAAAAATTGACACTTTGTTGCATTTTGACATGAGAATATTTGTTTTAACTACAAAATTAATTATTATTTATATTGTAAAAAATAAGTTATTTGTATTTAAAAAAAACGAGAATCAATGGTTTACTTATAATTATTTATTAGTTCGTGCTTTTATGTACAACATAAATAAGAAAAACATTTTATTTTACATTAATATTGACATAATATAGTCATTCATGAATCACATTGACATATAGTCAATATTGACATGTAATTTATAAAAAAATGAAAAAAAAAAAAACAATTTATTCGCCAAAATTAAAGTGGTATATTATGTCTGTAGGCTATATAAAAAAATATAAATTTTATTACGAATAAATAACTTGATTATTGTCAGTCTTTCTTTTATGAGAATAAGAATATTTGCACAATTACATCCTCGGTTTACGGTAAGGGGTACCGTCAGGAACATACTGGTCATCAGTATCCTTCTCCAGGGTAACACAAAAATCATTAGAAAATATTGTACACCGTATTGTGTCCTGACCTCTGACAGGCCTTGGTGGGCAAAAATACGTGGCACGACTCGGTGTATCACTCTGAGTAACTCTGAACTTATAATTCTTGCATTCAATTGATAGAGGTCGATGGCGATCGCGATTCTCATTGTGATATAATTCTGGTTTTTCCGATTTCGTAACATTGGCCAAAGGACATTTGTATTTGACCGGCGAAGTGCATGTACGGGTTAATCCGTTGAATATTGTATTTCCGGAACATTGGAAGTTTATATGTTGAAAACGATTTCCGTTGAGGACACACAGTATATAACCTTTGCAACCAGCGACATTGGGATTGGCGATTCTTTCGTTACGATTGCAACGGAGTTTTTTTGTTAATGCAGGATCAATATAGTTGATGGCGTCCTCACAAATACTAGTCGATTCCTCATTGCAGAATGTGCCTCTGGGGCAAAGGAATGCCGGTCCTATAGACTTAGTTCCCTCACACAATCTCACTCTATCGCTTCTCTCACATGTGAATCCATAAGGTCCACAGTCATTCTCAAAATTAGAGTTAGAATAACCGTTCCAGGCGTCTGTTAATTTAGTATGTATCGCAATCTGTGAATGGTAATATCTTTATAAGTATCAAATAAGTAAAAGACGTTTTTAAGTGTAACGATCGCAAACAAGCACACATTTGTCAATAGTGTTTTTGAAAACCATGTTTCAGAAAGGATTGTATATAGGGTTTTTAAGAGTATTTCCAGTATTCATAGTTATAGAGGCCGGTTCTTTTCACATAACATAGCTTCAAGCCTTTTCTACCCGAAGGTGTAGACAGCGGTTGTTAAGCCTCGTCTCGCCGTTATGTTTACGTCCCAAATAGAATAGGTGGCGAACCTATTGCCATACTGGGCACAAAGTTGTCAGTCATCCATATTTGTCACACATAACTTCCGAAAATAATTTCTAAAAGTCATTGATGTGAGCCACGATTCGAACGCGCGACTTCTTGATTCCCTTTTTTAGGTGATAACCGGACACCAGATATCTACTTCATAAAGGATGATGAATTGGTTTTCAGAAGAATAACAACTCAATACCTCTGGAGTTACATGTCTCTATACGCGCTTACCATCAGACTGGCTGTATGTATGTTTGTTTGCAGCTGTTGTAATTAAAAAGAAAATTTAAAAAATCTCAATATTAACTTACTGTGACAAAAATCAAGTAATAACAAAACTTTGTCATTTTATTATTGTCTTAGTATCTTGAAGTATTGACGATGTATGAAACACGACTGACTCACATTAACAACTTTCTTGAACTGTTCCGTTAAAAAAATAATTAGCACCATGTCGGTATGTAGTCTGTTTGTTGACATATAGTTACCTATATACGGAGATATTTGTGTTTTAACGGTATATATGAGTGTATGGAGGTTGAATGAAGTAGGTTGACATATTTATATTATTTACTAGTTGTTGCCTCCCGCTACTTCGTCTGCGTGGACGATAGCCCCAATCAGTGATAACGTGATCATATTTAGCCATGTGTTGACCCGACTTCTTGGCGATATTTATGCAAAATTGGACTTAAAAACATGCAGTACTTTTAGAGTTTATCCGTAACAAACATACAGACAAACATACAAAAACTCTAATATCCATATTTTTGGGCTAGGTATCGATTGTAGATCATGTCCCGAGTGTTAGTACAGTTTCAACTTCCCTACAATTTTATTGTATGTATAGTTTACGCGACTTTGCTTACGTAACTTAAAATTTTTATAACAACATGAAGGTGTAATTATTAGCTCAGGGGAGTGCATCACCATCATCAAGGGCCAAACCTAGGAATGGAACGATTAGCTAGATCCGTGATTATTTTGAGTTTTATGTACTTCATGTTAGTATTAATTTAACTCTGTTCAAACCCTGAAGTTAAGTTCTGTTAATGACTTAACTTCACGCCTTTTTCTACCCGAAGGTGTAGGCCTGCAGTGGTTGTTAAGCCTCGACTCGCCGTTATGTTTACGCCCCAAATGAAATAAGTGGCGAACCTATTGCCGTACACCGGCCAAAAATTTATCAGTCATCGATATCTATTACACATAACTTTCGAAAAGAATTTCGAAAAGTAGTTCGTGTTAGCTGGATTCAGAAGCGGGGTACGTTCATTATGAATAAGAAAAATCTTTACAGACTTTAGGTATATAGGATTAATAAGGTAATTGGTTCTGAAAAGTCCCAGACTCTGTTGTTTGAGTGACGTTACGGCACAGTTTGACATGGTAACCACGTGTTCTAGTCACTGAGCATAATTTTTGTACATGTAGAAAGAATGGATGATGCAAGATTGATTAAGCAAATATACCATGCAAAAGCGGATGGATGTAGGAGTCGAGGACGGCCACGTCATACATTCTTTGACCAAATAAAACGTGTTCTGGAGCAAGGTGATGTTAGGAATCTTAAAAATCGACCCGCGTGCATGAATAGAGTTATGAAAGTCAACGAAGCGAGTGAGGCGCGTAAGAATCATACCTTTTGGCTCTCTGTTTTCTCTTACCCCGCAAGCGACTTGGCGTGAAGTTATGTATGTGTGCATTATTAAATTATAATAGCTACCCCAGTGTATAGTATATATGTCTCACTCACACTACAAAATGTACCATCCAAGGCAAAGATACGATGTCGAAAGAGCTTTAATAAGTTACCGTCAGAATCAACCGGTAAGCAATACAGTCCCATTTTTAGCCTTTGCGTATTACATGTATTTTTATTTTGCAATATAATTTGACTTCATTGCCCTTATAGTTCAGACATTTTAAAAGACTATATTCGAAGGTTCGGAAATATTGAACAATGTAACCTTGTAGCGGCGGGCATAGAATAATATATTTTTTCGTTGCGTTAGAACTTCCCAATTTTTTTTAATTATGATTACATTTTTATAGTAATAATGAACGATCTGAGTAAATTTACGATTTACTTTCACTTATAAACCATTCTAAACATAACAAACTCTTTCTGATCTATAAAAATGAACGTCGTTACAGTGTTGCGTTGTTGTAAAACTTTTTCTTTTTGAACACTAGGAATGTTAGGAACTATAAATAGAAAGGCGAATGAGTTGATTACTTATAAAGAAATATCATCATAACATGAGTCTCAAGTCAGAATCAATGTTTTTAAGCAGATCACCTGACTATGAAGATAACACTGACAGATGTCAAATATAGCCTATCAAAAAGATTAGTATTATTAATAATAAAATAAATAAGTAATGATGAATACCCATTTTTTATTACTACAATTATTTATTACATAATTTATAAATTACTCATCGTCCGACGACGATTCACTATCACTGTCGCTGGAGCTCGATCTCGACCCACTTTCCGGTACAAATGAAGTGCTGGACTTAGCTCTGCGGAAGAATATTGATATATATTAGAATATAAATATTTATAATAAGATCTCGGTGGTCCAGTGGTCGAGCACCCCGCTTCTGACTCAAGAAGTCGTGGGTTGGAATCCTGGCTCACACCAATGACTTATAAAAATTCTTTTCGATGATGACTGAAAACTTGGGACGTAAACATAACGGCTAGAGGTAGAAGCTTTTTCTACCTGTAGACACCTACAGGTAGAAAAAGGCGTGAAGTTATGTTACGTTTTAAATATTTATAATATATACAGGGTGTCGATGCAACAATTGGCACTGCCCACAGCAGTGGCAAACCACCCCGCTAAAACCCTCTGTCTAATAAAAAACCGCATCAAAATCCGTTCCATAGTTTCAAAGATCTAAGCATATAAGAGGACAGACAGCGGAGTGCAACTTTGCTTTGTACTATGTAATGATTCTTTACTAATAAATTGGCACGATTCTCACAAGTTGTAAGCTCCCAGCACTGCCACCGCTGATGGATGGAGGGACGATGTGAGGGTGGACTGCTTCTGCTGTAACAATTCCTCTATTTCTTGTTCTGGCCTGTTCAGTATGACGCTGAGAACCTGTACGCTGGTTGGCATCGCTTCTTGGAAGCCGCATTCAGCTAAGTATGTCACTGCCGCCTGCAAATTAAATAAATAATTAAAATGAATTTATACTATCTCAAAAAAAAAAAATTTTAATGTTTTCTGTCTGTCACGGAATTGAAACGTAATCATTTAATTTATAATAGATATACATTTATATTGTTGTGATGTGACTGCACCCGCCTTAGGTATGGATGTCAATCGTCAATCACCGAGTTAAGGCCCCGCGTAACATCACTTTAATTTAGGTGTTTTTTTATGTTCATGCGAGCAGCTGACGCGTATTCCTCTCTCTGTGATGGAGCTGACCATTTTTTTTCAGCTCAGTTTTACGTTGGCAATCTCTAGTAAACATTTTAGTTTGCGTATTGTCACTTAGTGTTACTAAATGGTTGTGTTAACTGCTCAAAGGAAAGAGCGTATATCAACGCACCAACATTTTTAATCTTTATTGCGTCAGCTGACTGTTTTTCCATCGCTACCTGAACAGCTGACGATATTTTTTGAATTGGTACGTCCAAAACTATCCTTAAATATATTTTTATTTTTTGAACCCCACAACTTTTTGAGCACCTGAAGGTTGGGTCACTTATCAGAGATATAAGATCAACAACTTGTGTCAATATTCGCAGCCACACTATGACTGTCCTGACCTCCTGGTAACTCCAAATAAACAAAAGAGTATAGAGATATTGTTTTATATGTAGAGGCATGTGTGTATAAATACACGGTAAAATATGGTGGTAGTGTGTTGTATTGTTTTATTTTATTCGAAAGGATGGCGGGCATACGAGCAGGCGTCTCACTTGATGATAAGTGACCAGCGCTGCCCATGGACACCTGCAACACATATAGTGTTACAGTTATGTTGCCGACCTTTAAGGGAGTAGGATAGGAAGGACCCTCTCTCACCGAACGAAACGCGGCATGAGCCATTTTACGTCGATCTTCGTATCTTATTTTTGAAAGGTTTGAAGGTGAGAGTAGAGAGGGTAGCGGGGTAATTACCGTGGCGACGGAGAACTCCCCTGAGGCGGCGGCGCGGGGGGCGAGGCGGGCGAGCGGGCGGGGCGCGCGGGGCGGGTCCCAGGCGCCGTCGCGCCGCAGCCGCTCCAGGGCCGCGCCCGCGCCGCGCCACGCCGCCTCGCCCCCCGCGCCCCCCGCGCCCGTGTCCGTGCACAGGTCCAGTATGTTGCACATCGCCGTTGCAGACAACCTGACAAACACAACCGTGGTAAGGTTATAAGGTTCAGCCACAGTGGTAGGAGTCATGCAGTTCGCTGCATGAGTGGGCTGGCTCGACCGGTGATTTTTGTAAATATTACATGTCTAACAGTCTCGGTGACGCAGTGGTCGAACACACGGATCCAGAGGTCCGGGTTCGATTCCAGACACTGACTCACGCCAATGACTTTTCGAAAGTTATATGTGTAATAAATATCGATGGCTCACAAAACAGTGCCAAATGTATGAAACCAAAAAATATATCAAATCAAATGTGCCTGCGATTTCAATGGCAGAGCCACGCAGAGTTGGCTCCATAAATGAACTAGTTCGACCGGTAAAATACCATGACCTCTCTGAAAAGCGACGTAAAATAGCTCATCCCGCGTTTGATTTGGTGAGAGAAAAAACCGCCCAACCTCACCACCTTAAAGGCCGGTCACGCAACCGTACCCCTGTCGGTTGCGAGTTTCTATGGACGACATTAGACGCTTACACCACCAGGTGACACGCTTACATATTTTCTCCACTATCCTGTAAAATCCTCCTAACCACCAAGATTAAGAAAAAGAAAGAAATAGTCACTTACATTTTTTTAGGAGTTCTACGCTGTTTTGCGTCTTCAGTCTCATTTTCGTCCACCTGCTGGGAATTCAGTATGTCTATTGCGGCATTGCGCATCTTAGTTTTTACATCTTCCTCTGAAAAATACAAAGACAACTTTGAAGATGTTTTTTACAAATGTATTGAAATATTTTTTAACTAACTGATCCGGCGGACTTTGTTTCGCCTTGGAAGCAATCAATCGTTGATTAAAAGATTTTTTTCTAAATAAAAAAAGCCTAAGTTACTCCTTATTACACCAGCTAATTGCCAATAAAAGCCCTGTCAAAATAAGCCCAGCCATTTCAGAGATTACACGAAACAAACAGTTAACAGTGGTAGAGCCAAGCAGTTCGCTGCATAAATAGGCCGGCTCGACCGGTGAAATACCACGACCTCTCAGAAGATCGACGTAAAGTGGCTCATGCCGCGTTTCGCTCGGTGAGAGAGGTACCCGGAGGCCCACCCCCCTTCCCTATCTTCTATCCCTTAAAGGTCGGCAACGCAACAGTAACACTATATGTGTTGCTGATGTCCATGGGCGGCGTTGGTTGCTTACCATCAGGTGACACGCCTGCTCGTTTGCCCTCCTATCACATAAAAAAAAAACAAAATATTTTGGTGTATGTACAGTATTATTTATATGCATAGACCAGAAGTTCTTTCGTCTCTTTGCTGCCTCCCCATTCGGGTTATAAAGTTGTAGTTTTATTTAAGTAACAAAATTGGAATATAGAAACAATATCAAAATATATAATAATTCTTACCTTGGTATTCGTAACAATTGATCATGGCCTCGACCAGATTCTCAACGAGATTTACGCGGTTCGAGTGGCCGAGGATTACAATCTGGGACCAGGCCTGCGCCAGTCGGTCCCCGGCACCGGCGGCTTCTAATGTTTTAACTATCTGTACAACAAGATACATTTTTATCTTTAATGATGACATCTAAACATTTATATGACGAGAATTGAAATCTGTCTAGTTTACGGATCGGCCAATAATTACATTAAATATAAAAAAAAAAACTAAAAAAATGCCTAAAAATATTCTACTAGTCAAAAAGAAAAATAACGTTACAACAATAACATTATTTAAAAAAATAAAATAATGTAAACTAAATATTATAAACTAATGTCATTCAATTGTTTTGCCCTCACGGAACCTCTCCACTAACCCTTGAACTTTATACTATCGAAATAAAGTTCTATTTAAAAGGGTTTATTTTTTTTTGCCGTAAGTACCATCCTCGTACATAAAGGAATATTGTAAATAAAGAATTAGCGAAATCTGACCAAATTTCGCCAAAAATAAATTTATTACTGCAAAACATTTACACAGAAAATACAACACTAGTATCCAAGTCGATAAAATTAAATGAGTTGTTATTTAGTGTAAATAATTTTCAAGTTGGCATCTAAAAAGTTTTATAAATACAGATAGTTAATTTCGCCCTACACATCAGATGTCAGGATGGCCGAGCGGTCTAAGGCGCCAGACTCAAGGTATCCCTTGCTCACTGAACGTGAGTTCGAGTTGTTCTGGTCCTCTCTGAGGGCGTGGGTTCGAATCCCACTTCTGACAAATCCTTTTTGTAATTTTGTTATTTCAATTTATTTGAGAATTGTAGTATAAAGAATTAATTATTACATTATTTTACATCCAACAAAACAGTTGTTTTTTTTTTACGTATAATATAGTAGAATTCTTTGAGTTGTTTTGCAATACAGTTATTGTAAATTTAATATAGTATAGAATGAAAAATAAAGCAAGACATACCGTTTCCATGACCGACGGTTCTGGAGAATAGATGTTAGGTACTAACGTATCTAAAAGTTCCATTGCTTTCTCTAACGGCGCATGCCTGGAAATGAAACAATTAATATGAAGAAATAATTAAGTTATAAATATTATTATATTAAATTACAACTACGTTTGCGTTGAATTTTACAAAAAAAAGTTCAAATGTCTAAAATTAAAGTAGCCAAAGTTTCTTTTTATTACATCAGCTAAAGTTTCTTCAACATCGGTCCCGCCGGGTTCAAAGATACGCTGGTATAAATAGATAGACAGACAGATGGTAAGATGAGTTGTTTGGAATTCGTACCGTGTATAAATTTATAAGCATTTAGTAAGAAGAGATTTGAATATTACAGATTTGAAAATTTAATTTTTCCCAAAGACTATTTCTTTACCCTAATAATAGTGAAAAATACAACACATGTTGAGTTATTTCTGCCTATTTTTTTTAAGTTAGATAATGGATGCCCCCTAATTAGTAAATTGAGAAAAAAATTGTGAATGATGGGGCGGATTATTTTGTACAAATAATAATAGGCACAAATATAAATAAATTTAAATATGTCATAATAACAAAATACAATATTACGAATTTCCTCCAGAAAATAATGACACTTTATTAGTAATGTGATATTAGGAGCCTCAAGAATCGATGGGCGTGCATGAAGAGTTATGAAAGGTGTGTAAGAATCGTGCCTTATGGCACTCCGTTCTCTATGTCTACCCCGCAAGGGATTTGGCGTGAACTGTATTACTAATTTCATCTTTTGCACATTTATTGTCTTAAGGTTTAGCGTCCTCTGTTGGTCTTGTAGAGTACTAGGAACTTTGGGAGTTCTGCTTGATTGCAAATTAATGTTTTATCGACAGTTCCAATATTGGCGTACGTGGTTCTTGGTTACGCCGTTAGATGGCGTTTTCTCTGATAATATACTTATTTATCAACTAACACGCTATTGCCTATAGACTACATATAGTATATTATATTCTTATATGTAAATGTTTTATATCTATTAGTTAAAAGTATATGTAGAACTTACTTGCACGCAACTGTAACGTAATGTCTATAATAAATGCTCTCTCTGAACGCGTCCCCTACCAATTTGTAATTGTTGCCTTTCAGCAGAAGAGCGTGTAGTCTTTCTGCCATGTTCACGTCCTGGTAACACAAGTCATTTAAATCTGTATATTTGTTTGTTTGTTTGAAGAGAATCTAATCATTTTACATTATAATTAAAATTGTCAATACAAAATTATGAGATTATATATTGTATTATTATAGTATATAGATTATTTGGAGTTTTGCAGTAGGCTGTGTAAATGGGCTGGCTCGATCGGGGAAATACGACGACATCTTGGAATATCAGTGTGAAGTGGCTCGTGCCGCGTTCCGTTCGGTGAGAGAGGTGGCCAGTTCCTCTTCCTTTCCCTATTCCCTTAAAGGACGGCAACGCACGACGGTGTTCATGGGCGGTGAGAAGTTACTTATCACCAGGTGTTTGTGTGTAAAGGAGCCCACAGTAATATATAAGGTCGACGGCAGTCTCTCACCTGTAAATGATTACTACATATCCCCATGGCAGTGACAAAGAATTTAGTATCAGCCGAATCCTCGGAGTCCAGGTTCTCTCGCTGTTCCAAATCATTTATTATCGGCGATAATATATCGATTCGCGGACCACCTGTAATACATTTTATTTATTTAAGAAAACGAAAATAACGAACGACAAACGACGAACGAAAATGTTTAACAGCAGGCGGATGAAATATACATTTTATTACAATTTATTACATTAAATCGGCTACTGACAGCTGAAATTGAAATATTTCAATATTTTTCTCATCAGTATGTATTTATAAAAGAAAAGTATATATGTATTAATATCCGTTATCTAGTATCCATAACACAAGCATTTAGTTGCTTAGCTTGGAACTAGAGGGCGCTGTGTGTATTGTGTCCAAGATATTATTATTATATTATTATTAACTCCCTTAAAGGGTTGCAATGTAACTGTAAAAATATCTGTGTTGCAGATGTCTATTGGCAGCGGTAGTTGCTTACTATCAGGTGACCCGCTTGCTCGTTTGCCCTCCTACTCCATAAATAATAATGTAATAATTTACGTATATTATAAATAAACAAAAAAGGACATAATTTTAATTTTCGGTCAGATGAATTTTTTTTTGAAACCTTACTCACGTATACATAAGTAACTTTCTACCGCAATCGCATAATAATTATGAAGACAAGTGTACTCACGTTCTTTACAGAATATGCACAGAAGGTAATAGTAAGCTGACAGGCCGGGGTTAATTCCTAAATGTCTGAACTCTGCCACAATCTGGAGGGCCAGATCTCGGAGGGTCTTGTCGCTGCCCCACCGAGACATAGACAACAAACAGCAAGACAGTGTCTCGAGGTTCGGATATAGACCCTAAAAAAAGAAGTATGAATAGTAATAACATAACTTTACGCCTTTTTCTACCCGGAGGTGTAGGAAGCGGCTGTGAAGCCTCGTCTCTCGCCGTTATGTTTACGTCCCAAATGGAATAGGTGGCGAACCTATTGCCATACCGGGCACAGGTTCAGTCATCGATATTTTTCACACATAACTCCCGAAAAGATCTTAGAAAAGTCATTGGTGTGAGCCAGTGAGAGGATTCGAACCCGCGACCTCTAAATGTTGTGGCGCAAATTGGGAGAGGCCTATGTCCAGCAGTGGACTGCAACAGGCTAATGATGATGATGACCTCTAGATTCAGAAGCGGGGTGCTAGACCATTGGACCACCACGACCTAACTTCCTAAGTAAACTTTACTACCTAAGTTGTTTTATAAACAATCACCTGTTCATTCATTTGCTTTAATAAATTCTTCATTGCTTCAATACGAAGAGCAGTACCGTCATGTAAATATCCTATACATTGAATCAGAGAGTTATATACGCCTGTTGAGAGTGGTATTCCCTTTTCTAGTGCCTCCTTTGTCAATGTTTGAGCTCGTTCCACCTAAAATTATAAATAAATAATGTTTTGGACACAATCTATCTCCTGTGAGGTTATGTGATTTCACTGGTCAAGCCAAATCCCCAAATTCCCGCAGGAATACATTAAAATACAAAATTACGTACTTGAAAATATTTGGCCATGCCTTGGATAATAGCACAATAAGCCTCTGGTGTCTTGTTTTCTAAGGAAGTAAATATTGTCTCAGCAAGTCCTCCTAATCTACATAAAAAAAGATAAAAAACATTTAAATATTCGCTCGTGTTTGCACTTGCACAGTTGCTGTAGGCAATATTTTCACTTTATTTAGTGGTGATATATGAAATATTTGGCCTCTTAAAATAGATATTGGGTCAAAGTTAATACCAGTTAGCCAGAAGATTTAGAAGAATGCATGTAAAATATTATAATTTGCTTAATAATTTAAGCGAGTATATATTTTAATTTCATTTGTGAACAAACCTAAAGACCACTTTTATAACCTCTCTACTTCTTTCGCGTCTAAGGGATTATTAAATACTACTATCTCTACTACTTACTAAAGGAAGGTAATGTCAGCAGCCATAACAATCTATGAGTGTGTATGTCAAGAGTTATAAAAGTCAAAGAACTGAGTGAAGTATATAAATATTGTGTCATATGGCACTCTATTCTCTCTGCCTGACCCCACAAGGGAATTGACATGAAGGCATTTATGTATGTGCTATATAAGTTTAAAATTTAATGAAGTTAATTCTCTATTTACAAAATTACTGTATTTTTAATATCATATAATTGCTAATATAATGTAATATTATATTTACTTCCAAGTAACTCTCTGTCTCTCATCAGTTTGGGCAGAAAACCATCTTTCCTCATACCAGTCCATTGACTCAGGTTCCTTTTCATTATAAAAGCACAATAGTTGTAAGAATTCTAATTTCAGATCATTATTAACCCCATCAACACCACCAAGCAGTTGAAATATCTTCACTGAATCATTTAGTAGAGCATTTTCTATTGTAAATTTTAAATCTTTCTCTGTTACCTGTAACAAAAACCACTCCTCTAAATTATTTTTTTGTTTTATGTTCTCATAGGACTCTAAGAAGCAAACAATCAAATAGATTGTTTTATATTAATATTAGATTGTGATAAAAATAAAAAAATCAAGATTGTTAGTAGTCTATTTTAATTCTTACTCACTTTACTTTCATCATTGTAAATAGCTTTGGGAGCAAATGCCTCTATTGGTGGATCAGCATTGAAATATGGTGTCTTCATTTTATTTGGTGGGTCCCATTCTCTTGTTGTAAATAATTCTGCATGCTCATCCCTTATCCATAATGCAGCTTTACGACCAGCTTCAGCTGCTAATGCATATGTTCTCTTGTGGAAGTTTGACGAAGGTATGAGGAATGGATCATCATGATACCTATGAAATGTTATGCCAAAATCAGTAATCAAACACTTTAGTAGTACATTTAACGTATATAATTTACGGGTGGTACCAATATGGATCAAGGCATTATTAAATCTAATTTTATACATAAAAATTGACGATAAATACATATTAATTAAAAATTTTACTTGTAATGTACAGCTGTTGGGTCAGGGCCGACGGTCGTAGCTAATGCTTGTAAAATATCGGTAGGTCCTCTAGGCTTCCGGGGAGGAGGAGAAATACCATCACTGGATTTACTAGTCTGAGGCAAATTTTGTGCGTTTAAAGCAGTTAGCGTCCGGCACAAATAAGTTACTCTTGGCCATTGTCTAAAAAGAATACATAAAAATATTTGTTATTAAATATTTTCATAAGTATAAAGGGCGAGTAACCTAAAAAATATTACCTTGATAATACTATGTTAGAATGCATTAGTAGAGCCTTAAGGCCACTAGGGACTCTCTAATGATATGTAATTTCCGTAATTACTTTTTGTGTAATTATTGTAATAGTTTTTTTGTATATATTAGTATTATTTACAATAATAGTTAACCTCAAAAAATTGACTTTTTATTTTTTATTTTTTATTTTTTTTTATTGATTTTTTAAGGGTTTTAATAACCTGGTAACTAAGACCTTTAAGTCAAAACAGCTTAATATTTTTTTTAATGTTTTGTCGGTTGCGACGATATGTCGAAAAGTTAATTGATATCGATATATCGACACCTGAAGGTTTCGACATTTATCGATGTCGGCTATGTGCCAATATCGATTTCAAATTTTTCATTGAATTTATCGATTTCTAAAGGTCTTTATTTAGCAACTTATTTAAAATTTTGTGTGACATTTACGATTTTTCTGAGTTGGCTCAAAAGAATATCGCTATATCGGAATCGGTTAACTTGGTTAATAAAGGGGAATTTGACTTATCGATATGGGTATAGTATGGCGATATATCGATTTTAGTCATATAGACCAAGATGATTTTAGATTTAACGCAATATCTTTAGATAGCTTGATTCCCTATATGCCATATCTATATTTTCAGAGGTAGAGCTACGCAGCTCGCTGCATGAATGGGCCGGCTCGACTGGTGCAATACCACGACCTGTCAGAATATCGACGTAAAGTGTCTTGTGGATTTGATTTCGCGTGGTCTTTTAATTGTATATATTATAAATAATGTAATAATATGTCAATCATCAAATCATTACATAGTATAAAACAAAGTACATGTCCGCTGTCTGTCTCCTTATAAGCTTAGATCTTTATAATAATAATAATAATATCTTGGACACAATATACACAGCGCCCTCTAGCTCCAAGCTAAACAATTAAATGCTTGTGTTATGGATACTAGATAACGGATATAAATACATATATACTTTTTTTTTTGTAAATACATACTTATAATACAAAGAAAAACACCCAGACACCACACAAATATTCATGTTTGTCACAAATATTTGTGCTCGGGTGGGAATCGAACCCCCGACCTCATTGCTTCAGCCGGTAGTTTCGAAATTTTTAGCACTTTAATTGTAAATGCTGCGAAAATTACTTTTGATTCGGAACAAAGTTCGCCGGGTCAGCTAGTAATATTGTAAATAAAGACAGATCATGGATATTTTTATTGATTTATTTCATAACACCATCTCACTTTTAATTCGAAATTAAAACAATTAACAACGGACTTAGGAAATTAAACACAATAAATCAATTATTATGAGACTTTTTAGATAAATATATTACAAGATATAAGAAGAATATTTTATTGCAATACAAGTTCGATAGAAACAAAGAGAATAATTGTTATACAGCTTACAGTATTAGATACAGCGTAATTTCTACGAAGATTGCTATCAGCTATTAAGATATCGGGGCTTGAACCAAGTGTCTTAATATCCAAAGTACCAACAGTGGAGGTTTCAACTACTGCCGTCTTTGGAGTATCACCCTTGGAAGCCTTACACACAGATTGCCCTTTATCGACACAACTATTAACTGTAGAATCAAAAGTAGTATTTTCAGGACATTCTACTAATCTGGCAGTAGATATACTATTCATACCTTGAACACATGTTATATATGAATTACAATTAACACTTTCTGAATATTCAAAATTCCCGACAATTGTACAATTAAAGTCGGGATAACATTTGTAATTCGTGGCATTAGTGCATTGTTGTTCTATATGACTGTAGATTGAACCCACAGGACATTGGAGTTTGTATTCTGTAAAATTAGTGATGCCTCCAGCCAAACACATGATGTAACCGCGACAGTCCGGATTTTCGTCGTTCGGAAATCTTCCGCGCTCAACACAAGATGTCGCTAGGCTCGCATCGTGGTATAATACCTGCAATTAAAAACAACGTCTCTTGTAATCACTAGATTTAGGTATTTGTTAAATTTAATTTTGACGGGCCTTGTGGCGCATTGGTAAAACTACCGGCTGCTGCAACGAGGTCGGGGGTTCGATTCCCACCCGTGCACAAATATTTGTGACAAACATGATTATTTGTGTGGCGTCTGGGTGTTTTTCCATGTATTATAAGTATGTATTTATAAAAGAAAAGTATATATGTATTAATATCCGTTATCTAGTATCCATAACACAAGCATTCAGTTGCTTAGTTTGGAACTAGAAGGCGCTGTGTGTATTGTGTCCAAGACATTATTATTTTATAATTTAACTGCAGTGAAAACACATGATTTTAAAAAGTCTCGGTGGCCCAGTGGTCAAGCACACGGTTTCTAATCCAGAGGTCCGGGTTCGAATCCTGACACTGGATCACACCAACGACTTTTCGAAATTGTTTTCGGAAGTTAAGTGTGATAAATATCGATGACTGAAAACTTTGTGCCCGGTATGGGAATAGGTTCGCCACCTATTCCATTTGGGACGTAAACATAACGGCGAGACGAGGCTTAACACCCGCCGTCTACACCTTCGGGTAACAAAGGCGTGAAGTTATGTTATGTAAAACACATGATCTAACTGTGATGTTATTTTGCTCAATCTTTTAATTACCGTAATGTTAGCACTTATCATTTGATTAGTATAAAAGTAAACAAACAAAAGTAAATAGGTAATTAGTTTATACTAGTAGTTTCTTGCGGCTTCACTCATTAAAAAAAGGTGTAGATCGGCGTGCGAAAACTTCATACACTTCAAGTCCAAAACCTCCCTAAAGATTTTCCCTCCCTTACCAGGAAAGTAGGTGGACAAATGATAGTCATTTCAGAAAACTTATTAGGTATCTACGACTCCTTTCCTAACAAAGTGAGAACTTTTCTACTTGATTTAGATATTTATTTCTTAGATTTTCGCGAATCACGTTCATAACATTAAAACAACGCTTTATGGATTATATCGAGTTTATTTAGAATTTATTTTTATTTATTTCCCGACGTTTCGAACTCTTTACACAGATCATTTTCACGAGTGATGAACAAAAAGATGGTAGTCGTTCAAAATCTATTTTCTGTTGTATCAATGAAAATAGCTTGTTGTGTGTCATTACACACAACAAGCTATTATATACTTGATTTAGGTATTATTTTATCAGTTGAGGAGTTTTCTGTCGCCTATTATGAGTTAGTGATTCTTAAAAGTTTTTGTATAATTTCTATTTCATTGAAAACAATTACTATACTAATTTTATACCTACACCGTTTACCCGCGTTAGCATCGAAAAAAGGCCACAGAATCGAAATAAAAAAGACCACTGAAGTAATTCGATTTAGCACTTCCCCACCGGTTCAATTATCCTCATTACATAGTGTAATGAGGTCTGGGTGTTTTTCTATGTATTATAAGTATGTATTTACAAAAGAAAAGTATATATGTATTAGTATCCGTTATCTAGTATCCATAGCACAAGCATTTAGTTGCTTAGTTTGGAACTGGAGGGCGCTGTGTGATTTGTGTCCAAGATATTATTATTATAGTATAAAACAAAGTCGCTTTCCTCTGTCTGTCCCCATAGATGCTTATATCTTTAAAATTATGCAACGGATTTTTTTTATAGATAGATGGGGTCAACGGGATGGTTATAATGTAGCAAAGAAAAAGCAATAATTTTGCATTGTATGCACTGTAAAAAATACTTTTGTTGCGAAACAAAGTACGTCGGGTCAGCTAGTTACTCATATTGAATGAATATATTTATTTATTGTTTTATCTTATTTATATATTCTTCTCACCAAAAAATTTTTACATTAGATCTCAATATAACAGATCTATGTTTATTAAATATACAACACTGTTATTGCTTTCATACAGATAAAGGGAAACACAGCATACAAACTGGTACAAAATAACATAACATAAGGCAGTGGCTGTTAAGCCTCATCTTGCCGTTATGTTTACGTCGCAAATGGAATAGGTGGCGAACCTATTGCCATACCGGGCACAAAGCTTTCAGTCATCGATATGTATCACACATAACTTTCGAAATAAATTTTGTAAAGTCGTTGGTGTGAGCCAGGATTCGAACCCGCAACCAGTTGATTCAGATGCGAGATGCTCGACCACTAGACCACTGAGACCTCAACCTTCTGTACATAATAAATAACTCACCAATATTAGAAGTATCGCTATAAAACTATGACTTTTCATTTTGTATTTAAGAAAATAGTATTTAAAAAAAGAGATAATACTTTAAAAGTACGAAGGATTACGAAACGACCTGTTTTGTCTTTATCGTATGCGTTTTTGTGTGAAAATGTGACTTGTGTATATTATTAAGTGTAGTCTTCAACTATTAAGGAAGTTAAGGAAACTGTACAATATACTTTCTGTTCCAAATATTAGAGATGCGAGTGATATTTGTATCGATATTTGTAAAAAAAGTGAAACATACAGAATGCAAAAGTGGAAGCATGTAGAACTCGAGAACAACCACGGCACACTTTCTATGACCAAATTGAACATGTCTTATGTATTATTGTGTTTTTTTTATGCAAAGGAGCACAGAGGTTACCTGATGGAAAGCGACTACCACCGTCCATGAATATCAGCTACGCCGGGGGTTGTGTTGCCGTCCTTTTAGGATAAGAGTACGCACGTGTATGAGAGGAGTTATGAAACCCGAAGAAGCTAGTAAAATATGTAAGAAGCCTTCTACTCGTCTGTTCTCTCAGTCTACCTCATAAGAGATTTGGCATGAAGTTAAAATGGTATACTATATGGATACAGTGGCAACACAAGAGCTAAACATACTGTGGGCATGGCATATTTCGTGAGGCTCTCTGATGGTGTAAGAAAAAACTTATAAATTATTTCATGCCCTTTTATTTAAGATTTTTATGGCCGAGGTACGATTAAAATTGAGTTGTATTAAATATTTACACGCAGAGCCACAAAGTTCGCTGTATGTAATGTATACCCCCTCTCGTTCGGTGAACTATCACGATCTTTCAAAGGGAATGTGCAGGGTTGACAATGTGGCCAGTCACGTCACATCAATAGTAGCGCCCGCCACCCGCAGCACTGAAGCCGCCTGTGCCTCGACACGCACAGCGATGCACCCGTGGTGCACTGAGCAACCTGTTTTCTGATGTGTCAATGTCGATGGGTCAATTCTCGAAGTCGTAAACAAATACGTCTAACTAGGCCAAACTATCCAGTTAGGTAGACGAAACTTCGAGAAGGAAGCCGACAGGAGGATTCAGCTGGGTTGGGCCGCATTCGGCAAACTGCGTCGAGTTTTCGGCTCGCCTATACCGCAATGCCTGAAGACCAAAGTCTTTAACCAGTGCGTCCTACCAGTAATGACCTACGGTGCCGAAACGTGGACACTTACGGTGGGGCTAGTCCATAAATTTAAAGTCGCTCAGCGAGCTATGGAGCGAGCTATGCTCGGAGTATCTCTGAAAGATAGACTGAGGAATGAGTATATCCGACAGAGAACCGGAGTAACCGACATAGCTTGTAGAATAAGCTCGCTGAAGTGGCAATGGGTTGGCCACATCTGTCGAAGGACCATTGGTAGATGGAGCAAGAAGGTCATAGAGTGGAGACCGCGACTTGGTAAGCGTAGTGTAGGACGCCCACCAGCCCGATGGTCAGACGACCTCAGAAGGGCTGCTGGAAAAGACTGGATGCGAATGGCAGAGAACCGGATGTTGTGGCGCACATTGGGAGAGGCCTACGTCCAGCAGTGGACTGCAACAGGCTAATGATGATGATGAGGATGATGATGAGCGAGCATCGGATCCAGACCGTACGATGATGACGCTTTGGGCAGTGGATGCCAGTGGCCTTATGACCGTCGGCCGACCAGTACACCAAGGATTCATCACCTTGCCTCTCTACCACGCTCTTCTTTGTTAACGAAGATACCACAAGTAGGTACCACAGGATACCACCCCTTTCTTATTCTTTCTATTCTTTTTCTTCTTCTGCGGTATTTGTGGCCCTGACAGTTGAGAATTCACCGCGCTGGGATTTTTTTGCCCCAATGGAGGCCTCTTACCCATATCCGGGAAGAGCCAAACTATGATCTTGGATGATGTTGGTTGAGAGTGACATTACATTACACATTACATTTTACGGCAAGGGCCAAATTATATTTAATTTTAATATAATTCTTCACGATGGTCCAGTGGGAGAGCACGCGGCTTCTGATCCAGAGGTCCGGGTTCGAATCCTGATACTGGCTCACACCAATGACTTTTCGTAATTGTTTTCGGAAGTTAAGTGTGATAAATATCGATGACTTAGGCTTAACAGCCGCTGCCTACACCTTCGGGTAACAAAAGGCGTGAAGTTATGTTACGATAATTTTGTCTCAACGTAAAGAATGTCCTTTACGTTGTGACAGAATTATAACTACATACTACATTTGTGAGAATCGTACTACAAATCTTTTTCATAAAAAATCTGTCTAGACCTTCAAAAAAGTGCATTGTAAGGGACATTTTTTTAACTATAGAGACATTTCAAATATACCAATCGATAGAGCGCAAAATGCCAAATCTAATGGCAGTTATAACTCATTTTGGCCCTTATTTTAGTTGATACTTCTGGTGTCGATATAATTATAGGGAGTTCGTGTCCCCACCCTATCTTAGAGCTATTTAGATAAAACGATAGCATAGTTTGTTTTAGGCTTTATTTTATCAAGATGACGTTTAATTATTCCATGATGTGTGTCACACTCTTTTTTATGGTGGAATTATGTTTGCAGAAATGGCATCTCACCTTGCACACATTGAGGTATAAAAAAACAATATAACTTCACGCCTTTTTTTACCCGAAGATATAGGCAGCGGCCGTTAAGCCTCGATTCGTCAGTATGTTTACGTTCCAAATAGAATAGGTGACGAACCTATTGCAACCTATTGAGGTGGAAAATTTCATCTCTATTCACCCTTAGATCCCTCACCCCATTTGAGGGTATTCTAAAAATATATACTTTATTTTGTTTTATTTTAGATATATACTTATATATAAATTTAAATAGTTAACTGTCAGTTAGTTACAGGATACTAATCGTAGCTAATACTACGCTTTACTAAAATATTTGTTTGAATGCAACGTTAGCTAACGCTATAGGCCACGTAGCACATACGTTTTGGCCGTTGTGACCAAATCAAGGTAATTAATATTTACCTAAAAGTGTGGAGTCTAATTAGCGTTGATTATATTTGTGTAATATGCAATGCGAAAACCTAAAAGTCTCTACATGGTACCTAATAGATATGTGTAAATATCAAAATATACAAAACAATAATAGCGAATGATTATGAGTGTTTTTCCCCTACATTGTGTTTATGAGCTATCTGTTTGTTTGTTTGTTTGTTATCGCAGTGCAAATTGTGAGCCAGTTATAAGCCGTCAAGGAATTATGAAATTCTTAGAAAAGTTTATTTTCACAAAGTTTACTTTGATGTATTTAACACAAGGATTAACATTGCGATCGATACAAAAAATTTCACCGTATGAATAGGCCGACTCGACCGGTGAAATAAATCGACGTAAAGTGGTTCATGCTATTTTTAGATGTCCGAGCCAGAAAGATACACATAATTGGAGGCACACCACAATCATTATGCTTAAACTGAAATGAAAAATTAAAATATAGTCATCATCATCATGAGCCCAGATTAGTCCACTGCTGAACGTAGGCCCCCCCTTAGCGCGCCATAACTCCTGATCCTGTGCCAGCTGCATGCAGCGACTTCCAGCTGTTTTTATAAGGTCGTCTGTCCACCTAGTGGGGGACGGCCTACGCTACGCATACCAACCCGTGGTCGCCACTCAAGAACTTTTTTTCCCCAGCGGTCGTCAGTTCTTCGAGTTATGTGGCCTGCCCACCTCCACTTCAGCGTGCTAACTTTACGGGCTATGTCAGTTATTCTCGTACGTCTACGGATCTCCGTATTTCGGATCTTATCCCGTAGAGATATACCGAGCATAGCTCTCTCCATAGCAGTATAAAAATAATATAGTTATAGTTAAAATAACATAGTTTCGGGGATCACATCTTATTTTTACTATTGAAAAAGAGTCGATCAGTACTTCCTCAAAATATTGGCAAGGTTGAATTTTTACACACCATAGAGTTTGAAATATTACAAACATATATAACTTTAAGTCCTTCGCTAAATGCTTTGCAGGTAGGCAGAGAGAACAGAGCAGCAAAGGCACAATTCTAACACACCTCACTCTTCTTCTGCTGTGACTTTCATAACTCTTATCAAACGCGCTCTTGGTTTTTTAACGACCGAAACCAATAATCCATCTCCAATCTAAGATTGAAGCCAATCTAAGATTATTGTGTATCTGTGGATCGATTCCTCACACAAAATCAATCCATGGATTGATTATTGGCACGCTTATTAGTAAAAATGGATTGAAATATTGATCTAAGATACCAAAATTCGGATTGGGATTGATTATTGGTTTCGGCCGTAAGTCTCCTGACATCACAATCTACAAGGATACTTTCCATTTGGTTATTGAATTAGCGTGGCCGTCCTCGACTCTTCAATCCATCTGCTTTTGAATTGTATAACTGCTTAGTTTTTGCATGATCCATTCTTTCTTCATGTCTAACCATCGGAGCAAGAACTTTCTTACTTTCCATGAGTTTACGTTCCATGTCACTAAAATCTATCTATTAGGCAAACAGTCATGTTGGGAACATTATCACGTGTTATACATGATCCATGTTTAGCCAATTACCTAAGACAATGACAATTTGGATTGTGTTAATCTATAATCGTCAAGATAAACCCTTAATTGGTGTGACAAACGGATTAGTGCATTTTATAATACTTACGGGTATTTAAGTAAGAATTATTAGCAATATACTTCACTACGAAATAAGGATGGCGGAGAAAATCATCATTGGTGTTGTGGTAAGTAGTACATATGTTATATATATTTTTAATTGCATTTGAAATTGGCTTGACTCATTATGAACCAGGGTACTGTCAACATATTGTGAATACACAGGGTTATATTGAATAATAAATGATTGATTGAGTGTTAAGTGAAAGGAAAAGTGTGTGGTATTAAACTAAAAATAAAATATTATACACTTCTTTAAGAAAAACAACAAATATCGTCTAAGAACATAATGTGGATATAAAAATAATAAAGAAACGTCAAATGCGAATCCAACTCGTTCACGAAGCGTACGAGTAAAATAAAGAAAACATCACCTATGAAAATTTTCATTTTCAAGTTTTAGTGATAGGTTTTATATTATTTAGCCTGTGCGTACGGAACCTTAACAATTAGCTCGTCGAACTAACGTAACGTAATGCCATTTAAATTTCAGTCTAGTATCTAGTGTTATAAAAGTTACTAAGTGGTAAGAAATGTAAAATTTTTAGCATATTGCAATCTATTTTGTACTTTTAGTTCAAGTTATTATACTAAGTATTCATTTTCTAGTTGCTGTGCGTGCTGGCATGGCAGGCTAATGCCGCCGTCACCTGTACTGCAGCAGGACGCTTCGCCGATCCAGACGATACAACCTGCAAGAACTACACTCTCTGCGTGTATTCTAGTACCAATTCATCTTACCTAGCATACAACTACGTCTGCCCAACGACCTCTCTATTCAGCACAACTCTCTCACAATGCACTGCATCTACCAATTTTGTTTGCAATGTCACAACAAGTTCGACCACCTCATCCGTCTGCACAGCGGACGGTTACTTCGCCGACTCAAATTCCACAGATTGCTCCTCTTATATCGAATGCGTGGAAATCAACGGCACATATGTAGAGACTACCTACACCTGTCCCTCCGACACCTATTTCGATCCAAACACTACTCTATGTGAGTCCGATTACAATTGCACCTCAACCTTCACCTGTACATCGGCAGGAAGATATGCTGATACAACTGATACCACATGCCAGAGTTACTATTACTGTGTCGCATTAACCAATGGCACTTTTGTACAATACAACTATACCTGTCCCAGTACATCCCTGTTTAATCCAAACACCAGTCTTTGCACATCATCCTATACCTGTACTAATACTTAAAAGAGATTTTTTGTTGCAGAGCTAATGTGAGAGAGGTATCAGGTAGGCACACTCTCTTTCCTCTTCTCTTCCCAACCAGTTCCAATTCTATCTTAAATTCCGGCAATGCAACTGGATCATTACCGAGTGTTACAGGTGTACAGTGTTACAACAAATAGTTCACCACCAGGTGAACTATTTGTTCGTTTGCCCTCTCTTTCATAAAAAAAGATTTATTTTTTATTTCAAAACGACCCTAGCGTGTTATCGGTTGAATTTGCTCGCTGACTTGTTTACTAATAAAACCTTTTATAATAGCCAAAATAATGATATAACTATCGATAACATTAGTAGTATTAATTACAAAATAAACAAAATTGTATCAAGCTGAATGACTTAATCAATCTCGTAGTTCATGAAGTATGGAAACAGGAGTTCGAATGGCTTAGACTTTTCTATAGTAATAATGTACACAATAATAAACTCAAATCTTAGTTCTCTTTTCTGTCACTGCATGCGCTAGAATTTAGCACGTACTGATTGTTACGTATATATGCACGATTATTTTTATTACTTGTAAACTCGCGATGAAAAGTAGAAAAGTCGGGTGCTTCTCAAAGGATGGCACCTTCCGCCGGTGAGGATTCTTTGCCCTGACTGGAGACCATTCGTTCAACATTACGTTCGGGCTCCTGGTTCGTGTATGTACAGTCAAATCTTGAAATGTTTATTCACGAGTTACAGATCACAAGTCAGTAAGAAATAGTTTTTTTTTAATATGCTTTATTAATTTTTATTTAGTAATTCTAATTTATATTTATATGTAGGCTTGGACTTACATTATCCAGTAGTTTAACTATAAATATTGTATTGATCAATTGGATTATTAAAGATTTAACTGCAAAAAAAACTACTTTATACTTTTTATTTCTTACCCAATGACGGAGAGGTTGTAAGTATCTACTTATTTATATAAGATATACACACATAATTTCACGCCAAGTATCTTGCTGGGGTAAGCAGAGAAAACAGACCACGATAAGGCACGATGCGTACATACCCCACACGCTTCTTTGACTTTCATAACTCTTGTTATGAACACTCGTTGATTTTGAGGCTCCTGACATCACCTTTCTCAAGGACTTGTCCCATTTGCTTATGGATAGTGTGTCGTGGCCGTCCTCGATTCTTACATACATCAGCTTTTACACTATATATCTGTTTAGTCTAGCGTAAAATGATCAGCTTCGTTAAGGTACACCTTTGGATAGAAAAAGGCGTGAACTTACGTTGCGTTACACACAATAATTACTACGAGTCAATATTGGGATTTGCTCCAGTTTTGTTATATTCTCTAACAGTGGTAGAGCCAAGCAGTTTGCTTTATAAATGGGCCGGCTCGACCGCTGAAATACCATGACTTCTCAGAAGATCGACGTAAAGTGGCTCATGCCGCGTTTCGATTGGTGAGAGAGGTACCCGGAGGGCCACCCCCCTACCGCCCACCCCCTTACCCCATCCTTTGCTATCCTTATAGGTCGGTAACGCAACGGTAACACTAAATGTGTTGCTGATGTCCATGGTTGGCGCAGGTTGCTTACTATCAGGTGACACGCTTGCTCGTTTGCCCTCCTATCCTATAAAAAAGTAATTTTGTCATAACTACAGCTTTAATTTAATAAGCCTATAATTATTGCAGTACTTTTGTCTCCACTGTTAGTTTAAACTCATGTATTATCTAGAATCTAGATGAAATATTGAAATAAAATGATAAATATTTCTATTTATTTTTTATTATATGTTGAGTTATATGTGTAAAATGTTTATGATTTGTATACGTAGTTCTGTCTGTTTATTGCAACTGCCACTAAAATTTCGTTATAATTTACAGTAATATATTCCATAAGGACTTTTCTGCCTTTGTTTTCTTGCTTCCCTTCTTTTTTCTATTTCTTTCAATTGGCCCTTCCTTTTTCTTTCTTTTCTGATAATTATTTTCATTTATCAATAAAATCGCAAATTCTCTTGCATTAAGTAGGTTCTCTCTAATTCTCATCATAGTATAATTGTTTACAGTATTTTGTTCTACAATATTCATATAATTTACTTTGAATTTCGGTGGTTGTGAGTATACAGGTTTATTGTCCTTTCCTTTGGGATACAAGTTACGGAAATAGTATTCCCTAGCTTTGTTGATATATTCCGATGTGATCTTTGGTTTTATTAATTCTTTACTTTCTCCTACTGTAACTAAACTGGTTGTTACTTCGTAGGCCGACGGGTTTTTCTCACCATCCTGCCGATTCACTTGATTTGGTTTTCCGAAAAAATCCAAGTAATCTTGACGATTTGTACTATCCTTTTCAGGGTAACTGGTTACTAAATAAGAATTATCATTCATACGTCTCACTTGAAATGTTATTACACTAATTGAATATGGAGTAAAACTATTGAAAATAAGCTGTATAAATAAGATGTATCTCGTTATCAAAGAAATCATTAAAGTATTGCTAATGAGCATGTCATTTTTGATGCATGTCATAACATTGTAGATCATAGCTAAAATAATAATACAACAATAGTAGAATAATACAACAGTCTATGATAAATCTATGATGTATAGGTCTACCCATAGATATAAGATTAATAGATCGGCAATAGTCACCCAAACAACGAGACCAAAAATGGGTTGTTGATGTGTGAGTGACTTATCAATGTGTGCGTAAAAAGCCCATCGAAGTGTCAACTTTTACATAATTAATGTTATTGTGTTGAAATGTAAATATCCTGAAAATCTAATATACGCGGTTGCGCTGTCAGTGATGAATACATTATTGCTGACATGTGCCATCTATTATAGTCTATGTTAAATTTATGGGTCTACCAGGATCTGATGGCGAACAGGGAAAAAAGAAATTGACGCTTGCCATACTGGGGAAATTGGAGTAAAACGTTTTGATACTTTTTTTTTCTTATAGAGGGTGATTCTGTGTGATACATGCAAATATAAAAATGTATCCAATGTTGATTGATGTTCAAATGAGTTTATTAATTAATTATAGGCTATCAGAAATTGAAAATGGTTCCAATTAGAATGGTTCATAAGAAGAGGAAGACGCAGTATTTATTATAAACCTTTCCCCCTGCATCTCAATTAATAGAACTTGTTCTATGAACTGATTTTCAATTTTATTAAATGTTCACAAGATTTTCGCCATTCATCTATATTGAGAGATATTTGAGCTAAAGCTTCTTCTGTTAATGATTTTATATCCCTTGCAGATCTATTAACTTTTTGTTTCATTATTATTGTGAGGAAAAAAGTCGCTCCGTCATCGTTCCGGCCGATATGCCTGCTGAACGAGGCGGGGAAGCTCTTCGAAAGAGTTATCTCCGCCCGTATTAGCAGCCACCTATCGCAGGTGGGCCCGAACCACTTTTTTCCTCCTTCCTTCCTTCCTGATAAGCAAGCGCGGGCGAGCCGTAGCGGAGGATCCAACGGACCGGCCCGGACCCCAGGGACGAGCGTATCAACCACTCCTCCCACGCCTTCCGGGTCCAGAGATTCCGTCAACGGAGGGACCCACAAGGTCAGCTTGCCCAACACCATTCGATATGGGCGCCCCCATGGGTGCCTGTCTAGTCTCTCGACGATCTCGTTCCAGGACACATCTTCGCGTATACAGGGCGTGAAGATAAAATCTTGTAGACTGATTGTTTGTCATAAATGAGTCATAAAAGCTAAAAGAGTTAGAGGGCGAAGTGCAATTTCAACATTTTCTTTTTTGTAAACTTGATTCAAATCAGACAAAGACAAATATTGGCTACGGTAAGCTAATTTCCATGTATTAACTTTGATATCATTATATGGATAATCCATCATATCGTATATATATAAAGACATATCTCCTCTACTTCAACACAAGAGACAAACGACTTGACGCTATTGAGTGTTATATTGTAGCATTTATAGTAAAAAGTGAATTAAAATAATACAATACTTGTCTTGTCGAGAGTCGGCTCCCATAGCGCGGAATCAAGGTCAAATTTGTCTGGCAAATCATGAATACATGTGCTTTGCATCTCAACACCACACTACAAACGAAAATGAACTTTACAACTACAGCAAGAAATCTTAATTTCACGTGTCAGAAGGTATCTTGTATTGAACCGAAGAAAGAGTCTGAGATAGTTCCCGAAGCTATTATTGTCTTCAATGGCACTAAGCACACGCTTCTTAATTGCTGTTTCCGTAAATGAACAAGAGATGTGTGGAATAGAAAAACGAGATGTTATTATGTTTTTTTTTTCATTTTTTTTTGTAATCGGTTTCTCTTTTCATTTCTCGAACATGATTTGAGCGATAATAAAAAAATAAATAAAAATAACACATAACTTCACGCCTTTGTTACCCGAAGGTGTAGGCAGCGGCTGTTAAGCCTCGTCTCGCCGTTATGCTTACGTCCCAAATGAAATAGGTGGCGAACCTATTGCCAGACCGGGCACAAAGTTTTCAGTCATCGATATTTATTACACTTAACTTCTGAAAACAATTTCGAAAAGCCATTGGTGTGAGCCAGTGCCAGTGTCAGTTTAAAAATATCAGTTATGAAATATGTTCGAAACCATGGTCCATAAAATTTAACGTCTGACTGTGGTTATTTTCTTGTTGGATCAATCTTAAAGCTTAGCTGGATAGAGTAGATTTTCGTAATATTGAAAAATAAATAGAACCAAGAAATAATAGTTTAATTTTATTGACGGTATCAGTTGATCCCATGAATTAAAACAAAATAATTTTTGCGATCATAGTATCCAACTATCCACCAATAGAGACAATCTTGCAAGTAAATGTTCACCTATCTAGCCCAGCAGATGGCGAAGAAGAAGCCATTCCGGAATTTATTGCGGTGTATAGATTTGAGACCAAAAAATTTCAGCACGAAAATTCCGTTCCCTTCATTTTGATAGACGAATTAATTAGATATTATTCCAATATCCTACAGCAATAAAAGGGTTTAGTGCTGCATTAGTAAAACTACCGATGGCTGAATAGAGGTCAGCGTGTTCGATCCCCACCCGAGTACAAATCACTGATATTTGTGTCGCATCTGGGTGTTTTATCTATATACTATTAGTATCTCTATCTACGTTATGTAGTTTCTTTATCATAATTATTTAGTTGCTTAGCTTGCATAGATGGAGGGCGCTGTGTGTATTGTGTCCAAACATTATTAAATTAATATAGGTAATATTAGATATTTATTAATGTCAGGGTTGTTTAAAGAATTTACCCACTGTTATCATTGTTCCGTTTGTGTGTTTGTTCAGATGGTATAGGCAGATAGGTACACGCTAAAACAAAGCTTTCACTTGCAAGTCGTGTGTTGTAATTCTATAAGTAGGTATTATGTTTGGATATTGATATATTATGTTGGTAATGTTGGCACCGACTTGGCATTGTATTGAGATACGGTGACTGAGTAATTATGAAATTACACCTGCCTTGCCATTCTGCCAAGGGCCTAAAACTTTACGAATATTGGATACGGAACCATATTTTCAACAGTGCGATGTGTTCGGAGAGTTTACGTAATTGAAAAAAATATGCCAACTTTTTTTTTTTTATGTAATAGGAGGGCAAACGAGCAGGCGTGTTACCTGATGGTAAGCAACCAACGCCGCCCATGGGCACCAGAAACACATATAGTGTTACTGTTGCGTTGCCGACCTTTATGGGATAGGGGAAAGGAAAGGATTGGGAAAGAGGAATGGGCCTCCGGGTACCTCTCTTACCGAACGAAACGCGGCATGAGCCACTTTACGTCGATCTTCTGAGAGGTCGTGGTATTTCACCGGTCGAGCCGGCCCATTCATGCAACGAACTGCTTGGCTCTACCACTGTTAAAACTTAAAAATAAAACCACACAAATAATAATTCTGTCGTTATAAGAAACAATTTTTCTGAAATTAAGTTACTTATACATATCTGGAATCAGGAAGAATTAAAGAAATTTTAGTTGTGCCTATTATAAGTTATAAGACGGCAGAATTATCCAGTAAACGCTGAAAGAAATGCGTCAAGAATATTCTTTTAATGATAAACGTCTCGATGGGTTCTTGGATTAATTGATTATTAATATATTTATAACGAACTAGTTGATTGCGAGAACTTTGTACCACTATTTTAAATATAATTACCACTAAACAGATTAATGCTCCGCCTCTATTGATCATAGCATGATATACATCATATGTATAAAGCCTAAAGCCTTCCTCGTTAAATGGACAATCCAATTGATATTCGTTTTTCATTGCGCATTTGATACAAACAAGAAAACTCAGTTTTATAATATCAGTATAGATATAAGGAGAAATTAATGACGTTATTTTTATATCCAGCTATTTCCTAACTTGTCCCCTTCTCTAATTTATTACGGCGGTGGGCCGGCGAGACCGGTGAAATACCACGATTTCTGTGAACATTGACGTAAAGTGGCACATGTCGCATCTCGTTCCGTAAGAGACGCATCCAGAGGTAATCACCGTCCCACTCCCTTAAAGGCCGGCCACGCAACTATTACACTATGTGTGTTGCAAGAGTCCATTGTAGGCGCTGGCTTACCTTCATGTGACCCGCTTGCTCATTTTCCCCAATCTCATAAACAAAAAACTTCAGTAGCAAGCCCAGGTTCGGTGCTCTAAAGTGCAAGTTGCAGTAACAGTAGCAGTAGATACCTGTGTCGTCGTGTTTTTTTATGGGATATGTAGGCAAACGAGCAGGCGTGTCACCTGATGGTAAGTGACCAACGCCGCCTATGGACACCTGCAACATATATAGTGCAACATATATATGTACAGTTGCGTTAGCGACCCTTAAGGAAGTAGGATAGGAAAGGATGGGGAAAAGGGGGTGGGCCTCCGCGCACCTCTATTACCAAACGAAACGCGGCACGAGCTACTTTACGTCGATCTTCTGAGAGGTCGTGGCATTTCACCGGTCGAGCCGGCCGATTCATGCAGCGAACTGCTTGGATCTACCACTGTTAGAAGTTGACATGACGTGATATTTTTAATAAACAGTGTCCCTGTTTGTTAAAAATGTCACGCACCCTGCCCGATTGCATCTGATATATTACTTAATAGGTATAATGTTGCATCTGGTATCTGTAGTAGTACCTACCTAAGAACAGAACCTCATTACTAATGGCCTGTTTAGTTCTCTGTCACCAGTGATTTATGTGGAAAACTTGAAGCTGGAGATAGTATTACACATATGTTACATACCAATGGGGTTTGTTGAACTTTTTTTTTTTTCAATTTACGGCATGAGCTATGTTTAATATATAAATTACAAATTTAGATATTTGTACATTTAAGATATACATTATTTAATAACTCAAATCAATTCGAAATATTTATATATTTCTGCTTTACCATATCGTAATTGGTAAATGGTTTAGTTGTAAATTAGCGATGATATGTTGATGTGGACAGTTCAAATAAAATAAAATAATCTTGTGAAAAATATCGAGGGGATTTAGCATTCCGCTTCTGAAAGAAAAAAAGTTTCAGTTTCGAATCCTGGCTCACACATTCGGATCTATTACACATATGGACGTGACAAAACGATGCCCATTGTATGGAAATAAGTTCACCAACATAGACCACAGAATTCGGAAAATCGTGAAAAGAAAAAATAACAGATGTGATTTACGATAACTAAGAGCATAAAATTTCATTCGATCAAAGTTACGGGTATTGTAAACAAATTATTTTATATCTAGGGTAAATATATTCAGTTATGCAACACTGTTCAACAATGCACAAATGATTTTGCATTGCACATCAAGGTATTCAGAAATACACTTCAAAATATTCCGTTAGGCAATGCTGTTCAAGAATTCACAGATGATTCTGCATCGCAATACAGAAATACATGTCAGAATTCTTCGATTGCAAGAGTCCAAGTAAAAGTTCAATCGTATTCAAGGCACGCACCATCTGGTCCATCAGCTTGCGAAAGCCTCCTGTTCGGTAAATACAACGCGTGGTATCTCTTCGAAATTTTACAATTTCACTGTGTAACATGATCATCATTGAATACTAATTTATTTGATGGTTTCGTAATTCGATTTGAGATCGTTTATTTGTTTGGCTGGATTTTATCCTCGTTTTCGTTTGAAGAATTTCTAGTCACGAAAATATGTTCACGAAATTAAAAAAGTCTTCTTTATGATTTCAAGCCTTTTTCCACTCAAAAGAGTGGGCAGTGGCAGTCTCGCGGAATTTTCACGTCCCAAATGGAATAGTTGGCGATATCTCTTGCCCTAAATTGGGCACCATTTTTCATTCTTCGATATTTATCACATATAAATTCCGAAAACATTTCCAAGAAGTCATTGGTGTGAGCCCAGGTACGATCACACTACTTCTTGATTCCGAAGTGGTAGTTTACCTCCAGACCACCGACACGACAATTGAAGAGCTGACCCGGCGAACTTTTTTCTGCATCAAAAGTAATAACTGCTGTCCCGCTATGTTAATACTGCAATATCTTCGAAAATATTCGTTTAAATTTCATGCTGTAAAGCGCCAGGATCATCTACCTATATTACATGTACAACCTATTTAAGACACTTAATTGAATGACAATTGTAATGTTTAAAATCGCTTCGTAAATAGGCCATTATTTCCGGTAAAAAGTTAAAAAATAAAAATGGTCATTGTGGGTTATCCCTAAGAGATAGACATATGCCCTCGCGGACTTTTTTGTAGACCTTCTGAAGGTGTATAATAATGTAGTACGTTGTTTTGATTTATCACTTAGGATTCAGGCAGCGTATGCGATTAAAGTTCTAAATCTTGAAAATTATCACTTTTTTTAATACACTATACATAAATTATAGATCAAAACCACCCCGTTGACACCCTTTAACTATAAAAAAAACCGCATCAAAATCCGTTGTGTAGTTTTCAAGATATGCGCATTGAAGGGGACAGACAGCGGAAAGTGACTTTGTTTTATACTGTGTAATGATTAAATATTTGAGAATATAAAATTGGTTTAATCAGAGTATATACTCTATTATAAAGACATGGCGAGAGAAGAAAGAGATTACATTATTATAGAGTACATTATTATAGAGTTAATATGTAGGTAATTTGCGTTCAGGTAATGCTTTTTTCTAATCATACAATCTTGTGAAAACTATACTAATGGAAAAAATTAAGGGATCAAAAAAAAATTCCATATTTTTCGGTAGTTTTCAACAGGCCGTAACTTTGAGAGAAATGGTCGTACAGGAAATAAAAAAAAGGGAAATTGTAGCTCCAAGTGTCTAGTTTTTGGATTAGAACTTCAAAATTTTGTAGCCTCCGCGGTTTCTGAGTAATCGTAGAAAAACCAGCAGCAAAAAAATTCTCAAAATTTTTTTAGTTTTTTTTTTGGTCTACGGGCGTGGAAAAATTTTTTTTAGCTTAACCACCATAAGGATCGGATACCTTGTTCAGTTAGCTTTAATTTCTTTTTTTAAATACCCTGATACGTCCACTCCTCGCTGAGATATCGGTCTTCAAATGGAAAAGGATCTTTTTGTCTTTGATTATCGATATCTCAGCAACCAATGATCGCACAGAAAGTTAGAGGTGAATTTCAAGAACTTAAATGAATTTCCCTTAACAGCTGTCTATTGTTTTTTCGAAAAAAAAATTTTTTCGTTCTGTCACATGAATTTGAAAATGCAACAAAAAAAGGGCTTTTGGTGGTTTTTTGGAAAATCAAGCGCTGGATCGAAAATATTGAGGAAACCGCTAATGTTAAGTGTGCCTTTTACAGTTCAATATGTCCACAAAAACCTTACAAAGAATCAAATTAATCCAGCCAGCCGTTTTTTTGTTTCACTTGATCGAATTTTTGAAAAAATTAAAGGATAACGTTTTTTGCTCTGAAAAGCTCATAATTTTTAAAAATGAGAAAAAACAATTGTTTTTTTCGAGCTTTTTCCACATTATCGTTTCAGATGGTGCTTTTTCGAAAAAACAATGGACAGCTGTTAAGGGAAATTCATTTAAGTTCTTGAAACCCACCTCTAACTTTCTGTGCGATCATTGGTTGCTGAGATATCGATAATCAAAGACAAAAAGATCCTTTTCCATTTGAAGACCGATATCTCAGCGAGGAGTGGACGTATCAGGGTGTTTAAAAAAAGAAATTAAAGCTAACTGAACAAAGTATCCGATCCTTATGGTGGTTAAGCTAAAAAAATTTTTTCCACGCCCGTAGACCAAAAAAAGAACTAAAAAAATTTTGAGAATTTTTATGCTGCTGGTTTTTCTACGATTACTCAGAAACCGCGGAGGCTACAAAATTTTGAAGTTCTAATCCAAAAACTAGACACTTGGAGCTACAATTTCCCTTTTTTTTATTTCCTGTACGACCATTTCTCTCAAAGTTACGGCCTGTTGAAAACTACCGAAAAATTTGGAATTTTTTTTGATCCCTTAATTTTTTCCAGTAGTGTATATTTTTGTTGATTGTTCAGGGATGAGTATTACAACAAAATGCCGTTTGAATTACAGCTAAAATTTAATCTAATACATAAAATTCTCGTCTCACGGTGTGCACTATTGAACCCTCATGAAGTTTCGTAGGCAATCCAGTAGGTCTGAGAATTGCACAGCATCTATTTTTCATCCCCCTAAATGTTTTAACCTACATTTAGGACAGGTTAAAGGTGTATTTATTTGTTTAGACATTTTTCTTTTTTTTTATGAAAGAGTATACACAAATACATACAACCCTAAATTTCACGCTTTATATTTCTTTGACTGACTGCTGGGTCAGCAAGTCCATGTATCTATGACGTATAATTAGTGTCTATGCACATCAATACGTTTTGTATGAGACAATAGTAGCTAGGTATACATATGTTGCCCAACAGTTAAGCAGCGATAAAGTCTCAACTAGGGTAAGCTTTTTAACATTCCTTACGATAAAAGCTTTTGAATTTTATCCTTAGACGGTAAATAAGTATAATTCTTGAAAGCAATTACACTAAAACGTATGCCATTAAACTCATATCTTAATTTTTGACGGGATGACTTGACTCACCCCACACTGAGTCCATGGGTCAAACTTTTAAATAACAAAAATATTGCGCGTTAGATACCCTCTATATAACTAAACAAGAACTATACAAGAAATGATCCTAGGTAAGGTGGTACTCACCTTACCTAGGATCATTTCTTGTATAGTTCATGATGGCCTGCTCCAACGCTCCAACGCATAGTTCAGTTAACCTGGGTTCAATGATTTTCCCAACGTTACATGTAATAAATATCGTTACCTAACTAACAAAATTGTGCAATAGATTCATCAGAACCTATAATTCATACTATAAAATTTATTCCGCGTGTCGAGGCATAATTGCTGCTGTACCTTCAAGTGATAAAGCGGGTGAAGATACCTTTTATAATACTTCACATCAAAATATAGGCAATTATGATATATCTGTAGAAAGAAATGTCAAGCATGACTACTATCTACCATTTAACTGTCAGGGTGGTGTTTAGAGACTTTGTCCGCTTCACTTCTGCAAATTACTTATCTTGATTTGCGGTTCTCTCGAGGAAAAACCCGTTCGGGTGTAATTTTAATATTCCAGTGCGTGCAGGAAGTACTATTTAGAACTGATAAATGAAAATCGAAAGCAAATATGGCGTAACTAAAAGTGAAATTTAATAATCCAATAAACTTGTAACTAATACATTCTGTTCATTTGTATATTATGACTTATCCTAGTTATAAAAATCCATGTATATATAATAAAAAATAAAGTGTATATTTGGGTAATTAATTAATATAAATAAACGATAATAGACGTGAAAGGCGCTCTGACGAGCGCCTTCACGTCACCGTCACGCGACATGCAACACGCAGACGAAAAAGTTTGAGACGATGTAATAAAAGTTTCACTTTAATAATACCAGGACTTTACTAGATAATGTTAGCTTTGTAAGATTTACAGAAGCTGAAACAACTATTCAAATTTTGATCTGTTTGTCTGCGAATGATTCACACAAAAACTACTATACAAATTTCAATCGAACAAACATTAATTTTGACTGATGTATTTGTATATTTCTAACTTAAAATATAGGCGCAATCCTATGGCAACCAGGTAGTCATTTACTCCTACCTAATTGATTAGTAAAATATTTTTACGCAATTGTCTCAGTATATAATACTATTATTTGATTGAAACTTGATATGAAGATGCAAATATTGAGATGGATGAGTGAAGAGACGAAAATGCAAAAGGACGAGCGAGGTTTTTTTTCTTTTTGAAATTTGAAAGTTGCGCGAGATAACAGGAAACCACTTTCCGTGGTATGGGCAGGTAATGAGGAGGAATGATACACATGTTGCGAGAAGAATCATAAACCTGAATGTGGAGAGAAATAAGAGAAGAGGAAGACCCAAGAAAATATGGATGGATTGTGTGAAAGACGACATGTTTGAGGAAGTTGTGGAAGATATGGAATTAGTGTGGAAGATGCGAATGATAGTTAAGCCTGAAAAAGAAAAACCTGTTGTGCTGACTCCAAGTAATGGGAACAGGATAGGAAGAATAATTAAGATTTAATATTTGCTGAACATGGAAATTTAACTTTGTTTTACAACTAGATCTTTGTATGACAAGTTAAGATACTTTTGGATCAATTGAGGCACGAAGCAGAAGGTGGTACAAAAAAGCTTTTTACTCTGAATTCTAAAATAGTTAACTATTAAATAAATTAAGTTCACACAACATAAAGAGTTCTGAAAGAGTTCTGAATTCACCTACTGATAGCACATCTGCTATATCACAGTCTAAAATCACCATAACAAAACTTATACTCACGCTTTTTTCTCCCCAAAGGTGTAGGCAGCGGCTGTTAAGCCTCGACTCCCCGAATTGTTATTTTACTCGTCCCAAATGGAATAGGTGTCGAACCTATCACCATACACCGGGTACTAAGTTGTCAGCCATCGATGTTTATCAGACATAACTTCTGAAAAGAATTCCGAGTAATCATTGGTGTGAGCACGGAAATGAACCCACGACTTTTGAATCAGAAGCGTGGTTCTTGACTGGTCCACCGAGACGATTATTACTATTGTTTTTTGTAAGTTATTTAGACGAAGTTTATCGCAATCAGATATGAGGAAATACATAAAATACAAACAAACAAACCTTGTAAGACAGATTGAGTAAAAAACCATCTATCTAAGATGCATCTCGCAGTGCGCTGTATAAATACAGTATAATTTTTATCTTAAACGCCATTATTGAGAAAATAAACGCATATAAATCTGATATTGAAATTCAAATGAACATATTATAGTAGACTCAAATAGATGCTTATCGATGTAAGAACTTTTTTTTTAAATGAGATCGGAGGGCAAACGAGCAGGCGTGTCACCTGATGGTAAGCAACCAACGCCGCCCATGGACACCAGCAACACATATAGTGTTACTGTTGCGTTGCCGACCTTTGAGGGATAGGGGATAGGAAAGGATGGGGAAGGCGGATGGGCCACCGGGTACCTTACGTCGGTCTTCTGAGAGGTCGTGGTATTTCACCGGTCGAGCATTGAATTCTTATACATGATTTTAGAACTTCACGCCTTTTATAACTGGAGGACAGCGGCAAAATTGCCTCGACACGCCAAATTTCTTAGCCTCCAATAGGTGGCGGATATTTTTCACATTTAACTTCCAAAAAGCATGCCGTAATGAAATTCGTGTAAGTCAGGAATTGACGCAGCGAATTCTTATTCAGAAACTGAATACCCAATCTCCAGGTAGCCAAGACTCCTCTGCTGCTACTCATTTATAAATCAGATGAGGGTACATTATGACGAGTCATGGCAGCTGGAAATCATCCAAGAAGTCGAAATAAATAAATAAATAAAATAAGTTCAAATATCGATATAAATCTTCAAGTGAGTTTTTTATTGAAATTTGAGGTGGTTCACCAAAAAAAAAAGACATGAATTAAATACTTCTCAACCAAGAAATATGTATACCAAATCTTACACACCAAAACATACTCCTCCTTCCGTGTAACTAGGATTAAAAGAGGTTTATTTTTTTCAGATACTTGCGTGTACAAATCAATAAAATTGGAGTGTCTGTTTTGCAATATTAGAATAGCAAAATTGTACTGAATAGTGTATACATGGCAATGTGTACATACTCAGCATAAATATCAAAATAATATCCAATAATTATTGGTATTTTTTGATTTACTCTGAAACTGTTAGATTGATTTTGATGAGACTCAATATGGCCTATGTTACTCTTTTTACATCAGATAGTTAACTATTATATAACAATCAAATTAATAACTTTTATATTTTATAATAATATTTCAGTATTTTATAATAATTTTCTATTAAATTTAATAACGAATAACTCGCGGACCTAGCTTAAAAATAAGAAATAACCTAATTTTTTTTTTAAATAACTATTTATTTTGAACATTATACATATGTAATACATGTTAAACATTATTATGTAATTAAAAAGTTAATAAATTATGGAATAATGTCAAAATATTGTCTTATTAAATGTATAACTAAAACAAAAGGCATATATTCATAGGCGTGCATTGAACGTACAGTTTCTTCCGTAAAACTGTTGCGGAACTGAGCGTCTCATAAATAATATTTAATACGACGTATAATTACTAACATTCTGTGTTTTTTATATAAACATACATACATACTATATACATATATGAGTGATTGGTTACTATTGCGTGAAACAAGTCATTATAAATACATTATAACATTGGGTGCAATGATATTGCCAATCTCATATTGCAGAGTTTGTTATGTCTGTGGCGCCAGTTGCGTGTTTTCTCTATGACAGATTAACTGTCAAGACCTTATGACATTAAAACTTTTTTAAAAATTTAATTCAACTCTTAGTATACAGATTCCATCACACCGGCAATTAGTTATTTCTGTTATTAGTTTTGTCTATTATAACCGCGAAGTACATACTCTCAGCTGATTAAAGAACCAACATCGAGGATATTTGCGGGGTCTCGTCGTAAGTTGACGAAGGGCCAATAACCACGAAGACAAATTTAATTCAAAGGTATTCCTAAGAATGCACTATATTTTTCCTTAATTATACATTATCCAGAAATGGAACATTTAATTGAGTCGTTAGTTTTAGTGCTCATGATTATGATTCCGAATCCTGTCCTATGTACTCGTACAAAGAATAAGATATAAAGAAATAAATTTCCTTTTGGTATTGGTATGCTTAATTGTACATTAAACCCGTAATTTAATTCCAGTTTTTAGTAAAACATAAAACTCACGAACCAAATAGTCCACGGACCAAAAGGATTTGGTCTAATTTGTTTGTCTTTGATTTCTTAAAAACATTGTTTTCATCTTGTGATTAATACTACACATTTACTATTGGGGAAGCTATAGTAATTGAAAGTTACTCAATTAATTACAAATTTTTAAGCAAATTTAAAAAATTGGTCAAACTCGATAATGAAGATATAAATAAACTTAATTTCAATACGTTTTAGCGATGACAGATTCACTCATACTCGTAAATATGATATGACGATGGAATAAAATTTAGATTAGACTATTACATAATGATACATATCTCTGAAGACAAAATTTATAATATTATAAACACTTTCATCTAAGAAATACATTGCTTTAGGAAACGATTATTTAGAATGGCATAAAAAACATGTTATATATAATACATATGTTTTTTTTTTTTGCTTGAAGAGTTTGAGACTCAGGGCGAACGTGTTAAGGGGTTTTTTTCTGGAATTCCTAAAATGATTGAGCATTTGAAATGGGTCAGCAGGTATAGAGATCCCGCGGTGGTACATCGATGGTAGCGATGGTAGAGGTGGTGTGCGCGCGCGCAGCTAGATCGGGCTCATTCGCTTTTTGCCCACCTTTCGACTCACGCGCAGTCCATTGTTAAACCACGCGCATTTCTCTCACGTGGGAACTGTTCAGACTTCTTTGGTGATTTACCCATTACATTCATCCATATAGACGCCAGCAATAGCACGTGATGTTAATACATCTATTTGATGTACGCGATACCGGCTTCAGGGTGGTTTTTGTGATATGATAATTGTAAATGATAAAATAATATGTTCTCGACTGTTATCCTGGTGATTGTTATGTGATGATCAAATAGACAAAAGTGATTGGAATTTTGTTGACAGAGAGATAAGTGGTGAAATATGGCTGTCGCGCCGGTAAGTAATACCTAAAAAAATATTTTTATCGAGTTTTTAATGCTATTAAAAATCGATGTTCTAGTTAATTAATATGGTCCAGAAATTTTTTTTTTCAAATTTGTAATATTTTGAATGGGTGTAGTTTCTAAATGCGTTTTATTTATTTTTTGATATTGTGTAACTTTCAAAGCGGAAATGTCAAGATAAAGATTAAATTATTAACCATAGAGAGTCATAATAATTTTTTCATGCCATCGATTATTGTAATGATAAACATTCTGAATGGGTTTCTTCATTAATTATTTTTCAAGTTTATCTCATTATAATCGAATGTCTTTGATTGAATATATACTTTTTAATAGTGTGTTAATTAATAAAAGAATGAATGAACGAATGAAGAGTGAGCCTGCATTAGTGGCTTAATATTTCGTTTTGGGTTCGTTAAATATTTACAGCCAACTCATAAATAAGAAGAAAATTCATTAAAACTTCCAAACCTTTTAAAAGCCTCATGTAATTATATTCAAGTATGCGATATTATTAATATTTATTAGAAAATTACACGAGTTTTTAAAATATCGATGTGTCGATTCATGGTTTATTTCAATTCACACTCGATGTTGGTTTATTTCAGAAATTATTATAGAAATAATAATGGAAATAAACTTCTTTGGAATTTGCTAATTTTTTTATTCAGTCGCCAATAGGAAATGTTTTTTTTTGTTTATCAAAACCCTGATGAATTTGATCTTGATTGAGATCAATCCATCAGCATCACTGTTTCACAAGCTTATATAAAAAAGTAGGGTAAACGGGAGAAAACTAAATAGAATTACTAAAAAGATCTAAAATTAAGAAGTAATTAGGTGTGGATCCTTAAAATTTAGGGGATGAAAAAAAAATTGATGTTCAATTCTCAGACTTACCCGATATGCGCACAAAATTTCACGAGAATCGGTCAAGCCGTTTCGGAGGAGTATGCTAACTAACACTGTGACTCGATTATTTTATATATTACACTAGATTTAGAATAATATAGATAGTTGGAGTATATAAGTTGGAGTATTTAAGTGCTTTTGTTTCCTGTTGAATATAATCCGACTGACAGTGATTTAATTCTTAATGACACAATAAGATTTAAAAAGACCATTTAAAATATGTGTTTTTTTTCACATATGTGATTTGAAATTTATCAAATTGTCATTCACAATTATCACCACAATAAGGCGTGCTCTATCGTAAGCTTTCACCTGCCGGGACAGTGATCAAATTTAATCACTACACGATTAGGGATTATTTTTTTTTTAAATGCATTTAAGTATAAAACATCGTATTTAAATAGCTTCATTTGCTTCGATGATATAAAAAAGATGGTAATTAACTTTATGGTACTAGAATCTTGAATGATATTAGTGATATTAGTGATATTAGTGATATATTCTTATCGGAGTGATACGGTTCAATATTATGTCTAGAGACTTTTGAATCGACTTTTGAATTAAGTCCTAGCAGCTGTTGATTTGATTAAGTGCTAATGTTCAGTAAATTCTAGCTGACCCAGCTAACTTTGTTTGCCCTCAGGAATAAGAAGTAATAAAAATGGTCATTGTGGGCTATCCCTAACAGATGGCGAATTTGTAGGTAGATCTTTTGAAGGTGTATAATAACGTAGAACATTGTTTTGATTTATCACGGTTCAATATTATGTCTAGGGACTTTTGAATCGACTTTTGAATTTAGTCCTAGCAGCTGTTGATTTGATTAAGTGCTAATGTTCAGTAAATTCTAGTTGACCCAGCTAACTTTGTTTGCCCTCAGGAATAAGAAGTAATAAAAATGGTCATTGTGGGCTATACCTAACAGATGGCGAATTTGTAGGTAGATCTTTTGAAGGTGTATAATAACGTAGAACATTGTTTTGATTTATCACTAAAGGTTCAGCCAGCGTTTGCAATTAAATTGCTAAAACTCGAAAATTATTACTTTTTTACTACTTTATAAATGAATTACACATAAAAACCACCCCGTGGTATAATATGCAAAAGCGTATGGAGGGAGGAGTCGAGGACAGCTACGATACACCTTTCATGATCAAATAGAATGTTAGTTATGGAGGCAGGTGATTTCAGGAGCCTTAAAATTAAACGGGCGTGTTTGAACAGGGTTATGAAAGTCAAAGAAGCGAGTGAGGCGTGTTAGAATCGTGCCTAATGGAGCTATGCTCTCTCTGCCTAATCCGCGAGGGATTTGGTGTGAAGTATTGTATGTATGTATGCATTTAAAATCGTTCAAATCTTGGCCACACCAATGACTATACTCAAATATATTTGTGAAAGTAATTAATGATGACTGAACATATTGTATACAATATATGACAGAAGCAGTAGCTTGGTCTTCTATTCGAAGATCTCTTACGAGGAAAAACTCTTAAAAAATACTACAAGGTGATTAGAGATACTATCTGGGTTTAAATCTTGGACCTTCTCACAAAGGAGGCTTAATACTTCATCTCTTCCACACTGGTACATAACGGCTTGGTACATATCTGGCTTGGCTTGGCTTCATATCTGTGTGGTTTATAATCTCAGCCAAGACCCTGAGTAAACAATTAGACCTTTTTAAAACCATCAAGATACCAAAAAAGGTTTTAAGCTTAAAGATAAGTTTGTTTGTATTCCAAGTTAACACGTCAGGAGTTTTACGACAATGTCTTAATGGATGCCTTATATTACAGCTTTTTTTTGATTATCAAGAGTTTAAAACACTCAGTTGTAAATGTTTGATTTATTGTTATATTTATTGTTGATATTTTATTTATCTGAAATTAAATATTCCATATCCAAATATATTTGAAATAACCTTCTGCGAACATGGTTCGATTTAACTTTTTCTTTAATTCTATTCAAATATTATTTTGTATATTTGAAAGCAATTATAAATAATTGTTTTGTTCGATTACAAATAATTATATCAGCTATCTTATACAGGTATTTTCATAATTAATAAGTATATATCTTTTATACATTGGCCCTCTGACTGTTATCTTGGCGCCTAAACACACATAACTTGAGCCCTCACCGCCTCACTCGCTTCATTGACTTTCATAACTCTTGTCATACACGCTCGTCTATTTTTAAAAGGTTCCTGTCATCACCTTCCTCCAAGTGTATTGTGGCTGTCCACTTTTACACCGCCACTCTCTCTCAATCCAATTTCCTTCCTCACAACCTTGTTTTTGACGCGACGTCTATCCTACATTCATACATACTCCTTGCCATATCCAACTCTCGCTTTCATAAGTTAGCGTAGGGATACAGTACCACAATGTGAATGAGTGACTGGGCCTTTCTGCTAATATTTTTTTCCGCCCAGAAATCTGAAAAATACATTATATGTGATCCTTATTTAATACCATTTATCATTACATAGTATAAAACAATGTCGCTTTCCGCTGTCTGTCCCCTTATATGCTTATATTATGATCTTTGAAATTACGCAACGGAATTTTTTTTTAATAGATAGAGAATGTCAACGAGGTGGTTTGTTTGTATAATATAGTAAAGAAAAAGTGATAATTTTCGGAACTAAGCAATTTAATTATAAACGCTGCAAAAATTACTTTTGATGCGGAGCAAAGTTCACTGGTTCAGCTAGTTTATAATATTTTTGCTACTTAGTTTACTCATCATTCATTCATATTCATCACCAAACCACGAATATGTTCATCACAACTCATATTACCCAAAACTTGTCACGAGATCCGGTTTTATCTGTTGATTCGTCAAACATATCTTTAACTTTCATTAGTAGTATTTTAATGCAAAAACAAATTCGCATTTCAAAGCCTCGTCCATTTAATGTTTCTTTTCCTGAAATTAAGTATATAATTTAATAGCACTACTTGTCAAATAAAATAATTATTTTTCTCGTACTTGCAATTAAGATTTTAGTTATTAAATCCGCCCGCCGAGTCCGTTGCCCGATAGGCCGAGTGTATTTAGTTAAAATTTTTATGTTTCATAAATAATGAAGATTTATATTTGTAAAATAATGAATATTTATAATAACCGTAATGTGGCTCTTGCCACATTTCGCTAGGTGAGAGAGGTATCCGGAGGCCTAACCACTTTCCCCATCCCCTTCTTATCCCACTTCCGACCCCTTCTATATGCCATTGTGAGGGCTAGTAACGCAATTGTAGCACTATATGTGTTCAGGTGTCCATGGGCGGCTGTTGTTACTCACTATCAAGTGCCACGCCTGCTCGTTTGGCTCCCAATACTATAAAAAAGTTGTTAAGTATTTTAAGAGTACTCTATAATCATATTGTATTTGTATATCCCACGAAATATACACACAGATAAATCCAAACAAATATCTACGTTAACTACACAAATATTTGTACTCGGGCAGGAATTGAACGACGCCACTCAAATATACAATTGAATATGATCAAAATCTAAAACTTCTGATCAATAATTTCACACATCTCTCCGTAATTATTAATCTTCGATTGACGTTGTGTCCTATTTGATAGCACTGTCCATTGTAAAGATAACACTTATTAATGTATATTGTATAATTGTGTTGTATAATAAAGATTTGTATTGTATTGTATATTTTTATCTTACAATTAACATCACGATTCTTCCTGTATAATTATAAAATTTCTTTCTTCCAATGCTTGTAATAAATAATTGTTGGATATGTATCGGCAGACTACACAAATATATTTCTTGACCATGGATGAAGATTATTGTATTCGAGTTGTGTAGGTGTACAGATATGTGTCTTTAGTATCTAGTAGGTGTATTCATAATTTAAGTAAATTTGAAAGATTAATTAATTATAGAATAGTTTTGAATTTACGGAGAGCACATATACAATTATATGCGTATAAACATAACATAACATAACTTCAGGCCTTTGTTACCTGAAGCGGCAGCGGCTGTTAAGCCTCGTCTCTCCGTTATGTTTACTTCCTAAATAGAATAGGTGGCGAACCTATTGCCATACCGGGCACAAAGTTTTTCAGTCATCGATATTTATATGCGTATATATATTTTTAAATGTCTTTTTGTTTGTTCTCTTACACTCTTTTAGTTGTGCCTTTCTAGAACCTTTTAACATTACATCATAGGCGTTTTATTTTGTTGAAACAAAGATTATTTTTTACTCTAGGAAAAAGTTAATCGAGTTATGAAAGCCGTATGAAAATTGATTGAACAATTTCGGAAATTGACGATTTCCTCATGGAATGGAATGTCTACGCTGTGACTGTGAACAATAATTAGATTTGAAAAAGAAAATAAAATCCTTATTTTGAGCCTTGCATTGCTCTAATAAACACCCTTGACCTTATTACATAGTAAGAAAGAAAATCGCTTCCCGCTGTCTGTCCCCTTATATGCTTAGAATTTTGAAACTACGCAACGGAATTTCTTTTAATAGATAGAGAATGTCAACGAGGTGGTTTGTTTGTATAATATAGTAAAGAAAGAGTGATAATTTTAATGTAGATAAGTGATTGATCAAAACTATGTACTACATTATTATACACCTTCAAAAGGTCTACAAAAAAACCGCGATGGCGTATGTGTATCTCTAAGGGATAACCCACAATGACCATTTTTATTTGACTTTGACAAACAAAGTCCGCTGGGTCAACTAGTTTGATTTATAAGTAAAATACTTAATACAAATTTTCTATTGATTAATTGTATACAACTTATCAAGTCATTCGTGATACTGTTGTTAATGACATTGACGTATCTAGTTAAACGGACATGAGTGACGGTAGCCGGCAACTTACCGTCGCGTCGTCATATAAACATCACACGACTGGTTTCCTCGCCGACACGCGCCCGTGAACTGCGTGTGAGTCACTTTCCATTTCAATATTTTATTTATACGGAATTCATGGTATCTGCTAGATATGTTTTTGTCGTATTTTTTGACATTGATTTAAAAGAAAATTGGCATGAATGGGCCGACTCGACTCGACCCTTCTCATCTCCCGCCCAATCCTACTTCCAACGCGTTCCCTATTCCACCATCTTAAACATTCCCAGCGAGGGTCAGGCAAGCGGTCGGTCATAAAACCACAGATTTTTTTTTGTGGACATGAATAGTTCTTTTGTGAACATGAATAGGATAAGGGCAGGAAAATGAAAAATGATGATGTTGCCAGCGACTATTTGATGGTAACCTTTTTTCGTAGATATATCAGATTTTAATAATACAGTCTTTGTTTTGCTACAATCCGTACGGTCATAGACATAAGTTAAATAAAATGTTTGCAAGGCGATATAAAATATGTGTACTTCCGTACAGTTTTGAACTCTAGCGACGACATTCAGAACGAAGTTTATATTCAAAATAATGTTTTAAAAATTCTGTGTAACATTAAATGCATGTACATGTAAAATATTATGTACAAGTATGTTTTATTATTAACTTAGTGCAATTTCGTAATGGTTAGAAGAGTGTCAACTTCGTAAAGCGTTTTCTTTCATAAAATATTAAAGAATCAAATTTGATGCCAATAATAATTTTAATAAAGTAGGTAGTAACATGTTTTAGCAAGAAAATGTTTAATAAAATATAACTATTGAAGAATTCTTTTACACTTTACATTAGTTTTTACTTTTTAAACTATGCAACTTATTTAAAATGCCGTGTTCAGTATTACATAGAGTAGTTTGAGAGGCAAGTTTTATATGCACATTACATATATACAGAGAAGTTGAAAAATAATAGAGACTTAATTAAAAGAAGATTTTCTTGTATTTTTTCTTTATTTATTTTTTCTTGTATTTTTCTTGTACGATGATTAGATAATATGCTAACTTAACTCCAGTAAGTGAGTGCCAACAGAAGTGTTATTTATTTGGAGTTTCATACGACGAGAGTGACCACACACAAGCTGTTTGTATGACTGTACATTTTAATAACTGTCATTTATGAGAATTTTGTAATTATTGTCACTTATTATACAAAAACTTACGTCTTGTGTCTTGCACTTTCTAAATATGGACGGATTTCCCTTTAAGAAAAATACTACTCACGAATCCTATAGTAGAAATTATAATTATGGAGAGTTGGTCTAAAAATAAGAGTATATATACTAAATAACTTTACCGAACTGACAAGATCTCTTTATATTTTATAAGTTTTGTATTAATTAAGAAATAAGATGGAATTGACAAACAAGAAGTAGTATGTAAGAAGCATGCTCCGATGGTTTGGACTTGCAGAGAATATGAATGATGAAAGACGTACTAAGCAGATATACAATGCAAACGCGGATGGATGTAGGAGTCGAGGACGGCCAAGACACACATTCCATGACCAAATAGAACAATTCCTGGAGGAAGGTTCTCTCAGGGGCCTTAAAAATCGACGAGCGTGTATGGCAAGAGTTATGAAAGTCAAATAAGCGAGTGAAGTAAGTGAGTGTGAGTAAGATATCCGACCTTGTAGCGCTCTGCTCTCCCTGCCACCCCGCAAGGGACATGGCTTGAAGTTATGTATGTAATAAATAATAACAATAAAACCTGAGATTTTAAATTTCATCGTCTCCAACTTATTAAACTCTCGAAGCCAAAATATAAAGTCAGACACTTCATATTTTGGTTTCGAGTTTCCAAGTTTGAGTCCTGTCGTCGTTAATATTTCATTGTTGTACAGACTCAACAACTTTCCATTTATATTTATTTCTAAGATTTTCGCGAATCTCACTCATTGATTAAAACAACTTTTAGGATTATATCGCGTTTATTTATTATTTATTTATATTTATTTCCCGACGTTTCGAACTCTGTAAAGAGTTCGAAACGTAAATAAATAACGTAAATAAATAACGTAAATAAATAACGTAAATAAATAACGAAAATAAATAAATAATAAATAAACGCGATATAATCCTAAAAGTTGTTTTAATCAATAACTTTCCATTTAATCATGTAATGAATTTAGCACGCCGAAGCTTCCTCCACCATATTCTTCGGGAGCAAACAATGAATTCAGCACGTCAAGACGTAATTGTGACTGCCTATAACTTTGGGTATAAAATGCCTGGTGGTACATAAAGCCTGTGAAGCGTATATTTCAAGGTTGATGTATTTGTATAGTTGTGAATCATTGTCTTCTAGTTATTCGTTCTCATATTAGCGAAGCTCTCGTGAAAGCGCACACTTCTTACTGTACCTACTTGAAGCGTGTCCACAAGCCAATGTATAATTTTAACTGTACTTACAAAATATTCTTGGTTATTAATCACCAAATCATTGTCACTTTCATTTATAATTTACTAATTGACTAAGCGAACTTTGTTTCGCCTAAAATATTCGTTATGTGTTATCCCTAAGAGATAAACTTATTTGATTGGGGACTTTTTTGTAGACGTTTTGAAGGTGCATAATAATTGCACTTATCACTTGGGGATTCAGCCAGCGGTTGCAATTAAAGTGATAAATCTTTTTACTAGATTATCCATTATTACATAAAAATAGCCCCTTCTATCTATTAAAAAAAAACACAGCAAAATCCGTTGCGTAATTTCAAAGATCGAAAGAAGAATCCTGGCTCACACTAATGACTTTACGAAATTATTTTAGGAAGTTATATGTGATAAATCGATGACTGAAAACTGTGTGCCCGGTATGACAATAGGTTCGCCACCCATTCCATTTGGGACGTAAACATAACGGCGAGAGCAGAAAAGTTGCGAAGTTATGGTTTTTTATGATGTTTTACTCTTGTCTAATAGAATTATAGACAATTTTTAACATTTTTTTTTAAATGTATCATACTACTGATTTATAACATGCTTAAACTATATAATTATATCCAAGAAATTTTGTATTAGAAAGCTTTTGCACATATATAATATTTCCTGATGAATTAAATAACGTAATAAGTTATAATCAGTCTTAGATTTGAGTATAAGAATACGGTGTAGTAAATTTTAAATGTTAATTAGGAAACAATAATATTAATTGTTTACGCAATTACGCAACATACAGTCTCTTAAAATTGTAAATGCAATGATTAGATCTTTGCAAGATAAATTGGGTCAGTAGTGTTTAGCGTAATTATGTATACTTACATATTATATATTAATAAATATAAAGAAATTAAATTTACCAAAATCATCTCGTTGCTGGAGGCTTATAATTTGTTATGCTCTGTTAATTTACAAACGTACACAACACTTGTATTTTCAAACTTTTGACATAGAGTTATCTAAACATTTATCTGAACAATGTGTTGGAATTTGGCAACTTCCTGACTCAACAAATTTTTACGTCATCGTAACGTCAACGTCAACAAATCTCTGTGTAGCGTAAATAATGAAAGAAAGAAAAAAAATAACAACAAAAAAAAAAGATTATTTTTTTGTTGTTATTTTTTTTCTTTAAAAGGAGTTTTTGGCGGGAATGTCATGTGTGTTATTTGCATTTTTTTTCTAAAATTTGTTTATCAATGGATATTTATTGAATAAAATTCGTGGCGTTTTATTTAATGTGTTGCCACGACTCTATGAATTAAACTCTGAGTTTATTAATATGTATATTAATTAACAGTCTCGGTGGTCCAGTGGTAGAGCACCGCTTCTGAATCCAGAAATCCCGGTTTTGAATCCTGGCTATTGAGGCCAGGATTCGAAACCGCCACCTCTAAGAAGGTGTAGACAGTGGCTGTTAAGCCTCGTCTCGCCGTTATGTTTACGTCCCAAATGGAAATAGGTGGCGAACCTATTGCCATACCGGGCACAAAGTTTTCAGTCATCGACATTTATCGCACATATCTTACGAAAAGTCATTGGTTTGATCTAATGTGAGGATTCGAATACGCGACCTTTAGATGCAAGAGCGGGTGCTCGACCACTGGACCACCGAGATTACTAGGTAGGTAGGAGTTAAACAGCTATTACCACATTTCACAAGAAAAAAAACTATTTCACATAATTTTTTTTATGGAAAAGCGTGAACACATATTTAATTCGCCACAGAAGTAAATCCCACGAACACTAGGGACCTTTCACCTTGAATGTGGCAACAATTCACGAGTACCACACATGAATATAATGGGTGTACATTAATTTAAATAGTTATACATTTGTATAACATTGTCTCTGGTAATTTAAACTTACTTAATACAATACAATCATCATTATATTCTGTCGATTTATAAGGTAACATCTCACATTTGTATTTGTGAACATATTTTTATACTAGCTGACTCGGGGAACTTTGTTGTAACTTAGAAACAATCAATGAGTATTTAGGATATTTATCACTCATACCTAACTTTCGAAATTATTTGATTTCGAAAAGTCATTGATGTGTGTCGGGATTCGAACCCGCTACCTCTGGATTCAGAAACCGTGTGCTCGACCACTGGACCAACGAGACTATTAATTAAAATGAAATAATAATTCCTAATATAAAAGTAGCTTATGTTACTCCTTATAACATCAGCGACCCGCCAATAAAAGTTCCGGCAAAATCGGTGAAACTTTTTCAGAAAGTAGCCGGAACAGACAGACAGATAGACAAATTTGGTGTATGTACCGTATATTTATATTAGATTCATATGCATGTAATAAAAAGCGGTTATTTCAATATTAAAAACAGACACTCCAATTTTATGTATGTGTATAAACATTGAAACAATTTGTGTAGGTCAAACGGCTGATAGCCTCTTTTGCCTCTTTTCAACTTAGTGTTACGTGGAAAACTGGTAATTATGCTGGACTCCATGTCCCTCTACTAGCCTCCAAATATGACGGAATACTGCCTAAAACAACTGGGGTGTTCCTCCTCACCACACACGACGGGGTCGCTAAAACAAGATCAAATGGTCTGGTGACGGATTTTCAATTGGTAGTCCCTGCGCTATATTTTATGAGTAATTTGCAAATTTAACCATTTTATATAAAATGTTAATCATTCGGTGGTCTAGAGTTCTAAAACCGCGGTTCTGAATCAAGAAATTTCTAGTATATTGCCCAAAATTAGGCGCGTTAAGGTATAACAAATAGAAGAACATATTTTGGATTGCACAAAAAGTCACTATTGGAATCAGAAATGACTCGCGTGAGGTATCTGCCTACCAACATCAAGGTTAAACCATGGGTCAAACCGGCCCACTTTCCCATTCAACGTTGCAGGAACATCTCTAGTATATTCCTATCAAATAAATTATGGGTAATAAAATAAAATTGATCTTGATTTTCTATACGTATCCACATGTTGTATCGCATCATTATTCATCGTTTGAGATTTATTCACGTGATTTGGGATCGTTTGTTGAGAGATCTCCTGTCAATCATTTCCTACTCAGGTATACCCATCACGTATTGAGCGATTTTAATCGACCATTTCCTTATAGAGCTTTGGGAATGGTATCGATTTGCCTTCGTAATATTCCGATTAACAAAATCCAAATAAAATATTTGTCTTATAGTCAAATTAGATAGAATAATGTTTTTAGTAGTTAATTATCCTCTTCTGAATTCTGATTTAGAAGTATTGAATTCGAGGACACAACAATGTCTTTTGGAAATTTGTCGGCCGATTGACAAAATTGCAGGATATATGACATATAATAATTAATCATTACATATTATAAAACAATGTCACTTTCCGCTGTCTGTCCCCTTATATGCTTATATCTTTAAAACTACGCAACGGATTTTGATGCGTTTTTTTTAATAGTTTAGTGAGTAAGTGAGTGTCACCTAAGTGATAGATCAGAACAATGTTCGACATTACTAAACACCTTCACAAGGTCTACAAAAAAGTCCGCGAGGGCATATGGCTATCTTTTAGGGAGATAACCCACACTGACCATCTTTATTCAATTACTTTTTTCGAGAAATAATGGCTTATTTACGAAGCGATATTAAACATTACAGCATTAATTTTCATCCAATTAAGTGTCTTAAATAGATTGTGCAATAGATGATCCTGACCCTTTACAGCATGCAATTTAAACGAATATTTTCGAAGATATTGCAGTATTAACATAGCGAAACAGCAGTTAAAGCCGATAAATAGCACAAATTGAACCTCATGATATCCAAAATTTACTCATTTATTACTTTTGATGCGAAACAAAATTCGCCGGGTGAGCTAGTAATTAATAAATATAAATAGTAATAAATAATTAATAAATTAATAATTTGACGGGCCTCGTGGTGCATTGGTAAAACAACCGACTACGGAATCGAGGTTAGCGGGTCCGATCTCTACCCGAGTATAAACAATTATGACAAGCATGAATGTTTGTTTGGCGTCTGGGTGTTTTTTTTATGGATTTTATGTATGTATTTACAAAAAAAGTATGATATGTTTAATAACCGTTATTTTGTATCAATAACACAAACATTTACTTGATTAACTTGAAATTAGATGGCGCTGTATTTACTATGTCCACGATATGAATATTATATTAAGAATAATATTATTAAAAACGACATTTTTACAATATATCTAATATTATATAAAACTATAAATAATATTATGAAGCGGTTCCTTAAAACCTCTTCAAACGTAGATAGATATATAATTATAAACAGAATGAAGTCGAAAGCTTTTAAAGGTCGCCCACACGCCGTGAGATATTCACTCTCATTTTCTGTATTATTCAAACCTGCCGCACCGTGGTATACAAGGTTCTTTCTCATTTGTATCATTTTGGTGAAGAATTCACACAGGTTTTAATTTTTTTAAAATATAATACACCTATAATTCACATACATATGTCTTAATCTTTTATGAGTTATATTATTCTGCACGTATTCGGGATTAGCTTTTGATGATTTAATAAAGAAGTGTAAAATAAATCAAGTAATTACTAAGCAAGAGTTTTGGTGGTCTAGTGGTCGAGTACAAGGTTTCTGAATCCAGAGGTCGTGGTTCGAATCCTAACACTGGCTCACACCAATGACTTTTCGAAATTGTTTTTGGAAAGTTATGTGTGATAAATATCGATGACTGAAAATTTTGTGCCCGGTATGGCAATAGGTTCGCCACCTATTCCATTTGGGACGTAAACATAACGCCGAGACGAGGCTTAACAGCCGTTGCCTACACCTTCGGGTAACAATGGCGTGAAGTTATGTTATGTAATTACTAAGCATATTAAATTATATTAAATAATTTATGGAATGCGAATAGGCATCACGAGCTATGAGTGGCAGTAATACTTATAGCTCTCATAAAAGAATAAGTACCTGGATGACCGAGCTACGCTCGGTATTTTCTTTTTTTTTTTCATAAATTGTGTTTTTTGAAAATTTATATTAATTACGAATTACATACTAATAAATTAATGAAATATGAATAATATTTTTCGATCTTATCGACAGAATAATAAAAAAATATTAACTGTGAAACACGATACGATACGACACGATAAACACGATAAAATGATATTTTCTAAAAATGATTCCTAGCTAGATCGATTTATCGCCCCCAAAACCCCCTATAAACCAAATTTCATGAAAATCGTTGGAGCCGATTCCGAGATTCCAATTATATATATATATACAAGAATTGCTCGTTTAAAGATATAAGAAAATAAAACTGCAACTATACTAGGTAGTAAAGTTTTTTCAAAATTATATTTCAAAGACGCATTATAGTTTTTGGTTAAAAAACCGCAATAATTTGATGTCAGCTGTCAATCGTAAAATCTAAAAAATAACACACAATAATTATTTAGTACAGTACTATTTAGAAACTAAAATTATTTAGTAACGAAAAAGAAATATGGCAAAAATTTAAAACTAGACAAGTGAAATAAACAAAAAAAAAACAGAACACAACGAACACATCTGGTGAAATTAAACTTCTGCGTTCACGTTTAATTATAATATTATACGCAAAATTAAATTACGTTAATACAATATTCAAATTAAGTTTTTCTTCCATATGTTCGTGTGAATATTACAGTTCATTATAAAATGAATTACCTCTTCTATCATATCTCATGGCAATGATGGCAGAAACGTAATTATTATAGCACATAATTAAGAAAATAGCAGACAAATGTTGCCAAAATATAAACAGCATTGCTACTATTTACGATGTGTGTTAGAAGTGATCTGAATAGTACATAAATGAAAGACTAACTTACCCGGCGAACTTTGTTTCGTCTCGAAAGCAATAAATAAAAGATTTTTTCAAAAAAAGTAGCCGAAGTTATTTCTTATACACCAGGTATATGTACCGTATATATATTCATATGATTGTAGTAGAAAGCAGTTATTTCAATATTACAAACAGACACTTCAATTTTATTTATATGTAGAGCTGAGTCCCCTATGTGCTTAAGAGGACCGAGGTCGTCCAGGTATATACCATTATGTATAGTAACATAACATAACTTCACGCCTTTTGTTACCCGAAGGTCTAGGCAACGGCTGCTAAGCCTCGTCTCGCCGTTATGTTTACGTCCCAAATGGAATAGGTGACGAACCTATTGCCATACCGCGCACAAAGTTTTCAGTCATCGATATTTATCACACATAACTTCCGAAAATAATTTCGAAAAGTCATTGGTGTGAACCAGTGTCAGGAATCGAACCCGGTCCTCTGGATCAGTAGCCGTGTGCTCTACCACTGCGCCACCGAGACTCGACCGAGATTATTAAATAGTGATATCAAAAATCGAAAATGTATGATCAGAGTGATGATTCTCTGGAACATTGCAGTAACTAAAAATTTGCATTCTTTCAATTATTTTACTTAAAAAGCCTAAAAAAATATTCTTTTATAGATTAAAAGTATTATAGATTTAATAAAAAAACAGTTTCAGTAGATTTAGTTCTAAATTTATTTTCATACTATTCAATAGGCTAATTAAAGAAAAACTTATTACAACTTATTACGTTTTTTTAATATATATCTACTGCTAATTGATGGTTAAAAATCTCTACAATTTGAACGATCCCAATTACACGTGCATCTATAATAAAAAAAAGAAACAGGTTATAAGGCTATTGCTATGATGAAATATTTAATTAATTTAAGTAAAACCAATTAATATATATGTACCTAAAAGTTTTATAACAGATTACAAAATACTATGTTAATTACAGATTTTGATTTATTAAATGTATTTTATTTATTATATGCATAACATTTAATAACCATTATCATTACATGGTATAAAACAAAGTCGCTTACCGCTGTCTGTCTCCTTATAATAGGTTGGGGAAAAAGTATTTTCGTATTTTTGTATGAAAAGTCAAGACATTTTTTTCAAAGTTTATTTACATTTATTTACAATATATATGTACCGTTTTGTTGAATAACTTTCTGCCATTTTGTGGGCAGAGACATTATCCCGTTACTGTAGAAACTTTGGGACTTCTGATCAAAAAAACGGGACAAATAGTTTTGGCAGTCCTCTCTTGAGGTCAACCTTACAGAACCTAAAGAATTCTGAAGAGACCGAAACAGGTGAAAATCTGAAGGCGCAAGGTCAGGGCTATATGGTGGATGCACTAGGACCTCCCAGTTGAACTCTCTTAATTTTTGCTGAGTGGCTAAAGATGTGTGTGGTCTAGCGTTATCGTGATGAAAGACCACACCCTTCCTGTTGATCAATTCCGGCCGTTTTCTCTCGACTGCTTCCTTTAATCTCATCAGTTGCTGGCAGTAAAGATCAGAATCGATGGTTTTGCCGGACGGTAAAAGCTCATAATGAACAATGCCCTTCCAATCCCACCATACACACAGCATCACCTTATTTCGTGTTAGGCCAGGTTTGGCCACAGTCTGTGAAGCCTGGCCAACTTTCGACCACGACCTTTTTCGCACGTTCTTGTCGTACGTGATCCACTTTTCATCGCCAGTTATCAATCTCTTCAAAAACGGCTCGGTTTCATTACGTCTCAATAATGAATCGCAAATGAGTACACGGTTCATTAAGTTTCTTTGAGTGAGCTCGTGTGGCACCCAAATATCGAGCTTTTTTGTATAACCAGCTTTCTTCAAATGGGTCAAAACTGTTTTGTGGTCAATTCCCAGTTCTTCAGCTACATCGTAACTACTAATATGCCGATCTTGCTCCACTCTTTCAAAAATGGCGTCCATTTTATTCGTAACAGGGCGACCAGAGCGAGGTGCATCTTTAACATCAAAATTTCCGGACTGAAAACGTTTGAACCAAATTTGTGCTACTTTTACTGACACTGCATCAGGTCCATAAACATCACAAATTTTTTTCACTGCTTGAGTTGCATTTTTGCCTTTTTTATAATAAAATTTTAAAATGTATCGAATTTCTTCATTAGATTCACTCATTTTTACGGAGAGAAAAACAAATGAAAAATAGCGGGAAACAACTTTTTTTTAATTTTTTCTTTTCTTTATAATGTAACCTTTTTAATGTTACCAAAACCAGCCAGACACAAATAGTACAGTCAAAGAAATTTTATAATAAGTTTATACCTACGTTATGCGAAAAGACTTTTTCCCCGACCTATTATGTTTAGATCTTTGAAACTACGCTACGGTGTACTTTAATTACAAACGTTGGCTGAACCCTAAGTAATAAATCAAAGCAATGTACTACATTATTAAACACCTTGTTTGGCATATGTCTATCTCTTAGGGATAACTCACAATGACCATTTTTATATCTTCTGGTGCGAACAAAAAATTAGGTGTAATAGTTATATTATATAAACATTTTAGAAATTGCAGTTTATTTTTTACGTCATATTCTTTTTTTAAGTCTCGGTGGTCCAGTGGTCGAGCACACGGCTTCTGATCCAGAGGTCGCGGGTTCGAATCCTGACACTGGCTCACACCAATGACTTTTCGAAATTGTTTTCGGAAGTTATGTGTGATAAATATCGATGACTGAAAAACTTTGTGCCCGGTATGGCTATAGGTTCGCCACCTAATCCATTTGGGACGTAAACATAACGGCGAGACTAGGCTTAACAGCCGCTGCCTACACCTTAGGGTAACAAAGGCGTGAAGTTATGTTATGTTACACATAATATAATAAATTATTACACAAAATATAGTGATACATATTTGCGAAATTACAATTTTGCATAATGGACATGGTTATATACTTCACAATATTTAAATAAATTATGATTAATATAATAAAATGTAGGTTTTCAGTAAATCCACTTTGACCTTGCCACGTGGTCAGTCGGACAGGGTTAATAATATACAATGTTAATAGAAGGTTACCCCTGATAAAAATTGCTTACAGCAATAGGTCATCAATATTAAAAAAGAAATGATTTTTATGTAATTGTCTTGTTTAGTAAGTGTTAGTGAACCTATGTTGTAATTAAAATGCACGTTGGAATAAATAAATAGCAACGTTGTCTAAATTCGTGATAATGGTGGTTGGATAGAATCCGAAATGTTGAGATAAATGTTCATTGTTTAACCGACTTCCAAAAAAGGAGGAGGTTCTAGAAGCAATAGACATACGTTACCTACGCTTACCACGCACCGACTCCAAAAATAAGTGGTACTTATTTACGTTATTTATCACTTTTTAGTTATGGAGGTACTGCTTTCATCTATTTAAAGATTATGTGGTTTACGTTTCTAGATGTCGATTTAACTTTTATTTTAAAAGTAATTTTATATCTTATAAAAATATATAATAATGATAATATGTTGTAATGAAAATGTATATATATATAAACAAATTAAGCGAATAGAGAAATAGTCAGAAAAACGGACTGTTTTTGAACCATTTAAGGCTGAAACAATAAACTCTATTTTTCTATTGTCTTATGCCGTGTGTATGGTAATAGGTTCGCTACCTATTCCACTTGGGTCGTTACAATTTGACGAGACGAGGCTTAACATGGCCGGCTCGACTGGTGAAATACAACGACCTCTCAGAAGATCGACGTAAAGTGGCTCCTCATGCCGCATAGAAAAAGGAGTGAAGTTATGTGTTTTTAGTATAGAAGGAAATTCGGTGGAAATTCTTACGTATAGAAAGAAGGCTGTTACTCAATACTGGATCAGAAAATTATAGAAAGTATGCAAATAATGTACCCTTTTTTTACGAGAGGAAATGCTTTAAGCACACACCCCGCCTAGAGAAGGCAGGGGGTAGTGTTGGACACCCAAAACAGTAAATTGCAATCTGATCATAGGGCTACCCACTAAAACCCACTGTTACGATGGGGGCTCAGGGGCTCCCCAGGGATGGCGGCTGTAAGCAATTAATGTACCTACTAATTTTGCTGGACAAATTATAAAATTTGTCGATATCATATTTTAGTGTGACGAGTTTTTCGAAACAAAAGCATATAAATGTATACGAGTGCGTCATCAATATGTTAATATATGCAACAGGTTTTAGTGAAAGTGTTTTATTGTTCTACTGACAATTGGTACGGCATTTCTGTTACTGCTCTGTCCCTCTATCTTTAATATAACAAAAAGTACATATATACGTATAAAACTTCACGCCAAGTCACTTACAGGGTAGGCAGAATGAAGGCACGATTCTTAAACGCATTACACGCTTCATTGATTTTCATAACTCATGTCATACACGGTCGTCGATTTTTCAGGCTTTTGTCATCATCTTTTTCCAGAGCTCGTTCTATTTGGTCACGGAAGGTGTATCCTGGCCATCCTTGACTCCTACCTCCATCCGTTTTTGCATTGTTGTTGTATCGGCTTAGTTAATATAGCATCATCCATTCTCTCTTGCATGTCCGAACCATTGGTGCAAGTACTTTTAAGTTTTTTTAACTTCACACCATTTTCTACTCAAAATAAACAAATTAATAGTAATTGATAAATATTAATTATTTCTGATTACGAGTAATTAAAAAAAGTGGTCAACAATCGCAAGCGTGGTTTAACAATTGCATTATCACTTAAATGTTATCAATAAGAAAAAAGAAATAGTATTGATTAAGTATCAAAGAAAGTTAAGTTAAAATGGAGATACAAAACGTATATTTTTTGGAAATTCTTATCAAAATCTTTCCAAATCAATTGATGTGATATAATATGACACTCATAATTATAATGACAGCACCATTTTCGCTGGTTATTTAGAAAGAAATCAACAAAAAACTTGTAAACAAAAATAATATCTAATAAACAAGAAAAATAACGTGAAAGAAAATGATAATATTTCAAATGCACGTATATATAGAAAAATAATAATATGAGTTATATTATAATAATTTCTCGAGTTCTCGACCTTTCTCGAGCTTGATTTCCTGGAAACAAAACCCAACGATTTCCCGGGAATTCTCGACCCTAGAGTTCCCGAGAATGAACCCTATTTATGACCTTATGGTCATTTACCTCTTTATCGACTCTTACTAACTATTGCTTCGTTAGTATTCTTACAATAATATTAAATAACAACATTCTAACGTTCAATTGAAATATACATTTTTATTTTGAAATAGAATTTGTCGGTAGTTACCATCATTTCTGTTGGTTTTTAACGGTTATTATTATCATAAATTAGAAAATTATGTTCGAATTTATTTAAATGAACGTCATATACCTTTATGGCATACCATAGAGAATATTTAGATGTCTATTACATTTAATGTAATTGTGACAGTTTGTGACAGTATATGTACTAATATACAGTATATAATATAGTAACAGTTTTCGAAGATTTACGTTCGTAAGTTAGTTTTCCAATTACAGCATTTTAGTGCATTATGCGGCATAATGCTTAACGTTGATGTTCCAACTACAGCATCGCTACGCACAATCGGCCACTCGAAAAAGTAGTGCTTTCGCATGATGCGTGCCATACTAGTGCATGCATACTAACATTACCAACTCATTGACAGAAAATTATTAAGTGTTTTAACTTTATGTTGGCATTGATCACAATATTTTAAATAAATTTTCTCTAGTAATAAAAATATTTGTTAAAAAAAATTATAGCTTTCGTTGCGTTGTAGTTTTTTGGAAATACATACATACATACATAACTTCACGCCAAATCCCTTGCGGGGTAGGCAGAGAGAACAGAGATTATTTTTTGGAAATAATCAAAGATAATTCAACCTGTGTTAAAAAAATATAAATATGGATGAACACTAGTAGAACACTGATAGTAACACTGAACTTAGCGCACTCTACTGGCGTATTTTAACACCAATTCGCGTTCCAATTAGGCTTCAGCACAATTCGGCATTGTGCGGCACTGAGTCACATAATGCTCTGAAATTGGAAAACTAGGAGTATTAACAGAATACAGAGTAATCATTCCCCTGCTCTGTTTTTTTTCCGCACTTCCTTATCATTCACTTCTTTCACACCAACACCTTTCTTAATCATGTCGTCTTTCACACAATCCATAAATATTTTTATAGGTGTTCCTCTTGTCTTAATTGCCTCTACATTCAGGTTTATCATTCGTCTCCCAACGTGTGTATCATTTTTTTTTATGGGATAGGAGGGCAAACGAGCAGGCGTGTCACCTGATGGTAAGCAACTAACGCCGCCCATGGACACCAGCAGCACATATAGTGTTACTGTTGCGTTGCCGACCTTTAAGGGAAGGGGATAGGAAAGGATGGGGAAGGGGGTGGGCCTCCGGGTACCTTTCTCACCGAACGAAACGTGGCATGGGCCTTTTTACGTCGGTCTTCTGAGAGGTCGTGGTATTTCACCGGTCGAGCCGGCCTATTTATGCAGTAAACTGCTTAGCTCTACCACTGTAGATCATCATCCCTCATCATTACATGCCACGCAAGGTGATTCCCAGAACTTTCAAACTTCCTCTTATATACATAATCCGTATTAAATAATCAGCAATGCTAAATCAAAATGCATATTTCAGTAGAAGTCTGAGACTAAAATAATAAGGTATATTATCGACCATGGATTTAAACGGAATTTGTATCACCAAAAATATAACAAAGAGAAAAAAATAATATATCACAGGAAAACATAACTTTACGCCTTTTTCTCCACGAAGGTGTAGGCAGTGGCTGTTAAACTTCGATGCGCCGTTATGTTTACGTCCCAAATTGAATAGGTTGTGAACCTATTGACATACCGGGCAATCATCATCAACATCTTTATTTAATCACACATAACTTTCGAAATTAATTTTGTGAAGTCATTGGTGTAAGCCAGGTTTCGAACCGGCAGCCTCTGAATTCAGAAGCGGGGAGCTAGGCCACTGGACCACCGAGACCACAGAGAAAGAAAAAAATCTAAGTTCGTATTCGCTTCCGCCTCGTATTTAAAGTTTGGAATGATACGTTTTTGAGTGATACAGCTTGATCTAGAAATTGTCTCATACCGATCGTTGTCATGCATCTTTCATTAATAGAATCATAAACTAGATTCATCTTTTAAATGCCGTTAGTAACAACATGATCTACATTCATAACTTTCATTTTGAAGTGTCTAAAATGTAAGATAAATAAAATATCTATGATTTTATAATCGATTTTGTCAAATGAATAGTCACTTATCCTTAGATCACGGGTTATATGGACTGTCAACAATATTAAGTTCCATTGTATGGTTGGATTTTATAAATTGTATACCGGTATACATCTCAGAATATCGCCTTTGTTGCTCACGACGAGGTTCGCTCTGTGTGAGAGCATCCCACGGGAGGGGTCCCGTTCCCATTTCACTTTCGACCCCTTGCCTATCCCGTTTTAAAGGCCGGTTTCGCAACACTATCTGTGTTGCAGGTGTTTATGGGCGGCGTTTGTTGCTTACCATCAGGTCCCTGCTCGGTTGTCTCCCTATGCCGTAAACAAAATTATAAAAATGTAAAATATTGAAACATGTAGGTACTAATTCTGAATTTAAATTATTGGAATATGGACCAATTGCAATCTTATAAATTTAGAACATGCAATTCTACATTTAAATTTTTTGAAATGAAGAAGAATTGGTTTATACAGTATGTTAAAGTTTATGTCCTCAGGCATCAAGACGCTTGCTCAATATATTTTAAATGTCATAGAAAGCTAATGATGTAGTATACGTAATTGGCATGAGGAGAGATTGTTGATAGTAAACGAGTTTCAGGGCTAAAGGGCAAAGTGTTCTGGAGCCCGGCTATTGGTCAGTTATAGAATCAAGAAAATTATATCTCATGTTCCAATGTAATTTTAGATGAAACTTTAATATAAATTAACAGGAAAAAAGTTACTTTAGGGTTAAAGTAACTTTTTTCCTGTTCACATTTTTATCAAACCGACTTCTGATTAGAAGTCACCGAACTTAAATTTTGGTACAAAAAAATAACTTTTTCTATCATTTATCGAATATCGTTGACTGTCAAAATTATGCCAGAGTTAAGGTTGTAGTAATCACAAATTCCATGAGACCAAATATAAGTTTTCGACAGGAGAATGATCTTTTGGATATTAAATGTGTGAATGTACAAAAATGATATAAGATTAGTTTCTTCAATATGGCTCATTTAACAAATTAAATTCTACTCAAATAATTAATAAATTAACTTAAATAATTTAATTTATTTTAATATATCGGCATTGAGTACTTCTCTCCAATATTTGATTGAAAGATTATTTTTGGAAGCTATGGAATATCTATGGTCTGTATCATGTATCTATATAATTTTCCTGCTCTTATGTGTACTTATGCTATCTCATGTTATCCCTTCTAGCTATCCAAAGTTTTGACTGTGGTTTTATGGCCAGCCGCCTGCCAGACGTCAATCATCTTTGGGAATGTTTTCGTTGGTGGTTTATCCCCATCAGGGATCAACATGTCATCCTATCGAACTGGCTTTGACAGCCATTTCAAGAAGTAATTCATTCAACCTATTGATACATGAATTTGGAACGATAAAAAGTGACGACGATATTTAAAAACATGCAGTATAATCAAACGGTCATAGAGAATATAGAAATCAAAAAGTTCACGAGGCGAACAAGAGGATCGTTAAAAACGTATTGTCAATGGAATTGGAGTCTATTGGAGTCCTTTGTCAACAATATAGTGGATCTTTAGTCGCCGTGCATGAGCCGGTATCGACAGGGTGGGAATTTTTTAGAGAAAGCATAATTCGTGACTGAACTAATAATAGTTTGTGTTGTCAACTTATCACTTTGAAAAGTCTTATATAAATATTTGTATAAAGTACCTTCATAGTTCTTTTCAAATGCAGCGATTATTATCTCTTCTGACATCGGTTAAATAATACATGATCAATAATTTGTGGATTGAAAGACAGCGTCAGTGTTAAAGTAAGGACATGCAGAAATGGATGATCCGAGATTGACTAAACAGATATACAGTAAAAATGTGGAAGCATGTACATGCTGCATGTTTGCATGAGATATCAAGAGATTCAAAAAACCCGAAGAGCGTATATGACGAGAGATATGAAAGTCGAAGAAGTGTGCAAGAATCGTGCCTTATGGCGCTCTAACACAGATAATGTTACAGTCGCCTTATTGGCATTAAGATGGGAAATAGAAGGAGTCGCAAGTGGAATAAGTAGGGCATGGGCCACCTATATACCTCTCTCACTGAACGAAACACGGAACGCGTCACTTCGCGTCGATATTCTGACAGTTCACAGTATTTATAAATAAAGTGGCACTTCTTGCCACGCACTGTTCCTTCATGGAACCAGTTGCCGGCGACGGTATTTCCGGACCGCTACGACCTAGGAACCTTCAAGAAACGAGCCTATTCTCATCTGAAAGGCCGGCAACGCTGATGTGATGCCCCTAGTATTGCAGACGCCATGGGCGGCGGTGATTGCTTTCCATCAGGTGACCCGCAAGCTCGTTTGCCCCTTCTCCCATAAAAAAAAAAAAAACTTATTTTAATAAGTAAAGTTAAAGTATTATTGAAACCTGTATGGGATGTAGCCTGACCTATGCAACTCAATGTTATACTAACGCAGGGGTCAGTGTCATGTAACAAATGTATACCTGTCTCAATAAAGATATTTTTATTTTATTTTTATTTGGTCGGTCGAGCCGACCCATTCGTGCAGCGAGCTGCGTTGCTCTACCACTTTCGTTAAACAAACTGAAATGTTGTTTCTAACATTGTCGAGACGACACGAAACGAATTGTAATAGTACATCACGAGTGTTGTGTAAAAAAAAATCAAGTCACGATCAGAGGTTGTAATGGTGTCCACTTTCAATATACCTATATACTTATATATATGAATATTTACAAAAGTAAATACCCAGTTCCGTGAGCGAAATTTCCAAACGAGTTGATTAAAATGTTATATTGAATAGGACCGTCAATGTTCACGTCTTCCGAGGCAACTCTTCAAATGGTTTGTCGATACACTTCTGTGATTGACTATTTAATTTTCTTAGAAATAAGTAGAGTTGGTTTGCGATTGAGAAACACTTGTCTCGTCAGTAAATTATTCAAAAAATAATTCTGGGCATAACATAACATAACTTCACGCCTTTTGTTACCCGAAGGTGTAGGCAGCGGCTGTTAAGCCTCGTCTCGCCGTTATGTTTACGTCCCAAATGGAATAGGTGGTGAGCCTATTTCCATACCGGGCACAAAGTTTTCATTCATCGATATTTATCACACTTAACTTCCGAACACAATTTCGAAAAGTCATTGGTTTGAGCCAGTGGTCAGTTGTGGTTCTGGTCAGTTGCATAAATACACAAATATACTGTATCTTTAATACACTATAGCTTATTGAAAACTGTCATGATTTTTAATGTTTCATCATCTGTTGGATTTGTTTTTTAAACTTTATAATTTCTTTTGTTAATACACGAATCTAAGTTTGTTTCCAATACTATACTATTTTCTATATGAGCTAACCACTATATTAAATACACGTATATAACTTCAAGACAAGTCTCTTACGTAGTAAACAGAGAGCCATAAGGCGCGATTCTTACACACCTCACTCGCTTCGTTGACTTTCATAACTCTTTTCATGCTCGCGCGTCGATTTTTGAGGCTCCTAACATCACCTTCCTCCAGAACCCGTTCTATTTGGTCATGGAATGTGTGTCTAAGCCGTCCTCGACTCTTACATCCATCCGCTTTTGCATTGTATATCTGCTTAGTGAATCTTGCATCATCCATCCTTTCTACATGTCCGAACCATCGGAGCATGCCCTTTCTTACTTTTACACCGACACTCTCTTTCAATCCGACTTCCTTCCTTATAACCGTTTTCCATGCGGTCAGCGACGGTCACTCCGCAGATTTTGCGCAACGCCCTCATTTCGACCGCGTTTATCCTACTTTCATGCACGCTCCGCCATACCCAGCTCTCGCTCCCATAAGTTAGCATTGGGATCAGTATTGCATTGTGAATTGCTAGCTGGGCTTTTCTGCTAATATCTTTTGCGCCCAGGAATTTGCCCAATGCCCCATTTACTTTATTTCCTAACGCCACTCTTCTTTCTATATCAGCGGTGTACCTTCCATCCCTGCTAAAACGCATCCAAGTCACACACAGTCACCTATTCCAGCACTACATCGTCAACCATTATCCTTGCATCCGTTCTGGATTCCTCCCTTTCAAACACCATTATTATACTGATTATACAATTTTGTTTTAGTAATGAGTTAAAAATATTTAAATATATTCACCTAGTTTATAATAATTTCACTTTCGTTTATCTATGTGAATCTGCGTTAATGTTTTATGTCATACGAAGAAAGCATTGTTAGTATGTTTTGACTCTGTAGTTGTAGCAATTAAGTAAAAGTTTTTTTTTAATTTTTTTTTCAAGAGCGTGTGAACCTCCTTTGAAATATCTAATAATATTTGGATAGATATACGACCTTTGTATTCAAATAGTATATAAGAAAACAGAAATTTATTTAAATAACGTACAGTCCCACCAACTTATCTGTGAAATGGAAAAAATAGGAACTACGGCCGCCATGTTGAAATGTCATTCGATTGTCAGTATCTACTACATTCGGGTACTCTGTGATTTCTGTTGCTAAATTGCTATATTTACAACGTTAATTATGCCGAAAGCGATTAAAAGTGATGCTCGAAGCATTATTCTAAAGGTTAAATCCTTTTTTGAAGAAGAAGCTCGGGCGGAGGCTCCGATTATACCATTTAATCAAATATACAAACGAATTTCGGCAGCTACAGGTTAGTGTTCCCACTTTCTTTTTGTAAATTTCCCAATATTTATGAATTTGTTGGATGTAAGAGTCAACTAACCCGCAACAAGAAATAGGTACATATCTACTGATATTTACTTTTGATATTGCCACTATTCATTCGTACTTACATATAGCAAACATTGTGTGTGTGACGTTAAGGGGTTGATGATGATAATGTGATATTTATTTCAGGTGTGAGTCAAGGACTCATATCTAAAATAGTAAAAGAAGGGCATGTGGCAGAAGAGACTGGTACAAAAATTCAGACCCCAGGCAAGGAGAGGCAGCGTAAAACGGGATTTATACATGTTGATGATTTTGACATGGGAGTTATTCGAAGAAAAGTACATGAGTTTTATTCCATTAAAAAGGAGCTACCAACTATCAAGAAGCTACTAGAGGTCTTAAAGACAGAAATTAATTACACAGGACAACGAGAAAGTCTTCGAAAACTGCTTCACAAGATGGGTTTTCGTTTTAAAAAGACTCAGAGTAACCGTAAGGTACTAATGGAGCGTAATGAAGTATCAGCTTGGAGAGCAAAGTACTTGCATGCAGTAGAAAAAAATAAAATAAGTCCACAACCTCAGCCGCTAATTTATTTAGACGAGACATATATTCACTCATCGCATACATCAGGTAAATGTTGGCAAGGCGAGGGTGTAGACGGAGTATTAGAGCCTGTATCAAAAGGACAAAGGTATATTATTATACACGCAGGAGGGGACACTGGATTTGTTAATAATGCACTTCTCGTTTTCAAGTCTAATACTAAAAGTGGTGATTATCATGATGATATGAACAGTACTAACTTTAAAAAGTGGGTTATTGAAAAACTGGTGCCTAACTTACAGCAGCCATCAATAATTGTAATGGACAATGCTCCCTATCACCGTGTTTGCATAAATAAGGTTCCAAATACGAATTCTTTAAAAAGAGATATGCAACTATGGTTGACACAAAATAATGTTGACTTTGGAGAAGAGTTCACAAAACCTCAGCTGTTAGAACTAATAAAAAGAAACAAGCCTGAACCTGAATATGAAATTGATAAAATATTAGAACAAAATGGGCACAAATGCTTGTACTTACCTCCCTATCACTGTGATCTTAACCCCATTGAATTCATTTGGAGCACAATGAAAAGAAAAGTAGCTGAAGTAAATATTGACCATAAAAATGCTGAGATTCCCCGCCTGGTTCAAGAAGCCTTTGAAACCATTACGGTTAATGAGTGGGCACAGCATTGCAAACATGTTCACAAGTTAGAAGAAGAATATTTGAAACAAGATTCGTATTTGGATAAGCCTTTTATAATAGAAGTAAGAAGTGACACAGAAACAGAAAGTGATAGTGATGATGATGATGGTTGCATGGAAATAGGAGGTATATTTCCTCACAGCCTGACTGAAGTTGGGCGTGCAGGTTGTTCCAAAGACCATAATTATTGTAAACCTGGTTTCAATAAATGAATTATTCTAAAACTCATGTTTTATTATATCCAATTGCTAGGTCAGCTCTTGTATCTATCCTGTAGATATGAAACTAGCCGACCGCCAGTGACCTAGTCTACTGACAACTCTGCCCTGTCCCGTCGCTCTTATTGGTCGCAGCGTGATGTTATATAGCCTAAAACCTTACTCTAAAAAGGGACTGTCCAACAGCAGCTAACATGAATTTTAGGTTACAGTTACAGGTTATCTACCCCTAATCAATTCATCTTTGCCAAGGGTTTTCGAATATTTTTTACACACTTAATGAATGAATTAATGTATAGACATAAATAATATAATAAGTACTAATTATATAGATTACCTTAATAACGTATCTAATTTATTACTACGCTATGTACTAGGCAAACATGCCAAATTCTGGGAAATCTATAATAACTTGCAACACTATGTCGACGGTGTCGCCGCCACTCAGTTCACAGATAAGTTGGTCGAGCTGTAATGTTACTGTTGGAATATCTCTTCGTTGACGGTTTAGTGATGGTATATTGTACAAAATAACGTTTATTATGTAAATTTTTTTATACATTTTTATCAAGTGGTCGCCGTCAAGTCATCGGGATCGAATCTGCGTCCACACCAATGACTTCTCGGATTTTTATTAGAAAATTAGGTATGATACAATAAGAAATCGATGACTGACCATTTGGTGCCCGGTTTATAGCTAATATGGCAATACGTTCCGCATTATACGTTACACATATTACTTGAACGACAACATAGGTGATGTTGTCGTTCAAGTAATATGTGGTAAGAAGTGTAAAATATTTAATTTTATTTCTCTGCCTACGATAGTTTTGGTTCTTTGTTTCCAATTTATCCAGTCTGGGAATATCTTAACATTTAATTTATTTAAAACTAGCTGACCCGGCGAACGTTGTTCTGCATCAAAAGTATTATCTGCTGTCCTATGTTAATACTCCAATATCTTCGAAAATATTTGTTTAAATTGCATGCTGTAAAGGGCCAGGATCATCTATATTACATGCACAATCTATTTAAGACACTTAATTGGATGAAAATTAATACTGTAATGTTTAAAATCGCTTCGTAAATAGGCCATTAGGCCAAAAACATAATCACATAATCTAAATATACTTACTTAACTATACTAATTTTGAAAATAAGAATGGTGTTTTCTTTGTTGTGGTAAGCTACATAATTAAAAAATAATAAAATCACACTCTGAGCCTGTCAGAGTGTTTTTTTTTTTTAATAATCACGGTTTCGAACTCAAATAAAATTATTTCGATGAATTTACTATTCTTATCATAAACTTAACCCTATTAGAGTTTGTTATCATCTTCTTGACCTGTTCACATTTTTTAGGTTGCCAAAACAGGTTTCATTTGCCACACTTCTCTATCATTTGTTTCATCCTCAACTACACCTTTCATCCCTTCCTAATCGTGTCATCTCTCAAACATACCTTAGAAATATAAAAAGTCTGTTAATATTTAATTATTTTTTGTTAAGTAACATAATTATCACATCACTATCATTTCACCCATCATAAAAATGTCTATACGATTGTAAATTTTTTACCTATGTAAGTCTATATGCTCGTGTGTATGATTTCGAAAAGTGTACCTCCTTGTTACGAATTTTGAATTGATAAATACTTACAGTCGCTCGTTTTCGATGTATTACCAAAACATGATGATGAGTTAGTACGTGACAGCACTTGTAATTTACATTTGGACATATTTGCGTAATAGTGACTGATGTGCTTACTCACGGAACTGTTTGTAAATTATCCAATCTGAAGAGACTCTTCACAAATTACATTAGATTGTTGTAATATTTCTAAAAGCAAATTCATTTGTAGTAGGTACTTTTCAAGGTATTACCTACAATATTTTTTCATCTAAACGCAAATAAGTATTCGTGGTCTAAGATTTAATATAACCTTTTAATATGGGGTAAAAGCAGTTTTGTCGAACTCTCATTTGAAAAGTAGGTGACATTATAACAGTAAATTAGGGCTATCTTGATAGCATGAAAATAATTAAAAGAAAAATCTTTATTCCGCCAAGTTTCTTTTGGGGTAATCAGAGAGAATAGAGCGCCATAAGGCACAATTCTTACACCTCAATAGATACTTCGAATTTTACAAGTCTTGTCGTATACAGTAAAACAGAATACAGCTGTGAAATTTCAGGGAGCGATTTTAGTTAGATGTAAACCAAAACATGATGCTTATATATATTTAAAACATTTTGTTAAAAAAGTGTTTCAGTCGTTGAGTAAATAATATAATGAATATAATAAGAAGCAAATACTTAATGTTAGTGTAGACTAATAAGCAACTCGTAGATCATCACTTCAATTCATATCTCCGGTGTCTTCCGATAGCGACCATTGACGGCACATATTATGTGAAAAGAGAAAAGTGGAAAGAATAGCGATTTCGTGGGAATCGTCTACAATGGCACCCGATATGTCACGACCAGTCTTTCACTATAATTTCTAATTGTTTAATTAAAAATGGGATAAATGTATGTTATAATTATTTCGCAACGTTATGAGTATTAAAAAAGAAACATAATTAGTCACTTGTCTGACGAACACAATGTATGGCCTGGACAATCTTTGAACCTGGGTTGTCGATATTTAGAAGAATGATGAAAGTTGGAAAATAAAACCAAAACACAATCCAATTCAATTCCATGTTAATAGCCCACAAAGCTAAGGAAGCGCCCAGCTCATAATCATCTCATCATTATGTGGCATGTATATCGAATCGTATTCAACAATTTATTATTGGTTAACGTATTACACGTCCTGATAAACAAAGGATCCCTAATGTTTCTAATTTACCCGTTGGCGACTCAATTCTCAAACCAAAGAACTTAACACAAAATTTCATTATTTTGATAACATCATAACTATTAAGGACTCATTTATAAGGGAAATTAATGACAATCTTTTCTGCTTTCCAGATATTCCCCGTGCTGTTGCTCGTTGCAGCCGTAAGATGTAGAAGTGATCAGTCCAACGGATACAACACACAGAGTGGGAGTGGTGCGTCACAGTTTGGTTCCCTTCTGAAGCCACCACCACCACCGGCGCCATCATCGATACTGCCTATGCCATTTCATCGGGAACCAGAGAGAAATCAACGTCAAAATGCTAACAACGGCTATCAATATCAACCGCCACAATCTCAACAATTTCAAACTCCATCACCCCCACTGTATCAAACTCCACCACGTCAACAATATCAAACTCCCCCACCTCAACAATATCAAACTCCCCCACCTCAACAGTATCAAACTCCCTCACCCCCATTATACCAAACTCCTCCACCGCAACAGTTTCAAACTCCGTTACCTCCACAATATCAAACACCACCTCCACCTCTACCATCAAACAATATGTTTAAGTTCCCTGCGCCATTTTATAAACAATACAATTTTAATTTTGTTCCACCTGTACCTCAACCATTCACGACCACACCCGGTCCATCTATGTTTCAAAAACTGTCAGGTTGGTTGTTTCCATCACAACAAACGAGCCAAGAAACACCAACAGCATTTAATAGTAATAATAAGGTAGTGCCAATTAAAAAAGATTGCAATCCTTGCAACTTAGTGCCATGGTTACCTGTGATTACATATAATGTAGGTGCTAAAGATGTATATCCAAATAATTTACCCACATACGGACCTCCAAGTCACACTTCAAATGCTGATTCAGTAAAGTTAATACAAAAGCACCCTCAACCATTCAATGTCGAAATTCAGGATGTAAAACCACCGCAGTTAACACCTGGAACACCACATGCAGAGTACGGACCGCCAACACAAAACAATAATAATAATAATCTGATAGAAATCGGCTCGACATATGGCCCACCAAGCGCTACTCACACTCTTGATGTCTTACCATATAGTCCTCCGACGTCTACATTCTCAATACCAAATCTTTCACATAATAGTCCAAGTACATCCTTTTCTCTGCCTAGCACCTCTATAAATTCACAGTTTTCAACTACACCCTTGCAACAATTTTCAAGCAATGCATATCATGTACCAACTACTACGTTTAGGCCACATTCATTTTCCCAAGGAATTCATTCTATAGTGCAAGGAGTCACTCCACCGCCATTAACTTATTTACCAGGGAACCATAATTATGATCCACACACACTTAACAAAGAATTGCCACAGCAAGGAGACGTGGAGTTCATCAATAATATTGTACCAATGACTGAGTTGCAATTACCTGAGACCACTCAGAAAGCGATATTCAAAAATTCTTATGGAGAACCTATAACAAATACGCATTTGCTTGATATACCATACCCTGTTTCATCTATAGCGGCGGAGTCAACAAAAGTCAAAACGAAAGCATTACCACAAGAAAATAAGAAAGCCGTAAATCCAAATATATCATTTTCTTTGGCAAATCCGGCACCATTTTCAATGAATAGAGGCCGTAATATACATACACTACAACCAGTTGCGCTACCAAATCTTAGCGTATCACCTTTGCCACCTATTTTCAATGCTAGACCTTTCCGACAAAAGATACCTTCAACAATTTTGCAGAGCATTAATCATATGCAACAGTCTAGCACTAATGTAAATATACAACAAAGTATACCTCTTACTGAATTTACACATTCCGTAGATTATCCACCGACTGTTATTCAATCACCAGTTATTGAAATCGACGCACCGGTCCTTTCTAACCAAACTAAAGGTTATAGAAATATACCTAATAGTTATGTGGTAGATGAAATTAGAGATATCTCATCGCAAGCTTCTGAGGACCATATTTCAGCAACTAAGACCATTTCAGAAGCAAGCTTTGAAAGTACAGGATTTGATTTTGGAAATGAGTTATATGATTCTGGGATACCCACGGTCTTAAAAGACATACCTCGCGTTCCACCCAATCATAAACCTAATTTTGCAGATTTGAGAGGGTTGAATGATGAAGAATTGGATAAATATCGTACAGAAAATAATTTGCAACATATTGACTCTCCTCTTTTATATTTGAGGCCAAGTGCACCACATAAAAACCATGGGAACTTTGTATTAGCCATATCATCACCAGCACCAGAAAATGACTATGAAATCTATGATGATACCCCAACAACTGTCGCTCCATCAACTCCTAATCTTTCTAATAATTGGGATACAATTAGGACTACTTATGATGAAGAGTTGTCATCACCTTCTGCACAAGAAAACACTTATAAACCTAAGGTTGTGCAAATAATTGTGCCTTATATGACCGATTTTGAAGACGAAGAAAAACAAGATAATATTATACAAATAGGAAAAGATTGGTCTTTGAAGCCTGAGGATAAATATCAAGCTAGAAAAATTCCATCAAATACTACCAACAATAATATAATCAAATCAACTCCGAAATATAATACCGATCGTACAACATTTGAAGAAACTTTATCACCAATTACTGATTCTGATGACATCTCTGATTCAGATACAGAATCTGACAATCTCAAAGATATATATGATATTAAGGAACCACCACCATTTGACATTATTAAGCTACAGCATACTATAGATGATTGGACAGTGCAGGAATACTCAAATCAGCATACAACTTTACAACGAACCCGTAGTAGCGAACATTATGCCAAACAAATTCCTGATGATTTTTTTACAACAACACTACCTACTAATTATGTGACAACAACTAGCAATTATGATTATGATATTTTTGATCATGAAGGTTCAAGCAGCATACAACATAGTGTGACTGATGATAGTTCTAAAAATGCAAGCATAAGCCCTCATAATGAATATAAAAATATAGATAGACCCAAACCCCTTCAGTTTAGTGGTAAAGACGACGAAGTCCATGAAATACAAAAGCCACATATTTACACGGCGGCATCTTCTTTTAGAATTACAAGTACTACAACCACACCAGCTCCATGGGGCAAAATACAAACGTCTATATCACCATTGACAAAAGAAAAAGTTTACGTAGTAACATCTAAACCTTGGAAAGACTTACGTAACGGTTCCAATGATTGGTACGAAATCGATCCATTTGAATCTAAGAAGTCGTATTCTGACAATGAATCACATGTATCCAATAAATTTCCATTCAAATCTCCACGGTTTATAAATAGGCCGTCATTCGGCTTCACTTCGGGAGGGAAGATTGAATCCGACGCATCGTATGGTTTCTCAAGAAGTTGGTATCAAACCAGTAAGTATCTTACCGTATACTAATCATGTGTACATATATGTGTATATTATATAAAATAAGCGATGATCTTGAAAAGAGGTCGCCAGGTTCGATTTCCACTAATATTTATAGTGAGCATGAATGTAGAATAGTGATAAAGCGTTTTTAACTGTATTAGGTATCGTTGTCTAGTTCCCTGTTAGAAGCGTTAGTTATTTAGCTGTGGAACTAGATGGCGCTGTTGATTTTACTCTAGCTATTTTGATTAGGTATACAATTTGATTTTACATATTAGTTTCTCAACGAATACCAGTTAATACCATTGTACGAAGCTTATAATCTTTAAGCTTTTTACCTGTGATTTCACTTCCATACATACATTTATACATATTATTGTCTGGTATTTGCACACCAACTCCATTTATTGAGTTAATCGATAATAATAATAATTTTATAGGAATAAATTGATATTTAAGGGTAAAAACTGCTGTGTAATTATGACTTCTTGTATTATATCACATATTTATTTTTCAGTAAACGAGCTGGAGAACGCTGAAAGCAGAAATAAGACCTCGTCGATACCGGACACAAAACAAAAAGTTGCACCTGATTAGGATCTGGTTCAATCATGTAATACAAATTACACATTCATTCATTATTATTACCACTGAAGTGCAATCTTTAAAGCACTGATTTTTTAGTTATTAACTTCACGTATAAGTCCTCTGGGGATAGAGAACCTGCTTCTGAAATAAGAAGTCTCAGGTTCGAAGCCTGGCTTACACCAACGACTTTTAAGACGTTATGTGTGATAAATATCGATGACTGAGAACTTTGTGCACGATGTGGGGCAATAGATTCCGCCACCTATCCCATTTGCGATTTAACAATTCACCGAGTCGAGGCTTAACAGCCATTGCCTACAACTTCGGATAAAAAAAAGATGTGAAGTTAGGAATTAATTTATTAACGTAATTGAACGAATCTTTCAGGATACAAAGACTTCGAAGCGAGAACACGAAGTGAAAAGAACTTGAAGTGACATCGAACTCTTAGAAAAAACAATGTGAGAGTGATAGTGTTTATGTTAAAAAGCAAGAAATTACTAATAAATTATTGACTTGCATATGATTTTAAATGAAACGTAAAAGGAACGCTACACCAGTGATCTATTTAGAAAAAAAAGTTAACAAACACTATGGAAAAAAATAAATAAAGTTAACCAAAGTGGAACTCTTTTATGAACATATAATTACGGTACCTTAGTTAAATAATATAAAATTAAGAACATATTATAATTTAGACTAAGTATTACCTAAATAAGTGAATAGATTCGTAATTTTTTCAAGTATTACTTAAATTACTATCCAAAAATGTAATTGTTATACGAATAATGTAAGTGTTGTATATACCTAACGATTTGTAAATAAATTTGAAACGAATTAATATAAAATATTTTTATTTCGTATATTTTTACCGACAGAATCGAATTTATTACTTACTTAGCAACTAAAATCACTTTAACTTTACATTTTAAGAATAATATAATTATTTAGTTATTTTATTTTATTTTCTAATTGAACACATTGTTTCTTTTTTATTCTTCTTCTAATTTTTGGACTTCAAATAACTCACACAATAATTTTTGCACCTTAATTCTACACAGAAAGAACTAAATTTCACATTAAAAATTACTAAAATCATTATCCTCAAAAATCCTAGAAAAAATCATTCATTTATTCATTCTACCTATACCATTCTTGTCTTAGTAAGTAATGACCGGTATATATATGCAGAAGCGACAAATATTTATAATGAAGTATATTAATCTAGACTACAAATATTTTTTATAGTTAATATAAAAGATATGTGGTTACGATATTCTTAAAATATTATATTTGAATCCCAATGAGGGTTGACGTCAGGCAGGTGGCCGGTCATTAAACCATAGCCAAATCTTTTGACAACATGGATAGGAATCTCACTTAGAGCAGGATGGGGACAGGAGAATGACGATAATCTTGTAAAATATATGCAAAAGGCGCATTTAAGTCGTGTAATATTTAAACTTAAATTCTTTATTTGTAAAAAAATATATACGACAGCCAAAAGATATTGAATATGTATTTATATGATTTGCAGCTGGGAGTTGATCATCTAGATTATTCTAGATACTTATAAATTGATAACACGAAATGCCAAATTAAAATATTGAATATATATTGCAAATTTAGTAGACGTAAAACGAGTTATCTTTATAAGGATAGGTACTTTAGTCTCATATATAAATATCATTTAATGAACATAATTTAAGCTTATTTTTAACAAATAGTTATTTAACAGTTGGGACAATATTATAATAATAGTTACATTTATTTTATCTTTCTCTTATATGGATTAGGAGAACAAGGACAACGAGGACGCCTGGAACATAGATAGTGTCACAGTTGCGTTGTCGGCCTTTAAAGGAGTAGGATGTGAAAGGATGGGAAAGGAAAGGAGAGGAAGGCGGGGCCTCTGGATACCTCTCGCACCGAACGAAGCCCAGCGTAAGCCACTTTATATAGATATTCTGAGAGGCTGTGGTATTTCACTGGCCGGCCCATTCATGCAGCAAACTGCGTGGCTCGAGAAATTTAGAATGATTTACGACTTCTGGTAACATTAGAAGACTAATACGACGAGGTCGGGAAGAATTATTAATTTTAAATTAATTAAAAATAAGTAATTTAATTTTTAAATTGTATTCAAAATGCACAAGTATAAATAAAAAATTTGAATGAAACATATCAAATTAAGCCTGAATAATAAGATACAAAATTTTTATTCTATCGTATTATTATAATTTGTCAATAGAAAAGAATTAAGATCACGGAAGCTATGCAAGTTTCGACGCGATAGACTAAAATAAAGATAAGACGATATGTTTAGCAGAACTAGTTATTTGTATCGATATTTTTTATAGAAAAGGTCATATCGAATATGTTATAAAATAGGTTTTTCAGTCAAAATTCCCATTCTATACGTACAATAAGTCTATACAGCTTATTAATGCTCTTAATATTTATTTCATTTTTTACATACATCAAGAATTTTCTTTTAAATATACCCACGCAATACTAACTCGCGAATCATATTCTCGTAAGAGCTTCTCGAAATAATAACGACACTTTTCAAGCGTAAATCCATCAAGCCATACAACAGAGCTTAATAAACAGTCATTCGAATAACACAACTCTCCTTCAAGCTCAGTCGAGCAAAAATATAGCTTTAGATTAATCCAAAAATTGATATGAACTATCTATCAATTTGTTCTTGAGTTTTGGATTTGTTTTTAATACGGAAGTACAGGAACTCAGCACCCCAAGTGATGATGGTGATCATCGTGACGAAGTTCAGAACTATGATCGGCACGTAGTACGAACCTGAAGCCTCACGAACGCGAGCTGTAAACAAAAGTTTCTATTTTAATTTCAAATTGATATTAGTCTTATACCTTCTGTGTACTAAGTATCGGGAATTTGTCAATAAAACAAAAAATACAAATTATTCATCTAAATTTATTTTATCGCCTTCAAAGTACGCCCCATCGCTTGCAATACAACATCTCCACCGCTTCACCCAGTCTTCCATACATTTTTCATAGGCTATTTGCGGTATGGCCTTTAGCTCATTCAGCGAATTTTCTTTTATGGCTTCTATTGACTCAAAACGTTTTCCTCGAAGTGGTAATTTTGACTTGGGAAATAAAAAAAAGTCAGACGGAGCCATATCAGGTGAATAGGGTGCTTGGTCGAGAACGTTTGTTGAATTTTTCGCTAAAAACTCTTTCACTATAATGGCTGTATGCTTCACTATATGTTCACCTCACTAGCCAACTCTCTCAGACTCATACGTCGATTTTCGAGCACTAGCTTCTTGATTCTGTCGATGTTTTCTTTGGTCGTAGCGGTTGAAGGTCTACCAGAACGAGGCAAGTCTACTACTACTTCTCGGCCTTCTTTAAAAGCCTTATACCATTCATAAGCCCTTGTTTTCGATATACATGATTCGCCGTAGGTATGTCGCAACATTTTTAGTGATTCACCACATGAAATATCATTCGAAACACAAAATTTAAGGCACACTCTTTGTTCAACAATATTTTCCATTGTAAAAATCGCCGAGGACTCAAAACTATGACCAACAAAAAGTTTAGTTTAAAACAAATTAAATGACAGATCCCGTTCAAATTTTGCGCGCTAAATCAGTACAGTGCTACCAACATGCAGTAAAAAAATTAGAACGACCTCTTTTACGCGGGTCTCTTTATTGACATATTCCCGATACTTTTTACACAGAGTAGTATACATACATAGACAGAGAGACCGAAGTGCCATAAGGTACGATTCTTAAAAACCTACCTTACTCGCTTCTTCAACCTTCATAACTCTTGTAATACAAGAAAATATATCTCCTCCAAACGACTCGCGAAGTTGAACGAAGTTAGACGAATTATAGTGCAAACTCCGTTTCGTCAAACTTCGCTTCACCTCGGCCAACTTCGATTTATTGTCGGTTTTTGCGACCGAATTATTGGGGCCCGAGGTTACATACGAGTGTGTACTCTGTAGAGTCACACTTAGGACTTCGCCAGGTTCGGCCGAGGAACTTCGCGAGTATGTGGAAGAGGTATGAGTATTTAGCTGTATAATACAATAGCAATATATATTAGTAATTAAATATTAACTTGGAATAATCTTTGAGATAAAGTGTTCGACGACAATCTGAATTCTCATGAATTCTTTATATTATCTTTCTTCTGTTCTCCTATTTGATTCTGACAAATAGAGTAGAATAATTGGTGGGTAAGTAAAATTGGAAAAGAAGAGAAAAAGAACCAATAATAACGTTGTCATACTGATAATAAGATCTTAAACACAATACACACAGCGCCCTCTAGTTCCAAGCCAGGCAACTAAATGCTTGTTATAGATACTAGATAACGGATATTAATAGATACTTTTATTTTGTAAATACATACTAGATATTCTTATAATACATATACGATATATACAAATATGATATTAACATAACATAACATAGCTTCACGCCTTCGGGTAACCGAAGGTGTAGGCAGCGGCTGTTAAGCCTCGTTTCGCCGTTATGTTTACGTCCCAAATGGAATAGGTGGCGAACCTATTGCCATACCGGGCACAAAGTTTTTTTTTTGTTTTTTAATTTCTGAAAAGAATTCCGAGAAATGCGGAATTAATGTCTATTTAAAAAAAATAAAAGTGATTTAAGTTACTTCTTCAATTGACAACTGTTCGCTGTTAAACTTCCGTCAAAACAACTATTGCGTTAATTATTCGGAGCGGAAACATAAAATAACAAAAGAAAATTAATTGAATATTTGTATTTAATTAATAAAAAATGCCTTGAAATTTAGAGACAGTTATACTTTTGATCGTTTTCTACTCTGTGATTTATATATAATAAAAAAAAAACTAATTATTTTTGGTGGTTGCAAAACAAGTATCATTATTAGCTAGAAACCTTATTTCAAAGTTATTTGTCAGAACATTTGATAGAATTACGAAATTGGTAAAGAAATAATGTGTCATAAATAAACCAATCACATCATTTCGCTTAAATACATTTACTCACAAAATAGATAAGTCAAGGTCTTCAGTGGTCCAGTGGTCGAGCAACCCGCTTCTCAATCGAATCAAGTCGTGGGCTCGAATCCTGGCTCACTCCAATGACTTTTCCAAAACTATTTTCGGAAGTTATGTGTGATAAATAACGATGACTAAAAACATTGTTCCCGGTATGGCAATAGACTCGCCACTTATTTTATTTGGGACGTAAACATAATAGCGAGACGAGGCTTAACAGCCGCTACTGACACCTTCGGGTAGAAAACAGCGTGAAGCTATGTTATATTATGCCAGATAAGTATATTAAGTATTTACGTGTTTAAGTGGGTAAGGAAAGCACTCCATTATTAAATTATAGATAAATAAATAATACAATTAAAGATTTCCTTATTCGTAGACTAAATAGAGACCGTATTAAATTAGTTTAATCAACTCATCGATATAGAATTGGGCGCATTGGGAAAACTACCGGCTGCAGCAATGAGGTCGGGGTTCTATTCCCACCCGAGCATAAATATTTGTGACAAACATGAATATTTGTGTGGTGTCGGGGTGTTTTTCTGTGTATTATAAATATGTATTTACAAAAGAGAAGTATATATGTAAATTTACAGCCTAAAGTGAAAGAAATTGTTCTTACGCATGCCACCTGTCTTCAACTAGATATACTAAATAACAAAATATTGTGTATATACCGCTCTCCTTCTAATGCTAACGCTACTGGATTTATAGACTCTCTCTCACTTCATTTAAACGACCTAAACAGCAAAAATAACATTATAATAGCAGGTCACATCAACATTAACATTAGGCTCAAGCCGGAAGAACCCAGCCAAGAATTCACCAACAGAATTAATTATTTGACTGCTCTCTCTTCGTACGGCATTCTAGCGGGGCATACACTACCTACTAGGAAAATAAATTGTTTGGATCATTACATGCTCTAAATTAATACAAACAAAAACTCAGCATTTATTGCTGTATTACCGACCACTGTTTTTTTCATTTCATTTCACTACTTTACTATGTCTGTCAAAAACCAAATCTGAAAGCACTGCTATTAAGATGAAATCTAACATAGACTATACAAAGTCTCTGCTATTACTGCAACAAACTGACATGTCTAATCTTCTCACATGTAATGATCCAACGCTTATAACTCAAAGTTTATTAAGATACATTACTGAGTGTATCAGTAATTTCTAAGAGTCAGCGCACACTAAAGCCATGGATAATTCCGGGTATTCTACGATGTATCAGACACAGGAACCGCTTACAAGAAAAATTAAGAAAAGACACCTTTAACGACATTTTAAGGATTATCTTTATTCGATACAGAAACTGCTGTAATAGTCTTATTAAAAAACTTAGACGTAAATATGAGCGTGACTAGATCACTGATTCTAATAAACGACGAGAAAATAGTAGTGAATTAGTTAACTTAAAGAGTAATCCTATCAAGTCCTTAGACTATGTCAACAGCTATTTCGCTAATATAGGAAAACAGCTAGCTCATAATATACAAGCCCAGGGGATATCCCAAAGTTTAGCAACAATCTAAAAACGCCCCAACTAAACTCGTTTGTTCTACTGGAAACGGACCCAGGTGAAGTGGAGTCCACTTTAATGAGTTTAAAATCAGGAAATGCCCCTGGCTGGGATAAAGTACCTATTGGCTTCCTAAAATACGCGAAGAATAAGCTAGTTCGCATCTTAACGCTTGGGAATACACCTTGTTGAAAAAATCAATAATTACCCCGGTATTTAAGAGTGGATCTAGAGATGATGTCGGTAATTACTGACCTATAGCTGTACTTCCTGCTATTTCGAAAACACTGGAGAAGCTTCTTAACGTAAGGTTAATGGGTTATCTGAATCGGTATCAACTTCTTTCTCCCTCACAATTTGGCTTTAGACGTGGAAAATCAACTGAAGACGCAGTTCTGGCACTGACTGAGATGATAACGGAGCGGGTGGACGGTGGACAAAAATGCCATTCGGTGTTCCTGGACCTGAAAAAAGCTTTCGATACTGTCTCTATTCCTATTCTTTTAGATAAACTTGAGAGAATTGGCATCAGGGACACTGCTCTCTTAATGTTTAAAAGTTACCTTTCAGAAAGGACACCAAGCGTAAGAGTTGATGGTGTTACTAGTGGTGATGTGGAAATGTCATACGGAGTACCGTAGGGCAGTGTGCTGGGACCAACCTTTTTCCTTATATATATTAACGATCTCTGTAACATGAACATTAATAACGCCCACATATTCTTCTATGCCGATGACACGGCATTATTGTTCACTGGTCATTGCTGGCATAGTGTGAAAAAACACGCAGAGAAGGGAATGCGCTTGGTTGCTAAATGGCTTAGTGACAATTTATTGACGCGTAATACTGCTAAAGGCAGGAACATGCTAGGTTTAAAACTATTGGACAAAGAAAGAAGTATAGACATCAGAAACAAAACCAAATTAACAGACATATTGTTGCGTATTGACCAACTCAAATGGAGGTGGGCTGGACATATGCTCCGCTGCAAAAAGGAGAAATGGAGTAAGCAGGTGACAGTCTGGTACCCTAGGGATGGACTTAGAAGTCGAGGTCGTAAAGCTAAACGATGGGAGGATGACCTAATAATGACTTTAGGGCCCCTGTGGACCAGAGTCGCGGCAGACAGACAACAATGGAAGGAGTTGGAGGAGGCCTTTGCCGTAAGGCACACCGAAACAAGAGACATATTATAGTTTTTCCTTTGGTATTGTAAATACAGATACTGTAGACATTTTCGGAAATAAAGGCTTATTATTATTATTATAATACTGCTAAAACTAATTTCATATGCTATAGCATACAAAAGATATCACAACCAAGTGCCGAATTAAAACTCACAATCCATTCATGCATGCAGCAACTTATGGCCAGTTGTGATTGTCCTAAAATCGGAAAATTGGAAGAAACCAAATACTTGGGTGTTATTGTGGACCAACAGCTATCGTGGCATTCACAAATTGATTTGGTTGCAACTAGAGTAAGGAAACTTATATGGCTCTTCAAAACTTTGCGACATGTAGTGCCAAGTAATGTTATGACGACTTCACAAAATAGCCGTAGAAACATTTTAAATGAAATTTACATATCACTGGCGCAGTCTGTCATCACCTACAGTATTCCTGTCTGGGGAGGAGCAACTAAAACCAAAATACTAGAACTAGAACGTGCCCAACGGGCATTGCTAAAAGTGATGTACTTCAAGAAAAGAAGATTTCCAACAAATGACTTATACTCTATCAGTGAATTGCTGTCAGTGAGAAAGCTATATATTCTACTGTCAGTACTAAAAAAACACAAATCTACACCCTATTTTGCTAAGTCAATTGTTAGAAGGAGGAAACTTGGTATTGCTCCTTCCTATGCAAAAACTGCGTTTGCCGCTCTGTGTACTTATATAATAAAATAAATAACATCACGGAAATACATTCCAAAACATCAAGAGAAATTAAGAAAATAATAACAAATTTCCTGTCATTATTGGATTATGAGAGAGTAGAGGCCTTATTACAACAAGCATTGTAAAAAACAGCACACACACACATAACACACACAAGCATACGCATAAGACACACAAGCATTCGCACACACGCACGCAAGCACGCACGCACGCAAGCACGCACACACACACACACGCAAACACGCGAACACACACACACACACACACACACGCGCACACACACACACACGCGCACACACACACACACACACACACACACACACGCGCACACACACACACACGCGCACACACACACACACGCGCGAACTCACACACACACACACACACACACACACACACACACACACACACGCAAACACGCGAACACACACACACACACACACACACACACACACACACACACACACACACACGCAAACACGCGAACATACACACACACACACACACACACACACGCGCAAACACGCGAACACACACACACACACACACACACACACACACACTGACACACACACGCGCGCGCACGCGCACACACACACACACACACACACACACACACACACACACACACACACACACACACACACAGGTACACTTGGTACACTTGGTTGTACACAGGGTTTTGTGGACACTCAGAACCAAACGCGAACAGAACCGAACGCGTGGTCACCTGGCACAGGCACTCGCTGCTTAAAAGGTGACCTCGATCAAATGAACTAATTTGTCATGTGGTTAATGATCAATAAATTTATTATTATCATTAATATCCGTTATCTAGTATCCATAACACAAGCATTTAGTTGCTTAGCTTGGGACTAGAGGGCGCTGTGTGTATTGTGTCCAAGATATTATTTATTTATTTATATTTAGATCATCTTAATTAAGAGACTATTATTTCCTATAATCAAAAGTCATACTATTTGACGGGCCCGCCTCGTGGTAATCCTGGCACATTGGTAAAACTAACGACTGGTTCGATATCCACCCGAGTACAAATATTTATGACAAGCATGAATGTTTGTATGTGTATGTATATTATAACTATGTATTTCTAGAAGAAAAAGTATGAATGTATTAATATCCATTATCTTGTTTCCATTACACGAGTATTTAGATGCTTATCTTGGAACTAGAAGGCGCTGTGTTTGCACTTGGTTTTTAATTTGTTATTTATCAAAACTATTGCTTCAGTATTATTCCACACTTTGGTGTAAATAAACAAAAAGACGATTCTGTTGTTACTGTGAAGATAATTTATTAATTATAATCTCAAACGTACACTTCAAAACATCGAATATTTAATATTTATTTAAGTGACAATCGACAACTATATTTATGAATTACCTCAACCGATAATAACTGATAACCCTAATCAGTTATCAGTCAACTATAGATATGTAGGTCAGCAGTCTATACATATAGAAGTAGCTAACTATTGCCCCCCAGATACTTCGCGAGATTTAGGGTCACCTAGTCGTGACTAGCGCCACCCATGGCACTTGCAACTGGTACAGTTGTGTTACCGGTTTTCAAAGGAGTGGGAAGGAGGAATGGGGTGGTTCTCCGGATACCTCTCTCACCGAACAGTCTGGCAGACTATACATATAGAGGTATAAGCTAGGTCTTCCGCATCCAGTTTTTTCCAGCAGCCTTTCTAAGGACGTCTGACCATCAGGCTGGTGGGCGTCCTACGCTACGTTTACTAAGACGCGGACTCCACTCTTTGACCTTCTTATTCCATCTACCATCGGTCCTTCGGCAGATTTGACCAACCCATTGCCACTTCAGCGAGCTTATTCTAAGAGCTATATCGCCCAGTTCTCTGACGGATATAATCATTCCTGAATTTATCTTTCAATGATACCCCGAGCATAGTCCGCTCCATAGCCCGCTATGGGACTTTAAATTTGTGGACATTACCGGTAAGACGCACTGGTCAAACACTTGTACTTACTTGAACTATAGTAAAATTTGTTTAAAATTAGTAATAACTTACTAAGTAATGATCCCAGCGTCAGTATGGTTATACCACTGAAAAACATCTGTAGTCCAGAAGCGTACGCGAGCCTGTGAAGTGGTACGTAGTTTGGTATCACGATGTTCACGTATACTGTCCTCAATGCCTTCGTGATGCCCATACCCAGTGACACCACCAGCATGCCGGTGAACGATGATGTGAACAGCATCACTAGAAAATAAGAGAAATACTACTGAGCCACTGTCGAAAGAACGCAGAATAATCTGCAAGGATTGTTGAGATATATTTTTTTCAATGCGATTCGCCAATGGACACCTGAACATAGGTAGTGTTACAGTTGCGTTGCCGCCTCTTACAGTTGGATATGGTAGAGGTCAGAAGTGGGATGGGAAAGGGAGAGGTTAAGATCCGTGGCTCTACCAGTTCTACCACCAATAAGATAGGATTCATCTCACATAAAATGTGGCAGTTAAATTAATGGACTTCGCCATTAAATACAAAGAGATATTACCATAACTAGTCATAGATCAAATGAAAAATATTGATAAAATTGCCCAAAACTTCTGATATTCACGCAGATATCAGATTAGAAAAAAAACATTTGTACCGCCAATTAAAAAAAAATAACGTGATATTGTCTTGTCACTTGTCAATGCAATCTTCAATAACGCGCGAAAATACCATAGCTAGCTACTATGTATTTTTTTTCACATAATTTACACAGATAATTAAAATCGTTACCAAAAAAACATATGAAGTCTGCATTTATTACAGATAAAAAGAAACTTTCGTTCACATTATGTCTCTAAATGTCACCACCAGTCTTTGTTTAATCAAACATTAATCGCGAAAAAACACACGCAGAAAAAAGAGTTGAATAACCTTCAGATATGTCATAGATATAATAATGTCTGACAAAAGTGTATTATCTTTATGAATACACTACCCGAATAACAAAACCAGAGAGGCTTCTGTTTACACTTCAGATGCCTACATTATATTATGATGCTATCACTGAGTTCAATATACAAGAGGAGCAAACCTCATTCAAATGCGTCACAAAATGTGTGTCCACTTTTTAGATGCAATGACGTAGCTTTGAAACCACTAGACATTTAAAATGAAACATAATAGGTTGGGGAAAAAGTATTTTCGTATTTTTGTATGAAAAGTCAAGACATTTTTTTCAAAGTTTATTTACATTTATTTACAATATATATGTACCGTTTTGTTGAATAACTTTCTGCCATTTTGTGGGCAGAGACATTATCCCGTTACTGTAGAAACTTTGGGACTTCTGATCAAAAAAACGGGACAAATAGTTTTGGCAGTCCTCTCTTGAGGTCAACCTTACAGAACCTAAAGAATTCTGAAGAGACCGAAACAGGTGAAAATCTGAAGGCGCAAGGTCAGGGCTATATGGTGGATGCACTAGGACCTCCCAGTCGAACTCTCTTAATTTTTGCTGAGTGGCTAAAGATGTGTGTGGTCTAGCGTTATCGTGATGAAAGACCACACCCTTCCTGTTGATCAATTCCGGCCGTTTTCTCTCGACTGCTTCCTTTAATCTCATCAGTTGCTGGCAGTAAAGATCAGAATCGATGGTTTTGCCGGACGGTAAAAGCTCATAATGAACAATGCCCTTCCAATCCCACCATACACACAGCATCACCTTATTTCGTGTTAGGCCAGGTTTGGCCACAGTCTGTGAAGCCTGGCCAACTTTCGACCACGACCTTTTTCGCACGTTCTTGTCGTACGTGATCCACTTTTCATCGCCAGTTATCAATCTCTTCAAAAACGGCTCGGTTTCATTACGTCTCAATAATGAATCGCAAATGAGTACACGGTTCATTAAGTTTCTTTGAGTGAGCTCGTGTGGCACCTAAATATCGAGCTTTTTTGTATAACCAGCTTTCTTCAAATGGGTCAAAACTGTTTTGTGGTCAATTCCCAGTTCTTCAGCTACATCGTAACTACTAATATGCCGATCTTGCTCCACTCTTTCAAAAATGGCGTCCATTTTATTCGTAACAGGGCGACCAGAGCGAGGTGCATCTTTATCATCAAAATTTCCGGACTGAAAACGTTTGAACCAAATTTGTGCTACTCTTACTGACACTGCATCAAGTCCATAAACATCACAAATTTTTTTCACTGCTTGAGTTGCATTTTTGCCTTTTTTATAATAAAATTTTAAAATGTATCGAATTTCTTTATTAGATTCACTCATTTTTACGGAGAGAAAAACAAATGAAAAATAGCGGGAAACAACTTTTTTTTATTTTTTCTTTTCTTTATAATGTAACCTTTTTAATGTTACCAAAACCAGCCAGACACAAATAGTACAGTCAAAGAAATTTTATAATAAGTTTATACCTACGTTATGCGAAAAGACTTTTTCCCCGACCTAATATATCTATCTCAGTCACACAAATCGCAAATACATTGCCGTCACTTTGATTAGACAAAGATGGCAATATAAATTTGCAATGGCGGTGTGGGGTGGCCTGCCCATGCGAAATTTTACCCAACTTTTTCAAGCCATGTACTCGTAAAAATATTTAATAAATATAAATTCAATATTTTACTATTACTTATTAATTTCTTATCAGATGTATTAGAAGATAACTGAAATAATGAATGGATCAACGATCTCTGTGTACTCCGTACTAGATCGGCTGCTCCGAAAAAAATTGGATCACACTCATCTGTACCTAATTGTGTACACCTTTACCGCGATTTAAATCGCTGTAGGTAAGGTGTACACAATTAGGTACAGATACACAAAATAGTGAAAACGCTTGAGTAGTAAAATAATGTACTTACATTCATTATATTGAAAGGGAATTATTTTATTTAACGTGGACAGGGCCTAACAGCCGCACGGGTCGATCGATCATAAGCAACGCTTGGGCGCGGTCTGTCCGTGGATGGGTGACCATCTTATCATGACGAGTTCCTCCGTGTTTCGGAAGGCACGTTAAATTGGTGGGTCCCGGCTGTCATTTGAACATCTTTGGCAGTCGTTACGGATAGTCAGAAGCCAGAAAGTCTAACAACCAGACTTACCAAGGGGGATTGTGTTGCCCACGCAACTGGGTTGTGGAGGTCAGATAGGCAGTCGCTCCATGTAAAACACTAGTACTCGGCTGCACCCGGTTAGACTGGAAGCCGACCCCAACATTATTGGGAAAAAGCTAGGCAGATGAATTATTGATCATACACCGCTGTGTAACATAAGTTTGTATAAAATTGCCTTTTTTATAAGTCTGAGTGAATAATTTGCTTTCGTGATACAATCTTATTTTTAAGTATTTATTAATTATGGAATTTATTAATAAAAGCGAATGATCAACTTGAATTGACGATAAATGATCTCCCGGGTGCAGGTAGCCAGTCAGTTTCTTTTCTCAGCAATCGGATAATTTTCACCCACTTGTCACGGCGTGCTGCATCTTTAGGCACCCTGCAGCGTTATTATTATAACAAAAATTAATTAAAATCTCCTTTTCCATAAATTAATAATTCTCCCACAAATGTGGGAAACTAAAACTAAGTTTTTAGTGGTATCACTGAAGCTAATTATAAAAATTCAACATTTTATCTATTTTACTGTATTTTAATATTAATGTAAACATTAATCTTACGCGTGGAAAGTAATTCCGGTTAATTTCTTATGGGTTTCCGATCTTGAATCGCACTCTTTTACTACGCATTTACCCATTTTGTACCTATTGTTATTCGGTTCGTGTCTGACGGATGACTGAATTGACATAAGCTTCGCATAAGCCTGTAGGCTTATGGCCAGTGGTCACGCTTTGAGAGGGTTACTACAAGTCTAGAACATATAGGTCAAAGGATGCTATTATGAAATTGTACCTGAATAACTATAAAGATAAATAATAATTAGGAATTGTTAACGCCGCAAATTGATGGGCAAGGAAAAAAGGAGTAAAATCGATTAGCGAACGTACGAAAGTTCGTAGCGGGGGCGATTGACAGAGACGCGGCCGGTCCAAGATGAACATGCCAATACACAACTTTTTCTCTCAAGATAAGCCGGCCATCTTTTCATTGCAATTCCTTCCATGGTCAATACAAGTAGTCAATTATTTCGAGCCTTTTATTTTACTGAAAATTCCTTTATGGTGGGATCCGCCAAGACACGGTCCGAATCCTAACCAGGAATATATTAAAGATGAACTGCACATGTTTACAAGATATTATAAATGTGTGTATTAATAATATCAAATATAGCGAATAGTTTTAAGATCTACAGATTAGGCAATATTTATTAGATATTCTTAGATTAATATGAAAAAAATACATTAAAACATCCTTGTTCCTACACTTTTTCTATAATATCTTAAAGGCTGGCAACACAACTTCTGTATTGTCAGTGTCTATGGGCAGCGCTAGTCATTTACCATCAGGTGAATCGTTTGCTCATTTGCCCCATGGGGTACCATTAAAGTAAAAATATTGAAACGCGAAGGTCTTTCATAACCATGCACAAATTCTTTTCACAAACGATATTTCCCGAAATAATTCTACCTACCCAGTTTTCGTAATTAAAAACGTAAATGTACTTACTGCTTCTGGTGAAGATTATCAGCAGCAGACTGACCATGTACATAACACGTGGTGATTTGTTACACCACTCTCCTATAAACGGTGATACGAAACGAAACAGCGTATCTGAAAATCCTATGACAGACATTAACTTAGCAATATCAGCGGTTTCAAACTCCATCATGTCTTTAAGGATGATAGGCAGCAATAGTGAAAAGTTGGTTTCAACACAAGCTGCAACTGACAACCCGATTATTATATTAACAAATATTGGATCAGTTAATAATGTCAAATCGAAGAATTGAACAAAATTCGATATAAAACCCTTTGGTTTCTTCTCTTCAGGTTTGATCTCTTTCGTACTTGCAATTTTAACATTATTCTCTGTTTCGTTAAATATATTTATTGAACTACCAAGATTGATCTCTTGAGATTCCCACCAATGGTAACGTGCTTGTGACAAAGGCACTACGGGAGCTCTTGATCTAATATCTGGATGAGATATTGCATTTCTGGTTTGCGCACTAGAATCACTCGTAAGAGATCTCATGGAAACGCTTTTTTTTATTAAAGCATCATTCTCAATAGATGCTTCCAATTGTGGTAGAGAATTAATACCTGAAAAAAATCGTACAGATTATTTAATTATAGGACCAGACAGAATCAATCGATTACATGGCACAAATGCGGAAATTCCAGAGATTAGTACGTTTAAAAATGTTTTTCGGGATTAAAGATTGTACTTACCTATGTGATTTGAATATGTTGTGGCACTACCATTTAGATCGATATCTGGCTCCTTGTTCAAAGGCTCGGCTTCTTCAGGACTGGGTGGGTCGATTAAGTACCATTTTGCTGGCCTCAGTAAACACGCAGCCAATAATGAATGAAGGCATATGGCACTTAAAGTTAATACTGCATACCTCCAGCCGTATTCCGATATTAATAAACTAATTAATAGAGGCATATAAATTGCTCCAAGGCCTGTTATAGACATTCCGACCCCAACTGCTCGTCCCCTTTTCTCTTTGAAGAATGAATTTATTGCTAATGTAAATGCTGCCATGATGGCAGCTATACCCAATGCTGTAAAATTTCATTAATTTATTAGCGAAATTGTAAAGTGAATGTTTTCAAGAATTGATAAAGTTAGTTGTTTAATTAAAGAAGCAGATTATTCGTAAATATTGTTACGAGTATTGCAGGTATTTTAAGATCTTAGGATGACACAAAATGAGAACAGTTATGTGCTTTGGAACCATTACTAAAGAAGTATGGTGTTTTTTTATTAAATTAATGGTATTGGCAGCATTGTTTTTATATAATCTAATAAAGTATTTGATCAATCCTCAATAGTGCAACATAATCATACAACATAACTTCACGTCTTTGTTACCCGACGGTGTAGGCAGCGGCTGTTAAGCCTCATCTCGCCGTTATATTTACGTCCCAAATGGAATAGGTGGCCAACATCGATTTTCAGTCATCGATGTTTATCACACATAACTTCTGAAAACAATTTCGAAAAGTCATTGATGTGAGCCAGTGTCAGGATTCGAACTCGGACCTCTGGATCAGAAGCCGTGTGCTCGACCACTGGACCACAAAGACTATAAGTGCAATTCTGATTCTTAATAATTTAAACAAAAGTCTAAAGCTAACATTAGACTTAGATCAACTATTGGCTTGGGCAATACGAAATGACTGTACCTGAGCGTTCATATAAGGGAAGCGTGTAGAAGTGATAATATATGTGACTGAATACTCACAGCAAATAATACTGTAGGCAATGAGGAAATGCCAGAATTCTGACGATATTGATGTGATCATCAATCCAGATGATATCAATACAGCACCTGCGACGGCCACTTTTCTATAACCGTAGTCCCTCAATGAAGGACCTCCAAATAACGACATAAACATGCCTATACTGTGGTTCAAGACGATCACTAAAGTTATTTGTGTCGTTGTCAGGCTTGTGGTTGTCATTGCTTCTTGCATTACCAATCCAAAACTTGTGATTAAAGGAAGAACTACGACCTGAAATAAAATTCATTAATGTTATTTTGATAGAGTATTATATTATTATTAGGCTTACGCAAAGATATACGGTAATAATTGTCAATAATTTATTTTGCTAAATTTGCAATCGCTCATATTCATTGATTTTGAATTAGATGTATATCTTCAAGGAAATACAGTGTGAACGGTTGATTTCTTAGAATTTCAGTAAAATTTTAATTAAAAAAGGAAATCTTTTGAATTATTGATCGGAAAAAATTTTGGTCGAGGATTTCATGTATGTATTACTATATTAATTACCTACTATATATTTGGTTGCTTTTCTGGTATTACTCAAATTATTATCCGGCTCAAATTGCAACATAGGAACCACAGATAGATCAAGATAGAACGGCCGCGATGTCATATTTCCATACATTTCGAGCGTGTCACTTTTTTGAAAAACCACGCCCACAGCGTGACGTCATTTTCATTGTGAGCGGGGCGACTAGTTAGGAGACACACACATTAGATTATCGATGTTAATATCGGCAACGTGTGTTAATTTTATTATTTTTATATTTTACCAACTTTATTGATTTTGTGTAACGATAATCATAGAAAGTAAAACATTTTAAATACTTTAATCCGACATATTAAAACCTAAAACATATTTTTCCAACAGTATATAAAATTTAATTATAAATATTTTACTGTCCTTGAAACTATACATATTTATTAAATATTTGCCTTTTTGTAAGGGTTGGCCTCATAGTCCTGGTTAAATAACGAAGCCGAACGTCTACATATACCTCGATTACTGCCCGTTTGAGAACAACGAGATGATTTTCTATCGGCGATTGGTCAAATTGGTGAAAACTTATACTGTCAAATAAACTGCTGCCAATGTAATTACGAAACACTTTGGTTGAAATTTGTGGTGTTAGAATAAAGTAGGGACAAAGCAAGACATGAGCTGATACTCAAATTATTATTGAATTAATTTATCGATAAGTCCTAAGACTCAACGATACATGGAGTGTCCATCTCTAACATTCGAAGACCAATCACAGCGATTAACAGACACAGCGATCAACTGGCAGGTGTATTGTGTATTTCGTTCGATTCGACGTACATTACGCGTATAATTAATGCGCGCAATGGTTTTTGTATACGAGCGTTGAATGCGGACAGCAATGGATATTTATCATAACGAAAAAATATACAACTTGTGATCGTAATTATTGAACATAGTAAAAGTAAAACAATAATTTATAATCTCAAAAAAATACTTTCTACTGATTTTCTGTACTTACTGATCATACGAAATATTTCCTTTTTTCATATTTGATTCACTACTTTTGTTTTTACAATTTGCCACAGCATAATAAGGCATATATGTGACGTTTTATCTATTGTTTTACGTCCTGAACGCATGGCAGGAACGCTCGTTGCGTAATGAGAGCGAGTTTCGAAAAGCATGCAATATAGTGCATGGTTTTGGCATGCTTGCCACGCCTATTCGCCGTTCTATCTTGATCTATTTCTGTGATAGGAACCATTCGAAACATATTCCTTCATAATTGAATTGTATTTAAAATAATCTATTCAATTAAGAGATTGCACTTTTTCGATATAATAAGTAAGTATTTATTGCAACATTTTAATTTACTACTTGATTATTGATGACACATATCTGCTATCTATATTACTTAATTTCTACTTATCTAAGAAGTTTTAAACGATATAGCTTTAGACATTTCGAAGTAGTATTTCCTTGATTAGCAAATTTTGGATATACAAGTTCCATGACCAAATTGAATGTTCCTGCCGAAACATGACGTGAGGAGCCTTAAAACCGACCTCACCGACGAGACTTATGAAAGTCAAAGAATATGTCATAAGGGACTTTACGCGTAAGTAAGACAGTATTTTCATTGGCTGATTAAAATATTTAGCTGAATCATAGATGGTGAACGTGATTAATGAGAGATTCCTGAATGCTGCATATTTGACGGAGACAAAGCGGAAGCGTCAGGCCGAGGACCGCTCCGGTCGTGGGGCATGTTTTTGGGTTTTAATTTTGGGTCATGATTGTAAGACATCTCATCATAGATTTTACGCCTACTTTTATAAGTGCCGCTGGTTACCTATTATTAAATCCTATACGAGGCCGAATATTTAGTTTTCGGTATAAAAATATTGTCAAATTCACTACCAATTGTGTGGAACAGTAATTTACTGTATAAATCGTTGGGATTATTATGACAAGGCAGCAGCGGTACTTTTCTACTCAAATTAAACTTAAAAAGCTCCAGGCGGTTGATACTCATAGGAACAAAGGTAATACAACTTTTTTACTGAGAATTATTAGATACAGGGACTACTATATGCTGTCCACAGTGATCTGATTCTAAGCGTTTAATAGTAGCTTTACGAATAGAATTAGCATTTATGAAAATATGATCAATATATTTTGCACTTGTGGACGCCATTCTAGTAAGTTCTTGAAAAATATTAAACAAGTTTTAAGACCAAAAACATAATTTTTATAATTTTATTGGTTACATTACGATTTCTAGCAAGTTAACATTAAAATCTCCACTCCATTAATAATAATTTTAAAGAGAACATCTTTCGAGTGGCTTTCGAAATCATCATAATATGAGGAACAATCAACAGCTCAGACTTTATACAAGAAAGTGCAATAACACGTTCAACAGATAGGCATATATATAGTCTCGGTGGTCCTGTGGGAGAGCACACGGCTTCTGATCCAGAGGTCCGGGTTCGACTCCTGACACTGGCTCACACCAATGACTTTTCGAAATTGTTTTCGGAAGTTAAGTGTGATAAATATCGATGACTGAAAACATTGTGCCCGGTATGGCAATAGGTTCGCCACTATTCCATTTGGGAAGTAAACATAACGGCGAGACGAGGCTTAACAGCCGGGTAACAAAAGGCGTGAAGTTATGTTAACAGATAGGCACACAATCTCTTGTGCACTCTTACATACTTTAAAGATAATTATTATTTATAATTATCAAAGAGTTACACATTTAAATTTGGTTCGGTTGAACGAGCTAGGAACCTGGTGCTTTGGGCAATAGAACAACAATTCTTGACTTTAAGCCAATACTCATTCACACAGAATATATCAATTGAACAATCCTAAAAAAATAGCTCTATCTCCAAATCCTTACCCAACATTCCCTGAATATTCTGATGGACTAGGCTAATATATTTTCCTTTTTAATGCATTACTGCAAGAGAATTTCTCTATTGTCTTATGTTGTAATTTAAAATAAGTGTCATTTATTTATTATTGTATTACTTATTTATTTATTCATTTTGTTATTTTTAGTTCAATTTGAAATGTCAATATTTAAATTAAAGATATCATCAGACTAGTCAATAAAAACAGCTTTGTTAGCCAAGTTCTTGGCCGAGATATAAAAATAATATGATAGCGAAACATCTATTTGTTCTATTTGATGTTTGGTAAGGTAGTTAATGTCAATTACATGCATAATATTGCTTTTAATTAAATTGAATTGTTTTGGGATATTATAAATTGTACATATATTCATAACTTCACGCCAAATCCTGTGCGGGGTAGGCAGAGAGAACGGAGGACGCCATAAGGCACACCTCACTCGCTTCGTTGACTTGCATAACTCTTTTCATGCACGAGCATCGATTTTTGAGGCTCCTAACATCACCTTCCTCCAGAACACGTTCTATTTGGTCATGGAATGTGGGTCTTAGCCGTCCTCGACTCCCACATCCATCCGCTTTTGCATTGTATATCTGCTTAGCCAATCTTGCATCGTCCATTCTTTCTACATGTCCGAACTATCGGAGCATGCCCTTCCTTACTTTTATTATAAATTGTATTTAAGTTTTAAATACGGTTATTTTCTATTTGGGTGGAACTGCTTTTATAAGAAAACGTGAACAAAACATTTTTTTCCATACTAACGTATATTGAAACGGCTAGAATGGTCTATTTTTGTTATTTCCATTGTATTAAGTCCTATGGCATACTTCTGTGGGGTTCATCGGCAGACTTAAACACAATCTTTATACTTCAAAAAACGGCTGTTCGTACAATTTATGGTTTCAGAGAGTATCTTTAAATTTCTGCCTAAGGCAGACATTTACAGAGATAGATATTCTGACCACAGACATCACAGTTTAGGTACGAAAAATTGTACAAAAAGATTAGCAGCTTAAGATAGGTATATAGTGATATTCACAATTTTAACACCCGGAGCAAGGATGGTCTAGTTATACATACCACCCCTCACCCCCCAATTAGTGAATCGTTTATGTGTTATACCTTAAGTACTGGAAGGTAACTGACAATTGTAAATATTTTTATAATTAAAGATGGTCATGTTAAAGTATTATGTGTTGTATATTGTACTAAGTAGGTAAATTAGTTGGGTTATTTATCGCTTTTTAGTTACGTAAGCAAGTACTTTTTTCGTTTATGTTCTTGAAGTCGGTTTAATTTTGTTTTTAAAGTATTTTTTTTACTACATATGACATTCTTTAGCCAGTTACTTCAACCTTCAATAGTTACTTTTTTATTAATAATAATAGTTTATGAAGACTTGGTTTGAAAAGAGTATTTGGCACGTGAGTTTCTTGCTCGATTCTTCACATGACAGCCCCTACACTCAGAATCGGGTCTCTCGTGGCGATTGCGGCCGAGTGTTCTTGTTCTTCGGATGCACTTCCCTCTAGCGCTCGTGCTTTTTTTATTGTAATTAAGTAATATAATGGGTTAAATTGTATTATTTGACTAATTTTAAGAGCTGTAAAGACCTATAAATTTTTCCTTTTTTTTATTTTGTTTTTGATTATGGTTGAAATATTGTTAGAAAACGATAAGATGAAATTATTTCATAATTAGAATTAAGATAGTTTCGTTGTAATATGAATATGCTTGGCACAGATAATATTATTTATCAAGCACACTCGTTTAGCGTGGCGCTGATATATGTGATAACACTGTGCTCAGTTACAATTAGGTACTATACATGTACCTACCGTGTACTACATATCTTTAGATTCACTCAAGCAAACCAGATTCATATTGTTACTCAATTCTTCAAAGCAGATTAAAGAATACTAACTTTATGTCTATTCAAAATTTGCTCAAAATATGCCTATTCAAAATAAATTAGGCCCAGCATATGACAGTATTCCCATGACATTGGACATATTTAATTCTTAAAATCAGACGTATAATAACAAATCTATGGCCATATACCAACTAATTAGAGGTAAATAAAACTGGCTAGCATGCCTGTAATCCTGTCATGTCTGATGAGGAGACGCAGCTCGGTGGTCTTAGTCGGAATATCTTCCAGTAGGGTGCTATAAAAGGGAATGGGGTTCCGATATTACTACCAGTATTCCCGAGCTGGTGGTATTACCCATGACTGAGGGGCTTATCTTAAACTTGACATTGATTTTTTTTAAAGCTATTTCCGGATTTTTAATAATATCAGCTATATTCGTCAAAATTCATTCATAATATGTTTCGCGGATTACCCAAAATTAATAGACATTGACATGCCAGACATCGATTTGGCAATTTGTCGCCACTTACTTCCTGTGCCCAGTACGGCTCATTTATCACAGGGTCACATTTAATAAAAAAATACGTGAGGTTATTGAACTGTCTGTCTGTCAGTCACTAGCACTCGTCAAATGTCATAGTATAAAATAGTTTAAACAGAGAAAAAAAATGCGTGGAGTCCCGCCGCGCGTTGGAAGTGTAACTTTGTGTTGTAGAAAGGAAAATGAAAGGGGTTAGAAATTGATTCAGAAATAGAGAAAAATACTCACTGCATGAATAGACCGTCTCGACAGGTGAAATACCACGACCTCGCAGGAGATCGACGTAAAGTGGCTCATGCCGCGTTTCGTTCGGTAAGAGAGGTACCCGGAGGCCCACCCTCCTTCCCCTTCCTTTCATATCCTACTCCCTTAGGTTTGCCTTTTATCCCATAAAAAAATTATCCCATAAAAAAATACCATAGGGTACCTAAAATTAACTATAGTAAGATACCAAAAAATGCGAGAAATCATTGATGTGAGCCCGGAATCGATCCCAGGACTCCAGAATCGGAGAGCTCGACTACTTAACTGGACCACCGAGACTATTAATACTTATGTATTACTAATATATTAAAGGTACTATTAAAAATGGGACTGATTATGAGAAATGGTAATTAAGTTCCTATCTAATATTTTATTTAAATTTATGTATAAGAATGCAACATACTGATGAAAATTATTTGAACCGAGGATCATAAACAGATTATTATATAATTTTTTTTTATATAAGGTTACTTAACCATCACTATAAATGTGTATCATGTGATCATGTCTTGATTTAAGTTTATTATATTATCATGTTTTATTCGTCTCGGCCATAGAGGTCACTATTCGTCAATTTTAAATCGCGCTATGGTTTCACTCCATAGAGTTTATATAAGTATTTAAGAACATATTCACAGGTTTTGGTAAAATATTAAAAAAATCAGTTCTACAACACTTAATTATCTGATGTCTGTGTAATAATGAAATTCAAGCTTAACAAGTTGAATGGTAGTGGTGGAGCCAAGCAGTTCGCTGCATGAATGGGCCGGCTCTACCGGTGAAATACCACGACCTCTCGGAAGATCGACGTAAAGTGGCTCATGCCGCGTTTCGTTCGGGGAGAGAGGTAGCCGGAGGCGCATCCCCCTTTCTCATACTTTCCTATTCCTATTTCCTTAAAGGCCGGCAACGCAACTGTAACACTATATGTGTTGCAGGTGTCCATGGGCGGCGCTGGTGACTTACCATCAGGTGACGCGCTTGCTCGTTTGCCCGGTATGGCCACCTATTCCATTTGGGACGTAAACATAACGGCGAGTGGAGACTTAAAAGCCACTGCCTAGACCTTCGGGTAGAAAAGGCGTGAAGTTATGTTGCTATATGTGCGCGCAATACATAATATATTTGCCTAAAAATCGAATACTTATATCGTGGATATTGCGATATCTTTTGAATGAAATGTCCAAATTAAATAATTCAAAGAGTTCCAGGAAGCTATTGAATTTATCTTGAATTATAAATAATTTATTTTAATCAGAATCAACACCAAAGTACAAAATAAAGGGCTTTTAAAACATCATCATTCAAATTATTTTAAAAAATTAAATAAACACTTATTGTGAGATAACTACAATAGTTAGACACATGGTGTCACGACTATTTGTGTAGACAACTATATATTCTGCAAAGTTGTAGTACATTTTTTTGCTCTACAATCAATACTTTTCGCAGCGTACGCAATGTAAACATTTTTTTAGGTGATTTTTTTGCACCTTGGGTTACATTATCAGACTTTTAGTAAAAATCCCTAATTGTTTAGAAAATATAATATAACCTAAATTTTTCCTCTGTAATTGGACTATCCACCACTGAAAGAATATTTAAAATAGAACCAGCGGTTTCGTTCAAAGAAACAAACTATTATGCTTTATAAGTATTAAATGAGTGGTATAGCGCCACCACTAGCTACTAGATGTCTATGTACAGATAAAAATCATGCTTAAGCAATTCTCTTCCTGGATTTATATTTAGACTGGTTCAAATGCGCCTTTTTTATAATTATATATTATGTTTTGTGGCCGCAAGGGGTCGTTAAAAGCGTTAAACGGTTGCACGAGACATTAGAAGTTACACTTCAAAAAAACAACCAATTAAAAAGCATTTAAACAATATCAAACCTTTTTTCTGTAACTTCGAAAATCTTCAAAGTCACATTACATTTATTAAACATAAAATTTTTATTTAAATAGAGTAGATAAAATAGTATAAATATACTTACATTGTTCAAGGCGTAGGCAAAAGTAACAACCCAGCCGTAACCTCCGTCGGGGGGCACTTTGCCTGTTTCCATGTTCGACATCTTCTCTCCAAGATCACTACCATATGTCTTCACTTAGACACCATTTATGACACCACGTCTTTCTTAACATTCCATATTGTCACTGTATCAAGGAAAATAAATGTATTTACTATTACAGTTCTACATTAAAATCTTAATTATGATATATTTATTATAAATATCTTTAAATATAATTAGATCTGATAACGACACGTTAGTAACTAATTATTAATATATTTCACTAATTGTGACATGTTCTACATTAGGTCGTCGAGTTATAACTATAATTACTGTAAATATGTATTCAATTTTATTATCTGTTGTAAGTCTAGCAACATTTGTTATCGTGATAAAACAATGACGTGCCCTCACGTACGTATTCTGTATCGAAAAAAATTACAATATTCAATTAATTATACACAAATAATGACAATTCCTATAGGTAGTTCAGCAATACTTTAAACAATTTGCTATGCAATCAAAATCATTATATTTTTGTAATATTTACGCCAAGAAATGCCGTTAATTAAGGTGAATGTTTTGTGTTTTGAATAAGGTTTAAAATCTGTCATCGATAAAGAAGTACTATAAAAATTTACAAGATGGCGCTGAATAGAGTTTTCATATGTTCAAAATCATACATATATTTATAAATATACACATATATTGAAACCGAGTTCGTGGAGCTATATATGGAGGAGCTGTAATATAGCTTCATGACAAGTCCTTTGCGGGATAGGCGAAGAGAACAAAGCATCAGTATGTGATATCACTCTAAAATAAATATGGTAGACAATCCAAGATGGCGAAGTAGATAATTTAAACGCTTTTTTACAATATGAGTATCAAATGAAAGGGCTGGTTGAGAGTAATTCGACAAATAATTTGAATTCATTCTAAATCTAATATGGCGGATCATTCGAAATATAAGAGTAGTTACTCTTAATGCAATTCTGCAATATGGGTATCCAATGAAAGGTCTTGTTGATAGTAGCTCGACAAATAATGTGACGTGATTCTAAATCCAATATGGCCGAATATATATTGATAATGCATTTTTACAATATGGATATCAAATAAAAGGGCTTTAAAACATTCTAAATTCAATATGGCGGAAAAGATATTTTTAATGCATTTCTACAATATGTATCAATTGGTATCAAATGAAAAGGCTAGTTGGAAATAACTCGAAAAATAATGTGACATCATTCTAAAACCAATATGGCAGATATTTCTAATTAAAAAGAGAGATCCGAGCAGAAATAGAATTAGAAAGCCTCCTTATGAGCTGGACTAATAAGAAATGATGCGTTAAATGAGATGAACAGAGGAACTTAGCCTAAAAATAAAAAAGTGAAACTTTGTAACATACATTTATAACATAGTAAATGTAAAAAGAGCACATCTGACTTTGACTTGACTTTTTCCCTAATATAGATAAAAAATCTCTTATATACTCTTATTTATCTTATTGAGAAAATCTGATTAGAAGTACAGAAATTTAATCTTTTCAACTGGCTAGTATAGGAAAGTCCCATAATTCACTAGCTTTAATTAATAAATTGGTCGTTTAAGTGGTATGGCTACGAATTTCAAAGAAACCAGTGAGATGCTTGTACGCTTCTACCTACATCGCAAAGGTATCGTCGTGGAGATATGACAGTGGAATTATAGCAACGCGTTTCTAATCACTTAAATATACGGATTAATACTTACTAATTATTTTATCGATTATGCAGTTCAATTGAATACAAAGGATTAAAAATATTAAACGCTGATAAAATGGTCACGCACAGAGTTCTTTGTGATAATAGATAGATATTAGTGTTTGATTATGGACTGAACAAGGACGTGGTTTAAGAAGCGCTGATGGAAAAAGTAGTTTATCGTTGTCGATTAGAATTTGATAATTTTCTAAGTTCCTAAATTGTAATAAGTTCAAAAAAAATAAAAAATAGATTTTCAAAGATTGTAGTATCACCAAATAAAAGTTGTTACTATTTATATTTACGTTACTTCACGCCTTTTACTACCCGAAGTTTGTTAAGTCTCGAGTTCGACTCGCCGAGTCATTTAGTTACATCGTTTGCCATACAACGGGTACAAAGTTATCAGTTATCGTTATTTATCACACATATTTATATCACATAACAAGAGAATAATAAGAGATCATTAACGTGAGCCCGGAATGGATACTAAGATTTTTTTTTTATGGGATAGGATGGCAAACGAGCAGGCGTGTCACCTGATGGTAAGCAACCAACGCTGCCCATGGACACCAGCAACACATATAGTGTTACTGTTGCGTTGCCGACTTTTAAGGGATAGGGATAGGAAAGGATGGGGAAGGGGGTTAGGCCTCCGGGTATCTCTCTCACCGAACGAAACGCGGCATGAGCCACTTTACGTTGGTCTTCTGAGAGGTCGTGGTATTTCACCGGTCGAGCCGGCCCATTAATGAAGTGAACTGCTTGGTTAATGATAACATTAAAACAACTTTTTAGGATTATATCGCGTTTATTTAGAACTTATATTTATTTATTTCCCGACGTTTCGAACTCTTTACAGAGATCATTTTCACGAGTGATGATTTTTTTTCCAAATCAGAAGCGGGGAGCTCGTCCTCCGGACCACCGAGACAATTCGACGATTAATAAATTTAATGTTTTATTTATATATAAAAGTGCACACGTGAAACGTTAATTATTTATTTATTTTTAGTACTCGGCTCAATCGAACCTGCTGACCTTTGCGCAGCATCCGGTACTAATAAATTATATCCTCTACGCTATAGGACCTCTAAATCTTTGATTTGAAGTATTATAAAATATACAAGATTTTAAATTATACATACATAACTTCACGCCAAGTTCCTTGCGGGCTTATTTTAAGGTGCGATTCTTACTTGCTTCATTCGCTTTTTTTACTTTTATACACTCTCGTCGGTTTTTTATGCTTCTGACCTCATCTTCCTCGAGGAGTCGTTCTATTTGGCCATGGAAAGTTTGTCGTGGCCGTAGGTACTCGACTCCCACATCCATCCGATTTTGCATTGTTAGTCTGCGTAGTCAATTTTGCATCATTCATTTTTTGGCCATGTAGCCAAACCATCGAAGCACTTTTATAATATATTATCATAAATACCTAGGTACATTATAGTTATGTCTATAATTATAAAAATTAAATTATTACTTATTACTCTTTAACAATGATATTAATTTATTGACAATTATTGTATTGCATATTTGAACAGCCTCGGTGGTCCAGTGGTCGAGCAGCCCGCTTCAGAATCAAGAAGACGCGGGTTCGAATCTTAACTCACACCAATGACTTTTAAAAATTATTTTCTTTTATAAATTATTTTATGTTACGTTATTTTATTAAAATTACTAGAGTTTTAACATCAATAGTTCATTGATGGGCACGTAAAATTTTTAAAACTATAAGACCCCGCATTTCTTACAGGTTGCAGGGGGGGGATGCAGAAAGATAATAATATATAAAATGTATGTTTAGGGTTTTTTGGTGTTATAGTTTGTAGGATGTAGGATAGGGTGGTAAGCCTTATGAGTGAGACGTGGCAGCGGTTGAACGAATCTCGCAACAAGTTAATATTTCATTCACTAAAAGAGCAATGGCTACTTTTTATAAAAGCATGATTGTTTGCTTCGCTTGTTAAATGTGAAGCGATACTTCGTAATATATTATTACCTTATACTAAAATATATTTTCGATAAAAAGGTTATTGTTCCGCTCCTATTGATCATAGTTTGATGTTATAAAGCTTAAAGCTTTCACCTATAAATGCACATCACAAATATATTTCTTCAATGCGAACTAGTGCTTCCTGAGTTTAGCGTGTTCCAACAAAATAACAGCTGAATAATATATTGTTATTATTTTTATATTGTTATCCAAAAAGTAACTCATATCTATAGATATGAGTTACTTTTTGGTTAACAATGAAATTATTAATTGTATTTACAATGGCTACATTGTTTTCGTATATTATCTTCTTTTTTATTATACTAGTGATAACAAACCCGTATTCTGTAAGTGAAATGGAAAATGATATTCCTTTTATTATTTTACTCCTAACAATCATATTATTATGGGGCATGGGTCATAGTAAGAAAGAGCTTGCTGCCAGGTTTCGGACATGTAGAAATAATGGATGATGCAATATTGACCAAGAAGATATTCAATGCAAAACCGGATTGATGTGTAGGAATCGTAAACGGTCACGACACACATTCCATGACCAAATAGAACGAGCCCTGGAGGGAGCTGATGTCAGGATCGTTAAAAATAGACCAGCGTGTATGGCAAGAGTTATGAAATGACATTATAACAACTTTTAGGATTATATCGCGTTTATTTATTACTAATTTTAATTATTTCCCGACGTTTCGAACTCTTTACAGAGATCATTTTCACGAGTGATGAACAAGAAATGATGATGAAGAAAACTCAGCGGCTGTTCTTGAAAACTAATTATTATTTCATTTTGGACGGGCTATTGATAGTATTATTATTTGTGATATTGAGAAAAGAAACTTGGTTACCAAGTTAATAAAAAATATTTTTATTGTATGCTGTACTCAGTACCTACTGTTCAAAATGTCATGAACGTGATTCGCGAAAGTCTTAGAGATGAATAAGAGTTGTGAAAGTTAAAACAGCGTGTAAGAATCGTTTATATATATAACCTTATGTCGCTCTGTTCTATCTACCTACCACGCAAGCAAGACTTGGCGTGAAGATATGTATTTGCCCGTTTTCGACAGTAAGTACGATATTAAAACACCCTTGCTGACTTTTATCTTATCTCATAAGTAGTTGTAATATCGGTGGAAGATATTCATAAACTGTCCTTGGATCCAACAGGGGGCCTATTAAGAGCTCTAAATTCCAGCCAGCGTACGCGCTGCCTTGCAAATACAAATGTATTTCCAACTACCAATTTCGGCTAGTCAGTGCTGAAATTCTGAAAATTTCGAAAACTGTCAAATTTACTGTAATTTCGGTTTATCAACAACTAATTCCATTTAGTCAGTAAGGAGTAATCAAAGCTAGCTGAAGCTGGCCGAAATAAAGAGCTCGTAATAGGCTCGCAGTTCTCAGTTAAAAGCCGTTTAGGTGCACTCCATATACATGAATTTTGGCATTCCTCGATATAAAGACATCCAGTTATGTATTTATTTGCACTAAGTTGTGTATCTATATTGTGCCGGGAATGAATCCAAGTTATTAGTAAACATTATAGAGCCCCGTTTTGGGTCATCGCAGTGAGTCACACAATAGGTACAGTACATAATGTTGGCAACTGCCTTCTTAGTCCAGAAGTACGAACTCTTCAACAATCCAGTTAGATATTATTACTATGATAGGTATAAAAAATACTTTTGCTAGGCGTCTCTAGACTTATGAAATACCACACGTAAAAAAAATAAAAAGTTATTCTGCTATTTTTTATATTTCAATCTATGAAACCGCTTCACAGTCTACAGTTAAAATAGATATATAAAAGACTTCCAAATTCCAATTGGCAGAAAAGACCTTCCAAGACTATTCCGTTTGCCACAAAGAACAAAACTATGCTTTCAATAATCCATCACAATACTAATAATCCAATATTGATCACTCAAATGATACAAATTTTAATCACAGAGAAATGTAAATAAATTGTTGAACTAATCAACTTTATACATATCCAAAATAATTAAAATTAATTATTTACTGACATAAAAGCAATAAACAAACTTATTACTTAGCAAAGAGTCTATAATTCGATTGCAACAACAAAAATTTTAGGCGTTTAGAATAAAGTTAAGATAATAACGCACCCATGTTTTTATTTCGTCTCGACCATCTGCAGTCATTTAACAATGTAATAATAATAATAACAAAGAAACTGTATTGAAGATAATAATAATATTAAATAAATTACAACTAAAACAAATTCACAATGAAGCACAGATTATATTTTGTTTTTTTTTTAATTATCACTATAGGTACAGGTCCGTACGGTAAATTTATTTTGTCAGAATGATACGATTGGTAAATACGCGTGCGCACGTACGTTTGACCCGCTTACACTGGCTGGCTGACGCTCAACGACATCGCACAATCAAAATCCTGGCCCCTATTAACTAATAATGTATACGATTAGTGAGTTTACCTAATAACCTTATAGACATTATTTTTGTGATCTTCTGTTCGTCGTCTTTTATTCAAATTAAACATTTATAAATATGTAACGTTTTTATAATTAATTAGCTTAGTTTTAGAACGTCTGTAGAACCATATTGTACAACGATTTAGACCATTTATTGAGGCATTGTCGTTACAATTTGAAATTTGAAAATGGAAATGAATGCGTTCAAATTTAAAGTTACCTTTTAAAAGTTTTTTTTTATTAATTTATATTATATAAAATATTTCAAGTTTTAATGTAATGTGATTAGTAATGGCTTTGTCTATGTAATCTGACTAGTGGCGTGTGTTTTGAGTCATAGCAATATTGTAGTCACAACAGCCACTAAAAACAACAGTCTTGATAGATAGGGTCTGTGTTATTGTTTCTATTGTTTCCGATGTGTACCTACATCGATAAATAAAGTCCTGATTGAAACCCCTCTACTGAAGAGTGCCACCAATGCCAAAAATATACATATTTACATTTTACCTTCATATACATTTAAAATGTTATTATACATTTAATATATATCACAAATAACTATGCCTGATACTGATTTAGGTATATTGTTGTGTGCTACGTATACAGATCCCGTTTGAGACGGGATTTCACGGGATATGCTGAGTAACAGAAAAAAAGGGATAATAGGTAGGTACCTGATCCGCCAGCTGCTACGTACGACCATTTTTGGCACCCCTATTTTATATTGGTAGTTATTTATTTTTTACAATTCTCATTGGGCCATAGACACAATGTATATATTTTGAGAATGTTCCAGGGAATCTATTGCCAGTAATACACATCGTGCAGCAGTAGACAATAGTGAGTATTTAAATTTTGTAATTAGGTACCTAACCCTTAATAATATATCTTGGGCCATGTTTATACCGACATTGTGAGAACAGTGGTGGTTCGACCGGTGAAATACCACGACCTCTCAGAAGATCGACGTAAAGTGGCTCATGCCGCGTTTCGTTCGGTGTGAGAGGAGGCCTACCCTTCTTCCCTATCCCCTATCCCTTAAAGGTCGGCAACGCAACAGTAACACTATATGTGTTGCTGGTGTCCAAGGTCGGCGTTCGTTGCTTACCATCAGGTGACACGCCTGCTCGTTTCTCCTATCCTATAAAAAAGCCAAAATTATGAAAAGTGTTACCTCATGCGGCGACAACTTTGTATCTTTAATTCAAATACAGAGAACAGAAATACTCGGTAGTGTGGTTAGTACGGTGGTTATTACAGTGGTAGAGCCACACAGTTCGCTGCATGAGTGGCCCACCTCGACCTATCAGTCGACGTAAGGTGGATGCTTTCTTATTTTGTTCGGTGTGAGATGTATGGATCCGCAATTCAGCGATAGCGATGGAATATGGAATGGATAGGATGTCCTAAAGGACGCTTACGCAACTGTGACTTACTCGGTGTAACAAATGTCCAAGGGCGGCTTATCACCAGATGGCACGCTTGCTCGTTTGCCTATACATTGTAGATACATACAAAACTTCACACCAAATCCTTTGCGGGGTAGTCAGAGAGAATACAGCGCCATATGGCACGATTCTAACACACTACTACTACTGAATATCGCCGTAAAGTGACTCAAGCCGCGTTGCGTCCGGTGTGTGAGGTATCTGGAGGCCCACGCCTCCTCCTTTCACATCCCACTCCCTCCTTAAAAGCCGGCAACGCAATTGCACTACTACGTGTGTTACAGGTGTCCATGGACGGCGGTCGTTATTACCATCAGGTTGCCCGATTGCCCTCGTTTGCTCGTTTGCCCTCCTATTCCATATAAAAATCAAAGTAACAAGGGTGATAAAGCAAAAATAATTTGGTGAAGTAATGCCTTTTATTTTGAGGTCGTAGATGGACTAATATTTTTTTCACTGAAGTATTTTTTTAATGAGGTAGTGAAATGTTAAATAAACTAAAAAAATATATATAGAATACTTTACTAAAACATTAATATACAACCTAAGGTTTATAAACATCTTGTTCTTCAGAATTTTGCCTCTTTGCTCTGATGTATTTTTCTAGGCCCCACGATAACGCAGTCATCCAAGTGAAGATATTTAGACATAGTAGGGTCACGGCTGTTGATGCATTGTCTTTTATCCAACCTGCATAAAGATGAAATAAAATGAATGAATGAAATGATGATGAATTTTATTAACAGACGCTCTGAGAAAGGTCGTGAGTAAAGACTAGATGCGGAATAATGGGCATTTGGGGCTCTAGAACTCTGTACAGACTGCAATTGCTGATATATTGATTGATTAGCCAAATAGTCGAGAGGGATAGAAGATTATTCCTAGTCTAAGTGTACTTATTTTGCTCTGATAATACCTAGGCCCTAGGCCATTAAATTATTAATGGTACCTTACCTACGACTGGTCCTAGGGTGAGATAGGCTACTCCAGCTGTAACTAATTGTAACCCTGATGCTCCTGGTAATTTATCCAAGGGCACATGGGTAGGTATTACCAACGCCATAAAAACAGTTCGCAAGCCTTTGCCGAAACCAATAATTACGGCTACCAAAATGAGTATATAATAATCTTGACTGCAAGCCAGAACTGGAAAAAGAAAGCAAAGCAGTGCAGTAGTTTGTTGAGTTATCTATTAACTTCTAAAGTACACCAAAATAACACTATTTTTATTAGCTTTTTATTAGCTTCACCTGTATGTTTGTTTGTAGGTTTGTATGTTTGTAGGTTTGTATGTTTGTATGTTTGTTTGTAACCGACTTCTTTTTTAGTTTCCGCTGATTGCCACTAGATGGTGCGATTTGTGAACTATGAAAGTTCTAGACTAGAAAACCGAACTAAAAAATAGAAAATAAATTTTAATGAATTTAAATTAAGAGAATAGTGTTAAAAATTTCAATGAATATAAATTTAAAAAAGCGTGGGGTGCTTTTTAAGATATTATCGAAATGATAATCACTCTACTCATATCTGTCAATAAAATATTTATAACTATTGACACCATGCACCCCACGCTTTTTTAAACGATAGATAGTGCGATTTGTGAACTATGAAAGTTCACAAATCGCACCATCTAGTGGCAATCAGCGGAAAGTTTACGTTATCAACTTGAAACGAGTTCCTTATATAAGTCACAGATGGCGCTATTCCTCAAATTCGAAACTAAGAAACGCGCTGTTATAGAAAACCGAACTAAAAAATTTAAAATAAATAATAGTTTAAAAAACTAAAAAACACGCTTTTTATAGAAAACCGAACTAAAAAATAGAAAAATAAAAAAAAATATTTTATTTTAAAAAAAGCGTGGGGTGCATGGTGTCAATAGTTATAAATATTTTATTGACAGATATGAGTAGAGTGATTATCATTTCGATAATATCTTAAAAAGCACCCCACGCTTTTTTTAAAATAAAATATTTTTTTTTATTTTTCTATTTTTTAGTTCGGTTTTCTATAAAAAGCGTGTTTTTTAGTTTTTTAAACTATTATTTATTTAGTTCGGTTTTCTATAAAAAGCGTGTTTTTTAGTTTTTTAAACTATTATTTATTTTTTCAATATTGTCTGTGTCCGTAAATTTCCAGGACTTCATGATCAATCATGATTAATTTATTACATTTACGCAACAAAACTAATAAATAAGTAAATTTTGAATTTATTACTACATATTTCTTTACTACATTATACGTAATATTATTTACTACAGAGGTCCGGGGTTCGATTCCAGACACTGGCTCACACCAATGACTTTTCGAAATTGTTTTCGGAAGTTATGTGTGATAAATACCGATGACTGACAAACTTTGTGCCCGGTATGGCAATAGGTTCGCCACCTATTCCATTTGGGACGTAAATATAACGGCGAGACGAGGCTTAACAGCCGCTGCCTACACCTTCGGGTAACAAAAGGCGTGAAGTTATGTTATGTTATGTTATACGTGTACTATAGCTACATAAAAACCTCCCTGTGGATACCTCTGTATATTGAAAAAACGCCTCAAATATTGAGGAATTCCATGTCACATTAAGAGTTATTTGAAGTGCAATATTCAATGATAAAACAATTATGACATTGAGTTATACCGCGACTTATATCTTTAGAGTTTAACTAAGCAGATAAGTTGATAAAAGTAATAAAACACCACGTACTGCTGTTCAACCGACTTCAAAGTGATCATGTGGCCAACGTCTGATATATTTACCTACTCTTCCAAATGACATCATCAGTACTCCAAACAAGAAGAATGTGTTATTATGCCATCCAATTTTACCAGCCATAAATGGTATGCAGAACCTTACTCCCAAATCGACTCCAGCCAATAGTGACATGAATAATGCCACCTCTTCTTTAGATTTCCCATAATCTCCAAGAATAAATGGCGTCAATATAGAAAAATTTAATTCATTAAAATATGCCAAAGTCATGCCCAACATTAAGTTAACAAAAGTGAAGTCTTTTAATAAGTCCAAATCAAAAAACAATACCAGTTTTTGACAAAAAGTCAGTTTATCATCTTTTTCATCACTAATGATATGATCGTTTCCGTTGATATCTACTCGGTTCATTGAGGATTTAACCAAATCTGCTTCCTCACGGTCCATTAAATACTGTTCAAGTTTAAGAGAGGCCTGTTTTAATACTTCACTTTCAAAGTTGAAATTGTTTGATTTTCGCCGATACCTTGTGCGATAGGACTGATTGCTGTAATTGTTTTTCAAATATTGTCTGTCTTCAAAGTCTTGCTCTAGATTTTTCAACGACATGTTACTATGGTTATCTTTGTCATATTTATCCTTGTTATGACCACTTATTTTAGTAGATTTGTGGCTTCTAGTGTCTCTAAGATGTGTCTCAATTTTATCATCTATATACTTTACGTGGACAGGATTAATTTTTTCAACGACAGCCTTTTCGTTAGCTTTTAAATCCTGGGGTGCTTTAAGTGTGGGACAATCTTCTATCTCAGATTCTGGAATGTGTATTCCTAACGAAATAGAAGCTTTAACTTTTGGTCTACTAGGGTCACGCTCTTGAGCTAGAGCTCCTAAATTGACTGCAGAGTTTTTCTTTGACTCGTTAAGGTATAGTGTCGATGATTTACGAGAACGGTTTTCTAGCAAGTTTATCATCGAAGGTTTTTTGGAATTAAATCTTGAGTTCAATTGAGAATTAGTCGTGGAGCAATCTGTGGATGATATTTTGCTCTTTGATTGTCTGGACTGACTATAATACCCGTCATTAGCTCGTAACATCATCGGTGTTCCAGGGTCTATAATTTCGTATCCTGGATTAACGGGATCATCTTCATTGTAAAGGTATTGACTCGAGAAGACACTTATATTTTTTATTTGACTGAAGAGTCCATTTTTTTTATTTTTTTCAAACGTTTTTAGACCTTTATTGCTATTCAATAATAATTTTTCCTGGTCGCCTGTTTTATCTTTCGGTGATTTAGCGTGCCATTCTACTGGCTGTAAGAGAAGAGCACAAGCTACAGCGTGCAATGAAAATCCGCTTAGAATAAGAATAGTCCCAGTTTCACCAAATCTTGTGAAGAGTGCTGTTATGATAATTGGCCACACAACCGGTCCTAGACCAGTTGTAGTCCAAGACAAACTAGTGGCCAATCTTCTTCGGTCTTTCCAGTAGGTATTCAAGGCCAGGGCGTTAGCTGAACCGCTTATGCCATAAGCGGCACCTTAAAGTTAAAATAACATCAACAATAATATTATTATCAATTCGTAAGCGTATTCAATTCATAGATTGTGTATATTTACCATATAAAATAGAAAAAGATAATAAATATGTTGCGAAGTTAAAAGATAGTGTGGTTCCAATCAAACCTATAAAGGCCAACAACGCACCGGCTAGGGAAACTTGTCTATAAGTGAAGGTCTTGAATAAAGGTCCATTAGCCAAACCTGAAACAAGCGTGTGTCTTTTATTGTAGATGCAGTACAAGTTGTATAAAGTTACTTGGCATTCGGCATGCAAAACAACTTGTTGCTTTCCTCCACAATATCGGTCTAACTATCGAGTCAATATTTCGTATCTTAACACATTTGACATCGGAAGGTGTAGGCAGCAGCGATTAATACGACATGCAAAGTCAATTATTTTTGATCCCAGGAACAATTTAGATACATACATAACTTCATGCCAAATCCCTTGCGGGGTAGGCAGAGAGAACGCAGCGCTCTAAGGCACGGTTCTTAAACGCCTCACTCGCTTCGTTGACTTTCATAACTCTTCATGCACGCGCGTCGATTTTTGAGACTCCTAACATCACCTTCCTCCAGAACACGTTCTATTTGGTCATGAAATGTGTGTTTTGGCCGTCCTCGACTCCTACATCAATCCGCTTTTACATTGTATATCTGCTTAGTCAATCTTGCTTCATGCATCCTTTCTACGTGTCCGAACCATCGGAGCATGCCCTTTCTTACTTTTACACTGACACTCTCTTTCAATGCGACTTCCTTCCATAAAACCTTGTTTTCGACGTGAACAGCGAGGGTCACTCCACATTTTGCGCAATGCGCAATTAATCTATACTTATATTATAAAGCGGAAGTGTTTGTTTGTTTGTTTGAACGCGCTAATCTCAGAAACCACCAGTCCGATTTTAAAAATTCTTTCAGTGGTATATAGTCCATTTATCGAGGAAGGCTTTAGGCTATATTATATTTTCAAATTAATTAGGGATCCTTACTATAATTCCAATAATGTAACCCAAGGTGTAAGAAAATGACTCGAAAATAATTCTTACATCGTGAACGCTGCGAAAACTATTGATTCTAGAACAAAACAATGTACTACACTTTTACAGAACATAAATTTGTCTATAAAAATCTGGTTGCCTGTAAAGTCGGTTTTACGGGCGAAGATTTTACGTGACAACGTCTTTTTCTCGGTAGAATATTTATTGATATGAATATAATTAAATTGCACAATAGGAACAAGGAATTGAATGAAAATAAGAATTGCACAAATTTTAACTATAGAAATATATTTTGTTTACTAAAACATTGTACTTCGGCGGGCCTCTCTCTCGTTCGGTGACTCATCGTAACGTTACCGAGCGTTACACTTTTTCATAAGTGACTCCCAGCCGCAACCTAATTTAAGACGTTGTCACGTCAAAAAAGTCCGCGATGCCATATGTCTAACTATTGTAGTTATCTCATAATAAGTGTTTTTTGAAATTTTTAAAATAATTAAATTGATGTCGTTATAAAAATGCTTTATTTTGTACCTTGATATTAATTCTCCTTAAAATAAATTACTTCAATAAAAAGATAGATTCAATACCTTTCTGGAACTTTTTGAATAATTTAATTCGGACATTTAATTCAAAAGATATCGCAAAATACAAAATGTAAGTATTCATTTCATTGGGAAATATTTAGTTACACTACAGATGATGTATCCGACTCGGACAGCTCGGACCGCGACAGCTAGCAGGTAAATTTTTTTACGTTTGTTTCTTGCTAAAAGGTATCGGTGGTCCAGTTGTCGAGAACCCCACTTCTGAATAAAGTAGTCGCGGGTTCGAATTCTGGCTCACACCAATGACTTTTTGAAATTGTTTTCGGAAGTTATGTGTATTTAGATATCGATGACTATAAACTTTGCGCCTGTTATGGCAATAAGTTCGCCACCTATTCCATTTGGGATGGAAACATAGTGGCGAAACGAGGTTTAACAGCCGCTGCCTACACTTTTGAGTAGAAAAGGCGTGAAGTTATGTTGTGTTGTTGTTTCTCTCTTTGTCGCTCAATACTTTAATTAGAATTTAAAATTTGTAGTATTTAATCGTATTTTGTGGTATTTTTATTTATAAAAGTTACTAGCTTTTACCCGCGGTTTCGCTCGCATTGAATCCATTAAATAGGTATCAAAGATCATTACTATAGAAGTTAATCAATATGATAATTCTGTTTTATTGCTTAGCTGGAATTATTGATTTTTAAAATTACTACATACAATGACGTTTAAAAAACTAACAACATTTTTTAAGGTGAAATATATTTCTCTGTAACAAAAACAAATAATTTTGGACTGTAACAATTTTATAAGAGTATGTAGGATATTGTTGTAGACTATTTTATAAGTTTTTCCTTCGGGTTCAAATATATGTAAATTACCTCAAAGAATATGTGTACAAAGTTTCATGATGATCGATTGAGTAGTTATCGCGTGAAAGCATAACACACAAACAAACTTACATTCAAATTTATATATTACTAGCTGACCGGGCAAACGTTGTCTTGCCAAAAAATAAAATATAAAAATAAGGGTTGATCGTAGAGGGTTGAAAATTCTCAGACTTACCCGATATGCATACAAAATTTCATAAGAATCGGTCAAGCCGTTTCGAAGGAGTGTGGGAACGAAAATTGTGACACGAGAATTTTATATAATAGAAGTAGGATAGGATAGGAATTAGGTTACATTTTTATTGTATAAGGGGCAAACGAGCAGGCTTATGATAGTTAGGTACAAACGCCGCCCACGGCCACCTCACCACATGCAGTATTACAGTTGCGTTGCCGGCCCTTACAATGGGATATGGGTGGGGTCGGGAGTAGGTTTCAGAAGGGGCCTCCGAATACCTCACTCAGCGAGTGAAACGCGGCTAAGGCCACTTTTCAGCGATAATCTGAGAGGTCGTGGTATTCCACGGGTCGAGCCGGCCCATTCATGCAGCGAACTGCATGACTTTACCACTGACAAGGTGTGACTGATGTGACTGATTTATAATACATTCTAGATATATGTAATAAACTGTACATTTTTAAGATCGTGATATCTTTTAAAATGTAGTAAATTTATTTCGATAAGCTTAATCGCGAAACCGACATCATTTGACTTATAAAAAAAAACACTCACTGTGAGTTAGCTACCCTGGTTTGAACATATGGTGTCCCGTTTTTTCGCTGAAGTCAACAATAGTGACCAAATAAAAAAGTTGTTTATATAGTATTAAAAAAACTAAAGGTTGACAAAAAAATTTGGAACAAGTTCATTGCTATATTCATTGTTCATAAGTGGCATTGCTAATAAAGCTTTCTTTGAAGTTGTAAATATTATCAATGTCTTGGTTATTGATTAAAATGTCTTGGTTGTCAGTACGCTAATGCATACTAGCTAAGCGAGTGAGGCGTGTAATAATCGTGCCTTATGGCACTTTGTTCTCTCTGCCTACCCCGTAAGGAATTTGGCGAGAATTTATGTATGTATGTATCAGGAACTACTGGTTTGGATTGAAAAAAATATTAGTTTTAGAGAGTCCATTTATTAAGGAAAGTTTAGGTTATTAGTAAGAGTGGGACAATAAATTTTAGTTATAAATGTATATAATATGGCGGTGCATAGTTCGCGCGGTCTGCTAAATGATGATGATTTCCGAGTCTAATAAGACAAGTAAATTCGATTTTTATATATTTTTGGATTATTTGTTTACCTAAATGTGTGGCGTTATTTCCCGTTCATTATATTTATGTAATATGCAACGCGAAACCCTAAAAGTTGTATTTTTTTTATGGGATAGGAGGGCAAACAAGCAGGCGTGTCACCTGATGGTAAGCAATCAACGCCGCCCATGGATACCAGCAACACATATAATGTTACTGTTGCGTTGCCGACTTTTAAGGGATAGGGGAAAGGAAAGGATGGGGAAAGGGGGGTGGGCCTCCGGGTATCTCTCTCACCGAAGGAAACGCGGCATGAGCCACTTTACGTCGATCTTCTGAGAGGTCGTGGTATTTCACCGGTCGAGCCGGCCCATACATGCAGCGAACTGCTTGGTTCTACCACTGACTATTTAAGAGTACCTAATTTCTTTAATATGATCTAAATATCTAAAACGAACGTACTATTTAAAAATACATATTTTATCTATGTAACCAAAGTCCTGGGTCAAAGTTAGCGTTAGTTCACAGTTACTTCTCTAAGCAGATATGATAATATTATTTTTAATTCTTTACAATATTGCAACTTCATTTCAATGGACGTAGCGCAAGATATACCCACGCTCCTTGACTTGGCGTATTTTGCTAAAATATAAAGACTTTACGGTCTTCAGCATACCACATAGAGTTGCCCATCTATTAACATTTTTAATATCGTGATCTCTTTTAAAATGTAGTGAATATATTTTGATAAGAGTAATACCAAGGTGCCAAATCGACACCATTTGAATTATAAAAAACACATGCTGGTTAAAACATGTGGTGACCCGGTCTTTTTTTTGTAGAAAGACAGTGACCAAATAAAAAAAAGGTTTAAGTAGTATTAAAAAAAAACTAAAAGTTGACAAAAAGCTTCGGACTAAGTCCCTGACATTCTAAATATTACTAATAAAGTGTTGATTGAAATTGATAATATTATCACCATAATATATCATGGATGTTAGTCGTTAATATCAACAGCTAAGCAAGTGAGGTGTGTAATAGTCGTGCCTTATGGCCCTTTGTTCTCTCTACCTACCCCGCAAGGGATGTGGGCTGAAGTTATGTATGTATGTATCAAGAACTTGAATTGAAATAAATATTAGTGTTAGATAGTCCATTTATGATGAAAGCTTTGGGGTATTATTATGATTGTGGCAATAATCTTTTTAGTGGAAAATGTATAAAATATGGCGGTACGAAGTTCGCGCGGTCTGCTAGTTACTTATAAATTAGTATCTGGTATGAACTTATCGATGAGTGTGAGCTTCAGCAGTAGAACAAAGAATGGTATAGAGAAGGAGTCGAAAGTGGTATAGGGAGAGGGGAAGGGGTTGGGCCTCCTGATACCTCTCTCACCGAGCAAAAGGCGGCATGAACCACCGCCATACGCCGATATTCTGAAAGGTCTGAAAGGTATTTCAACGTCTAGCCGGCCCAATCAAGCAGCGAACTGCGTGTCTCTACCACTGTTAATATGCAAATAGAATTCACTTATAATGGGTAAATTAATTAAGAAGTTGGGCCGGTATGGTATCAGAGAGTTACCATGCAAGGCTGGTCACGCACCGACGCAAGAGTTCATGGCGGCATGCAAGTTGATCACGGTGGTTGTCTCCGAACTGCTGATGCCAAGACGAGCGAACTCATCTCTCAACAAGAGTCCAAACTGCTGAAGTACTGGCAACACTGCCAACTGTAATATGAAACAAATCTCCAATGGAATAAGGGTTATAGTAATACTTTTAGTATTACTTCATATTGGTTGATACGGGCAGTGATAATGCCCCACGTCTGTGAGCCTATCACTGCGTACATGTTCTTCACTATTTTTTTTAATATATATAAATTACAGTGTCAGGATTCGAACCCGCGACTTCCGGATTCAGAAGCGGGGTGCTCGACCACTGGACCACCGAGACATGACCGAGACACTACTCCTAAAACATGGAAGGTGTGTTATTCCTATTATTGGATTAACTAGGAATAACACACTGGCTCACACCAATGACTTTTCGAATTTCTTTTCGGAAGTTATGTGTGATAAATATCGATGGCTGAAAACTTTGCGTCCGGTATGGCAATAGGTTCGCCTCCTACTTCATTTGCGACGTAAACATAACGGTGAAACGAGGCTTAACAGCCGTTGCCTACACCTTCGGGTGACAAAGGCGTAACGTTATGTTAAGTTGTTATATTAGCAATCTACAACAAAGGATTTTTCCAAATGTTACAGATAAAAAAATAAAAAAGGGGTACAAAGTATAAAAGAGAAAACCCGATTACTTGATCTAATCGTCATCATTTTTTAGACATCACTTTATATATTATCACGGTATTATTAATAATAATGTGTAGAACACCAGCCTTTTTAGTAGAGAAATAAATTAAGGCGGTACGAAGTTCGCAGGGTCAGCATGTATAGTGTAAAACAAGGTCGCTTTCTCTGACCCTATATCCCTTTGTATCCTTAAATATTTAAAAATAAGCAACGGATTTTAACGCGGGTTTTATAATAGATAAAGTGATTGAAGAGGAAGGTTTATATTGATAATAACATATTTAAATAGTGAAGAAATAGGAAATCAGGATTAGTTGATTTATAAAATTAGCACAGTTCGCTCCCGAAAAAAAATCTTACAAAATATCAAGAAGTATTAGAAAAAAACACAAGAAACTTTACTAAATGTGCAAATGCATTTTTAATGTATTTTATTATTATTAACTGATAAATATTAAAAATTCTATGTCTCCCAACTATATGTGGATGCCTCAAAAAGGAAAATTAAAAACTAAAAGGTTTTACGAGGAAAAAATGTGTCGTTGAATTTAAATGAATTAAATTTAGAGTCCAAAATGGAATTGGTGATAGAACCTATTGCCATACACCGGTATTTACCACACATACCTAACTTCCGAAAAAAATCCCAATAGATATTGGTGTATGCCCGGAATCGATCCTACGACATAATACAATGACATCACTTACATTCGAGACACCAGCTGCGATAATTATCATCCATCCCCATCCACCATCAGGAGGTATAAAATCTTTGTCTTTTTTAAATTTCGTAATTTCTCTTTTTGTATTTGTCATGACTTAATAACACGAATACCCTACTGCTATGCACCTGCTTATAGCGTAACTTGTAATATACTGATAACATTGATGATTTATATACTACTATATTGAACTCAATTCCGTCCAATACGTTAAAACTAATTTAGGTAGTATCTATAGTTATAATAAAATTGTAATGCGGCTATGTCTATAGTCTGTACACTATAGATATAGAATCGAGATAACATAAAAATGTAACACTATCAATTTCTCTCTCATTTTGTATGTTTAGGTTGACCCGAAGATGTTGACTGACTTCCTACTATGGCCTGTGGGATTTTTTTCACTTATAGATGATAAAAGTTGGTGAAGGTAAGAGTCATGATAATATTATAGTAAATTTTTGTCTAACTAAATCTTCTGGTATGAGTATTTAGCTAAATACCTATTGCAAAATGTATTCAATTATCAGCTTATCATTTTATTGAGTAACGTTCCTGCACTAGTTAAGGAGAATCAGGCGGCTTGAGCGTGACCAACACTGCACTTCACTCTAATAGATACGCAGGTACCTATTTGGCGTGCGGCCCACTAATTAAATTATTAAGAAAACCATTTAGTTTTCTTAATAATTTAATTAGTGGGCATTTTACTGAAGAGAAAAAAAGAATCCAAATAGTAGTTACTGTGGTCTGGAGATTTACATCCTGGTTCACACATGGTTGGGCCCGCTCGACCGGTCAAAATCGACGTAAGGTACCTACCTATTTTACAGGCTGGGAGGAGAGGTCCGCGAAGTTGCAGAAGTCAATGGGCGGCGTTAGTCAATTACCATCAGATGACCCTAATGCTCGCTTGGTTGGCCCTCATCCCTTAAAGCAGTGGTTCCCAAACTTATTATGTCTTCTGCCCACTTTGAGAATAAATATTTTTTAGCGCCCCCATTTTTTCACCTATTTAAAAACAACTATAACTTCAAATTAAATTAATTAATTATTGTAACCTATAAGTATATGTATATTACCAGAAAATTCTAAACGAAACTTTTACTATAACCCGCAACTTGAAACGTCCCGTCTCTAAATTTCTACCAATTAATAGTTCTTTACATATTTTCTCATCTTTAATAAACCTCACGTAAGACAACAACAATGCTTCATTAGTTGGTAAAGTGGACTCATCGAGCTGAATTGAGAATTGACTTATCCTCAGGTGATTGCACAATGATTCTTTAATGTTTTCAGCCATTTCATCAATTCGTCTTTGCACAGAATTATTACTCAAAGAATTTTTTTCGTATAATATCTGCTGCCGGTTTATTTTTTTTTTCTTTTTATGGGATAGGAGGGCAAACGGGCAGGCGTGTCACCTGATGTTAAGTGACCAACGCCGCCCAGGGACACCTGCAACACATATAGTGTTACAGTTGCGTTGCCAACCTTTAAAAGAGTAGGATAGGAAGGGATGGGGAAGGGGAATGGGCCTCCGGGTACCTCTCTCACCGCACGAAACGCGGCATGACCCACTTTACGTCGATCTTCTGAGAGGTGGTGGTATTGCACCGGTCGAGCCGGCCCATTCATGCAGCGAACTGCTTGGCTCTACCACTCTTAAAAGAGTTATGCTCTTATGAAGTACAGTAGTTATTACTTCATTTATTGCCTGCAATATTAACTCTTCTCTAATGTTATGTGGTTTGCCTTTTTGAACAATTAACAAAGAGATATTGTACGAACCTCGAAGTCCGTCGTCATCTAGCTTAGTAGCCGCCGAAAATAGTTTTGCTACACTTGGCTGAGTATTATGTTTCTTCTCTAGGTCTTGAATATATGCTAGATTCTTGTCTTTCTTATCTGGATGCATTTTATTGAAATGATCTTGCAGTCTTGAAGGCTTTATTGCATCATTCGAAAATGTTTTTATTCATAGAAGACAGAAAGGCGACGATGGGTTTGTGGGATTTTCAATGAATCCGAATTTAATATATTCCGCACAGTATTTCTGTCTCTTCTTTTTTACTTCCGATATTTTTTTGCTTTGAGTAATACGTTCAAATTCGCGAGTAGTGCAGAGGAGGCGTAAGTACTGCATATCTATTGCGCACGAAATCACAAATGAAAATAAAATAAATATTACATTGTTTATCTAATATAGGAATGCTTAAGCAGCACGCTCCGACAGAAATACAACAAACATGCATAAACTCGTTTATCTCATTCTACGCTCAATCGTACTCAACAAGTCCGAAAAAGTATTCAATAAACCAGCCGACTGATACAGGACACACAATTCGGGTTATATATCAAAAACTTGTTAAAATATGATAGATATCTACCAGTACTGATAACTAATAAAATTCGAAAGTGTGTCTGTTGCCTTTTTATTTGTTTGTTTGTGTCTACTTTCATTACGAAACGGAGCGACCGATTGACATGATTTTCATTTTTTCTATATTCTATAAAATAGGACAGATATATAAACTACGCGGAGAGAAATATAGAACCCAGTTTGAGCAATCTTTTAATTCATTGCACATGATGTTCACAAGTTGTTATTGAGAGTCGAGAGCTCATGCAGTCGTTGTCTAAGAGGCCTCTTAGCTAAATAAATTACAAATCACCCCCCAGGCCTCTACACAACGCCCTCATTTTCTTTTTGGGTCTCTTACCGCTCCCCTTGAGACCGCAGCGCCCACAAGGGGGTGTTTTGGGAAAGACTGCCTTAAAGGAATTGCAAAGACTTTATGAAATTATTTTCCGAAATTATGTGTGTTAAATGTCGATGACCGTAAATATTGTGGCTTACGTATGACTTTTGGCCTTGACCTTCATTCAGGATGTACAATATCAGCGAGCCGAGGTGTAACAGCCGCTGCCTACCCACTACTATAAAAAGGCGTGAAGTTATGAAAAAAACTTATACCAAACATATAACATTTTGTTAACTTAACAATCAATTGAATTTCTAAAACTGATTGGAACTCATTATAAAAGATTTATAATGACTATATAAATCTACAATATTTTAATTTAACTCCAAAGATAGGCATACACTGTTGTATATTAAAACATATGGTCACGCTTTTTTCCCATCGGGTAGGTAGAGACTGCTTCCTTCCATTTACTACAATCCTGTCTCTCATTACTCCTCCACTTTTATTAGCGCTCTTTCATCTATTTATCAAAGGGCGATTTTAGACTTACGTTAAATAAGTACAAATTTATATCGACGTTCAAGTTCAAGCCTAATATAAAATTGCAATTTATTAAAAAAAATGCATATAATGAAATTGATGCGAGCACACAAATATCTACCCTAAGAACTATGCATCGATGGTTATGAAATATTTTAAAAACAGTTGTTTTCCTTGGTGCTGCCAGATAGTAATAATTACACTAAATTGTGGTAGAATTTATAGTAAAACTAGTTGACCCGGCGAAGTTCGTTTCGCATCAAAAGAAATAAATTAGTAATATTTGGATCTTAAAAAGTTCAATTTGTGCTATTTATCGGCACGCGTTTTGGCGCGCAAACGCAACTGCTATGTACCGCTATGTTCATACTGTAATATCTTCGTAAATATTAGTTTAAATTACATGCTGTAAATGGCTATATTGATCTATATTAAAAGCACAATCTATTTAAGACACTTAATTGGATGAAAATTAATGCTGTAATGTTTAAAATTGCTTCGTAAATAAGCCATTATTTCTCGTAAAAAGTTAAAAAATAATAATGGTCATTGTGGGTTATCCCTAAGATATAGACATATGCCCTCGCGGACTTTTTTATAGACCTTTTAAAGATGTATAATAATGTTGTACATTGTTTTGATTTATCACTTAGGGTTCAGGCAGCGTTTTCGATTAAAGTTAATCTTGAAAATTATCATTTTTTTCACTACACTATTCATCAATTATAGATCAAAACCACCCCGTTGACACATATAAACATGTTTAAGATATGTTCTCTATGAAATAAAAATATTGTATTTAAATAAAAGCCAATATATTTATAATAAAATCAAAACAACTTTTAAGGATTATATCGCGTTTATTTCTTATTTATTTCCCGACGTTTCGAACTCTTTACAGAGATCATTTTCACGAGTGAAATATAAATAAATAAGAAATAAACGCGATATAATCCTAAAAAGTTGTTTTGATGAGTGAGATTCGCAAAAGTCTTAGAAGTAAATATATTTATAATATTTTAAATTCGATAAAGAACTGACTAGAATTAAAGTTTTCTCAATTACTTCTGATATTGATTGGCACGCTATAGCGGCTATTGGCGGCGCTATTTGGCGGATACTAATAACTGCGTACTGCCAATACAATAAAAATAAGGTATTAAAGATTTAAATAGGAACTTATCCACATCTATCCTGGCAATACTGGTGCTGTCAAACGTCAACTGTCAGTAACAAAAAGTAACAGATCTGACAGCGACAGACAGCGATTCGAAAAAGTAAAATTGAACAAAAGTATTTGTAGTTCTGTAGGAGAGTGGTATATTTTTTTGTTTGGTATTTTGTGCGCTCAATTATGTGTTTTTTATGAATTATTTTTATATCCTATTTGAGTAACCACTTCCTGACCGTGATATTTATTATCGTGATTTGTTTTTTTAATGTTTTTTTATTTAGGACATTAATATTTGCAAAGTAGAAGAGTGCAATTCTTTGTTTGTAACGTTTACAAGTGCTATGTATTTTTATTAAAATTGAATAAACTATATGGGTAACAACTTTGAAACGGTAAGTAATGCTTAATATTATTTATTTTAGTATTTTTAATGTATATGACAAATAGTAAATATTAACAGTGAATATTTTTTTAGCATTTCTTTGGCCTACTTTAAAAACATCCGTAATATCAATGAAAACCGAATGGTCATTCAAAACTTATTGTAAATTAATTATATACTTTTAGCAGCTAGTAAAAGTATATAATTAATTTATGATATATTGGTTATGGCCATTGTCCATACCTATATACTATTCACTTGCTATCCATTGTACTTTTCTAGTACTGGCCATTGCTCTTTATTCCTACTTACAGTTAGTTGAACTAGACATGTTACTAGTTTACATTGAAAAAAAAAACTAAATTATCGTATAATTCAGCTAGTGTTATATGTATTTGCTATGATTAGGTGTTTATCTCATTAAAATTAGAGATTAAATTGAAAAAACAGATAGAACAACACAGTTATAATATTATTATAAGTAACAAAATTAAATAGGAGCAATAAACTTTTTTTTTTCAAAGAAACATTTCAATTTAATTTTTGCTCTAAATTATGTAAGTACTTATGTGAGTACTATATTTATTAATGCTTATAAGCATTAATAAATAACTATATTTATTAATGCTTATAAGCATTAATAAATATATAAATCCATACAAAATATGGTTTTATTATTACTATTTAAGGTAAATGATCAATAAATAATATGGTTAATCCAGTAGTGATAACAGATCATTATTCAATGTCTTATATATTTTTTATTTATTTTATTTTTATTTAAGGATAGGAGGGCAAACAAGCAAGCGTGTCACCTGATGGTAAGCAACCTGCGCCGTCCATGGACACCAGCAACACATATGGTGTTACTGTTGCGTTGCCGACCTTTAAGGGAGTGGGATAGGAAAGGATGGGTAAGAGGTTAGGGCCTCTGGGTACCTCTCTCACCAAACGAAACACGGCATGAGCCGCTTTACGTCGATCTTCTGAGAGGTCGTGGTATTTCACCGGTGGAGCCGGCCCACTGAACTGCTTGGCTCTACCACTGTTATTTATTATGTGAGAGAATACATTCAATTTTTTTTTACATTTTATGCTGTTATAGCAGCCATTGTAATCAGTTCTCAATCTAAAATATGCTCATCACCTAAAGAATTTTTAATTCTTTTGGAATAAGTGCACTTTGTGAATTTCCCTTTATACTTAATTCTACTGAATAGCTGCCATGAAGTGGCAATTTCGATTTGGAAAAGAAAGAAGATGAAAGAGCAGGATCTGACGAGTAAGATAATTGCTTGATCGATATGAGTTTTTTGTTAAGATCTCTTTGAAAATAATGGTCTTATGCAATGGTCTTACGCTGATATGATATGATACATAATCTAAATTTCTTTCCAAAAAATTAAACCTTTTTCAAATACGCTTAACTGTACTTAGAGTTTTGGTGCATTTAAGTGTGGTTTTATTTATGTCACTCCATAGTTTGTTGATTAGTTTACATGTCAAACCCATTAACCTACATCCTATCAACTGTAACAATGTGTTGCATTTCCTGAGGCACTCTTATGTGATCTATGAACTGGAGAAAACTCAGATCTTTTTTGACTATCTTTGTTTCATATCTAAGTGATTATTGAAATTAGCGCAGATGGACTTATGAGGCATTGAAAGGTTTTTTCTTTTTATTTATGGGTCAGGAGGGCAAACAAGCAGGCTTGTCACCTGATGGTAAGTGACCTGCGCCGCCCATGATCAACTGCAGCACATATAGTGTTAAGGTTGCGTTGCCGATCTTTAAGGAAGTAGGATGGGACAGGATCGGAAATGGAGGTGGGCCTTCAGGTACCTCTATCACCTAACGAAACGCGGTATGAGACTCTTTACGTCGATCATCTGAGAGGTCATGGTTAATCACCGTTCGGCCCATTCATGGAGCGAACTGGCTCTACCACTGGATTCGGAGGCGAATTAGCGAACTGTTGCAATAGACTCTTCCACCTGTTTCATCTAACTAGATTATCCGATTGGCATATCAATGCCACCGCCTACGCCTTCCGAACAATGAAGGCGTGTAATACATATACCAACATACATGAAAGGCTATGTTCTTTATAGTTGTGAAGGCAGTTGTGAAGGCACTCTAATTATAGGGTGTCGCGTCAGTTGTGCTCGACTACTGTGATTGCATAGAGTTTCTTAGTTAACTTGTAGGACGTTGATTTTAATTTGGTTGGATCTTAATTGTGATTGTCAAGTATTCTGTTTGCTACACCTTTTATTCACCAACCTACTGATTTGTTTTCAGTAGTGATAATAATATTGTTATTTATTTCAAATGGTTTGAAAAGAGTATTTGGCACATGAGTTTCTTGCCCGATTCTTCTCATGATAGCCCCTACACTCGGAATCGGGCCGCTCGTGGCGATTGCGTCCGTGTCTTTTTTTTTGTTCCACGGAGGCAGTTTCCACAAGCGCTCGTGTTTGTTTTTTTTTTATCTAATTTTAAATCATAATGTTATATCTGTACTTGTTGACTATTTTTAAGTGTCTGTGAAGACCTATAAAAATAAAGTTATTTTGACTTTGACTTTGACTTTGAGTGTTAAGTATTGTTATTTATTAGGTACTACTTATTAGCTGACCTGTCGAACTTTCGTCACATTCTGCTTTAATTAAATCTTTTCATATTTCGACTTCGAAAGTGACTTCATTTTGAAGTATAATACAAAGAAGAATACATAATTCCAAAGTGCAGAGTCCATACTATACACGCTTGATTAAAGTAGCATCATCATTCATTTAATAGATCATCATATCAGTAATAGATTCCTTTGCTTGGACAAGTTCCTACCATTCTTCTCCGCACGTAATTTAATTGGCTTTTATTCGCAAAAATCTCAAACCCTGTGTCATTTTTACTTACTTAAAATTTCCAATATGAATCTCTTAATTTGTCTACTGACTCATTCAATTCTATTCTTCCGAAATCTTTTTTTCCGTATTTTCGTGTGGTCCCCTTGGCTTGGCGAATGTTGTATTGACGTCGACCTTGTCGTATGACTTATTTATTGGACATCGATGTGATATGATGAACCAAGTCGCGCTAAACTGTTAGACACTATACTAAATTTGATATTTATGATATTTCAGATTGGAATATTTTACTTCAGTGATATTGAATTTGTGCTTGAAATAAGCAATATGAAACAATAGTTTAGAAAACAATAGGCTTTTGTTGTACTTGAGGAAAATGGAGACACTTGCCTGGCCTTTATAGTTGATTCTCACCTATAGGTCAGACTCATGTGTAAGGTCTAATGTAAATTATATGATTCTCAATGATGTTAACCAGTTATATTTACTGCAAGCTATCTAATAAGTATCACCTTTTTAGTATCTGATATTTAAGGGAAAACAAGATTCTTGTATGGAATAAATAGTTTCAATATTCAGTTCATCGTATTAATCGTGGTGCTAGCAAAATATTTATTACATACATACATGACTTCACTCCTTTTTCTACCTGAATGTGTAGGCAGCGGCTGTTGAACTTCGACTGGCCGAATCGTTATGTTACGTTCCAAATAATATAGGTGGCGAACCTATTGCCATTTACCGGGAACAAAGTTGTCTGTCATCGATATATATCACACATAACTCCTGAAATAATTCCGAGAAATCATTGGTATGGATCGTACGACTTCTGAATTAGAAGCGGGGTTTGCGGCCAACCACTCACCAAGACTATAAATAGGTACTGGCAAAATAATATATTGAAATAATAACTTAAGTATAAAATAATCAAACCAGTCGTGTGAATACGCTTCCTATCTCTCATCTTGGACGACGTAAAAGAGAACTACGAGATTTACTCAAAGTAGATCATCTCTTGTTTCATAAACCTCGATGGCCTAGTTTAGTTCCGCACTCCGGAACCTCGCACCTCGCTCCTCTATTCCGAAAGGCTTGAATTCGATCCCTGGCTCGCAATAACTACCCATTGTTGTAGTATCGGTGGTCCGGTGGTCGAGCACACGGTTTCTGAAACCTCATAAAAAAAAAAAAATTCTGAAAAGTCATCGTTATCTTTCACCATTTCTGTGATTACTATCGCTTCGTTTTATTTATGTCTCTGAAAATATCATTATTTTTCTATTTTGCATATTTATTCAATAGCTTTACTTAATACATGACCGTCTTGTTGTTGTTATTGACCCAAATTCCTAATATTATGTGTCTGTCTGTTTATTACGCCCTTGTCGTGTGACGATTCTTCAACATTAATTTGTATTCTTGAATAAATAATGTAATTTCTTCGTACTTTTCCTTCGTATCTTATTAGTCTTCATAGCTCAGATAAATTATTTTATTTATTTTTGATTTCTGATTGTAGTGATTCCGTAAAAATCATCTGAATTAAGTTTCTTTTATGAAAGAAACGTAACCCGGTAATTTTAATTCACATGCATTTCTAAAATAACAACTTTATTAAAGAATTCCAAGATATCATTGGTGTGAGTCTGCAATCGAACCCACGACTTATATATATATGACGACTTGTATATATATGTTTCGTGTTTTTCTTTATTTATCATAGAAACTCATCGATATAATATCGCTATAGTGAATTCTATTTCTTTTTTTCCCTTATCATCTGTCTGCCTATCAACAAGTTTTTTAAAACAGACCTTTTTTTCTTCTATCAGCCTCATATAATATGTTATTGTCTATCATATCTGATACTGTGATGTGCGTGTACATTTTTATTCTGCGGATTTGCTCGCGTTCGTTCGGGTTCATGTTGGGAGGTACTGCATTAATCATTATAACTTCACAGTGAGTCGCTCATGGTGGTCTATATTTGAAACACAAACTATTTCTGAAAAGATTTAACTTGTGTTTGCGTTCTTTTCAACCTCCCACAAAGTTTGGTCACGAGTGTCTCGTAATTTAGACAACACATTTTTACAGTCAGAACAGATGCAACATTCGGATAAGATTTTTTCTATGGGATAGACGAGCAAACATGTCACCTGATGGTAAACAACTAACGCCGCTCATGAACACCAGAACAGAGATAGTGTTACAGTTGTCGGCCAGTACATGAGATAGGGAAGCCATCGGAAGTGCGATGGGAATTGGAAGAAGTATTCTCAGGATACCTCTTTCACCGAGCGAAACGAGGCATGAACTTTACGTCGATATTCCGAGAGGGTCGTGGTATTTCACCGGTCGAGCGAACCATTGAAGCAGCGAACTACTTGGCTCTATCTAGTCTACTTATCTCACGCTTATTAAGAAGCTAGTAGAACTGGCTAATGAATATATAGCATTGTTTTATTCCCGAGTATTATACACAACTTTTATCTATTCTTAGAAATTATTAACTAAATGTTGGCAACAGGCGACTTTAATTATAGGCGGCATCACGGTTAGTTGAAAATAACTTTTTTTTTTGTACACGCAAGCGTATACCGCCGGTTTTTAATGACAACATAACTCTATAAAATAGAACTATTGGGGTGTGAATCCTAGGATTAATAACTTTCAGATCATATAATTTATGATATTATTATTGTTTTTATGGGATAGGAGGGCAAACGAGCAGGCGTGTCACCTGATGGTAAGCAACCAACGCCGCCCATGGACACCAGCAACACATATAGTGTTACTGTTGCGTTGCCGACCTTTAAGGGATATGGGGTAGGAAAGGATGGCGAAGGGGGGTGGGCCTCCGGGTACCTCTCTCACCGAACGAAACGCGGCGTGAGCCACTTTACGTCGATCTTCTGAGAGGTCGTGGTATTTAACCAGTCGAGCCGGCCCATTCATGCAGCGAACTGCTTGGCTCTACCACTTGTTTGATGATGAAGTATGGTCTCGGTGGTCCAGTGGTCGAGCACACGGTTTCTGAATCCAGAGGTCGCGGACCGATTCCTGGTGTAACGGATGACGTTACTGGCTATATTGCTGGATGATGTTATATCGTGAGTGGTGCTTCTTCCATAATGGTGGTTGAGCGGCCGGTAAATGAAAGACGTAATTATGATCTTGTCATTTATTCGTGTCAGCGACAACTGTGTGTCGCTGGACACCGACCACTACAGCATACTGTGCGTACCGTTGTTATATACTATTGATGGCACGTACATGTACGTGCCATGAGGTGTAGTATCCCTTACACCATTCCCCCCTTAGTTGAAAAAAAAATCCTTAAAATTGATCACAAAAGTAAAAAAATCCTATAGTTACACTATAGTACATAATATCTTTACATGTTCATGTTAATAAACAAGATTAATACAATAACGTATAACGCTTAATTGGCAAAAACGTGATTTTACAATAAATATTTGTCAATATATCGGTAATTAGAAAAACTAGTTCTCAATGTCAATGTTAATATGATGCCTACATTGCAAAATAGTGACGACGTGATTTAACAACGATTAGTCGTCAACATGCTTTGCGGAAATTGCGTGACATTGTCACAGTCACTATAACATACACAATATCTTATGATTACGTGTTTTGTAGCCGCGTTTAACTGTCTATATTCTCTACAATGACGTATTTCCCAATTTTTAGGTACAACGTGTAGATCTATCTATCATAGACTTCTTGACGGCCTACGTATCCCTAATTCCTGCATAGCAGCGAATTCTGTTTTAACACAAATAAATTGATCGGGCGGTAAACGTTTGGCGCGCGGAGATATCCGGCTCTGCTACATGTATACCGCCACACCTAGTTTTCCTGCAGCCTTTTTCCGGCTCAGGGTGGCACACATCTATAAGCATGTTTCTTACGTGACACTGACATACCTAATCTTGGCTTTTGTAGTTCTGGAGTGTACGCGTGTGGCTGCGTTGTTGCGAGTTGGAACGTGAGCGGCGGTGGCTAAACCTTCTGTCGCGACCGGCCGCGTTGCGCTCGTTCCGTGTCTTCATTACGGGAACTCGGCTACCTTATTATTCCTTCTGTATTTAGCACCTCTGTGATTCCTCGTCTCGTCTCGCATCTTCAACGTTTCTTACACATCATATCGTATCGGTTCTTTGTCTTGAAATTTGGTCTCTCGTTGCTGTGCTTCTGTGGAGTGCGTACTTTTGACTTCGTCTTACTGCTTCTGCCCTTGTAAACCATACGCGAGGCTGGTCCGTCCAAAAGTTTCGGAAATTTCGAATCGAAGGAAATGCTGTCGCGTTATAGGCTTCAGATTTCGAGTCATTCTTCGATGGACCTTGCGTAGGCGACGGCATTGTGCTGGAGCATGGAGTTTGTGGATTAATTTTTGTGTAACAATTTCTTGGAAGTCGGATTTTCTTGAAACGTCGGGGTTCACACGTCGAGGTTCTTACGTCGGAGTTTCTTGAAACGTCGGTATTCAGACGTCGGAGTTTCTTCCTTGCGTGTTCGTCGGATTTTCTTCATTGCGTGTTCGTCGGGGTCACCAATGTAACGGTAGGTTGTTACTGATGACTGTTCTTATGGTTGATGTCATCGTGAGGCGGATGTTCTTCGGTGATGGTGTTCGTCATCAGAAGGTTGCGTGTTCAGATCACGTCGGGGTCACCAGTGTAACGGATGACGTTACTGGCTATATTGCTGGATGATGTTATATCGTGAGTGGTGCTTCTTCCATGATGGTGGTTGAGCGGCCGGTAAATGAAAGACGTAATTATGATCTTGTCATTTATTCGTGTCAGCGACAACTGTGTGTCGCTGGACACCGACCACTACAGCATACTGTGCGTACCGTTGTTATATACTATTGATGGCACGTACATGTACGTGCCATGAGGTGTAGTATCCCTTACACTGGCACACACCAATGACTTTTCGAAATTTAATAATTTCGAAAGTTATGTGTGATGTATATCGATGACTAAAAACTTTGTGCCCGATATGGCAATAGATTCGCCACCTATTCCATTTGGGACGTAAACATAACGGTGAGTCGAGGCTTAACAGCTACTGCCTACACCATCGGGTAGAAAAAGGCGTGAAGTTATGTATTTGATAATGAAATAATAGCGTCCGAAGAAAACTTTTTAATTTTAATTTACTTACATGTCGATCGTTAAAACTTTACTCAGAGAAGGGGTAGCAGCGTAAGCATGACAAATTTAAAAAGTTAGCGAAGTAGTCGTTAAATAACTAAATTAATATTTTGGCAAATTTATGAACAAACAGAATTACAGATTTATTAATAGTACTAATACATATTGGAGAGTTGAAAATAATCAGTTGTATTGATAATAATATCAATACGACTTTGTTACAATCTTGACAAATGTAGGTTATCATATAATCGGACAATTGTATTTACTAGTTATACTTAGGCATGCCATAAATATTGTAACAAAGAAAAAAAAAATTTTTAATTGCAAATAACATTTATTACTTTTACAGTGTGATACTTTAATACATAAATATAAAACGATATAAAAAGCTTATTCGAAGTGGTCTCCATTGGCTGCAATACACGCCTTTAAACGTTGAGGCCAGTTATCAATAGAAACACGCACTCTTTCCATGGGAAAATTCTTCACTGCCAATCGTATGGATTGTTTTAGGGACTCTAAATTATTATGACGTTTAGAGCAAGCCGTACTCTCTAAAACTGACCACAAATCATAATCCAGTGGATTAAGATCGGGACTAGACGATGGCCAGTCTTCAGCTCTAATGAAGTCCGAAACGTTCGCTTCCAACCAAGATTGCGTGGACCGAGCTTTATGACCCGGTGCCGAGTCTTGCTGGAAGGACCATACTTCGTTATTGAACATGGTGTTGTTAAGGGGCTTGACTACCTTTTCAAGAATGGTATCTTGATACACTTGTGCCGATGTTTTGATACCTTTTTCACAAAAATATGGCTCAGTCACTCCTTCGTAGCTAACACCCCACCAAACCATCACTGAAGTCGGATAATGCCCACGTGGCACTCTGTCAACTAATTGGGAAGCTTCCTTAGAGCTTTGAGCATAAATACGGTCATTTTGTTTGTTAAAATGTTGCTCAATTGTAAAAACTTTTTCATCCGTAAACAATATTTTTCTGTGACCTCCCTTTGCGTACCGCTTCAGTAGTTGTTTAGATTTTAACACCCTATTCTTTTTTAAATTATCAGTTAATAAATGACCAGTGCGCCTCTTATAGGCTGCAAGTCCTAAGTCATCTTTTAAAATACGCGACATTGTTCTAGGTGCTATCTTCATCTCCCGAGATAAAATCTTTTGCTTGCGGACAGGATTTCTTCGAATTCTTTCCCTTACTGCTTTGACCACCTTTTTCGTATGAACACTACGTGGACGGCCAGGTATTTTTCTGTCACAAACAGAGGAGGTCTCATTGTACCTATTAATAGCCCGGTACACAAACATTTGACTAATACCAAGTGTATGGAGAGTTTTAAAAATTGCATTTGGCTCCATACCTACTTTGTGTAATGCAATCACAGCGATTCGTTTCTCTTTATCACCCCACTCCATTTTAATATCGCAAAATATTGTACAATGTATTGGCGCCAAAACGAGAAAACACAATGAAAAATCGTATAAAAATGACATATTCCAAATTCAAATGTAATATTTCTTTATTTTTAGTTGTAACAGTATTTATGGCCAGACTAAGTTTATATTTTTATATTAATTTAATATATATTTTTAAAACGTCAATAATATTTAATTCCCACCACGAGAAAGAGACTATATAGTGTCGGTGCATCCTAAATTGCATTTCAAATTATTGCTATTTACCTGCCCTTATTCCGCTTTAAGTGGGGTCGGCACAATATGCCGTCCTTTCGGACTATCCAAGTCAAAAGATTTAGCTGTGGTTTTATTACCGACCGATTGCCCCAGGTCCTTGGGAATGTTTTCGTTGGTGGTTTACTCACAGGAGTAAAAGGCATCAATAGAAGATGATGATCTCAAATTTTAATCTTAAATTATCCTGTCAATCCAGTTCGCCAGGTTGCTATGTTCAACACCAGCACATACCATTTCCAAAGGAGTACCGTTCCTACTAATGAATAATAGCGATGGGACAAAATATAACTTTTGTAGGTATTTGTGTAGTATTTCTAAACAAATTTTAAGTTCATAACATTAAAACAAATTTTATGGATTATATCGCGTTTATTTAGAACTTATTTTCTATTCATTTTCATTGATGATAAAAGCTTCTGAACGAATGCCATCTTTTTGTTCATCACTCGTGAAAATGATCTCTGTAAAGAGTTCGAAACGTCGGGTAATAAATAGGAAATAAGTTCCAAATAAACGCGATATCCCTACTAATATTATAAATGCGAAAGTAACTCTGCCTGTCTGTCTGTTACGCTTTCCCGCTTAAATCTCTCATCTGATTATGATGAAAGTTGGCACAGACAATCTTTAGTCCCTGAGAAAGGACATAGGTTACCTTTTATTGCGAAAAAAGGGATAAAGGTTGAAAGTTTGTATGGTATTTCTTAATTTTAAAAGATAAAACCACGAAACTTTATATTTAAGCACTTGATAAGAAATAATTAAAAATTAGTTCTAGCGTTTTTGCAATTTCTACCTGTGAGGAGATGAAAGTTTGTTATTATTAATTCTAATTGAGGCGGAACGAAGTTCGCTGGGTCAGCGAGTAATCCATAAAAGTTGTTTCAATGTTATGAATGTGATTCGCGAAAATCTAAGAAATAAATAAATTTTAAGTTATTCAAAGTAAGTCTATAACATAACATAACTTCACGCCTTTGTTACCCGAAGGTGTAGACAGCGGCTGTTAAGCCCTCGTCTCGCCATTATACGATATTCCATTTACGTCTCAAATGGAATAGGTGGCGAATTGCCATACCGGGCACAAAGTTTTCAAGCATCGATATTTTTCACACTTAACTTCCGAAAACAATTTCGAAAAGTTATTGGTGTGAGCCAGTGTCAAGATTTGAATCCGGACCTCTGGATTAGAAGCCTGCTCTACCACTGGACCACCGAGACATAGAATAAGTGAAGTGAATAATAGAATAAGTCTGAATAAGTGAAGTATCTATTGACAACATGATGTGTGTATGTTTGCCGTTAAATTGTCAATTCCTTGGTAGTGTGTGTATATTTAATTATGAATTGTATGCTTGCTTACTGTTAAAATGTACATATTTGGCTGTGAGTCTGGTTTTCCTATTCGTCTATTTTACCGTGTAAATCTTCTGACAAGTTTTTACATAAAATTCGTGGGCATAAACGCTATTAAATAATACCTACTATTATATTTTTATTTAATACGTAATTTGCAAATATGACGTATTCAATATTTAATAAAGAAATAATAGTTTTAGCTCTTAAATGGCTGTTATTTTCGTAAACATTATAGAAATCAACTCTATTATTTACATACTAGCTGAACCAGGAAACTCTGTCTTGGCAAAAACAAAGTTTTTGATCAACAAGAACCCCTATTGGGTTGATGGTAGAGACGTGAAAATTTTGGGTTGTAGGTACGCTGTTTCATAAAAAATAGGGATGTGGGCTACCATTAAATACCACACAAAATTTCCGAGAATCGGTCAAGCCATTTCCGAGGAATATGGTAGCTAAGCACACGAAACTTTTCTATAGTAGATGTAAGTACATACATACTGGATACTGAATTTGTGTATATGAATTGGTGTTATACAGGCCACACCTGATATCTATTTGAATAACTCGTTTGCTAAAAAACTTATTATTGACATATAAATAAGCGGTTTTTAGACGTTGAGCATACTTTTTTAACTGTGATCTACTTATATCTATTACATATTTTAGGTAAAGGATCAAAAACATAACATAATATAAGTTAACATTAAAACAACTTTTTATGGATTACATAGCGTTTATTAAGAACTTATTTTCTATTTATTTCCCGACGTTTCGAACTCTTCATATAGATAATTTTCACGAGTATGAACAAAAAAATTTTTTAAAATAAGTTCTAAATAAACGCGATATAATCCATAAAAAGTTGTTTTAATGTTATGAATGTGATTCGTGAAAAACTAAGAAAGAAAAGAGAAATAAATATAATATAAATTCACCGCCTTTTTCTACCCAAAGTTGTTGCCAGAGGCTGTTAAAAGTCATTACATCCCAAATGGAAACAGGTGGCGGAACCTATTGCCATACATCAGACACATAATTCCAAAAATCTTTGGTGTGAGCCAAAAAGTAAAAGCATTACGTTTCGAAAAATTACACATAACTATTAAAGAAGTACCTACTAACAATATTTCAAAAAAAAAAAAAGCAAATCCAACAAAACAAACTTGAAATTCTGTGCGAGCTATGTGATATTCCGAGTTTTTGTTTAAGCTCACACATATATCACATGACCTAACGGAGAAAATCCAGCCCAAATCCGTCCAGCCATTTGGGCTAGGTCTAACCAGATAATAATAATATACAAACATAACTTTCCGCCTTTTGCTACCCTAAGGTGTAGGCAGCGGCTGTTAAGCCTCGTCTCGACGTTATGTTTACGTCCCAAATTGAATAGGTGGCGAACGTATAGCCATACCGGGCACAAAGTTTTCAGTCATCGATATTTATCACACATAACTTCCGAAAACAATTTCGAAAAGTCATTGGTGTGAGCCAGTGTCAGGAATCGAACCCGGACGTCTGGATCTGAAGCCGTGTGCTCGACCACTGGGCCACCGAGACTTTTTAATATACAAATACATACAAAAACAACAACAAGAAGAATTAGTCTCTGCCTGGCCCCATGGCAAAAAAGGTGTGATGTATTTATTTTATTTATTTATTTATACCACCCCGTTGACACGCTCTATTTATTAAAAAAAAAACCGCATCAAAATCCGTAGCGTAGTTTTTTCAAGATATAAGCATAGGGGAAAGACAAGGGAAAGCTATTTTATATTATACTATTTAATAATGATATTGTTCAGTACAATGATTCGTTAGAATGTTAGAGGTCACCTATAATATTTGCGGTTTTTTTTTCTACACACGCATTAAATTATTTGTATTATTGGGAAGTTACGTTCGTGTGAGAGCTAACACGCAACTGCAATTTAATAAAACTACATCTGTTGATTTTTTTTTGCAATTATTTGTATAGTTCTTTCAATTTTAAATTCCCAATTCACGAAACGCACCCTGCTTTATAAAATGGAGTCATTCTAATCCCCATTTCTATAGCATAGTGTTTCAGCTAAGGGACTTTTTGACTTATTACTCTGCATGAAAATCTTGGTACACCCAAAAGACTTTTCTTAACATATTTATTATAATAATCAAAGAATATGTTTGTTCTCAATACATAGAAATGGGCTCGTCAGTCATTCCACTGGACGAGACATATCAGTCAGTGATAAGAGGCAACGATACCCACACCTTTAGCCATTAAGGGCGTAAAATAACATAACTTCAGGCCTTTGTTACCCGAAGGTATAGGCAGCGGCTGTTAAGCCTCGTCTCGCTGTTATGTTTACGTCCCAAATGGAAACTCTGGATCAGAACCCGTGTGCTCGACCGCTGGACCGCCGAGACTATAAACTATTAAGAGCGTGCTTTTCAATAAAGCTATTCTTTTTACAAAAAAATTAAGCAAGTACGTAAGTATTTAAGTAGGTGTTTTGAGAGTTGCGACATGTTTGGTGCTATTTTTAATTCACGGTCACATCTCATTATATATTCTGTTTAAGCACACTTAAAAGGTTATATTTACTGCCTAATACTTTAAAGTCTCTAGTTTCATTCGATCACGAATCGATGTATCTATGTGATGTCTTAACTCGAATGAATAATTCTGTTGGAGTTCTTTGGATATTGCCATTGAGGTCTGTGTACGCTATGGATTGGTAATTTCCATCAGTTGATATTATCGAATAGTGTAGGAAGGTAGTTACTCATTACATATACGATATTGCTAAAAAAAAACAACATTGTGTTACCTAAACACCTTCATTTGCATATGTTTTCATTGTATACACGATACGGTCATAATTTATATTTTCCATTACGAATCTTGTTCTATGGATGTTATATGCGTTTAGATGGAAAAGTGAAAACAGAAAATCCGAGTATTGTGAAGATATCATTAAAATATTGTGCCGCTGGTCTTGGAGTTGTGGTGTAAAATCCAGGCTCACATCAATGACTTTAGTGCCCGGTGTAACGCAATAGGGTTCGCCATCATTTCATTTAGGATGTAAAATTTAACGGTAGCGCTACCTACACTTTCAGGTAGAAAAAGGCGTAAAGTTATAAAAATGTTTTTAGCAGTTGTCAGAGATTCACGGTGTACTCATTGGACCTTTCTTTCTTTCAGCTTTCATACTATATATAAACCAAAATCTCTTACCGCTGTCTTTCTCATTATTTGCTAAGATCTTTGAAATTACGTACTTGATGCGGTTATTTTAATACATAGAGGGTGTCGACAGGGTGGTTCTTCAATCTTTATAAAAAGTAATAATTATCGAGTTTTAAGACTTTAATTGTAAACGCGGCTGTAAACTATACGAGATAGATCACAATAATGTACTACATAATTATACACCTGAAAATGGTCTACAAAAAAGTCCACAATGGTGTATGTCTATCTCTTAGAAATAAGCCACGATGACCATATTTATTTCTTTACTTTTTACGCGAAACTAAGTTCGCGGAGTCAGCTAGTCTCCAATAAAGCTACATGTATTAGGTATATTTAGTTGCTCTCCTTTCATGGCAATGTACAGAAATAGATCTATTACAATTTAATTATAATTATCATAGATTAATTTTAATTATTAATTCTGCCATTGTTGTAAAATCAATGTCAAGATTAAATGGCGAGAAAAATTAATTATCATTCACTTTTTCATTATACTGATAAGCTAATAAAGTACGCGAGCTATTGCTTTTAATATAGTCTATAGGATTGACCTTTGAATTGGTTAACTAGGTTCTAAAACCGAGACTGAGAATGTATATCGTGATGCCTTATAGAATTTAGTAGCACGAAATTTTCATTTAATCGAATTCGATGATATATCTTTACGATCATTATGTTTTATTTTTGAGGGTTAGGACACGGTCGCTCAAACTCGAGGCCGCGTCCAGGAGGAGCCAAAAAAAAACTTATTCAAAACACCTAGTTGACACGCAGATCGTTGATACCCGAAACTTGAAACGTATAATGTTAAAAATCCTTTATGATGTGATGATTTTCCGAAATTATTACCTTTGAGAAAGTAAAAATACAGGCAAAGTTTATAATACACGAGCAGACGTGATTACATTGTCCAATCGTCTTCAATCTTTTTTACACGCTGACCCGGCGAACTTTGATCTGCATCAAAAGTAATGAATGAGTAAATTTCGGATTTATCACTTTTTCTTTGCTACGTAAAAGAAAATCTCATCAAAATCCTTTGAGTAGTTTCAAAAATATAAACATAAAAGGGGACAGACAGCGGAAAGCGACTTTATTATATAATATGTAATGATGTATAATATCTATTATCTATAGTAAACACATATTGTGAAGTTATATACATTACTAGATTTTTTTTGTACGATGTTTTTTTTTAACGTTTTGTTTTTTCGTCGTCCATTGTTGACGGGCCGTGATCGACACGTGCTATCAGTGTGGTATCGCCTGGGGGCACGTGTTACTCACATGATAACTTGCAAGAGTTCAAATGCGATCAAATATAATTTAAATGTGCTTAAATAATTTACGATATCATTTTAACGTCTAATCACTACATAGTATAAAACAAAGTCGCTTTCTCTGTCCCTATGTCCCTTTGTATGCTTAAATCTTTGAAACTACGCAACGGATTTTGATGCAGTTTTTTTTAATAGTTAGAGGGTGTCAACGGGGTAGTTTTGATCTATAATTCATGTATAGTGTAGAAATAAAAAGTGATAATTTTCAAGATTTAAAACTTTAATCGAAAACGCTGCCTGAACCCTAAGTGATAAATGAAAACAATCTACTACATTATTATACACCTCTAAAAGGTCTACAAAAAAGTTCGCAAGGGCATATGTCTATCTCTTAGGGATAACCCACAATGACCATTTTTATTTTTTTATTTTTTACGAGAAATAGTGGCTTATTTACGAAGCAATTTTAAACATTACAGCATTAATTTTCATCCAGCTAACTATCTTACATAGATTGTGCTTTTAATATAGATCAATATAGCCCTTTACAGCATGTAATTTAAACTAATATTTACGAAGATATTACAGTATTAATACATAGCGGTACATAGCAGTTGCGTTTGCGCGCCATAAAGCGTGCTGATAAATAGCACAATTTGAACTTTTTAAGATCCAAATATTACTAATTTATTTCTTTTAATGCGGAACGAAGTTCGCCGGGTCAACTAGTGTCTCTATGTATTGAATTCACATGGCACCATTGCATTTATTTTCTAAGAGTCTCTTAGAAATTAAAGGATACATTTTGTAAATTTTTTGGTATGAATATATATTTTTTACTATGAATGGTGAGAAACTATGTATATTTCAAATCTCTTCCTTCTTTTCATCATAAAAACCCAACAAATGGGAATATCCTTATTCCATATTCAAGTAGTAACATATACCGAAGTACGCGAGCAAACTTGCGGGTAAAACCTAGTTAATAGTTTTAATTTATTTTAACTAAAGTATTTCTAGTATAAGCTTCATCAAAGGAATATAATATATGCAGAAATTTATATCAATTATTATTTATTTATTTCTTAGATTTTTGCGAATCACATTTATAACATTAAAGCAACTTTTTAGGATTGTATCACGTTTATTTAGAACTTTTGAACGACTACCATCTTTTTGGTCATCACTCGTGAAAATGATCACTGTAAAGAGTTCGAAACGTCGCGTCGGGAAATAAATAAAAATAAGTTCTAAATTAACGCGATACAACCCACAAAAGGTGGTTTTAATGTTATCAATTATTATTGTTCTGAATTTTGCACTATTTTGATGCCTTTTTAATATGTTGCTTTGTCTTGCTTTTTTGAAACCTTTTAAAAATACATAAATAAGTGTTTAAACTCTTTGTTACAGACAAGGTGACAAAGGCTGAAAATGACTGTGGAGAAGACCAAGGGCCTGAAACAGCCACCTCCAGCGACCAAAAAAGTCGCGCCCGATGGAGGTTGGGCGTGGATGGTTTGTCTTGGAGTTAGTTTAGTTAATGTGAGTAAGAATAACTTTTGTATGTTGTATTGCTTAACGTGTCAAATTTGATATACATACCTATTTATTAACAGTTACTTTTAACTTAGTTGGTATACCCTTGTTAAGGAAATTGTGTGAACTGATGAACTTTCAATTCAAACATCCAAGATAACACCACCTCTTAGAAGATCGACGTAAAGTGGCTCATGTTGCGTTTCGTTCGGTGAGAGAGGTACCCGGAGGCCCACCCCCTGCTACATCCCTTCCTATACTACTTCCTTAAAGGTCGGCAACGCAACTGTAACACTATATGTGTTGCAGGTGTCCATGGGCGGCACTGGTTACTTAACATCAGGTGACACGTCTACCCGTTTGCCCTCCTATCCCATAAAAAAAATAACAAGTGTTAACCATACACGAACTAAGTGATTAGTGACGGCTTGTCACAATAAAAACAAGCTCCTTAGATAATATTGAAGGGTACCTACTGTTGCTGTAGCCAGTAAGTGCGTACGTGACCGTATCTCGCACTATCTTGGTCTTGTACTCTCCATACAACAGTAATTATGATTGCCCGACTCGCTCACATGTCATGTCTTGTTGTTTGACACAATTATTTGCCTCCAAGTGTCCACATACACTCGAATAAGCTATTGCAACACGCTATATTGAAAACATGAAGTTTTCACAACTCATAATAAGATTTATTATGATTAAATTTCCGAAAATATAGGTAGAGAGTTATGCCTGGACTATTTTTTTTTGCTATTGGTTGGAACATTAGTTTTCTCTGTCATCGGAAAAATAAGTTTCTAAAAGTCATTGGTGTGTCACCTCACAACTTTTGAATGAAGAACGGAGTGCTGAATAGAGTCATGATTTCTCGACCTTTTCAATTTCTCGGGTCTCGATAATTCTCGGGGCTAATTTCTTGGGTCTTCTCGGGTTGTCCAGAAATTTACATTTACGGACGTTTTCTCATATTATTTGGTTCCAATAACGTCAACAACTGACTGGTTTCCCTTTCAAACAAAAGTACCTAATGTAACGTAACATCTTTCACAACATTCACAACTTCACGCCTTTTTCTAACCGAAGATGTAGGCAGCGGCCGTACAAGCCTCGACTCGTTGAATCGTTTAATTACGTCCCAAATGGAATAGGTGGCGAACTTTTTGCTCTACACCGGACACGAAGTGTCAGTCATCGATATTTATCTCACGTCAGAACTCTCGAAAAAACTTCCGACAAATTATTCTTGTGAGTCCGGAATCGAACCTACGACTTCTGAGCCAGAAGCCCGGCGCTCGACCATTGGACCACCGAGATTTACATATAAATAAAATTGATATGTCTGTTTGTTATATTGAAATAACTGCTTTCTACTACATTCATATGAATATATACGGTAATCAATATTTAGTAATAGTTATACTCTGATTTCAACTAACTTAGAAAATAAGTTAATCAAAAAAATAACAACTGTTACCTATTAAATCATACAACAAAGGATCTTTCAAACAAAAATGTTTTCTTTAGTCAATACATCTTATAAATAAATATTTAATTTTTAGTTTCATGGTCTGATGTGGGTTACCAATAGTAAAAATCATATTTATAACATCAACTTTTTGATTTTTATTTCCAAAAAGTGGATGCTCTCTGTATCAATGAAAATAACTTTTGAACGACTACCATCTTTTTGTTCATCACTCGTGAAAATGATCTCTGTAAAGAGTTCGAAACGTCGGGAAATAAATAAAAATAAGTAATAAATAAACGCGATATAATCCTAAAAGTTGTTTTAATCTATCAGTGAGATTCGCGAAAGTCTGAGAAATAAACATTCATTAAGAGTTATGTGTTTCATTGGAGAAAATTAAAAGAAAAAAAATCTACTAGACATATTAAAAAAAATATATACCTACCTATAATATCCAAGTAGAGCAAACGAGTTTTAATAATATCTTCCAAATGAAACACAAAAAGTTTAGGCCTTGACCCCAAAGCGTCTATTTTACGTCGTTTGCTGTCAGGGAATATTATACAATCTGGTCTTTAAAAAATCCAAGATGGATGGACAAATGTAGATGCTGTCAAGTGGTGTAGGTGTTTGGAAAAGTTTAGGATCGACATCTTTTTTACCGTCAACTTTTTATTAATTAATGACATCACCATTTCGATTTGTGTTCGCTACACGAATGTGCCGGCTCGACAGGTGAAATACCAAGACCTCTCAGAATATCGACGTAAAGATGCTTTTGTCGTGTTTCGCTCGGTGAGAGAGGTATCCGGAGGCCCAATCCCCTGCACCCTTTCCTTCCCCCTTCTCTTCCCATCCCACTCCTGACCCGGTCCATATCCTATTATAAGGGCCGGCAACGCAACTGTAACACTGTATGTGTTCAGGCATCCAGGGGCGCCATTTGTTGTTCACTATCAGGTGACACGCCTGCTCGTTAGCCCCATATATCATCAATTTACCCATGGTACGCACCACTTACTTTTCGGACATCTGACTGATAAAAAATTGGTCCGACTATGCTTAAATCGTACTTATTTTATTTTTAATATTAACTTTTGACAGAACGAAGTCTGCCAGGTCAGCTAGTCTAGTTAATTATAGGTATTTATTTTCTTATTTAAAAGCTAATTTAAAAAAAAAGTATCTCAGTCAAGACAGACAAAAATTGTAAAAAAATGTTATAAATGTGTCCATGTCCCGTATTCATATGAATGTAGTAACAATCAGTTATTTCAATATTACAAACAGAACACTTCAATTTTATTTATATCTATACATAGATTAGATAATAAACAATTAATTAGCAATAAAGTAATGTTGCAACTATTAACTGAGATATGAATTAGTATACTATATACCTAATATATTTAAAGTTGAATTAAACTGTGTGCAAAATTTTTTTAAAGTAGGCACAGCAGTTTATGGCGCCCATGTTGTCGAAATATTGAAAGATTGGCGATATGAAATTGAAATGTAATAAATTTTAGGTTGTTAATTAGTTAGGTTAAGTAAAACTTGGTAATGTAAGTGATTATTTATTCATACTAGCTGATCCGATGAACTTGATTCAGACATATTATAAATTTAATCATACTATTGGTCGTCCAGTTGCCGAAATTCGAAAATAATTAACTTAATGTCCATAATTATTAACGTGCGACCGAAAGTTCGGTTTCGGCCAAGTTTCAGCCAAAAAACAAGTTTCGGCCGAAACTGGAGTGACGGCCGAATATTCGGTTTCGGCCGGAAAACTTGTTTCGGTCAGACTCTAATAATTATATTACACACTCGGTAAGACAATAGACAAATAATACCAAAAGCAAATATAGACTCGATTCGATCTGACTATAGATTTCCAAATGAACAAAAGAATACCCATCTATGCATGTGTTTATATACCGGGCACAAAGTTTTCAGTCATCGATATTTATCACACATAACTTCCGAAAACAATTTCGAAACGTTATTAGCGTGAGCCAGTGTCAGGATTCGAACCCGGACCTCTGGATCAGAAAGACTGACTAATTTAATAATAATAATATGAAACGAATAATTTTCTCGTTTTCGCAACATTTTTCATTGATCATCCGCTTATCTTATAGATATAGAACATATTTAAGATTTTCGATAGCCTTCATCGAAAAATAGGCTATCTAACACTTGAAGATTTTTCAAGTCAGATCAGTAGCTTTTGAGGTTAGTGCGTTTTAGCATATTTTAGTATATTTTGTCTCAATATTGATATCAAAAACTTTAAAAATAATATAAATATTTTGCTAGCTACATACTTCGGGCATCACAGGTTATCGTCCACTCTTGATACTAAATATTCTCTTTGTTTTCTTTTTGTCAATGCGCAGGAAAGTATTTAGTTTATCTATCTGAATGTTTACAGTCGTCGGATAAATAGTAAGTCCCTGCATGATTGTGATCGGCTCGTTATTTAGTTTTTTCGTAAAAGAAAAATAAATAGAAAAAGGAACGCGAAAAAAATAGTGGTAATGCCACACAGCTCGTTGAATGAATGGGCTAATTCGACCGGTTAAATAACGCCACCTCTCCGAATATCGACGTAAAGAGGCACGTTTTGATCGGTGAGAGAGGTATGCGGAAGCCCACGCTCCTTCCCCCTTCCTTCCCATTCCTCTACCACCAAGTGCTCACCATCAAATGACCCGTTTGCACATTTGCTCCTAATCCCATAAAAAAATTAGCATGCAGAATTAAGACTCGAGCCTCATATTCTCAAGATATTGTAGCTCCTTTTCTTTGTCTGAAAACATGGATAAAGCGTTTTTTTTTAAAATGATATCAAGCTAGTTCGATTTATAGCCCTATGTATATATTGTTTTAATTATAAATATTGTTTTTTCTTTTCAGTTTTCTACGCGTTCATTAGAACCTTCATTCGGTCTTCTTTTCAAAGACCTGCTCGATGACCTCGGCGTCCATACGACGGGTGCCTCAGTCATCGCCAGCACACTAGATTCAGTTGTGAACTTTTCCGGTTTCTTCGTTGGGCCCGTGATAAAGACATTCTCATACAGAAAAGTATGTTTCGTGGGATCAACGATATGTGCACTAGGATTGTTGTTCACGGCACCAGCCAACAGTATGGCTCATATAATAGCCACCTACAGTATTTTGGGAGGTGAGTATTCTCAACTGTCTACTCCTTAACTAATTACCCAATTCAGCCACATATTTCGCAGCACAAATGGGCTGGAAATACCCATGGAATAACACTACACCTCAGAATATTTAGCAAGTGGTTCCTGCCGCCTTTTGTTTGGTGACATACATATTTATCCGGATTCTGAATGATCTCTTCTACTCGATTCCCCATCCCAATTTCGGCCCCCCATCTGTATCCGAATGCCGGCAACGCAACTGTGCAACACTATTTCTGTTGCAAGTATCGATGGACGGTACTTACCCACTAGGTAACCAGTTTGCTCCTTTGCCCTCCCCATAAAAACGCCATATAGAGCGTGGTCTTGATGTAAACCAAAATGGTGTCATGTCAACCATATTTTTACATCAAATAAATTAATCTCTTCAATTCTGGACACATCAGTTATAGCCGTACCGCATATTGCGTCATTGTTTAATACTTTTTTACCTAATGAATTAATTAGCAGTATTTATATTTCACCTAATTGTCACTTCCTTTATGTGATGCAGTTGTTGGGTAAGCTAATCGGTTTGTTTACTGTAATTGGAGCATCAGTGTCAGATGGATGTCGCTAGACTAGTAGTTGTTGTCCACTGTTTAACCTGGGCCATATTTAGGGTTCATGATTTCACGAGCTTTACAATTTCTCAGGTCTCGAGAAATCTCGACTCTAATTTCTGGGGTCTTTTCGGGTTGTTGAGAAATTTACTTAATTATTTGATTTCTTTAACGTTTACGAATTCAGTTGTTTTAACACACTTGATTGTATTCAAAATGCTAATATGTATTAAGAATATTATGGATTAAAATTAAAAAAATATATATATTTATGCGATAGGAGGGCAAACGAGCAGGCGTGTCACCTGATGGTAAACAACCAACGCCGCCCATGGACACCCGCAACACATATAGTGTTACTGTTGCGTTGCCGACCTTTAAGGGATAGGGGAAAGGAAAGGACGGGGAAAGGGTGGTGGGCCTCCGGGTAACTCTCTCACCAAACGAAACGCGGCATAAGCCACTTTACGTCGATCTTCTGACAGGTCGTGGTATTTCACCGGTCGAGCCGGCCCATTCATGCAGCGAACTGCTTGGCTCTACCACTGTTAATAAATTAAAATATTATTATTAACTATTAAAATATTATTATTCAGACTCGTAATTATAACATCATCACTACCAACATTTTTTGTTCTCGACTTTTCTCGAGCTTGATTTTCCGGGAACAAAGCTCAAAGATTTTATGTACGATATGGGAATGAACCCTAGTAGCAATTTAAGTTCCGTAAATCATCTAACTCTCAATTACATTTTTTTGAAGCGTAGTGGAGTTTTGGATCACATATTCCTTAGCTTCTCGATAGCCGCTTCATTACACTTCATTTCGTAGGCACTAGATTTGAACGTTCAAATTCCCAGCTATTTGGTTCCCAAGGCCCAGGGCCAATGGTCTAAGACTCTAGGCTATTAATAAGTGCAATAGACGCTGTTTAATCCGGTCAAACGTACATTTTAATGAAGAGGGCATTGTCTTAGCTTTGTTACATGTTTACAAACAGTTTATGAATTTATCCTTGTGACTTTGAGGAATATACTATTTATAACATAACATAACATAACTTCACGCCTTTTGTTACCCGAAGGTGTAGGCAGCGGCTGTTAAGCCTCGTCTCGCCGTTATGTTTACTTCCCAAATGGAATAGGTGGCGTACCTATTGCCATACCGGGCACAAAGTTTTTCAGTCATCGATATTTATCACACATAACTTCCGAAAACAATTTCGAAAAGTCATTGGTGTGAGCCAGTGTCTGGAATCGAACCCGGACCTCTGGATCAGAAGCCGTGTGCTCGACCACTGCGCCACCGAGACTGCTATTTATAAATCTAAATAAAGACAAAATAAAAGACAAATATGTCGCCCACAGTACCAACTTGGCATCTTCAAGGTTCATATAAACATCATATGCATACTGATAAAATACTGCGCCAACTATACATCTATTTCTGTACATATAAATGAAATTTATGTGTATATTTGTAATATTGTAATAACTGCTTTCTACTACATTCATATGAGTATACATTCGGGACATACGAGTACATTTCCGCATTACATAGCTGTGTGGCGCCGGCTTAGAATACCGCCACCCCATCTCTTCCCGTGGGTGTCGTAAAAGTCGACTAAGGGAAAAGGCTGGAAGAATGGGCAGCAGCATTCTCTCTCAACAAAATACAGCCTACTGCGATCGCCAACCACCCGCCTGCTAAGCATGGCGATTATGGTAAAAACGACCCACATACATTTCCGACCCCTTTTATAGGCTGCTCTATTACCCCCTATCCCATAAGAATGCAACCTGACATATAAAAAAACTCTGCACCGAGTCATTAAGCACTAGACAGAAAGAGTTGAGTGCTGCCAGAATTCATATCTCACTCGCTTCATTGACTTTCATAAGTCTCGTCAAACACGCTTGACTGTTTTTGAAGTCTCGTGACGTCAGCTTCGAAGGAGACACGGGATAAAAGATTTTTTTACATTCGGAATATGTCTCGGTGGTCCAGTGGTCGAGCGCCCCGCTTCTGATTCATGGATTCGCGGGTTCGAACCCTGGCTAACACCAACGACTTTTCAAAATTCTTATCGGAAATTATGTGTGATAAATATCGGTGACTGAATACTTTGTGTCCGGTATAGCAATAAGTTCGTCACCTATTCCATTTGGGACGTAAACATAACGGCGAGTCGAGGCTTAACAGCCACTGCTTTACACCTGCGGGTAGAAAAGGGCGTGAAGCTATGTTATGTTTTGGAATAACTTTGGGTACTATTTAAGTTACTTGAATATTATTCTCTGTATTTAGAGTGTTATAAATATAAGTTTTTTTTTCTCTGTTAGCAAATTCTTGGCGTTATTTGTTTTCTATCACAAAAATGGTGTTAAAAAACTCTTATCATCGTAAGCGAAACGTGTGCGAGCTTGCCGGTCATATTAGATAAAATGTATGAATGCTCTTCTCTTCGTTACGTTCAGTGTCCGGTATCAGGCGTCGATAATGTTCCCTTATCGGTGTTTTCACACGGTCTCCAATAAAAATATTGAAATTATACTCCAAAATAGGTATATGATGTAATTGAATTCTTGGTTATGATGCATTGGCCACGAAATACCTTCGCCAACTATTGGTGTAATATTGCCAAGCATTGAGTCTCGGTTATATTATATTATATTAAGTAACGTAGAAATATCTACACGAGGAATATTACTGGTTTTAAAAACCTATTATAACAAAATAAATAATAGTTTAAAAAAACTAAAAAACACGCTTTTTATTGAAAACCGAACTAAAAAATAGAAAAATAAAAAAAAAATACTTTATTTTAAAAAAAGCGTGGGGTGCTTGTTAAGATATTATCGAAATGATAATCACTCTACTCATATCTGTCAATAAAATATTTATAACTATTGACACCATGCACCCCACGCTTTTTTTAAAATAAAGTATTTTTTTTTATTTTTCTATTTTTTAGTTCGGTTTTCAATAAAAAGCGTGTTTTTTAGTTTTTTTAAACTATTATTTATTTTAAATTTTTTAGTTCGGTTTTGTATGACAGCGCGTTTTTTAGTTTCGAATTTGAGGAATAGCGCCATCTGTGACTTGTATAAGGAACTCGTTTCAAGTTGATAACATAAACTTTCCGCTGATTGCCACTAGATGGTGCGATTTGTGAACTTTCATAGTTCACAAATCGCACCATCTATCGTTCAAAAAAGCGTGGGGTGCATGGTGTCAATAGTTATAAATATTTTATTGACAGATATGAGTAGAGTGATTATCGTTTCGATAATATCTTAAAAAGCACCCCACGCTTTTTTTAATTTATATTAATTGAAATTTTTAACACTATTTTCTTAATTTAAATTCATTAAAATTTATTTTCTATTTTTTAGTTCGGTTTTCTAGTCTAGAACTTTCATAGTTCACAAATCGCACCATCTAGTGGCAATCAGCGGAAACTAAAAAAGAAGTCGGTTACAAACAAACCTACAAACCTACAAACCTACAAACATACAAACATACATACAGGTGAAGCTAATAAAAAGCTAATAAAAAAGGAGTTCGAAATTTAAAATACGTAGTTGATTAATACAATTTGAAAAAAGTTAAATTCAAATTCGGACTATGGTGGCTGGCTGTCACTTCTTCATTTCTTTTTTGTTTATTGAGGCACTGGCACAGGCGTGCATCTGCCTAATTTATATGAAAATTGACTCACTTTTTCTATGATAAAAAACATAATACAGTGATGGTATAGAAAGCCAGAACTCGGTTATCTATCCAATTATAATGTTGTGATTGTATTGAATGCATAAGTAATTGCTAATTGTTTGTGAGTCATTCTATTTTACACACCATTATGTTTGACAAAGAGCTTATCGAATATCATTGGGTGTTTACGAAGTACGTTAATGAAGGAATGTCATCAACCGACCGCGCCAGTTTATTCGTTTTCGGTTACCTATTTATAGTTACATATTTATTTGATAAGCCCCATAACCAAAAGTACATTATTGATTTTACTTTTGTTGTTGTCATTAAATTTGTCTGGTTGTCATTAACTCTGTCGGCTGGTTTACCGTCACACTGCCTGACGTCTGTTGCACTCCCTTCCTCCGCTTAAGATTCTTGTATCTATGTGTCTGTTCGTGGCTAAGCTCGTCATCATCTCCCTGTCCTGTTCCTATCATTTGGGGTCGGTACAAAAGGTATTCCCTTTCATAATTTCCTACCAATTCGCTTCCAGACTAACACCCTTCTTAATCATGTCGTCTTTCAAACAAACTATACATGTTTCCTCTTCTCTTCTTCCCATTTTTCTTCTTTCTTTGCCTCAGCTGTTTTCTTTTATTTTATTTTATTATATTTTGCGTAAAATAGATATATTTTATCATGCACAAATATTGTATATGTTCTCTTTATAATAAAATTTATCAGTTAATGAAAGTCCCGTTGTAATTAGGTATTTGAAAAAAAAAAATATTGATTTTTTTTTATGTATTTTAAAACTTTATTATTAATAATATTGATATTTAATGCAAAAACTTCAAAAAATTATTTTTTCAATTAATTATAAACAATTAAAAATTGATGAAATTTAAATAAAAATCACGTGACTATAAACGCGCCATGATTGGTCACTATAGTTGTGACGTCATAATGTTTTAGCTATTTAATAACAGTACAGCGTTTACGGCTAATACTCATGTCTAGACAATAATATTGAAAATTTATTGCTAAAATACGAGTTGTTAGTTGATTTAAATTAGTTATGTGTGATAAAGGATTTATTAAGGCAAAGTCTGATAATATTCCTGATGTTGATATATTTATGATCACCGATTTTTTAAGAAATGACGTTTGACGACGACAACGACGACGTTTCTTGAGAAAGAATTAAGAGTAAAAATAACGCGTCCGGGGATGTATCTTGTACCTAGTTATCCGATTTTTGCAGCATCTCCTGATGGAATGACAAGCAATGCCATTGTTGAAGTAAAATGTCCCACCAGTCATAAATCATTGGATATTTTTCTAGCAAAAGGTAAAGTCAGCTTGAAGTGTAATGCCCAAATGCAACTACAAATGTTATTGACTGGTAAAAAATAAAGTATCTTTTGTGTTGCTGATCCACATTTTGAAGAAAATAAAACTATTTACATTAAAAAATTTATTTACTGAACTTTCCTTAAATATATAATAATTATTTGATTTGTATACTTAGATAAATAATAATTAATAAAAATGGTATTAAGAAATACTTACATAGAAATGATCTTCACAACAAAAAAAAATCGATTTTGTTTGGGGATTATCACGGTGCACTGCTTGAAACCATTTATTTCGACATTTGTCATCTTGGGGAACATTTAAAAACATTTTATCAGGAGTTGCCTTTGTAGTATTCGTACATAATGGTACAAAACAAGAAGGATAACTTTTGAGGTTCGACATTTTTAATATAAATTTAAATATTTAATAATGACAACAAAATTAAATAGATCAAAACACTGTATTTATTATTTTTCTATCAACTGCAATGAGTGAAAACTAACATTAAGACGTCACACGCGCTCGGGTTTGTTCGGGAGTTGTCGGCGTGTCTTCGGTACTGGATTCAAAAATTTATTTTTATTTTGAAATAACTTTTGAATTATTGCGAAAAAAAAAAAAAAAAAAATGTTTTGTTATAAAACTAATATATAATCTTTCAATTTATCACAAAAAAATTTTTTTTTCAAATACCCAATTGTCGATATTTGGGAAATTACCGAAAATTTAAAAATAATCTACCTACACTCTATCTTTTGTTTTTACCTATTTTGTCAACACACATTTAAATTGTATAAATTAGTATAAAGTGTAGTAAAGTTTATTATAAATATAAATAGTGTGAATAAGTGAATTTGTAGTAATCGTTATTATTATTGGTTACCGTTTATTTGTTTATTTATGATGACTGAATAATAATGGGTAACAATACTGCTAGTAGGCACTTAGAACACGCGCAGGAAACGTGCTCAACAAGTTACTACCGATAAACTTCAATTATTATTGGTTAATTTCAAAATATCAGTTATTTAATAGTCTCGGTGGTCCAGTGGTCGAGCACCCGCTTCTGAATCCAGAGGTCGCGGTCTCAAATCCTGACTGACACTCACTCAAACCAATGACTTTTCGAAATTATTTTCGGCAGTTAAAGCCCGAATACTGAACCGCTACTCAAATATATAAGCGCTACTTAAGCGTCTAAGTAGCTGACACATTAGTCAGAATACGTGAAATTTGAGCAGTAAGTAGCACTTTATTGATTGTCAGATTTGAGTGGCGGTTCAGTATTCAGGCGTAAGTGTGATAAATATTGATGACTAACAATGGTATGGCAATATGTTCGCCGCCTGTTCCATTTGGGACGTAAACATAACGGCGAGACGAGGCTTAACAGCCGCTGCATACACCTTCGGGTAACAAAGGCGTGAAGTTATGTCTATTTCAAATATTTGTTCCTGAATATATAATTGATATCTATTGAGTCATTGTTATTTACACAGCAAGACGATTTTGTGACAATCTGTCGTCGGCATCTTCTAATTATTTAGGACAAGTCAACTAAATTTATGTAGATGGGTGATGTCGTTCCCTTTAATGAATATCGTTGTGCTATAAAAGTTAAAGATTTTCTTGGCTGACTAAATTATCTATACCTATATAATATATATATATATCGATACCTTAATTCGCAAACCTACTACCTCCACTTTTTTTCTAAAATGAAAATTTTGATACCGATAGAGTCTAGATAATGTTTAGTTTCTGCCGGTATCAAAATGCCATTTTCGAAAAAAAGTGAAGTTATTAGGTTTGCGAATTAGGGTATCGATATATATATAAATGGAATTGAGGTGTTTGTTTGTATTATTGAAATTACTGCCTTCTATTAAGGTACATATACCAATTTTTTTTTTCAATGTTTGGTAATTTTTTTTAGAAAAACTGTCTTTATTTAGTCATTTATTGCTCCCGAGGCGAAACAAAGTTTGCTGGGTCAGCTAGTATAAAATAATAGGTACTGGCCGTGTCAGGCATATTCGCCCAAACTTTTATGAGTCTCAAAGTGTCTGAGTCCTCAAGATTTTGTTTACTGCTGAAGGACTATGATTCGTAATGGAATATCCACGCATCTGTTTCATCAATGTATACCACTACAAGGAAATATGTTGCCTGTTTATTCGAAGATGCCAAATATTCCATTCAATTTTGTGAGAACACTGCCCAAGCTTGAGGATATTACGGGCGAGATGATAGTAAAGAATAAATATTTTCCGTAATTACATCATGCCAATTAAATCGCCCTCTTTGTTGTGGTTTTTTAAAAAGACCATGACTATTATTGTTTTGTCATTGTTAAAGAAACAGTGGGTGGTACTATTGGTTCATATAAAACTTCATAGCAGTGTGTGTGCGGCAATTCTTTGTATTTTGTTAAAAATCTGGATGTATCTATGAAAAGATCTGCCTAAAAAACATCGTAAATGCGCTTTACATTTATAATGTTTTTGGATAATTTTACTAGGAATTTTGGCATTGGATCCGTCATCCTAATTTACGAAGACGATTGATTAATAATTTGGATAGAATACTGTACATACATACATACATAACTTCACGCCAAATCCCTTGCGGGGTCGATTTTTAAGGCTGCATAACATCACCTTTCTCCAGAACACTTTTTATTTGGTCATGGAATGTGTGTCATGGCCGTCCGCGACTCCTACATCCGTCCACTTTTGCATTGTATATCTGCTTAGTCAATCTCGCATCATCCATTCTCTCTACATGTCCGAACCATTGGAAAAAAAAAGAAAAGAAAGAATACTGTAAGGACAAAAATTATGCCAGATCAAGATCTGAAAACGGGTACTTGAAATTTTAAATCGTTTAAATTTGTTTTGAGAACCATACGTGTATTTTTGATTGTTTGTAAAACTGTTTTACACAAATGGGTTAATAAAATACGCTATTCAGCATTGAAGTTCAGCCAAAATTAGATATATACTCGTATCGTTTTTCCGTGGGTTGAAATTCGTATGAGTTTCTTGCCAGGTTCTTCTCATGATACTCTAAATGGCCAACTTCTGATTAAGTCTGCCGCCACTGTCTATCGAAACTGGCTAATATTAGACTTAAATTCGTCGAGTATCTTAATAGAAGACTGTCCATGGATTTAAGATACTATGAAAGAGCTATTATTTATATTCGTTCAAAAATTTTTCAGGGTTTGGAGTGGGACTCGCCTCATCATCATCGTTCGTGTCCTTGAACCACTATTTCTCTAAGAAACGTGGTCAAGCCGTGGGTTTATCCATGGCGGGCACTGGTTTCGGTCTGATGGTGATGCCACAACTAGTCAAATTATTACTGGGCGAGTTCGGATTCAGATGGACTGTTGTGATATTGGGTGGCTTAGCCTTCCACGCAGTGCTAGGATCGTGTTTACTCCAACCTGTTAAGAGGCACCTTATCGATGTGCCAGTGGATTGTGAAATGCAAGATGTGAAGGTAAATATTTATCTATGTACTTGATCTGCTTAGTCATATATAATATCTAAGTTATAAATATAATATACACAGCGATATCCTGAGTATTTTTTAAATATTTCATAACTGAGTTAGTAAGTAACTTTTAGGTTGGCCTAGCTTCGTGGCTCTACTATAGTGTATGTTTCCAATCAAATCCAACCTTACCTAACATAGAACTAGAGCGACTTCGCTTGATACTATTTTAAGTAAATATTAAATATCTTTACCATGAAACAGATAATATCAGCACAATTGTAATATATATTAATATAAGCTTATTGCTACTCGTCATTTTTTTTATTTTCCTGTTCTTACTCCACTTTACGTGGGGTCGGCACAACATGTCATCCTTTCGAACTATCCATGTTGTCAAAACATTTGACTGTGGTTTTACGATCGGCCGCCTATTTGACTTCATCCCCTCTTGGGAATGCTTTCGTTAGTGGAATAGGGAAGTGGTTGGAAATGAACTGGGAAGGGTAGAGGGTAAGAGGTTGGGCCTCCGGATACCTTTCTCAACGAGCGGAACATGGCAGGTCTTATGAAGTTACATAAATCTTTACTTGACAGTCGAGTAATACCTAGGCAAAGTAAAACTATAAATAGTCTAAAAACATTTGGCTCACGAAAACTGCAAACGCCAGTTGAGAATGGCGTACAAATATTAAAGGTTTGTTATTTTAACAAAATCAAATCGCAAGTCAACAACTTGTTTACTAAGCATTAAGCTATTTAGCTGTTTACATAGTTGCAAATCCATCCGTTTGTTCTGATGTGTGCGTAGGACGCAGTCCACTTCAAACTCGGTCACCGGGTTTGATAAATTACTTACCGACTGGCGTTTTAATATCGCCTTTTTGCATAATTATATTTGTCTATGACATTTGTTTTTATAACTTCTCTCCTCTTTCTACCCAAAGATGTTGGCTTGCCAGATTTGAAATCTCGACTCGCCGAATTGTTACGTCTCAAATGGAATGGTTGCGGAACCTATTGCCATATAATAGGCGCAATGTTGTCAATCATCGATATATACATTACATATAACTTTCGAAAAGAATACCGAGAAGTCATTAATGTGAGTTCTGAATCGATCCCACATCTTCATGATCAAGAAATACCTAACTAACTTACTATCGGGGACTGAAATTTATAGGCAACCCATATGCAGTATATTTATTGACATATTAAATCATTACATAGTATAAAATAAAGTCGCTTTCCGCTTTCTATCCCCTAATAATCTTTAAAACTACGCAATCGATTTTGATGCGCTTTTTTTTAATAGATAGGGTGTCAACGTGCTGATTTTTATCTATAATGCATGTATGATGTAGTAAAGAAAAAGTGATAAATCCAAAATTTACTTGTTTATTACTTTTGATGCGGAACAAAGTTCGTCAGTTCAGCTAGTTTAATATAAAATACGTTTCTTCAAATAAATACGACGTTGAAGGTCATTGTTCAGCGGATCTCTTACTATATTGGTTAGTTATATCTAAATAATTTTATTACACAACTAGTTTTATTTTCCGAGACAGAGTACTTATTTGCCATCACAAATGCCATATATCGTCTCATGATCTCATAATAGGTTACATTATTGGTCAGAGATGTACTTTATAACGATAAATGCTATAGTAAAACGCTCTAATTTGGTTATGTGGACAGTGGTAGAGCCAATCAGTTCGCTGCATGAATGGGCCGGCTCGACGGGTGAAATACCACGACCTCTCAGAAGACCGACGTAAAGTGGCTCATGCCGCGTTTCGTTCGGTGAGAGAGGTACCCGGAGGCCCACCCCCCTCCCCGTCCTTTCCTATCCCCTATCCCTTAAAGGTCGGCAATGCAACAGTAACACTATATGTGATGCTGGTGTCCATGGGCGGCGTTGGTTGCTTACCATCAGGTGACACGCCTGCTCGTTTGCCCTCCTATCCCATAAAAAAATATGTATTTGATTACCAAATACATAACCAAATTAGAGCGTTTTAGTTAAGCGACTAGTTTGATAACCGCCAATAGTGGCATCGGCTTACGGCCGAAGCCAATAATCAATCTGTAGTTTAAGATTGAAGTCAATCTGAGATTACTGTGTATCTGTCAAACGATCCTCAATCCTCGTGCCAATAACAAAACATATCTATCCGTCTTACTTTCCAACCGCAGATAGCCGGTAAACCGTTCCCTCTTTACTGTTCCGTTTCACACAAAACTGTGAATAATGCTATAAGTTTATTCCGCGTTATATTTATAAGAAACTAATTCGGAGTGTTAGAAATATTACATAGTACGTTAGGGAAAACTAATTTTGCGATTTCTTATAGAATAACACATTTATTCTACAAGAAAACACCAAATTATATTCTTTAAGTTTTAACAAAAGTTGTTGAAAGGAACGAAATTTGACATATCACAAATAAACATTTATTTACGAAATACGCCGCTGCATTCAAACAAGAATTTAATTAGCTGTAATTTTAGTTAGTTTTTTTAATAATAATCTAAATACAGTGAACATCAAATACGTTTGACATGAATATTGAATCTGTAAGTAATTTGTTTCTTTACAAAAGTATGCTGATCCGTCGCGTTCTCACATAACTTTCATGAAATTGAATTGTTATTTACAGATTAAAGGCAAACCTCTTACAAAGGAGGAAACTAGAGCTCTGATAGATTAATAGAAAAAAGCAAAATAATTACGACAAAGGCGACAAACGCATCAAATAATAAATTGAAGATGGAGGAATGGCTTCAAATAACAAATAACGCCAGCGCCGCGAATTGTCCAAGGAACCCACAGCAGCTAAGTCTAAAAAGGGAAAACTTTAAAAAAAATGCTCGCAAACGCTGCACTAAGATAAATATAAGAATAAACCAATTTAAGGTTAGTCATCGTAGTGTCATTATTTTAAGATATTGCTTGCCTTATTTTCATTGTTTAATTTACCTTTTTATTACTATTCATTTTAGACTGGGGGTGGCCCTGCTGATTATATACCACCTGATGAAGTATTACACAGGATAACTGCATTACTTGGTAGTACTGCCACTGGCTTTACTGCTGAGTTTGTTGGTGATAGTCAAATAGTGCAAGCAGAAAATGGTGGTGGTGATGCCACTGTGTCACCCATAGTCGAGGCAGATTGCGTTATTGGGGATGATAATAATAATATTATAGTTGAAATATATGATTTCCGAAGAGAAAATACCCCAACACAAAGCATTTAATTTTAATCAAAATCTCAAATACTTAATATGTATGTGATAAATAGATCAACTAAATGTGATTACTTAATATGTATGTGATAAATAGAGCAAGTAAATGTGATTACATAACATGTATGTGATAAATTAGCAAATAAGTTTGATTAATATATATATGTATATATATAAATATCTGTGATAAATATAGCAATGAAGTGTGATTAATACTAATTTAATAAACAGTCACATTAATAATAAACATTTGTTTTATTCCATAGTCAAAATTACAGTTTAAATGTTAGTGTTAATATTAATAAAAAACATTGAGTAGATCGATTCAAGTACAAATATTAAGTTACAAAAGTATTGTTTTATTTTCAAAATTTTAATCACACAAAATAATTGTTTATTAGCTCAGTTCTTGAAATATTAACTTACAAAAGTATTGTTTTATTTTCAACATTTTAATCACACAAAATAATTGTTTATTAGCTCAGTTCTTGATTGTGTATCTTGGTCCATATTTAGGTTCATATCAATAGAATCCGAGTTTGTCACTTCTAAGTTAGTTAGTTAACCTCTGTAGGTATTCAATTATGTATTCTGCGTATATTGTGGAATACTGCTGTGGCAATTATTATTTGATGGACCTTAGGCAATAACAAGCGCATGGTAAGGCCCACAATAGGAAACTTGCACTTCCATATACCGAAAGCTCTGAAACAATAGTAGTATACCTATAAAACTCATAACATTACTAGCTAGTCTGAAAGAGAGTCAGTTTTAAAGTAAGAATGAAAAATGCAAGAGTAACACAGCATATATACAGTGTAAAAGCAAAAAGATGTAGGAGTTGAGGAAGGGCACAGCATACCATAAATGACCAAATTGAATGTGTCCTAATGTGACGTCAAAGAAACAATAAGTATTTATGAAAAGAGTTATGAAAATCGAATAAGCAAGAGAGATATATAAGAACGGTGTCTTATGCTTAGATTCTGTTCTTTCTGCCTACTTCACAAGTTATTTGGCGTGAAGTTGATTTAGGTTTACAAACTTAAGCATAACATCTGTATTTTTCAATTGTTACCTTTGTATGGTGTTCCTGGTTCTGATATGTGCTTTGTTATAGTTATGTTCTGCCAGAGTAGACGGGTTCAAAATTGGTGTCAATAAATAAAATCGGTTTGGATAAGCACTATCACCAAGCATCCAGTGGTTACCAAAGTGACCTGACTCACATTTAACTACAAAGAAAATATAATGAATTAATAAATAAGTTGTTTTGATAATTGCACTAGTAAGTACTCATTAAATATTTCAATCTGCAATCTGGTAAAAACTTTCTGTATTTAAATTATGGACAATGATGTACTGATCATATAATTTGGCAATTGCATGCGATACATCATTCACTATTCTTCCTGGTGTTGATTTGGATACTCCCAGAAAGTCTGCGACAGAAATTAACATTGTGGCTAATGCAAAAAACCTCAATGATAGTAATAGTTAATGATATTCGTATTGCAGGAATCACGGTGCTTCATCAAGAAGCACCGTGCAATACGAATATTGATTATTAGCGTTGGTATTGATTAGTATTTATGACACTGAAAGATAAATTGCAAATACATATTTGAATAGACAAACCTTGTGGAGGTTACCTACTCTGATATGTGGCACTATTTGAGTAAGCAAAGAATTCACAGCTACTTTTGACAACCGAAATCTAAAAGTAAAATCGGCATCCTCGAGGCTCTGCATATAATTTACCCTTTTGAGTCTCGTAAGAGCAGCTCTCATTTCGGTATCGCTTTCGCTATCCCAGTCTGATAGCAAAGCAAGGACTTCCAAATATCACTATCACTGTCCATTTTTAGATTATTTCAATAAAATTTATTGTAATCCTATCTCTAAACCAAGGAATTTCTCGGATTGAAATCTAAGATTGATTACGGTGATCGAAGTCAGTGTCAAAACCATCGGATCGAATATTGGCACGCGCAAACTGTCATTTTAGAACAAATTTCAATCTCTAATCTCTGATCCGCCCTCCCAAAGATAGATTGATTCTAGAGATCGCTTATTCAATCCATAGATTGATTATTGGCACGCTTATTAACAGAAATGGATTGAAATATTGATCTTAGATAGCAAAATTTGGATTGGGATTGATTATTGGTTTCGGCCGTTAGAGGACAAAGGTAAAAAAATGTATTCATACATGTGTTGAAGTTTATATCGCGTGAACTTCGTAAATACGTTTATCATTTAAAAGATTAGTGCTCCACTGCTTTTGATCATAGCGTGATGATTTATAGTCTAAAGCCTTCCTCAATAAATAAACTATCTAACACGAGACGATTTTTAAAATTTGAACAAATGGTTTCTGAGATAAGCGCGTTCAAACAAACAAACTCATCAGATTTATAATATCAGTATAGATATGTCTCATCATACGTAGAAATGATTGTAATTAATTGTTGATCGCTATTTATCTTTAATAATTTCCGTAAAATTCCGAAAAGTCGTTCGTGTGGGTTCGAATTAGATCTCGAGACTTCTTATTCAGAAGTGTTGAACGCCTAAGCCACCGAATCATTGAACTGCTATTGAATTTTTCAATGTCATGAACAATTTAAGATAGGTATAAGTATGTTATTACACTTATATATGTAACACAAGGTTTTTTACAGTCGTATTTAATACGGTACTATTTCACGGTACACAGCTTATCAAGTACTCGAGGTACAAACACACCGACTCGTGAAGGATTGTGAAGGCTTTGACGGTTATCATTCGTTCCACAATTCGTCTGAATTTACTGATTATCTTCGCAATATCACGAATAAACGAAACAGTTTATTATTGGCAGAGCCACGCAGTTCGTTTCATGAATAGGCCAGCTCGACCAGTGAAGTGGCTCATGTCGCTCTCCCTCTTTTCCCCGTCCTACTCCATTAGAGGCCGGTGACGCAACTGTGACACTATCTGTGTTCGAAGTGTCCACGGGTGGCGGTAGTTGCTTACCATTAGGTACCCGCATGTAAGTTTAGTCTCCTATTCTCCTAAAAACTCCTTAAAAGTTCGTATTACACACTAAGAAAAAAAATAGTTTCACTCTAGTTTAAATTTTGATGGGCAACCCTAAGTCCTTTGCATATTTAATCTTTCTGTATCACACACTTAAGAGAAAACTATATTAATTCCAGGAAATGGAGTGCATAATGGAGAGTGATGAAGAGAATGAAGATAAATTTGATATAAACCCACTGGTGGTGCCAAAAATTACTAAACAACGTTCCCATGGCAACATGAACCATCCTTCCGTCAGAACCATAGGGTTGCCACGTGCGAAAACCTGTGACAAACCATTGCCGGAGTTCGAGAAGAGAAGCAGACTGCACCCCGGCTTGACTACTGCCGCTTCTGTCGCCGCTATGACAAGGGTCACGTCCAGCGGAAGCATGAGTGAGGCCGCTAGGAAAAGAAAGGTGTCCGTTATCTCGAATATTTCAAACATGGACTTCACCGGGAGTTACCTGCAGTTGTATCTAGATGTGAGTATATTTAAGAATACTAGTGTATTGTAGACATCGTAGGAGAATTCTTAATTGTAAAAGTTTATTGGCATATAATAGCATTGATCCTAAAACGTACCATAATATCGGTCTTGTCGGTCTTATCGGTCCTTGCGAGCGGAGTCGCATAAAGAATTAATGTGAACTTTGTTTATACGGTCTCCACATGTACATTTATTTCTTCAAGCGCAGCAATTAATAATCGGTTTGCTAAAAAGTTTTATCTTAAACGATTCCCGCTTCAGCTGCCGAAGCAGGAAACGTTTGAGATTTAAAAACTTTTATCTATAAGTAATAAGGAAAGATACTTACTAAATAGACCGAAATAGATTTTAAATTGCTTTTATTGGCAGTTAATTGGAAACTTAGTTTCTCGTATAAAAAAAATTATACGGTTTTCCGCTTACGGCCGAAGCCAATAATCAATCTGTAGTTTAAGATTGAAGTCAATCTGAGATTACTGTGTATCTGTCAAACGATCCTCAATCCTCGTGCCAATAACAAAACTTATCTATCCGTCTTACTTTCCAACCGCAGATAGCCGGTAAACCGTTCCCTCTTTACTGTTCCGTTTCACACAAAACTGTGAATAATGCTTTAAGTTTATTCCGCGTTATATTTATACGAAACTAATTTGGAGTGTTAGAAATATTCCATAGTACGTTAGGGGAAACTAATTTTGCGATTTCTTATAGAATAACACATTTATTCTACAAGAAAACACCAAATTATATTCTTTATGTTTTAACAAAAGTTGTTGAACGGAACGAAATTTGACATATCACAATTACACATTTATTTACGAAATACAAGAATTTAATTAGCTGTAATTTTAGTTAGTTTTTTTAATAATAATCTAAATACAGTGAACATCAAATACGCTTGACATGAATATTGAATCTGTAAGTAATTTGTTTCTTTACAAAAGTATGCTGATCCGTCGCGTTCTCACATAACTTTCATGAAATTGAATTGTTATTTACAGATTAAAGGCAAACCTCTTACAAAGGAGGAAACTAGAGCTCTGATAGATTATTAGAAAAAAGCAAAATAATTACGACAAAGGCGACAAACGCATCAAATAATAAATTGAAGATGGAGGAATGGCTTCAAATAACAAATAACGCCAGCGCCGCGAATTGTCCAAGGAACCCACAGCAGCTAAGTCTAAAAAGGGAAAAATTAGAAAAAAATGCTCGCAAACGCTGCACTAAGATAAGAATAAACCAATTTAATTGTTGGTTAGTCATCGTAGTGTCATTATTTTAAGATATTGCTTGCCTTATTTTCATTGTTTAATTTACCTTTTTATTACTATTCATTTTAGACTGGGGGTGGCCCTGCTGATTAATACCACCTGATGAAGTATTACACAGGATAACTGCATTACTTGGTAGTACTGCCACTGGCTTTACTGCTGAGTTTGCTGGTGATAGTCAAATAGTGCAAGCAGAAAATGGTGGTGGTGATGCCATTGTGTCACCCATAGTCAAGGCAGATTGCGTTATTGGGGATGAAAATAATAATATTATAGTTGAAATATATGATTTCCGAAGAGAAAATACCCCAACACAAAGCATTTAATTTTAATCAAAATCTCAAATACTTAATATGTATGTGATAAATAGATCAACTAAATGTGATTACTTAATATGATAAATAGAGCAAGTAAATGTGATTACATAACATGTATGTGATAAATTAGCAAATAAGTTTGATTAATATATATATGTATATATATATAAATATCTGTGATAAATATAGCAATGAAGTGTGATTAATACTAATTTAATAAACAGTCACATTAATAATAAACATTTGTTTTATTCCATAGTCAAAATTACAGTTTAAATGTTAGTGTTAATACTAATAAAAAACATTGCGTAGATCGATTCAAGTACAAATATTAAGTTACAAAAGTATTGTTTTATTTTCAATATTTTAATCACACAAAATAATTGTTTATTAGCTCAGTTCTTGAAATATTAAGTTACAAAAGTATTGTTTTATTTTCAACATTTTAATCACACAAAATAATTGTTTATTAGCTCAGTTCTTGATTGTGTATCTTGGTCCATATTTAGGTTCATATCAATAGAATCCGAGTTTGTCACTTCTAAGTTAGTTCAGTTAACCTCTGTAGGTATTCAATTATGTATTCTGCTTATATTGTGGAATACTGCTGTGGTAATTATTATTTGATGGACCTTAGGCAATAACAAGCGCATGGTAAGGCCCACAATAGGAAACTTGCGCTTCCATATACCGAAAGCTCTGAAACAATAGTAGTATACCTATAAAACTCATAACATTACTAGCTAGTCTGAAAGAGAGTCAGTTTTAAAGTAAGAATGAAAAATGCAAGAGTAGCACAGCATATATACAGTGTAAAAACAAAAAGATGTAGGAGTTGAGGAAGGGCACAGCATACCATAAATGACCAAATTGAATGGGTCCTAATGTGACGTCAAAGAAACAATAAGTATTTATGAAAAGAGTTATAAAAATCGAATAAGCAAGAGAGATATATAAGAACGGTGTCTTATGCTTAGATTCTGTTCTTTCTGCCTACTTCACAAGTTATTTGGCGTGAAGTTGATTTAGGTTTACAAACTTAAGCATAACATCTGTATTTTTCAATTGTTACCTTTGTATGGTGTTCCTGGTTCTGATATGTGCTTTGTTATAGTTATGTTCTGCCAGAGTAGACGGGTTCAAAATTGGTGTCAATAAATAAAATCGGTTTGGGTAAGCACTATCACCAAGCATCCAGTGGTTACCAAAGTGACCTGACTCACATTTAACTACAAAGAAAATATAATGAATTAATAAATAAGTTGTTTTGATAATTGCACTAGTAAGTACTATTAAATATTTCAATCTGCAATCTGGTAAAAACTTTCTGTATTTAAATTATGGACAATGATGTACTGATCATATAATTTGGCAATTGCTGTGATACATCATTCACTATTCTTCCTGGTGTTGATTTGGATACTCCCAGAAAGTCTGCGACAGAAATTAACATTGTGGCTAATGCAAAAAACCTCAATGATAGTAATAGTTAATAATATTGGTATTGCAGGAAGTGCTTCATCAAGAAGCACCGTGATTCCTGCAATACGAATATTGATTATTAGCGTTGGTATTGATTAGTATTTATGACACTGAAAGATAAATTGCAAATACATATTTGAATAGACAAACCTTGTGGAGGTTACCTACTCTGATATGTGGCACTATTTGAGTAAGCAAAGAATTCACAGCTACTTTTGACAACCGAAATCTAAAAGTAAAATCGGCATCCTCGAGGCTCTGTATATAATTTACCCTTTTGAGTCTCGTAGGAGCAGCTCTCATTTCGGTATCGCTTTCGCTATCCCAGTCTGATAGCAAAGCAAGGACTTCCAAATATCACTATCACTGTCCATTTTTAGATTATTTCAATAAAATTTATTGTAATCCTATCTCTAAACCAAGGAATTTCTCGGATTGAAATCTAAGATAGATTACGGTGATCGATGTCAGTGTCAAAACCATCGGATCGAATATTGGCACGCGCAAACTGTCATCTTAGAACAAATTTCAATCTCTAATCTCTGATCCGCCCTCCCAAAGATAGATTGATTCTAGAGATCGCTTATTCAATCCATAGATTGATTATTGGCACGCTTACTAACAGAAATGGATTGAAATATTGATCTTAGATAGCAAAATTTGGATTGGGATTGATTATTGGTTTCGGCCGTTAGCCCACATCCGCTACACCCGTACCTCGCGATAAAAGACATAAAAGACATTGGTTTTAAATAATTAAAAACTGATTTCATTATTTGCAGACAGCTGACGATGAAGCAATACAGATGAAGCCCATAAAAAAAGTGGAACCGGCAGAGAAGAAGAATTTTGTTAGGAGATTTATCGATCTAATGGACCTAGATTTATTAAAAGACTGGTCTTTTTTGAATCTTTTACTCGGCCTCTCGCTGTTCTGGAGCGGTGAACTTCAATTTAGGATGTTGACGCCGTTCTTCATCAGCAGTTTGGGTTACAACATGAGTGACACCGCGTTCTGTCTCTCAATGACTGCCATCACCGATATTCTGGTGCGATTAATTCTACCGCCTATTTTTGATAGGACCACCATATCGAAGAAGATGATCTTCTTCATATCTTCTTTCTTTTTAGCTGTTACCAGATCGGGTGAGTGTTGTTATTATTATTATTTTTTTAAACTTACTATCTGTCCGGACTGACTTGGTTCTGGGAAAAGTTAATAATAAAAAATAATTATGAGATAATATTTCTGAAGGAAGGTGTTGTTAGGAGCTTCAAAAATCGACGCGCGCTCATGAAAAGACTTGTGAAAGTCAACTAAGTGAGTGAGGTGTGTAAGAATCGTGCCTTATGGCGCTCTGTTCCCTCTGCATATCCCGCAAGGGATTTGGTGTGAAGTTATGTATGAGATAATATGAGATGTAAATGTGCCTTAGTTATAATAATCACATTGAGTAGAGGATACTAGTAGAGAGAGAATTTTATTGATTACATTACTTGCTGGAGTCCCCTTGGGATGCATGCATGGAATAGGGAAGGGGTCAAAAGTGGGATGGGGAGCAGAGAGGGAGAGTGGCTTGGGCCTCTGGAGACCTCTCTCACCAAACGAAACGTGGTATGAGCCACTCCACGCCGATGTTCTGAGAGGTCGTGGTATTTCACCAGTCGTGATGGCCCATTCATGCAGCGAGCTGCGTGACGCTACATTCAAACTAATACTTTCTATTACTATATTATTTCTAATACTTTATTTATTTATTCAGTATTAGCTGAACAAACAGACTGGGTGCCTCTGATGGTCTGGTTGTCTATATGCGGTTTCTTCAGAGGGATGTGTCTCAGTAACTTCACTCTCACTATATCTGAGTACTGTCCTTTGGAGAAATTGCCGGCCGCCTTTGGTCTCCACATGGTCGGTAAAGGAGTGTTCGTAGTCATAATTGGACCAATTATAGGTATGCAATCTTAATTATAATGTAATTAAATTATTATTGGTGATCTACTGAGCTTAGCTTTACCTATTTGTGTCCATGTTATAATGTTTCGGTGGTTCAGTGGTCGAGCACCCCGCTTCCGAATCAAGAAGTCGCCAGTTCGAATCCTGGCACACACCAATTACTTTTGATTACCAAAGTTATTGGATAGACAGTTAAAAACTTTGTGCCCAGTGTATGGCAAGAAAAAGGCGTCAAGTTGTATTATGCTGTTATGTTTGCTTGGATGCCGGTAGGAGTCATTTTGAGATATGATTGATACAATCATTTCGTAGATTATCCAGAAGAACATACAAACAATAACTTCATTCCCAGAGAGATCAGAACGTCATAAGGCACAGTTCTCACTCAGCTTACTCGCTTCTTTGACTTACACTCGTCGGTTTTTAAGGCACCTGATATCACCTTCCTGGAGTACTATTTGGTCATGGGAAGTGTTTCTTGGATGTCCTCGACTCCTACATCCAAACTACATACATGCTTAGTCATGGAAATTGATTATATTATCTAAACTTTTGATACCAAATTCATTCATTCACGTGGTTTTATATTTTCTTATTACTTAGAGACATTTTTTTTTTTTTTTTAAATTTAAAATATAAATAATTTAAAATAATTTTCAAATAACAATAAACATGTTTAATTTCAGGATATGTAAGAGACTATACAGACAGTTTTTCAATATGCATCCACGTGCAGAACGCTTTAATAATGTCCTGCGTACTGGTCTGGGGCATTGAATACGCGCTGGCCTTCACACGACGCAGGAAAGTCGTCCAGATATAACAATCTCCTATACTGAGGAACTGCCCTCTGTGTTTGTAATTAATTTTTATATATATATATACATATATACAGACATACTATACTTGTGTCTAGCGCTTAAGAAGTACAATCAATGTGTAAAGTTTGCCAAATATATTTGACCAAGTTTTTTTTAAATTTAGATTTATTTACACAATACGAATATATGTATATATAATTTTTGAATAATTATGAATGTAAATGTTGTACTTACGAGTATGACTTTTGGAAATCTATTCTAATATTCGCACTTATCGAATCAACGCTATACCAAGTGTATTTTCAATCGTTTAAATGTTTTACAGCGCCATCTATTGCACGTTTTTTAAATTAACATCCTCAAGAGACACCACGGTGTATATGATACACAGGAGTACGAATGGTCTAGACTTTTCAATAGTATTAATGTACACAATAATAAACTGAGATCTTAGTTCTCTTTTTTGCCACTGGCTGCGCTAAAATTTCGGAGGCATCGATAATTATTACGTACGATTATTATTATTACACATAAACGCGTTGAAAAGTCGAGTGCTTCTCGAAGGATGTCGCCCTCTACCGGCGAGGCTTCTCTCCTGTGTATCTATACTTCGTGTCAGACACCTTGTGCCATACAAATATATTTTTTTAAATTACTCCAATAAAGTTTATATGAATAAAAAATATAAAAATTCCAGTTAAATTATTCTTAGTTAAAGTGTGCAATCAAAAAATCAATCTCCTTGATATTAGATGCATATTTATAATGTATGTTAGATAATTTACTGTAAATATTTATTTTTGATTGAAATCAATCTTCCATAATTTTCAATTTTAAACGTAAATATAGCATGTGTACTTATTAATATTGTGTGTATGTATGTATGTAATATTGTATGTGTATATTAACTTGTTGGTGGATTGTTTTTGATTTCAATTCATCCTAAACTAAAAATATTCCAGTGGTCATTTTTAATTTATTTTATCACTGCATAAGTATAAAACAAAATCGCTTTCATTGGCCCTATATCCTTATGTAGGCTTAAATCTTTAAAATTACGCAACGGATTTTGATGTGGTGCTTTTTAATTGATAGAGAGTGTCAACGGGGTGGTTTATATGTATAATTCATGTATGATTTAGTAAAGAAAATAAATCCCAAATTAATTTAATTTATTACTTTTAATGCGGAACAAAGTTCGCCCGGTCTCTACTATTCTATATAACTCAGAGTTTCACCTGCTGTTCTGTTATGAATTCTTTTATATTTATAATGAAATCGTATCTTTTATAAACTTTTTAAAATATGTATACTCCAAATTATTTTCATTTGTATATGTATATTAATATATTTAAAATTTTAGCAAGTTTTCCATACCATTATTTAATTTAGTTGTATATATATATATATATATAATAATGTTTTTTTTTGTAAAATGAGACTGTACTGTAGTGTACTTGTGTTTTGAATTGGACATTCTATTGTAATAAGAAATAATGAAAATATCGTCTTTGTTATTTAATGGGCGTGCAAAATATGTGCACTTGGAGAGAATATGTTAAGATCCAAGTCACAATGTAAAGCATCTTTGTTTAAAGTCTAGACAAAGAATGAATCAGTAGAAAGACTGGATCGGTCAGCTGAATCGGATCTGACCTGCAAGTCAGTCTTCAAATCATTAGAAATCTATACATTGAAATAATTGCTTATAATGATTTAATTAATTGAATATGATATTTTTTTAACAGATTTTGTCTATCATTCTGTTTGTTAATGGTAATCTCTGAAATGGCTGGACCGATTTTGACGGGACTTTTTTTGGTAGATACTACTTTTGTTTTGAGCAATATCCTTTATGTTATTGTATTATCGCTTCCGAGGCGAATAAAAGTTTGCCCGGTCAGCTAATTATTAATAAGTAATAGACAAAAAGTAAATAGTACATGACATAGCTATAAATGACAATGTTAAATACAGTAATTTGCAAATCAAAATAACGGTTTACAAATAATAAGATAAATACTGGGGAGACTCTCTAAAACAGCCCTCTATTACATTTCTTCCATGACTGTTCTGAAAAAATAATTAACAAAATATTGGTATGGAAAACTTGCTTAATCACAAATATTACGGTTAGCTAAATCGATATGGATATATTGATTGATTTGAATCCTGAACCTCTGCGTTTACTAAGAGTGTTATGCCACTAGACCGTTGAGATATGCGAGAGATGACAAAACACATGAATCAAAATATGTCCGCATTGATTTAGCAACTTTTATAATAAAAAATACAAAGAGATGAATTATCAAAAAAAATTAAAATATCTTCCAAAAATGTGTCAAAAGTTAGTAGGTTATAGAACAAGTGAATAGGAGTGTAGTAAATATATATAGATTTGTACGTAAGTTACAAAATGTGTATGCTGTACTCTTTTTGATAGTAATTTTAATAAAAAAAACAATTTGTAATCATATTTTTAGATGGCTGTTATTTGTATGTAGTTTTGAAAGTTTTCTGTGTGTAAGATGTGCCCTACATTTTTTTACCCTTGACTGTCTATATAATATATTTTGAAAAACATTGATTTGTTTATTCTATGCAATAGGAAACAGGTAGAAGTGATTGTGTTATTTTGACGAGTTATTTTATACTTATGCATATATAGAGAAATAATACCAAGATAGTTTAGATTATTTAATCCAGTCAGTTCAGGGAAAACGTAGTTTTATAGGTCTATATATTTAGACGATATTATAATACATATGCCGATTACACTAAACAAGGCTTAAATAATATTTAGAAAACTTACATTTTTTTATAGTATATACGAAGAAAATTAAGAATTTGTGATTTTTCGATAACACTTTAAATGCCCTTAATTCTTTAAATGGCTCGAGAGTTTGTGTGTTTGATTGTACACTAACCTCAGATACTACTAAACATATTTGTTAAAGGAGAGTTTGTGTATTTGATTGTACACACTTATCTCGGGCACGGATGACCCTATTTCTTATAGTATTTTTGAATTATGTAATTCGATAATTCATATCATAGTGTTACTACAGAAAGGAGCAAGCCAGTAATATATTAAATAGCGATATTCTATTATAATTTATTATCGGAAAATTCATGAAAATGAAACAAAATAGACGTTAGATCAAAGTATATGTAGTATATCATCATTTTTCTGCCCTTATCCCACTGTAAGTGGGATGTATGTTGTCAAAAAATTTGGCTGTGGTTTTATGACCGGCCTTAGGAATGTTTTCGTTGGTGGTTTAGCTTCCACCAGGAGTAAAATGCAGCAATAGAAGATGTTGGCCTCTAATTTTTAATTGCGGTAGTCTTCCATTATGCTGCCAATCCTAAATATAGTATATATTTGTATTATTATTATTATGTATAATTCTGTTCCACAGGCATTGTCCAAAAAAATAACAAAAACTATTGAAAATAAATAAGTAAAAATTTAATTTCAATAATTGTTATTATTTTTTGTTAGTTAAATATTTGTATAGAGGGCGTTAAAAGACACTAAAATGCAGTTATCGCCGTTTATTATTTGCTGTTAGGTGAAATAATTTTAATGATTAATTTCTACCAAATGTTTTGCTAAGTGTGTTTCTCACACAATATGACATAATATTTTTATATGATGTAATCATACTATGTGCATAATATATAATAATTCCAACATATTCCACTCAGGTAAATACCAAAAATTGTCATTTTTAATTTTTTGGAGTGGCAACAAATTTTGAAACAGTGTTGCCACAACGCATGGTTATAAAATGGCGACTAGACTTAATTATTTTGGATTTGTTTAACATTCATGACTCAGTGTTGCCGTATTTTTACGATAAGTACTTACATAATTAATAAAAAAAATATATTTATACTTTTTCACTCACGTTATTGTAGTTAACACAAAATTAATTTTATATACGGCAACCAAATTGTCGAGTGTTTTATTTTATTTTAATGAGAAAAACTCCAAAACAGAAACTTGGTGCTACATGCTCTTGTTTTTTTAATATTTTTATTAAACATATATTTAAATAAACGTTAAATATATTATTATTTTATATATTGTGTTTTCTTTTTTTATTTATATCCTTTTCTCAGTATGTGCCCGCTACTAATTTGAATTATTGTGGATTCATGTCAAAACGTTCCAGGTTGACCATTTAATATCCGAGTAATTCAAATACGTGGTAATCACTAAAGACTGCTCAGAAAGTTACTCTGATATTTTTTACATATACATAACTTCACGCCTTTTTCTACCCGAATTTGTAGGCAGCTGCTGTTAAGCCTCGTCTCGTCGTTATGTGCCTTACCGGGCATAACTTCCGAAAAGAACTTCGAAAAATCATTGGTGTGAGCCAGTGTGAGGATTCGAACCCGCGACCTCTTAGATTTAGAAGCGGGTGCTTCACCGATGGACCGTCGAGACATGTCGTTATTTTTTATGTTACAAATTTAATAGGTGGCAGAACCTATTGCCATACAGTGAGCAGAATGTCAGTCATCGATATTTGTGAGCAATGATACATTGAGAGAAATTTCGTTTTAAGATTCTAGCTGGTCTGAATTAGTAGAAATAGTAGTACTGGGCGATTGGGGCTTCTTATGTAGTCTGCATTAAGTGAAGTTCCTTAGTTGCCTCTTACAACTTTACGGTGAGCCCGGCAATTTACTGCATAAACGGCTTGACTATTGAAATACTACGACCTCTTAGAAAACCTACTTAAAGTGGCTCATGCCGCGTTTCGTTCGATGAGGAAGGTATATCTATACCTTAATTTGCAAACCTACTAATTCCACTTTTTTTTACGAAAATGAAAATTCTGATACCAATCTAGTATCTACTGGTATCAAAATGCCATTTTCGAAAAAAGTGGAGTTAGTAGGTTTCCAAATTAGGGTATCGATTTGGAGGCCCAGTACTCCAACTCCTCCCTATCTCCATTTCCAAGTTCCTATTCCTAGGGTTGGCAACGCAACTTGGTATCGATGGGCGACATTAATTATTTTCCACAAGGTGAGCCTAGAGCGGATTATGGCCATCCAGAACGTATGGGGCTACCGTACAATCTCGTACGAGGCGACGACGGTCCTCGCGCATTCCCCCCCTTCATAATACTGGCTGAGATGGACTCCGCTGCGTCCTGCCTCACCTCGAGGCCTGGGTTGCTCCGTGAATGGGGCACTGTCACCTACAGGTTGACTCAGATGCTCACCGGGCACGGGTGCTTCGGTGAGTATCTGAGTCGAATACGACGAGAAGAGACGGCGAGCCACCATTGCGCATCCAACCTGGGCTACATCCAGCACACGCTGGAGGTCAGCCCTGTCCGGGCGGCCGATCCTCGTATCCTGGTCGACGGGATCGAGCGAGACCTGTCCCAGCCGGCGTTGATCGCAACAATGCTGGCGGGAGAGGAGGAGTGGAGGGTAGTGGTCTCCTCTGCGAAGCTGTAATGCTCCAGAAGGAGGCCGCCGAGTGGGATCGGGAGAGAGCCGATCCCACTCAAAAACGGCGGCGGCGAGCTCAGTGATCGCCGCCGCCGACGGGCCTCGAAGGCGCACCGCCCGCAAATGCGCAATAATTTTGACCGAATTTCATATTTGGTTATAAATATTATAAATATGATTCCAAATTAGGTTTATTAGGTAGACAGGCACATATTATATATTAATAAAAAAAAATACATGTATACGTGAGTACTCTCAAAAACTACTTATATGCCTATAAATTATTAATATTTTAGGTCTCGGTGGTCCAGTGGTCTAGCGCCAATGACCTTTCGAAATTCTTTTCGAGATTTACAAATGATAAATATCGATGAATGAAAACTTTATGCGCGGCATGGCATTAGGTTCGCCACCTACTCCATATGGGACGTAAACATAACGGCGAGACGAGGCTTAACAGCCGCCGCCTGCACCTTCGTGTAGAAAAAGGCGTGAAGTTATGTTGTGTTATTAATATTTTATTCACGCACTAATTATATCAATTACAAAAACTTCATTAAGAATGCCTTAAAAAATCAACCCAAGACATTTTCGACGGAGGCCCACTTCCGACTTCTTCCTTATCGCATTTTAAGGACCAGCGAGAATGTAGACTAGTGTTTTGCTATCTGTTTCAGATGTCTATGAGCGGCGATACTTGCTTACCACCAGGTGATACCCCCCCCCCCCCCCCTGCAATAAAAACATTTTAAATCATCTAACCAAACAGACATCTGAATCGACTTCTCTAATTTTGCAATATCTTTAGAAAAAAATACACCCAAAAAAAATATTCATCTTAGAAACTAGTCTAGGAAAAATTGGAATGTTGAAATAATATTTATTTTTGTTGTAATAATAACCTTGCCGAGGTCGTCAGCATCAGGTTTTTTTTATATATTAGGTATATTATGCAGATACCAGATACAATGTATAACTATTACCATTAATAATAATATAATATCTTGGACACAATACACACAGCGCCCTCTAGTTCCAAGCTAAGCAACTAAATGCTTGTGTAATGGATACTAGATAACGGATATTAATACATATATATTTTCTTTTGTAAATACATACTTATAATACATAGAAAAACACCCAGACACCACACAAATATTCATGTTTGTCACAAATATTTGTGCTCGGGTGGGAATCGAACCCCCGACCTCATTGCTGCAACTGGCAGTTTTACCAATGCGCCACGAGGCCCGCCTTGTTTATTCATTTTTTACGTTTTGTAACGTCTGGAATTTGCTATGAGTTGATAAACAGGTCTCTATTAGGACAGGCGACTAAAACGTTAGGAAAAATGCAAGTTTGCGCCGGGAATGAACCTTGTATATATATCCAATTACTAAATAGAATACCAACTAAATCAACCGTAAATAGCCCGTCCGTAAGTGAAACCAATGAAGTATTTTAAACTGTTCCTCGTGTCAAACTACGATGTGATATTTCAGTACTGTTTACTCATTATGTTTCAGGATATTACTACATATTTCGTTATATTATTATCCTCGCATATGAAAATTAGCGTTTTGTCGTACATACTGACCACTTTAATCTGATATTTCTCCAATTTAATTTAAAAAATTCACTAGCTGACCCGGCAAACGTTGTCTTGCCAAAAAATTAAAAAACAATAATCGTAGAGAGGTGAAAATTACGGGTTATATGTATTTTTGTATGTCATTTCATGAAACAAATCATCATCATCATCATCATCATTAGCCTGTTGCAGTCCACTGCTGGACATAGGCCTCTCCCAATGTGCGCCACAACATCCGATTCTCTGCCTTCCGCATCCAGTCTTTTCCAGCAGGCATTCTGAGGTCGTTTAACCATCGGGCTGGTGGGCGTCATCATGAAACAAATAAAAAACAAAAATTTATCGAAATAAAAAAATATATATATTGAGGGGTAGGCTACCCTTAACAATTAGGGGGATGGAAAATAAATGTCTTCCTATTCTCAGACTTACCCGATGTGCAAACAAAATTTCATCAGCATCGGTCAAGCTGTTTCGGAGGAGTAGAAACACCGTGATACGAGAATTTTATAATTTAATTTAGATTAAGCTGAATTTGAAAACACAGTCATTTGTTTTTTACTTATTATTTTTTTCATGCGTAAATTTTGCGTTAATTTAAATACTACGTTAATCCGTTAATCTACGGTACTATTGATACCGTGTAATGCCCATTATGATTCGAATAATGGGGACTATTTTACGCTATATTTGTTGTTAGTTTTTGTACTAAATTTAAAAATTAGATACTGCTTTCCTTCAGGAGTGGGTTTTGGTGCGTAATTTGACTGTTTTGGTTTTATCCAGGACAACCTTGCATAACTGAAGATCATCATAATATTTTATCCCACTCTGTTTGGAACTCTCAAGCAGATGGTCTATAAGACCTATTCTCGCACGGCGCAAAAAATGCAACAGATTTTTTTTGCTATCGTCACATTTAAGAAATAGTTTATTGTATCTATCAATCTATGTAACACTTAATCACTAATCAAAAGATCTATCTACTAGGACCCGAAGTAGATAGGTTTCAGACGGAACTACGGGTCCGTCTGCAAAAACAGGGTACCGCGGGAGCAGAGAAAAGCCCCACTGCGGGCGCTGGCGTTCGCTGGCACTGGCGTTCGCAGTGTCTCTGCCATTGAGGTCGGACTCGCGGGGGCTGTGGTTGAGCTGTAGTGATTGGACAATGTTTGTCTGTACGGTGATGGTGGCCGTACGTCTGATCCCGCGCGCAGCAAGAGGCTGTGAGACCGGTCGGAACGGGGCTCCGTGGTCTCCAGTCGCAAGTGCAGTGAGTGGGCCTCAAGTGTGAACCAACGGTTAGTTTGCTGAAAGGGACCACATCTCCGGTACTTGCCTGTCCAGCAAGTAGCGCGGCTTTCGCTAGTGGCATGCGCCTGTCGACTCTGCTGGGCTTCGGCCGATAGGCAGCTGCATGGATGTGCAACGTGAGTGCTGGATACTGGTAGCCGGCTTATCTGGCGTCCCAAGCATAAATCAAAATGTCAGCTAGCTCTCGGGCGTAGCGCGCGGTCAGCAGGCGTTATTCTGCTACGGAACCCAACCGGACAATGGGGAGTGGAGGAATTCACGGGGCGATTCCCCTTAAGTAGTACCATCAAGAGCTATACGCTTGAGGTGGCGGCAAGACCTACCGTCTTTGGTCCCGCACTTTAACTTCGGTTGGAGTGCGGCCATAGTGAGTGATCATATACCTTTTCAGGTCGGTGGGTCGCTCACTATAAAATAAATCACTGTTAGGATAGGGGAACGCAATCAAAAGATAAGACATTTGTTGAACAATTTACTCGTATTTTGTCTTGGTCGGCACACTGTATCATAGTAGGCACTTATACAGAAGAGTCTACTTCAAAACATCATTGACAATATCTAGCGAAGACGAGAGAAGGATTGTACCTTGTATAAGTCGAGGTTGCTACTGACTTATACGCAACGTACGCAAACATACAAAAACGTGATCAATTTGGTCACGTTCAGACGAATCTATAACATAATAAGATCAGGCTTCATCATCATAATACATTTCTGGGGACTAGAATTTCGTTCCGTTAGATCTAGTTCTAAAATCGCCATGTAAGTATGCCTTCCCAACGAAGAGAAGAAAACAGAAAGAGGTTGATGTTAAGAACATCATAGTCTGCATATCTTGCCGGAAGTTTCATAATCTCTGTTTACGTTAAACTTAATGTTTACTCTTGTTTCCATGTCTACACTGTACTTACAAATATTTCATTCCCGCTGTAAATATTCCAGCAATATCACCCATATCTCTAATTACCTACCTTCATTGTAACATATAAATTACTTATTGATGTAACTACGATAACAAGAGATTTATACATTTGTTATTATTAACAAAAATTCATACGTGACATACATAATATGGATATAAAATTTAAATATGTGCGAATTTTTGACGAATGGGTAAAAAAAATCTATAACAATTTTTTTATCTTCTATAAATTTTGCTTATAAGTAAGCAAAGTAATCGTCGATTTATTTTTTACGTCACCTACTCGTAGCAGTGTCTATATAAAACTGAAGGGTAATATTATTATAGATATACATTTCTTTTTAATCTATTGGCACGTCTACTCTTAATCGTGAAACTTTTTTATACGTCTCCACGCGTTTAATGTTTTTTGTCTTTCAGTAAACGTTTTAAATTACTACACCCATGAAGTCGATCGCGAATATTTGTTCCAATTACTCATGTCGATAACCCATAAATGAAAAAGAATAATGACTTGTTCATGAATGATAATAAATTAATTAACAACAATCTCTTCTTATGTTTTATTTTAATGTCGACCACGGTGTTGAAAGGACGCGTCTTGTGTTGTCATTTTGGAAAATGTTATGTATATATTAACCTATATGAATTTTATTATTATCTGACAGTTTTTAGTAAATATTTATTGAAATATTTAGGAGGCTTTTGTAGGTGTTTGTTGATTAAATAGTCGTTGTGTTGTTGATAAAATGGATGAGGCTTTCGCCCATGTTGAAGGTGATAAAAAGCCTTGCAAAAAAGGAATGGTGCCTCCTGATGGAGGCTGGGGTTATGTGGTTGGAGTTGGGGTTGGATTCACTTTTGTAAGTATTTCAACAGTCCTATATACAAAACCTTTTTATTTGTAAATAAATTTGTCGCTTCGCAAACATCAGGCACCCATACCTTGTCAAGCTGAAAATATATTTATTAAATTGTTCACAATTATTCAGCGATTACAAACACAAAATTTAAAAGGTTATACGAATAGTCATCGGTCCTTACCAGGCTTCTAATCCGTTACTTTGAAATCAGTAATCCACGTGCTTGCCACACGGCTACTTATACCTATTTATTTTTGGTTATTTGCAATATTTTTATAAATATCTATATACATGTTTTTGAAACAATAATAATGAGATTGCAGTGTTATTATTGACACAGAAATTATTTTATTTTAACCCCAGGGCTATAATAATTAAGCAACCAATAATTTACACATAATAAAAATATGTATTTCAAATATTTATGAAATACTCATTAATTGTAAAAATGTTTGCATGTTGTATAGAGAAAGGTATAAACACAGTGGTTTGTGAACGGAGGTCTTGGATTTGAATAGAACAACAAGTTTTAGGAAATATTTTCATATAAAATTTATGATAAATAAAAATTAGTGAGAAAATCGTACCCGGATGCTAAGTGGTTATGCCTGTTGGCTGTTATTATATATATATATATAAGAGATTTCCACCTATATATTGACTAATCACGATATCTCTGGAACCATAAGGCGTAGCGACTTGAAATTTGGTAGGATTATTCCTTTCGCCGAGTAGAGGTCAGTTAAGAACGGATTTTACGAAATTCCACCCACAAGGGGGGTTGCGGGGGTGTTAACAATGGAAAATTCCCATTTTTAACCTATAGCTGCTATCGACTTCAAATTTGTCGAAGATATTGCAGTATTAACATAGCGGGGCAGCAGTTATTACTTTTGATGCGAAACAGAGTTCGCCGGGTCAGCTAGTATGTAATAAATTTATGGATCATAGGAAGGATATGGATGATATCACCTAAGTATAATATAATATTTTTGTATCGTGAGTTCGATTCCGGCCTTCCGCAATTTGTACCCTCTGTAACGGCAATAGGTTCGTCATCTATTCCATTTGGCACGTAGCGTAATGATTCGGTGAGTCAAGGCTTTAACAGCCGTTGCCTACACTTTAGGGTAGAAAATGGCATGAAGTGTTATTAATGCTGTGAAGATGAGAAGTATAGCTTGAGTAAGCCTGGAGAATAAAATGAGAAATAGTTTAACTCGAGAATGTTGTGGTGTGAGTGGAGATGTAGTGACAAGGATAGAAATGGGAATGCTTAGTTTGGACATGTATAAAGGATGGACGAAATAAGACTGACAAAACGAATTTATGCCACAAGTGTGAAAGGGCAAACCGGTAAAGCTCGACCTAGGCGAATCTACCTTCATCAAATCAATGATGTGCTGGAGAGAGGCCAGAGTGGCCACGACCGACGAGCATGGATGAAACCGATAATAATAAGAGTGGAGAAATCAAGAAATGTCAGGATCGTTGCAAATGGAAAGATTTAGTATCTGCCTCCCCCCATGGGAAAAATACGTGATTATATTTATGTATGTTATGTCCTTTTGGCTATTATAACCTAATAACAACTGCTTTAATGTTCTATGTCATTACATAATATAAAACTAAGTGGCTTTTCGCTGTCTGTGCACTTAAAAGTCCATATCTTTGAAACTACGCAACGGATTTTGATGTAGTGAATATATAGTTTATAATAGATAGAGGGTGTCAACGGGTGGTTTTTATGCATAATTTATATAGTAAAAAATAGTTAATTTTCGAGGTTTATCACTTTAATTGCCAATGCTGGCTCTAACTGAAGTAATAAATCAAAACAACGTACAACATACACCTTCAAAAGGTCGATAAAAAAGTTCCCGATCCCCGGTCCGTTTCCCGGTCCCCTCTTAGGGATAATCCACAATGACCATTTTTATTTCGTGTTATTACTTCTGAAGCAAAACAAGGTTGTCTGGGTCAACTGGTTCGAAATAAATGTATATTATACATAACTTAAAGAAACATAGCTTCACGCCTTTTTTCTTACCAAAATATGTAGTCAACATCAAGCCCCGACACGTCCCAAATGGAACATGGGTGGCAAGAACCTATTGCCATACCGGGCACAAAGTAGTCAGTCATCGATGTTTATCACACATAACTTCCGAAAAGAATTTCGAAAAGTCATTGATCTTTAACTATTCATACCTATCTTCTTCGATAGCACGCGATCATTAAATTCCAATACAATCCAATATAATATACACATATTTATATAACAGATGTGACATGGACTGAAAGTTCATAGTCGGTCTCATGAATAATCTTTAAAAAAATTTAAACGGAATTAAATATGGCGCGTGCGCACTCAAAGAGCCGGTTTTGTCTATGCCTACTTAACATTTGATTGAGATGATTTTTTTTAATGAATAAACTTGTATTAATAGCCTTTTAATGATAAACTGTGTTAGGCACGTGGCAACGTCATATATAATTTTGTAGTAGCAGCTATCTATTTCTATAGGTATCGTAAGTGACAAACCTATTGCCATACACCGGGCACAAAGTAGTCGGTTAACGATAATTATCACACATAATTTCCGAAAAGAACTAAGAGGATTCATTGGTTGAGCCCGGAATTTAACCCGCGAATTCTAAACCGGAAGCGGAGAGCTCGACAACTGCACCACCGAGAAATAATAGTATTTAAACTAATACGGACTATATCTCAATGGTCGAGTGAATTTCCACAAGTAGTGTGTGATTTGTGTGTCGTTTTAGTAATAATTTCGTTCGTAATAATAAGTTCGCTAATAATAATAATAAATAAGCCTTATTAATAATCAATACATATAACAATAGGTAGTTACGTAAGTTTCTATCAGACACCAGTGACGTTGCCAGTCTTGCATTCGCATAGGCCTCCCCAAATACTCTCCACAGCTGTCTGTCCTTAGCAATTCTCATCCAACACGGTCATACCACCTATTTGATGTCATACTCCCACCTACGGTGCTGCCTACCTGTTCTTCATTTTTATATCTAGGGTACCACCCGTCACTTTATTCGTTCACTTATCTGTCTTACTTCTTAATAGGTGTCCCGCCCATTTCCATTTTAGTTGTTTAATTTGATATTTTTTGTCTATAATCTTGGTTTCTTTTTTTAATTTTATGTTGAGTATGCTTCTTTCCAAGTTTTTAGTGTTTTGACATTTTTCTTTGTGCAACTCTACGTCTGACATCCGTAAGTCATGCTTCGTAGGATGCATGTATTAATAAACACTTTTTTCTTCCCTTCTATTGGTATATCTGTGTTTTTCATTATGTATTTAAGAGCCCAGTATCTCTTCCACCCTAGATTTATTCCATTTTGAATTTCCTTATTTGTCATGTCTATTGGAGATGTTATTTGGCCTAAGTACGTGTATTCGCTTACATACTCTAAATCAGGAGAATTTTCTGGTTTTATTGGAGTTTTGTAGTATTTTGTCAACTTTGTTTTACTGTACTTTATTGATAATTCTACGTTTTCGCTTGCGTTTATCAATTGTTCAATCATGACTTTCACAGTGTTTGGATCACTACATATTAATACCAGGTCATCGGCGAATCTTAGGTGACTTAGTAATACTTCATTAATATTTATACCATTCCAGTTGTCGAAATATATGTTCTAGGGTTGCCAAGAACAATTTGGGTGATAAGGGATCTCCCTGTCAAACTCCCTTCCTAATGGGGAAACATTCTCCTATCACATCTGTACGTATTTTAGCTGTCATCTTTTTATATATATTCCTTAATAAACTAATGTATTTGCTGTGGATCCGTTCAGCGGCGACGGCTTCCCATATTTTATCATGTTCCAACGAATCAAATGCTTTATTGTAGTCTATAAACGTCTTCCTACATGTCCGAACCATCGGAGCATGTCTTTTCTTACTTTGAAAATTGAAAAAAATGTTATTTTGGTATACCGTTCATATTTTCATATGAATGTAGTAGAAAGCCGTTATTTCAATATTACTTCATTACTATTACTTTATTATTAGAGCTTATTGGTAGAGCCAAGCAGTTCGCTGCATGAATGGGCCGGCTCGACCGGTGAAATACCACGACCTCTCAGGAGACCGACGTAAAGTGGCTCATGCCGCGTTTCGTTCGGTGAGAGAGGTACCCGGAGGCCCACCCCCCTTCCCCATCCTTTCCTATCCCCTATCCATTAAAGGTCGGCAACGCAACAGTAACACTAAATGTGTTGCTGGTGTCCATGGGCGGCGTTGGTTGCTTACCATCAGGTGATACGCCAGCTCGTTTGCCCTCCTGTTCCATAAAAAAAAATAGACATCAATTTGATTTACTGAGTTTCGGCTACGATGACGATGTCGTCCCCAAATTTCAGGTGGTGAAATGTACTCGTAGATTACGTTTAGGCCCAGTCCTTTCGTGTTTACTAGTGTCCGACCTAAAGTTCGGGTTCGATTTCGGCCGAGTTTCGGTCAAAAATCAAGTTTCGGTGGCAGATTCTGTTTCAGCCAAAATTTGGCCGAAGCAAAAAAAAACGTACTCTATTTAAATACATTTTAAATCAAAACAAAAGGGGAAGATGTAAGGGCAGTATATATAGGTAACATTGAACTGCGTGGCTGTATCACTGAAAGAATTTCAAAACTTCCTTCCTTTCGAACTCGCTCTTGAAGCGGTCTGACCGTGTCATGACTCAAATTTTGCGCTTCTATGATAAAGAATGAAACAAAAAATGAATTTTGAACATTCAATTTCGGTTTCAGCCGGAAAATGGGTTTCGTTTCGACTCTAGTATTTACTAACAACAATATACATATCCGTTTTCTAGTTTCTATAAAATTTGCTTATTAACGTGGAAAACTAGAGGGCATCATTATGAAATATCGTCAACTGGCACAATGGTTACAGCCGTAAGGACATAATATGTTTCGCCATCGATTACTTTAAGGCTTAAAAATAGGCTTATGGGTAGTAAAACCTTAAAGTTACAAAAGTCAGATACCTCCGGATACCTCTCTCACCGAGCAAAACGCGTAACATGAGCCAGCTTACGTCGAAACTCTCAGAGGTTGTTGTATTTCACCGGTCGAGCTGACCCATTCATGTAGCGAACTACGTGCCTCGACCACTGTTGAAATTGTATGTATTTTTGTATACTGTTTCATAAAAAAATCTACATACATAACATATATAACATAACTTCACGCCTTTTGTTACCCGAAGGTGTAGGCAGCGGCTTGTTAAGCCTCGTCTCGCCGTTATGTTTACGTCCCCAATGGCAATAGGTGGCGAACCTATTGCCATACCAGGCACAAAGTTAAAAAATATAGGGATGGACTACCCTTAAGCTATAGGGGCGTAAAAAATGGATGTCCGATTCTCAGACCTATCTAATATGCCTAAGAAAATCATGAAAATCGGTCAAGTCCTTTCGGAGAGAAGTTTAATAATGCATACCGTGTCAACAGTGTTTTTTAAACTAGAAGTACCTATTGCATACTAAGGGAAAAATATAAATTTTAAATTAAAGCAACATGGGACGATGTAAGCATATATATGAATATAACCTTGAATTTGATTTTGTATATTTATTAAAATTAAGTGGTCATTTAACATACCTCATTTGGAGTAATTTATATTATGAACGAAATGATATTATTTGGCGACCCTAAATTTTAATAATTTCCTATTTTAATTATCTACTTCTTTTTTAAATATAATGACAACTATGTCCGCCTTTTAATGGATTTATAATAAAATGTTATTAATTCATAAAGCCTATATTGTTTAATTTAAATATTAGATATCAAATACAAGGAAAACAGGAAATAAGTTTTAAAGAGGAAAACAGTACCCACAGAAAAAAATATATTACGTGGGTTTTTATGTGGGTCACTTGGTGGAAAGCAACTAACGCTTGTCATGACTGGAATGGGGAGGGATGGGTTTCCAGAAAATTCACTTCACATTCATTCACTTTCTTAATTTCATCGAATTAAACTCGGCACAAGCTACTTCACGTTTTTTTTGAGAGATCATGACACTTACCGGTCGAGCTAGCCCATTCGTCCAGTGAACTGCATGGTTCTATCACTTTTGTAATGATCTAATGAAAGTACAATTGTGCCCGTTTAACAAATTATTTTTCATTCCCACTTCTGAATTAAGTTATAAATATCGATAAATGACAAACTAAATGTCTCGGTGTCCCAGTGGTCGAGCATCCCGCTTGTGAATCATGTGGGTCGTTGGTTCGAAGTAGTTCGAATCCGGGCTCACACCAAAGACTTTTGGTGATGTATGTATAATGTATAATCTATTCTATTGTTTTTTATTACATTAGTAGTTTACTACAAACAAAATTTTCATCTATACATCTCATAATTTAGTAAAAAACGTTCAATATTTTTTATTCGCAACCCGTACTAATTGACCCATAAATAATGCTTAATGACCTAATTACTGTCACTTAAACATCCGTAACTTACTAATTTATAAGTCTGTTTATGAACTCTTAATTCAAATGGGATTCGAGGCAGGCGGGCAAGCGGGTCACCTGATGGTAAGCATCTAGCGCCGCCACTAATATCATGTCTGTTATTATATTGACCATGTAGGCATACAATTCGGCTAGTAAAATCCAACTGCGATGATACAAGTTTAATTGTCTCGGGGGTCCAATTTAACCACCGATCTCACCTGCTACATAAAAGTCAGAACCTTCTTTTATCAATATACCATGAAGTCTTTATTGTCAAAATTGTGCTCATATTGTAGACTTATTAAGAGCACTTTTTTAGGACTAAACATAACAAAACTTCACGCTTTTTTCTACCCGAAGGTACACCTTTGCCTACAGGCAGTGGTTGTTAAGCCTCGATTCGCCGTTATATTTACGTTTCAAATGGAATAGGTATCGCCATACCGTGCACCAAGTTTTCAGTCATCGATATTTATCACACATAACTTTTTTAGGACTAAACAAAACATAAAGTTTCAAATAAATTATATTTCAGATGTTGGGATTTGGCTCTTCAAACGCTTTTGGCATCCTATTTCACAATTTCTTTTTGGAGCAAGGCGGTGGTGGTGGTCTACCGCTAGTAATAGGAGTCTACAATGGGGCACTTTCTATTGCTGGTAAGTATCGAACTATTGATTTTATTTTGTTCTCGGTATTTAAAATATTGTCTCGGTGGTCCAGTCAAGGTCTCGGTTTAGAAGTAATGAGATTGATTCCAGGCTCACACCAATGATTTTTCGAAATTCTTTTCAGAAGTTATATATGATAAATATCGATGAAAAATAAATTTTTAACCGGTGTAACAAAAATAGGTTCGCCACCTATTTCATTTGAGACGTAACATAACGATTCGGCGAGTCGCGGCTTAACAGTGGCTGCTTACACCTAAAAAAGGCGTGAAGTTACGTATTTTATTCTTAAGATTCTATTCAACAAGTTTTTATCAACAAGTTAAAGATGTCGATTTAAATTCAAACTCGAAAAAAATACCTTATTTATCAAAACAAATGTTTATATGCATATCATTGTATATTATTGTATATCAAATACATATTAACTAAATATGTTATATATTTAAATATAGGCTGTATATTAGGTTAATTAATAAACCTCACATTTATCCATGGCTCTATAACAATACGTAGAATCCTGCAGTGCCCCACAAGGCCTTTTGTATCTTTAAAGGAATACATTAAACCAGATCTAAGGAAAACCTTCTTTGAAAAAGTTTACTGGGTAGTCTTTTAGGATTCACTCAAACACCCTGAGTAAAATTGGTTCTCGGTTGTCTACCATGAACAGTCTATCACGCAGAATCCCAATACTAACTTGAATTATTTAGCTGCTTTTACACAAAGTTAAGGTCAAAGTAAAAAAGGGCATACTCCAATAGTTCAGACATATAGAAAGAATAAATGACGAAAGATTGACTAAGCATATATACAATGCAAATTGCCCACGAAGCACCTTCCATGACCAAATAGAACAAGACCTGGTGGAATGTGATGTCAGGAGTCTTAAAAATCGACGAGCGTATATTACGAGAGTTATGAAACTCAAAGAAAGGACGTCAATGGACTAGGCGTGAAGTTAGGTAGGTCATTAATTTAAAGGAAGAAAATTACTCTTACCGTGCCGGCGAAGACCTGAAAATAAAACATACATATAAACATAACTTCACGCCTTTTGTTACCCGAAGGTGTAGGCAGCGGCTGTTAAGCCTCGTCTCGCCGTTATGTTTACGTCCCAAATGGAATAGGTGGCGAACCTATTGCCATACTGGGCACAAAGTTTGCAGTCATCGATATTTATCACACATAACTTTCGAAAATAATTTCGAAAAGTCATTGGTGTGAGCCAGTGTCTGGAATCGAACCCAGACCGCTGGATCAGAAGCCGTGTGCTCGACCACTGCGCCACCGAGACTATTTACTTACTTAATAAACTTAACCCAGTTTCGTCAGCTGATAGATTCACCGGACTGTATGTAATTCCGACCGGTTCATATATCGCTAATGTATCAAGTTACTCTTTAATTAGGGATAGACGACGTATCGCCCCACAATTTATTGAGCAAAGAGACCGATCTTTATACAATGTTGCTTGTGGCCTACATTTAGTTATTTAATGACAATTGGGCAATATTCAATTTTGTTCCGATCATGTTTCTGATGAATATCTGATTAATCTATCATTGGTATAATTATTTTTTTTATGATGCTGTTCCAACCGAAATGGAGTTTTAGTGCTAGGCTGAAAAATTCTATCTGTAATTGTACTCAAAAGACCTATAGGTAGATCGTATCTATAGTTAAATAATCTTTGCACGTGCCAAAGGATATTCAAAAACTTTCCCAAAGATCTTCGTTGTTAAACCGATCATAACAATCACCAATTTGAATCCCCAGATAAACTAAGCACATGTTCAGACTAGGGTCAAATTTTGGGTTAACGGGTTTTCAAAAACCTGGAGCATCATAGATTCTCCAAGTTTAATAATACTTTAGCGCTATATCATCAGGTAGGCAGTTGTCAGTGGTAGAGCCAAGCAGTTTTACTGCATAAATGGGCCGGCTCGACCGGTGAAATACCACGACCTCTCAGAAGACCGACGTAAAGTGGCTCATGCTGCGTTTCGTTCGGTGAGAGAGGTACCCGGAGGCCCACCCCCTTCCCCATCCTTTCCTATCCCCTTCCCTTAAAGGTCGGCAACGCAACAGTAACACTATATGTGCTGCTGTGGTCCATGGGCGGCGTTAGTTGCTTACCATCAGGTGACACGCCTGCTCGTTTGCCCTCCATTCCCATAAAAAAAACAAAAAAAGGCAAATCCAATACCATTTTCGCAGTTCATGAAAAACATGCTTAATTAAAACAGAACTAGATTTGTTTTTTACATCAACATCCTTGAATAAGATATGTTATTATAACAAATTATTTGAATAATTGAGAATATTAAAAAAAAACCACAAACGTTTGAGGTTAAATTTATAATGTTCGCATATATTGTTACAAATTATTTATTTAAATAATAAATCAGCCGGATAGCTGACCCGGCGAACTCTTTTGGAAGCAAGATTGGATGATGCAAGACTGACTAGGCAGATATACGAAGCAAAAGTGGATGAATGTAGGAATCAAAGACGGCCACGACATACTTTCCATGGCCAAATAGAACATGTTCCTGAGGAACGTGATGTCAGGAGCCTTAAAAACCGACGAGAGTTATGACAAGGGTTACCAACGTCAAGAAAGCGAGTGAGATGTTTAAGAACCGTGCTTTGTGGCGCTCTTGTTCTATTTGCTTAGTCCACAAGGGACATGGCGTGCAATTATGTATAAATTTATCTATCAAATATGCATAAAAGCAAAGAGAATCGTTGAAAGATACCAGTTTATTTTTATTGGGCTACTCCAAAATTAGGGCTATATCTTTTTTAAGGTCAGTTTTAAGATTATAGACAATATATTTTAAACATTATCTGTTATGACTTCCTTCTCATAATTTATACTTATTAACAACACGTTGACATTTACCTACATCATGGTGTAAGTAACACCTTCTCCGTGGTTGCATTGTAGGTATACTTTTGTGGTGCGGTCTCAAAGATTTCTATTAGTGGCTCAAATTCCACTTTCTGATGCTTATATAGAAATCGTTTGGAAAATATTCCAATAACTTTTCATATTTTTATGAACATAATACAGGTAGAGTTTCGTGGTTCTCGCTGATTGTATTTTTTGGCTAAAAATCTCGCAGAATCAAACAGAGTTTAAACATGTTTTCGAAAATTAATATTTAAATAATAATTTTAAGATTATTTGGTGTATATTTACTATAAATATTATTCAGTGAATTGGAATTATTATTGATAACAGAGATGAGGTATATAATATTTAAACAAAAAATAAGGGCAAGGTCAAAATTTCGATGATCATGTTGACCTTTAATTTAACAAAAAACCAAAAAACCACTTTCTACTACACATCCATAATATTATTTATGAGTATAAAGGCTAAAGTTGAAAAGGAAGCTTAAAATTGCGCCAATAACTGAGAGGATAAGAGTAAATAGCCTTGCGTAGTATGGACATGCAATGAGGAGGGATGGTACACATGTTGCGAGAAGAATGATAAACCTAATTGTAAAGGGGAATAATAGAAGAAGAAAACCCAAGAAAATATGAATAGATTGTGTGAAAAACGACGTGATTAAGAAGGGTATTAGTGTAGATGATGCGAATGATAAGGGAGTTTGGAAAAGAAAAAACCTATTGTGTCGAACCCAAATAATCAGAACTGCACAGGGAGATGATGATGATAAAGGCTCATATAGTCTAACACTTAACAGGCTGGAAGGACATATATTACTCCGATAATTTATAACTGTAGACATTTTGTATCACTATGAAAACATAACTTAACTTTACGCCTTATTACCTGAAGGTTAGGACATAAACATAAGGCTTACCAGCTGCTGCCTACAGGCAGCAGCTGGTAAGCCTTATGTTTATGTCCCAAATCGAATAGATGGCGAACCTATTGCCATACCGGCCACACAGTTTTCAGTGATTGTTAGGTATACTTATATATCACACATAACTTTCGAAAACAAATAACTTCGAAATGTCATTGGTGTGAGCCAGGATTCGAACCCGCGACCTCTTGATTCAAAAGCGGGGCGACCATTTTAACTATGACCTTAGATGTTTATAGTGTCCGGTTTCATGTATGTTTTCCTTGATCTTGTTGCTCGGGAATTAATCAATCAATAAATGTTTCGTGGAACCATCCATCTATTACAAGTGAATTACAAATTTTAACAACCATTCAGAGGATAGGTCACTAAACTGATGAAAATGATGCAACATTAGCAACATCAAAATCATTTGATTTAATTTTTAAAGAATGTAAGGCTGATGGTAAGCAACTACCCCCGCCCATGGACACCGGAAATATAGATAGTGTTACAACTGGTAAAGCCTATAAAGGAGTAAGATAGGAAAGGTGGAGGAATGTGGTGGACCTCCGGATACCTCTCTCGCGGACCAAAACGCTGCATGAGCCACCTTACGTCGATATTCTGACAGGTCGTGGTATTTCACCGATAAAGCCGGTCCATTAATGAAGTGAATTGCGATACCACTGTTAAAATTAATTGAGTGTAAAATATTTTATGTAGTTTCACGCCATTAATGCCCGAAGGTGTTGACAGTGACAATCATGGGATTGACAAGCCGATTATATAAATCTTTTCAGAATATTGATGACGACTTTTTTAGGTTTGAAAACTAGTTGGTTGAATTCTTGGTTATTATTAACAGACCGGTTATTACAGGTTTTTTCAGCGGCATAGCTTTAAAGAAATACTCCTTTCGTCAGGTGGGACTTATTGGTGCAGGACTTTTCGTACTTGGTGATATTTTGACAATATTTGTTAAAAAAACGTATCAGCTTGTATTCACTTTTGGAGTGATACGAGGTGAGTGTCATTATTTATTATGAAAATTAATTGTTAAATAATTTTTATGACAATAGCCTGAAGGTTGATCTTACGCATCTGAATCTAAAAGTATCGCGTTCATATATTGGCCTCATACAGACCCTCACTTTGTCAAATTGACAAAACGTGTTTAACTTATTTATTTGGAAGCGATACTTATAGCTTTTTTGTTCATTTATTATATATACCTTTTTTCACCTTCCTGCCCTGTTCCCACTATATTTTTTATCATTCGCACCTTCAACACTAACAACCTTCATAATCATGTCATCAACACACAATCCATCCATATTTTTTTAGGTCTTTCTCTTCTCCTATTTCCTTCCACATTCAGTTTTATCATTTGGAAAATGGGTATCATTTCTCTTCATTACAAGCTTATACCACGTAAGGCTCATTCATTCTCTCAGTTATTTGCGCACCTTACAAACTTCCTCTTTTAAACCCTCTTTACCTCACAAAAATATCTCCGTGGAACCAGCAAATTGTCACGTATTAGCCACAAATTACACGATTTTGACAAGACTGAGAAAATACAAATTCCAGGTGCCGGTTTTGGTGTGATGATACCAGTAAGCTTCACAGCCTTCAATTGTTACTTCACATCGAAGAGGACCACTATGATGAGTGCCAATCAAGCCATGAGTAGTTTGGCGTCCATCACATTCCCTGTGTTGGTGACCCAGCTGCTTTCAGAGTACGGATACACATGGACTCTAGCTATAATAATGGCTGTAGATCTACATCTTATATTTGCCATGTTGGTCATGCATCCAGTCGAATGGCATTTAGTTAAGTCAGAAGTGACACTAGATGGCGGTATGTATATTGGTATTCTTTTTTCCGCCGCGTGAAGTTCTTTTTTTTATGGGATAGTAGGGCAAACGAACAGGCGAGTCACCTGATGGTAAGTGACCAGCGCCGCCCATGGACACCTGCAACACATATAGTGTTACAGTTGCGTTGCCGACCTTTAAGGCAGTAAGGTGGGAAGGGAGGTGGGCCTCCGGGTACCCCTCTCACCGAACGAAATGCGGCATGAGTTACGTCGATATTCTCAGAGGTCGTGGTATTTCACCGGTCGAGCCAGCCCATTCATGCCGCGAACTTCTTGGCTCTACCACTGTTAAAGCGTTACTAAGGGGTCATTAATCGTCGACTAGCAAATAGGTGGTGGAACCTGTTACCATACCATACCATACTTCTGAAACGACTTCCAAGAATTGCATTAATTCAAAAATGCATGTTATCTTGAATTAATTGGTGTATTAAAATTAGATCAAATTATAATATACTTGTTAATATACAGATGTATATTATGTCTAAGGCTGTGTTGTGTTTATACTTTATTTGAAATATTACAGAAAACTGTGATGAGTTATGCTTAAAACTGGAAAATAACAGCGGTAATAATAAGCAGGATGATGAGTTCTCGATGAAAATGCTTGCGCATTGTGACGATGCTGTAGAAATGAAATATGTTAATAGGAATAAACGGGAATCTTTCAGGAAGAATATTGTGTAAGTAGACATATTGAATTATTGTTTCGCTCGGTGAGAGAGATAACCAGAGGTCCAACCCCGAGTCCCATCCCACATTCAACCCTCTTCCTATCGCATTTTAAAGGTCGGCAACGCAACTGTAACACTATTTGTGTTGGAGGTGTGTATGAGCGGCATCAGTTGGTTACTATCACGTGATACATGTGCTAGTTTGCCCCCCTATCCCATTAAAAAACCTAGCAATATGAAAGTATTTCACCAATTAAACATTTTATCTAAAGGAATTAAATGTATAGTAGTAGTGCCTTTTTATAACTTCACGCCATTTTTCATTCTAATGGACGATTCAGTCTTTATTATTATTTCTTTATTATTAAAAAGGTATTGTCAGCATTATTTCCCAATACCAAATAAACATTCCTATCTGATGTCATGGAATATAAACCGAACTGTTAAGAAAAAAATTGTGTGGTTTTATGAAACCACCGTAAAAGTGAAACTTTTTTTCACATTATAGACATTTAACTAAAAATTTTCGGAATAATATTCCATTAAGGGTATAAAAATTGCTTCATCAATCTTAATTTTATACTTAGAAAATGGGAATGATAATGGGAAATGATAAAAGTAGACTAGGTCTCCAACTAATATTTTTATTGAACTCTGTGTCTTAGAGTACGACATACATAATACTTAACAATTATTTAGATGATATACACATTTTAATTTACTTGCCATCTTGTATTTGTTAATAGGGTTTAATAAATGTTTTTTATTTTACGTGGTCACGACAATAATTCCTAGATGGCGCTACTAGGTTGCTACTATTGATGATTCTGCCGTAATATCGTATTATATCGATAGATGTCGCCCGAATCGACAAGTATTCCAGCTACGGCACTAGGGATAACGCGACACCTATTAAACGTTAACAACATTACAACAAAGGATCTTTACAAAACAAAACGATATTTTTTCCTCCAGTAAATATGATATTTCGATTTATTATGAAAATGTGACAAATACATATATAAAGAGCACTATCTTATCTTATATCTTTAAACGAGCAATTCTTGTATATATATATATATATATATATAAAATTGGAATCTCGGAATCGGCTCCAACGATTTTCATGAAATTTCTATTCCAGCAGATGGCGTTGTTAACTAACACGAAGTCAATGTGTGTTTGCTTTGCTTTTATTACAGTTTATCACTGCAAAAAATTAAGTATATGTTTCTAATATAATATGTTAGTACATAGTATATATTAGTATATATTTATTATTCTGTCGGTAAGATCGAAAAATATTATTGATATTTCATTATTTTATTAGTATGTAATTCGTACTTAAATATAATTTTCAAAAAACACAATTTATAAAAAAAAAGAAAATACCGAGCAAAGCTCGGTCATCCAGATATTCACTACTAAATTGACGAACATAACTGTGTCACATATATGTAGTTCACTTTTTGGAATTGGAAACTTAAAAGCCGCCGCCTACGCCTCCGTCGTTTACAATACATACGAATTCATTATATTCCCTTTTATCGTGTCATTTGTTATATTAATAATTTTTTTTTTTCTCCGCCTGCAATACGTACGTACGTATATGTATGTATGTAAAAAACAAACAAACAAACAAACCCGATCCTAGAAAATGTGTCGAAATTGGTAAAGAGGACGGTAATTAGACGATTACACATACGGCCCTCGTGGTGCATCGGTAAACCGCACTACCGATAACACAAGGTCGGGGCGGGTTCGATCGTCTGGGGGTGTTTTTCTACATGTTTTTACGGTATTTATTTACAAAAATAAAGTGTATATTTGGGTAATTAATTAATAATAAATAAACGATAATAGACGTGAAAGGCGCTCTGACGAGCGCCTTTCACTTTATCCCTGCTCCGCGGCCGACCGTCACGCGACATGCAACACGCAGACGAAAAAGTTTGAGACGATGTAATAAAAGTTTCACTTTAATAAAGAAAATATTTACCCGGAGTCATCAGTATGACTATAATCGGATGTTGTGGCGCACATTGGGAGAGGCCTATGTCCAGCAGTGGACTGCAACAGGCTGATGATGATGATGAACAGTATGAACCAATATTCCTCCAAAATAGAACTTAGAAGCTATTAATTTTTGAAATTAAAAAGTTAAATTTTAATAATACCTTATAGAAAATTCAATATCGCATGATAGTTACTATTTAGTTATTTTTTTGAGGCAGTAGTTTTACACACATAGTTAGTAGATAACTATGGAGGTTAAAATAATTATGGTGTTGAAGTCTATAATTACGTCACGTACCAGTATTCTGAAAGATTAACATAAAAAAGAACTGATTTATCGCATTTTTTATTGCAATTAACAAATAATTGTTATTTCTATTGTACTAATAAGTGTCTTCGTTAGGTGAGAGAGATATCAGGAGATTCATTTACCTAACTCTCCCCATCCCACTCCCTTTTGTATCTTAAAGTTCGGCAACAAAGCTGTAACACTGTCTAATGTGACCATGGGTGGTGTTAATCACTTACCAACAGGAGACCCGATTGGTGGTTTGCCCCCTCTCCCATTAAAAAATGAAATAATGAGAACGTTTCGTATCTTATGAGTTATTTTATTAACCTGCGCGGGAATGGATGTGATGTTATGTTCTATGTTTTAACTATTTTAATTTACATCGGAAACAATATATAAAGGATTTCTAAAGTCCCGCCAAAATCGGTCCAGACTTCAGAGACTACCCGGAACAAACAGACAGACAGATTTTTTTTTGGAAATTTTATTTTTTGTATGTACATGTGACAATTAAATTTTATTTGTATGTATAGATTATTCTGTTAAAAAATTCCAGAAAAATCATATACGAAAACGTTGAGTTGGACCTATTGAAGGACCCTAAATTTGTGAGCACATTGGTTGGATTGGGATTCGCTTTCGTGTCTGATGTCACGTACTTGGCCATGGAACCGATGCTTCTATTCTCTTATGGTTTTACTCAGGTAAATATTTTACTAATTATATTTAACTAGCTGACACGGTGAACTTTATTCCGCTACAAAAGTAATTATATCAAAAGCGTTTAGGATTTAAGAGCCAAATTTCGAAAATTGACGCTTTTTCTTTACTCCATTATACATGAATTATACCAAAAAATCTCCCCGTTGGTACCCTCTATCTATTAAAAAAACTACATCTTATTCCTTTGCGTATTTCCAAAGGTATAAGCATATAACACAGCGGAAAGTGATTTTGTTTTATACATTAATATTTGTATGGCGTCTGGGACAAGCATTTAGTTGCTTAGCTTGGAACTAGACGGCGCTGTGTGTATGGTGTCCAAGATATTATAATTATTTAAAAAAAAAAGAAAATAAATCGCGGGCTACGTATACTTGAATATTACACTAGGAACAGTCGGCTAGTAATGAGTGTTTGAGAATCACCAAATAAACATAATTGGTCGTGACTACCTCTGTTAGCCACCATAATCTAAAATTTCCCATATGATATTGTTGGGCGTATCATCGAAATGAAGCTATTCACGAAGATTCAGCTTGATAGTAATCACTTATGAAAATGTTCTAGGGATCCTGTACATATTGAATTTGAATTTACCTAATTATGTTTCAGCGGAATCCATAAATTACTAAATATACATTTTTAATTTTTTTTTACTTTTTCTACATTCTAACTCAGTTCCCTTGCTTCCATGTTATTTACTTCAATACTTGCAGCGGTAGAGCCAAGCAGTTCTCTGCATGAATGGGCCGGCTCGACCGGTGAAATACCATGACCTCTCAGAAGATCGACGTAAAGTGGCTCATGCCGCGTTTTGTTCAGTGAGAGAGGTACCCGTAGGCCCAACCCCCTTTCCCCATCCTTTCCTTTCTCCTATCCCTTAAAGGTTGGCAACGCAGCAGTAACATTATATGTGTTGCTGGTGTCCATGGGCGGCGTTGGTTGCTTACCATCAGGTGACACGCCTGCTCGTTTGCCCTCCTATCCCATAAAAAAAAAAAAATAATAAGGTACTTTTTTAACAGCACGTGCTAATGTGTGTGTAATTCAAATATTATGTATCTATTGGAGATTTGGAGTGTGTTTTAAAAACTATTTGATACAATAAATTGATAACATTTGAATAATGTTATAATATTAATATCATTACATAGTACAAAACAAAGTCGCTTTCCGCTGGCTGTCCCCTTACAAGCTTAGAACTAATACTTACATGCTAGAAACTACTAATCGGATGTTGATGTCGTTTTTCTAATTGATAGAGGGTATCGATAGGGTGGTTTGTATAATTCATATATAATGTGGTAAAGAAAAAGTGATAATTTTAGAGATTTTTTAATTGTAAACGCTGTAAAATTTACTTTTGGTGCGGATAAAAGTTTGCTGGGCCAGCTAGTATAATAATATAAATGTTTTTTTTTTTAAATCCACGGAAATGATAAAAAGTTCAATCCAAACGTTTTTCGGTTTCCTTCAAAATACCCTCTGTCAAAGAAGTAAATAATTTAATGACGACTAAAAAAGAACAAATAGTTTCTTAACAAAACTGTGCATTATATCATGCAGCTAACCATCAGGTCAAGTAAAATCAATAAAAAATCTACGCCTCATTCAATGTAAAAAAATGTTGTTTTTATCAAACTCACCAGTTCTATATACAAGTTTTTAATAATATCCTAAATTTTAAATGTTAAGGCATTCATTTTTAATCTGCATTCCAAATATACACATAATTTGAAAACAAAGTATGCCATAAAAACAATCATAAGATTGTCTGTTATTTAAAACAACCTGACCCGGCGAACTTGTTGTTTGTTTGTTGTTTTGTTATTTTACAACGTTTACAATTAAAGTGCTAAATCTCCAAAATGTACATTTTTATTTGCTACCTTATACATGATTTATACATAAAAACTGTATCTATTACAAAAATTGCATGAAAATTCGTTGCGTGGTTTCAAAGATCTAAGCATATAAGGGGACAAACAGCAGAAAGCGACTATGTTTTATACAGATACTATGTAATGATAAGTATTATTACTTACTTATAAACTTATTTATAAACTAGCGGACCCAACAGACGGTGTCCAACATGATAGGTAGGCATACCAAGCAATTAGGGTATTCAACAAAGTTAGAGATCAATAACAATTAATATATTAATTTCGTATTTAGAAATAACACAATTATTTTTCTACCTTTTTCTGCTTTGAGTACCTTGTTCCTATAAACAAACCCTGTCGTACTTCGTCTTCTCTTCTTACGTTACGATTCTTCATTTACTGCTCGTGCAGTTCGCCTATGGAATTCCCTACCGCATTCTGTAAGAAATACTTCTTCTCTTGACGTTTTCAAGAAGAGAACAGAACGGAGGAATTTTTTCTCTCTAAAGATTAATCGGCAATCATCATCATCATCATCATTAGTTTTGCTTTTTTATTAAATTTTTTCTTCTCTCCCTTTCAGGAGAATCAACGAGAAATTAAAACATACATAATACTCTCCTGAAAGGGAGAGTATTACGTATGTTTTAATTTCTCGTTGATTGTTGTGCACTTAGTTACCTAGAAAACTATCTCCTCTATCTCTCAAAGGATTTGCTGGTAGAAAACTCAATAGTGAGTTAAGCTCGCCTTTGTACATACATTTGTTATGTATTTATATCATTCTGTAATTCTGTCTTTGCGTACAATAAAGTGTAAATTATTTTTGTAAAAACAATTCGTTATAATCAATGATGTTGGTTTCATTTTATTCTAAATGGCTAGATTGATTTGAATGTATATTTTTTTTGTAGAAGTGGATTCGAGAATGGTTTAAATTCACAAATAAGCCCGACAGTTCACTTGCAGTATAGATAAACATAACATAACATCACGCCTTTGTTATCCGAAGTTGTAGGCAGCGGCTGTCAATCAAGACTCGTCTCGCCGTTATGTTTACGTCCCAAATAGAATAGCTGGCGAACCTATTGCCATATCGGGCACAAAGTTTTCAGTTATCGATATACAGTCATTGGTGTAAGCCAGTGTCAGGATTCGAACCTGCGACCTCTGGCTCAGTAGCCCTGTGCTCGACCGCTTGACCACCGAGACTAGACCAGATAAATAACTTAATTACCGACTGCAGCACCATGTGTGGGTCTTATTTGCGAATCTAAACCAACCTGCAATCCACTAGAACACACACAGAATAATATTTAGCTCAAATTAGTCCAGCAATTTAGGAAGAGTTCACTGTCAACACACGTGCAGAAGACTATACTCGTTAGATAAGATATGATATGTAACTGAAGACGCTAGTCTTGGGCTGATGGGGCTACCCTCAGCTCTGCAAGAAATTTCATTTCATCATTCAGGTACTTCGCCCTATACTAGAGAGTAGATAATAGCTTTTAGCGAGTGGGCTCCACAAATTTTGAGTAATGTTCGCATTTCAACCGTTTTTATTTTACTTACTTGCTCATACTGCCATACCCAATTCTTGCGTCCATAAGTTGTTATCTTTTAATAATTTATTACTTTTCTTATTTCAGATGGAAGTAGCCACTTGCGTGATGGTGGGTGCAGTATCTGATCTCCTTGCGAGAATCGCCCTGGCTGTATATACCTATTTCTTTGCGGTGGATAGTAGACTGGTCTTTTTTATTGGCACTTGCATCACCGTTTTTCTCCGCATTGGTATTACTTATTTTGATGAGACTTAATAATGCATGCATAAAGAATTTTCAGAGTAGAGCACCTCTATCCCTTCCCGTGGGTGACCTGACGCGGACCAGCTATTGTGGTTCAGCGCTTTAATTAAAATTCTATACCTATATATAGAACCTGAATCCGAATCCTGACTCATAGCAATGACTGACCGGAATTTATGTGTAATAAATATTGATGACTAACAAAATTGTGAGCGAAATATGGCAATTGATTTTGCACTATACTCTATCTATTATATTATTGTATTTGAGACAGCTCACGAATACTCGTTGCTAAAACTTTATTCTAGCGGTAAAACCTAAAGGCCTGAACAAACACTAGGCGTCATATTTCGTTGATAAGGTCACTGAGATGTTTAGGGATGTAATAATAATAATATAATAATATCTTGGACACAATACACACAGCGCCTTCTAGTTCCAAGCTAAGCAACTAAATGCTTCTGTTAAGGATACTAAGTAACGGATATAAATACATATATACTTTTCTTTTGTAAATACACATACATACCTATAATACAATATACATACCTATAATACATAGAAAAATTAGGGGGTCATGTCAAGAGCGTGCACGTCGCGACCCCTGCCGTCCCAGTGGGACGCAATCTTGACCGAATCAAACTCAGCCGGACGGGCTGCTAGGGCGTGCCCCGGAAGCGACGGACACCGATTAGCCTCCGTCGGTGTGGCTGCATGCGCATGCGGCGAAGGGGGCCGCCACCCTTCACGCAGCGCCAATCATGGCGGGGCGAGGAGAGGGGATTGCCGTATAGGCACGTGGAATGTTAGAGGTAGTATGACAAGAAAGATGAATGAGATGATGGATGTAATAAATGAGAGATGCCTGGATGCCCTATGTTTTACGGAGACAAAGCGGAGGGGGAGTGAGACCGAGGACCTCCCCGGTGGCATGGTAGCCCTATGGTCTGGAGTGGACCCGGACGTCCGTGCCAGTGGGCGTGTTAGAGTCGTTCTCTCCTCCCGCTATGCCTCAGGAGTGAAAGATTATGAGTTGGTAGGCCCGAGACATCCTTGGGTTCGAATAAAACTGGGGATCACGCGAGTCATACTGGTCGCAGCTTATGCTCCCGTCAGCAGCGCGGATCCCCGCGAACTCGAGGAGTTTTGGGAAACTGTTAGGGATATTTTGGATCAGGTTGAGGGAAATGAAAGGATGATTCTGTGTGGTGATCTTAATGGTTGGGTCGGAACCAAGAGAGATGGCCTGGAGGCTGTCCTTGGTCCGAATGGTGACAAGAGAGTGAATGATGCTGGTAAGCCGATCTTGGACGTATGCCTGGAACGGAGCCTCCTTGGGTCTAACACATTATTCCGTCATAAAGATATTCACACATATACGTGGAGACGGAATGAACAAAAGAGTATGATTGATTTGATTTTGGTAGATAGTCGTCTCCGAAATACTCTAAGGGATACAAGAGCCTACAGAGGCCCCACTCTTGATACGGACCACTACCTGGTGGTAAGCCGTTTCGTGGGCCTTTTCAAAAAGGAGACACTGGCGAGTGCGTATCCATTTCGGAGAGCTTGAAAGGATAAAATGTGAGAAATTAGATGATGAAAGTGTACGGAGTATGTATGTAGAACTAGGCAGTAAAAGACTCAATGAGACGAGTCTTTCTGACCTAGGTGTTGAAGAATGCTGGGAAAGAATGAAAGAAAGTATAGTGGATAGTGCAAAAGAAGTATGTGGTAGTGCAAAGAGCCATAAGATTCTGAGAGGTGATGCCTGGTGGGACGCGGATGTGAAATCCAGCGTCGAAAGAAAGAAAAAAACATGGTTGGATTATGTCTCAAGTTTGAATCAGAATGATAGTATGTCAGAGAAAAAGTATGAAAGCTACCGCCGCTACAGGAATGTTACCAAAGCCTTAGTGAAAGAGAAGCGTAAAAGACTAGTTGCGAATGAGGAAGTGAGGTTGACGGAGAACTTCGAGGCGAATAACAAACTCTTCTGGAGGGAAGTTAGAAAGTCTCGGGGTTCTTCGTCAACATCCAGAATGGACAAAATTATGTCTAAGGCTGGTGACATTCTTGCAAACCCAAGCGACGTATTGGGCAGATGGAGTGAGTATTTTGGGGAAATGTACGAGTATGCTCCAGATGTGGGCGCCGCGAGTGAGTCTACGACTGACGCCGCTACGCCAACATCTGACGACGACATTACTATGGAAGAGATTGAATGGTCGATACGAAGTATGAAAAATGGTAAGGCAGCTGGAATTGATATGATGTCTGCTGAAATGATCAAACATGGTGGAACCTGTGTCCGGGACGCTTTCCTGATCTTGAGCAATCTGTGCTGGAGGTCGGGTAAGGTTCCCATGGACTGAAGGCGCGCTGTCATCGTGCCCTTGTATAAAGGTAAGCACGTATGCAGTGCGCCAGTTACAGGGCCATCAGTTTGATCAGCTTAGCAGCGAAAGTGTATGGGAAAATTATTGAAAGGAGAATGAGGGTGATATCTGATGGAGTGTTGTGGGAGGCTCAGGGTGGTTTTAGAAGCGGACGTGGGTGCATGGATCAGATTTTTTCTCTCCGTAATATCGTGGAGAAACAACTGGCTGTTAACCGGAAGGTTTTTTGCGGTTGTGTGGATCTGGAAAAAGCGTTTGACAGAGTGTTACGAAAGGATCTGTGGGACATACTCCCGGGATACGGGGTGAGCGGAGCACTGGTGCGCGCTGTGCAGTCCTCTTATGAGGGCTGCATAGCGTGTGTGCGTGTTGACGGCGGCCTGTCCCCCTGGTTTGACGTCAATATCGGCGTCAGACAGGGTTGCGTGCTGTCCGCTCGACTGTTCATCCTGTACCTGGACAGTTGTCTCCAGAGATTGAGATCGATGGATGTAGGGATGCGAATGGGTGACCTAGTTCTAGTGAGCTGCCTGCTTTACGCAGATGACGCCGTGCTTCTAGCCGAATCGCCGTCGGACCTGCAAACACTAGTCACTACTATGAAAGATGATTGCATGACTAAAGGCTTGCAGTTGAATGCAACGAAAACGAAAGTTATGGTGTTTGAAAGGGAGGAATCCAATCCAGAGCGGATGCAAGGATAACGGTTGATGATGTAGTGCTGGAATAGGTGAATGAAATTTTATATCTTGGATGCGCTTTTAGCAGGGATGGAAGCTACACCGCGGATGTAGAAAGACGAGTGGCGATAGGAAATAGCGAAAATGGAGCGTTGGGCAGATTCCTGGGCGCAAAAAACATTAGCAGAAAAGCCCAGCTAGCAATCCACAATGCAGTACTGATCCCAACGCTAACTTATGGAAGCGAGAGCTGGGTATGTCAGAGTGTGCATGAAAGTAGAATAAACGCGGTAGAAATGAGGGCACTGCGCAAAATCTGCGAGTGACTCTCTCTGACCGCGTAGAAAATAAGGTTGTAAGGAAGGAAGTTGGTTTGAAAGAGAGTGTCGGTGTAAAAGTAAGAAAGGTAGGAAAGGTCCGAAGGTTCGGACATGTAGAAAGAATGGTTGATGCAAGACTGACTGCACTGAAGCAGATATACAATGCAAAAGCGGATGGATGTAGGAGTCGAGGACGGCCAAGACACACATTCCATGACCATGAACGTGTTCTGGAGGAAGGAGATGTTAGGAGCCTCAAAAACCGACGCGCGTGCATGAAAAGAGTTATGAAAGTCAACGAAGCGAGTGAGGCGTGTAAGAATGGTGCCTTGTGGCGCTCTGTTCTCTCTGTCTACCCCGCATGGGATTTGGCGTGAAGTTATGTATGTATGTATGTATGTAATACATAGAAAAACACTCAGACACCCCACAAATATTCACATTTGTCACAAATATTTGTGCTCAGGTGGGAATCGAACCCCCGACCTCATTGCTCCAGCCGATAGTTTTACAAATGCGCCACGAGGCCTGTTACGATTAGTCGATCGACTGTTATCGGCTTTTGATAATATGGTAGAACAAACTCTCAGTATCCTTATCAGGGAAGATTTATTATCTAATGAAGACAGTTCTACAGACGAGTGATGATTAGTGGATAATTAATTTTACCACAGAAATAGATCAAGATCTTGATCTATTTCTGTGATTGTAACAATAAACATTAATATATTTATGTGGTTATACAATTCTCGACTTAAAATAATAACAAATTTCGGCCCACCGGTTCTCTCGCTTACGTCCCGATCCTATGAATGATCGGAATGAATCCTCGGAATGGATCCTTGGAATGAAATTTACATCTTCATTCTAAATTTCTGCCAAATCCGTTGTCTATTTTTGTAAAATTACGTGTGCGGCACGCAATCGTTTTAGGATACATTTAAAAAATGATACAAACTTAACTACAGATTCATTATTGTGTACTTCTAGATAGATAATTCGATGTATAATCATGTTACCTATATTTTCATTTATCGACATAACACTTTTTAAATAAAGGTTTTAAGCTATTGCATAGCTTCTATCGCGGGCCTTGAGCGTGGGGACCGAACCCAGAAATTCCTTAACGAAAAAAACCTAACACCCCCCACTCCGACCGGCACAGGGGCGCAATTTGGATATTCGATATTTCGTAAACACATGGCGCGGTGGCAAAAAACACACATTTGTTTTAAAGTTTGGTTTGTAATCTAAAGATAAACAAAGTTTTAGCTATTGAAAACATTTACTTTACAAGTATCAAACAAAAAACCAAGCACTTAGAAATCACGGCCAAAAAAAATTCAAAATTAAAAACAAAAATCTATTGGAGAAATTTTTCTAATAAGAATATTAATTCTACAATTTCATGATCTGTATTCACCGATAAATATGCTAAAGCCATACAAACATACAAAACTACTTTAGAAATCATAAATAAACACTTGACAAACACTCGGGTCATATTACACCAAACAATGCGCTATTGTCTCGACGCACACTTAAAATTTTTTGTTGACATTTGGGGCCCGGGTGGGTGTGTGTGATGTCATATTCCTTCTTTATCGCTCTCCCGTACGTTATACGTGTTTGATCAGGCTAAATATAGTTAAACGCTTAGTTTCACTGGCAAATACGGCGGGTACGATCGGCCAGCTGCTGGCGTTCGACACATGCGCGTGTTTTGACACCATCCAGGAGATGGTCGATCTACAGTTGAGGTTGAGTTTGTGTACAAAGTGTTTAAATATGAATAACCTATAGTTTCAATGATAAATATTCCTGAAGAACCGACATGTATTGAAAGATAATAAAAATATTTTGAACAATATTAACATCTCATTTATTTAATAAAAGAAAAAAAAATGTTTTTTTATCGGTCACCATGCTCAAAGTGTAACTTGAATTAATATCAAAGAAAAAAAAACAAGGGAATAAAAATACTGCATTAATAAAATAAATAAATAATTATAATTGCATAAGTTGATAAAAAATGCTATGCAATAGCTTTACCGCGGCAGTCTCCGAGTGCCACACGTATTTTTTAATGTATTATCGATATTTTTAATTCTCAAATCAAATCAAATCAAATCAAAATCTCATTTATTCAATTCAGGTCATTAAAGACACTTATGAAGGTCAATATTTTCAATCCGCCAATTCGATTACTCACGTCCTGAGAAGAATTGGCAAGAAACTCAGGGGAGTCCTTTTTTTTGTTTTTACTTAATTATAAGTAAACTAAATTACAAATTATTAGAATAATTTATAGGGCAAAATGAGGTTCCTCGCGTCAAACTTAGGACACAGTACGTTAATATTCTTTGGACGCTTGAACAGACCAGTCCCCACAAACAGCACCCGTTCACGAGCATGACCCATATCTCAGCCATCGCCTCCCTCGCCATATTTTAGGGAAAGTGGCGACCCGATCAACGACGCCGCCATAAGCAAGGACCTTTCAGTGAGCATGACTTATTCAAGATCCCAGACAAAAAAAAAAGAAACTAGTAAGCTTGCCCGGTGAGAAACGTCATATTGCACACAATCTTACTAATTAACAGTAATGTTTAGTTAGCAGATTAACAATATTTTGCTACAGCAAATACAAACAATATAACACAAAAGAAGCAATTCAATTCCAAACGGTTTTATCATTGATATAATCTGCGATACAGTAATAAGCCCTTGTATATAGTCGACTTTTAACATATTTCTTAAATTTACCTAACGATAATTCAACCGCGTCGTTTGGAGGAGATCTCTCGATATCACCATTACTCTAAAATACAATAATATAATGGACTGAGTATAGAAAGTTAATCTGGCGTAACTAGGTATTGCCAAATGATTGTGCCTAATGCTACCTATTATAGGCACAAAAAATACAAAACAGTTACTTATTTAAATAAGTAATAAAGTTAAACTAATATATAATTCAATTAAAAATGTTATCGTGTTTGTTCGTACACTGAAATTATCCGTGATAAAAACAGGAACTTAATATGGCCGTCCTAGAATCCTTATACTCATCCCTAGAATCTGTTATCTTAGAATATCAAATTATTTTTTTATCTGTTTCAGCTTTGGTGAGTTCCAGCGCAATCTGGTTCGTGTTCTGTATTACCGCTGTGTCTGGTTTAGTGAGGTGTTCAGTCCAGGTGTTATTTCCATTGGTACTTGTGACGGCAGCACCAGATAGATTCCCTGCTGCATTAGCCTTGCACATATTGTTCTCTGGGACCCTCATGCTATTAGCTGATCCTCTTATCGGTAAGAACTTAAAAATACATTTAACTATCATTAGTCCCGCCGTCATTATAGCACCTCGCTTCTGATTAAAGAATTATTTCTAGGGAATTTATTGGATTCTTTATTTCTTATAACCTCAGTGGTCCAGTGTTCAAGCACCCCGCTTCTAAATCTAGAGGTCGCGGGTTCGAATCCTCACACTGGCTCACACCAATGACTTTTCGAAGTTCTTTTAGTTATGTGTCAAAAATATCGATGACTGAAAACTTTGTGCCCGTTATGGCAATAGGTTTGCCACTTATTCCATTTGGGACGTAAACATAACGGCGAGACGAGACTTAAAAGCCGCCGCCTACACCTTTGGGGAGAAAAAGGCGTGAAGTTATGTTTAAGTTTTTTTCTTCTTTTGGGAAGTTATGTATGATAGTTTTTGATGACTGACTACATTGTGCCTTGTATGGCAATAGGATCCATCACATATTTCATTTGGGAAATCCAGCGATTAAATTATTACTATCATCATTATCAGAATACTATCGTAGATTGCTTTTGTATCATTTTATTAATTTTATTGCTATTTAATTTTTATTCAAATTACGACCAATTTACATAATGCCAATAAGAGCGACTGTTTACTGTTTATAATTAATGCATACATGACGATTTTGAAACCAGTTGGTTTATTTTTAGGTTTTTTTTTTATAATCTAGAGTGACATTTCTAAGACAACGCCTTTTTTATTCTGCATAACTTTTTGCCGAAATATCTGTAACTTGTGCGTTGTCAAGCATAATACGTTGAATAATTTATAATATAACATAACTTTACGACTTTTCTACCCGAAGGTGTAGACAGCGGTTGTTAAGCCTTCTCTCGCCGTTATGTTTACGTCCCAAATGGAATAGGTGGCGAACCTTTTGCTATACCGGGCACAACGTTTTCAGTCATCGATATTTATCACACAATACATAACCTTCGAAAATAATTTCGAAAAGTCATTGGTCAAAATAATTGAGCCAGGATTCGAACCCGCTACTTCTTGATTCAGAAGCGGGGTGTTCGACCACTGGTTGGTCCAAATTTTATCTTGGATTAATTTAGGCGATTGAAATCATGGACAGAAGCTATTGTGTTGTATATTTATTTATCGTCCAAAGACCTCTCTCACCAAACGAAACGCGACATGTGCTGCTCACGTCGATATTCTGAGAGGTGGTGGCGTGGTATTTCACCAGTCGAGCCGACCCGTTATAATATCTATATCTTTATCATTTTGATGTCAAAACACGTGTGTTAATAATAGGTTGGGGAAAAAGTATTTTCGTATTTTTGTATGAAAAGTCAAGACATTTTTTTCAAAGTTTATTTACATTTATTTACAATATATATGTACCGTTTTGTTGAATAACTTTCTGCCATTTTGTGGGCAGAGACATTATCCCGTTACTGTAGAAACTTTGGGACTTCTGATCAAAAAAAACGGGACAAATAGTTTTGGCAGTCCTCTCTTGAGGTCAACCTTACAGAACCTAAAGAATTCTGAAGAGACCGAAACAGGTGAAAATCTGAAGGCGCAAGGTCAGGGCTATATGGTGGATGCACTAGGACCTCCCAGTCGAACTCTCTTAATTTTTGCTGAGTGGCTAAAGATGTGTGTGGTCTAGCGTTATCGTGATGAAAGACCACACCCTTCCTGTTGATCAATTCCGGCCGTTTTCTCTCGACTGCTTCCTTTAATCTCATCAGTTGCTGGCAGTAAAGATCAGAATCGATGGTTTTGCCGGACGGTAAAAGCTCATAATGAACAATGCCCTTCCAATCCCACCATACACACAGCATCACCTTATTTCGTGTTAGGCCAGGTTTGGCCACAGTCTGTGAAGCCTGGCCAACTTTCGACCACGACCTTTTTCGCACGTTCTTGTCGTACGTGATCCACTTTTCATCGCCAGTTATCAATCTCTTCAAAAACGGCTCGGTTTCATTACGTCTCAATAATGAATCGCAAATGAGTACACGGTTCATTAAGTTTCTTTGAGTGAGCTCGTGTGGCACCCAAATATCGAGCTTTTTTGTATAACCAGCTTTCTTCAAATGGGTCAAAACTGTTTTGTGGTCAATTCCCAGTTCTTCAGCTACATCGTAACTACTAATATGCCGATCTTGCTCCACTCTTTCAAAAATGGCGTCCATTTTATTCGTAACAGGGCGACCAGAGCGAGGTGCATCTTTAACATCAAAATTTCCGGACTGAAAACGTTTGAACCAAATTTGTGCTACTCTTACTGACACTGCATCAGGTCCATAAACATCACAATTTTTTTTTCACTGCTTGAGTTGCATTTTTGCCTTTTTTATAATAAAATTTTAAAATGTATCGAATTTCTTCTTTAGATTCACTCATTTTTACGGAGAGAAAAACAAATGAAAAATAGCGGGAAACAACTTTTTTTTATTTTTTTCTTTTCTTTATAATGTAACCTTTTTAATGTTACCAAAACCAGCCAGACACAAATAGTACAGTCAAAGAAATTTTATAATAAGTTTATACCTACGTTATGCGAAAAGACTTTTTCCCCGACCTAATATGTTAACCGTATCGGCCGTGCCTTATCAGAAGGCGAATGGAGCCTTAAAAATAAAAAAGCGTGTATGAAACAGGTGTTTTCGTCGAGTTTATTTGCTATCTTGCTCCAAAAGTTACTTCACAAGATGGCGCGGAGTCATTTATATATACATAACTTCACGCCATGTCCTTTGCGGTGTAGCCATAGAGAACAGAACGGCATATATATAAGGGACGATTCTAAAACACTTCACTCGCTTCTTTTACTTTCATAACTCTTGTTTTACACGCTCGTCGGTTTTTAAGACTCAATAACTCGTTTAGTTTGGCAAAATTCGAAAAAGTTATTATTTTTTTTGTCTAATGTCAAAATTCATGGACAACAAGTTATTAAAAAAAATAAGTATTAATTTTTGTAAACATTTTTTCAGGTATATTGTATGGAGCAACTGGTAATTACATGTACTGTTTCTTTGCAATGAGTTTTTGCTGTTTGGTGTGTGTTGTATTGTGGACGATTGAATATTTAGTATATTATAAAAGTAGATGATATAATTTTAATTAATTAAGAATAAATATTAAATAATGATGTTCAAGGTTTTGACTGCCATAATTATAATATAGCAAAAAAACTAAATTAATTGTGTTACGTTTGAAGTTATTGTACCTTTTGTTAAAACTCCTATTGTATAGTGATTACGTTCAATATGTATGCCGCCATCTTGGATGGTCCACCGTATTGTATTTAGAATAACGTCACATTATTTTTCGAGTTATTTGATACCCATATTGTAGAAATGCAAATATGGAGGAATATCCGCCATATTGAATTTGGAATGACGTCATATTTTTTTTCAAGTTACTATTAACAAGCCCTTTTATTTGATACTCATATTGTAGAAATGCATTACAAAAATCTGTTCCTATATCTTGGATGATCCGCCATATTGAATTTAGAATGACGTCACATTATTTTTTCAGTTATTCTCAATGAGACCTTTCATTTGATACCCATATTGTACAGAAGCTTAAAATATGTTTTCCTCCGTCTTGGATATTCCACCATATTGGATTTAGAATGACGTCATATTATTTTTGAGTTACACTCAATAAGCCCTTTCATTTGATACCCATATTGCAGAAATGCATTCAAAATATCCATTCCTCCATCTTGGGTGGTCCGCCATATTGGATATAGAATAATGTCACACATCATATCATGCATTGTCATCCAAAGTAAACGTGTATACAAAATTTCAGCTCAATCGGTGAAGATATCTACTTCAAAATTGAGTTGCAAGATTCCACCGAACATACATTTATTATTATTATTTATTGAATGTACATACTACTATCATTACAGGAACTAATACCTAATGCAATAGCGTATGCCAATATTACAGAATAAAAAATTACTAATTTATAATATTATAGAAGAAGATTACAATGTAGGTATCCAAATCACAATTACTTACTTCAAACATTCCTTATTATGGTAACAATCATATTCCTTATACTAAGTCACAGATGGGTACAGGTACAGTAACAGGCTCTTCTGAATTCGTTCAGTGTACAATTAAATATGTCAATACGTTCCGACATTACATTGAGCGTCCGCAGCGCACGCGTCAGGGGCGCGCGCTGTAGGAGGTTAGTGCGCGCGCGTGGTATCGCCAGCAGCGCCAGCCTCCGCCACCGCGCCGCGTATGCATCCGGTACACACAACTGGATCAGCTCTAAAACCCTCGGTTTATGTATTTTGCCGCGAAGCACTTTAAATAAGTAAGTGGCGACAGCTACGTCCCTCCTCACCTCAATTTTAAAATATCCCACCATGCCCAATACAAAAAGTGTCGGATACAACAGCGGGTAACCCGGATAAACACCATATATTTTGAAGTATAAAAACCTAACAAACTTGTTCTGTATACGCTCGATCATCAATTTGTACTTGACTTCATGCGGTGACCAGACAACGGCATTACACTCCAAATGATACATACTTACATACATACATACTTACAGTGCAAGTTAAATAAAAGCTTTTAAAATATGATGTTGTTTGTTTACTAACTGTTAGGTTAATTGAATGTTTGACAGTTTTCATGGCAACCAAACAGAAAAAAAATTAAGCCTTATTCACAACAAATAACCCCTACCAACACATTTGTATCTTAACGCTCATTTCATACCGGTACACCTGATATATATATATATATATAGACGAATGTTTCCAACTAGTATGCTATATATATATATATATATATAGCATACTAGTTGGAAACATTCGTCTCACGTCATACGAATAACGAATTTAGGAATACATATGTCGGAAAACATACTGGCACCATCTGCAGTGTATATGGTGTATATGGTGCCAGTATGCCATCTTCAGTGTATTCCTAAATTCGTGATTCGTATGATGTGAGACGAATGTTTCCAACTAGTATGCCGCAGTTAGCCGCTTATAATTATAAGAAGAACGATGCGCAGCTGTGTAGGGACGCACTTCTGGTGACTGCGGCGAGGTGGACGGACAGCTATCTACCGGTGTGCCATACTTTACAGTAATAATTTTGCAAAAGATCTCCGTGGTCCAGTGGTCGAGTAGCCCGCTTCTGTGCCAAGGTCGTGGGTTCGAGTCCTGGCTCACACCAATGATTTAACTTCTCGGATGTCTTTTTGGTAGTTAAGAGTGATAAATATTGATGACTGACAAGTTTGTGGCCGATTTATGGCAAAAGGGTTGCCACCTATTCCATTTCGGACGTAAACATAATGTCGAGTCGAGGCTTAACAGCCGCTGCCTACACCTTTCAGTAGAAAAAGGCGTGAAGTTATGTATGTGTGTAGTATATAAAAGATTTTGCGATTTGAAATGAAATTGGAACTTATTTACTGTTTACTGGCAAGTAGTTCATCATATTGAATTTGATCTTTGACGTCATGTTGTAATGTGATTTTAATTGGTTTGAATATGGTAGCTTATTAAGGACTTATGAAACAATCTTTACTTTCTTTACTTGTAATATATTTTTCTTGATACATGTAATAACGTAAATATATTTAATTATTTACAAATATTTGTTTTAGGGTTTGCGAGCGAGAGACGGAACTCTCACTCTTGGCTTAATTTTTATTCGAAAACCGTCTGATCTTTTTAGTATTATATCAGTGGTCAATAAAAATTTGTCTTCGGGTATTTCTGATATGCACTCGTAGTTCCTCAGAATAGTCGAAAGCAATATTTTTAATTTCAAAAGTGCGTATTTTCGACCTGAAAATAATAAAGGAATATTTGAATACAATTCAATCAACTTTTGACAAATAAATCACCCATAAAATACACACGTAGCAACTCTACTGCCGTACAAAAATAATGATAAGACTTGAGCCAATGACTTTTCGAAATTCATGTGTGATAGTTTCGGAAAGTTATGTGTGATAAATATCAATAACCGAAAACTTTGTGCCCGGTATGGCAATAGGTTCGCCACCTATTCCATTTGGGACGTAAGCATAACGGCGAAACGAGGCTTAACAGCCGCTGCCTACACCTTAGGGTAACAATGGCGTGAAGTTATGTTAAGTTATAAAGACTTGAAATGAGAAGTTAATGCAGCTTGTCTCGTTTTTCTGATAGGCAAATAATATGGTCTATTAATTTTTAATGAATACTAGAGTATTCACCTCGGATGGAGGCCTCTGGTCCGGATCACAACAGATCTATTAAATAGTTTGGTAAATTAAAATGTTACAAAATATTGTGCAATGTCAATATGGTTCAAAATCCTGTGCATAGTTTATTTTACTCACCTACGCAACTCCTTGGTCCAGCACTGAATGGTATGTAGCTATAGTAATGTCTATTCGCCATATTCTCTGGCAAGAAATTGTCTGGATTGAATGTTTCTGGATCTTTATAGTATTTTGGAAGACGATGAACACCCATAGCAACTATGACTATCGTTGCCCCGGCAGGGAGAATATAGTTATTCGTCACTACAAGAATCAAAAGAAAATATATAATATAACATAACTTCCCGCCTTTGTTACCCGCAGGTGTAGGCAGCGGCTGGTAAGCCTCGTCTTGCCGTTATGTTTACGTCCCAAATGGAATAGGTCATACCGGACTCAAGGTTTTCAGCACAGAAATAGATCAAGATAGAACGGCGAATAAGCGTGGCAAGCGTGCCAAAACCATGCACTATATTGCGTTCCTGCCCTGCGTTCAGGACGTAAAAAATAGATAAAACGTCACATATATGCCTTATTGTGCTGTGGCAAATTGTAAAAACAAAAGTAGTGAAGCAAATATAAAAAAAGGAAATATTTCGTATGATCAGTAAGTATAGAAAATCAGTAGAAAGTATTTTTTTGAGATTATAAATTATTGTTTTACTTTTACTATGTTCAATAATTACGATCACAAGTTGTATATTTTTTCGTTATGATAAATATCCATTGCTGTCCGCATTCAACGCTCGTATACAAAAACATTGCGCGCATAAATTATACGCGTAATATACGTCGAATCGAACGAAATACACAATACACCTGCCAGTTGATCGCTGTGTCTGTTAATCGCTGTGATTGGTCTTCGAATGTTAGAGATGGGCACTCCATGTATCGTTGAGTCTTAGGACTTATCGATAAATTAATTCAATAATAATTAGAGTATCAGCTCATGTCTTGCTTTGTCCCTACTTTATTGTAACACCAAAAATTTCAACCAAAGTGCTTCGTAATTACATTGGCAGCAGTTTATTTGACAGTATAAGTTTTCACCAATTTGACCAATCACCGATGGAAAATCATCTCGTTCATCTCAAACGGGCAGTAACCGAGGTATATGTCGACGTTCGGCTTCGTTAATCAGGACTGTGAGGCCAACCCTTACAAAAAGGCAAATATTTAATAAATATGTATAGTTTCAAGGACAGTAAAATATTTATAATTAAATTTTATATACTGTTGGAAAAATATGTTTTAGGTATTTATATGTCGGATTTAACATGTTTTACTTTCTATGATTATCGTTACACAAAATCAATAAAGTTGGTACAATATAAAACTAATAAAATTAGCACACGTTGCCGATATTAACATCGATAATCTAATGAGTGTGTCTCCTAACTAGTCGCCCCGCTCACAATGAAAATGACGTCACGCTGTGGGCGTGGTTTTTCAAAAAAGTGACACGCTCGAAATGTATGGAAATATGACATCGCAGCCGTTCTATCTTGATCAATTTCTGTGGTTTTCAGTCATCGATATTTATCACACTTAACTTCCAAAAACAATTTTGAAAAGTCATTGGTGTGAGCTAATGTCAGGATTCGAACCCGGACCTCTGGATCAGAAGCCGTGTGCTCAACCACTGGGCCACCGAGACTTATAACATACTATATTAATATCTATAAAAAAGTTTACCAATCACACGTTCAAGCATTGTAGTTATAAGTACAGTTATTTAGTTAGACCTATTATTTACAGGCATGTAAAAATTGTACCTTATAGCGCTCTGTTCTCTTTGCCTACCCCGCAAGAGATTTGGCGTGAAGTAAGTATGTACGTAGGGTACGAAGTTCGCAGGGTCGGCTAGTTAAATATAATAAAAAAGTACCTATTTTCGCATCCTGTGTTAATTGTCTTGCAATAATTGGAACTGGTGGGTACAACCTCAACGTTTCCAGAATTACTCTTTCCAAATATTTCATCTTAAGCGTATCTTGGAAAGTGGCTGGACGGTCAGAGTCTCCGAATATTTCATACAGCTCATCATATACCTTGATTTGTATATCACGATGTATACCCAAGAGACACAGCACGAAACTAGATCCAGCTGCTGTTGTGTCATGGCCCTGAAATATTTTATCGAATAAACAATTATAATAAGTATTCTTAATTTATTTTTAGTTGATTTGCAAGTAAAGTATTTACAGCGGTGGAGCCACGCAGTTTGCTGCATGAATTGATAATTAATTAATTGGCTCCACCGGTGAAAAACCATGAACGCTCAGAATATTGACTTAAAGTAGCTCATGTTCAGTTATCCGGAGGCCCAACCCTTTCACCTCTCCCCTTCCTATCCCACTTCTGAGCTCTTCTATATCCCATTGTAAGCGCGGACTACGCATCTTTGCTTACACTATGTTCATGGGCGGCGTTTGTTGTTTGCCATCGGGTTTCACCTCTATCCCATAATATTTATAATTGTTATAGTGTTGTCGTCTTGGCAGTCTGAAAGTTTACAGGCTCGCTTCGAATCCAGAAGGGTTTGAATTCTAGCTCTAAAAATATCGATGGCTGACAAAATATTTTAGTGGCATCATAATTCGGCGCATTGAGACTTAGAGTTACCATCTACATTAAACATAGCACTAAATATAGGTAGTATGTAGATCCATTATAATTATTTAACAACTTATAAATCTTAGAAGACATCTTTAATTAAGTTATAAGTGAATGTATTGTGAAGATTACCTCAAACATGATAGTATCTACTTCTTCCTTAATCTCCTGATCGCTTATGTTGTTTGTGCCATTTTGTGCGGATTCGATCATCAGGTCTAAGAAGGCGTGACGTCTTTTCTCACCTTTACGTATAGGGGCAAAATCGTGGTCAATATTTTATACAGATCAGCAACAATTTTGAATTACATTTTACAAAAGTTAGAAAGACGGTTTTTATCATTATTGACTCTCTTTGTAATTTTTGTGAGCAGTCTCTAATATTTTGCTATATATTTTTGCTATGTATTTCCCTAATTTTCTATGTTAGGTATGAAGCAACATTTATGGTACTAAGACAGATACGCTACTAATACGCCATTAAGTAGAAAGCTATTAAGAAGTAGCTATTAAGTTATTATAATTACCATTACTTTCTTCTGGTTCTATTTATTTTAGACTTAATTGAATTGGTTAGTCAGTCGCAAGCAATTATGAATTACAGTTAGTAATTTACTTACTACTACTTACATAGCAACAGTCTCGGTGGTACAGTAGTTGAGAACCCCGCCGACCAATGTACCACAATCGAATCTGGCCTCACACCGATGACTCTTCGAAATTATTTTCGGAAGTTATGTGTGATAAATATCAATGACTCAAAATTTTATGCCCGGTGTATGGCAATAAGTTCGCCACTTATTCCATTTGGGACGTAAACATAACGGCGAGACGAAGCTTAAAATCCGATAATTACACCTTCGGGTAGAGTTATGTTATGTTTACTTACCAACATCGTTTTCATCATTAAAGTCTAAATCATCTCGATAGCCCCTGAAAGCATTATCAGCTGCAGTTTTTATATCTCCAGGATCACTGTTGTCCTTTTTAGTTAGTTCTTCTATTGTAGGTGGTATGAAACCTTTTGATTTATTTTCAAGATATATTGCTTTTTTATTTTTTATTACCTGTATAAAATCAAATTATAGTAAATTTAAATGAACTATTTTATTAAACGTTAAACTACAATTCTTGAAGAATTACGAGGTGTTAAATATTGATTGATAGTGACTTTTAAAAGTGGAACCATTATGATTGATAGCCATTTTCTAGTTTCCATAACAGTATCGTGTTGTAACTATAGTTATAATATGTAGTTTCACCGACAAATGAACTTACAATACCAGCTTATGGAACCGACCTCAAGGTACAAGAAAGAGTGAAAGACCCTCTACTCGATAGTACGTCGATATTAAAAACATCGCTGGCCCAAACTGGTTGCAAATAGCACAGGACAGGGAAAAATTGACATCTTTGGAGGAGGCCAACCTCTTTACCCAGATTAGTAAAAATCTTTACCCAACACGGGATCCTTGCATATATAAACAAAGAACTATTGTTATAAGTAATTTAAATTAATGTAAGTAAGTAAGTTAATGTAAATAGAAATAAGTTTTATAGAATAAGAAATAAGTTAAGTCGGTGGCGCAGTGGCTAGCACCCCGCTTCTGATTCAAGAAGTAGTGGGTTCAAATCCTGGCATACCCCAATGACTTTTCGAAATTTTCGGAAGTTACGTGTGATAAATATCGATGACTGACGACTTTGTGCCCGGCAATAGGTTCGCCACCTATTCCATTTGGGACATAACGGCGAGATGAGGCTTAACAGCCGCTGCCTACACCTTCGGGTAGAAAAAGGCGTGAAGTTATGTTATGTTATGTTAAATAAGTTATATCGAATAAGTTTATCTAATATTGGTTAAATAAAAATCGTTTATCTAGTTACAAATTAATAAGTAAATATATAATCATTATTGACTCTCTTTGTAATTTTTGTGAGCAGTATCTAATATTTTAATGGTTCCTGCGAAAAGGACATCAGAAGACGCATTGGCATGGCAAAGAGTGCTATGACCCAGATGGACCGTGTGTGGGCGGACAGGAGCATCTCGAGGAAGACGAAGAAGCGGCTGGTCACTACTCTCGTATTGTCCATTTTCCTGTATGGCGCGGAGACCTGGACCCTAAGAAAAGCTGACTGCAAACGCATCGATGCGTTTGAAATATGGTGCTGGAGGAAGATGCTCGGAATCCATTGGTCCGAACATCGTACCAATGAATCCATCCAGACCGAGCTCAAGATGCCGTTGAGACTCAGCACCACGTGCATACAGAGGAGTTGCGAATTCTTTGGCCATATCGCGAGAGGAAGAGCCGACAGCCTGGAAAGGTTACTTTTGACGGGAAAGGTTGACGAGAAGAGGCCCAGAGGCAGGTGTGCCCGACTCGCTGGTCTGATCAAATCCGTGTAGCCCTAAACATCTCGGTATACGATACTATCCACGTTGCCAAAGATAGAGAGCGGTGGCGAAACCTAATCCATACTCTAGACCACAAGACTGATCAATGAGGCCACGACCCTCAGCAGTGAGGATGAACGATGCAGGGAGGAGGATATAGTTATTAAGTTGCAAAATGTTGTATGTAGAAGGTTATATAAAAGCTTTTTTATTTTAATTTGTATTTTATAATATATAATAGTTTCGTAAGTTAGAAAACTAGATATGAGTTATTTATAATTACCTTGTTAGTGAGACCGTGTATAATATTCAAAAGCTTTTGTTGTATTTTATATAAAGGGTGCCATTTGAAAATGTAGTCTGAGCGCAACCAAAATTTGTAGTGTCTCTCATGAATAATACTACACATTCTGTAATAAGAAATAATAAATTAAGTGAGCTATTTGTCAGATCATGCCCCGAGCTAATATTGAGTGAAAAGAATTTTTTTTTTTTATGAAAATAGGAAATGTGGTGCTGGAGAAGGATGCTTGGAAAATCGTGGACTTATTTTAAAACGAATGCTTCCATCATTCAAGAAGCATCATCAAGCAGCGTCTATCCTCCATAGAAGGTATTCTTAATTTGTTCGGCCACGTCTTGTAGGAGAGATATTACCCTCTAGCTAGCGCTTTGTGGTCAGGGGAAAGTCGAAGGCTAGTGCCTTCGACTTTCCCCTTCGACAGCGCGGTAGAGCATCGATGCGATGGACCGACCAAGTGAAAGCTGCCCTCGACGGCCCTATCCATGGGGGCAACAGAAAGTCATCTGTTCTCGAGGATTGGCGGCGGATAGTGAAGCGCGTCACCAACTCCTAATTGATGACCACGACCACTATGCCAAGAGTGTAACGATTTAGAAGAAGAATTATGGAAAAGTAGAGCAAAAACAAGAACATTATTAACATAGCCTTGTTTAATGACTTTGTAAAAAATAATAGTTTTGTTTTTATCTAATTACTAGCTGACCCAGCAAACGTTGTCTTGCCGAAAAATAAAATTTAAAAAATAGGGGTTGATCGTAGGGGGTTGAAAATTTAGGGTTGCATGTATTTTTGTATCCCGTTTTATAAAAAAAATAAGAAACAGAAATATGTCGAAAAATTAAAAAAAAAATTGAGGGGTGATTTAGGGGGATGAAAAATAGATGTTGTCCTATTCTCAGACCTACCCGACACGCACATAAAATTTCGTGAGAATCGGTCCAGCCGTTTCGGAGGAGTTCAATTACGCACATCTAGACTCGAGAATTTTATATACATATTAGATTAAATAATACCTACTCACTTTAGAACTGCCATTGCATAATCGAAACATGATTTGTCTTCAACCTTCCTCGTAATACCCATCGCTGTTTCTGAAAAAATAATTTAAATCAAATTTATATAATTAATATTCAATTTGGATAATTTCTATTTAAAAAACAATTATAAATTAACAGTAATTGATGATAATTGTAATTATTTAAGTACTGTAATTAATCTAAGGGTTTGCAGGAAAACTACAATTTATAATAGGGTGCTGATACATTTCTGTTCAGCGGTATTGTTTTGAAACGTTTACGACATGTATAGGTTAAGATGTGGTGGTGGCTGAATAGTTTTCAGTAGCGATATTAAAATCAATATTATTTTAAATCATAGATTGTTAAAAAAGATTATTTGGCACGTTAGTTTCTTGCCTGATTCTTCTCATGATAGCCCCTACACTCGCACGGAAGCACTTTCCTCAAGCGCTTATATTTAAATATATCATTATAAATTATAAGTTTAATCCTTTTATTTGTAGAGTACTTTTAAGTATATTAGATTAGATATTTTAGATTTTAACTTAGTGGTGTTTTTATTGGCAACCTATTAATTTCAATTTCCCGCTACATGTTTGGAAAAATTACCTGGGTCAACATATTCTATTCAAAGTCTCTGGTACCATATAAGGTGAGTATCCTGTTATTGCATCAAAAGTCTCGGATTCGAATCTTAGTATAACTGTTGCATCAATAACTTTGATATTCATTTGCCTCTTCATGATGCGTGTTCTAGATCAATAACAAACATATTTTTTGTGTTGTGAGTACTAGACTTATATAGGAAAGGTACACCACCGAAAGTACAATCTAGCTCCTTTTTAACCGACTTCGAAAAAAAGGAGGAGGTACTCAATTCGTCTGTATGTATAATTTTTTTTTATGTTATATATATATATATTCGTCATTTCCGATATTTTCGTCAATTATGGACAGATTAAATAAAAAAAATTCTTGGATTTCGAGATGGTCCCATTTTCACCAGGTCAGGATCTTATAATGGAAACCAGGAAAAATCTAAGGCAACCGCCGAAAAATGTAAAATTGTATGCGAATATAATGTTTTTATTACGTAATAGTGATGTCTTAAGGATGTGCTTTATGGTGTCTACATCTCATGCTGCTGTGCTGATGAAAAAGTCACAAAACTCCTCAACGGTTAGGAGTTTCAAGACAGCCTTGCATAAGATAGATACTATTTGGTAGTGTAAGGGATACTACACCTCATGGCACGTACATGTACGTGCCATCAATAGTATATAACCACTGTACGCACAGTATGCTGTAGTGGTCGGCGTGCAGCGACAGGCAGTTGTCGCTGACACGAATAAACATGTCAAGATTCTAATTACGTCTTTCATTTACCGGCCGCTCAACCACCATCATGGAAGAAGCACCACTCACGATATACCGTCAACCATAGGAATAATCACCAGTAACATCTTCCGTTACAGTAGGGTTAGCGTGTTGCTTGTAAGGTATACTTGAATATACATCTGATGCTGCTGTGCTAATCAAGAAGCCACAGATCTCTTTATCGGTTAGGAGTTGGGAGACAGTACTGAAGTTAGTCCATTGCAACTGTTTAGTACTATATAGGAATAACGTGCTGCTTGAAAGGTATGCTTGAATCAACATCTGATACTGCTGTGCTGATGATGACGTTACGGAACTCTTAAACGGTTAGGAGATAGGACACAATAATGTAAGAATGTTTTTTTTTCTGCAATACTTTAAATAATTATTTATTAAAGTCATCTGCAACTATTAAAATATTTACAAACGTCACTTATTTTTGGAGTCGGTGCCAGCCTAAGAATAAGTGCAGAATAAGTTCGCTGAAGTGGCAATGGGCTGGTCACATCTGTCGAAGGACCGATGGTAGATGGAGCAAGAAGGTCATGGTGTGGAGACCGCGACTTGGTAAGCGTAGTGTAGGACGCCCACCAGCCCGATGGTCAGACGACCTCAGAAGGGCTGCTGGTAAAGACTGGATGCGGAAGGCAGAGAATCGGATGTTGTGGCGCACATTGGGAGAGGCCTATGTCCAGCAGTGGACTGCAACAGGCTAATGATGATGATGATGATGATGCCAGCCTAATGAGTGACGTTTGTAAATATTTTAATAGTTAAAGATCACTTTAATATTGTATTACGTTATGTATATTGCATTAAGTATACAAATTTGTAAGTTACGTTATTTATCGCTTTTTAGTTATGATATCTACTTAAAGATTTTGTGGTTTATGTTTCTAGAAGTCGGTTTAATTTGTTTTTAAAGTAATTTTTTGAAAGTCAACGTCAAAGAAGCTTTATTTTTATAGACCTTTACAGAAACTTAAGAACACAGATTCAAACATTTTATTTAAAATGAAATACTATACACGAGCGCTTGAGAAAAGTGCCTCCGTGGAACAAGAAAACACGGACCCGATTCCGAGTGTAGGGGCTAATCGATTCCTAGAGCGATCATATGAGAAGGCCAGAATGTGCTCATCGTGGCTAATAAGCAATATTAATTTAACTTAATCTGCTAATTTGTGCTTATTAAGGGACAAATAAAATTCGGCAAGTAGGCCTTGCTGCCATTGACTACATATCTGAGTTTAAAAACCATGAAGCTACAAAAAATACTCACCCAGTAATATATCGACGGTAACCTCACTCATATAGTCGTGAACGTCAAATGTTTTGCCAATTTCTGAACGCATTTTTTCAACAACATCCTTGCTTTTTTTATTGAAAACATCGATAAAAGATTTGAGAACATTTATGTGAAACGTGGGTGCTATCATCTTTCTGTGTTTGTACCATTTTTGACCTACAAAATAACAGGCATTAAGCATATGTATATTTCTTGACGTAAAATGCTTATTCAGATGTAACACATAATTAGGCTTTGCAAACTAAATAAACAGAATGTGATTTTGCAATAGCAATGACATGATTTATGCCGCATTTATGACGCAGGAAAACTGAGCTGAGCTAGAAATAAACTAACAATATGACAGTTAATAATTATTTTGCAATTCTTAATGAGATTTATTTTGATACAGTGCATTATAATTAATTCTTTAATAAACAACCTGAAGTTCTAAAGTAGTTTAATAAACAACCTAAAATTCTTAAGTATCTAAAGTTTTTTTTGTGGGATAGGAGGGCAAACAAGCAAGTGGGATAGCTGATGGTAAGGAACTACTTATTGCCCGTGCACACACTGGTGAGTTGCCGTCCTTTAAGCGACTAGGAGAGAAAAGGAAGGGGAAAGGGGATCTGGCCTCCGGATACATCTCTCACCAAACGAAACGCGGAGACGAGCCTCTTCACGCCGATATTCCTAGAGGCCGTGGTATTTCACCGGTCGAGCCGGCCTATTCATGCAGCGAACTGCAAGTTTTTTTTTTTTATGGGATAGGAGGGCAACCGAGCAGGCGTGTCACCTGATGGTAAGCAATCAACGCCGCCCATGGACAGCAGCAACACATATAGTGTTACTGTAGCGTTGCCGACCTTTAAGGGATAGGGGATAGGAAAGGACGGGGGAGGGGGGTGGGCCTCCGGGTACCTCTCTCACCGAACAAAACGCGGCATGAGCCACTTTACGTCGGTCTTCTGAGAGGTCGTGGTATTTCACCGGTCGAGCCGGCCCGTTCATGCAGCAAACTGCTTGGCTCTACCACTGTTAAGTTGACTTTACTGATAAAAAAGTTAAGAGTTATAGTTCAACACGTTCAGTGAGAAATGGGGCTTGTAACATCCCATCTGTGTCTCCACTTTATAGCGGTCAGAAAAACCTGAAACTTCTCTATCGTGCGAGAGGCGCAACTTCTGTCTTGTTCAGTCTAGGAAAGAAATTAATAGATATTTATTATATTATTAATGCCAAGTTTTTTGGTTAAACTACCTTCATACAATATTTTTACACCTCGTACCGCACTGAATAAATAAAAATTGCTATACGGGGCGATACTAAACACCCCATACCATGCACACCCGGTACCGCGGTCTACGCCAGCTTTACGCGATTAGTGTTGTGCAAAACGTTGAACGCTGTGATCATTACATAGTATAAAACAAAGTCACTTTCCGCTGTCTGTCCCCTTATATGCTTATATCTTTGAAATTATTTACCACCTTGAGAAGGTTTACAAAAAAGTCCGTCTATCTCTATGTCTATCTCTTAGGGATAACCAATGACCATTTTTATTTTAAATAATATGTATAATATAAGTGTAGGAATATATGTATATAATAAATAAATATAATATATAATGTATAATATAAGTGTGTGAAGGAATCTATAACAAATAGTATTATGGATAAGATTGAAGATAAACTAATCCCTATTATAGAAGAAAACAAGATGCTGAAAACTAAAGTAGAAAAACTAGAAAAAGAAATATATTATCTTAAAAGGGCTGAGAGAAATAATAATATTATAGTTTTTGGCCTAGAAGAAAATGAAAAATCTTCTCGTGAACTAATATTAAAGCTCAAGGAAACATTTATCCAGGATTTGAGTATTAAGATAGAAGAGCATGATATTAACAAAATTTATCGCTTAGGAAGTAGAAAGAGAGACAGCAAAAAACCAAGACCGGTTTTGTGTTCATTTATTAACAACTGGAGAAAAAACGAAATTATTAAATGCAAAAAGAACCTGAAAACTATTAACATTGCGGAGGATTACTCTAAAGAAGTGTTAGGGAAGAGAAAAGAGCTGCAAGCAAAACTAACTGAAGAGAGACAAAAGGGCAATCTAGCATTTATAAAATATGACAAATTAATTGTTAAGGAGAACAACTACAGGCAAGAGAAAAGGAAAAGGGAAATATCCGCTTCACCCTTTTCAGATAATAATCAGCCAAAGAAAATGCAAACCATAAACACAACCAAGATTGACAGAACCAATGCTTTTGAGATAATGCGAAACAGATCCAACTCTCTTACAAACCTGCCTAGTACTAATAAAAATCAATAGCAACTAAATAATAGCAAACAGAAACCAAAACTAAAGCTAACTAAAGAAACTAACAATAACGGAACAAAAAATCAACAGACTCTCCCAAGCCGACTGGTCCTCGAGGGAGAAAGCGACCACAACCCTCCAATTTCCAAAATTGACGTTCACCGAAAATCAGTAATATACATAGCATCTCTTAATGTACTCACCTTAGGTAAAGAAGAAAATCTTACGGAATTGACACTTGCACTAAAACAAATCAAATGGGACATAATTGGGTTGAGCGAAGTAAGAAGAATGGGTGAAAGTATTACATGTCATCCAGACTATTTACTTTATCACATAGGGGAGACGCAAGGCCAATATGGGGTAGGATTTATTATCAAACAACACATAAAACATTATGTGGAAGAATTCATAGGAATATCAGAACGCTTAGCGATTATGAATCTAAAACTACCGGGATACAAAAAACCGTGGTCTATTGTACAAATATATTCACCGACTGAGCAATCAAAACTGGAAACAATAAACAACTTCTACCACAATCTAAACGAAGCAATCCATAAGCATACCCATAATAACCTTATAGTCATGGGAGACTTCAATGGCCAAATTGGTGCAAGGCGTACAGGAGAAAACGCAATACTGGGACAATTCTCATATAGCAACAAGACCAGGAGCAGAAATGGCGAAAAAATTACAAACTTTGCGCTTGAAAACAAATTATCAATTCTCAATACTATGTTCAAGAAGAACCGGAAGAGTATGTGGACATGGATATCGCCGGATGGTAGGACAAAAAATGAAATCGATTTTATTATGACCAACAGAATCAGCTGCTTTACAAACTTCACCGTAATTAAAAGATTTAACTTCAACACCAATCATAGGCTACTTAGAACCGAGCTCAAAACAAATCAACCAAAGAAGACCAGGCCGACTCTAGAGTCAGGAAACAGAAACCTCTACGTTCACCAATTAGAACAAATAGCAATAGCCTTAAAAGCTGAACTTAAAGACTTCAAAGAGAACACTAAGGAACTAGAAACCCAAGATAAATACAACCATATAGAGAATATTATAAAAACTCAAACAAAACTCATAGCAGATACTAAAATGGGTGCAAAAGGAATACTATCAACAGAAACTGCAAAACTCTTAGAAGAAAGAAACCAACTTATTAATCAAAGAAGTACACAAAATAGAAGACAGAAATTAGCTAAAATTAGCAAAGATATCAATAGTAGCATGAGGAAGGATAGAAAACAACGTAGGATGCAAACGATAGAAAATTACATACAGAAAACCGGTGGAACCAAAAAAGCACTCAAGGAATTAACCGACACGAAAACCTGGATCGTAAAAATGAAAAACGACCGAGAAAAATTTGACTATCGCAGAACTGACATACTAAAAACAGTTGCCTCATACTACACAAACCTATATCGAAACATTACAACGCAAACTGAAATCGATCTAGTGGAAACCTCGAACACCCCCAGTATACTCCAAGCTGAAATCAGCAAGGCTATAGATACCCAAAAGAGTGACAAAGCACCCGGGCCTGACTGCATAACTAATGAAATTATCAGATATAGCAAAGAAACCCTGATACCGGTCCTTACAGATATGTTCAATGACATCATGAATACTGAAACCATCCCACACCAATGGACCGAGTCTAACATCATCTTATTGTTTAAGAAAGGAGATAAATACGACATCGGAAATTATCGCCCTATTAGCCTTATGTCCAATATATATAAGATTTTTGCTAAGATCATCTTAAAACGAGTCGAAAGAACTCTAGACGAACACCAACCTATAGAGCAAGCAGGATTCCGAAAAGACTACTCAGTGATCGATCACATTCACGTAGTGCGTCAAATCTTGGAGAAATACAACGAATACCAACTAACATACTACATTGCATTTATAGACTATCGCAAAGCATTCGATTCTCTTCAACATGATAAAATATGGGCGGCATTACTAGAACAAGGAATTGAGCACAAGTACATTCGATTAATAAGAAACATATATAATAGCAGCAGAGCAAGAATTCAACTAGAAAAGAAAAGTGCTTTTTTCAGAGTAGAAAAGGGCGTTAGGCAGGGAGACCCTCTATCTCCGAAATTATTCTCCGCAGTCCTAGAATCAATCTTCCGGAGGCTTAATTGGGAACATCTTGGAATAAACATAGACGGTGTAAAGCTGTCACATTTAAGATTTGCCGATGATATAGTGTTACTGGCAAATACAGCAGAAGACCTAACCAGAATGATAAAAGAACTTGCAAAAGAAAGCGAGAGAGTAGGGTTGGTAATGAATCCAGAGAAAACTAGAGCGATGACAAATGGTTGCAAACATACTATATGTCTAGGAGACACCGAAATCAACTACACGGACGAGTACATATACCTAGGTCAGCTCATAACTCAAAAAGATCAGATGCAGAAAGAAGTGAACAGACGAATTACAAATGGCTGGAGGAGATACTGGAGTTTAAGAGAGGCTATGAAAGAAAAAGAGCTCCATATAAACCTAAAAAGCAAACTGTTTAATACCTGCATACTACCTGTTCTTACGTATGGTGTCAATCATGGTCCATACATCAGGAGAACTCAAACAGACTAGCAAATTGCCAGTATGCCATGGAACGGAGCATGCTAAATATTAAAAAGTCTGACAGAGTAAAAAAAGTTATCATTAGAAGCAAAACAAAAACTACCGATGTAATAAACAAAATAAAAAGGCTCAAATGGCGATGGGCTGGTCACATGTCAAGAGGATATGAAAAATGGAGCAAAAGGGTGACATGGTGGTACCCAAGGGAAGGCAAAAGAAACAGGGGTCGTCCACTAAAAAGGTGGGACGATGACATTAGAAAAGTGGCAGGAGTCACGTGGAATAGAGTGGCTCATGAAAGAAAGGAATGGAAAAGGTTGGAGGAGGCCTTTGCCGACTGGCAAGCAGATTTAGGAAAAATTACGAAGCAACAGATATTGGATTAAATTATTAGTTAATATAAGATCTTAATGTTAGTTATCTACCTAATTAAAAAATCCATTGTTATGATATCTGATCTGAATAAAAGGCTATATTATTATTATTATTATTATTATAATATAAGTGTAATGTGAGTATAATTCAAAATTACCGATTATAAATTATACGCTGTAATATATTGCATCTGTGTATATTTACGGATTGCCATATAATAACTCTTTCACTAAAGTAAAATGCACACTGGCCATAACAATCTCATACAGTAAGTATAAAACTGATCCAATAATCAAACCACTTCAAAAATATTTATCTTTTTTAATTATTGTATCTTTAGAATCTAAGCTAAATAATTCACCCACAGGTGACTGTATTCTTGATTCAGAAGCGGGAACTCGACCACTGGACCACCTAGACCACATAAACTGTTAATATACATACCTGAACTAAGTAGAAGACCATCACCGAGCCAAGGTTTAAAAAATCTGTACTCTGATGCTTTATCTAAGTGTACATGACTGTTCAGAATGACTTCTATGTCTTCTGGATATCCCAAAAAGATCACAAGTTTTGGCCCAAGCCACGCTCTAACAACCGACCCATACTTATCTCTCATTGAAAGTGCATAATCGATGTACTCTGTAAAAAATGCGTAAATTTTACTTGAAAATTTTACGAACCAAAATGTTTTACGAACATATTTATAATTGATATATATGTTAATAAAGAGAAAGAGAGAATATTGCAAAAGAATACTTACGATCAGGTCTTTTGAAAAGTGCAATAAGGGCGTTACCGAATATGGGCACTGGAGTTGGGCCGGGCAACAGGTTGCCCAATTTATACAGCCTGGATTGTTGTTGCTTCCTATGGACCAACCAGACAGCAGTGACCACAAATAATAGAAGAGAAAGTAGTACATTGAAGCCATTCACTTCCACTTCCAGGAATGACATTGTTACTGAAATATTCACATAATACTTAGTATCAGTTATTTTCTGAATGAGCCATTTTAGTATTTTTTTTATGGGATAGGAGGGCAAACGAGCAGGCGTGTCACCTGATGGTAAGCAACCAACTCCACTCATGGACACCAGCAACACATATAGTGTTACTGTTGCGTTGCCGACCTTTAAGGGACAGGGGATAGGCAAGGATGGGAAGGGGTTGGGCCTCCGGGTACCTCTCTTACCGAACAAAACGCGGCATGAGCCACTTTACGTCGGTCTTCTGAGAGGTCGTGGTATTTCACCGGTCGAGCCGGCCCATTCATGCAGCGAACCGTTTGACTCTACCACTGTTAAAAGTAGTTTTTATTCACAAATTTGTAATAATAAGAGTGAAAGATAAAAATAATATTTACTCACGGCTAATACTTATTTACAACCGCCTTGTACCTAAGTGACCCATACGTTTCACACTCCGATTACTGTAAGGCAGGCCGTTAAATATATCGACGGGAACAATAATTACGCAATTCAATAGTCACTTATACAATGTATAATTAATATGCAGACTTATATAATTAGAATATATTTGCTTAAAGACGAGGCCAATACTAATGTTTATTAAAATCAAAATGGTCGCACCCCGTTTGTTTTACAACTGTCTGTCTCATATTAGTTAAAATAATTGTGCGTATTACTGAAATGTTGAATGTGTTTGACGCGAATGAATAGATGCACTAACTTATATCTACACGTCAACGACAGGTAAAGTCTATTAATACAAGTGGAAAGGTATGCCACAATTATTGCTGATGTAGTTAATTGTTTAACCCTTGAATGTCCTAATCAATCAGCAATAAATCGCGCAAGAGTCTAATTTAATCAAAACAACAAAGTAGCAAAGTTTTTTTATCCATACCCGGTCATTCTCCGTAATGATCAGTAAAAATTCGCAATTTAATTTATCTAATACTAATATTAATGTTCCACGCAACACACGCAGCTCTTACAAAGTTCCAAGCGTAGCCACTGTTATTAATTTTAGGGCAAATAAATTGATGACTATAGTGATGTGCTATAAACTTTTCATTTTGCTCATACCTGCTTATAATCTGTTGAAAAACGCCCAAATGGGAGAAACACATAAAGCAGAAATTGGTAGAGGATTAATTATGGATAAGTTTGACATCCAATTTAACCCTGTTTTTATCCATAATCTATAATTCATAAATCATATTTTAAGTTAAGTTTGTAGCGCGATTCGCTAAATAAAAACATATTAAAAATATGCTTAGTTTTGATGTGATTCAAGTACAATTTTACAGACAGCCATTCAGACTGTCTAACAGTAGGAATTTCGACGGGTTAACTATTTTGTTTGTTATTAAGTTGGTGTCAATTGTAAAAGTAATTTTAAAAGTGAATATTGCGATTCAAATGTAAAGTTATGCTAGAGTGTAAACAATTATTGCAAAATCGTGCAAGTCTTCAATATAACCCAAGCAACAAAGTAGCTGAATATTTTAGAAAAACAGAAACACGGACTTTGACTTGTGCGTGAAGATGTTAGCTCGGCATAAATGCTTTGTAAAAATCTTGGCGTTTTTCTATTTATATGGTTGATATTACGAAATAGAACGCCCAATACATGTATATCAACTAATTATGAACAATCATCTTTCAATTATAGCAGTTTTTCGTACATCACCTTGGAATACCTGGATAGTACAAGTTGCTTGTAATCTTGTCCTATATCATTAAGTCGATAAATGATTACTACTGTCTCTATGGTCTGGTGACTTAGCAATGCGAGGTTGTGTTTGATAATGTCCCAGGCTCCAATCGGTAGTTTTTTTTATAGTATCGGAGGGTAAACGAGCAGGCGTGTCACCTGATGGTAAGCAACCAACGCCGCTCATGGACATCAGCAACACATATAGTGTTATTGTTGCGTTGCCGACCGTTAAGGGATAGGGATTAGGGAATAGGAAAGGATGGGGAAGGGGGGTGGGCCTCCGGGTACCTCTCTCACCGAACGAAACGCAGCATGAGCCACTTTACGTCGATCTTCTCAGAGGTCGTGGTATTTCACCGATCGAGCCGGCCCATCCATGCAGCGAACTGCTGGGCTCTACCACTATTACTGTACTTTTTGGAATTTTATGCTTCTTTGAAATACTTTTCGAAAGTTATCTATATCAATGCTTAGATAATAAAAGTGTAATGGTGTTACGGGATATTTAATATTTTTGAAAACAGTGGTAGAGCCAAGAAGTTCGCTGCATGAATCGGCCGGCTCGACCGGTGAAAAACCACGACCCCTCAGAAGACCGACGTAAAGTGGCTCATGCTGCGTGGTCGTTCGGTGAGAGAGGTACCCGGAGGCCCACCCCCCTTCCCCATCCTTTCCTATTCCCTATCCCTTAAAGGTGGGCAACGCAACAGTAACACTATATGTGTTGCTGGTGTCCATGGGCGGCGTCGGTTGCTTACCATCAGGTGACAAGCCTGCTCGTTTGCTCTCCTATCCCATAAAAAAAAACAGAATACATAGATTCCAGTTCACCAGAGAAGTATAATCTAGAACCTACACATAATTTTTTATTTTATTTTAATACGGCTTTCACGATTTACAAAATACTAAAATTACAATACAGGTGTTAGTCATGGTAATAAAAAAGTAAATGTAATATATAACATATTAATCAGTGTCTCTGTAATTAAAAGTCTCAGTGGTCCAGTGGTCGAGCACCCCGCTCCTTAATCAAGAGGCCGCGGGTTCGAATCTTGGCTCACACCAATGACTTATCGAAATTAATTTCGAAAGTTGTGTGTGATACATATAGACGACTGGAAACTTTGTGCGCGGTATTACCATAGTTTCGCCACCTATTCTATTTGGGACGTAAACACAAGGGCGAGTCGAGGCTTATCAGCCACTGCCTACGCCTTCGGGTAGAAAAAGGCGTGAAGTTAAGTCATGTTATGTTAGTCATCATTCATCATTCATCATTAGCCTTTTGAGGTCCACTACTGGACACAGGCCTCCCCCATAGAGCGCCTCAACTGCCGGTCCGCTCAATCATGGAGGGTTTTTGCCGTAATCGCCACGCTTGGCAGGCGGATTGGCGATCGCAGTAGGCTGTATTTTCTTGAGAGAGAATGCTGCTGCCCATTCTTCTAGCTTTTCCCTTAGTCGCCTTTTACGACACCCACGGGAAGAGATGGGGTGGCAGTATTCTAAGCCGGCGCCACACAGCAGTTATGTTAGTAATCAATCCTAATTTACGCACACAGACAAATAAATATAGTTTTATCTTGAAATTTTAAAAAGAAATACAGAAGTTAATTTCGTCCATCACATTTCCTAGAGTGCATAGGATATTAATTGCGTTTTTTTTCATTCCCATAATGGAAAATATTACAATTGCAAAAACTTGCAGATGTGATTATAAAATTGGGAAAATTCGATGCTTTGTAAGTGTTCTGCACTTTCAAAAATATATTTAAGATTATATTTCATACTAAGAGAAATTGAAATAATATATTTTTTTTATGGGTAGGAGGGCAAACGAGCAGGCGTGTCACCTGATGGTAAGCAACCAACGCCGCCCATGGACAACGGCAACACATATAGTGTTACTGTTGCGTTGCCGACCTTTAAGGGATAGGGGAAAGGAAAGGATGGGGAAAGGGGGGTGGGCCTCCTTGTACCTCTCTTACCGAACGAAACGCGGCATGAGCCACTTTACGTCGATTTTCTGAGAGGTCGTGGTATTTCACCGGTCGAGCCGGCCCATTCACGCAGCGATCTGCTTGGCTCTACCACTATCAAATATGGAGTCATAATGCAATATTCAAGCAAACGTGGATCGCGTAGATTTGACACACGACAGCAAGTATTATCACCAAACAGTCAATGAAGTAGGAAACCTATGGAAATGGTTCACTTCCCAGGCCTCCGATTTGGACCATTAGCAGATAAAGACGTATGTAGTGTTACAAGTTACGATCTATTTAATTTTAATTTATTTTTTAATTTATATTCATAAAATAGTTTCATTTAATAAATCTTGAAAAGTGCTAGGCGTCGTCTATTCTGTTAAAGTAGCGAGAGAATAGTAACGTTAAGTAGACCGTTTCTGTTGACTGCGAGTGAGTGAACTTTTGGCCCCGCCTTAAATTATTGCAGTTATTTAATTAGTTAAATAACTGCAATAATTTAAGGCGGGGCCAAAAGTTACTCAGACGGTTACTCAGGCGCCTGAGTAACTATCCAGTGCAATATACCCTGTATTGAGTAACTATCCAGTGCAATACACCCTATATTAAAGGCGCTTACAAGGAGATCGAAAACACTAACTGAAAGGAGATTATATTATATTAATAAATGTCTTTTCGAAATGATGAAAATGACACCACCGAAAAGTAACAATGATACTTTATCTCACTGCCACTCGGATCCCAAGTTAACAAAATCGGACCGAGAATGTACTCTACACAGATTAACTCAACGTCAGAAACGAAAATACAACCACGAGCACATTAGTGATTTTAAATCTCTTCCTGATAACATCATGTCTCCTATTGCAACTTCGAGATCAGAACAAAGTGAAAAATTTGACTTGATGCTCAAAACTCAGAACATAGAATTACAAACAACAGATGAATTTTTAAGTAGCCAGATATGCTAGATAAAATAGCTCAATTGGAGCATGACAAAAAGGTCTGGGATACAAGTCGTTAGAGGTTAAAGTTGAAAATTTTGAGCGAACAATGAAATCCTCAAGTCTAGAGATACGCAATGTGCCTAAAAATATGATGAGACTAAGGATGACTTGTTAAACATAATAAAAGCTACAGGAGTAGCTGCAATTGACAAGTGCTAGCTCATGGCTTTAGAGAAAAAAATTGACTGTCTATTACTGCTGAGTGGTTAATATCACGATGCATTACGGGCTAATTACTTATTTCGTATATTATTTGCTATATACCCGCTGTGCATATAATATGTTTGTTTCACTCTAATGTAAAAAAATACTTGTTTTAATTGTATTGGGTGGCAACCGAACAGGCGTGTCACCTGATGGTAAGCAACAAAAGCCGCCCATGGACACCTGAACACCAATAGTGTTACAGTTGCGTTGTCAGCCCTCACAATGGGATATTGAAGGGGTCAGAAGTGGGATGGGGAAAGGGATTGGGCCTCCGGATACCTCTCTCACCGATCGAAATGCGGCAACAGCCACTTCACGTCGATATTCTGAGAGGTCGTGGTTTTCACCGTTCGAGCCGGCCCATTTATGCGGGAAACTGTGTGGCTCTACCACTGTTCACTTCCATTTACATGTTTACAATTTTTTATTTAATGTTCATGCCTACTAATATAAATCATACTATTATACTTTAATCTACTCTTAACAACAAAACTGCTAAAATCAACACACTTCTTTACACATAGCGTTTTGATTTTAAACTACACGAACTACAGCATATATTCACAAGAGCTACTAAAAATTACTTTAAAAAAAAAGTTAAACCGAATTCTAGAAACGTAAACCACAAAATCTTTAAGTAAATGAAAACAGTACCTTCATAACTAAAAAGCGATAAATAACGAAACTTACTAATTTGTATACTTAATACAATATACAAAACGTAATACTTTTATAAAGTAAGCTTTAACTATTAAAATATTTACAATTGTCACTTATTTTTGGAGTCGGTGCTAGCCTCAGTAAGTAGTCCTCAGTCTCAGTCCAGCCTCAGTCTTTTGTGTTGTATGATATGCGCGGCCGTCAAAGTCACACGGCAGAATAGAATACGGGGTAACATTTAACCAGCACCTACTTCAATACTGCCGTGTGACTTTGACGGCCGCGCATATATCGCTATTTATCACTTTTTAGTTATGAGGGTACTGTTTTCATTTACTTAAAGATTTTGTGGTTTACGTTTCTAGAAGTCGGTTTAACTTTTTTTTAAAGTATTTTTTTCACGAGTATTAGTGATATTAATGAGTTGTGAACTTCAATAGAAGTTAGTTCATTTACATGGCTTTCAGTTTATTAAATATATTATTACTTATTACAAGTCTGTTTGTTATATGGTTGATATTTTTAGGGAGCTGTAATTGTTACTAATAAGTACTTAGTCAAAAGAGTTTGATAATATTTGTTAAGTATTTATATTTTTGTTATTATCATGGATAGACAATAACACTGCAGCCCGAATGAAGACCAATCGTAGTCTTGAAAGTATTGCAGAAAAAAAATATTTTTACAGTATTGTGTCCTAACTCCTCACCGTTTAAGAGTTCCGTAGCTTAATCATCAGCACAGCAGTATCAGATATGGATTTAAGCTTATCTCCCAAGCAACACGTTAGTCCTATACACCACTAAAACAGTTTCCATCGACTAATTGCAGTACTATCTCCCAACTCCTAACCGTTAAGGAGTTCTGTGGCTTCTTCATCAGCACAGCAGCATCTGACGTATATTCAAGTATACCTCACAAGCAACACGTTAGCCCTACATACTACCAAGTGGTTTCTATCGAAAAATTTCAGTGCTGTCTTCAAACTCCTAACCGTTGAAGAGTTCGGTGGCTTCTTCATCAGCACAGCAGCATAAGATGTTGACACCATATAGCATATCCCTAAGATATCACTGTAACGTAACAAAAAAACCATACTCGCATTCAATTTGGATTCGATTTCTCCTGGTTTCCATCATCAGATCCTGACCTGGTGAAAATGGCACTATCTCAAAAGAAAACACTATCGGTCAAAAAAAAATTTTGAAATCCGTCCATAATTGACGAAAATATCGGTGAATAGACATAAAAAAAATATACTTACAGACGAATTGAGAACCTCCTCTTTTTTTCGAAGTCGATTAAAAATATATTTTCACAAAAAACTTTACAAATATGTTGTTCTGCAGCTACAAATCTCGCCACGGATATGGATAGTTATTGAAGTTGTTTCTTGCTATGATAAAGATGTCGTTTTTTATAAATTATACACTAATTATATACACACTGGCTCACACCAATGACTTTTCGAAGTTCTTTTCGAAAGTTATGTGTGATAAATATCGATGACTGAAAACTTTGTGCCCGGTATGGCAATAGGTTCGCCACCCATTTCATTTGGGACGTAAACATAACGGCGAAACGAGGCTTAACAGCTGCTACCTACACCTTCGGGTAACAAAAGGCGTGAAGTTATGTTACGTTATATACACCCTTACTGTGCAGAACATGCTATATATACATCAGCCTATCCTCTTATGTGCTACTGTTTTTTTTTTTTTTTTACGCGAGGAAATGCTTTATGCACACCCCCCGCCTGGGGAGGGCAGGGGGTAGTGTGGGACTCCCAAAACAGTAAACTGCAATCCGATTCTAGGGTTACCCACTAAAACCTCGCGGCGGCCTTCCTCCGGCGTTGGGGTGGCCCAGGACAGTGCGTCGGCCCTCTGGTCCACCCCGCCTTCGCCCCCCCTCTGTCACGAGGGGGTGCTCATCCTCGGGGAGCCTCGGTGAAACTCCCCCGGGCGGGGCGGCTCCGACCGGCACCCTCGACGAACCTCCCCTGCCGCACCGGAGCGTCATCCTTCCCGGGCCGCGACCCGGGCGCACCCGCGGGGTGTGCACCCTCGCGGCCCGTCGGCGGCGGTGATCACTGAGCTCGCCGCCGCCGCCTTCGAGCGGGATCGGCTCTCTCCCGACCCCGCTCGGCAGCCTCCTTCTGGAGCATCACAGCTTCGCAGAAGGAGACCACAGCCCTCCACTCCTCCTCGCCCACCAGCATTGCCGGGACCAACGCCGGCGGGGACAAGTCTCGCCCGATCCCGTCGACCAGGACTCGGCGCTCGGTCGCCCAGGCCGAGCAGACCTCCAGCGTGTGCTGGGCCGAGTCCAGGTCGGATGCGCAATGGTGGCATCTCGCCGTCTGTTCACGTTTTATTCGACTCAGATACTCACCGAAGCACCCGTGCCCGGTGACTATCTGAGTCAACCTGTAGGTGACAGTGCCCCATTTACGGAGCACCCAGGCCTCGAGGTGGGGCAGGACGGCCCCGACGGCGCGATGGCGCGCGCAGCCCTGGAGGACCAGCGCGTTGCGCCAGTCCCCCAGGACCCGCCGGAAGGCCTCCCGCCTCCGCACCTCGTGACCCCGCGCGTCCGGGCCCCCACCTCCCCGGCCGAGATCGTACGCGGCTGCGTACATCTCGGCCAGGAAGATGAAGGGGGGGGAACGCGCGAGGACCGTCGCCGCCTCGTACGATATCATACGGTAGCCCCGTACGATCCGTATGGCCATGATCCGCTCCAGGCTCCTCAGCAGAGCCCTGGAGCGGGAGGTCCTCGCAAGGTCTCGTGACCAAACGGGAGCCCCGTACAGGGCCACGGACCGCACGACGCCACCGTAGAGGCGGCGAACTCCCTCTCCCGGTCCCCCGAGGTTTGGCAGCAGGCGGTGCAACGCGCCTGCCACCCGACGCGCTCGAGGGACCATCCTCACGAAGTGCTCCTGGAAGCTCCAGCGGCTGTCCAGGGTGAGGCCCAGGTACTTTATGTACCGCCCTATCGGGACAGCCGTGTCACCCACCTGGATCCGCGAGGCCGGTGGCTCCCGGCCCCGAGTGAGCCGAGTGGTAAAAGTTACTCCAAAGGGTTTAGAGGGTAGTCGTAAACAGTTCTTAAAACAGCAAGCGCCGTTATGAAGCGGTGAGGGTCCTCATTCAATATCTCCCAATGATGATCAAGTAAGTACCTAAACAAAATGTGATTAACCGTTTCATATATTGATACAATACATACTGACTTAAACAAACGATATAAAAGATAAGGACGGTTTTACATTTGTGAAGTCTTAAAAGCTTAAGACAAGGAACCGTCTGGTGGGTAATTTTTGAAGTGTTACAGTAACAGCCGAGGATAAGTTCAAAGTGGCTGATAAACAAGTACTTAAATTTATCTCCAACATAAATAAGAATACGTTGCAATCGGAATTACCTTAGTAAGGAATTACCTTACTTAGTTTTCTCATTGAAATAATAAAATAAAAAGAGGGTTTTGCAAAGTGGAGTAAAACAATCAATTTAACAAATAAATAAGTACATTTAATTCAAATCTAATTCATATCAAATGATAAAGGACTAAGCTAGGTATTAAGCAGTTGCAGATACAGTGGACGATAAATTAAAGATTGAACCAAGAGTAAGAATCTTGGTTCTATTTTTAACTTAAGACCATTAGTTGTCATAAAAATTATATCAGCTTGCAGTTTATAGTCTTATTCAGGTACCCTTGATATGATCGTATTGTAACTAACTTATATATTTATTTCAGTATTGCAATTTGCAAGCGATGGACATCTCACTCTTGGCTTAATTTTAATTTGAAAGCCGTCTGATCTTTTTAGTATAATATCAGTGGTCAATACAAATTTATGTTCTGGAATTTCTGATATGCACTCGTAGTTTCTCAGTATTGTCGAAAGTAGTACTTTTAATTTCAAAAGTGCATATTTTCGACCTGAAAAATAAAGGAAATAATTTAATTCAATTCAATAAACTTTTTAAAATATTAATCATCACTATATAGTATAAAATGAAGTCGCCTTCCGCTGTCTGTCCCTTATATGCTTAGATCGTTGAACCTACACCACAGATTTTGATGTGTTTTTTTTTAAATCGATAAAAGGTGTCAACAGTGTTGTTTGCATAATTCCAATAATATATTGTAGCAAAAAAGTGATAATTTTCGAAATTTGGCACTTTTATTGCAAACGCTGATTGAACCCTTAGTAATAGATCAAAACAGTGTACCACTTATTATACACCTTCAATAGGTCAAAAAAAGTTTTCTTTCTTTTCTGAGGCGAATCAAAATCCGCTGGGTCGACTAGTATTAAATAAACATACCAATAGAAAAACATTGCATGAAAATGTAAAAATGCTTGTCTAATTCCTGAAAAACTGCGTCTCTTTTAAATGAAACTTTTTTTGACACTTAGCTATGTTTAGCATGTATCATAAGAAGTAACGTAGGCTATTACGGTTTAATTTCTTTTATTTATCAGAATAAATACAAAGACTTGGAATGAGAAGTTAATGCAGCTTGTTTCTCTGATAGTCAAATAATATGGTCTATTAATTTTGATTGAACAATCGAGTATTCTTGGGAGAAAGAGGCCTCTTGTCCAGATCTATTAAAATAGTTTGGTTAGTTAAAATGTTACAAAATATTGTGCAATGTCAATATGGTTCAAAATCCTGTGTATAATTTCTTCTACTCACCTACGCAACTTCTTGGTCCAGCACTGAATGGTATGTAACTATAGTAATGTCTATTCGCCATATTCTCTGGCAAGAAATTGTCTGGATTGAATGTTTCTGGATCTTTATAGCATTTTGGAAGACGATGAACACCCATAGCAGTTATAATTATCGTTGCCCCGGCAGGGAGAATATAGTTATTCGTCACTACAAAAACCAAAATAAATTTTATCTGACTTAAGTTATTTTGGCCTTTTAAGTATGAAGGTCAGTTCATCTTCCTTCTCTAGTCCCATTATTTGAGGTCAGCACAGGTTTTTCTTTTCCACATTTCCTTATCATTCATCTAGTAATAGAGCCAAGTAGGCCTCCCAGAAGATCGACGTAAAGTGTCTAATGTCGCATTTCGTTCAGTGTGAGGGGTACCCGGAGGCCCAACATCCTTGCCCATACTTTCCCATCCTACTCCCTTTAAATCGGCAATGCAACTGTAACACTGTATGTATTGCTGGTGTCCATGGCCGGCGCAGGTTACTTACCATCACGTGACAAGTTTGCCCGTTGCTCGATTGCTCGTTTGCCCTCCTATCCCATGAAGAAAACTACCTGCTGCTAACAATTGGTTCTATTGCTCGGGATCAAGTATTTTATTTTGCAACACTAATTTGGTCATCATTACATAGTACTAAACAAAGTCGCTTTCCTTCGTCTTTCCCCTCATGTGCCAAGATCTTTGAAAGGACGCAACGGTTTTTTTCAAATTTACACTTTTTAAAGTAAAAAATAAATAAATATATATAAATCCTAAGTGATAAATGAAAACAATGTACTACATTATTATACTCCTTCAAAAGATCTACCAAAAAGTCCGAGATTGTCCCATAATATTTGTGTCGTCATGTTCGATGACGACACAAAGTTTAGTGGGTCAACTAATTGCAAATAATAAAAGTACCTATTTTCGCATCCTCTGTTAACTGTCTTCCAATAATTGGAACTGGAGGGTACAACCTCAATGTTTCCAGAATTACTCTTTCCAAGTATTTCATCTTTAGCGTGTCTTGGAAAGTGGCTGGACGGTCAGAGTCTCCGAATATTTCATACAGCTCATCATATACCTTGATTTGTATATCACGATGTATACCCAAGAGACACAACACAAAACTAGATCCAGCTGCTGTTGTGTCATGACCCTGAAATTTTTGAGATAATTTTTTAGACAAATAGATCAAATATAATTATACTCCGTCGACAATTATAATTATATTCCGTCCATTATATTATTGTATGTTAGAAAGATAGTGATAGTGATTGCTAGAGAATTCAAAATATCGATAACTTACTAAAACATTGATTTAAAAGTCGATAAATGAAAACATAAATAAACATGGTACATAGAATAATCGATCTAGAATTAAATAGTATTAACTCTGTAGGTAGTTAAATTAGACCAAAAAATAAGAGTAAAGTTATCTAAATTCTAATCAAGCTGAAAATCGGTAAAATTGTTTAGATTATCATTAAAAAAAAATGAATTTTGTTCAAGGTGAAAAGTTAAAAATATAAATTTTTCGCGATTTTCAGCAAAACGGTAAGTTTATCATAAAAATACCTCGGAAAAAATTGTAGATCATAAAATTATCTACAAAAAAATTCACCTTTCTTTTTTTTCTACGAGATACCGTTTTGGAGATATAACGATTCAAAAAGTTGTAACAGTTATAATACTCTTAATATGCATGAGTATACCTCGATTTTTGCCACGATTGAACTCGATTTTGCAAAAAGGGATGCAGTGCTAAGTGTAGTTGCAAAAAAGTCGGACTGTTCTATTCTCCGGTATGTACACATTGTCAAGGCTGGTTGTGCTCTAATATTGAATCACCAACAGTAGAGGATGCTTTTGATTCCAACGAGATCAGCATGCGATACATCGCTATTAACGCAGTTTACATGGACTCAGCATGAAGATGAAGAAGAACAAGACGAACAAGAACAAGAAGATCAAGAAGAAGAACAAGAAGAAGATTTTGAAAGTTACGACTTGGACGATTAAATTTCACAACTTTTTATAAAATTAAATTGCTTTTATCTCTTAAATATCTGCTAATATCCATTATTTTTCAATAGTTTCAAATTAAACAGGATCAAAACTGACCCGCGCAATAGGTCTACTGGGGAAACCACGTTAAAAAAACGCGCCAAGTACACTAGGTTTAGGTTACGAGGAAACGTGTGCATATTACGACGATTACAACTTTTACAACATTTTGAATCGTTATATCTCAAAAACAGTGGCTCCTAGAAAAAAATATAATAAATTTTTGTAGATAATTTTATGATCTACAATTTTGTCTCAGGAAATTTTATGGTAAAAAATGGCTGAAAATAGCGAAAAAATATTTTTTTTTACCTTTAACCTTGATTATTTTTTTCCTTACAGGGGAAAGATGAGGAACTTTCAAATTTTGTTTTTAATGATATTTTAAACAATGTTACCGATTTTCAGCTTGGTGGGAATTTAGGTAACTTGGAATGTCTAAATTGACCGGATTAAAGTATTACGTGTCATTTTATAAATGTATCTAAGATGATTGCGTGTCGCATACCTGATTCTATAAAATTTGACAACGGATGTAGCTAAAATTTGGATCGATATCCTTATAGGATCGCGCGTAAGCGAGAAAGACGGGTGGAACTAAATTTATGACCTATTTTATATATATATATATATATATATATATGTATATATTATGAGTCGAAAATTGTTTAACCACATTAATATATAAATGTTTATTGTTACAATAATTATTAACTAATCATTACTCGTCAGTAGAAAGAACTCTCTACATCCGATAACGAATCTTCGCTGACAAGGACACTGAGAGTTGGTTCTACCATATCAAAAGCCGACAGTCAATCGACTAACCACATCGCTACACGTTGCAGTGATCTTGTCAATGAAATATTATGTATTGGTGCCTAAATATTGTGATGGAGTTTTAGGTTATGGCGCTAGCATAAAGTAATAGCGACCAGTGTTCATGAACTGTCTAATATACAATAATATAACAGACGGAGGATAGTGTTTGTAATTTATTTTTAGTTGGGTTGCAAAGAAAGTATTTACAGCGGTAGGGCCACGCAGTTTGCTGCATGAATGGGCCAGCTCGACCAGTGAAATACCGCGACATCTTAGAATACTGACTTAAAGTGGCTTATGCGTCAGTTTACTTTATGAGCCTGGTATTCGGATGCCCAACCCTTCCCCTCTCTCCTTCCCATCACACTTCTGATCCCTTCTATATTCCATTGTAAGGGCGGGCTACGCAACTGTGCTACTGTACTACACTATCTGTGATCAGGTGTCCATAGGCGGGTGTTTGTTGCTTGCCATCGGCTGACACGCCCGCTCGTTTGCCCCTCTATCCGATAATATTTATAATTGTTATAGTGTTGTCGTCTCTGCGTGCCCTCTGGAAGTTGCTTGGAATTAAGAAGGATTTGAATTTTGCCTATCAAAACATCGATGACTAACTAAAGAGTTAAGTGACGTCATAATTCGGCGCACTGAGACTTAAAGTTGTCATCTACATTAAAAATACAATCAAATATAGTTATCATTATAAAGATCAATTAGATTTATTTATTAACTTGTAAATATTAGAAGACTTTTTTAAATTAAAATATTACCTCAAACATGATAGTATCTACTTCTTCCTTAATCTCCTGATCGCTTATGTTGTTTGAGCCATTTTGTGCGGATTCGATCATCAGGTCTAAGAAAGCGTGACGTTTTTTCTCACCTTCATGTATAAAAATCATAGTTAATATTTTGTACAGCTCAGAAATAATATTGAATTTGATTTTACAAAAGTTACGAAGCCTTTCTGCAGTTTTTTAATAATTATTCACTGTCTTTCTAATGTTTGTTATAAGATTCCTTAATATTTTATTTTGGGTATCTAACAATATTTTTGGTCTCAAAACAGACACGTTACCAATACACAACGTTAAGTAAATTTAAATATAATACTAGCCATTTATATATTTGTTTCTGGTTCTATTAATTTTAGACTTAGTTGACTTGGTCACAAACGATTATTAATTACAGTTAGTAGTTAGTTTATCAATGATAAACATTTACTTACCAACATCGTTTTCATCATTGAAGTCTAAATCATCTCGATAACCCTTAAAAGCAGTATCGGCTGCAGTTTTTATATCACCCGGAACACTGTTGTCATATTTAGTTAATTCTTCTATTGTAGGTGGTATGACACCTTTCGATTTATTGTCAAGATATATCGCTTTTTTATTTTTTATTACCTGTATAAAATCTAATTTTAATAAATCTAAATGAAATACAATTTTTGAGGATTTACGGGGTATTAAAAATATGTGCGTTTTAGAAGTGAAACGGTTACAATTGATATGCATTTTTTAGTTTCCAGAGTACAAGCAATTAGTTTCGCAAGCTAGACAACTAGATGGAGCTCTGTGTATTGTGTCCGGAAACATTTATATATGAGTTATTTCTTATTACCTTGTTAGTGAGACCGTGTATAATATTCAAAAGCTTTTGTTGCATTTTATATAAAGGGTGCCATTTGAAAATGTAGTCTGACCGCAACCAAAATTTATAATGTCTGTCATGAATGATACTACACATTCTGTAACAAGAAAGAATTAATTAAGCGGGCCAGATTTCAGATCCGATTCCCGAAGCTAATTTTAATATTGAATTTTAAGTAATATGTAAATATGTAATCCATCCAATTATTTAGGGAGAGAGAAGACGTTTAAAAATAATTTCAAATGTCTCTTTTTTGTTACTTCTTACTGTAACTTATGTACTTAATTTCATATCAAGTCCCCCGCAGGGTAGGCAAAAAGGACGGAGCTTCTCAAGACACGATTATTACACCCATCACTCGCTTCATCGACTTTCATAAACTTTCTCAACTTGTCACAAACTCGTCGATTTTGACAGCTTCTGACGTCACGAAATTGTTTTGTGACCTACCACAACTTTTGCATTATTTAGCTTTTGCATCTGTTCTATTACTCACTAAAGCATCGATATATATACATACATACATAACATCACGCCAAATTCCTTGCGCGCAAGCAGAGAGAACAGAGCTCATTCATGCACGCAAAATCTGATCCATTCGATTATATATCGATATAAGTTTATTAATTAATTTCAAGTGTATTTTGTTTTTATCTAATTGAATAATACCTACTTACTTTAAAACTGCCATTGCATAATCGAAACATGATTTGTCTTCAACCTTCCTCGTAATACCCATTGCGGTTTCTGAAAAAATAATTTAAATCAAATTGAAATAAGCGAGCGATGTTAAGAGCGTGCACGTCGCGATCCCTGCCGTTTCAGAGGGACGCAATCTTGACCGAAATGAATACAGCCGCGCTGGCTGCTACGGCGTGCTCCGATAGCGACGGGCACCGATTAGCCCCCGTCGGTGCGGCTGCATGCGCATGCGGCGAAGGGCTCCGCCATCCTTCCCCAGGGGAGTGCCGTATAGGCACGAGGAATGTTAGAGGTAGCATGACAAGAAAGATTAATACGATGATGGATGTAATAAATGGGAGATGCCTGGATGCCTTATGTTTGCCGGAAACAAAACGGAAGGGGAGTGAGGCTGAGTACCTGCCAGGTGGCATGGTAGCCCAATGGTCCGGAGTGGACCTGGACGTCCATCTCCCCAGTAGGGGTGTGGCATTCGGGACGTAAACATAACGCCGAGTCGAGGCTTAACAGCCACTGCCTACACCTTCGGGCAGAAAAAGGCGTGAAGCTATCTTATGTTACGTAATGTAATTCAATCACGTACAGTAATGATGATTCTAATTGTAATAATTATTTAAATATTATAATTAATCTAAGCGTTTGCAGTAAAACTAGACTTTATAATACTGATTGATACATTTCTGTTCAGGTATTGTTTTAAAACTTTCACGACCTCTTTAATAAGCAGAGTGTGGACAGAGTTGTTTTCAGTAGAGATATAATAATTATTAGTATACATGATACATAGATGATCCCTCCCCCTTTTTTACGGGAGGAAATGCTTTATGCACACCCCAGCTTACGGACGGCAGGGGGTAGTGTAGGACTCCCAAAACAGTAAACTGCAATCCGATCTTAGGATTACCCACTAAAACCTAGCGGCGGCCTTCGTCCAGGATACGGTTACCCCTTCCCCCTCTGGGCCACCCCGCCGTCGCCTCCCCCCTGTTACAAGGGGTTCGTCGGCTCCGACCGCGCGTAAAGAGGCGCGCGGCCGGCGGCGCCCCCAACGACCCTCCCCGGCCGCATCAGGGGGTCATCTTTCCCGGGCCGCGACCCGGGCGCACTTGCAGACGGTGCGCCCTCGCGGCCCGTCGTCGGCGGTGATCACTGAGCTCGCCGCTGCCGCCTTCTGCGGCGGCCTCCTTCTGGAGCGTCACAGCTTCGCTTAAGGCCCCTCCCCTACACTCGGGCCGCCCGTGGCGATTGCATCCCTGTTTTCTAGTTCCATGGAATTACTTTCTTCAAGCGCTCTTGTTTAATTATGCCATAGAAAATAATAAGTTTAATCCTTTTACTTGATGACTATTCGTATCTGACTTTGACTTCGACTTAGAGAAGGTTTTATTGGCAACCTTAATTTCATTCGCCAATTTACGTCAATACGATTGGCAAAATTAATTGGGTCAACGTATTCTGTTCAAAGTCTCGGATTCGAATCTTTTTATAACTGTTACATCATTTGAAATTCTGAATGAAGTTACAAAAAACACTTACCCAGTAATATATCGACGGTAACCTCACTCATATAGTCGTGAACGTCAAATGTTTTGCCAATTTCTGAACGCATTTTTTCCACAACATCGTTGCTTTTTTTATTGAAAACACCGATAAAAGATTTGAGAACATTTATGTGAAACGTGGGTGCTATCATTTTTCTGTGTTTGTACCATTTTTGACCTTCAAATTAACAGAACCAGGCAATAATACATATGAATATTTCTAGATCGAAAAGGAATCGGTGGCGCTGTGGTCGAGCACACGGCTTCTGATCCAGAGGTCCGGGTTCGATTCCTGACACTCGATCACACCAATGACTTTTCGAAATTGTTTTCGGAAGATATGTGTGATAAATATTGATGACTGAAAAATTTGTGCCCGGTATGGCAATAGGTTCGCCACTATTCCATTTGGGACGTAAACATAACGGCGAGACGAGGCTTAACAGCCGCTGCCTACACCTTCGGGTAACAAAAGGCGTGAAGTTATGTTATGTTAATATTTCTAGATGTAAAATGCTACTTTATTCAGAAGTAACACATAAATAGGCTTTGCAAACAAAATAAACAAAATGCGATTTTGCAATAGCAAACTCCGCATTTATGACGCAGGAAAACTGAGGTGAGCTAGAAATGAACTAAAAATATGACAAGTAATAAATATTTTGCAATGATATATTTTGATTCAGTATTAATAATTATTTAATGAACAACCCAATTTTTATGCTATATGTACTTAGTCATGCCATAAATATTGTAACAAAGAAAAAAATTTTTTTTAATTGCAAATAACATTTATTACTTTTACAGTGTGTTACTTTAATACATAAATATAAAACGATATAAAATATAAAAAGCTTACTCGAAGTGGTCTCCATTGGCTGCAATACAGGCCTTTAAACGTTGAGGCCAGTTATCAATAGAAACACGCACTCTTTCCATGGGAAAATTCTTCACTGCCAATCGTATGGATTGTTTTAGGGACTCTAAATTATTATGACGTTTAGAGCACGCCGTACTCTCTAAAACTGACCACAAATCATAATCCAAAATTCAAATGTAATATTTTTTTATTTTTAGTTGTAACAGTATTTATGGCCAGACTAAGTATATTTAGTCACTATCTAAAGTTAGAGTTTAATGTGTCTAATCAAAAAAAACAACGCTGGATAGATCTACTGTATAAACTATTATAATACATACCTGAACTAAGTAAAAGACCATCACCGAGCCAAGGTTTAAATAAACTGTACTCTGATGCTTTATCTAAGTGTACATGACTGTTCAATATGACTTCTATGTCTTCTGGATATCCCAAAAAGATCACAAGTTTTGGCCCAAACCACGCTCTAATAACCAACCCATACTTCTCTCTCATTGAAATGGCGTAATCGAGGTACTCTGAGAAAAAAGTGTAAACATATCCTAAGAATTCGTATCAATAACATTGTTAAACATACATATAGTTTCAACAGTGGTAGAGCCAAGCAGTTCGCTGCATGAATGGGCCGGCTCGACCGGTGAAATACCACGACCTCTCAGAAGACCGACGTAAAGTGGCTCATGCCGCGTTTCGTTCGGTGAGAGAGGTACCCGGAGGCCCACCCCCCTTCCCCGTACTTTCCTATCCCCTATCCCTTAAAGGTCGGCAACGCAACAGTAACACTATATGTGTTGCTGGTGTCCATGGGCGGCGTTGGTTGCTTACCATCAGCTGACACGCCTGCTCGTGTGCCCTCCTATCCCATAAAAAAAAAATATAGATACTTGTTTAAAGGATTAAAAAGAGAATGTTTATGGCATGAACGATTTAATCATTAAATGCCTTCTTTACGGTGGTGATTAGATCATTCTCGGGTCATTGGAGATAAAAGATGAAAGTATTACTAAATGCGAGATTGTGATTGATAGAGAAAAAGTGGAACAGGTGATATAGTTTGTGAATTTAGGCACAAAATTTACGAGAGATGGAAAGTATGAATGCGATATTGAACGACGGGTTTTGGCTGAGAATGAAGTGAATGGGGCTCTGAACAACTTTATGAATAGCCAGAAACATTCCGAATAGGCACACCTGGCTGTACATAGAGTAGTTTTGATTCCCACGCTCTTGTATGGTAGCGAATGTTGGGTATGGCAGGAGAATCATTTAAGTAAGATTAATGCTCTGGAATTGAACAATCTGAGAAGAAGTGGTGGATAAAATAAGAGACAGTGTAATTCGAGAATTTTGTGGTATGAGTGAAGTTGCAGTGATAAGGATAGAGAAAGTAATGGACATGGTTTGGACATGTAGAAAGGATGTACAAAAGAAGACTGAATAAACGAAATTATAAGACAAATGTGAAAGGGTAACGCCCACCCCATCATCAAATAAATGATGTGTTGGTGGGAAGCCAGGTCAAGAGTGGCCACAACCGACGAGCATGTATAAAATTGATAGAAAATGAGAGTGCAGGAAGCAAGAAATATGATGGATCATAGCAAATGGAAAGAATTAGTCTCTGTCTATTCCTTGGGAAAACGGCGTAATTGAATGTATGTATTGTTAAACGTTTCACGCACATGTACATATATAGTCTCAGAGGTCCAGTAGTCGAACATACGGTTTCTGAAACCAGAGGTCATAGGTTCGAATCCTGGCACACACTTGGACTTTTCGAAATTAAATAGTTTCGAAAGTTAAGTGTGAAAAATATCGAAGACTAAAAACTTTGTGCCCGATATTAGTAATATTAGTAGTATTAGTATTAAATAACATGTTGCAATATATGTGCAACAAAGAAATTACCAAAAGCGAATACTTACGATCAGGTCTTCTGAACAGTGCAACAAGTGCGTTTCCGAATATGGGCACTGGAGTTGGTCCGGGCAACAGGTTTCCCAATTTATATAGCCTAGTTTGTTGTTGCTTTCTATGGATCAACCAGATGGCAGTGGCCATGAGTAACAGAAGATAAAAAAGTACAGTGAAGCCATTACTTTCCACTTCCACGATTGACATTGCTACTGAAATATTCAATTATTATTTAGTACTCATATTATTAATTTTTGCTTCAAGTACCTATATTTTATTCACTAAACCATTTTAGTAGTTTTAGAAATTCAAAAATAGATTTAATTATCAAATGATATATAATGGCATTCGTGGATTACGAAAAAGCCTTCGACTCCATCGAAACTTGGGCAGTTCTGGATGCATTGCAGCGATGTCGGATCGACTGGCGCTATATCGAGGTGTTGAGATGCTTGTATGACACGCCACGATGACTGTCCAGATACAGGACCAGGTGACGAACTCCGTCGAGCTAAATCGAGGTGTAAGACAGGGAGATGTCATATCTCCCAAACTCTCCACCAACGCTCTGGAGGACGTCTTCAAGACACAGGATTGGACTGGACAGGGTATCAACCTGAATGGTGAGTACATCTCGCATCTTCGGTTTGCCGACGACATTGTTGTAATTGCAGAGTCGCTGGAACAGTTAAGCAGAATGTTGCACAGCCTAGACGAGTCCTCCCGGCGTGTCGGTTTGGGCATGAACTTGGATAAGACCAAGGTCATGTTCAATGAACATGTCATGCCCGGACCGATAAGCGTCGAAGGGTCAGTTCTCGAAGTCGCAAACAAATACGTCTACCTAGGCCAAATTATACAGTTAGGTAGACGAAACTTCGAGAAGGAGACCGACAGGAGGATTCAGCTGGGTTGGTCTGCATTCGGCAAACTGCGTCGAGTCTTCAGTTCTCCTATACCGCAATGCCTGAAGACCAGTCTTTGACCAGTGCGTATTACCGGTAATGATCTACGGTGCCGAAACGTGGACACTCGCGATGGGGCTAGTCCACAAATTTAAAGTCGCTCATCGAGCTATGGAGCGAGCTATGCTTGGGGTATCTCTGAAAGATAAACTCAGGAATGAGTATATCCGCCAGAGAACGGGGGTAACCGACATAGCTCGTAGAATAAGCTCGCTGAAGTGGCAATGGGCTGGTCATGTCTGCCGAAGGGCCGATGGTAGATGGAGTAAGTAGGTCATAGAGTGAAGACCACGTCTTGGTAAACGTAGCGTAGGACGCCCACCAGCCCGATGGTCAGACGACCTCAGAAAGGCTGCTGGAAAAGACTGGATGCGGAAGGGAGAGAATCGGTTGTTGTGGCGCACATTGGGAGAGGCCTATGTCCAGCAATGGACTGCAATAGGCTGATTATGATGATGATCAAAGATATTTACTCACTGTTTATAATTCTTAAACGTCCAATTTCAGCAAAAAAACACATTAGCCTTCTATCTAAGCGACTTAAACGTTTCGTACTCCAACTTCTGTTTGGCAGGTCCCAAGTTAAAAATACCACCGGCAACGATTACTGTGAATTAATTCACGAAAAAATTACAAATAACATTTTCGATTACACGAAGAAAAAATAAATCTTGCATTACCAACATAAAATATGAATCAAAATGGTCTCACCCCGGTCAATTAACAACTCTATATCTCGTACTTATATGCAACCATAGCTGTGCGTATTACAGTAATGTTGAATATAATTGATGCGCATGAATACATACACTAACATACATCCACACGTCAAGTATTGACGGTGTAGTTAATTAATAAACCCGTGAATATCGTAAAAAATCATCAATAAATCGCGAAAATGTTCAATTTAATCTAAACTTAAAATGGCATATTTTTTTTCCACACTTGATCCTTCTCCGTAATACTCAGTAGAAATTAGCAATTACGTTTATGTAACAACAAACAATTGTTTATTTAATTACTGTATTAGAAACTTTTAATGTTGAAAAAGGCCTAAATGGTAGAAACTTAAAAAGTAAAAATTCGTATAGAATTATGGACAAGTTTGTAATCCAATTTAACCCTGTTTTTATCCATAGTTCATGAACCACATTTTAAGTTATATTTGTAGGTTGATTCGTCAGCGAAAATTATATTAATATTATGCAGTAGTTTTGACGTGATTCAAGTACAATCTTACAGACAGCCATTCAGAATGACTAAAAATTGGCAGTAGGAATTTCGACGGGTTAACTAATTTGTTTGTTATTGTGTCGGGGTCAGAAACAAAAATGATTAACAAAAGTGACTCACATATAAAATTATGCCAGAAGGTAAGCAATTATTGGTAAATGGTGCAAGCGAGAAAGTGACAGGATTTTTGGATTCGCGGACTATGACTTCTCCGTAATGGATCTACCTCGGTATAAATGCTCACTAAAAATCTTGGCATTTTGCTATCTAATATCGCAAAACAGCATGACCAATCCAAAAATATCCACTAATTATGAACAAATAACATAATATGAAATCTCTCAATTATATTAGTTTCTCCTACATTACCTTGGAGTACTTAGGTACTGAGTACAAGTTGCTTGTAATCATATCCTAAATCATTATGTCGATGAATGATTACTTCCGTCTCTATGGCCTGTTGGTTTAGCAATGCAAGTTTCTGGTTGATAGTATGCCAAGTTCCAATCGATGTTTTTGGAATGTTATGCTTCTTTGAAATACCTACTTTTCGAAAGTTATCTATATCTATCTATGCTTATTTCATAAAAATTTAATAGTGTCATGTGGTATTACCATTTTGGACAACTAATCTAGAAATAACATAATAGGTGCTAGTTTACCAGAAGAGTATAACTGTATCCGTCAGAAAAATCAGATTAGACTATACACGTTTTCATACGGTTTTCATGATTTAAACTCCGCCTTGATCAATACGTTAACACGGACAGCGGAGTTGCGTAAAACTAATACTCATGTTATTGGTAGAGCCAAGCAGTTTACTGTATGAATGGGCCGGCTCGACCGGTGAAATACCACGACCTCTCAGAAGACCGACGTAAAGTGGCTCGTGCCGCGTTTCGTTCGGTGGGGGAGGTACCCGGAGGCCCACCCCCTTTCCCCATCCTTTCCTATCGCCTATCCCTTAAAGGTCGGCAACGCAACAGTAACACTATATGTGTTGCTGGTGTCCATGGGCGGCGTTGGTTGCTTGCCATCGGGTGACACGCCTGCTCGTTTGCCCTCCTATCCCATACAAAAAAAAAATAAGGAAGCAAATGTGATACCTATATGCGGTTTTTATGAGGAAAGCGTAAATTTAATTTTCGCAAACAAATAAATATAGCTGCTTTTATTATAACACGAAATATAAAAGTGAATTAAAACAAAGCAAGGAAGTTTAATAGTTTCAATTTTTCAACACATTTGCAATGTTCTTACAATAATAATATTTTCCTTATGAGAACAAAATTAAGCAATTAATTTCTAAGCCACCGTTCCGTGGTTCACAAAAGTTCTACACTTTCAAAAATATATTTCGTATAATATGAAAAATTTGAATAGCATATTGTCATTGTGACAATAAAATACAATACTCAATGTACCTACGTACATTTTCTAATCAGATCCAGAGATTTTTATTACATCCTAAATATTTTAAATTACAACAGTGGTAAGGCCAAGCAGTTCGCTGCATGAATGGGCCGGCTTGACCGGTGAAATACCACGACCTCTCAGAAGACCGACGTAAAGTAGCTCATACCGCGTTTCGTTCGGTGAGAGAGGTACCCGGAGGCCCACCCCCTTCCCCATCCTTTCCTATTACGCCTTAAAGGTTGGCAACGCAACAGTAACACTATATGTGTTGCTGGTGTCCATAGGCGGCGGTGGTTGCTTACCACCATGTGACCCGCCTGCTCGTTTGCCCTCCTATCCCATAAAAAAAATGATGTGAAAAAATTAGTAACATTAAAAACATTGTCAATTTTTTGCAAGGATATTACCGTAATGGTTTTGCAAAGTGTATAAAAGAATCAATTTAAAAATAAATACAAATAATTCATATGAACAAATTAAGCAGCAATTAAGCCAAGAATTAAGCAGTTGCAGCTACAGTCGACGATACCCTTACTCTTTATTTTAAAACCATTGTTGAGTCTTAACGCATTTGAAGTTGGCATGATTGGCCGCTGTCTTGTGTTGTTATTACCTACCCCCACTAATCGGGTGTCCGGTTCATTCGAATGACCGGTCACATCAAACCTTTCAAGCCGGTCACTTGCCGACGAGCCGTACTAACAGAAGCAACGCTCGACGTGTTTACTGTTACGGCGCGGCGGTAGGACAAAGGCCTACGGGAGCAGGACAGGCTCCCTTATTTACAGGCACAAGAACATTGAGGTAAGTGGCCAGTTTGTTTTCTATTCATCTGGGTTGATTCAACTGCCTACCTCATCAAATTATACAGTCCACTTTAATTATTTGCCAGCTCTTCAACTCCAAAGAGTGAAGATCAAACGTTTTGATCGCACAACCATCAATTCTCCTAAGAATGATATCAGCTTGCAGATGATCTTATTCCAGTACCCCTTCATACAATCTTATATTTGTAATTAAAATATAATATAAAATAATCTATAGATTATTGACAAATATCTATTTCGGTATTTGGGTTTGGTTTGGTAAGAAGCTGTGATAAATCACACAGGCGCTAGACCACCAAACGGTCAGAATATGGTATCCACCAGATTAAAGCTAAAAGCTGCAAAAATTAGTTGTCGCCATGTTTAAGCTACATGAATTACGATTTAAAATACTGAACCATTCACTTTATTCATCTGAATTGGCACCATGAGATGAAACCAACATTTGAGAAACAAATAATAGTTGGTTATCTGCTCCTTAAAAAACATTTGGCCCCGCGAAAGTTTTCCACAAACGAAGAGGTGATAACAGGAACGCAGAAGTGGTTTTCGATGAGTTGGAGAAATCTGCTTATAAAAAAGGTATAGAAGGGCTGGAATATAGTTACAGTAAGTATATTGAGTCAGGAAGAGATTGTGTATAGTAAAAACATTGAACAAATAATAATTTTATTCTATTTTTAAAGAAAAACAAATCTAAAATGTTTTTTCTTAATAAAATTTAAAAACTGAAAAGGTAATTTAAAGCACTTGGATGTAATTTTGAGGTTATAATTTGTCGATAAATCAAACAAGTTGAACGTTTTAAATTTATTATCATATTTGAAATATTTTCACAATGATAATATTTTTCATTATAATGATAAAATAATAATAAATAACGCAAGTTAATATCCTATGCACTGCAAACTTACATGATTCTGTGATGAGCAAGTGCATTTTCAAGAACATATTTAAATATATTTATATAAATAATTATTGTCGTAATAAATAAACAAAAACAGTTATGTACATTTAGTGGTGGTAGTATTTTGAATAAATAATAATTATTATTTATTCAAAATATTTATTTTAATTTATTTGAAATAAAAAAAAAAACGTTACTTTCTTCTTTCAAATATCTTACAGCTAAATTTAAAATTGGTCTTATAAATGTGCTAAAACATAAAGTTATATATCATAATTATACATTATATAATTCATAATGAAGTCAACATCATCTAACTTGCGCCTTGATCAGGTAGATTATTATGCAGTTGCAGCTACAGTAGACGGTACTCTTACCCTTGGTTCAATCTTCACTCTAAATCCATCAGTTCTCTTCAAGATGATATCAGCTTGCAGTTTATAATCTTTTTCAGGTACCTCTGACACCATCTTGTAGTTACGTAGTATAGTTGAAAGCAATATTTTTAGCTTCAGGATTGCGTATTTGCGACCTAAAAGTAGATATAGACTATTAAATGTTTGCTTCAAATACTCTTTTCATAAGGACTTCCAAAACTCATTTATTACTTTTGATGCGAAACAATGTTCGCTGGGTCAGCTAGTGTCATATATAATATGTTATTCGCATATCTTCTAATTTATCTACCGTATTGCAATATTTATCTGTATTTCAGAGGATTTTTACTGTTAATTTAAGATAGTAAGTGTGGTGTTGTGAAATAAATTTCTGCCATTTTATATTACTATGCTAAATATTTATATAATGTTCAAACATTTTTTTAACCGCCCTTACCGACACAACTTCTGGGACCAGCGCTGAATGGAATATAGCTGTAATAGTGTCTTGACGCTGCATTCTCAGGAAGGAAGTTGTCAGGGTTGAAAATGTTAGGATTTTTGTAGTAATCTGGGTGACGGTGTATCTTGAGTGTACCAATTACAACAGTAGTGCCTTTTGGAATTATGTAGTCCTTGGTTGCTGGTGAGTAAAATACATATCATTAATATTATTAATCAAAATTTCGAAAGGCTATTTATTATGATACAGTACGAAATTAAGGATGTTGTAATTAAAGTTCGGCCAAATATTAAATCTGCGTTCAACTAGTCATTGCCACTTTCCACAACTTCAGGTGTAAAAGTCATAAAATTACAAAATACATTAACTACGTGCATTCTGTTACAATGCTACCGACGTTGCTATTATAAAAAAAAAAACTACTGAAATTTTAGGTGGAGTTAAAAGATACTAATCGAGAGGAAGATATAGATATCAAACCTTGTAATAGATTGAAACTAATGTTCAAATTATGTATTTAGAAATTGTCTAATTCCTTTTTTTATGTTACTGCGGATTGTTTATATTTTTGCATTAGAAAATACAAAAACAATTTGCATCATCTAAATCTGCTACAAAATAGTCTGTCTCTGACAACATAAGAACTATTAGTGCCTACATTTCGCAGTAACACAATGTAGTTCATAATTAATAATAACAATATTGACCTATTTTAACATCACGTTGTAGTTTTCTTGCTATTGCTGGTACTGGTGGGTACAACCTCAATGACTCAAGAATTACTCTCTCGAGATATTTCATGTTCAGTGTATCTCCAAAGGTAGCTTGACGGTCGGAATCTCCAAAGATTTCGTACAATTCGTCATAAACTCTAGCCTGGACATCTTGATGGAGGCCAAGAAGACACAGTACAAAGCTAGAACCAGCTGCAGTAGTATCATGTCCCTTAAAAAATATTGTAAGTTCTTTGATTGTGACTTAATATGGACATTAGTCGTTATCAGAGTCACATCGTGATATTGTGAAATGCGACTTTTTTAGATAATTTTTTCAGAATCTAGAATCTAGATTTCAATCTCTTTCAATTCTTGTAATTATGTGTCATCTTAATGTTTCCACACTGTTGCACTGTTTATCTTAATTTTGTAAAACTTTAAGAGATTTTGTGACTCTATTCTATTTTATTATAATATTGTTATACATAACTTACTTCAAACATAATGGTGTCGACTTCTTCCTTAATTTCATGATCACTGATGTTGTGTGTTCCATTTTGAGCGGATTCAATCATCAAGTCCAAGAATGCAAGACGTTTCTTCTCACCTACATAAGATAAAAAGTAATTTGAATTTAGCTGTTCCGATGTTGTCTTCAAATGAGGCCATTTTTTTTTATATGCCGGTGCGAACTATGCAGTTGCTCTTATTGAAACACTTAATTGAAAGATTGGAATATTTAATATTATAAAAGAGGATTATATATATGTTTATATCGATGATTAAAGGCTTGCAGTAGAATGCGACGAAAACGAAAGTTATGGTGTTTGAAAGGGAGGAATCCAGAACGGATGAAACGATAATGGTTGATGATGTAGTACTGGAACAGGTAAATGAAATTGTATATCTTGGATGCGTTTTTAGCAGGAATGGAAAGAAGGTACACCGCGGATGTAGAAAGACGGGTGGCTATAGGAAATAGCGTAAATGGAGGGTTAGGCAGACTCCTCGGCGCAAAAAACATTAGCAGAAAAGCCTAGCTAGCAATCTTCAATACAGTCCTGATCCCAACGCTAACTTATCAAAGCGAGAGGGTATGGCAGAGTGTGCATGAAAGTAGAATAAACGCGATAGAAATGAGGGCACTCCGCAAAATCTGCGGAGTAACTCTCGCTGACCGTGTGGAAAACAAGGTTGTAAGGAAGGAAGTTAGTTTGAAAGAGAGTGTCGGTATAAAAGTAAGAAAGGGATGCTCCGATGTACTTTTATAATTTTCCACCTGTGAAGGGCTATAACAAATTAATTATGAAATGTTTGCCTTCAAGATTAGATATTTTTCAGGAAAATATTTGATGAAGCGTGAAAGTCATTTGAAAATCTGTTTTTATAGTTTTAAAGATTCCCGTTATTTTCATCGAATTAAATGATAATCCCCCGACAAAAGGATAACGACTATATTTTAATTAGACCTGAAACTATACATCGGTGAAAACCACCCGGTTGTTTTTACGTGATGCCAATAGATTATAGAGATAACTTAATAAAAGTTATATTCGTTTGGCAGGCGGCCGTTCGTAAAACCACAGCCAAATTTTTGACAACACGGATAGTTTAAGAGGATGGCATGTTTTGCCCATCCCTGATGGGGCATAAACTATCAACGAAAACAATCTCAAGTATGGTTGACATCAGGCAGGCGGCAGGTCATACAAACACAGTCAGTCTTTTGACAACATGGATAGTTGGAATGGAACGGATGACATGTCGTGCCAACCCCACTTAGAGTGAGATGTGGACAGGTAAATTATGATAATAAAGATTCTGGAAACTATTGCTTCATCTATCACTGTTCGTATGAAATCCCGTCTTTATCTCATTTTTTTTTCTTTATATTTTCAAAATACAATCAAGATCATGTTAGAATTTTAAAATGATTATAGATTTTTGTTAGAGTTTACCGATGTCATTTTCATCATTAAAGTCCAAATCATCACGATATCCTTTGAATACTTCTTCTGAGAGCGATTTATCATTATTTCCCAATACGCTTTCTTCATTTGATTTGGTTAGTTCAGCGATGGAGGGTGGCACGTAACCTTTAGCTTTGTTTTCCAGGTACATTTCTTTTTTACTTTTAATTACCTTAAAGAACATTTTTATTTCAATGATCAGACCATTTAAAGCAAGATAATATTAATTTAATAATCCCTAGCCCAGTAATTACTATCTACTGCATATTTTATCATAATTTAAATTTTTCCATATTACTATTAGTAACCATATTTTATGACAAAATTCATATATTTTTTATTATAATTAAACGTTACCCTGTTGGTAAGCCCGTGGATGATGCCCAAAAGTTTCTTTTGTTGTTCGAAGAATGATGTGAAGTTAAAAATGGCGTCGAAGCGATACCACAATTTGTAATGCCTCTGGTGGATAATATCACACATCCTGAAAATTTAATTTCAATAACATCATTTTATAATAATAAATACATATAATAATAACAGTGTAGTGCTGCTTGAATGGGCCTGCTCGACCGGTGACATACTACGACATCATCATCATCATCATCATTAGCCATCAGAATATCGACGTAAAGTAGCTCATGCCGCGTTTCGCTCGTTGAGATAGGTGTCTGGAGGCATATTTAATACAATTTCTTACTTCATGACAGCCATTGCATAGTCGAATCCAGATTCATCTTGGGTCTTCTTTGTAATACCCATGGCAGTCTCTGTAAAAAAATACAAATATTTTTTTTGTAACATACGCTACCATTTAAGCTTTGGTAGCAGAACCTACTGTTATACATCTAGCACCAATGTATCAGCCAACGATATTTATACACATAAGTAGCGAAAACATTTCGCAAAAGTCACAGGTGTGAGCCAGAAATCGAATGAAAAAGATTAAATAAAATCTGTAGTTTAGACTACTAATATTGACACTATAGAAACTATTCTAAAGTTATAAAGCAGACATTATTAGAGATGTTTCCGGGTAAAATGATCATTACTTAACATAAAACAAGTTTGAAACTACGCAACGGTGTCAACGGGGTGGTTTGTATAATGTTACATAAAAAAAGTGTTATTTTTCGTGATTTAGCATTTTAATTGCAAACGTTGGTTGATAAAACGTAAATGATAGATCAAAACAACGTACTACATTATCACGTTCAAAAGTTCTACAAAAATCCTCGATGACATATGGCTATATCTTAGGGATAACCCACAATAACAATTTTGATTTATTTTCTGAGGCAAAACTAAGTTGGCTGGTTTAATTACTATTTAATAAAACTATATTTATTGATGAAAAACTTAAACTATGCGTTTAGTAACTTCAAATTCTAATTATTATTGCAAATTAATTTATAATTATTTATCCCACAGATAAATTGTTAATGCAGATTTGTGGGATAGTGAATATATTACAATGCGCCTTATAACCAATAAATAAAATTAATATCGTCGACGTAATACATTGAATAAAATTTTATTGACTCGAAGGTTTGTATAATTTTACTGTGATTCATTTATAGTGGAAAATAATTGTGATACCTGCTGATCTATTTAATTAATGGATTTTTTTTAATTATAATTTCATATATTTTCCATTGTTCGTTATTATAATCATTCCAATTACTTTTCAGAATTCAAAATCGGTGGTGATATGTTTTAATTATATCGATGGCTGAAAAATTGGTGCCTGATGTAGAGAAATAGGTTCCTCCAACCATTTGGAATAAGTAAGATCAGGTAAAAGTTATCACTCGGGGATATAAAAAATAAATAAAACCCAATTCTTAGACCGACCGCAGCTATTTTCATTAGGATCGATTAAGCTATTGCAAAGGAGCACAGCACAAGAATTTTATATTTCATACAGTATAGATGCTATTTGCATATTGAGTGTTAAAGTCACAAAAAATCTTACCTAGTAGAATGTCTACAGTAACGCCACTCATGTAATCATGGACGTCAAAGGTTTTCCCAATTTCTGGACGCATCTTTTCAACAACATTTTTGCTGTTCTGATTAAATAGGCCTACAAAGGACTTCAGAATATTTATGTGGAATGTTGGAGCGATCATTTTCCTATGGGAACGCCATTTTTCACCTGTGAAATGCATACAATAAGAAGACGAAATTATTACATAAATGGGGTTATATACATATAGGAGATAGTTTATTTTATACAACATAGATGTTGTTAGTTAAAATATGTTCCCCATTCATTTTTAAGGTTATTACTACTATTATTTTCAGTATTTTCACGAAAATTATTAGATTGGTCCAATCAACATAAAACGTACCTGAACTGATTAGAAGACCTTCTCCAAGCCAAGGTTTGAAGAATCTGTATTCGGTAGATTTATCAATATGTACTTGACTGTTGAGGATCACTTCGACGTCATTAGGATCAGTAAGGAAAACAACAAGCTTGCTGCCCAACCACACACGAATGACGTTACCAAATTTCTCGGCGTACTCCCAGGCTATGTCTACAATCTCTATAACAAAAAATCAAAATACTATAAACAATTAAGTAATGAAAAAATCTCTCGTTGACCAAGTTGAAAACAAGGTTGTAAGGAAGGAAGTTGTATTAAAAGAGAGTCAAACAGTCAATCAATCACATCGTTTATTTTATGAATATGCGTACAAACAGGTCTCAGTATACAAATATAGATCTTCACCATATTCCACAACCTGGCATGCAAAATATATAAATTTGTACAATAACGGTAAAAGTAAGAAAGGGCTTGCTCCGATGGTTCGGACATGTAGAAAGAATGGATGCAAGATAGATTAAGCAGATATACAATGCAAAAGCGGATGGATGTAGGAGTCGAGGACGGCCAAAAAAACAGGACGAAAGTTAGATAAGATATTTCAAAAATATCGTCTCACCGTGGGGTGCCTTCGTCAATACCATATGAGCATTTCCTAAGAAAGGTAGAGTCGGAGGTCCTGGTATTCTTTCGGCGAGTTTATAAGCTCTGGATTTTTGTTGCCATCTATATAAAATCCATATGCTGGATGCGAGCAAGAGTAGGGGATAAAATATTAGCCTTGTATTGTAAACAGGCACTGTAGACTCATCTACAAAGTCTGCCATTGTCCTGAAATATTGAAATACATTTATATATATTACAGGCTGACCCAGCAAACGTTGTCTTGCCAAAACATTATAGGTTTTTGATCAACAAATAAAAAATAGGAGTTGATCGTAAAGAGGTAAAAATGTAGGCTTGCATGTATTTTTGTATGCTTTTCCATAAAAAATACGTATAAATAAAAAAGACATGGGCATGGATGAAAAATAAATGTCCGATTGTCAGACCTACCATATACACACAAAATTTCATAAATATCGGTCACGCCGTTTCGGAGGAGTATAACTAAGTATAAACTAAGTATAAACAAATGTTCTTTATATAGGTAACAAAATTAGATTGTCACTATTGGTATCAACATTAATACTGTTTCAAACGGGCGAAGTTTATGTAATGACTTGTATTAATTTGTATTAAATTATTTTAAAAAATACATATAAAGTATTATTACACTATAATTAATACTACACGTGGCGAACGCGCACACATAGAAGCAAAATCAAACTCAAAATCTCATTTATTCAATTTAGGTCATTAAAGACAGAAGCAAGGACCTTTCAGTGAGCATGACATATTCAAGATCCAAAACAAAAAAAAAAGAAACTAGTAAGCTTGCCCGGTGAGAAACATCATATTGCACACAATCTTACTAATTAACAGTAATGTTTAGTTAGCAGATTAACAATATTTGCTATAGCAAATACAAGCAATATAACACAAAAGAAGTAATTCAATTTCAAACGGTTTTATCATTGATATAATCTGCAGTACAGTAATAAGCCCTTTTATATAGTCTACTTCTAACCTAACGATAATTCAACCGCATTGGTAGTTTCATTGGTATTATTTCAGAAGCTTCTACTTAAAAATTATATTTGTAATTTAAATAAACAGTCCTATTAATGTCACGGACAACGTTTTAGTACAAGTTGTAGCGAAAAACTTGTGGTCAATATAGTCCCTACCCAAATTTTGGTTTAGCTTTTTTGTTGATTCCATTTTAGTGATCTCATTCTGTTTTTGTGTATCAAATCGTAAAAATTTCCTGCTGGTTATCAAAACGAACATTAGTGTAAAAAACGCCGTTTTTATACACTTTACTCTCTCTCTTTGACTTTCAAAAGTCATGTTTTACATACCCTTAGACTTTTTTGGCTCCTGAAATCACTTTTTGGCAAAACTATTGGGGGATGAAAAGTATTTCTTCTAGGTTTCTTGCATGCTTCTGTTTTGTTTTATTCATAATACTTATATAGTCAAAGTAGTGTTTTTTTTTTTAAATCTATCACTGAAATTATTTTTCAGTTTAATGCGGTCCACAAATACCACGCTGCAGATTTTGCGCAGTGTTCTCTTGGATCTCGGATTGAGTTTATTCTACTTTTATGCGCAGATTACGAAGTTCCAAAACTCTTGCTTACTTAAATTAGCGTTACTATAAATAGCGTATTGTGTGAGCTTTTTTGCTTAAGTTGTTAATTTTTTTTAATAAATACTGAAATCATTCTATTATACTACAAACCTAGATCGAAACTATAGTTTCTGCAGTGTATGCATGTTCCAAACTTGAAAAACCAAGTCTAATTGAAAATCCCCTAGGTTTCTAATTAAAGATAAACAATTGAATGTATCCGTTCTTGCCTTACATCATCAACAGTCAATTGCATTCACTTTGTCTTTATCCCTTTAAAATATTAATACTTTGATTTTTATCATTCAAAAAGAGATTTGTACAGGCAAAAAAAAATTTTGAAAGTCTAGTTTTGCTAAATTATATTCATAATTATTAAGTTTTGCTGTCGTTTTCTAAAACTAGCTCTTTTTAACATATCTATTGCCCAATCATCTGTTATAATATATGTATGTTTTTTGATAGTTCGCTTTCCTTGTATAAAATATAGTGTAGATTTTTCTTTGCAGGCTAATCTAGCGATTAGTTAAACCATCTGCTCGTTCTATAAATCGATGAAAATATAATCGAACGATAAAAAGATAATGAATTATCTGTGGTGAGAAGAAAAAATAGGGCATTCTATGACACATTATTATTTTCTTTTTAATGAAATCATCGTCAATTTTAATTTAATATCACTTACCTGATGTTAGGAGACGCTAACTAAGATTAACTAATCTTGTTTGCTGTCTTATTACTAATGAGCGATATTGGAACTTTTAAACTTATATATTGCGAGCAAATTAATATACAATCAGCTGCGTTTTATAGCAATCACAATTGTTGATTTCATGACGTATCGCACACAGGGGTATTATTTTACATTCGTGATCAAAATTCGCTAATGGTTAATTGTATTTAATTTTTTCTTCAAATCTCGATATTTTGTTAGTGTACATAGGTTTGAAATATAAAAAGATCTAAAATTTAGAATAGAAAGGAATGAATCTGAAAGACTACTAAACAGATATATAACGGTAATTTTTTGTTTGGATTTTCCATTACAAAACCTTTTTTTAGAATTTTTAGTCATCGACATTTATCACACATAACTTACGAAATTATTTTCGAAAAGTCATTGGTGTGAGCCAGGTTTCAAACCCGCGACCTCTGGATTCAGAAGCGGGGTGCTCGATCACTGGACCACCGAGACTTTTTTAAATTAGTTTATAGATTTTGGCCACTAGTCACAAAAAATCCACCTGTGTGGATTGTTTGCGTACATTTCATAATTTATGTATCATTTAAATGTAACTAAATTCGCTCAAATTATAGCAACTCATTGTTTTTTTTTGTGATTCTTGATTACTAGGCATAGAGAAAAAATATACGCAGTAACCACGTAGATATTAAGCAATGCCGAAGAAGAGTGTATCTTAAAGAGGAGTATACTCATTGTGAAATCCGGACATGCATTAATTTGCTATTAATTTTCAATGCGTATATCTGAATGGCTTCTTATTTGGATATCAGAAGCAGTGAGTATGATATGACTAATTGGTTTTTAAACTCTTTACTTCACTGATATACTACAACGTTACACAACACAGCACTGATATGCTACAACGTTCTCTAGACAACATCACGGATTGGCTGTCTACCTCGCGTATAAAAGCTAATGAAACCGAGTCCGTACAAGTGACGTTCACGACGCGACACGAAACTTTTCCCCCTATATCCCTCTTTGGAGTGATCCAAAAACATTGGGAATCCAACTCAGAAAAATGTACTGCCTACTCTAAAAAAAATCACAACTTTCACTGGAAAACAAACTACTCCTTTACGAATGTATCCTGAAACCAATATGGAACTATGGAGTACAGCTATGGGGTACCGCTTCAAAGTGAAACCTCGAAATCCTCCAGAGATTGCAATCTAAAGTTGATCTGCTGAGTATGATCACAAAAGCCTCTTGGTTCGTAACAAACAATCCAACCAACCCATGATCTGGAAATAAGAACAGTTCAAGAGTAGAGACCTGATGACTACCAGCGCAACATTTGAAAGACTCAAAAGGAAGTTCCCTAGAGACTTATAGCCAATCATGTAATAAGGCACCCGTCACAGGACTGATGCCCTGCATGCCCTGCCCTGTGATTTGTTTTATTGACTTCAATAAAACAAATCACTCACCATGTGCTGGAAAAAAAATTCACTGATCTCTCATGGTCCTTTCAGAATTTCCCACTCCTCATCAGACATTTAAAATATTGATTTGATGTATGATAATATCAAAGCATTTAGTGGGCCTTCTACTTATTTTAGTCTCAGCCTTCTTTGATATCAATTTTTACATGCCCAGAAATACTAATTTAAATAGAACTATTGTAAACCTGAATTCATTAGCATAACGGCCAAGGTTAGGGCCCATTTATGTACTAGAGCATTTGTCAGTTATTAAGGAAGAGAATTATTTGGTAGTTGAATTTGATATATTTATTTTACTTTGATTATTAACGAACGACTCGGCTTATAGAAAGTAAAAATAGAGAAGCGCAGAGAAAGGCCGTGGTTTATTGGACTTAGAATCTAGAACTTTTAATACAGTATCCTTAATAATTATTATAGCAATAGTTGAAAATGTTACTGAGGTTTATACTACTACACTTTATCTCATAAAAGATGCATATTTTTTAGACTATTTCCCTATACACTTGATGCAAATTAATTTTATATATAGACCATATTATATAGCATTACCTTAACTCATGGTAGAAAGTTTAGACTTTCTCCTATATCCTGGATACCATCGAATGTTATGGCGTTCATTAAAATATTTGCTAAGAAAAAACAGACAGGCGCTCTCCAACACCTTATCTATACTTAATCTAATAAATAAAATTGAAGTGTCTGTTTCTAATCTAGTAATAACTGCCTTCTACTACATTAATATGAATATATGATATATAAGATATTTATACGGATCATATATCAGAATTACATAATAAAAATGTCCTTGTGACTGTCCGCTATTACCGGGTAATCTCTGAAATGGCTTGATCGATTTTGATGTTAACTTTATTGGCAGATAGCTGGCGTAATAAGGAGTAAATATGGCTACATTTACTTACAAAAAAATTCTTTTATTTATTGCTTCCGATACGAAACAAATTTCGCAGGGTCAGCTAGTTATCAATGTTATGTTATTCTTCATCTGTGAAATGACGTATCCGAAATGTCGTATTGACCCAGTAGTCATTATCATCATTACATAGTATAAAACAAAGTCACTTTCCGCTGTCTGTCCCCTTATATGCTTGAAATATATCTTTGAAACTACGCAACAGATTTTGATGTGCATACATACATAACTTCACGCCAAATCCCTTGCGAGGTAGCCAGAGAAATCGGAGCGCCACAAGGCACGATTCTTACATACCTCACTCGCTTCCTGGACTTTTATAACTCTTTTCATGCACGCGCGTCGATTTTTGAGGCTCCTATCATCACTTTCCTCCAGAACACGTTTTATTTGGTCATGGAATGTGTGTTTAGGCCGTCCTCGACTCCTAAATCTATCCACTTTTGCATTGCATATCTGCTTAGTCAATCTTGCTTCATCCATCTTTTCTACATGTCCGAACCATCGGAGCATGACCTTTCTTACTTTACAACGACACTCTCTTTTAATCCGACTTCCTTCCTTATAACCTTGTTTTCTATTTATTTTCTCTGTCATACTATCATTGTGATACAAACTTGAGACATAATCCAACCAGGCATTTTTTTCTTTCAATGCTGGATTTTATATCCGCGTCCCACCAGGCATCACCTCTCAGAATCTTATGCCTCTTTCCACAACCACATACGTCTTATGCACTATCCACTATACTTTCTTTCATTCTTTCCCAGCATTCTTCAACACCTTAGTCAAAAAGACTCGTGTCATTGAGTATTTTGCTGACTAGGTCTACATACATACTCAGTACTTTCATCTTCTAATTTCTCACACTTTATCATTTCAAGTTCTCCGGAATGGGTACGCACTCGCAAGTGCCTCCACTTCTCAATCCCGCTTCTTAAATAGCAGCTCAACACCAGGTAGTGGTCCGTATCAAGACTGGGGCCCTCTTGGATTCCTTAGAGTATTTCGGAGACGTCTATCTACCAGAATCAGACAATCATACTCTTTTATTCATTCGGTCTTTTTGATGTTTTTATTTTTTTTAATATATAAAATGTGTCAACGGGATGGTATGTATGTATAATTCACGTATAATGTAGCTAAAAGAAATGATAATTTTCGAGATATAGCACATTTAAAATCCTAAGTAATAAATCAAGAAAATGTACTGAATTACTATACACATTCTAAAGGTCTACAAAAGTCCACGATGGTGTATGCCAATCTCTTAGGGAGTTAGGGTTTTCCCTAATTCCCTGAGAATCATTGAGACCGGTCATTGAGGCTTATCTCTTAATGGCTATTTTTATTGCTTCTACTGCTGCAAAACAATGTTCGCTGAGTCAACTAGTTCTGTATATCGAAGACAAACTAAAGTTAAATCTGATTTGTGTCAGCAGCAAAAATTATAATTGTAGGTACCTTCTACTTTTTATTTTATTTTTTAAATTTAAAAAAAAAGGTACCTTCTACTGCCGGTTAAATAAATAATGGAAATATTTTAACAAACCATAGGTTAAGTTTTAATTGCGTCTGTTTATAATTAATTCACTTAAGTGTTATTGAAGTGCAGAATAAATTATTCGTTGCCCCGTTCGCCTTTTTGCAAACAATATCTATTTTTGTCTAGCAACGTTATATTAACGTGAAAATTCTAAATTTCTTCTAAATGAAGGAGCCTTGAATCGCCGATTCGTTACGTTAAGCGGCCCAGCCTATTGCCATAAACCGGGCACAAAGTTGTCAGTTATCGATATTTATCACTCATAACTTCCGAAAAGAATTCCGAGAAATCATTAGTGTGAGCCGGGATTGAAACCCACAATTTCTGAATCAAAAGCGTGGCGCTCGACGACTGGGCCATCGGGACCACTGTAATATCTCTAAAATTATCAAAAAAAAAACAAATCAGGACTATATTTAACATTTATGTCCACTAGTAACGTGTTCATAAGGCCATCAGCCTTTTCCAGCTGAATAGTAATGCTATTCCTCTGTGCGAAGCCCAGTCCTTTACGAATAGTAACAATTTTGTTATTATTGTATTATTTTGTTATTTATTAAATTATGTAGGAGTAAGATTGAAAGTTGCGCCAATAACTGAGAGGGTAAGAGGAAATCGCCTCGCATGGTGTGGCCCACTATGGGAATGAAGACCTATGAAAAAATAGATGGATCGTGTGGAACATGACATGATTAAGAAGGGTGCTAGTGTGGAAGATGCGAATGATAGGGAAGAGAGGAAAAGAAAAATCTGTTGTCCCACCCCCAAATATTGAGACCACGGCATGAAGCTATATCTTGTTATTATTTCAAGTACTTTTATATTGACGCATACCTGGGTATTGTATCTAGATATGGTACCTCCACTTTTAGGTCCGGCATTAAATTTGCAAAATATGCCCCAGGTGAAGTGAAGTAGTGAAGTGTAAATTCTACCTGTATCAGAATATTCAAGTCAATGTAAGGTAGGTGTCTAGGCGGTCTCGACCGGTGAAATATCAATTCCGAAGCGCGTCAGAAGCAGTGAAGTAAAGTGGCTCATGCCACGTTTCGTTTGGGGCGACAGGGATACCTGTCTCATAGTGGACAAACAGCTTCACACCTAAATTATGTGGCAGGTTATAATAAATAAGTGTTTTAGCTTTTTGTACCTGAAGGTGTAGATAGTTTGTTAGTTAGTAATTTTGACTAACAAAAATGAATAAATAAAATGTAGGTACTTTAAGGCCGAAAGACCGGTTAATTTGTTCATATATATTGTATTATTTATAACTCTATCAGAACCTGATACTTCTTATACAGAAGCGGGGTGCTTAGCCTTCAGGTCACCGAGACGGTGTGTTAAAACCGAGTTATTTATTATCAAAGATAAAAACGTTTATACAGTCTAGTGCTGCCGCTTTAAGTCATATAATTTACAAGTTATATTAGCTGACCCCACAGACCCCACAGATCTTTACCGTCAGTATTTCTTGTGTAATATGAAGGCGAACGAGCAATGCTTACAATGATCTGATGGTAAGCAATTACCACTATGTGTGGTAGTTGTGTATGGCGCTACCCATGGACACCAGCAACACAGATAATGTCACAGTTGCGTTGCCAGCCTTTAAGGGAGTAAGATGGAAAAGTGAGGGAAGCGTGGGCTTCCGGATACCTCTCTCACCGAACGAAACGCGATATAAGAGGCCGTCGTATTTCAGCGATCGAGCTGGTCCATTACATAAACCGATGGTCAATTAAGTATAATTAATTTGTTCGTAATTTTTTTAGAATTTTGATGTTCTGCTCAACTTTCTAACTTTCTTTTTATTTTCCATCATTATCTCTTTATAAAAAATCTAAAATAAAACTAAACCTATGTTACTACACATTATATCAACCTCAACTTTTTGTTAGTATAAGGAACATACAGAAAAAAAGACAAAACACTGTACTAAAAATGTTTTATTGGCAAAGATGTAATGAACATATAAATTTAGTAAACATAGATTATTCTGATTTTACGAAGATATTTTTTTCAATTTAACTCATAACAAGTAAAGGGCTTTATGTATAAAGTTTATATACAATTCTGGTTCTTAATAAAGCGAACGTCCAGTTTTGTATATATATACGAAGGACAAAGAACAAAACGCTCAAGAACATTAATACAACCAGTTTTTGAGCAACATTTAGATATATACATAACATATGTATAAATATCTATACATAAATATATTTTCAATATTCGAGTGAACTTAGTTCATTTGAATACACAGTTTGATAAGATAAAACACAGCTCGTTAACAGTTTTGTGGTTCATAAAGTCTGTGTAACTCATCATGGCCGATACAGTGTTAGAGAAATCAGTCAAGATGAATCACGACGTGGTTCCCGAGTTGGAGATAATAAATAAAAACGGGGTAGACAAGGAAATTTGCGAATCCAACGATGCATACAACGACACGCAGGGAATGCCGTTCAAAAGACAGGTGTGTTATTCCCGCATGGATTTATTATAAAGTGTTCTTAATTAAAAAAAAATTGTTCTTAATTTGAAAATAGTTTTTAATCGTTAATGAAAATTGACAGTTGATATTTTTTTCATTATTGATATGAGAAGGTCAGTTTTGTGATAAATCTTATAAAATGTGAAGTGAACAATTTTATTTCAAAATGAACGTTTAGTTCTTTTTTTATATTAATCATTTACAAATGTAGATTAAATTATTTGTCTTATTTACTAAATGTTTAAAATAAATAATTAGATAGTGGCATATTAAAAATATAAATAGGTCTGTAATAAAAAAACCGTGACATAGACTTAAGTCATATTAAAGTAATTACCATATTATTATAAATATGATCTGCATTAATTTAATTGCAAGCAAGTATTTGCATTTAGTTTTGATTTAAAGATGTAATTAATGAAACTAATTGATTCTTAAATAACGATATTAAATCACCTTGAGATTATTATATTATTAAAGTTTTAACCTTCAACTTATTTAAAGGTTATGAGAGTCTATTAACGGGCCTTAGATATTAAATAGACCCACCGAATCGATAATACTTCACCTAACGAAGTGTCCAATTAAAAAATTATTTAAGTCCCATAAGACAAAATAAACTAAAGTCAACATAAATACCTTTAAATAAGGTTAATGTCTACTTATAAGTTTTTAGGCGGTTTAAAATTTACCAAAGACATTAACTTTCAGGCATCGAATATTTATTTATTTATTTAATTTATTTATAACATACTAGCAGACCGCGCGAACTTCGTACCGCTATATTGTATGCAGCTTTGATGGGCCTCGTGGCGCATTGGTAAAACCACCGGCTATAGCAATGAGGTCGGGGGTTCGATTCCCACCCGAGCACAAATATTTGTGACAAACATGAATATTTGTGTGGTGTCTGGGTGTTTTTCTATGTATTATAAGTATGTATTTACAAAAGAAAAGTATATATGTATTTATATCCGTTAGCTAGTATTCATAACACAAGCATTTAGTTGCTTAGCTTGGAACTAGAGGGCGCTGTGTGTATTGTGTCCAAGATATTATTATTATAGCTTCCCGTCTCACGGTGTTATTCCCGTACAAACAAAATTTCAATGACGACGATGATTACATGTAGCTTATGTTACTCAGTGATAATGTAGCTTTCTAACGAAAAAACAATTATTAAAATCGGTCCAGTACTTTTTGAGTTTATTCGTTACATACAAAAATAAAAAATACAAATCTTTCCTCTTTATAATATTAGTATAGAAAAGTTTTTAAAGAGTTAGTTATAGATTTCATCACGATTAATTAACAAATTTATATGAATACTAATTTCAGTCAACGTTTTAGATGCTTTGCATCTCCATTTCTCTATCACGAGAATATTAATTAGAGATAAATGTAAAATAACAAAAATAAACAATAATGAAAATAAAAAAAAAACAAAATTAACACAAGCAAAATCACAATATCGATCAGCTGATCAATTCCCATATATATATATATATATCACTGACGCTTTTTTGATAAATTGTAAATAGTGGATGGACTCGATATGATGAGTTTGAAACTTGTTTAAAGTTCAACGTCGTCAGCCCGGTAGGCAGATAAAATTAGCTTATCCACGTGTTTGTCTATATATTTTAGGTACATTTTATTCAATTTGTTGTCTAAAATCTCCTACGCGGGGATTTTTAGGCTATTAGTTACAAAATATAGGGATACAAAATATTTTTATTTTCTAATAATAATTTAATATATTCTAGAGATAAGGTTTGATGGAACCATAATAATCGTATGGAAATAAGTGTATTAGTTTCGTACATTCCCAATTTCTCGTTGAGAATCAATGATAATTAATGCTTTGGAGCAATAACATCATTATATAGTTTAAAACAAGGTCGCTTTCCGCTCTCTGTCCCCTCTGTCTCTGTGTCTTATATTCGTATATTTTTATAACTACACAACGAATTTGGATGTGATTTTTTTAATGGATATCAACGGGGTGATTTTTATCTATAATGTAATAAAGAAAAATTGATAATTTTTGGAGATTAACCACTTTAATTGTAAACGCTGTAAAAATTACTTTTGATGCGGAACAAAGTTCGCCGGGTCAACTAGTTTTTTTTTATATTTTAAACTAAGTTATTAAATAGTTAATCTCCTTTCTCTTTTTAAAATTTTTATTTTATGTGTAATATATGAAAAGATTAAGCGAATTATAAAATTTATTTGCCTAATACAACTAAATGTTGCCTATAGCCGCGGATTTAATAGCTTGCTATTATAAAGAACCGTTATGACTTGGAGCACGTACGAGATAACATCATATTTAAATATAAGATGACATCGACAGATTTTGCTTTAAAATATGTTTTAAATCGTCACAATATTCGCTTCGATCATTATATCAGAACATTTAATATAAGGAATTATAGTATATTATATTTTAGTCGTCAAGAATAATATAGCCTCGGTGGTCCAGTGGTCGAGAATCCCGCTTCTGGACCCAGAGGTCGCGAGTTCGAATCCTCACATTCCCTCACACCAATAACTTTTTCTAATTATTTTCGGAAGTTATGTGTGATAAATAGCGATGACTAAAAAAACTTTTTTATCTATTTTTTTATCGATTTTATCTAAAGACATATATGTTCATATTATGTTAAATAGATTTGAATGAAATTTGACTTTAAATTATTATTTGTTTCTTACCTACTTTATTAGAATTGATAAATACTTATATCCCGATACTTGCGTGTGCAAAGTAACGTTAAATTGAAGAAATCTGTAAGTACTTATAATAAAATTACAACAAAGTCTTGTTTTTATATTATTGAGGAGTAAAAGATATACAAGTGATCTTTATCTTGAGCAAATAGGCCGAACTAACAAACAATCTTTACAATTATTAAATATATTTAAATTTATCTGACTAGAGTTATCGTTTTTATACAAAAGGTTACGCGGCCGCAGTAACAGGTCACAAGTATTTGCCAAAAATGTACTCCGCATGTCAAATCATTATTTTCTCTGGTTACGACTACAGATATTAAGGACGTAAAGTAATATATACCATATTTATTATATATACCACTCTTGAAAATGATCTCTGTAAAGAGTTCGAAACGTCGGGAGGTAAATATAAATAAATAATAAATAAACGCGATATAATCCTAAAAGTTGTTTTGATCAATTAATATATACCAATTTAAAAAAAAATCAATAAATTTAGAAAAATTATAGTTTAAATATTATAATATTATTTCTTTTTGTTTGAAAACTCAAATTTATACAAAAATTGCAAACATCCTAAAAAGGTAAAAAGTACGATGTATCGATTTGTTTCGAATACCAAATCTGCAATTCAAAATCTAATTGCGCAATAGAAGCCTTTTTTTTAAGCGAGGAAATGCTTTATGCACACCTCCCGCCTGGAGACGGCAGGGGTAGTGTGGGACTCCCAAAACAGTAAGCAGCAATCCGATCGAACGGCCTTCCTCCGGCGTTAGGGTGGTCCAGGATTCGGATAACCCCTCTGGTCCACCCCGCCGTCAGCCCCCCTCTATCACGAGGGGGGGTGACGGCGGGGTGAACCGGGTGGATGGTGGTGGTGCTCATCCTGGGGAAGCCTCGGCGTGGCTCCCCGAGGATGATTATGAGGCCGCGACCCGGGCGCACTCGCGGGCCGTGCGCCCTCGCGGCCCGTAGGTGGCGGCGATCACTGGGCTCACCGTCGCCTCCTTCTGGAGCATCACAGCTTCGCAGAAGGAGACCACAGCCCTCCACTCATTCTCGCCCGCCAGCATTGCCCCGATCAATGCCGGCGGGGACAAGTCTCGCCCGATCCCGTCGACAAGGACTCGACGCTTGGCCGCTCAAGCCGGGCAGACCTCCAGCATGTGCTGGGCCAAGTCCAGGCGCAATAGAAGCCTATTGCGCAATTTTCTCGATTTGAAAACTAAGGATTTTATATAACATAAGAAATATTTCAAACAGCTTATTATTATGAATTTGGACATGTGAAATGCTGGATGAAAGAAAACTGACAAAAAGATTAAATGGGACAAGTGTGAAAGAGCAAAGATGTATTGGCCAGGTTAAGAGTGGCAACAACCGACAGATGCGTATGGAAGCCATAACGAGAGTAGAGGAAACAAGAAATGTGTGTCAGGATCATAGCAAATGGAAAGAACTAGTCTCTTCCAACTCCCATGGGAAAAGGCGTGATTGTATATATGTATGTAAATTGTAGTAGATATATACGAAAACCTCTCAAATAATTGAACACGTGTAATGACTATCTATAATTAACTGATATAATTATTTTTAATTGTTACTGGATGTACAAGTTCTTTACAATAGCTTAAGATGGAGTTGTGACAATAACTTTTAACTATTATTTGATAATGTACAATGTTATATTACCTATATATTATCTCCTATCAACATTTGTCGTTCTTATCTATAACTGTGTCAAGAGATTTTAAAACTAAAAAATGTTAAGTATGTTATCATCTGTCTCATTTATGAAATACGTTCGTATGTTGCCAAACTTCACAGAAATTTCATAAAAATCAGTTATGAATTTTCATTTGTCTAGACCCATGTAGGAACTGACTGTCTTGAACGATGGGGCCAAGCTTGGGTCAGTATTAATTGCCAGTCTTGGCCTTGGTTACCATCCCTAGACTTTAAACAAGATTGGGCCAGTACTTGTACGCAACCTTGGGTCAAGCTTGAATACGATCGGGTGGCGCAAGTCTGTGCCAACGTTGGGCCAATCGTTTTTTCCAATATGGGTTTTTGTAAAATCTAAAATTCGGTCGTTCCCAATATGGTGAGGTATTTTTTTCATTTATATTCATTTATTTAAAATTCCATATTGAAAAATACATTCAAATCAAAATTTTCAAACCCTATTACCATACGATAAGATTGTGATTCGTGAGTGATTAATAAAATTTCATGATTTTGAAATTGAAATGGTCGTGTATCAACAAAAGATTATTTGGAAATACCACATATCATATATTATGTGACATATCTACTGTATCTATATCATTATAATACGGAATTTACATATTGTGCATACATACATAACTTCACACCAAATCTCTTGCTGGGTAGGCAGAGAGAACAGAGCGCCATAAGGCACGATCCTTACGAGGCCTGTAAGAATCGTGCCTTATACTCGCTTCTTTGACTTTTTTTACTCTTTTCATATACGTATGTCGATTTTTAAGGCTCTCGACATCACCTTCCTCCAGAAATGGTTCGGTTTGGTCATGGAAGGTGTGTCGTAGTCGTTCTTAACTCCTACATCCATTTGCCTTTGTATTGTGTATCTACTTATGCAATCTTGCGTCGTCCACTCCTTCTACATGTCCGAACGTCGTCGTATTTATATCATACAGCCGTTGTTTCGATTCTTTAGTGGTGCAACGCATGATTGCATGTTTGAGTCCTTGCCAGAAGTTATTTGAAATAAGAAGTAGGTAGGTACCATTTTTTTAAGCACAAATTATTTACTATCACTCGTTTTATCTTGTCTTGAAATCTGGTTCACATCAATGGCATTTCGAAGTCTTTTTGGAAGTTAAAAAAAACATATAACTTCACGCCTTTTGTTACCCAAAGGTGTAAGCAGTGGCTGTTTAGCCTCGTCTCGCCCTTATGATTACGTCCTAAATGGAATAGGTGGCGAACCTATTGCCATACCGGGCACAAAGTTTTCAGTCATCGATATTTATCACACATAACTTCCGAAAACAATTTCGAAAAGTCATTGGTGTGAGCCAGTGTCAGGAATCGAACCCGGACCTCTGGATCAGAAGCCGTGTGCTCGACCACTGCGCCACCGAGTTATTTATGATAAATATCGAGGACTGACAATATTATACCCCATGTATAGGAATGGGTCCCGCCATCTACTCTATCTGGGACTTAAAAATTGGGCGAGTCTAGATTTTCCAGCTGTTGCCTATACCTTCTAAAATCCGTGAAGTTACAAAATATAAACTATTAGTTCGATTGTAGCATACATTTGCAATTTAAAACGCGAGTACAACAAATCAAAACACGTAATAATCTAATTCACATTTAACAATGACTGTATTAGATAATTATATATGCTAATTCTACCCTGGCAATGTAAGAGGCCGATTTATTACGTGGGTTGAAAGGAAGTACACTATCTATACAATTCGAAATTACCTAATAACTATATAAAAACTAATATAACATAACATAACTTCACGCCTTTTTCTACCCGATGTTTAAGCCTCGACTCGCCGACATCAATGTCCAGTCCATGGGCATCATTCTAGAACCTCTTTCACCTTTTTCAAGGTTTTCAGTTCCTCGAGCATCGACCATGACCAATCGTCTGCTTAACTTCATAATACTCAGTTACATATCAATAAAACAAATTTATATAATTCTAGATATGATTACGTCAATACACGTCATTACGTGAAGTATGGATTAGTTTTAATCCTGATTTATCTACATTTTATAACTGATGATAGTATTTGTTATATTTCTGAGATAGTATGCACAGAACAGCAATGCAGCTGACTGATGTTATATTTATTTCATATAATATGTTATATCTATAGTAAATATAAACTTGTTTTCCGATAGATAACAATTTGAAGGTTAATGTGTCAAGTGTAATACCAATATGATACCTTTGTAAAAGATCTTGTTATTGCCCTTGTCTCTAAACACGTGAATATATTTCTGGACGACCTCTTTGTTGAAATCATTGTTCCTCAAGAACTGGTAGTTTTTTATTATAACTGCTTTAATGCCACTGCTTTTACTATTGAGAAATTTATCAGCAACAGACAAAATTCTAGGTACAACAATTACCTAGTTCAAGAGCGTAAAGTAAAAAAAGGGTAAGATACATATTTCAATGGCTTATCCCTGCGTTTTTTTGAGTGGAGCAATATGCTATTTTTAGTGATTATAATAACATTAGACTTTATTTAATACCAGGACTTTAAGGTTCTGACAATTAAAGTATTTTAAATATGTTTTTATAACGTGTAATTCTCAAATAAAACTTACTTCCGTAATATATCTAAGCAATATATAAAAATAAAATAATCTACTGAAAATCTGCATATTAATATTTTAAAAGTTGATTTAAATATTTATATCGAACTGTATATTAGACTAGCAGATCGCGCGAACTTCGTACAGCCATATTTTATACATTTTCCACTAAAAAGATTATTGCCGCGATCATATTAATACCCCAAAGCTTTCCTCATGAATGGACTATCTAACACATTTTTTTTTAAATTCAAGTTCCTGATACATACATAAATAACTTCACGCCAGATCCCCTGCGGGGTAAGCGCCATAAGCCACGATTATTACACATCTTACTTGCTTAGCTGTTGATATTAGCGACTAACAACCTAGATATGATGAAAATAATAGCAGTTAAAATAATTAGCAGTTAGGTGCATGAATAAGCCGACTCAATGCTCCGTGAAATACCACCACCTCTCAGAAGATCGACGTAAAGTAGCTCGTGCCGCGATTCGTTTGGTGAGAGAGGTACCCGGAGGTCCACCTCCCTTCCCCAACCTTCTCCCTCAAAGTTCGGCAACGCAACGGTAACACTATAAGTTAGAGTAGTTAGTATAGTTAAAGAAAAACAAACAGCCTTCTCTGGAGCAATAGGATAAAAACAATACCACGAATACAACAGTAGCGTTCGTGGTAGCATCACGAAAAAAATAGTATGGATATAGTATTTTTCGTGATTCTACCACGAACGGATTTAAATGTAATATTTCAATTTTATTGTATGTTATTACAGGCACTCATTTCGTTTGGAGTTTTTATGCTGACCGTGGCTGCGGGGGCGACGTCAGGCGTTTCTGCTATTATGATCCCACAAATGCAATTAGTCAGAAAAGACATTACCACAGAAACTGTATCATGGATCGGTATGTAGCATTAACCTTTAATCTCACTCTTTTCATACCGGTTCATGAATTTAATTTCTCTTGTTTAATTTCAGCTTCAATATCATCCTTAGCTCTGTTCTTCGGTAACGTAATCTCTGGTTACTTGATGGAAAAATTTGGACGACGCCTATCACAGTTAATGCTGGCTGCCTGCTTTTTATCTGGATGGATTATTATTGGATTTTCTTATGACCTTTTATATTTAGTGTTACTCGGAAGATTTATTACTGGGCTATGCCAAGGGTGGTTAGGGCCACTAGGGCCCGTGTTTGTCGGGGAAATCAGTTCGCCATCTTATAGAGGATTATTCTTAGCAGTTCTTTCATTAGGAATAGCTGTAGGAGTTTTGTTAGCCCATTTATTTGGTACTTTTTTCCATTGGACTACAGCATCTTTGATGTGTGGACTGTTCCCATTAACGGGTGGTATTATTATTTACTATGCACCTGAATCACCTGCATGGCTAGCATCCATAAACCGAACTGATGAGAGCATAATATCATTCCGATGGTACAGAGGCAGAAGTTTGGCAATGAAAACAGAATTGGACAACATGTTGATCGATTTAAAAAATAAAAACAGTCCGCAAGGTAAAATAGAAGCTTTGAGCAAAAATATTAAGAAACCGGAATTTTATAAACCACTATTCATAATGACTATATTTTTTCTGATATGCCAACTATCTGGTGTGAACGTTGTGTCCGCGTACACGACGGAAATGATGAAAGTATTAATGGGTGGTAATCCAGACGAATCGTACACATATACTGCTATGTTAGTTATTGATGTATTACGATGCGTATCTCTAGCGATAGCTTGTTATTTGTTAAGGACATCAGGACGTAGACCGATGGCCATAATTAGTGGTGTCTTTACATCAATATCTTTAATATCATTAGCCTTATATTTATATTTATTCCATGCAGGTATGATACCTAATATTTCTCTATTTATATCTTTAGGTTTAATGGCATTTTATATAGTTGTATCAAATATGGGTGTATCACTCCTACCGTGGAATATGGTTGGTGAACTATTTGCTGTAGAAACAAAAGGTATAGGTTCTGGAATTAGTGTTATGATGACGTCTGTATCATTCTTTGCAGTTATAAAAACAGCTCCTGCAATGTTTTTAACTATAGGCCATGAAGGTGCATATCTAATTTATGGCTTGTCAACATTATTTGGTACAATATTTTTATATTTTTGTTTACCCGAAACTAGAGATAAAACTTTATTACAAATCGAAGAATACTTTAGATTTGGAAGAAAACATGGTATTCCAGATATATCTCCTATTCAGTAGAATTTACCAAAAAAAAATGTTATCTAACAAGTACCTATAAATAAAATGTATGTGAAGTCTGATCTCATTAGTTTTGCGACAGGTTTGTCATAATTTACTTTAGCTTAGATAAAACAATGTAAATAAAATAATGTTCTATATGCATTATGATACTACTATTTTTACAGAGTGTCAAGGTTTGATTTGGTTAAAAAAATATCTTAAATTTCAATTAAAATACTATTTTCGTAATAGACTTTTTGTGTTATATATCTCTATATATTAAATATGAAATAGATATTATTTCAACATTACGTTCAAATGTAACAATCAATAATATTGAATTCAAACTCTTTTTACAAAAACTCACCAAGGTTTTTGTTTTTAGTGAAGGCATTTATATGTCTTAGTATTATCATAATCGGCCCACGCCGGGTCAATGTCATCAATGTACTGATTGCTGTACATATAAATTATATTGATAGCAAATATTAGTAATTGCATTTTAGACATATAATTATGTATGAAATCAAACTATTATGTTTAATAGTTATGAGGTGAAATATGGAAAAATATGAAATTAGTAATTTAACTAACTTATATCCGCATTTTCAGAACTAAACTGACTAAAATTGGGTTGAGTCGTAATTTATTAAAAAAAGATATATCTAAATAAAATTTAAAGGGGTTTCTAATTAATTGCTCTTAGCTAAGCTCTTTTTTGTTCATTATATTTTGTTCAGTAGTGTTTGGGTCTATCGCTTTAATAATATCATTAGGATTTAGTCTCGGTGGCGCAGTGGTCGAGCACACGCCTTCTGATCCAGAGTTCCGGGTTCGATTCCTGATACTGGCTCACACCAATGACTTTTCTAAATTGTTTTCGGAAGTTATGTGTGATAAATATCGATGACTGAAAAACTTTGTGCCCGGTATGGCAATAGGTTCGTCACCTATTCCATTTGGGACGTAAACATAACGGCGAGACGAGGCTTAACAGCCACTGCCTACACCTTCGGGTAACAAAAGGCGTGAAGTCATGTTATGTTATTAGGATTTAAATTAATTAATCACACGAAAGCTGAAAGTTATAAATCTATGTATCTAACAATAAGTGTGGTAGTAATATTAAATATTTGTAAGTTATTGTGCTGAGTCTAAACTATAGATTTCTTAAATTTTACTCAGCATTAAATAATAATTAATTAAAATAAAAATAAAGATTTTCAAAGAAATCAAGGAGATTGTATTTTTGTTTTGAAGTTGTTGAAATATCTAAATGTTTGAGATTTTATTATGAGTAGATCAATTCTGTGAAATATCAACTAATATTGTTTTAAGTTGTCGTTTTGTAAGCGAATGTTGTTTACCGCCGATGATGTTGAATATTATGAATAAATTTTGAAATTATTGAAGTAAACAAATGTTGTTATTCGATATCTTGTCTACCTACGTATGAAGTTGGTCTGCCGGAAACAGCGACATCTATCGGTTCCCTACCCGAACCAGAAAATTGTATTATTACTTAAATAATAATTTCAATCATCAGTTTTTTATTATTAACTATTGAAAGAAGGTCTCCCTATTCGGGACGTCACAGTAATCTCATGATAAAATAGCTTTAAAAAATATTTTAACTCCTGTAACTCGCTTCTCTCCACCCCACTTTTATCTCCTTGTCTATCCCATCTTAAATACCGACAATGCAACTATAACACTACGTTGTCCTTGGCCGGTGCAAGTTGCTAACCATCGGGTGATCTACTCGCTCGATTGCCTTTTATCCCATAATAAAGAGGATTTGAACTTGTGACTCTTTAGCTATTTAGCGATCTAGAAAACAAAGACTAAATTAAATTGAGTATGTAGGTATCGTAAAATATTTTATCTCAATATGACATCTTTGAAAATCAAACAAGGCACTTTTGGGCACACCAAAGGTCTTGGTGGTCCAGTGATCGAAAACCCCGGTTCTGAATCCAGAGGTCGCGGGTTCGAAAGTCATTGGCTCACCAATGACTTTATAAATTAATTTCGTAAGTTATGTGTGACAAATATCGATGACTAGAAAACTTTGCGCCCATTATGGCAATAGGTTTGCCACCTATTTCCATTTGGGACGTAAACATCTCGGCGAGACGAGGCTTAACAGCCACTGCCTATACTTTCGGGTGGAAAAAGGCGTGAAGTTATGTTATGTTAGATAGACCAATTATTAATATATCTTTCCCTAACGAGGGATCAATCATTTGTAGAATATGAAATCGAGGCGAGTGCTGCTATCTGTTGGTTCAGATCTTTTGAACTATTCAAAAGATTTGAATAAAGTTTCAGAACATAACAAGTTTCATAGATAGAATAAGAAAAAAATAAGAGGAAGGTATATATTTGCAACATACACTTAACAAAATACGGAAAAAAGTTCAAACGTTGAGCATTCAGAGTCTACATCTCTCCATATCCACTTTTCTAGTGCGTTCACTGATTTTTACATTTCGTGGTACTTGTGAGTCGCAGATGACATTTTTATTCTACTATTACTTCTATAAGAAAACATATTTGCCTAAAAAAAATTAATATGTACCTAGTTTATCTGTTATTATAATGTTCACTGTTTTGGTCTGACTAGCACTAGAAATTCAACAAGATTATTTAAATACATTCCATTAATAAATTAACTACTTCTAAATTGTCTATTTTATGTATTTTTTTATTAAGCGTCACTAATGATAAGATGTAAGACATTTAGCGGAAGGGTGTTCATGCACCCTCAAGGTACTATGATAATAAAAACAATAGGTCAATTTCACAGTCCGTTGAAGGCGGAGCAAGTGGCACGCGTCGCCTCTAAGTCATGGAACTCTTCCTGTCTGGCCACGTGGATAGATAAATAGCTTTGGACTACATCTGCAGAGATTTTTTCTTCTTTTTTTTCCTTCTCCTAACTAAAGTTCCCACGTTGGTACGCGACATGTTTGGCATCACCAAAAAAAAGATAGAAAAAAATACAAGCAGGAAAACATCTGGATACTGGATTTATCTATTTTTAGAGGACTCGAAGTGTTTATTAAAGTAAAGTGTGAGGGATTTGTTAATGAACTTGAGCGTGGCTGGAGAATGTTGGAGAACTTGTATAATATATAATACTTATTGTTATAACTCTATTAATATAAATTTGTCTCGGTGGTCCAGTGGTCGAGCACCCCGCTTCTGAATTAAGAAGTCGTGGATTAGAATCCTGGCTCACACCAGTGACTTTTTGAAATTATTTTCAGAAGTTATGTGTGATAAATATCGATGACATTGTGCCCGGTATGGTAATAGGTTCGCCACCTATTCCATTTGGGACGTAAACATAACAGAGAGACGAGGCTTAACAGCCGCTGCCTACACCTTCGGGTAGAAAAAGGCGTGAAGTTATGTTATGTGTTATGTTATTATTATAACCCTGATTTAATTTACTAGACACTAAGCTGATTACATTATTTTACGTCTCAAAAGATTTATGTTGCACTCTTATTGATCACAGCCTTACAATATAGCCTAAAGCCTACCTTAATGAATAGACTATCCAATGCAAAATTATTTTTTAAATTAGAAGTAGTAGGGAGTTCAAGAAATTAACGGGTTCATGCAAATACAAGGACACTTCGATTTTACATAATTATTTGTTTTGAAGTCGATAATTGTATATTACAATGTACAGTAACTTGTTAAAAATAATATACAGACAGTTATACAAGTTATTCACTATATAAATATTTACAAATGCCAACAAACTGTCGTTTTGTTTGTTGAAGTGATGGTTGTTTAAATGAGATCATGTTTAGTGATAAAGATGCCCTTTATACGTTATTTAGTGACTCAATCTGATAATTATATTGACGTCAGTATCCAAATACGAAGTATTGTATTCTATTTATGCGCTCTACTTCTTTAACTTCACGTCAAGTTCCATATGGTGTAGGCAGTAACAACAGAGCGAGACGTTTATTACTCTTTTCCTAAGATCTTCATAATATGACAATAGGTCCGGGCCTTTTTGAAATCCCATTAACTTCCCCTTTTGCACAGTATATCTGCTTAGGCAATCAGAGCATTCCTTTCCTTAATTATAAATGTATTATTTTTTAAACACCATTTCTTCTATTAGCTATTAGCCTAGTGTGCATATTGATAGTGACAGTGCCTATTGGTAGTTTCATCTGCTTTCTATGTAGCTGGTTGAGGACTTTAGTCGGAAACGGAACAATCATCGATATTGCATTTTGTTTAAATAAAGTTATTATTATTGCAGGAAGAAAATAGACTACATCCACATTTACATGTTTTTTTTTTTTAATACAATAATGCCACAGAAAGTCTAACTGACTAATATAACCCAAAAAAAATCTCAATACTTTCTTTTCAACATTAATAAATTATTGTATATTGAATAAATGATCAAATAAAGCCAATATGTCGAGCAACCCACCCCCAATTTAATTGTCAAATAGGATATGCACAAACAAATTGCCTTTATTTTCAAACTAAAGTAGTTCCTGTGCTTGAAAAAATAATTCATCCCGTCCATGTTCGAACTAAATACTTGCATATCATATCACCATTAAAGGGCAGGGCACAAGTCTCTGAGCGGAACGAATATTTTAATAATTCACAATAAGACACGTGGCTAAACGGAAACCATGCACGTGCTATCAATTAGAAGTGGGATAGTTGAAAAAAATACGGCTAGAATATTATTGAAGGTGCCCTTACGAATAGGAGGAGTTGTGTTTGTTTGTGAAAGAGAAAGAAAATCTTAACTAATATCGGTTTGATTGTTATACAGATAAAAGTTTTTCTTTACCCGAATTTTGTATTTTGAGGTTAGTTAGTCAATTAGTAACTTGTCTTCTAGAGAGTCTTCTATTTAAAAAGTGTTATTTTTTGTTTTTCTCGTGTAAACAAGAATCGTATTAAAAATAACGTACATTCAACGTCTTTTAGGACTTTGCAGACAGTTGAATAAAAAAAAAACAGAGCCACGCAGTTTCCTGTATGAATAGACCGAGGACTCGACCGGGGAAAACAAAGGTATCGACATAAAGTGGCTCATGCGTGTTTGTGCATGTCGAGTTCTAGTCGACGGGATCGGGCGAGATCTGTTCCCGCCGGCGTTGATCGCGGTAATGCTAGCGGGAGAGGAGGAGTGGTCTCCTCCTGTGAAGCAGTAATGCTCCAGAAGGAGGCCACCGAGCGGCATCAGGAGGCAGCTGATCCCGCGACCGCGAGACTGTACCGCTCGCAAGTGCGCCCGGGTCGCGGCCCGGGAATGATGACTCCTCGGTGCGGCCGGGGGCGCCCTCTGCACGCCTCTTTACAGCGCGCGGTTGGAGCCACCCCGTCCTGGGGAGCCTCACGCCGGGGTAACAGCGGGGGAGGGCGCCGGCTAGGTGATCTCGAGAGGTTAACCGCATCCTGGACCACTTCCAAGCCGGAAGAAGGCCGCCGCGTGGTTTTAGTATTGGATTGCAGTTTATTCTATTAGATTCCGTCCCTAGGCGAGGTGTGTGCATAAAGCATTTTCAGGCGTTCGAAAAAAAAAACAGGTCTTCAAGAACACTTAAAAATATTCAATGTACAAAAATTTTATTTATGATTTAAAATGTAATTATAAAACACGAGCGCGGGAAATGCTGTTTTCAAAACCATTTAAAATTAATAATAATTAATAACAAAAAATAATATTAATATCACTATTGAGAACATAGCAGTAGGATCGTGAATTAAAGGTGTAGCAGCCAAAATACTCGACCATCACAGTTAAGAACCAAACAAATAAAAATCATCGTCCTACAGGTTAAGGTGAGAAATTCTATGAACTATATTAGTCGAGCACAATTGACGCGACATCTTCTATTTATAAATTTACACACAATCTTAACATCTAAAATGATAAATAAAGTTCTTTGTTAATGAATAATTTCTTTGATTACTGAAAGGATTAAAATTAACGTCGTCTTTATTACTCAGACATTTAATAAATCGTACATTTATATCGTTACGTTTATGATACTTTGAGCGTGTGATATTTAATCTATGACAAATTCAATCAGTTTCTTTCGTGTGTAGTTCACAAATAATGAAAAATTAATTAAAAAGAGAGAGTGTAGTAGAGGTAGACCTTAACAGTCATGTCACAATAATATATACATACTTAAATAACTTCAAACCAAATCCCTTGCGGGGTAGGCAGAGAGAACAGAGAGCCATAAGACATGATTCTTACACGCCTCACTCGCTTCTTTGAATTTCATAACTCTTGTCATATACACGCGTCGATTTTTAAAGCTACTGACATCACTTTCCTCCAGAACTCGTTCTATTTGATCATGGACAGTGTTTCGTGGCTGTATTCGACTCCTACATTAATCCGCTTTTACATTCTATGCAGATATAGAATACCTCATTATTATTGCTTAATCAATCTTGCCTCGTCCATTTTTTCTACATGTACGAACCATGGGAACATATCCTTTCTTACTTCTCGCGATCCACTCTTTTAATCCAACCTCCTTCTTTACAATCTTGTTTTTGACGCGATCAGTGAGTCAGTCCGCAAATTATCTGGTCAAATAAATTGATGGAGACCTTATTAATACTCTCTGGGCATAGCAATAGAGTAAATCAAGGATATATAAGAACGAACCGGTTTGCATCATGGTTCATCATTCGTCCCGCGTGCGTCGGTGTTCCCGAGTAGCTATAATATAATAGGCGCTTTACCACCGACGACCTCACTATTACTTACCATCAGGTGAAGTACTGTCAAGCACTGGTCTGTGTAAGATAATAAAGATACTCAGAAATATGTGTATGACTTTATTCAGTTTTATATTTATATGACTTCACGCCAAGACCCTTGCGGGGAAAGCAGAGAAAACAAAGCACCATAAGTCACGAATTTTGCAAAGTTAATTCGCTTCTTTTTTCTGTCATAAGTCTTGTCATATACACGATGTCCTTGCGTTCAATTTGGTAATGGGAAATACGTCGTGGCCGTCCGCGATTCCTGCATCCATTAAATTGCATAACTCTTTAATTAAGGGCGTTTGTAAATTTAATAATCACGCTTAATCTATACATATAAATAAAACAGAAGTGTCTGTTTGTATTAATGAAATAACTGCTTACCACTACATTCATATTTATTAATATACATGCACCAAAACAATATTTTTGTCAATTTTTGTCTGTCAGTCTGTTTGTTTGTTCGTGGTAATCTCTGAAATGGCTGGACCTTTATAGGCAGGTGGCTTTTGGATTAACTTAGGTAACTTTTTTTAGAAATCTATCTTTTATTTATTTATTTATTGATTCCGAAGCCGGATAAAGTTCGCCGGGTCAGCTAGTGCGCCGTTTACAATCTACGCTTTTTAAAGCGTAGATTGTTGGTTTCGTTTAAAATAAATACATATTTATTGTTTGCTAATATATGAATCTTACTTGTTTAGTAAATAATTACTGAAATAATGTATTACTTTACAGCGATCCTGATTTATATTTATCATTAATTGCCATTGGCAATCGCACGTGATGGTGATCGTGCTATAAAATAAAATATACATACATACATGAACCCACGCTTGTATCCCATAAGGGTAGGCAGAGACTTTGGCTTTCCACAAGCTACGATCCTGCCGTACCTCTTTCGCCTCATTCACAGTCATACATCTCATCATGCATTCACGCCAGTATCGGGTACCACGCAATTTGCCTTTTTTAACAGACCATTTATTTGATCGTGGTGGCTTCGTCTTGGTCTCCCGATCACGACTCTGCCACTAATATTCGCTTTATATACTGTTTTAGTCAATCGGCTATCATTCATTCTTGCAACATGACCAAACCATCTTAACATACTTCTATCCACCTTGGTCGCCACAGCATCCTTCAACTTGCATTTCTCCCTATTTTTCATTCGATCCGCAAGGGTGACTCCACACATGCTTCTCATAGAACGCATTTCCACTGCATTCACCTACCTTACTTTCATGTTTTGCCCAACATTAAAATATATATTAAATATTTGGTTAAAAACAATTAACTAATGAGATTTTTGATTAGTTTAAACAAACATTTAATAATCTTATAATATTTGTAAGATTATTAATTATATGTTGTTCATTAATTGATATTTATCAATTGTGTACTTTGTTTGCAAGTGGTCGTATGTGTTTAATAAATAAATAATAAATAATAATATCTTGGACACAATACACACAGCGCCCTCTAGTTCCAAGCTAAGCAACTAAATGCTTGTGTTATGGATACTAGATAACGGATATTAATACACATATACTTTTCTTTTGTAAATACATACTTATAATACATAGAAAAACACCCAGACGCCACACAAATATTCATGTTTGTCACAAATATTTGTGCTCGGGTGGGAATCGAACCCCCGACCTCAATGCTGCAGCCGGTAGTTTTACCGATGCGCCACGCGGCCCGTTATATATGTATCAATCCGTTTGATGTTAATATCTCAATTATATCTATTTAGATAGATAAATGATCTCAGTGGTCCAATGGTCGAACTCCCCGCTTATGATTCAGACGTCGTAAGATCGATTCCGGGCTTACACCAATGATTTCTATGGTATAGCAATAGGTTCGCCGCCCATTCCATTTGAGACGTAACAAAACGATTCAGCAAGTCGAGGCTTAACAGCCGCTGCCTACACCTTGGGTATAAAAAGGCACGAAATCATGTATGTAATATAAATGATAGACGGTGGATACAGTTAGCGTCATCTAGATCTAAAACATTTAAACAGAGTATCGTAATTATAAACGTTTGCAGTTTATTTGAGTAGGTAAGTAAATAAGTAAATAAGTAAATAGGTAATTTGACCTTCAAATATGTCGTCATTATTTATTTTTAAGTCCCTAAACTTCACCTTTGCCATCGTGTAATTCCATTTCCATTTGCCATTTCCATTGTAAAATATTCCACTGTGTGAAGCTAAAGCGATTTACATTGTAAAATAATAATAAAAATACCGCTAGATTACATTTCTAGCGGTTATCAACATTTTATTGTCATTGATACATATTTGGTACATAATAATTTGAAATTTAGATCCTTATTTTATTAAATAACTTGCTCACCCGGCGAACTTTGTTCCGCATAAAAGTATGTAACAGCGGTTACCATTAAAGTGCTAAATCTCGAAAATTTACACTTTTTTCTTTACTACTTTCTACATAAATTATACGTACAAATCACGCCGTTGACCTATACCTATATACCTATCAAATAAATCCGCATAAAATCCGTTGCGTAGTTTCGAAGATCTAAGCATACAAGACAGCGGAAAGCAACTTTTTCTTATGCTTACATAGCATAAGAAAAAGTTGTGTTAACATAATAACACATAACATAACTTAACTTCACGCCTTTTTCTACCCGAAGGTGTAGGTGGTGGCTGTTAAGCTTCATCTCTCCGATATGTTTACATCCCAAATAGAATAGGAGGCGAACTATATTGCCATACCGGGCGCAAAGTTTTCAGTCATCGATATTTTTCACACATAACTTCTGGAAAGAACTTCGAAAAGTCATTGGTGTGACCCGGTGAGAGGATTCAAACCTGCGACCTCGAGATTCAGAAATGGGGTGCTCGACTACTGGTCCACCGAGACCTAATGTAATAATAATAATTAATAAACTTTATATGATTTTACTGTAACTATTCAATTAATCACATTCTTTAACCTTCGAGTCTTGGGCAAATTTAACTGATCATGTTATCAGTGCCTAGCCGACCCGGCGAACTTTGTTCCGCATCAAAAGTAATAAATTAGTAAATTTTGAATTTCCTGAGGTTCAATTTGTGCTATTTATCGGCACGCGTCTTGGCCGGCACTACTGCGTGACCCAGCTGCTATGTCCCGCTATGTTAATACTGTAATATTTTGGTAAATATCTGTTTAAATTACATGTTGTAAATATCGATCTATATTAAAAGCGCAATCTATATAAGATACTTAACTGGATGAAAATTAATCCTGTAATGTTAAAAATCGTTTCGTAATTATCCTATTATTTTACGTAAAAAGATAAGAAATAAAAATTATATTTGTGGGTTATGCCTAAGAGTCATATGCCATCGTGAATTTTTTTGTAGACCTTTTGAGGGTGTATATATATATATTGTACATTGTATCGATCTATCACTTAGGGTTCAGCCAGCGTTTGCAATTAAAGTGCCAAATCTCGACAGTTATAATTTTTGCTTTAGTACATTATACATAAATTTCTTACACCTTGGGTTACATTATTGGACTTATAGTAAGGATCCCTAATTTATTTGAAAATATAATATAGCCTAAAGCCTTCCTCAATAAATGGACTATATACCACTGAAAGAATTTTTAAACTCGGACTGATGGTTTCTGAGATTAGCGCGTTCAAACAAACAAACAAACTCTTCCGCTTTATAATATAAGTATAGATTATACATAAACTAGACACTCACGTTGGGGCTAGTCCACAAATTTAAAGTCGCTCAGCGAGTTATGGAGCGGGCTATGCTTGGGGTATCTCTGATAGATAAATTTAAGAATGGGTATATCCGCCAGAGAACTAGGGTAACCGACATAGCCCGTAGAATAAGCTCCCTGAAGTGGCAATGGGCTGGTCATATCTGCCGAACGACCGATGGTAGATGGAGTAAGAAGGTCATAGAGTGGAGACCGCGTCTTGGTAAACGTAGCGTAGGACGCCCACCAGCCCGATAGTCAGACGACCTCAGAAAGGCTGCTCGAAAATACTTGATGCGAAAGGCAGAGAATCGGATATTGTGGCGCACATTGGGAGAGGCCTATATCCAGCAGGGGACTGCAATAGGCTGATTATGATCCATAAAAACTACCCCTTGGAAACCCTTTATCCATTAAAAAAGCCTGCATCCAAAACTATTGCGTAGTCTCAAAGATATATATATATAAGAGGATAGACAGCGGATAGCGACTTTATTTTATATTATGTAACGATTTGCCGGAAGTTGTGTAATTGAAATATCACATCGAAATAGTGTTTCTCCAGTAAAAAATTTAATAGTCCAGCGTGAAGAGACATATTTACCGCTGCCTACACCTTCAATAATAAAAGCTGTAATGTTAAAAATTACAAATGAATTCTGTCGTTACCATTTCTAATATTGCATCTATAATTAACAGAATAATTAATCATTACTGTTATGTATTTGTTACTTTGTTGAGTTCGTCTAGTTTTTATATTAGAAAGTTAATCAGTTATCAAGATACATATATACATAGCTTTAAATCAAGTCCCTTGCAGGGTAGTGTAAACTCTTTGGTATTTTTAATACGGGTTGTTTCGAAATTTATATTTGAATTTTAAAAACATTTGATTGGAAGATTCGAATGTCAATAAAAAAAAAAAAAAACATTAATTAGGTGATTCCTTTAATGTCGAGCAGAGAGAAAAATACCAAAAGAGAGTCATTATAATCTCATTAGATTAAAATGCGTGTAATTGCTAATTAAAGTATAAATAGAAGTCTGATGTGGAGCAGTGGACAATGGAATTGAAAAGAAAATAATAATAAAAGGTCATATATAAATTATTTCTCTAATATAATCTGTGATTGAATCTATCTGTATTATTATTTTTTAACACATGCACAGAGCTAAATAAATACCCTAGGATTGAATATCAGATTTAAGACATTTTATATAGTGGTTTTCATATTGGTAGAACCAACGTCATAACGATTGGGAAGACGAAAACATCAACGTCGTTACAGTAGGTAGAGAGATCAGGGCGGCATTAGGCACCACTCTTATACGCCTCACTCGCTTCTTTGACTTTAATAACTCTCGTCAAAGACCCTCTTCGATTTTTAAGGCTAATTACCTTCCTCCTGCCCCTGACTTATTCTATTTGGTTATGGGGACATAACGTTGGGATATAAGAAGACAGCCAGTAAAAATCGACTTTGTTTTATACTATGTAGTAAAGAAAGATTATGTATATATAAATATATACCACATGCTATTTTGATAGTGTTATACCCCGGATAACACACTTCCGTGGAGTGCCACATGACTACGCGTTACGCTACTATTCTGAGTGCCATAATTGGTCTCGCATTGCACATGACGTATGCACTCTACCTTAACAATATACGACAAACAGTTGTTTTAATATTCATAACAAATATAAGTTTTGAATATTAAAATTGCGTTTTGAATATTAAAATACGAGGAAGTCATTTTTAAAATTGGAAATTCAAAAAATAAATGAACGTGATTTTGCTAAATTTAAATTTTATCACGCTATTTATTGGAATAATAAATACATTTACTGGATTAGTTGTAGCGGAGTTTTTTCTTGTTACTTGTTGCTCATCGTGGTTTCAAATGATTTCGAAATTAATTGTGGGTATACGTGTTTTATGTAAGTTTATTAAAATTAGTTTTTATTATATTCTCTATTTTCATATAGTACGTTAATACAATTTAACACTTATAATTAAGAATATAATAAATTGTAGTATGTATGGTGGTTGGCCTATTTGCGGAAGTTCTATGTGATAAATATCGATCATTGACAATAGTAATCGAAGATGCTATCCTTTGGGATCATAAAATTTATCTTATCACCGAATAATTACTGATACATATTTAAAGGTTTAAGGGGTCATCTGATAGGTAACTAACGTCGCCCATGGACACCTGAACAGAGATGGCGATACAACTACATTGCCAGCATTTTTATATATAAGGTATAGGTTTTAGATTAAATTTCATTGTACTGTGTCATCTGTGGAGAAGAAACTGTCAGCTGAAACACAGCCACGGCTAGCTCAGCTGACAGGGATTCTAACACTCTGTGTCTAGTTTATTTTATAATCAAATAAATATTTTTCATTTTTTTTTTTTTCATTTTCATTTAAAATGGGAAAAGGTTAGAAGTGGGATGGGGACGGAAGACGGGAAGAATTTCTGCCTTCGTTACTCTCTCACCGAGCGAAACGCGGTATGAGCCATTTTACCTCGATATTCTGAGAGGTCAACATCTTGCTAATATTATTTCGTACACTCTTAATTATTCTACGATTTGACATATTTCAATATTATTTATTTCTTTAAAATCTGTGTATACAAATAAGTGTTTTAGGTATTTTTTTCTATGTTACACAATCTTGTTGGATATTCAGTCAATTAATGATAAGTAATTTGATGGACGTCAATGTACAGTTTTGTCAGTTCATTGAAATAATAGATTACGTGACACGTGTTCGGTTCAATATGATTGCAACTCCTATCTTCACTAAATCAAATTCAAACAGTAGCAACAATTCACCTAGCGCTTTCCAAGTTAGAGCTGGCAGTCTTGAACGATGGAGCCATGGCTTGGCCCAAATTTAAACATGATTGGGCCTGTGCTGGTCGCCTATTCGATGCTTGTTTGAACAGGATCTCTTCATTTATGTATTTAATTAAGTTTTTACCCCGATATTGGTCTAATTAATTATTCAATGATTTTTTGTTACTTTTGTTTGAGCGCCATGTGTTTTCTCAAACATTCTGTACCAATTCGAATTATACTAATTTCGTACAAACAAAAGCATATGCCACCGTGACTTGAGGGTTTTTGTATGAGCTTCAAGTTAATTTGTAGTTTTTTTTTTGTATAATCTGTGTTGATCGCCAGATGGCGCGCACACACCGTATGGCGTCACGACAGAGGAACTTGATGCAATTTCAATGTCTGCTATCTCAAACAATCTGGCCCTGTGTCGGATACACTCAAAGATATATTAGTATGTTTTCGTAAAGTGTTGCTTTTTTGTGGATAAAAAGAGTTTACTTAAAGACAGAGTGCCCTCTCCATGAGGTTCCTATGAAGAGGAAAAAAATCCTCTTCTTCTTTATTTTCCAATTACTTAGGAGGTTTGAGCTTAGGTGACATGTATATATATACCCTGTGTAGATTTTCTACCGCTACTGGAGTGGATAGCACTACTGTTAGCGCTTACCGTAGCCTATGGATTCCTGCAATACCAGAGAAATTGCAAGAGCAATCCTTGAAAAACAATTAACTCTTGAAGAACTGTAAAATACTAGCACTTTCCTTTCGAAACTAGTTTCGGAAGTTACGTTTGGTAGATGTGTGTGATGTATGGCAAAAGGTGGTCAAATGAGTCAAATTGAGTCAAGTGTGGTCAAATTGAGACGTTAACATTCGTCGTTTCGAGGCAGAATTGTTGCTGCCTACACCTTTATGGTAAAAGTAGTGTGAAGTCTTAGTAACGCTTTTTTCATAAGCCCACTTTACAAGGTATGTTATCGAGCACTTATATACTGTTGTAGTATAAATATAGTAGTAACATACAGAATTAGCATGTTTTTTTATGGATAACAGTTCTTTTAACAGTCTCGGTGGTCCTAATACTGGCTCATATAGTAGTAACATACAGTATTAGCATGTTTTTTTATGGATAACAGTTCTTTTAACAGTCTCGGTGGTCCTAATACTGGCTCATATAGTAGTAACATACAGTATTAGCATGTTTTTTTATGGATAACAGTTCTTTTAACAGTCTCGGTGGTCCTAATACTGGCTCATATAGTAGTAACATACAGTATTAGCATGTTTTTTTATGGATAACAGTTCTTTTAACAGTCTCGGTGGTCCTAATACTGGGTCATATAGTAGTAACATACAGTATTAGCATGTTTTTTTATGGATAACAGTTCTTTTAACAGTCTCGGTGGTCCTAATGCTGGCTCATATCAATGACTTTTCGAAAATCTTTTCGAAAATTATGTGTGACAGATATCGATGACTGAGAACTTTGTGGCCGGTATGGCAATAGATTCGCCAACTATTTTATCTGGGACGTAAATATAACGGCGAGTCATGGCCTGCAAGCCACTGCCTACACCTTCGGGTAGTTAAAGCGTGAAGTTATGTTATGTATATTTTGTTTTATAGTGACGTTGCTGGCCTCTAAGGGCTGGGAAAGGTGGGGCAAGGCTGTGGGCTTCCGGATACCTCACTTACCGAGTGAAACCTGGCATGAGCCAGTTTATATCGATATTCTGAGAGACTGTGGTATTTCATCGGCCTGTAGCTGAACTGCGTGACTTTGTGTTCTGTGTGCTTAACAGCCGCTGCCTACACCTGTCTGTCAAAGGCGTGAAGTTATGTTATGTTATAATCATATAAGTTTTCATTCTCTTGTTGCCGAGTGTACAATTCATTGTCAAATTAGCTTGACAAGTGCGATGTCAAGATTGTCTGCGTTTTATAAGATAAAAATATAAGTATTTCAACAGTTTTTCAAATATTATGTTGTGTAATGAGAAAACAATGTAGTATTTTGGTTTCGAAATAAATATGTTATCTTATTAGCTTAGTGGTTTGGTAATCGGACGACTTATGTTTACAAGGTCTCAGGTTCAAATCTTGACATATGCCAATCGCCTGTTGGATAATCTTTTCTAGCTAGTCTCCATACATAGATAATTTTATCATTATATAGTATAAAACAAAGTCACTTTCCGCTGTCTGTCCCCTTATATGCTTATATCTTTAAAAATACGCAACGGATTTTGATGCGATTTTTTTAATAGTTAGAGGGTGTCTACGGGGTGGTTTTGATCTGTAATTTTGATACTGTAATGAATTTTCAAGCAAGCATATATGATGTTTTAAAGAAAAAATGATAATTTTCGAGATTTAAAGCTTTAATTGGAAACGCTGGCTGAACCCTAAGTGATAGATCAAAATAATGTTCTACACTTTTAAACACCTTCAGAAGGTCTACAAGGAAATCCGCAAAGGCCATTTTTATTTTTTTATTTTACGCGAAATAATGGCTTTTATACGAAGCGATTTTAAATATTACAGCATTAATTTTCATCCAATTAAGTGTCTTAAATAGATTGTGCATGTAATATAGATGATCCTGGCCCTTTACTGCATGCAATTTAAACGAATATTTTCGAAGATATTTCAGTATTAACATAGTGGCACAGCAGTTAAAGTCGATAAATAGCACAAATTGAACCTCATAATATCCAAAATTTACTAATTTATTACTTTTATTGCGGAACAAAGTCTGCCGGGTCAGCTAGTTTATAATAAAATAGTCATTTTTTCTCTAATAGAATTTTAAATTACTATATCAGAGTGATTATCGATATTAAATTAACTTTTTTAAAGAAATCTGATGATTATTTTTATTACAACCAAAATCATCACGTGCTTTCAAATTCTTCCAAAGAGATTTAATTATTTTGAATAAACATCCTTACACCATTCCCTACCCTAAAGGGACTGTGCATAAGATGCACAGATTATTAAATATAAAACATACATGTCATCCTAATCTTGAAACACGTGGATGCGCGAACTATGAGTAGAAGTAAGAAAGAAAAAACAATCTTATTCAGTTTAGTAGTTTCTTTCTTTAGTAAATTCGGTAGTACCTACCCTAAAGGTAAAGTCCATTTTTTGCCGGTTCCCATGAACCCTACGACAATAGCGTCGACCTCGCTGAAAGACTCCGTAGAAGATCTAAGCAAGAATAAATATTGTACAACAATAGGGTAGCTTCTTTGACTTTATTTTGTAGTAGAAGTGAACGGTTTTGATAGTTTTGTAAAGGAATTTCAACGTTCAAAACTTATCTATATATCAAATATGAGTGTCTGTTAGTAATATTGAAATAACTACTTTCTACTACATTCATATAAATATACTAGCTGACCCGGCGCACTTTGTTCCGCAATTCCGAATTTTTAAGCGTTTACAATTTAAGTGCTAAAACTCGAAAGTTATCACTTTTTTTTTTACAACATTATACATGAAATATACATATAAACCACCCTGATGACACCTTCTTTCTATTACAATAAAACCACACAAAATTCGTTGTGTAGTTTTAAAGATCTAAGGATATAAGTACAGTATTAAACCATATGTTTTAATAATTATATAAAATTTCTAAGTTACACATTTAATACCACTTCCGTTTTTACGTAGATATGTTACACGTGGATGCATTCTGAGAAATAAAGATAAAAATAACTTGTAAATTGATAAATAAAAATGAACTATTTACGATATTAAATTATCAAAAAATATAATAATAAATGTATATTATATCAATAAAAATTGTTAAGATAGTGTTTATAAAAGTATTATGTAACATGCATGCATGGGTATTTGCAGTAATAATTACAAAAAAATAAATTAAACCATGTCTTAAATTACCTGTTTAATTTGAACTAGTTATTACGAGTTACGAGTGATGAACAAAAATATGGTAGTTGTTCAAAAGCTATGTAAATTGAGAGAGCACCCACTTTTTGGAAATAAAAATCAACAAGTTGATGTTAAAAATATGATTTTTACTATTGATAAAGAGTTCGAAACTTCGGGAAATAAATAAAAATAAGTAATAAATAAACGCGATATAATCCTAAAAAGTTGTTTTATTGTTTTAATGTTAAGTACACGAAACGATATTAACGATTATTATCATTAAATTTAAATTGTCTAAATAACATTAATATAAAATTTCAAGTATCAAAACTCACTGCACGCGTATACTTCGTTGACAACAAAAGGTATAGCGGGTCGTAACGGACATTTTTTCCAAACAACATCGATCAGGATATTTTATCTTCCTTGTAGGTTTTGTGATGGTAAAGGGATCCGCCATTCCCACACAAGAAACCTGATTTGATACTTTAAAGCGTGTATCGACTGTTAATTAAACAGCGCGACTGTTGACTAAGTTCCATTATTTGATTTAAATTTTTATATAGTCTCGAATTCTTTCCTCTTTGAATTTTGATTGAGAAATTGAATCAAATAACATAACACATAATTTCACGCCTTTTTCTACCCGAAGGTGTAGGCAGTGGCTGTTAAGCCTCGATTCGCCGTTATGTTTACGTCCCAAATGGAATAGGTGCCGAACCTATTGCCATACCGGGCATAAAGTTTTTAGTCATCGATATTTACCACACATTGCTTTCGAAATTAATTTCGAAAAATTCATTGGAGTGCCAGGATTCGATGCCGCGACCTTTGGATTCAGAAGCCGTGTGCTCGACCACTGGACCATCGAGAATATGAATTTGAATCCAGTTTATTTTTATAAAATCATGACTTTTTCTACTTGGAGGTGTAAGCAGCGGCTGTTAAAAATGGCTCACTAATTTTTACGGCCTAAATGCCACATACCCAACACAATGTTGCAAGGCATCGATTTTTATCACACATAACTTCCGAAAATATATCCGAGAAATAATTAGTACTTTACCTCCAGAGTACAATTAAAAATAAATTATTAGGTTACATTATATTAAACAGTTAACAGTTAATTTTTACGTCCCAAATGGAATTGGTGGCAGAACCTATTGCCACGCACCGGGTATGATGTAGCTAGTCAACAGCCCGCGGTCCAGTGGTCGAACTCGAGCATCTGAATTAAGAAGCCGTAGGATCGATCCCGGATTTGGAATTCTTTTCAAAAGTTATATGTGTTAAATATCCATGACTTTATTTAAATTGTGGTCTTGAATTTTGATTTTAATATATTAGCAGAAGTAGGTAGATTTACTGAGTTGTGTACCAGTAAAAACGAAATTGTTAAAATATTCTTTTATTTATTTTAATGAACTTGTTTTATTTAATTGAGTAGTATTTGATATTTTTATTAAGGGCGGGAACGCAACGTAACGATCCTTATGGTGTTGCGAATCCATAGGCGGTGCTAGATGGTTACAAACAGATTCTCGTTGGCCCCTTTTCCATATAATACAACTAAAAATTGATATGGGAATATCCATATTTAATAACTGCATCTCTATCATTGGCCGAAATATAATGAGTTTTTAGAAAACCGGAGTATTAATATACTCCATAGCCATCGCCATTTGACAGGAGAACCACTAATTAAAAATTATTAATTTCGTATTGGAATTTACTATGAGAGAGGAATGGTATAAAAAAACTGGTAATCAATATAGATATTTGTTTATAAATAAATATTCGTTAAGCTATATAAGCGCTTCAGATAACGATAACACGATATCGTTCTTCATAATAGGATACTTGTCATGACACTTCATGACAAGTATCCTATTATGAAGAACGATATATGCACTCATAACGCAACATATCTCTTAGTATTTTAAATACTGATTAAATGTTGAAACTAGATGTTGACGTGTACAAAAATATTTTCAATAATTTGTACATTATATAACATAACTTCACGCCTTTTTCTACCCGAAGGTGTAGGCAGTGGCTGTTAAGCCTAGGCTCGCCGTTATGTTTACGTCACAAATGGATTAAGTGGCGAACCTATTGCCATACCAGGCACAAGTTTTTTCAGTCATCTATATCTATCACACATAACTTTCGGAAAGAATTTCGAAAATTCATTGGTATGAACCCAGAATTCGAACCCGCGACCTCTGAATACAGAAGCGGGTTGCTCGACCACTGGACCACCGAGAGTATATATTTGTACATCACCTATTATTATAATAAGTTAGCGCACTATTTATACAATAAAGTAGCCAAAACAATAGTTTCACTGATTTTTGTCTGAATTTTAAAATAATCTGGCAGGCTAGCACACACAAATATCTTTTCGCAATTAATTTCTTGGCAAATATCGAAGACTAAGAGCTTTGTGCCCGGTATGGCAATAGGTTCGCCACATATTCCATTTGGGACATAAATAGCAATAACAGCGAGTCGAGGCTTAATAGCCACTGCCTACACCTTCGGGTAGAAATTATGTTTTCTTATATAATGACTAATAAAAGAAAAGCAGAATTTGATTAATTTTGTAATTGATTGAATATGTTTTGAATATTTATGTCTTCATATTACAACAATAGAGAGAAGCAAGAATTCATGTTCGTCCCATAAATATAATCGATATGCTTCCGACCATATCCAAAAACTTTAATCATTCGAAACAACGTCTGACGAATGAGGCGGAAAATATCTAAATGGAAGCCAAAATAGCATGCAACGATCCCGTAAAATATGGCGATATTTTGATGTAAAAACTAGAACCAAAACCCAAAAAAAAAACTTGAGGAAGAAATTTAAATTAGACCCGGATATTTCGGGCGTGCGTATCGAACTAAGAAATAAGTATGTTTATGTTTACAAACTATGAAATAACTTGAACATAATCTACACGACTGAGCTGTAATACTTCCGCAATAACGCACCAGATGTAGTATTAAGGTTAAAGAATGTATTAATACTCCATATTTTTATGTTTACTTCATTAACAAGTAGACATTTTTTAACGAAAAAAATAGTTAAAATAAATTAAAAGCAAAAATCCTTTTTAAAGAAGCTTTTATTTAAGCGCTCTAAAAATAAGAAAATAATATTTCCTTAAAAATTTCAAGTATCAACTTAGAGCCTTAGTATGTACAATTTATATAATAATAAAAGCTTGTCGCGCGAGATGTAAATAAACTGTACTAATTTTATAATGTCAAATCAAATCAAAATAACATAACTTCACGCCTTTTGTTACCCGAAGGTGTAGGCAGCGGCTGTTAAGCCTCGTCTCGCCGTTATGTTTACGTCCCAAATGGAATAGGTGGCGAACCTATTGCCATACCGGGCACAAAGTTTGTCAGTTATGCTTTATTTTCTTGGGTCTTCACACACAATTAAATATAGTCCGTAAATACAGATATTTAACTAATTATTGTAAATTATTATATTTAAAGCATAACGTATTAAAACACGAGCGCTTGAGAAAATTGCCTCGTTGGAATAAAAGCGCACGGACGATTCTGAGTGTAAGGTTGTCATGAGAAGAAATGGGCAAAACACTCATGTAAATTTTATTTATTTATTTATCTATTGCAATTTAATAATCTACTGATAGGGAGTCAAACCTCGCAACAAGCTTTTATTATTATATAAATTGTACATACTGAGGCTCTAAGTTGATACTTGAAATTTTTAAGGAAATATTATTTTCTTATTTTTAGAGCGCTTAAATAAAAGCTTCTTTAAAAAGGATTTTTGCTTATTTTTAGTTATAGCTAGTTATAGCTGGCTACGTTAGTGTCATTTTATTCAACGCATCATTATTGCAAGTTAGTTTACCGCTTAATTTCAAACAGTCCAGCTCTTCAATAAGTCGATCATCTTATTCAATTTCAGCTTAGAGCTTTCTTTTCCATTTAATCGCAATGATGATTTTTAATTCATAGCCATATTGTAGAAATGCATCAAAAATATGTATGCCGTCATCTTGGATGGTTCACCGTATTGTATTTAGAATGTCGTCACATTATTTTTCGAGTTATTCTCAACAAGCCCTTTCATTTGATACCCATATTGTAGAAATACATTAAGATAACTGAAAAACTAAAAAACTGTTCCTCTATCTTGGATGATCCGTTATATTGGATTTAGAATGATGTCACATTATTTTTTTAGTTACTCTCAATGAGCCTTTTCATTTGATACCCTTAATACAGAAGCTTAAAATATGTTTTCCTCCATCTTGGATATTCCACCATATTGGATTTATAATGACATCATATTATTTTTTGAGTTACTATTAACAAGCCCTTTCATTTGATACCCATATTGTAGAAACGCAAATATTTTTCCCGCCATACTGGATTTGGAATGACGGCATATTTTTTTCGAGTTACTATTAACAAGCCCTTTCATTTGATACCCATATTGTTGAAATACATTAAAAAAGCAGTTCCTCTATCTTGGATGATCCGCCATATTGGATTTAAAATTACGTCACATTATTTTTTCAGTTACTCTCAATCAGCCCTTTCATTTGATATCCATATTGTACAGAAGCTTAAACTATGTTTTCCTCCATCTTGGATATTCCACCATATTGGATTTAGAATGACGTCGACGAATATTATTTTTTGAGTTACACTTAATAAGCCCTTTCATTTGATACCCATATTGCAGAAATGCATTCAAAATATCCATTTCTTCATCTTGGGTGGTCCGCCATATTGGATATAGAATAATGTCACATATCATATCATGCATTGTCATCCAAAGTAAACGTGTATACAAAATTTCGGATCAATCGGTTGAAGATATCTACTTCAAAATTGAGTTGCAAGATTCCACCGAACATACATCCTTACATACAGTGCAAGCTAAATAAAAGCTTTTAAAAATATTCAAACTAGTAATCTATTTGAATCTAATATTGACATTACCAGCAAATTTTGTGTTTGTTAAAATTTAAGGACCCTTGTCTTCTATAAATCCATTCAGACATTTAGATGAAGTATAAAAGACGGGAAAAAGAAAATATCGTGTAAAAACAAGATCTAGAAACATACATACATAATGAAAAACAAACAATTCCTCCTAGCATCATCAGGTAAACAATAATAAATGTCACTGTGAAGGAAAATATATTTTTATTGAAGATTAAAAGTATCGAACACATCTGTATATATTTAAGGTTTATTAAAAATAATAATAGAGAATATTTTCTACTTAAACTAGTATACATAATGTAGTTCAGTTTAAAAAATGCAGTTACTAAATGGACCCCTAAAATTTCGTTTTGTGACGAGGGGTCTCTCCTTTAGGAGAGTCTGGTATTTTTTTTTTATATTCTGGATAACGGCGGCACATTACAATCATAATAGCGCTATCATCTTACCGTTAACGGCTTGAGATTTTGGACCAGTTGCACCGAGATTCGTTAGCGCGAGTTAACGGACGTTTAAAATTAAAATAAGTTAGTTTAAGTTAGTGAAGAAAATAAGTGAAGTTATTATATTATTATTACAAGAAATATTTAATTATATGATTAGATGATGATATAAGTATGACGATATAAGATGATATAATAATATCCAGACATTTTAGAAAATATATAAATCCATGTTGAAGTATCTATTCGAAATAATTTGATGCAAAAAGAAATAATAAAGTAGACAAATTTATACAATGCTTGAATAATAATTTAATCCTGTCCTATATCTATCATTACTAGTATATACCTATATATCTATTTATTATACCAAGGTATAATTTTCACACGTAAGGTAAAATTGTCAGACCAGACAAACAAAGAGCCAGACCACCAAAAACTACTAAAATTATAATATATATATAAGACGTTTCCCATGTAATCTAATTGAAATAAAATCAGTTAAAATTCACTTTCAACTTTATCACTATTTTAATCAACGATAAAATTAACTGTTGTGGTGCCATCAACCCTCAGTTCGAAGTAAAATTTGTAAGCCCTGTTATAAGTAGGTCATTTAGTAACAAAGGATTTGGTGCATTAGCATAAAAGGTCTTTGTTTAAAAAGTCCCGACTTCGATATACGTGTTGTTAATTAATCCAATAGAACTATTGGCAATTTACAAATTAGGGACATATATTAAAAAAAACTACGACATTTAAAGATATTTATGATTCCAGACTTTATACTTAATAAAAATTACAAAAGTATTAATTATATAAAAAAGCTAACATCTAAAATCACAATATTTTTAATAATAGAAAAGGCACTGAGCACGACTGTCTGTTAAAATAAAAGGTATTTTAAGACATACGAGTATTTACAACTTTTTATATAGATTAATTATAGCCTTACTGCATGCACATCTAAGACAAGCCGTACAGTATTTACACTGGATAAATTAAAACTTATTAAAACGATTATAAAATACATGATTAAATGTTGAAAGTTTGAAGTGCGGGCAGGTCTTACGTCTTTGACCGTTACTGAACACCTTGCGCCCGCGCTGTCAACCGACTTTGGTACTAACAGCTGTATGTTTTCACTATAACTCTAACTGCAATAAATATTTCAAACTATAATTATCTACATGATGCTATATAAAACATATACAAGGCACTATATATTATATATCATAGATGATGCTTATTTAAAGGACGGGCTTGTCTAGTTTTTTCTTGCCACCATTTAAGAGTCTCCTCAAATTGCTCACGGTCTTCTGGAGTCACATGAATATCAGGCAGCTCCTTCTTCAATTCTATAGCATCATTATATGTATTATTAATAAATAAATTAGTCTCTTTCGCTTTAAGTTTGTACTCGTTATTAATTATAATCAGTTCCTGGTCAATTGTATTTATTGGATGTACAGATTCCTCATTAAAATTATGGTGCATTTGTGAACTCAAAGTTTCCGAATATTTAATCTCAAAATCACTTTCATTCAAGGCTACATCGTTTTCACTGAGATAGTTTTGTTCCGGAATAACTGTGAATTGCTCCGCGGAATTCGGAAATGTGAAATCTCCGTCTAACAGATGTGATTTCACTTCGTCGTGACCAAGTAAGTGATCCGAGGATGGTGTTAAAGGTTGACCACCAGTTTCATCTTCATCGTAAAGATTCGGTGTTGCCACTAGCTGTAAGGTATCAGCTGCTTGCATGTCAACGTATTGTTGTCTCAAGGAACCTTCAAAATCATCTTCATCCATATCGTCGTCTTCAATAGTAGGTGAATTAATAGAAAAGTAACTCCTTTCCTGACTATTTTCTCTTGGTGATGATGATGCCGGAGATGGGAACGACTCCATGGATGGACCTGATTTATTTTCTTTGTCCGCATGACCAATATTCAATAGGTTTTCCAAATTACGTATGTATTCAACAGCCATTCGTAAAGTTTCCACTTTACTAAGTTTCTTGTTAGGTCCTCGGTTGGAGTTTGCATTTTCAAACGCAGCAGCTACTTCATCGGGTATGTGACGTCTGAGAGCAGCAAATCCGTCATTGACTTGCCGAACTCTATTGCGTTCCCGCGCATTTCTTCGCGCCACTGCGAGAGGCGTTGGAGAGCGCGCTGCTTCTTCCGTACTATTTTCACGGAGCCGAGGTTTTTTCGCAAGAACATTAGCTGAAACTGGTTCAGAGGCACGGACTAAAGACGTTACAGACACGGTTGCCGGTGGAGATTGGTTCTTCTGTTTCTTGCGCACTATAACAATTTCACGTGGGAAGTTTTGATTTGGTTCATTGTTATTTATATTCACAGAATTATTCACGGATTCTTGAAGCACCTGAGTCTTGGCGAGTGGAGAGTTGCGGAAGAATACGACACCTATGGAACTCATTTCGGCACGATGAGTTGCTGTTTACACATGTTAGAACTGTTTATTTTGAATTAGTTCTGGGCGTTGTGAGATTGGATCACGTATATATGGGAAATAACTGTTTTCTAGGAGGTGGTTTGTACCGAAGGCGTCAGAGCGCCGGCCTCGACAAGAATGGCGCGTGCCGCGCGGACGCACCTGGGGTGGTTGGCGGGGGGATTAACAGGGGTACTTACGTTTACTAGTTGCACACATGCTTATTTAAGGGGAGGGTTCGTGAATCGTCTCAGTTGAATTTAACTTTTCGTTTGTTATTTTAGTAATATTTTGAGTGATACCTTAGATAGGAACTACTTAATTTGCGATAAGAGTTGTTGTGTCAAATGTATATCAATGGATGATCCCTTATTATGTGGCAATCAAAACTTAATTAATTACAACTCCCATTATTTGAGCTGACAAGTTAATTTTAACACATTGTGTGATCTGTATTAATTGTAAGTGATTGTTGGCAGACTAATTAGAGGCAATAAGTATTTGTTAATCTAAGTTATTGAATATATGTATATGATAATAGAATAAATATATACACTAAATCAGCGTTTTTTTTTAAATATCTTGGTATTTTAATTTGGCTTACGTTTATATAAATTGTACGAACGAATTCACGGTGAACTTCAATGATACCCTAAAGTTACAGCTACATTGAGTACAATATAATTCTCATGGGGTGGCACCCAAATTTATAAAATCGTACTCGTATGTGTGCTGAAACACACACACATGCCTACAATTATTATGGTAATATTTACACAGACATTGGTTTGTATCACGACACACATGTGCACGAAAACCGTTCATATTCTACAATCAAACTTTCGAACTTAAAAAATGATTGCATTGGCACAGAGAGTTATATCTGAAGTACCTTGGGTATTAAATATACTATACTAAGAACTCTTTTTCTACAATAGGTTCTTACATTAGGTTAGCCTATTAGTTTGTATATAAGCAGCGACCATATTATGGAGGTCTTCTTATGGACGTTTAAAACTCTGCAATTTTTTTTCAATATTTTAAGATAAACCGCAGTTTGTTTACAAACTATATATTTTGTAAGAGGGAATGGGGTTGACCTCCAGATATCTCGAAAAGGCAACGCAGCTAGTTTACGTTGATTTTAGAGAGGTCGAGTCGGCCCATTTATGCAGCAAAATTTGTTTCTACCACTATAAGAGATCATCTTGTTAAAAATGAAATATTAAAAGAGGACTAGAAAAAAAATTAACGTAACCTTTTACCTAGCCTGTAGTGTGTGTGTGTGTGTGTGTGTGTGTGTGTGTGTGTGTGTGTGTGTAGGGATACACCCACGATGCCAGCTGCATGCCCTTTGGCTTATTGTGTAGTGGCACGCGCCACAATCCTTGTGTCCATTGGTATAGCGTATCTATACAGAACTTTTGTGCTATAATAGTTTTTGATAACGGTTTTGCATTGTACCAAGGTGTATATAGCGTGTTTGAAATCAATTTAGTATACATATATCTTACCTAACTTCGAAGAAATTTAGATACAGAATCTCAATACTGAGCACATTATAAGTTTATATTAGAAAGGAAAGTGAAATGGTGCAGTGCTAAAACAATGGACTGCGAATGTCTTTGTACGGCGTCTGGGAGTTTTGTTATGTACTATATTTGTATGTGTTTTCATGTACCTCCTATATATGTATAAAATAAACATAACATAGCATAACTTCACGCCTTTTCTACCCGTAGATGTAGGCAGCGGCTGTTAAGCATCGACTCGCCGTTGTGTTTACGTCACAAATAGATTAAGTGACAAATCTATTGCCACACCGGGCACAAAGTTTTCAATCAGCAATATTTATCACAAATAACTTGCGAAAACAATTTCGGAAAGTCATTGGTGTGAGCCAGGATTAGAACCCGCGACTTCTTGATTCAGGGCAGGATGCGCTACCACTGGATATGTATATTTTTATGTATTTTTATGAGAATAGTTTGAAACTATATATGTATTCATATTTGTTATCTATTTTTCATTACACAATACACACTTGGTAGAGCCAAGCAGTTTGCTGCATGAATGGGCCGGCTCGGCCGGTGAAATATCACGACCTCTCAGAAGATCGACGTAAAGTGGCTCATGCTGCGTTTCGTTCGGTGAGAGAGGTACTCGGAGGCCAACCCGTCCCAATTCCCCATCCCTTCCTATCCTTTACTCCCTTAAGGTCGGCAACGCAATTGTATTACTATATGTGTTGCTGGTGTCCATGGCTGGCGCTGGTCACTTACCATCGGGTGACACGCCTGCTCGTTTGCCATCCTATCCGATAAAAAAAACACAATCATTTACGTGCTTAACTTGTGGATTGTGTCTGAAATTATTGTTATTACAATTAATAAATTGGTTTTGTTTTTTATGGGAAAGGTGACAAACGAGAGAGGATGTCACCAGGTAAGCAACTATCACCGCCCATGGGCACATGAAACACTAAATGGGTTGACTTTTATAATGGGATAGAGAGTGGAGAAAAGGATACCCCACCCACCGAAAGAATCGCGACATGAGTTGTTAAAATGATAATATTTTTAAGCCAAATATAATGAAACTCTTTAATACACGTCTTACGCCCGAATACTGAACCGCCACTCAAATATATAAGCGCTACTTAGTCATTTAAGTAGCTGTCACATTAGACAGAATACGTGAAATTTGAGCAGTAAGTAGCACTTTATTGATTGTCAGATTTGAGTGGCGGTTCAGTATTCGGGCGTTAGTCTATTTTATTTTAGTCCTTATATTTAATTTGATAATGTCTTATACTAAATATATTTACGAAGATAAGTATTTATAGATATTAAACAGAAAATCATGCAGATATGTAACTATTATCTATGTTTCTTGAGCAAATGTTTGTAATGAATTTATATTGAACCCACGACCTCTGTGTTGATAAGAAATTTTAACCGTTACGCCTTATGACGTATAACAAACAACCAATAACAACAGTTTAGTATTAAAAAATAAAGCGCCTGTTAACTTCGTAGAGCAAAGTTTTTTTTTACTTTTACCTGAGCGGCTATTGTAATATATTATTTTTAAGGCGTACATTTGTTTGTCGCCTTACACTTTCCATCACTAAATTGAAGATGCACTAGAGCAAGGTGATGTCAGGATTATTAAAAACCGAAGAGTATGTATATAGAAAAGTCTAAAAATCGAGTGATGTGGGTGAGAACTGTGACTAATAGCGCTCTCTTCTCTATGCTTACCCCGTAGGGTACGTTTAGCGTGAGTTTAGCCTAAGTTTTGTATAATTATGTACCTTAGAAATAAAGACAATATTTATTTACATATAAATTTCTAGTGTATAGGAGTCACCTGATGATAAGTAAATGGAAAAGGGAAGGGATTGGAAGTGGGATGGGGAAAGGAGAGGGCAAGAAGTCGGCGTCCAGATGCGTTGCTCACCGAGCGAAACATGACTTGAGCCACTTTACGTCCGAGTGGTGATATTCCACCGATCGAGCCGGCCTAATTGTGCAGCGAACTGTGTGGCTCTACCACTGGCATAGTTAACATATCTCTTTTGACAAAAATATCACTAAGGATTACTTATCACTCTTTCCTTATGTGAAGACGGAAGTGAGTTTAGTTCGTTTTGTTGATTATAACAGGAATGGGCCGATGTATTCCAGAACATAATATCCGGGACCTTTGTAGTAGAAATTGAAGAGCAAATAGTATCCAGATGAAGCCATACTTACGAAAATACTATACCTAATCTATCTAACGTAACGTAAAGTAAGTTTACGCCTTTCTCTATCCAGAGTTTTTTTTCTTATGGGATATGAGGGCAAACGAGCAGGCGTGTCACGTCATGGTAAGTGACCAGCGCCGCCCATGGACACCTGCAACACATATAGTGTTACAGTAGCGTTGCCGACATTTAAGGGAGTAGGATAGGAAAAGATGGGGAAGGAGGGTGGGCCTCCGAGTACCTATTTCACCGAACGAAACGTAGCATATGCCACTTTACGTCGATCTTCTGAGAGGTCTTGGTATTTCACCAGTCGAGCCGGCCCATTCATACAGCGAACTGCTAGGCTCTACCACTGTTATGCGATCTTCTGATCCAGGGGCCCTAGTTTAAATCTAATGGCTTATTGTATGTTATATGAGCAAGTATTCATGGTTAAATTAATGGTGTCCCGTTTAGTTTAGAACTTAATTTTATTACATTTGAACGAAGTAACGCTGCATAAACTAATTGGTGCTAAAATGTATTTATGATGATAAAGAAAAAGAAAGAGCGAGCTATAATCTCTCTACGAGATAAAATCCGAAATACAGAGATGCGTACACGTACGGGAGTAACTGATATAGCCCGATATGTTAGCACGCTGAAGTTGAAGTGGGCAGGCCACATCGCTCGAAGAACCGACGAACGATGAAGAAGAAAGGTTTTAGAGTGGCGAGCACGGGCTGGACTGCGCAGCGTAGACCGTCCCCCACCGGATAGACCGATGACCTAGTGAAAACAGCAGGGAGTATGTAAATGTCGGCGGTACAGGATTGGGAGTTATGGCATGTTTAGGGGGAGGCCTACGATCAGCAGTGGACAGATCTGGGCTGATGATGATGATGAAAGAAATTGTGATTTAAGTAGTATCATATTATGAAAAGACTTATGGAAGTGATAAGAAAAGAGTGAGGTGTGTAAGAATCGTGTCTTGAAGCTCTGTTTTCTCTGGCTACCCCGCAAGGGATTTGGCGTGAAGTTATGTAAGTATGTATGTATATACACTGTGTAAGCGATTTGGTGTATTTACTATTCCATTTATTTAAAATTGTTTTATTTTTGATAACATTTTTGTGAACTTTCTGATAACTATGTAATTACTAGAGTGTCTATAAATAAATTAAGAGTATTTGAATTATATAAGATAACTATTTATAGTTAATAGTTATGGTCAGCCTTGTAGCCTAGTGGTGGTTTGTGATCTTTTGTCGCCGGTTTGAATTCTAAATACAAGACATATTACTTATTACTTAAATTTATGTAACAAATACGGCGTGTTGTGTATTTTTTTTATATGTTATGGGCATTTATGAAAAAAAAAACAATACCTGTCTATACGCTATCAAGTTTTACTAGACGCATTGATAGCTGCTCATAAAAGACTACTTAGATAGAATTGAATTGCATTTGAAAGCAATAATTATTGTATATGGGAATACGTTATGCGTGTTGCTATATTTTTTCCCTTTTTATTCCCTAATTAAAAAGTAATCCGAATAACCTTACCGTGTATGTTCAAGGTAAATCGTATGCTGATCTCCTAATACTCGAAAGTGCATCCTGTAATTCAAGATGTCGCTTTTTTTCGCGCCAATCCGCTCGGTAAGACGAGGCCGAACATGTTGCGAACATATGGGAACCGTAAGTGCAGTTATGGTGCATACTACCCTGGTTATATTTAGCTTGGCCATATGGTTACATATAGGGGGAAGGTGCAGAAAACTAGAGACACCAGGTATGTTAGGTGGATTGATCTATCAAAACATAAGAACCCCTTTTAAATCAGGTCTTCAAATCTGGTGTTTTTGTAGAACGTTATTTTGCTATTGAAAATAAATAATGTAGAATGTGATCCCATTATGGTTTTTAATATGAGAAAACAGAGATCAGCCAAAACTAATTCTTTCACCAAAGTGCATTAAAAATGAATATTTATAAACACAATAAAATAAATGTAAATGTAAAAAAAATGAAACACAAATATTTATTCACCAAGAACATAATCTAGGCAGCGGTTGTTAAGGCTCGTCTCGCCGTTATGCTTATGTTCCAAATGGAATAGGTGGCGAACCTATTGCCATATTGGGCATAAAGATTTCAGTCATAGATATTAATACACATACACATAACTTACCGTAAATTGCCTTAACAAACAAACCCTAGACTGTGGACTATGTATTCATTAAAAACAGCTGTGTTATGAATATTTCCTACCTAACAAGTTAACGTCTAATGCTATAACCTATCTCAATAAAAGACGAATTGAAATAGTTTTAGCCTATTGAGGGCTTCCCCGTTCCAGACTGTATTATTTCATTTATATAGAGATCTGAACAAAAGGGGGACCTTCAACTTGAAAAATAAATAAGCTAAGGTCACATAAACAAAGGCGTCTGATATTCTTAGACTGCATCTAGACGACTAGACCAGGTTCAATGGGTTACCAAGGGGGAGTTGTGAGCATATCCGGTTCACAACACTGATTACCAGAGTTTATAATAAACGAGCTGTCATGGCCGACATAATATTGAATTTGAGTAAAAAGTAAAAGTTTAAGATTCTCTTTTTATAAATATGATTGATTGGACAAAAGATTTTTTTTTCTAGTATCGTGTTTTTTTTTGAGTAAATATATCAATGGTGCTATTGTGATTCTAGTTGAAGGCATACTTTTGGTATCAATAAGTTATATCCGATTGGTTCACATTTACAGTCATTGCTTGGCTCATTGACTTTATTTATATATAAGTATATAAGTAGATATGCCTGAAATGTAAAAGATCAGAAAATAAACAAACCTTTTGTTTCTACCTTGCCCAAGATGTTCACCCACTGAATCAGAAAATAGGTGCTGCGCTACCGAATCACCGAGGCTAGTGAAAATAATTTAAATGAAATTTATATAACGATCAAATTGAGATTCAGATATAGCAAAATTAAATTCAGGTTTCGGTCCAGACATAATATACCATTCACATTCATTGTTTCATTTGGACCAGCCCCTTCTTTAGAACTGCATCCGTTCCTTCAATGAACTCTTTGCTAACTTCTTTTGAAAACACAATATTATATTTGCAGCGCCGAAAACCCTTTCCTCCATTATTCGCTGTGTTAATTCAAAGAAATGCTAATTGTGCATAAATTCGAGACGACAGTTGTAAGTTTGCAGAAGTTCAAGATCATATATTGCTTTATTCTCGTTCAACTTGGTCTCCTGTTTTTAAATACTAAGCCGTTACTGTAGACACTGCGAATTATTAATACTTTTTAAATAGGCAGTAAGTAAAAGGACATTTTAAATATTAACATAAGAAAAAAAGATCGAAATGATAAGTTTATTTAAATCAACTGTAAAATAACATACATTTTATTCATGTGTTTATATCTTAAGCCTTAGGAGTCGCATACAAAAAAGTTTTACTTAATTTAACCAACTGATTTCTATAACAAAAATTGACTAAATTCAAAAATAAAAGTACAATTTGGCTACATCGAAGTAAATCAAAGGTTTAATCAAATTGAATCCAATATTGTTATTCAACTTAACCGACCAAAAAATATCAGGAGTCAGGCAGATGTTTGGGCCCGCGCCGTAACCAACACATATAAGGCACTTTTGACCTATCTCTTTCTACCCTACATCAATCCTATAATAGGGAAAGAGATGGAAGTCATTCTAAGGGTTGCATAGACTATAGAGGGTTTAACCACGAATTATTACGTATATACACACACATGTAAAAAGGAACCCTCGATCATTTTATTGATCTACAGAAAAAAAATCCTCTGTGATATAATCAAGCGGCTGGGTAAATTGTGATTTGTATTTATGATTAATGTTTAAATACTTGATAAAAAAAGAAACAATATTATTGATGAAAATATTTGATATTACCCGCCTCTTTTAGCTTAGTTGCTTGCAAATCATTATAACTCTTAAAGTATCCAGTTTTATTTATTCAGAGAGAGATCATAGTTTCAATAGTATACCTTTCGTAATTTTCCTGCCCTTATCCCACTTTAAATGGGGTCGGCACAACGTCATTCGAATCATCCATGTAGTCAAAAAGATTTTGGGTTTTACTGACGTAAGCCCTCATTGGATGTGAAATAACCGAATTTTCTACTTTTTTGATGATGACTAACTGACTTATTCCTCTGATAGCAGTCACAAGCAGCTACCATCTCACAAGATGTAAGTATCTGTACGTTTTTGAGATTCAAAAGCGCAAATATTCCCAAAATCTTTTCCAAAACCACAGCGATATAAAAATAGACAAATATAGACATTAAAATTCAAGGGAACGCAGTAATTCTCCGAAATATAATTAACGTTTATCTATTTCTATAATATTTTGATCTAATCAGCGCTAGTTATACCTATAAGAAAAAACACAACTTAGCTATGGCATAAAAAAGTCTTCTGAACTTACTTTTTTTTTACTAAATAATTACCCTTTTTTAATAGAATAGAACTTGTTTTATTCCGCCATACGAAAGGAGATTGATTTATATTTCACGGAATCTATAAAATTAAGTGCAGATATTATATTAATTTGATTGGATATCCCTATATTTTTAGCATAGTTATTTATTTAGTTGGACTAATAAACTAAACCACAAAATATGACATCCAGTGATTTTTATGAGAAGACTTTGAAATGTTATTTTTTATGCGCATCATGCGTATAAAAAATAATTATATATCGACTACTAATAAAATAAAATCTATTCGTATATACAATAATATAAATATGCCTTTCTAGGCATTACTGGTATTATAAATAGGCTTATTATTGAAATCGACGGTAGATTCTGAAAATAGCACCTTTAAACATAAAATATACTCTAATCTACAAATATACAAGTACACGTATATAAACATAACTTCACGCCTTTTTCTACCCGAAGGTGTTGGCAGTGGCTGTTAAGCCTTGACTCGCGGTTATGTTTACGTCCCAAAAGGAATAGGTGTCGAACCTATTGCCATACCGGGCACAACATTTTTAGTCATCGATATTTATCACACATAACTTTCAAAATTAATTGATATCGAAAAACCATTGGTGTGTGCCAGGATTCGAACCTCGACCATCGATCAGACACCGTGTGCTCGACCACTGGACCACCGACGCTATTTTAATATATATATATATATTGTAATTTATTTATTTCGTCTATATTTGTATTTACAATAGTAATTGTAAATAAATCACTATTTTCAGGATAGTAAATAGTTTTAGGACCGTCAAGAAATATGAAGTTAACTCATAAAGGTTCCATTTTCCATAATAATACGCCTATAACGGCACCCTAATATCAGCTTCCGTAAATATCAAGGATTGGCCGCCATAAGCGAAATGATATCATCATCTCATTGGCTTCCGACAATTTAGAGTGTGTTATAAAAACAAACTACGAAACTACTGGACTGTCGTATTGGGTTACACTACTTAAACTGTCGTCAACCGCCACCCACGCGGCTCTCATTTTTTCCATTTTTTTTACCAATGTTTTTACAAAACTAAATAGATTTCCTGTTAGAAAAACAAACAGACAGACATTTTTATTGAGTTTATATTATTATCGTTCAAATGTCTTGATCCGAATGACTGATGGATTTCAAATGACTCGTCATCTCTCGCGTAATAATATTGCTTCCGTTGTCAAAATTATACGCCATCAAATTCCTCGATAGAAATAGGCTATGAAATATTTGTAAGGACTTTTGGACTGTATCTATGCTATAACAGAGATTTTTTTTTAATTATTCATTAATTTTTTAGGAAATTGGTTATAATACCAGTATCTAACATGTTTTGTTTCTTAAAAATCAGGATTTATATTTAAGTAACTAAGTAATTTGAAACATTAAAAAATTTAATTTTGATATGTTCGTACTTGTTGTTAAGGATTTGTTACAATTAGTTGTAGTTTTTCAGCGAAATTTACGAGTTTGCTTGGGAGATGTTAATGTATCTGCCGTATAGTCAGGTCCTTGTACCTTCAGATTATCACCTTTTTCGGTCTCTGCAGAATCCCTTTTGGAGAGTCAGGTTAACATCACTAGAGGACTGCAAAAACCATCACAGAAGCTTTAAAATTTTAATAGCAATGAGTTAACGCCCTTAACTACAAGATGGTTATAGATAGTTGGTTGTAGTTTTGTATGTATTATAGTGATAGTTAGGGATAGTTATCCAACAAAATGGCACCTACATACTTTAGTAAATAAACTTTTACTTTTATTTACTCTATACTTACTTTTTCTCTGACCCATCGTGAAAAAATTCTGAACTACAGCCGGTCTTCAATCAATCAATCACAATCTGTCAATAGAAAAATCATTTATAAAATAATAACACTTCTCTATCAGTATATTTTTTATAATATTTTAACATAACATAACAACATAACATAACTTCACGCCTTTTGTTACCCGAAGGTGTAGGCAGCGGCTGTTAAGCCTCGTCTCGCCGTTATGTTTACGTCCCAAATGGAATAGGTGGCGAACCTATTGCCATACCGGGGACAATGTTTGTCAGTCATCGATATTTATCACACATAGGTTCCGAAAACAATTTCGAAAAGTCATTGGTGTGAGCCAGTGTCTGGAATCGAACCCCGGACCTCTGGATCAGAGGCCGTGCGCTCGCCCACTGCGCCACCGAGACTATAACATTTTATAATTTTAGAATTTTTTATAATTATAATATTTTAAAAAACATAAAAATATAAAACATAACTTCACGCCTTTTGTTACCATCGGGTAAACAGGGCACAGAGTTTTTAGTCATCGATTTTTATCATACTTAACTTCAAGTCATTGGTGTGAGCCAGTGTCAGCATTCGAACCCGGACATCTGGATCAGAAGCCGTGTGCTCTCCCACTGGTCCACCGTGATTTTAAAATAGTTTTATATTATAAGCTTGTACGTCATGCGGTATTTCGTTATATATTCTTGGCGCCATACAAAGTAGGCTTTAATTCATTCGTCGTTTTAGCGCTGTACAAACATTGTCTAGTGTTATCACATATAACAACAGACTTGAGGGATGAAAAATTTTCTCTAAAAAAGACAGCAATTTTGAAATAATATCTCAGTTGTGAATGATTAATAGCCATAACTAATGCTTAATGCTATTATGCTTTTTTAAGAATAAACTATGGAGCCGCAAAATCGAATATTATTTATCTGTGCATCAACAATATCAAGTTTTAGAAAATTTCGGAAGCGAAAGAATTGGGCTGACGGGGTTAGTAAGCGATGCTAATCGGTGCTCAACTGCTGGGTATAGTTATACGCCTCGTAGGTGATGTATTATTAAACCCATCCTTCAAATATATCTGAATAACTCACGCCTGTAAAATTCGCAGGTGTAAACAGATAACTTTTGCAGTTTTAAATATTGAGACGATCTGTAACTCTCTCTAAAAATAGTGTCTGGTTTATTGATTCATCATTATCATCGGGTTTCTGATTTCCACTGTTGGAATTAGGCCTCCTCCATAGGCCCCATAGAACGACACAACTCTGGATCCAGTGCCTTCCGCATCCAGTGGCTCCCAGCGATCTGGACCAGTCTTACTCCACAGCAGTACTTGGTCCCTACTCAAGAACCTTTCTCCCCCAACGGTTATCGAATTGTCCAAATGTGGCATGCCTATCTCCATTTCAGCGAGGTAACTTTTCGGGCTAGATCATACCAGATCTTCTACGGATCTCCGTGTTACGGATTTTGTCTAGCATAGAGATTGGCTATGCTGGGAATATTTCTCTTTCTCTCTCTCTGTATAGCCCGGTCCATAGCAAGTATTTAATTATAATTAACAAAAATTATGAGTTCAATTAATGATATTTAATATAAAATTTAATGTAGGTGGTTGGATTGTGACCCGAGAACATCCGTACGATAGTCACAGAAAAACTCGCTGTCAAAACCTATTTGCCTATTTCTGTATACAATTGTTATTCAAAGTAATGATTACGTTATATTTTTTTCGATTATAAAAAAAAAGGATTACAAAAACGGGAATGGTTAAGAAAAAAAATCAGGCAACGGTAGACTCCTGACACTACCGTGGACACCGCTTTGATTTACGACAAATAAAAATTTTGGGACCTTTTTAGCGGCGCAATTAAAATATTTAACGAACCTTGGACTCAGTGGGTGGTGGGCGACAGTTCTCACGAGCCTATTAAATATAATTTTATTTGTTTTCTAAGGATTTATGTGTAGGCGCCGTCCACGTGTTTTATAGTTGTCGACATCCCGCGTCATTTTGATGTGTTTATGATGAGGAACTTGATAAATGTCATCACTGTTTTCTTTTAGAAAACCAGTTTTTAATTATTATTATTATTTTTATTTATTTTCCTCAATTTAATTACTCTACTGTTTCGATGAATTTTACTATCTTGCAAATATTTTATAGATAGATAGATAGATAGATAACTCTTTATTTGTATCATAAACATTAAATATCAATTAGAATACAGAAAAGGTCTTAAAATTATGAGTACAAAGGGCGGCCTTATCGCTATGAGCAATCTCTTCCAGGCAACCTTTATTATTATATTATATGTAATTTTTATGCTACAACTGGTGTTGGTTCTCCCAGAAGAGGCTTTTATTGTCGCTGTACGTGTACGAAACCAATGCTGCAGACAAATAGAGACATACATTAACGTTATATTGTATTTTTTGGAAACAATTATGTTAAAATAAAATTGTAATTGGCTATCTTTTTATACGACCTTGCGAATCAAGACCTAATCTAAACAACTTGATACTAACCCCCTGATAGCTTAGTAATTGGTCGCACGTTGAAATCCTATTTTTAATTTTATTTACTGAAGCTTAATTGAAGTAGAATCATTAAATTCCAGGTGCAATCCCGTGGATGACACGAACAATATCTGTCATCACACATCTCCAACACAGCATCATGCCCATTAATTTGCTGCAATATAATATTACTACCCCTTTTATCATCAATTCATTCCCGTATCTACATTCAGAACTTGTGATAATATCAACAAACTTCTTACATGTCTATCATAGAAATAAAATTTTGTTATAAACGATATTTAGAATGCGTTGTCAGCATGATATGATTGTTTTGAAGTTTGTTTTTTTTTTTTAATTCAACAATGAATAAACATAATAGTTTTGTCCCCGTGGACAAAGTTGTGATGAAACATCTTAGTGAATTCACAGCATGGGTTTGAAGGCACGTTTCACCGTTTGGAAGCCACCTCCCGCTTTGTGATATTGCTCTTATTAACATATTTTAATCATTTTTAACCCTAAAGAAGGGTGAAGATACGTCGAAATGGCAGTGATAGTTACTTTTAGTTTGTTAATGACTCGCTCGCTGTATACTACGACTTCGTCGGAGTTGATAGGATATGAAATAAATTTTATTATTATAAATTAAAATCTCTATTACTTATTGTTGTATCTCTAATACAATACACAAAAGCTATCTTTCTCATCAAAATAGGACTGGTCATTCCTGAGAATATTTGCAACAGTCCCTAATCATTTGTACTAAAAAATGATTTACAATAACATAGTAGATAAAAGTAAATAGTAGAATAAAACATTGACGGAGAATATTAAGGTTAATTAATAATCAACCCGCTTATTTGTAAGTAGCTATAATAATATATCTTTTAAACTTACAATTGAAATCGATAGGTGGCGTTGAGAGCAAGTTCCATGTTTTTTCCAGCTTAATATCAGCAGCGTTCACCCGCGCTTTCCGCTCTCCGTAACAGTTCGACATAGAGTACAAGTATTTTAAGAAACAGTTCAAAATCACTTATTCATGAACACATATGCCACATATTTTGTTCTCTATTGCAATAATTTACGAAGTGTTAAAATAAACTCGGTACTGGTGTCTCTGCGTGCAGCGAGAACAATTTAATTGAATAAAATTAGCCAATAAAGTTCTTCTGTCGAATGCTTCCACAATGGCATACCATTTCTGCAGCACGGCACTCGTAAACCAGCATTATTTACTGGAGATCCCTTTGGGAATCCGCATTAAGTAGCACCAATATACCATTGAAAACGAATCCGCACATTCATATAGGCGTTAATAGTAATCCGATCCCATTGTAAAGTTGGAGTGATAATTTTTAAAACAAGTTCAAACTTGCAACCTAGGCTTTATTTACTAATTCTTATCTCCTCTATTATTTAAGCACTTACATAAAGATAACATAACTACACGCGTTTTTCTACTCGAAAGTGGAGCTATTAGGTGTGCAAATTAAGGTATCGATTTGGCGAAAGTGATGTCAGGAGCCTTAGCGTGTTTGACAAGAGTTTTGAGAGTCACAGAAGCGAGTGAGGTATATAAGAATCGTGTGAGGAGCTTTGTCATCTCTGTCTATCCCGCAAGATACTTAGCAAGAAGTTAATATAATTTGTTATCACATCGTTTGTGATTAATAACAATCTCTCGTTTATTATTTCCAACACGATCTCAACTACACTCGACTCTCTTAATTAGCCAATAAAAAATTGCACGTATTTATAATTAATAATTATAAATTACAAAGAATTTCGCCTATTTGCAACTGTTCGCGTGACAAATGTCGTCGAGGCGGTACTTTGTCGGCGACTGTAATGAGACGCTACCGAGGCTGGAGAGACAAATTTTATCTCATAAATATCTTCGGGATGACGACGATCTCCATCTTTAATTTACCGCACTCAATATCGATATTATAATTCATTCGCATTTATTTATTATGTCATTTATTCAAATGCGCTCACGATTTATTCATCATAATTATTTTTTTATTTTATCTCTCGTAATAAATATATAATATAAACCAGATCGCATAATTAGCGGGAGTCAAATAATCGCTTCAGTAATTAATTTTGATAATCTTAAGTATCTGTAATAAAATATAATATTATTAATGATTCGTTTTGAGTACCATTTCAACAGTGGCAGAGCTAAGCTGTTCGCTGCATGAATGGGCCGGCTCGACAGGTGAAATACCACGACCTCTTAGAAGATCGACGTAAAGTGGCTCATGCTGCGTTTCATTCGCTGAGAGAGGTACCCGGAGGCCCACCCCCCTTCCCCATCCTTTTCTATCCCACTCCCTTAAAGGTCGGCAACGCAGCGGTAACACTATATGTGTTGCTGGTGTCCATGGGCGGCGCAGGTTGCTTACCACAGGTGACACGCTTGCTCGTTGGCCCTCCTATCCTATAAAAAAAAGAGTACGTAAAGAAATATCTATATACAATACATATATTATATAAATGAAAAGTGATGTGTTACTCCCGCTAAAACTCGATATCAGCTGGGCCGATTTGGCTAGTTTTGATCTTGAATTATTTGTCGAAGTTCAAGGAAACTTTCCTTAAACGGTGAGAGTATATGGAATAGGTGGCGAACCTATTGCCATATGCTTAACAGCCGCTGCCTACACCTTCGTGTAACAAAAGGCGTGAAGTTATGCTATGTTATATGAAATAATTGCGAGTAAAATTTCAAAAAAGACGGTTAGTACACATATATATGATACATAACTGTCTGTTCCGATATTAGGTAGATATTGATATTAGGTATTGTTTTTATTTTATCTATCTTTCAACTCAATATGAACTTTCAAACTCAAAAATATTCCAGCCACCTGCTCAGGCCCAAAACCCTAATAATAGTAATCCAAAACCCTAGGAAGAGTAAGTACTAAAATCAGAAAAACTAAGGACTCAAAATTAACACATCTATTTCTAACATCTATAAAAAGTGTAAACACATATTCTAATATTTCCATTTAAATAGTGCACCGGTGCTAGGACATGATCCTTAACTTGTTAACAACATCGCAACCGTTCATTATTTACCAAACAAACGTTGATAAGGAAAGCGCAAGCTCGAAAGATCTATTCGGAAATCTTTTTTTGATTTGCCAAAAAAATACAACCTAAAAAAATACGCGTTCATTTTTTTTGCCATTATTATTCACCTTTTTTTGTGGGCGATATCGCACGAGTTCCTACCACCCGTGTGTTTTTAATAAGCTTTTATCAGAGCTTGATCTTGAGGAAGCAAAGAATTATGGCATATTTAAACAATTTATTGTTGCCGCAAAACAAGGGAATCGCTGATAAGTCTCCAGTTTGGCGATAAGGTTTCTCTCTTAACTAGCAACTTTGCCGAAATAAATATATTGTTTTTAGAAAAACTAAACAAACAAGATTAGATAGAATCTAACGCGAGATTTCATCGCATTTTTTTCGTAAAAAAACTTTACAAACAATGGACAGTGTGTACCTACTTAAAATGTATTAAATTTGACGATTACTGTAACCTTCAAAAAAAACGAAAACAAATAATATTTTCTAGAAGATTTTTACACAATAAGTCTATTATTTATATCAAAATACATAGACAAAAACCTGATATTTTTCAATTAAATAATATAAACCAAAAACTAATTTAGTTATAATTTATAATTATTATATTATGTAGGTATACGAAAAGATATTTCAACTAAAACTAAATTGTGTGTCAAATATATTATTGTGAATTTTTAATATTTTTTTTAGAACAAATGAAGAAATAATAACTAATTAAGCCATTGCGAAAATATTTTTGCTAAATTTAAATATCTAATGAGTTATAATGATTGTTATATTTCATTCCTAATTGCTTATATAATGGTATTGGATGCATACGAATTGTTCATCACCGTGATTCTCATCATCATCATCTATGGACAGTATCTTTTGTTTTCTTTTTTTGTTTCGATGCAACATAAAAAAAAATAGTAAATAACATTTTTTGTCACAGTTATGAATGGAATTTCTTGTAATATTCCGATATTGTACCGTCAGTAAATAAATATTATATGTTTGTAAATAAATTAACAATATCGCCGACATCATCGCATATTATTGAATTATCGTTGAATCTTAATTTATATTTCAAAAAACTATTTTAACAATCGGTCATGGTTTATATATTGCCGTGACAGTGAAAGTTATTAGTTTTTTTCCAAGTTATTTTGATGATTCAATCTAACTATTATTTATTATAAAAATAGAGTTATCAACGAAAATAACTTTCTGAGATCGTTTCGATATCGTAATCTTAGAATTCTTTATTGGGGGGTCACAGATTCGAATCCAAGTATATATCGTTGACTGTTTGGAAATCTTCTTCAATGTTCCTTTACATACAAAATACATAGCTTCAAGTCCCTTGCGTGGTAGGCAGAGAGGTAAGATTCTTACATGCTCGGGTTTTTGACCTTCTTAACTCTTGTCACATGACAAGTGTTTATTCAATTACCTCATAGAAAATGGGTTATCGGTGATTTTTCGCGTTTCTTATTATTTATAACTCACTGCTTACCTCGCAAGGGTTTTGGCGTGCAGTCATGTCTGATTGTATGTATTTTTACTATTTTTGGAATATTGCAAAATCATAACTGCAATAATAGAACTCCAATTCACGACAATTCCCTTATAGGGTTGGCAAAAATAAAAGATTTTCCGTTATAAATCTTAAAAAAAAAACTATAACGTCACCGTGTTTATGAACATTTTACGGTGCGTTCTCTCATATTTCGGGTTAATATGTCAGACCGTTAAAATAAACATACGAGGTTGTATAGGCAGAGTTTTGTTGTGTATGTTATTCTAATTATGTATATTTTATGTCCCCAAACAAAAATATCGATTACAATGCGACCGATTGTAACACGATCTTTTCTGCTGACCGTAAAATTGGAAGCATGCATTGACGTCTTAATCCAATCAGGCAAATTAGTTATTAAATTACAAGAGTTCTTTTTCTTTTTTATTTTATCAATAAATTCAGTATAAAGCTATCGAATAGCACGTAGATTGGGACAGGTCAGGTATAAATAATGGCGATTATTGTTTCGCTTGTTTTAATTTTGAGAAAAAAATAATTAGCGGGAAATATAATCGAATAGATGTTTGTAATTGTATTCACGGTATTAGTAATCGAAGGGGTAGACAATGTTACTTTTATATGGGATAGGAGGGCAAATTTTTGCTATCTATATGATGAGTCCCAGGAATACACTAAGAAATAAATTTAAAGAGATAAGAATTATTACATTTTATTCGCAATATATTTATGAAAATTTTATTTATGTTCATAAATATAAAACTAAATTTAAGAAAAACTGTGATATTCATAAACTAAATTTAAGAAATAAGAACAAACTCGCTGTGCCCACTTCTAGGCTCCATAAAATCTCTAACTCGTTCCCAGGTCAATGTATACGCTTCTACAATAAACTTCCAAACGGCGCGATTGAATTATCCATGGGTAAATTTAAGAATTATATTAAAAGTAGATTATATCAAAGGGCTTATTATTGTATCGCAGATTATATAAACGATAAAAAGTTTGGAATTGAACTGCTCCTTTTGTGTTGTATTGATTGTAATTATTACCATTTCTTAAACTGGAAATTGAAAAGAGTCGAGTTTCTTGCTAGTTCTTCTCAAAAAGCCTTGACGCCGGAACTGGCACTTAGATTCGCTTTCACATTCAAGACAGTGTGATGAAAGGGAATCTAAGCTCCGCGAATTTTAGCTAGTCGTTTTATGCGATGATTCTAAGTACTTTGTAAAGCCTATGGAATAAAGTTATTTTGAATTTGAAACGAGCAGGCGAGTTACCTGATGGTAAGTGACCGCCGCCCATGGACACCTGCAACACATATAGTGTTACAGTAGCGTTGACGAATTTTAAGGGAGTAGGATGGGAGTGGATGGGGAAGGGACGTGGTCCTCCAGGTACCTCTCTCACGTATCGAAACGTGGCATGAGCCACTTTACGTCGATCTTCCGAGAGGGCATGGTATTTCACCGATCTAGCTAGCCCATTAATGTAGCGAACCAACAGGGGTGGATCCGTGGGAGAGCACACGGCTCCTGATCCAGAGGTCCGGGTTCGAATCCTAACACGGAATCACACCAATGACTTTTAGAAATTGTTTTCGGAAGTTATGTGTGATAAATATCGATGACTGAAAAAACTTTGTGCCCGGTATAGCAATAGGTTCGCCACCTATTCCATTTGGGACGTAAACATAACGGCGAGACGAGGCTTAACAGCCGCTGCCTACACCTTCGGGTAACAAAAGGCGTGAAATTATGTTATTTCTATTTGTATTTAATTGTAGTCCAATAACTGTAAATTGCGTATTCCATATGGGACTTCACGATTCGGTGAATAGAGACTTAATAGCCGCTGCTTACACCCTCGGCTATAGAAAGGCGTGAAGTTAGAAATCAGTTACTTTCATCCCTTTGATCTTATAAACAACATAATAAGTTGCTTAGTATGTTAAGTTAACCAGTTAAAAAAAATACGATTCACTTATTTATAAATGGCAGTCGATTCAGAATCGATATATTTTACGACCTACTTAGTACAAATCCGATTGTTGGAACTTCAATGTCGGTACTTTTACACATAAGAGAGAAATATATCGCAGAAGGCATAAGGTCTTTATTAATATGTATTTAGTGTCAGAACGTACTCCGATAAGCCTGATCAACGCATATTCTATTGCAGTAATAATAATAAAATCGTACTGGCAGAAGAGATTCAGTTACATACAGCGCCGTCTAGTTCCGAGCTAAGCAACTACGTAAATGAAACTAAATTACGGATATACTTTTCTTTTGGGAACTACATACATAGATAAACACCCAGATGCCATAATTATAAACATTCATGATTGTCAAAAAATCTTTTACTCGGATGGTGATCGAACCCGTCGATCTCGATTCCACAGTCGGTAGTTTTAGCAATGCCCCACGAGGCCTACTTTCTACATATTATTATAGTATTCTATATATTCATTCCATATAAGTCATGAAGATAATGTTTTAATGGTTCAGACATGTAGAAAGAGTGGATAATGCGAATTGACTAAGCAGGTATACACTGTAAAAGCACAAGTATTTGAGAACGCCCACGAGTGGCCACGACAGATGTATGAGAAAAGTGTCTCGTGGCGCTTTGCTTTCTCTGCCTACCCCGTAAGATGTTTTACGTGAAATTATGTGTGTAATATATACATAATATACCACATTACAGAGACAAGGCTTTATTTTTTTTTCACTATACAATAAAATATTTACATACAAAAGTTACATCGCCGCCAAATGATAAATGCCTTATAATAACCCCAAAGGCTTCTCATGCACTCTCAATATCAGTTCAGAACAAATGACTGTTTTATCATTATTCCCATCGAAAAAAAAATATTGATAACAATATATTTATATATAAAAAAAGTTGTTCAAAAACAATAGGACCGATGGATTGAAAGGATTCCCGCGTCAGATAAAGATACAGTCTTTTTTTTAAACTTTTCAAAATAAAAAAGTATTAATAATAGCTTTATAGTGAGCCGAGATGAAATGCTGGTCATTTTGTTCTGGATAATGGTGTCATTTCAAAACTCCATCGTTAAAAGATACGAGTAGTTTTGACACTTTTCAAATATAAGATGATGTATTTATATATACCATTTTTAAATTTATTGCCTTTTAAACTAAGTTCATTACTATTTATAGTACTGCTTTTATTTGTCTTTGAGATACCAGTGTTTGACAATACTTTACCTGATGGTAAGTGACAGTGAGGTTGTTGGTGGTGAAGAATCCTTGCCTGTTAAATACCAATTCACTTTATTTTTTAAGGTGTCCCGATTATAGCTGTTCCAGAACACAGAAGCAGGTAGTTTGTTCCGTTCGTTGTCAGAGCGTATGATGAACGCAAATTAAAGTGTTTGTTTCTGTAAGTTCAATTTCTTTGTCAACCCGAAGGTGTAGGTAGCGGCTACACCTTACGGGTAGGTTCCGGAACCTATTATCATACACCGGTCACAATGTTGTCAGTCATCAGATATTTATCCTACATAACTTCCGAAAAGAATTCCAAGAAGTCATTGGTGTGAGACCGGAGTCGATCCCACGACTTTTTGATTTGATATCGGGCTGCAGACCACCGAGGCCACTAAAATGATCTTTGATATGGTTTTTTGTTTCAATTTTTAGACTAAACTCTCTACTATTTGGTATTTTAGAACATTTAAACAACAATAACTTTACAGTGCTATATTTACACAGTTCGCTGCATAAATAGGGTGGCTCTACCGGTGATATACAATGCTACAACGCCTAAAAATTTCTACATATAGTGGCTTAACATATGTTTTGGTTATAGAGGTATCAAGAAGCCCTAATCAATCGCCCTGCCTTACCTCCTACCACTTTCAACTCTTTCCACAACCTATTTTAAAGGCAGGCAACGCAATTGCCACACCAAGTTGCATAACACTAATAAATCCATTTTCTCGTCATTTTCTATTCCTTAAACGAATCAATCTGTTTTTTGCTACATATAAACGGATATATCATAATCCATTAATGTAATTTACATTTTAAATAGACTAGTTTTTAATTTAACTTATCATAATATAACTTCACGCCTTTTTCTACCCGAAGGTGTAGGCAGCGTTATGTTACGTTTCAAGTGAAAGTGAAAGAATGCTTTTAGTCACCGATACATATCACACATAAAATCCGAAAATAATTTCGAAAAGTCAGTCAGTCAGTGAGACAGGATTCGAACCCGCGACATCAAGACTATTAAAAGTTTCTAATTTAACAGTGGTAAAGTGTAAGCGGGTCTAAATTTCGTTTTTCTTTTTCTAACTTTTCAACTTCGTATTCAAATATCACATTATAATTCATTATAATTGAGCAGTTAATCGATATACATATCGTGTTATTTCTCGATTTGAATATTCAAATGTAATATCGATTATCGTTTTGGACACATAATGATTGATATTGTGGGCACCATAATTTGGTAGTGGGTTAGTAAGTAGCCGCGTGGAGATGGGAATTGATAGTTGTTTGTTTTGGTCGCTCCACAAAAGAGCCCTCGGGCGCCGCACCAGCCTTAACGAAGTGTCGAATTTTATAAAAAAATAATACATACAAACATAACTTGGAATAGTTTTATTGATTGTTTCAAATAATTAAACAATAAAAAAGATTTTAAGGTCTCCGTGGTCCAGTGGTCGAGCACCCAGCTTCAGAAACAAGAGGTTGCAAGTTCAAATCCTTGCTCACACTAATGACTTTTAGAACTTATTTTCGGAAGTTATGTGTGACATATATCGATGACTGAAAACTTTGTGCCCGGTATGGCAATAGGTTCGCCACCTATTCCATTTGGGACGTAAATAAACGGCGAGACGAGGCTTAACAGCTGCTGCCTACACCTTCGAGTAGAAAGAGGCATGAAGTTATGTTATATAATAAGTTATAAAAAAGAGTTCTTACTAGATACCACTGTGTTAAGCAGAAATATAAAATCTATCATAAAGATATAGTATATTTTGTATATCTAAGATGATTATTTGAATTGTCTTTGATGTCAAGTATTTTAAGGCTCTTTTCGTTATCCCCATAAAAAAGCCAATATGTTTTTTGCAGTTAGGTACTAGATATAGATATAACTCACGTTATCTAGTTCCAAACTTTAATTATGTATACGCATCAGTCCATAATGTAAATCATTATAAAAAAAGTGGTAAAGGCCACGCAGATAGCTGCATGAATGGGACGGCTTTACCGGTGGAATACCTCGACCTCTCAGAATATCGATGTAAAGTTCCATCCCACTCCCATAAAGGCCAGCAATGCAACTGTAACACTATTTCTGTTGTATGTGTCCATGAGCTGCGTTGGTTACTTACCATCAGGTGACCTGCTTCCATGTTAGTCACCTATCACCCAAATGAGTACTTTTATGCAAATTTCATGAAAGTGTTGAGTATAGAATGTTAAACATAATATTTTTATGACAGCGGGGGCAAACAAGCAGGCGTGGCCCCTGATGGTGAGGAACAAACGCCACCCATGGTCACCTGAACACAAATAGTGTTACAGTTGCTTTACAAAGGGACAAAGATATTGGGGGGGTTGGGGCTCCGCGCGATACCTCTCTCACCGAGCAAAACGCGGAATAACCCACTTTACGTCGAGATTCTGAGAGGTCATGGTATATCACAGAGCCGGCCCATTCATGCAGTGAATTGCGCGGCTCTACCACTGTTAAAAACTTTGATAAAATTTTGAAAACAAACGAGAATGAAATGATATCTTTCCAGTAAATAGAAGCTATTAGCAAGAAAAAAGAAAACAATTGCAAAGCTTGACAAATATTTAAATAAATATTAACCTTATCTCTGATATAAAAATAAGTAAACGTAGCTATAATATTAAATTAAAATTATCTAGATATTAATCTACTTATGAATGTTATGATCATCTCGTGAGAAACTCGAGACTAACATCTCCGTACTGAGAATTAAATTAAATTTAAATTACGAAAGTATTAATTATATTATAATTACGTGTACGGCGAAAATAATTTTATTTTTATTTGCACTATTCATTAGGGGGATTTATAATTTCTCGATTATGTTAGTTTATGTTTTCTTTCTTTTCTTTATTAAATTTAGCAACCGCCATTTTATATTATGTTCTTAAAAATATCGTAAATTAAATTTAATTACTGTATCAACGACTAGATAGTAACAGCCTTAAATTAAAATACCAAGTTGATAGAGCTACGCAGTTCGCTGCATGAATTGCTCGACCGGTGAAATATCACTAAGAATATCGATGTAACGTGAGAGAGTTATCCGTAGGCCTATCGCCCTTTCCACCATCCCTATCCTAAAAGGATAGGTTTCCATGGGCGGCAGTAGTTGCTTGGGGTGACGCCCGGGACGACGTCAGAGAAGAGACATTTCTGGAGTGGGCGGCAGGACTCGACCTCCGGTTGCTCAACCGGGGGTCGGTCAGCACCTTTGTGCGGTGGTAGGGGGCGTCGATCATCGATCTATCGTGGGCGACTCTCCCTGCCACCGCACAAACGGCGGGTCCCGGTGGACTGGCGCAACGCGCTGGTCCTCCAGGGCTGTGCGCGTCAGCGCGGCGTCGGTGCCGTCCTGCCCCTCGAGGCCTGGGTGCTCCGCAAATGGGGCATTGTCACCTACAGGTTGACTCAGATACTCACCGGACACGGGTGCTTCGGTGAACATCTGAGTCGAATAAAACGAGAAGAGACGGCGAGATGCCACCATTGCGCATCCGACCTGGACTCGGCCAAGCACACGCTGGAGGTCTGCCCGGCTTGGGCGGCTGAGCGCCGAGTCCTGGTTGACAAGATCGGGCGAGATTTGTCCCCGCCGGCGTTGATCGCGGCAATGCTGGCGGGCGAGGAGGAGTGAAGGGCTGTAGTCTCCTTCTGCGAAGCAGTGATACTCCAGAAGGAGGCCGCCGAGCGGGGTCGGGAGAGAGCCGATTTCGTTCAAAGGTGGTGGCGGCGAGCGCAGTGATCGCCGCCGTCGACGGGCCTGGTGGGCGCACACCCCGCGGGTGCGGCCGGGGAGGGTCCTAGGGGGCCTTTCGCCGAGGCTCCCCGAGGACGGGCCACCCCTCGTGGCAGAGGGGGGGGGGGGCGATGGCGGAGTGGACCAGAGGGCTGACGCACTGTCCTGGTTTTCATGTGTAATGTACTAAAGAAAAAATGATAATTTTCGGTTAGGATCGAACCCGCGGACCTTAATTCCGCAGTTACTTTACCAATGGGGATTATAAAGTTAACGGTAGAATCATTATTGCTACTGTTTATTGATTGAATCTTTCAGTATTAAGTTTGATTGAATACAGTATTAATACAGGCAAGTTAGTATCTAACCCAGCTCACACTTGACCAAATTATTATCTCGCTTCTGTTCTAACAATAAATTAACTGTCGATAAATAAATATTTATATTGTGTTAATGACAAACTGTGTTCTTTAAGATCTAATAGATAAAATATTGTGGGCAGTAGTTGTTGTTATTCATAGTAGCCTGAAGCGTCATACGTTTCGTTCACGGACTATGTTCAATTTGTGAGTAAGTTCTGTTATAAAATTACTAATTTTTAACTGCTGCTTCGTTTGCATTTTCTGTGACTGCTGTGACTAATTTATCAAACTTTGTATATTCTTCAATATTTTTGTACAAATCACTATATATGCCGTGGTATTATTTACTGTCGCTGCAAAAAAAAATCTTGTAAAACGGTATTAGAATGAGTGTGGAAACTTTCATGACAATCGGTTGAGTAGTTTAGGCGTAGAAGTGTAACAAACAAACAAACTCACTATAACTATTTAACAATATTAATAGCGATATAGTATGTTGGTGGTTACATTTATTTGACGCCGTCAAAAGGAAGTGATTTAGTTTTACCGCTGCATTTGAAATAGAATTGATTATAAATAGAATATTAAAGGTTGTGACGCAATAAGAAAGCCTATTTGTAACACGTAGATAGGTGTTATAAATAACATTGGCATGGCTTTAATATAATTGAGAAATGGGCGGGAGGAGGTTCCAGCAATACATTAAAATCCTACGATGGTCATCCTTCTAATACACGGGTTTCCTATACGTCAGGTGAAAAAAAAAGAGGTCATGCACTACACGGACCATTAATTGACTGGAAAAGTTTAAACGGTCCAATATGATTACTTTTTTTTTAAATTATCATTTCTCACATCGAACGTGGATTGAGCTACCCTATATCGATTTTCTGAGTGGTCATGGTAGTTTATCGGTTGAGCCAGTAAATATATAATACCCATTTAACATATGACTTTGTTTTTAAACGAATATTTTTTTGTAACCTACTTCAAGATCTGTAATTTAATGTATAAGTCATATTATATCTGTTAATATCTGGATAGGTAAGATTTTTAAATTAGAATTTAAAAAATCATGCTTTGTTTAGGGATGCTCCCTCACAGAAGCGGTAACGTCTTGCAACGGAGGGCCATTTATATCGTATTTGTTGAAGGAGACAATGACTTAGTAGTAGAGATATTAGATAGAGGTATTCACTATAGACGAAAAAGATGTGATGATTCGTCTCTGTGATGAGTCCAACTTCCTCACCGTCAAACTCAAGATTTATCAATTTGTACCGGTCCCGTCACTATGCTTCATTGGTAGGACCGGTACTCTTTTAGGCGTGGTATGTGCTAGGGTAGAAATAGCAACTTGGTGACCAGGATTAACAGGATATTGGAAGCGAAAATTAGAGAGCTTTAGAACTGCCAACGAAAATATACCCAAGGAGGGTTGACGTAAGACAGGCGGCCGGTCATAAAATCACTGCCAAATCTTTTGACAATATGGATAGTTCGAGAGAATGACATGTTGAGCCGACCCACATAACACTTTATGGGGCATAAATAAGGGCAGAAAAATGATGATTTTTATTCAAAAGAGTTCAATGAATCTTCATGCTATATACTATTGATACCTACGATATATCTACAAGAATTAGTAGTAATATTCGATTGGGGGACATAAGACCATATTAAACTGAGCATAATTACAGAGCATAGTTTTACTATAGTACAGCAATTTCTTGATAAATGCTGTATCAACTTCATATTCAGTCATGGTCTTGAATTTAATTAACTACAATCATGCAGATCATGAGACGCATCGAAAATTCATAATTGAGATCGGAACACTTGCTGTTTAAAGTGAAATATATTCAATGAAAAAAAATATATAATAAGCGAATAAGTGTAGGTAATTTTTGTAGTTAACAAGCGCTTGTTACGTGACCAAATTAGATTTAACTAGAATAAATAAATGTTCAGCATTTATTTATTCTAGAATCCTAGAATAAATTTACTACGAGATTTTTTCATTTTTTTATTTTAATAATATTGTGTAGTATACATTTACAAAAGAAAAGTACTTAAATATCCATTATCTAGTTTCCATAATGCAAGCATTTAGTTGCTTAGCTTGGAACTAGATAGTGCTGTGTCTAAGATATTATTATTATTATAATTACATAAGTTACAATACCTATATATATAAAACTAGCTGAAATCAAATTTCTCCGCATCTCGGTATAAGTGCATTATATATTTAACAAAAATAGTATATTGATAAATGACAGTTTAAATTGATTTAGGTGATGGCGTTAGATGGCGTTAACAATCTTAAAATAAATCGCGGGAACATTAAATGAAAAAAATCAAACAAATTGATTCAGAAAATTTATTACGTTAATGAATCAAAGCAGATTTCAGTATTGTTTGTATTGTAAATTATATTTTTGTATACATAATTAAAATGTAGAACTTCTAGCTTAATTAATAAACGAAAACTGACCATTTATATTAGCACTAATAATAGTCTCGCGGAATTAATGAGTTAGTGGGATTTAAAAGTCAATTCCCTCAAACCACCAAGAACACAATAGCAGGTTGCGGGACATTCCGTTGGACGACGAGTCTACCCTTTATTAATAGACCAACGACCGGTAGCTGGTACGTTTGCCATACTAAGAAATTATGATTAACACAAAGCCGATACATAATAAGCGATATTGGGACCAGTTCAGGGAGCCGTGGACATAACGTGTAACCATATAGCAGGTTTTGGATCATATCCATTACAAGCTAATGCTCGGTGGCAAGACAAACCCACGCGTATGAGTTTTCTTTCTTCGAAATAGCCCACAGCCAATGTACTTATAATTAAATCCTATGCGACTTTCATTTTGCATATCTTGACACTAACAATGTATTTCTGAGCTGATAGAAAGTTATATTGCATTAAAAAGAGTCAATTTTAAGTCTGGATTTGTAGAGTCACGCATAAAGCTTAAGAAATTTTAAAAATTAAAAAAAAATCAGGCACAGAAGAGAGAAGTTATATCCCACTTTAACCATTGAGTATTTAGCCATCAATAAAGTGTTTTCTTATGGGATAGGGATCAAAGGAGCTAGTGGGTCACCTGAAGGTAAGCAACCAGCGCCGTCCATCGACACCTGCAAAACAGATAGTGTCACAGTTGCATTTTCTACCTTTATAGGAGTGGGATAGGATAGAGGAGAAGAGCGACTATGGGTGATGGGCATCTAGATAACTCTCTCATTGAACGACACGCGAAACTTGTCACCTTACATCAAAACTCGGCGTGGTCGTGGTATTTCACCGGTCAAGCCGGCCTATTAATGTAGCGAACTGCGTGGTTCTACCACTATAAAACCAATTTTCGATTACCTAACCACTTAAGGTCCTTTTATCTGAATTGATAAGGAAATAATAATATTTTGCTGCTAAATAGCTGCTGTACTGATACCGTGAAATGAGCAAATTTCTTCTTGACCGGTCACAATTCTTATAAGGTTTTATAATTCGAAAATAATGATATATTATAAGTGAGTAGCCACCGTTGGAACTAAGAATACTTAATTTTAAAGATGCTATGTGTAAAAGTCTTGTGAATTTAATTGGAGGGACAGAAAATATTTATCTGCCTTGCCTTTTACGTACAATGATATTTTAAAAGAATAATAAATTAAACAAACAATAAAATCAAATAATAATCCTTAATAATTCCATCTAGAAACTTCTTTTTTGTTTGAAAACCTGTGGCTTGTTAATCGTTGTAATTACATTCTAGCAGATGTATATTAGATTGTGCACGCTATACATTATAAGTTATCTCAAGATAAATACACATGAGATGATTGTAAAGAATATCTCAGTGACAAGATCTGTAATTGGATGTGGCCCAGCATCGATCAGGCCGCATACAGTTATTGTGATCAGACAATAAGACAAGAGGCACGCGAATACATTATTAATTCATAAAAGGATGTTTTGACACTTGTTATTAAAAATATAGTATATATTGATGTAATTTATCAGTCTACTAGCAACACCTCGATTTATTTCAGTAAATAACTTTATCTTTTTTTTCAAATTAATGGTAAAGAATATTTAAAAAAATATTACGCCACGTTTTTTGAAGATGTTTTTTTTTAATAGGTAGGTGTTAACGGCCACTGCGTTTTCACCTGTATGTATAATTCATGTAAAATGTATTATGAAAAATTGATAATTTTCGAGATTTAGCACTTAAATTTCAAACTCAAATTTTTATTTCTTCGAGGCACCGTGTCAGCTAGCAAATCATATTAGTTTATTTTTTAATTTGAAACTTCAACAAATAATATACAAATTAAGTTGCTAAAAATAAAATAAAAGAATAATTCTAACCGCAATGTTGTATTGAACATACCTAATGATCAATATCCGCCAATTAAAGTCGTGTGATGTGCATGGGCAGTGACAAAAACTTGTCTTACAGTACCTTTAAGAGGCGCTACCGAACTTAATTGGACGCGCTGGTTATCGACTGATGGTCATTGTGCGAACTGACCATTCGAATAAACGAAGGTCGGCAAAGCGAATTCCGCCTAGTGCAAGCCTCCCAGTTTAACACCGCTATTTAAGGTCCTGAGTAAAGAAAAAAAAGAAAAAAATGATAATACAAAAAAAGAATACACTATCTTTCATTATTTACTACTTATAATTAAATTAAATTTAATTTAATGAGCTTGCCATGTAAATGTATTTATTTTGGAATATTTTCAATCAGTATTTTATTTGGTTACCTATCCAAATAATTTGGTTTGATTTTATTTTTCTCTTATTTGCGAGTGAGAGAGTCTACCCTATCATTCAACTCCCGACGACAATGTCTTTATGAAATTGTTAGTCTGAGTATAATAAAAAAAATTGAACTAAAAGATTTTTAAAATTTTCCGAATACTGTCTCCTTCCGGCAGATTCGTCTGCCGAAAAATGAAAAATAAATCTCTTCTTTCCTCCTTAATGCTTATTAAATAAATCAAACACATTCTTTAAGAGAAATAAATCTAATTCTAAAGTTTACCTACATATATTTTAATCTATTTTCAATATATTTAAAAATAATCTCATTAAAATCAATCAGATACCACTAAAAATATTTAAAACCAGAAAGCAGAGCACACGTTGTCTTTTAGAGGCACGCAATTTCAAGTAAATTTTCGTTGTATTAATTGCTACTACAGTGAGGCGTAATTGAGTATGTAAAGTGGCATACGTAGTTAAGCGTCTGGCGACTGCCACACGCCGTTCGTGTACCGGAGGCTGCACGGAGGCTGTACGCAGGCTGTGGCGCGTGGCACACACAAGAACTGCCCGCACCGACTGGTTCTGCCACTTGCATGTCACGATTATACCAAAATAAAAATAAACACAGGTCCCATGCCTATCAGGTCCACTCAAAATCAACTTTATCCTTCTCAAATTAATCGGTTACTAAGCCCCGTTTTAGCACCCGAGTATTCTGGTTTCTTTCTTAACAAACCCTGGATTAATAATATCTTAAAGGTTTGCTTCTTTTTTATTCATTTTGAAATAAGGTGTACATTTCATTTATTTTCTTAATAAGCGTAACGACTTACCGACGGTCTCACCATGTTTAATTAAGAAACTAGCGAAACGGTGGACCGACAGATCTTTTACTAATCTGCTATTTTTAATCACGCGTATTCATTTAAACGGGTTCATTTATATATTGTCAATTAATTTATTTTAATTAATAATTTAAACTTTAGGTTATTATAATTGATAGAGTTAAGATATAAGTTTTTATGACTAGAGTATTTAGGCCATCATTACATAGTATAAAACAAAGTCACTTTCCGCTGTGTGTCCCCTTATATGCTTATATCTTTAAAACTACGCATTGCTAGCGGCTATTTTTAATAGTTAGAGGGATCAACGGGGTGGTTTTGATCTATAAATCATATATGATGTTGGAAAGAAAAAATGTTAATTTTCGAGATTTAGCACTTTAATTGCAAACGCTGGCTGAACCCTAAGTGATAGATCAAAGTAATGTTATACATTATTAAACACCTTCAGAAGGTCAACAATAAAGTCCGCGAGGGCATATTTCTATCTCTTAGGGATAACACACAATGACCATTTTTATTTTTTTTACTTTTTATGTTATTTACGAAGCGATTTTAAACATTACAGCATTAATTTTTATCTAATTAAGTATCTTAAATAGATTGTGTATGTAATATAGATGATCCTGGCGCTTTACAGCATGCAATTAAAACGAATATTTTCGAAGATATTGCAGTATTATCATAGCGGGACAGGAGTTAAAGCCGATAAATAGTACAAATTGATTTACTCCTTTTTTACTTTTGATGCGGAACAAAATTTTTTTATAGGATAGGAGAGCAAACGAGCAGGCGTGTCACCTAATGGTAAGCAACCAACGCCGCCCATGGACACCAGCAACACATATGCGTTGCCGACCTTTAAGGGATAAGGGATAGGGAAGGATGGGGAAGGGGGGTGGGCCTCCGGGTACCTCTCTCACCGAACGAAACGCGGCATGAGCCACTTTATGTCGATCTTCTGAGAGGTCGTGGTATTTCACCGGTCGAGCCGGCCCATTCATGCAGCGAACTACTTGGCTCTACCACTGTGTTTCAAGCTAAAAAATAAAATGAGGATGCTAGTAGATGCAAGTATGCGAGAGCGTGCCACAACTAGCGCGAGCGGTGGTGGATGACCACCGTGCTCTGGTATAGGTTCCAAATAATGTTACTATCAGCAGAATTATTATTGTAAAATATGGCAGTAGGTACTCGACTCTTCTTAACAATACTCAACTTCGATCTGCTTGGATGGCTGTCAGTTCACCTCGCCGCAGTCACCAGAAATACCTCTCCACACAACCTCGAATTCTTATTTCATAATAATTGGGTAATCGATTGCTTTCGTGATCGGCACGCCTGTATATTAAGTACTGTGTAGGGTAAGATTATAATGGCTTTAGTAACCAAAATTAGTTCATGAATAGTCTAAAGATGGCGCCACGCGCCGACATGATATACTTATTTTTGTAAATACCATAATCACTTACTACTCTACTAATGAACCAAGATTGAAGATGATTTTGTTATCACTGCCGACTCCGGAAATATACAAAAACATGTATTATACAAGAGTATGAGGTCATTGTCCAGGATGTTCTCAGATTGTATATACAGTTCTCTGTGTTGATGAATTTATTCAGGTATAATTCATACGGAAAGTATTACTACGTTGTTACGTGAATAGCGTTGCAACTTTGTCACAATCGGGAACGCTCCCCGTATGTAGTGTAAAACAATTGTTGTCGTGCATGCGTGTTTGTTACGAAAAGGTTCCAGTATTGATGACTTGTTTATCGAGTATTTGGGTGGGTGATAAAAAAAATGGAATTCTGTGAGGCCGGCGGAGCTGTCCATTCAAGAATTTGTTGACAAGCAATTAAAGTTACCGAAGTTGTGTGTACACGTTTATAAAACAGTAGCGATATATATAATATTGTTGTTTTGTATCTTCACGCCTTTTCCAAAGAAGGTGAAGACAGTGGCTGTTACGTTTCGACCTGCCGAATTTTGATATGTCGCAAACTTAATAGGTGGCGCAATCTATTGCCACGCATCGGGCATCATGCAGTAAGTTATCAATTTTATTTACTATATTGCCAAAGATTAAGTGAGGGTATGAGCCAGGATTCGACCCAATGACTTTTTTAGTAATAGGATACCCAACTTCCACTCCACCGAGACTATTTTATTAGTAATCAATGATTACGCTGCCAATCCGGATGGCACACCGATTACTTTTTTAACATGCAAAATATATAAAAAAACATACTAATATTATGAAGAAATAGAATTTGTTTGTGTGTTTGAACGCTTTGATCTCGGGAAATTGGATACAGAGTTAAAAACATATGAGATTGTCTACTGATTCATATTATATTGTACATTTTAGCGCATTAATAAGTAACAGCAGTAATTATAAAAGTTACTAATAATACTCTATAATACAAACTTTTTAATTCAGAAGCGATTCGAAGTCAATTGGGCAACTTATTTGTAAAATTGTTTCTTTCAACTTATTTCTGAGTAGTTTATTCAAGATAGCCTTTACTTATGACTTGTGTGTTTTGATAACTCTAAAGCTGGTTTGTATATGGTATTTAATAGTCAACTTCAGTTGATTTTCATCTGTTGCTATAATTATATTTTTTGGAAGTTTGATATTTTAATTCCATGGAGCTATCATTCTATCGCCAATTTTTTAGTGAAATATACTCGATAGTCTCGGTGGTCTAGTGGTCGAGCACACGGTTTCTGAATCCAGAGGTCGTGATTCGAATCCTGACACTGGCTCACACCAATGACTTTTCCAAATTGTTTTCGGAAAGTTATGTGTGATAAATACCGATGAATGAAAACTTTGTGCCCGGTATGGCAATAGGTTCGCCACCTATTACATTTGGGACGTAAACATAACGGCGAGACGAGGCTTAACAGCCGCTGCCTACACCTTCGGGTAACAATGGCGTGAAGTTATGTTATGTGAATGAATGAAATATACTCGAAAATACGACCGAAGTGTTTTTTTATTAGCTTTTTATTAGCTTCACCTGTATGTATGTTTGTATGTTTGTATGTTTGTAGGTTTGTAGGTTTGTAGGTTTGTTTGTAACCGACTTCTTTTTTAGTTTCCGCTGATTGCCACTAGATGGTGCGATTTGTGAACTATGAAAGTTCTAGACTAGAAAACCGAACTAAAAAATTTAAAATAAATAATAGTTTAAAAAAACTAAAAAACACGCTTTTTATTGAAAACCGAACTAAAAAATAGAAAAATAAAAAAAAAATACTTTATTTTAAAAAAAGCGTGGGGTGCATGGTGTCAATAGTTATAAATATTTTATTGACAGATATGAGTAGAGTGATTATCATTTCGATAATATCTTAAAAAGCACCCCACGCTTTTTTTAAAATAAAGTATTTTTTTTTATTTTTCTATTTTTTAGTTCGGTTTTCAATAAAAAGCGTGTTTTTTAGTTTTTTTAAATTATTATTAATTTTTTTTTAAATGTATTAATGTAATTTATTAGATGTAATTCCAACTAGATTTTAAATTAGAATATTTAATATAACTTTAACTAAAATGGTTGCTACACCTAAAAGTAAAAGTCTTTTAGCTAGGCTAGTTAAAAAGTTTTTCTATACCAATAATTTCAATAAACCTCGTGCGAAAATTAACATATTATACTATTTTATGACTTGGAAAGAGTCATTCCGTTATTACATAACTTCACGCATCTTGGTACCCGATAGTGTAGGCAGCGGCTGTTTAGCCTTGTGTTAAGTTTTCAGATACATAAATTCCAAAAAAAATTGAAAACTCATTAGTTGAGCCCGGAATCGATGCAAAGACTTTTTGATTCAGAAGCGAGTTGCATGACCACTAGACCACCGAGACATACCGTTGTAATAGTAATAAAATATGAAATTAATAAAACTCTTGTTTCTTTTTCGCGAAATGAAAATACCCTTGACGCTAAACCTGGTAACTTGCTGCTGTCTTAATGACATTCAATTATAAAAAGATTGGTTCGTAAGGATATTTGTCGTGTGCCAATATACTGAGAGCAGATTAATAAAGTCATACCTGTTTTGACACCACAGCCTGAGATAAAAAAAAAAACTTTTTTAACATTGCTCTGTGACGGTAATAGTTGATGTAGAAGCAATTAATTATATATTAAAAGTGTTTATTAAGATTTAATTAACATAACCATAACATAACTTCAGACGTCTTTTTCTTCCCGAAAGTGTAGGCAGCGGTTGTTAGGCTTCGACTTGCCGTTATGTTTTCGCCCCAAATGGAATACGTGGCGAACCTATTGCCATACACTAGGCACAAAGTTATTAGTCATTGATATTTATCACAAATAACTTCCGAAAAGAATTTCGAAAACATTTTTATAGTGCTTGAAAATACCAAATGACACTCACTATGTAACTCTACTTAAAATACTCTTTGATAATTTATCTTATTGCGCCAAATGATAGGTTATGTTTTTCTGTTTGTATTATTTATGATTTTATAAGATTTGATAAATCTCGGAGGTAAAATGGTTGAGCACCCCGTTTCCGATTCAAAAGTCTTGGGATAGATTCCGGGCTAACACCAATGACTGTACCAAAATTCTTACGAACCTATTCCCGTACACCGGGCACAAAGTTGTTAGTCATACATATTTATCACACACAACTACCGAGAAAAAATTCGAGAAATTGTTGGCGCGGTAGTCGATACCAGATCTTCTGAATCTGGATCGGGCAGCTCGACCACTGAACCATTAAGATTAATAATTCCCTCGATAAAATCTTATTAAATGTTATTTTAATGTTTTTCTGGTCTTGACATTTTAATAAAAACTAGACAGTTCAAGCTGAAATAAGATAAAATAGTCTTCTATAAATTACTTTTAAAACGGTACTTTAACAATTTCATTAAATGCTTTTATACAGATAGAAATCAATTCGTTACTGAGCCTAGATCAAATATGGCCGACATCCGACGCTGAGAGAAAAATATGCTGGAGTCGTCAATATATCATCCCTTATCTAGTCAACCTGATAGCTTAGCGGTTAATGTTAATGCCTTTGCTTAAAAGGTCACGATATCGACCCCATGTATCGGATATTTTTTAGTGGTTAAATTTTTCGAGTTACCCGCTTGGTCGTTTGTCCCCATATGAGCATGCGGGTCACCCCATAGTAAGCAACCAGCGCCGCCCATAGATACCTGCAAAACAGATAGTGCTAAAGTTGAGTGCCGGCCTTTAAAGAAGTGGGATGGGAAGGGAGGGAAAAGGAGATGGTCCTAAAGATGCCTCTTTGACCGAACGAAACACGACATGTGCCAGTTCAAGCCGATATTTTGAAATAATCTCCGTATTTCAACGGTCGAGCCAGCCTATTCATGTGGCATTCAGCAAGTTACGTAGCTCCAGCACGGTCAATATTTGTACAGTAATCGATAATTACTAGTTACTAATCGATATAATTGGGATCTTTAAAGCACTCAGCAGCAGAAATTAATGTTTTGGTATTGTTTATGTCTGCATGTTTCTTTCATTGGTTATTGTTTTTTGTCAAACATTATTTCCCAAAAAGTCATAATGTTTGAATAGCATCTTGATTCTAATTGACGATCTCTGAATAAGAAGTCAAAGTGCTAAACCTATTAGATTTTGATACTTAGCTACTATTTCCATGAAAGCACTTTTTATTATGATGTAATAAGAACTATAAATATAGTAAAATTATAGAAAACATGAATAAAAATGCGTGGTATCCTAAAAGTCGAAGGAGCAAGCGAGGTGTGTAAGAATCCTGCCTTATGGCGCTCTGTTCTCTCTGCCTACCTCACAAGGGACATGGTGTGTAGTTATTTATGTATCCTAATAACTCCTGTTGCGTGGGAGATCCGAACACTTAAACTATTAACTAAAACATTAGCCATAACCGCGTTCGTAACCAGAGCCTACAATTATTCAAGCAGAATCTATGTTCCACCAGAAAATTATCCCCCTACTTCACAGTCATTTTGATTTGAGTTGATTTATATCGATATTGCGTACGACGGTTAATATAATTATAGGTTCAACAATACATAATATGTGGTAGCTGTTGTTTAAAATAAATGTACTTACACGCGAATAAAAGTTACATTTAATAAAATAAAACTAAATGAAGATAACACCCGCCCGTGGACGCTATACGATAAAGTTCTGACGGCGTTTTCTGACTCGAAGATAAGACCTTTAATTATTAAGATAACTTCTCCACGTACACTCGTGTATATAGGCTTTGAAACGGCACGCAATTAAAATAAAGGAATCATGTCTTAGAAGGGTCGTTGATCCATAATAAGTTATTGATTAATTGATATTTTTTTATGAATTAGTCATTCGGATTAGAGAGATAGTATAACATAACTTCACGCCTTTTTCTACCTGGAGGTGTAGGCAGTGGACTCACCGTTATGTTTACGTCCCAAATGGAATAAGTGGCGAAACTATTGCCATACCGGGCACAAAGATTTGTAGATATTTAATCACACATAACTTTCGAAATGAATTTTGAAAAGTCATTGGTGTGAGCCAGAATTTGAACCTGCGACCTCTGGATACAGAACAGGGTGTTAAACCACTGGATCACCGAGACTAATTAGAGAGATTAGAGGGATTAGAGAGATAGCGTTGGAATTACCTTAACAGTGATACTAATTTGACTTCTGTGCTTGTATCTACACGGATTCTTCTATCAGAACATGTAGTCAACTGCAGTTGTCTAGTATTTATGTACAAAATTAAAGCCTGTGACCTTATGAGGTCTCAAGCTCTAATCCTGGCTTACTTCTTTTAAAGTATGTTCTAAAGCTTGGTGATTGGTTAGTGGACCTGTAGTCGTAATATTTTTGTTCAGAGATCAGAAGTTTGTTTGAATGACACCAATGTCGTTTAGTTTCAATTAGTCAATACACTTAGTATTAGAACATTAACTTAGCGTGTTTATACAGCTGCTGACGTCTTCGCATACTACTGTCGTGAAGTTACAGTACAGTTATAGCAATTCGTTTCCCATTAAAGATGAAATGTCATTAAAATCATTATGCATATCCGATTCTTAATTACACGATGAGAAACCTCTCGACTCTGACTCCGCCCACAATTCGCACGCACGAAATGTGTTCATAACGACATTGGTGCAACACCCTTCTTATGTAACTGTTGCGAATACACTTTTTTTTCTCCCCAGTCGGTAGAGCCTAACTATTTCCTAGTCAAGGAAATTGGTATGATTAATAGCATCGCTAACTATTTGTGGCGAATAAAATTATAAAGAAAAAAGGAGAACAAAGATCTGTCCATCCATTCGCGGCTACTTTATAATTAAAAATATATCAATCACTGCTGATTAAAATGAGTGCGAATTAAAATTAATGCGATGCGATTTTGATTCATTTTTTAATTAAATTTATCGGAAATGATGAGTATAATATTATATTTTATGGCAAAGGGAGGGAATAAGCAAGCTAGCTGTTCACCCGACAGTAAGCTACTATCCATGGACGACACAGATTGTGTAACAGTTGCAGATAGAGAATGCATAAGAATTGTCTTTGGATGGGGAAGTTTAGGTAAGGAAACCTCTTTCGCCCAAACAAACGCTGCATAGGCTATTTTAGAGGTCATGGATTTTCACGAGTCGAGCTGGCCTATTCATGCAAGGATTCTGTCACGTCTTAAATATCTAAAATTAAGTTACAAGTTCATTAATTTGCAAGTCTTTTGGACATATTATTATTAGTATATAAGAAATATATTTTTTAATGGTATAGGAGCCAAACGAGCAGGCGTTTCACCTGATGGTGAGCAACAAACGCCGCCCATGGCCACCTGAACACATATAGTATTACAGTTGCGTTGCCGGCCCCTATAATAGGAGGGACTCCGTCTGAATCGGGAGTGGGATGGGAATTGGAGGGGGAACAGGGTTGGGCCTCCGGATACCTCTATCACCGAGCGACACGCGGTAAAAGCCACTTTACGTCGGTATTCTAGGCGGTCATGGTATTTCACCGGTCGAGCCGACCCATTCGTGCAGTGAACTACGTATTTAATGAAACATTTAAAAAGATGTCGGTCTATATTTATAATGTTTCTACAAAATGATATTCAAAGAACATAATAAGTTATGGATATTGGTCATACAAGATAATTCAGGTACACAAGCATTAAGTTAAAATTATATTAGCAGCTGAAGAGTACAAGCATTTTTTTAAGTGCCGTCGTTATTGGTAAGTGCAACAATTTAGTCTGATGGAAGCTAACGTTATTTTATAATGGAACTGAACGTGCCGCTCGAATCGCGTGAAATTCTGTTACCAAGATGCGAATTCCACGGTTTGATCTAGTCTAGTTCGATTTTTAGGATTAGTTAATACAAATAGTTTGATTAAACGGGAGCAAGCTACAACTTGATGTCACACAGAAGGACCACTTTTAAGCGATGCTTAACGAACCCGAAAAATGACAACTGTCAAAATTTCCGCAGCTAATTTTTTTTTTTTTGCTTGTTTTAAAATTAAGATTCCTATAGCCAGCAGTGGGCTGATGCTTGGTGGCAATCATGATTTTTTTGATCTAAGATTATTATTGCATCTTTTTTCTATGGAATAGGAGGGCAAACGAGCAACTTAGTTACCTGATGGTAAGCAACTACAGACCGCCCATAAACAACGTGGTGCTTTGCTGTCCTTTAAGAGAAAGGGAGGAGAAAGGAAAGAGAAAAGGAATTGGGCCTCCTGTCTCACCGAACAGAACACGACACGAGACTCTTTACGCCGATATTCCGAGAGGTCGTGGTATTTCGCCGAAGAAGCCGACCCATTCATGCAGTGAACTGCTAGACTCTACCACTGTTAAATCTGCCAATATTGTATCTACCTGTATATTTTTGAATTACTTTTAAATTGAAATCAGAACTAGACTTTCAAAGTTATCCTTCTTAAAAGCATTTTGCAAATTGCTTTTGTTAAAAGACGTTTTGAGTTTTCAGCGATATTGAAGCTATACGCAACATGGCGTAGTGTTTCTTGCATTTCAATTATAAGCAATTAATATATTCCACCAATAAATCGTGTATGTTCGAGTTTACAAGTTGTTTTATGGCAAGATTTATAAACACCCTACAGGAGCCTGCAATTAGAGAGTCAGTTTCTTACTAGATGTTATAAGAAATATGTTATCCTTAAGACATTTATGTTAAAAAACCATATTTATCATTTAGTAATTTAGTTTTTAAAAATATAAATACATATCCAAATAATATATGGGATGAAGAAGCGTTAGGAAACTGTGTTAATGATGCTTAAGGCAGATTTTTGCTATTCCTAACGCTAACTTATGGAAGCGAGAGTTAGGTATGAGGTTACTGCGCAAAATTTGAGGAAGGCAGTATTATATATAAGAGTATCGGTGTAAAAGTAGGGAAAGGCATAATGCGATGGTTTGGACTTGTAAAAAGAATAGATTATGCAAGATTGACTAAGCAGATATAAAATGTAAAAGGAGATAGATCTATCTTAAAAGAAGAAAAGATCAAATTGACTGAGTCCTTGAGAAAGGTGATGCAAGAGCCTTTAAAACCAAGGAATGTGTATGGCTAGTCTTATGAAAGTCAAAGAAGGTATTTATATTAATTTAAAAGTAACTTAAATTAATATAAATAATAATTTACTGCTTGAAAGGATATCTCCCAATATTTTAGCAAGTGTATCAAATGTCTGATATATGATACTAACTACATAGTAATACTCCACCCACGACGTGGGGGCGGCACGGTGTAAACGTGCCTCTGCCCTCGGCGGCAGACTAATTTTACAGTTAATATATCTGCCGTGATTGCCTCCCGGTACAGGACATATTCGCCAAACTATATATATATATTGCACCGGTAATTAACTTATCGTGATGTTTATTTACGGCATTAATTTGTAATCCTCTTTTTATTGGTCTCTGTATTAAAATATGGTAGCAATAAATATTTTTCATAAAATTTCCGAGTATATGTAAATTTGCTCGGAAAGACAAAGAGAATAGAGGAGATTATTATGTCACAAATCGCGGTCCTCATAGGCCTCACTCGCTTCTTTGACACTTAGTCGCTGCTCACTTTAAATTCTCAAAAAACTCAGTTTATTTTGTCGTAGTACATAAATTATTTTTATTATGTGTGCAATAAAAAACCATGAAAACATTAAAATATGAAAAAAAAAAAAACATAATAACATAGTAAGAAAGGAAAACCGCCTTATTTGCATAAATCTGACTCGAACTTGACCAATTTTTCTTCTAATCTGTACTCGATCGGAGACAGCTGGCCAGGTGACAAGTGCAAAGACCTTTAGCGCCGTTTATTCGGTCAAATAACAGGTATTAAAGTATTACCAGCTGTATTTGATAACATGTCGGGACCAGCTTCCGCATTCACTAATAGCCTTATAAAATTTGTTTTCATCTCTTTAAGCGCAACTTCCGTCAGTGTAACTTGGTTACTCCATTGGTTTTTGTTAATTTATTCATTTCATATGTTCTTATCAGAGGCCATTTAAAATGTTGACAGTCCACTACTGAACGGAAGGTAACGTTTTGATGTTTGGATGTTGGATGATACTTAATTGTCGAATAGTTAATTTAGATCAATGAGTAACTTAAGTTTAGATATATTATAATTTGTTTGTAGGAAAATCTTGTAAGTAAATTTGTATTTGAAAAAAATAAAATCACGTCGACTGTTAGAGCAGACGTAATTGGACAGAAAAAAGTTTGTCTATAAAACCTATCTGGAATTTAAAGGTACCTATAGCTAGTAGGTAAGCTATAGCTTACTTAACTTCCGGAAAATCACCACCGAACAAGCAGTTGGAGTGCAAACCAGCAGAAAATCATAACTTATGGTACAATAGAATGCTAGCGTCTAGACGATTCTCTTAGACGCCTATTATAACGTCTAAGTGAAGAGATAGCGTTGGGCAGATTCCTGGGCGCAAATACATTAGCAGAAAAGCCCAGCAAGCAATCCACAATGAAGTCCTAATCCCAACGCTATGGAAGCGAGAGCTGGGTATGGCAGAGTCTGCATGAAAGTAGAATAAACGCGGTAGAATTGAGGGCACTGCGCAAATTTTGCGGAGTGACTCTCGCTGAACGCGTGGAAAACAAGGTTGTAAGGAAGGAAGTTGGATTGAAAGAGAGTGTCGGTGTAAAAGTAAGAAAGGACATGCTCCGATAGTTCGGACATGTAGAAAGAATGGATAATGCAAGACTGACTAAGCAGATATACAATGCAAAAGCGGATGGATGTAGGAGTCGAGGACGGCCAAGACACACATTCCATGACCAGATAGAAGGTGTTCTGGAGGAAGGTGATGTTCGGAGCCTCAAATCTCGACGCGCGTGCATGAAAAGAGTTATGAAAGTCAACGAAGCGAGTGAGGCGTGTAAGAATCGCGCCTTATGGCGCTCTGTTCTCTCTGTCTACCCTGCAAGGAATTTGGCGTGGAGTTATTTATGTATCTATGTACATTTATTTTTTAATTAACCTTTCATAAATATGTGTGTCAAGTCATACTGAAATAATTTCTCACAATTATGCTGCTGGTTCCATCTTACCTCATCTTCCTGCTCTATTCCAATAATTTGTGGTTGGAACAACAGGTTTTTCTTTTCCACACCACATTCCACCCTATCATTGTATTTCACACAACCCATACATATTTTCTTAGGTCTTCCTTTTCTCTTATTATCTTCCACATTCAGATTTATCATTCTTCTAGCAACATGTGTATTGTGTATTCCCTCCTCATTACATGATTATACCACATAAGGCAATTTCCTCCTATCTTCTCAGTTAATGGGGCAACTTTCAAAATTCCAGTTGACTTTTTCCAGATTACCTATATAGAAATATTAAAATTGAAATGGGTTTTTTTATAGTTTAATGGTTGCCATTAGCAATGCAATGTGTTTGTTATTATTGTTTTGATTTATGCACATAATTTATAGTCGATAAAATCGGCCTTGAGGCATTTTCATTTGTCGCATAAAACACTTTATAAGCAGTTAACGAATTTCGAAAGTAATCAAAGACACTTACGATCATAACAGAATTTTAGTAATTAACTAACATAACTTTACGCCTTGTTCTACCCGAAGGTGTAGGCAGCGGCTGTTAAGCGTCGTTTCGCGGTTATGTTTAAGTCCCAAATAGAATAGGTGGCGAACGTCTTGTAATATCGGGTACACAGTTTTCAGTCCTCGGTATTTATCACACCAAATATCTAAAGTAGTAGTTAAATATGTTTTTTACAATAATTACTGCAAGGTTTTCGGAAAACGTCGAACTTCAAGATTGAATAGATTTCTAAAGGATTCCTAACTATTACTACTAAGTACTAATTTTGTAGTTTATTGCTAAAAAGGGTCCATAGACTCGCGTACTCATTCATCGCCAAAGAGGCTTTTAAAAAAGTTCATAATATTTGGATACGCTAACCTATGCCTACATACTACAATCTTTACAATCTCTTACCATTTAACGTAATTGATCAAAACTGGAACAGAACCTTCGCCTGAGGTGTTCCGTTGGCTCTGGCGGATGCTTTAGCCGCTTTTTGTATTGCCATTGTCGGTAAAGCACATACGTAACGAGTTTTTGGTTAATGAGCGGATAGAAAGGTTGTTATGTCCTCAATGGCCTAGAAACTATATAGTCTGCGAAATCTCTTTATCTTGTACTACTCTTATTTGTTATGTAATAGTTTAATGAAGAAGTTTCCTTCAATCAATTTCCTGAAGTTCATGACCTGTACCGCTTCTTGGCTATTATTACTATAATTTAACCGAAGCGTAGCTTAAGCTATATAAATCTTTTAAAAAAAAGTATTTTGTGCATTTGTAGATCTGGAGAAGGCTTACGATTGTGTGTACCCAGGAATGAATTATGGTCAACGCTGTCACATATGGGGTGGCCGAGCGCCTAGTTCGGTATTAAAATTCTCTATATGAGAATTCTAGAGCCTATATTAGGGTGAATGGGGAGCACTCAGACTGGTTTAATATCTATAAAGGTGTTCGACAGGGATGTGTTGCGTCACCATGGCTGTTCAATTTCTATATGGATAGTTGCCTGACAAATCTGAAAGGGACTGAATGTGGTTTAAGCATTAAATAGGTGAGTTTCAAGTGCCTACTGTACGCCGATGACCATCCGATGATCATTACTTGCCCCGTCGGCATCAGATTTATAAGACATGCTAATCTTGGTGAATGCAGGGCTTAGAGAAAAAGGTATGAAAGTAAATATAAAAGCAAGACGAAAGTTTTGGTTGTGGAGAGAGAAAATATGGTCACAGTGTGTGATATGATATTAGATACTCTACTCTACTCCGGTGGTTCAGACAATTAGAAAGAATGGATCATGTAAGATTGACTAATCAGATATACAATGCAAAAGCGGATGGATGTTGGATAGGAGTCGATGTCGGCCAAGACACACATCCCATGACCAAGTAGAACGTGTTCTGGAGGAAGGTGATGTTAGGAGCCTCAAAAATCGACGCGCATGCATGAAAAGAGTTATGAAAGTCAACGAAGCGAGTGATGTGTGTAAGAATCGTGCTTTATGGCTCTCGGTTCTCTCTCGCAAGGGATTTGGCATGAAGTTATGTATGTTTTATTAAAATTATCAATAACTAATAAATATCATAATAGGTACGTTAAGTTCTTTGATTACATCCACGCAGATGTATGCAAGTATAATGCAACATCAAAAAATTTCAAGCAATATGTCAGTTATACATGTCAGCATATATACTTACATATACAGATATGTTTATATCTATATATATTTACGTATCGATAGATATTATTCTATGACATTGAGTTTAACACCTGTTGATATCAATTTGTGTTGCACACCTGTGCATCAAGATTTTGTTAACTGTAAGCAGTAATCGAATCAGATCGTTCCATTTACAAACGTAGTAGATACAGGTTCCTATGCATTTGTTATGAGAAATTAAAATTCTTAACGTTTCAATACGTTTTTGGTGGATAGCATAAATCAAAATTGCTTAGTTGTGAACAGCTGCTGGAACAGAAGCTAGCCGTTTGTTATTGTTTAGTTCTACAGTAATGAAAGAGATAATTAATTCATATAACATAACATAACTTCACGCCTTTTGCTACCCGAAGGTGTAGGCAGCGGCTGTTAAGCCTCGTCTCGCCGTTATGTTTACGTCCCAAATAGAATAGGTGGCGAACCTATTGCCATACCGGGCACAAAGTTTTCAGTCATCGATATTTAATCACACAACTTTCAAAAACAAATTTCGAACTGGCTCCCACCAATGTCTTATTGGTGGGAGCCAGTGTCAGGAATCGACCCGGGCCTCTGGACCAGAAGCCAGAATGCCATACCATTTCATATATATCAAGATTAACCTCAAAAGACTGTTCCATGGAAAGTCAAAGAATGAATGTACTGAACTAAGAAGACATCGTGATATTGTTTCATTTGTTTCTTAAGGGACTTTCTTCAATAGTTTCTGATTTCTAGAGTATTGCAAGATACAGAAAAGGAATATCAGTTTGCTTGCCCTTATCTCACTTTAAGTATTGTCAGCACAAGATGTCATTCTCTTCTGTCACTAGTTTCTCCCCTTCACACCCACAGTAATTATCATCACTCTCTTGTTAATAAAACAGAGGCAGGACGGGAGTATTTTACTTTAAAAAATTGAGAGTCACTTTACAATAATTTTTATTAAAAAAAAATATTTTCTTTTAATTCTTACAATAATAATCTCTTTTTAACAGCGGATATCACTAAAACATTTCTCTGCAACGCAATAGACTGCAACACAATATTGTAAAATGGTTGAATAAATAATATACGTATTATTATCACCAAAGGAATCAAGGCATGACGATACATGAATAACGCAAATCTACACAGCATAATTCACCCTCTATAGTTCCCTCCCTTTGTTCTGCAATAAGGGTTGCGTAGCACACCTGTCCTGCGCGTACGCACGCCACGCGCCTGTTGCGGTTCCCTCCGCAATATTACAATTATTATTAGTAATAATTCTGTAAAATAAAATAAAAAAATTTTATTTATTTATCTACTCGTATCACAGCTGAAGTGCGTGCGCAACCAGTTTTTGGTAATGAACTTTTCAAGTATTTACATGAATTCTTGATACGATTTGATTTGAATTATTAACCTATTAACTAAATAAAATCTAGTTCAAACAGGTCAACTGACTTTGTTAATTGTGTATAGATGTTTTATTTAAATTTTGTGCCGATTTTATTAACATTAACTCTTTAACTTACTAAGTACTGTTCAATTATAAAGACAGAAGACAGATTGTTAATAGTTTCTGTTTAATTTTAAGAGTTAAAAATGTAGCGTTAACATTAATTGTACTGACATATTTACTGTTTTTCATTATTATTATGGAATAAGTACTTCATATAACATAAAGTTATCATAATAACATCTCGGTGGTCCAGTGGTCGAGCACATGGAATCTGAATCCAACGGTCTCGGGTTCGAATCCTGGCTCACACCAATGACTTTTCGAAATTAATTTAGAAAGTTATGTGTGAAAAATATTGATGACTAAAAACTTTGTGCCTGGTATGGCAATAGGTTCGTCAGCTATTCCATTTGGGATGTAAACATAACGGCGAGTCGAGGCTTAACAGCCACTGCTTACAACTTCGGGCAGAAAAAGGCGAGCAGTTATGTTATGTTATGATAATAAGAATGATAAACAAACTATTTTTATGTCCTTTGTATGTTTGTTTATGTATGTATGATAAGTAAATGGAACTGGGTGCAGAGACAAGATTCTTAAGCACCTGACTCTTTTCTTAGCTGATATAAGTCTTGTTATGTACGCTCATCAGTTTTAAAGGATTTCGACATCGCCTTTATATTAAGATACAGTATATTCGGTCATACAAATATTATCACACTCTTATTGGACTTCTTTTTTCTCCCAATTTTACGTTGTATATCTGCTTTTCTATTTTTGTTATGCAATTCGATACCTGTTTATTAATTCATAAATGTTAAATTTTCATTTTGTTCTTAGAAATCTGGGCCCGATTTTTAGAGTGATGGTAGAGGGAGTGATGGGCCGGTTCGGTTGGGGACATACCACGGCCTTTGAATATATCTATGTAAAGCGGCCAATACTACCTATCGTTCTGTGGGCCTCTGGAAACCTTTCCTTTGTTTGATTCTCAGAGGCCCACCTCCCTCCCCAACCTGAAATCTGAAAACAGAAATGTGACTTGGTCTTGCAGATATCTGTGAGTGGCGATAGTCTCTTACCATCAAGTAACTGGCTTGCTCGTTTTTCCTCTTCTCCCATTAAAAAAGCTTCCAACTAAAATGATTTACGTCACATAAATCTATATTTATTTATTACTTGATATATCTTAAAGAGAAGAGCGCAATTTAAGAGTGGCTTATTAAATTTTTATTATTTAATAGACACACCATGCTTAATTTAATTTCTAGAAATATGAACAAATGTTTAATAATTTCTCTATAAATAGTTGATAATAATTATGATTCAAGCGCAAGCTGCTTGGGTAAGCTATAAATCCGAGGATTATATACTCAGGGTTCCTTATGAGAAGGGACACACACCTGAACTCTATTTGACGGGCTTTCTGGTGCATTCGTTAAATAACCAACTACGGGGTATATATGGGTAGGTTCGATGCCCATCAGAGTGCTAGCGTTTAGGTGATTTTCTATATATAAAATTCTAGTTTACTACAAAAACTGTTTATATTATTTAATATTATCTAGTTTCCATAACACAAGCAGTTAGTTGCTTATCTTGAAAAACTAGAGGGCGCTGAGTGTACACAAATGTGCAAATAAACAAATAAAATAACCGCCATTATTTGTCCCTGTAAACCAGTTTACATGCAAAAAACCTAGTCAACTAGATAACCCTGAAGTTGTACATAAAACAAAACAAATGAAAAAACCGAATGGAACAACAACAAAAAGAAAATATGAACACAAAATCAACATATATTTCTGCTTACACGGTAATAACTTTAGAGGGATCTGTTAATATTTTATCGAATTATCACCGATGTCCGAATTGTAAAACGTTTTAACAATTTGTGTGTAAGGACAATGGTCGATCTATCAACTTCAGCATGATCAGGTTCCTACATACCTTACTCACACTCTTGTCTTTTACATTTATAAATATTTAAATAGCAACATATTATTGACAGTATAGTAGCTTAGTAAAATAGTATTCAGTTTTGTAATGTCTCAGGTTCGAATCAAATTGTTGTGATCGACCTTGTTGCTGTTTCGGTGTCTACTTCCCCTTCAGCTATTGACGGTATCAAAGTATGACAAAAAGTTACATAAAATGTGTATCTCTCTATTTATATTTTATTTTTGTAAATTGAATTGTTCTGATAAATAAGTGATGAAATATAATTAGTTATATCTAGAAGTAGTTGTGAATGTAGGTAGAGTCACGCAGTACCCAAAATGAATGGGCTGGCACCTTTCTACCCCAACGGTCATCGGTTCTTCGAGCGATATAGCCTGCCCATCTCCACTTCAGATTTGTCTCACATAGAGATTCCAAGCATAGCCCGCTCCATAGCACACTGAGCGACTTTAAGCATTGTCATGAGGCCTACATTTAAAGACCAAGTTTCAGTTCCGTATGTAATCGCTGGTACACACATTGACTATAGACCTTAGATGTAAGGTTCTGAGGCATTTTGCACGAGAAGATTTCCCTTGGTTTCCCGAACGCTACCCAATCAAGTTGAATCCTTATTCAATTAAAGGCAGTTAGAGGTATTAATATAATTTAAATACTTGTGGATCGAAAAGCTAAACTGACACACAGACTTGGAACAAACATAATTATGTATATTGAAAGGCACCAATCAAAAACATAAGCGTATATATTTTTTTGTACTACTATGCGAGTGCAATAAAACTTACAAGTAATAAAAATACTGAATTAAACAAGTAGAATTATAAATAGTAATAATAATAAAAACCCACTCCTATTGTACTTGTTCAGGCCGAATGCACTACATCCATAACAATGTGCATAGCTTTACACATGCCCAGATTTTTAAGAGTATACACCACCCTAAGCTTAAACGACCATTTTGCGACGACCTCTGATATTTTGCTAATATTTCAATTTGAATACAATAACTTCAGTGTTTGTATAATAAAGCAGGTCTATATAAACTGGTCGTTCAGCTTGTGCATAACTTGTGATTGTCGCGTGGCAGAGAGAGGGCGCGGTACGGGACAGGTGTGTTTCACCCCTTATTTGAGGGAATTTAAGGTCACAAACGCATTGCTATACTCTTTTATCATTGTGTTTTAGGGTGACCGTTGGATTTGTGTATAATTAGGGGGTTACTGTGTACGGTTAGCCATCAAAAGTTTTGTCGAGTGACTTTCCAGTATTAATCTGTGATAAAAATTTTATCGGGAAAAGATCCAATTCTCTTAAGCTTAAAAGTTAAATAATATGTAAGACCAGTAAAAAAATGCACAATTGAAGAAAATAATTTACTATTACTATTTAATAATTATAATTAATTAGGTTACACATTATTAAATATTCTTATCGTATTCGGTGCAAATAAATATGATATTATATAGGAATTTCTGTATTTTATTTTTAAGTCTCGGTGGTTCAGTGGTCATTAAAAGCTCTCGGATTCGAATCCTGGTTCACACTAATCAGTTTTTAAATTCAATTTCGAAAGTTATGTGTGGTAGGTACATCGATGACTAAAAAACTTTGTGTCCGGTATGGCAATAGGTTCGCCACCTATTCCATTTGGGACGTAAACATAACAGCGAGACGAGGCTTAACAGCGGCTGCCTACACTTTCTGGTAGAAAAGACGTGAAATTGTGTTATGTTATGTTAATATTATATCTTATAATATCTTGGACATGTATTAATACATATGTATTAATACAATAAGAAAAATAACTAGTATAGAATTAAATCAGGTTTTTGCCGGCGTTACACCCTTGCCTTCTCTCATCGTAATAAAATCAAATCGACGACAAAGTATACACTAACTTTTAAATATTAGACGCAGACTGCCATTAATGCAGGAAACTGCGTGGTTCGACCACTGCTATCTAAAATTTAGAATTAAACAAATTTTTATCTCTTATATGGTGACCCTACATACAATGATTTAATGGACACGGCAGTATATGTATCAAAAACACGTTACACTCGTACGCACTATGCAAATAAACGTGTTTTATTTGATAACTTACAACCCTTTATATATGTCAGCACCCGCCACCAAACTTTAATATTGTTATCGTGATTACACCCGAAATACTGTTGTTAACCAACCGCAATTTTTATTATAATTATTACTATTAATTCAATTATTATTATTTGGGTGTTCATGGTCAGCCGTCATCGTTTGCCCTCCTGTCCTTTAAAAGAAACTCTTATAAATGAAAGATAATATGGGCCAACGCTAACTTATCGAAGTAAGAACGTGCATAAAATTAGTTAAACGCGGTCTAAATGAACTAATGAACTCACTGCGAAAAATTTACTGAATGACCCTCGCTGACCGCGTCAAAATCAAAGTTGTAAGGAGGTTGGATTTCATGAGAAAGTAGGTGTAAAGTAAGCTTGCTGCGACGGTTCAGATATGTAGATAGAATAGATCATCATCATAAGCCTTTTGAGGTCCACTGCTGGACAGGCCTCCCCCATAGAGCGCCACAACTGTCGGTCCGTTCACTCATGGGGGGTTTTTTGCCATAATCGCCACGCTTGGCAGGCGGGTTTGCGATCGCAGTAGGCTGTATTTTGTTGAGAGAGAATGCTGCTGCCCATTCTTCCAGCCTTTTCCCTTAGTCGCCTTTTACGACACCCACGGGAAGAGATGGGGTGACGGTATTCTAAGCCGGCACCACACAGCAAAGAAGATAGAATAGATGACGCAACATACTCGTATATAGCGCCACAAAGCAGATAGAATAGATGACGCAACATATACAATGCAAAAGAGGATGGATGTAGGAGTCGATAACCAAATAGAACGAATTCTGAAGGAAGGTGAAGACAGGAGCCTTAAAAACCAACGGGTGTGTAGATAAAATATGACGGAAGATACGAAAGTCAAAGAAGCGAATGAGGTGTGTAAGAATCGTGAATTAGAGTGCTCTGTGCTCTATTCCTAACCCACAAGGTACTTGGTGTGAAGTTATGTATTATGTATGCGAATAGATGAAGAAAAAAATAACCATTTTTAGCGATTGATATCAAATAGTAAATGTATTTATGATGGTCTCAGCTGCGAGAATTTTCTATGAAGCTATTTCCAACCACAGATTATTATCGGAGATACGATTAAAAATAACAAAATCGCCAGCAACAATCACCATGTTTATCTGTTTTGACCACACGTCTCATGGTTGTATATTCTTAAATGATAATATCTCTGACGTAGGTATTTATGTGAAGGATTAGATGTTGAGGCCATTAAATACGCGGGCGAATAAATCGTGTATATTTCGCGAGTTCAACGGCACCTGAGAATATTATTCCAACCAAAAAAAATATGTTAGGACGTACATTATAATTTAAATTTACATATATTTTAATACATAAAAAATGTTTCTTGCTGGGCAATATGAGTTTCTTCTTCTCATAATAGTCCTTTTAATCGGAATCTGGATGTTCGTGACGATTGTGTCCATGTTTTCTTAATCTATGGAAGTAATTAAATTTAAAAAAATTATATGTCTATTTTTGAGTGTAGTAACCATAAAAATAAAGTGATTTAATTTGATCAATAATATATTCATATTTATTTATTATTCTTCGGTGATATAATCGCTGTTTTCGTAGCCCCAAAAGTAGTTTATTGAAAGTGTGAGTGGAAATACAGGTCTATTATATCCTTGATCAGTGATAGTATTCATACATTTGAACGCCTTTGTAGTATTTGGTACTTTGAAATGAAGCCTCCGGACCGTCAAAGTTAGATTCTTTACACTGTTGATAGTACCCTATTGTATTTTTGTCATCGCGATATTGACAGATTTTGTTCATAATGGTTTTAAAAGTTTTTATGTGGGATTAAATAAAAAAAAATCAATCACGATTTATTGCTTATTTTTAGAAGTAGGTTCATAAAATGAGAGTCTGGAATTTTTTAAAGAAAATAATATAGTCTTTGCATTTTATACTTATACCTATTACGTTAAAAAGAATTCAACTAGAAGTGGCTTAACATGTTATTATGTATTATTTTATTTCCTAATCTGTCGTGATTGAGACCAAATATGTCTTAATTAGTTTCTTTATCAGATTGATTTATTTAGAATAATATACACAAGGAATTTTAGGGATGGCAAAATGGCGATGTAAAGTGTTATTTCAGTCTTCACTTTTACTGTACCCCTGCAGCCCATTCAGACCCGAAAGCCAAGCTTATAAAAGTATTTTTCTATAATATGCTGTTAGAAACTCATAACCTAAAAATTGTATGAACATTCATTGACTGGCCCTGAATTCCGTAGATTAAATCTAACAGTCCCGGTGGTGCAGTAGGCGAGCGCACGGCCTCTGATCCAGAGGTCCGAGGTTCGATTCCAGACACTAGCTCACACCAATGACTTTTCGAAATTGTTTTCGGAAGTTATGTGTGATAAATACCGATGACTGACAAACTTTGTGCCCGGTATGGCAATAGGTTCGCCACCTATTCCATTTGGGACGTAAACATAACTGCGAGACGAGGCTTAACAGCCGCTGCCTACACCTTCGGGTAACAAAAGGCGTGAAGTTATGTATATGTATGTAAATCTAACTAATCCACCACTATATAGGAATAGAAATGTATTGGCAACAGAGGTAGTTATCGGAACTTGCACTGACAATTAATTCGTAAAGAACAAGACCACAATATATAAAAAAAAACCGTATCAAGTCCTCTGCGACAATATTTTCACGTAAGTAATTTGAAATTCACTTAACACAAGACAATTCTTGAACGCACAACTATGAATAATAAGCAGATGTATTTTTGCATATAATTGACACAAAGTTCCACGCTCCCTCTATCCCTCGGTCTCACTCTGGTGCATAAGACTTATGACAGAGTCGTTACGATTAATCTGACACGGTTGGTGGTAAAAATCGATACACAAATATGAACGACTCGATTCTCTAATTGTACATATTACCTCTATGAATACTATGAGTGCCAATTATACTGTGTAATTATATTGAATATATAGTCAGGCCTTTGGTGTTATTTAAAACACTCCGAATTGGCTATATTTTTTAATAGCTTGAATTGGCTATATTTTTAAAGGGAACTTCGCGAACCACCATTAATTCCATCGGCGTGAGGTGTGAGGTTCAGATTTTCAATTGGCTGTTTATATTTTAAAATATAAGTACTATAATATAATGTCTCAGTGTTTTAAAATCAGGATGTAATAAAAAATCTTTTAAGGAGCACGACGATGAAGCTTATTTTAAAACCTTATCGATTTGGAGGCCTATCAAAATTTTTCTCCCGTTGTCGGTATCATATTAACTGGATGGATGATATGTTGGTAAATAAATTATGTCAATTTAAACTTCCGTCGTTTATATATTTATGTGCTTATAAGGTATTTAATTAAGCAACGGAAGTGTGAATAGACATTATTCCATTTCGTGGCATAACTGAAATAATTAAAAAATAAAACGTCGTATTACAGTATCTTCATATTATTAACAAATTTATGAATTAATATGTAATATTCTAAGTTATCCATTTTCCATTAAAAATACTTCTACATCAATGGTAAGAATATATTTCCGGATTTTAAATGACATTAGTAGTAGTGTTTTCTAATATTATAAAGATAAAGATTTGGTTTCTTTGTTTGATAAAACGTGCTTGTCTCAGAAAATAAACAAACGAATTAAAACATTATTTTAGTGTTTCTTAGCCTATTTATCGACGAAGGTTGTAAGTTAGAGAGCATAAACACGCCAAAAAGAGTAAAAGCGGACGTCTAACCATTTTGGATAACAAATTAATGAAAACTAGATCATTTTTTTCCAAGTCCAAGTAACCCTGTCTGCCTCATCGAATATAAACAAGAACAGCTATATAAAATAAATTTAGATTATAAAGTATAATTTTTGCTTTACAAATAGCTAAAGAAAGAGAGCTAAGAAAAAAAAAGAAAAATAAAATATTATCAAGTAACCTCTTGCTAGGTTTGTGAGAACTCCTCTCAGTAGTATGACCAGGTATTACGTATGAATGACAGATGAAATGTGACCACAGATTACGTTGCCATCATACAAACGGTTGGTTATTAGTCCCCGATATAATATGTACATTTATTTTAATATTCAATTAGTCCATAGCACCTAGACACGCGATAAGCCACCGACTTTTCTGTTCGTTTATATTGGCGTCGATAATTAAAACTAAAAAGTTAATTAAAATGATATATGTACGCACTTAAAATGAGATACACCAGGGTATATATTCCTATTAATGGAATCCACCACCTGTGCCCAGTATGTAAGGAATACGCAATTTTGCTGCAAAGCGAGTGTTCTATTTCGTTGTAAGTCACGGGAGGTGCATTAAACTGTCTCGTGGGTAAATGGATAGGGAATTTCTCGCTCGGATGGTTGATTTAAATTAATTTATACATTAAAAAGAATAAGTGAAACCAACTGGGTAAATAAACACTAATCCGAATGGCGATTGGCGTTAAGTAGCATTTTTGCAACCTATTCTGTATGGAGTATTCTGTTTAGTATTTGCTAAGGGATTTTTCTTATGTGCCAGTTATGTGATCGAGTAACATAGGTTATATAATCATTTACTGATAGCCAATTTACGCATTTTTATACCTGAAGTGTATATCGCGCGCAATTTTGTGTGTCATTGATATTTAGCACAAATTGATGCAGAAAAAAACATCTAAAATACATTGATATGAACCAGAATACGAACTATAGAATCTTTGATTCAGAAGTTCATACCACTGAGACTTTAGTTGTATCTGTGTGGAATAAGGCTGTTTCCACTAACCTTGGCTTACATCCATTTTTAAATTAAAGTAAAAACATAACAACAGCAACTTACTTAACTGTGAATATTGATTTGTCTTAAATAATATATAAATTAAATTATTTCTTTGCAAAATATTTAATATTAATTAAATCAACCATCAGAAGTAGTTCAATAGGTAAATATTATTAAAATAAAACACAGAAATTAATTATGCTTTATTTTTCTAAAAACCTTTTCACGAGATGCATAATATTTTGCAAGTAATTGAGTGCGGATATGTTTGGAGAAAAAGAACAAGACAATCGGGAATAAAACGGAAGCTATATTGAATATTGACCCTTTAGGACCTTAAGGACCCTCGAGTGAATACAATGAAGGTAGAAAAATACAGTGTTGAGGAGCGCGAGCCGACACATCTGCCCGCTCCTATCCAATAAATCTATTAAAATAATATTTTTATTTTGATTACGCACGAGTTGGGCAGATGTTAGAAATGATACACACTTACACCAAGTACAGCCAACTATCTATATGACTTTGAAGGCCGTTACAATACATCTGACATCATCGACTTGACATTAAAAGTGCAATATAAATATATTGCCCTATAGCAGACATCGTTGAATGTAGTCGAAAATGTAAATTATTTTAAAAATTCGTCGATATATAGCTCGATAAACCTGAATTTCATCCATTATTTACATAAATGCACATGTGATATTTAATAAAATTTTCATATTAAAATACATTTTGACTCTGAGTCGTAGTAGGCAAACTTCTTCTTAAACAGTGGTATAGCAATTTTCTGCATGACTCGGTGATCGGTGAAATACTACGAAATCTCAGTCGACGTAAAATGGTTTATGCCGTATTTTGTTCGGTGAGAGAGGTATCCGGAGGCCCACCCCCTTCTCCCAATGTCCCCATCCTACTCCATTAAACGCCTGCAACGCAACTGTAACACAATATGAGTTGCAGGTGTCCATGGGCGGTGGCAGTTGCTTACCACCAGTTGGATGAAAATTAATACTGTAATGTTTAAAATCGCTTCGTAAATAGGCCATTATTTATCGTAAAAATAAAAATGGTCATTGTGGGTTATCCCTAAGAGATAGACATATGCCCTCGCGGACTTTTTTGTAGACCTTTTAAAGGTGTATAATAATGTAGTACGTTGTTTTGATTTATCAGTTAGGGTTCAGGCAGCGTTTGCGATTAAAGTTCTAAATCTTGAAAATTATCACTTTTTTACTACACTATACATGAATTATAGATCAAAACCACCCCGTTGATACCCTATGTAATAATAAACCTGTCGTTTTTGAGTAAAGAATTATAATTTCGTCTTACACGAAATGTTAACCATTTAAATAAAAATAGGTAAAAAAACTTTTTAATTTAAACGGTTTTATGTTAAACATACATTGCAATGTTTAAGATAAATGTACTAAAAACCAAAAAATAATAAAATAGATACAGTCGTGGGAATTATAAACATATGCATAGACTAGACTAAAATAAAACCGTGGGGCACGTCAATTGTCTACAATCGTTGATTAAAATGTTTGTTTTGTAATGTTACACTATAATTAGGCAGTTGTTCAACCGACAACGATGGATGTGTGATAAGTAGGGCTAGAATGTGGAAACAAGCTAGCAAGCTCGATTATAAGCGAGTTTTAGGGTTTCATAGTGGTGAGCGAGTAGTACTTTTATCATATATTATGTTTTGTCGATTAAAGACAAACTACGAGCAGTGAAACGATTCCTCGCCAGCCAGCAGTGTGAATGTCCAACGATAAACTAGTTGAAACATCTCTTTTATTTACATGGAGTGTATAACTATTGGAATTTCCATGAGCAAGAAAATAGTAAGTAATTTCCTCACCGTCTGCGGGCCAACTTCCTAACGACGAATTAAACGATTCTTCTATCGCACATTAAGTCGATAATTTGTAGACAATTGACGTGCCCCACGGTTTTATTTTAGTCTAGTCTATGCATATGTTTATAATTCCCACGACTGTATCTATTTTATTATTTTTTGGTTTTTAGTACATTTATCTTAAACATTGCAATGTATGTTTAACATAAAACCGTTTAAATTAAAAAGTTTTTTTACCTATTTTTATTTTCTAGTTTTTAGTTTTTATTTCGCATTCTTTACCATTTTGTTCCCACGAGTAATTGACATTTAAACGGTCAACCCCCCCCAGAGGTCCAATAAAGGGGCAAGGCTATGTACAACAAGATGCGCCTGAGTCTTGAGGGGAAAACGCTAACGACATATCATTTTTATCCACCCTAATGCCATACAGTTCTCGGCGCGTTTTAACCTTTCACCTTAACTTGGGTGGTGTACCGCTAACGACGTATCATTTTTAGTCACCCTAACGCCACACAGTCCTCAACACGATACAAAATCTTGACTTGGGTGGTGGATTCAGGCTGGATTAATCAGATACCTAAATTACAGATTCAATTTCTAAATTTAAATCTTATTATTATACGCCATTTAGTGGCTGCGCCCATCTTAAATATTGAGGTTGTATAGTGCACTGTATTCTTCTTGTCAAGCCCTTTTATTTGATACCCATATTGGTGGGATTGATAAAAAATTGTTATCAGCCATTTGGTAGCGGCGGCCATCTTAGATTTCAATTTTGCATAGTAAATTGTATTCTACTTGTTGTGACCTTTCATTTGATACCCATGTTGATGGGATTGATAAAACCTAGGTTATCCGCCATTTTGTAGAGGCCGCCATCTTGGATTTCAATTGTTTATAGTATATTGTATTCTTTCTGATCTGTTTGCCAAGCGGCAAAGGCCTCCTCCAACCTTTTCCATTCTTTAGTGTTTCTTTTTTCTATCTTTTTGTGGTTGAGGGTTGTGGTCTTGTTCCCCCACGAGGACCAGTCGGCTTGGGGGAGTTAAATGTTTTTAATTGTTTTCGTTTCTTTGGTTTGTTTAGATTTCCGTTTACCGTGCTCTAGTTGCTATTACATATTTTACTATTAGGCATACTTGAGACAGAGCTAGATCTATATCGAATTTGTCTTGTTTTACTTGGTTGTGCCAAAGGTGTGTTGCTTTTTTGCTTGATTGTTGCTTGAAGACGATGAAGCAAATATTTCTCTTTTCCTTTTCTCTTGACTGTGGTTGTTCTCTTTCACTATTAATTTATCATATTTAAAGTATGCTATATTGCCTTTCTCTCTCGCTTCCGATAACTTTATTTGCAGAGAATACAATTCATTTAATAGCACAAATACAGATTAAAAATATAAAACAAAAACTATTTAGGAACGAGCGTAAATAGGACGGTATACAAAAAAAAAACTAAAAGTCAATAGTCAAACATGCGGGTAGGCAAATAAATAATGCAAATGAATGATTACGTGTCACTATTGGTAGATTACAGTTCTTAATTATACTTTTTTTATTGTAAAATTTAGTAAAATTCTTCTAACTTTAGTTTATATACTTCAAACGATTTAATTTCTTTTAAATAGTTTGGTTAGGTAATAGCAGTTGTCTCAGGCAGATATTATTTATTCGTTTGGTTAATAGTCGCTGTATTTGCCCTTGTGTGGAGAATTGTATTCTAATATGTATATTTTTTATCCAATGTAAACTATGTTTAAAAGTTTAGTTTGATTGTTACTAGTGAGATCTGAATAAAAGGCTATATTATTATTATTATTATTATTTATATTGTATTCTGCTTGTTGAGCCCTTTCATTTGATACCCATATTGATGGGATTGATAAAACCTACGTTATCCGCCATTTTGTAGCGGCCGCCATCTTGGATTTCAATTTTTTATAGTATATTGTATTCTGCTTGTTGAGCCCTTTCATTTGATAACCATATTGATAGGATTAATAAAACATAAATTATCCGCCATTTTGTAGCGGCGGCCATCTTGAATTTATAAAGATAATGAATAAACATAATTGTATTGTCACCAAAATCCAAAGTGTATACAAAATTTCAGATTAATCGGTTGACAGGAAGAGGGTGAAATTTGAATTAGTAAATTTGACCCAAGAATAAAACAAACGGGGTGAGCTAAATAAAACCGTTTAAAAACCCGTGTGTCAGTAACTAGTAAGGGCTGTTTTAAGCGAAGTCACTGACCAATATGATACAGCCTGTAATGGGGTACGAACATTATCGAACTATTGACCGAGTACAAGGTGTGATAGAATTTACTACCCGATATATGACTAGAATATTAGTGAAAGAACTTACTCACTTATAGATAAGAGATAAAAGAACTATTGTGTTTTTTAGATAATTTAACACTGATAAAGTAGACCTCTAAGAATATCAACTTAAATTAGCTCATGTCGCGTTTTGTTCAGCGGGACACGTATCCGGAAGCCCAATCCTTCTCTCTCACTTTCCCCATCCCACTTCAGATTCTGTTTCTATCTTAAAGAAACGCAACTGAAACAATATCTGTCTTGCAGTTGTCCATGTACGCATGCTCGTTTATCCCCTTATCAATTAAAAAAGGTGGAACATTAATTAATACTGACTAATCAATTTTCACTATCTAAAATATAAAATTATTTTGTCTATATGTTTATTGTCAAACATCTCAGAAAAAAACTTGACCTATTCTTTATGAAAATACCTGTCCATATTTGGTAGGTCTGAGAATAAGTTGTTTGTTATCTAACTTTTTTGTACCCCCAATTGACAAGGGTGGTCCTCCAGCCCAAATTATTTTTTTTTGACAAACATTTTTATTTACATTTTATTATGATTCTGCATTAGCAATACCTACATCAAATCCTTAAATTTCACCCTTTCATCATGACGAGATTAGAAGATCGCCGGCCCAATTAGACATTTTTAATATCTATTAAAGATGCATTGGTTAAGATATTTTTTTAAGAGAGAAATTTTAATTAAAACTATTATTAATATGTAAATTAATGTATATATTACAACATATTTGGTAATGTTATTAAGCATACCAATCCAACATCCTGCTTCCATATACTGTTTGGTGATTAGGACTGCATCTCACTCGTAAACTAACAGCGGAAGTTGTCACGCTGAGCGTAAATTGATACTGAGATACATGTAAATGAATGATATTATTATATATAATATATTATATATAGGGCGGAAATGTAATGCACTGTAGTGGAGTCATAAGTATGAGATTTGCCAATACTTTTTGCGTGTTTTATAGTAATGCAAGATTCACTCGTATTTTTTGTACATTTAAGCCTTAATACGTGAATCCTGGCTATGAAGTAAAAAAAACGAAAACGGACTTTCTTTTCCGGAAAATGGAGCTTTAAATAATAATCAATTTTTTTAGACTTAAAATCTCAAGTTTTGAAAAATGGAACCTTTTTTGAATAAATATGCTTAATAAGTAAGAAAAGGCACTCTCAGCGACCCCTGAGAGTCCCATTTTATAATATCCTATCATGTCACTAGTGAATATCAGATTTTTAGTAATCTAGTGAATTCTTCAAGTTATTTATGTATTTAAAAAGTTATATTGTAATAAAAATCTATTTTATTACTGTCTAGTAAATTAACACGATTTAATTAAATACTTCAGCTTCCCCTCTGATATGATATTATCAAAAATTAGATTACGCAAATTAAATTATTTTATTTAAAAGTTCGACCTTTAACAGTAGTAGTATCTTTTCTTGAAATTTTATTTCAATCTTATCTCCCCGTCCATAATGTAGAAATTTAAAGCGACCAGTTTTATGATTTCAATAAAAGAGATACCAAGACTCAGGGCAGATAATTCATTGTATAAAAGTCACTACCGTATTGAAGCAGATAATATTATGATTCTGGATTTGATACTTCTTTCATTCGTTAGTGGTTCTGTATAAATTAATTTTATATCGGAAAATATTTAATATGTCAAATTAAAGATATATTTTACATATCTATATGACTTAAAAACTTAGTCGTAATCCAAACACTTCAATTTTTTTTTTAAATTTTAAAATCCTAAACGAATTGATTAGACATAGATTGGCGGACAAAAGCTTGCCGCCCACCGTCACAGTGTAGGTTCTATTCCGCAACATGACAAGTCATAAAAGGTACTAATAAATAAAATTAGAGTCCCTTCTATGAAAATAATGAGCAAGGAGCCGCCGAAAGAGGCGTTCCTATAAAACTATTGTATCGTAATCATGAAAAAAATTTATTCTATAGGTTACGAGCAAAACTTATGACCATAGACTAGTGATTACTTTGGATTGTGAATGTACATTCATTCGGAATAAATCTATACAGACAAAATTAATGGTTAGGAAAATTTGTTATTAGAGAATCAATGATTATGGATACATTTTAAGTCAGTTCAGATCTTTGTCAACCAAATAACCGAATTACTTCAGCGTGGAATTTAATAATATTATTGCATATTAATAAAAAGCATAAATTAATTGGGGACCTAAATTTAGTAAAAACGCGTGAGGGGTGCAAGCGTGCCTTATAATATTTACTTTCCTTTCTGTTTACTAAATACGTGCAATCTGCAAAATTATATATTAATTCTAGTTGATAAGACATTGAGAATGTACTATTTTTCACGATAAATTATAGTTTGTTACTATGTTAAAACGATATGCTATTACTGGCAGATTTCGGCGAAACAAAAATGAAAATTGTGATTTTATTTTAATAACCCAAAATGTAATGATTATATAAATGATTGATTAATTGGTTAATACTCTCAAAAATGGGATGAAATATGTAGATAAAAATTAATTTAAAAAAAAACTTAATAATATCTCAATTCACATTATTTAAAAAAATAAAATACAAAAAAATAAAATTCACACTATACAGTAGTTATGATAAATCCAAAGGAATGAATGATCTAGATGTCTGTAATACATTTTAATTAATTTTAACGTCTCCATCATTTAAGAATCCATACATCGTCCAAACTCATATTCAGACATTCTTCGGCCACGTCTCTCGCCGGGAAGATATTTCCGTGGAGTGCCTTGTGGTTTAGGGGAAAATCGAAGGTACTAGACCCTACCGTAGAGCACTGATGCGTTGGACGGATCAAGTGAAGGCTGCTATTGAAGGTCCTTTGCATTAGTGCATCAGGAAGGCAGCTGTTTGCGATGATTGGCGGCAGATAGTGGAGCGCGACACCTACTCCTAATTGATGACCATGACCACTATGCCGAGAGAGTGACGATTTTTAAGAATATATTTTCACATTGATATCGATTTTTTTGCCAAGTCTACGTAGGTAAAAGAATGTTTACCCTCGATAAGTAAAGTTTAAAGCATAATAAATATATATTTAAAAACAATTTAATAATTATCATAATTAATAAGTTCTTATGATATTTATTTTATTTACCCGGCCGCGACAAAACGCGTACCGTTTATGAACATATATTATTATATTGGCAGCGAGAAATATAGATTTTTTATAAAATTTTCGTTTAATGATATAGTTGATATGATATAAACGTATATTTATCAAATTATATTTGGATCAAGGAGTAAATAAATTCTCCTGAAAATTGATATAATTGGTTATGAATATGCAATTATTAAAGGCATTAATTTTATTTATTAATATGTCATATTAGCATTTTAAAATATATGCAGAATAAAAATAAAGTAGCCGATAATTTATTCAGCCGATTTTAATGCAGTTTTTTGCTAATATATATGTATACATGCCGATACGTAAATGCAGTGCGGAAAAACTGAAAAATTTAAAGATTTAAATTGTGATTTTTACATCAAATCCCAAATGTATTTATTAGATTTAAGTTTTCTTCTTTATTAAAACTTAATTTGCCGTATATTTGATGCATTTTGTGGATTGGTTTAACTACACCGGCTGTCGAGCTGACTTTATCGGGTTTACCGGTTCTATATCCACCCTAGTAAAAATATTAAAATTTTAAGGTACATTTTTTTTGAAAATATTAAATAAGCTATTTAAACTAGGACGTAGAAGTGTATAAAAATAGTTCAACATTATAACAAAAAGATAACAAGTAATATCCATATTATAATCTTTACGTTATGGCTAGTATTAACTATGGGATAAATAAATTTGCAACAATCCATTTTTTTTATTTATTTCAAGGAAGCAAATTTCCTTTTCATATTGTGTTTTTTTTTTCTATAAAAGTTTCGCATCGATATGTTGCGAATTCGATATATCGACATCGATTTTTCGATTCAGGTAAAATATAATGTGTCCGCAAATTCAAAGTCGTGTCCGTTGATATAAATCCTTAACGCTCCGATACGTATTGACCGCACGTCACTATTATGATAGGTATAAAATACTTCCCATTGTAGTACTGTCTCCTTTAACGCCATAGTATTCAGTTCAAAGGCGTCGTCTAACTTATAAATTTTGGCGCAAACAATGGTATCTTATTGACAACGTTATATAAATGCGTTGACGTCCAACGGCTACGTGTAACTTTTGTGTTATTGAATTATTAATAAGTATTCTAAAACAAAATAGGGTAAAATAAAATTATAATACATTTTTCAATCATATAGTCTCGGTGGTCCAGTGGTCGAGCACCCCGCTTCTGTATCAAGGGGTAACGGGATCGAATCATGGCTCACACCAAGTGTAAACATAACGGCGAGTCAAGGCTCAACAGCCACTGTCTACACCTTCGGTTAGAAAAATGCCTAAAATGTTATGTTATATCCATCTTTCAATCAATTGAAAGTTAGATTTCCTGATTAAAAAAATAACTACACTATTGTTTGTAAGTGCCTTGACCACTATTTTATAACTTTATTACTAACGTGTTTTTATTTGTGGCTGATTTTTTGCAATAGAATAATTTCTACTGACTACACTTTAGATTAATAAAGAAATGAAGTTAATTACATAAACACATATTTATAACTGAATGAAATAAAAACTTTCTGATGCTTTTACAATTTAACTTCGTGAGGATCTTGGATTCCAGACAAATACTAGATACATTGATATCTCTTTATTTGCACCATAAACATAAAATTTCATAAAAAAAATAATTACAGATAAGTCTTAGAGCTATGAGTAAACATAGGAATCTCTTCCAGGCAACCTTTGGTAGGACATAAATGCTTGAAAGATAGAGATTAATAGAGTCATAATGTGAAGCTTACTGATATACTCTCGAGAGCAATGAATCCGGGTCACTTAAAGAATGTTAAAAATCTCGGAAACTAAAAATGATAGGTTAATGCAATAAATTGTATTTAATAGACAATGTAATACTCCTTAAATGAAAGTAAAAAAAATATGAGTCACCATACATTTTATTAACACAAAATTAAATAAAGAAAAAATCTGCTGATCTCTCCTTAAAACAAAAATAGGAAACATGAAATTTTTGAACTTTATTACGATTTTCTTGAATTTTAATACTTCGTATTGCCTCCTCGTGCTTCCATTACTGCGTTTACGCGGTTTGGCATGCTGTACACCAAGTTCCTTATACGATTTTGGGGAATATTCTCCCATTCCTCTGTGAGAGCAATTTTGAGCTCACGAAGCGTGATTGGGGGAGGGTTTCGTTGTTTTACGCATCTGCCTAGCTCGTCCCAAGCATGCTCGATCGGGTTGATATCCGGGCTGCGCGCTGGCCACTCCATACGAGTAATGTTCATCTCTTGAAGGTAGTCATTCACAATCCTACCTGTATAAGGTCGGGCATTGTCATGCATAAATATAGCATCCTCACCTAAATTGACCATAAATGGACCAACGTGATCATTGAGGATTTCTTCCACATATCTTACGCTAGTTAAAGAGCCGTTTTCTATGATCACCAGCTCTGTACGACTTTCAGAAGAAATTCCGGCCCACACAAGTACAGACCCACCACCGTAGGCTACTTTTTCCTCGATGCATGCTTGCTTGAATCTTTCCCCTGGTCTTCGATACACTCTGTGTCTTCCATCGTGCTTGTAGAGCATAAATTTTGATTCGTCGGAGAACATAACTTTTGACCAATCTTCAATACTCCAATTTACGTGGCTCTGGGCATATCTTAGTCTTGAAATACGATGCCCACGCTCCAGTTTAGGGCCGTTTGCAGGTCTAAGGGGTTTTAAGTTAGATTCAGCAAGCCGACGTCTTACTGTCCATGCACTTGGGTTACTTCCTCCGAGGCGTCGAAACTGATTGGTGAGTTCAGTTCCTGTGAGAAAGCGATTTCGAAGCATGGTGTTCACCAAGAATCGGTCTTCTCGTGCTGTGGTATACCTGGTTCTGCCCATTCCTGGTCTGCGTAGGTTAGAACCAGTTTCTTCGTAACGTCGGAGAACTCTTTGTACTGTTGACAGCGACACACCAACAGTCCTGGCTGTATCGCGCTGACTCCGGCCGGTTTCCAGCATTGTAAGTATTCTGGTGCATTCTTCAGGCGTAAGCGACATAATTTCAGCTTGAATAATGAATATAGAGCACTATCAACATGGTTTATGTACCCACATAAATGACAGATTACAAACAAAAGCAAAACCAAATGCTGTAATTTCGTAGTTCCATCTTCGAAAGTGGCCCTTTTTCAAATTTGATTTTTTTATGATATAACTTTACAATAACTAAGAAGTTTTAATACCTTCATTTAAGGAGTATTACATTGTCTATTAAATACAATTTATTGCATTAACCTAGCATTTTTAGTATCCGAGATTTTTAGGATTCTTTAAGTGACCCGGATTCATTGCTCTCGAGTGTAGTTACAACTATCTAAAACTGTACTTACTATAAGAAACAAGATTCGTTCAGACGCAAATTACACGCGTCTGATTATAAAAGTCGATGCCAATTCGTATATCGACTGCTACCGAACGTCAGCTTAGTGTAAGATAAGTATACGCCGCATTAATCCGTTCAAAAGGGACATACAAAAAGCCTTCCGCTCAATTTCCCTCGAAACGTCAAATGTTTGCTTTCGAAAAGGATTTTAAAATGCAACTAACTTTTTGTGTGGGATGTATTCAAACGGGATTACCGTATGCTAAACGTATTCGTGGGCATCCCGAGCGTCGGTGTCACTCCAACGAAAGGCAAACCCTTGTCTCTACTTGTCTTGTCTAAACTAGTTGGTTCCCGCGACTATGGCTATGTGGACTCACTAATGTCAAGAAAATAGAGCCCAGATTAAGCTAAAGAATTTTGTAAATTGATTTTTTAAAGATATCTATTCTTGCCCAGACCTTCTCGTGATCACTACACTCGGATTCGGGCGTCCGTCCTTTCTTGTTTCGTTTAAACACTCTCCTTAATATGTAATTTCAATTTAATATTAAATGAAATGTCACGTATCTATTGAATATTTTAAGGTTTCTGTGAAGACCTGTGAAAATGAAGTCATTTTGATTTGATCTGATTTTTAGAAGAAATAAGGCACAGCATTTTCTGTACAGCATTTAAATAGAGTATTTAAATAAAGAGAACTTTATGCATTTTTTTAAGTTTATAGTTTTAGTTGTGTATTAAATTATGTATAGCGTAACTTAAAAGTTAACGTTACCCCTACTACGGTTGTATCTGTCAGTTTAGTACGGATACTATTTGATTGCTTCATTATGCGAAACGGACTTCGTTCATTGTATATCATTTCACAATTTGTTTGTTTGTATCCTAATTTGATCATCTTGAAGATTGGACCACCGGAGATCGTGATGTGACGGGTGGGCTCGTTCGATTCCAGATTGAACTTTTGAGACACATTTAAGGAATTTATTTCTTTTTACAGATTACAGTTAATGTTCGTGAATTTTGTGTGGGTCCAGTTAGCCAATTTGTTTTCTATTTTATTCTGTTTGTTATTTTTTTCATAATATTTTAATTTCATTGCTTTATTATTTTAAAATATAAGCAGTGACAGTTATATCTTGAAACCTGCACAATTTATTACAATAAGTCATCAATATTACAGAAAACGTTTATTTTAATTTTTATGGTATAAAGGCCAAACGAGCAAGCGGGTCTCCTGAAGATAAGCAACTACCGCCGCCACTAGGTACCTGCAACACTGGTAGTGTTAAAGTCACAGAACTTTATGGCTATGGTGGGGAAAGGGGGGCGGCCTACCGTAGACCTCTCAAAAATGTCACCAGGAACTTGATATTTAGAAGCTCATTACCTGCATAAAAAAAATCATGTAGACTTTATTTTATCCACCGTTTTTCTTGTCAATATGAAAATACTACTTGGTAAGGCGATGTTTTAAACGTTTTGGTCGGCGATAGAAGGACCAGAAGGCCCACATTCGTTTCCCCTCCTTCCCATCCAACTTCCATAAAAGCCATTGCAGGGCTTTTAGAGTAGAACGGGAAGGAACTGTAATGCTATCTGTGTTTCAGATGTCAGTATGAGGGACAAGCGTTGCTTACTATCAAGTAACTTGCCTTTTTGTTCACTCTTCTATTCTATAAAACAAGCTCCTCAAGAGTTTTAAATAAATCAGCGACTCTGGTAAAATTACGACGAAGGCTTTCAAATATAACATAGGTATACCTATTCCGAAGTTAATCAGTATCTAATACAAATCAAATCCAATATTCTGTATCCGAAGCAATCCGAACTCTCAATTCAATATTGTTCATTGAATATCTGAATAAAATGTTCAATACTAATGCCTTCACGAATGCTTTCATTATGTTTGATCCATCTCAATTTGCTGTGCCGTCTTATTTTCTACGTGGTGGTCCAAGTTTGAGATTTACTAACAGTGTATAGTCTGCATATATAGAACAGAATCATTGAAAATAATACAATTCTGTATACATTTAATTAACCTTTTAATAGAATAGAAAAAAAAAATAAGATAGTATGCAGTAAGTAAATGCAATATTCGGGATTCGCTTAGCTGCCAGGCTACCAATGAATTAAATTAGTAATAAAGTAAGATTTTTTTATCATGCGAAATGATTTGATTTCCCTAGACCTCGATTGGTGAAATACCACGACCTCTCAGATGATCGACGTAAAGTTACTCATACCGAGTTTCATTCGGTGAGAGAGGTACCCGGAGGCCCATCCCCCTTTGATTGATTTTTGAGGCTCCTAACATCACCTTCCAAGACAAGTTCTATTATAAATATATAGAGCTAATAAATAGTTGTCGAAAGAAAATACAGTGATTTTTTTAGTGAAAATATGCATAGTTGCCATTTTATTTAAGCAACTGAATGAATTTTTTTCACATAACGTGGCGAACCTATTGCCATAGCCGGCACAAGGTTTTTAGTCATCGATATTTTTCACACATAACTTTCGAAAAGTCATTGGTGTGAGTCAGGATTCGAACACGCGACTTCTTGATTCAGAAGCGGGATGCTCGACCACTGGACCACCGACATTACTGATATATATATTTTAAGATCATATTAAACTTGAATGTAAAGCAGTGTAGGTACTTGAGACACAATAGCTTGTATAAAAGCAAGCATTAGTAACTTGCCGTGAAAAAGTGTAACAGTATACTTCTCAATAACAACCATAACAATGGAGTATCGTCTTTTTCGAAAGCGAATCGATGACCAAAGCTCTGCCGACACGCTTTGCACAATGTCTCAAGTTAAATTTAGCGTTAGTGATCTCATCTGTATGTATAATGTGAGTATTGAAAATAAAACAGAAAGTGCCAAAGAAATGAGGCACTAAAGCCTCTAGTGTGTTTTGATTTTTGTAACAGGATTACAGTTGAGAGTTCTTACAGATGTACTTAATAGTTTCGGAAAAATGTTTACAAAGTAAAATAGCTTTGTACAATATGAAAGATTTTTAGTAGGGTGATATGAAGTGAAGTGATATGTTTTGAAAAAGTTATTGATGTGAGCCGGGATACGAACGAGAGACTTTTTAAATTTAGATCGGGGTGCTCGAAAACCAAACCAGACAAATTTACCTAGTTACATTATTTACAGTCACTAATTTTAGTAGGTGGTCTCGGTGATCCACTGGTTGAGCACCCCGCTTCTGAATCATGAAGTCGTGGGTTCGAATCCGGACTCACACTAATGAATTTTCGAAATTATTTTGGAAAGTTTTGTGTGATACAATATATCGATGACCAAAAAATATGTGCCCGGTATGGCAATAGGTTCGCCACCTATTCTATTTGGGACGCAAACACAACGGCGAGTCGAGTCTTAATAGCCACTGACTACACCTTCTGGTAGAAAAAGGTGTCAAGTTATGTTATGTTTAGTTAATATATATATATATATATATATATATATATTATATCCATTGCCGTAAATAAAGTCGTGAAGGTACTGTGCTTAATCATTAAGTAATTAAATTTAAAGGCATTCTACACGAGTTTTGTTTTTCGAAAGTATAACCTAAAAACTTACAGGTGACTAAACGTAAAGAACAAGAGCAGATGGCCATAACTGGAACTGTCCACACGTGTTCTGATATAAAAATAAATAATTGTGTATACTTGAATCGGAACTTGATGTGCATCAATGATTCAATGATAATTACAGTTATGATTGATCATAACACATTTTTTAATACTTAACTTCAAGCCAAGTCTCTTGCGGCGTAGAGAGAAGAAGTAAAAAGTGACATTTTTTTTTTATGGGATAGGAGGGCAAACGAGCAGGCGTGTCACCTGATGGTAAGCAACTAAAGCCGCCCATGGACACCAGCAGCACATATAGTGTTACTTTTGCGTTGCCGACCTTTAAGGGAAGGGGATAGGAAAGGATGGGGAAGGGGGTGGGCCTCCGGGTACCTCTCTCACCGAACGAAACGTGGCATGGGCCACTTTACGTCGGTCTTCTGAGAGGTCCTGGTATTTCACCGGTCGAGCCGGCCCATTTATGCCGTAGACTGCTTGGCTCTACCACTGTTAAAATACAAGATTAGACATAGACAAGACAAGACATATGACAAGATTCTTACATACCTCACTCTCTGCTTTGACCTTCATAACTCTTTACAAGCTCTTCAGTTTCCAAATCTTCTGAATTCACATTCAGCAAGGACACTTTCAATTTGGTAATGGATACTGTGTTGGTGCAGTACTTGACTCCTACATCCTTTCGCTTTTGCACTGTTTTTCTGCTTAATTAATATTTAAGCGTCAGTTTCATTAATAAATGTATTTGACGATTCCATATACAAACAAAAGACGAAAACAAAAGGCTATCGTCTAAAGTTGAAACCATTAAAAAAAGTTCGCGCCTCTCTAAAAAGTTTTACACTTTGAATAAAACCTATTTAGAAGAATTTAGTTATTGTTGCGTCGCCTACATGTCCGAACCAACGGAGCATGCCGCTCTTTTCCTTATAATTTGATCGAACAAAAATATTGAAAGAAAGAATTTGATATATTTCACACCGGTCGATTGGAGGTCATAAAAATGTTGCTTCATAAAATCGTTCATGGAGCCCTTTAAATAAGTGATCTTGATTGTATTTACATTTTATGATGGCTCGGTATGTAACAAGGGAACAAGTCGGATTCTTTTACCAGTCAACCAGGAACAAATTCTTATAATTGTGTAAAAAACACTGTATGTACAATAAGTACATTCTGTACAATATAGTAGCCGAGAAGTGCTTCGATCGGAAAATCTTTGAATGGCATTGCTTCGTGATATCAAAAAGATTATAGACATGAAAAAAGATTACAGAAGGCAATGATCAGGAACTGTCATATAGGCTTTAGTCGTAAACCTTCAAGTGCACTCAAATATTTAGGATTTTTGATACTTCATAATCCAGTAAAATTTTGGACACTATTTTATTTATTTTACGCAATGAAAATTCAAATTTAAATTAAAAAAACAACTTATATCAGACTAGCCGACCCGGTGACTTTCTCGTCGTCAAACTGTATATTTTCCTGCTGTGCTCTGCTCCTATTGTTTGTAACGTGATTGTCTTTGCTGATAATTGGGCTAGCATTAACTGAAAAAAAAAATGAATTGGACCGATAGTTCTCAAGATTTGCGCGTTAACCACACCAATAAATATAGAATATATGTTTACCTTCGTCATCGTCAGTTCTATATTCTTCTTAAATCTAAGTTACGATTTTGTATTCAACGCAATCATATTACGTCATAAAAATGACGAATAGCATGTAAGCACGCTACTGGCCTGCGAGATGGCAACTTGACTTGGCGAAGTGTCGACAAAAACTTGTAACAGAACATTGCTTGGTTGGTATCTGATAGTGGCAATGTATGAGATACATAGACCATTCATAACTGATATTGTCAATGGGATGCTGCATGTATGTACCTACTATGTTAATAGAAAATTATACTAGTTCAATAAAAAATGATTTTGGTTCATAAAATTATCTCCTTTCATATATTTATCACTGCCATTACATATTAAAAAATAAAGTCGCTTTTCGCTGTCTGACCGCTTATATTTTGATGCGTTTCTTTAACAGATAGAGGGTGTCAACGGGGTGGTTTGTATTTAAAATTCATGTATGCTATAGAAAGAGAATGTGATAAATCTAAAATTTACACAACAGACAGGCGAACACAGTAAAAATAATTTATTTTGGTATATTAGTTATTATATTTATTATTAGTTAGGGGGTCATGTCAAGAGCGTGTACGTCGCGATCCCTGTCGTCCCTGACGCAATCTTGACCGAATGAATACAGCCGTGCTGGCTGCTAGGGTGTATGGCGCTCCGTTCAATCTGCCTACCCCGCAACTTGGCATGAAGTTACGTATGTATGTATATTTATTATATGGTACATCCATTTACATATTCTAATAGAGGTCTCAACAAACCTTCACCCCTGTTTTTGAAGAACTGCTCTGGTCAAACTGTGGCAGATTCACAATAATTAGGTTCGCAGGAGAAAATGATTCTTAAATCACTTTTAAGCGTAACCAACTGTGATTCCCATATTTGAACACAGATGTGACTTAACGCCTAGTCCCTTGCGGGGTAGGTAGAGGGGGCGCTATAAGACACGATTACCTTTACTCTTCTCTGGCGTCTTCGACTTTCACAACTCTTGTCCTAGCTCCCGAGCACAAGTAACACGCGCTCAGTACTTCAAACAACTCGTTTCTGGACTGCATTAAATTTTGTTTTTAAACACTCAATATATAATTATTGTTAATTTAATTCAATTACCATATTCTTGTGAATCTAATAGGCCGATGGTTTCTTTTAATTTTAGCCGAATCAAGTTGTAGGTAGGTACGTACATCGAAATGAAAGCAATTTATTATATATAATGAAAATTTTAAATTATAAACTACACCAAAACGATAGCTAACCCATCATTTTATAGCACTTTAGTGCGTCGTCATCTGCCGGAAATTCTAAACGACGTTGATAAGGCTCGATCGTAAGTTGATCTTGTGCTAGATTTGAACCTTGTACTTTAATTTGAAATAGGTTTCGACTGGATTTTGATATGCAAATCCTTGGCTGGAGATGCAATCTAAATAGATGTGAATCAATATTAGTAAGGTTAAAATTACTTAAGAGATGCTGTTTTTATTTAATCGCATTTAATTGGCCCTTGTGTCGATTGAATCCACGTTTTCTTGTTCCACGGAAGCACTTTTCACATACACTCGTGTTTAAATATATAATTAACAATAACAAGTTTTATTTACCTACGAAAAAAAGCTTTTTTGACTTTGACTATTAGATAGGCATGGATCTGCTAAATCCGCCAATGAGGCTGTTAGATACTGGTTAGACCGGTTCCAAGGAGGAGGGACAAAATTAAGCAATTATTAAATTCAATGGATTATTAATTATACGAATATAAACTATGACAGTTTTTAAATTTTATTCCAGTTTAAAGAGAAGTAATGCAGTAATGTCATTTCAACAAAAAATCTATTCAGTTATTGATAATTAAAATTGTTACGCAGAATTGTCGTACTATATTGCTTCTTTGGTTTATGGGAATTTTTATTTGTTTTATCATAGCTAAAGGCATTTATTAAATTCAAAATCGTGCCCTATGTACTGTTAAGTATCGTACATAAATGTTTGTATGGCGTCTGGGTGTATTTCTATGTAATAAAAGTATAAATGTATTATCCAATTATTACATAACTCCACGCCTTTTGTTACCCGAAGGTGTAGGCAGCGGCTGTTAAGCCTCGTGTCGCCGTTATGTTTACGTCCCAAATGGAATAGGTGGCGAACCTATTGCCATACCGGGCACAAAGTTTGTCAGTCATCGATATTTATCACACATAACTTCCGAAAACAATTTCGAAAAGTCATTGATGTGAGCCAGTGTCTGGAATCGAACCCGGACCTCTGGATCAGAAGCCGTGTGCTCGACCACTGCGCCACCGAGACTGTAAATCCTGTAAATCCAATTATTATTTTATTATTATTATCCATAGCACAAGCAAATTGTTGCTTAATTTGGAACTAGAGGTCGCTGTGTGATTTGTGTCCAAGATATAATTATTACTGTTAAGTATCATGGCACTTCAAGTTGGATAGGTCCAGGTCAGGTAGACCAGGTCAACACAGCATCAGTTACCCACCCTAGATTACATTACATTAAAAAGGGAATCCTTTGTTATCTGCAAAAATAAGGTTCGTATTGCAAATTTAACTGTGGTATCCACGCAGTTGCCTACAGTTTGGGCCGTCTCGACCGGCCTTACCACGACTACGAATATCGGTTTCAAGTGACTTAAGCCGCATTACGCTTAAGAGAAGTATCCGAATGATCAACCCCTTCCCCTCTGCCCTACCCAGCTCACTTCTGACTCCTTTGCTATCCGTTAACAATGTGTTTTTATTTCACGAGATTAATATAATACTGTAAATTTAACTTTTTTATTTTATTGTTGCTAAATGTGTAAATTTAACTTTTTTATTTTATTGTTGCTAAATGTCTAAAGTTGACTAAACTATATGTAAATTCAATCTTACGTATTTTGCAACTACTAGTTAGTGCGTAACGTTTTATCAAATCATTGTCACATATTTATATAGATAATATTGTCAAACTTTCTATTAATGTGACATAAAATAGATGTTTATGAATTATTAAATCGAGAACGGGTTTTTTTTTTGAGGAAGCTATATTGATTCATAAGTATATCTATAAATTATAGTAATATCCGTGTGTTTGGTATTAACTATAAATGTCAAAAAATTATATTTGAAACGTTAATTTATTACCCATGATTGTCACGGTTTATGGTTCCGACGGGAGACAGCCCGTTTAGATATTAAACAACCTGAAAATCGTTCTGTATATCTTTATTTTAACATAGATTAAGTTTTTTATTGTTCTTGTTTAGTTATTAAATTTTCCATCGTAATCTTCACCCGCTCATCTTTATTGATATTATATGACATTTTGTGTATTTATTAATAAAAGTTTAATTTCAATAGTTATAAATTAAAACGTGGCGATGTTTGAGATAGTCCATAAATTCTTTAATAATACTTTTAAAAATCTTATAATAAGCAACTTATTTTATTTGTATTTTTTTTTCTGTTTAAATATATTTATGTCTTAATTGGACAACAAACTTGTAGAGGAAGGGGTCATCTAATCAAGACGATCATGTATTATAAGGTAGTTTTATCTTTAATGCATGCTTTGTGAGAGATAATGGTCAAATTTGAGATTATAAAGCAATAATGTTAGGTTATAAAAAATGAACAAACTTGATTTTACAACGCTATCAATCTTGTGGTTCACTATATTTTGTCGTTTGAACAGATTCGTGTGAGGTTTAGTTTCATATATTATGTTTTTTTTTTAAATGCACTTTCACACAAACCACCATCATGAGAAGCGATAGTAGAACGGTAAAGCAGTTTTACGTACGGTATAACTTTTAGTGTGCAATAAATAACATTTAATTACACTTTAATATGACCGTTGCAATTATAATATGTGGCGCCATCTAGAATAGAATAAATCAATTTTGTAGACACAAAATACCGGATATAATAGATCTTTTATTTTTAAACACATACTAGTTGTTTCCCACTGCTCTGCCCGCAAAAAATCCCCCATACTAAACGTGCTATATTTTATTAAAGTTTTATCAAAATTCAGTATAGTTGTGACTCCTTAAAAAGTTTTCTTAAGGATAATAAATTTAATTATATATTTTATGTTATGTGTGATAAATAGCGATGACTCAAAACTTTGTGCCCGGTACGGCAATAGGTTCGCCACCATTTGGAACGTAAACATAACGGCGAGACGAGGCTTAACAGCCGCTGCCTACTCCTTCGGGTAGAAAAAGGCATGCAGTTATGTAATGTTGTGTTAATTCCATCTAAAATTCAATTATAATGAAATTTTCCGCTAAGTGAACGATGTGAAAACCAGAAATGTAGAATAGATTTGGGGTTTGTTCATCCGGATACCTCTTTCACCGCAAAAAACGCGGCACGAGCCACTTCACTCCGATATTCCCAGAGGTCGTGATACTTCACCGGCCGATCCGGCCCATTTATGCAGCAAACTGCAAGACTCTACCACTATTAAAAAAAAATCGGAAATGCTAAATGATCTCTGTAAAGAGTTCGAAACGTCGGGAAATAAATAGAAATAATTAATAAATAAAGGCGATATACCTAATCCTAAAATTTGTTTTAATGTTATGAAAGTGATTCGCAAAAGTCTTAGAAATAAATATTCTCAATCTTCTTGTCGACTTAAATAATATTATACCTGACTTACTTGACTTGAAGTCCTATATCCCCTAGGTGGGGCAGAGGGCGTCCACAGTACGTCGCCATCCCGAACGGTCTTGAGCATCGCGTTTTATTTCGCTCCAAGTCATCCCCACTGCCTTCGCTTCTGCAGTGATAGTCCGTCGCCAAGTCTACTTAGGGCGGCCGCATTTCCGTTTTCCTTGGGGATTCCATTCCAGGGCTTGCCTCGGTATGTGATCTGGATCCTTTTGGAGCGTGTGGCCGATCCATTGCCACTTGCGACTTTTAATTTGCTGGTCGATCGGAGTCTCACCGCAGCGTTCTCAGAGGTCCAAGTTAGTGATTTTCTCGGGCCAGTAGACTCTGAGAATTGGGCGAAGGCAGCGGTTTATAAAGACCTGCAGCCGACGCGAGATGTCCTTAGTGACTTTCCACGTCTCACATCCGTACAGCAACACGGTTTTACATTGGACCGGAATATCTTCAGTTTAACTCTCCGAGTGAGTTTCCGCGCTTGCCATACAGGATGAAGTTGCGCAACGGTTGCTCTTCCCTTGGCGATCCTTGAAGTGATGTCCTCTTCGGTCCAAAATTGTGGACTCTCTCCACCTCCTCTGTGCCGATGAGCAACGGCAAAGAGCTTGTTACTCCGCACCTTATTTCCTGAGTCTTCCGGGTGTTGATTCTAAGCCCCGCCTCCAAAATCTCCCGTCGAAGATCGTCTAGTTTGGATTGCATATCAGTGCGTGTATTGCTCAGTAGGCATAGGTCATCGGCGTAGTCCGAATCGTTCAAAAAGTTGGACAATCCCCACTCTATGCCACGGCGTTTATTGTTAGTGGTTTTACGCATGATGCCATGCAAGACAACGAGAAAGAGGAGGGGCGAAAGGAGACCTGGCGTACACCTGCGTGGTCCTGATTGTCCTCCGAGACGAGGCCGTCGTGAGTTACTCTATAGAAGTATTTTTCGTAGATGGCCTTAATTGGGAATTTGAAAAAAAAATTTTTTTGTGATAAATTGAAAGATTATATATTAGTTTTATAACAAAACATTTTTTTTTTTTTTTTTTTCGCAATAATTCAAAAGTTATTTCAAAATAAAAATAAATTTTTGAATCCAGTACCGAAGACACGCCGACAACTCCCGAACAAACCCGAGCGCGTGTGACGTCTTAATGTTAGTTTTCACTCATTGCAGTTGCTAAAAAAATAATAAATACAGTGTTTTGATCTATTTAATTTTGTTGTCATTATTAAATATTTAAATTTATATTAAAAATGTCGAACCTCAAAAGTTATCCTTCTTGTTTTGTACCATTATGTACGAATACTACAAAGGCAACTCCTGATAAAATGTTTTTAAATGTTCCCCAAGATGACAAATGTCGAAATAAATGGTTTCAAGCAGTGCACCGTGATAATCCCCAAACAAAATCGAATTTTTTTTGTTGTGAAGATCATTTCGATGTAAGTATTTCTTAATACCATTTTTATTAATTATTATTTATCTAAGTATACAAATCAAATAATTATTATATATTTAAGGAAAGTTCAGTAAATAAATTTTTTAATGTAAATAGTTTTATTTTCTTCAAAATGTGGATCAGCAACACAAAAGATACTTTATTTTTTACCAGTCAATAACATTTGTAGTTGCATTTGGGCATTACACTTCAAGCTGACTTTACCTTTTGCTAGAAAAATATCCAATGATTTATGACTGGTGGGACATTTTACTTCAACAATGGCATTGCTTGTCATTCCATCAGGAGATGCTGCAAAAATCGGATAACTAGGTACAAGATACATCCCCGGACGCGTTATTTTTACTCTTAATTCTTTCTCAAGAAACGTCGTCGTCGTCGTCGTCGAACGTCATTTCTTAAAAAATCGGTGATCATAAATATATCAACATCAGGAATATTATCAGACTTTGCCTTAATAAATCCTTTATCACACATAACTAATTTAAATCAACTAACAACTCGTATTTTAGCAATAAATTTTCAATATTATTGTCTAGACATGAGTATTAGCCGTAAACGCTGTACTGTTATTAAATAGCTATAACATTATGACGTCACAACTATAGTGACCAATCATGGCGCGTTTATAGTCACGTGATTTTTATTTAAATTTCATCAATTTTTAATTGTTTATAATTAATTGAAAAAATAATTTTTTGAAGTTTTTGCATTAAATATCAATATTATTAATAATAAAGTTTTAAAATACATAAAAAAAAATCAATATTTTTTTTTTTCAAATACCTAATTAGGTTTGTAATCTTCTCGGAGACCCCAATTTCACGTACTCGATCCCAGATACAACTCCATCGCAGCGTGTCGAAGGCTTTTTCGAAGTCCACAAAGGCTAAGTACATTTCCCTCTGCAATTCTGATGCCTGTTCGAATATTACCTATTATATTATATTACCTACTTGTTGTGAATGAATGTTAATTGCAATTTTATTTTATATTGTCTTCCCGAAAAAAATTGTTGCATGAATTTTGAATGCTGTCTCATAAAACAATTAGGAGTGGACTACTTTTAACATTAAGGGGGATTAAAAATAAATGATATGCGATAGTCAGATCTACCCACAAAATTTCAAAAGAATCGGCTCAGTCGCTTCGGAGGAGCTTAAACACAAACACCGCGCCCTAATTAATACATAATAGATAAATATTATTATCTTATTAACTGACATTACGACTATTTTTTTTTGTAAATACATTGATTAATATCATGGGAATATTAATAACAAAAGTCCAAATGCAAGATAATGGTTTTTCGATATAAATAAATGTTGAAATACGTTCATTTCATAAATATATGTATTTATGTACGACGTATTTTTAATCTTGGATAGTAACATAAAAAGCTATCAACACGATCTTTCTGCCAATATAACTATTTGACTTCTTATCTTTTAATTATGTATTTATAATATAGTGTAAATATTGTATTACATTAGTGTTGAGAGTTTAAAAATTTTAAAAAGTATATTTTGTATTTGCTATTTCCGCTGGTTTCTATTTCAACCTGTTTCAGTAAATAAGGCTATAATGATGATGGTAATATAATACTGTATATAGGAATTATTTGACCACTGCGCCACCGAGAATTATTAATAATTTGTACATATACAATCACATCTTTAAGTTAAGATTTTTTTTTTAACCTCCCGACTTTTTCTCTTTTCTCACTACACCAAATTTCCACCTTCCAAATGGAATAAGGGGCAAACTAGAAAGAAGGTCACCTGATGACAAGCAACTACCACCGCCCATAGACACCTGCAAAACTGACAGTGTTACAGTTGCGTTACAGGCCTTTAAGGTGCCGCTAAGTGTGGTATGGGATGGGGAAAGGGGGATGGGCCACCGGAGACCTCTCTCACCCAATGAAGCGCGACATGTGCCACTTTATGTCGACATTCTGAAAAGTGAAAACCAAAAATTGCTAAAACCTAAAAAAATGTTTGCATTAATACTTGATTGGTAAATCTGTTAAAAGGATAATTAATTATATTATAAAAACCCTTTAGAACTCTTTACTCTTTATTAACCGAGTTGAGTACAAACAGACAAAAAAAAATACGTAAAATTTTTGACTCTTCATTTGTCCCTCCTTCTATTAAGTCTGACAATATACAGAACCATTAAAATAATAAACACAATTAAGTGAAATATCAAGTTAAAGGAAAGGTTTCACCAAAAGGGTTAAACGCCGTCACTATGTAACTTTAAACGCTTCATCCGGCACCCGTCTGTCCGCGGGGGTCGAAAGTCACAAATATTTGTTGACATCCGTACAAATAGTGGTTTTATTTTTCTTTTCAACGGTTTTTATTAACCGTCCGGGAATGTCGGAGACCAGCGTCAGAACCAGAAAATTGAGTCGTTGTTATTGCTGTATCTGTTCGTCAGTAGCCATGTTATTTTTATAGTAATTTATCTGTAAAATCAATCTTGTGTATAGCTTCGATATTATCTTTTTAAATAATAGCCAATTGCCTCACGGCGATAGAGTGACTTAACTAATTTATTTTTTTTTTTTTGTTTTGTCTTCAATTATTACTATAGATATATTTATAAATCTTTATACTTAAGTTAGAAGATTGTCTTTGATACTTATTAGGTATTATTATTAACGAGTTGGCCCAGCTAACTTTGGATGGACATACACCATAGCGGACTTTTGTAGGCCTTTTGAAGTATAAGAATAGTTTCAATGATCTTATATATAAGGCATATAAGAAGACTGGAAAGATAGCGGAAAATACTACGCAAAGTAAGTTGAATTGAAGATAATGATATCGTCTATTGTATTTTGTGCCCGGTGGTAGCATAGAAACAAGCACTTATAAGAGACCCCAAGAATGTTTATTATACACATTACTCTTCAAAGATTCAGAGGAATAGGATTTCACAACTTCTCTCCAGAATTACCTATAGGTACCTTATATTGTTAGGTAAATAACATGTACTGTTGCCACGCGACAAAAAAATCTCCAAGAAAAAAAAAATTCATTACGCAACCTATATAATATGAGATAATGCTCATTCACATGGCACCCTACTAGTTATTTTTTTCTTTTCAATGTCAAACGGAGTCCATGGCCATGCAATTTTGTTGAGAGAAGAAAAAAAAAACGAAAAAAAAAACACGACAAAATCAATAATAGCTGCGTGCACGTGTTGCCGATGGATTATAGATTGTGCTACGGGTGGATTTTCTCAGCGAATTATTGGATGACGTCAGGTACGACCTTTTGTACTTTAAAATACATGGAGTAGTCACGTAATTGTAAGTTTAGTTATAATTGGAAATCTAATAAATAAAATACATATATACAGTTTAATACCACGATCTCTCAGTAAAGTGTCTCATGGCGCTTTTTTCTCGGTGGGAGAGGTATCTAGGGCCCAGCCCCATTCTCTCTTCCCTTCCCATTGCACTTCTAATCCCTTCCATATCCTATTTTAAAGGCAATAACACTATCTGTATTAAAGGTGTCAATGGGCGGCGTTAGTTACATACGATCAGGTGCACACGTCTGCTCGGTTACACCTCTATCCCTAAAAAAATAAAATATTATATAGACATATCTTTTTATTACATAACTTATGAGAAAAGCATGAGAGACTTGAAATGTGATCAATATAAAATAATAATTGTGTCATACATTTATATTAATCTCCAATATAAAGCGTAAATTATACAAATCTTTTAAAATAAACATTGGCTCAAAATGTATGTAAAATATTTCTTACTATGTATCAGCTGATCAATATTAACTGCTCTATGGATTTCACTGTTTCATCTTTAAGTCACACAAAGAAATTCTTTACAATTATAACGGCCCAAATTGTAACTGTCTTTACAACAAAACTTACGATATATTTTTTTTTATAAAAATCTTTTATAAAAAGCAGGTAATTTTTCTTGAAAAGTATCTCTCTACTATACTTTACTAAGGGATGAAATAATAAAAAAAAACGATAACAGTTATTTTTTAAAGTTCAAAGATATTGAGTGCAAGATATTTGTTAATAAATAGGTCAGCGGTGTTTTTGGGACAGTATCGTATAATTATGTTTTCAACAATGACATGCTTTGAGGGAAATTTATTGTTTTACAATCAATAAATATATCATCAAGATACGTGTGACTGGCAAAAACAAAATTGTACTAAATAATACACAACACTTAATACCATGCTTGAAGATAAATTTGCCGAAATGATACTTTTTTATACATGTAAAATCCATTTCATAATATTGAAGATTACTATCAAGCAAAACCTAAGTTGGTTATTATGGTTCGATTAATATTAAAAGGCAAGAAATGTGAGTTTATTTATAACAAATATTAAAAATTATGTAAGGTGAAATTACTTTTTTTTTGAGGTTTGAATCTCCACTCCGAAGTGTATAGTTAGCTCAAAATATTGGCTTTTAACAAGAACCTTGTTAAGTTTAAGCTAAAAAAACCACTCATATTTATACAAGCGATTTATATTGTAAATTTTCTCAAAAAATATGAAACTAAAATAAAGAGATGCATATACAAGAGTTTTATGCCTCTGTTTCTCTTAAAAAGGTAGGTAATATTCCCTAGTATAGAATACCATAGTATATATACCCATGGTATTGGTTTCAAGCTTAAAATCGGGCATAATTTGATAAGCCTCTCAGTGGTAGAGCCAAATAGTTCGCTGTATGAATGGACCTCTAAGGAGAAAGGCTAAAGTGGCTCATGCCGCGTTTCGTTCGGTAATAGAGGTACCCGGAGGCCCGCCTCCCTTCTCCATCCTTTCCCATACTACTTCCTTAAACGTCGGCAACGCAACTGTAACTCTATTTGTGTAGCAGGGATCCATGGGCGGCGCTGGTCACTTACGATCAGGTGACACGCATGCTCGTCTGTCCTCCTATGTCATCTAAAAGTCATTCATCAGAAAATCCATCATCAGAAAAGTCACATTCCAGGTGGCTATCAGAACCTGGCACATTATAAAACAAGATCTTGCTCTAAACCACTAAGGTAACAGGGTAATATATAAACCTAATTTCAGATATAATATGTATTGAAGGAACAATTTGAAAATCTAAACATTAATAAAAATTTTTTTCCTGGAATTACAAATCAACTTATTTCAATAAAAACAATCAATAAATCTTTCAAAACTGATGACATAATTACTGTTTAATATGCCCTGGATGTAGTAAATTAAAATTGTACTTTTATAATAGTTAATAATTCTATATATGACGTTTAAAAGAACTCCCATTATCTACTATAATTATTCGAATGCACATATAATAAATTGTTGATATTTTTTTGTCGTGAAAATTACGAATAGCGACAAAGCGAGTATAAAGTTAAAAGATCATGAGGTAATTAACGATAGTAAGATGAACAATTAACGACGTTTCTGTACTGTTACAATAATTACGGGAAATATCGTAAACATCTTGGGTACAGACAACCTTCAGAGGTACTGTTCTACAATCAAAACGGCGGCTCGAAAGAATGACGAATTTCCTGTCACCGGCCATTTTTTTAACTTTACGCTTTTTTCAATCTGAAGGTGTAGGAAGCGGCTGATAATTATAAGCTCGCCGAATTTTTACGTCCTTAATAAAATAGGTGGCGGAACCTACTGCCATATGACGAGCACAATGTTGTTAGTCATCGATATTTATCACACATTACTTCCGAAAAGAATTCTGAGGAGCCATTGGTGTGAAGTTTGATTCAGAAGCTTGGCCAGTGGACCAGCGAGGCGACTTACAAGTTTGCCCACATTAGAAAATAAGGATTGATAAATGCATAAGTATCTATGGGCAAATTGGTGAAGAATGTGACTTGACAAAATGGGAGAGAACCACGAGCAATTTATGATAACAGTAAAAGAGATCTTCTCATGGTCAGTTTTTAATTAGGTCATCAAAGATTATAAGTTTATGATGTATTAAAATTTAACTAAAGTGCAAGCTTTGACGAAAATCATTTTTTTAAGGGTGATAATTACTTTTAAACACTTGAAGAAATTAACAGCTTGATAGTTCTACTTGAATGGTACGCATTTCTTAAATTATTTTAAAATATAAATGGGGAATACATTTCATAACTTCACGCCTTTTACTTTTCGAAGGTATAGGCAACGGCTGTTAAACCTTGACTCGCTGTTAGGTTTACGTACATAACATAAACATAACATAACTTCACGACTTTTGTTACTCTAAGTTGTAGGCAGCGGCTGTTAAGCCTCGTCTCGCCGTTATGTTTACGTTCCAAATGGAATAGGTGGCGAACCTATTGCTATACCGGGCACAAAGTTTTCAGTCATCGATATTTATCACACATAACTTCCAAAAACAATTTCGAAAAGTCATTAGTGTGAGCCAGTATCTGTGAGTCCGGATTCGAACCGGACTTCTTGATTCAGGAGCGAGATGCTAGACCACTGGACCACCGAGATTATTAAATATTCCCCAAATATTTCCCACGAAGTATATACAAAAGTAAAATATGCTTTATGCAGATATTTTATCGTACAAAAGTGATATAAAAAATTAATATGACAGACAAATACATAGTTTGTCATACATAGTTTCACAATAAAAGAGTTCATTGACTAAAGTATCTCGTTCCGCTGTCCCTCAATAAAGAAGCATCTCAGATGACGTCCACTAAACATTAGTAGTCAAATAATTAGAACAATCAATTCAATTCTTACGAGTTCAATTCAATTGACTTCGTAGTAGCATCCTTGACATTCAATCGGAAGTTGTACAAATTGAAGTCGCGATTCCTCTGAATGAACGGTAGGCATAAACTAGTAAACATATGGATAGCTAATAGATGCTATTGGATGGATAACAATGTGGTGTTAGTGAAGATGTAGTGACAAGAATGGAGAAAGTAATACTTAGATGGTTTGGACATGTAGAAAGGATGGACGAAAGGAGACTTACAAAACGCTCATATAACACAAGTGTGGAAGGGCAGGCCGCAAAGGTCAAACTAGGCGAAATTACCACATCAAATCAATGTTTTTTTTTTAGAGATAAGCCAGTAAAATAACCAAAAGTGACTAGCGTATATGAAAGCCATAGTGAGAGTAGATGAAGCAAAAAAGTTGTCCGGATACTAACAAATGGAATGAAGTAGTCTATGCCTACATGGGAAAAAAGTCACAGGTCACACAAGACTCCGAACGGTAATACTTAAATTAAGATTTTATTTCTCCTTTTTGCCACTGGCTGCGCTAGAATTTCAGATGTACCGATGATTACGTACGTAAATGTTTATTACAATTGAAAAGTGGAAAAGAGATCTCGTTGAAAAGGTGAAAAATCGAGTGCTTTCCGAAGGCTGGCGACCTCTAGCAGCGAGGGTTCCTTCCCCTGAATAGAGACCATTCGTTCAAAATTACGTTCGGACTCTTGTACAACTTTATTTCGTGGTACATATGTATAAACTGGTGAACAATTGCATCATCGCATGATGCGTCAAGTCATCGGCCGGCCACTTACCAAGC